>OY728137.1:1694445674-1699445674 GCA_963277665.1 Viscum album | reverse complement strand
GCCAAACGGCAATCAACAGCCCAAACAGGGGGAAACACCCATGGGGTGATCCTCAAACAAGCTAACAAACAATTATTAACCATCTAATAACCCCAACCATACAGGAAATCTATGGAAGATAATGATATAGGATCAAAACCCTATCCCGAGATACCCGATACATGGATACCCAACACTTTTTGCTCCAAAAACTCAAAGACATTCAACATAGGGCAACAAACCACCTACCTCGATCCTTGTAGATAGATATATGTGAACCACAATGATAGATTCCCATTATAATGATGTAGATATAAGAAAATGCACAAAACTCTTAACCTACGATAACTTGAAAAAGGGGAGGAATCAAGAAACAAGGCTAAAGAAGAATGAGAAACTCACTGTTGCGCTTCCAACTCAATCGACGACAGCTGGAATAGAGGTCGGACGGAGGCACGCCAGCTCAGAGAAGATTCAGCCTTACGGTCTCTCTCGGACGAACGAAACCTGGAGAAGAAGATTCTTCTGTGCGTCAGGTGCGACCGCGGTCCGTTTAATGAAAAAAAGAAAGTACATGTCGTGTACTTTTATAGTACATGACCTGTACTAGGTCTTTTCTGTACTTTTCCAAAATCGGCTTCCACGTCACCCTTAGACACTGTGTGTGTGGCCCTGACGGCCAGCAAACGAAATCGGCAGGAAAATAGTACACAGTGTGTACTAAGAATGTACACGGCGTGTACTTCGATAATTTTTAGAAACTTTGTTTTTCTCAAAAACTCTAGAAAAAGGAAAAGCGTACCTGAAAAGAAGATCTTGGTTCTTACATAGGGGAAAACACCTTGAACTAATTATGGTTCATGTTTCATCATTCCAACTGTCCACCTATATATCTCCATGGATTGGTTTTTACTCAACATCAAACATGAACAACCTCTACTAGCTTGGGAACTCTGTGAAATATATATGATATTAATCACATCCATGTGTTGGAAAATGGTTTATATAAATGAAACCATTATCATTCATTCCCTTCAATAATAAGAGACAATGAATTCATGTGACCAATTAAATATAATAATAAATTAAATGAAACCTATCACATTCAAAGGTATGGTCCATGTTATTGATCATATATATGTATTCAAAAATTAATTCATTTCCTAAAACTAGAATTCAATTAATATTTATTTAAATTTATGATCAATCAAACTCAAATAAATTTATTATTATCATTAATTAATCATTTTTTTGATCTTAATTCTCTTCCTAATTTCCTTGAGATTCACATCTTTTACAATTTTAAAAAAAATTAATTTATTTAATATTAACAATGTACATAAGAGTTCCGTGGAGGCAATATAGTAAATAACCCTCTGATTTTATCAATCATTTTTTAAACATGTATACTGTTAATTCTTTTCATATATGGAATATAGTAATTATCATACTCATTATTGATGCATACAATAAACATAATGATTACATGAATAATGTTATTCTTTTTTCACATGTTAATCTTAAATGCACATAGATTAAAAACTATAATATGACTCGCACAAGATATAAAGATATAAACATTATACATATATTAATTAAACATATATATATATATATATTAAAACCTATAACATGGTTTTTACTATCTACTTAATAACAACAATGAAGAAAATGTATCCAGGTTTACATAATATTATAAATAAATTTTAAATAAATGTAACTTTGAATAAGTGCATGGTGTGTACATGTGAGATAAAAAAATGAACATCTCTCACATTATATCTAAGGGAGACACCGATGATCTTTTAATGTACATATTACCCTTGAGAAATTTATTATGTTACATGTACAATGAGAAACATGATTTGGGATCTCCAAATTACATAGTCACTTGTCAGGTTAGATGTGCATTGAAATACAGATACCATCTTTGACTCAATGTGACTACATACGTTGTATATGGGCTACATGATCTGTATTGTTATCAAATATGTGCCATCCTATCCTGTTCAACACATAGTCTAAGTAATAAATGCACCGTATGTATTCAATGCAGTTGGATTGAATCAATATCTAAATTAATCATAGTTGCATTGAATACATTTACATAGTATGAAACTCATTTTACATGACACATAATTTTGTGTTACCCATCCAAATTATATGGCACCACAAGATGAGATATTTAATTTTAGTTTATTCATTACATTAATTGTATGGGTTTGATATACGAGACATGAAGGTGGATAAACAAGATATCATGAATCCAATTAATATAATGATTAATCCCGAATTAAAAAAAAATTAAAATTCATGAATCTCAAACAATCTTTAAATAATTATATATAATTCTGTGACTGATCTAATACAATGTTCTATTTCTGAACATAGTGTAAGTGTGTGATAGGAGGTACCCAATATTTATTTTTTAGTTTTCAATGATCAAAAAGAGATATAAAATATGATAAATGAAATGATCAATGGAATTTAGTAAAAGAAGATGTTAAACATTAATCACACTATAACCAATGAGAGAGGATCATCACAAATTAAATATAATTAATTTAAATAAATAATAGTTACATTTAGGGAATTCATTCTTTATTGATGGATCTGGTAAAAGATCATCAAAGCACTATTGTTGCATTTTATAAATCAACTACATATTCTCTCCTATGGTGATCCACATATGTTCCACAAATCACCAAACGTCAGTGATGGGGTATTTGAGTGCTATCATGGATGATCATTGTGAATGTGTCATCCACCATTATTATATATTAGGAAAAAATCTAATTTTTTCTCCTTGATCTGGAGGTGGAATGTTTCCCTCTATTCATGGAAGATATTTTATTGAAAATAGATCTCAAGGTAATGAGAAAATTCTCTAATTTCATTGTGCACATGAAAAAAAATAAAAGATCTATTGAAAAAATAACACAACTATGTTTATCTATCTCTACGATTAAAATAAAATAATTTCACTAGTTCCCTTAATTTTTTATTTTACCCTATAAAAAACACCATGTCAAATAATATTAATATTTCTCAATATATTCATAACCTGAAAAATAATTGAAAATTATTTAATCGAATAGTAATAAATATTTCTTATTTTCTTACTGGACCGTTTAATCTTAGACCACCATTCCTCCAAAATATTTACCATTCCTTGACTAATGATTAGTTATTTATAAAATAAATATCAATGTATAATTATATTATAAAAAAAAAATATTATATTAAGTAAATATAACATAAGTTATTGGTAAATATTATGCTCAAATTATATTCTCTTGAATAACTAGTTATAGAACATATGTGATAAAAAACATGATTAATTGTTAAACCATGTGTGGTAATAATATTTATTCATCTTTTTAGAAAATAAATAATTATATATTAAATTTAATTGAGATTGTGGATACACTTAGTGTGTGACCATCTATGCCACATTCTCAGTGGAATTAGGTGAACTATCCTATTATCTAATGTTATCATCTAGAAACATGAATAGGAAAAAATAGAGCATTATGATATAATTTCAATGACATGTTACCTCATACAGATGAATACCGTGTAATATAATCTCTTATTCATGATATCTCTAATCAAGAAGGTTGCATGCCGACTCCAGAAAAATGAACACACCCTTTGCACAATGTGTCCATGTATTTTTTAGGGTATATCATTTCCAAAAAAATATTTATATATCAAATTATGTTAAAAATTAAGGGACACATGTTTTCTATCATTATTCAATAATGTCAGTTTACTTTTGACACACCCAACTTTTTTTTTCACCTTGAAAATTTGTCATCGTGGTTTTCATTAATTCATCAATGTATATGACTCATAATATTATTTAATAATAATTCAAAATTAAATGAATAAATTCTCAGATCCATATATTGGAATATCAAATGGCACGTAAAAGAGTGGAATTCCTATTGGTGAGTCATTTTCTCATAATATCCAACCGGATATTACCAATGTTTTACAGTATGAGATGTATCTTCAAAGTCCAATGAGTATCCAACCTTGATATTCTATATCATTTTTTCCATTAAATTATATCATCATGATATGTAAAATTTATTCAATAATAGTTTCATATCTCTTCTAGGTTCACATCATAGTGGTGAAATTATATGACCTTTTATCATGAAAAAAATTGATAGTAAATAATGACATAATGTGTCATATAGATGGAAAATCATGATCTAATGAGTAGTTGATTAATATTATAAAATTGAATACATGTTTTCATAATGTAAATAAAAATTTGTTCTATGGGACCAACTCCAACAATTATAACATTACATAATGTATTGAAGGGATATATAATTTTTGGCCCTCCTATCACATTCATAGCATGTGCATGAATATGTGTCCCATATAGATCACAAAATATAAGATCATATTTCATAACATTTAAGCCGATGAATAATGATTGTGGGTTATATATATTTTAATGTCCAATAAAAGAATTATATATACAACTATGTGAATAACGTTGAGTGGAAATGGAAATGGTTATTCACTATAAAAATCATTGGAAAATAAATTATTATGAAGATTTATGCATTATAATGGTGGTATATAAATATTCATAAACGTGATTAATATGAGTAAAAGTGTCCTATAATCCCTTGGAAATCATATAGAATGTATGTGGGATATATAGGATGATATTCCAACATAAAAATTGAAATTAAAATACAAAAAAAAGTTGCTTGAATAAATAGGAGAAGGATAAGATCCCTTATCATGAAAGGAAACCTATAAAATATTTATAGGATATTATTAAGAGCTTGGGGAACCTTGGGAAATCTTTGAATAGTTAAATTTAGAGTTATTTTATACTGTAATGTTTTTCTGTGAAAATTAATGGGATTGTGTATAGGTTTTATAGAAAAATATAGGAGTGTTCTTTATTAATTTTCATTCATAAGTTATGTACTCTATACGATAAGTATTTCTATAGAGTTTTAAGGGTTCTTTAAGACTAACCATCTCTCTAAAGGTGATAACCATTTTAAAAGACCATTTCTATATGAATTACAGGTTAATTCTCGAGAACCTCAAAGGAAACTGTGGATCTATTTTAGATACCATAGATAGTGGAACTCCATGTAGTCTTTCCTCTTCTAGTATGTATTACATATTCAATTTTTCAACAGAGACATCATTCTTGATTTCAATGAAATGTATCTACTTTAGAAGAATTTTAACTACCACTCTGATTTTTTTATTTCCAATATGTTTTTTGTGGAGTCCTAAAATAAAATCCACGGTAAACTCTTCCCATTTTCATAATGGTATGGGTAATGATTGAATCATACCCTTCGATATCTATCATTCCTCCTGGACTCGTTGGAATAACAGGAATCATGTTTCAAACAAAAAATATCCCACTACATGTTATCCCACCAAATGAATTACTTGAAATATATAAACATATTAGTGCATAATATATTAATATAGAAGGATAATATATGTGCATCATCCAGAAGTTCCCTCTCTAGTTCTAGTTTTGATGGATGAAATATGTATTTTCCAAAACATATTACTCCATTATTATTAATGTTCATATCTATAATATTTTTTAACCTTAATATGTAGCAACTCATCATCTTTTTGGTAATCCTTGATCCTATCATGGAAAGAATTTTTAGTAGTTATTTGAGAAAAGTATGATGAATATCATTTTATGATTCACATTTCCATACATTTCAGCTCTAAGAAGATATAATCCATTTCAATTCTTATCATTTATTGAGTTGTCTTATCCCATCCACTCGGTCCCTCTAGTAAGTTTTTTTTCATTCCCTAGATTGTAATAGATTAAAAATCCTAAATTATTATATTCTCTAACTACATGTATTGATTCATCTTGAGATCATTTTGTATGAATATATTCTTTATCATTTTAAGGTCTTTATATGTGTCACACTTCTCCCAATTTTGCTGGCGTTCGGGTATAGCGTTCGTTGGTGTATAAGGTAGGTGGATTTGTTTCATTTTCCAACTGTCGTGCATTTTTTGTGCGTTTTTGTTCCACGAACCCATATTGGGGTGTCGTGTGGCTGAGGTCGTTTCTATATTTAATGCCTAAAATTTTGTAGGTTATTAAATCGTGATAATAAAATGCTGGTTGGGATCATTTCTTAGATCTGGAACCACCCCCGGGGTGTGTTTCACTGTTTATCCGTTTGTCCATGATACCTGAGGGTATGCCTTTAAAGTAATAATAGTAGAATTTCCTTGAGGGGAATTTCTTGTTACTGCTTGTTTACCTATTGGGCATGTCCCGGTTACTTGTTCAGCCTGAGGGCATTATTGTGATTACCCTGAGGGTGTGACTGAATTAACCCGAGGGATTTTGTTATTCTACCTAAGGGCAACCTTTCATGCCTGAGAGATTGACTTTTGTGCCTGAGGGTGACACTTCGTATGCCTGAGGGCGAAAATTATGTTATGCCTGAGGGAAATACTTGCGGGTTGGATTCATTATGGCCTGAGGGCAAGCCTGAGGGCGTGGTTACTATATAAAGCTGAGGGCGTGGTTACTATCTAAGCCCGAGGGTGTGGTTACTATTTTATCCTGAGGGCTTGGTGCTGTTGAGCACATGAATGTTACTAAATTAAATAAATTAAATGAATAATAAAACAGGAATTTAATTGTTAAGTCAGTTACTTTTTAGTACTACTTACTTTATTGCACTTTATTAATGCACACTATCATTGCATGCTTACACGCAGTTGGGCACGAGTCTTTAGTGGGTGCCTACTGAGATATATTTCTCACACCCTGTTTGGGTCGCATTTTTCAGCCCAAACAGATTACATTTCTTTAGGTGTAGATAGGGGAAAGAGTCCTTATACAGGTACACGATTGTTGCTGAGGAGTAGGAGGGCATGGGACCAAGCCTAGGCTCGCGAGGCCGCTGCCAGTTATTTTGCTTTGTTTTGCTGTACTCTGCTTTTAGTTGTATTGTATTGATGTATAACATGTTTTGGCTGTTTTCTTAGAACATGAGTCATGTAGCATCATCATTTATATATATATTGTTGGTTATATCCATTGCTGTTGTGTATTTCAGTTGTGTATGGTTTACTGCTTCCGCTATTTTTTGTATGTTTTATTTAAATTCTGTTGCGCTACATGTTGAAAAAATGAGGGCATAGTTTCCCCACTATCAGACCTGGGCCCTCGCTACTAGTCTTCATCCTCTGGGGTTTGGGGATATGCGCTTGAGGTCACGTGGCGAACCGGGCTCGGGGCACCCGTTGCGTGGAACCCGGGTCCGAGACGTTAAAAAGTGGTATCAGAGGAGTTTCATTTCATTACACACTAATTGGAGCCTTAGTCAGGGATAGGATGGAACGGTAGTTGGTAATAAGTTGTGCACGGGCGTAGCTAACCCGTGTAGAGGGAAAATCCAGTCTACCTCGTATTTTTCATTCCTTGGATTTTGAAATTTTATGGTTGATATGTTTTCACGTGGGGTGATGCACATGGATTGTGTTGTTTATATTTTATATGTGGGTTATATTTAATTGAAACCCGATGAGATGAGGGTATTCCATCTCATGCATCTTATAGGCACATACTAGATATCACATACCATGCTTATTTTCCATGCCATGTAGGTGCATTAGAATTTTCATGTTGTTGTGATAGTTGTTTTGCTAATAAAGCATGCTGTTGTGATAGCTGCATGATAAATACCTGCCTTGTGATTTTGAAATTTAGTTGAGCTTGTTTATATAATGGACGCAAAAATTTAGTTTTGGGTAATATGGTCCCCCATTGACCGGAATTTGGTGGGTCGTTGACTGATTGTTGGTTATAAAACGTATAAGATGTCAAACTTTGATTCGTGGGGAGTATGGGCCCCCACGGGTCGGAATTTGCCACTTAGGTGTTTTTTTTCAGTATTTTCTGGGTTTCAGAAAAGTTTTGGAGGCATACTGTCTGGAATCCTAGTATACACGCCGTGTAGTATCATTATACAGGTCGTGTATGTTCTTCTGTTCGCGAAGAAAAATGATCTTTTGAGTACACACCGTGTACCAGGAGTACACACCGTGTAGACTATTTTCGTGTCACAAACCGTGTGGGCGTTGACATAGGGTAGGGAAGGGCTTGGGTAAAACATGTCGTGTAGGTATGTGCATGTCGTGTAGTGTTGACCCGGAGTCCGGTCGTGTAAAAAACAACACGGGTCAGTAAAATCCTTCACAGAACACACCGTGTCAATGATGCACACGCTGTGTGGTGTGACATGGGGACTCGGTCGTGTAACGAACAACACGGGTCGGTGTCACCTCACCTTGAACACGCCGTTTACCTATGGGACACATCGTGTAGTCTTGTACGAGGACAGACCGTGTGGACTTTGCCGTGTGGCTTGGAAACTGGGTGTTGTACATGCCGTGTACAGGTGTAACACGCCGAGTAGTTGTAAGCCGAGTATTCGGTCGTGTCACAGACGACATGGACAATTGGAAAGTAATAGCGTACACGCCGTGTAGATATGATACATGCCGTGTAGTGTTGTTGAACAGAAGCCGTGTAAAAGGACCCGGGAAGGGGAAGAGAAGTCAAGTACATGCTATGTAGCCTTGTTTTTCTAAATTTTTAATGCCTTCTTCCTCTTGTTCCCTTGTGGTTCCTTCGCTTTTCGATCTTAATAATCTTCAATCTGAGGCATGCTTTTGACCTTGTAGTGTCATGCTGCTGAGACGACCATGAGTTGATCTCCAAGAGAGTGGTGACAATTATACTCCAGAGATGGTGGGCCATGGGATACAAGTGGATCCACCAGCAGAGCCAGATGCGGCACCAGCTGTTATACCGGAAACAGGCACGGAGGCGCAGGTCCATGAAGGTTTTATGAGGTTTATGCAAACCTTTCAAGGATCACCGCAGGGTGCTAAATCTATGGCTTTAGCTGAAATGTATCTTCTAGCAGCAACATCTGCCTATGATTTCAGGGGATGGTGGACCACATGCTGCAGAGTCTTGGCTAGGATCGATGCAGACTATTTTCGAGCATCTTGAGACGCCTCCAGTGCAGAGGGTCAAGCTCACGACTTACATGCTGCGTGATTCTGTCAAGAGGTGGTGGGATGTTACCACCCAGTCAGAGTATCGCGGGAACATGACGTCGGAAGATTTTTAGGCAGTCTTCTATGACTTATTCTTTCCGAAGACGCTGAGGGAAGATAGAGCTCGAGAGTTCATGAATCTGCAGCAGGGCTCCATGTCAGTGATGGACTATTCTGCTTGTTTTATGGAGCATCAGCGCTTTGCACCCGTGCTGGTGGGTGATGAGAAACTGAGAGCCAGACGTTTTGAGGATGTTCTTCGGTATGAAATCCGAGTGCTGGTGAATGTTTTCAGGATACCTACTGTACACATGATTGTGAACCAGGAGTTGATTACAGAGAGGAACCTGCGAGAATCTGGTGGTGTGGGCCAGGGTGGTCAACACCAGTTACTAGTACTATTTCTGCTAGCAAGAGGAAGAGACAGATGGACTTCTCTCTGGGTGGCAGTACCTGCCAGGTAGCTTCTACAGGTGGTCCGATCAGGTGCTACTAGTGTGGTAGAGAGGGGAACAGGAGACCACAGTGTCCACGAGACCCAGTGGAGTGCAGATCTTGCGGCAATATGGGTCATCTGCAGTGATTTTGTAGGGAGTATCCACCAGTGGCTAGTGTGAGGGGTTCTGTACAGACTCCGCGTGCGGGAAAAGGACCAGTGGCTTCTTACCAGTCATGGAACTGGAATACGTCAGGGCGTGCAGGTAGAGATGGTGGTCATGGACGTGGTATCCAGGCACTAGGATTGCAGAGGCAGCAGGGTGGGATAGCTCAGGGTAGCCAGGTTTTGCCACAGGGCTGCGGCACTGGGCAGGCATATCCAGTTCAACAGACCCAGCAAGAGTAGGATCCCGAACCTTCTATGGTCCGATTTACTATTCCAGTAGCTTCTGTCTTGTCTTCAGTACTTTTTGATACATGTGATACGCATAGTTTCATATATTTACCCATTTTGAATAGACTTGGTCTTGGTGCTTTTTCTTCTTCTGATATCATGACGCTAGACACTCCGTTGGGGACTAGAACAGCTGGTGTGCATCAGTGAAATGAGTTCCCCCTTGAGGTTGATGGGTGTCACTTCATTTGGGACCACTATGTCTTAGAGATTACGAGCTATAACGTCATTCTTGGGATGGACTGGTTGGTTCCCATCCGAGCTTTTGTATACTTCTATCGTCATAGGGTGCGTTTCACGTCACCAGAGGGTGGAGAGTTTCTATACAAGGGCGATTGGTATGTTCAGGCGAGTCGAGCTGGACCAGAGCATCATGGGCGATGTGGAGTCACAGCCCAGATTGTGAGCTTATATCTGGATGACCAGGGGACTTGTCAGACAGATTTCCCTCCAGTTGTCGATCTTTTCAGGGATGTCTTCCCAGATTCCTTTTCATTTCTACCCCATTGCGTGAGTTGGATTTCTCAATTGATCTTGTGCCAGGAGAAGCACCGGTGTCCATTCCTCGTTATAGGATGGCCACACCTGAGTTGCAGGAGCTCAAGAGGTTGTTAGAGGAGTTTCAGGCAATGGGTTTTATCCAACCCAGTACATCTCCTTGGGGTTCTCTGGTCCTTTTTTCGAAGAAGGTGGATGGTACCCTCAGACTTTATGTGGATTATCGGAAGCTGAACAAGTTGACGGTTAAAAACCGATATCCCTTGCCGAGGATAGATGATCAGATTGATCAGCTTTGTGGAGCACGAGTGTTCCCGAAGATTGACTTGAGATCCGGATATCATCAGCTACGCGTGAGACCATCTGATATACCTCTCACAGCTTTTCGGAGTAGGAATGGTCTATATGAGTATACGGTTATGCCGTTTGGACTCACGAACGCGCCAGCAGTTTTCATGGCTCTGATGAATCGTGTGTTCTATTCGTATCTTGATTCTTTTGTGGTAGTATTTATGGATGACAACTTGGTGTACTCCCACACTCGACATGAACATGCCACCCATATTGAGATCGTATTGAGTACACTAAGAGAGCATCAGCTATATGCAAAGCTCTCAAAGTGTCACATTTGGATGGACCAGATTCACTTCCTGGGTCACATTATCTCAGAGGCGGGAGTTGCAGTAGACCTAGAGAAGGTGAGAGTAGTAGTTTCCTGAGAGCAGCCCAATAACGTGTTTGAGATACGAAGTTTCTTAGGGCTGGCTGGTTACTACAGATGCTTCATACATGACTTCTCCCATGTAGCAGCACCATTGACAGGTCTGACTAAGAAGGGTGTAATGTTCGTTTGGTCGGATGCTTGCGAGGCATCATTTCAAGACCTGAAGGGAAGGATGACATCAGAACTGATCCTGATACTACTAGAGTAGGGGAAGAGTAATATAGTTTACTGTGATGCATCAGGGATTGGGCTGGGAGCCGTTTTGATGCAGGGCGACAGAGTTGTGGCGTACAAGTCTCGGCAGTTGAGGTCACATGAGAAGAATTACCCTACGCATGATCTCAAGTTGGATGAAGTTGTGAATGCGTTGCGCTGTTGGAGACATTATCTATTGGGGGAGCATTTTTTGTTTTTCACCGACCACAAAATCCTCTAGTAAGTATTTACTCACTGTGACTTGAATCTGAGGCAGAGGAGGTGGGTTGAGTACATAAAGTCCTTTGATTTTGATCTTGCATATACACCTGGTAAAGGTAATGCAGTAGCTGATGCACTGAGCAAGAAGACTCAGTTACAGGCAGTGCAGGAGGCCAGTGGTGAGTGGCAGCATATGGCTTTGTTCTCTGAGATGCATATGGAGGTGCATGAAATTCAGGGGAAGACTCGTATTTCCTCGTTAGCTATGACTTATACCCTCATGGACAGAGTGTGAATGAGGAAGCTATCGAATTCAGAAGGCCTAGTTCTATGGGAGTCGGTGGCAAGTGAGGACCCTCCTCCCGGTTGGATGATAGGCGATGATGAAGTTTTGTATTTTCATGGACGTGTATGGGTTTTAGGGGATATACGCGAGGAGCTGATGTGAGAATTTCATGCTTCGGCTTGGGCAATTCATCCTGGGGTTACCAAGATGTACAATGACTTGAGACATTAGTCCGGGTGGCTGGGTATGAAGAGAGAGATAGCTAGTGTTGTTACAAGTTTTTCCATCTGTCCGCAGGTGAAGGCAAGGAATCAGAGACCAGATGGGCTATTACAGCAGTTGCCCATTCCAGAGAGGAAATGGGATGATGTCACGATGGATTTCGTGATGGGTTTTCCGAGGTCACATCGTGGCAATGACGATGTGTGGGTTGTTGTGGACAGAATCACGAAGGTAGCTCACTTTTTGCTGATCAAGGAGACCATCGGTGTGGACGAGATATGAAGGTTGTATATCCGAGGGATCATACGTCTTCATGTGGTCCAACGTTCTATCATTTCAGATAGGGACACCCGCTTCACATCTCATTTCTAGCAGAGTTTTCAGAGGGCGCTGGGTACACAAGAGCATCTAAGCACATCATACCACCCTCAGACAGATGGCCAATCAGAGTGGATGATACAGGTGCTAGAGGACATGCTACGTTCATGCGTCCTAGACTTTGGGGGCTCTTGGGAGAATCATATACCCTTAGTCGAGTTTACCTATAACAATAGTATTCAGGAAACTATTGAGATGGAACCATATAAGGATTTATATGGTAGGCCATGCCGATCACCTTTGTGTTGGTTAGAGGTAGGTGAGGTAGCTTTACTGGGGCCACAACTCATGCAGGAAACATCTGAGCAGGTCCAGTTGATTCGGAAGCGGATGGCTACTGCGCAGTCTCGTCAGAAATCTTATGCTGATCGCCGCAGATGAACCTTGGAGTTCGTGGTCGGGGATCAGGTTTTTCTACATGTTTCTCCAAGGCTGGGACACAAGAGGATCAGGAGACAGGGTAAGATCTCACCAAAGTATGTGGGGCAATTCGATATCCTGTAGAGAGTCAGGCCGGTTTCCTATCGATTGCAGTTACCGCAGCGGTACTGAGCCATGCACGACATCTTCCATGTGTCTCAGTTACGCCGCTACCATTCAGACTTGTCTCACACCTTTCAGCTAGAGGACATTGCGCTTCTGCATGATGCGCACATTTAGGAGAATCTGGTCCGTATTGTTGACAGGAGCACGAAGGTCCTCTGAGGCCAGTCAGTTCCTCTCGTACGGGTGCTATGGCAGCATGGCCGAGTGTTGGACGAGACCTGGGAGCGAGAGGCCAACGTACATGCTTAGTGGCCAGAGCTGTTCTGAGCTTTATATTTGCCACCATTGGAAGGGCAATTCGGGGACGCATTTCTATAAGGGTGGAAGTTTGTAAGAACCCAATTCTTTTTATAGAGGTATGGTATTCTTTTTTTCATTTTCATTAAGTGTTTTTGAGAAAATTTGGAAAATGGGGAAAAATCATGAATTTTGGAACTACACGCCGTGTACTTTATCCACAGGCCATGTACTTTTGGCCTTGTGGGGATGAGTACACGGGGCGTGTAGCCATGCCGGCGATGAAGGGCATAGGAACCAGCTACCCGCTATGTAGTGGTACCTTACACGTCGTGTAGTCAGTCGGAAGGTTTAAATAGTAAGGTGGTGGCATCACCGCCAGCTGGGCAACAGTACACGCCGTGTACTTGAGAGTTCATGCCATGTACTCAAGTCGATGGATGAATAGTGTGGTGGTGCCTCCAAATGAACAGTTAAATGAATGGAGTACACACCGTGTACTTGGAAGTACATGTCGTGTAATTTGTTTTTTCTGCATAAAATAGGCAGTAGCCTCCTCATTTGGCAGAGGAGGCACTTGAGCCATTTTGGAGCCAAAGGAGGAGGCCATATCATTGAATATCCATCGGGCGTTCGTCTGGAATCTGATTCGGCTTTGGACGATCTCGTTGGAACCGCACGGGTAAGCCCTCTCCTCTCCTGGTACCATTCTTGCCAATTCTTCTCCTTATGTAAGTTATATACGTTTCAATGGGTTTTGTTCTTCGTCATATCTACACCGTTCTTGGGCATTTCTAGAGCCAACGTTCGGGTATAGCGTTCGTTGGCGTATAAGGTAGGTGGATTTGTGTTCATTTTCCAACTGTTGTGCATTTTTGTGCGTTTTTGTGCCACGAACCCATGTTGGGGTGTCGTGTGGCTGAGTCTATTGCTATATTTAATGCCTATAATTGCAAATGTGATTAAATCGTGATAATAAAATGCTGGTTGGGATCTTTGCTTGGATCCGGAACCACCCCCGGGGAGTGTTTCACTATTTAGCCGTTTGGCCAGGATACCTGAGGGTATGCCTTTAAAGTAGTAATAGTAGAATTTTCTTGAGGGGAATTTCTTGTTACAGCTTGTTTACCTATTGGGAATGGCCCGGTTACTTGTTCAGCCTTATTGCGTTATTGTGATTAGCCTGAGGGCATGACTGTTTTAGCCCGAGGGCTGTCGTTAATCCACATGAGGGAAACCTTTCGTGCCTGAGGGCAACACTTCGTTTGCCTGAGGGTGAGAATTCTGTTACGCCTGAGGGAAATACTTGCGGGTTCGATTCTGTATGGCCTGAGGGAAATATTGAGGGCGTGGTTACTATCTAAGCCTGAGGGCATGGTTAATATCTAAACCTGAGGACGTGGTTCAAATTTTAGCCCGAGGGCTTGGTGTTGTTGAGCACAGGAATGTTACTAAATTAAATAAATTAAATGAATAATAAAATGACAATTTAATTGTTAAGTTAGTAACTTTTTAGTACTGCTTAATTTATTGCATTTTATTACTGCACACTATGGTTGCATGCTTACACGCAGTTGGGCACATGCCTTTGGTGGGTGCATACTGAGATATATTTCTCACACCCTGTTTGGGTCGCGTTTTTCGGCCCAAACATATTACATTTATGCAGGTGAAGATAGGGGCAAGAGTCCCTATACAGGTACTTGACTGTTGCTGAGGAGTAGGAGGGCATGGGACCGAGCCTAGGCTCGCGATGCCGTTGCCAACTGTTTTTCTTTGTTTTGATGTACATTGATTTTGGTTGTATCGTATTGATGTATAACATTTTCTGGCTGTCTTCTTAGAACTTGAGACATGTATCATCATCATTTATATATATATTGTTGGTTATATCCACTGATGTTGTGTATTTCCATTGTTTATGGTTTACTTCTTTTGCTTTTTGTTTTATGTTTTATTTAAATTCTGCTGTGCTACACTTTGTCAAAATGAGGGCATCGTTTCCCCACTATCAGACCTGGGCCCTCGCTGCTAGTCGGCAGCCTTTGGCATTTGGGGAAATGTGCTTGAGGTCACGTGGCGAATTGGGCTTGGGGCACCCGTTGCGTGGCACCCGTGTCCGTGATGTTACATGGGTCACTCCCATCGAATATTGTTGGATTAGTGCCATTCCTTCTAAAACATAAAGCATTTCATTTTTCGATTTAGGTATTTTCAGTGTACTTCATCTCACACATTTGACAAGTGAGATGTTGGAAATTCCTTCCACTATCATATTTCTCCATCATATTTCTAGAATTAAAATCTATTGTCTACTTCTTACCCCCATAAAAATGTTGGGATTTGATGATATCTATTTTTCCATTGAGGTAACATTAGACAATTCATTCATATATTTCAATGTCACAAATTTCCAATGGTTTACGTAGATTTTGATTTAACCCAGAAAAGAAGAAGTCTATAATAAATTTATTGGAAATTATAAATTCCAAGTCATGACATCCAGGTCATTTGATGTTTTCCTTATATTCCATATTTAATTCATTTCCTTTTTTTCTTAGCCTAAGAAATTCCCTATCCATTTCCAGTTAGAGAGTGCACTGAAATAATTTATCAAAAAATATTTTCTAGAATTCATTCAAATCTGTCTCTCCGATCTCCTCCTCAATAATTATATTTTTGACCAACATTAATCATTAATCATGTTCTCCCACTGTTTAATAAACTACGAGCCTAGCCTTGTCATCCACAAAGAATTGAAATATTTTAAATATCTTTTGAGTTGATTTTATCAATTGCTCTATGATTAAGGAATCTCAATATCTATAGAAATTATGCGCCCTTTGTGACATACGTGTATCAATAGTAACATTATCATTCTTAGGGTGATTTGGGAATTCCTTATTATTTTAGTTTTAGTTAATATATATATAATTGATACAGTATTATCATGATTTTTTTCATTAATTCACCAATTAGGTTGGGAAATTAATTAGGGTAGTCATTACATTGTTCTTCATATTGGTTACTGAAGTGGTTACTCATATTCATAATCATTGACAAAAAATAATGGGAAAATAGGGATGAATTTTTTTGAACCTTTAATTATATAGAAAATAAAAAAATAACATTAATGGTATAATTCATAAATGTTATTTTTTCCTAACTTTTGAATTTATAAGTTTTAGTCTATGTTATCCATGTTCAATTTCATAATATAAAATCATTGGTGAATTTTTTCACTTAATAATGTTTCGTAATGAGATTGTGAATTTACCAAAGAATATCCCCTAGGAGTGACATACTAGGTGTGTGGTAATGACTATTATTTTTCACTAGGTGACGATCTTATATAGGTCAATGCACAATTTTTAGGGATATTACCACTTGGTACCTCTATGTAAGAGCAACATACACTTTTAGTATCCAGACATTGACGTGTTTTATTAAAAACCAATTACTCTATACATTAATGAAAATTAGAGATGTTTTACTATGTTTAGAACTATCATTAAGGATTTCTAAATAGTTTTATAATCCAAATCCTAGTAATTACTAGACTTCTCTTTGATTCCATTTATGACAAACCAGTAATTTAATACACCATAATTCATGATTTATTACATAAATGTACACATAATACCATAAAAAGGTCACAAATCCTAATGAATTTTTGAAATTATGTAAATATAATAACAACCTGATATTGTAAAAAATTGAAATCATTGAATAATAATATAGAATTCACCTAAAATTCCATCATTCCTCTAAAACTGCATGGGATAACCTGGGGATGTACCTAATACTGGGGTGACATATAAATCCATGCAAGGAAAAACAATGTATATCATAAGGTAATGTTGTACATGGGACCCAAGTTGAATATGAAGGTAATATTGCATCAGTGAAAATTATAATCTGAAAAAATAAGGTACGATTTAACATTATAGAATAATGGAAATATGGGAATATGGTAGTTACCTAAAACATAACATCATAATAATATGTGAAGGCTAACCACCAAGAAAAATAAACCATTTGTGTTTAGGATAACCTCTCATTCACCATAAATGGAATCTCGGGAGATAAAAAAATTAACCAATTCATTAAAGGGATATACAATTCAAGTCCCACCCATCACATTCATATCATGATCAAGCATAAGTTTTCTACATATATCATTCAACATAGGAGGATATTTCATCAATTTTAAACCCATGATTAAGAAGTTTGGATTACATAAATTTAACATACCTACAAAATTAAGGATATATAAAACAATTTCAATTCCATGAGTGGAAATTGGAATGAGTATTCACTAAAAAGTTCCTATTATTATGAATCATAAGAATATTTTGGAATCATAATGGTGGTACATAATGATTTATGAAAGTAATTAATGATATTTAATGGTTTACTTCAACACATGGTCATTATAAATATTGTAATAGAGATATGTAGTATCATAATACAATATGAAATATTTAAAACTAAAAGGAATAATAGAAATATGTTTCTTTAATAAAAAGGATATAGAGTGGATCCCATTCCTTGATAATAAGATTCTACTGTATTGTTGGGAGATTCTTATGAGGATGGGGAACAATGAGAGGGTCTATAGTGGGAAATGAAGAGTAAATTCATGATTCCATGGTTTTGAGTGAAGTGAAATTGGATTTTTGAGGTTTTTATATATAAAATGGTAAGATATTTAATAATTAATTTCCAAAAAAAGGTTTTAGACTCTATATAATAATGATATAAAAACCACCATGATATTATAATAGTGGGTTCTCAAAAAACAAATCAAAAATAATTTTTGATAAACATACCATGTGTACAATTATTTATAAATGATATAAACATATCATAATAGTGTTGATATTTATACATCCACTATTTATTGAGTAGTTTTTATATATTAATTTTCACATCAAAAGGCTATAGTTGTTCCAATTCTATAATGAGAAACTTAAGATACTGTGATAGAAATAATAATCATAATTAAAATGGTCTAGATACATCATACATAGAAGAAATATTTTGTGTCTGACTGTAATGTGTTGTGGGATCATAAGCATTGGCACTTATTCTCATGAAGATCACACTTGGTGATATCAGGTAATTGAGGCCAAGAGGATAGAATGTACAATAAGAATACCGCATGTTTCATGTTTCATTAGTTGTTCCAATCTTTTAACATGTGTATTGGTATAATAAATTGATATGAATATCAATTTTTACCATTATATTTCATACATTTATGCAAGGAAAAACCAATTCATTGAAGTAGTGGAAAGGTAGATTATATTGGGTGTTTCGTTGAAGGTATGTAATTGTTTGAATTATCATAATAGTGTTTTTTCCATGTTGAGGAGGTGATGTCTCGAAGTTAGGGGATCCGGATAGTAGTACCATAATAAATTGGTGGCTCTAGTATTCTAAGGTATGTCTTTTGAGTTAGATAATAAAATAATAATTCAAAAAAATATGATTGCCCAAGTTGTGCATCCTACATTATGAGATACTACTAGACAAAGAGATTATATTACACAGTGTGTGTTGGTAAGAATGTGTGTAATTTTTATTACTTTTAATTATCATTGCATGGGCCATGATGGATTAATAGACTCTTCTCTTGGTATCTTAATTTTATTCACTTCTATCAAGATAAGGGACTAGAGGGTCAGACACAATAGAGTTATTAAATGACATCACCGTTCTAATGAATAAGTAAATAACATATGGTGGGCCCTACTATAGGGTCTAATATTTGTCCATGATTTAATGATCACCAAAAAATGAATAAATTCATAATTAGTAGAGTATAGAATAATTGGATCGAATGTATTTACTAAAATTATTCACAAGGTATTAAGTGAATACACTGAAAAATATAATATGAATGAATATTATTTTAATATTAATTATTAGTTTAATAGTTTTTGAAATTAATTGTCTTTTTAATGGATTGATTTTATCATGTAATATTTTTATTATGTATTAAAAGTCAATTATAATTATTTAAATGAATTTATGATGTCATTAGTTCATTATAACATGTAATTTATCACATAATTAGTGGGTGTAGTATATATGGGTAAAAAAGAATCTTTTATGGTTAATTTAAAATATATAATATAAACAAAAAAGGGATCTCATTCTATATAATGATTATTTAAATTGATTGAGATATTTCCTCACCAACTTCCTTCATTATATAGAGACAGTGACACAATCTATAAAATCAATCAAAAAATGACACCATGATCTTTGAAATGGAGTTGAGGTCATTGTTGTGACGTTGAACTAATCATTGGAGAATTATGATATCACCCAAAATTTGGAAATCAACATATGCATGGATTCAAAAATCATGTGGGGATTATATATAGGGGATTGAGCTCATATTTTTCTAGAAATTATCAATGGGGATGATTTGTATCCGAACATGCTTCCAAATCAAATGAGGTAATTGTTTATGTTCAATTTTGCCATCGATTAATTATTGTAAAATATTATAAAGTCTACTACAAACCAAATCATCTGAGATAGTGTATTTTCATCACTAAGAAGATGAAAATTTTAAAATTCTCAACTACACAACATCTTTTGCAGACCACAGTACCAACATCTTCTATCAGAGCAATCACATGATTTTTTTGAGCCAAAAAATATTAATTTTTTTTAAATTTAGTAGTTTTCAATAATTTTATCCCAAATTATTTGACTTTACATCGATATTATCTCGGATGGAAAAGTTATGGTAATCCAAAAAACGAATAATGATCATTTATAGTTTTTCATGTATTAAAAATTGTAGAACTATATATATATATATATATATTTGAATCCCAAAAAATTTAATGATATTTTAGAGACCAATTTTTCTAGCCATGATTCACCCATATACTAGTCATTGGAATAATAATCAACAGTGGTCATTTCTTTAACTGTATGATAAAATAAATAAAAAATCTAAATTCTATCATCAATATTATTTAGATTGGATAAATGAAAAAAATCATATTTTGTTAATGGAGACAATTGGAATAATGAGTGAAGAGTATATATATGTATATATATATATATATATATTCATCATGGGGGATTCCTACTAAAAATGGTTAAGTAAATGTTATTATGAGATGTCAGAGTGTGTGGTCGTGACATTTGTTTCATAACAAATTATAAATTTTTTAATAAAAATTGATGGTTTCCAATAGAATTCGTCCCTCCACCTCCATCCCAAATGATAGAATCCAACCTCTCTTTTACTCCCCACATCATAGTATGTCATTATATCCATTAAATACAAACACCTCTAATCCATCACCTTCTCTATATGTCACTGGCATAACATTCACCGCCCTCCCGTTTCACCTTTTTATTAACTATTCATCCATGCTTTCTCGTTGAACCATGATTTTTCATGTTAAAGCTATTTGCACCATCCATCACTTGATTCCAGTGACTAGATCTCAATCCCTTATACATATACTAGAAACAATCTCTTTTTTATGGCTAGTGACCCCTCGCACGACCCTAGTGCAGATTAGAGGACCCATGATCTAAATCAGGTGTGTCTAACCCTGAATACTCTTACAAATGCTTGTTTAGACCAAAACGGGTATGGGTAGATTTGACTAAATTTCAATAGGATTGGGTAGATTTTTATGTCTGGCACAAAAAATTTAACCAATGTAAATTTATTAATAATTTTAATTTTATAATAAAAATTTTAATATTCACAAAAAGTAATTGGATTTAGTTAAAAAATGAAATTATTTTATTAATTTAGATTTTGGAATAAAAGATATATTGTTTTATGAAAAAAATTGAATTAAATTACAATATTTTTGAATAATTCATTAATTTTGTTTGAAATTCCTATTATATTAAATTTCTTCCATTTTAAATTTTTATGATGAATTTAATATAGTCGTAGACTATTCTTCTATACTGAACGTCTTTTTTTCTAGGTTATTTTAAATTAATTAATTATTACAACTATGTGTGATTATTATAATATTTAATTTGTTTTTGAGATAGTCTACGTATCATCATTTTTGCATCTTTAAGGGTCACCATGTCCATCAATTTTATTTTTATATGTACATTACACTTACTAAGATTACCTCACCTATGTCTGGGTACATTTTTTCTTATATATAATGACAATTGTTTACATAATCCATGCCAATAAAATGAATTATCTTAGATGAGATGTGACAAAACTGAATCAATAATGAGATAAAATGTGATTCAAAACCTAACTCAGATTTTTTCCCTTAGGTAATAGTTGATATTTTTGAGTTTAATTGGATAAACCAATATTTGATTCACATGCCCATTTGTGTAATTAATTTGTTTTAATTATTTTTTTAATACATTGTCATTTATATGAGAAAAAACTAAAATAATAAACAAAAAAATTCATAATGACGTTATGAAGATATTCTATTAATTTTTGTTTAAAAGTGAGGAAAATAGAATAATGTGGATATATATAATAATATCATATTTCATTCATTAAAAAACCCAAATAGGAATACTATGTACTGAACATCAGTCATTTCTAATATTTGAACAAAACCATATGTATGGGGTGCTCGTCAGAAAATTTTTTATTGTTCCTCATAATTCTTGGGAGTTGTACTAAGAGTACTAGATTGACTAAACAATCTCTGAAA
Organism: Viscum album; assembly: GCA_963277665.1. Taxonomy (NCBI): domain Eukaryota; kingdom Viridiplantae; phylum Streptophyta; class Magnoliopsida; order Santalales; family Viscaceae; genus Viscum; species Viscum album. The sequence continues at coordinate 1,699,423,685 of OY728137.1, read as the reverse complement.
AAGGGTCAAAATATATATTGATGCCGCTTTATTGTTAACACACTGATTGATCCAGCGATATGATTCTGATAATATGAGACTTTACCAAATGATTCAAGGAACCAAAACACAATCCACATAGACTGTATATTTCAATCCTTGAAACTCATCACGTAGTGGAGCAGAAAAATCTTTTAGACTATAAGGTGAGGATTCAAGGATCCTTAATAATATAATACTCAATAATATTAATATTCAGAATTTAGTAGTGTGAGATACTAGGGATTGATAAAATATTGGGATAATATTGTATATTAAATTAATCAATAATATAAAATCCAAAATAATGATACAAGTACGAATATTCCATTATTTGTGTTGTAGTAAATTGAAATTTTATCAATAGATAATTGTTCATCCATAATGGAAAAATATCATCTCCTTTGTTATAAAAAATTCCAAGTGTGATATACAATCTTGTGCAATGAACTATTGTATGGAAGGACATAATATGTGTCCATGTACAAAAAACATGATCAACTTCCTTATGGGTCTACTGATGATGAGAAATATGATTATAAGAGACTCATGAATGATGCATTTTATGTTTACATCAAAATTCAAAGATTAATGCCAAATTTGTTTTATGTGAAACATACAAACATGGGTTTTCATACCATATTTCCTCATCTATAAAGAGTTTACATGGAGAAATTTATGTAATAATTCAATGAGATAATGACCAAACTATTCACATATAAATTGAAATAGGGGTGTCATGTTGGTTCTCATGTACTCAAGATGATAAATTAAATTTAATGAATAAAATAAATGGATTTCAAGTCAAATCATGAACATTTCATTCATCTCATTATCTTATCCTTAAACCCATTTTTTCCAGTTTCATCAATATTTATCAAATAAATAGTCTGAGAAACCACTTAAATATCTATTGGGATAGTTTCTCCATGAAGAAAAAAATTTAAATAAATCTAAAAAATTATCTTTTAAGGAGAAAGAATATAAATAAAATGAAAAAATATTTACTTTATGTATAAATCCAATGAAATGTTCACAATTCCTTTATATGATATCAATGATAATGTGGAAAACCATTTAATGGTTGGATATTTAATTTTAATGTGATGATATACGTCACTAGAATAAGAAACACAAATAATTTAAGAAGAAGAAATATTTTTCGTATAGTAATAGTATATTCTTTATTAAATGTAATATTCCATTTATACTCCTTGTGTATTAGATAGAATATTTCCTTAGATCCTTATTTCTAAATAAGTGAACAGTGGAAGTAAAGAAATATTTGTAGAAGCCATGGTGTGTTCTCTAAGAATATAATGATGGGTGACACCTACATCAGTGGGGAGAATCACATGATTTCATTTCGTAGTGAGTGGTTCTTATAAAAGTAAACATGTGTGTTTATTACTACCAGGACAATTATAAAGGAATTTTGTTAAAGATATTTCATAAAAAACCAATGGTTAAGTGATACATGGATCATAGATAATACATGATGAATATAAAATGTAATACTTTTAGCCAATTATGATAAGATAAATATTTTTGAAAGAAAACTATGTAGTTGTCAATGATATACCTAGTATGGTTTTAGTCACTTTGGGATAAATTCTTATAGGATTATCAACACACTTACTTACATGGTTTTGGATAAAAAAACCATTAGTAATAAATGTAGGATAATAATATTTTGGAATTAGTTCAACATGAGAAAATGATTTTGGAAAAGGTAAATCTAATGGTAAGTATACTTCAAACAATTATTTTAAATTTTTTATGGTATGAAAAAATAATGTAAGAAATGTGCAGGGTAGAAAATATTAGTTTCCATGGGCAAGTGTGTCAATAAATATATCTGACATGCATTCATTGATCATTATAATGTACTATGGAGTAATTAAAAAATGCACATTACCTTATATGCATAAGATTGATGGTGTTACTATAATAGATATATGACGATCCTTCGTGAAAAAATTAATCAATATAATATATCATGGATTTATTCAAAAATTCGCATTTTCATACACATATTAGAGATATCATGTATATAAAAGGAGGAAAAATATTGAGACTTATAATAATTACAATGAATTCTATTATTTTTCATATCATGCTACACAAATAGTGGCATTATCCAATAACAATATGCCGGAAATAATGACAACTAGATATCATATAAGCTCTATTATAATATATATCAACCATTTAATAATAAAATGTGTTTACATACAAATAGGTTGATAGTATATAAACAAATTTATATCATTAAAACCACAATATTATTTCCATGTATTTATTCTAATGATTTATAGTAAGATTAATGAAATCTCTAATATAGAAAAGGGATATTCAAGTTGTATAAAACATTTTTATGGAAGGATTCACAATTCTATTTTAGATAGTGGAGGACATATATACATAGATATATTCAATGATAATGATTAAAAAATAATTGACCTGGAAAAATTTTACATATGATTATGAGTAAAATGAATTTTCTAGAGACACATACTGCATAAAAAGGAGAAAACAATTGTAATTGTTTGTAACGACCCAAACCTTTGTTAATGAAAATTACTATTGATCTGAATAAATGTCTTATTATGTAAAATGGTTATGTGAAACAAAATAACATCCCTGGATTTGTGTTTTTTATTTTAAAATACCATTAAGAATTGTCACCATTACTAATATAGTATTAGAGCAGTGCTCACATGATTTGTACAAAAATAGGGCTTTATAAAATCCAATTTACTCTAAAATATTATGTGATGGCCTCATCCAGTAGAATTGTTCCATATGAAGCCCATTTTTCAGCACTCAGAAAAGAGGTAGCATCACTAGGCTTCACTCTTGCCCCTGGATAATATGCTTTTCAACATGTTACGCCTGAACAAAACCACTTATGGGAGAAGTGGAAGTTAATAGAGATTACCACTCAGGTGATGTTATCTGAAACACCCCAAAAGTTTGTCACCATCATGCACTTTACACTTAGGTCTTATGTGGGTGTTATAAGGGGATATATAACAAGAAACTTGAACTATTATTATGTTCATTAGTTTTGTATATAATAAATAATATACATTCATTATATTATTATTACTTCGTAAGATGTTTTTTAAGAACAATAATTAATTTTAATTAATATTCAATTAAGAAATATATTTTTATGAATTAAATTATTGTTTAATTAAATAATATTTTTATAAAATATTTTTAATAAATATATTTTTATCATATATAAATGATTTTATATGTTTTTATGAATGTGATTGTAATTTTTATTTTATTTTGAAAGTTGTTTTTGTAAAACACCCATGATTTTTTTATAGATATCAGTCATTATTTTAAATACAAAAATTAAAATATTGAATTATATTTGAAAAAATGAATATTATTTTTGGATTCATGTTTAAATTATCCAACAGATAGTTTTTTAAAATTTTCTTAGATATTCGAATTTTAAATAGACATTTTAATACTGTTTAAATATATAATGGGTTTTACGACATCATAATGACCAAATAGTGATGTAATAAAATTATATAAAAGGTTTTTTAATCCAATATATATTTTAAATTTACAATTGTGTGATTTTATATTTGTTTTATTTATTTTACAATGCCTTAGTGGACCCTCCATGACATATAAAACATTTTAACCTCTTAAAATGATATCGTTGAGAGTGTGAATCACCTCCATAAAAGAAAGACTACTATTTTAATATGATAATACATTGGCCATATAAAATAATTATTTACACTCTCATTTGGAAAAAATCCTGGGAAAATCCTGGGATGGTTTGTGGTTTTGATTAGTTTAATGTATAGTGTTAAAAACCTAAATAATAAAAAATTCCCTCTCCAATCATATATAAAACCACTCGACCAACCATTCATCTTCATTAAAAAAATTGGTTCTCAGAAAACCCATGGTTTTTTTCTCTATATAATCCTCCCAAGGTTCCCCATGTTCCCATGAAACCAATCCGAAGTCTTTCTAATGCCTTTGTGGTCGTACTTTCAAGTAGAAGATTTATTCCCTTCAATTTATGTCCAAAATTAATTATATTGTCATAAAATATATTTAATAAATATTTTGGGAATGATTTTGATCCTCCCCCAAACTTCCTCTTATATATTTGAATGATTATTGACCTCTTTAAGTGATAAACCATTATCTCTCATTAACCATTTTTATGAATTCTTATTTCATGACATTATGCTGTCGAAATTGTACTTCGATTCTACAAGTCCATGTTATTGTGTAGTGACTAGCATTCCCATTTCTATATCAATAGTATTCACCATTACACACATTTACATATTAATTAAGGAGTATCATGTATCAATTCAAAATTTAATTATTGTGGAATAAATATTCATGCTTAATGAATCAATGTTTGATTATCATTATGGCACACCTATGCATTAAATGAAATTTTTAAAGAAGTGGGTGACCTGATAGTGCTCCAATGCATTGGGTAATGATTATTATCAGGAAACATCAAGTGAAATTAGGGTTGACTCATTCCAATTAAATCAAAAATATTGTTCACTCATGCCCAATGTGAAATGATCCTCAGCTCATGCTATGATCATGATAAAGTTGTTTCCACATTTCTATAATATGATAATGATTTTTTTTCATGTAATTGTGATCATGTTTCTCTTATGATTTAATGATATTTATATTTTATAAAATGTACTACATTATTCGTATTATGCATTTTTTACACCCTTATTGGGATTTATAGCTCACCCTTTTCTTATACATGTCCATATGTTATTCCATAAAATGTTAAGTACAAAGGAATGTTGTGGTAATGTAAAATAAGTTTTCAATAAATATGTTTTGTTTTATGTTCTATATTGTTAGGAAATGTTTCTAATTTCCAAGACATTGTTACTCTATATCCTTATAGTTTTCGTAAGTGTATTTTTATGTAATAAATCATGTTTATGTGTGTAATAAATAAATGGGTTCTAATATTTGGTATCAAATGATAGGTTTAGTAATTTTATTGATTAAGATTAGAAAACCATATTGAAATCCATGGGGATTAGACAATATATAATAAAAACATCCCTAAATTTTTGTGATTATTGATTATGTGGATTTCCAGTAAAATACATCCCTATCTAGATCTGTTTTGGTAGAGGTGGCTCTAACACAGATGTATCTAGGGGTAAAACCTGGAAACACCACATTGAGATAGACTCGAATGAGAACAGTTGCCTGAAAATAGCCCTAGAAGAAATATTGGTTATGAATCGCCCAAGGTATATGCACTGGTAAATTCCTATGAATAGTATGAACCATTATTAAGGGGTAAAATTCTCCTATGAATATTTGTTGGGATGTAGATTTGGGGTAACGTAGATTGAACCCTATAAATTCATAAGTTAGAGAAATACATGTAATTTTTATGTTAATTTTTTTTCATTTTATTCCCCTTTATGTGTTACCCATAAATTTCATTTTATTTCATCCAATGGTCGGTAATTGGAGGACTCGAGGTAACAACTAATGTGGAGATCAATGTGACTATTGTTCTAATGAGATTTCAAATCTAATGGGAGCAGGAATTGAAAACATTACAATGATGCTCTATATGTTAACTCAACGTTTTAACAGAAATATTGGTCATGATTAACATTGAACACCCCTAAGAATGAACAAGCCCCAATCATGTTCTTCATGAGAAAAGGCCTCCTACTTTAAAGGGATCATCTGATCCCTTAATCACCAAAAAATAGATCAACTACATTGAAAAGATCATATTCATCATTCAATTTTGGAAACAAGATAAGGTAAATATAGTTTCTTATCATATTGATGGTGACGTAAATCAATGTTGTACATTGATCAAATATACAAATCCTGAGGGGGATATCGAGGCGTTGTAATGAAAGGATTTCTGGAAAATGTTTTCGATAAATATTTTCCTTGAACCCTCTGACATAATATGGAAAGGGACTTCCATTCCTTCATGTAAAAAGTAGACGAATCCATCAAATAATTTGAGGACAACATATCAAGGCTTTCAAGATACAACACCTGCTTTTTCGTTACCCCCAAATACAAGACTTACAGCTTCTTTGGAGGACCAAATCCTAGTCTACAAAAAGCCCAAGAGATCCATTACATCGATATCCATAATAAAATATTATGATGTTCCCTCAATGATGAAATGGATATCGGTGAATTGAAGGGGTATCATGGGGATATAATCCATATGGGGTGTCTAATTCTGGTAGTAAAATTGATAAATCATAAGGTTCTATTATATTCAAGTACCCCTCATTCCAATGGTGCTGAAAAAGCACCCCAAAAGTGCCTAAAGGGGACGAGGAAATTATTTAGGTGTAGAAGTGAAGGGATCCTAGCCATTTAATTCTGAACGGAAAACCATGATGTTGTGACATAGGAGAGGAATGCTACATTCGACCATCAATGTATTTTTCATGGATTCAACTGCGAAGACTTAAGAAAAGTTGCAAACTAGTGCCCTAAAACAATTTTTTTAGAGGAAACCAACAACATCCAAGGAAGGAAGGGAAATATTTTCCCATCACTACTGGTAAAGAGAACCACGAAAATGAAGTGGTGATAGGTACCCTAGTTATTCATTCATGAATAGTGAAAAAAATGCATTATTCTAATTTTACTCATTGTTTTATTTCCCAAAAATTTATTAGAACTATACCAACACCACCAGAAATCATGGATGTAATGATGTCAGTGAGAACGAAAAATGGGGAAATAATTTCATCCCAAAAATATTTTTCCTCCCCTGTAAAAATTATAATTTTTAACTTCTTGGATAAACTCATCATAATCCCTCTAGTATAATTTGATTCCACTCATTCCATGGAATGAATTTACCAATACAGATCCAACATAAATTTTTGTGAGAGGGAAATCACTCTCCATATAAAGAATCAACCACTGATTCTATACTTTTGCAAAGATAAGGATAAATCCTCTTTAGCACCATCATCTCAACCGTTGATAATACTACTCTAGGAGAATTCCATTCATGCTCAGATGACTGAGTCTAAGAAATCAACCATCCAGGGAGACATTCCTATTTTGATGGAATTTTCTAAAGTGTTTCTTGAGGAATGGTCTAGTCTACCTCCGTGAAGTGACTTTAAATTATTGATTTATCTTATACCTAGGGAGATTCCAATATTGAAGACTCTATATTGAATTTATGTTGTGGATATTGAGGAGCTAATGAAACAACAGCAAGTGAATCCTGATAAAGGGTTTCTATTCCCATGTGCATCACCATGTTGTGCACTAGTCCACTTTTTCAAAAAGAAAGATGGGTCAATGAGACTTTAAATTGATTATCATGATCTCTACAATATCATGATAAATAAAAAGTATCCTTTTTACATGAATTGATGATGTGTTTAATTAGAATTGTGGTTTTAAATAATTCTCTATGGTGGATATGTGCTCAAGATATTACTATGTATGGGTGAAGAAGGAGGATATCCCCATAACTGCTTTTCGTGCAAGATATGAGCACTATGAAATCATAGTAATTCATTTTAGACTCACTAATTCCTCAAAAATATTCATGGGAATGATGAATAATGTATTTAAATATTACCTTGAAATTTGTTTGGAAGTATTCATAGACAATACTCTAATATACTCCAAAACTAAGAAGGTGAATGAAGAGCATATAAGCAATTTACTATAGACATTTTGAAAGGAGAAGCTATATGAAAAGCAAAACAAGTGTGAGTTCTCATTGTAGTAAGTCTCATTATTGAGTCACATAATCACCAGAAATGGGATATCTATGGATCCCTTTAGGAAAAAAATGAAATTGAGGGATGGTCTAGGACCACATCTTGGGAAAATAATTGTAGCTTCCGTGGGATAGATAGACATTCTAGTCGATTTGTGATAAATTCTTCATGATTATCAAACCCTCTTACCAAGATAACTCGGAAGGTAGTCAAGTTTTCTTGGAGTGATGAATGTTTAGAGTCCTTCAAGGAGTTGAAAATGAGGTTTATCACCGCACCTATTCTCACAATACCCACAAGTGGGGAACATTTTTTATCGAATTCGGTGATGATTCAAAGAAGAAAATGGGTTGCGTGTTAATGAAAAATGAAAAATTCATTTTTTATACATCAATAAAATTTAATTTTCACTAAAAAAACATCCAATACGTGATCTAGAGTTGGATGTAGTAATATTAGCTTTTAAATTTTTTCAGCATTACCTCTTTGACGATAAGTGTGAAATATATACGGATCACAAAAGACGCAAGTATATATTCTCATAGAAAGAGACGAATATGAACCATCAAATATTGGATAGAGATAATCAAAGACTATGACTACTCAATTCACTACTATCTGGGGAAAGAAAACAAGGTGGTGGATTCCATATGTAAAAAGGATCCAACAACTATTTCATTGATTAGAATTGAAATGTATCTAATCTTCTAATATTTTATTAAGATAGACATGAGAATCATAAATAATGGAACATCATCAATCATTTATCAAATGATTTCCCATCTGTAACTTTTTAAATGGTTAAAGTATTGTCAAAAAGAATTATGTGGGGATTCAGAAGAAAGTATAAACTATCAGAAAAGGGAAATCCTCAGAGTTAAATGTTAATGAAGAAGGAATTGTGAGATTTGGGTCAAGAATATTTGTTCTAAAAATATGGATTTACAGAAATAACTTTTAGATGATGAACATAGTTAAAAATTTTCCATTCACCTAGGAAACACAATGATGTATCATCATCTCTGAGATCATTATTTGTGGGGTAACATGAAGAAAGAGATCATTGAGTATACATCAAAGTATCTGGTATGTTAGAAAGTTATGACTGAGAGAAAGAAGTCTTAGGGGATGATTCAACCATTAACCATACCTGTATAGAAATTTTATAACATCACCATAGAATTTGTCACAAGACATCTAAAGACATTTAATAGAAACAATGCTATCTAGGTTGTTGTGGATAATCTTACAGATAATACACACTTTATTCCAATATGAGATGATTTCTCATTGGATCAACTGGCATAGATATATATCAGAAAATTGGAAAGGCTTCATGGATTACCACTACATATTGTATTCGGTCGAGATCCATGATTCACCTCTATGTTCAATAATAGTCTTCAACATGCTCTGAATACATAGATGATGTTATTATATCTTATCATCGTCAAACTGATTGGAAATATGATAGTACTATCCAAACACATGAGAACATGTGGAGAGAATGCTGAATGAATTTCAAAGGTTGATTGGATAATCATATCCCTCAGGTTTAGTTATCAAACAACAATAGTTTCCACTCAAACATCCAAATGGATCCTTGTGAATCCCTTAATGGGAAGAGGTGTAGAACACCGAAATGTTGGTTTAAATTTTGTGGTTGAAAAATCCTAGATCTATAAATTGACGAAGAAATGGTTGAGAAGTCTAAGACCATCCAGAAACACATTAAATCTATTTAGAGTTCATAAAAGAACTATGTAGATAAACTTCAATGAGACCTAGAGTTGGAAGATAGTGAATTTATATTCCCCCGCTTATCACAGTGGAAGATATTTAAGATATTTGAGAAGAAGGGAAATATTAGTCAATGGTACATAAGCCCATTTAAGAACCTCGATCGTGTTGGATTAGGTGATTATCTACAAGAACTAAACCAAATAAATATCATGTTCATGATGTATTACATGTGTCACTCTTGAAGATGTATATACCTGACCCATCACATGTACTAAATCCAGAGGTTCTACAAATGGATAATAACCACTCATATGAAGAGAACCCAATAAAAATATTTGATCATATGGAATAAATTATATAAAATAACACAATTAACCTTTTCATGGTGTTGTGGAGAAACCACATGTTTGAAGTGGAGACGTGACAATAGAAGGAAGTGATGAAGCAGAGCTATTTGTTACTTTTTTAGTGTGGCAAATAAAAATTTTAAGGGCGATGTTTCTTGACTAGAGAAGACTGCAACAACCCAACATTTTATCGATGGAAATTATTCTTGATCTGATTTAATGTTGTATTTTGTAATATGGTTATATAATACACATGATCATCCATTGTTTTATGTTTATGGATTTTATAATTCCATTGATATTTTTTACTATTTTTAATATAGTCGTTGAATAGTGATCACATGACTAGTATAAATATAGGGCTTTAACAAATCCAATTTACTCAAAAATAGGAAGTTATGTCCACATCATGTATAATTTCTCCATACAAAGTCCACTTTTCGTAGCATGGAAATGATGTAGCGTCAATGTGATTCACTCTTAATGAATCCCAAGCCAGGATTCCGCACATTAAGCTTTAACAGAACTACCTATGGGAGAAGTGGAAGTTAATAGAGAATACCATTTGAGCAATGTTATCTGATCCACCCCAACAATATTCCACAATCACACACCTCCAACGTAGTTATTATGCGGGTGTTATAATGGGTTACATAACTACACCATGGAACTATTATTATGTGCATTATTTTTGTGGAGAATAAAGAATATAAATTCATTTTATTAATTTTACTTTGTAAATGATTTTTAAATCCCAAATTGTGTTTTTAGTTAAAATTAAAATTATAAATCCATATTGATGAATTAATGTATTTTTTTATTTAATAATATTTTAATTATATATTATTAAAAAAATAATTTAAATTAAATATAATTTATTATATAATTTTTATGTGCACTATTAAAAAAAATTAGTTTTGAATGTTGTCTATCAAAAAACAAATGAATTTTTGATATATTTTGTAATTTATATTGAATTTAGAAATTAATATATATATATTTTTGTTTAGATAAAATGAATCTTATTTTTGGAATCATTACATCGAAATTATTCAAGTGTGAATTTTTCAAAATTTTATGAGATAATCAAATTTTGGGGTAAAAACTAAATATCATTTGAATATATATTGTGTGTTATTATATCATAATAACTTAACAATGAATTAATAAAATGCTATAAAAGGCATTCTAGTCCAATATAGGTTATACCTTTATGATAATGTGATTTTAGAATTGTTTTATTAATTTTACAAAGCCTTAGTGGACCCTCCAAAACTTATATAACATTTTAAAATGATTTCCACGAGATTTTTACTCACCTTCATATAAGAAAGATGAATATTTTAATATATTTGTCTATTGGAATTATAAAATAATGTTTTATACACTCCTTTGTCCTAAAACATGTGAAAAAATAATGGTATGGTTTGTGGTTTTTAATATTTTAAGGTGTAGTGTCGAAAACCTAAATAATAAAGAATTCCCCCTCCTTTCTTATATAAACCCACTCAACCTCCTATTTCTATTCACTCAAACCATTTTCAGCTCAACCAACCCCTACCCGCCTCCTTCTATAATCATCAAATTGTTCGCTAAGCTCCCATGAAGCCTCTCTCAAGCCTCTACCACGATTTTTGGATCACACTTCCATGGAAGGGATTTATTCCTTTCTATTTTTTGTCCAAATTACATTATATTGTCATACCCTTTTTGTTACCAATAACAAATGTTAGGGTATGATTTATTTCCTCCCCCAGTGTTCTCTACATATGTTTGAATGATTTGAGGCCTCTTTCTCTCTCATTAAATCCTCCCATCCACACCATTTACCATGCTGAAATTCTATAAATAATTTCTCTCTTCCAATTTACATGCAAGAAATTATTTAAATTAATGCATCTAAATTCCATTACATATGTTGTGAAATGTAAATATATGACCCCCTTAATATCCATTTCTAGTATATATTATTATATACCACTTTTTTCATCATGCTTTTTTATTAATTCCTATGTCGCGTCGTTATGCCGCAAGAAATTGCACAGTGATTTTCCAAACCGAAGACATTGTGTAGTGAATAACATTCCCATTTCTCTTTCAAAGGAATTCACCATTATGAAAATTTACATATTGTTTAAATAGTTTCATTTATTAATTCCACATTTATTTATCATGGAAAAAATAATGATGTTTAATAAATCAATGTCGTATGATATTTGTGGCACAATTATACATGACATGAAATGATTAAGATGGGTGTGCTCTAATAGCAATCCGATGCAATTGGTAAAGATTTTTATCATTATATATCAAGCGAAAAGAGGGTTTCCACATGATAAATCAAGTGAAATGAATGTTTACCCATGATTTATGTGGAATGTGCCTTGGCTCATTATAATACAATATTAAATGTTGATGCCACATTTCCGAGCTATGATAATCATGATATATCATGCATTTATTTTCAGGTTTATCTTGTGCTGCATTGAAAATCCTATTGTCTAAAAGGTACTATATTATTCATGTTATGCCTTGTTTAATCCCATAATGGTATTTATGTCAAAGACTTTTTTCTATACATGTCCTCAGGTTATCCCATGTAATGATATGTACAAAATAATAGTGTGGTCATGTTAACGAATTTTTCAATAAAGATTATGTGTTTTATGATATATGTTATTATCTAATGTTCTTCATTTTCCATGCCACTTGAACTCTCGATCATTAGAGTTGTCTTAAGTGAATGTTTATATAATTAATAGTGTGTAAGTGTGTAAAAATGATAGTTGTTGTTATATTGTTTAACATTACCTATTGATAATTATAAAATATTTATTAAGAATTGTGAATCAGATGATCAATAAATAAAAATATACTATGTTTGATTAGATCAATTAAATCAAATACTGAATTTTATAAAATAAACTTAATGGTATTTTTTTAATACTATAGGGGGTATTCATGTGGTACATTACTTGGGTGGCACAAGTGTTGTACCAATAAGGATCAATTGGTTACACCAAGTCATCATGACTAAATCAATTAGAATGTTAGTTTTCATATCTAATTTATATTATCATTGATTTTAGAATTATATTTAATGACCATAAATAATGTATGGTTCCTATATGAAACAACCAAAGAGGGTTGGTTACAAACTATAATTCTAATAAGGTTTGTAATTAATTTTTAGAATCATGAATTGAGTTTACTCATATGTAATAAAACCTGATCAGCTACTTACCATCAAGAACACCACCCCGAATTTGAGAGGCTTCCAAATAGTAGTAAGGGTCTAAGGTTGTATATTGGGGATACTATACCATAAGGAACAGAGTGGACCACAATGGTATACTAAGACAATAATAGAAGAAGAGGATAATAACGCACTTCTAGAGTAGCGGAAAATATAATAATCATGATAATATAAATATATTTAATAATAAAAAACATCACTATAAACAAAACGATGACATTTTCATGATTATATAAAAAATGGAAAAGATATACATAAAAATGGGAACATGTACAATACAAGTATATCAAAAGAAAAATAGTACTTAAGAATTTTCTCTAATCTCATTACAGTCCTAATTTTGGTCATACTCTCTTAAGCTACCATGTTTTAATAAAATTAATAATACATGACCAAGAACGTTCCCTTTTACATAATTCTATTGATGAATTTTTTCTAGGTACCAATCAACAAATAAAATATAATGTGAGACAAACCAAGTTGGATTCCACCAATGATGTCTATAATAATTCCAGTTTGTGAATATAAATTTAAAAATGTGTGGGTATAAGAATGGGATGTGGAATTAGATGTGTGAAATAATAACGATGTTATGATTTAATCCTCATGGGATTCTTAGTTAACAATTAATTCTTCAACCTAAGCTGAATATTTATGAATAGGGGACCTGTAAATGGGCAGGGTATAAGAATATAACCAAAGTCTCCAAGATGATGTATTAGTAATATCGGAACCATGATGTAACCATGTCTTACAAACATTTGGAATAGACTTATAGGACCCTTAATGATAGAATATAATCCATGACTTTAGATGTTTGATCTGGCTTAAAGCAATAAATCATGAATCCTAGTTACAGGGGTCTAAGATTAATCCATGGGGTTCCCACATGGAATTACAATAGAAATGTGTTGAGACATTTAAAAGGAACACATCCACAATAAATCCCATGATATGCATGAGTGGATCCTATGTTGATAATCTATGGCATCATGTGTTTTTGGATATCATGATAAATTCAAGGAGTATATCCTTGGAATTCTAATTCCTAGATATGAAATGAGTGAATTGTCGGTACCAGGTCAACACATTACCATAATAATAAGAAAATGGAAAATTAAATTGTTGGTATCTATTGTGGTAATAGGCTCAATGAATCGAGGTTGTTTCCTTTAAATTCTAAATGCACTAGCTTGTGAATCTATGTTTGGATCATGTCATAACATTCCATAAACAAGGAAAAGTTTTATAGTTTTAGTATGCACCTTACATTTAATAAATTAATCAAATTCCATGTAATAAACATTATAGTGTACCATTACCATTATAGTAAATCCCTTCCAATTTCTGTTATAATTAAACAATATAATAAAAGGAGTCATACCATTAAAAAATTACATAAATATTTATGTAGATTCTTGGATGAATGTCCAACAATACATATTGAAGGTTAATTTTATTAATAGTGTAAAAATATTCATATATTTATATAAATAAAACAATAAATGGGTGGATCTCATTGATTTATTTTAAGTCAAATGGCAGAAGGGGGTCAATTAGGGAATTTCGGATTTAAAGTAGACAACTAATATTTTGTATATTAATTTTAAGGAAAAAACAAGGGTAAATGTGGGTCGTGAAATAATGACGACAAATATAAATGACATAACATGAAATAATTTCATAAATAGCCTACCTAATAGTCGTATATGAACTATTATCTAGGATCTGATTCAATTTGGTCTACGAAGGAAGAAAAATATGAAATATTAAAAATCACAAACAATATGAAATATTAACTTACATGTAAACAACTGTGAACGTGGAATAATAAACCATGAAATGAGGGTAAAATATTTAATCATGTAACATTGTCTAACCAATTTGAAAAAATATTATTTTGATACAATTCTATTTTTAGGATAACCTGATGAACCAAAGAGAAGAGGTTGAGGAGCTCTCATAGAGGGTGGGTAGTAGTGTGCAGATATGATTGAAAACATGGTTAAAAGATATAAATCATGAAAACCCATATTTTTATACACTTAATATCATGTTTTTTTATATAAATTTACACATAAAAAATTTCAAAAATATCATGAATCCTAGTGTATTTGGGATATTATGTACATAGAACATCAATTTTATACATTTATTTAACATCATTTTTTAGTACTTTGTTAACATGATTCCAAACAACTATCATTCTTCTAAAACTACACATGGTAACCTGAGGATGTACATATTGATGTAGTGATCTATAAAGACCATTAAAATAATAAACAACTCAGAAAATTAAGAATGTATTAAATATTAGGAAATTATATTTTCAGTGGGACATAAAAATGGATAGATTCATTAACCTGAACATATACTCATGAAATACGATAAAAAATTAGAGGAAATAAGGAAAAGTTGAAAAAACATATAACATGGAATCCTAAACAATAATCAAGTATAACTACTAATGTAAACAAAACAAAGAGTACATAGGATAACAACCCCTGAACCATACATGAAAAATTATGATAATAAAAAAACTAAAAATTAATTTGGGAGATATATATGTTTCAGCCCACCAATCACATTCATATGATGTCAATTCCTAAGTGTTCCATACAGAACATTGAAAATAAGATCAAATTTTATCACATATAATCCCATGATCAGAGAGTTGAGACTATATACATGGAATTACCCTATCATTGAAGGATAGTTACATCTATGTGAGTACTGTTGACTAGAAATTGGGATGGGTATTCACAGAACAACTATTTCAATTAGATAAATCATTGGATAATTTTGACAAAATAATGAAGATAGATAATTAATCTTATGAGGAATTAATGAAAGTGATATGGGTCACAAAAAAATTTAAATAATAATGGTGGTATGAAGGAAATTTGAGAACATATTCCATAGTTTAAAATTGGGGAAAAGGGTATACAAATAAAGGTGTTTGAATAAAAAAAGAGATAGAGAGAATCCCTTAAAATGAGTGGGCAATTCTAAAATCATGGTGGAGTTTTTTAATAGCTTGGAGGAAACATGGGGGGGGTTAGAGAGGTAATGGAAGATTATAGTCATACTCCATGTGCATTTAATTAATAGTAATATTAGAATTTGTGCTATTATATAGGAAAATAGAGAAGAGTTATTTATATTATCTAAAAATTAGGTTTTGGAAACTATAGAATAGAGAATTAGAATCCACAAATATCTCAATGGTTTTTAACAAAGTGAAATTTATTACATTATTTTTAAATTTTAATAACTATGACAATTAACATAGTAACCTTCATGATTTAACGAGCCAACAAACTGGTTCCACCTAATCAGTGGAAGGTTGAGCCATCTCAACCCCAAGCCCCCTACAATAGGATAGGTGCTGGAAACAATATCTGATATGTGATAATATAATTGGGGGGATTTTTCTTATTGTTCTCATACAAACACACCCAATCGTCTCCATGTAATACTGAAAATGAATAATAATTAGGTATGTAACATCAAGAGTAAAACCATGAATTCAATAAGCCTTAGAAAAAAATTAGGGTATGATAGAATGAAATAAATGTGTAAAATAGAAAAATAAACATCCAACCATAAAGTATGTCCCAACTAGACAACAACTAGAATAAAGGAAATCTATGAGATCCCATATCATAATCTCAAATACTAGCCACTATACATGGTCTATGAACCCGATAATCCCTGTGATTTACCAGAATCACCACTGATCTATCTATAATCATCATAAGACACGATACATGTGGTAAAATCCAATATAGGGGTGAATATATACATACCTAGTAGAACACCCTAAAAACAAAAGAGAATGAAATAAAAGATATGATAAAAGTATTCAATTAAACCTAAATATATAGGAAATAAAAACACACATATATAAATTTATACTAAAAAACCTATATAAGAGAGAAATGGGATCTCTATCCCATAGCCAAATCTAAGAGGATGAGACTTCATGTGGCTCCAAAACAGCATCATCGATGTCCAGTATCGTACGTGTCTATTCAACGAGGTCATGAGGAGGACATAATCCTATATAATTCTACATTTCCTGAGGTATAACAATCTATAATAAAAATAGGACCTACATAATATTGTTATAGGGTAATTACACTCAATATAATGTTATAGTATGATTCTCTGAAGAGAAAGGCAGATTCCACTCAGTAGATGGATAAAGGATGCATTCTATAGTGCAATTTGGGGATTCAACTTAATCATTGAGGAACAATTCTCAGACATAATAGGGGTTCCATTACATAGACATTAAAATAGGGCCTATAACTTATTGTATCTAGGGGTAGCACTCATTAAATATAAATTGAGGACTCACACTCTTATACAACATGAGGATTCATACTCAATACCCAGAGGACCTGATTCATTATATGATAGGGGTTAATACTCAGTGGGAAGAATTCACACTCCCTAGTGACATAGTGGGTGAAATTCAAACCATAGTCAGAAGTATGAGGACTCACACCTCGGAAGGACAATGTCATTTCCAACAACGACCTATCACTAATGATATTTCTTGATTGTCATCATCATCATGTGCACCGTAAAGAAGTTTACTAATTTTAGCATTCCATATCCTATATAAAAATCCAATATGAGGTATACCAACATGTTCTATATTGAGAAAAGTGTCAATATATTCTTGTCATTGGAAAAATCTGATACTATATGAAATAAATATGAAATATAGATGTTTCTGATAAGGGTACATGGTGTGAATGGTGTCCACATGGGATTTCATCCCACTAGACATTCTCAAGGGTTTATCATATGGTAACAACATAGAGACCTTTTATTATCATGTGGAATGTATGGGGGTCCACAATACATGTCTCATCCACATTAGGCCTTCCCATTTTCTCTTAGTTATTCCTTTTTTTCATTGGTTCATGCACGTGTACATGGTAATATAACTAGTCATGCCCGACTATCGGCTTGTGACCTTGTAAACCAAGACAACACGGTGTGTCCCCCAACATGGGTTTATGGATGTGTTAATCTAGCACACAACATAGACAACTATAGAGGGTCACATGGTGTGATGACACATCAACATGGTGTGCAATCCTTATCTTCCCTTAAACCTTAGTTGTGCTATTGAGTGAGGATACATAGATTGTGTTCTATAACTAGATGTAAGGTAGTATACTTTTCTATAGAAAGTCATTATCTCCCAAAATTTCCTAAATCTAATATTTATTCCAAAATATATATTGTTTTATCTGGTAAAATCTATGGGGAGGTACATCTAGTTATCATTTTCTAAACACGGGTGGCCAAAAATGGATTTCATTCAATTGTACAAATCATGTACACTGCCTGATATACCTCTCATAATCTAGATCATGATCAGTAACAACCCATAATTCGATCAATAAAATATCCCTAATTATAATTAATACGTATAGTATAAATCACATATATTTACATAGAGGATAGAAGAAAAATGTTATTAATAATGAAGGAATGAAATAAAAGACTTTTTCAAAAATTAAGGAACCAATCATAATGTCATAGTAACCGGACCTCTGGAATAGTAATATAACTCTTTAAAATAGTAATCAAACTAATAGATTATTAACATCACCTAATAATGTTTTAATAAAATTTCGGTTCCTGATAAATGAAAATATAATATATTTATATGATGTTACAAGTAAATAAATGTTTTAAAAAAGATAAACTAACTATTAATATTTTTATAAAACAATATTTTTTAAAAAAATTTATAATTAATATAATAACATAATATAATATTCTTTTCATAAAATATATTCTGAAAATAAAATTTTATTTTATTATTATTAAAATTTAATTTTATTAGAACTTAATTAATTTATCAATGCCTTATAAAGTATGTTATAATTTTAATAATGTATTTTTCCAATAAAAGATTATTTTTATTAAGATATAAATTTCTTATATTTAGAAACGTAATTCTTCAAAAAGGAGTTCATTTTTTATTTCTACATAGCGGAAAAATAGGTGGAATTATTCGGATTTTTCTAAAATAGTTGAATTTTTGGTGAATAGTGAAATACTGTAATTTACATTATATAATATTAAAAGTTAAATACAATTTTTGTTGAGTACATTCTAATGTAACAAATATAATTTATAAATAAAATTATCTACTTAATATATATAGGGATAAGGTTTAAAATATTTAATGCCTTTAGACAAAACAATAAAATAATGAATAAATTATTTTAAGAAACATCTCTCTCTTCCATTTATAAATACCACCACTCTCCACCACATATCCTCAATCATAAAAATACATTAATATTTTAAAAAATCATCCCAATAATCTTAAAATTTCTCTCCCCTAATTTAATTAGAATTTGGTATCAATAAAATACCAAACTCATGTTCCTCATAGAGGTTAGCAAGGATAATGAATTCATGTTGTAAAATCATTTTTCAATTTAATTTATAACATTTATTTCTTTAATTTTATGTCCCCTCTCCACACCTAACCTTATTCAAGTGACAATATAAAAATATTATATATTTTATTCTATAATGTTATTTTATTAATGAAACAAACCATCATCAATTCTATTTCCCTCTACTTTTGTTCTAAAATAGAAAACATCGCTCGTGATGTGTTGATTTCTCGCATTAAAGGAATGCGAGTTTTCAATATACATTACCACCTTAAAGAATAGTTGTAAATAATTTTATGGTTAAAAGAGATTATGATATATTTATTATATCTTATTTAATGTTCTTGAACTAGTACATATACATAATATTAATTAACAAAAACAAACTAGTTCGTGATGATCAAAAAAATGTCAAAATAATTTAAAAGGTTGTCATGAATGTTCTATCTAATGAATCTTCCTAACATATATATAAAAATAATATTTAAAACCATTTAATATTTCATAATTTTTTTAACATATAATTTAAATTAGGGAAAACGATTCTTTTTTATACAAGATTTTCCATAACGGTATACAAGTAAATATATCTTGAAAATCAAGTAAATGGATGCTCTTCGAATAAAGAAATTATATCTTATAACATATCATATATTAAAAAAATGAACTTAATAAAATAATTATAAATAAAATCTACATTGAATTTATTTTTAATTAAACAATTAATGGATCTAATTAGATTGTTCAGGACATTATGTTGATGTGTAGAACACTTTTAGACATAATGTACGGGATTCTTTCTGAACCACAATTTTTCCACTGATTTATGATTTCCCTCTCTTTTACACAATTTAATTATTAAATATATTATTTACTCACCCTAGATTAATTTTTTATCTTTAAAAAATATTTATCTACTCTAATTATTCATTCATTGAAAGGTAAATATATGTTTCATAAGGTTCCCTTCTCAATTGTACCTAATAAGCAAGCCTGGTCAAAGAGAACTACACAAATTTCTACTAATATTCACGTACCATCCATATTTTTCATTAAGATTCTATTATTTTCTTAAAAACACTCAATTTATCATGAATAAATAGATTATTTTAATTAAGGTTTTATTAAAACAATTAATCATTTTCATTTGAACGAATCAATAAAATTATCCCTCAAACTGCATTAAATTAAATGTTTTAAAATGATTCTTAATCAACCATTTAACATTTCTTCACTTTAGTTTGACATAACCTGTCATTTTTTAAAAATATTTAACCCTATGAATATCCATGAATGGTTGGAATCCATTATTTTATGTAAAAAATTATGATAAATCCATTTGTATGCCTTATGACATGTTTATGATACCCATTCATTTCTATGGGTAACCTTTAGGTTTATCAACAAGTTGGATTTTTCATGTGGATCCCAAATTCAAGAAAATATTATGATGGTTCCACCTAGATGGAACTATTATTAATTGGGTAATGTTAATTATAATTAATCCTCCTAGTTCATTGGTCATGGTGGTAATCCTTGTCTCATGCTCTTCTATGTGAAATATTCTTGGTGGTTAACCAATAATGATGGTCCTCCATGTGAAATGGTCTTGGTGGTTATCCATGGAACACATTCCACAAATTGAAATTTTCTAAATATTTATCATTGACTCATACTTCTCAATGTTCAATTGTCTTAGTGGTTAGCCTTGACTCATGATTATTACATTTTGTATATTTTTGATAGATTTATATGAATCATTGATTACATGATTATTTGTTTTAAATATTATGCTTCTATATGTTTAATCATGTTTCGTTACTTTTTATATCATCATTTTAATCTTTCTAAACCATTAACTATTTTTTATTCATAACCATATTCTACTACTGGGATTTTTATGTCATACCATTGTTCATTTATTCCTCATGTTATCTACAGCAAATGTATTGGATCAATAGAAGATATATGCTCATTTTGAATATTAAATAAATGTTTTTTTCTATTTAGGATCTAGGTTTTTGGTTTTATATACCTATTTTTACAACGAAAATAGACTTTATGATCCAAGGTATGTATTTGAAATTTGGTTATGCTTAATGTTATGTAAAAATATGGGAAAAAGAAAATGGTTATTATAATTGGTATTAGATGACGTTAAGCCATTTTTTGAAGATTTGGATTGTGGACCATTAGTAATAACCCCATGTATAATTATATCACAATGGATAACCAATATTAAAACATATTTAATAACATGTAAGGATATATTTCTCAGTTATATGTTATCCCTTTAAGGATATCGGTTTCACATTTCTATTTTTAAATGTTAAAAGATTATATTCCCTATTTCTATTAAACAAGAAGTAAATTATTTAAACTATAATAAAATAGTTAATGGAATGATTGAAAAAAATAGTTTTATTCATTATTTTGTATATAGAATGTATAGTATAACTATTCACACACCAACTAAAAATTTGGAAGTTTAGATATCACTAAGAATAATAAATGGGGAAAACATTGCTTCCAATGTTTATAACTTATCCCTAGTTAATAGCTGTTTATTGAAACTCCTGAAAAATCACATCTAAATTACTTTAGTTCTGTTTGATTCTATATTAGGAATGTATTTGATATCATTATATAATTCCAGTATCAAATATAAGAAATGGATTTCACTCTTCAAATACTTAAGCATCCTCCAATTGTGTACATGTTTAAATTGGGGTGGACCTCTATCAAAATCATTGTCTCAATTTTGGAAAAAGTTTTCCTATAAGAAATAATATCAAGAGAATAATATTTTTTTATTTGATTTTATCATGATTGAAGACATTATTGTTGTGTGGGACTACAAAGATGTTCTATCTGAAGAGTTTTTCGGGGAAATCTCTTTATTGAGATGTTGATTTCTCAATTGAACTTTTTCTTGGATCTCCGGCTATATCTATAACACCATAATTATTGGAAACCACTAATTTGGGAAAAGAGATGAAGAATTTATAAAAGGTTTTGAATAGGATATTTATATGTCCGAGTATATCAACATGGGGTCCGTTCACCCTCTTTTTCAAGAAGAAGGATGGATCAATGCCCATCTTCTTTGAATATTGTGATCTGAATAAAATCATGTAAAAGAACAGGTATCCCTTTTCAAAGATATACTACTTGTTCGATAAACTACATGGGGATATTTATTTATCCATGATTGACTTTCTAATGGGAGATCCCCATATAAAGGTGAAGATGATAGATAATCTTAAGACTACCTGACTAATGAGATATAGACACTATGAGTTCATATTTATTCCTATCAGACTCACTAATGACTCATAAATTTTAATCGATATAATGAATTGAGTATTTAGATATTTACTAGAAATATTTATGGAATTCAATTTTGGGGAAATTCTGACATACAATAGGAGAATGCCTGAATATAAGGATAATATAAAGGCAATTATAAAGACCTTATAAAGGGAGAAACTATAAAAAAAAGGTATAGTAAATGTTAGTTATGTATTAAGGGAGTTTCATTGTTGGGGCATGTTATCACAAGAAAAGGAATATATATGGACCCTTCCAAAAAAATGGAAATTGAGGAGAGGTCGAGGAAATTTTTTTTAATAGAGATCCATTGTTTTCATATTCAATCTATGTATTATAAATTATTTCTAATGAAATTATCTGGATATTTAAAACCAATAACCTATATTTCTTATAATGGAGTAATGGTTTTTTTGACTTGTGAATGTGAAGACTACATCAATGTGTTGGAAAAGGTGATTATCAATACACTAGTACATAAACTACCAACAAGTGGGGAATGAGTTACTATATACATTAATTCATAAAATAATGGATTAGGTTGTGTACTTACTAAAAATGATAAAGTGAAATCTTATGACTCAAGGTAGTTGAAAATTCATGTGAAAAACTATGCCAAATATGATCTCTAGTTAGTATATCTGATCTTCATCATAAAAATAAGGCATCATTATCTCTATTGGTAGAAGTGTGGGACATATAACGATCATAAGATACTCAAATATATATTCACAAAAAAATGACATTAAAATTCACCATTGAAGATGGTTAGATGTCATAAAGTATTGTTACATCTCAATCCTCTAATATCCATTAAAGGAAAATAATTTTTTAGATTCCCTGTGTAGAAATTATCAAACAACTATATCAATGATGAGAATTGAGAATGATCTAATATTCATAGACCTGCTTTGGATGGACATGGGGATAATTTAGGAAGAAAAAACAACAATATATTATCAAATGATTGACCAACCATCCATCATATAGAAAATAAAGGATGCTCCAAGAGATGATGAAAAAATTGAGAAAAAATGTGGAAGATATCAAAAATATGAAATCTATAGAGATAAAAATTGATGAGGTAGGAAGTAAAAGATTTGGGTCACAATTTTATGTACCATCGAATCAAAAGATAAAGAAGGAGCATTGTAATTACACACATAGCTAATTTTTCTCTATTCACCTAGGGAGCACAACGATGTATCATGATCTAAGAGAGAATTATTATCCTATAAAAATGATTAATGAGATTGTTCAATATACATAAATATTATTGATTTTATTTTATGTGATATTAGAATGGAAAAATTTATAAGGGGATGATGAAACCATTACCAATACAAACATTGAAGAGGGAAAATAAACATAGACATTTTCACTGGAATATCTAAGACATCCAGATGAAATAATTTGATACGGGTTATAGTGGATCATCATACAAATAAGGATAACTTTATCAACATTGATGTGGAATTATCATTGAATCAACATGCACATGTATACATAAAATAAGTTTGTAAGACTGCATTGATTACCATGATCAATTATATCTGATCATGATCCAAGATTCACCTTAATTTTCTAGAAATGTCTCCAACATACTCTAAAAAGTGAGATAAAAATTAGAAGGGAATATCATCCTCAAACTGATGTCCAATTTGCATATACTATTTGGACACTAGAAGACCTGTTGATAGAATGTTATATGTAAATAAAATTAGTATTGGACCAACTCCTACATTTGTTCAAGTTCTCCTATAAAAATAGATCCCACCCAAGCATCCAAATTTCTCTATATGAGCCCTTTATGGTAAAATATGTATAAGACCAGTGTGATGGGATGAAGCTAGGGAATGTAAGCTTCTCGAATTAAAATGGTTGAAAAAATCATAGAAAATTTGAAAACCATTATACAATATATCCAAGATGACGAATTTCGATAGATAAACAATGAAAACATTCATTGATGGAACCAAGAGATTAATGTTGCACACTTGAAATTACTCTTCATATCTCTATGGAAGAGGACCCTGATATTTGAGAATGAAAGAAATCATAGTCATGGGTATATCATCCACTATGAGATTATTAATCGAGTTGGAGTTGTGGATTGTCGACTACTACTTCAACCAACCATGTATGAAGTACATGATTTATTCCACATATCCATGTTAGAGAACATTAAACATCCATCTCATATACTTAATTCTCATGTGTTACAGTTGGATAACTATCTCTCTTACGAGAAGAAATTAATGATGAACATGGATCACACATATACAATTTTATACAACAAGACCACCCACCTGGTCAATGTACTATTAAAGAACCATAAGTTGTAAATATTAAATATGGGATCTAGGCGATATAATGAAGAGTTATACCCTCATATATTTTCCCCATAATTTGTAAACTGAAATTTCAAGGGTTAAATTTTAAAAGGATGAAGAATGTAATGACCCATAAATCTATCAAGGGAATGTCCTTCCTTATAAATATTTTATATATTACAACTCACATAATATCACATAGAGAACATAATAGAAAATTTATAAATGAATAATAAATTAAATAGGAGGTTTTATCAGAAATTAAGGAACAAAACCCAATGGAATAGTAATGTCACCTTTGGAATAGTAATATTACTATTTGGAATATTAATCTTGCCCATATAATAGTAACCTCACCTATGAAATTATAAATAAAAGGTTGGAATCTTGTAAATGAAAATATTATATATTTATATCGTGTTATATGTAAATAATTTTTCTAAAATTATAATATATGTATTGGTATATTTTTAATGATAAATAAATATTAATTATAATAAAATAATAAATATAATGACGTAAAGAAAAATATATATTCATTAAATGTTATCATAAATTAATATATTGATTTATAATTATTATAATATATTTTTATGAGACCTTAATTTATTTTTCAAAGTGTTATAAAATAAGTAATAATTTTAAAATCGATATTTTTAATGTAAATGGAGATATTCATTAATAATTATATTTATCCTATATAGAAAATTATTTCTTAAAAAATTATGCTAATTTATTAATTCTTAAATTTTAAAAATTATTAGGGTGTGTTTTTTGGATTTTTCTAAAATAGTTTATATTTTGATTAATAATAAATAACCGAAATTTTTGTTATAAAACATTGTAAGTAAAATATAGTTTTTCTTGAGTAAATTTTTAGATAAGATATATTATATTAATATCCCCATGTTTATTAACAATATATCTTTATAATGTTCAATATATTGATTTTCTTGGACAAAATAATAAAATAATGAATAAAATTATCAAAAAACACCCCCTCCAACACAATAAATAAGACCCATAACCACCTCTTCACCTCCCACCCCAATATCCTATAATCATTTCCACATTCTGAACAATTATCTTCTAAATTATATTCCCCACGTTGGTGAGCCTTTGATATCAATACAATTCCATAATCAAGTGTAACATGATGGGTCTTAAAGAGACTGAATTAAATAGGTAAACTCATTTTTCATTTTCATTCATTCTTATTTTTCTTATTCCCACTCCTCAAATACCCTCATACACATTACATAATAACTCTAGAATCATTTATATACTTGAATTATATTTTTCAAAAAAAAACAACCCATCATAAACTCTCTTCCCCGCTATTTATTGCCTAAAAATGAATATCTCATTCGTGATGTATGGATTTATCAAATTCAAGGATGATGAATTTTCAATATGCATTACCGCCTTCTAGGATAGTCATAATGACATTTTATGGTTAAAAAATATTATTATAAATGTATTAACTGTTGTTTAATTTTTTTAACTAGTTTATATATATAATATTAATTAATAAAACAGTAATACTTCTTGATGATCAAGAACACACCCAAATATTCGAAATAGTTATCATTGTCATTTTATCTAATTAACCACCCACATATCTATAGAAAAATTACATAAAATACAATTTAATGTTTTACATTTTGATTTATAACAAATTTATTCAATTAGGGACAAAAAATCTCATTATACACTATTGTTCTAACATGTATACCACTAAACTGATCATCAGAACCATGGATACAAACAACCCTATGATGATGAAATTGTATTTCATATCTCCTAACAAATATAAAAATGAAATAACTAAAATTATAATAAAAATTGAATTAATTCTCAATTAATAAGTTAATTAATTATATTTTATTATCCAATACATCTAGATAAAGTAGAGGACAATTTCAGCTAGAATGTTTGGGATTCTTTCTAAACCTTCATGTTACATTCGTGTTATGCATTCTCTCTATTTACCTCAATGTAATTATTAATTATTCTTATTTATTCCTCCAATATTCATATTTTAGGTTCCATAAATATTTAACTAGATCAATTATTCTTCACATGATGGGGAAATACATGTTTTATAAGTATCCCTTCACATTTCTTTGAGATAAGAAATCCTATTCAATTGGATCTTCTGAAGATCATAACCATTTTCAAGTATTATAAATAGTTAATTTCATGGAAAATTTATTTTTTAAAAGAAAAAAAATATATCATGACAAACTTTCATGGGACTTTTTTGGTTTTATACAAATAAGTATTCCACTTCCATTTTAATGAATCTGTATAAATTTCTATAAACCGTGCTAAAGCTTATCATTTATAAAGTATCCTAAAAACACCATTTAAATGTTTAAAAATTATTATGACATCACATATCATTTTATGAATATTTATGTAATATTACATTTCATGTATGATTGGAATCTATTCTTTGATGGACACCTTTATGAAACATTCATTTTTATTCCTAATGGAATTCTTATGATAACTATTCATTTCCAAGGGAATCCTTTATGTTTATACATTAGTTTTTATTTTTCATGTGGAACCCATATTAATGAACATTTTATTATGTGTGTTCCCTGATGGTGCTTTAATTCAGTGGGTAATGTTTAGTCTCATGATATGTCATGTGCAATGGTATCCATGGTTATCCATGAATCGTTCTCCACTATGTCCAATGATCTTGGTAAATTTCATTGAATCGGGCTCCTCTATGTGAAATGGTCTTGCTGGTTAGCCTGGACTCTTGCCCATCCATATGAAGTGGCCCCTGTGGTTATATTTTCTTCATTATCTACTACGTGTAATGATTTGGGTGGTTATCCTTGACTCATGCTTATGTGATTTTTATGTTGTGGACACATTTCAATGATTCCATGATTCCATTATCTCAGGATCTATATATTATGATTCCATATATTTATTCATTTTCCCTTCTTTTTTATGTTCTATGGTTAATTCTCTTATTAAATTTATTATGCTTTATTCATATTCTTATTCTCTTACTAGGTTTTTTAACTCATCCGGTTGTTCATCTATTCCCTAGGTCATCCAATGCAGATATAAGGGATAATGAAAATAAAGACATCTTTTTAAATATTAATTAATTTTTTAAATGGTTTTATATTTATGTACCTAATATTACTAAAAATCTTTAATTTATAACCATGTTCTCATATTTTAAGGCTTGTTATTCTTAAAATCATTAAATAATACATGTAGAAGGATATGACTGTTATACGATCTTGTTACCACTATATATCCGGGATAAATAGAGAATCACCTACATTAATTGACCCATCTTGATCCATCATCAATTTTTTCTTACAATATCATACATGAAACATTTGTGAATCTAGGGGTTCGGTCACATATTTACCAATCGCAATAATGTCAAAATGTGACCCTGGAGGCCAATGACGAAGAAATAAATGAACATAGAGGGGAACAAATAAAAAGGGAATCAATCATTGGCCAATTATTCTTGGATAATGATCACGTGTAAAAAAAATATATTTATGATAACATGTGAAACAAGGATAGAAAAATTCATTTAATACTATAATAGGCTACATTGATCATGATATAGAATATATATTCACCAAACAAGAATAGAAAAAAATTCCATGATAGAACTTTTTACCAATGGAAGAAACTAAAATTGATGATCCCTACTATAATTATGAATTGATCAATGGAGAAGAACACTTTATCCAGTGTTGGATAATACATTCAACATTTTTATCCTCTCGATCAACCTCAACTAAATTATTTTTTGTCATCTAATTTTGATTTTTCAATGATGAATGGAAAATTATCCCCCCTAGGATCCCACGTATATATAACTAAGACAAGAATGTTGATACATTAAAATTTATATATAGTAAATTAGGTAATGTTTTTTAAATTAAATAACTAAATAATTTAATTAATAAACACACTTTATTTACCCACTAAGGGTTGCCTCAACAAAATGCCTGGTTCCGACCATATTTATGTCAATACATGCCTAAAACCTAAATTTATGATTCAAATTTTGTCTCATATTTATAAGTAGTGGATTTATGTTGGTGTAATTTGATTTTTTAGGAAAACTACATGCATGTGATATAATAAATTAAATATTTTACTATATCAATTTTGAGCTTACCGAGAATTAGGATCATATTCCGTAACAGCACATGGATGTGAAAATATTCAGTAATATATTTTAAATTATTAAAAAGAAAAAATGGGTTCACTGAAATATTTCCCCTTAAAGGATTTTCAACCCTAGAAACCATATTTCAAAACAAAAAGGCGGAGATAATGATTTCGTATCCATCTCTCCCACTCTCGGGATCTCTCCAAAATGCTCTAGTGCTTCCATAACACATGAACCAAGGGGATGGTCTATAATAATAGGATCAGATCCTACTAATCATTGATCTCCATCGATTAGTCTGCAATGTTGGCACCATCCTTGATTTATAGATCACACCAGTCAATAAAAGGTATAGGATATGTAATGTATCTCCTCACCAAAGACACATAGGAGCCGTCATGCAACTAATACAACTTCATTGGTTGGGATAATTGGTAGGCATCCTCACCAACCCTCCTCATGATCACAAAAAAACTCATTAAACCCAAATTATAGGTTATCTACCTGTCAAAATATATTAAATCATCATAATGGAAAGACTCTCAGGAAAAAATGGCCTCCCTTATTATATTTTAAAGGCCTACGACAACTATCTACATAATATTATGGTCGAATCTATGTTGTACACATTCACTCAAGGATCGCCTGGTTGTTGACTATTTTATCCTACATAATCATTATCCCAATAATTTATCTCAATCTAATCTTTTTCCAATACAATTTTAACCATCTTTGATTTCTATAAAGGGACTATAAAGGTAACATGTCAATCATAGAGTGATATACTTTATTTTAAGTGAAATATACCATTGGAATTTTGTCCTCCCATCTCTATCCAAAGTTGAAAACATAACCCCTTAGTATTTTCTCCATAACCTGGATAGTCTACACAGTCTACCCATCCATGGAGTTGTGAAACACCTTACTAATTTACGACTAGGTTTTAAATTACGCTTATATTCCTCTCCAAAATCCTGATGTAAAGTAGGAATCATGGTCAGAGATAATCATCAAGGGTAGCCCATGGAGTCAAATGATCTTCCACACATACAACTACATCAAACAATTTATTAAACATTGATCCAGGATGGAATAGAGGTGTTCCAACATGGTAATCCAATCAATAATCAACTATATGTAATTTGGCCCCCTCAATATCCATGGAATCCCAGTCACAAATTACATTGATATTCTATACATTTTACATGTCAGGATATCAATACGTTGTGTCAAACCTTCCAGAACATGTTTCTTAGACATCATGAAATTTCATGTTATACACCAACAGAAGAACTCTGTGACACTCTGACTCATGATAGACCACAAAAACAGCCATTAACAGTCTCTATACATATTCCCTAAATCATGATGTACAACCAAATGGGGAGTGGGATACTTTAATGAGTTAACATGGATGCCACTATATGATGTTCTTCAGCTAGTGGGTCATATAGATTCAAGCTCATCTCCCATAATTCAAGAGGCTATCAACTAGTTGTGAAGGACAGGGGTTTGTCAATGGGAACACAATAACCACAAGTAATATTATAGTGTGATTGTATCAAACAACAATAGTCAATATTGGATAACTGAAAAAAAAATACATAATATAAATATCATGTATAATAATAAATAAAATATGAAAAAAGTCATCTCATATACTAAAGGATGAATAATATTATTTCATGTCTCTACAATGCATCCAAAAAACGTATACATGAATCAGTAAAATACATATATCAATATAAAAAAATGACTAAAATGAATTATCCCATCTAAAATCATGGGCCTCTTATTCGTACCATACTTATTTTCTATTATTAAGGACAAAAATAATGATTCATACTATGGATGATTTCCCAGTTCCCTACCTGTATTAATGATGTTTTCAAGGTACCCAATGGTGGCCCGAATAGGATATTTGAAGACACAAAGAAGGATAAAATGAATGGTCTCTATAACAAATCCATTAAATGAAATACAATCCTTATTAGTTTGAATGTTATATAATAGATATCAATGTAATACATGTGATAAGACCACGAAAAAGTAGTATCCATAAATTGATATTTTCACGTTAAAAAAGTATCCCAAAATGAAATAATCAGGCTCCCATAATAAGGGTAGTGGAAAAATATAACCATAAAAATAACTGTGTTCATTCAAACAATGTTTATATGATACTCATACAATGTTTATTAGTAAGAATAACAAATTTACCACGTTCACTCCATCCAACCATGTTTCTATCATTCATCATGAACTCAATGTATAATAATGACATCCACAACAGTCATGCTATATAATCAAATGTGTCAGAACATAATGGTATGAATCCCAGTTAAATATGAGAATGGTCCCCTCATCGAGTACCATGAGCCTCTTAACAGAAACACAGTAAAGACTTGGGTGGGGTACAAGAATCATGTCAAGATACTGTCCACAATGAGCACAAGAAATTCAGATCCAAGGGATATCAAGGAACATGTAATCCTATAGAATCAATACCCATGTTTGAAACTAGTCAAAGGAATCCAATACTAAAAATAAGATCCATGGGAGAAATATATATGGAATCTAAGGGTATTTGGATACAATTTATGCCAACCAAAAAACCACTACCATTTCATGTCATCATTTTTTAATCAATTAACATTCAAGAGTTCATCATCCCATTTCCCCAATTCCTATATAATGAATTTAATCAAAATCAAACACATGCCATATCATTTCATCCTAGATCAAGGAGTCATCAACTCTATTATATTAATTAATGAAATTTCATTTATTTCAAAAGGGTTTCCTATTACTATGAAAGATAACATGAACCCCTTGGGTTTTATGAAAAAGGAAGATTCAAAGGTGCACCCTATGGGTCGCCAGGGTTGGGGGAAAAATCTCAAACAATCTCAATGTAACTAATGGGAATCCATAATTAGTTTCCATGAATTAAATTCAATTATTCAATAATTTAAATGGTTTCCACATGAAATTCTATTCGGATGCAAAAAACTGAAATTAATTATATAACAACAAACCATATGGTAAATGGAATATACCTTATACTATATGTCCATAGTAGAGAACCCATCATGTATTACGACTTGATTCATTCCAATTCAAGTGAAAATTAAAAAATGGTTGAAAATCATAAAAATAGTGTAAATTATTTTTCACCTGAATAGACCCCTCAATACGAAGTCAACCAAAAAATAGAATAAGATAAATTAGAAAGTTATCAGCATGAATATAATGTACCGTTGTTGTTCGAATCCGAGTTCAGATGATGAAACATAATAAAATGATATGAAATTGTACCAAAGCATATATCCAAAAATGAAGGCTATCCACAAATGTATGAAATTAAAATAAGTTTAATGCTATATATTTTATAATAAAAAATTTTAATTTCAAAAATATATATTTTTTTGCAAGGTTTTTCCGTAGACATGGACAAACTATGAACCAACCATGCATCCTTCACACCATTAATTGAATCCAAAATGGTTATTATAAATAGTTTTTCAAATAAGATGTGTACACCATGTCTTAGGATCTATAAAAAAGTATAGATCCCCTGGCATGGTCATTCCTCCCCTTCCGCATAGTTTTCGTAAATTGTGCACCTCCTAATAGATTTCTAGACCACATTTTGTGGATTGATGTAATCATGCATCCTACCTCGCACAATTTCATTTTACCATGTCACCAAAAAATTTCACCATAAAAACCAGAAACAAATATTAAAACAAGTCATGGATATACTCAATAAACAAATTATCAGATTGGGTACTCAAACTAGGCCATATACATAATTTTAATCCAAAAAGTGTGTGATCTCTACATAAAGAAAAGTAATGATCTTATAATTTCCCAACCTTAATGAAATTACTCATTGAATTTTCATTAGAATGGTTGTGAATAATAATCTGAGAATAACTCAGGCTAGTTAGAATTTATTTAGGCTTTCTTCTCCAATGTACCTACATATAAATGGTCTTTTTTCAATAAAACTCATAATAGATTAACATTCCATCCTTAAATAATGTTCATACTCTTATCTTCAATATGAATGGGATGATATACAAAAAAGTCATAAAAAATTAACTCCACATCATCATGTAGAAGAGTATTAAACAAGTATGAGTGATAACATCACAGTCGAGAAACATGTAAGGCTTCAGGCATGTCCTGATACATCTGAGATTACTAAAAATGATTTCCTACCATGAATATTCTCTATAGATTATCATATGGACCAACATGTCTTAGTGAAATCTTACAAAGTCTCCTGATTTTTCTATTTTACGACCTTAGTGAGATATTACTAAATGAATTTATCTCAGACGTACAACTCTAGAGGTCACTAACATAAATTGGCATATGTTTTCTATCAAGACTATGTACTAGCCATCTGCATTCTGATCAATTGTACCTGCTAAGAGGTCTCCTAAAAAATAAATGTTCCCAAAAAACGACCTCACCTTCCTCTAACTATATAATTGGATATCATAATGGACTACCATAATAATCCACTTAATGTGCCACATGTAAAATATCCTTATATATATTGTTTTAGGTAAAATAAACTAGGGGTATATGCCTCTCCCAAGATCCCCCTAAATCTTGGATGCTTTTTCAAAGCATGTCCTCAAGCACCAGAATTGTCTTCTCTTACAATAAATCAATCTGAGGGTGGTATATAATTTTTAGAAGCACTTATGTACACAAATAACTCTAAAAATATTCTTAAATGAGATGTATAATGGATATCCCTATCTGATACACTGATCAAAGGAAACCCAATAAGCCATATTTTCTCAAAAATATACAACCTCTATAGATCATCCACTAAGATGGAATCCTTGATCGGATGATTAGGAGAAACCATCTGGAGTACGCCCACAACAACCCAGAAAACACTACTATAATGAGGTGAACTCCCCAAACTAGCCATGCAACCCATCATGACATCCTAAAATTTACAATATGGAATTTTTATTTACATTAAAATCCAAGACAGTCAAAGATGTACCAATATCACCTACTGATAAAGGGAATACCTTATGACAAAACAAGATATATCATGTTTCATCCTTAGCCCCCACTACTGGCTATATAAATAACAATACATCATTGAAATGTTGAGATTCACTTCCCAAACTGATGCATGAAACTCCCACATCATCTCCTCACATATTTTCAATGGAACCCAATCATGACCATAAATATACAAGATTGTATCCTTTCAGTTGGTCCAACATGGAGGAGGTTCCTCACCAACCACAATCCTCCATTGAACTAGGCCCTCAGAATAAAACAGTTTCCTCATCCTCACTCTATCTAAAAGGTTAGAGGTCACAACTGGGGATGATATAAACATCATACCCTATTCATCCATCACATTGAAGTGCATATCTAGAAGGAAGTCCATAATCTTCCACTCACTAATGGCATCACGAACTACATGTATCTAATTCCACCTATTCAGTGCCTTAGGAACATCAATTACCTTTCTAGGTGTATTGGAAAACTCAAATTCGATATATTTTAGGTTCTCCACCAACCTCTACTACCTGATATTTAGATCACACATTGTAAAAATATACTTGATAATTTTTAGGTTCATGTACACCAAAAAATTGCACTCCATATAAATAGTATATCTACAAGTGTAAATCATGAACATCTATAGCTAACATATGATTTTTTATGAGGTAATTAATCTTGTATGGCCCTAATTAATGATACCTATATGCCAAGTCCTTATCTCCCTAAATCATATTTTCACCTAGATGAATACATGATGTATTCGAATATACAGGGTAGTTCTCGCTCATCTATGGTAGAGTAATTCTTATCATTAATAGCAGTATTCCTTTCAGCACTTTAAAGGATATATCAAATGTATCGTATAATACAAACATTATATCCTTTTTATTCAAGACCATAAATATAAAATATATGTGTGATTATTTGAATATTAAATTATTATAGTAAGTAGATATCCCCCAAAAACTACGTACGTCAAAGATGTTATGGGAGACTCTTGGAAAACTAAAGCTCTAAACATTTATGGTTCAACTGATACTCTTATATCTATTATAATATAAACAAAGAAGTCAATCGTATCCATCCAAAAGTGTAACATTATGATTTTTTAATAAAAATATTTTTTCGTTTAGGGTATCCAAAATGACCTGAATATATTTTTCATGGTTGTGATTATTGTGATAATACACCAATATATCTCCCCTGAAAACCACCACCAAAAAATCTAGATAAGGATTTAAAACATGGTTCATCTACACCAAAATTTTTTTTGGTGCATTCATGATACAAAACAACATAACCAATTACTCATATAGTTCATATATGAGATAAAATATTGTATAATGCATTTATATAGTCCGAACATGATCCAAGTGAAATCCCAATAACAAATTAATTTTTGGAACAACCCAAGCTCCTCAATGATGATAAAGAAGTCATCTATACATGGAAACAGATACAAGTTATTAATTGTCCGCTGTCTCAATTTTTGATAGCCGAAACAAATAATAAGGGTATAATATAACTTTTAAAAAAATACTAGTGAACCTCGTGTAGATGTACTGGGACAACTGAACCCCTTTCCCATCACATCCTCTCTTTATATATTGGTCTCATACAACTCCATCATAGCCATCCTATAATGTGGAATGGATAAATGTTTAGGTCATGGAAGTAGATAAATATTGAACTCCACCGATCTCTCAATAGATTACTCAAAAATTCGTCTAAGAAATGGTTTTTGAATTGATCAACCACCTGAAAAAATTTACCTGACACATTCCCTTATTATAAATATATAAACATGATATCTGTACTATCGTCCCTCTCACACCACAATTCCTTAGACTATCCATGCTAACTTATATAACTCATTCACTATTTTTAATAAAAATTTCACCATCTAGTTATGTGAAATTCACTATTCATATATATAAATTGTTGGGAAAAATCCTTCAAGGTATCATTGAAGCATTTTTGAGGTGACTGTGTTTGTTGAAAAATGTTGGACTCTATATTGTGTTTGTTCACAAAGCATACCACGATGCATAATTTGTTGAAAAAGGGGGTTTACAAGGTGATTTTTTTGGATACAGAGATATTGTTGGATATCCATGTTTGATTAAAGAACCTCAACAAAGGAATACACAATCTGGTGGCAGTACAAAATAACAGATACAAGGTGGCACTGTTTTCCAGTGTTTTCCAAATTTTTGGGATTGAGAATATGAAAATGGAGAGATGTATTTTTCGCAAAGGGATGTGTGTGTAAAATTTATGTGGTGAGTGAAAAATAAAGTGCAGTGCGAAATATTTGCATGGTGTCAGAATAATGAAAGTGGTGTGTGAAAAACTATCATGGTGTGTAAAAAATTGGTGTGGTGTGCGAAATAAAGGATTGGTTCTTTTAACGCAAGAGGTGTTTCACAATCCAAAGGTCGAAAATTGGAAAAGGCGTGAGGTGCACGAAATATCTGTGTATTGCGCAAAAAATAATGTTGCGCAGAAGATGTGTTTCTCACTCTCGAAGAAGATTATGTGCGGAAGAATGGTTTTTCACCTAGGGGTCGATTTGGCCTATAAATATGAAGTGACCCCCTTCATTCGATGTGGCTCAAGACATAGAGTGTATCCATGCTCTAGCGCATGAAATTGGAGTTCACAAGAGATTTGTGCGAAAGCAAGATGTTTTCGTGTAAAATAACTGTTTGTATGAAAAATATAAGGTGCGCAGAAAAGTGTTGTTTCATGAAAAGTGGTGTTACACGAAAAGTGGATTTTACACAAAAGCATAAAATTACACGCAAGGCACTGTTGAGGATGCGCATAAAATTTTGTGCTTGCGCGTAAAACATGTTATGTGCCAATAATATAATTCATGGAACTCATATAAATTACGTAAAAGGTGTAGAACGGGTTTCTCATAAAAATTGGTGTTGCCTGGTGCACCCGGTGCAAAGAGATATTCATCTGCGAGTGAAATTTATAATTAAAAAAAGCATCTACCAACAATTGAAGATACAGATATCATTAGTAATAATGAAGACACCTACAGGTCTATAAACTATGATTGGATCTTATAATAAAG
This sequence comes from Viscum album, assembly GCA_963277665.1. NCBI lineage: Eukaryota > Viridiplantae > Streptophyta > Magnoliopsida > Santalales > Viscaceae > Viscum > Viscum album. The sequence goes on along the minus strand of OY728137.1, from coordinate 1,699,386,126 downwards.
TAATAGGCACACATCAGTTGACAGAGCAGTGAGCTTCCATATTGTAAGTGGTTGTAAACTAGGAGGGAAAGTGAGTCTGCTCCGAACATGTAAACAACAGTGCACTTATAGTGGAATTTTTACATCGGCACACTTCAGGTGTATGCTGCTTGGATATAGCCTAGTGTGGTGAACCATGTAAAAAATTTTCTGTCATGTGCATGCTTTATGGTTTATTAATACTCTACTACGGAAAGGAGAGTGAAGAGTGTTATGTCTAATAGAAAAAAAAGATCAAAATGGGAAGTTGTTTTAATCTGTCATACCCTAATTGACCCCCCTCTCAGGGTATCTATCCTAGTGGACTTTAAAATTGGCATTAGATGGAAAGGATGATATAAATTTCTATCTCAAATGGGGTTCATAATTCAAAAAGGGATTCTGATCTTTGATTTGAAAAATTTTCAGCTATAAAAGAATCTGATGCAAGACTACTTCCAATCTATGGGAATGGATTTGTTTATAACATAAATTTATGGTATCACAACTGATATTAATAGTGGTTCATTGTCATAAGCTGAGTAAAAAGAATTGGATTCTGACACAATGTGAATAGGGGATCCCTATCCAATGTTATCTATACAAAGGTGAGGTCATGAAAAACCTCACATTCCATGTTTGAAAAGCTATTAAATATATATGAAGGAGATAAAATGGTAAGAGAAGAGAAGTTGCAAGTATTGTGGAACATGTATGATGATTTTGGAATGAACCTGAATTAATCTCTTGATGCATTCTTTAATAGGGTAAATGTTGTAGTGGAAGACATGTGGGGTCTTGGAGAAGTTATTTAAAACGTAAAGATTGTGAAGCACATCTTGAAGAAACTTCCACCTTAGTTCAATCTGAAAGATTCGGTATTAGAAGATAAAGACCCGAAATAGATGACATTGGATAACCTGGTCAACGCCCTTGTTGAATATGAAATGAGAAATGATGATAATGATGCTGTGGAAAAGGAGAAATCCAAAGATGTGGCATTAAAATCCATGAAGAAGATCACTATTGAAGATTCTCATAAAGAATAAGAGACAGATGAGGTGATGTCATTCCTCTCCTCAAATCTTCAAAGAGTAAAAAGAATGTTTATAGGGAAACATAGAATTGTGTGTTTTCAATATGAAAGGGTTTTACATATTGTGACAATATTCCCTAAAAATTTCTAAGATGATAATGATGTCGATGAAATCAAAATTCCCAAGAAATAGTCTTCATCCCATGGGAAAGGAATGAATCAGTTCAATAGAAATTTATTTAAGAAGAAAAATCTTAATTTAAAAGAATTTGACATTTCAGATGATTCTGAGGTGGAGGAGGATGAAGAGAATGGGAACTATAGATATCGTGGAGAAAATGCTATGGTTGCAGTTGTCAGTAGTTCTCAGAAGGATGAAACCAAAGCTGAAGAAGAAGAAAGAGGAGTTGAGGGAAGAATAGATATGCAAGCTGATTTAGAGGCTTCTCTTGAAGAGATAGATGTTTGGAGATCCATAACAAAGAAATCCAACAAAGAAGTCTGTGATGCCAAACTCTATATATAGCAGTAGGAAGAGGAGATGTCTAAGTTGATGGATGAAATTCAGAAACTCAAGTCATTAACACTTGAGGACTCATAAACATTTAGTAACTATAAAATCAAGATTGAAGAATAGAAATGGGAGATCCATGTCTTGAATCACAAATGAAATGATCAAATCAAGCATATTGAATAACTTGAAGGATAAGTTAATGGTTTGTGAATGAAGGTCATGGATCAAGAAAAACCCTTGACTCCTCATGGGACATCAAGAATGATGTTTACTAATAAAATAGAGAAGCTGTAAGTGGAGAATAGTGGATCAGTTGAAAGGAAGCATCAATTATATTCAGATTATAAGGATGATGTGGGGCTTGATCGAAAACAAAAGGCTATGAAAATTGATGTCAGACCACAAGTACCCATTCTTAGATTGGTGGTTGACTTGGGAACAAATCAGAATTAGAATATTGAAATATCCCAAGGCAAAACTCGTTGTGCAGAATTAACACAAAGGGATGAACCTTACATCAGGTGTTATTGTTATGTAATTATGGTACATTCATAGTATGTGTGTTACATAGCTAAGATATATCTAAGATCACAAGAACAAAGGTGATGGCGAAATAGAGAATGGTTATCGAGAACATATTTTGAATGACACTATTTTTTGTGCAGAGGATTTGGGAACATGGCTAGTTGATGTACTTTGAATATAAAGAGGAATGTTCCAAAGTATAACCAAAATGATCACAAGACGCCGATCAATGAACCAACTTGTCCATCATATTTTGAGAGAGATCAGAAGCCTCAATCATTGGAAAGTGTGAATTCAAAGATATGGACCAAGAAGAAAATGTATGAGAAGGCAGTGGTGGCAGAAATTTCCCTTAGATCAGCAAATCGGTCAGGTGCATGGATTCTGGAGAGTGGTTGCACATCTCACATGACAGGTAATACGGATCTTGTTACAGGAGTAAAATTCAACAAAGAATGAGTTTTCAAGTTTGGAAATGTTGAATTTGTGAAGATTATTGGCTCAGGAAAGGCCAAGATTGGGGGAAAAGAGATGAGACATGCTGATGTCTTAGTATTAGAAGTCCTTAGTCACAACATGCTCTATGTCAGTTAGCTATGTGACTTAGGACATTCCATAAGGTTTACTAAAAAGGCGTGTATTGTAAAAGGAAGAGACAAGGTAGTAGTTCTATAGGGAAAAAGGACAAAGGGGAATATCTACCTGCTAAGTGGAGAAGAAGATATGTGCTTTCTGTCATGAGAGGAATAAACCAAGTTGTGTCATAAAAGACTTGGACATCAATGCGAACCATCCCTAGATGATCTAGTAATGAGTGATGTAGCAAGAGACCTCCCTAATCTATCACGTTATTTTAATCACACATTCAATTCTTGACAACATGGTTGGCTCATTAGAAATACATATAAGGGAAAATATGATAAGTCAACAAAAGTGCTCGTATTAGTGCATACTGAAGTTCGTAGCCCTATCACAGTAATAGAAATTGACAAAAATAGGTACTACGTTCTTTTCATGGATGACTACAACAGAATTGCAAGAGTATTTGTTATTTCTGATAAGTCTTAAGTGTTCATCTACTTAAAACAGTACCGAATGGAGTGTGAAAGGATGCTTGGACAGAGAATTTTGAATCTTTGTACTGACAATGGTACGGAATTTACAAATAGTCAGGTGGAAGGATATCTTGAGAAACATGGGATAATCCATCATGTTTCCTCAGTATGAAATCCCTAATATAATGGGGTGGTTGAAAGGAGATAACAGATCATCAACAACATGGCAAGAATGATGCTCATTGAAAAATACCTATCGGATAAATTTTGGAAGGAAGCCGTTTTGACATTAGTCTACATTTCTAACAGGTTTCTGTTGTGTCCGATGGAAGGAAAGACTTTGTACAAGATGTGGTATGGAATGATGAAAACATTCAAATACTTTCGAATATTTGTAAGTAAGTTCTTTATCCTCAATATAGAAAACATAGGAAATATGAGTCACGAGGATATGAAGGGATATTCCATGGATACTCATGAAAATGTAAGGCATATAAATACTTTAAAAAAAGGCTGGGAAAATTAGTTAAGGGAAATGATGTCATTGTAGTGGAGAATGAGGAGATTATTCAACAACGCAATGACCAATTTCTTGATAAGAGTGATGAGGAAGAATGAAAAGATGGGGGAGAAGATGTGGATGATGTTGATTCAGAAGAAGATATTGATGATGAGAATGGGGAAGTAAAATCTGTATCTGCAAAAAAACCAAGGAATCCAGCTGAAATTGGCAGGCTGAATATCATTGGTGATCAGTCAGCTCCAGTTCAGACAATAATAATGAAATAACTGTAGAATACATCTTTCCTATATCAAGATAAGACTAAATGATTCACTAATGCATCTGAAGATGAAAGTAGTGTTCATGCATTGAATAAAGAGCTTGATCTGATTTAGAATAATCAGACATGGGAGATTGTATCGAGGCCCACAGATCATAATGTCATTGCGGATAAATTGGTATATCATAACAAGATGAATGAAGATGGAAAATTTATTTAGAAAAAATCATTATTGGTGTGAATAGGATACTCCTAGATAGGGGGAATAGATGTTTCTGAGACATTTTCAATGGTTTCATGACTATAGAAAATCAAATTATTCATATCCATTGCAGTGCAACAGATGTTCAAAGTGTTCTATATGGATGAAAAATTTTCATTCTTGAATGGGATTCTTGTAGAAGAAGTGTATATCAAGAAGCCACTTGGTTTTCTCATTCATGAGGATGATAACAATGTTTTTCGGCTGAAGAAGGCATTATATAGGCTGAAACAAGCACCAAGTGCTTTGTACTCAAGGCTTGACCAGTATTTGAAGAATCATGGTTTTTAACGATGTGGAATTTGTTACACTCTATATTTCAACAACAAGAGTAATAAAAGGATGATGGTTCTGGTTTATATCAATGAAATCATCTTTGGGGATCAGATGAAGCACAATGTAGACTATTTTTAGAATTCCAGAAACATGAGTTTGAAATGTCTATTATTGGAGAGATGATGTTTTTCCTTGGTTTACAGGTGACAAAAAGAAGGAGTAGAACATTCATTTCCCAATCCAAATATGTCAAGCAGGATCAGAGAAGATTTGCAATGGAAAATTCCAAGGAGATGAAATCTATAGTTGCAACACAGATGAAATTATTGAAAGATGATAATGGAAAGGTAGTTAATATCATAGAATATAGGCAAATAATTGGATGTTTTCGATACTTGACTATGATAAGACATGACATTGTTTTCCGCACATGTCAAGCAGTGAGATATCAAAGTACTCCCAATGAAAGACACATGCTTGCAGTAGAAAATAATACTTCGGTATATCAAGTGCACAGTAGATTTTGGCATGACATATAGTGGCAAATTGTAGTTAGAATTACTTGGATATACTAATGAAAATTGGGCCAGTTTAGCAGATGACAGGAAATCAACATCGGGAGGTTATTTCTATCTTGGTGGTTTGTTTATTTCTTATCTTAGCATGAATTAGGATTTAATTTCATTTAGAACCAATGAAGATGAGTATATTGCGCCCAAATAAGCATGCACACAATTATTGAGGATAAAGCAGTATCTTGATGACATGGGTGTTGAAGTGAATTATTTGATCAGAATCCAGTTCAATAACTAATGTGCTATAAATCTCAGAAAAAATATCATCCATCACTCATGGAAAAATCACATTGAGAAAAATAATAATTTTATCAAGAATAATGTTGAGCATGGGAATTCTGATGTTGGGGTATATGCCTACAGTGCTACAGTTTCTAGACATTATGACAAAGGCCATACCCAAGGATGCTTTTGTAAGGCATCGACTAGCTTGGGGAGTTAAGTCAACTCCCCCGCACATGACAATGTGTGGTTTTTGAACCCCCTGTCCCCGAGGTATGGAATGTTTTTCCCAAATGTACTAATGTGTGTTTCTACCCTGATCTAGAAAAAAAAGGAGTTCCTTTTAGGATCATTGAAAAAGGATGATAAAATAGAGATTGTTCAAGGGGAAGAGAGAGTGGCTATTTGATAAATCAAGATTTATATGGGGAGAAACTGATAGGTGGAGTAGCAAGATAGGGGGAGAGAAATGAAGAAGGGGGAGAGTGTGAAATCTAACTATGCTAGAAGTGATCGATCAAAGAATAGATATCTCAGTAGATGAGGATCGTGATAAATGTAGAAGAGTGGTTTTCGAATGGTGTCAGATGATTTCAATCTATCACCAATTTGTTTTAGAGTGGGATCAACAATTAGTATCATTTTGGGAATTGGTATCAGTTTGGTGTCAAAGGATGATGTTATAAATTAAATGATTCATTGATGAACTTTTCATTTACTCTTTTTTCTCACGCCGAGTATTGTTCATGTGGTTTTAGAGTATATGTTGAGTAAATATTTGATTGTTATCTATATCGCAAGAGGCAAATGGTGGTAGCAGATGGAAGAAGCTATAATGAGGTATGAAAGTGTAGAAAATAATTAAGAAAATTGTTGAAAAAATACAAAAAGTGGGTGATTGTTGAGCAAAAATCATTCAAGGTATCATTTAAGCATTTTTGTGGTGATTGTGTTTATTGAAAATGTAGAGCCTCCATATTGTTTTTGTTCCCAAAGAAGACGATGATGGATAATTTTTTGAAAAAAGGGTTTTACAATGTGATTTTTCAGGATCAAGAGATATTTTTGGAGATTTATGTTTTATTAAAGAACCTAGACAATGTAATGGAAAATATGAAAGTGGTAGAAAAGAATAGATACAAGGTGGCGCCATTTTCTAGTGTTTGCCAAATTTTGGGGCCTGAGAATCGGAAAATGGAGTGGTGCATTTTTAGAAAAGGTAAATGTGTGTAAAATATAAGTGGTGAACAAAAAAATTGTGGTGTGAAATGTTTGTGTAGTGTGAGAAAAAGGAAAGAGGTAGATGAATAATTATTTTGGTGCGTGAAAAATTAGTGTGGTGCTCGAAATAGAGGATTTGTGTTTTTTACACAAGAGGTGTTTTACAATCAGAAGGTCAAAAATTGGAAAATGCTTGAGGTGTGTGAAATATTGGAGTAGTTCATGAAAAATGATGATGCGCAAAAAATGTTTTTTTCGCGCTCGAAGTAGATTACGATCGGGAAAAAGGTGTTTCCCATGGGGGTCGATTTGGCATATAAATATGAAGTGACCGCCTTCATTCGGTGCAGCTCATGACATAGAATGTATCCAGGCTCTAGCACACAAAATTGGAGTACACATGAAAGTTGCATGAAAACAATTTGTTTTCCTGTAAAAGAATTCTTTGCATGAAAAGTAGAGGGTGTGCAGAAAAGTGGTGTTGCGCGAAAAGTGGTGTTGCGTGAAAAGTGGATTCTTTGTAAAAGAAGAAAATTACGCGCAAGGCACTGTAGAGGCTGCGTATAAAATTTTGTGGGTGCGTGTAAAATAGGTGTTGTGTGAAAAATATATTTCGTGCAAGGTAAAGGAATTACAAGAAAGGTGTAGTAAGGGATGCACGTGAAAAATGGGGTTTCCCGTTGCACCTGGTGAAAAGTGAGATTCATCTACGGGTGAAATTTGTACATCAACAGAACATCTACCAACAATTGATGATGTATATTTAAGTAGTGATAATAAAGATACCTATAGGCCTATAAACTGTGAGTGGATCTTCTGAATATGCAGTGGGCACACTTCACTTGAGAGAGGAATGAGCTTTTGTATTGTAAGTTGATGTAAACCAATAGGGATAGTGATTACGCTCCGATCATGTAAACTACAGTTCACTTATAGGGGTATTGGTAAATCTTCACAATGCTGGTGTATGCTCCTTGAACATAGCCCAGTAAGGGGGAACCAATTAAATCATTCTGTTTCATGTGCATGCTTTAAGGATTATCCAAACTCTGTAACGGGAAGGAGAGGGAAGAGGGTTTTTTCTAACAGATAAACAAGATCAAAATGATAAGTTGTTTTAATCTGTCATACCAAATTCACCACCCTCTCAGGGTATCTATCCTAGTGCACCTAATTGAAATCAATATATTCTCAACAAGAAACTACCATATCCGTCCTGAGTATTATGTCAAACCCTATCAACCTGATGAAAAAAGTATCTCATATAAAGTGAAAACCATCAATATCTTTGAGGAACTCCATGAATAGGATTACCATCTTTGATCTGATTCCCAACTGAGTATCGAGTATCATAAGACCATCAGAAAACTAAACATCTAGACCAATGCTCTACACTATAGGTACTAATATGAATGTTTTGGAATCAGATTTATTTGAATATAAGATAAAACAGTAGGGACCACTATGTTCATACATCTCAGAATATATGTATTAGAGATCTTCTTCTCAGGGGTAGGATTTATGCAATATATTTAGCCTGAACTCTGACCCTAGGAATGTAACTCACTACCGAGAGAAAGCCCACTCTATTGTCATGGTACTACTGATGCATGTCTACCTTGGCAACAACTAGAATCATATCATGAGTAACTTGTATTAATTCATCTCCCATATAAATGTAGAGTTGTGAAACCTACTTCTGAGCATGAAGTCAGTGCTTACCCCTTCTATATAGTACTACGAGGGGATGGTCTTGTAAAAATGTGTTATGTGGCCAATAAAGCCACAAGAATGACACTAAACTAGATATTGATCACACTAATTACCACATTTTTCCGTCTCCTACATTGGTAAGAGATGATAGAACATCCAGTAATTATAGTCTGGCTAGTACTTATCTCATGTGAATCTAGAAAATTGTGCATCCTACCACAAGAAGTCCAGCTAGATTGTCAACTGGATAAGATTACTTACTCTGAATCCCTATATTCCATCAGCTATTGAAATATAATCAGTTCTTGATTCAATACCTTAAAACGTTTATTCAACAAGAATAAAATTTACCTTAGATCAAATGGAATGTGTGAGACCTTCCTCGATGTTTATTACACTCAATAACTCATCAACAAGGTATATCAACACAAAATGATGCAGCTATATAAATCACTCATAATACTCAATAACATTCATTTAATCATACTACAAATATAGGAACTCACTATCCCTTTATTCTCTTATATTCTTAATAAAAAATAAGTGATAAAATTGTTCTAGGAGGTCCCTCTAAACCATATCTCGCATTGCATCATCCTGGATGAAAACATCCTACCAGTTATTTTTTGATCCCTGAAGAATATAAGTCATGAGATTTAGTCTAAAATTAATAAGTTATTATAAATTATATATGATTGAAAAAGTATTTTTAAGCCCCATATTATATACTTATGGAATTCCATCTCTTCAAAACATGTGTGTATGTTTCTTTCTAGAACACATGAGTAAGCTCAACCATAGATGAGATTGGTTGTCGTGCTAAAAAAAATTCTTTATATAGAATAAAAAACCATGACAGAACTATGCCATATAATGCATGATATGTAATACAATTAGTTCCTCATCTAGAAATATTGGTTAACATATTGGTATCACATATCTCACCACCTTTAGATCATTGTTATTTCCACCCTCCTAGCATACGATGGGAGGTCTTCGTGATTAACTGTTTCTACAACACCAAGCACACAACTCCATGTTTTTAAATAACTATTAGATCATATATTAATGTATAGTAAAACAAAAAAAAATATTATATAAAATACACACACCTCCCTGTGATCCTAAATGCAGGTCTAGGTAAAAATAAATAGTCATATGGATCACTGGAGAAACTGCCAAATGCCTACTCGAAAGTTGGGTCTAGATCATGTTCTATGTTTCAAAAATTTTATCTCCATTTTTCACATTTATATCACAATTATATTTAAATTTTTGAAAAAAATTAACTCCACTTCTGATCCATAAGGGCCCATATAACTTTTGAACTAAAATATATAGCATCCATTTAATCAATACCATAACATGTTCTAGTCCATGGGACCAATGGTCCAAGAATCAACGTTCCATATTTGATTGGATATGGTGTCTGTTGCAGCTTATATGGGAAAACAAAATTTAGGATACAACAAGAACACTATGTACCATCAATGTTTCTCAATTTACTTCTTGAATAGTAGTAGGATAAGAAATATATCACTAAAGGAACATATCAAAAAGTAAAGTAGTCAAGAAATGCATCCAATACAACATTATATAATGCATTGAATGTAAACCCAAAAATGTTCCTAAAATGACACAAGTTATGAATACCATAATCTCCTTAAAAATGGTAAAAAAAATAGCATCATTCATTCCAAAAATAATGTCCCAATTCATGTGCATCACCTAGTGGTGGAAGTTATCACCTTTCATATCAAAAATTCCGAAAGTTGAAATTTCATTCTATGAAAATGGAATTTATCATAAATGTTTGTTAGATATTCCTAGAATCATATCATTAATAAATTATAATTCATCCTAATCAATGTGTAATACTTCAAAATAGGAAAATAACTATAATATAAATTCTCTTACACAATATTGTATCATTCTGACTTAGTATTCACTATTCAGTTCCCTAAGTTAGTGGGTCATATATCTTCAAGAACATTTCCCAAAATGATTGAGTCTTCCGACTAATAGTATAGGGCGAGGGAGTGTCTGTTGGGAGACAATTCCCTCTTTTGAGAGTGTAACACATTTGAAGTAAACAATAACAGTAAATATATGATGTTGTAAAACACCATACCGAAGACAAATACCCATGAAATTAATAATTTAACAATGAAAAAATTAATCGTATATAAAAACTAATTATCATTAAATGCCATTTTTCTATAAAAAAATTGAAATTTTATTACAGGAATAAGTACAAAAAATTTATAAATATACCAAAAAAACAAAATGAATTATCCATTGTTGTAGCAGGAGCCTCATATCAGTCTTATAATCTTCTACTTTTAAGCGTGGAACAAATCATGAATCATACTGTGGGAAAATTACCGAGTCCTTACCTGCATCAATGATGTTTGTCCATATACCCAACAGTGGCACTAACAGGGTGTGAGATAATACATAATAGGTCACCACTAATGAATCCTATAACTGATTTTAGTTGTTCAATACAGTAATATGTAGTTTTTAACATATTTAAAAGATATTATATTAATAAAACATTAAATACAAAATAAATTTTTTAGATGTAATGTTATATTGTCAATCCAAACAATGTTCACTGCATAGAACATGCATGCTCCCATAACAATGGAAATGGTATAATATAAATATTCATGCCATCTTGTTCAGTATAAAAACAACAACATGATACCCATAATTGGTCTATTGTTTAGCATAACAATACTATAATGGTCATGTCATACATCCATGTTCATATCATTAATAATGTCCTTGTCATATAAGAAATCAATCCACAATGACCATGTTGTGCAATAAAAAGTGTAATAAAATAAAGAGATGGATCCCAGGTATAGTAGACCAATGTGTTCTCATCAATTCCAAGGAGTATCTAGATAGAAACACAGTTAATATATTTTGGGGGTCTAAGGATGACATAAACATACTATGTCAACTACAAGACATGTAAATTAGGATCAAATGTGGTAGAAAGGTTGAAGTTATAGCATCCCGCCATTTTATAACATAAACTTTCATTACATTACACACAACTGAGGATATTTAAGGTTTAGTGTCTTGGAAACCAGGAACATAATACATGAAAACAACATAAAGCATTCTTCTTAAACACTTGAAAGGCTTCTCCTTAAGTTCATCCTAGGTTCATTACTGCATCTCATAACCTGGGGACATACATCAAAAGAAAGGGTGAGCAGAAGGCCCAGTAAGGGAAACAAGAGGAACAGTTTACATGTGAACTTGATATACTTCAATAAGGACATGAAAAGAACTTTAAGGTATGAGAAAGAGAATCATGAGGCATTTCATAATAAAAACAACATTTTCCATAACTTGAAGATGTGGATACATCATTTAACATAGACAATCATGAACATATCACCAAGGTCCATCCCCAAGGTGTCATTTGAAAATTACCAAGGTTATTCACCAAGGTATCATGAAAATTGTAATCTCTAGTGGTTACATCATTACCCAATGCATTGGAGCGCTATCAGGGCGCACCCTTAAATTTGCCTTTATTATCATGTGAGCCACATATATCATCATCAAACATTTCATAAATAACCCACATAGCATAAAATAAATGGGTTTCATTTCATAATCATAACGTTTTAAAAACTGCTTTAAAGACATGATCTTTACGTCACTTTAAACCCCCGGAAATGGAAAGCGGGTCTCATGTATGTAAATCCCAGAATTTAAATTGGAAAATTTTGATATATATGTGAATACCATTGTAGAAATTAGAGCTTTGAGTATTCACTTTATAACATAAAATAATTTTTGAGAAAAGAGAGAGGCATTTTGAGGGGAAAATTCTGCAGCATAACGGCTAAGTTTCGGGGTTTTAGAAAACATTGAAATGAGAGGGGACATGGGTCACCCACTCATAAATGGTCCATAAAACAGTAGGGTGAAAGAATAAGAAGGACATATGGACATGGTAATGAAATTTTAGGGACATACCATTTGAAATGAAAAACATGGAAGGAAAAAGATTAGATTTCTCTTATGAAAATTCGGCAGCCTTACGGCGTCACTTAACTTCAAAAGGAAATGATTTGACAAGATCAAATAGGGTCCCTCATAATATGATCATAAGAGATCAGTATGATAGATATAGAGATCATACCCCAACATAATAAAAAGGAACTTGATAGACTTGACATGAAAATCGAACTTGAAAAATGAGAAGGGTGAAAGAATCCCTTAAAAATTCGGCATCCTAACGGCGTCACTTAAACTTTCATAAAACGAAATGATGAGAGTAAGAGGGGATCTCTCATCATAAAAACATGAAAGGGCAGTAAGAGGAATATAAAAGGGCATCCTCTCACATAAAAACATGGAGCAGAAAAGGAATGACATAAAAGAGATTACATGAAAAGAAAGAGAGGGGTCGGATCCCTTACCTTAAAACATGACTCTTGAAACTCAAAGGATTGGACCTTGAGGGCTTGGGGGCACCTTGGGAGGACTCTTTGGAAGGTAAGAAGACCGGAACATCGTTGGGGGAGAGTTGGGAGTGAAAACTAAAAGAGGAAAGGGTGGGTATTTATAGGGAAAGTGAGGGGACAAAGCATTAAAGGCTAAGGGACACCTCACTAGTGGTTTTGGAAAAACCATGGGCTTGCCCATGGTATTTGCCCATGGTATTGGCCACTTGGGACACCTCACACGTTATCTTACTATTCATAATTCGACCATATTGAATATATACTTAATACATCATTTAATGATGTCATTAAACACCCGTAACTTAAAAACTATACTTTCACTATTCACTGAAAATTCAACCTTCTCAGAATAATCCCAAAATTTCACCTTAACCAAATATTAATGCTACGATTTCAAAAATGAACACCATTTTATAAAAATAATTTTCTAAATATTTTTAATTTTATTTTTAAATAAAAACACTATTCACCGAAAATTTATTTTTTCAGAAAAATCCCCAAAAATTACCATAACATAATATCGATGCTCTGAGTTCAAAAATAAAGTCATTTTTATAAAAATAATTTTCTAATTATTTTTAATTAATTTTTTAATTAAAAAACACTATTCATCCGAAAAAACTAATACTTGAATAATAATTTATGAAACCGTTATTTACCCATTTTATTGAATCACATTACTTAATCAAGGTGCCTAGATTATTTTAAAACTTTCTTTAAGTGAGATTACTAATCTATTTGGTCACATTACTAATCCTAAGCGTAAAATCACTATTCACTATTTACTATTCATCAAAAATTAAGTTGATCTTATTAGACTCCAAATTCCTTAATGAACACTTTTGTAGAAGACCATTTTTTGAAAATCATTACACATCATTAGTTATTTAGGGTTTACATAAATATTTCAAAATATCCCTTTTTCAAAATTCATTAATAAAATACATTCTAAAATTATCTGGACATCTGAAATTTCACAAACATCACTAAAGGAAGAAATCTCAATTTATTCACCCGAAGGGATTACACAAGGAAGCTAGGGTCTCGTCACATAGCCCCTTATAACACCGGCATAAGACCTGAGTGTAAGGTGTGCTATGGTGAGAGAATCTGAGGGAGGCTCAGATAACATTGCCCTAGTAGTAATCTCTACTAACTTGAACTTCTCCCGTAGGCGTTTCCGTTCAAGCTTGACATGCTGGAGCTCGGCTTGGGCTTGGTCCAAAGCGAAGCCCACAGATGCTACCTCCTTCCTAAGCTCTGATAAGTGGGCTTCATAAGGGTCGAGTCTACTGGATGAATCCATCGACTCCTCTTTCTGCATTAACCATTAAAATCTTATTAAATCAATAAGAGTAAGTTAATATAATACTCAAAAAGATTGGGTCGTTACATTCTTCCCCCCTTAAGAAATTTCGTCCCTGAAATTTATACTTGAGGCCTAGTCGAAAAGGTGAGGGTACTTTTGCTTCATCGTTTCCTCAGGCTCCCAAGTCGCTTCTTCATATTTATGATTCCTCCACAACACTTTCACAAGGTGGGTAGTCTTGTTTCGTAGGACCTTGTCTCTACGGTCCAAGATCTCCACAGGCTGCTCCTCATAAGAGAGGTCATGTTCCAGTTGTACCACCTCTGGGTTCAGTACATGCGAAGGGTCGGGTATGTACTTCCTCAAGAGAGATACATGGAAGACATTGTGAACTTGAGCTAGGTTCGGTGGAAGTGCTAGACGATAGGCCACTGCTCCTATGCGATCAAGGATTTCAAAGGGGCCAATGTACCTAGGGCTGAGCTTCCCTTTCTTCCCAAACCGCATGACTCTCTTCCATGGAGAAATTCGAAGGAAGACTTTGTCACCAACACCAAACTCCAAGTCCCTTCGACGATTGTCAGCATATCTCTTCTGCCGACTCTGAGCACCCTTTATGTGTTGTTGGATGGCATGAACTTGTTCTGTCATTTCTTGCACAAGATCAGGCCCAAGAAGCTTCCTCTCACCAGTTTCATCCCAACAAGTAGGAGTTCTACACCGCTTTCCATACAGAGCTTCATAGGGTGCCATCTGAATACTCGCATGGAAGCTGTTGTTATAGGAGAACTCCGCTAATGGGTGGTGTTGATCCCATCCACCCTTAAATTCCATTGAGCATAATCTCAACATGTCTTCGAGTGTCTGAATAGTCCTTTCAGATTGACCATCAGTTTGAGGATGATAGGCCGTACTAAAATTCAATTCAGTATTCAGAGCATGCTGAAGACTTCTCCAGAATTTTGATGTGAATCTTGGGTCACGATCAGATACGATGGATAGTGGTACCCCATGCAGCCTTACCACTTCCTTCACGTATATCTTAGCAAGCTGATCCAGAGAGAAATCTTCCCAAATAGGTATAAGATGGGCTGTCTTGGTGAGACGGTCCACAATAACCCATATCGCATTGTTCCCTTTGGATGTTTTCGGGAGACCAGTTACAAATTCCATAGTGATATTATCCCACTTCCATACTGGTATGGGTAGCGGTTGTAATACCCCCTTAGGAAGTTGTCGTTCTACATTTACTTGCTGACACACCAGGCACCTTGTAGTGTAATCGGCAATCTCTCACTTCATGTTATCCCACCAATAATGATCACGAAGGTCTCTATACATCTTAGTGCTTCCCGGATGTATAGAGAAAGTAGATATATGAGCTTCATCCATCAGTTCTTTCTTTATCTCCGGAATAGATGGAACACATAGTCTTGTACAAAATTTCAATATACCTTCTTGATCAATATTGAAACCAGGGAACTTCCCATCCTTTACAGCCTCGAACTTCTCCTGCAGTAAAGGATCTTCTTTTTGAACCTTCTTGATCTTCTCTAGTAATGAAGGTTGAGAAATCATTTGGGATAGGGTTGATGATGTCCCTTTCCTTATAATTCCCATGTCCAGTTTTACTAGATCTTTAATCAAGGGATCTCCCAGGATCCTCATTGTTGCCAGGACAACAGGATCTTTCCTGCTTAATGCATCCGCGACTTTGTTTGCTCTTCCAGGGTGATAATGAATTGAACAATCATAGTCTTTAATAAGCTCCAACCATATCCTTTGTCTCATGTTCAATTCTTTCTGAGTGAAAATATACTTTAGACTTTGGTGGTCAGTGTATATATAACATTTCTCCCCATAAAGATAGTTCCTCCATATCTTTAGAGCAAAAACAACTGCTGCCAGCTGTAGATCATGTGTAGGATAATTCTGCTCATGAATCTTTAACTGTCGAGATGCATAAGCAATTACTTTGTCATTTTGCATGAGGACGCACCCAAGCCCTTTCAGAGATGCATCGCTAAAAATAACGAATCCCTCTCCGATAGAGGGTAGTGTTAACACAGGTGCAGTAACCAATCTCTTCTTCAGCTCTTGGAAGCTTTCCTCGCATTCCTTTGTCCAGATGAACTTAACCCCTTTTCGAGTCAACTTGGTTAGTGGATTAGAAAGCCGTGAAAAGTTTTTCACAAACCTCCTATAATATCCCGCTAAACCAAGGAAACTACGAATCTCAGTTACTGTTGTGGGTTGAGGCCACTCCTCCACAACCATTGTCTTTGCAGGGTCAACCGAGATTCCTTCATTGGTTACGATGTGCCCCAAGAAAGCCACTTGTTGTAACCAAAACTCACACTTGCTGAACTTCCCAAAGAGCCTCTCCTTCTGTAGAGTTTTCAAAATAACCCTCAGATGATCTTCATGCTCCTCACGACTTTTTGGATATATCAAAATATCATCAATAAAAACTACCACAAAGTTATCAAGGTAGTCCTTAAAGACTCTATTCATCAAATCCATGAAAATAGCAGGAGCATTAGTCAAGCCGAAGGTCATAACAGTAAACTCATAATGCCCATATCTTGATTGGAAGGCAGTCTTTGGAATATCTTCCTTCTTCACCCTCAGTTGATGACAACCAGATCGAAGGTCAATCTTAGAGAAGAATTGAGCCCCACGAAGTTGGTCAAATAAATCATCAATTCTTGGAAGAGGGTATCTGTTCTTCACTGTGATCCCGTTCAGTTCTCTATAATCAATGCATAACCGCCTTGATCCATCCTTCTTCATCATAAAGAGAACTGGTGCTTCCCAAGGAGACACACTCGGTCGGATAAACCCCTTCTCCAACAAGTCTTGGAGTTGTTTCTTTAGCTCCTCTATCTCCACATTTTCTATTCTATACGGAGTCTTTGATATCGGTTGGGATCCAGGTACGAGTTCAATGGAGAACTCTACCTCTCTCTATGGGGGAGGTCCAGGTAACTCCTCAGGAAATACATCCATGTATTCCTGAACAATCGGAACATCTTCTATTTGTATGCTCCCTTTTCTTTCTTCATCATCACCGATTAACTCCATAAAGACAGCTATAGGAGGTGCTTCTAAAGAGGGATCAGTTCGGGATATCTCTCCTTGGAAGATAACTGTAGGTCATTCTTTCAAGACTACTGAGATTTCCTTACTTCTGCATTTGAACTTAGCATTATACTTTGAGAGCCAGTCCATCCCTAGTATAATGTCGAATTCCATCATGGGAATGACTACTAGATTTCCGATAAGATTGTGCTCACCAAAGTAAACACTAGAGTCTCTAAATACTGTTGATGCAAGGATAATCCCACTTGGAGTCTTGACTGACAACTCTACTTCTAGCAGCTCGGGGATTGATTCTATTTTCCTTGCAAACTTGGAGGAAAAAAGGGAATGTGTAGAACCAGAATCAAATAAAGTACTTGCTAGCTTTGAGAGGACAACAAGAGTACCTGCTACCACATCGTTCGGGACTTCAACTTCAGCTGTTGTGATAGCGAAAGCACGACCTTTCTCCCTTGGCCTCTGCTGAGGTTGATGGTGATTCCCCCCCACCGCCCTCGGATTTGGACATTGATTAGCAAAGTGCCCAAGTTGTCCACACTTGAAGCATGTGACTTCGGGTAGGGCCAGAACCATCTTTCCTCTGTCGTTAGTGTTGGGAAGTTTAGGCTTCACATCACCACGACAATTCCGAGAAATATGGCCTTCTTTTCCACACCTATAGCACTTTCCACTTCCGATCAAGCAGTTCCCCGAATGCTTCTTACCACATTTATTGCATGTGGGATGTTGCATATGCTTTCCACCTCTTTCCTGATCAAAACTTCTTCCCAGGCTCGGTTCTAGAGTTCTCTTCTTCTCATTAGATTTGTGAGACCACTGTGTCTCCCCAAACTCTAGTTCAACTTTCATGGCACTTCGAACTATTACTTCATAGCTATCATAGTCCCTGTTGGCTAGATTCTACCGCAGATGAGGTCGTAGTCCACCAAAGAATCTATCAACCTTTCCATTAGGGTCCATGACAAAGCTTGAGGTATAACGGGAAAGCCTTGTGAAGTTCATCACATAGCTTCCGACAGATTCGTTCTCCTTCTGCTTCAGCTCGAGAAACTCTTTCTCCATTTTCGTTCTCATGGAACGAGGGAAATACTTGTTAAAGAAAATCCCGCGAAATTCTTCCCACTCCATAGCTTCCATCTCCCCTCGTGGCTTCGTGTTTTTGATCAGTGACCACCACTGATCAGCTTCTCCCTCAAGGCGGTAAACAGCAAGGGTGACTTTTTCTTGTTCCGAACAATGAAGTACATAAAAGATCTTTTCAATGGAGCTTATCCATTGTTCCGCAACCAATGGGTCAGTAGATCCACTGAATGTTGGTGGTCGTTGACGCATGAAGGACTCAACAGAAAGTTTTTCTCTTCGTGGTGAGGTCGGCCTCTCAGCTTGATTCAAGTTATTACTCATAACTTGAGTCAGTTGGTTCATCATTCGCATGAATGTTTCCATTCCGGCTTCCATCGGAGGGCCGTCAGCACATGGTGCATTGCGGTCACCATCGGCACGGTTCCTCCTATTGCCCACCTTTTTCTAAAAGAATAAAACCTTAGTGAGAAACTTATTTCATTTATGGATCTTTTAACTAAGACTTCATGCTTATACAATTACACTTTTCTATAATTCCTTCATAATGATTCATAAAAATCTTGTGATTAACCAAACATATCCCCCGGGAGTGTCGTAACCAAGAGTGCAGCAAGGCCCATTATTGTGCACCAGTTCCCATTCGAGTCTAGCTCAAAGCGGTGTTTTCGGGTTTTACCCCTATGTACATCTGTGCCAGAGCCGCCTCTACCTGCTCGTATCCAGACAGGTATGTATTTGATTGATAAACCACTTACTCAAAACTTACCAAAATACCAGGAAGTTTTCCTATATTTAAACTTTTCTATAGGGTTCTTCCTAAAGTTTTTATATCCTAATTTCCACAAATAACTAAACCTCCCTCTGATACCAACTATAGCATCCCGCCATTTTATAACATAAACTTTCATTACATTACACACAACTGAGGATCTTTAAGGTTTAGTGTCTTGGAAACCAGGAACATAATACATGAAAACAACATAAAGCATTCTTCTTAAACACTTGAAAGGCTTCTCCTTAAGTTCATCCTAGGTTCATTACTGCATCTCATAACCTGGGGACATACATCAAAAGAAAGGGTGAGCAGAAGGCCCAGTAAGGGAAACAAGAGGAACATTTTACATGTGAACTTGATATACTTCAATAAGGACATGAAAAGAACTTTAAGGTATGAGAAAGAAAATCATGAGGGATTTCATAATAAAAACAACATTTTCCATAACTTGAAGATGTGGCTACATCATTTAACATTGACAATCATGAAAATATCACCAAGGTCCATCCCCAAGGTGTCATTTGAAAATTACCAAGGTTATTCACCAAGGTATCATGAAAATTGTAATCTCTAGTGGTTATATCATTACCCAATGCATTGGAGTGCTATCAGGGCGCACCCTTAAATTTGCCTTTATTATCATGTGAGCCACATATATCATCATCAAACATTTCATAAATAACCCACATAGCATAAAATAAATGGGTTTCATTTAATAATCATAACGTTTTAAAAACTGCTTTAAAGACATGATCTTTACGTCACTTTAAACCCACGGAAAGGGAAAGCGGGTCTCATGTATGTAAATCCCAGAATTTAAAATGGAACATTTTAATGTATATGTGAATACCCTTGTAGAAATAAGAGCTTTTAGTATTCAATTTATAACATAAAATAATTTTTGAGAAAAGAGAGAGGCATTTTGAGGGGAAAATTATGCAGCATAACGGCTAAGTTTCGGGGTTTTAGAAAACATTGAAATGAGAGGCGACATGGGTCACCCACTCATAAATGATCCATAAAACAGTAAGGTGAAAGAATAAGAAGGACATATGGACATGGTAATGAAATTTTTGGGACATACCATTTGAAATGAAAAACATGGAAGGAAAAAGATTAGATTTCTCTTATGAAAATTCGGCAGCCTTACGACGTCACTTAACTTCAAAAGGAAATGATTTGACAAGATCAAATAGGGTCCCTCATAATATGATCATAAGAGATCAGTACGATAGATATAGAGATCATACCCCAACATAATAAAAAGGAACTTGGAAGACTTGACATGAAAATCGAACTTGAAAAATGAGAAGGGTGAAAGAATCCCTTAAAAATTCGGCAGCCTAACGGCGTCACTTAAACTTTCATAAAACGAAATGATGAGAGTAAGAGGGGATCTCTCATCATAAAAACATGAAAGGGCAGTAAGAGGAATATAAAAGAGCATCCTCTCACATAAAAACATGGAGCAGAAAAGGAATGACATAAAAGAGATTACATGAAAAGAAAGAGAGGGGTCGGATCCCTTACCTTAAAACGTGACTCTTGAAACTCAAAGGATTGGACCTTGAGGGATTGGGGGACCTTGGGAGGACTCTTTGGAAGGTAAGAAGACCAGAACATAGTTGGGGGAGAGTTGGGAGTGAAAACTAAAGGAGGAAAGGGTCGGTATTTATAGGGAAAGTGAGGGGACAAAGCATTAAAGGCCAAGGGACACCTCACTAGTGGTTTTGGCAAAACCATGGGCTTGCCCATGGTATTTGCCCATGGTATTGGCCACTTGGGACACCTCACACCTTATATTACTATTCATAATTCTACCATATTGAATATATACTTAATACATCATTTAATGATGTCATTAAACACCAGTAACTTAAAAACTATACTTTCACTATTCACTGAAAATTCAACCTTCTCAGAATAATCCCAAAATTTCACCTTAACCAAATATTAATGCTACGATTTAAAAAATGAACTCCATTTTATAAAAATAATTTTCTAAATATTTTTAATTTTATTTTTAAATAAAAACACTATTCACCGAAAATTTATTTTTTCAGAAAAATCCCCAAAAATTACCATAACATAATATCGATGCTCTGAGTTCAAAAATAAAGTCATTTTTATAAAAATAATTTTCTAATTATTTTTAATTAAATTTTTAATTAAAAAACACTATTCATCCGAAAAAACTAATACTTGAATAATAATTTATGAAACCGTTATTTACCCATTTTATTGAATCACATTACTTAATCAAGGTGCCTAGATTATTTTAATACTTTCTTTAAGTGAGATTAATAATCCATTTGGTCACATTACTAATCCTAAGCGTAAAATCACTATTCACTATTTACTATTCATCAAAAATTAAGTTGATCTTATTAGACTCCAAATTCCTTAATGAACACTTTTGTAGAAGACCATTTTTTGAAAATCATTACACATCATTAGTTATTTAGGGTTTACATAAATATTTCAAAATATCCCTTTTTCAAAATTCATTAATAAAATACATTCTAAAATTATCTAGATATTTGAAATTTCACAAACATCACTAAAGGAAGAAATCTCAATTTATTCACCCGAAGGGATTACACAAGGAAGCTAGGGTCTCGTCACATAGCCCCTTATAATAGTGGCATAAGACCTGAGTGTAAGGTGTGCTATGGTGAGAGAATCTGAGGGAGGCACAGATAACATTGCCCTAGTAGTAATCTCTAATAACATGAACTTCTCCCATAGGCGTTTCCGTTCAAGCTTGACATGCTGGAGCTCGGCTTGGGCTTGGTCCAAAGCGAAGCCCACAGATGCTACCTCCTTCCCAAGCTCTGATAAGTGGGCTTCATAAGGGTCGAGTCTACTGGATGAAGCCATCGACTCCTCTTTCTGCATTAACCATTAACATCTTATTAAATCAATAAGAGTAAGTTAATATACTACTCAAAAATATTGGGTCGTTATAGAAGTGATCCTATGGAATCAAGAACTAAAGGGAAAATAATCCAATGTATCCAATACAAAAAATAAGATCCATGGGATAAACATTCAAGGAATCTAATTGAATTATGATACAAGTTATACCAAGCGTTAAATCCAATAAAATTTCAATTCATCATTTTAATCATTCATCATTTCATTATCAATTACTTGTCATCATCTAATCAACCCATTTACAAAACTCCCACATAAACGGTTTAATCAAATGATAACACATGCCACCACATGTCATCATATATAAAGAACAAATCAAATCTCTCATATTAATCAAATAAATTTTCATTAAATTCAAAAAAAATATTCATCTAACAAAGAAATTTAATATGCCCCAAAAGGGTTTTATAAAAAAGTAAAATTGAAATGTTAACCCCATGGGGGGGCTCATTTGGGTAAAAAAAATTCCATAAGATTTGTGTAATTGCTGAGAATCCCTAACTGGTACATATTAATTCAATTCAATTATTTAATTAATTAACGGGGCACCATCAGAATGCTTATTCTGATGCATAACGGTGATATGAATTTTGGAAGAAAAAAATATGGGAAAATATATTGTATAACTTCTATAGGTCCATATTAGATCGCTAATCCAGTTCGGTTCTCTAATATTGTCCAAATCGATAGAAAAATAAAGAACATATAAAAATCCTGAAAATATTCTCAATTAGATTGCACCTAAATAAATGTATCGATATGAAGTCAATCAATGAAGGAAACAATAATAACGAGGAACATATTGTCTTGAATGCAATAAGACTCACAACGTTTGAATCCTCATCCACATAATGAAACAATTTCGAAAGCTATGATATAAGCTCACAGTAGCTCTCCTAATGTAATTGTTTTCCTCCAAAATATGAAAAATATATACGTTTAATGAGATATATATTTTTATTAAAAAAATTATTTTCATATAAAAATACATTGATTCCTTGTTTGAGAACACCGTGTTCCAAAACATAAGATAACTATACACACTTCACTACTGTAAGGGGTACATCATATAGTTAGTATGAACGATTTTCCTAAATATTCACAAACCATATCTTAGACATTGTCAAAAATTATAGATTTCATCGTATGGGAGCGACCCCCTTAATACATAGTTTCTGTAAATTGTGTTCCTATTAACAGTGTTTGGGACCACCTTGCCCAGTTTGATATAACATTGTTGCCTTCCCTACATGTCTTCTTTTAATCATTTCACTGACATTGTTTTTACAAAAACTCTTGCTTCATTCTCCGAACAAGATTAAGACATCCACGATACATCCATTATCACATTAGGTACTCATATTCAAACATAAAAAATATTTAAACATAATGATGGGAGATCTATATCTCAATAAAATATGGGATCCTAAAGATACACCCTCCTGACCCTTTCTCACATCATGACCAAAACAACCAATCATCTCAAAAAGGATGATGTGTTCCACTTCTTCAGAATATACGTATGGTGAATCTTATGATGAAATATAATTATTATGAACCTCATTGTTAATTGCTATAAAATAATCCACCCTCACATGTAGGAGAAGAAAATGAGTCACCACCATCAACTGATGATAAGTTCTACACCTATCATTTTGCAGGTTCAACTTCATAAAAGCCAACTACATAGACACCTCCTTAACCAAATCAGAAAAATACATCTTACAAATGGAATCATCCACCACATTTTCATTGTTTGGAGTATAGAAAATCTCAATGTCATTTTCCAGTAGGAACTCCTACTAATGCCTATGTATTAGTTTTAGTTATCTCTTCATGATGATATAGGTGGGCCTTTAATAGTCTATGTATTCAAAAAACTGCTCTCCCAAAAGATTGTTCAGGTACACAATGTGAGAAAGAAAATCAATCCCAACAATGGGTTTTGATTCATGTAGTTCTAGTCAGGGTATCAATTACATAGAACCTTATGTGATCATTTCAATCCTAGGGATCAAAACAATGAAAATCCCAACAATAGAGGGATAAAAATTCACTATATACTCCATTTCCACATCTCGTAGTCTCAATATAGGAGTAATGGTCACCCTTTTCCTCAATATATCGAAGGATCTATGACACTACTCGGTCCAGGTAAATTGTTTCCCTTTTTATGTCAGCCCAGTAAGAGTAGATGATATACAAGAGAATACATTCCTGAACCACCAGCATTACCCTTCAAATCAAATAAAATTATTCACTTCCAACATGATCGTGGGTTAATACAGATAAATCATTTCATCAATCATCACTAAGTCCATTTATATTACATTCTCAGATATAATAATAACTGGAATGTGAACCTTGAAGATCCATAGTAGGAACTTCATGATCTTACCATAATGATGGTTCTCATAGAGTAAGTCTATGATCTTCATCAAATTACATACATATTCCTCATCTAAGGTATAGTATTTTATTATTTCATCAATTAAGGGAACCAAAAATTAGTGCAAGTATATATAGAATATTAGGTTTATCAAATCTATAAACACAGTGGTGCAATTTGTCAAATCAAAATGCACTAATGAGAACTCACATTTCCCATAGTGACATTGTAATTTCATCTTTATAATTTCATCTTCACAATTAGTCAACTGGAGGTAGTCAAACCTAATATCAATCATTGTGAACCAACTCATGCATCATAACTGGTAATATAGGTCATACATCATTATTATAGGGTATATTTTCTTTATAATTATATGGTTCATGAAATGATAATAAATATAATTATTCAATATCTCCTTCACCTTTTCCCTGAACAAAACCAGAGCTTCTCATCGGGACACACTAGGTTTGAGAAAATAATTCATTTGATGGTCATCCAACAACACACTCTCCTCTAGGATCCCAATAGGGTCCATTTTATTTTCCATAGAAGATATTGTTATTTTTATGGGTGGTACGTCAATGTATAAGGCCATATACCATATTAGAGATAGACCAAGAACATCCTTAGAGAAGACATTGATAAATTTTTCTACTACCAATGGAATACCTATCCGGAAGATCTCAATAAAACAAGGTATAATATCAGTATCTAATGGTTTACAAGATGTAGCATCCTCTTTGAAAGGTTCACTAGCTGATCCCTGAGATATCACTCACTTAGAAAGAAGAATCTCATATCATCTATCCAAATGAGTTTGGTATGCCAATAATGATGTCAATTTATGATATAACAATGGAAAATCATTCCATACCCATGTTGATATCATAATATTTCATCATGTTAATCAAAAGGTCCCATGTTATATCTTTTCATAAAGAAATAACTTGTAGTTCTGTTAAATACATGATATCAAATAATCACACCCATCTATAACCTTTTTCAAATGTGGAAACAAAAATTTAATAATGTGGTGATCTAGATCGGGAAAAATTAATATGGAATTGAATTATTCCATTGATCCTCTTTATATAATTACCATAAAAAGGTAATAATAAATATAGGTCATACTTTTTATCATCTTGTGAGTAGTTGGGTCTTTTGACTTTATAGTATGCAACTGCCCCAGACCTTAGCTTCCCACTACCAAAACCTGGAATGGAATTCCTGGTGGTGGTGGTGGAATTATCTCATATGATCACTATACACTTGTATATTATCCTCCAATGGATCTACTTATTACTCTTATACCACTACCACCCTTGGGTCTGCCCTTGAAATTCCTAGGAGAATCCTAAATTTGGTGTTGCCTCTACCATGGCGTTATATCTGCTGCTTGACTACCTTCCTCAGGATGTTTGGATGGAAAATAATTTCTAATTTTACCTCGATCATCACATTCATATAACCAACCTTCTATATGATTATAATTATATCTATAAAAACCATGTGTTGTTTGTTCACATGGTCGAGACCAACCCTGATGAGGTATTATAGGCCGATATATTATCAAATGACCCCTAATAGACATTGTAAATTACTTATCATCAAGTATGACATTGCAAGATTCATTACTATGGAAAACCTCATATAGTAAGATCCATGTCACCTTCACCAAGTATTACACAACATTATTGGTGGAAATGAGTAAGGGTAATGTACTAATAATGATGTCTCTACATAGACCCTTTCGAAACATCCACACTTAGAATTTACCATCCTGCATCATCTCAAGTGAGTACCATGTATGTTCATGAACCCTCATCAAAGACACTTCAACCATAAGAAAAAACATTTAAAACTCAATATGCTCCATGAATTGAATTTTGTTCAAGAATGTGTGGTAGTACTCCTCACGAATCATCTTTTAGAAGTTGTACAATCAGATTTTCATCTCATAATGTGCCTAAATAAATATATTCCACTAACACCCATATACATCAAAGAAAAGAATGGTAAAAAATGAAAAAAACTTATTATCTGGGTTCATTATGATCCTAATGATATAAATCACTAACTGAAGTATGTCCTTTACTTTTTGGAGATCTATCTCAATGTGGAACCCCAACAAACTCTAGATTTGGAACTCACAATGCTCGATAAGCTTGGTTGAATCCTAATACTACCTAATGGATATTTATTCTACTAAATATTTGTGGGGAGGGTGGATTCTCCCAACCATAAAAAAATAATCACACCATGAGTTGACACCTGAACTAAAACCTTATCACTCATCATATCATCACCACAATCCCGAATTGGTAAAATGGATGACAAAAATCACATAAGAATCCCAAAATTTATCATTATTTTCTATTTTAGGATAGTAATATCTATATATATATATATATATATTTGGAGATTAAACATGATAAATTTTAAAGGGAATTAATCATATATTATGCATGTACTATTTATACGTGTAATAAATGTATTGATTTGTTGAGTCGATAGGAAGGTGGAAAGGGTCCTACTGTATAGATACATTAGTCATTGTACTAGCATTGGTTACGAATCATAAAAACCTAACCAGAGAAACTTTTACATTTATCCCATAAGTGTCAATCGTCCTTATAATAAGATTACTCCAAACAAAAACAAAAGAAATGAACTACTCTGATATTACTCTATAATGACCAGACCCACTAGGCCAAGCTAACCAAATGAAGGTCTAGATGTCAAAACTCACTGACTCCACTAATATTCCAGGGACTAGAAATAAGTGCCAACATAGAATAATATAAATGGTATTCCTTTTTCAATATTTCCTCTATGAACTTACCAAACCATCTACATGAAATAGATCATAAGAATAATAAAAGGTATCCACATTTAGAGTAAATTCATTCAATCAATAAACACACGAGAATACAACAGAGTACAATAGTATAAAACTGAAGAGTAATGGAAAATAAAAACCAAACCACAAATCTAGCACCAATATAAAAATAACTGAAATAAAAGAAAAACTGAGATAACTCATATCCTAATCTCTATGCCCAGCATCTCTACAAGATCAATGCAACAAAGTATCCCTATGCTCCCACGAAAACACCACTAATTTTTTCATCATCTTTATATCACATTACACAATTTTTCTAATCCGATGCATAAGCGAGTATATACATACCATGTATAATTTCAAAAAAAAACCAAAGGGGGAGAAATACAACCAATAATATAGGTAGTATGATCCACCAAATGATGGAGGGAAATAGAATTTAAAAATCTATATTTTCTTAAAAAGAAACCTAGATGTGATAGAAATGGAATTTCCATATCACATTAAAGCCCAGGATGATGAGTCTTATTAGAAACTCTGAAAATTCATCATCAATGCATTGAATCTAGAATTTTTGTCTGAGGATGTCATGGAGTTCATTCATTCCATTCCACTGCTCCAAAACCTAATGGGGTAGAATCTATAATAGAAATAGGATTCACACTATAGTGCGATAGAGGGACTCCACTCGGTAGTTTGGTAGACTACACATTCTCCGGTGTGATATAGGGATGAATCTCAATAAATGGATTGAGGAACCTTTCCATGGTGCGACAGTGGATTCCACTCAATCATGTAAGACTCATCCCCTAAAATGGTAAGGGATTGACACTCGATAGATATTAGTAGTGGAATAGTAAAATAATTTATCAGGGGTGCTTCCATGTAGGTATAAATAGGGTACCTGATGCCTACTATGATAGGGGGATGTTGAAAAAGCATAGAAGACTCATTCCCTAACATGAAAGGGGGTTCCAAAAAGTAGATATTGGTAGAGGACCCTTACCACCATGATTCACAGGGTCCCACTCTGTAAGAATAAATCATGGAAAAACACCCAAGTATGATAGGTTGACTACAACTCAATACCTTTAAAAATTATTTACTAGTTTAAAGGGGTTCCAATCAGTGAGTATAGGACTCATTCTTGATTTTTATAGGGGTGAGACACTTAATCATGTAAAATTATTATGAGATACCCACACCCTTTTATGATAGGGGGTTTCCATCACTTCCCGCTATTTAATGACATTTCCAAACCACAATCATCATTAAATGTCACCTAAATATGTTTCCCACTCATAAAATTACAATTTGTGTCTATAAAATCCTATACAGTGGTTACCGTCATGTTTTATGTGGAGAATTTCATAGGATAGGATAAACATGGGATAAAATTCATGTCTAGATAAAGGAGACACACAATATAATTTTTTCTTATAGGGTTACATAGAATGTATGTTGTCCTCAAAAAATGTGGTTCCACTCCACTAGATAGGCATCATTTCATATGTACATGGCTTGGAAACTATTAAACTAAAAACCAGATGTAAGGGCCCACACAGATTGTTTCATCCACCCATGGCCGTTTTTTGTTATCTTGGTTGTGCTAATGTTCATCGGGTCATTCCTGTGAACATAGTTTTAAAATAGGACATGGTTAGGTACTAGCACACAACTTATCCAATCATGGATGGTCACATAGTGTGTTGTCCTAGCCACATGATGTTTAATACTTATCTTCTTTGAAACCCTAGCTTTTATATATAGGTGGGTCTACACAACATATGTTCATTTAATAATTTAGTGTAATTGAAATTTCTATTGAATATAATAATCTTAATGAGGATCAATTATCCCCCACTTTAATAATTATTTTAACCTTTTACCAACCAAAATTACAAGGGATTCCCACTCTTCATTTTTTTCTAACTTCTGGTGGATGAAAATTGTATTTTGTTGGTTCACATGAATCCTGCACGTTGCTCGACATACCTCCCAGTGTTTGTCACTTGATCCTTTCTCCACTATGGATCTGAGATCAACAAATCATAACAAAAAACCTAAGAAAAATCCTAACCCATTAATGACTTTCCAATCTATTTTTCATACATTGGCATTATATCGATTTGAGTGTTCTATCACAATCGAACCTTTCTAGACAATCTTTATTCATATCCCTGTAGGCCAATAGTGATGAAAAAGATGAACGGAGTGTGGAACGCACTAGAAAAAAGTGAATTTATCATTTTACAATTGGTATTATCTAGCGATCATATATTTGGGATTTTCATAGTTGATAACATGTGGATAAAATAATGAATTAATTAATAACCAATATAATATAAATAGAGGTTCAATACAACAAATAGATAAATATAATTATAATAAATGTTGAAAAATGCATTAATAAAATTTTAATAATGGGTTAAAAAACAATTGGTGATTCTTTTCTTTATTATGGAAAAATCATTAGTGAATAAAAAATTCATTAATTACAGAAAAGACCCATTGTGTTCACTGTCTCTAGATCCACATTGATCTAATCATTGATCGTGGTATAATTAAAATTTACTAATGAAGAATAAAATTATCCACTCAAGGATCCCATGTCTATGTGGATAACCGTAGTTAATTGACATAGAAAAAATTATATATATTAAATTAGGTTATGGGTGTTAAATGTATTAATAAAATAATTTAATTAATTAATTCACATAATGGACCCTCCAATCCCTGCCTTGCCTAAATATGTAGCACTGACCAACAATAAGATGCAAATTAGGTAATCCCCACATTCCCAATTCAACTTGACTCTCATATTTACTATCTAATGATCTGTTTGGGTTTTTTCTACATTTTTATGAAAACTACAAGCATGTGATGTTAATATATTTAATATTATAAAAATTCAAATTCTATAATCACTCAGAATCAGAATCTCATTTTCTATTAGATTATAACTCTAAAGATATTCTTTAATATAGTGTAATGTCATAAAATTAAATAGTAGGGTCACTACATGGGATGTTAATGTGAGTCATGTTCATAATAAATTAATTTTAAAAACTTATATATATTATCTATTTTGGAGGAATCATAAATAGTATATAAAACTAATCAAGTAATTAAAAAACCACATCATTTTAAATATAAAATATAAATTTAGTTTTCGATTTCATTTATGGAATATACTAGGTCACTTTTGGGCCATTATGTGTCATAATACATAATGAATTTTTATACATAATTTATTTATGACCTAAAAACTTGATTGTCTGCAAAAATTATGAAATAATATCCCCTGGATAATTTAAACATGCTTATTTCTAGAATAATTTTTATTTTATCCAATAAAATCTATAAATATGATAAAATTCTCATTTATTGAAAGAAATGGGTTTTTTTATAATAAAAGTTATCT
The DNA here is from genome assembly GCA_963277665.1 of Viscum album. Lineage (NCBI taxonomy): Eukaryota > Viridiplantae > Streptophyta > Magnoliopsida > Santalales > Viscaceae > Viscum > Viscum album. The sequence continues at coordinate 1,699,355,567 of OY728137.1, read as the reverse complement.
CACAGATTAAAAATTGTTCTTGAAGTCATAAAGTTATATAATTATTTATATATATGAAATATTTTAAAATAATAATACTCTATTAAATTATACTATATTTCAACAATTGTTTAATACATTAAAATAGAGTACCTTGATTAAAACTATATATTTTCTGAAATATAAATTTTATTTCATCAAATATGTATTAAAATAATATATAATCGTTAAAAAAGTAAGAATAATATTAAAAGATAAATATAATCATAATTAAAAAAATATATTAATAAAGGTAGGTTCATGATACATATCCCATTATTACACTAATGAATTCCATAAGGATTACGTGTGTCATCGTGAGATTTTCATGGGGTAGTTCTATATAGATGGTTTGGTTTATGATGTCAATGATCGTGAACTTGTACCATAAACAGATTTTTTCATGATTTATTTGTTTAATCATGTCTTGGTTTTGTTCAATAGAAAAACCTTGTGATGTTATATCCCTTTGAACCTCTAAAAATTGGGCTTTCTTGGGCAGTATCCTACTATTCGAGTCCATTGCATGTTTCATTTGTATCAATTGGTCTTTATAATAATCCAATATATATAATATTAATGCGATGATTTTTCAATGGATATATTCTAAATAGTAATGATGTCTGATGGTATTTTAGATATGATAGGATATAACATATAATGATCCAAAATAAGAAAATATGTTCATGTGTTTTCTATAAGAACATTACATAATAGGGCATTTAATTTAATAAAAAATTGAATTTTATTTATAAATAATAATTTTGTTACATTATCCCCTGATTCATAAATTTTCATTCAAAAAAATCATTTCATTAACTAAAAAAGAACAGGGCAGTTCTGATTTATTTCCTCTTATAGTTCCCTTGTTGCTTCCTTATACTTTTTGTTTTCCATAACTCTTTTACCAGGTGAGTTATATTTTTCTGTAGAAATTTTTTTCTATAATCTATAATCATTACTAAATACACCTCATATTAAAAATTATTTCCTAATGGAACAACATCTGAAAGTAGTACATGCAATGAGATTTGTATATACTTCCTCGAGAAGAATGTGTGATGAAAATTATATACTTGGGATATGTTAGGTGGGAGTGTTAATAGATATTAAATCACTTAGATGTCATCATGGATCTTAAATTTGGTGATGTATCTTGGACTCAGCTTTCTCATTTTACAAAATCCCATGAATTTCTTCCATGGGGATATATTAATGAAAACATCATCACCAACCTCAAAATAATGGTCTCATTAATTATTGTTTTCATATATTTTCTTTCTTCTTTGTGAATATTTTATATAATATTTAATGGTTTAAAACATTGATGTCATCCCTTGGATAAATTAGTTTTTATCAATATACATTCCACTAATTCTTCTCTGAATTTTAGATTCTAACACCACTTCCAATATTGAACCTCATATGTTGGCATTATAATTCTTCAATGGAAACGTAATTTATATGAGAACCCCACTAGGGGGAGGTGTTGGTACTAACATATATGAAAATCCATTCAAAATTATATCATCATATCCTCTAGAGTTTGAATTGTCCTATCTACCTAACTATCCATCTATGGGTGATAAGTAGTTCTGAAGCACAGTCTATATCCACTGCTTACTCAAGTCTCCTCTAAATCCTCATGGTAATATTCAGATCTTAATCAGATACAATAGCGAGTGTAACTCTACGTAGTCTTACAAATTCCATAATGTATATCTTGATTAGTTGGTCAAGAGACAAACAATCCTTGAAATTAATAAAATGTAACAACATTGTAAGGTGATCGACTACTATCCATATATAGTTATTTAAATTAATATTCCTATGTATTACAACACATAAATATATGGTTATATTTTACCATTTCCATGGTTTTATGGTAAATGGATGTGTCATACAATAACACTTATATTATTCTAAATTATCTTGTGGGCATATGATGTATCAAGATAAAAACTCTACAATCTCCCCCTTTATCTTATCCAGCAATGATTTTTTTTTTCAAATATCTATTCATCTTATTTATTTCTATATGAATAGATAACGATGAGATATGTGAATAATCATGAATATTACTGTTTAGTTCTTGTTATTATGGGACAAAAATCTATGTTACAAACCTTATATCTCTATAGTAATCAAAGATAATCTCTGTAATATTTTCTACCTTCTTTTTAAGAACCTCATCTTATTTTAAATCCTATTTTATCCTCTCAATAATGGATGTTTGTGTAGTTATTTGGGAAATGGAAGATGAATATTGATTTATTATTCCCATATAAAATAACATCATGTATGGTAATATTGAATCCCTTGTAGTCCTCATCATAGATAGAGTTATATTATCATTTTTACTCTAATAATATGACACTTTTTTTCATTCCTTGGATGGCGATGGATGTAGCAATCACAATCCTTGATCATCTATAAAAACATATGTTAGTTAATATTAATTAACTTTTCTGTGAACATATTCATGAGTATTTTGTGATCTAAATAAATAAATAAATATATATATATATATATCATAGTTCTCTATAGAGATATAAATCCACAAAATATTCAGATTAATATAACATAATAAAATTCTAGATCATTATTGGTTATTTCCTCTCATGGATCATTAGATCATGGGAGGTATGGACCAAATTTGTTTTCTTTCATGTGTACTCAACTCAATCAAATTTTTGATATAACTATTTAGATAAAAAATCCTTCACCACTTGTAGAAATTTTAAGCATAGGTGTATGGATTAGAATATTTTTCACTTCATTAAAAGATTCTATAAATTTATAATTATTGATAGAATTCACTCTTTTTTAACTTATACTAGTTAGGGGGATTACAAATCATAATAAGTTTATCCCAAATCGATTATAGTACCATGCTAATCCAAGGAGAAAATGGATTTCCATTAAATAGGTTGTAATTTTCAATTCATTAATAAACTAATTTTTTGAATGTTTAACAGATATGACTTTGTTCGTGATTATGTTTTCCAGGAGTGTTACTTGGAAAAGGTATATGTTCGATTGGGAATTCTTCAACTCATTTATGGGGGAGGTTAAGAAATCCTTTGAAAAAAATATAAACATATTCTAAAATAGTGGGAATGTCTTAATGGTTGATATTTCACTATGAATAAATATTTTGAGAAAAATATCCTTGCTCATATTGAAAAATTATCCATCTTGAAATGATTATACCAAAGAATATATCATCCTTCTCTTTGAAATTATATATAATTAGAGGGAGATTTGTGAAAAACAGGGTAATTTCCTTCTCTTGAAAATCTATGATAGATTTATAAAAGGAAAGGTAATCTATATCTAGAAAAGAATATAATTAATATAAAAATACAATGATAATATTTTCATTAATGTAACCACATACTTCTTATTTTCGTACAATAATCATTGATGTTTTTTACCGATGATAAAAAATTATTTGGGGTGGTGAATAGATGTTATATAAAAACATACACGATATGATAATACGGTTTGAATTGAAATACAATATGACATACACAACTATTGAGTAGATTTTACATGAACTACATTCATAATGATCTTCTCTTCATAGAAATTTGTGTATTCCATTAGAATTCAATATTTTTTTTGTGATTGTCAATATTTTTAGTTTTTTGGATAGATAATTGTTTTGGATAATTCAAAACATCTAGAAATTCATGAAATAAAAAAATTATTTGTAACTATGATTAAGCTTTATTTACATCACTAATTTTATTCCTTTTGTTCCCTATAAAATCAATAATTTATTCTCTATTTTTTCACACATAAACCATTATGCAATTCCTTTGTTGCATTTCCCTCATTGATTTTTCCATGTTTTTTCACAATGGAAACCGTGTCGTCATTAATTATTATCTTCATTAGATGTACACACCTGAGATTTTACCCCCATTTTATTTGATGTGTTTTAAAAATCAACTATGATCCAGCTGTTAACCATGATTTTTAATAGATGGTTTTTCAAAATAACAAAATGTCTTACTTGAACACCTATAATGTTAGGCATATAATTTCGGTTTTCATCATATTTCCCATAAAATTGTATTTTGACATGGTTTGTACTATTTCCTTCCATTTTTTAGAATAAAGAAAAAATTACAGATGAGTATTTTAAAATATTAAAAACATTAAATTGAAAATATTTACATTAATGTGATTACTCATAAAGAACATATATTCCATAACCAGTGATTATTTTGGCTTCAATCAATGTTTTCTCTTATATATTTCCTTATATAAAATGTTTTGGGGATCTTTCATACATAATTAGTAAGGCCCACTTTTTTGCACCAGTTCACGGTCGATTCTATATAAATAAACTATTTTTGGGGTTGTTACACCGTGGTAAATCAGTGTGAGATCCACATCCACATATAACTTCCATATGTGGATTTATTTTTATAAAAACCAAATAATCTATATATTAACAATTATTTGGATTTTTTATATTTAGATTTATCTATAAATATTTCAAAGTAGTTTTATAATCCTAATCCAAAAACATAACTAGACTTTTCAATAATACCCACAATAACAACCCATATTTGTAGGCCCATTATTTTATAATTTATTACATAATGAAATAAATAAAAAAATCACAAAATATCATGATTGTTATTTTGTTTGATATAATAAGTAAATATCCAATCAATGTAATACATGGATACAATAGCATAAATAATAAAAATCATTTTCATTCTTCAAAAAGTATCACATTCTTCTAAAACTACACAGGTTAAACTGGGGACATACATATGAAAGGGGTGAGCTATAAATCCCATTAATGGAATAAAAAAAATTAAAACATGCATAAATTATTATATTATAAAAAATAAGGAATTAAGTGGGAGATAACAAGGGTGAGATTCATAAACACGAACCACAAAACATGATATGAAATGAAAACATAAAGGAAAGATGTGAATGTGGAACCAACATAAATCATGGAATCATAAACATATGTCAAGTATAACTTCTAAGACTTTATAACCTAGTGTTATATGGATAACCACTCATACACCATACAAAATATCTGATGACAATTAAAAATTACCAAATGAATTGAAGGGCTGTATAATATTGGGCACACTAGTCACATTTATATAATGCACATGCATAAGATTTCCACACATGTTATTCAATATAAGATCAAATTTCGTACCCTATAATATCATGATTATGTATTGTGTAATTAAATACATGTAATCATTCTATAAATTAAGGATAATTATATCTAGGTGAATACCCATTAAATTAAATTGTAATGGGTAATTACAATACTACAGTTTTTCATAGAAAAAACCTAGGATAATTTTGGAAGCATTAAAGGGGTAAATAATAAATCATGGGTGAGATTAATGAGAGTGAAAATTGGTATATAATCACATGTAAATCATATGGTAAATAATAGTGATTTTTAATAATGAGTTTAAACATGAAAAATATAGAATAAAAAGGTATAAGACTAAGTGGGAGCTTGAATAAAAAGAATTGGAGGATCCCTTTCCTTAAAGGGGTGGTTCGAAAAGCTTAGAAGAATATTCTTGAGAGTAGCTAAGAACTTTGGGAGGTATCTTGAGAGTGTAGGTTAGAGTATAGTAATTATTAAATATTTTTGAGGGAAGAGTAATGTAATCTTGGGTGGGATAATATTTGAAATGATAGAGTGTTTATTTATTGTTTCAAATACATAGGTTTTTGACACTATAAAATAATATATTCAAAATAATAAAATTCTGAATGGTTTTTCACTAGATTATGAAATATTGATGTGGTTTTATTTATTTTATAATTTTCAGAGACAATATAATTAATATACTACCGTTTGTGATGTAGAGGTGAGTCATGTTAATAAATAATTAATTATAAAACATTAATATACCATATAGGTATTGTATGATATATAAAGGGATTATAAAATTCATCAAACAAACTAAAAAATAAATTATTTTAAAGAGGAAATATGAATTTGGTATTTCAAACCCATCATGAAATACATTACAAAATTTTGGTTTTTTATGAAATCATAATACATTCATTATTTATATATTGTATTTAATTTTCACCAAAAAATTAAACATTATCGAAAAATAAAAAAACCCATTGAATAATTTTGACATCCTAATTTGAAAAATCATATATATTTCATCCAAAAAATAATATATATTTTAAATTAATCATTTAAATAAAAAATCCACTTTTATTGAAAATTATTGAATTTGTTTAAAATAATAATTTTGAAACCATTATCAAAATTATTTTTTACATAGTAAAATTATATTTTGATATAAGTTTTTAAATAAATTATTTAATAATAATAATCTATTGAAATAAAATTTCTTTATCAAATGCAATAATTTATTAAAATTGGGCATCTTGATTGAAACTATACATTTTGAAAAATAAATTTTATGTTTCATATTATTTTTATCAACATATTGTATTATCATTAAAATTATAATATAAAAAACCTAAACAAAAAATATAACAATTATATTAATAAATTATAAAAAATAATTCTATTATGATCATGGTACATAGTCTTTTGTTACATGAGAAAATCCTCTACGGGTCAGTTTCCTGATCATGAGATTTTCATGAGGTGGTTTAATATACATGGTTTGATAAAAGATCTCTAGGAGCATGAAATAATCATTTAAATGGTTTCATTCATAAATAAGATTTTTAATCTCATCATCGGCATGATCAAGGGGAAAAGAAGGTGATGTTATATCCTTTAAATGTTTTATTAAATGGTCTTCATAGGGTATGATTCAGATGGCCATGATCATCACATCATTTACCTGTATCAGTTGAGATTTATCAGAATACTCTATATATTTATAATACAATAATAATTCAAAATATATGATATCAATTGTTATGATGATTAACAGTCATTTAAATTTTATAAGACAAAAATTATAATGAACCAAAATAACCAATTAAGGGCATGTGTTTTCTATAACAACATTACATAACTTGGAATTTAATTTAATCACAAATGGAATTTTATTTATAAATGTTCATGTCATTACATAAGGGCTTTAGGGTAAAAGGGTATTTTAACCCTTCTTTAAAGGGTTCCATAGTTTAGGTTCACGGTTTAACCAAATCATACACCAACCTTATGGGCTCACAACTTATGTGGCCCTACCCATGTGGGATGGGGGACTTTTTAAATACCCATGCGTCGTTTGTGTTGGTCCCCTCTGAAATTCATATATATTTTCATTCATGATTGTGTGAATTTTTATAAAAATTTAATACTATTATGTAACTCCTCTTATTGGACTGCATGGTTGAGTAACATAGTTAATACTAACCATGTTCCCATTGTGGTCCTCATTGTGATTATTCATAAAATCTTCACTATATGCTTCAAAAAAATCCATGTACACTATTGTAACTACCATTAAATCCATAGATATTATCGTAAGGATAAAAATTAATAATTGAAGTAAAAAATTAAGGGATACATATATCTGAGAAAAATAAGGATATTAGAACCTCCATTACATAAGATAAATCGTCCTTGTGATTAACTTTTGAGGGTTGTAAATCACTATCTGAGAATCTCAATGGTCATTGATATAGTATGTTGACCTCTCCTTAATATATATTCTCTCGTACTATTTCATGTTTTCATAAAACCCTAGATAAAGGAAATTATTTTCCTTATATATCTATTGTTATTTAACCATAAATAATAAAAGGTTACTCATCATAAGAAGGATCATCCACTAAAATTACATCATTTGGACGAAATATTATGATATGGGTTGGGATGATTTTGAAGATGCTAAGATATAAGCATGATTTCATTCATAGCATAATACATCTAAGGAATATCTATCAGATATGATACTAGATAAACTCTCACTTATATCACATAGGTCCTAACATGACGTGGTGATATCTTCCCCATCATTTAAATCTATATATTCCCCAATCATGGTGAAAACATTTAAAAACCAATCCCTAACCTTGTACTCTATGGGTCATTAATGTTGAACAAAATACTTCATCATCCTATAATGGGATTAAGACATATTTCCTATTAATATGAACCTGTTATGAGGTCTCATGAATGAGATAAGGTCCTAGCAGCACTACCTCTCTTACCTCTAATAAGAACATAAGTGAACAAATCAACCTACCATATAAGGCATCATAACGATAAATCTGTATGTCCTCCTATAAGCGATTATTTTTTGAAAATTTATCATCTGGTGGGTGATTCTCTAAGTAACCTCTAAAATAAAGGATTCATTCCCACGACATTTCCTCCAATAGTTTTATCTTATTCTCATACTCCTCATGGATTTATGGGTTATTGGTTCTACTCAGAAGTATCTATGATCCCAGTAACCTCTAAAATCCTTTCTAGAACCATGATGTAAAATTATAATCTCTTTATAATATAATCTCATGTAGAAATCTATAATGCCATATAATCTCATGAATCAAATTTCCTTCTTATATCATCTACTAAAAGGATTTCTAGAAAGATAAAAATTGATCCAACTTTGTTATATTATATATGATCAACCATACTTCATCATTTTCTAAAGGATATATGGATAAGCTCGTCCCAAATTCCATGGTGACATCATCATTTTTCAACTCCATAATGGGAAATGGAAATAAAATTCTACCTGTAAAAAGTGTTCATCCTTCACTTTCTAACAAGGGGAACACCCAGTAAAAAAATTTTGATATATCATTTCATCCGTCACAACTAATATAGATGGTGTATGATACAAGATAAATTTATAATCTATGGGTATACCACCCAACAAAAAAAATTATAGTCATGTATTGATTCCTATCGTACATTTCCAAGAATTTATAAATTTCAATGAATGCCAAATAAAGAATCCCCATCAATGATCCAACCCAATGGTGGGTCCTTGACTAAATCTATATCCCTTAGGACTATGTCTTTCATGGTTTAAAAGTTGACTCATTTTCACTCTTTCCAAAAGTGAATGAGTCACTAAAAAATAATAATGATAGGTTTTTTGTGATTCTCTTGGTCCTCAAAGTCTATCTTAAAAAACAGGGCCATCAACTTTCCCACACTACAGACCTCCTAAATTAATTTTTTATAAGACCTTTGGATTAGAAAATCATCAAGATAATTTACAATCTTCAGTGTATAGAGAAGAAAAAAATAAAAGGACTTCAGGTATTCAACCCATATTCAAAGTATGAAATTCAAGTCACACTGAGAGTAAATGTAATTGAGACTTTTTGTATCTTACAACATAATGAATCTATATCCTAACAGATAATTCCTTTATTAGTATATGTCATGAACCATTTTTTCTAGATTGAGGTCATACATTGCGTATCTTTTCATGTGATCCCAAACTAGTGAGACATGCATTATATGAATTGATCTCTCTAAAATAGTCAAACTTCCATCCTAGTTCCTGAAGCATCACGATAGACTATATAAATTATACTCATCTTTTGATGAATTAGTATCATCACAAAATTCATTCTCTATTTTAGATCTTGAAATGGATTACATAATGCAACATAAAATAAAATTATACATTCCTTTTAGTCAAAAATATAAGAGGTGATTTTTTCCGTGAATATTCATAATGAATCAATTATAATATCTATATAAACCAATGAAAATTCATTTGTCATAAACGTTCTAGGGATCCTCCCAAGAAACTACATAACTCTCTTTCTCATGTTCAATATATATACCTACCTTCAAGATAATCTTTTCCAAAAATTACACCTTATCCATCAAAAATTATCATTTTTTAGCATAGAAAATAGCAGGTAATATCTCATTATACTCAAAACAATATCTAGATATTTTCAATGTTCATTTCATGTATGAGAGTACATGAAGATGTCATCCATGAAAACTACAAAAAATTAATCTAGATATGGGTGGACAACTCAACTAAAAATATCGATAATAAGATAGGGTGTGTTCACCAAACCAAATAGAATAACATGATACTCTCCTTTTTTAAAATGTTGTATGAGGTATGTTTAATGTCATAACTCATTACAGGTGACACTCTTACCGAAAATCAATATTTACCAACACCCAAAGTCCATGGATATAATTAAATATTATGCCAATATGACATATGGGATATTGATTAATAATCTAATGCAGATTATGTTATTGAAAATCCATGAAAAGTATTAGGATCCCATCCACCTTCTGGGAGAAAAGCATAGTTGAACCCCAAGGGGAAGTATTTGGTCATATAAACCCGTTGGATTCCTAACCCCCAAATCGTCTCTTGAATTCTAGAATCTCTATAGGATCAATAATATATAGTGAGATAGATAACTGTGATACTCTTAAAACTAGATTAATTGAAAAATAAACCCCTATCAAATGAGGATTCCATAAAAATAATTAGGGAAGACATCATTGAATTGATCTACTACAAGAGTGATTCATCATTACATATTACCTAATCATCCTTATAAAGGCAAGAAATCTAGGTTTTTACCCATCCCAACCCTTGATTATTTCGTCCATCATGATATTCCTAATTGTCACATTCATCCTTGTAAACATATATACTAACCCATGTAATAGTATGTACACCTTAAATTGATAATAGTTAATATGGGCACAGTACTGTAGAATCCATTATATAATCATAATGATATTAAATCCTCACATCATGAGTAAAAATAGATACCATAGAAAGTGATAAATATTTACTTTAGGGAGACACTCCCAACATAGGCATTCACATTTTGAGCATACTCCCAATGGATTATTCAGCATCCTCACTCTATATAAGGGTTAAATTTTAGGATAAATAAATTCCACAATAGTCATGGGGATAATAGAATGTGATGTGCTTATATCAAAAACGGTATATACTAAATTTGAGGCACTCATGGTCTTACCTCGCACTACAGATGGCCTGGTGCCCATCCTCTTAGGCGTATCATGAACTCTATATATCATTCATGTTCCATGGACCTATGATACAAACATAATATCTAGAGCGGGTCCACTTAGTTAGGAAAACATATCCTACATCTGGCCTCCTAAACCATGTCATTCACCTCAACCTATATGGGAAGTGGTAGTCCATCTATTTTATAGGAATGAATTTATTGATACTACTTGATAATTCCTATCTACAATAGATCCACTTTTACTAGGAACATTTGGAATGGAAAGAAAATTCCTCTAATGATTCCACATTCTTCTCTATTCTCATCACTCAACTCATTCTCAATCAAACAAAGTATTAACTATTATTTCCTTTGACATTAATGACATATAATAGAACTAACAATGCAGATACACGAGTTTCAAATAATCGTCAGAAAACACTACGAAAAATGATTCATACCAATGGATAAACATATACCCATCCTCGATGTTGAACTACTTTTCTCATTAACTTTTTCATTCATCCAATTAGAATCATTGGTCAATGAATGGTTAAAAATTCATGAAATGGAATTCCAATATATTTCATTTACCTAAGTATGGATTTCATATCTTATCCCATCTTCAATGTGTCATTCTCTCAAAATTTCATCATAGGTGAAAGAAGGTAAAAAATTATGAATATCTATAAATTGTGATAAATAATCTTTTACGAATAGGGAACCCTACACTTAGTGAATGAATTCCATATCACGTTCTTCCCTTGGAATCTCTAGAGAGAAATAGTCATAGAAGGAATCCGACAATTCTCTCTAGAATATATCCCGATGTTGTTCTGAATGTGTAATACTTTCAAACCAATTCCTCATAGAACCATGAATTATATAAGGTACATGTTTGACCCTCCTATCTGGAGGTGTCATTAGATGCCCAATGATATACAACATGGCCTTTATCCATGTCTCAAAATCCCTATGACTAGCATCCCTTGAGAATGTTGGTGGGTACATCATCTAGAACATTTTAGTCAGCTTTTCCATGGTAAAGGATGGTCATGAGGCTCCCAACATGGTCTTCATGCATAGTAAAAATCCCTATAAAAATTAGAATTAGTATAAAATCATGTATAACAGGAGGTTCTATAGGGGTTACTAATGGTGGTTTAGGTCCCACCACAACATTATCGTTGTCATCTCTACCTTCCCGATCTAGGACTCAAGGATGGTGTAGAGGCTTATATCATCAATTTTGCAGAATATTCCTCAAAACTCAGTAAGAGATGAAAGGATTTTCTCATAATGAAATACATGGATAAGGGTTTACTATCCAAACATACTAACTCAACAACCCATTATATATGTTCTTGGTGTTTTTCAAGTTCAAGGATTTAATTACATGGGTTATGGTATATAAATTTCAATTTCATGCTATTGGGTAAAATTCACTTTAATTCGTAACAGACATCCCTATATGACAACAACCAATTATATTTATATTTATATATCACAATTTATAAGGGAGTCTAGGTGTATTTCAATATATATATATATATATATATTAGGGTGTAGTTTGATGTTTCATTCATTACCAAGATAAAAATCCTTATACCTTATATGTTTCCATTAGTAATATATAAATCTATAAAAATGATTTTACAATGGTTTAATTATATTGATTACCATTCCTAATTTATAGAGGTACACAATCTGTGTAAATTGAAATTATCATCCATGTAATTATAATAAACTAACATTTCAACTCATGGGACTAATGGTCCATAGTTCAAACACACTATATAATTGGCTAATTAAGGTGATGTAATCAGTATATATGGTAATACGATGTTTAGGTAGATATAAAGAATTTAATTAATCCAATTAGTTTATCCATGCATGAAACATTAGCTCAATATAAATTATAACAACTGATGCACTATTAATATTAAAAAGAACTGTATACAGTAAGTCATCTTGTTAAGGAGTAATTCATGACATATTAATCATCATGTTCTAATAACAATTCATGAGAAATATCCTCCTTACCATACAAATCCAAGGTAAACATACTATCTTCCTTATTAATAAAATCCAAAATTCATATGCATAAGCCAATGGTGGTATGTTTAAATTTTTTGTATCCATTATCAAACACATTAAATCCCATCCCAAGTAATATTAATTTTTTCATATATATGGGTTAATGAAACCCAGAGATTGGATCATTAGAAAATTCCAATATGTCCAAATCTACTATGTACCATCCCTAATAGTAAGGCAAAAAAAGTGCTATGATTCCACATTATAGCATCATGGATCTGGTTTACACATATGTAACAGAACCCAGTCATCAATATGGCCTCAAGTATGCCTCCCTGAATTACATAGACTATCGACTAGTAGAAAGGGTCTAATTTGGCGTAATGGGAAGACTATACCCTCATGATCAGAGTCGAACCCAACATAATGATATGGGATAATAGTGTAAATGAATAATAAATAAAAACCAGTATAATAGAAATAATAATAATCCATATAAAATAAATAAATAGAAAAATAAAAATTAGTACTACATATAAAAATATTCCAATTTCAGGATGTTATAAAAAACTGAATAAGCATACACAGAAATAAGCACATATACAAAAAATGTATATAAATTGAACAAAAAGACATTACACACTATCTATGATAGAATCCCAGCCCTAATATTAAACTTGTGATCCTTTGATCCCATGCAAAAAGAAAATCACCCATCCATGACTTCGAGAATTCTCTTGTCACCACCATTATCCAAGATGTCTGTCTTGGTACCAATTGTCATCTCGGAAAGGGTTTGAGATAAAATCAGTTTTACACCACCAACAATGTATTCATAAATATTAGTCAATGACTATAAATTTAATAATGTGAATGATTATGAATAATAAATAGTTCTAGATGTGAAAAATAATAACATTGTTGGCTTGTCTATTTAGGGAATGATCAACATACCATACATTCTTCTTCCTAATCCAAATGTTTCAGAATTGGTGTCATGTAAATGGTCAAGGTCTAAGAATATTGACTAGGTATATAAGTAGAAACAATAGTAATGTAGGTCCAATGGTGTAAAATGTAACACCCCGAGAAATTAAAATATATTTACCTTTAAATAAATTTAGTTTCATTCAATTCACGTTTTGCATAAATCATTATGTTCAAATTAACTATGATATGATATATAAATGTTATTATTTAAATGTTACTAATATAACATTTCCATTAAATTGGAGTGTGTGGATATTATTAGTTAATATATGATTTATATATAATTTTCCTATTAAATATAAATTTATTTTAAAAAATATTAAATAAGAACTCACCTGGTATTAAAATATTTTTATTTATTAAAATAAAATATTTCCTTCAACAATTATTCTTACTTATTTTATGAGAAAATATTATAAATAATTTTTAGAATATTTATGTATTATATTTTATAAAATGAACATGAATTTTGAAATAAGAATATCTATTTTAAATTACAGTGAAATTATTTATTTTTTTGGAAAATATTATCTTCTGAATGAATAGTGGGAATAATGATTTTTGGTTAAAGGGTCAGTAATAATAAATAAATTTAGAGACTGATAATTTTTGTTATTATTAAATATGATTCAAAATTAAAATAAATATTATTAATAAATATGATATCAAATAAATTACAATTAAATGTTAATTATATTGTATTTTAATATAATTTTATTTTTTGGTTTTAAAAAACATTTTTTCAAAACTGGTTTCATGTGCATAATGTTTCTCAATTTTAAACAGTTAAAATAACCATAATGAAGAATTATTTAAATGATATGCATATTATATATATATATATATATTTATTTAAATTCTTTTAATTATTATTTAATTATATATATAGTTATTACAAGACATTCGTATGCTTTAAAATTGAAATTCTTGAAAATTATTTTTTCAATACGTCTACTAGTTTAATTTTAAATTTAATTCAGCCACTTATGTAAAATTAATTTGTTAAAATTGATTCAATATTTTTAATTTTATTAATCCTTCTTGAATAAAGTTTTGAACAAA
This sequence comes from Viscum album, assembly GCA_963277665.1. Taxonomy (NCBI): domain Eukaryota; kingdom Viridiplantae; phylum Streptophyta; class Magnoliopsida; order Santalales; family Viscaceae; genus Viscum; species Viscum album. The sequence goes on along the minus strand of OY728137.1, from coordinate 1,699,340,519 downwards.
ATTTTTTGGTCATAATTAATATTAAAAATAATAAAAAATTATTTTTCATAGTAAAAAAGTTAAAAGGGTAAAAGTGAGTAACCTTTGAGGAAAATAGGATTATGTTTAAAAAAACATATTTTTAATTTTATTGGTTTTTCATTGAATTATATCTCTTAAAACCAATACTTTTTTAATTTTTGAGACACTTTTAAAGAGATTTATGTCCCATTATTGAATAGTTCTGGGTATTTACATTAATTCCACTCCTCCCAAACAAAGGGTACACTATTATATTCTCTATTAAATACTTCTAGAAAATATTGGATCAGATAATAACTACAAAAATAAATTCCCTAATTCTATACACTTTTCTTATAATCTTTGTTTTGATTAGAAATCCAACATTGAAAATCTTTTTTTATAATCCTAAAGAGGGGGCCTGAAGAAGTGATAATAGTCATCAATGAGCACATTCATTATTATTTTTTTCCACCATTATTTATGTATAAAAAAATTATAATATAATAAAACTATTATATAATGTATATAAATACATTTTATTATTTTAATTACATAATATTAATTTCTACCCTCTTCCATAAAATGGAAAATTAAACAATTGTTCATGTGAACGGTGGACTACCACCTTAAAAACCAATGTAATCCATTATCTTTTGTTTCCTATAATGGATATTAATAATGGTGGATTTAGTATTTATATAAGATATAAATTAAATATTAATTATTATAAAAAATTAATATATCATATAATTTCATACCTTACCATCAATTGAAAAATGATAACATTGTGTTTGTTTATAGTGGACTACCACCTAATGAAGTGATGTGAATTTTTTATTAATAAAACATCACATGAATGGTATACGTATGATTATTTAATGAAATAATTTGATATTTATTATTACATCATTATATTTAATGATTAAAAAACACTTTATTTCCTTCCATGATGATCGTTGTGAAATGGAAATGTTACATAGTTTTGTTTATGATCGGTGATCTCTACAACTGTGATGTAGTTCATATTTCATATCCATAATTTATGGTTATATTTAAAAAGTATATATTTTATATAAATAGAAAAATATTCCATGATAATTTTTCTTTTTATGCTTTAATATTTTCCCATTTGACCATAATCAACACACTGATAACGTTTTGACGTAATAAATTGAGAACCCTCAAAACATCGGATATGGACATATATTTTTTTTGTAATTATATATGTTTCAAATATAAATGAACTAAATGGATTCATTATAAATTATTAAAACTGTAAAATATACTTAATAAACCAAATAATTTAAATAAGTTGATTATATTGGAGATAAATTCCTGACACGACAAGCCTGGACTCATGGTAAGTGTTTTTGTCTCAAAACATCATTCTTTAAGATGCATGATATTTTATAAAAAATATTTACTTTATATTGTGTATATTCTTCCCATGTACATATTATGTCATTAATTATTCATAATTATGTTTATTTTATGTTAATATTCCCTTAATTAATTCATGAGGTTCATGATTCAAAAGGTACCTAAACAGAAATGGCTTTCGCTTCAATCACTTTTAAATTAGGAATATTTATTCTTGAATTTAGCTTAAAATAAAATTTTTATTCCACTATAAAATAGAAAAAAAAATTATCCTATTTTTATTTTAAGTATTTTCAGGTAATAGTGATATTTTCTTCCATTGTGTACATAAAATGGTTGAGAAATAGTTTATAATAAAATCTGATTTCATTTTTCACATTGATCAGAAATCATTTTTCCTTCAAAGTACTCATTTTATAAATTTTTTTAATATAATCAAATAATTTATTATCAAAAATTTAAATGGTTTTTTTATTTTAGAAATATTTCAAAATGGAATATTCCTATCATTTTTGGAAAGAGGCACTTTTTTACTTTTCACAAAAAAATTGAAAGGAATTATTTTAAACTTATATGTTATATATAAAATTACATTCCATTATTTCATTTGAAGATTCCACTATAAGTTCCCAATAATATTTATTATTAAAAGTAATCGCACAATATATTGTGATTTTTTTCAATAGTGTTATTAATGTTGCACGATTTTTTCCCTAAATATTTACTTTCATATTTTTAATAGTATTTTTATTCACCAACATGAAACCATTTAATGATAGATAATTATTATAAAATTTGTATACTTACCAACTGTAAATATACCATTCACAATCTCCCATGACATGATGTTATTATAGATTCCTTTCTTTCAATTATGAAATTCCTTTATTATGAAAATCACATTGATTATGATATGGGGAAAAATTTAACCAATTTTATTTCCATGGATAATTCTTATGTTTTTTCCTTTTGGTTGATTTTCTTTGATGGAAAAACTATTAATGTATATGAAATGAATGTGATGTGTATCCATAAAATTATATATCCTTCCATATAATTGGATAATTTTTTACTCTCATGAGTCTTTATGTATGAGATTAGGGAGTGAACATAATCCATTATGGGACTATGTCAACCATGTTATGTTATCTCCATAGTTAGCCTTAACATATTTATATTTTATACCATATTATGTAGCCACAATTCATATTAATCCATGATCTTATAATACCATGTTATTTATGTTATTTCTCTATGTTATTACTCATGTTTCAAATTTTTTATGATATCATGTTATACCTTTATCCCACATGTCAGGATTCATTATCTTGATTATCTCTTTACTTCGCATTTTAGACAATCACTTTTTTATATTTATTCCCCAATTTATCCCACGAAATTTATGAGGTAGAAATGATTTCAGATATCAGTATGGATAATAAAATATTGAATTTTTATTTTATCCTTAATTTGATTTATTACGAACCTAGTCATACAAATACTCTAGGCCTCATGATCTTTGGACTGTAGTTAGTATTTGATTATGAAATCATGTAATGATTTGTATAAAAGGATTGAGATTCTATAGTTGGTATTTGAGTAATGTATTATTTATAATTTTGAAATAATGATGTGAAAAAATTAGTGAGGCAGATTGTGATAATTATAAGGATAATACTACGTAAAGAAATATCCTAGAATCTTGATGAATTATAGAGCATGGGGATTCGGAGAAATAAAATCCCTATTGGATACTACAGCTAGATGTGGTTTTGTAACGAATATACCTTGGGGTAGTAGCTCTAAAAAATAAATATCTGGGTTTAATCAAGACTTTCAGATTATATGATAACCAACCATACTATACACCTAGTTTGATACACTCATGGAATATGTTTTATAAATTCCAAAACTTTTTATGAATAATTATTGAAGAAATGAACAATTTATTAGTTTATGAAACCTAATATGAATAATTATATTAGATAACCTATATATTAACATAGAAATTTCTATGTTATGACATAATTACCATGTTGAATCTATTCATTATATGTTTATATGTTTTACATTTTTATGTAAAATTTTTGTCATCATAAATTTTTTGTTTCTTTTTGTTAATGGCTTGAAATTGGGCAATCCATGAAAATAACCAATGATTTGGTAATGTAATGATTTCATAAATGTGACGCCTAATATAATTTTAATATATGTTAGTCATATTTTGATCATCTAATATTATCTTTTGTGAATTAAAATTAATAACAGGAACATAGTTTAACTCCCAAACACACCAAATAATTGATGTATGGAATTTCATGGACGTTCAAATGCTAAAGATGCAAATGAAAAGAACAATGAATTTACTACATGTAAAAAAATGTGGGAATATGAACCATGGAAATTGACCTAATAGAACAAGAATATTATTTATTAATATAAATTTGGGAACAATTTATTTAATTTCCAAAGAAAAATGAAGAGTTTGATTAACATGATATGTCGAAATAACGTTCAAACTAAGGAACCACAAATGGTTAACAATAAATAGTTTGGGGAACTTGGTATTTATCTAGGTCAATTCACTAATCCCAAAATTAATTATTATGGTAATATGATCAGAATTTATTTTAGTGGAATGTCTTATATGTTTATATATTCTTACTCATGAATCTTGATATTGAATTGTTTTTATCAATCGTATTTTGTTTACATAAATCATAATACTCATACATATTATACTGTAATAGTTTTATTTAAATATTTTAAAAAATAATTTGAATGGTAATAATGACCGAGAATCAGGATTTATTTTAAGGTGATATTATATTAAAAACACATGATTAAATAAAATATAATCTTAGAGAATTTATTGATTTTGAGGTAATTATAATCAATTAGAATTAATTGACTTTTTGGAAAAAAAAATTTTGGATATAAATACATTGATGTAATATCATATTATATTCCTATCATGTATATTTTTTAGCTTTTTTATGGTTTCCATTTTATGATGGGGGAGTATGAACGAACATAGAATTAGGAGCATATATATAATTGTCAATTCATTGATTTCTATGGAATTTTAAACATAATACCTATATATTCTAATACTCCTTGAGTACATACACACCATTTATGTTATGTACAACTCATGTAATTATTTCTAGAGAAAATTATTGAACTGGTTACATGGTGAGACTCTTTCACACACCATGTTACATGTAAACACAATGTATGTATAAAAATATTTTTTAAAATAAAAAGGTGATGGGGTTTTTTATGTGTATAGATCCCAAAGATTAAAAACATGATAATATTTTACATTCCATGTTAATGTCGTAGTTGTTTTCTATTTGGGTGTTTTATTAATGATATCATTCTTTATTTCCTTACAAATACATTATTTATCTACCTAGAGATCAAACTAGGTGATTTAGAGAGACCCCTTTATGTATGAATTGATTAAATCAGTGATTGATCATCCGGGTTAGGTGCTCTATCTCTTTTGATAATCCTTTACTATTGGTTATACACCCATTTTTTCTTGTGGAACCATTTTTTGATAGGGTTTAGTAATCATATTGTGTTTTATATCAATCATGAATAGTCTAATGTCATGCCTTGTTACAATAGAACAACATGTTGTTTTAAATATCTATTCTCTAAGGTGATTAGGTTTTATATTTTCTTCAGGTCAGTGGATCTATTAAATTGTTCTTTTTTATTGAATATATTTTGATTAATATTTTTTCAAAGATATTTTCCAACGGAATTTCATGTCTTGAATGTTTAGATGGAATGTGAGAATGTTTAAAATGTTTTATTTAATTTAATTTCATTGATTTTAAATATGAAATTTAATATTAAACAATGATGTAGTTTTTATTTGCTATGAAATGGTAAATGAAAACATGAATATGGTTTTAAAAACCAATATTGACAATCATTGTGCTGTGGTAACCATGGGTATGTCAGGAAAGAGACACTAGTAGCCCTAGTGTGTTTGACACTAGTAAGAGGTAACCTATTGAATATTGAAGGACTATTAATGGACTTGCTATTAGTTGTATACAACATTATCCCTTGTTTGGCTTGGGAGTGTGTAGTAAAAATTTTCCTATATTATAGAGCCATAATGATAGATGAATTGTGGTTCCATATTCTATATGGTTTTTAATTAAATGATTTATGATTTTAGGGATATTTCATCATAAGTATTTATTTGGAATCATTACCATCATTGTTCTGGATTAATAAAATATGGATTTAAATTTGTGAAATACTCAAGGATTGAATTGAAAATTGTTGTCAAATTTTTTTAATTGTCAAAAATCCTATAAAACTATTTTTTTAAATCTTGGACATGTACATTTTTTTATAACTTCTATAGATCTTTTAGAGGTATTCTACTGCGTTTGTTTCTCATGCCGTAATTTTTCATGTTACCATATATAGACTATGTTATGTAGGATATAGTGAATGGGAACATCCTTATGTATGATGATCTGTTGTCTTTATGTTGTTTTCTTTGGTTGTGATAGTTTGGGTATTATGGTTAGTCAAATGGATACATTTTTTCTATAAATTAAATAATTTATGGTTTAAATGATATGTATCAATTTTATATCACATTTTTTTTGCTTTATATTTAGGTTATATGTCATATTTTTCCTATATAAAGTAATTGTTTGGTTAAATTTCCTATAACTCACCACCTAAATGGTTGAAAAGTGTGAAAAGTTAGGTTGGTCAGGGTTGTCTGGTAACATAGTGGTCAAAAAGATTATTTGATTAAAAAAATTATTTTTTTAATAAGATTATCATATTATTGAGAATATTACAATATTGAGTAGATTTATAATTTTTATTATGACAAAAGTTTCTCCATATATCAAAACAAAAGGTAACCCGCAAGTTATGTGACAACCCATCACATCCTAAAAGGATGTGGATTAGAAAAAAACAACCTAAGGGATACATGGGTTTATTTCCAACCACTGAAATCTATAATATACTCGTTGGTATGAAATTGATTTTTCATAAATGTTTTGGGGGATAAATATTTTATTTATTTTGGGAAACTTAATATTGAATTACATATATATTAATATTTTTTAATTTTAGGTGATTAATGATATATTGGGAATCATTTTATTTTTTTGAGATGTATATAACCCTTAGGTTAAATGTAAAGGATCATTTGGAGGAAATATATAATGTTTTTATATATTTAACTATAAGGACTTAATATAACCATTGATGTTAAATACTTCAACAATCATGAGGCTATTATGCTTATATAGGATATAGGTTGGCATATTTGTGGAATCGTCAATATTAGACCAATTTTTTTATTATTGAGTTATAGTTACTTGTTTATTAATATCCATTTTTTGTATTATATTACCTTCTAAAAAACATTTTGTTTTTAATAATGATTCGAGGAATACCATCCAATTATATTATGAATCTTTTAAATTTTAATTTTAGTTCATCGGAAGAAAAACATTTTACATATTTATTCCTTTGTGTATGAGATGAAGTGAAAATTGATTGAAGCATAATGAACAGATAAAATTCTATTTAAAAAATATAAAATCAATCCATTAGGTACATTTTTTTTGTATTCTATATGTTGATAGAAATATAATATCTGAAATATAGGAAATAGATCTTCAAAAAATATTTATCATGTTAACTTCATATCTGATGAATCAATGGTCATTTAATTCCGCACCGATTTATTTTTTCCTAGTTATTAACATTCTCTTGATAATTCACTTTCATGTAATCAATGATCTCTATCACTATCCTTAATTATTTATGGTTTTCTTTAATTTCCATATTTTCACATCTAAGAAATGTTCTCTTATATAGAGACATAGTTATGTGATGAACATCATGTTTATCATTCCCTCTTTTTTTGTTTGTGTTTTATAAACCCATTTTAGTATTTGGGTTTTCCACAAAAGAATTTCAAAATTTACAACACCTGATTACTGAAAACATGTTTAGATATCATGGAATACATTTATTTAAGGGGTTATAATGTTACACCATAATAAATTTGAAATATAGTTAGCATTAAATAAATTTTATTAGTTTGATATCATCTGTAAAATGAAACACTAATTTTTAATGAATGTTGATGTGTTATTTATTATTATTATTTAAACAAGAATGATATCTCATATAGATTAGATAGGAGGGTATGAATAGTATTAAATAAATTTGGAAATATATATATATATTTCCTAATAAATATAAATTTATTTACAATTAAATAAAAAATTTAGTATTATATTTTAATTATGATATTATATATTATAAAATAATATATTTCCTTGAAAAATAATTTTTTCCAACACTGATATAGTATTAACATTAGTATTTGGATCTTGTAGAAATTTTATTTTTTAAAATAAAATTAATTTTTAAAATCAGAATATTTATATTAGTTGTGGTGAAATTATGGTAATTTTCAAAAGATATTTTTTATTGAAAAGTAAAAAACACAGATTTTTGGTAAAACTATAATTTATTTAATTAATTAATTAATTGAAATTTTCCTTTGTTATATAATGTTGTTTAAAGTAACATAATTATTATTCATCATGATTTGATATAATTATTTACATATATATCATCTTTGTAACATCTCAGCTTTTGGACTTAGTAAAAATTTATAGTGAATATGAATATTACTATTTAGTGGGGGATATTTCTCTAAAATATAATTTGGTATAAAAATATGATAATTTTAATTCTTAATGATTTTTGTTTTCCAATATTTCACACATGGGCAATGTCAATGGTGTTTGGTTGAGTTTCTGATACATCGACCAATGAATGCACTAGTTTTTTAGTAGTAGAATGATGTTCAAGGTTGTTGCAAAGTTAGTGTTACCTTGTGGATCAATCATGCAGACCTTTTTCATAAACGGAATGGTTTGTTTAAACATAGAAACAACCTCTAAAAAATCATGTGAAATTGTGTAGGTCTGAAGGGGTGACCCACACAATCTACGCATGGTTTGACAGAACCGTGATCCTGGCACTCACTGTTAGTGCCTCTTAAGAACTAGTTACACATTTTTAGGCACACATTTTTTCCAACAATTCCTCCAAATGATACCCCCCATTTAAAAGGGTAATAGATTTTTGTACTGAACCGTAATTTTTTTCACACAGTTTATTAAACCATGTGACTTTTAAAAAGGGGATCAATGATGATTTTCCCCCTACCTTCTTTAAATGGGTTCGTCATTTTTTTTATTTTACTCCTATACATGTGAAATATACCATTAATGTTTTATATAATCATTATCATAATGATTTAGTAATCTCTCTCAGATGAATATTGATTTGATCATTGTTCTTCGCATTGGTTAGACAATAGTATGTCTATGAATCTATTATCATTTCTCAGTTTCTTTCTATCCATAGTGCTATCTTTTAGTGAGACAATTCACCATATTTTCATATTTATTATATGTTTCATAAGTTAAAATCAATATATTTGAGGTATGAATCATTCTTGGTATAAGTTAGGTGTTCTCGTGATTTTCCATTAATTTTATTGTGCCAATATATTAGTTTCTAGTGGCACACACATGGAATTCTATAGATCACTTAATAAATGGGAAATAATTATATGAAACTTATTTTCATAAATTGGTTTATTATTTTAGATAAATTTAACCATTTTATGTTATATTCCCCAATTTATACCACCCCTTGGGTTTTTCATCTTCAATCTCATGTCCTATGTTTTCAGTCTATTGAAACAACCTTATGGATGTTTCATTAAATTCATTACTTGTAAATAATTTTATTGCTCACACTTGGTTATCTTTAAGATGTGATTAATGAATCAAATTATATATATTACTGAAATTTAATTATATGATGAAAATATGAATGAATCACCCCATTTATTAAAAAACAACTTTTGAGTTTTGATTTATTCACTAATAAAATGGGCCAATAATAGGACATAATTATATGGAGATTGGAATGATTATGGACATGCCCATCTCTTTATTTATAAATAACATTTTAATATAATTCTTATTATCAAGGATTTATTTATTGTTATTTATAATTTAATTTTATTAATTTCTTAGATTAAAATTTTTCATTATTGTAAATATTAAATTAATTATAATTAAAATGATGTACTGCACTTCAATGACTTCGGTTGCCTCTATACAGAACACGAGGATAAGGATTCATAGGGAATTATTATTACCTAATTATATATTATTTATTAATATAAATTTAGTAGGTTAATTTTCCATGATGTGTCACACCCCTTACTTGAGGATATTGGCACGATGTTCACATAACATTGGTTTATGGGGATGATCTTTTAATACCCAATGATTAGGAAATTGAGGTTTAACCTCCTCGTTATTATTCATGACACATGGAATTTCAACCAAGATTGATTATGATACTTGGAATGGTTTCCTATATTTTTTATGATCCCTATGCATGAAGACCCATATTTATTATCATGGGAGTCTTATCTTTATTATGAGTAGTATTATGCACAGATGCAGGAGTTGTGATTTATGTAATATTTAAGAACCTATATCTATATATATGGATGTAAACATTAATACGTATATTTTATTTATATATACAGACTTATTCACATATATATATATATATATATATATTTATACACTTGGAGAGATCCCAGCTTAGGCCAAAGTATGACGTGTCAGCAATGTGTCCTTTAAGAACCAGAGCATGCCAATTTACAACGTTCAGTGTTGTTAATTATTTTTTTGACCAAGACAATTTCATATTTTATAATAAAAAAATTCATAGAATTAAACACTGTTATAGTTGGCATCTTGATTATATCTCACACCCATTTTAGGATAACATTGTTTTAGGGTAGCCATATGTAGATCATGCTTTCAAATTCCGGATTTTATATTCTGCATGTTTAGTGACCCATATACTTGGGGATATATGAGAACATGGAGGATCCTGAGCTCAGGATGATCATATGGATAGTCTCTGGGGTTTTATTTTCTTTATGATCTCTTTATATAATACATGAAGTATTCTTTATTGATGTATATTTTCGTCATATGGACATGAATTATTTTAAATTTTTTTGATTTCTATTTCCTATCACTTCATTTGATATTTCTCTTTCTGTTCAATATCATTATTTTATATTTATTATGTCATTGTATTCTTATGATAAACTATTGTGATATTGTCTCTATGATTGTATATTTTTCCCACCATACCATTGATATATCCTTACTACTAGTAGGTAGCCTCTGATGTATTGGGTGGCATTCTTGAGGTCATGTGACTAATAGATTTGGAGAATCATTTAGTGGCTTCTGAGTCTTGACATTACAATGCAGTGTTAGAGGAGATTCTTTTCCATTTTTTCAAACTGTTTTAGAATTGGTAAATATGAGATTATAATAGTTTCAAAACTAGGTAAATAGTCATGACTAAGAGTGAACAACCCACATATAGAGAAAATACGAATTATTGAGGGATGTGATTGTTGATTTTGGTATTAATTGGTACATTTGATTATGATTTCATCTTGAGTGAATGGTTTTCTTTATAAAATTACTAATATTTGATAATTATAGAATTTAAACCTTCTCTGAGTATCGATAGTAAGTAGCATTACATGAATTATTATAGGCACATGGTGATTTACATGTGATGAGTATTCAATGTCATATTGTTTTAATTAGTTTTTCATTTGATATAGTGATACATTCCTTGATTGTTACACCATTATTCTATGTATATTTATCAGGATTTCCTTTATATATTCTATCATTGATTATTACATGTATTTCATGATTATTTAGCATGTTAAATTGTTTACATTGATTAGGTAATTAATTTCCTTGTTTTCTATATTGTCATTTCTTATGATAGAATACCTTTTTATAATTAAGAAAAAATATTGGTTGAATAAAATTTATAAATAAAACTATATGGTTTTTTCTGTCATAGCTTTGTGTTGTAAATCATTGTGACTAAAACAATAAGACATGTTTGAAAAATGGACCATTGGTAAATTTGGATGAATAATTTATCATTGTGGTCAAATGTGGAAAAATAATATATTTATAATGTGTATCCTCCTTTATAAATTTGGAAGGTTAGTGTAACACACCAAGCTTCCACGATACGCTTCTCTTGTAATAATACAGTAGTGAGTGTTGTATGCAACTTCGAGTTCTAACACACACCACAACCAATTGAAGTAGTTGTTATGAATAGTAATACCACTTTTTGAAATTTTATAAATTTTATCACTCAAAATGGACTTCATTTTTGGATTTGGAATATTGAATTTAGCCTAGGGTAAAATTTTGGTACTTTTCGGATAACTTTTATATTTTGATGAATAGTAAAAATTACTGAATTTTAATTAAAAACAACTTTTTTAATACAAATAATTAACAGTGATAAATTATGAATTTGAGTGGTTTTAAAGTATATTTAGAATATATTTTTACCATTTAATACAATATTGGTCATTGGACATAATTTTACAATTAAACCAAATATAAACAAGTGTCAATCTTTTGATAATTATTATTTTTTAAAGACACGCTTTTTGTTTTGACAACGGGAATTAATTTTAAAATAATTTCTGCCACTTTTGTGTTTTGAATATGAAAAAATCTATTCCATATATGGAATCAGAATGTCCAAATTGTGTTAATAGATAACTTTTATTTTTAATCATTTTGAACAATTACTACGGTAAATATTTTATTTACCATGGTTAGAGGGTAAATCTGGTAAATAAGGGTATAAAATAATATTATAATAATACAAAATTACTCTAAAACGTGTCCTAAAAGTATTGGTAGATAAATGTCCAACCATGGTAAACTTTGGGTCGATTTTGGGACCCCATATAGCCACATGTAGGTGATAGGGACACTTTATATTAATTATGTTAAAGTAAATACAAAAATGACATAAGCATATCTCTTTTAGAAAAAAAAATTTACATAGGATTATATATGTTATATTTTCGACTATAAATATTAATTAGAAAGATAAAAATAATTCATACATAATGGAATTTTATTTATAATTTTTATACATTTCATAATTAAATTTATTTATGACACAATAATTATGCAGTATTTTCCTTATTAATGAAAGAATCAAATAATTGATATTATAAATATCAAAATAAATGTAATTTGAAACTTTTTATGAATTACACTAATTTTATTTGTTATTATGACATGTTATTATTGCTTAAATTAATTTGGTTCGAAGTAATAATGCTTTTATGAATAAATCAAAACAAATACCCAATAGTGTGAAAATTGACATAAAAGAGTTTTTTAAATAAATATTATATAATTAATTGCTATTATATTCCAAAAAATGAAATGTTCCACAAAAGGACTTATATCATGATAGGTTTATCAATAATTGTCTACTTTGGGGTCTCTTGGATGTATATAGTATGTTTATTAACAATATAATATAAAAATACAAAGTGACATGGTAAATGCCAATCTAATTGACTAAGAGTTGAAACTAGAGGATAAGGTAAATATAATGACCAAAACATGTCTAAAATCTATTGGTTGAAATGATATCGACCCATCCCCTCCTTGTACATTTAATAATCTATTTTGGAGCCATTATAAAGCAAATATGAATTTATTATAAATTAATACTTTAAGTTTTTCTTAAAGAGCCCCTCCTCCCTCATATAAAAGGACACACCTTATAACGAATTCTTCACACATTCAACGCCTTATGGTTCATCCAAACCCTACCCAAATACTCTCTAAAATTACTAAAATTCCACTTAGATGCCTTAGTTTGATCATAAATCCAACCAATCGAGCTGTTTTGATCAGATCAAAATGAAGAACCTGAAGAAGAGGTAATGGTTTCACCACCCTTTGTCAAGTTCTTTTATTCTTCAACTTCTTCGTTATTTGTTCTTTCCTTTATAAAATAATAAATCCAGCATATTTAATATACTTTGATGTTATTATAAATATGTTACAACCATATTCAGTATTTAACCATCTTTTGAATGACATGCCACTATACATGCGTACGTATGGCTTACTGTCTCCACGTTGTGGTATAATTGTTATTCAAAAACATTATTATTTTCATGGGTATGATAATGATATGTAATTGATGTAAATAAAAAATATAACATTATAATGATTCTGTATATATGATATACCATCCAATAATATATTATTTTAATATCAAAATTATGATATTGTTGCTCGTGGGTACGTACGAACTACCGTCTCCCCGAACGCGATGAGATCCATTCCCCATCATATCCATGCAATTATAATTCTCATTTTATGATTAAAAATAATATTTAAGGACTTGATATAATTCTGGATATGAATAAGATACAACCTATCCATAACAAACATGACTTATGTAACAAAATATATAAAAGAAAACGAGTATGTTAACACCTGAAATGATGATAATACAAAGATATTATTATCAAATCAATGATAAAAGATCATATATGATATCATATTAATGTATATGATTCTTTTATAATTTAATAACAATTATTTCACCATTATGAAAGAGTTTAACATAACCTCAACCAAGGAAAAGTACAAGGTAAGGGGTTTTCATCTTACTTCTTATTCATGTGAGATTCATGGCATATTGCCACTATTAACTTTTTTGTGGTCTATGTACTACCCATAATTGTATTCTTCATGTAATACAGTTTAATTTATGTGTATTTACATATTCATTGTATAATACATCTTTAATGGGGTGTATTATTCGTAAGTTACCAAATTTGTAAGGGTTAATTACTCAATCTCATTATTATCCGAGGCTGTTTTGCATTAGTATCTACGAGGATATATTTTATATCCATGTCCATGATTCATAAAAGTGTATTCAATGGGATTAATTTTAAGGGAAATTTTACTAAAACATCATTTTAAATGTTTTAGATATTCATTCTTTTAAATCATTCTCATTAATGTCCATGTTTTCAAAATGGGTTTTAAGGATTTATTTATATGGAAATGAATGTCTTAAAAATGTTATTTAATTTCATAAGTTTCAAACTGGTATAGGACACGTTCATTTAAAAATTTTATTAAATATATTCCTTTCTAAATTGTTTAACTTTTATATGTTTTCATGAAAAAGGGTTATTTCTATCAAAGAGTTTTTCAAATAATTTTCATCTATGTCCACATCTTATGAATGATTTTAAACTTGTTTGAAGTTGATTTACTATTATAAAAATCTTCTATATTGTATTGAAGGTTTTTTGATATGTTTGACTATGGATGTGTTATTTTTATACCATTCATGGTTTATGGTTAATGTATTGACATTTTGTATGATAGTCTTAATACAAATGTTTATGTTGTGTTTCATCCTTTTCATATGAGAAATGTATTGAAAATAGTAAGTGACGGGTGGGGCCTGCTATACCTCCATGATGCATCGGTAGGTCTCATGAGACAACTAGATGTGGAATTGGCTGAGGCCCTTTCCCAAATTGATTTATGGTTTTGGCCGAGGCCTTAATCATTTTTAGACTTCTTGGCTGAGGCCTTGAAAAAATGTACCAGAATGTCTGACATTATACCTTCCCTCATTATGGAAATAATATTGGTGGTTCATGTGGTCATTCGACTAGTAGAATACCCATGATTATGTTTTTTTATGTCATTATTTAGTCAGCTCATATTCTTACCATAAAATTATTCATGTTTATTATTGGTAAAGGCATGTGGATTCAACTATTTACCATGCTTAATATTTATGTCATTTTCCATTGTATTAGTTACCCTTACTGAGCATTTGAGCTCATCCCTTTTTTATGTTTCATTTTCCCAGGATATGAAGATGTTAGTTATGAGTTACATGAAGGCATAATATAGGAGGCTTGGATGTTCCTAATGAAATATATTTGTGTTTTATTTCTCTTCAAGTTGTAAAGTTGAACAAATGTATGAATCATGTTTCCAACAATACTAAACAGATCGGCCTTTCCAGACATGATTTCCTTGTTATCATGCAATTCTTACTTAATAATGCACCGACTCTGGGTAACTATGGTCGGGGTGTTACAGTTGGTATTAGTGGAATTTTAGTACAAACCATGGAAGCTAGATTTAGATAAACCCAGATTAGAGAACATATCCCTTTGATAGACTTTGAGGATTAGTATAGAAGAACATCCTATAATGTTGGTATTGTATAGAATTTGTGAGTTTTCCAAGCAATACAACTATGTATGGATACGACCAGGTAGAGGTGGCTCTGGTGCAGATGTACATAGGGGTAAAACCCGAAACCACCACTTTGAGCAAGACTCGAACGGGAACTGGTGCATGAAAATGGTACTTGTTGAACTCTTGGTTATGACACTCTCAGGGGATATGTTAAGGATAATTATCATTTTCTTTACAGATCATTATGAAGGGTTTTGGATTATATACATTCTCAAATATAACATTTTTTTTATGATTATGGTTTATATCCATAAACTATTGAATTTATGTCAAGTGTTTTAGAAGTTATCAGGTATATATTTTGATTCATAAACTAATATAGTTTATGCCATTGGTTTAGAAATGGCATCTAGTGGAAGGAATTGGAACTGTATCAATGCACGCACTCCATGTGGGGACTTCCCTCCTACTCAAGATAATTATAGTGGAGCTAGTGATGCTACTGGTGCTAAATAGTTAATCACCATACTGGGGCAACTCACCCAGGTTATGAATAATAACCTTACATGTATGGAGGACCCTGCTCCATAGCGTGGAGGATCAAAGTTAGATCGCTTGATGAAAAAAAACCACCAACATTCAATGGGAGTAAAAATCCCTTAGTATCTTAGCAATGGATAAATTCTTTAAAGAGAAGATTTCATGCCTTGGGGAGTAGTGAAAGGGAAAAAGTTATCATGGCAGTTTATTGCCTCACTGAAGATGCTGATCAATGGTGGTCATTGATTCAAAACATGATAGAAGATGATGAAGTTTCAAATATGGAATGGAGGGAGTTCAAATATCTATTTTTAGAAAAATACATTCCTCGTGACCATAGAGAAGATATGGAATGGTAATTTCTGAGTCTGAGACAAAAGGAAGATGTGTATGTCACAAAGTATGAGGTTAACACTACAAGATTTGCACGGTATGCTGTAGATTATATACGTAACCCAATAAGTAAGATTGATCGTTTATTTGATGGGTTAAAATCATTTCTCCATCAAGCATTGGTCTCACAATCCTTCTCATCATACGAATACATTGTCTAGTGTTCTATCAAGACAGAAAAAGAATTCTCTACGTCTTATGACATTAAATCAAAGAAAGAGAAGAAGAGAGTTTTTGAACACTCTGGGAAAGGAAATAGGGAAATAGGGAAGAATGGAAGAATTGAATTTCCACCTTGTGATAATTAAGGAAGGAAGCACCCTGGTGCCTATCTAAAATGAAATGGAGTATGATATAAGTGTGGACATAATGGCCATCTAGATGGTGATTGTAGAGGAAATAAAGATGCCACCAATGTTCAATGATAAAATTTCCCAGATATGGGACATTATGCAAATGAATTTCCTATGCGTCAGGGAAACTTACCTCAAAAAATTCCGAGGGATCAAGGACAAGATTATGTTATCACAACTGCTGAGGTAGAAGCTCCGAAAAAAATGGTAGAAGGTAATTTAATGGTTTCCTCAAGTTTAGAAAAATATTTATTTGATTCTGGATCATCTCATTCTTTCATATCTTCCCAGTTTGCTAAGAAAATTAGATATTTCCAATTTTTTTAACAAAGGATTTGTCAATAAAAAATTCTAAAGGAAGTATCATTGTAATAAAGTTATGTGAATAAATCCCCATTATAGTATATAAATGTTCTTTATCCACTGATCTCATCATCTTACCTATGTTTGAGTTTGATATAATCATCGGTATGGATTGGATTTTGGACCATGATGTGAAGATTTATTGTAAGAATAAGGAGGTTACAATTTTTGATGACGATGATAAGGAACACCTTATCTTTATAGCAGAATCATCACCACCTAATTCTTATCTACATATACCCCCAGTAGCTCAATTAAATACAATTATCAGGGTGGAAGAGAATGAAATGACTGTGGGTGAGGAAAGTAATGTTCAAAGAGAGGATGTACCTATTGTGAAAGAATATGTAGATGTGTTTCTAAAAGATTTGCATGGTCAGCCTCCAGAACGAGAAATTGAGTTTTCCATTGATTTAATTCCTGGTTCAAGGCCTATATTGAAGACCCCTTATAGATTGGCCTCTGTGGAATTAGTTGAACTAAATAATATACTATAGTAATTGAGTAATAAGGGATTTATTCTCCCTAGTGTGTCTCTGTGGGGAGCCCATGTCCTTTTTGTTAAAAAGAAATATGGATCTATGAAGTTATGTATCGACTATAGGGATATCAATTCTATAACAATGAAGAACAAGTATCCCTTACCGTGCATTGATGATTTATTTGATCAACTTCATGGAGCTCAATACATTTCGAAGATTGACCTTCGATCATGATACCATCAGTTGTGTCTGAAGAAGGAATAAATTCTAATGACATCATTTCGAACTAGGTATGGGCATTAAGAGTTTACAGTAATGCCTTTTTCATTGAATAATGCACCATCTGTATTCATGGATCTAATGAATAGAATTTTCAATGAATATCTAAATGATTTTTTGGTGGTATTTATTGATGATATATTGATATAATCCAAAAGCTATGAGGATCATAAAAATCACTTGCGCATTATCCTGAAGACTCTTAGAAGATGTGAATTATATGGGATGTTTAGCAAGTGTGAATTCTGGATTTAGGATATTTATTTTATTGGCCATATTGTCTCATGTATGGAATCTCCGTTGATCCTACTAAGATAAGAGCAATCAAATAATGGCCTACACCGATGAGTATAACTGAGGTATGCAGTTTTATTGGGTTTAACAGGTTATTATCGACGTTTTGTCTAGAACATTGCCTGATTGGCTAACCCATTAACGAAGCTCACAAGAAAAGTGGCTAAATTTGATTGGAAAAAAGAGTGTGAAGAATGTTTTGAAGAACTAAATAGAAGATTTGTTAGTGCATCTATTATTACTCTACCATTGGGAAATGACGAGTTTGTTATTTATAGCGATGCATCGAAGAAAAGACTTGGTTCTGTCCTAATTCCAAATGATATAGTTATTACCTATGCATCCCGACAGCTGAAAATTCATGAGAAAAACTATCCCACTCATGATCTTGAGTTAGCTGCTGTAATCATTGATTTGATGATTTGGAGACACTGTCTCTCTGTTGGAAATGTGCGATTTATACTGATCACAAGAGTTTGAAGTATATTTTCTCACAGAAAGAAATCACCATGAGGAAAATGAGATGGCTTGAACTACAAAAGGACTATGAATGTTTGATACACTACCACCCGAGGAAGGAAAATAAGGTGGAAGATGTGTTGATGCCGAAAAAGCCCGTAACTCTCGGAGGAAGTTTCGGAATGACGATGCGAAGTCATATTCGGAATAAGAGGCCCGATCCGGAGGCACAAGATGTGGTGCGCGAAATAAAGGAGGCTTCACGCGGAAACATTTTTCTGCGCACGTAGAACCACCGGGTTTCGTGGAATTGAGCCGTTGAGGCGTGCAATCTTTGAGCACCCTGATTCTGAGCGGCGAGCTTCTTGTGCGCTGGCTGTGTTCTCGTGCAAAGAATTTCGCAGGCCGCCTGGATTCTGCGCCGGAGGTTGCCTATAAATAGAAGGTGACCCCGAATGGTTTGGGGGGTTAAGAATCCGAAGCGACTCCTGTTCGCGCAATTCGGATCCCCCCGCACGCAATATGACTTCCAGGTAAAACCCTCATTTCATGCAACCTTGCCCCGGAGTTCTCCATTGCGTGTAATTCCACCGACTTCAGTGAATTTTTCCCCTCCTCGGTTTTCCAGCCTTGCGTGCAATCCATGTCTCTTGCGCATAATACCCTTCCACGCGCGCAATACCCCGCGTGCAGTTCCCTCTCTGCGTGAAATTCCTTTCCTCCAATTGCGCGTCGTCCCGGTATTTTGTGTGCAAACCTTCCCTTTTGCGCGCAAAGCCTAGGACCCCTCACCTTGACGCCCCTTGGTTGCCCCCTGCACCGGCACCTGATGTCTCCCCTTCCGGGCATGCGCACCATGCATTGTTTTCTTGTACGGCCTTCCAGGCCCATGTGAAGTAACCTCAAGGTCCCTTGGGCTGTGTTTCCCGTTGTGCTGCTTTGCCATATGCTTCTCCCATAGGCACGCTAACGACTATTGCTTTTTCGCATAGCCACGCTAATGTGGACCCCCCGGTTATTTGCCCTGCGCCCTCCTTCACTACGGCCTTGCCAATGCCTTCCCTTCCACAAGGGGTAGAGGGCGTTGGGCATGTAAGCCCTAGGGGTGTGGAGAAAACCCACCCTGTCCATGCTGCATGACATTAAAATGCTAAGCACATCGTCCTTAACACAAGACGTTAAACTGTGGTCCGACCCTGTTCTTCGCATGCAGGGTCCCCCCAGCTCGGACATTTTTTTACGCCACTCCTCTCAATGGGAATAGAATCTTCCTCAAATGGAATGAGATCCTCCTTGTCGGAGCGGCGTTTGTCTGCGGGTGAAGGGCTGCCTCGGAGCATAAGCCCATAGCCTTTCTTGTAGATGACTACACCCATGAATCTACGCACTTTCCCCCTGCCAAGGCCTATGGAGTCCTTTTCCCACTGTGATTTGTTGCACCACGGGCCTCCACCCTAGAGAATGCTCGGGCACCAAGGGCCTCTAACCACGCGTAAGCCCCTGTTTCCTCTTTGGTCCGCTCAATGCGTAAGCCCCATTCCGCGTCTCACGGATGCAACCTTCGCGACGTGATCGTCTGGTCCCTGCTGCCTCTTGTTTCACACACCGAGCATGACTCACGTGGGCTAGGAGCGCACATCGACCATGACATCCTCTTATGGGCCTCCCCAGCGCGTAAGCCCAATCCCAGTGAACTACGTGGACTTTGATCCGTGCTAACGCACGGTACGTAGGAAGCCTCCACGAGGTTCAAGCCCACCACCCAGTCGTCCCGACCTCTCCATATCGGTTCCCTGGCCACCTTGGGCCGCCTTAGAGCATAAGCCCCAAACCCTTTGTCCCGCATGAATTTATACTGTATTTCGTCCCACATGACGTTAAACTGTATTGCGTCCTGCAAGACATTAAACTGTATTCTGTCCTGCATGACGTTAAACTGTATCGCGTCCCGCATGACGTAAAACTGTATTCAGTCCGCATGATGTTAAATTGTATCCCCCCTTGGCTGTCTCAGAACGTAAGCCCCATGTCTCACTCCACCGTCCATCTTGATCCTTATAAAGGCCGCCACATCCTGGTGAGATGATGCCACCCCATCCCACTCCATGATATATGGGAAGCCTCCCACATGCTGGCCCCAACATCGGTGTTCCCCCCTAGGGGCCCTTCAACCCGATCCATCTACGCAAGACATTAAACTCGTGTCATACCTCGTGATAAACATGGGAAGCTGAGGAAAACCTCAGATGGTACACATTCCCCGCGTTCGATGTGGGATGCATCGGGCTTCCGTGCCCTTGAGAAGCCCTGTGATGAGGGACCGAAGAGAGACATGCCGACGATGCCCCAACGTGACCATTCTCCTCACCGAAGGTTGCTGTCCCGACGAGACCCCTTGGAGCATCTTGAAGGAAGCAGCGTAATTAACTGGCGTCCATGTAGATATGGCATGGGGAATGAGCTTCATGAACCTGTCTTAAATCTATGAGGGAGACCCGGATTAGGTGATGAGCTCCGAGGAGGAATCCACGAAATGATGAACTGACATCCCATCATCCTGGTTTCGATCAAGGAGCAGATGTCCCTGAACAAGGAACGGATTCCACCTAACTTTGGGAAGCGGGAATGAGGGGCAACAAGCAGCGCATCCTCCCCGCAGACGGATGCACGCGCCTCGGCGAAAGCGTCGGAAACAAAAAATGGTGAACCCGACGTGAAGCTATTATCCTCAACGTGGGGAATGGTAGATGTCGGGGCATCGGAATAATAGCATGTCACGAGGTCCGGGTAACCCTCACCGGGATGTGAACCCACCAGGGGTCGAGGCTGTCAGGACGTTGACTACTCCGTTCTGTGACGTCGTCAGCGTGGATCCCTCTCGCCGACCATGGAAGACGGAATGAAGATGGGCCTTAGTTTGTTGATCTCCTTTCCTATTGATACAAACGGGTTCATCTACTTGTTTCCATGAATCAGATCACTGCATTCGGAGCTTGATCGCCACCTGGCCACCGGTGCAGGGGCAGGGGCAGTACCGATGCGGCTAGTCGGCCTGTTCGCCGTATTCCCCGCCGGCCAGCCCACCAACCCGAAGGCCTGCCTCAGCGCCATTGCCAATTCCACGACTTTCCTCTATGAACGAGCAGGGGAGGCATGTTACGGGCCCTGAACCGGATCCGTGGAGCTTCTGGACCGTTCTTGCAGCGGGCCACTTCCCTGAGAAATTTGTCCAGTTGCAGAATCGGGTTTTGATGTGCCAGAGTCACTCACCCCGTGATAGTTTGAATGCTTCCGCCAGATTCTTTGGGTGACTCACTCCTTCCTCCACCATCAGCTATCACCTTATCCCTAGATCCAAGCGCATCTCGAGGAGATTGGCGAGCAGTGTCGCCGGGTCTTCCTAGTAGCACTCCCCGCGGTCCGGCACCCCGAGTCACTGGACCACCACGAGGCCCTCCAGCAACAATGCATCCGGAGTTTTCAAGTACTCCGCAGATTTATCGAGGAAGCCACTCCCCACGTGCAGGTCTGCTGATGGGGGCAGTATTCTTCTCTCCTCTTTTGTGCGATCCGCCGACAGCCCGATCCACTGGTCGGCCCTAAGGGAACGTCGCCAAGGGCTGTCACGGTCAACATGGATAACCATTAAGACGAGGGAAACATCGTGGAGACCCTTGATGGGGACTCATCCCCCGAGGACAGGCCACTACTTGACCCATATGGGAGGATTACTCACAAACATAGGAGACTCTTAGGGCATCCTGTACCCACGGAGGCACAGACACTAGGCCGAAATATCGGCAAGGGTAAAGAACCCGTCAGGTCTGTCAAAATTTCCGACCCATCTACCTCAGTGAAGAAGGTAGAGGAAGATCCCGAGAAGGCCACGCTCCTCCAACATGTAGCTGAGAAAAAGAGTCTGGTTGATGAGCTCTTGGCCGGACACATTGTAGAGCGGCAGCCTGACTACAGTGCTCCTAGACCAGGACAACAGGGACAGGACCATCTACCCCTTGCTGAGATCCCCCCGGGCAACCGTGACCGTGTCGTGTTCACCGACAGGGGAGACACTGGAGCCCATGGTAAGAGGGCGGGATATGTTTCTCCAAACCCTCCCAAGCGGCGAGACAACCTGGGGTACCCTACTCGGTTTCCTCCCACCGCTCCGAGAGTCGCTCCGCCAGCTGCCCCCCGAGCCGCTGAGCACGGCTATAATATCGAAGAGCCTGGTAATGAGCTTGTGGTTAGTGATCCCCGTCAAGATAAGAATCCACATCTGGATGATCTAATGGAAGTACTCATCTCTTTCTTGGAGGCCCTGGAAACTCGGAAGGTGGCGATCCCGCCAGATGGCAAGCCATACCTAGAATGGGTGGATGACATTCCAGCTCCGCCAGGATTCGGCAACCCAACTTTTTTCCCCTTTAACAGGACCAGAGAACCACCAAAACACATGGCCCACTTCAACTCAAGAGGAGGGACTATATTAGGGATTCCAGTGCAACAGGAGGCTTCCAAGCTCCAGTTCTTCGTTCAGACACTGGAAGGACCAGCATTCGTCTGGTATAGCCAGCCCTCTGTTGGATCAGTGACTAGCTGGGAGGACCTTTGTCGGAAATTCCTCTACTATTTCAAATCCACAACCCGGAAGATGAACATTGCCGACCTCTTCAGGTGCAAGCAAAGGCCCGACGAGCAAGTTGCGGACTTCGTCGCCCGGTGGAAGGGGTTCACGTACTCCCTTGACATGCCGATGATGAAGGAGAAATTACTGACGATGTGTGAGGGGAATGTCAAGGCGGAGTTGGTTCCTTCCCTGATCACGTAGAATTACCCTGGAGGGTTCCAGGACTTCTCAGACAAGTCTCAACGCCTCGGAGAAGCCCTGCAACAGGCCAGTCAGGCAAGCCTGCGGCCTCCTGTGATCTCTGCAAGGAATGCCACCAAAGGTGAGCCTGCTGCTGTGGCGCAGATAGAGGCCCCCAGACAGCTAGATTTGCTGCCGGTGAGGCCATCTCAGCAGGCTCATAGGGGTCCACCCCCACAGCCTCCGGCCCAGCAGCGACCGCCTCAAAATCGGCAGGCACCTCCGCGTAACGCACCGCCACCGCTTAGGTGAGGTAATCCGGCTCCGCCTCCTCGGCCTGCTCCTCCAGCCCCTAGCTCCCTTTTCTGATAGAAGGAATCGGGCTTACTCGTTTGGCGAGGCCCAGGTCCTCGGTCATTTCCGTAGCGCCTTGGGGCATAGTATCGTGAGACTACCTGAGTGCCGGAAGCCAGAAGAGGCATATCTCACAGATCTACCTAACTACTTCCCTTATCACTGGTTCCTGGGACACACCATCCAGCAGTGCTATGCGTTCAAGGACTCGCTCCCGGACTAGAGTGACAACAACATAGTCAGGTTGGGCCTAGCCCTAGCACATGTGGCAGGTGTGTTCGTGGGATCAAATGGCAGTAGTGACGATGGGGATGGGTGGGAATAGGTTTCCGACCATGGGTACCAGAAGTATAATGACTAGATGGCCCGCAAAACAGTCGCCCATGCCCATGGCATCATCAGTGCCCACCTGGATCAGCCAGAGCCCCCGAATCTGCGAGCGCCGCATCAGTATCATTGTCCCAGCCTACTTCCCCGAAGAGCAGGCGGCGGTGCAAGAAGAAAGAATGCGTCCTGCCATCGCCGTCATCTTCTCGCATGCTTAGTGATTTCATGCCCCAGGATATGGGGATCCCTCCGAGACCCCTTCTGGTAGTGGATGATTCCCCGAGTGAGAGCCCGAGGTACTCTTTAGTTAACACCGTAGAGTTAGTAAATCCCTTTGTGGCTCCCGACGACGAGGAGCACCAGGTGGACCTCCTCGAGAGCCTGGTGTACGCTTCGGTTAAGACCATAGATTTGGTAAATCCCTTGTGGCTCCTGACGATGAGGAGCGCTAGTTTGACCTCCTTGAGATCCTGGGGTACGCTGTGGTTAACACCGTAGAGTTGGTAAATCCCTTTGTGGATCCCGATGACGAGGAGCGCCAGGTGGACCTCCTTGAGAGCCCGGGGTGCACATCAGTTAACACTGTAGAGTTGCTAAATCCCTTTGTGGCTCCCGAAGATGAGGAGTGCTAGGTGGACCTCCTCGAGAGCCCGGGGTATGCTTCGGTTAACACCGTAGAGTTGGTAAATCCCTTTGTGGCTCCCGACGACGAGGAGTGCCAGGTGGACCTCCTCGATAGCCTGGGGTACACTTCGATTAACAATATAGAGTTGGTAAATCCCTTTGTGGCTCCCGACGATGAGGAGCGCCAGGTGGACCTCCTCGAGAGCCCGGGGTATGCTTCGGTTATCACCGTAGAGTTGGTAAATCCCTTTGTGGCTCCAGACGACGGGGAGTGCCAGGTGGAACTCCCCAATGTCCCCAGTCGGCGCCAACATCGACAGAGTCATGGCTACGTGAACCGCTGGGGCACAATAGTCATCACCTCCAGTCAAGTCGTGCACGCTACCAAGACCAGGCAGCAGGCCCGGTACAGAGAGTGGCACTCGCGGCTCCCTCACCCGGTGAAAGCAGGTTTTCTTCCACCACCGTTTGTGTTACTGGATCGGGCGGAACCACCTTGCCCGCGTCGCAACCAGCCCAGCCCTGCCACTGTCCAACTACGACCTTCCGGTCCTAGCATGGAATCCACCTCCTGAGCTTCAGCCGGTGAACAGCAGGACGTGCCTAGTACCAGTCAGTCACCGGTATTGCTAGCACGGCCCGTCATGCCCCCAATCGCAGAGCGACCTCCTGTAAGCAGAAGCTCACATTTGGCGTGAAATTATGATGTCCTGAAGCATCTGGCTAGTATTACGGCAAGGGTTTCCATCCAGGAGGCCCTTCGCCTGTTGTCTGAAATGCATGAGGCACTCGCCGAGGCTCTAAGGAGCCCCCTCCAGTTCAAAACGGAGGTAGCGGCAGCATAAGCCTTCCACACCGAGGTGATTGGGGACACCGAATGTCAGGCGGTTATCTCATTCTCCGGTGAAGATGAAGGCCCTCCCATATAGGGGCACATCTGCCCGCTGTACATCACCGGCCAGTTCAATGGCATGGAAGTCTGTCACTGTCTTTTCGACACGGGTTCTGGGATTAACATGATCCCAACTCTGACACTGCGAAAACTGGGGTTGTATGAGGATGATTTAACTCCCTCCGACATCCGAATCCATGGGTATGACAGGACCGAGCAAACTTCACATGGAAATATTCATCTGAAGACCCAGATCGGTGGCTTAATTGCCAATGCTGAATTCATGGTTGTCTCTCATGACACTGCCTACAATGCATTGATGGGCAGGCCGTGGCTCCATCATCACGTGGAGGTTCCCTCATCATACCACCAGTGCCTCAAATACTCCCTTAAGGGTCGACTGGGTCTGGTCCAAGGAGAAGCATCTCTGTTTGACTCTTGTGAAGCCCGTTACCTGGACACTGACTATTACAAGAGCAAGGACAAGAAAATCCTGGCAGGTGAGGTTGAGCCCACCGCTGTCGCAAGTGATCCCTGGGCAGGTCTGGATGAGGCATATGTCTTCCCAATCCATCAGTTGGAGGCCACGACTCCCGATATGGGAGAGTGCTTTGTTGTCTCGGGTACGAGAGGAAGCCATATTTCTAGCTATAAGCGGCGGCGGGAAATCACCTTGTACTCTTATACAACCAGGCTCAAGTGTTCCCCGAGCCTCCTACCCCCGTACGATATTGGGACATTGGGCTCATAGCAACGGCAGTATGTCATACGTGCCTGTTTCACCGAGCTTGGATCAACCAGCTCAAGACAACGCGTCACCACTGCTTTGATGTCGTAAAGCATAGACCCTTGGGCCGTAGGACGGATGGGATTGGATCAACTTCCTTTGTTGCTACGGTCTCCGCGGTGTATGAGTCTCCCGTTGTGACGACCTCTGCCGCCCAAGCCGGTGCTAGCTCCCCATCAGGGTCGAGCAGCCCCGAAACGGATCCCCCCATGGACGATCCTTCCACAAGCAGGGAAGAATACATGGAAGATGCTCCTCGTTCCTTTGAGGAGGGCGTTTCCACCACGGTCGATGAGCTAGTACAGGTGAACCTCGGTAGTGAGGCGAACCCGAGACCCACATTGGTCAGTGCCGCTATGCCTCTCGAGGAATGAAAACAGCACATAGCCTTCCTCAGACACCACCACGATGTGTTTTCCTAGAGTTATGATGAGATGCTGGGACTAGATCCCCAGGTAGCCGTCCACCGCCTTGGCCTCCCGACAAACCATCGCGGGTTCAAGAAGCCTCCCAGGAAAATGCACACTTTTCATGGTGCCATGGTTGAGGCCGAAGTTTATAAGCTCATTAAGGCCAACATCGTCAAGGAAGTCCAGTACCCCAGGTGGCTAGCCAGCATTGTGACCGTCAGGAAGAAGAATGGGCAGATCAGGGTCTGCATCGATTTCTGTGATCTTAATCACCACTGTCCAAAGGATGACTTTCCCCTTCCTGTGACAGAGCTGTTGATCGACGCAATGGCTAGGTTCCAAGCCCTCTCCTTCATGTATGGGTACTCTGGGTACAACCAGATCCGGATGGCCCCCGAGGATGAAGAGTCCACTGCCTTCAGCCCCCCCCCCCCAGGGCACTTTCTGCTACCGGGATATGCCCTTCGGCCTGATGAATGCGGGTTCCACCTATCAACTGGCTATGCACCACATATTCAAGCCGATCCTTGGGACACTAGTGGAGTTATACATAGATGACCTGGTGGTTAAATCTCATCAGCGTCGAGACCATCTCAAAGACCTTGATAAAGTGTTTGCTTTCCTCCGTTCTCGCCACTTGATGATGAATCCATTGAAGTGTGCATTTGGGGTCACCTCCGGAAAGTTTCATGGCTTCATTGTGAGGTATATAGGTATTGAGATCGACCTCGAGAAGATCAAGTTCATTAGTCAGATGCCTCCCTATTGTAATATTCAAGAGCTTCTAGGCATCCAAGGCCACTTAGCCTACATACGCCGATTCATTGTGAATCTGGCCGGCATGTGTAAGCCCTTCTCTCGGCTCATGAAGAAAGGTGCCGCCTATGGGTGGGACGAAGAGTGCCAGACCTCTTTTGAGGAAATCAAGAAGTATCTGCTTCAACCTCCGGTCCTGATGCCACCCATTCCCAGAAGGTCGCTGGTCCTTTATGTGACCGCCCTGGAGCGATTCCTCAGCGCCCTTCTCGCCCAGAAGAACAACGAGGGAACATAGAAGAGCCTCTACTATCTCAGCCGCATGCTCCTCGATGCGGAAATTAGATATTATCCCATCGAGAAGAGATTCCTGGCACTCGTATTCACCGTACAGAAATTGCGGCACTACTTGCAACACCATGAGGTACAACTGGTCTCTCGGGTAGACCAGTTTAAATACATCCTGAGCCGGCCTATGTTGACTGGTTGATTGGAACGCTGGGTGGTGATCCTCCAGTAGTTCGACATTAGGTTTGTACCTTAGAAGTCCATCAAGGGATAGGCGTTGGAAGACTTCTTAGCTGCCCACCCAACCTCTGCGGACCAGCCATTGGATTTGGGATTTCCTGATGAGGCAATCCTCTCAGTAGAACACGCGACCCTATGCTGGAAGATGCACATTGATGGCGCCTCCAAAATCCCTACCGGTAGAAATCTCAACGATCCTAGGCTTGACAGAGTGGGCCTGGGTATCGTCTTCATCACCCTGGAGCAAGCCGTTCTGCCATATTCTTTATTGTTGTAAGAAGGATTCACCAACAATGAGACAGAATATCATGCCCTCATTACTGGTCTCGAGTTGGTTCTGGAGGTTAACGTACTCCACCTATATGTCAAATGGGACCTTGAGCTAGTCATCAGGCAGGTCAACGGTTACTACGCTGTCGGGAAGCCGGAACTCATGTCGTTGCTGGAATGTACTCTCCATCTAATGGCTATGTTCCCCTCCCAACTAGATGTCGTTCACGTTCCCCAGTCGCAGAACAGTTGAGCAGATGCTTTGGCCAGCCAGGCCGCATCACTCGCAGAGCCCGAACTGGATGACCTAATCATACACATGGCGCACCAAAGAGTCATTGATACTATTATCCCTGCTCCAGTTATCCCAGAGGGTGATCGTGGCCCGCAAGTGAACCATCTCACAGCTGGTTCCCCTGCGTCAGGATCCCCTGGGGCTTCAGGGGTAGTGATCGAGACAGTTCCTGACTGGAAGAGAATTTTGGTTGAATATCTCCTGCATGGAAATCTGCCGATGGACCAAGCAGAGCGGGAATGAATCTGGTGCTGCGCGCCGTAGTTCACCCTTCAAAGCGGTCCCAGACGTGAGCATCTCCTTTACAGGCATGGGTTTGACGGTGTTCTCCTCCGTTGACTTCAAGGAGTTGAGATCCCACAGGTCATGCAGGAAGTGCAAGCTGGTTCCTGTGGTGCCCACCAGGCTGGGTCAATGTTGTCCCAAAAGATTCAGAGGCTGGGATACTTCAGGCCTTCCATGATCCACGACTGCATCGAGTACGCCAAGAGGTTTCATGCGTGCCAAGTTCATGCTAACTTTGTGCATCGGCCACCAGAGCCTCTCATTACTACTAAGTATTCTTGTCCCTTTGCAGTCTTGGGGTTGGATGTCGTAGGTCCTTACCCACCAGCGACGGCCCCCCAGTGCTGGTTCATCTTAACCACTACGGACTTCTTCTCAAAGTGGGCAGCGGTAGCCCCGCTCAGGGAAGTCAAGGATGGTTCTATCGTCGACATCTTGAGCTCCAATATCATCCACCGATTTGTAATACCTCACACTATCCTTACGGATAACGGAACCAACTTTCGAGTGGCAGAGATTAAAAGATTGTACGCCAAGTACAACATTCTCTCTAACCACACATCCCGCTATCATGAGCAGGAAAATGGACAGATTGATGCGTTTTACAAAACCCTCTCTAACATTTTAAAGAAAATTGTTGTTCAGAACATGAAAAGTTGGCCGAACAAGCTCCCCAACGCCCTCTGGTCTTATAGGATGACGACTCTCAATTCTACCCAGGTGACTCCATATTCCCTGGTATACGGAGCTGAGGCCGTCCTACCCATCGAGGTTCAACTTCCCTCATTGCGCACGGAGGTCTACGACTAGCAAGCACCGAATAGAGTTGCTGAAATCCGTCTAGCCGAGTTGGAGGCGCTGGACGGAAGTAGGCTCCGTGCTTTACATAACATGGAAAGGCATCAGAGCAGGATGGCTTGAGCTTTCGATAAGAGGGTTCGCCTCTGCTCCTTTCTGCATGGTGACTTGGTGCTGGCTCTCAGAGTGCCAATGATTCCCGCCAGGAAACCACCCAAGTTGGAGCCCAAGTGGGAGGGGCCTTTTATTGTCCACAAGGTCTATCCCAATGGCGCATATTCCCTGTTAACTATGGATGGTGAGCGTATCACTCCTCCCAACAATTCCAGGTTCCTCAAGAAGTACTTTTCCTAAACCTACGGTCCAGTATGACCTTAAACTTCATTTTTCCCTACATTTGGGCTCTACGGTCCAGCATGACCTTAAACTACATTTTTCCCTACATTTGGTCTCTACGGTCAAGCATGACCTTAAACTGCATTTTTAGCTACATTTGGGCTCTACAGTCCAACATGACCTTAAACTGCATTTTTCCCAATATCTGGGCTCTATGGTACGAGCTCTAAGACCTAAAAGAATGATCCATATTTCGTCCAACATGACGTTAAACTGTATTTCCAGAACTACGTCTAGCTTGATTCCCATCCTAATGGGATACGTAGGAACGCCTAGACCATTCGTCTTTAGGTCCAGCTTGAGGTCCGCTGTCGCGTCTATTTCACCATTGGGACTTCGACCACAGGGTCGCGTGGCGTGGTGTGAGATTATGTCCCCATTCACATCGGGTTTGCAATGGATGCACCACGCGCACCTTGTTCTCAGGGTTTAGCCCTCCTCTCTCCAATGGAATTTAGAGACGCACCCCCTTTACAGAACTTCGTGTGGGTTGATTCTCATCCTTATGGGATACATAGGACTACCTAAAAACCTAGATGTTAGGTCCAGCCCCATCTCTTAAGAGATCCCACGATCTCCCGGTGCCCAGGGTGTTTGGCATTACGACCCCTCTTTTGCCCTGGGATCCGCCAACTTTTGGCTGCTCTCGGACTGAGCCCTATGACCATTTCTAGTGGTCTGCTGATGTGCTCAGGGTACTCAGGTCTAGAACTTGGAGTGCCAGATTCGATTTAGGCAAGTTCCATCCACTTTCCATGCTTCGTGATCCCCTTCATTCGGGCACCTGTCATCCTTCACACCCAGAGGGACCCCCAAGAACGGCCTGGACACAACGCCCAAGTGCTATCCTACCATCATGGGCCAATGCCCCCGAGGGTTTCAGACAAAAAATTGATACAAATCCCGCATTGTGAACTTGGTTAGTGGTTGATGCTCATTTGTTTGTCCACGTGGCTGACAGGACAGGATGCTGCGTTGTGAACATGGTCAGCAGTAATCCTCAATCATCACGCCGGTTTCCCTAGGCCTTGATTGTTGGTGGCATGGTTCATGTCATGTTCTGCCCCACTGTGTCAAGGGGAATCTCGACACGCCTTGCACTAACCCTCAATACACCCCCGCGCATTAGATAGACTGAGATGCATAACGATGTCTCTCGGGGCTCCTTCGATCTGAGCACTGGAGTATGTGATTGGGTCTCTTCTTTACGGGTTGCGTGCAGCTTAACCCTCACCCCCATGGGAATCATGGAGTCTCCTGGACATTGCGTTTCGGGCCCAGCACAGCTGGGAGCTAGCATCTCCTGCCCCTCCCTGATTGTTGAACCCTCATAGGCCCCTTTGGCCCGAGGCTCCTCTTTCGGTTGGTCCAAACCATATGACCTTAAACTCGGTTGTTGGTCCAAACCATATGACCTTAAACTGTGTTGTTGGTCCAAACCATATGACCTTAAACTGTGTTGTTGGTCCAAACCATATGACCTTAAACTCTGTTGTTGGTCCAAACTATATGACCTTAAACTGTGTTGTTGGTCCAAACCATAAGACCTAAAACTGTGTTGTTGGTCCAAACCATATGACCTTAAACTGTGTTGTTGGTCCAAACCATATGACCTTAAACTGTGTTGTTGTTCCAAACCATATGACCTTAAACTGTGTTGTTGGTCCAAACCATATGACCTTAAACTGTGTTGTTGGACCAAACCATATGACCTTAAACTGTGTTGTTGGTCCAAACCAGATGACCTTAAACTATGTTGTTTGTCCAAACCATATGACCTTAAACTGTGTTGTTGGTCCAAACCATATGACCATAAACTGTGTTGTTGGTCCAAACCATATGACCTTAAACTGTGTTGTTGGACCAAATCATATGACCTTAAACTGTGTGTTGGTTCAAACTATATGACCTTAAACTGTGTTGTTGGTCCACACCATACGCCCATAAACTGTGTTGTTGGTCCAAACCATATGACCTTAAACTGTGTTGTTGGTCCAAACCATATGACCTTAAACTGTGTTGTTGGTCCAAACCACAGGACCATAAACTGTGTTGTTGGTCCAAACCATACGACATTAAACTATGTTGTTGGTCCTATCACACGACCCTAAAATTTGACATTATCGTCCTGGCCGCACGACGAAAAACAGAATTGTATTGTGGTGACCTCGTTGTAGAGGACATCACATTGGGCATTGGTCTTGTACCATGCCATTTGTCAAAGCCTATCATGGATTGATGCTTGTGGAGACACCATGGCCTACTACTCTAGGTCTTTCACTTCACAACAACAAAAACCACTCACCTTAAAGGACCAACAAGATTTATCAAATCCCGCTTCTTTTAGAGAAAGGGCCACGCCCGCACTCCCCTTTTCCCTGGCACTGGTATCCTACCATGTCACCATTATGAACTACATATGGATTGATTATCATCCTTATGAGATACGTAGGAGTGCCTGGGGAACTTCCCCGTGGGCCCAGCCAGCCTACCTTCGTGTTCGGTCCCTCGACTCGAGCATTTCCCAGGAGAGCACATGGTAGTTTGGGCTTAGGTCCTCATTCACGTCGGATTTTGTAACTGTCATGCCATGTGTCTGTTTCTCCCTTTTCCCACCTCGGTCCGAGCTCTAAGACCTAAAAGTAAGATCCATATTTCATCCCGCAAGACGTTAAACTGTATTTCATCTCGCATGACGTTAAATTGTATCTCGTCCCGCATGACGTTAAACTGTATCCCGTCTCGCATGACGTTAAACTGTATTTCGTCCCGCATGATGTTAAAATGTATTTCATCCAACATGATGTTAAACTGTCCTTCCAGAACTATGTGTGGCCTGATTCTCATCCTTATGAGATACGTAGGACCGCCCGAACGTTTCGTCTTGGGTCTAGCCCCAGGGATTACTAAACCCCATCCTTCCATATTGTCGGCCACTCGGCCCGACTTCATGGGAAGTGGTGTAATCGGGATATCTACCCTGATCATGTTCGGGATGCCCCATGGTAACAATGGGAAGCAGCGGCAGTTCTCTCTCCAAAGAGGTCCTGCCCGGAAATTGGGATGACCCGTGATCAGGTTGGTACTTCCGCATAATGCACCTTCACCATGGTGGCGCAATTTCGAGAGTGTTGGACTCTGTTCGAAAAAACCACCACTCCACCTTCCACACATTGTGTCCCCCCTTATTCGGATCCTCATTTCCTTTCGTGTTTGATAGGACCACCTAACAGTATTGATGCTCAACCTATGGTCCGCCTACTGTCATGGGCCAACGTTCTGGAGAACTGGTCATGTTTGAGATGACCCCCTAACAGTATGGATGCTCGACCTATGGTCTTCCTACTATCTCGGGCCAATGTTCCGGAAAACAGGTCATGTCTGACGGGACCCCCTAACAGTATGGATGCTCGACCTATGGTCCACCTACTGTTCTGGGCCAATGTTCTGGAAAACTGACCAATGATATTTGAGTTAGGCCCAGTGTTGCGAACATGGTCAGTGGTCAGCCCTCATTTATTGTCCCCCCATTCCAGCCCATCGTGATATGGATGTTGTGTTTCCGCCACGGTTGACAGTTATCCTCCATTGTTGCGCCCTGTTGGGTTCCAAATTTGGGTAGCATGATTCACCCTTTCTCTCCATCCCCCTGTGTTCGGATTGATTTCAATGCCCCCGACATTGCCCCGCTCGTGGGTTAAAGCACATTGAGATGTCGAAACATCAATCGGCTCGGGGTCTCCTCAGAAGTCTAGGCCCGATTTTGGACGCCTGAAGCTTGGTCAATGCCCCACAGTTGAACAGAATGATGGTATGAGCATATCTTGCTTCTCGCGTTGGGAACGCCCCACAGGATCCTAGGGGTGAGTTTTTATTCATTTAGAAACTATGGTAGAGAGCATTAAACCAAGGGTAAAAAGGAGTGGATTTGGCCATATAATGGATTGAGACCATGAGAAGTACAAGAAAAAAGTTCATGAGATGGAAGAAACAAAGCCCTTAGAGATCAGCATGCTGAAGTGATTTTTCCATCGCTGCTACCCTCTGGATGGTAGCCTCTAGGGCTGCTTTTCTCTCTTTGAATACTCTCTCCTCATGGGCCACCAAAGAGCACAGGTCGCCAGACCTAGCTTGTGCCTGCGCCCGCCCGCATCGAAGCACGGTCATCTGTTGACTCACCTCCACCAGTTATTCCTATGAATCAGCCAGCTGGGCCATTTGTTGTTCTACAAGCTTAGAGAATGTTACGATGAAGACCTCCTTATCTTCTGCCTGCCCTTCAAGGTGCTGGACTTCCTGCTCCCCCCTCAGCAGTGCTTGAGCGCTCGCCGATCCTTCCAGGCACTGGGAAATGTCGGTGCGCCGGCTGCTCTCGCGTATCTTCCCGGCCATGTAATCACGGACCGTCACATGAAGATGATGAGTGTCAGCCCCTCCGGCCCATAGGATGCGCAACCAGGTTTGAAGTGATCCCATCCGCCTCAGCCAATCCGACTGGGGCAGCCTGAGGAAGCGCTGAAAACACTTCCACCCTTTTCGTCGTGTCATCCAGCTCTCCTCGGATTCCTATGAGTCTGAGTCATCTATCTCCTCAGGGTCATCGGGTCGGTATATGGGGAAGGCCACCAGCATATCGGCAGCAGGATCCGCCCCAGGGATGTCTTCGTGAGGTATAAAATCCTCGATGTCCAGGCGACCTTCTTCTCTCGCCCCAAAAACAATGATGCCTCCACTAGATTCCGACCTCGTCTCAGGAATAGCACCGCTGATGTCCGCCGCCCACTGTTCATCAATTTTCGGGGCCGACTCAGTGCAAAGATCATGTTCCGAATGAGGTGGTGTGTCTGCCGCGGGTCCACTCACGGACGGCCCGGGCTCCGCAGCCTGAAGTGCCTCCAGTGTTGAGATCACTTCACAAGGCATACACTGG
The DNA here is from genome assembly GCA_963277665.1 of Viscum album. Taxonomy (NCBI): domain Eukaryota; kingdom Viridiplantae; phylum Streptophyta; class Magnoliopsida; order Santalales; family Viscaceae; genus Viscum; species Viscum album. The sequence goes on along the minus strand of OY728137.1, from coordinate 1,699,305,280 downwards.
TTAGATGGGATCTTTTTCCACCAAGCACCAGTAATGAAGCGTGAGACCTACAGGAATCCAGAGTGTCGGTCCACAGTGTTTCAGCCGTCGTAGGAGCCGCCATGACAGGAGACCCCTCTGTGCTTGTTAGTTCAAAGATGGGTTTCAGATCCCCATCATGTCTCACCAGTTCCTCTCCTCCCTCCTTTGGTGGGGACGCTCGTCCAACGCTCAACTGCTCCTGAGTAGGATGGGGAAGTGAGTTAGAAGTTGGAAATGAGAATGGATGAATGAGGGAAATGGATGAAGACAGAGACAAACCTCGAGAATCTCGGTTAGGTCGAGATCAGAGATGGCAATCTCGCCACTCTCTCGGAGACTCCCTTGGTAGGTCGCCCCTTGCGACCCCTCACCTCCGGGCTCTTCTTCTTGGTCTTATCCCTCGCCTTCGCCCACTCCAGTTTCCTCCTCCCCCTCCGGCTCCTCGTCACTGTCGCCTTCTCCTGGTGGCATCGCATTCAGATCATGCTTTTGGCCGAGGATCACTTTCACTAGGAAATTTGGCTCCGCACGCCGCCCCCTATGGCGTGCGTATGCGTCCATGGCCGTCAGATAAGTATGCCGCCGATGGAAGTTCACTCGGTCGGTAATTCGAACGAGCCCGACCTCTTGCAGTTGGATCCCATTTTGCATTATCTTCTGCCTGATGTCTTCGACCCTCATCAATTGCCACAAAGTCATCTAGGACGACCACAGTGCCGGGAGATTTGCGTCTTTGGAAGGTTCGAGCAGATATCTTATCTTCTTCCCGGGCAGTTCCCTGGCCGCCTCATTTGACCCCCCTGCGGGTAACATGGACGTGCCGACACCATGTGATGTCCCTGCTGCCAAAGTCCCGGCCTGCGCAGGCCTAGCTACCCAACGCGGCCTTGGTTCCCCCCTTTCGATGGCACCATCCTTCTTTCCCGGCACCCGGTTTCAGTGTGAGTGACCTAGAGTTGCTGGACATGCTTCCATAATAGCCCCTCAGGGTACGCAATGGTCCAGTGTTCGGCATATTCAGTTTCCAGGGCGGCATCGACCCCGGTGGGAGGAAGAGTGATGAAGTCGCCAAGACCAAAGGTGGTAAACATCAACCACATCTGGCGCAAGATGCATGGATTCTTCTCCTGCCAAATAGCCGTGAATACCTTCTTCGACATTCTTTGGAGGCACCCGAACTGCGTTGCGAATTGGGATTGCACATTCGGCTCGCAGTTCACCTTTCCGTCGATCCGAGCCACGAGCACCCCACCTCGAATGCTCTGAAAGTATTCTTGTTGTTCTAGTGAGCCTCGACCATTGTCCACCAGCTGGCCGACTGGGTTGGGAAACAGGCTGAAGTTGAAGTCAGCATGGTTGCCGATGCAGATCCTCACGCCCTCCTCATTGAGTGTAATCGGCGCCACCCCTGCGATATTTAGCAAGGACGGTCGCATACCATTCCCCGGAGGACGGACGGTTTTTGGGAAAGTATACCCGCCATGATGTTCCGCCACCCAGCCATGGATGATTTGGAAGGGACCACAAACTCTCTGAGGCGAACCCCCTCATGAGATGTGCCCCATAATGGTATACAACTTGGCCAGTATAGGGACGCCCAAGTTGAACCGTTTGTTGGTGGCCATGGAGCCCGCCATCACCAATTTTGCTGGACGGATGTCCATCCTGGCGTCCCGCACTGGCAGGAGCCACCCGCTCTGGATGGCAGCAAGGAACCCGACATATTGGACGTTCGGGTCCCGGTCCTCAATGACGCGGTAGCCCCATTATTGGTATTGCCCCGCCTCCAGGGTCCTCCAGTATGACCCATCACTGCTCCTCTGAGTTGAGGTTGGGCACCGTTTGCCCCGTCCCAGCATCTTGATGGTCGGATCCTTCTCAAGGAACAGGCTAAACCAGCCCATGAAGGCCACGTCCTTCAGGAAGTCCTTGACCCCCAGCCTCTCTTTGGAGAACTCCAACAGGTTCCACGCCAGTATAGGCGTCCGCATCTTGTCTCCCCAGGTGTTCTTTGGAGGAACGCACTCATCGTATTGGTAACCCTCCAGTGGGATACCGCCGATGCAGTGAACATCCCAGAGACTAATGCCAACTTCCCCATGATGAAGGTGGAATGTGTTGGTGTCAGGATACAATCGGGTGAATAGCTCCGGTCCGTGTTCAGGCAAGCAGTGGAAATGGAACTTTGATGTCCATACCACCTCGAACAAGCTGATATACTGCAGTTCGTCCGCAAACTAGTCACAGGTATGGCGGACCCAGAACGACCAGGCCCATTCTCTGGTGATGTTACCCCTGGACAAAAGGTCCCAAACCTTCAGCCAGCCCTTTGTGTCATCTGTGATGCTGTGAAGGAATGTGCTCGCGTTGAGGGCCGGAGAATCCTCCTCCACAGGCTCGTCCTCGGTAATAGTCCTAGTCCTCGGGTTCAGGACATAGTCGTGCATATGTCTCGTTTCTCAAGCAGGATGGCCGTTGTTGGTGATGTTTTAGCGAGTAAGTTCGTCCTCCCGAGTCACCCAGGACAGCGGCATGTCCACCTCGAAGCCCGGCAGTGGCACCTCCCCTAGGTGCCAAAATTCTAGAGCGGGAGGTTGTCCGATAATGGATATGCCTTTTGGGTCAGGGTCAACAGATCGAACAAGGTCAGATTGTTGGAGAGAATCACCTTGGCACCATAAACCTCCTCGTGTGCCGCCATTTCTATCCTAAGGGCAGCGGCTTCCCCCTCATCAATTCGGTTTGCAGCCATCTCGATTTTTTTTGGAGTTGGGTGAAATCAGGATGCAGTTCGCGGAATCGGAGAGTTCGGCGCGAAATGTGGCTGAGTTTCGCGGAACCATGGAGATGAGCGCGTAATATGCACGCGAAGTGCGGAAAAGATCGAAGAGGCGCGAGATCACGGCCGAATTTCGGATGGAATTCCGCACTGCCAGTGTGTTATTACGCGCAGTCGCGGAAGCGATTTTGTGCACGAGACGATAAGCTTATCGCGCGGAAAAAGCTGAAGTACATATTTGGGAACCAGTGCCCCTTTTTATAGGCAAGGCCATGGTTTCGCACCGCGTGGAAAGAGGATTTCACGCGCTTCCGAATGTTTTGTGCGCCCGTCAGATTTTTGCGCGCAACTTGATCTAGAGACTTCGCTTTACAGTGATTCGGCGTTTCATTTGGAATCTGATCGTTGCAACCTCTCGCCAAACCAATTACAGGGGGTATTTTTTTATGCCTAAAAAGACCATAACTCTCGGAGGAAGTTTTGGAATGATGAAGCGAAGTCATATTCGGAATAAGAGGCCCGATCCGGAGGCCTGGGATGTGGTGCGCGAAATAAAGGAGGCTCCGCGTGGAAAATTGTTCTGCGCGCGTAGAAACACTGGGTTTCGTGAAATTGAGCCGTTGAGGTGAACAATCTTTGCGCACCCCGGTTCTGCACTGCGATCTTTTTGCGCGCCGGCTGCTTTCGCGCGTGAAGAATTTCGCGCGCCACCTGGATTCCGCGTCGGAGGTCGCCAATAAATTGAAGGTGACCCCAAACGGTTTGGGGGGTGAGGAATCTGAAGCGACTCCTGTGCGTGCAATTTGGCTCCCCCCATGCGAAATATGGCATCCAGGTAAAACCCTCATTTCGCGCAACCTTGCCCCGGAGGCCTTTGCGCGTAACTCCACCGGCTTCAGTGAATTTTCCCCCTCCCCGGTATTCCAGCCTTGCGCGTAATCCGTGTCTCTTGCGCGCAATACCCTACCATGAGTGCAATACCCCGCGCACAGTTCCATCTCTGCGCGCAATTCCTTTTCTCCAATTGTGATCCGTCCCGGTCTTTTGTGTGCAAACCTTCCCTTTTGCGTGCAAAGCCCAGGACCCCTCACCTTGACGCCCCTTGGTTGCCCCCTGCACCGGCACCTGATGTCTCCGCTACCAGGAATGTGCGCCATGCATTTTTTTCCCGTATGGCCTTCCAAGCCCATGAGAAGTAACCTCAAGGTCCCTTGGATCATGTTTCCCATTGAGTTTCTTGTCCTTATGCTTCTCCGCATAGGCACGCTGACGGATATTGGTTATTCTCATAGCCACGCTAACGTGGACCCCCCGGTGGTTTGCCCTGCGGCCCCACTTCACTACGGCCTTGCCGATGCCTTCCCTTCCACAAGGGGGAGAGGGCGTTGGGCATGTAAGCCCTTGGGGTGTGGAGAAAACCCACCCCATCCAAGCTGTAGTACGTTAAACTGCTAAGCACATCGTCCTTAACACAAGACGATAAATTGTGGTCCGACCCCATGCTTCGGACGCAGGGTCCCCCCCAGCTCGGACATTTTTTACGCAACTTGTCTCCATGGTAATGGACTCTTCTTCACATGGAATGAGATCCTCCTTGTTGGAGTGGCATTTGTCTGCGGGGGAAGGGCTGCCTCGGAGCGTAAGCCCCTAGCCTTTCTTGCGGATGACTGCACCCATGCATCTCCGTACTTTCCCCCTGCTAAGGCCAGTGGAGTCCATTTCCCACTGTGCTTTGTCGCACCACAGGCCTCCACCCTGGAGTAAGCCCCGACACTATATGCCGCTAACCACGCATAAGCCCCTGTTTCCACTTTGGGTCGCTAAATGCGTAAGCCCCATTCTGCTTTTCATGGACGCACCCTTCACGACGTGATCGTCTGGTCCCTACTGCCTCTTGTTTCCCACACCGAGCATGACTCACGTGGGCTTAGAGCGCACATCGACCATGACATCCTCTTATGGGCCACCCCAGCGCGTAAGCCCTATCCCAGTGAACTATGTGGACTTTGCTCTGTGCTAACGCACGGTACGTAGGAAGCCTCCACGAGTTTCAATCCCACCACACGATCGTACCGACCTCTCCATGTTGGTTCCCTGACCACCTTGGGCCGCCTGAGAGAGTAAGCCCCAAACCCTTCATCCCACATGATGTTAAACTGTATTTCGTACCGCATGATGTTAAACTGTATCGCGTCTCACATGATGTTAAACTGTATTTCGTCCCGCATTACGTTAAACTGTATCACATCCAGCATGACGTTAAACTGTATTCCGTCCCGCATGACGTTAAACTGTATCCCCCCTCTTGGGCCGTCTCAGAACATAATCCCCATGTTTCACTCCACCATCCATCCTGATCCTAACCTAGGCAACCACATCCCGGTGAGAACATGCCACCCCATCCCACTCCATGATATATGGGAAGGTGCCCATGTGCTATCCCCAACATCGGTGTTCCCCCCTAGGGGCCCTTCAACCCGATCCGTTTACGCAAGACATTAAACTCGCGGCATACCTCGTGTTAATCATGGGAAGCTGAGGAAAACCTCAGATGGTACACATTCCCCATGTTCGATGTGGGATGCATCGGGCTTCCGCGCCCTCGAGAAGCCCATTGACGAGGGACCGAAGACAGAAATACCGAAGATTCCTCAACTTGACCATTCTCCTCACCGAAGGTAGCTGTCCTAAAGAGACCCCTTGGAGCGTCTTGACGGAAGCAGTGTAATTAACTGGCGTCCATGTAGATATGGCACCGGGAATGAGCTTCATGAACCCGTCTTAAATCTATGAGGGAGACCCGGACTAGGTGATGAGCATCGAGGAGGAATCCACGGAAGGAAGAACCGACATACCATTATCCCGGTTTCGATCAAGGAGCAGACATCCTTGAATAAGGAATGAATGCTGCCCACCTTTGGAAAGCAAGAATGCGGGGAAACAAGCAGTGCGTCCTCCCCGCAGAGAGATGCGAGCGCCCCGGTGAAAGCGTTGAAAACAAGATTCTTTTAGCAGAAAAGATCATGGAGTTTTGAAAAATATGAGAGTTGAAAAGGATCCTATATACATGGATCTAGTAAATATGGATATGGGAATAACCATGGAAGGTGAAACCTCAATACTTTTTCATACGGTTTCCAAACCATCTTTACTAGAAAGGATAAAGACTTCTCAGACTAGTGATGATGTTTTTTAAAAGAAGATTAATGTTTTGAATTATGGGAGATTGAGTGACTTTGTGTATGAAGATGGAATTTTGAAATTTGGGAAGAGACTTTGTGTTCCCAATATACCTGATCTAAAAAGAGATTTGTTGCATGATGCTCATTGTTCCAATTTTTCTATACACCCTGGGAGCACCAAAATGTATAGAGATTTGAAGGAAAATTTTTTGTGGGACAACATGAAGAGGGAGATTACTGATTTTTGTCAAGATGTATGGTTTTTTAGCAATTGAAAGCTGGAAGGAAAGAGCATGGAGGAGTCATGCATCCTCTTCCCATACCGGAGTGGAAATGAGATTATATTATGATTTACTTTATCATGTGACTACTAAAGACTCCTAGAACGAATGATGAAATATGGGTCTTTTTTTATAGTCTTACCAAGTCAGCACATTTTCTTTCTATAAGAGAAGATCAACCACTTGAACGTATAGAAAGACTATATATTAATTAAGTTCAGAGACTTCATGAAGTACCCGTATCAATTGTTTCTGATCGTGATCCCCGTTTTACTTCAAGATTCTGGATGTCTTCAGAAGTCCTTAGATATTGAACTTTGTTTGAGCACTGCCTACCACCCTCAAACAGATGGACAATCACAACATCCTATTCAAACCTTAGAATACATGTTGAGATCATGCTCACTTGTATTTCAGGGAATGTGGGATCAATATTTACCTCTGGTTTAATTTTCTTATAACAATAGCTTCTATTCAAGTATTAAGATGGCACCATATGAGGAGTTATAGGGAAATAGATGTCACACACAAACCTGTTGGGATGATGTTGGTGAGAGAAAACTCATAGTCCCAGAACTAGTGGAGGAAATGATGAAAAAGGTGTAGATAATCTGAAACCACATCAAAGCCGGTGAATGTAGGAAGAAGAGCTATACCTATAACCGAAAAAAGAATTTGGAATTTCTGGTTAGAGATCATGTTTTCTTGAAGGTATCTCCAGGGAAGGGAGTTATACGTTTCTATAATAAGGGTAAATTGAGTCCCAGGTACGTCAGACCTTTCAAAATTCAAGAACAAATTGGGGTTGTAGCTTACCATTTAGAAAAATCACCAAATCTCTCCAAAGTTCACAATGTGTTCCACGTATCATTGTTGAGGAAACACAAGCCTGACCCAATGCTAGTACTCACTTACAATGAATTAGTAATGGAACCTGATATATCTTATTGTGAAGATCCCTTCAGGATTTATGATACAAGAGAACAAGTGATGAGAAACTGGATGACTTTTCTGGTAAAAGTTCTATGTAGAAACCATAAGATAGAAGAGGAAACGTGGGAACCCGAGGAACTTTTGATGAAGAACCACCTGAGTCCTTTTATGCAATAGTATTCTAGAAATTTTGAGGACAAAATTATTTGATGTAGGGAAGAATGTAACACCAAATGTTTTCACAGTACGCTTCTCTTTTAATAATACAATAGTGTGTGTTGTATGCAACTTTGAGTTCTAACACACACCACAACCAATCAAAGTAGCTGTTTTGAATAGTAATTCACACTTTTTAAAATTTTATAAATTTTATCTCTCAAAATGGACATCATTTTTGGATTCGGAATTTTAAATTTATCATTGGGTGATATTTTGGTTCATTTTCGGATAAATTTTTTATTTTGATGAATCGTAAAAATTACTAAATTTTTATTAAAAACATATTTTTTAATAAAAAATTTATTATCAATAAATTATGAATTTGAGTGATTTTAAAGTATATTTATAATATATTTTTACCATTTAATACAATGATGTTTATTGGACATAATTTCACAATTAAACCGGATATAAACAAGTGTCAATCTTTTGATAATTATTATTTCTTAAAAACACGCTTTTTGTTTTGACGGTGGAAATTAATTTTAACATAATTTCTGCCACTTCTGTGTTTTGAATATGGAAAAATGGATTCAATATTTGTAATCAAGATGTCCAAATTTTGTAAATAGGTAACTTTTATATTTAGACATTTTGAATAAATTCTTTGGTAAATATTTTATTTACCATGGTTAAAAGGTAAAACTTGTAAATAAGTGTAACAATATAATATTCTAATAATAATAAATTACCTTAAAACGTGTTCTAACCTTATTGGTGGATACATGTCCGGCCATGGGAATCTCTGGGTCTATTTTGGGATCCCATGGAGCCACTTGTAGGTGATAGGGACACTTTATATTAATGTAGTTAAAGTAAATACAAAAATGACATAAGCATATATCTTTTAGAAATTTTTTATTAAAAATTGTTATATATGTTTTAATTTTGACTATAAATAGTCATTAGAAAGATTAAATGATATCCTACTCAATTGTATTTTATTTTTAATTTTTAGACCTTTAATAATTAAATTTATTTATATCACAATAATGATGAAGTATTTTCCTTATTAATGAAAGAATCAAATAATTGTTATTATAAATATCAAAATAAATTTAATATGAAACTTTTTATGAATTAATATAATTTCATTGGTTATTATAACAGGTTAGGATTTATTAAATGAATTTGGTTCTAAGTAATAATGATGTTATGAATTTATCAAAAACAAAATACCCAATAGTGTCAAAATTGACATAAAAGAGTTTTTAAAATTAATAATATATTATTAATTGATATTCTACTCCTAAAAATCTAATGTTCGGCCAAAGAACTTATATCATGATATTTGTATCACTAATGGACCCCTTGGGGGTCTCTCTTATGTAAATAGTATGTTTATTAACTTTAGAATATAAAAATACAATGTGACATGGTAAATGTCAATCTAATTAACATAGAATTAAAACTAAAAGATAAGGTTAATATAATGATCCAAACTGGTCTAAAATATATTGGTTTAAATAATTTAGACCCATAACCTCCTTATATTTTGCATAATCCACATTGGAGCCATTATAAACCGAATATGAATTTATTATTAATTAATACTTTCAGTTTTTCCTAAAGAGCCCCTCCTCCCCCTTATAAAAGGACACAACTTCTATCCAATTATTCATACCTTCATAGCCTTTTGGTTCAACCAAAACCTGCCAAATACTCTCTAAACGTCCCTCACATAAATATATAGGCCTTATTTTTATCAGAAAACCATATTAAGGAGTCATTTTGATCAAATCAAATGTAATAACCCGAATAAGAGATAATGTTTTCACCACCCTTTTTCAAGTTCCTTTTTTCATCAATTCCTACTTTATTTTTTATTTACTTTCTATAATAATAACACCAGAATCGCCTATATACTGTAATGTTATTATGAATATTTTACAACCATATTCAGTATTTTATCCATCTTTTGAATGACATGTCACCATATGTGCGTACATATGACTTACCGTCTCCACGTCGTGGTGTAATTGTTATTCAAAAACATTATTATTTGGATGGGTATGATAATGATATTTAATTGATGTAAATAATAAATATAACATGATAATGATTCTGTATAAATGATATACCATCCAATTATATATTATTTTAATATCAAAAGAATGATGTTGTCACTCATGCATACGTACGGACTACTGTCTCCACGAACGCGATGATATTCATTCCCCATCGTATCCATGGAATTATAATTCTCATTTGATGGTTAAAAATAATTTTTAAGAACTTTATATAAATCTAGATATGAATAAGATACAACCTATACATAACAAACATGACTTATGTAACAAAATATATAAAAGAAAATGAGGAAGTTAACACTCAAAATGATGATAATACTAAGATATTATTAAAAAATCAATGATAAAAATCATATATGATATCATATTATTTTATATGATTATTTTATAATTTAATAACAATTATTTCACCATTATATAGGAGGTTAACTTACTCTCAATGAAGGAAAATTACCAGGTAAGGTGTTTTCATCTCACTCCTTATTTCCTTGAGATTCATGCCATATTGTCACTATTACCATTTGTGTGGTGTATTTACTACCCATAATTGTATTCTTTGTGTAATACACTTTAATTTATATGAATTTACATATTCATTCTATGATACTTCTTTGATGGGGTGTATGTTTCGTACGCTACCAAATTTGTAAGGGTTAATTCCTCAATCTCATTATTATCCAAGGTTGTTTTGTGTAAGTATCTACAAGGACATATTTACTATGCATGTCCATGTTTCATAAAAGAGTTTTCAAAAGGAATATTTTTAAGGGAAATTTTACTAAAACATAATTAATAATATTTTAAATACTTATTCTTCTAATTCATTCTCATTAATGTCCATGTTTTCAAAAATAGTTTTTTGAGGATTTATTAATATGGACATGAATGTTTTAAAAATGTTATTTCCTTTCAAATGTTTAAAAGTGGTATGGACCACTTTGATTCAAAAATTTATTTAAATGACTTCTTTTCTAAATTGTGTAACTTTTATATGTTTTCATGAAAATGGGATATTTCTCTCAACGAGTTCTACAAATAAACTTCATCAATGTCAACAACCTATGATGGATTTTTAAGTTGATTGAAGTTGATTTATTATGATAAAAATCTTCTATATTGTATGGAAGGTTTCGTGATATGTTTGAATACGGATGTTTTATTTTTATATTACTCATGGTTTATGGTTAATGTATTGAAAATTTGTATTCTAGTTTTAATATGATTGTTTATGTTATGTTTCAACCTTTACGTATGAGTAATGCATTGGAAAATGTAAGTGATGGGTGGGGCCCGCTATAGCTCCTCGATGCATCGGTAGGTCTCATGAGTCAACTAGATGTGGAATTGGTTGAGGCCCTTTCCCAATTTGATTTATGGCTTTGGCTGAGGCCTTAATCATTTTTAGACATCTTGGTCAAGGCCTTGAATGTGTTTTCAGAATGTTCGAAATTATACATTAGATCATTATGGAAATAATATTGATGGTTTATGTGGTCATTCGACTAGTATAATACTCATTACTATGTTTTGTTATGGCATTATTTACTCAACTCATATTCTTGCATAAAATTATTCATGTTTATTATTGATAAAGGCATGCAGCTTCAATTATTTACCGTGATTAATATTTATGTCATTTTACCATTTATTACTTACCCTTACTGAGTGTTTGAGCTCACCCTTTTCTTATGTTTCATTTTCCCAGGATATGAAGAAGTTAGTTATGAGTGAGCTGAAGGCATAATCTAGGAGGCTTGGATGTTCCTAATGTAATATATTTTTGTTGTATTTATCTTCAAGCTGTAAAGTTGAACATATGTGTGAATCATATTTCCAATAATACTAAACTGATCGGTCTTTCGAGACATGATTTCTTTTTGATAATGCTAGAGTTATGTAATAATGCACCGACTCTGAGTAACTATGGTCGGGGCGTTACTGTTAACTTGTATAATCAAATCATTTTGTATAAACATATTATATTCAGATGTCAAAACTAAATCGTGGTATTAGTTATATTAATGTCAATTTTGATATATGAGGTGAACTACCCTTATAACTTGGAGATGATAAATCATCTAACTGAACCATGGTTGTTATATGTATATGATATAATGTAAATCTTGTAAGAAATTTATTCCAATATAAAGGCTTATGACATTATCACCTAGGGCATGATGACACATATGACAAAAACTTTTAATGTAAAACAGGACCCGAGTTGTTGATTTTAAAAATGTTGAGTATGAGATATTATTTAATTGACTTATGTATGTTGGTCATGTTTTTATTTAATTATGAGGTAGTCCCACTAAGTGTATAATAGAATTGTGGAATAAATGACGGGACCCTATTAGGTCATTTTTTTATTGAAATCCCATAGTATTTAACCACATGGGGGTATACCAATGTTATACAAAAATGGCTATTTAAATAATTCTTCTCTATTTAAATGGAGAAACATAAAAGTATATGGTGGAATCATACTTGATAAATACCATATATATTACATAAAATACATGTTCTTTGTTTTTGAGTTGTGCTTATTATGATGAGTTAGTTAATTAAAATTCCAATTACATCTTTGGGGGAATTTTCACTTATATATTTTAATTTTAATTTTTTTTAACAAAATAAAGTATTTAGAACCATATTGATATATGAAATTGATAAAACGATTTTTCTGATAAATTTTATTATTATTATGGGATTTTAGTTAAATAAATGGTTATTGAAATGTTGTTTGACAAAAACATTCCTATGTAGCTTGTGGTTTTAGGTTAATAAAAAATGTTGTGTATAATTTTTCTTATAATTGGATCTCTATGATTAAATTGATCATTTATAATGTTTAAGTACCAAATTTTGATAATTGAATCATATCAAATAAAACAATGAAGTGGTATTATTATTTTAACTCCATTCATGATGGTTAGCCTTACCATGTTCCTTTTTGAATGTTTGGGTGAGAACATAGAAATTTCACATGCATATTAGTTAACTTTTAATAGATTTCATTGAACCTAAAATATATGTGGTAGAGCCTAATGACTTCTTCAATGACTCTTGGATATAAGGATGACACATTCTATGTTTTTTAGGGAAAGATTGAGTTAGGTCGTGAAATATTAACAATAAAACCTAAATAATTATTGTGAACCATTTAAAATGTGTGGTGACATTTGAGTGTCTTTTATCAAAAATGTGACTCTTTATTTATAAATCAGCATTAGTTTTATATAGGTTATTGTGAAATGATTCAGACCTTGTTAAGGGTGAGATTTACGTTTAATTCTCAGATCAATAGATCAGACATGACTAGGTTATGGTCAACCACAAGGTATATTTTTGTGACATTTATTACTCATTATTTGTGGATTAATAGGGATGTTGTCTTCCGTATTTTCATTAGTGTTATATAATACCACAACGATCTAAATATTTTTTTATTGTTCATTGGATACTTGGATGTATAGAGATAATAATCCCATAGATAGTATGAAGGATGTATTTTTTTGAATATGAAATCTGAGGGTAGTATGAATTGATTGATGGGATACCCATTGAGATGATGAAATGTGGTAGCTAACCACATTAGTTTAGTGATAATCGTCTAGTATTTGAGATACTATTATTTGATCACAAGTCACATCAATGGTAGAACAGACTATGTGTTAGAATAAATTATGACTCATCCCAATGCATAATATGATGTTCCAATGTTGATAGGTTGATTCGACAAACTGGTCTGTTTTTTTTTGCCTTATTCAAAATTATAATGATGTATATGAGCATGGATCTGGGGAGAATCATGGATGAATCTATGTTTAATCTAAATCTAGTACACTTTAAAGAGGCTAGTTTTTCCTATTTTCAATTTGGAATATTGTAAAAATTAAATGGCCACTTCCAGGATCCACATTCTATAATTGAATGTGTGGGTACAATGGGATTATCACTTGTTTTAAATAAATGATTAATAGGGTACTCTTATGGTGGGTAACATCACATACAATAAGATAAGTATTCCCTTCAAATTATAAGGATCACATCCAAGAAGAACCATTTGAAAATGGGCAATAGTGATTTTTAATTCCTTTGGGGATGGTAAGTATTGGAAACATGTTAGTTCGTACAAGGTAGAAAAATAATGAAATTGGGTTTTATGTATTCAATATTGGGAAAAATTGTTAGTCAGGGATGGATATTGGTGGGTATGCTAGAGGAATCACATAATGCCTCAGGTTGTAATGGTGACATGATCAGTTAATGTTGATATGTCTGTATTATTTGATGATAAATTTTAATGAAAATTGACCAGTAGTGGGTCGATTGATTCCATCATATACTTTAGTATGGTTGTTTTGGGATCCCTACTGATCACATCATAAACAAAGTTCCCTGAGGATTTTTGGTAATTCTTGATGTCGTCATGGTTTACTCTTTTGATAGTGATGATCATGTACCCTATCTTGATATAGTATAATATGCAATGAGATAAAATAATTTATAACCTGATCTAAATTAAAACAACCTTTTTATTATTTGAATACATCATAGGAAACATGCTATAAAATCAAGGATTGTGTTATAGGCATGTCTAGTCATGAGTGATTCTTCAATTACTGAGTATAAATCCCTCTAATAGGATCATAGAAAACATATGACCATTATTAGTTGACTATCATTGGGATCATTCAGTGGTCATTGGTGTGGCAATATTATATATGTACAAATATATCACATGTAAAACCTGGGTATGAACTACTTGGTATAAGATCCATGGAATCAAATTGATGATTTTAAGGATTCACCGACCATCGTTCAAGCTCAGATGGGTTGTTATGTATGGAACAATACAATTTTTTTGGATCATGATTGTATCCATGTTTTCATTAGGGCATGAAAATAGAAATGAATGTTTTGAGAAGGAGACATTACAAAAGATAGTTATATGATTCGTTGAGTGTGGTCAGAGAAAATATTCAGGTTCATCGGTTTAAATGCATCAAAATTTACTTTTTTAAATACATCATCTATTTAAGATTATTTTATTCATATGTAGTAAACTATATGTAGTTTGACTTAGGATCTTCCCCTCCTTTATTGCATGTGGTTGGTGAAGTACTTCTTCTATCATGTCAACAGGATGTGAGGTAACTAGTGAAATTCAATTGAGGATTTTCATGAAAATATTTTTCATTTATTCTAAATGAGTTGAATTGGAAATAGATCATTCCATCAATTTGAGAATCATTCCAGAAGAATTATTAAATTCTAAAAGGTTTTTTTCATTAGATAATTATTATAGAAGGAGTAACATGGTTTAGAATTGACTGTTAAAAGTTAGAACCTATGGTGGAGTGTTATATTGGTTTATTGATGGGAGATATGATTATGTTGTCACCTGTCTAGTTTTACGGGCATTGGTAAGCGTCATATTAAAATTTTTTATTTTGAGCATTAAATCAAGTTTCTAAGGCTTTTGTACCATATAGTTAATATAATTTTTTGAGGTGTGTTGGGAATTAAGAAATAAAACATGATTTTTTATACAAAATATTACAAACTGAGTATGTTAGGTTATATTTTCATTACCCCCGATGGATTAACAATGATGTTAATTTTTACGGTGGGTAGGTTGTAACGTCTTGTCTTTTGGAATGGGTGAAATTTTCAAATGAATATTAATTTTACCATTTGGTGGAAATTAAATTATATAAAAAAATATTGAATATAAAATGAGAATTTAAATTATTAAATGTGTAGATTTTGGATGATTTCTATACCCTAGAGGTTCCCAATGAGTTCAGTAGTTTTTCAAATGAATCTGGATATGAATACACCTATTTTTGGAGAATCGAAATGAGGTGCACAACTCACTCATAGTTAGTTTAACCATGTAGATACCTCGTGAGGACCCTTTTGATAAGTGGAGTAATTTTTTAAACCATGAATTATTTTAGAAATAATCATGTGATATGGTGTAGGCGTACTGGGGACACCCATATGGGAATCACACTGTTTGATCAAAACATCAACCAAGATGACCTGTTTATTTCTAATTAACCTGTAGCTGTTTTTGGTTAGTCACATGGTTTGTCAAAACTTTCCACCCATACATGATCACATTTTTAAATGGTTTTTTCATTTGGAATTTGAGCATTCATAATAGAAATATGATTTTTTAAATCATGAATCCAAACCTTGGGCTTCATAAAAATTGAAAAATGATGATTCTCCACTATATTCATTAAAGGGTTTCAAAATAAATTTCCTCCCACCCACGTGTAGTAGTCCAATAATGGTAATTATAGTCCCCCTCATATGAATGTATTTATCTACCTTACATATTGAAAAATCCAACCATTGATCATAACATTGTTTAGACCTAACTATTTATATGACTCCACCTTCCTTCTTTCATATTTTCTTTTTTCAATCTTTGGTGTTTTCTGTCTGTAATATAATTCACCCTATTTTCAGGGTTTTATTAATTTATTTTATTTCTCTCAAACCATCGTTATTCAAATATTGATAATGGATGAGTGAATCATCAGTGGTATAATGTAGGTCTTCTAATTATTTTCCATTGTTATCTTGATCATTATATATTAGTCTGTTATGTCGAATGTTGGGATTTCATTGAATCACCTTATAAATTTTAAATTAAATATGTAAACCCTAATGGCTTAAATTGGTTGGTCATTATGTGTTAAATTTAATAGTGGTTTCTTTCTACCTTAATGAGAACCACCATATGGGTGTGTCATCTTTGTGCCTATGGTCTACATTTTTTAGGTAATTAAATTACCTGTATATATTTGTCTTTATAGTTTTACCTTATAATTACTTATAATTATCACTCATGCTTATCTATTAGATGTGATAAATAAATCCTCATGTAAGGATTAATAATGTTTAATTAGATGGAATAAATAGGATAGCCTCAAACCTATTTATAATAATAACACCGTTGAGGTATGCATTCTTCTCTAATAAAATAGATTTAATTTAAAGGTAAATTAAATTGATATGGTTGGCTCATTATCATTATTTATATATAAATTATAAGTGAAATTATTCTAGACATGTAAATATTATCTATTATTAACAATTCAATTTCGTTAATAGCTTGGATTATCACAAGGATTTTTTCTAAATATTAAATGAATCATATTTAAGAGGATCCATGGTGCCATGAATGATGCCATCTACCTCATTACAGAATGTCACTCTATGGGAATATAGAGAAATCTTGGTTACATTAATCTATATAATTGGTGGAGGGACCTTGAGTAGGGTAATTTTCTATGATCTATCACACCCTCGGGGTTGAGGATGTTAGAATGAAGTTCACATCACTTTGGTTATTGGGCATGTTGTTCCACACCCTCTTAATTAAGAGGATGGGTATGAAACTCATCATTATTATTCATGATACTCAGAAGGGAATCCTATTTTATTTATGATCCTCTGGAATTAAAACACTTATTTATTATCATTAGATTATTATTATTATTATGTGTATTATTAAACATGGATGCCCGAGTTACCCCTCGGATCCTAGAAAATACTATGTATCTGAATATATGGATATAAATTTTAATCATTATATTTTATATATATATATACATATATCAATATATATATATATATATATACTTATATGTATCATGGCTTAGGCCAAAGCATGAAACTTCATATTTGTGTCCCTTTGGACCCTGTGTGGACATTTTTAAAACATCTATCATTGTTAATTATCATTCTACAGAAAAATTGTCATAATTTATATTGACAATGTAGATATTATTCATGGAGTGGACCTCATTAGTCTTCATTTTAGTCGGGATTGTCTGGACACTACAAAAAGTACACCCATTTTGAGATTAATTAATGGTCAATGTTCTACAACCTTAAACAAATATTCATTTCATCTGATAATATGACAATACATTTTCTTCCAAATCACACAAGATGATAGACTATTACATCCTTTACATGTGTGCTTAAAATACAAGGTATGGTCTTGTCAGTCGACCTTAAATTGTAGGATCATTGTCCTTCCTTCATGATAGAAAATGGCACAACATTATGGTGTTATACATTGAGAGTACATCACCATTGTAATTGATCATCCAACATTCCAGATTTCAAGACCTAATAATGTATTTATCCCCATAGAAACACTTGGAAATTTTGTCCTGATCTGGCTACTAAACAAGGGAAATAAAGAAAAAAGGGCAACTAGGAAATATCTAATTCCTCTTCTCTCTTTGCCTAAGTTATATCTACATGGTGAAATATCCCCATAATGACAATGTGTGGCTTGATTCCCATATTTTTGTGATACATTGTGACTTGTAAATCACCAATCTTAGGTCTATCTACAACATTATTTCCCCATTCTATATCAAACCATCTTTGTCATTATCACATGATGTTAAACCACACAGGATTGCAGAACTACGCGTGTCTTGATTCTCATCCCCTCGGGATACATATTGATTCCCACAAACATTGAATTGGAGCCCATCAACAAACACTATTGTCTAAACCCTATGTCTGTAAACTATTATCCAATGTCTTCAACACATGACATTAATCTTCCCCCTACCTTGAGAAGGTTCAAAATGTCCCATGAATTATGGAATGATTTTGATTCCTCTCTAAAGAGTATTTCCACAACTGTTTTAGTTCTTTCACCACATTGTGCTCCTAGAACTATGGGTGGACGGATTCCCATACCCATGGTATATGTAGTGGCACTGAGACACATTTTCTTCATGACTGGCCATAGGTTCATTATCATTTTTCGCCCTCTTCCCAGAGTTCTGGATCAAACAATATCCCCTTAAATAATGAAACTCATAGAGAGATGTGGTGTGGCGGTAGATCTCCTTTGACATTGTTCATAATTGGTTTTTTCCATTACTACATCACATTTTCCTCCTTTACACCTATTTCCTTTTATTTGTATGGAGAAATTTACATCATTTGATAATTCATGATGGTTTCATCTATGGTGTTACATGAAAATATTATATTAATAGTCATTATATTATGTGTAACATTACTTTAAACTATATTATGGGGTCTAGAAAGTATGGACATAAATTATGTGCAATGTCTTTGTCATATGACAGAAAACTACTCAATGAATCGCCCTCGTCGTATGAAGTTTAAATATGTGTTCACTTTATTTATTAGCAAGATGTAAAACTACAATCCATCTATTTTTTCATCAGATATGATTCCATTTAAGAGTTAGGTTTGACCTTAGTTTAGACCAATGGTCCTTCAATGATCTTCTCATGATCATGGTGGTATAATTCCTAGAGTGTTTGAATCCTTTTAAATATTTAGACACTCCACATCACACATTTTATGACCCTTATTCTGATCCACATCCTCTTTCATGTATGAATGGATCCCCCTTATGGATTGGTATCATGTAGTTTTATCTCACCTACCATTTTGAGTTAACACCAAATAATGCTTTGGATGACACTTCATGTTTGGCTCCCAGTTTTCAAATGTTTTTAGCGGTTGGACCTCAATTTTTTATTTCCATATCAGGATAGCATGATGTATAAGTTGTGTCTTAAATATGGTCATTAGTTATCCTATATCTTCATCCAACCCCCATTTTCTTTTGAATTTTTATCATTTAATTCAAAAAAAATTATCCCCCTATATTTGGATTGACTCCCACACCCTTGGAATTGTCCTGCTCGTGCACCCGAAAACATTAGAAGAAGTAAATTGGAAATTTTAAGACCATTATTCTACAACGATGTCCTCTCTCACCAGGAATTCCCTAGATGGTCATTAATTAATTTTTGGGCCTGAGTACTCAATGATTAACTTAAAGTCTCATGAGGAATGATAAATTATATTGTCACCCCTTATTTCTCACATTGGGCATGACCCATTTGATATTAGAGATTGATCATTCGTTGTTCCATAGATATGATGGAGCTGAGATAATTTAAAATAATAATGAAATGTGTATGAATCTCAGAAAAAATAATGAAATCATGAGAAATGTTTTATGAGTTTGAAAAAAGGCAATCCCTATAGATTTTCCAATTCAATGGAGAGTTTGATCACATCCAACCTTCAGTGTGTGGCCTCCAAGATCAATTTTATTCATCTAAGATAATTTTATTCCTCAATTTCATCATGGAAAATCCCATCTTCTCTGATCATACTTATCTTGGAGGTTTAACTTATGAAATTATTATTTTCTCATATTCTCTACGACCTCTACCAAATTTACCCTCATTAATGATATGAGTTCCTATTAGATGTTTGAGAATAATGCGCACTCACGCATTTTCACATCAAATGGATGGACCTACTCTTCATTCTGAAATAGTTTTTGTGTTTTTAAAGACATCCTCTTGTTCTAGGAAACATCCAAGAAATTATTTATCTCTTGTATTCTTTCAGTAATGTAATCTTTGACAAGTGTATGTAGACATTAATCATCCACCCATCCAGGGCATAGATTTTGTATCCAATAGTGATGTGATTCCATTGGGCTTATCTAATCTGGTTTTGGGGTGTTCTCTATATAGTAACCCAGCATTTTCATACATTACTATTACATCATTTCAACGGTAAACAACATAATATTATTACACATATAGGATCCAAAGGATTAGTGTCTTGGGAAAACTAGGACCACACATAAAAAATACAACATATAGCATAAACATTTATTTAATTTCTTATTCTCTAGCTTCTTTTTGGCATTAGTCATATCCTTAAAACATGTATCCACCTACGGATATACATCAATAGGAGTGATCTAAAAGCCCAGTAAGATGATAGATAAGAACAATATGGAATGAGGTGAGCAAAATCAAAACCTAGGAAAAATATCTTGAACATGAGTGGAACAGAAATAAAAGACATGAAATGTGGAAATGCATAAAAATGAAACATCATGTCTTAGTGGTTAACTACCACACATACTTGTGAAAAAAGAATGATTATTGTTCCCACATAATATCAAATTTACTCATGAGATTCATCACTTTACCGAATGCATTGGAGCGCTATATAATTCTGGGTGCACCCGTCACATTTAAACATTCATATTGTGCTATATAATTTCAGGCACACCCGTCACATCATAACATTATAATTTTTCAATAATGCCACGAAGAAAATATAACATAAATGAAAATAAATAATCCATGAAAAGGAATGGGTTTCATCTCATAATAACGCATGCATAATTTTTGGGTTTCCAAAATAAAGAGGTAACAACATACATGATACATGAACCATCAACCTTGAATGAGAGGTAAAAGATGAGTTTTTAAGAGAAGAGTTCATTAGGAAAACATTTGGATTGACATAAACTACATTAGGAAACAATTATATCCCAGAAAAGGAATAATAATGTTGAATAAATGATCTTTAAGGACTGACCATATCAAAAATGGAGTGAAAGAGGTAGAACCCGAAGGATGAAAGTTGGGATCGAGAATTTCCCCTTACCTTGTACCCGAATGGTTCATTCTCTTTAATTACCTGTATAATGATATTATATTCATTAACTAAAAATTTAGAACCATGTGTACAGTAATAGGTTACATTAGGGTTTCATTATGTAATTTTATGTTCCTTTGGATGACTTATAGAGTTTAAAAACATTGTTCGGGGATGATCATTTTTATGGGTTTTTATTGGGTTGTTCACATGTATTCATAAATTAATGTTCTGGTAGAACATGGGTAAACATACAAAAATGATATTACAAGTCATCAATGATATTTAAGTATTTTTACTGATATTATAATGAATTATATTATATCCATGTTTATGAATCATTAGATAAGAATTAAATGATGGCTATTTGGGTAAATTTGGGCAGTTTATGGATCAGAATGAAATTTTTTTAACTTATTGCTTAGTAATATGACCATAATTTATTTCCATAACTTTAAATATGACATAATACATATAAAATATTATTGTTAAACCATAAAAATGGTTTCATGACCAGATATGAAGGTAGAAATTGAAGAAGAAAGCATGTCGTTCTTGAAGGTGATAAATTAACACCTCACGAACAACGTTCTCTTAAATAAAATAAAATGAAGAGGGAAAGGGTTCTGGATGATATAATATCCCATTAGAATCATAAAATTACAGTATATGTATCATACTAATGTTACAATAAAATTTTATGAAGATAGGTGTGGATAGATCAAGAAATGAACAAGAACACGAAAAGAAATCAAAGGAGAAATGGGAGGGAAATTACCTCTTGAATCCTTCTCTTGAGAACCTTCTTAAGGGACTATGCTTGGTCTTTTGATGATTCCATTAGCTCTTGGACGTGGGGGAGGATCTGGGGATGTTGTTTGGGTAGAGTTTAAAAAAGGCCTGGAGCTTGAGAGGTGTGAGGAAATGAGGGTGTGAAGGGTGGCTTTTATAGTGGAGGGGAGATGGGTTTCCTTAATATAAAATTCATTAATTTATTATTTCACAAAATAAAAGTAATAGTGAGTCTTGAAAGACCAATAATTATAATTGTATAATTTAATACAGAACCAAGTGGGCTTAAATTAGTATAACATCACACATGACCCTATAATTAGCTTATTTAGCTTATTTTGTAAATTATGGTATTTCACTATTCATCAAAAATTCAAGTATCTGAGAAAAATCCCAAAAATTACCCCAACTATTTTTTGAACTGTAGAATCAAAAAATTAATTCAATTTTTCATAAATAATTTTCTAAATATTATTAATTTAATATTTAATTAAAATCATAATTTACTTGAAAAAAAGATTTTAAGATTAAAACTGATTTTATAGTGCTTTCAAAAATTACGCAGGGTCTTATAAAATTATCTAAAAACTATATGGTATTGATTAAATAATTTATGAATAAATTTTAGAGAAATAATTATTTATTTAAATTAATTAATTAATTATAATTTTTTATTTATGACTGAAAAAATACCAAAACGTTTACTAAGGTCAAATTGTCACTTTCTAAGATTTCTAAATTTTATTTTATTATTCATAGGTAATGTTACTCTTATGTTGGATGATTTATGATTCATAAGGGTCATATTACTATTCATAAGGGTATGTTACTATTCCTAAGGGTACATTACTATTCACCAAAAATAATTTTTGTTTCATTAGACTCAAAAATGATCTTGAACACAACCGTGTATGTTGGATTTTCAGAATTCCAAACATAGGAATGACAAACTTATGTTTAAAGGTCACTTATCACTTAGTAGTTCATTATTTTCTGTTTTTATGACATAAATAAGAAGGTAATTTTCAATTGAAAAATAGTTGGTCATTACATTATTCCCCCATTAAAGAATTCCCCCCCCCCCGAAATTTCACTTTACACAAACACGTGAGGGTACTTCTCCATCATTGCCTCTTCTGGTTCCCAAGTTGCTTCCTCAAACATATGGTTTGTAGGAAACTCTTTGACAAGATGGGTTGTCTTGTTGAGTAGAACCTTATCTCTCTTATCCAGAATCTTTACTGGCTACTCCTCATAGGAGAGATCGTCTTCCAGGTGCACCACCTCTGAGTTTAGTACATGTGAGGGGTCTGGTATGTACTTTCTCAGTAGTGATACATGAAACACATCATGCACAAGAGCTATATTTTGTGGAAGTGCAAAACGATAGGTCATGGATCTTATACAGTCAAGGATCTCAAAGGGGCCAATATACCTTGGGCTTAGCTTCCCTTTCTTCCTGAATCACATGACTCTCTTCCATGGAGATAATCGAAGGAAGAATTTATCTCCAACATTGAACTCCAAGTCCCTTCGACGATTGTCAGCATTGATCATTTTATGACTTTGAGCTGCATTGATTTGTTTCAGGATGACTTGAACATTCTCTGTCATCTCTTGATCAAGATCAGGTCCAATTAGTTTCTTTTCTCCAACTTCATCACAATAGGTTGGAGTTCTACATCACTTTCCATATAGAGCTTCATATGGAGCCATCTGAATACTCGAGTAGAAGCTATTTTTGTAAGAGAAATCAACCAATGGGAGATGATGATCCCAACCACCTTTGAATTCAAGAGAGCAAGATATTAGCATATCATCAAGCATCTGGATAGACCGTTCAGACTGGCCATCGGTTTTGGGGTGATAGTTCGTGAAGAAATTTAATTCAATACTCAAAGAATATTAAAGGCTCCTCCAGAAATTAGATGTGATATTTGGATCACGGTCAGAGACAATTGAGAGTCGAACACCGTGCAATCTCACCACTTCCTTATCATATATCTTTTCATGCTATTCAAGTGAGAGGTCTTCCAGAATAGCGATAAAATGGGCATTCTTGGTGAGTCAGTCAACCACAACCCATATCGCATTATTTCACTTTGATGTCTTCGGGAGACCGGTGATAATGTACATAGTAACATTTTCCCATTCCCACATGGGTATAGGAAATGGCTCCATCATACATGTGGACTTTTTTCACTCAGCTTTAACTTGCTGACATACCAAGCACCTTGATATATATTTTCCACAATCTCCTTCTTAATGGTATCCCGCCAGATGTGTTCTTGGAGATCATGATAAATATTGGTACTCCCAGGATAGATAGAGAATGTTGTGCTATGTGCATTATCCAATATATCATTCTTTATCCTGGGTGATGAAGGCACACAAAGCCACGTTCCAAACCAAATAAAATCATCATCGTCGATATGGAACTGTTTTAGATTCCCGTCCTTTACTTCATTAACCCTCTTTTTTATCTCCACACCATCCATTTTTTCTTCCTTAATCTTCTCCTAGATAGATGATTGCGTAATGATTTGTGAAATATAGGATGTATCCCTTGCCCTTCTGATTTCCAAATCCATCCTTTGCATATCTAATATGATAGGGTATTTCTCAATCCGCAACATTGATAGAGTAGCAGGTTCTTTTCTTCTTAGAGAAATAGCTACCTTGTTCACCTTTCTGGGATGGTTGTGAATAGAGCAATCATAATCCATTATTAGCTCTAACCATCTCCTTTGATGCATGTTGAGATCATTCTGTGTGAATATATACTATTGGATCTTGTGGTTGGTGTATATGTCACAATTCTCTCCATAAAGGTAGTGCCACTAGATTCTCAAGGACAAAATCACGTCTACCAGCTCTAGATCATGCTTCGGGTAGTTCTTCTCATGGGTCTTTTATTGTCGTGAGGTGTAGGCATTCACATTATCATTTTTCATGAGTACACAACCCAATAAATTCATTGAAGAATCACATTATATCACAAAACATTCTCCACATTTCAGTAGTGTGAGTACAAGCGTAGTGATTAGCCTTCTCTTTGGCTCCTTGAAGCATCCCTCACATTCTTCCATACAGACATACTTTACCCATTTCCTTGTTAACATAGTTAGTGGGCTTGACAATCGGGAAATGTTTCTCACAAACCGTCAATAGTACCCGGCTAATCCAAGAAAACAACGAATTTCTATGACACTAGAGGGCTTGGTCCATTCCTCAATCACCTTTTTCATTAATAGATCCACAAAAATATACTCACTAGTGATCACATGTCCGAATAATATTACTCGATTCATTTAAAAGTCACACTTGTTGAACTTGGCGTAAAACATCTCCTTTTCTAATGATTCCAAAAAAATTCTTAGAAGTTCTTCATGTTCCTCCTTGCTCTTGGAGTAGATGAGAATATCATCGATAAACCCTACCACAAATTTTTTGAGGTAATGTCTAAAGAATCTGTTCATCAAATCTATGAAGATTGCAGGGGATTTAGTAAGTCCGAAGGGCATCACCAAAAACTCATAGTGCCCATACATTGTGCGAAAGGCAGACTTCTAAATAGATTCCTTCATCACATTTACCTGATGATATCCTGAACAAAGATCCAAATTTGATAAGTATTTAGCTCCTCTTAACTGATCGAACAAGTCATCAATCCTTGGGAGCGGATACTTGTTATTTATGGTGATCTTTTTGAGTTCTCAATAATTGATACACAGTCGCATTGTTCCATCCTTCTTCTTCAAAAAGAGCATCGGTGCACCCCATGGTGATGCACTAGGGCGTATGAGCACTTTATCTAGATGCTCTCGTAGCTACTTATTTAACTCCTCCAGTTCGATAGGTTCCATCCTAAAGGGACACTTTGAGATTGGAGTAGCTCCGGGCATGAGTTCAATTGAGAACAATACCTCACGATCCGGGGGAATTTTGGGAAACTCTTCATGAAATACATCACTGTATTCCCTCACGATGGGCATTTTCTAAAGGTCGTAACTTTCCTTTGACTCAACCATTTGGGTGAGGTATGCTTCTTCATAAGGAATCAACACCCAAACCATCGATGGAACTTTCAAAGGAGATTCATGAACTTCCATGAATTTTTATAGGAGCATGGGATGGTGAAAAATATGAAAAGATA
The DNA here is from genome assembly GCA_963277665.1 of Viscum album. Taxonomy (NCBI): domain Eukaryota; kingdom Viridiplantae; phylum Streptophyta; class Magnoliopsida; order Santalales; family Viscaceae; genus Viscum; species Viscum album. Next base: position 1,699,279,382 of record OY728137.1, on the reverse strand, counting down.
TTTCCTTTTCCCAACAGTTGATATGCGCTCTATATAAGGAGAGTCAGTCCATTCCCATTATAGCGTCAAATTCCACCATGGGTAGTATTACATGATTTACCAGAAAAATCATCCCACATATGCCAACAGGAGAAGAGTCAAACATGTGGGTCGCAATTATTGCACCACTTGGTGTTTTTACATATTTATCTAATTCAAGGTTTTAGGGCTTGGATTCTATAGTTCTAGAAAACATTCAAGATATAATGTAATGCATAGAACCAGAATCAAATAAGACTTTTTCCATTCTTGAGTGAATAGGAATTGTACCTTGTACGACTTCATTATCTTGCTCCACTTCTACAGTAGTGATGGCATAATCTTTCCCTTGTTACTTTGTCTTTAATGGCTGTTGATGCTGATTGCCCTTGAGAACTCGAGGTTTAGTGCACTGGTTTGCATAGTGCCCTAGATCCATATAGTTGTAGCATTAATCCATGGGTGGTTGTATCCCTTAATTGGCTACATTCTCATTCCTTTTCAGGTCTTTTCGACACCCTTGAACACGAAGTCCTTCTTTTCCACACATAAAGCATTAACTTGTCCCTTTGAGTCAGTTCTCATTGTGAAACTTCCCACATTTTTGGCATGTGGGTCATTGATTTTTCTTCCAACCTTTGTCACTAGATCCACTAGCTTGAAACTCCAACATTCATTTATTATCCCCATAGCCATCAAACCATTATCAAAACTACATATCCACATTGAGAGAACACCGAAAAACTTTTTCATAACTCCCAAAGTCTTGAATTTCAATAGCCTTTTAAGGTGTGGTTTTAATCAACTAATGAATCTATCAATTTTGCTATCATTGCTGATAAAAATACCTAAAGCATACCTTGCGTGCCTTGTGAAATTCGCTTCATATTTTGTGATATATTCCCCTTCTTTTCTCTTGAACTCTATGAATTCTCTCTCTATCTTCATGCGAAGAGTTCATGAGAAATACTTGTTATGAAACGCTGTCTTAAAGTCTTCCCATTCCATCTCATAAATTTCCTCCCTTGTCTTGGTGTTCTTACTCAATTCCCACCATTGATCAGATTATCCATCAATACAATAAACAGCTAGAGTAACCTTCTCCATCTCAGAATACTAAAGAACAAAAAATATCTTCTCCATGGAGTTGACCCACTGTTCCGCAACTAGTGGATCAGAAGATCCACAAAACGTCTTTGGTCATTACCGTATAAAACATTCAATAGCCAGTTTCTCCCTCTTTATTGAAGGAGGATGTTCCCCATTATTGTGGTTATTATTAATAAACTAGGATAATTGGGTAACCATCTCCATGATGTTTTGAAATCCACATCCCAAATCATTAGGGATGTCATTCATTCAATTTTTGTATTGGCCCCCGCATGAGTTGTTGGCCTGATTTCTCCTGGTTCCCACCATTTTCCAAAAAAGAAATTGTTAGAACAAAACAAAACTAAACAAGTCATGAATAACTTATTCATTTAGACTATTATACCAAAAACACAACCTATGTGATCCCTAGGTAAATATTCCTATGTGCATATTTTTACTTAGTCTCATACTATAGGTTTTCTCTCGGGTTCACTAATCCTAATTCCCAAATTAACTAAACCATGCTTATGATACCAACTATAGAGACCAGGCCTTTTCAGATATTACTATTATTTCATTTAAAAGATAAATAACATAATTGTACTACACATAGATGATACAAATGATTAGTGTCTTGGGAAAACATTGACCATACATAACAAATACAACATCTAGCATAAACATTTATTTAATTTCTTCATCTATAGATTCTTATTGGCACTTGTACTCTCCTTAGTACATGTAGAAACTAGAGGATATACATAAAAATGGTACACTAGAAGCAAAGTAAGAGGATATATAAGAACAATATAGCATGGTGTGAGAATAATCATAACATAGGAAAAAGATCATGAACATGAGAGGAGCATAAATAAAAGACATGAAATGTGGCAATGCATAAAAACGAAGCATCATGTCTTAGTGGTTAACTACCACACATACTTTTGACTCAAGATAGAATCTCTTTCAAAAATCATTTCACATTTACTAATGATATTAATCATCTTTCCCGATTCATTGGAGCTATATATAATTCAGGGCGCACCCGTCCCATATAAACATTTATATTGCACTATATAATTACGGATGCACCCATCACATCATAACATTATCATTTATCTTTCATTACATAATGAACATATAAAATAAATGAAAATAAATAAACCATGAAAATTAATGGGTTTCATCTCATAATAACACATTCATAAACTATGGGTTCCCAGATGAAATAGGGAACAACATACTTGATACAAGAACCGTCATCCTTGAATGAGAGGTAAAAGTTGAGTTCTTAATAGAAGAGTTATTTCGGAAAACATTTGGATTGACATATAATTCATTATAAAACATTTATATCCCATAAAAGGAAATAATATTTTAAAAAAATGATATTTATGGACTGACAATATCAAAAATGGAGTGAAAGAGGTAGAACGCGAAGGATGAAAGTTGGGTTCGAGAATTTCCCCTTATCCTGTACCTGAATGATTCCTTCTCTATAATGTCTTGTATAATGAAATTATATTCATTAATTTCAAATCCCGAACCATGTGTACGTTAATAGGGTTCAATATGGTTTCATTATGTCATTTTATGTTCCTTTGTATGACTTAAAGAGTTTAAAAACATTGTTCGAGGATGTTCGTTTTTATGGTTTTTTCTTGGGTTGTTCACTTGTATTCATAAATTGATGTCTGGGTAGAACATGGGTAAACATAAAGAAATGATATTACATGTCATTAAATGTATTAAAAGTGTTTTAATTGTCTTATAATTAATTATATTAGATCCATGTGGATGAATCATTAGATATGAATTAAATGATGGTTATTTGAGTAAATTTGGGCGGTTTTGGATCACAACAAACTTGTTTTAATTTATCACTTAGTAATATGGCCATAAGTTATATCCAGAACATTAAATAGGATATTATAAATATAACATATTCCTGTTCAACCATAAAAATGGTTTCATGACCAGATCTTATGTTAGAAATGGATGAAGAATGCATGTCGTTCTTGAAGGTGATAAATTAACACCTCACGAACAACGTTCTCTTTAATAAAATAAAAGGAAGAGACAGAGATAGTTGGATGACATAATATCCCATTAGAATCATAAAATTTCATTATATGTGTAATAATAAAGTTGAAATACAATTTTGATAAAGATAGGCAGGGAGAGATCAAGAAATGATCTTGAACTTGAAAGGAAATTAAAGGAGAAGAGGGAGGGAAATTACCTCTTGAATCCTTCTCTTGAGAACCTACTTAAGGGCCTATGATTGATATATTTATGAGAACAACAGCTCTTGGACATGGGGTAGGGTCTAGGTATGGTTTTGGGAAGTGTTTAGGGAAGGATTGGAGCTTGACAGGTGTGAATAAATGAGGGTGTTAAGGGTGGATTTTATAGTGGAGGGGAGAGGGGTTTCCTTAATATAAAAATCATTAGTTTATTATTTCCACAGAAGTCAAGTAATAGTTAGTATGGAATGAACAAGAATAGTAATTTTATAATGTAATACCGAACCAAGTGGGATTACCTCAGAATAACATCACACATGACCCTATAATTAGATTATTTAGCTTATTTTGTATATTACGGTATTTCACGATTCATCAAAAATTCATGTATCTCAGAAAAATACAAAAAATTACCCCAACCATTTTTTTACTTGTAGAATCTAAAAATGAAGTCCATTTTTCAAAAATAATTTTCTAAATATTATTAATTTAATATTTAATTAAAATCATAATTTACTTAAAAACCCGTTTTCAAGATTAAAACTGATTTTCTAGTGTTTTCGAAAATTACGTAGGGTCTTATGAAATTATACAAAAACTCTAAGACATTGATTAAATAATTTATGAATATATTTTAGGGAAATAAATATTATTTTGAATTAATTAATTAATTATAATTAATTATTTATGACTTAAAAAATACAAAAAACGTTTACTAAGGTCAAATTGTCACTTTCTAAGATGTCTAAATTTTATTTTATTACTCAGAGGTAATGTTACTCTTATGTTGGATGATTTACTATTCATAAGGGTCATATTACTATTCATAATTGTATGTCACTATTCCAAATGGTACTTTACTATTTACCAAAAATTATTTATGTTTCATTAGAATCCAAAAACCATCTTAAACATAACAGTGTATATCGGATTTTCAAAATTCCAAACATAGGAGTGACAAACTTATGTTTCAAGTTCACTTATCACTCAGTAGTTCATTATTTTGTATTTTTATGACATAAATAAGAAGGTAATTTTACATTGAAAAACATTGGGTCATTACACTCTATGATTCCCTTGATCGAAATCCATGACTAGTGATTTAAATCTATGCTATCCACATTGTCATAGTTTGACTCATCCATCTCTATTTGGTCAGCGTGATCAGACTATGAAAATTTGGCTATGAGTTTAGTGAAGGGATGATCCTCTATCATTATAATAGATCAGCTTGGATACATGTCATGTGATTGATCTTCATCACATAATTCCATTTCTATGAGATTGTTCATATCATTATTAGGTTACACCCCACCTGTGGATATTAAAATCACCATGATTTTTGTGGTATGATCAGATTAGGTGCTTGGTTCGACTTAAATTGGAATTTCTTGTCTATAAATGATCCCTTGAACCAGTAACCATCTTCACCAGTAGTGTACAAACTTTTTAAAGAGCTTTATAGAGATAGGATATGATAGTTAACCTAGGTGAATATAAAACATGTACAAATTTGTGAGGTGGGATGCTTACAAAGGTTGAGTGATGATTGCTCGCATCATTGGGTTGTTATTGATGGAATCCTTGAAATTTTCCCACCCCCATATTTGGTTGGTTAATCAGTTATTATTGTAGAATCCACCCGGTTTGTGAAAAACCAATAAACTCTATATCTACTAGAACATGGTCATATGTGGTTAATATCACATCTTTTTTCCCATGGGAGAAGTAACTTCATACAAGGCTCTATTGTGTAGAACAAATTTCAGTGGAGAAACATTAATTAAAGTGAAAGATATAAAATAATAGTATAGTCTAGTGATGACCTCAAGAGCATTGGAAAATCCTCAACATGTGGTCTTCTCTAAGGACACAACAATTCTTTACTCAACAGGGCTTCCCCTATTTTCTGATTTTATCGATGATCCTTTTGATTACTCATGTAGAGAAAACCGCTCTGCATGCATGACATCAGATAGTGCGGTGGAGATTCCAAGTCCCGAAGTACATTCATGAAATCATTCATTAGATTCAGAGTTCCCCAAGAGTGAACTATGCACTCCATCATGGAAACATATTTTCCCCCACTACGCAAGATACCCGAAAGTCAATCCTAGAATGAAAAATTCTCTAATGTTCTTTTTTGAATTTTATTAGGTGGTCCAACTTTTTGAAAGGACTAAGGAATTACAATATGACATCCCAAGATTCATAATCCATATGTTGGAAATCATCCTTGGGTATATCTATTAAATTCCCCCCTTCTTATATACTTGGGCACTTATTTTGTGGAACCCTCTTGATAGAACCCCTTCATCCAAATACATCCCAACTCGGTCCACTAGGTATTCTACTAGTTCCCTTCTTCAATATCTTCTTTATCCAGGACATAGAACAATAATCCCCATAGATAATGCTCTAACACCATGATGTGAAGCTCCCCTACAACAACAATGTGCTCTTGACATTGACTATCTTTGACATATAAGTTGATGGGGTAATCCATCACCACCCCGAGTGGTCCATTAATTCATTATCTCTCCCAGGTAGGCTGCCTCATGGATTTTCATATACTCTTAATCAATCCCATAGGTTTTTTTAGGTGGAGGTTACTCATTCCAAATCATTCCATATTCTAATGTGAACAGAAGCCCCAATTTCATTATCACAACTGATTTATCTTCCTGACGTACCCCCATGTGGGAATTGCGGCTTTATCTCTACATACATTGAAACATCCTTGTGAATCAATGTGGGGTGTATAGATAAATAATTGGCTCAAAATATACCCACACTACCAGTGATCTACCTCAAAAGGTAAGAGATTTGAACACTTCTCTTGAGTTCCCAACCATCATTAGTTACATTCCCATTGAGAAATGGAATGGATGAATGTTTAATTCTTCCTCCCTATAGTTCTTGTTTGTCACCCCTGTTAGGTTCACCTTGAATGGTAAGCATCCTACCAAATTCAGAAATGAATTTTAAAATAATGACTTAGTATGGGAGATTGTATTATACTATTCATATCCTCCCATTTTTTCTGCCACCCATTCATTGAGAAATTGGATTTGTATGTGTATTTGTTTTGGATTCGTCCCCTCACTAATATTCCAAAACCCCTTCTATAGCTTTGATAAATTCTGAATCAGGATTTTGATACGTTGCCCCATTTTCAGCATGACCATAACAATAAATGTTATTGGTTGATCAAACATTTTTTCATCTATGTCTAGAAGCATCCATCCACAAATGAGTGGTCATATTAATCCATCCAACCTATCCACTAGTTTGTGATATATGTTAATGTAGTATCACCATAACATAATATGGCTATACTCCATTATTCACTAGTTGGAACCTTCCTTATTGCAATGAGACCCTCTTGTATTGGTAAGAGTCCACATGGTGAGTTTCATGGGTTCCTCCTCCCCTCAATAGGACTCTATGGAGGGAAATTCTAAAAACAGAAGAACAAATACTTGAAGAATATATTACTCACCATCTTCTTATCTTTTTCCACACTCGGCACCAGGTTCATAAATTCCATTACTAGCCATGGAATATTGTATAAATCATATATTGAATTCTCCACAGGGATAAATTTATCCTACGTTGAACCCAGAAATGGTTTCCCAGGTACATGGTGGAGGTCCAAGAGGATGATTAGGACCTTATTGTGATGAAAATGATAATTTCTCATCCTTGGTGAACATTAACTCAGCAGATCAGGCATGTTAAATTTGATTTGACAGATGTTGAATTGGGATGGGAACAAAGCCTTATACAGTCCTTCATGCCTTATCCTGGCTCCAAACATTATACAGGATGAACATAACCTATAGGCCATGGCCCATTCCTCTATGGAGTTTACTCCCTAGAATAAGTCCTAATTTCTGGTCTATCATATCTCTAGATTCCACAAATCCACCATGATAAAGTTATGAGGATGTGATGGAGATTCCACCAGTTGAAAATCTACCCCCATCAACATTGTTGAAATGGTTGTAAATAGATTCATCAGTGATAATTGAGTGACCCTTTCATTTATCATCATTGTAAACCCAGAACCCCTAGTATTGACACTATGTGCCAAAAATCCAGTATGCGGGTCCATCCCTAGATACTTCAGGGGAAAAACATATTTCCTCATACCAAAACCACACATAGTCAGCCTATTTCAAATAGGATAATCCTTTTGTCCATATGACATTAGTTTCGGTAGATATTGTTCATTATAATGACTCCAAACATTCTATTTTATCATGATGTTGTTCATCATATCTTTTCTATGCAGAGAATATGCCAGAACCTCTTAGGAAGCTTCCCGATTGTCCGTTGGTTCAAGAGTTTGTTGATTAATCTTTTAGGATCACATATTGCATTGGTAATTATCATTCATAGAACACCACATCATGGAGACTCAATGGAATCAACATGATTCATGGAGAAGAAAAATAAAATGAGTCACCAATTTTCAAAACAGTGTTCGTGGAGCATCGGTCAGAGGAACCCGGTTCGCAGAGATCGTTCACGGGGGGTGTTGGAGATTAACGATTGATGAACACAATAATTTTATTATTGAAGGATTTAAATGTAATAGGGGTCTCCTCATTCTGAATTTCTTGGTGTATCCCCAATGATATTTTCTGTACATAACACATTCACAGGATTCATGACAATCTTTCCACTACACTAAATAAGACAACGTCATTTTTCATTTTCATGATCAAAAGTCTTTTGGTGATTTTTTCCTCAAAATTAAACAATAATTTTCCCCTAAAATCCAATTCTGCGGGGGGGGGGGGGATTTTTTGGCAATGAAATTTGTGTCTGGGATTGACTATGTATGGTCGAGACCATTTTGGAAAAAATTAATCCTTACCAATCAAAAAAATCCAAAGGGGTCTATTTCATGAATACCCTTCACGAAGAACCTACCAAAAAGAAACATGAATCAGGTTTATAGATAACTCTATGAGTCTAACAACCTATAATAATTTTGCAATGTACGTTGAAAAATTCCTTCATGAGTCAGACAAGTTCTGCTACTGCCACCATGCCACGCGACAGAATGCTTTATGAGTCTGATGTATCCACATATATTAACAAAATTCAATTTCCTTTATATCACACCTCTGAGCATCGTGATTTTAGGTGCCTATAAATATTATGCCTGCCACACCTAAAATCATCTCTACCTTAACTATTCACATTCCAATCTCCCATTTTATGATGCCCCATTATAATTCCTTATCTAGTGAGTAAATTAGTCACCCACAACATTTGAGCATTGTGAAAAATATTTCCCCTTGTTCTCAATTTCCTCCACATAAAGTGGGGCTACCCTTCGTGAATTTCCCTACCCATTGCAAATGTTGGAGTCCCACCTGGGCACTCAAGAGTTCTCAAAGAATTAATCCTTCCCAAATAACCCTCCAAATACAAGGAAACCCCCTACTTAGGAAGTCTCCATGATTTTGGAAGCAGAGTCCTTCACATAATTTTTTTTCCATGTTTCAAGAAGAACATTCCTTCTCGATGCTCCCTTGGATTGTGGAGCCCCATAGCATTGTGGATCTCCACGTAGTGAGGGCCCCTTCTTCATGAACCTCTTTCCCAAAGAATCCATCTAGGCTCATACACCATGATTTCATGATTCCATGTGTTGTTTCCCTCATTACAGTGTCCTTATTTTTTCTGTTTTTCATAGGTACACTGATTCTTATTGTTTTTTGGAATAGCCACACTAATGTGGACCCAAAAATTTATTTTTCATTAACTGACATCATATCGATCCTTTTTTTTGCCTTCCCATCCACAGGTGCAGGTAGGAATTTGTTATGTAATTACATGGGGTAAGAATTCTATTCTCCCCATACAAGCTGTAATTTGTTAAACAACCATGAATTGTTCTCCTCACCCATGATGTTAAATTATATTCTCACCCCATTAAATGTAAATGGGGTGTTCTATCTTGAGCATTATCCATGTACTATAGTCTCTAAAAAATAGATATATACCTCTCCCTATTCGCAACTTTTTTCTTTTTTTTAGTTATAAAATATTTTTATGTGGTATGTCTTGAGAATTTCAATAACATGTTCTTATATCCATGATATTATGTCTTTATACATTATTATTAATATCTTATGAATTTCTGAACTCTTTCCCCTCTCTTTATAATGATTTCTAAAACCATGCTCTATAGCCTTTATGTTGGAGAAATGTTTTCTAAAAAATCCCTCAATTTTTCTCTTGAAAATAACTTATTTTATTTATTTTAATTCCCAAATTTTTTTAATTTTTATGATTATTCATCAAGATATAAAAATTGTGTATATTTTATTCTTGAATTTAGATACATAAACCCCTCATCCCCTTTCCATGTTGTATATATGAAAAAATGTACATGTTTTTATGCACTTTTTTAAAACATCAGATTTTTTATATGAAGCCCATTTAAATTATTATATTTGGATTTTTATGAAATGTTTTATTTTTATTTATGTCAATCACATGAATATAAATACATATTAATGTTAAAACTTGATTTCACTCCAATGAGTTGGGTAGTGAAATTAATCTCTAGAGATGACATGTTTTATGATACCTTTGTGAATAACCTTGGTAATTTTTATGACACGTTGTCAATGGACCATGGTGATATTCTTATTAATGACTACATTAAATATTTAAGCCACATTTTAAATTTATGTTTCAATTTATTACTATTATGATATTCCTATTTATCATGCATTTATGATATTCCCCATATTCTTATTGATATCTCTCAAGTTCACATGTAAACTATTTCACTTGTTTTCGTAAATGGTCCTTCTTCTAACCCATTCCTTTGATATATGAATCCTAGTTATGAGATGCAAAAAATTTTATTTAGTATTATCTTTCAAAGAATCCTTTAAATATGATTAAAATAATGTAATATTTTATATGTATATTATACTTTTTTTCTTATATACTAAACATTAATGATACTCTCTATGTAATATAATGAAAAGTTAAGTAATGAGTAGTTATTTTTGAAAATTGGGATAATAATTTTTTTTGAAGAAATCTAAAGAAAAGTCTAAATGTAGAAAAAATTCTTTGTATTTTGTTGAAATAATATGTAAGTTGTTTCTAAATAAATAAATCTATGTCGAGACACAAGAAAGTGGATGTGGATCTGGCATAGATATATCTAGGGGTAAAAACTGAAAACAATGCATTGAACTAGACATAAATTGTAGTTGGTGCATGACAACGTTCCTTACATCACTCCTAGTTTGACACTATTTGAGGATATTTCTTGTTAATCATAATATCTTTTTGAATCATTATAAAGAATTTATAGTGAAATGTAAATATATTCTAAACATGATGTTTGAAGACATCAAAATAATTTATAGTTAAAAGAATATGAAATGTAATAAGTTTCTCTGTAGAATTATATTATTTTATAAAATAGTGAGAAATTGGAGGCACCATGGAAATGAGGACCACAATGAAAATGTGCTGATGGCCCTCCAATGGAATCCAAAATGGAATAAATAATGACAATGATGAACCAACATACTCATGTTATGAGAAATAACCTGAATAATGTTTAGAGTCTGATTTAACCATGAAGGTAACAACTTTCTAGTCATTCCTTTATGTGTCAATGGCCACCAACCATCAATTCATCTACCTACCCATTGATTCATGAACAATGGATCATCTCTATCAAAAAGATCATTCATGTGCTCTGCTATTCAGAACAAGATAAGGTCACCTTGGCTATTTATTGCTTAGAGGGAGAAGTTGATCAATCGTGGGAACGGATTAGAAACATGATTCCAATAGTTGAGGTTTATGTTAGTGATTTGGAAGAGTTTATCAGTATCTTCTTCTATATGTATTTCCCGCATTCAATGAGAATTAAAATGGGGAAGAATCTTCTTGAGCTAAAGATAATAGATAATGAATCTGTGGGATGATACGAGATAAAATTCACAAGGACTTCATGTTTCACCTGTAGGTTTTTCATAGATCTAAATGATAATATTGATAGATTATTCAGTAGAATAGAACCTCATATACGGATGAATCCAGCCAAACGAGACTACGATAGGTATGAAAAGATCATCTAGAGTTCAATTAATGTCAAATGGAGTTTGGTGTGATGTAGTGGTCTCATAAATCCAATGGTAAGAAGAAATAAATAGAGATAAGAATATATAGGAGCATTGATTAGGGAATAGGAGGCATTAATGTACAACATACCATGTGGAATAAGTGTGTGATGAATCATTTAAGAAACTTCCTACTCATGAGTGGGAATCTCTAAAAGTGTGGAAGATGGGGCCATACTGCATGATATTATTGTAATGAGGTGAAGCCTCAACTACAAAAAAATAACGACAATAAGAAGCTGGTGTATGCCCTACCTAAATTCCAATGCTTCAAGTGTGGATAGCAGGGGCACATTTCCTAACATTGTCCAAATCAGAGTGTAGTGGAGGGTAATCACCATCATCCTCAACAAAGGCCAAGAGAGAAATGTCATTCTTTTTCTATAATGATAGTTGTTGTTAAAGATCTAAATGTTGTGGTGGAATGTACTCTTGTTGTTCTCTCAAATAAATTAATAACTTTATTTTATTTTGTTCTAAACATTCCTTTATTTCCAACAAGTTTTAAAGGAATTTAGAATCCACCCCTGAATTTCTAAAAGCTGAGTTATCGGTCAAGACTCTTGGCGGGATTATCCAAGCATGCACAATATTTCAAAAAAATAGTATTTTGTTTCCTGAGCACAATATTATCGCAAATATAGTATTCATTCACATTCTATAATTTATTTTTATACTAGGGATGGACTGGCTCAAAATGTATAATTCTATGATAAAATATAGAATCAAGGAAATCGCAGAAGTCCTGAATATGAAACCTATAGTAATATTTCATGAAGAGATACCTATACAGGATCTTTTTTGTAGTACCGCCTCCAATAGATTTCATTATAGGGTAGACTAGTGAAGAAGAAGACAGAAATGAGAGTATAATGATATAATATTTCCCCATCATCCTTGAATACATTGATGCATTTCCTAACAAGTCATCTATATCTCCCCTAGAAATAAATGTAGAGAAATCCCATGAAATCATACATGGATCTCATCTGATATCATAGACCCCATATAGGATGGAAAATATGGATCTAGAGGAATTAAAGAAACAAGTCGATGATCTTTTGGAGAAGTGGTTCATCCAACAGAGTGTGTCTCTTTAGAGATCACCTATTCTATTTGTGACGAAGAAGGATAGATCAATGTGGATATGAATTGACTGTAAATAACTGAATGATATTGTAGTGAAAAAATAACCTCTTCAGTGAATTGATGACTTATTTGACCCACTTCGCGGCGCTCAATTCTTCGCCACGATTGATCTTCGATCAAGTTATCATCAATTGTTTGTGAAGGAAGAAGATATTCTAAATCTTAATTTGAGTCATGATATGGTTATTATGAATTTGTTGTTATGCCTTTTAGGTTGACTAATGTTGATGTTATTTTTATGGATTTGATGAAAAGAATCAATACGGACCACCATGATAAAATTGTGGTAGTTATTGTTAATGATATTATGATATATTCTAAAATTCGTGAGGAGCATGAGGATCATCTAAGGGTTATTTTACAAACTCTATATAAAGAAATGATTTTTTGGAATGTATAGTTAATTTAAAGATTGGTTAAAAAAGTTTTATTCATTTGAAATATTTTATCCAATAATGGAATCATAGATAATCCTACAAAAAAGGTTATAGAGAAGTGTCCTATGCCTACAACAATAACTGAGATTTATAGTTTCCTTCAATTAGCAAGATATTATTAGAGGTTTTAAAAAAAATTCCACAAATTTATAATCCATTAACCATGTTAACTAAAAAAGGTATCAAGTTCATATATACAATGGTGTGTGAGGTATGTTTCCTATATAAAAATAAGGGATTGGTTAATGCACCCCTGATAACTCTACCTTAATGTGGAGAAGGATTCATTACTTTTTGCGATGCATATCTGAAAGGGATTGGGTGAGTCCTCGTGAAATATGAAAGACTAATTTCATACACATATCTACCATTGAATTCTCATGAGAAGAACTCTACTACTCATGATCTTGAGGTGGATGTGAATTTTGGTTCATTTAAGATATAGAGGAACTGTCTTTATGGGGATAAATGTGATATATACACATACCATTAATGATTGATGTATATTTTCAGACGAAATGAATTGAAAATAGAATATAAGAGATGTATGGAACATCATAAAGGCTATGATAGGTCAATTAATTATCATCCAAGAAGAGAAAAAAAAATTAACAAATGCATTATGTATTAAGGACCGAATTGTTCTATCCATTGGGGAATTCATAGAGATCTCTTGATTCAAGACCTAGTGAAAATGGCCATTAAAATTATAAGGGATGATACATCATCAACCCTATCGAAAATTATTTCTCAACCTTCATTACTATATCAGATCATGAAAGATCAGAAAGAATATTGTTTTTATAGAAGAATTTCGATGTTATGATATATGTGAATTTTTTTTAGTTCAATATAGATCAAAAAGGTGTATGGATATTTTGTATTATACTATGTGTTGAATCAATCCTGCAAATAAAGAATAAGACGATAGATGAAAATCATAGCTCTACTTAATATATACATCCTGGAAGAATAAAAATATATATATACCTTCATGATCATTATTGGGGGATAACATGAAAAGGGATATTACCAACTACACTACCATGTTAGAGTGTTTCATTAAGTGAAGGTAGATCCACAACTTATTAAATGGGTATTATAACTACTACCCATACAAGCATGGATGTGGGAGAATATCAATTTATACATTGTCACTGGTCTCCCAATAACGTCCAATGGGAACATTGTGATATAGGATATAGTGGACATCTCCCTCAGACATCCCATTTTATCTCTATTCAGAATGATTTCCCCCTTGATAAACATTACAAGATCTACATGAATGAAGTGGTAAGGATACATGGGGTACCACATTCTATCAGTTCTGATCATGATCGATGGTTCACATCGTTATTAGGGATAATTATTCAACATGATCAGAATACTAAAATGAATTTCAGTATGGCCAATCATCTTCAAACTGATGGAAAATCATGAAGTACTAATCAAGAACCTAAGGACTTGCAGAGAACATGCTCAATGGGAATTAAAGATGGATGGGATCATCATCTCCCACTAGTTGAGTTCTCTTACAACAACAGATTCTATTTGTTCATTCCAATAGAACCCTATTAATCTAAATATGGGATGTTATTATAACTTTTACATGTTGGGATAAATCCGTTGAGAAAAATAATCATGCACCTAATCTTTTGCATGTGATGATATAAAAGGTTAATTCCATCCAACAATGCATTAAGACTTCTAAAAGTCAACAAAATATCTATGTAGAAATCTGTTGAAGGGACTTGGAGTATGATGCTGGTGAGAAATTATTTCTTCCAAAAGTACCTTGGAAGAGAATCACTAGTTTTGAAAATAAAGGTAATGTAATACCTAGGTACATTAGCCCCTAGGAAATCCTTGATCGTGTAGGATCAATGTCCTTCCATTTTTCACTTCTTCCAAATCTAGATCAAGTTCATGATTTATTTCAATGCATACATAATGAGGATGTACATACATGACCCATCACATGTACTAAATCTAGAGGTGGTCTAACTGGATCATGACCTATCTTTTGAGGAGTAGCTGGTGGAGATCATGGATCATACAGATAAGGTAGTACACATCAAGACTACCCACCTTGTTAAACTGTTGTGGTAGAACCAAAAATATGAACAAGTGATGTTGGAACCCCCATTTTAACTGAGTATAATATTTGAAATTTCGATGGTGAAATTTCATTTGGGGGAATAATGTAATGATTATAACTTTTTGAATAATATTTGTTTCCTGAAAAGGTGGGTTATATAATTATTTCACAATAAAACTTTATCCAGTAAAATGATGTTTTTAATTTAATATGTAACCATCTACTTTGACCATTTTATAACCATTGGTTTATTATGACCATTGTTCTATATGTCCATTAGAAAATATACTCTCATTAATAATTTTAACATTATAATTATTGTATATAAATAGAAATGACAGTCGAAATCTAATGCTGAAAGATGAATCGATGACCAAACCTAGTAGAGATATGCCTTAAGAAGCCCATTTTTCAGAACATGGGAGGGAGGAAGAATATTTGGGCTTCACTCTCGAACTAGTCCAATCCACGCTTCAACATGTGATGCTTGAATGAAATCTGTTTTAAGAGAAGTTTAAGGTCGTAGAAATTACCACTCAGGTGATGTTATCTGATCCACCAATTGACTCTGTCATTATTTTGCAACGTACTATTAGGTCCTACATGTTAGTTATAAGGGGATATGTTTCAAGGCATTAGATACTTAATGTATATTTGCTTTATGTAAATAAAAAAACTTATTTCATATTTATTGATTCAAGAATAGCTTTTCATAATAAAAATAAAATTTTAAAAATTTATTGGTTTAGAAGAGAATTTGTACAATATAGAAAATATATAAATGTTTATAATAAACTATGAAATAATGAATAAAACTTATCATAATGAAATATTATTATAAAAAAACTATTGATTTATTAAAAATGGGAAAAAAATTTATTTTTTTAGAAATATTAATATGCATTCACTATGCATTTTATAACTTCTATTATTTTTAATAAATTATTATTTTTATATATAAAAGAAAATTTATCATATTTATAGATTTATTATGATAAATTATATATCATTTTGAAACTCAAAATTTTGATATTAGGTTAGAATTAATTTAATATATTTTTAAAAAATGTTTTTTTCTGATGAATTATAAACAATACAATTTTGAGTTTTATTGTGTTTAATGAAAACAGTAATGATGTAATAATGATGTGATAATTCTAGATGTATCTTTAGGAATAATAAATGTAATCAGGTTTCACATGTTGCTAATACCATGGTAAAAAACAATGGTAAAGCCCATGGTTTTTAAATACCAGAAATGAGGTGTCCCTTGGAAATTAATAAAATATTCCATCAATTTTGCAATAAATACCTATCATTTTCATCTTTTATTTCATTACAAATACCACTTGAAAAAATCTACGGTCATTTTACCTCCCAATTAGTCTTCCCATGGAGTCCTCCAAAGGATTCATCAAGCCTCCAAAGGTCCCAACCATCGAGTTAATGATGTTACTCTTCAACACAAGGGAACCTTTCACCCTCCACTTTCTACAGCGACTTCTTTTATGTTATATCATTCAATTTCCATTTTATTATTTTTAGGTATACTATTATGTATATTTATTTAGGTATCTTTAATATCCAAATGTTTATAAACCCTTTTATCTATTGTCAACTTAATTTCTGAATTAGTATGAGATGTCGATTGGATGCCGAATTTTTGTAAGGGAATTCAAAACTTCTCTTTTTTAAATTCAAAATTATATATTATGTAGTATCTCTTGAAAATTTCAATACCATGTTATTATCTCAATTATATTAGTTCATTATACTATATTATAAATCTTTTATAAATGTGTGACCTCTATCCCCACTTTTTTATTTTTTTTTGAAAACCATGTGGCATAGTCGTTTTGCAGTAGAATTTTCGTCTCAAAATATCACTCTTTTTATAATGAAATTGCCTGATTTTATTTATTTTAATACCCAAATCAATTAAATTTTTTGGGTTATTCATAAATACCTAAAAATGATACATATTTGATTCTGTAATTGACTTAAATAAAACCTTCATCCAATTTTTGTGCGTTATAAATGACATAATGAACATGTTTTTATGCACTTTTTAAAAACATCCAAATTTTGATATGGAAAACATTAATTTTCTTCTATTTTTGTTATTTAGGAAATTTTTTAATAAATATGTGTATAACATTAAAATAAAGACATTTTAATTGTGCCAACTGATATCACTCTATTGTATTGTGTAACGATATTAATCTCTAGGGATGAATTTTTTATGAAACCATACTAAATAAACTTGGTATTTTTTAGGAATTATTAGCGGTGGAACATGGATATATGCTTATGAATGACTAAATTAAATGTGAAAGAACATTTTCATATTATGTTTCAGGTTATTATTATTATAATATTCATTTTTTTCATGCCTTTATGATATTCCCCATATTCTTATTGATATCATTCAAGTTCACATGTAAATAGTTTCACTTGTTTTTCTTTACTGGTTATTATTCTCAACCATTCATTTGATGTAAGTCTCCATTTTATGAGATATCGTAATTATACTTAGGATGAAATTTTCATGAATCATTTCAATATTATTAAAACAACATTATATGTTTCCACGTAATATGTACCTTTTTTCAAAGAAAATAAACATTAATGATACTATGTTAGTAATGTAACATGATGATATATAATAAGAAGGTGGGATTTCATTGTCTATGTGTCAGTATATATCTCGTTATAAAAAGATTCAAGATGCACCTAGATCATGAAAGTTTTATGTAGTTTATTTTCATGGAATGAGGACATTGGCAATGTTGTTGTATGTCATGTGGTATGGCCATGATAATTTCGTGTCTTATGCCAGTTAAGGGGTAAAATGTTCTACAATGGGGTGGAAATGAGGTGATTTGGGATTATACATGGGATATTTTAATTCTTTATTTCTCATATTTGAACAAGAGGGTATATCGTCCCGCTAAGGGGTTAGAAAGATGTGGTTGGAAATTATACATGAGGTGGGGGCTGAGATTTAATGGATCGTGAGGTGGTTCTCATGTTATGGTATTTTAGATGTTTATTAACAACAAATGTGTGGGATTTTAATAGTTTAGGAAAAAGGACTTTTGGTAAAGAAAACTGGTGTCTTATAGTTTCCATGTCATACAATTGTGACTATATGTCTTGTAGTTTATCATTTTGTGACATGGATGACGATTCCATGAATCTTAACATCACATGGAAAAATTGTGATTTCATGAAATTTTATTTCATGAGATAATGATCATCTTTGCAGTTTAACATCATGCATCTTGGATATGGATTTTTTGATTACATGAAATATTTCTTTCATAACCTTGTATTGTTTGAGGTCACAAAAACCTCTCAATCTATTGATATCACTGTATAATATTTATTAGAGTGTACCCTATCTATAGAGTAGGTCCCCCCCAATTTTTAGTGAACTTTTAGAGGTTCTTTAATAGTATCATTGGATGTCATAAGGAACAATACCAGTTTTCCTTAGAGGAATGAATGGAGTAATACCTTCTTGTTAAAGACTCTCAGTATTCAATTTTTATAGACTTGCATGTGATGCAAGAAGTGTGATATTTTCTCATTGATCTTCTATAGTTCATCCATCCATTTTTAATTTTCTCATATAGGGATAGATGGTCATATATGGGAACATAAAGGGACGGAATCTAGACCTCATTGGGCAGAACTACCTCTTTTCCATAGAGATGTGAGTACGACGTCTCCATTGTGGTAGTATGGATCCTAGTCTGGTAATCCTATAAGGAATGTAAAGGATTGCAACACAATAATTCATATATTTATCCATTATCTTATATATTTTTTTATATGTACTTATTCAAGTCCTCTATATATTAATTAGGAAAAACATAGTACTGGGTTGAATGGGTGGTTTTTATATTGTACTACTGATATTGATTTACTCCTTAACAGTGGGGAAATTGGTTCTATTGTCTGTTAGTATTGTATGAGGGAAACAAAATATTGAAATTTCTTTCTTCAAAGAATCTGATTATTTCTTTGGACTTCAATTCTTTGAGGGGAATTGAATCATTCTAGTTGGGGAATAAATATGTAATTTTTTAGATATATATGAAATATTTGGTCATATCTGGATTGTATGAACCTAAAATATCCATTCCCTATA
Source organism: Viscum album (assembly GCA_963277665.1). Lineage (NCBI taxonomy): Eukaryota > Viridiplantae > Streptophyta > Magnoliopsida > Santalales > Viscaceae > Viscum > Viscum album. Next base: position 1,699,260,009 of record OY728137.1, on the reverse strand, counting down.
TGGTAAGCGACCATGAGTTTTTGGTTGTATGTAGAACCTCTTGTGATTAATGGTTGAAGGTATCAAGAACATGGAATGAATGAAATTTCATGGAGAATTATATGAAATCCTATGACATTGGCCTCTAGAATTAACCAATTCCCTAGATTTGATCTGAATGATTGTACCTTGATGGATGTCAACCAAAGGAACCCACATGTACTTCATGGATTATAACCAAATTATATTATCTATCAATATGAAGGACAATAGAACACTCAAAGAGGATAAGGGTGAAATAGGGTGGGATATTATTCTTTTAAACTGATGAATATTGTTCCATATTTTGTAGGAACATGTTAGACCCGTCAGATAAAAATGTGAAGAAAAAAACAATGACATGAAATGTGAGAACAAAACAATTTTACTTCATTCACCTGTATAGTCTATGAAGAAGGATCGTACACTGATATTTTACATTCACTCCAAATTCCACTAATCATAAATAGTTTTGGAGAATTTTTTTTGCACATTCACTTTATGTTTTGTGCAATAGCTTTACAATGTTTTAGAGACTGCCCACAGTGTCCCTCATATCACATCTGTTGACTCCCATTTTCTCACTGCATTGTGATGAATCTGTACATATTTTCTCAACATGATTGTCACTTCAATTTATTAAAATTAAATTATGCACACTCAATGGTATATAGATGCTCCGTTGAAGTATTTTTTTCTAGAGTATTTGTATTTCACTTTTCCATGAACTGTTAGTTCGCAAACTATTCCAATCAGTGCTGACCTCATTCCTCTACGAACCATAATGAATCATTTACCATGAGGGATTCCTTAACCAACTGGTCCGACTCTACCACATAATGCGCTTCTTCCAATTCTTATTTCCTTTCTCTACATACTACGAGACTTTCTCAACTTTCATCCACTGCAATCCATGATTTTATAATACCTTCATAAATCGCAACCGCATACTGCCTTCACAAACCATGTCAACATATTACTTATTCTCTATAGACCAGCTTATACTTCATGAACATTTTCGATGAACTGGCCTTCTTCCTCTGCTTAAAATCTCTTGTGAACTATTCTGGACTTCACTAAATTCCATTTATGTTTTTAATTAATGTCATTATAGGGTTTTATTCCAGTAAACTACATCATGATTTTGTTGAATTCCTCTCAAATTTTTAATCTTAGAAATATGAATTAATGAAGGTATTTGTTATCATTATATAGAAAAATAGAACCAAATGATCTTCTAAAACAAGATTTACCAATTTTTCGACACAAAAACCCCTTTACCTCATACAATGATTCCACTGTGAACCATTTTTTCTTACATGAACCAGAAACCTTATTTTCATTTGTAGTGGCCAAACTCTTCCAAAAACTAATCTTCACCTCATTTTCACCAAACAATAAGACATATTTTGAATTGTATCCTTTACCAACCTCTCTACCATTTTCTCTAATGACATGTCCTCCCACTAACTGATTTCCTTTCACTTTAATTTTTCAAAAATGTGATCCAAAATCTTTCACAAAAAATCGTTTTCCATTACATGAAACATTTTCATCCATGGTCAGTATAGTGCCCTTCATGGTATGTGAAACATTCCCGGTACATAGTATGTGGTTCATGGAATATGCCACATTGTTCCCTTATTTTTCTGATTTCCTACACTACTCCACATATTGTTTACTCTTATGCATATATATTTCCTTCTCTGAAAATAAACTCTTAATTGTATATCCAAAATTTTGGAAAACACTAGTAAATTGTGCCACTTTCAATACATCCTACAACCATAATCATAAAAACATATTCCTTTCAAACTCCTCAATCAAACCAATTTGGATTGACATCTAACACAAACAATACTTCATTTACATCAATTAACATCCTTGGTTCCAATAACATCCCTCTTTCATTTTGTTGTAAATCAATCGATAAATTCCACGAAGAACCAAAAAAAGAGGAAAAATGAGAAACAAACCATCCAACTATGTATGTCTACAAGAGCAATGCTCAGTTTAGAAAACAAGAGGGCATGCATTACATAGATTCTCTTGATACGAAACTCCAAATTAATTTTCCCATTCCAATTTTATCTAACCTTGTTCACTTTGAAAATAATAATTCTCCCCGATTGCAACATTATTGAATTCCTATATTCTCTATCTGCTTTAACCTTTTTTAATTAATAAATTATCAAAAAAAAACTCCCTTTCTAACTCATAAATCTCCCCCATTGTAACCTTTTTAAATTCCTCTATTCTTCATCTTTATTAACCATTTTTACTTTCCATACTATCTATTGTATTGAACCATAAAAAATTGAATTTATCCATTCACCCCCGTTGGAAATAAACCCAATGTATGAAATTTTGTTGCATATATCTCAATGAAAATGCCACATGGATAGTATCTCCCAGTTAATCCTACAATACATGAGGGAAGATGTTAAAATTGTCAGAAAAAATATGGGGTGGGGACCATTAATCGCCACCTCATGGTCATGGAGGTGGCCGATCACCAAGGTTGAATCGATGATTCTCGAACACACGTGCGGAAAATGTATTTATTAGAATGTTAGCCTCTTGATCATAAATTCTAGCATGATAAATTTTAATAATTACTTGTTCAACATATTTAAATGGTGAAGTGATATCTGATATCAATGTGTTTTATATGATAATGCTAAAAAGGATTCACCATAAGAACAATTTAACTCTTATTATCATATAGAATCACAGTTGGCTATTTCACCTCAACCCCACAAATAGTTAGTTGTTTCTTCATCCAATGTATTCAAGAAAAATAAATTTTAGTGGAGATATATTAAACATTATTAGTACTAAGAGAGGTGATTTCCAATTTCATACTCAATCATCCCACACATTTTTTCCAATGAAGAATGGTCAACTACTTGTGGATTTTCAATCCACCACATCTTGAGTATAATCACCATTAGAAAATACTTAATATTCATTATCTTTTATGGAAGCAATGTATAATCCATAATTATGAGTACCTTGAATGTACCTCATGATTATTTTAACAGCTTAAAAAATTTCTCCCAATCAGATTACATTGAACACAGGACAATAAGCATGGTGAATAAACAATATTAGGCCCTTGTAGTTAATTATAGCAGGGTTTCATTGATTCTCATGTATATTATAGGATCTATATATTTCACAACCACATGTTTTCCCAGTTTAGTTCCAACCTCAACCAGAGTCGAAATTGGTTTGGAGTCTTTCATGTTGAATTTCATCATCAACTCTCAATCATAGTTATCATGAGAAATGGAAGTGTAGTCATTCATCTGAATCACATGATGACCAAATATGTATGTAATGTAACCAATCATATACATTTAAAATTATGATTTCATGTGATACATAAATTCATTCATTGATCCCTTATTGCACCCACAAAATTAAATATCAACTACGCACACTAAAACCATGAACTAATCTATATGAGAATTATTCACATAGAGATTGTGATCCAATCATCCTCTTTTAAATTCAATCTTCTATATGAAGATAACCTTGTTGGGAATACCATTCACATGTTGCGTGATTCAATCCATATAGTTTTTTTTATTCTAAAATCCTTCATTTTATGATTACCAATTAGAAAACCCACTAGTTATTCCGTGTTGTCTTATTCTTCAAGAACCCCAGTGAAGAAATATGTTTTTACATCAATTTGATAATGTTTGTGTCCTCTTTGAGTAACCATGGAACGAAATAGTATGATTGAATCTAGTCTAGAAAATAGATAATGTTTTTCATCAAAATCAATACCTTCACTATGTGAATATCCAAAACACACCATTTGTTTCTTTTTTTCATATCACATTTCCATACTCATCAATTTTTTAAAAAAAAAATACACTTTTTACCAGTCAGGATTCTGTTTTTTGGTCTCTTATTTGGATCCCCTATTATGTTCTAATCAATATGATCTAACACTTCATTAATGGATTTAACCAAAGATTAATCTATTGTGTCTTCAAATTAGGTTGGTTTCACAACTGATAGGAATGTAGATTGTGCATTATTACACATTCTACATGTCTATGTGGGATCTTTCTAATCTATAATGTTGTTGAACTAAAAAATTTATACAATTTTATTTCTCCTATGATATTTGAATGAATTTTCTCCAGCCATGGTTTCCACTTCTGATTCTTCTTCTTTGTCAACATCATGATCTGATTCCTAAATCTTTTCACATCTTCCACTAACTATGTATTTAGATGTTTTCCATGTCCCCATTCTTCAACATATTATATCACATAATCATGTTAATTTTTTGAGGAATTTCTGGTTTTATAATCCATAATAATCATATGACTACTTTCCCCAATTTTAACAATTCATTAATTAAAACATTTTCAGTATTTATTATTCATTTAATATTCTAGGAATATTCTATCATCTACAATATCACCATACTTCACATGATTTCTTTATTTGTTTGGGATAAAAAAATTTATTCTAAAAAAAGAAAACACATCATATAGGAAATCCATTGATTCCATAACTCATAGGGTATTTTTTATTTCCCCTTTTAAAGGATTGTTCATTTTTAATATAAATTATAGCATGAAAACACACATTCCATTGATGGAAAAAGATATGTCTCTCAATCATCATTGTTTTGGACATACTGTTCTCTTGCCGATTTCATAACTCAACACCTCAATTTTGTTGTGGAGTTCACATGGTAAGAACCTCATGTATTATCCCATGATTCACCAGGTAGTATTAAAAATCAATGGATTTATATTATTTACAATTGTTAGATCGTAGACCAATGGTTTCCCATCTAGTATCATTCATGCCTTTCAGTGATATGTTTTAAGGAAATCAATCACATGTTGTTTCCTATGTATAACCATCACACAATCCAAATTACCATAATCATCAATTAAAATAATAGTATAACATTTTTCATTAGTAACATCAACATTTATCGGAATACATATGTCTTTATGAATGAGATCAATAAGATTCAAAGCTATTTTCTTATTTGGTAGATATGAACTACATACTAACTTACCTCAAATTCAATAAAAACAAACCTTTCATATTTCATGATTTAGATTTGGGATATCCATGACTCTAATTAGCTTAGATATTAATTCCAAGTATTTATGATTTATTTAACCCAACATCTAGTGGAACAAGTTTTTTTCTTTATCAAACATCATTTAAAAAATGTTCTCATTATTGTCTACTTGATATAGGTTGTCATCTGTTATATAACCATTCATGAGAGAATCTTATGTTCTTATTTTTATAGTTCATCCCTTTTGATTGAATGTCACTATAAGATCAGTGTCCCAGAGATAACTCCCAATCAAGATATTATGATGTAACACACCCACATAAAGAACTTTGTTCTTCTTCATCTCAACATTTACCAGTTTTGTACTTCAACTACCTTTGATATTCAATGAATCATTATCACAGAATATCATTCTTCTATAGATATTTTTCATGATTGGTTTTAATAGGTCTTCATAACCTAATATTTTATGACCATCCACTATCATGAATCCATGTCCTTATGTTCTTGTTAGCTTTGAGAGATACTTTTGCAATGTTGGTTTTTTAAATTTTCATCTTTTTCATCCATGAAATTATAGTTTAGGTGACTGATAATGATGGATTTAAAATATATTTTCCATCACCAAATGGTCATCTTACTAATAATATTCTTAAATTAGAGAAAACATTCTTTTAAGACAAACACTTTCGGGATGGTAAGTGTTGAATTTTATTTAAGTTCTGTACAAATATTTCCTTCCATTCCTATAACTATAATCAATATATTTTTGGAAAAAGTAAGAAAAACGAAAATAATATCCATAGAAAATATTTATTATATATGAATTATGATATGAATTGATTATCCTTTATTTACGTACCTACACTACCTTATTCAAATAGCACATTTCCTCTTACCAATATGACATGGTATTAACCAAATAGATATTGAATTGACATTTCATAAATGGAAATGTCTATTCAATTCTATTACTCTTCAGGTCAACATTCTTAGAAGTATATTTTTACTTTCTATCTTATTGGGAAACACGAGAATAGGTCTTAGTCCTCTTTTTAGTACGATTTGAGATGTTATTTGATTAGACTTTAGGTGGCTTTGTTTCATGTGTGACTTTCATCTTACCATTATTTTAGCAATTTTTTCTTTTAGTAATAATTGTTTTAAAATTAAATCCAATTCCTATATTTTCCAAGAATGAGGGTATTTGACCATTCATAAACATTTCAACTCCATCAAGTCCACTCTCAACTCAGTATAGAAGCTCAACATCAGATAATTTTAAAAAATAAATTTTGTTTTTTGTTTCTTTTTTCAAGACTCACTTTCACGTTTATTCCTACGAGTATCATCATCTTCTTCACATCCCTAAATAGTTTTGGAATTCTCTTCCAATATTATGGTAAGGTAATTAATAACCATTTTCTATTATTCCATTCTAAGATTTTGGTCAACAATATCTTGTAACCTTTTAAAATTTCTTGAATGTTCATGTATGACTTTCTCATGTAGATCAATTTAAATTCTATTATATCGACATATTCTAATGAATCTTCCATATGTTAATTCTACATTTTTTAAATCTTTTGTTGATATCATTCAAACCAATAACATAATTTGGATGTAATTTGGGATTGATATCATTGTTTAGTTGATTATCTCAAGATTTATCTCCTAATGTTCTTATTTTTAAAAGGTATCCATTAATTACGCTTGGGTTTTAGATTTAAATACTAATTGTTCTTTATTATAAAATTCACAATCATCAAATTCTTATTCATTAAGAAACCTCAATTTGAAGTTTATTACTATACATTAATACTCCATTTTTTGAAGAACCATTTTTGAGGCTTCTAAATGTCTCCATATTCACATTCATTATCATCGATCATTCTTTTACACTGAGAGGAAATGTTCCAAACTCTTCCACATTGAAAAAATACTAGTGGTCAATTTGCATCAAATTTCAATTTCCGCATCATGAATTTATTAGAAAAAATTGATAGAAATTATTTTTCCCCCTTATCTTCAAAAATATTATCTCTTAAAATTTTATGTTTTTTCACAGATTTGAATTACATTTCATTTATTCCTCAAGTTATTACATCAACTAGTTTTACTCTAATTTCATATTTCACTAGGCTACTCAGTGGATCATGAAGATAATGTTTGGAAAATTCCCTTTCCTCAAAGACATAGACTACTCATTATAAAGAGGGAGAGTTTTATCAATATTTTATTTACAATATCATTGTCATTGATTTCATCACCATGTCCTAGTATTTCTCCAACAAATTTAGTTATTTTTTTGAAAATGATATCTGAATTTTATTCAGGATTCATCTTCATATCATCAACATTATTGTTTAAAAAATGTAGTTTCACCTCGTTCATTTTCTGTCACCTTCATAAATATAATATAGTTATTCCCACATAATCATTACTGACGTACAACTCATCACCATTAGATATATTTAACTATAAAGAAAAATAGTAAGGGAATTCTGTTCTTTGGAATCTAAATCAATCATTTTCCATTTTTTATCACCCATAGAGATCCTAGTTGGATCAGTGATTTTTATTTCTTGTGAATTCATAAATAAGATGTATAGTCCAAGAGATCATAGATGATATATCATCAGATTCATCCAGATTTAAATGTTTCTTCAATCTAATAGGGATAGTTCACATATATTTACAAAATAATCCACTATAGAAATTATGGGACAATATAACAAAGAAAATCATTCCCCTCTGATAAAACATGAAGGACCCTAGAACATACTTAGAGGGGAGGGGTGAATCAGAGTTTCAGGTTTTTCATTTAAACTAATGGATCTTGTTCACATGTTGGTAAGAACTTGTTAAACATATATTATGTGAAAGATTAGAAAAAAAAATCTCATTAAATTAGAGAACACAATAATTTTACCAGTTACACTACTAAAGGATACATCCACGTAGTATACTCTATCAAGTTGTTATTCATATAGAAGTATCTAATATTCACTAATTGTGGAGTAAAAAAGTTTGGCATTGTCATTATGTTGTTTTAGAACATCATTTACGAGGTTTTAAGGATACTGAACTACACCCCTAGATAACTTCTATTTAATCTCCCTTTCCCAATGTGTTAGGGAGAATATGAAATTAGTTTATCATTTTGAAGGTCACTTAATTGGGATGGCAGTAAATCATGTGTCCTCAATGTTAGATAGATGTTATGATGATGTATTGTTTTCACGTATAGATTTGTTTCAATTTTTATATCCCTATTATTTTAATAACTATTCCTCTGTTATTATACCTCCATCAGCAGCGAACCATACTCCATCACATACCATGACTGCTTCCTCTGTGAATTTCTCTTTCTCCACCACGTAGTGCACTACAATTGCTTCATATTAAATTTCTATATGCACTATGAGGATCCCTCCATTTGCATCCTATGATAACTAAAAACATGTACGTAATTTTAAATCCATGATTGCATACAGCCTTCATGAACCATGTCTGCATACTTCATCTTCTCTATAGACCAAATCCGCCTACGGAAATTTTCTTCTACAAAAATCCCTTCTTCATCTGTTTATTTTATTCTATGAATAGTTATGTACATCACTAAATTCTTTTTATATATTCAATTTGAATCATTTTTGGTTTGTCTTCCATTGAACTTCTTATAGATATCACTGAATTCCTCCTAGATATTTAATCAATGGCCCACGATATAATCAAGGGATCAGTTCTCATAATATAGGTAAATAGATATGCATAATCTGATAAACTAGGATTTACCAAATATTTGACATTGAAATATATTTATTTTGTACAATGAATCTCTAATGAACCATTCTTTTTTATGCGGTCTGTGTACCTCCATTTCCTTCATGGTGGCCAAACTCTTCCTTGAACCTATATCTTCATCTTTTCCATAAACAATAAGACATCCCACAAACCTTCCTTCTTGGGAACCTCTCTTCCTCATTTTGGCGAATGACACACCATCACATGAATTTATTTCTTTACACATACTATGATCCTTATCATGAAAACAAAAACATCAACACGAGTATTATCCCATTCCAAAAACCATTTTAATACATGGTTGGCATAACACCCTTCATGGTCTATAAACCGTTATTATTAAATGATATGTGGTTCATGGATCACTCTATGCAGTTCCCTTCCTTTTCTGATTTCCTTCACCAATCAATATCTCAGTCCCACATATAGATAATTTTTTTTTTCAAATAATCGACTCCAGATTTTCTGACCCAAAAATTTGAAAATAATTGGGAAACTATGCCCCCTTGGATACTGATTTCAACCCCTATTGTAAAACAACATTCCTTTTAAACTCCTCAATCAACCCAATGTAACTTGAAAACAACCCTATACACTATTTATAGAATATAATATCATTATTTCCAAGATGATAAATATATGAAAGATCCATCAAAGCCTTCTTTATTCATGACTTTCTGGTGATTTGGGGCTTCATAAAGAGTTAAATTGGCAACTCGCTATCATATTTTCCACATCTCATATCTATACAATAAAATTAATCCATCTTGTAGCATTAAATGATATAAATCATCCATCCCTTAGTATATCCATGTGAATCGGGGATGGGTTTGACTTTGTTGAAGTCCTACATTTTGAATTGAACAAAATGATGGGCCATTTGGTGATGGAAAATTCTAATTAATGTTTTTTCCAAATTGGATATTCTAGATATGTAGTTGAATTTTCCAATTCATCTAGATGAGTGTTAGTTGAATATAGGAAATGAGTAAATGTTTGATCTATTAGGAACTATATCATTAATACTCTGATATAATCGAACAAGGGATCGACTCTTCTTGTATTATGGAATTATCTTTGTTGATATTATTTATTAAAAACTATTAATCACCTATATCAACCATGTTTTGAACTGGTAATTATAGTGACACATCCATGTCTAAAATGGTGGCCTAATATTATACACCATTATGGTTATTGCCTCTAACATCATGAATGAGTATTGTAATACTTCATTCATTGGGTAAATGGTCATGATCTGTAAAACATCATTATTGAGTTTAAGGTCATCCATTAAATTCAATTTCGGGCTACTAGATGCTATATACAAATAAATTTCTTGCATTTGGGGTGTTATTGAATTGAAAATATCACTCCATTAGGCGTATCATTATTTAACATCATTGTTTTTCAGATGGTTTTTCTATAAGAAAATATTATAAATCATGGATTTTTACAATAATCATATGTAAGAAATGTACATCAGTCTACTAATGATAACCTACCACCATTATATATTTCATGTCAACATTAGATGATTGGGTATATATTAGAATGGGTTATTGCAAGAGACCAATTTGACATTGTGGTGTTGATGGTAGTGGATCATTCTCTGAACCAAAAATATTAATTCCAAAAAACTCACCATGATAATTAAATATTGAGTCTTCGTATAAATCATGGTTCTATTGAGACAATAATGGGGTTTTTAATTCATATCATCATTATTTTTCATGAGGAAAATTCTTAGTGATCACTTCTGGCCCGTCACATATATGATTTTTTTTATTCATTTAATGAGTTTCATTAATTTTGGTGGGATAAATTGGCATTTTTGGAGGTAATCAAATTCTTTTTAGGAGTTTCTGGTGTGTTGATATCTTACCCCCTTCTTCATCACATTAATTATGGGAAAAAAATTCCTACAAGAATGGCTATGACACACCATATATCAGCCCAGTTTCATTGAGGTACTCTCAACACATTATGATTTATAGGAGGTGACATACTAAGGATATACATTTTTCCTACATTGTCAAATTCAATGTCGCGAATGTTTACAATGAATTTGATAGTCATCCTCTCTCATACTGTGAATGAACATTTTGTGTGGTTTGTATTGAGGCTATGTTTTCACATCTAGATAAATATGCTATCTAGGTCGACTAATTGGTCTGAACATTAATGAAAATTTTCCACTATATCGGTAATTTTGAATTCATAAAACCACCCTTATAATGATTAAAATTTGTCATGCATGAATCATTAGTACCTAACACCAATGTTCTTAAATAAAATGGGAATTACCCAACAGAAGAATACTCTATAGATATATTTTATGAATATGGATTCTAGATATTCTGAGTCAATATGAATATGGATTTTCTATGAATAATTATTCATCAAGGGGAGAAAATGATAACCATTCATTGTACCAATTATGATTTTTTTGATTGGAATCGGAAATTAATATTTTGGAACATGTCCATTGATATCTCTGATGACAATGCAATGTGTGATTTTCCAATTTTTTTATTCATTGTGAAAATGTTTGCTTTCCATTTTGTATATTTTACCACTAATTTGAATTCTAACATGATGAGTTTATCCAACATTGTCTCAATTTTGGAGGCATGAGATACCTGTGTCCTTCTGGATACCATCTTGTATCCTAGATGGACTTCTGGGATATCCAAATAATGGGTGGATTCAATGGGGTCATGGCCAGACAAATATGTGTTATTATAGGTGAACTTGTACTGGTGTAACTTCATATGTATGTATACACCTATTTTTCATTAAGAGTCTTGTTCAATGAAGTAACAATGAGATGTGGATCTTCTTCTATACCTATATTTAAAACTTTTATCTTATCAATGTTGCTTGAGACACTGTCCTCAAATGTTGGAGGGGAACCATCTAGTCTTTCTATTCATCCTATTCCACACCCTTTACTTATTTTCCCTCTTCCTGGGATCTAGGGGATGAAGAATGTTCCTTATTTTTAAAAGAGTAGTTTAGATTTGGAAATCCACTATTTAAAGAACACATTTGGGTCTTTCCTATAGGTATGGTGTACTCATGGAACTCTGAAGTGTGAATGATGGACTGCGTATATGCCTCTTCATTTTCTTCTATATACATGATAACTTCATCTTGCCTATATGAGGTAAAAAGTCTTTGTTGGAGGTCTAGGGGTGGAATTAAGCCATGTTATTCTATGACTTCATTTTTTCTCATTGAGTTGATATCTTCCCTAATACGATTAAGCTCTATTCTCACAATAGACATCATCAAATTCACTGAATGTGTTCTTGCATTTGAACCCACCTCATTTATTTAGATTACATGAATCATGAACTCTGCACTAATATATTTGAAAGGATTGTATGGTAACATCTCCAAACCATTTTGGTGAATTGATCTATGTGACATTATTATCCATTGAATATTTTCCATCCTTATGGAATACTCCAATGTTAATGTAATTTTACATAATGTATTTTAATGGGGCCTTATCACCATGTAATTTTCCAATTTAACCATTAATAAAATATTTGATTCATTTGTGTTACGAAAAGGGTATTACAATATGATGATGTTGCCAAAGTCATCACTTGAAAACATTGAAGCTCATATTATGTATAATAACCATGAATTTGGTGTTTTAAATGAGATCTGAAAACCATGTCATTAGCAGGATTTCATGGACGATATTATTTAAATTCTCATTATAACCATGTAATGATATGGTAGAGGGGGTCTTATTATATTCATTGAATCCTATATGATGATGTTTTGGGATTGGGATGAGGTTTACACATAATTCGTTGTAAATGAAGTCCCATCAGACATGAATGTAATTTATGTTGAAAGATATATAAAAGGGTCTGACGTGTCCCTTTATGATGAATTTCTATTCCTAATTTGTGATGATATGATCTTATGGAATTCTATAGAATAATTAACTACATGATATACTTCAGTAATAGTGACCTCATATTCAAATTCTCGTGGGATTCAAATTCCCTCAATGAGTGATTCCCTAAGACCATTCGATTCACACAGTGTATCCAGGATAGAAATCATGGTCTTTGTTAAGGATAACTTCTTTAAAACATCATATTTATGGTCTATAATTTATAAACATGCATTCATGGGAATGTTTTTTCATTGGTGAATTAGTATATAAAGTTCCTTATGTATATGTAACATCCCTTAGAATTAGGGTTGTAGGTGCTTCTTCCCATGGTGGAGTATGTTATAAATTTAAACCTGCACACTGAGGTTGATTTGGAAATGACGTGTCCTATAACAAATCTTCCATGATAATCATTTCAGGAAAATCCCAGATATGTGTGGGAGAATTTTTTTAATCTCGATGAGCTCAGTGGAGATCTCTCCCATGATTTTTATCCATGTATTCATTTCAATTAGGTCATAGTTAATGCAGTGACATTTGAAAAAAATTCAACATTTTTAATGCACATAGGGATATATGTTGATGGGATCCATGATGTCTCTCTGGATATTATGATCTTATCTGGGTTTCCATGTTAATTTATAATTTTATCCCTTATATAAACCTAACATGACATTGATACATGTTATAGGGTAATAATTATTATTTAATGAAATAATCAGTTTTATATATATTGAGGATGATATCATTAACTAAATATTCCAAAAATGCATCTATAATGTTGTATTTTGTGGTGGATAAAGGCTATAACATGACTATTATGTCATCATTAGTGAGATATTTTCTCATTTTTATCATGAAATATTCTTTTTTATGGTTAATCTAACTGATCCAACTATAGTATATGTTTTCCTGTGACCTTATCATAATCAATAATTTTGGAAGGGACATTCATTGTTCCATGGGTAATGTAAGTGGATGATGATTAGTTCAGAGAATTACTATCTCTATGTGATGTATTCAAGTTGAGAAAAAATTTCACTTATATATGAAAAGGAACCAGAGATTTTTTTCCATATTTTGGAATGTGGCATGTGATATGAGATCTTTCTCTCTGTAATACTGTTAATTAAAGGATTCTCTTGACCATATGAAATACTACTAGTGGGAGAACATTCATAGTGAGTACAGTTATTGGGAAGACCACCATGGTATTTTAAGGCAAGGTTCAAACCCTCTTTCTCCATGATCTTCTATCCATCTGTATTGTTTTCTTGAAACAGATCAATAGATGGGCTCTATAGATCCACTGAATTTTTGTCATGATGTAGGCCTTAAAAATGATGTTTCTTGAGTCGACCATCAAAATTACTACTTTTTTATTCGTAATTTTATTCTATGAGAATGGGATCTTGAGCTTCCATAGATAAGTGTTTCATGGATTCAATAAATCCATCATTTATTAGAGCAAGAATTTATATCTAATCTTCATTTTTTAATTGACTTTTTTAAAGATTGTTTTTGGATTCTTTCATGGGAGTGATTAGGGCCACTCGTTAGAGATGTGGTTTTATTTTGTAGGTGTTTTATCATACCTTGGTGTTTCCATAGAGATGGGTTGATTACCTGAAATTTTTATAGGTCTGGGTTCCCAATGTGGTTTTACATATATCTTAGGGGTGTTTTCCCAATGAATCTCTGGAATTAGAAGATAGGTGATCATCTTTTATGAGGTTGTATGCTATTGAGACACTCTAGTTGTGGGTATGGATTTCCATGTCCATCCATCTAGCACTGCAATTGTTTCTTTAATGGTGTTGTAATTGGACATCAAAATGTGGATATGGATTTGTGTCTCTTTTTCTATATTGATAGGACATGATTGGTTTCTTGAGAAATCATATTGAGGATATATATCTAATTCATATCTGGAGTAGCGGTACGTTCCTTGTTCTGTCCTCCCTTTCTTATATATTGATACTAATAATACACATGTTTGGGGGTAGATAGTTAGGTCTAACCTTATTTTCTTCTAAATGTATTCTCCAACTGATGTGATATGAAACCGTGGAGTCTTGATGAATTCTAGTAGGTTTTTTTAATTACCATCCACAAAACATGGTTGGTTGGTTTCTTCGGGTGCAGATAGATGAGTTTTTTGTCTGTATTTCTATAGGCATGTTTATGTTCATTCATGTGGTGTTCCAAACAATTTAAAATGTGGTCTTCTTTGAATGTCACTAGGTGAGTCATCTAGATGATAAAATTAGATCTTGTGGGGGAATGTGTCTTCTCACATATTTACACAAAATTTGGTCACAAGGATTGTCTATGTTAGACTGGGGTGTCTCTCTATTCTTTATCATATGGTATCTTCTCCCTTTCATTAATCTTTCATGATTAAGTGTTGATTACCATGTACTGTAAATCAAGGAAAACACCCACATCATTTTGAGGGGGAATTATCACACGTCATTTGTGGTGGATATTTCTAGAAGGATCTTTTTGGATGGGCCGTTGTTTCACCAAGATGATTTAGTATTTGGCCTCTTGAACCTCCTCCTTGAGATATGAGAGGAATTATTTTTCATGTTCTAGGGAAATGATCTCAATACGGTTGAAGTTAATGGTTTGTTTTGTTTTCTTTTAGAAAACCATCCATCATTTACCGGACGATCAGTGGGTCTTGAAAAAGATCAAGGGCTTATCAATAACATTATAAGGATAAAATAGTATTGTGTTGATAACACTCCTTGAACAATGCATTTGACACCCAGCATTAATGATTCTAGGTAGTTGATGTCATCCTCTACTTAGATGATGACTTGAAATGAACAATATCTTGGGAATAAATTTACATAAGAAGGGAGGATTCCATTGGATCCATGTAAGTTATGCTAGAGGGTTCCGGAATTTATGACAAAAAAACTAGGAAACCCCATCAAATCATCATCTAAAATGAATTAACAAATTCATGATTGATTATTCTTTTTTGTCTCTATTTAATTTTTAAAGTGAAAGGTGTAAAGACCCATAAATTTCAATGGATGTTTTTTTAATTTTCTTTGAGATTTTACGAGTACGCAGTTTTTGACAGCACCTGATTCCGAGGCCCGGTGTGCCCGGAAACAATTTCCGAAGTTTAGCTCGGGTATGCTCAGGGAACGAACGAGCGGGTTTTCCTAACATTTGAACCGGTGCTCGTAATCAAAATCCTAGGGCACCGATGAAACCGAAACACTGGTAATTTCTTAGGAACACGTTTTCTGGAGATGTGTTTTCTCGGGTGAGGTAATTAAATAAATGAGGTGACTGAAGAACGAAATAAAAATTTGTGCAACATTTTTTTATTTTTTTTCTAATTAGCTATAACCTATTCATGGATGATGGACTGGGACGCACTACATCCTATCTCCACTTTGAATGATATTAGTGAAGTGGGACCCAAACGATCCCCACCCCTTCAATTCCATTAAACCACCCTCTTACAATTTATTTCGTAACTCAGCCGCTCCCCCGTTTTAATGTCTTGTCAACTGAAGCAGTTTTTCTTCCACATTAAATACATGAAAATAAAATGCCTAATTAATTGGAAAATGAGCATTAGATAATTTGGTGAATTCATTTTGAATTTCAAATTAATGTTTTCATGAATATGTGTGAATGAAATAAGACATTGTCCTATTTTGTTGTGGTGGATTCGTTGTGCAGAATCAAGGAGAGAACTCTCACCGTCTTGAAAAACATCATCTTCCTCGCAATGAATGCCGAAGCTTCGACGAACAACACCATACCTTATTTGCACCTTCTTCCCGTTTAGAAGAATTCAAGATGCCGCGTCCTTCACCGGGCGTGCACCGACAACATACGAAGCCTCTTTCCGCGACGCCGTTTTCCATGAAGCCGTTTCTCTGTGAAGATCCTCGTTCGACGACTTCTACCTGGTATGGGGTTTTTGTATAAAGTGTATATGTGAGTTATCCCCTCATGCATGCATATTTTAATTTTAGGGTGTTTGAATAATTTACCTTGATGAAATTATACCCTCGTCTAAAGCATGTATTTTAATGATTTACATTTGTAAAACACCTAACGTGGAGGGTACGGGCCGAACAAACACGGCCCGACAAATCTCCGCAGTTATTTTATTGGTGTGCGGATCAACAAGTGATGATGAAGCGGGACACAAAGGCGTTTTGAACCCTTCGCAGTAATATACGGGTCCCGGGAGAGCCACAGGCACAGACATCAGGCAAAACGGACCATCGGAGCTCGTCCGGTGGTCTGCGGAAGGCGCTGCCGGCGCGGCGGCACCCCGACGCACCGCCAGCAGAAGCCGCCGCGACTGCGGGATCCGGGGGAGACACGGCGCCCATCGCCGCGTCTGCTGGCAAAGGGGGGGGGGACCACATCCTCCCCCCAGCTCGTCCCGCTGGCCGAGCCAGCATGGACCCCCTTCCGGGTCGGGGCCGATCACGCGGACCAGGCCGAGTCGCTCTTAGCTAGGCCAGGCCATGCCCAGCCGGGCCGGTTCGGACCAGCCCAAGTGGGGGTTGGGCCGGGACGGACTAGGCCCAGACCCCCACTTCGGGCCACCTTCGGTCAATTGCCCATAACATGGGCTAAAGACCTCTGATCGACGCACCGTCATTTGCGATGCAATCCTTGGATCGAGACAGTTGTTTCAGTATATTACACTCAGGGTTTTGGTGATCTTTTTTTTGGCTGGGTTGGTTTGAACAGGAAACCAACCGGGCCCTCGGAGCAGAAACGCTTATCACATGAGCTCCGGACATCCGATCGATGTGCCGTCCACTTTGTTGGATTTCCCTTAGTCAGATGGACCTTTTGGCTTACTATGCTTGAGGTTTGGATGCAGCTGGAGTGTGGTCGGGTTGGTTTTGACATGAAAATCAACCGGGCCCCTGGAACGAAAAATCCAATAACTCTCAGACCGGGCGTCCGATTGACACGCCGTCTTTCACGTTGAGTTCCCATCGACAAGACAGAACATTGGGATACATCAACTCCAAAATACATGTTGGTTGATTTATAAACTCCTTGGCTTGTGGATCAGACCCTCCCGGAAACAAGCGTGTTGTGTGTGGGAACCATAGAGATGGCTGCGACTGCGACAACGATGACGACTGCACTAAAATCCTCCATGGGTTCAGCAGCGACAACGACTACACTGAAATCCTCCGTGGGTTTGACAGTGACAACTACTGCACTGAAATCCTCCGTGGGTTCGGTAGCGATGATGACCTTACTGAAATCCATCGTTGGTTCGACAGCAATGACTACTGTTCTTTTATAGTAAATGGGTCCGGCAATACTACTGTTATTGTATCCTACGTGGGTCAGGTAGTATTTTACTATGAACTTTTATCCAATGTGGGTCCAGCAGAGTAGCTAGTCTTGCATCCTACGTGGGTCTATCAACATAGCTGGTTTAGTATCCTACGTGGGTCCCAGCATAGATGAATCAGTGGCTATATCTGATCATCTCTATCACCTTACAAAGAAGTATACCTATGTGAGATGAGTCTTGAATTTCAATCATTATCTTCGATATGATTAACTTGCTTTCCATTGTGGATTGGGTTATGTTGTCCTTTGTGGATTAGATGTGCTAACTTGCGTGGACGTGATCGAACATGGGCTCAGATGTTGGAGCCAAACTAGAATTGGTGACTTCGGTATATGTATGGGCATATACCTAAGTAGTTTTGGATGTTACTTGGTGATTTTATCTTTCATTTCTGGATTATCCTTTGAGGATTCTGGGATACTTTTGGGGGTTTCAGGGTCCCTACTGAGTAGCGTATACTCACCCCTATATGGGTTATGCCCGCACTACGTTGTGTTGGATGCAGATGATGGACATTGCTGATTGTGGTTGAGGCTTGTTGAGAAAGTCGGTACCTGGAGGTGGACCACTGGGCGGGACGTACACAGTGCGGACAGCTGGACCCGAGGTGGTGAGAAGGCTATTTGTACCCACCCTTCAGGTGGGATTTCTAGTGGATGGCTCGGCGTTGCTGCATTACTTTTCAGTCACTGTAATTTCTTTCTAGTTGTACATTACTTTTTTTTGGGTTTGTATTCTGGACCATTTACTTTCCATCACATACAGTTGTACCCTGTTTAGTTAGTGTCTACCTCAGCTTGCTTACTCTATGGTGTTTGTTTACTTTATAAAGGCAACTCCTTCCCCATTTTTTCAGGATTTACACTTTTGGTGCTAGTTTCCATCCCCTGTCTTATGGGAGGTGGACTTGGGGTAGTCACGACACGGGCCCCGAGGATGGGTCGTGACAAAAGGCGCCTAACAGTAAGTTGATATTATCTTATTGGATGAGGATTATCATCAGATTCACAGTTTCTTATTTATTCATGTAGATTCATGTTATACCAATGGTAGATAAAAGGGTTTTTAATTTTTTTTCAATCATTATTTATGGTTTCACTATTTACAAGCAGTTCACAATTGGATTGTTTGTGGAACTAGAACAACACAATGGTTCTATATCCATTGGGACCAAGTTTCCAAATGTTGTTTCTCGTTGGGGAATTTGGAAAATAATTATTAATAACTCAATGTGTATTAATATATGGTAGGATAGGCTCATCACACCCTTTTTGGGGGAATTTTGGCCTACTCTAGGATACTATTATAGATTTAAGATATTTTCATGAATGATTAATTAATTCAAAAGTATGATACATGTCAAAAATAAATTAAAAATATATTATTAGCATATATATAAAATGGAATCATCTATTTGTATCTGATGTTCTTCATAAATGTATGCATTTGTATGTATCTTTGGTTCTCATTTCAATTCTCTTATGTACAAACTATAGATTCCTAAGTAATTATTATGTCAATGCTCATTTTTATAGCCACACAATGGGGTGATATGAAGTGTACCGTCATCTTCTGAGATTGGAGTTATTATAATATTAGAATCATTCAAATGAAATGTGAATCGTACATATAAATTTTAAAGTAATCCAAAATCACGTAGTTCGGGGAACATAAATAGGGCACGCCATATCTTCGACAGTCATGTGATAATGAGAAAACAAGGATGTTCAATATCATGTCTGAAGGACTCTAGACTGATGGTCCATAGTCAAGACATGGTGGGGGACGTATGTCAAAGAAACCGATGTAATCTAGGAGGGATTTAGATTCCCATTTGAATGAGACCCTACTATGAATGTTGGCTAAAAAAATAGGTTTGGTTTTGGGTTTTAGGTTTGAACCTTAGGGATACTTCCTACACATCCAATTTAGATAGAAATCTAAAACTACATAGTTTGGTTATGAGGGTTCACATTTATCTAGTCCCTATAAATTTATGTCTCATAGGGGAGTGTGAAACTTTAAGAGGGTTAAGTCAAGGATTATTCATAAAAATTATTACCTTGTGAATGGGTTCATGAGTGATGTCTTGACTTAAGTAAATATGGAGGCTTTTTGGTAAATAGACATAAATAAGAGTCCCAATGATGAATATAGTTATATTATTAGGGATTATTATTGAAGAAGAGTCCCAAATGTTGGATTTTATTTCTTATTCAATTAGATTATTCCCTAATAAATTATTAGGGATTACACCAAGTAGGTGGCCCACAAATTAATTTTTAGGGGATTACTCTTAAGGAGGATGCACCTGCTTGTGAAAGGTTTTGACTTGTAATATGTAGGAGTCCCATGGAAAAATATGTCCAGGAATTACACCTATGGAGGATTCACATAGGGTTTGAGGATCATGTGGATTTCATTACCATCGTATATCTATGTGTCCACATTAGTTACTTTTTTTTGAAACAGGAGGTCATAGAAGGTTCCTGAAACCACACAACTAAATTTCCCCTATATACATTCCCATTAGCACCCACACCTATAGAGGAACTCTTATGGAAGGCTAAAGGAAGATCCAAAAGTAATGTTTTTTCAAAAGCATGCATTCGATAGAGTGGATGTCATGATCATTTTGTCCCCTAAGACTACACAAGTCATTATGATTCATGATGGAATATGTGAATCAATATAATTCATATGAGTCGAAAACCACACACTCTCCATATCTAATAGTGGAAGATGATAGGGTGATGGAAGATTAAAAATGGGATTGGGTTCACTAGTAACATCTCCCATTTTTATCAGGATAGTTACATATAACTACCCATATGGACTGGCCCTCAAGGATAGGGGAGGAGAAAGAGTGTAACCTCCTACATGAAAGACCAGGGTCTTTCAAAAAAGGAGGATGATATATAATTGGAACCAAAATGGGATAGTTGGATATCATTTTATGTCAAATGAAAATAAACACATCATCCTCACACACCCAACATATAATCAGAGGCTCTAGTACATAATGATGATAGGTGAAAGACATGGTCCTATCCCTAATTTGTGATACTAGTAACTCCATGACATTATCCCCTAGTTTGGTGTCATCTTGAACACTGGAATTAAAATAAAAATGCACCATGAGGACCCTAAATGTATGTTTGGATAGGTATAAAAATTCTCAGAACATTGGAATGCAACCCAACTGAGAGATATGTTGGTGTGCACCTCTTTATACTATTGTATATCCATAGGATTTGATGGGGTTTTAAAATTAGCCCCCCTTGAGTGAGGGAAAAACGAATGAGGAGACATATAATTTGGGACTTAGAAAATGACTCAATGGGTGACATGCAAAAATCATTGAATTAGAGATCATACGTTCTCTATGAATTTTCTGGGAGGAATTTGATGTGATTTTCATAGGTGGTATAGGCTAGCAAGAGCTAGGTATGTTGTGTTCAATGGACCACCTGGGTAAATCACCTAGGAGTGGCTTGAGAATAGGAACTATGGGTATCCTGAGGTGTCCCAAGATGGGTCCCATGCAGGCCTTTGGTAAGGGTATGGGCCTCACCTTGGTGGTTTTCTTTTTGGGGATAAGTTTCCTTTGTGCTAGTGCCTTGGGTTTCAGAAAGTAAAGGTATTTTGATCTCACTTATCCCCCCAACTCTTTATTCTTTCTATCATTGGAGAGATACCTGAAAATTTTTGGAGACCTGATCAAAGGGTTTACATGACCTGATATTTGAGGCATTGTCATATTTTACAGACTTAATAACGAGGAGACCTTCAGTAATATATTTATGAAAATTTGAAACCTTGGATAAAGGAGGTTTCTTATACAGGTCCCATGTGAAGTTTCTTAGTGTAGGTGTCCTTTGTAAGGGAGAACATTCATTTCATTCTATCTAGGGGGTAGGGGATTCATATGACTTATCAAGAAAATGGGTTTTTGAATTGGTAGATTTGGAGAAGTCCCCTTCATTCTTCTTTGGGATCCTTACTGTATTAATGCGATCAATTTATCTTTATTATATTTACATCCATATTGAAAATCTGAGTTTAAAAATTAATTATTTATAGATGATGAAAATATATTATATGAGAAAATGGTATCCATGATTATAGAAGTACTTTCCACACATAAAATTTTATTTAATATTATATAAAACATATATAAATAATAATCATAAAATTATATCAAAACAACTTTGTTACTTATATATATATTGAAACATTTAGTGTAGTAATTTATAATATGCTTTAAAAATAATTGATAAAAACTAAAATGAAAATAATTATTATTAGATTATTCGATATTTCAAAAATAACTATTCTTGATATAATATTTAATGAATATGATTTATTTGAAATCAAGGAAAAATATTTCTCTCAATAACGAATTTATGACGAAAAACTGAACCGTTTTGAGATAAAACATTTATAGAATTAATAAGTATATTTTTAACACCCTAGTCAATTTAAACATAATAGAATAATTTTGTTATTTTATTTATTCACTTCCCTCAAAATACCAATGATGGATAAAAATATCATGGTGATATTTCATTTTCTCCAGACATGTGATTGATATGAATTCACATTTTTATAGTGTATAACTAATGGTTTTCAACAATTTAATAGATGTATCATGGGAATCTAAATATTTTGAGTTTTAATGTCATAATAAAAACACAAAAACAGAAAAAAAAAACTAGAGATATATATGTAATAATTAATCACAACATCCTTAAATTCGATGAAAGTGATAATCAAAATACCCAACAAGAGATAATTCTTGCATTGATAGAGATCCATAAATACAATAGATGATTATATATATATATATGAATTAATTAGACCAAATTAGTTGTATTAATTTTTATTTTCATATTTCATGTAATTAATCTACCATATTCAACCAAATAAATATAGATTGCCAGAATCATTGACACTGGCCACATCCAAATTAGTACATGCAAATCAAATCAAAACTGTAGTGAAAATCATGTAGAATTAAATTAAAAAAACAACCAAGAGGGAAATAATTTGTTATCTGCAGAAGAAAGTTGAATAATTTGAGAAACCAGGGTACTGCTCAGATAATTTGGACACCAAGAAGAAATAATTAGACACCATAATAGAATTCACATACCATAAAATCAATTTACAAGTTGAAAATGATGACATTTAATGATCATACGTCATATATATACCATAGATTATCATCCTATCTCAAAACCATCTGACAACACTCAATCATCCATAGAATCCATCACTCAACACCAGAGTTCCCATCCTACTGAAAAAAAAACCCTTATATGTTTAATACTTCTTCTTCAATCTGAATCATAACATACTTGCTAAATCTCACTCCGCATTACATCACTATGCCTCTCTCATAGAAATTTTCTTCTCATGTCTTCACTCAAGTAACCACTTTTCATCTAATTTTGTGGTCGAACACCACATCACTATATTCCCATTCCCCAACCTTGAGAACAATAACCTCACCCTATTCATGTTTTTTGGATTCTCATTAAATTTTATAAATGTATGAATTTTATTTTATTGTAATAACGATATAATTCATTTTTTTAAAATAATTATAATTAGTAAATTTTATAAAACCAAACCATAGTTTATAATTTTATGAATGAAATTTAACAATTCTGAATATGATTTATTTATAAATTTATCATTTTTATATAATTCTGATTAATGATGATTTTTTTTATATATGGATGATTTTTTAAAATATAAATTTTATATAATATCATTTTATAATGTCTAAGTTAATTATTGGAAAGAATCTGGAATTAAAAACCCGAAAAATATTGAGCAAAAATTTTTTACTAGAAGATTTGTAAAGATAAAAACAATACAACATTAGTTGAAAATAAAATATAAAAATAATTAAATGAAAATTCAATAAATATAAGAAAAAAATAATTAAGGAATATTGTGATAAAACACATAATATTTAAAATACTTTTTACCCATATAATCCATTCAAATAATAAAACTAAAAAATAATGAACCTAAGAAACTTATATTTATTATGTTACATAAAAAATAATTTGAAATTTTTATTTATATAATCATTGGTTAAAATTCCATCACTACTCAAATTATTGAAAAAAACTTATAATGAATCATTTTAGAAGAATTTTCCATAAAAATATAACTACGACGTTTATTTATGTTCATCAGATAAATAATACATAACCTTAATGAACTTGTTTTTTGTATACCTTTCACATTAGGAAATGTTGATTAGATAATTCCATGTGGGAAATTGGTGGAAATAAAATTACTATTATAATATTTTTCCAGCAATTTACAATTGGATATTATCAAACCATTACCATAAATCTTAAACTAAATAATTGTTAGATTACATGACCCATTGGGAGAGGGATATTCTTTCTTATTGGTGTGGGAACATTATTACTTACTATATATTTCAAAATCATTGATATGTATTGTGAAAAATATTCCCCTATAATTATCATTAAGAAATTATTATTACTAATAGGGTTTTAATTGATTTTTCTAAGGTAAAATAAATCATTGATATAGGTGAGTATGAAGGTGATTTTAATGGGTA
This sequence comes from Viscum album, assembly GCA_963277665.1. Taxonomy (NCBI): domain Eukaryota; kingdom Viridiplantae; phylum Streptophyta; class Magnoliopsida; order Santalales; family Viscaceae; genus Viscum; species Viscum album. Next base: position 1,699,235,213 of record OY728137.1, on the reverse strand, counting down.
TAATAATTCTAGAGATAGATACATGTATAAAAATTCATAGAATATTTACTATTTGTGTTATATGTTCTTATAGGTGAACTTGTGGAAGAATATTTATATATAATAGAATAATTATCTATGGAGAAAACATCGAATTTGATTTGGAATCTATGTTTTAGGGGCTTTATTGTGAGGGAAATAATGATTAAGATGATTTTTACCTCCAAATTTTTTTTAATACATATATTGTATAAAATTAGGCCACCTAAATTACAAATATTTGTCTATATTCAATAAATTACATTGTAGAGCCAAATCCTTTTGACAATCTATTTCAATACTCATTTTAGTGATAATTTCAAAAAATAAATGACCATTTCTACTGATTAGAATATAAAAAATTTGATTTTTGGTTAGGTGTCAGGATAGAGTTTAAAACTACCATTCATATGTTATTTATACCAACAATGGTATTATACCTTATTTTTTTCATTCATATATTTCCTCTTGAAATAAAAAAATACATAGGGTATATAAAAAAGGATACTTAATCAAAAAAATAAATTATTTTTAGGGAGGATGTTTTAATGTTATTAAATAGAAGAATTATTTACCCTATATCATATATCCCTTAGGTTAGTTATGTTCATGTTATTCTTAAAAATGAAAATTTCCTAGTCATTAGCATTGAGAAATAATAGATAATTTAGACAATAATATTTAAAAAGCGTAGGATATGTATAAACAATTATAGTCCAAATCATCCACTAGTAGTGATAACATTCCTATTAAAACCATAGACCAAAACATACAAAGATTAAATTGAATTGATTTTTTATTATTTTATTGATAGATATTCTAGTTATAAAAAAAATCCAATAAGCCTCCTGGATCATGAAAATTTATATATTATTTTTCTATATTTGGTTCTACTTTTGAATATTTCCCAATGAACTTGTGCCTATTTTGACATTATTATTCAGAAAAAAACCATCCCTTGAATTTATAAAAGTATTAAATTATTAACAATAACGGTATTATGCATGATTATAAGGTTTCAATGAACGCAATTGATGTAGAAAATACTAATGTAGTTTTAATTAAGAAGTTATATTCATGTAAAAATGTTACATATCCTAGGGATTTCCATTATCATAATTGTTTCTGCAAAAAAATATGATAAAATATTTTTCAAATATCACAAAACACTTATGTGAGATACATTAAAAATGTGACTATTATATTTTATGTTAATTTATTTGAATCATTCAATATACTCAAAAAAAATTATATTCTCCATACATAATAACATATCTCTATTCGAAACCCCTTATGATGTAATGGGTGTTTCTAATGATGGGGATATAAGGGATTCTTTTTACATAGTGTATTATTATATAGGATTTATATATGAGACACAAATTAATGACACCAAAACTAAAAATTTGTCATTATCTATTTTAATTTCTCTACATAATTTTGGTAGTATTTGATTAGTTATAAGGTAATTTTTTATGTATATTAATATATTTATGTAAATTTTATCTAAAGTAAGGATCATATCACTCTCATTAGGGGGATACTCTCACTGAAAAAAAATTTCATATACATATGTTCTAAAGTATAGATTTAAAACCTATTGGTAGAATATTTGACTAGACTGTGAAACTATAAAAATAATAAAAATTGGGAGATATGTTATTATTTTTTGGATGAATAATTATTTATCATTTCAAAAATTGGCCCCTATAGTAGGAATATTTTAAAAAAAATTAATATACAATGTGATTGAAAGTTGTATTAGTCACTACCAAATAAATAAAATTCATTCATAAATCAATGAATTCTTTTTGGAAAATCTCATTAATTGTAGAAGATATAAATATCAATTTCCTTAGGAGGTTTATGTTAAGAATAACTGTTTCATATTGTTTATTTTTCACTATTAAGCTTGCTTCCAACACAATGAGGGAGAAATTAGGTTATAGAATTTTCCCAAATGATATTATTTTGGACAACTTTTTTAAGGATAAGATGTGTTTTTTATTAAGTATTTTGATTGTCAATGGATGGAAATCATGGGTAGGTTTCAGGAGTTTCCTTAGAAATATATTATAGTGATTTAATTATATAATTATTTATATATACAGTCTTTAGGGGGAATGATTTCATGGGGGAATTCTCATATTATCATGGAAATTGGTATATTTTAGAAGTTATGGATTATGTCTCAAAATGGTATGATGGAGTGGATTTACCCTATAATTAATCATATAGTATAGTAAATTTCATCAAAATAAACATATTTTATATTGTTGGTTTAACTAAATATTTTTTCACTAACAATAAAGTGGAATTAAAAACATTAAATTAAAATATTTCATACATATGTTTAATTATGATAATAAAACTGGTACCACATATCTTACATAATCAAGTGTATAAGTTGAAATTTCTATTTTGGAATTGAATTATATTTTATATAATATATGGAATTATATGAGTGAATGGTATCATATATTAGATCAAGATTTAGATGAATATAGAACTTATTTTAGAACACTATTACGTATGTACCCTTAAAAAATCATTATAGAAAAAAATTCTACCTGCCTGTTGAGTTTAAACCCAAATAATTTTTGAATGTTCATAGTATAGTTTTTGATATGAAACTTAAATACAATATTTATTACCCCAAAAATACAATATACCAATCCTTGTGTTATCTTCTAGGAGGATTCAATATATTTTAGAAAACCATCACAATGTTTTATATTTTTTGAAGGGAAACTAAATTAAGCAATTTAACTGTTTTTAACAAAATATAAACATAATATAAAATAATTATGATAAAATAAATGAAATTTTATATTTTTAAAATCAAATGATAATTAAATTAAAAAGGTTATTGAAGTAATATTTTAATGATATTTTAATATTGTAGTGCTAATACTTCATGAACAACATAATTCTTAGTAAAATTGTATTATATAATTATGTCAATAAATTCTCACCTAAATACCTGTATGTGAATAACTAAATATTCCAAAATACCATAAAAATAATAAAAAATCGATATTGATACTATTAAAAAATTTATTTGAATCCACAAATACCATCAAAAGGATAATCCTAATTAAACTCACCGTATTAATGTGGAATTTTACTCCATAGAAGTCTAAGAAATAATAAAAATTAAATTAAATTAATAAATTGAAATATAATTTATAATAATTATGAAGAAAAATATTTTTTTAAAACCTAATATATTAAATATAATGCTTCTATAAAAATATAAGAAGATACAATAAAAAAAATAGACCGAGGAAGGATTATCTATGGATCTCTACAATCCACCACCACATATTAGTTTATCCATATGTGGATAAATAATATGAAATATTAATCTTATTTCAATTAATATGATATAATTTTTTGAATCCTCCAATGGTGAAAAATACCTCATAACACTCATTTTAGGACTCACTCTTATGTCAACCCTAATTGAATTAGTGTGTTTTTCCTACATATTCTCCATTAATGAGGGGAAATATTTTAAAAATCATTCCATCATTCAATTGATCATCTATAAACTCTATATGCATGTGGATACACTTAATAATCAGCTCTATATTGTAAAAACAATATTTCTTCACATTGATTTGTTGTCAGCATTGAACATCCATACTCCAAAATATTCCTTAATATCTTCTTGATGGGACTCCTAGACACCTGTGGTGTATTAAATGTTTTTCATAGGATCTCATCTGAGTTAAAATACTATTTGTAATTGTCATGGTGAATATTTATGGATATATGGACATTTCAAGGCCCACACAATCATTTTCCAAAATTTAATTAATGAAAATATTTTATTAGAGAAGAATAGTACAAATTCAACCTGGCTTCCAAAGTATAATGGAAATGAGAAATTTTCTATGAAATGAGAAATATCATATAGGATCTAAAAATATCATACATGTGTTAAAAATGTCAAATGAGAGTGGAAAATTCATTTATGGGGGCTTCAATTACAATATGATTTTGGAATATTATAGGAAATATGAATTATAGTGAAGGTAATTATTATATTGGTGGTCTAAAATATTATAAATGGATCAAAAATTTCCTTCAATATTCAATTTTTTTTCTAAATGTGTACGTAAAAAATATTATGATAATTGGATTTGGTAAATGAAGTCATTATATGGGTAGAAAAATTTCCAAATTTTTTTTCAAAAATGTCTTATTAGCCCTTATGAAAGTATTATGTGGCTAAAAAGTATATAATGGTAGAAATATTTCTCAAAGTGAAGAATCACGTGAGGTCAAACATTCTTCTATGAGGTGAAATCAACTATCATATGAGATTTTAGATATATCCAAAATTTTAAATTCCATGATCATAATTGATTTTTTCTAAATAATTCACCTAAAAAATTATATTCATGGAATGATAAAATAAGTCAAGAAACAATTTAAAAAACTCAAAACTATAAAATTGAGCCACTTTCAAAATAAATCCAAAAATAACATTGAAAATCAAAAATGATTAAATTCCAATGAAAATATAAATATTACATGGATTTAACCTATGAAATACCCATTAATATTTTTAAAAAATCATTATCTTTAAATCCCTCCCATAATCTTAATAATTGTACTCAAATACAAATAAGCATAAAAAACATTACCATTTTATATTTGGAACACATGTCCCTGAGATCAACTAATTTAAATATGAGTATTTGAAAATTATCATGACTCCATAATAACCATCATTCAAAATTATATATTTCTTCCATCATTCCTTTTCATCCACATTTATCCTTGTATACATACAAAAAAATTACCTTGCATTAATTATCACACATCTTATAAATATGTATTTTCAATAAATCCTTTCACAAATAAATACATGTAAGAGTCACCATAGGTTTTATATGTTCCTAAATCTACACCCAAATAGTGTAGGGGCTTGTTTTATCATAATTAATTTTTAGGGTTTTATATTTTCGTATAGTTGGTAGGTTTCATATGTTAGATATTTTGTGGTAGATTAAAAAGGTTTAGGATCATTTTAAATAAAAAAATACATAATTTAGATTTAACTCATTATTGGTATCCTACTTAATCATATTGTCAATGAATCCTCTCTAAAAATCCTGAAAATATTTAGCGATTATTGAAAAATGTATTATTTTAGCAATCAAATTTGATCCACTCAACTTCATTCACTGATTTTATTTTTTTTGTTATTTTAAATTTGTCTAAAATTGATTTTGATGCTTGTGAGGGTTATATAATGTTTCAAACAATGGGTGTGACTTACCATCATTATTTAGAATTATTTTACATATATACAACACTATAATAATGGGTTTTATTTAATTTTATAAAATATTTAAAATAATATATATATATATTTCTCATCGTTCATTTTCTATAATTTTTCTGAAAACATCCCTCAGTAGTAACACATCAACATAGATCCAAAACATTTTTTCAGAATTAAATTATCATTCATATGAATCCTAAATGATGTATTTAACTGTAATACAACATCCCTATGAACTTTATTTCAATTAAATCATGAATTTTATGATCTATAATAGGTTGGATAAAAATTATAGTATTGTAATGTAGTTGAGTGAATGATTATTAATGGATTTCATTAGGATCAGAATGAAAAAATATAAATGGTATGCCTAAATAAAAAAATATTTTTAAGGGGGGATTTTAAATGAATAAATAACTTAATAATTTTCATCACAAGCACCTAAAACATCGATGATTTAGAAAAAAATTAAAAATCAAGATAAAAAATAATTATATGGTGCTCTTAATAAGTGATTTGAATGTTAAAAATATTTAAAATGTTTCAATATCTTCATAGGAATGGGAGTATGAATTCAGGTAGTGAAATGTTTCATGTGATTCAAAATTCTAGAGTCATTTTCATGAATTACCTGAAAATATTAATCATAAAAAATGTAATTTTAGAATTCTTTTAATTTCATCTTTATAGATAAAATAATTTCATCAACTAGAATGGATTTAGAAAATAAAAAAAAATTGAATATTTGACATGATAAATTAATAGAGAAAAATTGTAGAAAAAAAAACTATTAGATTTAAAAACACACATAACAAACCTATTTTAAAAAAGGGCGTCCCCCCCAGATAGACACATGATAATTTATTTACAATTTCCTTATTTTTAAATTGTTCTTATAATAACTAATAAAAACAATGTCATGGAAAAATTAAAATGAAATGAACATTTTAGATACAACCTAGTGTCTAGATGTACTCATATTTTTATTGATGGACATACTACATTAGAGGATCTTGAAAATTATATCTAAATAGAATCAATCAATGTTTATTGAATGTAATGGTTGTATCATTAAATAGTTCCTTAGTCAACAAAACTCTAAATATAAATTTACATATAACAATGAACATCTGGACTATTTGGAATGAAATTTACAAAAGAAAAATGGTGTTATAGATTAAAAATGATGCACATTGTATCTCATTTTTAATTATATTTATGGTTATATTATCATTAGTGGTTTTTTTCTTTTAACATCCAAAATATTTCATTTTAATTGATTCAAATTTCATCCAGGTCCTACATATAGAATTTTCATTCTTTCCCATCAAACAATATATTCATGTTATATGTTTTTAAATCGAAAAAATGTTTTTGTTAAAGATTAATAGGTAGATAAAAACATCTTACATACTCTAATATATATTTTTAAATTAATATTTTATTTTTAATGAATTTTTTATAAGCTCGATGTAAATCATATAATATCAAACTCCAATATTTTCAGTTTGGGTTAGTGGTCTTCTCTTAAATATGATTGATTTATTTTATTTGATAACTCATCTAAATATTGTTTCTTTGGGTGGTATGGTGTATATGACCTATTATGAATTTCATATTTGATCAAAATATATTCCAAAGATATAATATAGAAGATGTAACCTTGATTTGTGACTGAGAAATTTTGTAACCTGAATATGGATTATTCTCCTTTCACATATTTGGGTAACAAATTTAAGATCATAAACCCTAATGGGAACAGATTTTTCTCAATTTTAAAACATAATAAATACTAATATATATTTACATGTGTATAGATTAATTTGTAAAAAGTTACCTAAAATCAAAACCAAATATATTTAATACAACACAAATGGGGTTATTAAACAACCTCAATTCTCATGGAAATATTTGCTTGAAAATTGTAATTTTTTATACATTTTCGAGAATTAAAAATTATCTCTAAAAATTGAGAGAGAATATAAACGTAAATCAATAACATTTATATAGATACATTAAAATTTAAAGTTATATCCATAACCTAATTTATGAAAAAAATAAAGGATTTTTGAAAATAATAATTTTTCATAAATATATTAATCATTTTTCGCTAACTGTATTCCATAAAAAAGTATTATTTTAGAGGTAGTTATTTGAATCACTCTCAGTATTAGTAAATTTTTTTTATAAATCCAATGGGGAATTTCATTTTTAGAAAAATATTTCATAAGTTCAACAAACCAAACTCTAAAATTTCTTATATTAGGAAATTTCTCATCATGAAATGTCTTATTAATGGGTTGAATGATATTATGTTTTCCATCCATTGTTGTCAGTAAAATTATAATCCATGAGATTTTAAATTATATTATTCTATTTTAATTTAATATAAAAAGTGTGTAACAAAAATATCCATAAGAAAATAATAATATTTTCATTATATTTTATCAATAATAAACCTATTAGAGAATGGTCAATAAAAAAAGAAATTTTGTGGCAACAAGTAATATAAAAATGTGGCCAATGTAATGAAAAAATATAATTCATCCATATTAGTTTTCATGTTTTATTTTGGATCTCGATATAGAGTTATATACATATATAAAAAATCACATGACATTTATTTTCTATTTTAACTAAAAAATGACTCTAAGGGGAAAACCATAGGCATGAAACATTAATTAAAATTGAAAACCCAATATTGGTGGTCAAAAATGGTAGGGCATGACATATTTTGACTGAACTCTCTAAATTCATGTTCCCAACTATCATCAAAGAAAAATTGTGATTTTTATGAAGAGATATACATAAAATAATCAATATATTACTAGTCTTTTATAAATTTCCTATAAAACTTGTCACGTATTAGACATGACCTCATATCACACTCAATTTTTTTTATAGAAAAGAATAAATAAATTAATCCTTTTATTTATAAACTTGAATTTGATATCAATACACAATATGTTTGAGATAAATTACATTATCTTCGATGAAGGGGTGTTTTTTATAATTTAGAATAATTTTTTTTATCAATACGAGTTTTTAAGGTAATAACCAAAATTTTAAATTAGATATTTAAAGATGATACATATATAGTAAATCCATCCATGTGATCTTCCATATAATTTTATATAAACTCCAAAAAAATACTCATAATATATATTTGAATGATTACTGGGGAAATATACAAACCAAAGGGACTTATTATAAAGGAGACGTACATAAATAATATTTGAATGTGATTTTCTAGTGATATTTATGTGTAATATGAATTTTAATGTTCTAAAGTACACTCATATAAAATAATAACTGGGTATTTCAATTTAATACTTCATGAAACTAATAATAAAAAATTATAGGGTAAAATGATCATTAATTACTATTAAACTCAGTTATTTATAATCAATATATATTTTAAATTATAATAGAATCCTAACAGTATTAGGATCACTAATTTTATTATTTGATTTTATATGTTGACTTTTTTTAGGGAATAATTGATTTGGACTCACCCATTGGCTAAGAGATATAAGAAAAAAAATCCCAATAGCTAAAAAATTGGTGATTTCATTTTTTTAAAACCATTAAAAGTGTTTTGTTTAATATCTATTGAAGTTTTATCAAATTTTTTACATTATCATATAAATTAATATTATAAAAAAATAGAATTAATGATTCTAGATAAATCATAAAAAGACAATCCTGGGGTTTTATTATGTGTTCTTATGACTCCAAAAAATTATTTCTCATGGTCTTTTTGGTGATTGTTATAAATTATTATATAAAGTTCCTCATTCTCACCAAAGAATGAGTATTTAATTTTTTCATGTAAAATTATCACTAATAACTCACATAGAAACTTTTCTTTATTTGAATAAATTTTATGTGCCTCTAAAACATAAATATTAACCACTAATTCCTTCTCAAAGAATTCAAATTTTAGATAAATATTAGGGATAAAATGATTTTACGTTGTATGTGAATATGTTTTATTTTCCATATAATATATATATTTATAATAATATGAAATATTTGGATTTTTATAATTTTTTTAATAAAATAATAAGAACTCAGTAGTATTTTGAGATGAAAAATTATCATTTTTGATAAAAACAAGAAGTATGAAAAATAATTTCAAAATTTTAATCAATTTTATTAAAACAGATGAAATGTGATAAATTCTAATAACATTGCAAGGGGTATATTTACATGTCCATAACACTCATCCTAGTAAGACTATAAATTTTTTTATTATTCATATAAATAGAAAAATGAATCATAACTTAATATATTTTCATACATTTGAGAAGAATTAGATGAAATATTTTCAGAATCAATGGGTTTACAAACATCTACTTCATTATTTAATTTTTATTAACATGATTAAGTGTCATTATTATGAATATAACATTTTGTATTCACAAAGGATTCACTTTTAGAAATACAAATTGCTTATTTGGTACATGGGAAATAATGAAAGAATTTATTGTATACCAAATCAATCATGATTACGTGAGAGGATAAATGATATTTCATTGTGTGTATCATTGATTTGAAAATATTAAATAAAATTATGTATCTTATATATTCATGTGAAAATTATCCTGTATAAAAATTTATAATTGTTTTAGCATTTTTTAGAAAAGTAATCACAATAATGCGCAAAACTAGTGTACTAAATATATTAACTTCTATATATAGAACATAAAATTACATAGGGAAAATTATGTATTTTAGCTAAACCAAATAATCTTATATAAAAGTATAAGGTTCTATGGTACATTAATTAGAAATTAGTATGAATATTACAACATATTTTATCCCTCCAAAAATTAACGAGGAATAAAATTAAAGGGACATGAAATTTATATAATTTACTGGATCTAACCTATAAATATTAATTCTTGTTAACCTAATATGAAAGGATTGGTAAATTTTTCAAAATAATTAAATTTATAATAAAAATCATGTTATCCCACAGAGGAATAATTCTGAGGTTAAATAACCTTTTCTCCCCTATTGAATATTCTTTTATGAGAGAATATATCTTTATAAAACATCATTCATTGGAATATTATTCAACATTAATTAAATTTAAATTGACAAGAACATTCATAAAATATTCTAAAACATATTTTCACAATATTTTACAACACGTGAGTTTACAAGTTGGTTAATTATAATATATGAAAATGGTGGTCTAAGTGTTTCTTGATCATTTTGACCATTTTTCGGGGGAAAACATATGATTTATTTAATAATTTTAAGAAAATTTCTTCTAAAAATGCGCAGTTCATATGTAATAAATCAACCACAATCAATATCCCAAATATATGAAATAGTATGAAAATTATTGTCAAAAACCAACTTGGATACCCATTGTAAATGTTACCAAATAGTATTCTGAAATGATTGGATGAGAATTATCGATCTCCACGGGCTATAAATAAAACTCTAGAATTGAAAAAATTAATTACGAAATGATTTCTCCACAGGAGTTACAATTCAATGAAAAATAGAGAACAATAGAACAATACAACTATCAGAATGACAAACATTCCACCCGATAAAAAGGCTTCAGAACACCCAAATATTAGTCTCAAATCTAAATTTGTAATTTATATCCATCATATTAGGTTCTATTATAATTTTTTTTAAAAATAAATATATAAATTTATATAAGGTATATATTTAATTTATATATACATTGATAAGTCAACAAAGTATCATAATTCGAGTGTAAATATATAATTATGTATATATGTTTTTCTAAAAAAATTTTTACATGAATATATAAATCATTTGTTTTAAATATTTATAAAAGTTTCATAAAAAATAATAAAAAATTATATTGTTCAATGAAATGTTATTATTTTCCTATGTAAAATTTCATTACAACTTTTGACACTCAAAAAATAAATAAAAACAAAATTTTTAATGAAATATAAATATAAAATTTTTGTTTCCATGTCTAGATAAACATCTGGTGACATAAACATGGGAGAGTTGAAGTGAAATATCAAAATTTTTTACAAACTCTCATATTCATTATTTTGGGAATATTTACATTCACTTGTACCATTATTCTAATTTTTTAATTATTTTACCAAAAAAATATGTTATGATTTTTATTCTATTAATTTTTTCAATATGCTTGATTGAAATGCTTTTGAATGTTGAATGTTATTCTGTGAATTTAAAACTCTATAATAATGTCTTCAATTATTTAGAAATTAATTTAATATCTCAACACTCAGTTGTGGTTGTGATCATGGTTATTATTATATTGAAATATTCTTATCAACGATCATTGATTACTTCATCACTCTTATTAAAGGAATGAGAATTCAAATTGTGATTATGGAAAATAATCTCTTTGAATTTATCCGTATCATTTCTCATTTTAAAAATATTGACTAAGTGATTAAAAAATTATTGAAATAAATTTTTTGGTCAATTAAAAATAAGAGCCTCAAATCATGAACATGATTATGTTCACTACTCTAAATATAGTTCTCAATTTCCTCAGAAGATAAATTATTTCCTTTTGATCCCACTGTCACACATTCACTTATTTTTCAATCTTTAAAACTATTGGTTCTCACTCTCATTTTCTTATAAAAATCTCCACTCTGAATTACCTGATAATATTTTTTTAATAAAACAAATTATATACATTATGTTTCAATTAATATTTTAGTTGATAGGGAAAAAAATTATAAGCCTAATTGAAAGAAAACATTGGACAAATATGAAGTATTTTTATGCTAAAAATATTATCGAGTCATGGAGATAAAATTATAACTATCAAGTTGGATTTTTTGTCAAGGATACTAATAAATTTACTATTTTTAATATTTATATTAAATATTTTTTATGATCCATCTTATTTCATTCAAACTCTAATTGAAATCAATTATATTTTCAATTAAAAATAATATTATAAAACACCCACATTCCTATTTAGATCTGTTTCATGCTAAAGACAATATGAATTTTCATTATAGAGTCAATAAAATATACTATATATATTATCAATGGATTTATAAAATACTTCCAAACTATTCTTTGTGACATTTTAGTAAAAGAGATAGAAAATATTTTATTCTTTATAAAATAAATGATAGGAAGAGAATGGGTTATAATTTATTCTCTTGTTTTTGTATTAGTAAATCAGTAAATGAAAATGAAATTTTTTTAATTTCCTATTTTTTTGTTTTGTTAAAGACATTAAAAAATGGGAAATATTTTTTTTGGAAATATGAAAAAATATCCTTCTTAAAAATTATTGGTTTACTACGCTATTTTTATAAATTAAGCAATATTAAAATTGTAATATTTTATTTTATTTTTATATAGTGAATGTTAAATAGAAATTTAAATTGAAAAAATTAATAAAGTTTTGGTACATTATTTTATAATATATTATATCATATGTATACATGTTATTTTGATTTAATTATTTAATAATTTGATAATGAAAATATAGTAAAAATGAAAAATGTTTTACTCTTACCATCATATGTGACTAAATCATCCCATTTTTTCAGTGATTCAAAACAACCACCAATGGAAAATGGATTTCTCTCCATAACTTCAAAAAGATTATTTATTATATATTTTAGAACCATTAAAACTATAGATATAAATTAACTACATTAATTTAATTTCATTTCCTCTAAAATCAATCTGGCTAAATAGACCCTTCTAGATGAAGTTTTTGGGATAAACCAAAAACATCCTCTATAAGACATGAAAAATTAAAAACACCAAAAAAAGAGTATCTTAATCACATTAGAAATCATGAACATATAAATCACAATTATGGAATTAGTTGTTTCAAATTTGGGTATTTAAAAACCTCAATGTTTAGGTCAAACTTCTATGGTAGGGAAATGTCGGTTGTATGGTACATAGGGAAATATGAACTAAAAACGTTGAAATAATTCAAGATAGACTAAAAAGTGTATCAATAATGACATACATTTAGTTATTAAAGGGTTTATTTATTTTATACGTTCAAAGTAGAGTGGAAAATGATGTCGAGTTCCATGAGATCACGAGTGGCACGATCGAGTGAGGTTCTATTTGGGTTGATGTGAAAATATTTGCAAGGGGTTTAATATTACTGGTAATGAGGATTTTTTCCAGCACTAAAATTAAAAGCACTAACCTAACCTATGTTTATAAGAGGTTTTTTAGTCACCAATAAAAACTATTACAAATAAAATACAAAAATATTACATGAATATATATTAAAAATCTATAATTTATTTTAAAAATTAAATATTAAATTGAATTATTATTGAATAAATAATCATAAAGGAATGAATGACCAAAATTAGTGATGTTGAATAATTTAAAATGAATGGACTTGAAAAATATTAAAAAATTGATAAGATCAATTAATTATATAAATAATATAAAATTTAAGAATTAATATATATCATAATGAAGATGGAAAAATATTAAATATGTCTATTTTCACCATATTAAAAAAATAAAATATTAATTAATAAATATGAATAAATAAATATTGATAATTAATAAATCATAAAAATATTAAACAAATAAATATTAAAAATTAATAACTCATAAAAATGGAAATAATAATTGACATATGAAATTAATAAATAATATTAAATGAATGAATATTAAAAATTAGTGAAATTGAATAATGAAAATATCAATGGATTGGAAACATATTTAAAAATTAAAATTTTCAATTAATTATATATATAAATAAAAAAATTAAAATATTACAAGTTAAAATAAAAATAAATATATATTCATTATATAAACTAAATCGACCATATTAAAAATATTAAATGTGAATAATTCAATATGTATAGGGAAATACTAAAAATGGATATAATTAAAAAATATAAAATGTATAAAATTTAAAAGTTAATAAATTACCAAAAAAAATTATAAAATATTTAATAATCTTATGACTAAATAATATTAAAAATGGATACATTATAAAAAATAAAAAATTTAATAAATAGTTTATATCAAATAAAAAAATATTATATAAATAAAATTTACTAATTAAAAATATAATACATTAATTATATTATGATAGTAAAATATGTAGAAAATCAATATTAAAAATTTAATAAATTATTTAAATTTTGCGTGTGTGTTTGTTTCTATATAAAATTGAAATAATTGTGTTCATTTTCTTATGGAATTGATATATATATAACACAAGATGAATGTTTGTTAAATTGAAAAAAATGACATTATAGAATTTATATTGTCTATTGATTGTTTCTAACTATTCAATATTTTATTGAATATTAATTTTTAATTAAAACCCATTTTCAATAAAAATTTGACTTATTAATTGTAAATAATTAGAATGTTTAGAAATTATATTTATGAAAACATTATATATTGATATACAGACACACACACACACAGAGATATATATATATATATATATATATATTAAAATTATTAATAATACTTGTAAATAATTATTCCTAAAAAATAATAAAAATTAATAAATAATAAAAATATTACATCATTAAATATTAAAATAAATAAATAATAAAAAATTAAAAATTAAAAAACATTATCAATGAATATTTAAAATAAAATTAATAAATGTTCAAAATTAGTGAAATTTACATAAAAAATGAATAGATTGGAAAAAATATTAAAAAAATAATAAGTGTCATAAATAATATAATTTTAAAAAATAGAAATGAATATTCAAAATTAACATGTGCACATATATTAATTATTTATACTAAAACTGCATTAAATACATTCCATGTTTCAATAAATATTAAAATTGAATAAAATTACCAATTAATTATGAAAATAATAATTAATATTGAATAAATTACATAAATATTAAAAAAGTTATTATTGAAATAAATAATAAAAAATGGGCAAATCAATATATATATATATAACCATAAGATAATGAATATCCAATAAAAATATAAATAATTAAAAAAATTATAATTATATACATAGTATGTCAATTTTTAAATATTAAACAGTAAAAATCTAAACCTACAATTTCAAAATTTTATTAATTTTTAATGTATGTTTCTATAAAATAGAAATTGTTATGTATATGTGAATTAACTATATGAAATTTATTCTAAATACATATATTTAATAAATATTATTAATTATTAATTATCTATTATTTATTTTATAAATATGTGAAATTGATAATAAAAATGACATTAATATTAAAAAATGTTTTAAAAAATCTATTAATATTATTTTAGTCATTATTTTTAATTAACATAACTTTAAAATTAACAAATAACATTTTTTTACATTAAATATTTGATATATTCTGTGTAAATAAATATAAAATATTATAAAAATGATATTTACGATATATATATATATTTATTTATCTATTAAATATGATTTTTAATAATATAAAATTTTTTCCAAGAAGAGCTCATTGTATTAGTGAAAAACATTCATTAATAAGGATCGTTCGTATCATGTCTAGGTTGAAGCGCTGAAAAATATGACATTTATTGGCGCAATGTAAAAAACACCGATATATGTGAGAGTTTGTAATGGATCGGACCTCTCCGGTCCATTACATGGTGAAAATATAGTGTTTGAGGAGTTCTGGGAGGTCAAGGTGACATATCCCCAACACATTGCTAAATTTCCAATTCTATGAACAATTCTATCTGTGAGGTTTCTGAACAGTTCTACAGCTGAGTTTCTAACAGTGACCTTCTAACACCAGACTTAAACAGTGTTTCCAGAACGGAGAGGTTCTAACGGTGACCTTATAATAGTAGATTTGAACAGTGTTTCCTGAAAATTTAGGTTCTATCGGTGACCTTGTAACAGTAGAATTGAATATTGTTTCTATAATGGTGAGGTTCTAACGGTGACCTTCTAACATTAGACTTGAATAGTGTTTCATGAAAGATGAGTTTCTAACGGTGACCTTCTAACGGTAGACTTGAATAGTGTTTCCAGAATAGTGAGGTTCTAACAATGACCTTCTAATCGTATACTTGAACAGTGTTTCCAGAATGGTGAGGTTCTAATGGTGACCTTCTAATGGTAGACTTGAATAGTGTTTCTAGAATGGTAGATGTACTGTGTTTCCAGAACGGTGAGGTCTATCGGTATTCTCTAATGGTGAGTTCTATCGGTAACCACTAATAGTGAGGTCTATTGGTAACCTATAACGGTGAGGACTATCAGTAACCTCTAACAGTGAGGTCTATCAGTAATATCTAATGGTGAGGTCTATCGGTAACCTCTAACGGTGAGGTCTAACAGTGAACTTTTCTTTCCTTTTCCAAATTTTGAGTATGTGAACAGCGGTTCCTGCTTCCTGGTGTTTCACCCCTTTAATGTTTCCTTTGACGTAAAATACATTCAAAGCTTTATTTTACAAACTCTTAGGGCCGATTCAAATGCCATTAATCCAATTTTAATTATTCCTACTGCTCGGGATGTTTTTACATGGTCAAACCACGTGGGTTAATGAGATCTTATTTTAATGGAGAACTAAGCATATCTTAAACCATCGCCCTATTAAATCTTCAAAAAGAACAAGATATCATACTCCATTGTTCTTCCTCTTTATTCACATCTATGAGACACTAAAACCTTTCAATTCATCCCGTAGGAGTTTCACAATCAAACATTACTCCTTGGATTGGTTCAGATCTATTTTGGATGCAACCGAGATGTATCGGTCAATCTTCGATATAAGTTCGGTTATATCATCGTTCCTTTGGGGATCATCTTCTCCCTTTTCTCCATTCCATATTATAGCATGTAATATCTATTCTTCTTTTGGAGTTTTTTCTTAGGGTTTGTTTGGTGCGGTTGTATTGTGGCATCCTTGGGTGGATGCAGTTTACAAGTGAGGAGGATCATGACCTATGGTGTGGATAAAGAACGTGAGGAAGTGTTTGAGATAGGGGATTCATTTCTTCTCATTTATTTTATATGAAACTATATTGTTATCATGTTTATCCCACTAGATGACAATTGAATTGACATAATAAATATCATAACCAGATAAATAAATTGATATCGATCATATTTTATTGCCTCATGTTTTTCTAGATAGTGTGATTTCTATGCTTGCTTTGATTAGCTGTTCATTCTTGACGTTAATCAGTAAAGAACGTAAATTGGGATTAATTGATAATTTTGGCTAAAGATATTGTGGCATATAAAAGAATCTGGTTCTAGTTGTAACTTGATGTTAATCAAATTGGTGTAGTAAACATGTTTAATTATTTGTGATAGCTTGCTGATTAGGTTTCCCAAATTTGGAACCTATGAATAACAAAACTATTAATTCAACATGGATTGAAGAACTAATTGTTTGATAATTCTTTAAGGGGTTTTGAGTTACTATCTTGATTGATAAAGTGCCAGGCGACCAATTAATGTGGTGTTTGTTTTCCTTTTGATATTCTTGTGATGTGATCCTGGATGGTTGTGGTAATAAGTGGAGGCATGGAGGCCTTTTGGTTGTGGTAGGAGATGAAGCCTACAGTGGCGAGATGCATTGGTTTATGCATGTGGGTGTAGGGGAGGACACTAGGGATGATGGAATGGAATGGTTGTGATTGTTAGAAGCTTATTGTTTCCTTTGATTGTTTATCTTCTTTACTTTTCCCCACTGCTCAAGGAATCTGGTCTTACATACACTTCTTCCGAAAGAGGCGAAGACAGGTGGGGTATGTCATGTGCTTTCAATGTTTATATTCTCAAGGAAGGATGTGTATAAGCTGTTTCTATAAGCGGCAAAGACTCAACTGGTAGTACATCTACTCACTGTGTTGAGCCACCCTGTGTTTAGTAGCATTTAATGTTTTTATATAATTCATGGGAATGTAGTAAAGTATCTCTATAATGAATTAATGAATAAATGGAGTTAACCCATGGAGAGGGAGATGCTGGAACATAATGATGAAGTTTTAATTTTTGAAGGAAAAAATGACTTTGGGTGTTATGGTAATGAAATTTAATGTAAAATATTTCATGGTTATTTTATGATTAATGATTTAATTAACATAATGTGGAACTGATTAAAAGGTAATGAATTAATCTAATAAATCTCTTTAAATAGTTTTGTGCTTATAGGATACATATTCTTAGAAGTACCATCTTGGATTCTGAGAGACGTTACCTGCAGCGGTGTCTAATACTAGGTAAGTCTCATAGTGTGGTTGTGAGATATATTATATCCTATACTTTTTGTGTTTCTATAAGCAACTCCACCTAGTCAGTAAGGGAAACTTAAACCCTAGGGATTCTGAGCCCTGGGGGTGTTTTCCCCTACATTTCAGTGGTAGAATGGAAGGCTTACTACCCCCCTTTGGCCCCACACTCTTCACTTTGTAGTAACTTGTGCTGGAAGGCACATTGGTTAGTTTTACCCATATATCTGTGTAGAGGGTTTTAATGGCTTGTTTTCTTCACACACATATATTCTAGATATAGTTATCTATGTACTACTATGGGTGTCACTTGTATAGGCTATGTTGTCTTGAGGATCCTTACATTTTGTGTGTGTTGTAATGGCTTGAGGTATAATACCCGATGTATGATACACATTATCTGAGCTGTTGTGGCTCGAAGAAACTACCTGGTTACCTTGGTATGTGGACATGTGGCTTTGTTGCATGAGGTTCATATTCCTGTGCTTTTCCTAGGTGTCTGCGGGAAATCCTTTTTGAAGAGAGATGCTCAGGACGTGCGAAGTTGGAGAAAAGCGGCAAACCAGTGGGGATGTAGTAGCGGGGTACCCTTGATATTCGTTATTATATGATATATTCTTGTATGTGTTACTTGGTGAGAGTAGAATGGTGAGGTTGGAGACATGATATACATGTTTAGGTTATGAGTTAGTTTCACTTGTTGTTCACTGTTCCTTAACATGATTTCTTTACATTGCACGATAGGCTACTGGGAGGATCCTACAGCGTATATTGTTATACTCACCCTATGTACATATAAACTATTTTTTAAGGTCACATAGATTAGGATGGAGATCAGGCTGGTGTTTACTATATATTAGTTGTAGGAGTTGTTCGGGCTTGTTGTTGCTTCTATTTTTTCTTTCTTTTGGGTACTTACAGTTATTCCCCATTCAGTGTTATTACTTTTGCATGACACTTCACAAGTGTAATTGGGTTTTCGATTATATTTTTGTCTGAGTTGGAGTTGATTGGTGTCTATCTTATCTATCTCTTCTACGGGTGTTCTATTAGTGGTTAATGCCTCCCATTTTGTGTGATACTATACCCTCAGTGTTAGTCACCAACCTGGGGCCTACTTAAGGTGGGACTCGGGGGTCATTATCTCCCTTCTCACATTGCTAGCCAAGGAGGGGTACACATTGTGGGGAGGGGGTTGTGACAGAGTGGTATCTGAGGTCTGGTTGAGGGATATGATAGAGTTTAGAGTTAGGCACAAGTGAGGTTTCAAGGGTTGATTGGGAACCAGTGTCATTCATGTTTACAAACTGAGGTAAAAACTGGAGACCATATGAGACAAAGGTGTTTAGGTCCCCCAATGTACTGATTTACAAGCCTTTTTGTTTATAATGGCTACTAAACAAGGTGATATTAGTAGTAGGGTAGAGACCTAGGAATGGATCATGTATCATTCTTATTTGTGCCAATGTTTGAATGGGTAGACCTTCGGATAAGTTAACCTAATAAAAATAAAAATAAACAATTAATTAATTAATGTTGAGTCTTCCATATTCCGGGTTTCGGAGCTATAACGGGTTTTTATTTTGCAGATATGGCTCCAAGTCGACTTCCTTATTAGTTTTTCATAGAAAATGTCCTGCTGGATGTTTCAGAAGATCACAACATGGTAGAGGTTGACGATGACGACACTTGGAGGAAGGCACACCGAGAGTTTCAGTGCCAGAGTCTGTAAAACTATGATGGCTCTATTTCAGATGCAGTCATAGAAGACTGGTTAGAAGAGTTCAATATCAGATTCAGTTTGATTTATGCTCAGAAGGTGCACTTAGTATCATTGGTTGTGACAATGCTACGTGGAGCAGGGAGGTAATAGTGGTTCTTGTTCCATAGGGATCGTGAGGAGTAAGAGATCTCATGGGAGGTGTTCCGAGATAGGTTTAGAGTCGAGTTTCTTTCATCGGCTGCAAAGGCGTACAGTCTCCAGGAGCTTCTTACCCTTTGATAGGGATCTATAGTGTTCGAGAGTTTGGAATCTATTTTAGGAACCATTTATGATATACTTTAGACCTGCTGCCAGATGAGGTGGTTAGGGTGAGACATTTCGAATGTTTAATGTTATTCTGTGAATTTAAAACTCTATAAGAATGTCTTCAATTATTTAGAAATTAATTTAATATCTCAACACTCAATTGTGGTTGTGATCATGGTTATTATTACATTGAAATATTCTTATCAACGATCATTGATTACTTCATCACTCTTATTAAAGAAATGAGAATTCAAATTTTGATTATGATAAATAATCTCTTTGAATTTAACCGTATCAGTTCTCATTTTTTAATTATTGACTAAGTGATTACAAAATTATTGAAAGAAATTTTTTTGACAATTAAAAATAAGAGCCTCAAATCATGAACATGATTATGTTCACTACTATAAATATAGTTTTCAATTTCCTCAGAAGATAAATTATTTCCTTTTGATCCCACTGTAACACATTCACTTATTTTTCAATCTTTAAAACTCATGTTTCTCACCCTCATTTTCTTATAAAAATCTCCACTCTGAATTACCTGATAATATTTTTTCAATAAAACAAATTAGATACATTATGTTTCAATTAATATTTTAGTTGATAGGGGAAAAAAATAGAAACCTAATTGAAAGAAAACAATGGAAAACTATGATGGATTTTTATGTCAAAAAGATTATCGAGTCATAGAGATAAAATTACCACTATCAAATTGGTTTTTTTTTGTCGAGGATACTAATAAATTTACTATTTTTAATATTTATATTAAATATTTTTTATGATCTCTCTTATTTCATTCAAACTCTAATTGAAATAAATTATATTTTCAATTAAAAATAATATTATAAAACACCCACATACCTATTTAGATCTGTTTCATGTTGAAGATATTATGAATTTTCATTATAGAGTCAATAAAATATACTACATATATTATCAACGAATTTATAAAATACTTCCAAACTATTCTTTGTGAGATTTTAGTAAAAGAGATAGAAAATATTTTATTCTTTATAAAATAAATGATAGGAAAAGAATGGATTATAATTTATTCTCTTCTGTTTGTATTAATAAATCAGTAAATGAAAATGAAATTTTTTGAATTTCCTATTTTTTTGTTTTTTTAAAAAAAATTAAAAATGGGAAATATATTCTTTGGAAATATGAAAAAATATACTTCTTAAAAATTATTGGTTTACTAACCTATTTTTATAAATTAAGCAAAATTAAAATTGTAAAATTTTATTTTATTTTAATATAGTGAATGTTAAATAGAAATTTAAATTGAAAAAATCAATAAAGTTTTGGTACAATATTTTATAATCTATTAAATCAGATGTATACATGTTATTTTAATTTAATTATTTAATAGTTTGATAATGAAAATATAGTAAAAATAAAAAAAAATTACTCTTACCATGATATGTGACTAAATCATCCCATTTTTTCAGTGATTCAAAACAACCACCAATGGAAAATGGATTTCTCTCCATAACTTCGAAAAGATTATTTACTATGTATTTTAGAACCATTAATATTATATAAATAAATTAACTACATTAATTTAATTTCATTTTATCTAAAATCAATCTTTCTAAATAGACCCTTCTAGATGAAATTTGTGGAAAAAACCAAATACATCCGCTATGAGACATGAAAAATTAAAAACACCCAAAAATGAGTATATAAATCCCTTGGGAAATCATGAACATATAAATCACAGTTATGGAATTAGTTGTATCAGATTTGGGTATTTAAAAACCTCAATGTTTAGGTCAAACTTCTATGGTAGGGAAATGTCAGTTGTATGGTACATAGGGAAATATGAACTATAAATGTTGAAATAATTTAAGACAGACTAAAAAGAGTATCAATAATCAGATACAGTTAGTTATTAAAGGGTTTATTTATTTTATATGTTCGAGGTGGAGTGGAAAATGATGTCGAGGTCCATGAGAGCACGAGTGGAACGATCGAGTGAGGTTCTATTTGTGTTGATGTGAAAATATTTGCAAGGGTTTTAACATTGCTGATAATGAGGAGTTTTTCCAACACTAAAATTAAAAGCACTAAACTAACCTATGTTTATAGGGGGTTTTTTAGTCACCAATAAAAACTATTACAAATAAAATATGAAAATAATACATGAATATATATTAACAATCTATAATTTATTTTAAAAATTAAATATTAAATTGAATTATTTTTGAATAAATAATCTTAATGGAATGAATAACCAAAATTAGTGATCTTGAATAATTTGAAATGAATGGACTTGAAAAATATTACAAAATTGATAAGATCAATTAATTATATAAATAATATAATATTTAAGAATGAATATATTTCAAAATGAAGATGGACAAATATTAAATATGTATATTTTGACCATATTAAAAAAATAAAATATTAATTAATAAATATGAATAAATAAATATTGATAATTAATAAATCATAAAAATATTAAACAAATAAATATTAAAAATGAATAAATCATAAAAATGGAAATAATAATTGACATCTAAAATTAATAAATAATATTAAATGAATGAATATTAAAAATGAGTGAAATTGAATAATGAAAATATTAATGGATTGGAAACATATTTAAAAATAAAAAATTTCAATTAATTATATATATAAATAAAAAAAATAAATATTACAAGTTAAAATAAAAATAAATACATATTCATTATATAAACTAAATCGACCATATTAAAAATATTAAATGTAAATAAATCAATATGTATAAATAAATTCTAAAAATGGATATAATTAAAAAAAATAAAATGTATAAAATTTAAAAATTAATAAATTACCAAAAAAAAATTATAAAATATTTAATAATCTTATGACTAAATAATATTAAAAATGGATACATTATAAAAAAATAAAAATTTAATAAATAGTTTATATCAAATAAAAAATATTATATAAATAAAATTTTCTAATTAAAAAATTGATACATTAATTATATTATGATAGTAAAATATTTAGAAAATGAATATTAAAAATTTAATAAATTATATAAATCTTGTTTGTGTGTGTGTTTCTATGTAAAATTGAAATAATTGTGTTCATTTGCTTATGGAATTGATATATATATATATATATAACACAAGATGAATGTTTGTTAAATTGAAAAAATGACATTATAAAATTTATATTGTCTATTGATGGCTACTAACTATTCAATATTTTATTGAATATTAATTTTTAATTAAAACCCATTTTCACTAAAAATTTGACTTATTAATTGTAAATAATTAGAATGTTTAGAAATTATATTTATGAAAACCTTATATATTTATATACATACACACACACACACACACAGAGAGAGAGAGAGATATATATATATATCCATATTAAAATTATTAATAATACTGGTAAATAATTATTCCTAAAAAATAATAAAAATTAACAAATAATAATAATATTACATCATTAAATATTAAAATGAATAAATTATAAAAAAATAAAAATTAAACAACATTATCAATGAATATATAAAATAAAATGAATAAATTTTCAAAATGAGTAAAATTTATATAAAAAATGAAAAGATTGTAAAAAAATATTAAAAAAATAATAAGTGTCGTAAATTATATAATTTTAAAAAATAGAAATAAATATTAAAAATGAACATGTGAACATATATTAATTATTTATAATAAAACTGCATTAAATACATTCCATGTTTCAATAAATATTAAAATTGAATAAAATTACAAATTAATTATTAAAATAATAATTAATATTGAATAAATTATATATAAATTAAAAAAATTATTATTGAAATAAATAATAAAAAATGGACAAATCAACATATATATATATATATAACCATAAGATAACTAATATCCAATAAAAATATAAATAATTAAAAAAATTTATAATTATAAACAATGTGTGTCAATTTTTAAATATTAACCAGTAAAAATATAAACCTAGAATTTGAAAATTTTATTACTTTTTTATGTGCGTTTCTATAAAATAGAAATATTTATGTATATGTGAATTAACTATATGAAATTCAATCTAAATACATATATTTAATAAATATTATTAATTATTAATTATCTATTATTTATTTGATAAATATGTGAAATTGATAATAAAAATGACATTAATAATAAAAAATGTTTTAAAAAATCTATTAATATTATTTTGGTCATTATTTTTAATTAAAATAACTTTAAAATTAACAAATAATATTTTTTTGCATTAAATATTTGATATATAATGTGTAAATACATACAAAATATTATAAAAATGATATTTACGAGATATATATATATTTAATTTTTTATCTATTAAATATGATTTTTAATAATATAAAATTTTTTCCAAGAAGATCACATTTTATTAGTGAAACACATTCATTAATAAGGATCGTTCATATCATGTCTAGGTTGAAGCGCTGAAAAATATGACATTTATTTGCACAATGTAAAAACACCGATAGATGTGAGAGTTTGTAATGGATCGGACCTCTCCGGTCCATTACATGGTGAAAATATGGTGTTTATGGAGTTCTGGGAGGTCAAGATGAAACATCCCCAACACTATGCTAAATTTCTAATTCTGTGAACAGTTCTATCAGTGAGGTTTCTGAATAGTTCTATAGCTGAGGTTCTAACAGTGACCTTCTAACAGCAGACTTAAACAGTGTTTCCAGAACGGCGAGGTTCTAACGGTGACCTTCTAACGATAGATTTGGATAGTGTTTCCTGAACATTTAGGTTCTAACAGTGACCTTGTAACAGTAGACGTGAATAGTGGTTCTATAATGGTGAGGTTCTAATGGTGACCGTCTAACAATAGACTTGAATAGTGTTTTAAGAAAGATGGGGTTCTAATGGTGACCTTCTAACGGTAGACTTGAACAGTGTTTCCAGAACAGTGAGGTTCGAATGGTGACCTTCTAATCGTAGACTTGAATAGTGTTTCCAGAATGGTGAGGTTCTAATGATGACCTTCTAAGGGTAGACTTGAATAGTGTTTCTATAATGGTAGGAGTACTGTGTTTCCAGAACGGTGAGGTCTATCGGTAATCTCAAACGGTGAGTTTTATCAGTAACCTCTAATAGTGAGGTCTATTGGTAACCTATAACAGTGAAGACTATCAGTAACCTCTAACGGTGAGGTCTATCGGTAATCTCTAATGGTGAGGTCTATCGGTAACCCTTAATGGTGAGGTCTAACAGTGAAATTTTCTTTCCTTTTCCAAATTTTGAGTATGTGAACAGTGGTTCCAGCTTCCTGCTGTTTCTCCCCTTTAATGTTTCCTTTGACGTAAAATACATTCAAAGCCTTATTTTACAAACTCTTAGGACCGATTCAAATGCCATTAATCCAGTATTAATTATTCCTACTGCTCGGGATGTTTTTACATGGTCAAACCACGTGGGTTAATGAGACCCTATTTTAATGGGGAACTAAGCGTATCTTAAACCATCACCCTATTAAATCATCAAAAGGAACAAGATATCATCCTCCATTGTTCTTCCTCTTTTTTCTCATCTATGAGACACTAAAACCATTCAATTCATCCCGTAGGAGTTTCACAGTCAAACTTTACTCCTTGGATTGGTTCAGATCTATTTTCGATGCAACTGAGATGTATCAGTCAATCTTCGATATAAGTTCGGTTATATCATCGTTCCTTTGGGGATCATCTTCTCCCTTTTCTCCATTCCATATTATAGCTTGTAATATCTATTCTTCTTTTGGAGTTTTTTCTTAGGGTTTGTTTGGTGTGGTCGTACTGTGGCATCCTTGGGTGGAGCAGTTTTCAAGTGAGGAGGATCATGTCCTGTGGTGTGGATAAAGAACGTGAGGAAGTGTTTGAGATAGGGTTTTCATTTCTTCTCATTTCTTTTAAATGAAACTATATTGTTATCATGTTTATCCCACTAGATGACAATTTAATTGACATAATAAATATCATAACCAGATAATTAAATTGATATCGATCATATTTTATTGCCTCATGTTTTTCTAGATAGTGTGATTTCTATGCTTTCTTTGATTAGCTGTTCATTCTTGATGTTAATCTGTAAAGAACGTAAATTGGGATTAATTGATAATTTTTTGCTAAAGATAAAGTGGCATATAAAAGAATATGGTTCTAGTTTTAACTTGATGTTAATCAAATTGGTGTAGTAAACATGTTTAATTATTTGTGATAGCTTAGTGATTAGGTTTCCCAAATTTGGAACCAATGAATAACAAACCTATTAATTAAACATGGATTGAAGAACTAATTGTTTGATAATTCCATAAGGGGTTCTGAGTTACTATCTTGATTGATAGAGTGCCAGGGGCCCAATTAATGTGGTGTTTGTTTTCCTTTTGATATTCTTGTGATGTGATCCTGGATGGTTGTGGTAATAAGTGGAGGCATGGAGGCCTTTTGGTTGTGGTAGGAGATGAAGCCTACAGTGGCAAGATGCATCGGTTTATGCATGTGGGTGTTGGGGAGGACACCAGGGATGATGGAATGGAATGGTTGTGATTGCTAGAAGCTTATTGTTTCCTTTGGTTGTTTATCTTCTTTACTTTTCCCCACTGCTCAAAGAATCTGGTCTTACATACCCTTCATCCGAAAGAGGCGAAGACACGTGGGGTATATCATGTGCTTTCCATGTTTATATTCTCAAGGAAGGATGTGTATAAGCTGTTTCTATAAGCGGCAAAGACTCAACAGGTAGTACATCTACTCACCGTGTTGAGGCCCCATGTGTTTAATAGCATATAATGTTTTTCTATAATGCATGGGAATGTAGTAAAGTATCTCTATAATGAATAAATGAATAAATGGAGTTAACCCATGGACATGGAGATGCTGGAACATAATGATGAAGTTGTAATTTTTGAAGGAACAAATGACATTGGGTGTTAGCGTATGAAATTTAATGAGGAATTTTTCATGGTTATTTTATGTTTAACGAATTAATTAACATAAAGTGGAACTGATAAAAAGGTAATGAATTAATCTAATAAAGCTTTTTAAATGGTTTTGTGCTTATTGGATACCTATTCATAGAAGTACCATCCTGGATTCTGAGAGACGTTAGCTGCAGCGGTGTCTAAGACTAGGAAATTCTCATAGTGTGGTTGTGAGATATAATATATCCTATACTTTTTGTGTTTCTATATGTTACTCCACCTATTCAGTAAGGGAAACTGACACCCTAGGGATTCTGAGCCTTGGGGGGTGTTTTCCCCAACATTTCAGTGGTAGGATAGAAGGCTTACTACCCCCTTTGGCCCCACACTCTTCACTTTGTAGTTACTTGTGCTGGAAGGCACATTGGTTAGTTTTACCCATATATCTGTGTAGAGGGTTGTAATGGATTGTTTTTTTTTCACACACATATATTCTAGATATAGTTTTCTATGTAGTACTATGGGTGTAACTTGTATAGGATTTGTTGTCTTGAGGATCCTTACTTTTTGTATGGGCTGTAATGGCTTGAGGTATAATACCTGATGTTTGATACACATTATCTGAGCTGTTGTGGCTCGTAGAAACTACCCGGTTACCTTGGTATGTGGACAAGGGGGTTTTGTTGCATGAGGTTCATATTGTTGTGCTTTTCCCAAGATTCTGCGGGCAATCCTTTTTGAAGAGAGATGCCCAGGATGTTCGACGTTGGAGAAAAGCGGCAAACCAGTGGGGAAGTAGTAGCAGGGTACCCTTGATATTCATTATTATATGATATATTCTTGTATGTGTTACATGGTGAGAGTAGACATGGTGAGGTAGGGAACATGATATACATGTTTAGGTGATGAGTTAGTTTCACTTGTTGGTCACTGTGCTTTAACATGTTTTCTTTACATTGCACGATAGGCTACTAGGAGTATCCTACAGCGTATATTGTTATACTCACCCTAAGTACATATAAACTATTTTTTAAGGTCACATAGATTAGGATGGAGATCAGGCTAGTGTTTACTATATATTGGTTGTAGGAGATGTTCGGGCTTGTGGTTGCTTCTATTTTTTCTTTCGTTTGGGTACTTTCCATTTTTCCCCATTCAGTGTTATTACTTCTTCATGAAACTTCACATGTGTACTTCGGTTTTCGATTATATTTTTGTCTGAGTTGGAGTTGATTGGTGTCTATCTTATCTCTCTCTTCTACAGGTGTTCTATTAAAGGTTAATGCCTCCCATTTTGTGTGATACTATACCCTCGGTGCTAGTCTCCAACCTGGGGCCTACTGAAGGTGGGACTCGGGGGGCATTATCTCCCTTCTCACATTTCTAGCCTAGTAGGGGTACACATTGTGGGGAGGGGGTTGAGAAAGAGTGGTATCCGAGGTCTAGTTAAGGGATATGATAGAGTTTAGAGTAAGGCACAGGTGAGGTTTCAAGTGTTGGTTGGGAACAGGTGTCATTCATGTTTACAAACTGAGGTAAACACTGGAGACCAGATGAGACAATGGTGTTTAGGTCCCCCAATGAACTGATGTACGGACCTTTAGGTTTACAATGGCTACTAAACAAGGTGATATTAGTATTAGGGTAGAGACGTAGGAAAGGATCATGCATCATTCTTATTTTTGCCAATGTTTGAATGGGTAGACCTTGGGTTAAGTTAAACAAATAATAATAAAAATAAACAATTAATTAATTAATGTTGAGTCTTCCATATTCCAGGTTTAGGAGCTATAACGGGTTGTTATTTTGCAGATATGACTCCAATTCGACGTCCTTATCAGGTTTTCATAGAAAATGTCATGCTGGCTGTTTCAGCATATCACCAAATGGTAGAGAATGACAACGACGACCCATGGAGAAAGACACACCGAGAGTTTCAGTTCCAGAGTCTGCAAAACTACGAGGGCTCTGTTTCAGATGCAGTCATGGAAGACTGGTTTGAAGAGGTCAAGATCAGATTTAGTTTGATTTATGCTCGGAAGGTGCACTGGGTATCATTGGTTGTGACAATGCTATGTGGAGCAGTGAGGTAATAGTAGTTCTTGTTCCATGGAGATCGTGAGGAGTAAGCGATCTCATGGGAGGTGTTCCGAGATAGGTTTAGAGTCGAGTTTATTTCATTGGATACAAAGGAGTACAGTCTCCAGGAGCTTCTTACCCTTTTATAGGGATCTCTAGTGTTCGAGAGTTTTGAATCTATTTTAGGAACCATTTATGATATACTTTAGACCTACTACTAGATGAGGAGGTTAGGGTGAGACATTTCGAGGAGGGCTTGCATCCAGAGATCCATCTCCATGTCACCACATTTATGTTGAAAACATATCTTGAGGTCCTGGAAATGGAAGAGGTTGTCGAGAGGACATTGTGTAGGACATGATCATCACAAGAGGGGAATCAACATGATACCTCACAAAGAAGAGTTTTGGTACGGGCTTCCCAGTTTTTAGGGCAGAAGAGTTTCCATTCAGTAGGGGGTAGGTCCCAACCCTTCACATCTCGTTTCTCTATAGGCAGCAACTCTCGGGCCTATGCCAAGGGATTAGGCACTTGTTTTTATTGTGGTGGTCTTGGTAATCACCAGTGGGAATGCCCGACCTTTCTGAGAGGTCATTGTGCACCAAGGGATACGCTCCAAGTTCCTCTGTTGAGGCAGTTCCAGCTGAGGTAGCGGCAGCCAGTTGCACCAGCATTAGATCAACAGAGGGTAGATTGGGTAGGTAGAGGACAACCCCATGATGCTCCACATCCTCATAGAGCATAGTTCTTCCATGGTGGTGGTCTTCATCCGGGTCAGAGAGGCCGTGGAGGAGGTCATGGTGAGCTTTATGCTCTAGCATTGCCAGCTCCAAGATAGCCATACGTCATTCAGGGTACACTTTGATTTTTTTCCACATTGGTGTATGCCTTGTTTTATTCAGAAGAAACACACTCCTTTATTTCACCTACCTTTTTCCATGTATTGGGACTGGCAGTAGAGAGGCTTCCAGTGCCCTTGGCATTGACTACGCTTGTTGGAGGTCGAGCTGACTTGTTTGAAGTATGTATAAACTTTGAGCTAGTGTTGGAGAAACACCACTCTTAGGGAGATTTCCTATGTTTATGAATACAACCATATGATTTCATCCTTGACATGGATTGGTTGTATTCAGTGTAGGCTATCGTGGATTTCTTCAAGAAGAAGGTCGTCTTCATTGGTGCGGATGGAGGGCATGTGTTTTTTTGGTGAGTGAGATCCTCGGATGGGTCATAGGTGCATTTGATCCTTATCATCCATGATGGCTGAGATGATGCTGACTTCTTCAGAGGTTACATAGTTGGTGTTTCATAGGGTCGTAGAGGAGTACCTTGATGGATTTCCAGAAGAGGTTGTAGCATTACCCCCTTGAAAAGTGATCGAGTTTGGGATCGAGGAACATCCAAGAGCATCTCTTATCTCTATGTCTCCATATATGATAGCACCTTCTGAGTTACGATAGATACATATACATATTGATGGTCTGTTACAGTGCGGTTTTCTTCGGTCAAGTGTGTCACCCTGGGGTGCACCATTTTTGTTTGTGAAGAAGGCCGATGACAGTTTTTGGTTGTGTGTCGATTATCGTCTCTTGAAAAAAGTGACAATAATGAATCGCTATACTCTTCTGCATATTGATGATTTATTCGATCAGCTGAATGGTGTGAGTTGGTTCTCAAATATCGAATTGCAGTCCGGATATCAACAAATGTGTGTGAAGGATGAGGATATCACAAACAATGACTTCTGTTGTCTTCATGGTCATTATGAGTTCATTGTAATTACAATTTTCACGACCAATGCTCCAGCTGTATTCATGGGATTGATGAATGTTGTGTTCCGTGAGTTCCTAGACAAGTTGGTGCTAGTTTACATCGATGAAATACTTGTGTCCTCCACATCTGAAGAGGATCATCCAGATCATCTACAAGCCGTATTAGGATTTCTTAGCCAACATCATCTATTCAGAAAGTTGTCTAAGTGTGATTTTTGGTCTTGAGAAGTCCATTTCATGTGGCATGTTGTGTCCCAATAGGGACTAGCTATGGATCCATCAAATATTGAAGTAGTTGTGTCTTGGGAATCCCCCAAGATAGTGTTAGAGGTGTGAAGTTTCCTTGGTCTCGTAGGTTACTAAAGGAGGTTCATAACCGATTTCTTACGAGTTGCGACTCTACTGAAATCTTAGACTAGGAGGGATCAGGCATTCATATAGACTGATTAGTGTCAGGTAGATTTCAAGTATCTAATGGAGAAGTTAGTAAGTTCTCCAATCCTTTGTCTTCTAGTGTCGGGAGTTCATTTTGATTTCTTATGTGATGCTTCACATATGGGGTTAGGTTGTGTTCTCATACAGAAGAGGTCATTTGTTTCTTATGGGTCTCGGTAGTTACATCCCCATTAACACAACTATGCCACCCATGATCTTGAGTTGGCAGTCGATGTGTTTGCTCTAAATTTGTGGAGACATTACCTCATTGGTGAGCGCTTTATGGTTTTCAAAGATCATAGGAGTTGGAGGTATGTTTTCTCCCTACGTTACTTGAACATACAACAACTTCAGTGGATAGAGTTCTTGTAGGAATGTGACTTCGAAATATCATATACACCTGGAAAAGATAATGTTGTATCTAATGCACTGAGTTAAAAATCATGTAGTGATGCATTGCATGAATCTGGTTATTCCAGGAGAGTAATGGAAGAACTGTTAGCATTGCATCTTGATATGGACGAATATTTGTGTAGAGGGTGTCTTTTTCATATGACGGCATAGTCATCACTGATTCAGAAGGTGGAAGAGTCCCAGTTGGGTGATCTAGAGGTGGAGGTTTGTAGAGACCAAGTTGTTTGTGGTGATGCCCTTGATGGTTGGTCAAAGGATGGATAAAAATAACTGTTGTATCATTGAAGGCTTTTTTCCCTTGACGATGCATGAGACGATTCTCAGAGAGTTCCATAGTTCTCCTTTAGCAGTACATCCTGGTGTGACAAAGATGTACCGATCCTTCGGGAGTCATTTTTGGTTTCCTGGGTTGAAGCGTGTGGTTGCGAAGTTTGTGTTTTAATGTTTTGTCTGCTAGAAGGTGAATTCGAACACCATGTTTCAGGTGGTCTTCCCTAGCCATTAGATATTCCTCAGTGGAATTGGGAGGACATCTCAATGGAATTATTTACTGTACCTCAAGCTCTGGGAGGACATGCGTCTATTTGGGTAGTAGTGGATCGTTTAAAAAAATTGGACCACTTTATAGCAATCAAGGAGTCAATCTCATTGGTATTTTTATTGAGGTAGTATCTAGAGGAGGTGGTGAGACTTCATGGAGTCCCTTGGATGATCATTTATGATTGATATTCTTGTTTTACCCCTAGGGTGTATAGAGGTCTCCAACATGATTTCAATTCTCATCTATGCCTTAGCACTGCTTTTCATCATCAAACGGATGGTCAGACGGAGCGAACCATCCAGACTCTTGAAGATATGTTATGCTCTTGTGTTATTGATTTTAGATGTTCATGGATGAGGCACAAACCCTTGGTGGAGTTCTCTTACAATATTAGTTTTCACTCCAACAACAGTATGGTGCCGTTTGAATCCTTGTATGGAAGACCATGACGATCTTCGTTGTGCTGGAATGGGGTCGTAGATTTAGGGATTCTCGAACCAGAACTAATGTAGAATACAACAGAGATGGTTCAGGTTATTCATCAGAGGATGAAGACAGCACAAGATCATCAGAAATCATATGCTGATCAAATAAGAAGGCCCTAAGAGTTTAATTTTGGTAATCATGTGTTTCTGAAGGTGACTGCCCGTCGTGGGTAGTTAAGGTTTGGTCATGGAAGTAATATTTCTCCTCTATTTTTTGGGCCTTTCTAGGTGTCATCTCATGTTGGATATATGGCGTATCGAGTAGCACTTCCCCCATAGATGAGTCATATACATAATGTTTTCCATGTATCACAGCTTCGTCGTTATCTTCATGATGACTCTCACATCATCGATTGGGGAGAGATCGATTTTGATAATGATGAAACCTTTTAGGAGCGACCAGTGGAGATCCAAGACCACATGGAGAAGGTGTTGTGCGGTCATTCTATCCCCTTATTTCATGTCTTGTGGTGACACGGTGGCATGGAGGAGAGTACCTAGGAACGTGACTCACAGATACGTGCTCAGTACTTAGAGTTGTTTGATGTTTAACTCTCTTCATGTAATGATGTTCCCATTGTGGTTATAACTTTCATGTTTTATTTATGAATTTTCCTTTGTGGATTTTGGGGATTTCTCTCTTTTGAGAGGTATCTCGATGGATGGTCATTCGGACCCTGTTTCTTTTTCTTGTATCTTTAGGTTGGTTTTGAATTCTCTAGGATGAGAATGTTTTGAGAGGTATCTATTGTAATGGATCGGACTATCCGGTCCATTACATTGTGAAAATATGGTGTCTGAAGTGTTCCGGGAGGTCAAGGTGACTTATCCTCAATAGTTTCCCAAGTTTCCATTTCTGTGAATAGTTCTATCAGTGAGGTTTGTGAGCTGTTCTATCAGTGAGGTTTTTTAAACAGTTTTATCAGTGAGGTTCTGTGAAGAGTTCTATCGGTAAGGATTCTGAAGAGTTCTATCAGTGAGGTTTAAGCGGTGAACTTATAATGGTAGACTTGAACATTATTTCCAGAATGGTGAGGTTATAATGGTAACCTTATAACAGTAGACTTGAATAGTATTTCCAGAATGTTGTGGTTCTAACGGTGACCTTCTTATAGTAGATTTGAATAGAGTTTCCAGAATGGTGAGGATCTAACAGTGACCTTCTAATGGTAGACTTGAATAGTGTTTTCAGAATGGTGAGGTTCTAACGGGGACCTTCTATTGATAGGCCTTAATAGTGTTTCCAGAAAGGTGATGTTCTAATGGTGAACTTCTAAAGGAAGAATTCAATAGTGTTTCTAGAATGGTAGGTGTACATTGTTTCCAGAACAGTGAGGTATATCGGAAACCTCTATTAGTGAGGTCTATCGGTAACCTCTAATAGTGAGGACTATCGGTAACCTCTAACCATGAGGTCAATTGGTAACTCTATCGGTGAGGTCTATTGATAAACACTAATGATGAGGTCTATTATAAACCTCTAACGGTGAGGTCTAACAGTGACCTTTTCTTTCTTTTACCACATTTTTAGTATGTGAATAGTGTTTCCATCTTCCTACAGTTTCAGCCCTTTGACATTTCCTTTAACATAAAATATAAATAAATATGTATTTTAAAGACTCTAAAGGCCGATTCAAATGCCATAAATCATATATTAATTATTCCTATGGCTCATGATATTTTTACTTGGTCAAACTGTGTGGGTTATTGGAATCTGATATTAATGGGGGAATTAAGTGTATCCTAAATCGTCACCACATTAAATCTTTAAAAGGGACTAAATATCATCCTCCATTTTTCTTCCTCTTCTTTATCCTCTATGAGATACTAAAACCATTCAATCCTTACCATAGGATTTTCACAATAAAACATTACTCCTCGGATTGGTTCCGCTCTGTTTTGGATTCAACCGAGCTATATTGGTCAATCTTCGATATAAGGTATGTCTTATCATCAATCCTTTGGGGATCATCTTGTACAGTTTCTCCATTCGATATTATATCATGTAATCTCCATTCTTTTAATGGGGTTTTTCTTGGGGTTTGGTTGGTGCGGTCGTATCGTGGCATTCTAGGGTGGATGTAGTTGTCGAGAGAGGAGGATCATGAACTGTTGTGTGGATAAAAAATGTGAGGAACTGTTTGAGGTAGGGGATTCATTTATTCTCTTTTCATTTATGTGAAAATGTTTTGTTAGCATTTTTAATCCCACTAGATGTCAATTGATTGACATAATAAATATCTTAACTTGATAAATAAATTGATATCGATCGTAAGTTATTGCCTCATTTTTTACTAGATTGTGTGATATCTATGCTTGGTTTGATTAGTTGTTCGTTCATGATGGAAATCGGTAAAGAATGTATATTGTGATTATTTGATAATTTTTGGCTAAAGATAAAGATCCATGAACTAATCTAGTTCTAGTTGTAACTTGATGTTAATCAAATTGGTGCAGTAAGAATGTTTAATTATTTTTGATAGCTTACTGATTAGGTTTATTGAATTTGGATCCCAAAAATAAAAAACCTATAATTCACAATGGATTAAAGAACTGATTGTTTGATTATTTCTATAAGGGGTTCTGAGTTACCCTCTTGATTGTTAAAGGGCCAAGATACCAATTAATATGGAGTTTTTTTTCCTGTTACTTGTGATCTGATGTGATCCAAGATGGTTGTGGTATGTTTTGGAGGAATGGAGGCCTTTTGGTTTTTGAAACAAATGATGCCAAGAGTGGTGAGATGCATTAGTTTTTGCATGTGGGTGTCTGGGAGGACACTAGGGATTATGGAATGAAATGGATGTGATTGTTAGATGCTTTCTGTTTCTTTTGGGTGTTTATCTACTTTACTTTTCCCCACTGCTCAAGGTAGCTATTATTATATACCCTTCTTCTGAAAGGGGAGAAGGCACGCGGGGTATGCCAAGTGCTTTCCATGATTAGGTTCTCAAGGACGGATGGGTATATTCTCTTGCTATAACCGGAAAAGTCTCGACGGGTAGTACATCTACTCAATGTGTTGATCCCCCTTGTGTATAGTAGCATATAATGATTTTCTAGAATGCCTGGGTATATGGGAAAGCATTTATATCATGAATAAATGAATAAATAGTGTTTACCCATGGGGATAGAGATGCTGGAACACAATGATGAGGTTGTTATTTTTGAAGGAACAATTGAATTTGGGTGTTATGGTAATGAAATTTAATATGGAATTGTTCATGGATAATTAATGTTTAAATAATTAATTAACATACAGTAGAACTGATAAAAATGGAATGAAATAATTTAATAATTCTCTTTTAATGGTTGTGTGCTTATATGATACCTAGTCTTAGAAGTAGCAGCCTATAGTCTGAGAGACGTTAGCTACAGTGGTGTCTAAGACTGGGTAGTTTCCATAGTGTGGTTGTGAGATATAATATATAATGTACTTTTTGTGTTTCTATACGCTACTCCACCATGTCGGTATGGGAAACTGACACCCTAGTGATTTTGGGCCCTGGGGGTGGGGTGTTTTCCCCAACATTTCAGTGGGAGGATGGATGGCTGACTACCCAATTGGCCCTGCTCTCTTCTATTGGTAGTTACGGGTGCTGGTAGGCACATTGGTTAGTTTTCCCCATATATGTGTGTATAGGGATGTAATGGCTTGTGGTTATTCACACACATATATCATGGATATAATTTTCTATGTAATGCTATAGATGTAACATGTATACGTTGTGATGGCTTGAGGATCCTTACTCGGTTTATGGGCTGTAATGGCATGAGGTATAATACCCGATGTATGATACACGTTATTTGAGCTGTGGTGGATCCCAGAAACTACCTAGTTACATTGGTATCTGGATGTGGTGGTTTTTTTGCATGAGGTGCATATTCTGGTGCTTTGCCATGGTGTCTATGGGAAAACCTTTTTGGAGAGAGATTCTCAGGACATGTAACTTTGGGGAAAAGCGGAAAACTAGTGGGGAAGTAGTAGCGGGGTACCCTTGATATTCTTTATTATATGATATATTCTTATATGAGTTCCTTTGTGAGAGTAGACATGGTGAAGTTGGGAACATAGTATACCTTATTAGGTGATGAGTTCACTTGTTGTTCACTATGCTTTAACATGATATATTTACATTACACGAGAGGCTTTGGGAAGAATACTTCTGAGTATACTATTATTCTCAACCTATGTACATATAAACTGTTTTTTAGGTCACTTGGTGACGGTTGGAGATCAGGCTGGTGTTTACTAGCTTGTGGTTAAAGGAGCTGTTTGAGCTTCAGGTTGCAGCTATTTTTACTTTCTTTTGGGTACTTGTAGTTTTTCTCATTTCAGTTGTAGTACTTCTGCATGACATTTCATATGTGTATGTGGGTTTTCTTTTTTATTTTAGTTTGATTTGGAGTTGATTGGTGTATATCTTATCTCTCTCTTATGTGTGTGTTCTATTAGAGGGTAATGCCTCCCATTTTGTGTGTTACTATACCCTCAATGCTAGTCGCCAACCCAGGGCCTACTAGAGGCGGGTCTCGGGGGGCACTATCTAGCCTCTCACATTGTCATCCTAGGAGGGGTACACTTTTTGGGGAGGGGTCATGACACACTTTTTAAATCAAATTTATTATAACTGACAATGATATTATTTGACAGCAATTTTAGGTAGTGTAGATATAATCTCCCTTTTAGCAGCACTTTTTCTTATCTTTGATAAGGGTTGGTGGTCATTATTTGTGATTTAGAGTAGTAAAAATATATAGATTAAAAAAATGGAAAATGTGAATTATTTATATTTAATGGTTTTCATGTTGTGAGTAAAATGACATAGTATAAGAATATAATATATGAAAATATTTCATCCATCGATAAATACAAAAAACTATTAAAGAAATATTATGTTCGATATCCTTCAATAAATTCAATATAAAAAATAGGTTGTATGAGGTGCCTTTCAATCTTAACTTAGAGTGCCGCTAGTACTGGTAAATTTTTATAAGAGTGATGGGTCATCATAAGAAAAATGTGAACAAAAGTAAAATTTATAACTACATTGTTTAATCCTTAGAGGGAATGAGTGGATTGAATCACGGATAACATTCATAAAAGCTATGGCTCACTCAATATCTCATGGAGCCAGAAGTCAATGTTGATGGTTATTAAAACTCCATCCTTTAAACACTAAGAGTTGTGGAATAGTCATATCATTGACTATGAGGTTTGGTTTTTGGGAACCTTTCCTCTAGAATACTAATGAGAATTATTGTCCTGAATCTAGTACTGAGGTCTATTTGGGTTCAATAAAACTGTGGGAGATATCTAATGATTTAATTAATCGGTAATGTTTAATCGGTAATCGTGATATTGTAATAACTGTTATGTTTCTATGTTGTGAATAAAATGGAACGTATGACTATAAATTCCCAAAAATTAATTGAAGATAAATAACATATCATAACCACCACCAATTTAAATGAATAGTACATGTGCTTGCCAAAAGATATACAATGTAATAAATTCAATGTGTTGGAGTCCCCACTACCTGTTGATCCCCCTCATGATATGATGGTGATAAATATTCTTATAGGATACCCAAGTATGATAAATTTTATTTTTCACATCATATTGGTATCATAAATGATATACATGTTTTAAAAACAATCTATAGAAATGAATAGTTTTAGATGATGTCTCATCTCTATGATGCATGTGAAGAGAAAATGAATGTTGATATGAATGAGATTATTATTACACTGAAAACGTGTAAATTGAATAAATTAATATGATTATTTAGTACACATATTTCTAACATACTTATATCCCAATTACATCAGTTTTATTTTTGGATTATAAAACAAAAAACTTTGAGAAAATTTCCTCATTTAATACTGACTAATCTTTTCTAAATAGATAAGAACATAAATAAAGATTAATATTTAGTTTTTATTGTTAATATTTTTAAATAAATAAATGAAAAAGGATACTGTGAATAGTGACTCCAAACGATTATTCATTTCAATCAAAAATGAAAAGTGTTAGCTCATCATACATTAGGTTATTTACTTACCATGTAATGAGATAAGTCTATAGAAGATAAAAACAAATGAATTGAATTCAACTTAATTATACAATTCATTGTATTTTTTTTCCTATTATACATTTTTTTTATAATATATTTAATTTTTGTGATGCATTTTCATCAAAATATATTAATCACTTATGTATATAAATGTTTACATAAATGAGTTGAATTCCCCATGATGCAGAGAAACAATAATTCTTAAGTTGGTTGTGAGAAGTAATAAACATATAATTTCTAAGTTTATTAGTTTTAATTGATCATATATTATGTATTACCAAAATATATATATCACATTCCCATTAGACATAATGATACATTATTCAATTTTCAAATGAATAAGTTTTTTGATGTTAAATAATAAACAAACAGATCATTAATGCATGAATCCTTTACAGTAATTGATCAACGTAAAATGTAATTATCATTTATACCCATCTATGGTATGAAAACTCATTTTCATGTAAAATTAATTAGTTTTCAAGGTTATAACTAGTATTGGTTTTATACACTTTGATTTTAAATACATTAGGTGTTATTGAATCATTTACATAATTTTTTACAAAGAATATTTTTTAAATAAATTAAATCCACATAGATTTTGTAATTAGTTCACCTATAGAACATAAACAATTACAACGAGAATATAGAGGAAAATTCATATACCTCATTATATTACATTAATATTATTATAAAATGTAATTGTGAAGTATATAATATTCATGTTTATAATATATGAGTTGCATTAGACTAATTTGTTGAATAATATATTGACTAAGCATTCATTGATCATGACCATGTAGAGTGGATTTATTCCTAAACTCACATTTCTATATACACATCAACGTTTTTATTCTTACAAAAATGATCAATGATTAATATTACATGAAAACATTGATAATTAAAATTTAGCATAATGTAATTCCTTAATTGACATTTCCATATACACATCAGAGACGTGATGCATGTAAAATGAGAATCAATGTTGTGACTCACATGCACTCTATAAACATTATTTGTTTTTTGAGAAATAATTAACAAATATAATTATTATCCAATAATCATTTGAAAATTATTATTAAAAAATGGATCTCATAAGAGTTATAATATGAAATAAACCACTAATGTCATATTAATATGTTTTAGACGCAAATAGTTTTTTAAGGATAAGTGAATAAATGTACCTACATCAAGAGAAATGACAATATGTATCTAAAGTAATTATCCTAAATGTTTATGAGGATATTATATAAATCCATATGATATCAAAATTATAGTAAAGTGAAATATTATATTGAAATACAAGTGTGTACATTTTTTGAGATAGTGGGATTAATATTTATGTGGATTTAGTCACTGCCATAGATTCACATGTGGTTAGTATATTAATAACTTCCAAAATATATTGGGGAATAGAAATGTTATAGTGAAACATATTAATTAGTAAGCATGAAACAATAATAGTGGTTTTTTATTCAACGTAGTGATTTATACACTATTAACTACAAATAATGGATCTTATAAAGAAGAA
Source organism: Viscum album (assembly GCA_963277665.1). Classification (NCBI taxonomy): domain Eukaryota; kingdom Viridiplantae; phylum Streptophyta; class Magnoliopsida; order Santalales; family Viscaceae; genus Viscum; species Viscum album. The sequence continues at coordinate 1,699,194,443 of OY728137.1, read as the reverse complement.
GTGAAATAGAATCTACTATTATTGAAAAACGTATATGAATTTTTGAAATAAATTCCATATACCAAAATCAGGTATTTATATTTTCATTTTCATTAATTGTTAAACGATCATTGGTGGGTATCCGAAATATACTATACATGGTTGGTACAAGAGTCATACCAATAAGGTATGATTGGTTATAAAGACTCATCATTCATAAATCTAATATAATTTTGATTTTCATAGATACTTTTTACGTTAAATGTATGTCAAATTGGATGTCAATACCACCTTTCTATTAAATTATCTATTATATAAAAGCGGAAATATTTAGTAAAACTGTAGAATTCCCTAAATGGATGAAACTTACCAAAATCAAATTAGGGATTCTTGTGAGAAATAAATTATAATAATATTCATTTGGAATGATTTTTTACCATGAATCTATAAGAGGTTTGTGGTGGCTCTATGATTTTCCAAATTAAAATTTGTTAAAATCAAAAGAAAATTTTTATTAGACATATAGTTAGTTAATATAAGATTGAATGTAACTAAATAAAGATTAAGTTGATGTAGTAATATATGTTCTAGGAAATGAGATATATTGATATATATCTAGTTATTTTTTTAAACAAAGTCAAATCATTTAAAATATTATTTTATTTGAAAAATTCATGTTGGAAAAATTGAGGGAGATTTTTTACCAATGTCACATGGGATAACTGTCTCCAAGAAGACATGTATAAGATAGATGATAATATTAAATTTATGATTATAATCCTAGAAGATATAGTAATGGACCAATCACATATTTTATTCTATGTTATAGACGTGATATATCCAAAATTTACTTTTTGGTAGTAAAATTTTAGTTATATCCTAGAGGACTGCACAATAAGCAGTCAGAACAATCAAATTGCACATTAGTGAGTACATGGGATATATTCTTAGTACTTTAATATGAAGGGACACTTGTTATAAGGGGAAAAAAATAGACTTATTCTGTATCAATATTATATAATATAATAATATGGTTATGTTAATGAGAAATAGAAGATCATTCAAGCTATTTGTATCCATATCTACAAATATTTAGTGCACTGAAACCTCTTATATAGTTGAAGAAGTAGTCTAAAATACATAATTATTTTTTCTGATTCATAGAATTGTACCTAGTATGTAATGTTTCACCATAATATAAACTATGGTGTTCCTACTATGATGGTACTATCAAAGATTTCATTTTTATTTTGAAGAGGAAAAAAAATACACTCAAGGATAACATCTATTGGGGAGTCTTACTCAAGGAGTTGAAGTCATAGATAGAAAATAGACATGTAGTGGAGATGTGGCATGCCCTACAGATAAATACATAAATCATTTTCAACATGAACTTATATGTTATAGATAACAGGTGTGGTTATAAATTCGTCTGTAGTTCAATTCTGAGTGTTGTAAATGTTGATTCCTTTTACTTAAATTGAACATTACTTTTTGATTACCATATCACGTATATGGTGATCTATACTTAATTCACACATACAATAATATTATTGATATTTATGTATCCACCATTTCCTTGATAGTAACAATATATTATTTATCATATCAAAATACTAAAGCATCTCTCATGCTATAATGAGAATATAGAGATGCAATTATATTAATCATAAACTTATGGCCTATGGTCTTGGAAAATTATGATGAAAAAACATAGATGTTGTAAGAATATCAGGTGATCTAGGATCATAAGTACTGATACTTTATTCTCATTATTTTCTTACTTTGAGATCACAAGTATATGTGATCATGAGAACTGACCCGCTAATAGGAAACCATATGTTAAATGTGTTGTTGGTTGCTTTTATCTATAGTCATTTGTATTGGTCTCTTGATATGGGACTATTATCAGTATATACCATTTTATTATGTAAATTGATTCAATATTAAAACCATTAAACTTATTTCATGGTGGTTTATCTTGTGTTGGGTGCACCACTTGTGGTATGACATTGATTGAATGGGAAATATTTTTTTTCTTCTTAAATGAATTTATTTCTCAGTCCTAATTTATTAGGATTGTAGTACATTATCTATTTTCTTGGTTATGATTTATGATAATAAGTTAATTATTTATGTCGAATGAATAATAATGTAGTAATTAATGATTACATGTAATGACATATACATTTATAAATGAAACTGTCATTTTTAAATCAATAAATAAATTATCACGTAATGAAGATTTAGAAATAACAAACACTATCATAGATATTTTGATTACCGATATGTTTAGTAAAATTTTAAAAAGTGATATTACTATTGTTAATATATTTTTTTGTAAACTGACAATAATATCAGTACATTAAGGTTTATGAAAAATTCTAATTGACACAAAATGAATAAGTGATGGCCTCAACTAGTAGGATTGTACCCTATAAATTCCATTTGTTAGAGAATTCAAGAGAGGTAATATGACTAGGAATTTATCCTAACCAATACCAATCAACAATTCAATAACTAAATCATGAGTGAAACCATTTATGGTATAACATCAATCCCATAGAGATCATGGCCCATACCATTTACACCAAACCACCCTAAGAAAATATAATTATCGCACACCATTCCCTTAGAGAATTCACTAGTGTAATTTGAGGCTATATTTATAAACCCTAAAAAATTAAATTTTCAATAGATATTAATTTTTTATATAAAATTTTAATTTGTCATACTTATAATATTATTTTGGAAATTAAATATTATTTTTGAAACAAAATTATTTTTCATCATAAGAATATTTTTTTATTTGGTATAAATATACAGTGTGTTTGATGAAATAATAATGAACAAAAAATGATGTAATATATTCTATAAAAGTTATCAATTACAAAATATATATTTTATCTTCAAAATAATTTTTTTTTTGTTATTTTATTAATTTTATAAAGAATTAATTAATCCTGCAAAACCAATATTATATTTTATTGTTTAAAAATCAATTCATTCTAAACATTAATCATTAAATATTACCAAAAGTATTATTTTAATTATACCAGTTCTTAATAATTTAAAATAATGAAAAGTACTCAATTTTTGTAGAATCAATGGGAAAAAACTTCTTCTGTTTTATTTTTTTGATTACATTATCATATATAGTCCACATACTGGTTTTCGAAATTAATTAAGAAATATTATCTCATTTCCTATATAAACCCATATAAACTTCTATTTCACATCACAAAAAAACCCTTGTATAATGTCATTACTCTATACTTTACTCTACATACCTCTTATTGTGTCCTTAATGTCTTAAGAATCTCCTCCCAATATTCTGTAGACACCCTCTCAAGTTAAAGGATCCTCTCCTTCTCTTATTTATTCATGTAATTCAATAATATTATACACTCTATTTTTCAATTTCCAATGATGGAATGTGATTTCATGAAGCCATCTTAATTATCAAACAATTTCAAATTGTTGAGGTACCACTTTCACTCTCATTAATCCCTCCAATGAGGCATTATCTACCCCCACCATTATGCTACTGTAATTATCATATGATTTTCCCATGCCAATGATTCTTTTTCTTAATATCCATCCTTATTTACACTTTAGAGTATTCACCTAGATTTAACTATCATTAAATGATTGTGAAATTCTATTTATATAATTGACATTCCTTGAATTTGAGATTAAAATTGATAAAATTAAAATATATGATGTATGATTCTAGTGGCACAGTTATGCGTGGAAATGATATGAAAATAATGGGTGATCCTGGATAGAGCACTATGAAATTGGGTAATGTTTTCGTCTCATGAGATGACATATACAAGATTATGTATTAAAATTAATCCATAATGGCACCTTTTCCACCAATTATTGATGTATTGGTGGATTTCCTTGACTTATGTTTATGATGTGATGATTAATGTTGTAATAACATTCCCATTTTCCTTTTTTTTAGAATGTAATGTCATGCCTCATTATTCAGTATTATTAATATCACTCCTATTATGTCACTGTGATATGAATCTTGGGGTTTATATATTGTTTACCTAATTTTATTCATACTTTATTGAATTATTGGGATTTATATCTCACAATTTTTTTATGTATGTCCCATTGTTATGTTGTAATGATTTAAATGGGTAATGAAATTATAAGATCATGTTAAAGAAGCTTTCAATAATGTTGTTTTATCTTTGTGTGAAGTTTTTATTCTATGTACCAAATATTCCAAATACACTACGATTTAATATCACTTGGGATATTACAATGTAAACCTTTAAATATTAAATCATAATTTAAAGTGTATTTTGTCATGTGATGTCATATGACACACAATGTGAATCTTTTTTATGAGATGTCAATAGACACTGAAATTGTATTAAACAATGTGTGTTTATTGGTGGTTGACATTACTATGAATGTTTCTTATCTCATTAAGTGGGTTGATGGGATTCTAGATTCTATATACTGTATATGAGTGGTAATCGATGCTATTGAGATAAGGACCTTGAGGTTCACACACATAATAAATTCAAAAGTCTTTCATATTCTATTGGATATGACTATAATATATGGTGGTCCCCACCATAGGTCCACAAGATATAATAAATTTAATAATCTCAAATTAATAAATAAATAAATTATCATTCGAGTATAGAATAATTAGAGATGGATTTATTTATTTAATATATTTATTACTATTTAAGTGAAATCATGAAAAACTATTAAACATGAGAATATTATTTTAATATTCATAGTTAGTTTTGATATTTTCGTGAATAACATGTCACGTTAATGACTAATTTAATCACTTAATAAATTTATAAGTATGTTATAAAAATATTAACAACATTCATGATAGAGTTAGTTGGTCATAACATGTCATTTATGACTTATTTATTGACTAATAATATTCGGGGGTTGAGTAGCCATTTCCATGTATTTCATACCACATTGTTTAAGTAAGAGTAGGATCTCATTCACTAAAATATTCATCAAATTGTTTGATATATCATATCTCATCTCTATCCCATCATAGTTGGTGAAGTAGTTTATCCAATAAATCATTCCAGGGCATCCATTTCATATTGTTGGACTAGTGTAGTGGTGATCATTGGGAAGTCAACGGCTTCATCAAATCTTTTTTCTTGCAACTAGATATTGATAATATATGTTCCACGATACATTTAAATAATGTATAGGAAATAAATAGGGATACAATTTAAGTTTAATTGATAAATTATCTATACTGATGAATGGTCATTTAAATAACCATCAAATTTACTAAGGTAGTTATTTGATTACTTTTCAGGGTTAAACCATTTAGGTAAGATCATTATTTGTCTGTACTAGGCTTCACATCACTAATGATGGTGTAGTTACATATATCTGGTGATAACAATTTAAAATCCCAAGACAATATTTATCCACTTCATTCCCTGATACTTTTATCATTGGTGGAGTCCAATTAGGATATACACACACCCTACATGGGAATCTCAGTGCACATGAATGTAACATTCCTGACCCAGTTCACACATAGGTAACTGAACTCAGTAGGCCACATGGAATTATGAGAACCTCCCCATACTCAAAATGATACTGACAAGAAGTGAAGGTCAAATGTGATGTAGTGGGGTTGTTATACCCTCAAGATCAAAGTGGATCACATTAGTGAAATATATGATTAATCCAACTAATGTGGTCATAGTGATGGAAATAGTTTAATATCACGATTAGTGGAAATAATTTCCCAAGGTAACTATAAATAACCACATTCGACATGTAATAACTTATAAAATATTATTTAATGTTTTTATCATAAAATAAAATAAAAATATCAGGAAAACCTGCTACATACATATACACCAAGTTGTAAAAAAATTTATCAAAAATTATATATAATAGATTCATGAGAATCATCTTAGTCCCCTCCTCTTATACTTCATCCTATTATGTAAACTCATGTGTCCAATGTTGAGTGCTTCCCCTTGTCCCTATCTTCTTCCACGATGGCTTTTTAAGTCCTAAACTACAGCCTGAGTATCATGTGAGATAAACATGGTTGGCCACCACCAATGGTGTATATAACTATTTAGTATATAACTATATAATGATTAGTGTTTTGGAATAATTAGTAAGGGAAATAAATAAATATACCAATTATGACTAGAATCTTCATGGGACACCAATCCAATGCTACATGATGTGGCCTATGTTAGAATGTCTATGAACAAGTGACATCATAATACTATATAATATGTGATTATGGATAATAAAGAATGAGAAACATGGCATATATCTATGGAATCCATGTAAGATATTCATTTATGGGAGTTATGAGCTTCTACAACATGTATTACTTTAGTAGTCAAGTATAAGTTGGAAGGGGAGTACCCGTGGAATACAATACTAAGGTGTTTTACCCGATCCTTGTAAGCACATTCAATGAATAATTATCTATATAAGTAATAGGAACCATATAATATCATGTTTTATGGTGCCAATATTTTCATGTATGCACAAAATACAAGCTTTTTCATTGCAATGAACATTATTGTATCTATAGAGAATGAACACCATATCTAATAATACTTAACAAAGAGTTGAAATTCCAAGTCAAACACGCCATTCCTAAATAAGGACCTCCATTTCCAATATTATAAATCAAGTTGAATTTTTTGAGTGGAGTGAAATGTCCAACACAATCCTTTCGAGAATGTGGAACACCATATGTAGTAATAGTAATAAACATTCAAAAATCATAATGATGGGCATAGTCCCATTTTAAAATTATATAAGGTCAAGGAGGCATGGTTATACCATTAACCATCAATTTATCTCATTTAACATTTTAATCCATAAGTTATAATCCTAAAAAACCATATTAGGTTGTTCAATTACATAGACAAGTTTATGGTCCAAGCTCGGTATCACCCCATTTCATATAATTCTATTCAAACATTTCATTATTTATAGATAATTCCACATTCCTCAAAAGGTTTTTTGAATAATAATTAATTAATTGTATATATATAAATTTTAATCAACCCAGCATAAGGGTGACTTTTTTTGTGGTCACCAACCTCCAATAACTCCATGGGTCTATATAAAGCATTTACCATTTCACTGTTCATTTAATTAAATTATAACATTTCTTTTAATTCCATTTATTAATTAACGTAATAGAATTATGACTTAAGATGTGTTTCATTATGAGTTGGACAACATATAATGATGGTGTTAGGTGTTATATTGTACTAAAATTATATATTAGAAACTTATATAATTAATTATGCATTTAAGAAGCATATATTATGGTTTATGCATAAAGACAAATAATATATACACAAAATAATTAGAGAATATAGATAAGCCACATAACATATATGGTTAGTATAATCCTTATCCATTATTAGCCTCTAATTCATGATAGAATGGTAGAAATCAATGAAAATGTAAAATGCCCTGAAAATAGGTCATTTTAGCTCACACAAATTCAGAATTCAATATAATGTGGTAAACGAAGAAACTAAGAAAGCGTGATGATAAAATTATAATTGGTTTTCTGTCATAATTAATGACGTTCGAATCAGGAATTGTATTACTGTGATATATCAAGTCCTAAAGGATAAGGAGGAGGATCTCTGCATAGGGGAGTGGTGTTGTGTAATTTCGATTATAAATGAGGATAATAAGGGTAAAATTGACGAAATAAAAAATCATTATTTATTTCTTTTTAACAGGTTTCATGGTTTGGTTGCATGGTTGGTCAAAAAATGTTCCACTAGAATCCATATGTCACTACCCCTAACCTGGCTAGTCACACAGTTAGAAAACCATGTAAAACATACATGTTCTTACTACCCCAGAGCAATTCAACTTTTAATGTTTGAAAACCCTATACAAACCCATGAGGATCACCTCTACAACATGTCTGGAATATTTTTTCATTGTAATGAAACCAAATGTTAATGATTTTACAAATCACCACACCCTATATATGGGTATTTTTATTGAGAAATTCATTTTATACTAATTAGGTTCCAACCATGTGCCTCAATCTAATTTTCCAAAAACTATAGATTAGAGCTCAAAAAAACCCCATATTCTTTTGAACCCTTCCTCAATCCGTTAAGATATATTAAAAGAGTAAAATATGGGTTTTAATTTTTAAATAAAAACAATATGTATCTCTCTGAAAATATATAGTGTTACACAATCCCCCTCATTAAAACAAATCATTCTCGAGTCACCCTTCTAGGGTTGATTGAGAATTATCTGATTATAACACCAACCACTCAACACATATTTCAGCCTCTTAATCCATGGTCACATCTTATAAAAATCTATGCTCTTATATAACATATACAAGAGTAAATAAGATTCATTATAGATCCTTCGTGATTAGATCAATGAAAAATATATGATACTCCCCCAAAAAAGCATCAAAATCCAAATACACCTCATTATGCTAGAAAACATGGTAGTAGTCTAAATAGTATTGTAAAAACTATTTCACATGAATAAATTGTGCATGGACCAATACCTCTAAGATAACTACAACTAATAGGCTTCCAGACTGACTCTCTCTAAAGTCTCACAGGTACCAACGAACCATGGTTCCAACTTCCCTTATTTGTAAAGATACTATTTCAAAAATATGTGTGTGACATGAAATAAGTCTTCATTTCCCATGTAAAACTCCCTTTTTCAGCAAAGACAATATACATATGACTTCTTCCAAGATAATGCTATAGCCATAAAAATCCTTATAATCTATACATGGTATGATGTCTCCTGAATGAGACATGGTCCCAGTAGTGCTTCCAATTCTTTTTCAAACCATTTCATAGGTTAATGACACAACTTATCATAAAGGGACACAAAAGGATCCATTTTTATCATTGCTTGGAAACTATTATTATAAAAAAAGTAAGAAATATCCACGTGATTTTCCAAAGATCATATAAAATCACTGATGCATTCTCAGATTAGGTTATCTAATACCAATATCATATGATAAAACTACCCATTTATCTAAGAGTGATAGGTTGTACATATAAGTACATATAAACCTAGTGAATTCTATTACCCAAACCTAAAACATTATGTAAAATGGGAATCCCAATCAGATGCAATAGTAAATGGAACTACATGAAGTTATATGGCCTCCTTCATATATTGGATTGAAATGTTGTCAACAGAAAAGGTTTCCCAAATAATCAAGAGGTGGGATACCTATTTTAGTCTATCAATTAGCACCCACACTATATAACATCATCATGGATATTTTGGTAGACAAATCCCAAAATCTATAGTGATGGTATACCATCTATACTCAGGAATGTGTAATGGTTGTAAAAGTATCTTTTCTACATGGAGCTGCACTTTCTCCAAAAAGAATGTGGAAAACCATATAGAAAACCATATATATATAATTTCATTTTGTGATAATAATATTTTAGTTGTATGTCATAATATATCTTTGTCACTCTGGGATGTATTATATATTTAGAGGTATGGGATTCTCGCATAAACTTCTCTAGCACAACTTATAGAACCCATATGCATCCATGAATGTAACACCAAGAGATTTTATAAGATATATTATTTTTAATTTCTTTAATATCTACTATTTTATGCTACACCAAGATTATCTTAATCTATACACATAACCATATTAGCTTGTAGTATACTCAACAGTAATCTTGGATCGTGTTAATCACAATTTCATGTTTCTTTGATAGTAGTTATTAAACACAACATTGAGTGTATATATATATTCCATGTATAAATGAAATATGGTTGGATTTTTTTATACACAACAAAAAAGGTGTCTTGTACTACATACAACCCCGACTTGGCTTGCATTACATGCAATCATGACCTTCCTCGATAGCGTGTGTTGTACGCAATATCGGGTTACACTAAAACAACAATATATTGTTATAATATTATTATGGAAAATCCATTATGAATAGTATTAACAAAATTTTAAATTTTATAACATTATTATTCATCTTACACATTTTCTAGAACATGGTAGGGGAACAACATAAAATTTTCATGTAAAAAATGTATTTTTAAAAAAATGCAGTTTTGCCCCATTTTGATGGCACACCCACAATAAATATAGTTTTTGACATGTTTATAAGTTAAATTTGAAAAAATAAAATTATTATTTGGAATCAGGATATAATAATTTACTTTGGATCAATTTTTCATATTATTCTAATAACTTTCATATATTAATGAATAGTAAAAACAGAGAATATTTTAATTAAAAAAACATTTTTCATCATAATTATTTATATGGTTATATTATAATATTTAATGGGTTTAAAGTATAAATGGAATACATTTTTACCATTTAATATAAATTATGTCATTAGCATTGATTTTACATTGAATTCATAGGTAAAATCATTTCCATCTTTTGCAATGTTTTAACTTTTAATACTCGTTTTCCGAACAATAGGATTAATTTTAAATTAACTTCTGCAAGTTATGTGTTTTGAATTAAAGAAATGGATTCCATATATGTTATCAGTAGGTATAAATAATTTTAATAGACTACTTCTTATTTTTTCGCACTATGAATAGTAACTATGGTAATTTATATTTACTATTGTTAAAGGTTAATCGAGTAATTATAGGTTAATATATTATTATAAAATTACCCTAACTGTAACAGCCCAAGATTTTATAAAAAAATATTCTTTTTAATTTTATTAATGTCTTGTGTTGTACGCTACTCCAAAAGGAGCTTGCACAACACACATCTTTGACTTGACTTTCATTACACGCAATCGCGACCTTTCTCGATAGCGTGTGTAGTACGCAATACCGAGTTTCACTAAACAACGATATGCTATAAAAATATTATTAAAACTAGCCGTTATGAATAGTAATAACCACTTTTTGAAATCCAGTAAATCTTATTTTTCAAAATGAACTTTATTTTTGGATTCGGAGTATCGAATTTAGCCTAAGGTGAAATTTTGGTACTTTTCGGATAACTTTCATATTCTGATGAATAGTGAAAATTACTAAATTATAATTAAAAACAACTTTTTTAATCGAAATAATTAATAGTGATAAATCATTAATTTGAGTGGCTTTAAAGTATATTTAGAATATATTTTTACAATTTAATACAATGTTGGTCATTGGATGTAATTTCACATTTAAACTAGACATAAACAAGTGTCAATCTTTTGATAGATATTGTTTCTTAAAAACACGCTATTTGTTTTAACAGCGGGATTTAATTATAAAATTAATTAATGCAACTTTTATGTTATGAATTTGGTAAAATAGACTTCATTTTTGAATTCGGAATATGAAATATAGCTTGGGATGAAATTTTGGCATTGTTCTGAAAAACATCAATTTTTGATGAATAGTGAAACTACTAAGTGGTAGGTTAAAAACTGAATTTTGCATAAAACTTAATTTTACCGCTTCTGTGAATGGAATTTCGAAAATACGAGAGACACGGTTAATATCAAGGACTAAAATTTGGTTCAATGAGATGAAAATAATTTTTTGGTGAATAGTAACTTTTTACTTTTTTTACCACGGTTAATAGTAAATAAGGTAACTAAGGGTAAATATGATATTAATATTACCCTAACACATGTCCTAATTCTATTGGACAAGTGTAATTCGACCAAAAACAAACTTAGGAATAAAATATTACCATTTAGGCCCACTTGGATTAGATTAGGACATTTATTATTAATTTATTTAAAGAAGGGTTAAGATAGTTAAATTCAAAGTTTAATAAGTAAATCATTTTTAATATGGGGTTATACATAAGATAAATTCGACTATAAATATTCATTAGAAAGATAAAAAGATTTCCTAAATTATGGTATTTTATTTGTAAATTTTAGACATCAAATAATTTAATTAATTTATGACACAAAGATGATGCAGTAATTATCTTATTTATGAAATATTGACATAATTGATGTTATAAACACCAAAATAAATGTAATTTGAGAATTTTTATGAATTACACTAATTTTATAGGTTACTATGATATATTAATGTTGATTTAATCAACTTGGTTCGAACATTTAATTCTGTTATGACTTTCACAAAAATCATATATCAAATAGTGTCAAAATTGACACAAAATAGTTTTTAAATCAAATATTATATTATTAATTGTTATTTTATTCCTAAAAATCTAAGGTTCGGCCAAATTACTTAGATAAGGATATATATATTAATAATAAACAATTTGGGGTTCGTTTGGCATGTTATAGTAAGTGTATTAACCATATACTGAAAGAAAACAAAAAGACACGGTAAAAGTCAAATTATTTAACTTAGAGTTAAATCTAATTGATAAGGTTTAAAATAAGATCCAAACATGTCTAAATTTGATTGGTTGATGCGAGTACAAACCTATATCATCTAAGCTTCGAATATGAGTCATTTTTGGAGGTTTTTAAGTGGGGTTAGATTTATTATAAATTAATATTTTTAAGAATTCCTAAGGTGCCCCTCTACTCCCCTATAAAAGGACACCACCTCCCCCTCCTCCTCACACCAATTTGAGCTCTCAAGCTCGGCCAACCCCTGCCAAAATCTCTTCTCCACTTCCCTAGAAACATCCTAGAGGTTCGGGTCTTCCTCAAAGACCAATTTTAGTGCCCTAAGAGGAGGTCTCAAAGAGGCGCTTCAAAGAAGAGGTAATTACCGTTACCAATTCTTTCATCTTTATTTCTTCTTCCACTTATTCTTCTTAGGTTGTTTCATTATGAAGTAATAACATCAGTATCACTCATATACTGATATGTTATTATAAGTATGAAACAACCCTATTTCACCATCTATCCATCCTACGGAAAAAGAAATCACCGCGTGTGCGTACGTACGGAATATCGTCTCCACGCCGTGGTGTAATCTATTTTCCACCACCACCTTATATGGATGGGTATAATGGTGTAAAGAATAACTATACATAGTTATTACAACATCATATTGATTCTGATATATTGTATAATCCACTCCAATTCAATTCAATATTTATAGAAATGATATCATCGCTCGTGCGTACGTACGGAATACCGTCTCCACGACGCGATGAGATTCATTCTCCATGTTAACCATTTAAGAATGATTATAATGTATATATAAGAAATAATAATAAAATATATGACATTATAAAGCTACTGGATTTATGTATATATATACATATGTATGTCATCTACTTACTTCCATTTCAAGACAATAAGGAAAGGAAAACAGCGTTCATGCGTACGTACGGACTACCGTCTCCATGAACGGTGTTTTTCATTTTATTTATCTACCTATTATATATATATATATTGAATATATATGATATATAAATCATATTTTATATTCTGGAAGTAATTAAATCATGATATAAGTAATAATGATGTCAAGAACAACAAGTCAAAACACCTACGATAAATGAAACGATTTTACCCAAAACGCTTCTTTAACATGGAATTTACAAAAGAACGGGTAATATAATGTCATAAGTGAACCATATATGATATCATAACAATGAATATGATTCTGTAATAAGTCAATAACATGATTTAAATCATTATACAGGAGGTTCGGACACTTACAAAGCAAGTCGGACCTAAGGTAAGGGAAATATCACAATCTCATTTTTATCCGAGATTGTTTATTCGTAAGTATTTACTGGGGTGTATTTTATCATCCACATCCATGTTCCCTCAATATGTAATATTATTTCCATCCACCTACAATTGTTTAAATCCAATTTTAACCTTCTATGAGTTTTTAGTAAAGGATATGAAAGGAATCTTTTTTCGTTTTTCGTACGAGGTACTTTTTGACTTTTCCGACAAAAGTACGAAGAATGTTTTTTTTAACTTATACGGAACGAACGGATTTATACTGTTTTATAAAGCCTTATTTTCATGAAGCTTCCTCTAAAAGATTTCATGACTATTTTCAATAAAATCTCTTTCTTTTAAAATTGCATGATGTTTTGAGAAAAGAAATTGATTTTGAAGAAAGAAAGGATATTTTCCTCAAGAATTCAATTCAAGTGTTTTATCAAAATTATTTTCCATATAAGATAATAAAGGGTTCTGTTTCTATCCATATTTTTACATTGATTTGACTATGTTGTGATGGAATTATGTTTATGAATTCCTTTATCTTATATGAATGGTTTTATGATGTCATGTTGTTTAAGAATCCCATTTTTATCACATGGGTTATGCAATGATGTATGATTTATGATTTTGTGGCACACATAAGAAAGGATTCATTAAGAGATGGGTGGGACCTATATCTCCCTCCAATGCATTGGGTAAAGATTTCATATCTCATGAGATAGACATGGCTGGAATGGTGGGTTATACTGGTTCAGTGAAACAGGACTGAAACGAGGATTACTCGATTCAGAAAGGGACTTTGTCCACTAAGATAGTCTTGGCAATGAGTCTTGACTAACAAGAAATGATTTTCCATGATTATGTGTGTATGCCACAATGAGTAATGTTTTAAGTTATGGTTTCATTTTCACTACTACGATTTATCCCATATTATGAAATTATGCTCTCTTTTGCAGGTTAAGATTTCCAAAAATGTTATGTTCTTATGAAAATTATGTGATTGATATTTCTTTTGATTACCCTTACTGAGCATTTGAGCTCACCCTTTTATGTTTTCTTTTCCCCAGGATATAAAGAAAGGTTTTAGGTAAAAAAAAGGAAGATCTTTGTGGGAGATTTTGAAGATCTTTCACCAGGATTAGAAGATTACGTTCCGAGTTTCCAAAGACACTAAACTATTACGATCCTTGTGTGTGTGTTTTTGTTATATACTAAGTATTCCGCAAAAGTAATGTAATGTCAATGTACGATAAGCTTCGGGTCTCTACAGTTGGTATCAGAGGCAAAGGAGGTAGGAATGTATCCGATCCTTGGGAACTCTCACATGTGAGCGTTGGACGAAGCATGGCTCTCCGCCCAAGGGCTTCATGAGGAAATGGCTGCCACTGGGGATGGTGGTGTGTCCCGCCCAGGGGGTGTAGCCGCCCATGGAGTGCCCTGATAGGTATCAATTGTAGTCCACTGGAAGTAATTCTGGACCGTTACAGTTGGTATCAGAGGAAAGGTTTAGTCAACCTTTGGAAACTAGGATGCGAAAACGTTAGTGAGATCCCTAGAGATATTTCTAAGGTATGTCTAGGGATGTCCCTAGGGATAAGTATACGTATAGGTTATAGTAATAGAATTACGCTAACGATCATAGAATTAAACCTAAGATGTTGGATAATGAAGGTACTCCCCCTTTATTATGTTGTTTTCCCTAGCATGATTTTTGCCTCTCACACTATTCTTTTTGGGTTTTAGACGATGGCTGGAACCCGAAGGAACCGTGTTGATCAATGCAATGGACAATGCAATGGTTTCCCTCCTGAACAAACAAATGTTATGGGAGATGGAGTGCAAAATCTTATTGCTATACTTACACAAGCTATGAATCATTCTGGACTTCCAAATGAGCAGAGAAGGGAACAATATTCTATTGAGTCCTTCATGAGGCAACGTCCACCTTCTTTCAGTGGGTCTTCTGATCCACTTGTGGCTGAACAATGGATCAGTACTATTGAAAAGATATTTTCAGTTCTTTAATGTTCTGAACATGATAAAGTCATCTTAGCAGTATATCGTTTGGAAGGTGAAGCTGATCAATGGTGGAATCTTATCAAGAATACGAGGCCAAGAGATGAAATTGAGTCCATGGAATGGGACGAGTTCAAGAACTTGTTTTTCAGTAAGTACTTCCCTCGTATTCTTCGAACAAAGATTGAGAAAGAGTTTCTTGAACTGAAGCAAAGGGACGATGAATCTGTTGGTACCTATGAAGCAAATTTTACAAGACTTGCAAGGTATGCTTCTGGAATTATCATCCAACCTGAAAGTAAAGTTGATCGATTTTTCAGTGGCTTAAAACCAAGTCTTCGAAGGGCATTAGCTATAAGAGACTTCAGTAGCTATGAAGAAATTGTGCGTTGTGCTATCAAGGTAGAAATGGAATTTGGTGTTACAAATCCATCTCATGGTTTTGACAAGAAACGAAAGATGGAGTTCAAGGAGAAATCTCAGAATAATGGTGAAAAGAAGATGAATGTTTCCTTATGCACAAAGTGTGGAAAGAAGCATGGTGGAGATTGTCTAAAAGGGACTAGAAAATGTTTTAAGTGTGGAAAAGAAGGTCATCGAGCAGCTGAGTGTCGAAGTAATGGAAAAAGGGTTTCTAATGATGTGAACAAAGCAAACACTGTAGAGAACGCACCGCCAACACTTCCATGCTTCAAGTGCAAGGAAATGGGGCATTATGCTAATAATTGCCCTAATCCAAGGGTTAGTGATGATCAACATGAGCAACCACTGAAGGCAAAGGACAAAGGGAAATCACATGCGATCACTATCGGAAATGTTGAATATGACAACGATGTGGTGGAATGATTAAGTGTTTATGTAATGGGATTCCAAAATAATGTTGTATCATTGAGTATTGCAATATTTATTGATGTGGTATTCAAAGTGATTGAGATATTTTTTGGAAATAAGATGATATGCGCATAATGAAGACGAGAAAATGAAATGTTTAATAGTATTCATGAGCTCATGATTGATATAAGGACTAAGTGATATCATGGTTTGAGTATATAGAATTTTGAGGATTTTGGTATGTGGAAAGTGTTAACTTTTAACTGCACTCATTTTTTCACTAAGGTATTCAAGAGAATACACGATTATGGACTTTGAATGTTTGTAATGTGACCAACAAGACATATCTTATGATATGTGGGGATCAACGACAGTATTAAATCTCTGGTAATCGTTGTCACTATATTATGAGAGTGGACTGCAGTATTATGTATAAGCCTAAATATTAGACTGGATTATGTTGGACATAAGTTAGTATTGTTTAAGGATTGAAGATTTTCGATATTATTGATGGGATGTTATAGTAACGTAGTTTTAGAAAAAGGACAACCTGCAGGACGGGCGATAGCCCATCGCTTCGGACAAGGCTGTATGAATCGAACCCACAACCGAAGTGCGACTGGCCTTTATCGCCTACCACTGACCTACAGGAAGTCCCTGTTTAGTAGAAACTAGTGTTATTATATTAAGCAGTATGATATATGAAGTATAAGCCCATTTTAGAAACCATATATGATTAATCCCACTATAGATCGACTTATGTATATAAATTTTGCTAACCTTTTGAGACAGATGGAATGACCCGTCATTCTATCACATGATCTGCTAAACACTTCACGAATAACAAATTCAACTTCATTTATTTAAGAGATGAAGTGGAAATTGTTAAAGGCACGAACAACAGTGAGATTGTACCAAAATAAAGTAAGTATTTATTCTAATTCAAATTCTTTAACTTTAGGGAAATGATCTTGAAAACCAAAAATGTTGTCCTAGTTCTCTTATACCTGATGAATCAGACGGTACCTTAGATCGTCACAAATTTATGGATTTGTGATTACTGGATTTTCCATAGCCATGTTCTCTACCACTCTCCATCAGAACATGATGGTTAGATTTCTCTTCCATATCCATATTTTCACCTATGTGGAAACCCAGTGATTAGTTTATTTGGGTAATCGTTACATTTCATACTTTAGTTTTTAAAGCCAAGTTTTGGTATTCCCTTTTACGATGTGGGTTTCTATTAAAGAAACTTTCAAATAGTAAACCATTTATAACCCCGACGAATTTCGAGGGTGAAATTCATTTTAAGGGGGGTAGAATGTAACAGCCCAAGATTTTATAAAAAAATATTCTTTTTAATTTTATTAATGTCTTGTGTTGTACGCTACACCAAAAGGAGCTTGCACAACACACATCTTTGACTTGACTTTCATTACACGCAATCGCGACCTTCCTCGATAGCGTGTGTAGTACGCAATACCGAGTTTCACTAAACAACGATATACTATAAAAATATTATTAAAACTAGCCGTTATGAATAGTAATAACCACCTTTTGAAATCCAGTAAATCTTATTTTTCAAAATGAACTTTATTTTTGGATTCGGAGTATCGAATTTAGCCTAAGGTGAAATTTTGGTACTTTTCGGATAACTTTCATATTCTGATGAATAGTGAAAATTACTAAATTATAATTAAAAACAACTTTTTAATCGAAATAATTAATAGTGATAAATCATTAATTTGAGTGGCTTTAAAGTATATTTAGAATATATTTTTACAATTTAATACAATGTTGGTCATTGGATGTAATTTCACATTTAAACTAGACATAAACAAGTGTCAATCTTTTGATAGATATTGTTTCTTAAAAACACGCTATTTGTTTTAACAGCGGGATTTAATTATAAAATTAATTAATGCAACTTTTATGTTATGAATTTGGTAAAATAGACTTCATTTTTGAATTCGGAATATGAAATATAGCTTGGGATGAAATTTTGGCATTGTTCTGAAAAACATCAATTTTTGATGAATAGTGAAACTACTAAGTGGTAGGTTAAAAACTGAATTTTGCATAAAACTTAATTTTACCGCTTCTGTGAATGGAATTTCGAAAATACGAGAGACACGGTTAATATCAAGGACTAAAATGTGGTTCAATGAGATGAAAATAATTTTTTGGTGAATAGTAACTTTTTACTTTTTTTACCACGGTTAATAGTAAATAAGGTAACTAAGGGTAAATATGATATTAATATTACCCTAACACATGTCCTAATTCTATTGGACAAGTGTAATTCGACCAAAAACAAACTTAGGAATAAAATATTACCATTTAGGCCCACTTGGATTAGATTAGGACATTTATTATTAATTTATTTAAAGAAGGGTTAAAATAGTTAAAATCAAAGTTTAATAAGTAAATCATTTTTAATATGGGGTTATACATAAGATAAATTCGACTATAAATATTCATTAGAAAGATAAAAAGATTTCCTAAATTATGGTATTTTATTTGTAAATTTTAGACATCAAATAATTTAATTAATTTATGACACAAAGATGATGCAGTAATTATCTTATTTATGAAATATTGACATAATTGACGTTATAAACACCAAAATAAATGTAATTTGAGAATTTTTATGAATTCCACTAATTTTATAGGTTACTATGATATATTAATGTTGATTTAATCAACTTGGTTCGAACATTTAATTCTTTTATGACTTTCACAAAAATCATATATCAAATAGTGTCAAAATTGACACAAAATAGTTTTTAAATCAAATATTATATTATTAATTGTTATTTTATTCCTAAAAATCTAAGGTTCGGCCACATGACTTAGATAAGGATATATATATTAATAATAAACAATTTGGGGTTCTTTTAGCATGTTATAGTAAGTGTATTAACCATATAGTGAAAGAAAACAAAAAGACACGGTAAAAGTCAAATTATTTAACTTAGAGTTAAATCTAATTGATAAGGTTTAAAATAAGCTCCAAACATGTCTAAATTTGATTGGTTGATGAGATTACAACCCTATCTCATCTAAGATTCGAATATGAGTCATTTTTGGAGGTTTTTAAGTGGGGTTAGATTTATTATAAATTAATATTTTTAAGAATTCCTAAGGTGCCCCTCTCCTCCCCTATAAAAGGACACCACCTCCCCCTCCTCCTCACACCAATTTGAGCTCTCATGCTCGGACAACCCCTGCCAAAATCTCTTCTCCACTTCCCTAGAAACATCCTAGAGGTTCTGGTCTTCCTCAAAGACCAATTTTAGTGCCCTAAGAGGAGGTCTCAAAGAGGCGCTTCAAAGAAGAGGTAATTACCGTTACCAATTCTTTCATCTTTATTTCTTCTTCCACTTCTTCTTCTTAGGTTGTTTCATTATGAAGTAATAACATCAGTATCACTCATATACTGATATGTTATTATAAGTATGAAACAACCCTATTTCACCATCTATCCATCCTACGGAAAAAGAAATCACCGCGCGTGCGTACGTACGGAATACCGTCTCCACGCCGTGGTGTAATCTATTTTCCACCACCACCTTACATGGATGGGTATAATGGTGTAAAGAATAACTATACATAGTTATTACAACATCATATTGATTCTGATATATTGTATAATCCACTCCAATTCAATTCAATATTTATAGAAATGATATCATCGCTCGTGCGTACGTACGGAATACCGTCTCCACGACGCGATGAGATTCATTCTCCATGTTAACCATTTAAGAATGATTATAATGTATATATAAGAAATAATAATGAAATATATGACATTATAAAGCTACTGGATTTATGTATATATATACATATGTATGTCATCTACTTACTTCCACTTCAAGACAATAAGGAAAGGAAAACAGCGTTCATGCGTACGTACGGACTACCGTCTCCATGAACGGTGTTTTTCATTTTATTTATCTACCTATTATATATATATATATATTGAATATATATGATATATAAATCATATTTTATATTCTGGAAGTAAGTAAATCATGATATAAGTAATAATGATTTCAAGAACAACAAGTCAAAACACCTACGATAAATGAAACGATTTTACCCAAAACGCTTCTTTAACATGGAATTTACAAAAGAACGGGTAATATAATGTCATAATTGAACCATATATGATATCATAACAATGAATATGATTCTGTAATAAGTCAATAACATGATTTAAATCATTATAAAGGAGGTTCGGACACTTACAAAGCAAGTCGGACCTAAGGTAAGGGAAATATCACAATCTCATTTTTATCCGAGATTGTTTATTCGTAAGTATTTACTGGGGTGTATTTTATCATCCACATCAATGTTCCCTCAATATGTAATATTATTTCCATCCACCTACAATTGTTTAAATCCAATTTTACCCTTCTATGAGTTTTTAGTAAAGGATATGAAAGGAATCTTTTTTCGTTTTTCGTACAAGGTACTTTTTGACTTTTCCGACAAAAGTACGAAGAATGTTTTTTTTAACTTATACGGAACGAACGGATTTATACTGTTTTATAAAGCCTTATTTTCATGAAGCTTCCTCTAAAAGATTTCATGACTATTTTCAATAAAATCTCTTTCTTTTAAAATTTCATGATGTTTTGAGAAAAGAAATTGATTTTGAAGAAAGAAAGGATATTTTCCTCAAGAATTCAATTCAAGTGTTTTATCAAAATTATTTTCCATATAAGATAATAAAGGGTTCTGTTTCTATCCATATTTTTACATTGATTTGACTATGTTGTGATGGAATTATGTTTATGAATTCCTTTATCTTATATGAATGGTTTTATGATGTCATGTTGTTTAAGAATCCCATTTTTATTACATGGGTTATGCAATGATGTATGATTTATGATTTTGTGGCACACATAAGAAAGGATTCATTAAGAGATGGGTGGGACCTATATCTCCCTCCAATGCATTGGGTAAAGATTTCATATCTCATGAGATAGACATGGCTGGAATGGTAGGTTATACCGGTTCAGTGAAACAGGACTGAAACGAGGATTACTCGATTCAGAAAGGGACTTTGTCCACTAAGACAGTCTTGGCAATGAGTCTTGACTAACAAGAAATGATTTTCCATGATTATGTGTGTATGCCACAATGAGTAATGTTTTAAGTTATGGTTTCATTTTCACTACTACGATTTATCCCATATTATGAAATTATGCTCTCTTTTGCACGTTAAGATTTCCAAAAATGTTATCTTCGTATGAAAATTATGTGATTGATATTTCTTTTGTTTACCCTTACTGAGCATTTGAGCTCACCCTTTTATGTTTTCTTTTCCCCAGGATATAAAGAAAGGTTTTAGGTAAAAAAAAGGAAGATCTTTGTGGGATATTTTGAAGATCTTTCACCAGGATTAGAAGATTACGTTCCGAGTTTCCAAAGACACTAAACTATTACGATCCTTGTGTGTGTGTTTTTGTTATGTACTAAGTATTCCGCAAAAGTAATGTAATGTCAATGTACGATAAGCTTCGGGTCTCTACACTAACACTTTTCTTAATATATTTGGATGATTATATTTCATCCTATGGACCATTTTTATCGAAATTAAATCCATTGGAACCCACTTGGATGTGATTAAGACCTTTAATTTATTTTATTTAAATGAAAGTGAAATATGCCTCACTCAAAAATTCATAATTAAACTATTTTTAATATAAGGTTATACAGATTATAAATTCTATTATAAATACTCATTTGAAATATAATATGTTGTTATTTATCCTTGTAATTTATTTTTAATTTTTAAGAATTATTTATTTATATTATTAGCTTATACATTAATGATGTAGAAAATATTTATTTCGTGAAAAATCAATAATATTGTTTTTATTTAAATAAAAATACACATCAAAAGGCACAAAAACCTGACCAAGACTTATTTTTAGTTTATATATAAACCCTAACCATCCAATGGCCGAATTGGTCACCATTTGGATCATTATAATGAATATTTTGACACTTATATTATTTTATTTTAAATGATTCCAAAGTTTTCATCTTGATATTTTAATAAATATAACAATTTACATGTTGTAATTTTTCGATTATAAATTATAGTAAATGTATTATTATAAAATCTATGAGATTTATCTTTATCGTAGGATTTTATTTTCAATTTTTATGAAACAAATAAGTATTTTAAATAATTATACAAAAACGTTGTACTAATTATTTTATTAAGAGATATACCAAATATATGGTTTTAAAAATATTAAAATAAATATTATATGAACTATTTATTGTGGTCCACGAATTTTCTAGACAATTTTGACATGTTAATAATCTATTAAATTTTTTGGTTAGAATATATCATCTTTTTAGATTTTATTTAATTTAAAATAAATGAATAATGTAAAAATTGACACTATTGTTATTTTATAAAAATAACATATTATAAAACTCTTTAAAAACTAACAAAAATATTTAAAAAAATTATAAATTGAAATTTATATGGTATAAAATGTCATAAATTATGGAAAATTCACAACACAAAAGAAATTATTTATTACAATTTAAAATTTAGAATCTTATTACCAAAAATAAAATTAAATAGATTAAATATGGATAAATCAAGTTTAAAATGTTTAGAGTAAACACCCAACTTGTCTAAATTTTATTGGATGATGATATTACAACCCTCTCTCATCTAATATTCAGATTTGAGTCATTTTTTGAGGTTTTTAGGTGAGGTTGAGTTTATTATAAATTAATATTTCTTATGTTACCAAAGGTGACCCTATCCTACCTAATAAAAAAAGCACCCATTGCCAATTATCATCACACCATTTTGATCCTTGAAGCTTGGACAACACCAGGAAATTTCACTTTTCGTCCTCTATAGTTATATCATTGAGGTTATGTTCTTCTCAAAAGACCAACATTAGTGCCCTAAGAATGAGATTAAATGAGGTGCGTCGAGGAAGAAGTAATCTCTTCTACCGACTCTGTTATGTTTCTTTATTCTTCTACTTCCACTTATTTAGTTATTTCATTAGAGAGTAATAACGTTAGTGTTACTTATATACTGATCTGTTATTATAAATATGAAACAACTCTATTTCACTTTCTATCCATCCAACGGAAAATGAAATCACCGCACGTGCGAAAATGCAGAATACCATCTCCACGTTGTGGTGTAATATATTTTCCACTACCACCATACGTGGATGGGTATAATGGTGTAAATAATAACAATATATGAGTATTATAACATCATACTGATTCCGAGATATTATATCGTCCACTCCAATTCCATTCAATAAATATGGGATCAATATCATCGCTCATGCGTACGTACTGATTACTGTATCCACGACGCGATGAGATTTATTTTCCATGTAAAAAATTCAAGATTGATTATAAAATATATATAATAAGTAATAATTAAATATATGAAATATTAATGATACTTTATTTATGTATATGTTATTTACTTACATCTATTAAATTTAATAAGGAAACGAAAACAGCGTTCATGCGTGCGTACGGCCTACCGTCTCCATGAATGGTGTATTTATTTCCATTTATCAATCTATATATATGTATATTATGAATATGTATTATATATAAATCATTTTTTATATTATGTAATTATGTAATCATGATCTAAGTAATCATATGAATATTTACAAGTCAAAACACGTATGATAAATGAAACTACTTTACCCAAAACGCTACTTTAACATGGAATTGACAAATGAACGGATAATATAAAGTAAGATGTGAATCATATTTGATATCATAAATATTATTATTATTATTTTAGAAGATAATAATATGTTTAAACCCACTATACAGGAGTCTTGGTTACATACCTAAGAAATTGGACAAAATGTAAGGGATAATTTTGAAATCACATTTTTATTTGAGATTGCATATACGTAAGTATTTCCTGGGGTTATTAATTCCCATTAAATGTTTTTCATAAAGTGTTTAATATTATTCCATGTATGTTTAATGTCATGTTTGCCCCTCTTTAAATTTTACTTTGTGTTATGGAATGAATCTTTCTTCTGTTTAACATACGAGGAAATTTTTCACTTTTTCGTCAATAGTACGTGGAGAATGTTTTTTTAACTTATACGACATTAATTGATTATTATGGTTTCATAACGCCTTATTTTTATAAAGCATACTGTACAATATTTCATAATTATTTTCAAAAAAATCACATTATATTAAAATTTAATGGCATTTTGTGAAAATAAAATGATTTTTAAGAAGAAAGGATATTTTCCTCAAGAAATCATTTCAAGTGTTTATCAAAACTATTTTCTATCTAAGATGACATTATTTCATATGTGTATGTTTCAAGTATAATGTCTCTATGATTTACATGGTTCCAATTTTCTTATAATGAAATGATATCCATTTCTTTTATATGGATTATGTTATGATTGGATGATTTTTATGAAACCCATTTTATTCTTTGGGTTATGATGAATGATTTATGTTTATGTTGTGGCTCATGTAAAAATGATTTTATTATGATATGGGTGGGACCTATATCTCCCTCCAATGAATTGGGTAAAACATTATATCTCATGAGATTGACATGGATGGAATGGTAAGTTAATCTGGTTCAGTGAAACAGGACTGGAACGAGGAGTGAACTCGATTTAGAAAGGGACTTTTTCCACTATGATGGTCTCGGAAGAAATGCCTTGGCTACTATGGAAATAATTTCATGTGTTGAATGGTTTTCCATAATTACATGTTTTATTCCCATGCTATTTTATCATGATTAATGTTATTTTATGATTTATTCCTTATGTACTACCATGTTTTATGTAATTTCCCATGATTTTGATGTTTATATTTAATGCTCATGTTTTTACATTCTAATGTTTATTGATTGTTTTATGTTCTCCATGTGTACACTTACTATGAATTTGAGCTCACCCTTTTTATATTTTCATTTACTTGGGATATAAAAAACTGTTTTAGGTAAAACATAAAATGGAATAACTTAATGGGAGATGTTGAAGATCTTTCACTATGATTTGAATATTATGTTCCGAGTTTCCAAAGACACTAAACTAATACATTCTTTGAGAGTCTGTTTTTTTATGTATTAAGTATTCCACGAAAGTATTATAATGTCCATGTACATCAGCTATGGGTCTTTACAGTTGGTATCAGAGCGAAGGTTTAGTTAACCTTTGGAAGCTTGGATGAAAAAACTTTAGTGAAATTTTTAGAGATATTTCTATGGTATGTCTGGGGATGTCTCTAAGGTTAAGTATACGTATAAGTTATAGTCCGAGAATTGTTGTAACAATATTAGAATTAAACCTAAGATGTTCTATATTGAAGGTAATCCCCCTTTATTATTTTGTTTTCCTAGCATGAATTTTTCCTCTCACACTATTCTTTTTGGGTTTTTGAAAATGGCTGGAAAATGGAAGATTCATAATGATTAATAATATAATGGGCAATGGAATGATATTCTTCATGAGCAACCAAATGAAACCAGATTTGGAAGTCCAGACATAGTTATTATACCTAATCAAAAATCACCAATATGACCAATAATATTATCTTTAGTATGTATCCTGACTAAACTAATAAGAGAAAGATGGTGTTTCATGATGATCATAGAGGAAAGAAAGTTCAATTTACCTCATGTAAATCATGTGGGAAAAGTGTAACACCCCGAGATTTTATGAAAAATATTCTTTTCATCAATGTCTTCTGTTTTATGCTACACCAAAAAGAGCTTTCAAAACACACATCCTTGACTTGCCTTGCATTACATGCAATCACGACCTTCCTCGATAGCGTGTGTAGTACGCAATACCGAGTTTCACTAAAAAATGATATGCTATTAAAATATTATTAAAACTAGCCGTTATGAATAGTAATAACCACTTTTTTGAATTTTGTAAATTTTATTTTTCAGAATGGACTTCATTTTTATATTTAGAATATCAAAATTAGCTTAGGGTGAAATTTTGGTACTTTTCAGATAATTTTCATATTCTGATGAATAGTGAAAATTACTAAATTTTAATAAAAAAGAACTATTTTAATAGATATAATTAATAGTGATAAATTATTAATTTGAGTAGTTCTAAAGTATATTTAGAATATATTTTTATAGTTTAATACAATGTTGGTCATTGTATGTAATTCTACATTTAAACCAGACATAAACAAGTGTCAATCTTTTGATAATTATTATCTCTTAAAAACACGCTATTTGTTTTGACGATAGGAATTAATTTTTAAATTAATTAATGCAACTAATATGTTTTGAATATGGTAAAATAGACATCATTTTTTCATTCATAATATCAAATATAGCTTAGGCATAATTTTTGGTATTTTTCTGGAAACTTTCATTTTTTGATAAATAGTGAAACCACTAAGTGGTAGCTAAAAAAAATGAATTTTTCATAAAACATAATTTTACCACTTCTGTGAGTGGAATTTCAAAAATCCGAGAGACACATTTGACGTTAGTAAGTAAAATGGGGTTCAATGAGATGAAAATAATTTTTGGTGAATAGTAACTTTTAACTTTTTATTACCACGGTTAAAAATAAATAGTGTAATTAAGGGTAAAATTGTTATTATTATTACCATAAAACATGTCCTAATTATACTGGATAAGTGTAATTCGACCAAAAACAACCTTAGTAATAAAATATGACCATTTAGGCCCACATGGATTAGATTAGGACATTTATTATTATTTAATTCAAAGAAGAGTTAAAAGAGTGAAAATCAATGTTTATTTACCATCATTTTTTATATAGGGTTATACATAAGATAAATTCAATTGTAAATATTAATTAGAAAGATAAAAATATTTCCTACATAATTATATTTTATTTATAATTTTTAAACATTAAATAAATTAATTTATTTATGACACAATGATGATTTAGTAATTATCATAATAGTGAAAAATTAGAATAACTGATATTATAAAAACCCAAATAAATATAATTTTATACTTTTATGAAATAAACTAATTTTCTAGGTTAATATGTCATGTTAGTATTTATTTAATAAACTTTGTTCGAACTAATCATTCTGTTATTATTTTCACAAAAATCAATTACTAAATAGTGTCAAAATTGACATAAAAAGTTTTTAAAAAAAATATTATATTATAAATTGTTATTTTATTCCTAAAAATATAAGGTTTAGCCAAATGACTTATATAAGGTTATATATTTTAATAATAAACAACTTGGGGATTGTTTGGCTTGATATAGTATGTTTATTAACCTTATAGCGTAAGAAATCAAGAATACACGGTAAAAGTAAAATTATCTAACTTAAAGTTAAATATAAATGATAAGGTTAAAATAGAAAACTAAACTTATCTAAATTCTATTGGATGAGAGGATTTAGATCCATACCCACCTTAGCTTCTAAATAAATCAATTTGGAGCTATTTAAAACCGAATTTGGCTTTATAATATAATAATATTTTTAGTTATTACAAAGGTGCCCCTCTCCTCCCTTATAAAAGGGCACCCATCCCTCTCTTCCTCACACCACATTGAGCCTTCATGCTCGGCCATCCTCTACCAAATTCTCTTCTCCACTTCCCTAGAAACATCCTAGAGGTTCTGGTCTTCATCAAATACCAATTATAGTGCCCTAAGAGGAGGTCTCAAAGAGGCACTTAAATGAAGAGGAGGTTCGGACACTTACAAAGAAAATCGGACCTAAGGTAAGGGAAAATATCACAATCCCATTTATATCCGAGATTTTTTATACTTTGAAATTTACTGGGGTGTATTTTATCATCCACATCCATGTTTTCTGAATATTTAATATTTATATCCTTATACAATATTTTATATCCAATTTTACCCTTCGAGGAGTTTTTAGTAAAAGATATGAAAGGAATCTTTTGTCGTTTTTCGTACGAGGTACTTTTTGACTTTTCCGAAAAAAGTACAAAGAATGTTTTTTTTAACTTATATGGCATGAATGAATTTTTAAAACATTATTTCCATGAAGCTTCCTTTACAAGTTTTCATCAACTTCTTTTAGTTTAAAATTGTATGACATTTTAATGGAAAAATGTTTTTGAAGTAGAAAAGAAAATTTTCCTCAAGAATGGTGTTCAAGTGTTTTTATCAAAATTATTTTCCATCTAAGATAATAAAGAGTTATGTTTCTATCCCTATTATTACATTTATTTCATTATGTTGTGATGGAATTATTTTTATGAATTCCTTTATCTTATATGAATTGTTTTATGATGTCACGATGTTTAAGATTCCGATTTTTATAAATCGATTATGCAATGATGTATGATTTAATATTTTATGGCACACATAAGAATGGTATCATTATGAGATGGGTGGGACCTATATCTCACTCCAATTAATTGGGTAAAGATTTTATATCTCATGAGATAGACATGGCTGGAACTGTAGGTTATACCGGTTCAGTGAAACAGGACTGAAATGAGGGTGACTCGGTTCAGAAATGGACTTTGTCCCCTAAGATAGTATTGGAAATGAGTCTTGACTAATAAGAAATGATTCTCTATGATTATGTGTTTATGCCACAAAGATTCATGTTTTAAGTTATGATTTTTGGGATTACATTTCACTTCTATGATTTATCCCATGTTATGATATTATGACCTCTTTTGCAGGTTAAGATTTCCAAAAGTTATGTTCTTATGTATATGATGTGATTGATATTTCTTTTGTTTACCCTTAATGAGAATTTGAGATCACCCTTTTGTATGTTTTATTTCCCCAAGATATAAAGAAAGGTTTTAGGTAATAAAAGGATGATCTTTATGGGAGATGTTGAAGATCTTTCACCACGATTAGAAGATTATATTCCAAGTTTCCAAAGACACTAAACTATTACGATCCTAGTGTGTGTGTTTTTGTTATGTACTAAGTATTCCGCAAAAGTAATGTAATGTCCATGTACATCAAGCTTCGGGTCTCTATAGTTGGTATCAGAGGAAAAGATTAGTCAACCTTTGGAAACTAGGATGCGAAAACATTAGTGAAATCCCTAGAGATATTTCTATGGTATGTCTAGGGATGTCCCTAAGGATCTGTATACGTATAGGATATAGTCCTAGAACTATGGTAACGATATTAGAATAAACCAAAGATGTTAGATATTGAAGTTAATCCCCCTTTATTATGTTTTTTTCCCTAGCATGATTTTTTCCTCTCACACTATTCTTTTTGGGTTTTAGACGATGGCTAGAACCTAAAGTAACCGTGTTGATCAATGCAATGGACAATGCAATGATTGTCCTCCTGAACAAACAACTATTATGGGAGATGGAGTGAAAAATCTTATTGCTATACCTACACAAGTTATGAATCATTCTGGACTTCCAAATGAGCAGAGAAGGGAATAATATTCTATTGAGTCCTTCATGAGACAACGTCCACCTTCATTCAGTGGGTCTTCTGATCCACTTGTTGCTGAACAATGGATCAGTACTGCTGAAAAGATATTTTTAGTTCTTCAATGATCTGAACATGATAAAGTCATGTTAGTAGTATATCGTCTGGAAGATGAAGCTAATTACTGGTGGAATCTTATCCAGAATACGAGTCCAAGAGATGAAATTGAGTCCATGGAATGGGACGAGGTCAAGAACTTATTTTTCAATAAGTACTTCCCTCGTATTCTTTGAAAAAAGATGGAAAAGAAGTTTCTTGAACTAAAGCAAAAGGATGATGAATCTGTTGGTATATACGAAGTGAATTTTACAAGGCTTGCAAGGTATGCACCTGGATTTATCATCCAACCTGAAAGTAAAGTTGATCGATTCTTCAGTGGCTAAAAACCAAATATTCGAAGGGCATTAGCTATAAGAGACTTCAGTAGCTATGAAGAAATTGTGCGTTGTGCTATCAAGGTAGAAATATAAGTTGGTGTTACTTATCCATCTCATAGTTTTGACAAGAAATGAAAGCTGGAGTTCAAGGAGAAATCTTAGATTAATGGTGAAAAGAAGATGAATGTTTCCTTATTCTCAACGTGTGGAGAGAAGCATAGTGGAGATTGTCTTAAAGGGCCTTGAAAATGTTTTAATTGTGGAAAATAAGGTCATCGAGCAGCTGAGTGTCGAAGTAATGGAAAAAATGTTTCTAATGATGTGAATAAAGAAAAGATTTCCGAGAATGCACCACCAACACTTCAATCCTTCAAGTGCAAGGAAATGGGGAATTATGCTAATAAATGCCCTAATCACAGGGTTAGTGATGATCGACATGAGCAACCACATAAGGGAAAGGACAAAGGGAAGTCACATGAGATCACCATTTGCGATGTTGAATATGATAACGATGTGGTGGAATGATTAAGTGTTTATGTAATGGGATTACAAAATAATTTTGTATATAGTATTGTGGAATATTGGAATATTTATGTATTGGTCTACTGTGGTTTTCAATAATTTTATGGTACCAGTAACCATGGAAAGTGATTGAGATATTTTTGAAAAAAGATGATATGCACATAATGAAGGGATAAGGAAAATAATGAAATGTTTGACAGTATTCATGAGCTCATGATTGATATAAGGACTAAGTGATATCATGGTTTGAGTATATAGAATTTTGAGGATTTTGGTATGTGGAAAGTGTTAACTTTTAACTGCATTCATGTTTTCACTACGGTTCAATGGGTATTCAAGATAATCCATGATTAAGGCCTTTGAATGTTTGGAATGTGACCAACAAGACCTATCTTATGATATATGGGGACCAACGATGGTATTAAATCTCTAGTAATCATTTTCACTATATTATGAGAGTGGAATGCAGTATTATAGATAAGCATAAATATTGGAATGGATTATGTTGGACATAAGTTAGTATTGTTTAAGGATAAATGTTTTTTATATATTATTGATGGGATTTTAGAGTAATATAGTTTTAGAAAAAGGACAACCTGCAGGACGAGCGACAACCCATCGCGTCGGACAAGGCTGTGGGAATCGAACCCACAACCGAAGTGCGACTGACCTTTATCGCCTACCACTGGCCTATAGGAAGTCCCTATTTAGTAGAAACTAGTTTTATTATGTTAACCAGTATGATATATGAAGTATAAGTCCATTTTAGGAACTATATATGATTAATCTCACTACAAATGGACTTTTGTATTTTTTGATAACTTTTCTACCCTTTTGAGATAGATGGAATGACCCATCATTCTATCACATGATCTGCTAACACATCACGAATGACAAATTCATCTTCATTTCAATAATAGATTAAGTGGAAATTGTCCAAAGAACGACAAACAGTGAGACTATACCAAAATCACGAAAGTATTTCCTCTAATTCCAATTTCATCAACTTTAGGGAAATTATCTTGAAAACCAAAAATGTTGTCCTAGTGCTCTTATATCTGATGAATTAGATGGTACCTTAGATCATCAAAAATTTATGGCTTTGTGATTTATGGCTTTTCCATAGCCATGTTCACTACCACTCTCCATCAAAACATGATGGTTAGACTTCTCTTCTATATCCATATTTTCACCTATGTGGAAACCCAGTGATTAGTTTATTTGGGTAACCGTTACGTTTCATACTTTTGTTTTTAAAAAATGGTTTTGGTATTCCTTTTTAAGTTGTGGGTTTCTATTAAAGAAACTTTCATGTAGTAAACCATTTATAACCTCGATGAATTTCGAGGAAGAAATTCTTTTTAAGGGGGGTAGAATGTAACACCCCGAGATTTTTTGAAAAATATTCTTTTCATTAATGTATTGTGTTGTACACTACACCAAAAGGAGCTTTCAAAACAGGTATCCTTGACTTTCCTTTCATTACATGAAATCGTGACCTTCCTCGATAGCATGTGTAGTATGCAATACCGAGTTTCACTAAACAACGATATTCTATTAAAATATTATTAAAACTAGCCGTTATGAATAGTAATAACCACATTTTTAAATTTTGTCAATTTTATTTTTCAAAATGGACTTCATTTTTGTATTCGGAATATCAAAATTAGCTTCAGGTAAAATTTTGGTACTTTTCGGATAACTTTCATATTCTGATGAATAGTGAGAATTACTAAATTTTAATTAAAAAGAACTTTTTAATAGAAATAATTAATAGTGATAAAATATTAATTTGAGTGGTTTTAAAGTATATTTAGAATATATTTTTACAATTTAAAAAAAATTGGTCATTGGATGTAATTCTACATTTAATCCAGACATAAATAAGTGTCAATCTTTTGATAGTTATTATCTCTTAAAAACACGCTATTTGTTTTGACGACGGGAATTAATTTTAAAATTAATTAATTCAACTAATATGTTTTGAATTTTTTAAAATAGACTTCATTTTTGAGTTCATAATATCAAATATAGCTTAGGCCTAATTTTTTGTATTTTTCTGGAAACATTCATTTTTTGATGAATAATGAAACCACTAAGTGGTAGTTAAAAAAAGAATTTTTCATAAAACATAATTTTACCACTTCTATGAGTGGAATTTCAAAAATCCGAGAGACACGGTTGATGTTAGTAAGTAAAATGTGGTTCAATGAGATGAAAATAATTTTTGGTGAATAGTAACATTTTACTTTTTTTCCCGCGGTTAAAAATAAATAGGGTCATTAATGGTACAATTGTTATTATTATTACCCTATCACAAGTCCTAATTCTATTGGATAAGTGTAATTCTACCAAAAACAACCTTAGGAATAAAATATGACCATTTAGGCCCACTTGGATTAGATTAGGACATTTATTATTGTTTAATTCAATGAAGAGTTAAATGAGTTAAAATCAAAGTTTATTAACTACAACATTTTTAATATAGGGTTATACATAAGATAAATTAGATTGTAAATATTTCCTAGAAATATAAAAATATTTCCTACATAATTATATTTTATTTATATTTTTTAGACATTAAATAAATTAATTTATTTATGACATAATGATGATGCAGTAAATACCATAATAGTGAAAAATTAGAATAAATGATATTATAAATACCCAAATAAATATAATTTGAGACTTTTTATGAATTACACTAATTTTATAGGTTAATATGACATGTTATTATTGATATAATTAACTTCTGTTGAACTAATCGTTCTGGTATGATTTTCACAAAAATCAATTACAAAATAGTGTCAAAATTGACATAAAATAGTTTTTTAAAAAATATTATATTATTAATTGTTATTTTTTTCCACAAAATCTAAGGTTCGGACAAATGACTTAGATAAGGTTATATATATTAATAATAATCAACTTGGGGTTCGTTTGTCTTGATATAGTAAGTTTATAAACCTTATAGTGTAAGAAAACAAGAAGACACGGTAAAAGTAAAATTATCTAAATTAAAGTTAAATATAAATGATAAGGTTAAAATAGGAACCTAAGCTTGTCTAAATTCTAGTGGATGAGAGTATTTCGACCCATATCCACCTTAGCTTTGATATAAATCAATTTTGAGCTATTTAAAACCCAATTTGGCTTTATAATAAAATAATAATTTTAGTTATTCCAAAGGTGCCCCTCTCCTCCCTTATAAAAGGGCACCCCCTCCCTCTCTTCCTCACACCACATTGAGCCTTCAAGCTCGGCCAACCTCTGCCAAATTCTCTTCTCCACTTCCCTAGCAACATCCTAGAGGTTCTTGTCTTCCTCAATGACCAATTTTAGTTCCCTAAGAGGAGGTCTCAAAGAGGAACTTCCAAGAAGAGGAGGTTCAGACACTTACGAAGCAAATCAGACCTAAGGTAAGAGAAAATATCACAATCTCATTTTTATCCGAGATTGTTTATACTTTGAAATTTACTAGGGTGTATTTTATCATCCACATCCATGTTTCCTCAATATGTAATATTTATATCCTTGTACAATATTTTATATCCAATTTTACCCTTCAGGAAGTTTTTAGTAAAAGATATGAAAGGAATCTTTTGTAGTTTTTCATACGAGGTACTTTTTGACTTTTCTGACAAAAGTACAAAGAATGTTTTTTTTTATCTTATACGGCATTAATGGATTTTTAAAACATTATTTCCAAGAAGCTTCCTTTACAAGTTTTCATCAACTTCTTTTAGTTTAAAATTTTATGACATTTTAAAGGAAAAATGTTATTGAAGTAGAAAGGATATTTTCCTCAAGAATGGTGTTCAAGTGTTTTTATCAAAATTATTTTCCATCTAAGATAATAAAGGGTTCTGTTTCTATCCCTACTGTTACATTGATTTGATTATGTTGTGATGGAATTATTTTTTTGAATTCCATTATCTTATATGAATTGTTTTATGACGTCACGATGTTTAAGATTCCCATTTTTATTACATGGGTTATGCAATGATGTATGATTTAATATTTTGTGCCACACATAAGAATGGTATCATTATGAGATGGGTGGGACCTATATCTCCCTCCAATGCATTGGGTAAAGATTTTATATCTCATGAGATAGACATGGCTGGAACGGTAGGTTATACTGGTTCAGTGAAACAGGACTGAAACGATGGTGACTCAGTTCAGAAATGGACTTTGTCCACTAAGATAGTCTTGGCAATGATTCTTGACTAATAAGAAATGATTCTCTATGATTATGTGTGTATTCGACAATGTTTAATTTTTTAAGTTATGATTTTTGGGATTACATTTCACTTATATGATTTATCCCATGTTATGATATTATGACCTCTTTTGCAGGTTAAGATTTCCAAAAGTTATGTTCATATGTATATGATGTGATTGATATTTCTTTTTTTTTACCATTACTGAGCATTTGAGCTCACCCTTTTGTATGTTTAATTTCCCCAGGATATAAAGAAAGGTTTTAGGTAAAAAAGGATGATCTTTATGGGAGATGTTGAAGATCTATCACCACGATTAGAAGATTGTATACCATGTTTCCAAAGACACTAAACTATTACGATCCTTGTGTGTGTGTTTTTGTTATGTACTAAGTATTCCGCAAAAGTAATGTAATGTCCTTGTACGTCAAGCTTCGGGTCTCCACAAAAAGGCATCAAGGAGAATGTTTCAATTGAACTGGATGATGCCTTGGGTGTGGAATGGAAGGACACAAATCTAGTAAGTGAAAAGGAAAAGGTTCAGTTAACACCATAGAATAGAATAATGGTATTGCTACGAAATCAACAACGATTAAATTTTTTAAATGTAGAATGTATGGGAAATATTAAAACCAATGCCCAAAGGGAAAATCTCAAGAAAATAATCATCATGGTCGTATGGGTAGTATTTATATTGATGATAATGAAGAGACTACAATTGATATGTAAGATGAATGAATTGTTGATGCTCGATCAATGGTTTAAGTAGGTAGTGGAAGGATTTATGTTTATTAATAGTTGTGTTGTATAGGAAATGGTACTATGGAGTAAAGACAAATCTAAGGATTGTTACACTATTGTTTTTCCTAAATTATTTGAAAGTATATGTGGAATGGTACTAGAAACCATGAAATGTTATTCAGATATTTTTGGAAAGAAGATAATATTCTAATAATTAATTGATAAGGAGAAAATAATATGTTTGATAGTATTAATGATCTCATTATTGATATAAGGACAAAATGACATCATGGTTTTAGTAAATAGAAATTTTTGGATTTCTGTATATGGAAAGTGTTAATTTTAGATAGAATTCATGTTTTCCACTAAGGCTCATTGGGTATTCATTTTTTAAGAGAATATATGATTAAAGTATTAACATGTTTGGAATGCGATCAAAAAGATATATCTTAGGATATATGGGGGATAAATGATGGTATTCAAGTTCTTGTTATATGACCTTCCAAATAATCGTTGCTTTATAGTATGATTGTAGACCCTGGAAAACGCGTCCCCAAAATTTTCCAAATGCTTCCATAAATGATCCAATATCGTAGTCCATTTTTTAAGCTTCGATTTGGTAGGTCGCAGGGGCCGAACGGAGCTACGGACTAGGAGTTATGGACATTTGAAGTTGGGCTGGAAATCTGGTTCACAAAGCCCATTCGCGAAGCCCCCCTCTGTGATCGCGGAGCGCCGCCGTGAAGCAATGAGGCGAGAGGCTCCGCGAACCCGTTTGACGTTTGCGATGCGCCGCGAAGATCCCTCGCGAAGCACTAATTTGAAGCACCGATGCGAAGCACCCGTGCAGCGCAGTCCCGCGAAGCTCCGGAGGCGGTAACTCTCCGTGAACGCATTAGACGTTCGCGAGCCCGCCACGAAGCTCTGGAGGCGGTACCTCTCCGCGAACGAATTTGACGTTCGCGAGTGCACCGCGAAGCTCCTGAGGTGGAGCGGGAGTTCTGCTTCGCGATGCCCCTGCCTATAAATACCCAGCTCACCCCTTTCTCTAGGAGGACGGCCACGGCCACTTCGACCCTTGGGCGTCGAGCGTAGCTCTGCATTGCGGCTCCGCGAAGCCATGCTCCGCGAACAACTTCCTCCGCGTTGTTGCTCCGCGAGCAGAGGATCCGTGAGAGCCCTTTGCTCCGTGAGCCCATGCTTCGCGATGCTGCTCCGTGAGACCAAGCTCCGCGAGACCCCTTTGCTCTGCCAGAGACCCTTGCTCCGCGAAGCTGCTCCGCGAGACCAAGCTCCGCGAGAGCCCTTTGCTCCGCGAGAGCCTTATGCTCCGCGATGCTGCTCCGCGATGCTGCTTCGTGAGACCAAGCTCCGCGAGACCCCTCTGCTTCGCGAGACCAAGTTCCGTGGGACCCCTTTGTTCTGCGAGAGCCCATCGCTCCGCGAGGCCATGCTCTGCGAAGCAACTTCGCGAAGACCTATCCTTCGCGAGGATCCTACCTTCGCGCCCAGCGGTCCATACCGCGCGGGCAGCGCCCCCGCACCCCCGCTCAGGGTCAGTGCCGGGCTGCGGTCCCAGCCCTCTGGGCCGGTCCCATCGCTACCGTCACAGACCCCCATGAAAAATGGAGAGTCGCACCGCGAACTTTTCGGGCCGGGATGCCGGGATTTTCCATTGCACCCTTATGCAATCCCACCTTCCACCTATGGAACACCATGATTTGAGATACTCCTCCACAAACCATGAAACACCTTGAGTTGACATATCCTCTTGGTTTCATTCCATGTCATGAGTTGAGATTCTCATCATCAATTCCCCAGGAACCTTGAGTGGAACCATTCCTCAGGTAACTCCTCCAAACCCAATCACATGGCTCCTATGCCAGGTTGAACCAGAAAGGGCCGCCCTTGCATAAGTCCCAACACCAACCACTTATAGGAACCATCATCCCAATAGTCCTACCTACATGACTCTAAACTGTAGTACTCCCTATCTAACAAATGATAGGATGCCTCTTCCCCATACGAGTGATGACTTATGCTCCAAGCATGAGATGCCAACAGTCATTTCTACATGACTCTAAACTGTAGTAATCCCTATGTTCCATACATAGGATGCCCATTGCTCCAAGCAAGAGCTGCCTTATTCTCCTAGCATGAGATGCTAACAGTCCTATCTACATGACTATAAACTGTAGTACTCCCTATGTTCCTAACCTAGGATGCCTCTTTCCCTATACGAGAGATGCTTTATGCTCCAAGCATTAGATGCTAACAGTCCTACCTACATGACTCTAAATTGTAGTATTCTCCCTATATTCCAAACATAGGATGCCTCTTGTTCCAAACGGGAGATGCCTTATGCTCCAAGCATAAGACACCTAATGCCAGGATTACAGTGGCCTGATTCCAACGCCCCTTTGCATTATCCCACTTGTGCACCAGTGCATATGTGAAGGCCTCAACTCACCAGTGAGTTGCGATGCCCTCATGTCATGACATGAGGAAGACATTACGGGAAACTTCTTGCATAAGCCCCATTCACTAGTGCCGCTCCTCAGTGGCACCAGGGCAGCTTCCTAGCGTAAGCCCCATCCACGATTGTCGCTCCTTAGTGGCATCTAGGCAGCTTCCTAGCGTAAGCCCCATTCACGAATGTCGCTCCTTAGCGGTATTCGGGCAGCTTCCTTGTATAAGCCCCATCCACAATTACCGCTCCTTAGCGGCATCCGGGCAGCTTCCTAGTGTAAGCCCCATTCACTAGTGCCGCTCATTAGCGGTACCCGGGCAGCTTCCTACCGTAAGCCCCACCCACCAGTGCCGCTCCTTTGCGGCACCCGGGTAGGTTCCTAGCGTAATCCCCATTCACCAGTGCCGCTCATTAGCGGTACCCGGGCAGCTTCCTAGCGTAAGCCCCATTCCCCAGTGCCGCTCATTAGCGGCACCCGGGCTGCTTCCTAGCATAAGTCCCATTCACCAGTGCCACTCATTAGCGGTACCCGGGCAGCTTCCTAGCGTAAGCCCCATCCACCAGTGCCGCTCCTTAGCAGCACCCGGGTAGCTTCCTAGCGTAAGCCCCATTCACCAGTGCCGCTCATTAGCGGTACCCGCGCAGCCTCCTAGCGTAAGCCCCATTCACCAGTGCCGCTCATTAGCGGCACCCAGGATGCATCCTAGCGTAAGTCCCATTCACTAGTGCCACTCATTAGCGGTACCCGGGATGCTTCCTAGCGTAAGCCCCATTCACCATTGACGTTCCATAGCGGCACCCGGGCAGCTTCCTAGCGTAAGCCCCATTCACCATTGGCGCTCCATAGCGGCACTCGGGCTGCTTCCTAGAGTAAGCCCCATTCACCAGTGCCGCTCCTTAGCGGCACCTGGGAAGCATCCAACCGTAAGCCCCATTAACCAGTGCTACTCCTTAGAAGCACCCGGGCTGCTTCTAGCGTAAGCCCCATTCACGAGTGCCGCTCCTTAGCGGCACCCGGGTTGCTTCCTAGCGTAATCCCCATTCACTGTTGCCGCACCTTAGCGGCACCCGGGCTGCTTCCTAGCGTAGCCCCATTCACTGTTGTGATCCCAATCAGTGGTAATCCATTGATATCCCTTTGCAGCGGCAAGCCATTGACATCCTTGTCCAGCGGTAAGCCGTTGTGATCCTATCCAGCGGTAAGCCATTGAATCCCCCAATCAGCGGTAAGCTGTCATCAGAAGAACTACGAGGACATTGATCCATGTCAAGGCATGGTACGTAGGAAGCCGCTTCAAGGCTCAATCCCAAAATCGTCATCATCCTTTTCCCTGGGCCTCCATCCTGAAGTATGTCCCAACACCATGGGCCGCCTAACATATAAGCCCCTCTTCGCTTCTCATGGACGCATCCTTCACGACGTGATCGTCAGGTCCTTACAACCTCTTATTTCTCACACCGAACATGACTCACGTGGGCTTAGAGTGAGCACCGACCCTGACACCCATTCCATAGAGAACTACGATGACTTTGATCCATGCCAAGGCATAGTACGTAGGAAGCCTCCCTGAGGTTCAAGCCCACCCATCATTTATTCACGTCGGGTCACACCTGCATCCAGGATGACGTTAAACTGCATCCTGGTCCGACAGAAAGCTATTGTGACCCATCCCATATGAACTACGAGGAATTTGATCCATGTCAAGGCATGGTACATAGGAAGCCTCTATGAGGTTCAATGCAGAAGCCACGTTACTCAGTCATTCATTCACGTCGAGTTTCGCCCCCGTCCAGCATGACGTTAAACTTCACACCCCCATCCAGCATGACGTTAAACTGTATGCCCCCCTTGTCCTGCATGACATTAAACTGCACACCCATTCTACAGAGAACTATGAGTACGTTGATTCATGTCAAGGCATGGTACGTAGGAAACCTTCCCAAGGTTCAAGCACACCACAAGTGGACCAAGGTCAACCTTCACGTCGGTTCGCCGACAATGCCCCATTTGAACTACGAGGTCTTTGATCCATGTCAAGGAATGATACGTAGGAGGACTCCACGAGGTTCAAGCCCACCTATTATCCAATTCACGTCAAGTTTAACCTTCGTCCAGCACGACGTGAAACTGTAATTCCAGTCCGACGGCAAGCCGTTTTGACCAACCCGAACTACGAGGTCTTTGATCCATGTCAAGGAGTGGTACATAGGAAGCCTCTACGAGGTTCAAACCCCCCATCCAGTCATTCCGACCTCATCAACGTTGGTTCACCCCCGTCCCGCATGACGTTAAACTGTATTCCACCCGAACTACGAG
Organism: Viscum album; assembly: GCA_963277665.1. Classification (NCBI taxonomy): domain Eukaryota; kingdom Viridiplantae; phylum Streptophyta; class Magnoliopsida; order Santalales; family Viscaceae; genus Viscum; species Viscum album. Next base: position 1,699,153,840 of record OY728137.1, on the reverse strand, counting down.
GACTTTGATCCATGTCAAGGCATGGTACGTAGGAAACCTTCCCGAGGTTGAATCCCAACAATCATTGGCCCAAACCGTCTCCTTGTCAGTGTGCCAAGCTCCCATTTTCACCTGAACTATGAGGTATTTGATCCATGTCAAGGCGTGGTATGTAGGAAGCCTCCCTGAGGTTCAAGCCCACCCATCATTCATTCACGTCAGGGTTCACTACTGTCCCGCATGACGTTAAACTGTATTTCACCAAACCTGAACTACGAGGACTTTGATCCAAGTCAAGGCATGGTATGTAGGAAACATTCCAGAGATTCAATACCACCACTAGTGGACCCACGGGTCTACATTCCCGTCGGTTCACCGATGAAACCCTTTGAACTACGAGGTCTTTGATCCATGTCAAGGCATGGTACGTAGGAAGCCTCCCCGAGGTTCAAGACCATCTCTCATCGGACCAAGGTCCACCTTCACGTCGGTACAATGACGATGCCCATCGGACCAAGGTCCACCTCCACGCCGGTTTACTGGCACCATCCCGAACTACGCAGACTTTGATTCCCTTCCACGGGGATACGTAGGAAGCCACTTCAAGGCTCAAGCCCAACTTCACTATCAACCCTGCGATGGTCCCATTTCATTCCCCCTCCACTTCATTCATCCATCCATCAACCATCCTGATTCTCACCTGGGCCACCACATCCCGGTGGGATCATGCCATCCACCTCCTCGCTACTCCTAGCGGCGCATGGGCCGCTTTCCATGTGTAAGCCCCAGCATATCTTAGGGTCGTTGTCCTCTGTATACACCCCGACTCATCACCCCTTCTAACTACGTGGGTTTTGATCCTTGTCCTCTACACAAGGTACGTAGGAAACCTCTAGGAGGTTCAATCCCAGCCAATGGTAATGTACCCCATCCTAGGGTGCACTTCCCCTGATCTGCCCTCAGTGGTGTTCAGATTAGCCATTACGGTGTGACATCTCCCCTTTACGGGACACAACACCATCGATCCGTCTCTATAGGACGTTCTGATCACCCTTATTTTGTCTCCGTAAGACGTTAAACTCACGACCTACCTCGTGATAAACATGAGATGCCTGAGGAAAACCTCGGATGACACGCCTTTGGCGTAACCGTCTTCGCAAGACGTTAAACATACTGCATACCCTATGTTAAACATGGGAAGCTGAGGAAAACCTCGGATACATGCCTCGGGTTATGCACCCTTGAGATGCCCTCTCATGAAAAAGAATACAGGTTCCCAAATGTCCATGCACCCAGAGATGCCCTGACATGCCTGATGTTGTCTTCTACTCCGACTGAAGGTCGCTACCATGTCAAGACCCCATGGAATATCTTTACGGAAGTAGTGTAATTAGCCGGCGTCCATGGAAACATGGCACTGGGAAGAGTTTCACGAACTACGTATTAAATCTATGAGGGAGACCCAGACTAGGTAATGAGCTCCGAGGAGGAATCCACGGAGGGAAGAACCGACATCCCATCATCCCGTTTCGATCAAGGAGCATACGTACCTGAACAAGGAACGAATGCCGCCCGCCTTTGGAAAGCGGGAATGCGGGGCAACAAAGCCGCGCGTCCTCCTTCGCGGATGGACGGATGCACGCGCGCCCCGACGAATGTGTCAGAAACAATGATATTGTACATATGTATTTTGGATTAGTCAAAAGATTGGTATGGATTATGATGGACGTCAGACATTATTGTTTAAGGCTAGAACTTTTTTTTTGATAATTTTTGTAATGTTATAATAGTGTAGTTTTAGAAAAAGGACAACCTCCAGGATGACGACAACCCTTCGTGCCGGACAAGGCTGTGAGAATCGAACACACAACTGAAGTGTGATAGGACTTTATCGCAAACCATTTGTCCTACATGAAATCCCTGGTTAGTAGAAACTAGTTTTATTTTATTAAGCGGTATGATTGATGAATTATAAGTCCATTTTTGGAATCATATCCGATTAACCTCAACATAGATGGACTTATGTATATTTGATAAATTTTTATACCCTTTTGTTTGAGACATATGGAATGACACATAATTATATCACATGATCCGCGAACACTTCAAGAATGATAAATTTAACTTCATTTCTATAAGAGATGATGTGGAAATTGTTCAAGGCATGAACAACGGTGAGATTGTACCGAAATAAAGTAAGTATTTATTCTAATTCAAATCCCTCAACTTTAGGGAAATGATATTGAAAACCAAAAATGTTTTCATAGTGTACTCATATATGATGAATCAGATGGTACGTTAGATCATCACAAATTTATGGCTTTGTGATTATTGGCTTCTTCATAGCCATGTTCTCTACCACTCTCCATCAGAACATGATGGATAGATTTCTCTTCTATACCCATATTTGAACCTATGTTCTTCTATGTGGAAACCCAGAAATGAATTAATTTTGGTAACTGTTATGTTTCATACTTCACAATTTAATATTATGTTTTAGTATTTCTATTTAATAAGTGGGTTTCTATGAAAGAAACTTTCAAGTAGTAACCCATTTACAATCCCGATGAATTTCTAGGGTGAAATTCATTTCAAGGTGGGTAGAATGTAACACCCTGAGATTTTATAAGATATATTCTTTTTATTTTCTTTCATATCTTCTGTTGTACGCTACAAAAAGATTATATTGTGTTATATGCAACATCGTATTAGCTTGCAGTATACGCAACACTAATCTTGGATCGTGTTAAACACAATTTCAAGTTTCTTTAATTGTAGTTATTCAACTCGACATTGAGTGTATATATATATATATTCAATGTATAAATTAAATATAGTTGGATTTTGTTATATGCAACAACAAATGAGTCTTTCAATACACGCAACCCTGACTTGGCTTGCATTACACGCAATCACGTCCTTCGTCGATAGAGTTTGTTGTACGCAATACCAGGGTTAACTAAAACAATGATATATTGTTATAATGTTATTATTGACTAGCTGTTATAAATAGTATTAACTACATTTTTAATTTTATAACATTATTATTCATCTTACACATGTTCTAGAACATGGTAAGGGAACAAAATAATATGTTCAGGTAAGATAAGTATTTTAAAAAAATTGCAGTTTTTCCGCATTTTGATGGCGCACCCACATTAAATCTAGTTTTTGAAATGTTTATAAGTTCAATTTTATAGAATCAAATTCTTTTTTGGAATCAGGACATAATAATTTACATTGGATAAATTTTTCATATTATTCAGATTTCTTTCATATATTAATGAATAGTAAAAACACACTATATTATAATTAAAAACAACTTTTTTATGAAAATAATTTATATGGAAAAATTATAATATTGAATGGTTTTAAAGTATAAATAGAATATATTCTTACCATTTAATATAATGTATGTCATTAGCATTAATTTTACATTGAATTCATAGGTAAAATCCTTTCAATCTTTTGCAATGTTTTAATTTTTAAAACTCATTTTCTTAACAATGAGATTAATTTTAAATTAATTTCTACAACTTCTATGTTTTGAATTAGGAAAAATGGATTCCATATTTGGATTAATTAGGTTCAAATTATGTTAATAGGCTACTTTTTTATTTTTGGGCACTATGAATAGTAACTATGGTAAATTTTATTTACCATAGTTAAAAGTAAATCGAGTTATTGATGGTAAATATAATATTATAAAACTACCATAAAACTTCTCTTAATATAATTGGATGATTATATTTCGTCATATGGAACATTTTGATCGAAATGGAATCCATTGGAACCCCCTTGGATGTGATTAAGACCTTTAATTTATTTTATTTAAAAGAAAGTGAAATATATCTCACTCAAACATTAATAATTATACTATTTTTAATATAAGGTTATATAGAATATAAATTCACTTATAAAAACTCATATGAAATATAATTTTTTTTATTTAACATGGTAATTTATTTGTAATTTTTAAGAATTATTTATTTACCAAATTAGCTTATACATTAATGATGCAGAAATTATTTATTTAGTGAAAAATCAACTATATTGTTTTTTTTGAAATAATAATACACATAAAATGCACCAAAACAGGACCAAGACTTGTTTTTATTGTATATATAAACCCTAAAAATCCAATGGCCGAATTGGTGTCCATTTGGATCCTTAAAATGAAGATTATGACACTTATATTATTTTATATTAAATGATTCCAAAGTTGTCACCTTCATAATTTAATAAATATAACAATTTTCATGTTGTGATTTAAAGATGATAAATTAATTTAAAAGTATTTTTATAAAATATATGATATTTATCTTTATTATAGGATTTTATTTTTAATTTTTATGCAACAAATAATTTTATTAAATAATTATACAAAAATGTTGTACTGATTATTTTATTAAGAGATATACCAAATAAATGGTTTTAAAAATAGTAAAATAAATATTATATGAACTATTTAATGTGATCCACTAATTTTATATTCAAAATTTACATGTTAGAAATCTATTAAATATTTTTGGTAGAATATATCCTCTTTGTGGATTTTATTTATATTAAAATAAATGAATAATTCAAAATTAACACTATTGTTATTTTGTAAAATTAAAATATTATAAAATTGTTTAAAAATAACAAAAATATTTAAAAAATTATTAATTAAAATTTATATGGTCTATAATGTCAAAAATTATGGACAATTTAAAACAAATAATTAATTATTTATAAAAATTTAAAAATTATAATCTTATTACCAAAAATAAAATTAAATAGATTAAATAAGGTTAAATCTTGTTGATAATGCATAAAATTAATTACCAACATGACTAAATTTTATTAGTTTAGGAGATTAAAACCCTATATCAACTAGTTTTTGGATTTTAGTCATTTTTGGAGGTTTTAAAGTGAGTTTGAATTTATTATAAATTAATATTTATTATGTTACCAAAGGTGCCCCTCTCATCCCTTGTAAAAAGGGCACCCATTCCATCTTCGCTTCACACCATTTTGAGCCTTGAAGGTCATCCAACCCCTGCCAATTCCACTTTTCAACCTCACTAGTTATATCATTGAGTTTCTGATCTTTTCAAAAGACCAACTCTAGCGCCCTAAGAAGAAGTTTAAAGGAGGTGCGTCAAGGAAGAGGTAATCTCTTCTACCGACTTTTTTAAGTTTTTTTCTTCTTATACTTCCTATTATTTAGTTGTTTAATTATAAAGTAATAACACAGTATTACTTAAATACTGATATGTTAATATAAATATGAAACATCCATATTTCATATTCTATCCATCCTACAGAAAACAAAATAATCGTGCATGCGTACATACGGAATACTGTCTCCATGCTGTGGTGTAATATGTTTTCCACCACCACCTTACTTGGATGGGTATAATGGTGTAAATAATAACTATATAAGATTATTATAACATCGTACTAATTCTACGATATTATATCATCCACTCCAATTCCATTCAATAAATATGGGAACAATATCATCGCTCGTGCGTACGTACGAATTACCGTCTCCACGAAGCGATGGGATTCATTTTCCATGTTACCAATTCAAGATTGATTATAAAATATATATAATAAGTAATCATGAAATATATTACATATTAATGATACTGTATTTATTTATATGTTATTTACTAACATCTATTAAATTTAATAAGGAAACAACAACAACGTTCATGCGTACGTACAACCTATCATCTCCATGAACGGTGTATTTCTTTCCAGTTATCGATCTATATATATGTATATTCTGAATATGTATTTTAAAAAAATAATGTTTTATATTGTGTAATTAATTAATCATGATCTAATTAATCATAAGAATAATTACAAGTCAAAACACGGATGATAAATGAAACGATTTTACCCAAAACACTACTTTAACATGGAATTGACAATTGAATGGATAATATAAAGTCGTATGTGAATCATATATGATATCATAAATATTATTATGGTTCTATTACAAGTTAATAATATGTTCAAACCCACTATACAAAAGTGTCGGACACATACGAAGGAAATTGGACAAAAGGTAAGGGATAATTTTTCAATCTCAATTTTATTCGAAATTTCTTATACGTAAGTATTTACTGGGGTTATATTTTAGATCCATTCCCATAAAATGTTTTTCATAATGTTTTTAATATTATTCCAATTATGTTTAATGTCATGTTTACCACTTTTTAACTTTTACTTTGTTTTATGGAAGGAACCATTCGTTTCTTTACCATTTGAGGAACTTTTTGACTTTTCTGACAAAAGTACGAGGAAAATATTTTTTATCTTATACGGAATGAACAGATTTTTATGGTTTCATAACTACTTATTTTCATGAAGAATAATCTACAATATTTCATGATTATTTTCAACAAAGTATTTTTATATTAAAATTGAATTTCATTTTGTGAAAAGAAAATTATTTTGAAGAAGAAAGGATATTTTCTTCCAGAATACATTTCAATTGTTTTATCAAAACCATTTTCCATCTAAGATGACAATATTTCATTTGTGTATGTATCATGTATAATGTCTCTATGATTTACATGGTTCCAATTTTCTTATGATGAAATTATATACATTTATTTTATATGGATTATGTTATGATGGGATGATGTTTATGTATCCAATTTTATTCTTTAGTTTATGATGAATGATTTATGTTTATGTTGTGGCCCACGTAAGAATGATTTCATTACGAAATGGGTGGGACCTATATATCACTCCAATTTATTGGGTAATGATTTATATCTCATGAGATTGACATGGCTGGAATAGTAAGTTAATCTGGTTCAGTGATATAGGACTGGAATGAGGAGTGAACTCAATTCAAAAAGGGACTTTGTCCACTAAGATGGTCTTGGAAGCAATGCCTTGGCTATTATGGTTATCATATCATGTGTTTAATAGTTTCCCCAATTACATGTGTTATTACCAAGCTATTTTATCATTATTAATGTTCTTTTATGATCTATGCCTTATGTACTGCCTTGTTATATGTCATTGCTCATGATTTTGATGTTTAGATTTCATGCACATCTTTTTACATTCTACTGTTTATGGATTGTTTTATATTCTACAATTTTTCCCTTAAGGAGCATTTGAGATCACCCTTTTTATGTTTTCTTTTACCCCGGATATATATAAGAGTTTTAGGTAAAACATAAAGGGGATGAACATTATGGGAGATGTTGAAGATTTTTCACCATGATTAGATGATTTTGTTCTGAGTTTCCAAAGTCACTAAACTAATACCGTCTTTGAGCATCTATTTTTTTATGTATTAAGTATTCCAAGAAAGTATTTTAATGTCTATGTACGTCATCTAGGGGACTTTAAAATGAATGTGTAGGATCATGTCCTCATTAATAACTCAACCAAGATGTTTTTACACATTTATAATTCTCTCTGATAGTACCAAGATATCAGGATATAAAATATATGCCATCTTCAATCTATCTATATATGTGGATTTCACTTATAACAAATAAATTATACCCTTTCCATAATTTTTGTGCACAACCAAATTTATCTCAAAAAATAAGGCCATCAACTTATATTCACTACTGGCCTCCTGATCCACTTGTCTCTAAGTCTTACTACTCATTGAAATTTCACTATATTTCTTTTTTAGTTATATAGGTATGCTCAAAATCAAACAACTATTGTTTTCATCCAATATTAACTATATATGATTCAATCCACAGTGGGTAAATATTTATTTATGAATTTTTTCATCTGTATATAGAACAAACTGCTCTCACAGAAAGTAATATATCCAATAACATAAATCATAAACCACAATACCTAACTTGATATCATTAATTGGAAAAATCTACCCCGTAGGTCTCAACTGATGAGACCCCGTTGGCCTGGAATCTCTCACCCAACATCAAAATTGTTCCAAAATTTATGCATTAAATACCATATTAACAATATAACATTTTCTTGACTCTATTATAATAAATATGGGATAAAAATTAAATCTTTCTTTCATCTCTGGAAATTATTTCTCACAACATTCAGACCATTTAAACTAAAATCATGTCATAGTGAAGCCTATGAGAGTAATTTTGAAGCCTGAGAGATCTAAATAATGTATCTATAATAGCTAAATATTTCTTATATCTATTTATGTGAAATAATCACTTGGGATGCCCATATGAAACCCAATACTCACCTTCTTCAGGTAAACAAACATTCTTGTCTTTGAGATAATATGACTCAAGAAGTGTACTTTATTGATAATGAAGTATCATTTTTGAGCTTTTTCATTCTATATATGTTCTCTAAATGTTCTCCATACAACGGAAATGTGTTTTTAATGATCATATTGTTTTTTAGAATACAAAAAGATATTATCTATGAAAACTGTAATTAAATAATCTAGGTATGGGTGGAAAACCAAATTACACATGGTCATGAACAATATCAGCATTATTGTGTGACCGAATGAAATTATCAAATACAAATTAATGCATATATATTAAGAAATATTATACATATTATATGTTAGGTTATAAATTTACCTAATGATATACCGAAAACAAATAAATTTTCATGAAAACCAAACATCATCAAAGCTAGTCCAAGAAGTATTTTAGTCTAGGTATTGTAAGATGTCCTCTACAATTAGTTAATTTAATTTACAATAATAAATTCAACGCATAAGTGTTACATCATCCTTCTTGATAAAAATCAAAGGTGTACGTCATGGATAATAATTGTGTTAGATAAAACCTATGGCATCCAAATCAATCAATTGTATCTTGAGTATTTTAATCTCTATAAAATCCCTTATGTAATGAGGAATAGGCCGAAATTTCAATCATGGTAGTATCTAAATAGTAAACTCTACCTGTATATCAGGTGGTATATAATAAAAGTAATCAATGAAGAAATCCATGAAACAGTACACTACCAGAAGGAATTATAATTGATATGTTCTGCAGTAATGTAGTATTAAACCATCAATTTATGATTTACCACCACCCAACTCAAAATACTCTATTATAGTTGAACTAGCTGAGACATCCCATTATGTTTCATTAATATAATTACCTCCCTTGGATGATGTGATATACACCCTTTGGTGATATTAATTATCATATGATTGTTAAGTCACTAACCCACCAATCCTGAGATGAGGCTAAAACTCATAATCTTGTGAATGAGGATGTTCCATGTGAACTTATAACCACAATCTGAGGGGTTAATTCCTTACATCATCTTAAACTCTATGATCTCTCTCCCAGTGTTGTATTAAGAGTCATGAATCCATATAAATACTCAATATTCAAGACAAGAAAATCCATAATTTCCTTAAATGTGAATGAATTTGGAGGATCTGTATCGAATAAAGACTACACTAATGTATAGGCTAATTAATCCATACATCACACTATAGATGTCCTGACACTTTTCTTCTCATGTGTATGTTTCAATTTATATAGTTGGATCAATCCAAATCCAAGATATATAAATTTACATCACTATGAAAGTCTTGCATTATCTTGTTATATGTCTCATGCTTGGATCCCTCATCCATGAAAAGATCCTTATGAAGAATATTCATTAGTACACCAAATTCCTACTTAGAGAGGGGATACTATCCTCTATATCATATTTATAATCTAAGAAGATATTCTCTCACTAGACAGTAGAAGAAAATATCTACAAATTAATGGATTATTCCCCTATATTTCTATATGTCCATCATTCAATGGTTGATCAAAAATACTGGGAATTTTTATTACCTATCTACCAAGACTAATGGCATAACTACCGACTTACAATGAAGATACTCTGAAAACTACCACCTTGATGAGAATCCTCTAGGTGATTATTTCTATCACTTTTCGAAGTATTATCTGGTCTATGTGTCACACCACCCTTAACCACACATATAACCTATATCATTTTAAACTCGGTGATGTGGGATTGGTTTACTTTCCCATATATGGTAGTCAATCAGAATACATTCACCTGAAATCATATGTAATACCTACACGAATACTAAAATCGACTAGAACTAGAAATCTAATTACATAGAAGAATTAATGTAAATATGTGAAGCTCATTAAAGTGAGATAAATATTCTATAAAAGAATAATTCCCTAATATAGGTGCACAACCCCATGGATTTTTCAATTTTCAATGTCTAGTGATTAAATAAATCATAGAAGGACGTATGAAATTCCATCCAGAACATATCATGATGCTGGTCATCTTGATTCAATAAATCCTACCAACATTTAAAAGATCAAAATATCATGTATGTTTCCTGTATTACTCACCTCTCAGTAAGTGTCTCATAATGAAAAAAGATAGAGAGAATGGACTCTAACCATGTATCATCAACCTAAGGAGTGTCTTCACCAATAAACTATGGAGGGTGTTGATACTGAAATCCACAGTCAAATCATCCATATAAGTGGAATGTCATTAATCTCACTATATAGACTAACCTAATTCTAATAGACACTCTCAAATATAAAAAAATGATAAAATCAGGAGTAACAATATGTGACTCAAGTTAGAACGGGATTGGTAATATTAGTGGCTTAGAGCCTACCACCTCTAGAGAATGATCATTTCCACAGTCCTAGTTCCCTAAATAATGTCATCATGGAAGAGTATATCTATAATTCAATAAAAATTCCATAAAATAATATTTATTAATATAATCTTTCACAGATAATGAAATATAATAGGTACAGACGTTCTTACACAATTGTTAACAACCAATTTACTACTACACTTTCATTTACTAAGTAATATAGAAGATAATCATGGTTATAAGAGACAGTCAATACTACCCACTACTCTGGTTGGTTACTGTTTGGGATTTATGATTCTTGTCAAGGGCTCTGGTATATATAGTTTTAATTTATATTTATAGTTAAAATCACACATTTTGATTCAATTTTACACCACATTAAATGGTAACCATTTCATTTAACCGTTAATAATATTCATGATCTTATATATATATATATATATATATATATATCATGACATAAGATTCATCTTCCACTCCCACTTTATAAATAATTATGCTTTATAAGTTGTAATACATAATTCTGGAAACCGAAACTATCTTTTTACAATGGATAACAATATGGATCACAATTAAAAATTTATATATTTTCGTAAAACATATGAATTATAATTTGTGTCTAATTAATTTTATACACTAATCTGTCATGTCATGTAACTAAATGTTTATGGCGCGAACATGATATAATTGGTTAGTAAGAGTTCCACCATCATGATAAATAGGGAAATCTATTTGAGTTAATGCATAAACATCAATTAAACAATTATATATTTCATTAAACCTGTAGAAATATTAGTTAACTACAAGAATAATATTGATGGTAAAAAACATGATGTAGGAAATGTATTTAATAAGTAAACATGGCCTAGAATATGGATGAAATATGAATAATTAGGTCTCTATAATGATGAATGATCTAAAACTACTTTTTATACTAGGAAAATGTTTAAAAGAGAATCTACAATTACAGTAATGTCAAATTCAACAAATCATATGCCTCATCTATTGGTGAAATTAGTACAACTATAATATGCATAATAAAAAAACAATTTCCTTTATAGTTAATATGTATCATCCCTTTATATTTGGTAGATACACATTGGCACAAGATCAATAAAAAATCACTACATATTCCTAGTAAGTTGAATTCCAAACAAAAAATTTAATATAAAATGAAAATGGTTCTCAAACCACTTTGTAACACATCAGATTCGGTTCACTAATATGTAACCAAAACTAGTTGACTGTATGACCTCTAGAGAAACTCCATATATGCAATAGGATGTCGACTATTAGTGAGGGTATAAGGTGATATATTGGGGTTACTGTACCCACATGATTAGAGTTGATAGATGTGGTGAAATATATAAATAATCTAGTGGATGTAGTTATAATGAAGGAAATAGAGGATTATAATAAGTACTAAAAATAAATAATAAGGATAACAATAAATATCCCATTCAATAATCAATAAAATATATTAAATTATTTTAACACTATGTGATATATTAAATTGTAATATAAGTAAATAGAGTAACATTCATATACACCATTCTATAGAAAATGATCAAATTGTGAACAAAATATCTCTAATATTACTTCAAAAATAATCTCAGTCTTCTTTTAAAAACCATGATTTTTATTACAAAAATAAATGTGATTTTTTACATAAAATTGATCTTAAAAAAACACTAAGTATTGTGAGGTATTATGACTTTGTAAATTAGTTTCATTACATAACTACTTAGAATATAAAACACAACATCTTTATTGAAAACATATTTTATATGACCACGACATTCCTTCATAATTACCATTTCATGGGATAACATGTGGACATTCATAAAAAATAGTGAGGTAAATCTCTTAGTATGGGAGTATATAATATATTACATGAATAATATAGTACATGTTAGACAATAGGAAAATCAATGGAGCACAAGAGGAACATGAATATAGAGGCATGATATAGCATGGCTATCATAGATTAGAAATGTAGAAACAACATTTATCATTATTGTTGCACGAGACAGTGATCATTTCACATGTAGAATGTGTAAACCCTTATTTCATGTGAATTACCATGGTTAAAACCTCATTTCACTTGACATATCATGATACTAATCATTAACCATTTCATTGGAGTGCTATCATGGCACACCATTCTTAATAATTTCACTTCATATATAGCTGCGACACAAAGATCATAAAACATGGATTCATCATCATTTATTCTTCGATAATAGAATTTGGAATTAATACATGAATCTATTTAATAAATAACTAAATTTACATAATGTTGAATACCCTTAATAGAGAAATGTGCGTGGTATTCACTACACAGTGACTTTGGCTTGGAGAATTGTGGTGAAATTTATGCACCATAACAGTGTGATATAAGAATTCATACAAAATATTTATGAGATTGAAAGGGATATCTCATCATATGTACATAAAATGGACAGTAATGGGTTAATATAGATACATTTCCCAAAATATGTATTAGAATTTATATTCATAATTTAAAATAGTTGTTTGAATGTAAATGAGAAGAGAGAAATTCTTTACGAAAGTTCATCATGGTAACATGTGTGCTTGGGAAGAATTAATTATAGATAAATGGGCATATCAACATTAAAACATTATAATGGATGGGCGGGGGAGGTTTGAAACAATACCCCAATAATTTTAATTTAAAAAGGTATAAAAATTTAATAAATTTTTGACAAAAAAAATAGGAAGGGAAAAATACCTTACTTAGATGTGTGATCCCAATGGATTAGGAGAGGCATGAGAAAGGATTATAGGGATAATGGGGTGCATTGGGAGGATTATAGTGGGATAATGGAATAGGTTGGTCGATATTTAAATATGTTTAGTCAAGAGAAGCGGGAGCATTGGACGATGTATATAGGAAAAGGGAGGGAATTCTTTGTTATTTATGTTTTGGACATTACACATTAAACTAATCAAAACGACACACCATACCTTGGTTTTAACCAATCTTTTCATCCAAATGGGAGTGGAAAATAATATTCTATAAGTTCAAAGGCTTAACTTATTGAAATATTAGGCTATCTAATGTGGAGGTGCGTCACACTCTCAAGGAAATCATTTTAAAATGTTAAATCGATTAATAATCCATGGAGGGTCCCCTATGGCTTTGTAAAATAGATAATAAAAATATAAAAATAACATTATTTTTATGTTAAAACATATATTGGATGAAAAAACGTTTATAGTGTTATATTACATTACTATTGGGTCATTATGACTTCATAAACACCTTATATATTTAAACGATATTTAATGTTTAGCAAAAAAATCTCTTGTCTTAGAAAATTATAAAACATTAATTGTTAGATAATGTCAATGTTGGGATTCAAAAAATAATATTCATTTTATTTAAATAATTTTTTAAATATATGAATTTTTTCTTTTAAAATAAGGGCCTAAATTTATCGAAAAATCATGGGTTTTGAAAAAATCCTCTTTAAAACCATAATTAAAATTACAATTGAATTCATAAAAATTATAAAATAAAATAAAATTAATTAAAAGTTAATTATTAATAATATTTTATTAAAAATAATTTAATTCAAAAATCCATTCTTTTCTCAAAATAGATTTCGTAATTGAATATTAACTAAAATTATTATTTGTGCTTAAAACACCATCTAAAAATTAACTATAATAAAATGGATGTATATTATTTATTCTATATATAACTAGTGAACATACTCATAGTTCAAAGGTATTATTACATAACTACTTATAACACATACATAAGACTGAAGGGTAAGACATGTGATGGTGATTGACTCTTAGGGAGGCTCAAATAACATTACTCTGGTGTAAATCTCTATTAATTTTCACTTCTCACATATGTGGTTCTGTTTAAGCCTCATGTGCTAAAGCTCATCTTTGGCATTATCATGAGCTAAGCCCAATGATGCTACCTCCATTCCATGCCCCATAAAAAGCTATTCATATGGAAAAATTCTATTGGTAAGAGGCCATCACTTCCTTTGTCTAAGTAAATTGTAATTGATAACGAACTATAATTATACTATTCATGTGGTCAAAGTTCATTCACTATATTCGCAACGGTAAGATTTTTAATGTTTATTAATAAAAATTTTAGTCATTGCAATATTCCACCCTTAAGAAATTTCACCCTAAAATTTTATTTTCTCCACACTAAAATAGATAAGGTTTACTCATCTTCATCACATCCAATGATTCCCACATTTCCTCTTCATAAATTTGGTTTCTCCACAACACCTTCACAAGGGGAATTATCTTATTATGTAGAACTTTTCCCCTATGATCTAATATCTTCACTAATTTCTCTTCAAAGGAGAGGACATTCATCAATAGTACCACAGCTAGATTGAGTACCTATGAAGGATTAGGTATGTACTTCCTCAAGATAAATACATGGAATACATCATGTACATGAGACATGTTTGATGAGAGTGCTTGTTGATAACCCACTACTCCAATGTGATCAAGGATCTCAAAAAATACAATGTACCTTGGACTAAGATTTCCCTTATTCCCAAATCTCATAACTCTCTTCAACAATGATATGTGGAGAAGTACCATGTCTACAACATTAATATCATGGACTTTTCAATGATTGTCGGCATATCTCTTTTGTCAAATCTGGGAAACTTTAATATGCTGCTGGATGGTCTTAACCTTCTCTGCCATTTATTTGACCAATTATAGACCTAGGTGTATTTTCTCCACAAATTCATCCCAACATGTGAGTGTTCAACACTTCTTCCCATAAAGTGCTTCATAAGGATCCATTTTTATTATTTAGCGGAAACAAATATTTTATGAGAAATCAACCATATGAAGATGTTGATCACATCTTCCTTCGATAGAGATTGTTAAATAATCTTATTGAACATATAAGTGAATCATGGATCTCTATCTGATAGAATAAGTAGTGGTACGACATAAAAAATTACCACTTCTCTAAAATATATATGTTACAGTTTGCCTAATGGGAAATCCTCTCAAAATGCAATGATGTGTGTAGTCTTTGTAAGATGATCCACAAAAACCCAGATAGCATTGATCCAATTAGATGTATTCGGATGTTCGGTGACTAATTCTTTGGTGATGTAATCCCATTCCCATGCTGGTATTTGTAATGGTTTCATCATCCCCTTAGACATATTCCTCTCAACCTTAACATGTACACATACTAGTAACATTAATTTAAACTCAACTATCTCCTTCTTCTTGTTATCCCACAAATAATTTACTCAGAGATCTCTATACATCTATGTGTTTTCCAGTTGAAAGAGAAATTTTATCTCTGAGCATCATCTAAAATTTCATTCTATAAATATGGATTTTATATATCACATTGTCTTGACCTAAATCTTTCAATTCCATATTCATTAACATTGAACTCTATGTATTTCCATTTTCTGATATGTTCCACATTATTTTGAATTCATGCATCATCATTTTTATCATCCTTTATCCATTCTAAAATAAATGGATGAGAAATAATTTTGTAATTTATTGATGATGTTCCCTTTTTTATGATTCCCATTTATATATTCATCAAATCTAAGAAGATTTGATCCTTTTAAATTCTCATTAATGATATAATTGTTTGGCCCTTTCAACTTAAAGCATCTTAAACCATGTTCATTTTCCCAAGGTGGTAATGGATTGTGCAGTAATATACATTGATCATCTCTATTTGTCTTCGTTCGTGCATATTCAACTCTTTTTGTGTGAATATACACATGAGGATTTTATGATCTATGTATATTTCACACTTCTCCCAAAAGAAGTAATGTCTCAAAATTTTTAATGTAAATATTACTAAAACCATCTCTAAATCATATGTTGGATTGTTTATCTCATTAACAGTCAATTTCCATGAAACATATGCAATGAATTTGTCATTTTGCATCAATATATAGCCTAGAATCCTCTTTGATGCATCATTATATTCCACAAAAAGTATTCCACTTGTGGGTAATATGAGAACATGCACAGTGATAAGCCTCTTTTTAAACTCCATGAAGCTCTATTCACAATCATCAATCCAAGAAAACATGGCTCCCTTCCAAGTACACTTGGTATGAGTTTTTGAAAATCATGATAAATTTCTCAAAAATGGGTTCTTATATCGAGCTAACCCACTGCAACTATGGATTTATTTCATAGATGTTGGCCTCATCCATCCCTCAATTATGACTATTGTGTGGGGATCCATATATATCCCATTTCTTGTGGTGGTATGAACCATTAATGAGGACTTATTCAACCAGAACTCACAATTTCTATACATTGTACAATGTTTCACCTTCCGCAAGGTCTTTAGAATAGTTCTTAGATTCTCTTCACGATCCTCCTTATTTTTAGAGTATATTAGATAATCTTCTATAAATACTAACACAAATTTGTTGAGGTAATATGTAAAGACTCTATTCACAAATTCCATAAATATTTATAGAGAATTTATGATATAAAAAAGTATTACTATGAATTAATAGTGCACGTATCTTGTACGAAATGTTTTCTTGGGGATATTCTCATTCATCAACATTACATGGTCATATCCCAACTGCAAATCCTCCTTAGAGAATTATTCTGTTTATATAGATGATCGAACAATGCATCATTTTTTTAAAATTAATCTTTTTCTTTGTCTTTATTTTATAGATCTTATGATAATCAATGCAATGGTGCGTTGACCCATCCATCATCTTGATGAAGATTACTGGTTCACACCATGGAGAAGCACATGGGCATATATACCCTTTATCTAGATTCACCTATAGTTGATTCTTTAGCTCCTCAAGCTCCACAACATAAATTCTACATGGTGTCTTGGATATTGAAAATGACCCAGCTAATAGATTATCCATGAATTCAACATCTATTCTAGGAGGAAGACAATGAAATTTTTCCGAAAAATCTTTATTAAATTCCCTCACAATAAACATGTCTTCATGTATGGATGCTTCCTTGGACTCAATAATTTGAGAAAGATATGCATGATGATAGTGAAATAATATCCAATCATGAGATGATTGTGCTATAAAATATTCATCCTCCTCCTTTCATATCTATACAATTGAGGGCCGATTTTCTAAACTTACTGTAATTTACTTCCCTTGGAAATTTATATTGGCTCTATATAGGGAAAACCAATCCATGACAAGAAATTCATCAACTTTTACTAGAGAGAGTATGATGTGGTTTGATGGGATGGTCAAACGACTAATTTTGAGAGGGGAGTAGTTATATTCATGGGAGGTAATGATTTTACCATTTATTATTCTCACCGACATCTTTACTTACATTATTTGTGGTGGTGTTGGGATTCTTCTATTAAAAGTTTAGGATGTAAAATAAGTCATACAACTAGAATAAGAAATTACATTCTATATTATTGAATGAATAACTATTTTTCATGACAAGACTTCATTTTCAGGGTTCTCTTATGTGGTAGTGCTGGAAAACGATCACCCTTGCTGCCTTGGAGGTTATTGGTTTCCTCTGAAAAACATTTTCTTAAGGAACTCGTTTGAATAGAGTGATGGTTCATTATAGTTGAAGCGATAAAGAATACGCTGAGGGTCGAATGTATCATTCTTCTCTTTGTCACACCAATGGTATTTTCTTGTCAGTAGTTAATATCTAGGTTGTTTTCTATTCTACACATAATGCATTTTTCACCCCTTAATGAAATTTTTGGAGTTCGTTTTTCCGCACCATTGGCAAGTGGGGTGTACGAATTTCTTAGAACCATTTGATTTATCCATTAGACCAATAACATTAAAGTGCATGTTACAATTTTTAACACCATTATACCCTTGATAATCTCCGAACTTCATTTCAACATTGAATTCCCATTAGAAAACATCCTCATAGCTATCAATGTCATGTATCATAGGGTCTTTACATGAACAAGGATTTATCCCAATAAAGAAGAGGTCAACCTTGCATTCGGGGGTAATGAAAAATCTTGAATCATATCATTAAAGCCTTGTGATGTTTTCCTAGTAAATTATAATGGATTCCTTGTCCTTTTCCTTATGGGAAAAAAAGTCCATTTCAAACATAAGTCGGAGGGTGAGAGGAAAATAGTTATCGAAAAACATTTTCTAGAAATCCATCAATTCCAACACCATGATCTTATCCTAAGGCGTCGTATTTTTTATCAATGTATACTATTGATCATCTTCACCCTCCATATGATAATTATTTATAAGTACCTTATCTTATTTAGAACATTGAAGGATGGAGATGATATTCTCAAAGGATTTGATACATTGTTTGATGATTGAGGGATGAGATGATCCATTAAAAGTGGGAGGCCATAGTATCATGAAGCACTCAATTTCATCTCATAATTTCCCGGGGGGGGGGGGGTTAAGCTTTCTCCTTGAAAAATATTTCTATTCAAAATATGAGTTAACTGGGAGAGTATCAAGTATTTTTTTACAATTCCAGCTGCCATTAGATTGGGAATCCCATTAAAAAAACCATCACATTGAACATTTCATTAGTTGTTAGCCTGAGTCCTCTTAATGATGGACATTGGTTGTAATAAAAGGAAATATATGGGTAAAACATAAAGGTAAATCCAATGAAAAAATGGTATGACTTTATAATTACACTTTTTTTTCCTTAACAAGTCAATTTATATTCTTCAATCTATTTTATCCATGATATACTTCCCAACATATACACTTAGAATATTTTTTTATTCCTTTAATAATTTTTCATTCTCAGATTATGAATTAAAAAGGAATATCCCCAGGGAGTGTCATAACCAAGAGTGAAACAAAGCCCATTGTCATGCACCCGTACCTGTCCAAGTCTATCTCAATGTGGTGTTTTTGGGTTTTACCCCTAGTTACATCTTTCCTAGAGCCGCCTCTTCCTATATATATCCAGAAAGGGATGTAATTTCTTAATAAACTACAAAATTAATACTATGAGAAATTTAGGGATGTTTTTATTAAACATAGTTATATCCCAAAGGCTTTCACTAGTGTTTTCTCATCCTAATTAAAAGAATAACTAAATCATATCCTCGAATACCATCTATAACTACCCTACTATTTATTACACAGGTAAACAAGATTTATTACATAAAATGGATCTTATGATAACTTTAATGATTAATAGGTTTAGTTTATTTGGAAATTAGTGACATTACATAACATCATAGAATGTAAAACACAACATCTTTGTTTAAAAATTATTTTGCAGGACCACAACATTCCATCATACATAGAAATGCATGGGATAACCTAAGGAAATGAATAAGAGAATTGTGAAACATAAATACTACTAAGGGATTAAATCAGGCATAACATGAAGAATATAGTACATGTTAGACAATAGGCATATCAACAGAGCACTTGATAAACATGAACACAAAGGTATAATATAGCATGACTATCATATCTTGAAAATGTGGAAACATCTTTTAACCTGAAATTAGCATGATCCAAGGATCATTGCACATGGAGAACGAGTAAAACCATATTGATCATTATTTAGAACGAGTAAACCCTCATTGAACATGACGTATCACGATACTAATCATTTCCCAATGCATTGGAGTGGTATGAGGGTGAACCGTTCTTAATCATTTCATTTCATGAATAAGTGTGCCACAAAGATCATACAACAAAGATTCATCATCATTTATTCCACGATAAAAGAATGTGGAATTAATACATGAAAATAATTAATTAATAAGTAAATTTGAATAATTTTTAATACCTCGTATTGAAAAATGGGCATGGTATTCACTACACAATGACTTTGCCTTGGAGAATCACGATGTAGTTTCGACTTTATAACAATGTGACCTAATAGTTCATAAAAAATGTTGAGGAAAGAGAAAGGGGTATATCATCATATATAACTAAAATGGACATTAATTGGGTCATATTTATACATTTCCCAACATATGTAAAGGAATTTAGATGCATAATATAATATAATTACTTCAATGTAAATGATAAAATAGATATTTCTTATGGAATTTCGGCACGGTAACATGTGTGCATGAGAGCAAATAATGAAAAATAAAGTGGTATATCATTATTCAAAAATATATAGGGAAGTGTGGGGGTGGTTAGAAATCAAACCACAACATTTATAATTGAAAACAAAAGTGTATAAAATTATAATGAAATTTGGACAAAATACAGAAAGGAAGAAATTTGATACATGGAAATGTGATCCCAAAGGCTTAGATGAGACTTGGTAGAGGCTTATAGGGAGCATGTGATTTCTTAGGAGGATTATAGATATATGAGAACATATTTTGGTCAATATATAATTGTTTTCGGGGAGAGAAGAGGGACCTTGGGTGGGTTTATATAGGAAAAGGGAGGGAATTCTTTAATATTTTGGTTTTGGATACTACACATTAAACTAATCAATACCAAAAAAACCACCCAATTGTTTTTTCCTTTATTATTTCCCAAAGGGTAGTGGAAAAAAGTATTTTATAAAACAAATATATTAAATTATGAAAATCTTTGCCTTGCCTATATGGAAGTGATTCACACTCTCAAGGGAATAATTTTTAAATGTTAAAGGCTTTTATAAGAGTTGGAGGTTCCCCTAATGCTTTTTAAAATAAATCAGTCAAATCCAAAATCAAATTATATTAATGTTAAAAAATTTATTTGACTAAAATACCTCTTATTATATTTTATAACATTAATATGGGGTCATTATGATGTCATAAATCACTTTGTATATTTAAATGGTATTTAATTTTTACCCAATAATATGGTTGTCTCTGAAAATTATGATAAATTCATTATTTGATAATTTCAAAGTCCTGATTCAAAAAATAATATCAATTTTATATAAATAATTTTTTTAATATGTTAATTGTTTCTTCTAAAATAATGACCAGCACTTACAAAAAAATTCATGGATTTTGAAAAAAAATCATTCAACCCATAATAAACATTACAATTGTATTCATTAAAATAATACGATAAGTTAAATTTAATAAAAATTAATTTAGTAATAATATTTTAATAAAGTATTATTTGATTCAAAATTCCATTAATTCATCGAAAAGGATCTATTAATTGAATAATAACTAAATATACTATTTATTCTTAATACACCATTTAAAAAGTAACAATAATAAAATGAATGGATATTCTTTATTCATTTAAAAAATAACGCACATAATCATTGTTCTAGGGCCTAGTAACATAACCCCTTATAACACCGAAATAAGACCAATAGGTAAGGTGTGCGATGGTGACAGTCTCTTGGGAAGGCTTATATAACATCAATTGAGTGGTAATCTCTATTAACTTCTACTTTTCCGGTTCGTGGATCTGTTCAAGATTAATGTGTTGCAGCTCAACTTGGTATTAGTCAAGAGAAAAGCCCAGTGATGCTACCTTCATTATGACCTCTACCAAATAGGATTCATATAAGGAAATTCTACTAGATGATGCCATCACTTCCTTCTTTTTGAGTAAATTGGATTTGTTAAAGCCTTATATTTATACTAATCATGTGATAGATTTTTAATAGATATATTATAAATAATAACATTTTTTAACCATATATTAAAATCAAAAAACATAAAACTGTGTAATTGAAAATGTCTTATATAAAGAATTTACATAGTACGAAATTTAATATGATCAAGATGAATTTTCATTAATAAAAATTTGGTTCGTTACACTTCTACTCTTGTACGTTATCCTGGTATACAAAATAACTTGTCCAAATATAGTATCTTCCCCTTGTCCCTACATTCACCCATGAAGTTTGTATGGGTACCAATCAGTGTCCTAAATAGGTTGTAAAATAATCTCAGAAGGTCGCTAACAACTGTGTACATAACTATCATTTATGTGAATATATAATGATCATTGTGTAGGTATAATGTGTAAATACAATAAATAAATAAAGAATATCGGTTTAGGGTCTTCATTGGACACATGTACAATGCTACCTTCTTTAGACTAAGACTATATTCATTTAAACATGTGACAACATTATATTATATATAAGTATGTGAGTATGTAAAATCAGACCCAATACATGTATTGTATATTCCAGTAGTCCATATAAAATAATCAGATAAGGGGGATATGAGGTTCAATAATGTGTATGATTTTTTTAGTGTATTATAAATACGAAGGGGTGTACACTTGGTATACCAACCTATGGTGTTATACATGATTACAAGAAACATGTTAATGGGCCACGATGTTTCACCATGTTGGAAGCACAATGTGATATTGAAGCTTTTCAACCAACATAGACATGTGGGGAAGATCTTGATGAATGGTACTGACACAACCTTCCCTCTTTCAAGCCGCCCACCTGACATTGATTGAAATGATCTCATAGAAATGTCAACATGATGAAACAAAATATTTGATAAGAAAACATTGAAAAAACATCGATGAGAAGGATCCCATTATTCCATAAAAATGTTATTGAATTGATGGATGTTGTTTTTTAACACACCCATCCCTCATCGAGGCCTCCCACCATGTAGAACCTACAAAAGGTTTCACTGCTCCAAATGCAACAATGAAATATAGAACCCGTGAATAAATATACACCCCATGAAAAAATATAACAAATAAGAACAATTCATAATCATATTAAATTAATGATAATAGCTCTTGGATCCACCACAAATAAAAAAAACATTGAAGCAGATAAGGAAATGAAAAAGGAATCTATTACCAAGCTATAAACACTCAAACACTGTCAAATTTTCTCTATTACCCATGAACTTAACCAAAACCATGAATACAAAACGGAATGGTATTGAACGATCAGTTCCAGTTGCACCTTCCCAATCAATCACAATGTTAGGAACCACCATCGAATATATTAAAGAACAATAACTGACAATTTTTCATGATCCACAAACCACCACATATCCTTCAGAAACCATTATTTGAAGAGACAAAGCCGACTCGGATGACTTCACCACCGCATATAAGAACACCAAAGATGATACTCGAAGAATCCACCTATTATAAAAGGAACTTCCAATATTAACACACCAGCCAATTTACAACAGTGGTTCCCAGATATGAAACCGGATATGAGGGATGGTAAGCTTAACCAGTCTTCTGCTCAATCGGTAAGCCACCACCACCCGCAAGGCCCCAGAATGAGACAATTCCATGATGTGATCATAAAACCCCACTATATATATCCCATAATGGAATAGATATAGGAATATAAGGTGACCTGTGTCAACTCTCACAATATCCAAAAAACACAATGAGGAATAAAATTCAATCAATGATAGAAGGGAGAAATATTAAGAGGAAAAAAAAATATAATTCTCTGATTCATGTAGCAAGAAAGGATATTATTGAACAAAACAAACTGTAAATTCGAACAATGAAATCAACCTACAATGTCATAGTAATGTATAGAGTTAATATGATCTCAAAAAACAATGAACGATAATGGAAGAAACCCAAAACGAGTAAATTCAAATAATAGAGAGTCTGAGGTTCCATAAATTGATTCAATAATACATAATAAGGTGAGGAACCACCATTTATAAACTCCCTTTATAATATATTATTATCATTATACACAATTTTAACAAAAGAAGAAGTGTGACTGAAGAGACATGTAGAATATTTCTCATCAATAATGATGAAGACCATGTGCAGTAACAGTAATCAACTACAAACAATCATATTGATGGGAATGGTCCGATTTTATAATTAAACATGGGTGGGTTAAATGAATCTAACATTCACCATCCATTTATCACATTTATCCATTGAAATATTAATGTATTTTCATAATAAACCTTATAAACTGGTTTTATTACATATCTATGAATTTTGTAATAGTATGGTTTGAAACCATTTCATCTAATTCAATTTATACATATCCTTTAAAATGGGAAATTAAAAACACAAAAAAGGAAATTTAAATAGTCATTAAGTCATATAATTTTATACATTTTTTACAACCCATCCAAATAGTGTCTTGTGTTGGTGTAATAAACCTCCAACAATACCAGGAATCTATGTTAATCTTTCCCCCTTCCACAAATCTTGAAATTAAATTATAACATTTCTTAAAATTAAATTTATTTACGAACATAATAATTACACAACATAAGATGTTGTTTATAACTAGGTAGAAAATATGACAACTCATGTCTTTAATACACCTTAATTCATGATTTTTTTACATAATGTTACACATAATACATTTCTAAATGATTATAAAAACTACTTAATTTGGTATATCAGGTACATAGAATAAAAAATTAAAATAGGAATAAAATAAAATAATTCCAAAACATCCTTAAAATGCTCTTAAAACACTATCAATTTTCTAAAACTATGTAGGATAATCTTAGGACATACATAAGTCATGGGTGAGAAATAAATCCCAATAAGGGAATAAAATATCATTGAATAAGGTAACGTAGTATATGTGATCCAAAAGGTATATAAAGATAACATATGTGTGTTTAGGATAATAATCAGGAATAATGACGCATTATATAACATGATATCATTATAGAATCATGAGAATGTGGAAACAACCATAAACATGGAATTATAAAGATAAGTAAAAGAAACCCATGAAGGCAATATAACATAGTGTGCATTTGATAACAACATATGGACCAAAAATATTTTAACACCAATTTATTATAAAATAATTACATTATATTTGATAGTGAATTTGTAATGTGACATCGACCTTAAACGACCCACAAAAAATATTTCATTATATTTAATCTCTTCAACAGCTTTCAGAACATGCCACAACAAGTCAAAATGTACCATACTATAGAATACCCTTATAAATAAGTTGTCAATTTGTCAGACATTAATAGTACTAACTAAATTATTAAAAGTTTGCTTAATTATATATTATAAAGAATATAATAATCATTTAAAATAAAAATAAATATTTTCTAAAAAATTATATTTTTCTAAATAACGGTTTATTTTCACACAAAAACCTTAATTTAATGTTAATTATGTCATATTTTATTAAATAATTTTGATAAAATTAACCTCATTGATTGAAGTTAAAATATGAAAATTATATTAGGGTAAATTATTTAGATTTTTTTTGAATGATTCATTTTTTGATGAAAAATGAAAAATAACAAATTTTATTTTAAAACTTCCTTTCAATTTTAATTATATATAAAGTTAAATTATAGATTAAATTATTTTTAATATAAATTTATATAAATTATATATCTATTAATTAAATTAATATATATTTAATCATTTTAATATTGAATTTTTATATGATAACAATGTAATATTTTGAACATATTCTCTTTTGAAACTGATTTTTTCATCACATCGTATGGATAGATTTGAAATTTATTTCTGAAAAATATATCAATTTAATATTATAAAATTTATTACATGTTTATAATAAGAATAATTAATATTATTAGTAATTAAAATATAATTTTTGGTTATAATATTTTTTAAAGACAACAAAAATAAATCAACATGCTTATGGTTAAACGATGAGTTTTTGCACATTACAGGAAATTATGTTAGAATTAATTTAAAATAACAATTGAATTTGAATTTTATAAGTTAGGTATGATATTTATAATATTTATTTAAAAATTATAGGACAAAACTAATTTTATTTTATGCTTAAATATTTTAGTACCTATGTTATGAAAACAAATTACTACAGTAGAAACTAATGTGGTTAAAAGGAACTAAAATTAAGGGCTAAAGAATAATTTTTTTAAACAAGTGTAATTTATGTAGCGGAGGTTTTTAGAGACCATATGTTACTTCAAATATTTTATTTATAACTTTTGGTGCCACATCATCTAGAGTGGCCTCCCATTATTGAGTACTTTTGGGGATTTACAAAAATACCACTCCTCCTCAATTATAAAAGGACACTAATTACCCTGACTTTTTTACATCATTAAATACATTTTTATTAACCAAAATCTAACCACATAACTTACCAAATTACATCCCCTCATAAAATATAACTTATATTTTACATAAATCTATCATTTTAATGCTTTTGGTACAAACCTAGTGAGGTTACCAGAAGAAGAGGTAGCATTCTTTATCTAGAATTTTTATTTTATTTCTTCCTCCACCTACATAAATCATTATTAAAACATGAAAATATAAGAAAATCAGTATATTACAAATAATGAGAGTTTATTATGACAAATTCAAATCCCACAACAATGTTTAATTCCATTAAATGGTTTTCTAAATCATCATTCGTGGGCACATTAGACCACCACCTAGAAAATTGATGTCATTCGTGTTTCTGTTACCACCACTCTTATATGGGTGTGATAATGGATATAACTTATATATATATATTACATATAACATTATTATACCTTTGTATTTATTATATGTTATATTCCATTTTTCTACCATTTCATAGGGGACATGATAATGTCTCCCATGTGTTTGTAGGACTACCACCTCACAAAGTGAAGTGATTTGTCTTTCACTGATGCATTTTGTGGAAGATGATAAGGATAAATTTAATTATAATATCTGATATACAAGAAATAATTATTATATTAATGAAAAAATCTTTTTAATGTAAATTTAACACAAAATATTCTTTTAAACACTATAAAATGATATCATTGTTCTTGTATTTATGGATTACCTCCTCCACGAAGTGACATGACTATCTTTTCATCACCAAACCACATAGATGTTATATATAAGTATATTTAATGGAATAATAAAACATATATGATATTAATATAATTTTATAAAAATAAAATATTTCTTACCCCTTTTGATGATGGTCATTGAAGGTTAGAAACATTCCTCATGTGTGCGTACGTCCTACCATCTCCATGGTTGTAACATAGTCAATTTTTCATTACCATCATTCAATATTGTTTTCAAAAATATAATTTGTGTAAAAATATGATAATTGTTTCATGATTATTATTATTTATATTATTTAACCATAAAATATTAAGAATAATTGGAACATTCATGAAAAAACACATATGATAAAACAGGGAATTTAAAACCTAAATCAACGAAAATAATGTAA
The DNA here is from genome assembly GCA_963277665.1 of Viscum album. Lineage (NCBI taxonomy): Eukaryota > Viridiplantae > Streptophyta > Magnoliopsida > Santalales > Viscaceae > Viscum > Viscum album. Next base: position 1,699,126,182 of record OY728137.1, on the reverse strand, counting down.
GATTATTAACAAACTGTTGATAAGATAGTATAAAAGTATGAAATATAATATTGTAAAAATTAAGAAATATATTTAATAAGCTAATAACAAGTTTAAAACCACTATAAAAGTGTTTAATGAATTTTTAACAAAAATGATGTGTGAGGTAATTGATTTCAAGTCTGTCATTTATTTCCAGGGGAGATATGACAAATTCAACACATTTATTTTGTTTGGTGTATACAGTTTATATTTTCTATGTTATATCCTTAATAAAGTTATTTTAATGATATTTAAATATATATTTCATGATATTATTTACTCAGGGTTACGATTTAAAATTTTATCAAATTAGAAATGGACTTCTTCTCAATTTCCCATTATTGAGGAATATTGTAATATTATAAACGTAATTCCTTTTATATGGTGTGTATACAACCTCTTAGACATGTAATATCATGATTTATTCTTACATAATGTTTTTTATGTTTAAATTTTAATTATTTCTTCCAAGGTGAATTTACTTAAAAATTACCAAATTCTAAAAGTTATTGTACGCCCTCACAATCTATTGTGATTGTTAAATTACACCTAAAATACTCACCTTTTTATGATCACATTTTATTCAAAATCAATATTCCAATAAATGTAAATATTCTCCTATTGTGGATATTATTATTTCAAACACCATATATTATCTTATTTATATACATGTTTACATTAACAGTTTCTTGATTAACAAATATTGATAAATTTATATCATGTAATCAATAGAGTTATTTGATGATAAGTCAAATTGATTCATGAATTAAATATATTATTAGATATATTGGAATAGATAAAAAATGTACGATTTTGCTGGGCCCAGTTATTGATAACTTATTGATGCATCAATAATTATAATGAGAAGAACCAACGAGAAAAATAAGATAGGTTTTTCCAAGATGTTTTAAACTGTCATGAGTATAGATATTAATGGTATAGGTATTACATAGATGTGAAATGATGCCTAATAATTAATAATTATATTTAATTATAATTAAAATTTCTTATAATGAATAATATTTTCACCAGAATATTATCTCTATCTGCAATTAATTTGTAGTTAATGGATTTTATGAAATTAATTTTTAGTTATTTAACTTGAAATAAAATATTATCCATTATATAATCATAATATTAAATTTTTAATGAATTTTTGATTAGTAATTTATCATTAATTTTTTATTATTATAATTTATTCATAATATATTCTGTTGTACAAAATCTTTTCTATGAATTTGAGATCACCAATATTTTTTTCATTCACATGGATATGAAGAATACATCATTGAATGTGTTTCCAAGTATGCAGTTTATTTTTTGATTTTTTTTATTATGATTTATTATTTAATTCCAATGTATAATTGGTAATATTTATATATCAAGTTCTGTATAACTAATAAACTAATGGAAACATCAATATTTTATGCATTTTATCTATGAATATATAATAAAACAGACATCATCCCGGGCTTACTAGGGTGGGCGTTGTTGCAGTTAGTATTATAAGAAGTTAAAAAGAAATCATGGGAAATATATTTTGGGAAAGATACAGTAGGGAATAAAATCCTACTATAAAATTTGAATATAATTATATATGAACATCATAATATTTTTTTAAGGAATATATTTTTTAATTTTTATGAGAAATACATCCCATTATTGAAGCTATAAGTATACGTGGTTTTTTCACAGAGGTACCTAGGGTTAATAACTCCAGATAGGGAATAGTGGGATTAACCATATCATAAAAAATTTCATGTAAATAGATCATATTGTGTACATATATTGAAAATCCCATTGGATATTCATAGGATAACTCAAATTTTCTTTACAGACCATTATGAATGATTTAAATAATCTATATCCTCAGTGAATAAATGGTTATGATAATGCGATTTTTTATGAATTAAAATTTTAATTTATGTTAAATTTATCACTCATTTTGGGATTATACAAAATGATAGATAATGATATAGTCTAATATAATTTATGACTTTATTTTAATATGGTTTCATGCAAGCGTATTGGGATCTATATCAATACATGAAATCCAAATATTTTAAATAACTCCCACATTAGTGTCTTTATGAAAATATTTTGTAATCAACTAGTCTCAAAAACAGTGTCAACATATGAGAACATATTATCAGGTGAAAATAAGATAAAATATAATTATATAATTATTATATATTTTAAGAGAACTGTGATAAGAAGATGATGAAAAGGTATATGACATCTAAAGTGAAGAAGGGAATTAATTATTTTCTCATATGATATAATTTTTTAAAGAAACACTATGGTACTTACATAAATGGAATGGAGATTTTTATTTGTGTGGATATAAAATCCATTGTTATTTTTATTGAGGGGGTATGAAATTATTTCTCATATACCGTGATCATAGTGTATGGATATGAGTAACTTCATAAATAAATGTATCATGCATCAAATGAATATACATAAAAGGAAGATAATTAATCATGGTCAATATTATACTATCACCACAGAATAAGTGAAATGATTAATGTGTTTTTTTATTCAAGAATCATTTAATTTATGTATTTTTTCAATGATTTACTAGTTATAAGAATTATAAAATGTATAAGTATTATACTGTAACACTTTTTAATTATATATTTGAAATCATACGTTGAACATTACTAATTGACAAGAAAAACGTTCATTGGAATGTTTTAATTATTGGAAAACACATTTTTGTGGGAAATATAACCCTTAATATATTGCTTCAATTTGGATAATTAATTTGGGATAAAGAGACGATGGATATGGATAAGTTGAATTGGATAGTACTGACTACCTTAAGACTGATTAATGAATTTTTTATAAAGTGGTGTATAATATCATCAATAGTTCTTATAAAATATTTTTATTTAAGTAATATAACCAATAATTTTTTTTTAATTTATGAAAAAGGAATAATTCTTATTTTTATAATGTTTTATGGTAATTAAGTTTGTTACAATGTTTTGAGAGAATACATGATAAATGTATTCACAAGGTTGGTATGTAATGATTAAGAGACAACCCATGTTGTTTTGGGGGATTAATGGTAAGTTTATTTTGGAAATTTAGTGACCTATTTCTAATGAATTGTATCTTAATAATTATGAAGGGTTATGAGGTTAATTTTTTCTGAAATGGATTATGGTGAAATTTGATTGAGGTTTTAGACATTATTTTATTATTTTCTCATATGAATATTTATTCCTATTAGATAAACTGAAACATGAAAATTTGTTTTATAATAATAACTAGGGAATGAGGTAATTATATATCATTATATTAAGTATCTTCTGATCCATTAAATGTGAATTTAGTTTATTTGGAAAAAATAATATGATTTTCAAATCTTTTTGTAAGCGATGAATTTTAAATTGATTAATGCCTAACCAAAGGATAAAATTGTGCTTATGAAATAAAAATCTATCAAGTAAGTATATTAACATATAGATGTATAAAAAATAAAATAAATTTTGAAAAGTGTATTGAAATAATATAATTCTATCATCATTATTATGATATCAATAAACATTAATATTCCTTTTCTTTTTTGAAATTTTTATCGTTAACCTTCAGTAGATTGCCCAAATTCTTGAAATCAACGTTCTATATCACGGTTTTTCAATATTTGTGTGTTAATTTTATCATTCATTAATATTTTTTTTCAATTTCATAACTATGTTCTACTACATAGAAACCATGTTATGTTATTATTCTAGATAATCTTTTTAATCCAATTTCCCTCTTATTTAGAGGATGTTTTATTAAGTCCTTCTTAAAAGGAGATTTTTGATAAATGAATTTTCAAATATTAAATCCTTAAATTCTAAAATGAGATCAAAATGTGAGGTTGAAATTTAATTAATGTGGTTAGAATGTAACACCTCAATGATTTGAAAGAAAAACCATTTATTTTATATCATATGTGACATGAAACACAGGTCCTAAAATACAAATATATATATTTGTATATATTTAATCTCATTGATATCTTGTAGAATACACAACCACGAGTCCAAATAAAATTCAATATAGAATACCTTAATAACCTCGGAATAAAATTGGAGGGTATGAATTGTAATGACTAAATTAATAAATCTATATTTTCATATTGATTATAATTAAAATAATAATAATTTTTTAAAAAATAATTGTTTTATGAAAATGAATATTTTTTCTATAAAACAGTTTAGTTGAAGTTTTTGAACATAACATTTTTTTGAAATTATAATATTAAATTTATAATATTTTGAATTTTATAAAATTTATAGAATTTTTTTATTTTTTGATGAATAACAAAATATACTAAATTTTAATTGAAAACTACCTTTTCATCTAAATTATGAATAAAGTTAAATTATACGTTGAATTGTTTTATATTAAATTTGTTTAAATAATATATATTAATCAAATTTAGGACTCTATGATAATTTTAATTTTCAATTTTGATCTAAAACCTTTGTATACATTTGAGGAATTTCTCTTCGGATCCTCGTTTTGTTGTCACGTTTAAGACTATAATTTTAAATTATATTCAAAAAAATATAAAAATTTAATATGATAAAATATATTTATTATTTTTAATAATCATATAATATATTTTTTAATAATTAATATTTTTTTGTTATAAAAATTAGTAAATACATCATAATCCATTGTTGTATTTAGGTTTAAAGGCCATGTTTCTTCTAATTACATACTCTTGTGTAAAAATAAATTTTCAACACACATTGTATATTAATTTTATAAGTATGGTTTCAAATTTATAATAATCATTTTTAAATTATATAATATGAATTATTTTATTTTATTCATATAAATTTAATTACATATATTAAAAAACTAATTACTATGTTGGAATCTAAAGCGAAAAAAAGAGAGTAAACATAACTGTTAAAGCATAAAATTTTTTGAACAAGTTTTTTGAGGTGTATGGGAGTATCAACTATATAATACTTACAATAAACTATTAGTTAAAGTCTGATCCATATGAAGTGAGAGTGACATACATTTATTGAATAGTTTTGGGTATTAACAAAAATGACACTCCTTCTAAATTATAATAGGATACTCACTCTCTTCAGTTCTTCACAACTCTCAAGAAATATTGATCAACAAAATTCTACCCAAATAGCATTCCAGCATACATTATGTTATCATATATTCTTCATTTTTGGCACAAATCCATCCTTTGAATGATTTTGGTGAAAACCTAAGGTGGTTACCCAAAAAAGAGGTAACGTTCTTCGATGAGCATAGTTATTTAATTTCACTCTAAACCTCCATAAATTATTAATAAAAATTGATAATATAATTAAATAACTATATTTCATATGATAATATTTTTTTTATCTCATGTTAATGAACTAAAACCATATCAACTCCACATAAATGGGATATGAAATCATTAGTTGTGTTTACGGCGGACTATGGCCTCACTAATCGTGGTTATTGTTTTTCCATTACCACAACTTAAGATTGGGTATTGGGATGTATATTATGTTTATATTATAAATTTATAACATAATTAAACCCATATATTCATTATATAATATATATATATACCTTTTCAATTTCCATTTGCAGGGGACACGATAACGTCACTCATTTGTGCGGTGAACTACCTCCTCATAGAGTGATGTGATTCTTATTTTAATAACACTATAATTGGAAGGTGGTAAGGATAAATTTAACAATTATATGACATATATATGAAATTATAATTATATTAATTACATATTTATCCTTGATAAAAGATAATATTTCATTTTTATTCTTATATGAAAAAATGATAACATCATTCGTGTACATGTGGACTACCTCCTTCATGAAGCGATGTGAAAATATTTTCATCATTATACTACATTGATGATATATATAATTATATTTATATAACTAATATGGTATATATTAATTATGAAAATTATGAAAATATATATATTATTTACCTCATTTCCATAATGATCTCTGAAAAATGGAATTGTTACTTATGTTTGTGTAGGGCCTACCATCTCCATGATTATAACATAGTCCATTTTCCATAACCATACTTCATGATAGGTTTTAAATATGTTATTTATGTATAAATAAAATAATTATTTCATTTTTATTATTTATTAAATTAAATAACTATATAATATTTACAAGATACTATTTCTTTCATGATAAAACACATATTAGAAAGCTAGGTAATTAACCCCCAAAACAATAAAAATAATGGAAAATTATTAATTAATGGGTGATAAAAAGTTAAATAAGTTTCACTTATGATAATATAAATATTAATAAGGTAACGTTTTATGTTAATAATATGATATAATACACTATATCTGAGTTTATTTAATTTTCATCCATGAGAAAGCGTGATGTAAGTGACTTCTTGTATCACTTTTATTTCGCGGATAAGTTTGTCATGATGACAACTTATTTATTTTTTGTGATGTATTTAATACCCATTTTACATTTTGTATGATTTTTACCCTCATTTTCATGTTATTTAATGTTTCATTTGATGTTACTCATTATTTTTAGTGTGTTATTCCAAATATTATCAATGGTATAAGCGTCATTGTCTTACATTACATTCATTAAAGAATATTATAATATTATAAAACTAATTAATTTTATATAATATATATAATACCATGTTTACATGTAATTTTATTATTCATTCACACATAACGGTATTTTATGTTTCAAATAAAATTATTTAAATGAAGTGTATTTTTCTATAAAATTACCATGTCGTAAATGTTAGTGTATCACCTCATATTATTACTTGATTGTTGAATTTTTATCTAAAAAATAACATTATTATGATAATTTTTTACTGGCAATTACAGTTAGCTTAAATATTTGTATTCTAGTATGAAGTATTTGATTCTTCCCAATACTGTATACCATTTTTTAAAATATTTTTATTACACTGATAGTTGTTTGATTAAATTGGGAAATATTGATAAATATGTATCCTTTAATCAATATGGATATTTGTTGATATGGAATATAGATTCAAGAGATAAATTGGTTATTCAAAATATGTGAAATTACTTGGAAATCTAAATATGGGTGGGCCTGATTATAGATATCTCATCGATGTATTAACATGTATAATGAGACAATGAATTTGGGAAAATCATATGGGGTTTTACACAATAGTTTGAAAATATATTGAGGATATATCATGATGGTATATGAATCGTGTTCTGGAGATATTATTTCCACTAAATAAACATTTCATTCATTGAAATTTAATTTACCTTTTTTATATATGAGATTGTCACCATGATAATATCTCTAGATGTATTTCATTCTCATTTTATTGATTTGATGGTATTTGAATTAATCTATTTTCCTTTTTATATCGATTATGTATTATATTATCATGATAGTGATGTAAATGAAATGGAATATGTGTTTAGTTATTTAACATTCCAAATTGATTATTTTTATTGATTCATAAAATTTTATTTTTTAATAAACCCTTACTAAGAATTCTCTCTCTTTTACCCAAGATATGAAGAAAATATATTTGTATGAGATTTCAATGAAGTAGTTCAGTTTCAATTATTGTGTAAAATTCTTTTTAGACTTCCAATGTAAATTGGTAATCATAAATGTATTGAGTTCTCTAAAATTACAAAATTGACCAGTCCTTCAGGATTTTCCCCTATGTATCTATAATAATGTAATAAATATGACTCCATCATAAGGTTACTAAGGTCAGGGTCATTATAAATGGAATCCCAATAGATTTAAACATTACATAAATCATAGGCGGGATATACAATTTTAGTCCCACCTATCATATTCAGATCATGTACATGGATAAGTGTGCCACATATATCATTCAACATATGATCATAATTCATCAATTTTAACCCAATGATTAAGGAGATTAGGTTGCAATAATGTAAAAATAAAATAAAATAATTATATATAAAACTAGTTTAATACCTTTGAGTGGAAATAGAAATGCATATTCACTACAATATTATTTTTATTGAAAATAGAATGTCATTTTTCGAAATATTACTATGAAACATTATGATTCATAAAAATGAAAAATTAGTGTAATGGGGTTCTATAATAAAATATAAGTAATAAGATTATTAATATTGATATTTATGAATATAGTCCAACATGAAAAATTATATTTAATATAAATAAAAAAAGAAGTTTCTTGAATAAAGAGAATAAGTATAGGATCCCTTAACATTGGAGGATAATTCTAAAATTATTAAATGAGCTTCTTAATAGCTTGTGTGTAACACCCTGGCCCCAATTAAAAATATTCAGTGAATTATTAAATAACATTAGAAATATCACAAGAGAACAATCATAGAAAGACCGACTTGTTTAGTAGCCTTGGAAGTTCTAGATACATACATATGATTCACATTACATTATGAAATGAAAAAGGAAAATGTGTCTCCATTGAAAACACTCTTATTCTTTAGCCTATATGTGTTGGTCATCCCTAATAAACTTGTTTGTATTCTAGAGAAAAATAAAACATAACAAAGGGGTGAGATCAGATTCTCATCAAGAATAACAATATATAAGAACCTATCAAAAATTAGCATAAACATTTATGGTAATGTATAAGCTAGAAAAACTATCCTTTTAAACATAAACATAATAATAATAAGGAATTGATAAATCAAAAAATTCCATTTATATATTCACAGAGATATTCTACTAGTAAAATAATCACATGTAATATCAATAGTTTATCTCAAAATTATTAAATGCATAATAACATAATTCTTATCCTCAAAGTCAAGGCCTCATGCCAAGTCCCTAAATGTAAATTTTTTCAATGTGTTGTTCTGAGACACTAGTTTGTCTTATGTGACCTACTGATGCATCAAGGGGCTATAGCAGGCCCTCCCCTTCACATATTACATATAATAAAATCCTCATATTAAAAGTATGAATCATAAAAAAAAATTCATTTTAAACTAACAAACATAATGTCAATACATTAACCATAAAAAATGAATGACATAAAAATTGAACATCCATAGTCAAAAATATCATAAAACTATCAATACTATATGGAATATTGTATCATAATAAATAAACTTCAATTAAACATAAAATGACACAGTAGATGTTGACAATGATGATATCAATCAAAAAACTTTTGGAGAGAAATAACTCTTTCTTCATTGATATCGTTTAAATGATGAATAATTATTTAATAAAACATTGAATTTCAAAATATTCATATAATATCGTAAGGGAAAATTTGAAGGTGTTATAACTGCAAAAAATAGTTTCACACTTAGTATAAGATAAAAAAACATTGTTTCCTTAATTTTTCAAAAAAAATAATAATCTACTTTCTTTGGAAAGAAACAGAATAATTCATTTCAGAAAAATTTATAAAAATCAAAAATAGGGTATAAATAATTTTAACTCATGGTGTAGTAAATAGTAAAAATTATTTCAAATACATTCTTGATAGACACTAATGTGGATGATAAATAAATCCAAGTAGAAACTTACTTATAAACAACCTCAGATAATGAAAAGATTGTAAAATTTCATTTAACATGTTTTATTCCTTAGATGAGGATACACTAACATCCCGTATAAAATTTAAATTAGTTTTATTAAATTATACAATAACCACATACATAAATATGATAACATATATGATCCTATAATATTTATTTGTTAATTATATTTTAGTAGTATCATAGTTTTGGGTGTTAACAGATTCCTTTTCCAATATATATTTTGTTATGTAAGTCTTTTTTTATGGATCGAATTTATTTCATTCATATTCAAGATTATATTATGTTCTTAAAAATTATTTTTAAATCGTAAAATAAAAATTATTCTTTTCTGGTTATGATGGGGAATGAAATCTTCTCACATCGTGTAGACGGTAAGTCATACGTAAGCATGAGTGACAATATCATTTTATTGATGGTGAAATATTAGTTAATTTGATGATATATTATAGATAATAAATCAATAAAATGTTATATTTATTATTTAAATCAATTATACACAATATTATACCCATCTAAATAATGAAGTACTGAATAAAAAACACACCACGATGTGGATACGGTAAATCGTACGTACGCATGTGTTGTGACATTGTCATTCATAGGATTGATAGAATAAGTAATATGGTTGTACAATATTTATAATAAAAACAAAATATTTATAAGGTACTGAAGTTATTATTTTGGTATTGAAACAACAATGAATGATTAAGTGGAAGAAGAAAAGAACCTTGAAATAGTTGATGAAACAATTAAATCTTCTTTGGGTGCTTCCTTTTGAGTTGAACAAAATGGCTCCAAAAGTTTGCTTTATGATCATTTTAAGGCCTCCAAGATAAATTTTGGGCTGTTGGGTGGATATATTGGTTGTTTTTGGCCGATCCAAATGGATTTAGAGGTGTAAATTTAAGATAAGGGGAAGTAGCATTTCATAAGAGAGGCGAAGGACACTAAAAGAAAAGATTGAAATATTGATTTGTTACAATTTATTTTTATTTTATAAGATCTATAAATGGATTTATTTTTAAGATAAAGTGTTTTTTGGTCTAAATAATCTCAAACAATAGTGTTTATACATGTTTAGGACACCAAATTAACCTTTTCTTTTAGATTTAACTCTTAGTTAAATAGTTTAACTTTTACTATGTTTCTAGTATTTTTATACTACAAGGATAATATAATAACTATAAAATTCCAATATAACATCAAGTGATTCATTGATTAAATATCTATCATTAAATTAGTAAATTTCCAGAATATTATATTTTCTGGAATATTATATCATTTAATAAAATATTATTTTATTTAAAAACCCATTTATTTCCATTTTGACTCTATTTAGTGTCTGGTTTTTTGAGAAATTCATATAAACATGATTAAATATAATTTTTTTTTGAATCAACACTAAAATGTCATATTCCCCTATAAATTTTTTTATAGGATCAAAAGTTTCATTTTTAATTTATTTTAATATTTATAATATCAGTTATATTAATCATTCATTATTAATGTAATTTTTGCAACATTATTATGTCACAAATAAATTTAATTACATTATATCTAAAAATTATTAATCAAATTCCTCAATTTAGGAAATATTTTAATATTTATAATGAATATTAATAGTGAAATTTATCTTATGTGTAACACTATATTAAAAATGGTTTAGTTATTAAACATTTATTTTAACACTTTTAACTCTTCTTTAAATAAAATATAATAAATGTCCTATTCATAACTAAATTAAAAAAAAGGATATAAATTTTTTCCTAAGAATGATTTTGGTAAAAAGAAAGTTATCCAATAGAATTAGGACATGTGTTGGGATAATTTTATATTATTATAGTATTATTTTTACCAATAATTACCCTATTTACATTTAATAGTGGATAATAAAATTCGAAAGTTACCATTCAAAAAAAATTATTTTCATCCTATTGAACCAGATTTTACTTACTCATGTAAACTGCGTCTCTCATATTTTTGAAATTTAATACACAAAAGTGATAAAATTATGTCTTATGCAGATTTCCAAACGTGTCTACAAAATGTGTAATTGATGTTAAAATTTTCAATAAAATTATATATTTATAATCTTATTATAAAATTAATCCAATGAATAATATTGGACTAGTATATGAAATATGTATCTATTTTTACATTTAAGTAAATTTTAATTAAAAATAATTATTTAAATAAAAATTTATTTTTAACAAATAATGCAGTATTCTTCATTGTTCATCAAAAATTGAATGTTTTCATAAAAATACAAAGAACTCACCCTAAGATTATTTTTATATTAATAATTAAAAAATATAGTTCCTTTTGAAATATAAAATTTATAAAATTTCAAAATGATGGATTTACTACTCATAACTGCTTTTTAAACGGCTAGTTTTATTGGTCATGGTGTACTAGAACTCGGAGCTGCATACAATGAAAGCAATTGTATTACTCAAAAAGAAGAATATATTAGAATATTGGGGTGTCACATTATTCCCCCATTCAAATAATTTCATCCTATAAATTTCTAAAATATTACAGCGTAATGTGATTTGGGTGGTTTTTCATCATATGTTCCTCAGGTTCCCACACTGCCTCTTCTATTTTATGGTTTACCAAATAGATTTTACCAGAAACTATTTCTGATTTCTCAACAATTATTCTCTCATATCAAGAATAATGATAAGCTCTACACAATATGAAAGATATGCTTCCAGTTTGATTTCATCACAGGTGAGTACATTTCTTAGGTTAGGCATGTATTTCCTCAACAGTGATACGTGGAACACATTATGAACTTTGGAGAGGCTTGGAGAAATTTTAAAATTGTATGTTACAACTCCAATTTGATATAGAATATCAAAATTTCCAATGTACCTGAGACATAATTTAGCATTCATACCAAATTTTATAACACCCTTCCATGAAGGCACATTTATGAAAACCTGATCTCCGACTAGAAATTCCATATCTATCCATTAGTTATCGGTATATCTCTTTCATGTACGTTGAGATTATTTAATGCGGTTTTGAATAATATTAAGCTATTCTATTGTTTCCTCAACAGGTTATGAAACTACGAGTTTTATTTCACTAACATCATCCCAACAAGTTGTTGTGCGACATCCCATTCCATATAACACTTCATATGGGGACATCTAAATACTTGAATGGAAACTATTATTATTAGGAAATTATAGTAGAGGTAAATAATGATCCCACATATCTTGAATGTCAAGTGAGAATGGTCTTATCTTGTCATATATGGTTTGAATAGTCTATTCTTATTGTCCATCAGTTTCAGGGTTATAAGAAGTGCTCAAACAAAAATTAGTATCTAGGGATTTTGGAATACATTTCAAGAATATTGATGTAAAATGGGGATCATGATTAGAAACAATTTATAGTTGTACACCCTAAAGTCTTCAAACATAATTAATATATAATCTTTCTAAATGATCAATTGCTAAATATTCTATTATAGCATGAAAATGTGCTGACTTGGTAAGATGATCCACAATGACCCATATTCCATCATTCATTCTAGTAATATTTGAAATCCCCATGACAAAGTCCATCATAATATCATCCCATTTCCACTCACGTATGGGAAGAGGTTTCATGAATTCTCTTGGATGTTGTCTTCCAGCCCTAACCTATTAAGAAATCGTACTTCTTGAAACATAATTAGAAATATCCCTCATCATGTTTCCCAATAAAAATGTTTTTTCAAATCATTATACATCATAGTGCTACTAGGCTGTATATTAAAATTGGAGCTATGAGCATCATCCAAAAATTTACATTTTATATTAGATATGTCGAGAACACAAAGACTCTTCCCAATTTCATAATTTCATACTCATATATGAAGTCTATCAATCTCACATCATTCACAACATTAATTTTGTTTTAAACTCCTCATCATCAATCTGAGAACATTATATACTTTCATGAAAAAATGGTTTGGAAAACATTTATAAAAGTATTGATGTTTTACCTTCCATGATTATTCCCATATAAATATAACTATATCTATGAACATAGGATCCCTTTCAACTGTCATCTTGTTCAGAACTCCATGAACCTTTCTTCTTAAAGAATCTACCTCTTTATTTGAATTCCCTATGTGTTAGTTTATTATGCATTCATAATTATTCAGTAGTTCGAGCCATTGCCTTTTCATCATGTTGAGTTCTTTCGGTGATATAATATACTTGAAACTCTTGTGATTAGTATATATCTCACATTTTTTACCATAGAGATAGTGTCTCTATATCTTCAGAAAAAATATTACAGCTGCTAACTCAAGATCAAGAGTAAGATATTTTTGTTCCAAAATTTCTAGTTTATGTGATGCATAGACAATAACTATATTATTCTTCATAATGACACAACCAAGTCCTTTCTATGAAGAATCACTATAAATAAAAAATTCATCATTCCCCAATGGTAGATTCGGGATTGGAGCATTGACAAATAGAATCATTAATTATTCAGAAAATTATTCACACTCTTTTGTCAAAACAAATTTAACCCCTTATGTGTGATATCGGTTAACGGGTTATCCAATTGAGCAATATTATGGATGAAACGCCGATAAAAACCAACTAAACCAATAAATATATGTACCTCGGTTATACTCATTGGTGATGTATATTCTTGGATTTCCATTATCCTTGAAGTATCAATAGATATTTCATCCATAGAGACAATATGTCCAAGAATATAAATCTCTTAAAGACAAAATTCACACTTGGAAAATGTCCCAATTAAATCATTTTTTCTAAGAGTTTTCATAATAGTGCGCAAGTTATTTTCAGGATCCTGGTATCTTTTGTATAATACCATGATTTCATCAACAAATACTACCAAAAATTCATCATGATTCACTATAAAAACTTTATTCATTAGATCCATGAAAACATAGGGTGCACTTGTCAATCCTAAAGGTATTACTGTAAACTCAAAGTGCCCATAAGTGGTTCAAAATGATATATTTGAAATTTATTCTTTATTAGCACACAATATATGGTATCCAAATCGAAGTTCAATCATTGAAAATTAGTGAGCTCCATTAATTGGAAAAAATAAATCATCAATGTGAGGAAGGGGATAATTGTTTTATTTTTATAGCATTGATCTCCCAATAGTCGATACACAACCTCATAGATTTATCTTTCTTCTAGAAAAAGAACAGGGGAATCTCATTGAGAAACACTAGGGAGAATAAATCCATTATTACTAAATTACTCTAGTGGTTTCGTTAGATTCAGTAATTCCAATGTGGAAATTCTATAAGGGGTATTTGATATGGGCCTTGAACCATGAATTAAGTCAAGGGAAAACTTAATTTCTCATACTATAGGATGTCCAATTAAATCCTCTAGAAACAAATAAAAATATTCTTTCACAATAGTTTGATCCACTATTTGAACATTCCTTTCTTCACCCATAGTTATTTCACTCCCATCCTCCCCAATATTGAATTTTGTAGAGAAACTGGGGTGGATCTATATGAGAATCAGATGGTGATGTTTCTTCTCTAAAGATAAAGGATTCTATATCATTCTCAAAAATTGTAACCTAATTCTTATTAAAATTATGTTTCAAATCAAGGTCCAAAATCCAATCCATAATGAGGATTATATTAAATTCAATCATGGTTATGACAATAATATCAGAAGATAAAACATGATTATATGACATAATGGTAACTAATTGAAAAACATTGTTGATATGACACTTATCCTATTATTTTTGACAAACAAATCCATTGTTAAATGAAATTTTGAATATATAATTTTCATTGGAAAATAGGAAGATTTGAATGAATGCGATGATCTAGAATCAAAAAGATCATTGGATAATTTTGAGGAAATGATTAATGTACCTGCCACCATGTCCTTAGGAGCACCATCCTCAGCAATATTGATCGTATAAGCTTGGGCTTTCACCTTTTTATATTTTTGAGGTATGTTTCTTTGATGCTTATGAAATTAATTTGAATAATGACTCAGATCTTTACAATTTTAGCAATTGAACATTAACAACCTCATTCTTCCCCTTGTAATCGCGATCTTGGTGGCCCTTTTATCCCCACTTGTAACTAACTCCCATTACCATTAATCATGTACCGATGTGTTTCTTCCCACAATTACTAAAGGATGGAAAGAAAAATTTTCCCTTCTTCTGCTTATATCCTTTTCTAGATTTTTCAACAATTCTCTTCTTCTCCTTCTTTATTGTAATGTCATAAAACATAGAGAATTCCATTTCAGTCATGAAATCACAATAGACTATATCTTCATACGGTGAGAATGATTATGAGACTAATTATCGATGAAGAAATTGATTTATCCCATTAATGAATTGATCAATATTACTTCTTGGGTTACATATATAATCAGCAATATACCTTGCTAACCTTTTAATGTTTGCCTCATACGATGTGATGTTCTTATCCTCATTTTTTTCTTAGACATAGAAAATACCTTCCCATATAAGCCTGACTTTCATGAAAAAAAGTATTTAAAAATTAAATCTCTTCAAAGTACCTATACTAAATATTTTATACCTCTTTATCTTCATTAGTGTTTTGAATTAGTGACATATATTTCTCTACATCTTCTGGGAGGTGATAATATGTGATGACATCATTTTACCTTTTGCTACTCCCCAAAGCAAGAAATATTTTTTCCACAGAACTTATCCATTGCTCTATTAGAATTGGATTCGTAATCCCAATGAATATTGGTTGTTGAAAACTCATGAAGTTATATAAAATTGATCATCTGTGTTGTGGATTAGGGTACTACATAGGGGTTATGTTATTATTCCTATCATGAACGAGTTTTCTTAGTATGGTTATAAACTGATCAGTAGCTATTTCATCTCCAGATCCACTATAATTATCATGAATAGTTGGGAAATCCGTATATGGATTATATGTTTTGATACAGTTTCCATTCCTTCAACTGGGTGTGATTTCAAAGAAATTTCATACACTATATTATTTTATAAATCAGAATGCATAATTCCAACTTGTAAAATACTTAATATTAATTGAACAGTTTATGCATATAATACATAATCATAAAAAATGTTTTCCTTGGGGATGTATTTTCTCATAAATACATTATAATGGTTTTTAAATAAAATTTGAATTATCCTATGAATATCACTCGTGAGTGTCAAACTTGGTGTGCTTTAAGGCCCGTTTTTGTGTATCATGATACCCCGGGTCACAAATGAAACTCTTTGTCATTGTTTTCAAAATTAGGTATAGTTGTGTGAGAACCATGTCCACTTTTAGTGTCTATAATGGTATGTATTTCTTGTAAAACCCAAAGAATATATACATTACCAAAAAATTTCCATGTTCTTCTATTCAAATCCTCAATTTCTATCTTCGGGTAATGTTCTTTAATCAGTGTTTTTATAAATCTAGTTTCCACGATTTTGTACTAAACTTCCTCTGAAAAAAATCGTAATGCCCTGACCCCAGTTACCTAGATTCAGTGCATTATCACAATATATTGGAATCATCATAATAGATCATGTCCTTAATGACTAATCATTTTAGTTACATTGTATGTACTATATATGTACATAATTTTCACATTACATTATGAAATGAAAATGAAACATTGGGTATCCATTGACCACACTCATATTCTTTAGCCTATTCATGCAGGTCAGACATTATATACATTTTCATATCCTGGGAAGAATAAAACATAAGAATGGGGTGAGATTAGATGAACAATAAAGATAAAAAAATATAATAAACTATCATAAATATGCATAAATATTTAATTCAATGTATAATAATGAAACACATGCCTTCTAAAATTAAACATCATCATAATATAAAAAAAATAAATCAAATAATGTCATTTACATATTCAAAGGGATATTTTACTAGTTGAATAATCACAGGTAATATCAATACCTAATCTCATAATTATGGAATGAATAATGTTGTACTTATTAACCACAAATTCAAGGCCTCATGCCAATACCCAAAATATAAATTTCTTCAAGGCCTTGTGCCAAAATAATAGTCTGTATCATGAGACCTACCGATGCATCGAGAGGCTGTAGTGGAACCTACCCATCACATACTATTTCATATGCTTTCAACATATGAAAAGGGTGAAACATAACATAAACATTTGCATTAACATAACATATGAAATGTTAATACTTTAACCATAAACGATGAATGAAATTATTTCGGGTTTCAGTCTCGAAACGCCGAATGGTTCCATATCCGATGACGCGTGGACCTACTTTCTAAAGGCATGCATTCGCTGGATGTTCTTACCAGAAACGCTTAAGAACTCACATCAGTTGAGAGGATGGGAAGTCGGGCTCATTACACCCTTTTTGGGGGAATTATTGCATGTTTCAGGACTCTCTTATAGATTTAATACGTATTCATATGTTCGTGAATCATTGGTTTATACCGAAACATAGTATCCATGTATTTATCCTTGCTGGGAAATGGTCAACTAGACACAGGGGGTTTGGAATCATTTAGGCCTGATGTTTACCATCCCTCGTTGGATTAATGAACCCGTGGAGTCGGAACTCATTGTGGAAACACTAAGAGTGGTGTGGTGAACCGATGTGAAGATAGTCAGATCGAATGGTTGTTGGGCTTGATCCTCATGGAGGGTTCCTATGTACTCTTCCTAGGGGACAGGGATCAGAGTCCACGTAGTTCAAAAGGGGAACGTTAGAGATCCGACGTGAAGGTGGACCAGGGGGTCCCTTGGTGATTGTGTTTGAACCTCATGGAGACTTCCTACATATCCCTGTGGTAGGGAATCAATGTACTCGTATTTCACATGGCTTGGGACATACGCTCTGAGGCATCCCAGAATGATGGAATGGGGCTTACACTCTAAGGAGGCCCATGGCGATGGATTTGGGCTTACACTCTGAGGAGGCCCATGGTGATGGATTGGTGTTTACACTCTTAGGAGGCCCATAAGATGATGTCATGGACGATTCTTACTCTAAGCCCACGTGAGTCATTCTTGGTGTGAGAAACAAGAGGTAGTAGGGACCAGACGATAAGGTGCATCCCAGATAAGTGGAGTGGGGCTTACGCATGAGTGGTGCCCATGGAGACAAAGTGCAGTGGGAGAGGGAATGGGGGGGGGCTCCTATGCCCATCCCCTCTCTTGCAGTGCATACTGGCTTCCTTTTGATGGGTATTTTACTACCCCCGAGGATCCCTTAACAAGTGTAGAGGAAAAAAGGGGACTCCCGAGCTCAGACTCCACATTACCATGGAAATTTGAACCAAGGAATGATTCAGGAATCTTCTCAAGGTTCGGGGGAACCCTTTCACCTTTATTTACCATGGGTATGTGAACACAAAAAGGTGCGCTGTTGCGCCAGAGTGTTACACCACATGGATATGGTGGCTTTGGCGGAGGCCTTGGCTCAGGGCTGATTAGTAGGCTTGTGAAGGAGTCACATAAGATTAGGCCTGATTGGTAGGATCTTATGTGGCATGAGGAATGGGAACTCCGATGGTTTTGGAAGACCACACAGGGGTATGGGTGGTGGCGCCCATCGCGTAGGGAAGTGGTACGTGGCTGGAGAGGTCGTCCGCGAACCAGGGTGGTCTGTGGACTGAGAGGCTGTTCGCAAACTGGGAGGTTTCGCGGATTGATTGGCATACCAGGAACCAGGAGGGTTCATGGCATTAGGTTTGTCCCTCGTTCAAGATTGGTAGGAGGAGGGTTCCACGCGAGCAGCGATGGCCAAGGGCGGTGTCAGTCAGAGGTTCGTCGGTCAAGGCTTCACCCGCGTATGAGGGTGCTACACGGTGCGACAAATCGGAAAAGGGGCATAAACTCCCTGGTCCATGGGGAGTGCATCCGTGGAGGGGATATGGTTAGTTGTATTCTCTTATTATGTTTTGTTCAGTTCGTGGTTCACTAAATTATTATTCATTTTTGGTTCCTTATTAGTTTTTTCCCAGCTTCATACATGCTTTGGTTCGTGAACTGGAATATTCGAAATCCTAAACCTTCCATTGAGATCCTTCCACCAAAATCTTGCTAATCTCCTCTTCATGCCCTTTCTTCGAATCCGAATCTGAATTTAATTCCCCCATCAGTCTCCTTTTATAGAGTGTGGAAATAGATTTATCTATGGTCATGGAGCACATTTTGCGTAGTCCCATGACAGGAAACTTGGTTTATGACTGACTTGGTCAATCCTTAATTTTTGGTGGGCATTGAGATCCCCCCCCCACGAACCAAACATGGGGAGTGCTTTGCGACTGCGGAGGGTTCCGCCTCCATTTCACGAATGACAAAGGGAGAAGTTCTGGCCGGCTGACATGTCACGCGGCTGGGGCGGTTTATGATGGTGAACCAGATTGGCGCATTCCCTGCTTTGCACCCATGGAAGATCTACACCTCCATTTCACGAACGATGATGGTCCGCAGAAGAGGGAAACTTCGCGGAACCGACCGTTCGTCGTTAACATTACACCAGTCGATGGACCGGGTCCTCCTTCACCATCCTTGAATATTGTACACTATTGCCCAATCCTTTTGAGGGGAAATTGGGAAGAATCTCCCTTCAGGTAAAGGGGATCACCATTCTCCTTTGCGGATTTTTCAGGACCCTAAAAATGCCCTCCATCGTAATGGGGTCTGATCGGAATGAAGAAGATGATATTCTGATGCAGAGTGGTCCTGAAACATAGTTAGTTTGCAGTAGAGAGGTGGACCCAGTAGGGGACCATGCCTATAAATACGGGGGGGCCCTACATTTTTCATTTACTGGATTTTTCGTGAAACCAGGGATTTTTTGTGTGAGCGTGCTTGTTCCTTCGCGAAACGCTTCGTCCCAGAACCGGATGCTACATCCATGAACCATTTCACAATTGCTCTATTCTACATCCACGTATCAACATCCCAGCCACGAACATACACTTTTATTTAATTAAAAAGTAAGTTACAATGAGCCGCGTAGGAACTCGCATCGCCGTTTTGGTGCTTCGTGGTTTTGATGCTCCGTGGTTTCGATGCTCCAAGGACTAAAATCTCTTTAATTTTAAAAATTTCTATGTCTTTATAACTTAACCACTTAGATTCCGGATTGAAAATCAGCAGAACAACCTAGTCCGCGGTTTCCTGGCCAGTGCTCTGCGGGCTAGGGTTTCGCAGACTACTTTCACAAAGGGCAGGTTCGCGGGATGTTGTCATCGCGAACCACCCTTCGAGGCCTCCTCGTGGACTCTCCTATGATGTCTCCTGAAATGATCCTCAACCATATATTTGGTATTTTTGACCGAAAAAAATTTATTCCGAACTAAACACCTGTTGTCTCTCATCGTGATGGGAGAAAATTTGATTCCCCCTCGTTCTGCACCGAGGCCTACTACAGATCCTCTCCCAATTGGCTATCAACGCCTGAAAGACATGGCCATCTTTGTTCAAGATGGAATCTTCCACACCCCACTATCTTCCTTTCTTGCGGGATGGCTCTCCAAGTCATAGTAGGAGTACCACCTTTCTCTCAACCTTCCTTCTTATGGGTTCGGTTTGTTGTCTGATACCCATATTTTGATACCAACCCATGAAGAAAATCCTGAATCATGGATATTTACTGCCACCATCCCTCGGTTCATGATACCCGTCAGCAGGAGGCCTGCCCTGAAGGAAACAGATGTCAGATCTGTGTTCATTCACCTTCCATTATCTCTGACAGGAGAACATCTTCAACAAGAAGGAACAATTCACTGCTACTGGATCATTGTCTACAATGCCATTGTATGTGACCAGCATGGCTGGTCAGCGAATCAAGACCTCCGACCTAGAGGAGAATTTATGTAATTGGATTGGGGGTGGCCCTTTCTGGGTCTGCCAAAGCTGTGCGGAGTTCGAGGCAGAACTGTAAGTAGTAGGCTTGTATGAAGTTGCCTTGGTGTCCCAAACCTATACCTACCGGCCTCAAGCCCTTTCTAGGAATATTATGAGTCGTTGGAGCCCAGACACCAAAACCATTCATCTGGACCATTGGGGGGGTGGGAATTAGTCTTTGGGACGTCTTTTAGATTTCAGGGTTCCCTATTGTTGGGGGTATGTATGACGAATTCATGCCTCCCCCTTCTTTGTGAAATGATGAAGGGATAACCCTTCCCTTGGTGAAGCGGCTCATCGATCTGGCCTAGGAACGTTCGAAGGATACATCTCTGAGAAAGCTTGTCCCTGGTCGTGAGGAGCATTCGATGGATATATCTCTAAGATAGTATGTCTCGTATTGCGACTGGATCAAGGATTTTTCCAGAGGGAGCCAGTCTGTAGCTCTTCTGCATAGGCCCACAGACATTCCTACAATGGAGTCTTGAAAGAATAGAGGCGACTATTGGCTAAACTTGGAGCAAGGTCAATTCAACCATTGGGGCTTGGAGCTTTTCCCTGATGTCGATTGGCTGCTTTGTCTGGCGGCATTTCTAGCAATGGTTTTGAGCGGCTGACTATTGCCTATATGCAAGTCTAGCGGCGTACGGGTCTCTACCTTTGTCATTGAGGCACAATAGGCTACCGACAATGTTATCAACCTAGCCATCCCAGTACTAGCCCGGATTTACCGGTTGCTCAGTAATATTACTGATGGGAGTCGGCCAAACTGAGTGGCCGACCCTTTTTATATTCTCTGGGGATGGATAATCATTCATATCAATAACCGATACACCTTTATCAACCCTCTTCAAATTCCGGGCACCAAATTTTGTCCATACATGCAACTGACCTGCGGGTATATACCCGAAGAGTGGGAGACCCAAGAGAAGGATAATCAAAATACAGTTCAAAACATGCATCTTTTATCGATTCAAATCTCGTGTTCTGATCATTTCAATTTCTATATGCTCTCCTCCCCAACTTGTGCAATCACGAACACCATAACAGAGGAGTTTAGAAAGCAGGGCTACCTCT
Source organism: Viscum album (assembly GCA_963277665.1). Lineage (NCBI taxonomy): Eukaryota > Viridiplantae > Streptophyta > Magnoliopsida > Santalales > Viscaceae > Viscum > Viscum album. The sequence continues at coordinate 1,699,103,636 of OY728137.1, read as the reverse complement.
TTTCCCTCTTAGAGGGTATTCTTGTAGCTCGTATTGGCAGTGAACTGATCTGCGAGGGGTACATGCCTTTTCGAATTAGGTGCCAATTTTGATGCGTCCTGGAACTGTGTCCTCCCGCACTTAATGGGGCCTGCGATAATCTTCATTTAATGATGGTAATGAAATTGTGGTTAATGTTTACCCAGGAGGATACCGACTGCGAGGTTATGACCCCAACACATGCAGACTCCACACCCTTCTTATCCATGAATTATGCTAACTCCTGGGTACAATCATACCCAAATTTCCAGCTAGGGACGTTGGTCCATACCATCTCAAGTTACAAGCCATCCAAGGGAAAGAGGAAGCGAAAGGGGGATGGTGCATCAACTAGGTCGGGAAAATCCCTTCGCCACCCCGTTGGTCCCATGCTCTTGGGGAAGATTTTAACAGATATAGGTGTATCCTATCATGACCTTGAAGCCGCCCGAGAGGGGTTGGTTATTCCTACAGATGTTGTCTTCCCAACAGTTTGGGGGAAATGGGATGGATTCAAAGGTCGATCATCCTTCCGTATCTGGTACCCCCGTTCTCTGTCGAAATATCATCGGGAATCAGAAGAGGCATTTGACAGGTTGGGCTACATATCTGCCCCTGTTGGAATCCTTTATGATGTGGACCCAGAGCGGGTCAATAGGTATCACCAGGAGCACGAAGCCTATATTTACGTGTGACAAGGTTACGCAGTATTAATCCACCAAGTACAAGCCATGCTGCACCTGGTGACAGATGAGGAGGGGAAAGGAAGTGACCACTATTCAGGGGGTGTGATTTTGATGATCTCCCCGTCATTGATGAAGCAAGTTAATTCCCTTCCCTACCTGTGAGGTCCCATCCACCGGTTTCCCCAGAGAGTTCTAGGGTGGTGGTGTTATCTGGAAGTCAAATAAGACCATTGGCACCCCTACCAGCCCCTGCCACTGCCCGTCCCTCTCAGGTTGATCCTTCCCAGCTAGCTGTTCCTATTACAGCCACATTCCTAGACACATGGAGGATTTGGGATGACCTGAGGTCCAAGGGCTCAGATGAAGAGGTATGGGCATCACATCAAATGATCCCTCTCAAACTCATAGGTATTGGGGTTATCTTCACTCCGATAGACCATCAGGTGGAAGAGGACTTGGGTGACATAGTCGCGTCATTAAAGGAGATGGACGCATATGTGTGCTCACTCTGAACCCAGCTCTATGGGACCACCCATGTGTCCATGATTATTAGACATTCCGAATTGTCTGACCCTGAAGAAGAGGTTGCTTTGCTGCCCATTCTGGATTTCTTCCCCCTTTATTGTGGAGGTTCTATAGTTTCTCCCCCCCTTCTTTCTTACACAAGGCACTGAGGAATCCCATGGGGAAATTCCCTCCCCATAGTATACTCCTTGTGGGACCGTAGTAGGTGAACATGCATTCTCGGCCACCAGGATCACTGAGGAGGGATCTCTTGGCATAGATGAGCTTATGGAGGCGACCATTGCGGGCCTAGATAGGGCCTTTCCTCCGCCGGCTCCCCCCAGTGTTATAAGCAAGGAATTGTCCACAGGGCTGATCCAGAGGCATCAGCAGGAATCTCCTTTATCGAAACAGCTCAGGCAGGGGACGTCGGGAAATAACGACTTCCCGTTTATTTGATTATCGACATGTATGCTCTAATTCTATAAGTTGTTGGCTTTTCTAGTGCTACGGTGCATGGCCATTTGGAGACCTGTTCGTGGCTACCCAAGTTACTGTACTTACTATCCCTTCATCATCTGGGGGATCACCCGCATTCACCCTTAAGCGTGATGAGACAACGGGCCCCACAGACGGGGAAAACAACATAGATGCTCTACCTACCTTTTCATCTACCAGAGATATGTCCGAGGAGGGACAACTGGAAGCCGAGACTCCCGCCAATCCTATAGCCTCTGTAATTGTGGGAAAGTATGGGGTGTCGATTATTACCGAAGAGTCCTCAAATCTGATGGGGCCAGCTGCCTCAGACCTAGTGGGGCCCATGGAGACAGAGGAGCTTTGCATGAGGCCAGTCATCAGGAACCCGATGTAGGATATCATTTTATTTACAGGGGGAGTGATTTCCATGGGCTTGATCTCCGTAGCCGATCGATTGGGAGAATATTTGGGAGTTGCTAGCCTTGGGTATGGCTATAGGTCCTGGGTGCCTCTAGGGATTCCTAGGGATCCTTTTCCCTTGGAGGATGTAGAATCTTCCTCAAGTGGTTGTCACGGATGTGCGGAGCTTGAGGATGTCGATGCTCTGACGATCAGGAGTAAGCTTCCCGATCATTTGCCACTAACTCCTTTTTCTTCCATTTTCTAGTTAGGGGTACTTATCCACCTGATTGACTCTCATGCTTCAGGACCACAGCCTTTGGGGCTGGCAATTATGTCGCCAGACCCAATCGTGCCTATGACCACAACTGCAAGGGGTGAAGTTGCTGCAGTGCCAGAGTTCACATGTGAAACCGCATCGGGTCCATCCTTATTGACGTTCACCCCCTAGTATGTGTCCTTATCTGGGAGTGATTCCAAGCCCGATAAATAAGTCCTTTCTAGTCTTCGTCCTACTCGCCAAAGAGCTGGGGAGAGAATCTGGAGGTTGATCTCTCAAATGCCCTTGGTCGAGATACCGACCAAATTATCGAGGCTATGCAATTTGTTTATGCTTTTGGGATTTTATGGCTTTGACTATCATGGTGTTTATGACATAGTCAAGTAGGTGGTTTCTAGTCAGGAAAGACTGGGTGGTTTCGAATCTCACCTTTTTGATACCCAATCCAAAACCTACCTTACCACAACCCGACATTTTTGCCTAACAGAGGATCATTATCATTCTAGGGTAGTTACGAGGCTCCAGGGAGAAGTTATTGAGCAGCATTCTCACCTGGAGGTGCTGATGAATGAGATACAATGGCTACAGCAGGAAGAGGCCAACGTTTCCCCCATAATTGAAGAAGGGGAGTGGTGGATAGAGGAGGAATTGAGGGCCAGCACAAAGGCGGCCCAGGAGGCAGAAGTGTTGCAGGCTGGTGCAGAAGCTGAAAAAGACTTACTACAGAATATCTCTCAAACAATCGAGGATTCTCACCAGCGCCTGATACAACTTTGTGAATCCTCCGTAAACCACTTATAATATCCAATCATGGTAGAGGAGGCTCTAGATTGTGGATTCCCTTCCTACCAACCTTGTTATAGAAAAAAAATATTTCTCCTTAGTGCTCTTGTCCTCGTCTCCTGTGATAGAAATTATTTGGCATGATCGCTACATTTGTTAATTCCCCGAATATGGAATAATAAGAGTCTAGGTAAATTAATAAAAATAAAATGTGCTCTAAATTTTTCCTGGACCATGGGATCATGCGATCATAGTTTGACTATTGCTGGGGATTTGTAGAAAATCCCTACAAAATTTTTGTCTCTTCTTTTCATACACTAATTTTTCCTGGGCTCATTTAGTGTGAACCTAGAAGATATGGCCCAAATTTTTCATAGGTCACCCTTTTCGGGTTTTTGGCCTAATAGGATTTGTGCCTCTTTTCATAGGCTGTTTAATGTCCCCCCATCAAGACTATCATTACTGATGTTTTAGGTCAAACAACATTGACAAAATATAGTGGGGGAAAGTTCCCCAATGATGATTGGTTTATTAAAAGATGTCCCAATACTCTTCAGACGCACTTGGGGGAATATTTTTAAATTTGAATGACATGTAGGGCATGTATCAAGGCATGGGAGTCGTGTCGGCATGCAGAGGTGGGAGGATCATTACCTTAACAAAATATTTACTTTGGTAGATAAGCCAGGGGAAATAAATATACAGAGCCGCTGAGGGAATGGAATTAATAGACGTGCAATGGTGTCCTTATATCAATGACTCTCCATTTATGATGGCCATAGGACTTCATGAAAGTACAACTTAGGGAAACCACCATTGGTGTCATGGAGAATTATGGGAACCAATGGGGGTGGATCGGAAATGGTATGTGACATCTAAAAGGTTTTGAGAACATCTGTATCAATTAGAAGTGTGGAAGCAAGGTTTATGTCCTACGCATATATCTAGCATAAAAGACGGTTAGGGCTTAGCGCAGTTTAATGTCATGCAACTGGGACATTATCTGGAATGGAACGACTTCTACTGGTCCTCGGTAATCTTGTTTGAGACATTCCACCATATTCAGACAGGCTTGTGAAAGAGGTTGGTAAACTATAACTCATAGGGTTTTTGAATCCCATGATAGACATAGGGGCTCGGAGGTGAAGAGACATATGGAGAGAAGCATTTCCTAAAAAAATCATGCATTTGGGAGATAGGTCAGGGGCGATCAATATGCAGAGCCACTGAGGGCAAGGTATGCATAGTCATTCAAAGGTGTCCATAGGTCAATGATTGTATTACCCTGATAACCAAGAAAATTCAGGGAAGTTGTGATTTGGGACCACCAGTGGTGGCTTATGAGTGTCCGACTTTTTCTGAGAATAGAGTATGGCTTATGATGATAGGGTTCCTTGATACGGGGGAAACATCTAAACTGAAAATTTCGAGAATGAGTGAATTAATCCATTCTCACGCAGATGTGAGATGGTGGCTTGTGTCGGTCTGACCCGTGCACTGAAGGATAGAGAAAAACCTCTATCCTTACTAAACCCATGGAGGGATTGACTGCATAGTTTAGCATCATGTGGTAAATATGAAGAGCATTATTAAAGGATGTTGTGCAGTTTAACGTCATGCGGTGAGGATGAGGGGAATTTTTCTTTTCTTTTCCAATGTTGTGGATTTTAATGTCATGCAGCAAGGACGATTGACCTTGTAGTTTAATGTCATGTTGTGAGGACATGGAGCATTATTAAACCAGTGAAAATGCATTTTGTGGGAGGAATTCCCTGGGATGTCTAATGATTGGGTTTTTGCAACCATACGCTAAGTGGACAATATGTGCTCTGTGCTATTTGACGTCATGTAGCAAAGAAGTAGTTAAAAAGGCCTCTATTGATTAGAATGTAACAAGTCCTGAGTATCCTGGCATGTCCAAGATGTGGAGGTGGGTTTGATGGTGAAAATCATGGTTCTGGGGATTCTTGGATCATGAGATATGTCACGGAGGCTCTGAGACCGGTAAGCGTACGGAGCTCGGAAGGGTACCACCCGGGGGAATCTTGCCTTTGGTAGACGGGACAAGGGATATCAATATGCAGAGCCGCTGAGGGAATGGTATGCATAGTCATGAAAAGGTGTCTCCGGGTTGATGAATTTCAACTTCCTTGTCCATGAATGGTTACTAATATCTGCAATTGTCCCAGCCATGAAGTATGTCATCGGGGAAGGAAATGTCTGAACATGTCGGGCATACTCATCCCTGGTTGCTGTTTAAAGCTTAGAGAGCTCCCTTTGCTGATTTATTTTGAGTGTGGGGGTGTACCTTTACTCCATACAGTTTGACATAGTGTGGTTAGGACGAGGTACTCCTAGTTTAGCAGTCATAGAGCTAGGACCATTGAGTGACTTTTACTGCAGTCACTTGAAGGATAACTGGGTCAACAGGTTCTGATTTACTTGGGTCAAGGTGGGGGATGATGGTTGTAAACTGCAACTTTGAGTTTTCCCAGATCAGGAGGTGTGGTGTGGGGGCTCTGAGGTCGGTAACATTATGGAGCTAGGAAGAGTACTACCCAAGGAAATCTTGCCATTGATGGACAAGCTAGGGGATATCATTATGCAGAGCCGCTGAGGGAACAGTATGCATAGTCGTACAAAGGTGTCCTCGGGTCGATAACCTTTCACTTCCTATGGCCATGAATGGTTACGAGAATCCACAATTGCTCATAGTGTAGAGTTCGGCACGTAGGCATTATGGTGTCTGAGTATACAAGAAACATCTTCACTGAAATTGTCCATTGAGTCAAAGTAGCCTCGTTCTGCCTTGATGTTTGTTGATGCAGGTCACTATGTAAACCATAGACAGACCCAGAGTCTAGCTAGATATGGATACCCAGGCAGCACATGGATTTGAAAAGTGGAATGAACTTGTAAACCACTATTCGATAAATTTTTGGATCGAGGGATGTGATACGGGGGCTCTGAGGCCGGTAGGTGTACGGAGCTAGGAAGAGTGTCGTCCGAGGAAATCTTGCCTTTGGTAGACGGTCCAGGGGCTATCAATATGTAGAGCCGCTGAGGGCATGGTATGCATAGTCATGAAAAGGTGACCACAGGTCGATGACTTTCTACTTCTGATGGCCATGAGTGTTTATGAAGATCCATAATTATCTGGGTCGTGGAGTCTGATGTATGGATAGGATTCATCCAAATGCGCATGGAGTATCTCCATCTCATTTCACCATGTGTCTTTGGATAGTCGTGAATACGTCCGTGCATTTTAACATAATGTGGTGAGGATGATGTTCGTGTAGATTAATGTCATACGGTAAGGACGAAGTCCATGTAGTTTAACGTCAAGCGGTAAGGACGAGGTCTGTGCAGTTTAACGTCATGAGGTAAGGATGAGGTATACACCCCGTGCAGGTCTTGTATGTACATGGGGGAAGGGAAATTTTTTAACATTATTGTTCATGTAGTTTAATGTCATGTAGAAAAGATGCCAGAAAATACACCTCGTGCAGGTCTTGCCCATACACAGAAAAGGGATCATTTTTAAATCTTACTATCCATGTAGTTTTATGTAGTTCGGTATGGAAGAGAAGTAAACCTCATGCCTGTCTGGTCCATACATGGGGGTAAATGGAATTTTAATCTTTAGTTCAGGGGGATGGACTAGGACGAGGAACCATGGAGTCAGTACGTATCCTACAGGGGAAGGAATCAAGCTTCACATAGTTCTCTGGAAGAAGTACACCCCGTGTAGGTCTAGTCCGTACACAGGGAAATGGGATATTGTCTAACTTCTATTTGATTTCATTGGGAGGTGGCTGGGTCCGGATGGGGAACCTTGGTATCACTACGTATCCTACGAGGGAAGGAATCAAACCATACATAGTTCTCCAAAATAAGTACACCCAGTTAAGGTCTGGTCCATACACCGGGAGAGAGGGCATTTTTAACATCTTGTCCGTGAATTTTAACATCGCGCGGTGAGGACGAGGGATATACCCTGTGCAGGTCTGGTCCGTACACAAGGGGGGGGGGGAGAAGTAATTTTTAACTTTTATTTGAATGTGGCTAGGCTAGGATAAGGGATCTCGATGTCCCTACGTATCCTGTGAGGGTAGGAATCAAGCCATACATAGTTATCCAAAATCTGTGCAGTTTAACATCATGCGGTAAGGAAGAAAGCCATACAGTTTAACATCATGTGGTTAGGATGAAGGGTATTAACTGTTGGGTGTTTGGTATTTTATTGTTATGCTGCTTTGACGATAACTGCTTTTAGTTATGCCGATGAGGACGGGATACTCTTAGTTTAGGGTTATAGAGTTTGGACCATGTGGTGCTTTGTAGTTTATTGTCATGCAGCTCGGGTGATGAATAGTACACCATAATTTATTATGTGAAATACTTCTTCAGGAATTTCGCATTGTTAAGAGCCTTGGTGACTTGCCCGTCTTTGGAGATCAGGGTATATGATCTATTGGAGTTGTCACTGTGTACATTGTATGGTCCCTCCCACTTAGGCTCCAACTTTGGAGGCTTCTTTCCGGGTATCACAGGGGTCTAGAGGACCGACACTAATTTTCTTTCTATGAAATTCCAGAGACGGACATTGTTATTGAAGGATCATGCGATCCGGTTATGGTATACCCCTAGATGGTGGACGGTGTGCAACCGCTTCTCTTATACTTGTTCAAATTCATCTAGCCGCTTTTTTGACTACTCATCATCAGATAATTGATCACAAATGGAAACACGGAGTGAGGGAAGTTATAGTTCAATGGGAAGTACCGCCTCTGTGTCGTACACCAATGAGTATGGGGTAGCCCGAGTATCAGTGCACATTGTGGTTCGATAAGCCCACAATGAATGGAGGATTTTATCCGGCCATGACTTCTTCTCTGTGTCCACCATTTTCTAGAGAATGTTGGGCATAGTCTTGTTTAAAGACTAGATCTTTCCATTGGCCGCTGCATGGCAGCAGGACGAGTGGATAGCCTTGATACCATACACGTGGTATAGTTTAACAAATTCAGCAGAGCAGAATTTGGTGTCGTTGTCCTTCAGTATGGTACCAGGGACACCAAATCTGGTGATGATATTGGTCTTCAAAAAACTGACAAAATTTCTCTCCCAAACATCCTTGAGGGGTATGGCTTCAGCCCATTTGAAAAAGAAGTTAGTTACTCTGAGGATATACTTTAGCTATTTGGTCATGGCAGGAGGATATGGTCCCACGACAGCCATTCCCCAGACGGAAATTTGCCAGGAGTACTTGGCTTGATGAAGTAACTCAGGGGGTTGGTGTATGAAGTTGTCATCAATTTATCATGAGTGGAATTTTGAGGTAAAATTCTCACATTCTCATGCCATTGTGGGCCAGTATTACCCAAGCCTTCAAACCTGATGAGAATGCCTGGTCCCCGGTTGATGTGATCCACATGACCAAGCATGTACTTCATTCATTACGATAATGGTTTCTTCTACATCATTGAATCTAAGGAGCACTCCATCGAGGAATTATTTGTATAGGACCTCTTGATGACCTGCAGTGCCATATAGGACAATGTTGATTGTCCTTCTCCGTATTTTCTCTCATTTTGACCTGTTTGATGGAAGTTCTCTCCGTTTAAGGTAGTTTGCAATGAGGGGCATCCAGCCCATGGCAGGAGAATATGGCTCGGGGAAAGGACTGGATTTGGGGATATCTTCCATCTTGGTCTGAACAAATGGTAATACCATTTGACAATGAGCAATACTGATAACTATTTCATCCCGGCCTGGTTCAGCTAGGGTTGTGGCCGTGTTAGCTAATGCATCAGCCTAAGCGTTCTGGGACCGGGGAATATAGGTCAATGTTGGCTCTGTGGAGAATTCTACCATTAACCCTCGGACATGCTCAAACAGGGGGATCATCTCCTTATTTTTAATAGCATAGTCACAATTGACTTGCTTGATGACCAGTTCTGAGTAACCTTTTACGTTATGCTGCTGTACCTGTGCCTGGAGTGCAAGTTCCAGGCCTGCAATGAGAGTTTGATATTCCGCTTCATTGTTTGTACATAATTTTGATAGGAGTATGGAATATGGAAATACTAACTTTTCTGGGGACACAAGTTTTATTCCCAAACCCACTTTGTTAAATCTGGGATCATCCATCATCTTCCCGATTGGGCTTTGGGATGTGCCGTCGATGTACATTTCCCAAGATGGGAGCTCCTCTTGATCCTTGAAGATGTCTTCATCGGGTAGCTCATCATCTAGTACGGTGGTCCCCACTGAGGAGTTCTCTTCTAGAATGTCTGCTAATTCATGAACCTTGATGGATTTCTAAGGCACACACCGGATGCCAAACTGTTTCTGGATGATCTCCCATCGGGATAGGCGTTCGATTAGCATCGGGCGGCTGAGGATGTACTTGAGCGGGTTACTCTGCGAGATCAAATGGACCAGATAATGCTAAAGATAATTTCACAACTATTGAACCGTGAAGACTAAGGCCAAACAACTCTTCTAGATATTTGAGTATCAAGTCTCAGTATCAATCATGGTTCGATTGAGCTAATATAGACTTTTTTCACTACCCGCGTCATTATTTTTTGCGAGAAAGGCTCCCATTGATTGCTTTAAGGATGTCATGTACAATATGAGAGGTCTTCCTTCAACTAGGGACATTAGCACTGGTGGTCTTTAGAGGTACTTATTCTATTTGTCGAATGCCTCTTGGCAGTCATCCGTCCATTGGTACGTTCCCCCTTCGTCATTAACCTGGTGAAGGGAAAACATTTGCCTGCCCGGTTGGATATGAACCACCTAATATAGGCTTGGTGTCCTTGGAATCCACTCAACTCAGTGAGTTTGTGGGGAGGTGTTATCCTAACGACAACCTTTGTCTTTTGAGGGTCGACTTCGATGCCATGATGGCGTACAACGAAGCTAGGGAATTTCCCTATAGTAACCCCAAAGGGGCATTTAAAGGGGTTCATCTTCAAGCTATGCTGTCGAAGTTTGTTGAAGATGGTCTCAAGGTCTAACAGGTGATCCAAGCCCTGTCTGGACATGACCACCAGGTCATCCACATAATATTCAATGAATTTCCCTATGAACGGTTTAATGATCTGATGCATGGAACGCTGATATGTGGCGCCAACGTTCTTGAGACCAAAGGTCATGACCCTATAACATAATACACCTTGAGGATCCCTAAAGGTAGTGGCTTCTTCATCTTCTCTAGCCATCCTGATTTGATTATATCCAGAATAGCCATCCATGAAGGATAGAGCCTCGTACCCTGCCATCACATCGATTAATAATTCGGTGATCGGGACCGGGAAATTATCTTCTGGAAAATTCCTATTGAGTTCTCTAAAGTCAATGCAAACGCATATTTGTCCATTATTTTTCTAGACAGGGATGATGTTGTCCAACCAAATGGGGTACGAGACCTCCCGAATGAAGACTTCATTAATGAGCTTATCGACTTCAACCTCTATTTTGGTGGCATATGAGGGATGTGTCCTTCTGGGGGCCTATTTATAGACCCAGTGGTCTTCTGGAAGACACAGGTGATGCGTAGCCACTTCAAGATAGGGTCCCGACATTTTTGTGTAATTATAGGAAAAAAATCCTGAAGTTCCCTCAGCAACGATGTATATACCTCGTGCTCCTTGGGGGAAATGGATTCACAAGTGAGAGTAGGCCTCAGATCTTCCTCGTTACCCAGGATTATTTCCATGAGCTCATCCACCATGGTGGAGATACCCTCTTCAAATACAAGAGGTGAATCCCTGAGATCATCCCCCTATTCTTCTCCCAATTACTCATCTACTTGATCTGAAGAAGAGAGAGATTCCAGTCTGAGCCTTTGAGGGTTTTAGGGAGAGCCATAGTGGGAATCCACACTTGAGTATTCGTCCCCTAATCAAGGGTTAGCATACGTTCCCACAATGTCATGCTTGACCATCTTGGCTGAAGTAATGAGGACATATGAATGTGTGTCCGTACATGAACTACTACTCTCAACATGGTTGATGGGTCGGACATATTCTCTACCAAGATGGCAGAGGGGGTCATCAGGAACCATTTCTAGGCCATTTTGAGAGGGGATCCAGTCGACACCATCAACCAAAGGCTTCTTTTTCTTTTTCTCATAGAACCACGCGTCAATGTACTGTGACTTTGAGAACCATAAAGGGGCCTTGTTGTCATGAAATGTTCCACATTGTCCATTGATGTAGTACTTGATACACTAGTGGTAGGATAAAGTAACGACCATGTGCTTATGTAGCCACGACCTTCCTAGCAGGGAATTGAATGATGTGATCTTCTGAAGCACCAGGAATTCCATGTAGGCTACCAGGTCAACAAAATGGGTCTTTAGCTTAATTTTTCCCATTTGTTTCTGATCATTGTTGTCATAACCCAAAAGAGTTGAGGCCGAGGGAATTTTGTCATCCTCACTGTATCCCAACATACAGAGTGTCCGTAGGGGAAGGAGGTTAACTCTAAAGCCATTTTCTATAAAGACTTTCTAGATGTCAATACCATTCAGTGTGCCTGACACATATAGTGGGCAGATGTGTCCTTGCATGATGGCATCATCATCCTGATTGGTGAAGGAAATCAACACATTACATTTAACTGGGTCAGTCTCCGTTCAGTAAATTTTAGCGGCTGCTACCTTGGCTTGAAACTGTAGGGGTCTTATCAAAGCTTCTTTAAGAACCTCCCTGAGGTCCGCTGATAGACTTAGGGCATCGAGGATTAATATCTTGGCTGGTACTGATGCCATCTTCTTAAGGATATCGTATTTCTGCTCCATCGGCCGACACTTCTCCGTTGGAGGAATATTCTTAGTGGGGTCTTTAGGGGATGGAGCATTTGACGAGGAGGGACCAGCTACGGGGTCGGATATCAATGGCATTCCAGTGTTTTGGGGACTTGGACCGACCGGTCTATTTGTGTGCACTGGGCATCCAGACACTTGTTCCTCCTCTGGTGGGTATCGCAGAACAACAGGACCAGAGTGGCTACTTGTGGAGGATAAATGGAATTCTTTCTCTTGCTGATTCAGTTGAAGGGATCTCCCACGGGTTTCTGCGATACTAACGGTTTGGGTTAGGGTCCAACTGTTAGGTTGGTTTCGGTCGTGGATGTACCTCCCCTGGTATCCCCTACCTCTGTGATTCCTCCTCCCAGGTCCTCGTGCAGGGAACTCAGGTTTGTAACCATACCCTTCATCAGGGAATTGTTCCATAAGATGGATGACGTAAATAGAACCAAATATTGGCTTTTCATCATCTGATAGGTCAACCTGGTCGGTTGTCCCTGATGGTGCCGTTTTGTGGGTCGGTGCTCATGGCCCAAAAATTCGAGGGCGTATAATCTTCCAGGGTCGGGACGAACTTTGTCCCCATCGCGGACTGATCCTCTTCTGATTGTTTCCTCCTTCATTGATTACACCTGGATGACCGACTCATGGAAGGTTATGAGGCCATTGCTGTCGGCTGTGCAGCATCATGGGCTATTCGTGGCAACACTAGATACTGTAGTTGAGCTCGGAGGATTCCCTAGGCTCGGTTGATAGTCTTCTGAGTCATCCAGTTGTCAAATTTCTTCCCCTTCTTGCTGGTTACTTTCTGTCACCCCTCCTCCTTTTTTGGTGTTGGTGGTAGAGATACATGCCACATGTGCTGGGGGTGGTCCCATCTTGACCTATTCAAAGTCTACCATCCTCTGAATGAGGTCATTGAAGAGGAATCAATCTTGGATATTGTTCCTTAACATCCGATTGTAGGGGAAATAATTTGGCATGTCATCGTGGCCATCCTCTTCAGGTTTCCTCAGCTCTAGGAGGTGGATCAAGTTGCAGTTCATGGCGGCAATGAAGTAGCAGTGAACTTGATCACCTCAGAATGAGTATACTTTTTGTCGACATTCCTCAAACTGGTTCTGCTTCGGTCCACACTGATCATCTCGTTTCGGTAGAGGCGGCCGCTGATATGCAGGAGTCCCTTGACGATTTGGTGTAGGCCTGAGTAGTGGAGTGGGCACAAGGTCCATCATGAGTGTGATAGTGGACGTTTCAACTCTAGGTGATCTTTTCGCAGGAACATGCGAGGCTATTCGAGACTTCGAATTAGTCCGTTGAGGGAGTCATCAATTTTCTAGGCAATGGCCGAGAGATGGCGGAAGCCAATGGTGCACTCCACTGGTATGAGCGGTGTTCGCAGCTCATCTCGAAGATTATCGATACATATGGCTTGCATCTTATCTTGAGGCATTTTCATGTTCGTGTAATAGATCAGTAATTTCCAACTAGAGATGAAATATGAGACCCTCTCGTTCTCCATCTGCTTATTGTTCATGAGATCGCTGATCATTGTTTTAGGAAACGTTGAGCTGAAGTGGAATAGGAACTTCTACCGAAGGTCTTCCCTGCTCTTTATTGACTGGGCTGGCAGACTCGTATACCAGATGAAGGAAGATCATTTCAAGGTCTATATGAAGCATCTGGGTTTTACGACTTCTTGTTGCTCCAGAGTTCTCATCATAGGGTTGAAATAGGATGCGTAGTGTATCAAATGATGTTCCGGATCACCATATCCATTGATGATAGGGAATAAAATGCTCCCAAAATTGGGTGGAGGCAGTGGTTTTCTTACCCAATATGGGTAGGGTTTCTTCTCTAGATGTATCGGAGCGGTTCGACCTTCCATCACTTCCAATCAATCTGTTATTGCTTCTATGGTGTTGGTGAGACCCTGGTATACATCTTGTTGGTCCCATTACTGGGCAGGTGTAGCCTGAGGCATTGCATGAGGATCCGGATTGGCCGACACCAGGGGCGCATGTGCCGTTTATGGAACCTCCAGAGGGTTCAGGCGTACTCTCTCCAATTGCTTCCTGAGTGGAGGGAAGTCTTGGTATTCATCTGAATCAATGTTTAGGTAGTTGGACGGGCCGGGTGCCTCGTTGGATGGGAGCCCTGGCTGTATTTCATTTTCAGGGAAAACCATAGTCTTTGAGGTGCACTTGTTGGGATTGTATGATGTGGATCCACCTGGGACACAATTTCGAAAAGGCGGTTCCTCTAGAGTAGCTCGACATTAATCCGCCTAAATTCATTCACCTCCTCTTCCTGTCAAGGGAATCTCTCTTCGAGTGTGAGTGGTTCATCTTTGTCGAGAGAAGGAGGTGGGTTAAGGGTAACCAGTCCTTTGTTCTTATCCTTGTTGGAATCTTGTAGGGTAGGCAGAGGAGGGTTGGTTGGAAGGACGACTATATTTAGGGTGGCCCTCTGGTTCCGGGTTTGCACACCTGTTGGTTCGTTGTGAGTCACAGCCTAACCGTAACTATCGTCTCTTGATCCCTCCTGATTTGCAGTATCTCTTGTGTCACTCGTGCAGTTAACCTCTATTACGTTGATAGATACATATCACGGGGCGGAGAAGATGTCATCTTCCAAATGGGAAGGGGATCTCTTGCGTCTTATGTTGGCCTTCCCATTCGTAACTTGGGATTTCCAAAGGACTTCTTGACGAAGGGTGAGGCAGAGAGTTCTTTGATGTGACTTTATGGTGCACCTTCCTCTTGGAGGGGATGATGATTCAAATGATGGGATAGGATGGGAACCTCATCTTCAAATTATCCTCTCTAGATGAGAGAATACTAACTCTCATAGGGGAGGTTGTTGTTGAGGTGGTAATAATGCCCCCAACCCAGAGGGTTGGGGTTGGATCTGTTCCTTGGACATTGAGTCTCTTCCTGATTTTATTGGTCTTATAGGATAAATTGTTGTTAAAAATGCCCCTAGCCCAACAGGCTGGGGTTGACCTTGGATTGAAGCAATGGTTGCGGCTGTCGCTACCTGCCTGATCCTATGTGCCCCTATTCGGTGGTAACTGGGTTTGGTGCTGAGTTCTTCTATTAATCAATCCCTTCTTGGGAGGTAAGAAATGATTGTTTATTGGCCTATCTTAGGAGATAGGCCTATTCTTTGCTCTTGGTGTCCTGATTCCGGAGTTCTTGAATAGCTCATTCCTGTCGGGCCTAACGCTTATGGTAATTACTCAAGGCCTCACTCTGCTGGGTGTGTTGCCTTTCCTGAATAGAGAGACCAATCAATTTTGGTCTTGATGTGATGACGTTGTAAGAAACCAAGCAGAATGGGTTATTCTGGGTGGGGAGAGGAGTGAAATGCAAAGCTCCATGTTCTCCCCATCCCCTGATATAGACTCCCATCGATGTGTCCCTGATGAGGCGGCGTAGCTGGTGCAGCGCACAGAGACAGGATATCTCTATGATTCCTTTATGCCTCTCAGGTTTCTTTTGTCATGCGGAAGGAAGAGATTCCAAGTCAATGTGACACAGAAGGTCCCCTATTGTCTTGACGTGGTCTACATACCCGTCGTAGGTCAGGAATCTTGATTTCAGTTGGTGGAGGGTTGTCTGAATATTATAGCGGATGTCGTGCACGCATTCTTCCGACAACTCTCTAGGAATGTCGAACTGAGAGGAGGCCATAGGCCAAATCATAACGGGTAAATCATCTCTGGAAACTTTTTTCATCAGGTGAAGCATATCGGCATACTCATCTACTAGTGATTACTCTACCTAGTCGGGCCAATTGAAATACTCACTGTCACTGTAGTCAAAGGTAGTGGGACTGGTCGGTGCTGAATCATTATGTGGATGATTACGAGGTGGTTCATAGGATGAACATAGCCATGGACCATCTCCTAATTACAGAAGGATGTCATCGGCAACTAACTGGGAATCTAGCATGCTTGATTCCATCCTTCTGAGTACCTCGGCATACGAGGGATTTTCGATGCATGATTCGGTAGAAGGATAATCTTCTTGTCGATATGACATGTCATCGTGGGGAGGACCTCCGCAATGTCCGATGTAATGGCGAGGACTACCATTACTGCTTGATGCTTCACTGCATAGAGGAATTTTGAATTCCACACCTTGGGGAGGACCTCCAAGGAATGTCATAGCAAGGGGAGGACCTTCTGGCTACGTAGCGTCATTATAGGGAGGACCTTCGCAACAAATGCCATCATGGTGAGGATGACCATCATATCTTGACGTTCGATGTGCATCCTGGGGAGGACCTTCAGGACAGACTGTGACTAGGGTAGGACCTTCTTGTTTCTTGGGGCCAATGCAAGGAGGACCTTCGCAATGGCAGTCGTGGTGGTGAGGACTACAGTCACAGCTATGGAAACGGCGAGGACTACCATTAATGCTGCCACAGGGAGAATATATGTAGGAAAAATCCTGGGGAGGTCCTCCAGAATGTACAGCAATGAAGGGATGTCTTTTTTGTTGCTTGAAGCCTCTATGGGGAGGACCTCCATCATCAAGGTGGAGAGGACTACCACTGTGATCTGATTCCTGGCTCTATGGAGTTCCGTTGTAGCGTAACCCATGGGGAGGAACTTCAGGGTAGGATACGACAAGGGGATGACCCTCTAGTCATGATGAGACATCACTATGGGTAGGTACTCCACAGTTCCGACTATGATAGCAAGGAATACTATCATAATATGTGTTCCCACTGCATGGAGAGTGATTTCAGTGTATACCCCAGGGAGGACCTTTAGGGTAGACCACAGCAAATGGAGGATCTCTTTACTGCTCAATCATCTAGTCACGTGGAGGGTTTTTGTAACTCGCATCAAAGAGGAGCTCTCGTGATCAATTGTTATATGCCCTCGGGGGAATCCCCTACGGGTGCTCTGGGGAGGACCTTTAGTGATGCTGGTTGAGACATTGTAGGGAGGACCTTTGCAACTAATACTGCCACTCCCATAATATGGTAATGGGTGGGCAGGGTTTTGGTCCTTCGATGTATGCTTAGAGGCGTTGGGAACCCCAGATTTTAGCAGAGCGGAGCCGTGATCCCGCTCTTTATTTTTCAGCTGCCTTTTCCGTGTTTGGGGCACTTTCATGTGGGTAGCCAGGATCATCTACTATTGATAACGAACTTCACCTTTGGGTCCCTGTCTAATTGGGTCCCGTGATGTTGTCGGGATATGCTGATGAACATCTTGACTTTTAGCAGGGATATATGCATGCTCTTGAGTATCCACCGCGATGGACGGGTGTCCCCAAGTTGGAAGGAGTGAAGATACTCGATCTGGTTGCCCTTGCGTCGTGGAATATGGCCAGTGACCCTCCTAGGTACATGCATGGAAGAAGATCTACTCCGAGGTGGCTATCTCATCTCTAAGATGAGTCTCCTCAATTGGGGAGACGGGCTCACGGGACCGAGTCCTTGCTGTTTCGGCTGATGCAATTAAATTCTAAATAGTCTGCAAGATATGATCTGGGATCGATACCTACTCCTCCATCATTGCTAGGATATGTATAGATACATCTTTGGCTGGAACTGGCATGAAGGCCCATTCGAGTATCGGAGTAGGAATATCCTACTCCGGTCCTCTGGTGGTCAGTGAGTAGTGAAAATTATCCTTTATCGGGGTAGTTGAACGAATCTACCACTTTACTAGGATACACAAGTTTATCTCACCGTTTGCTGCCACATCAGGATGGAGGACTTTATATGCATCTGCAGGGAGCTGGCCTTGTATATATTGGTTTCCCACCGTATCGAGTCAGTGGCCCTTATTGGTGGGGAGACGTGCCCGCCTATGATGTTCCGCCACATTTGGGTGGCAGGCTTTGTTGATTTCCACCATATCACGATGTCATGCATTAGAAGAAACTACTAGGATTCAGTCCTATAGGTGCCGGGTCGCCACCACGTCAGGTTGGTGGGCTCATGACCCTGGGTAGGGAGAGGTGCATGCCTGGTAAGTGCCATCCTGTGTCAGCGATGGGCTTGATGGAGCTCTGCGGGGATGCAAACCGGCTTGTACGATACCGCCATATATGGATGGTGGGCTCGGGAGGAGAAAATAGGTATAGGTTCCTGTTCGTGGCACATCTCTGTGGATGTGCATCGGAGCTCCTCCTCGGGAACTAGGGTGATGACGGGTCCCTGATTGTACATCTTCATCCCTCATCGGGTGGTCCGAGAGGCCAGATCTCGGGGAGCATGGTCCTTAATCCTCCGGGATACATCCTCCTTGGCGCGGGGATGTTGAATCGCGGAGTGACCGCGATGACGTCTTCTTGCGAGGGCCTAAGAGCGGAACCCCTGTTCAGTGGGGATGAAGTCCTCAACGTCGACCTAATTTATCTCATTAAGATAATGGAGGTACGTGTTGTCCCGTTCCGGGGATAGACTCCCGAAACAGTTGGATACAGCAATAGGGGATGTCTGGATCCGCCTTTGCGGCCGCTGCTAGGCAGGCTGTTAGAACCAGTCACACATCAGAAGCCCCAAACAGATAGGTTTTAAAATTTTTCCCACCGACGGTCGTTGTAAACTTGTCGACATCGGAGAAGAGCATCCCGGTCTTAGCCATGGACCACACGTGGATGATTATAAGAACAAACATAATCCGTAAAATACCTAGTTCAGACCCGAAGCCGCACGCGACGTCTTCTCATCGCTGGAAATCATTGTTTGAAGAATACAAAGATGAATTTCTCTATATCATCCACATGAACATCAAGGAATACACTAGAGTGTCGTTAGTCGTAATTCGGGTGCTAGCACGGATTTGCGACGATGACTTTGACTCTCCAACGACCACTGCATCACATCACTAGCGATGCCCGAGAGAGAGATCCATCTATGCTCCATGGATCCTAAGCGTCTCTCTCTAGAATGTGGGAGAGAGTTGAGTAGAGATAAGATCTATGAATAGTATTTGGAAAATGCCTCCCCTTTTCTATTTATAGTGATTAATTAAAATACCCGATATCGCCTCTCCAGCCCCGAATTCTTAACGCACTATTAACGACATTTTATGACTACAGAACTGAGTCATAAATGTTATTATCATTTACTTTTAATATATTAAATTATATTACATGATAATAATTAAGTAATTAACCCGACTCATCACTCCCATAAATATTAATTAAACCTTGAATAATTTATTATTCGTCAATTAATATATATTTTCTTTCATGTATTTAATAAAACTCTTAAATATATTTAATAAAAAATTCACTATTCATTCTTCTAAACTCGAATAATATTAATTAATTTATTCCATTGGTGATCGTTTAACTTTGGAAAATTCTTGGACCCTTTTGGCGGGGCCCACTATGTCCAATTCTCCTATTCAACTGAATAGGGATGATTCTTGAAAACGCTATTGTGTGTGACCTTCTAGGCCCTTAATTCGGCATCCGTGAATAGTATTCACAGACCAAGAGTGGGATCTAGCAACCCATCATGGCCCACGAAGAAATAAATATTGTCACAGCAGCGACAACCAACCAACGAACATGCACTGTGTAATATAATCTCTTTGTCTATAATATCTCATAAAGCAGGACACACTCTCGTGTCATCTCACTTTTATTGATTTATTGTTTGTTGATGTAACTGGATGGATTTACCCACGACCACCATTGAAATGGTCTTATGAAGTTATTTCTATCCATATAAACATGGCAAGAGATATATTACTTCCATAACCCGGAAGAAAAAAAATCCTTTCTTGACCATTCAACCAATGTCATGACACCAATGATGCACCCGACACAATCTACCTCGCCCTGACATCATTGCCCTGGTTTTTGTCTTGCATCAAAGTATGCAATCAAATGACATACATTGGTAATGATCTCAAGTGAAGAGGCCATTGCACATGATCGTAGATAGGAACATCCAATGACACCTGAAACATGTGGTGTTTCTATTGGATGGTCAGTCCTCATGATCTCACTACTATAGATTACCAAGTGCGAACTTCATGAGAAGAAGTCTCAATGCTTATGAGCCCCCAACACCTAATAGTCAAGCATCTACTATGTCCAATCAGTAAGATGTATCAAGACTATAGAAAATATATTTATGATTAATGTCGTAGTATCTAGAGGTTCTCATTATAGCATGGAGACTGCTATAACCTTTCGATACGACAATTAATCTTTGGAGATTACAATTTCAATAGTGGACTCAGAAAATACTACATTATAATGGTTAGGTGACATCATGCATTGTTTACTCTATAAACGATATGGTAATCAAAAGAACTGAATAGTTGGGTCTAGGGAACCCACTATTTCAACACTCCCACTTTCACTAGAGACAACTTTCTAACCAATATTTTTATCCACTCACATGATTAACATCATGTTTCTGTTGAGTAAAGGATTTAGCTACTAGGTCTGCCACGGTTTCTCCGCGTGGCTATTCTGCTATAGCGACCTTATCTCATTGATTAAAACTTCTCAAAGGTTGGTATCCCGAGTATATACCATTTTTCCACTGTCATAACATGACATCATGCCTAGTAAGAATATCATAATCTACATTATGATAATACTTTTCTCACCAGGTGTGATTCCATGATCTGGAAAAAATCATTGCATTTAACTACGTCTTAGATATCTTAGAAGTTGCAATGTACTCTGTCATATAGATATGTCCACCACAGGATGATATGAGCTTGACTCACTCATCGCCTTTAGCCTAACTGCAATAATAGATCACATTGATCTATAGAAGACTAGTTTGTATCTCCAAAAACTAGTATCCTTTCTTCTCCACTTACCAGGTACAAAGATTTTGTACTTGCCGAAGTACAATTAGACTGTTCTGACTACATCCCATGCAGTTCTCCTGGATATAACTGATATTTTCCAATTGTAAAATATTCCTTATAAATATCAGTTCTTGTACAGATCATGGCATACATGATTGATCCATCACTCCGACGTATGGATTTCAACTCACCGTATTTATGTCTTCTTATGTCATGGACAAGTCAACATTGGGAGATTATTCCCGATGACATAGGCAACAAATCATCTCTTTAATTGTTCCAACATGTATATTTCAATAAAATGTCACTATATGTATGATTGAATAGGACTAAGCACTCTATAGATCTACCTTAATAGATCCTATTCGCTAGAACTTAGGTTGCTACATTAAGTCAATCATTGGAGAGTAAATTTCATTTTGATCTTAACTACTTGTAAGACCAATGTCTGTTTTCCATATGTTTCCAAACATATTTCATTAAAAAACATTAATCCTCCCACTAACCTCATGTAGACACATGGAAAACTTTTTTACAAAAGCATTTTCTATGATCATGTAGCTTAATTTAATCCTAATACAGATTTCAGTAACTTTCATCCTTTATTAGCATTATGTGATGTGACCATCTCTTTCTGGTTGCTTCGTATAGACACCGTCCATAATTGGTGGACATGACATCCAATTATTAATAAATGTATCATATTTATTAGCAATGATAATTAAAATTCTAAAGGATTTATGCATAACAACTTGGTGAAACCAGTCGAGCCTTATTGGTACTAAGCTCATACCATCCATGTATCAACTCACATGTATACCCACCGCAGTATTCAAAATAATAGTCCCTTTTCACTTTGATACATGGAATTCATTAATTGAATTTATTTGGTCTTATCAATTTTATTTAATTGCCATCTACTGCTTAATTATAGGAAATATTATTCACATTGAATAATATATCACCATCATTAGTGAATATAAAAACCATCCCCATGGTTTTATCCTCCCTACACAGTATGTGTCTTCGGAACATACATTGTTCCACATACGTGTGTGGAACTAAGTCCTATGCCAAATAATTGTGAATTTTGAGCATTGAATAAACTCAAGTCAATATAGCTCCCACTATCTCTAATAGAGATGTGAACCCTTATATAGAAGTGTATTATATTTCTTGACTACCTACTCTTCTATCATAGTGATTTATGTAACATCCTAAACAACTGATAGGATTATTACACTAAATGCACAATGTGTTTGTCTTGATGCTAGTTTGATTATGTCCTAACAAAATCTTGGCATCCAAACACATGTTCTAATGACATAATGGGTTTACATCATACAATGACTTGTATGATATCCATTTTTCATTATCATTGTCATATGGTTGTGGTGTATCACTATTAGTTTCAAAGCATTTAATGAAATATAGTGGAATTTTCGTCTATTTCCAACATTGATATTACTTACATCAATACTTTGATGTTTAAAATGTGCATTTATGAATTACTCCATGATACAATTTTTTAATCAATGTTGATATGTAAGACTTAATCATAAATCCTCCCCATTAACATCAATGTTGTGATGTCGATAAGGTAATGTGCATTAGGAATTTCTCCATGCTACATTATCATGATTGATGAATGCTTGGTCGAGATATTCTTCGGCATCCCAACCCGAAGCAACTCAAATATCTTGACTATGAAAATACTTCACTATGATATTCTTTAATTACATAAAATACTCTTATGAAGTATATATACCTCTAGCATGTACCTGGAATATATCACACATTTGTGTTGAACTATTTCCAAAATCGTTGTGACATACCTTTATTTCTAATGGCTCTTTTGTCCAAACTAAAGACATTGATAATACCAAAAGTATTCAGCTATGCCGAGTCTAAATACCATACTTGGTATATTCATGACAACAATTTTTAGTATTACATGAAAAAGAATTATCCTTTCACAACTGGGTATAATTCTTACATTTATATTCATCAATAATTTACTATGATTCATGTACGACTAAACTAGTGATTGCGTTTACGAAAAACAAAATTCATTCCAGAAACTGAAAGAATGTCTCCTTGCATCCAAGAAAAAATGAGATAAATGTTTGTGGCTATACTAAAAAATAGTTCAAAATGAATCTTTCACTTGGAAATTAATTAAGTCATGTAGTTCTTACCACTGGCCTAGGTATCACCCTTTCACAGCCACTTGGAGAATACACTTGACTTATAGTAAGGTTTCTTTACTAACTTGTTTATCGTATTAAAATACACATATGTTGCCATCATATTTTATTTAATACATAAGTAGTAAAAGAGAAACATTATAATGATGAATATGCCTGATGTAGAAGCAGAAAATTGCTTCTTTTAAAATATGCAATGCAAATAACCACTATTAATAACTAATTAATTGAAGGATGTTGAAAATGTGTCATTGGAATTAAATGCCTTTGAACATTTCACATTGTCTTTAAATTTGTCCACATTAAGAATTAAATATTAATTGTTTTTTATTCTTATTCACTTGGAGAACCTTACCTAGATAGGTAATGAAGCGTTTACTAAAAACTTTTTTATTTTGTAACTTAAAACGAGACTTGAGTAATGCGGTGAAAATGATATTTAAAGATCATGATTAATCTTTAAATTTACACATGCCTGTGTAAACTTAGCCTTTTATTATATCAATGATTCACATTCTCCGTGAAAATTTATCAAAGATGAGACTTTATGTTATATCATCTATTTCCTGGTGTAGTGACCGCAACTAACACCAGACGTTGATGAAAGCATAATGATATAACTATCATATGCTTTTTTACATTAGTCTCCTGTAAGAAATTTTAACTCTCACTTCATGTGGTCATTTAACAGTGTCGGGGACACTGACACCTTGAGTTTCCTATATCATAGTACTATGCGCACACGCCTGTAATATTTATGGATACTCATGTTAGTGTGGAAATTTACTTTTTCCATTATAATATTGCAGTTTTAATCATGTGTTATAACTTTCCATTTTTCTCCAAAAATAAATTTTTAGTAGATGAGTTCCTTTTATCTGGATTACCAGTTTAGACATTTTGATTAGTTACTTATGTCATTTAATGTCTCCCAATATTTTATCGGATTCTAGGTACCCTCTATCCTAGAATCGTAATACACTGTCACTTGAGTATTCTAGTTGAGAGGGTCCCAGAACCACCCCTCATAGTCTACAAGCTAAGGCGACGCCACTACTTGGACGGTTCTAGGTAGGCTTTTGGCTGGCTGACCATTTTAACTTGCGATTCCTTGATCTATTGAGTGAAGTCCCAGCTTCATAAAATCAAAATATGATTTACTCAACACTTTCCTCTAAAATGATATCAAGTTAGCTAGGGCTAATCCTTACTAGAACTTTAGTTATGTTGACCCATCATTCTTATAAGGACTCCCCTGTAGTATGAGGCACCCTCAGATAAGGGATGAACCGACACCTCAAACAGCTAGTTTTGTCCAAATTTGAATGATTGAAGGCTGTTTAGACTTAATATATCTTTTATGGTTTCATTATTTTTAGTGTGATGAAAGAAATCCTTTTCTATTTTTAAAAGCATGTACTATGTGATCACACTCACAAATGACCGTGCAAAAAATAGAAATTTCATCGTGTTGCATGTTCATTTTATCTTGCATGCTTGTTTATTATTATACTATGTTATCGTGAAATAAATTACACATGCATAAAAAAATAATAAACCATGCAGCAATAAAATGAACACCTGATCATGAGCCGGTACTATTGGTTGATCCGTTGAGAGAATAACAGACCAACTGAAAACCTAAGGTTAAATACCTTCAGTCGTGTGGCTTGCAACTTGAAAAGCAATGTTTTCTCATCTAATGCATCCAACTCATGTCTGGTGTGTTGCCGGCACTTGGCATGAAATGCATCACTGGTTGTCTTGTTATTATACAATCGTACTCGCACACCGGCGAGGGGGTCTCGGGGTATAAATATATAACCCTGAGAATGGCGTGTGGGCCCTTATACATATAACCACCCTTGAGACGACACAGATATCTTATTTTATTTAATTAAAATAATTATTACAAACCATGCAATAAATAAATAAATAAATAAACACCATACATGCATAGGTAGATCGATGACTCATGACCAGCATATACACACGAAACTCCAGTATATATAAATAAATGAAGAATTGAAAAATTAAACTTTCCATAAAAATAAACTTGAGGATATTTTAATTGAATTAAAAATTTCACTCTAATTTTTAATCCAATATTTATGTCATTCGGTCCCGATTTAATTAATTTAATATTAAAACTAAAAATAAATTAATTGATTAATTTAATTAATCACCAAATTAAATTAATTATGATTTAGTCATTATTAAATGAAAAATTAATATTTAATTAATTTAATTATGAACTGTAATTAAATTAATTATATTAATTAATTGTTGATTAATTAAATTATATCTCCGCACCAAAAACCAGGCAAAACCACTACGGGTTAGAGAGAACCCGCATAGACCCAATTCAGGCCCTGCAGACCCCGTGCAGGGGCGTTTTGGGATGGGCAGGTCTACCTATGCCTGTTGCGGGCTAGGAAGACCAACCCGTGCCTATTTTGGGGGAACACCAATTACCTTCCCGCTAAGAGGACAAGGCAGCAGCCAAAGCTACAGGGCATGGCGGTGCAGCGTGCCGCTACTTCTTCCGGCAAAGAGAGATAGCGGGGATGGCGGCCCTGGTTCATCGGGCTGGCTGGGGCTGCCGAGAAAGGGGACCGGAGGTGCACCCAGGAGATGGCTGGTCTGGGTAAGTGCTGGTGTGGGCTGCTGCTAGAGCGCCCAACAGGTCCCTGTGGAGGAGGCTGTGGAGGCACCGATTATTAGGCCAGTAGCGAGGCCGGGTTGAGCCCAGCTGCCTGTGTGGGGTGGCCTAGTGTAGAGGGGCTCCCTGCATAGATGGAGGACCAGGTTCTAGGGGGTGGGAGTTGCATCTATCCATGGGCAAGCCAGAGGAGGCCACCTTCACTACATGCAGCATGTTTTGCGGGAGAGATAGAATGCATGGGGGGTGCGCCTGGTTCAGCACCACTAGGATGCCTACTTTTCTTGGTGGAGGAGGTTCCTGGGTCTTCCTGCATTGCGGCGAGGAGGGGAAGTATTCCGGAGGGAGGGGAGAGCATCACCGCCCCTTGTGTGTTGTGCACCGTGCAAGGGGAAGCCTCTGGGGTGGCCCGCGGGTGGTGCCTGCTGCATGGAGCAGGGAGGGAGGAGGGCCTTTGGAGAGTTGTGCGCTGCACGTGACGGGAGAGAGTGGGCAGCAAGATGCTGGGGTGCGGGACACGCCGGCTCAGCAGGAAAGACCGATGAGGCATCCCTTCGGGCTGCCATGCATGGGAGACGGGGCCGCTCGACCCCCATAATTTTTTTTCCTTTTTTAATATTTTTAATAACATGATGTCCGTTACTTTACCTCAAAAAAAAATTTCTCAGGTATCCTCCTCCGTTTTTTTACAAACATTATGACTCACATTGATGTCTCATCTACCCTTAAAATATTTCTTCAAAATCCTATATTAATATTTGGAAAAATATGAATAATATTATAATAATATTATTATTATAACAATATCATTATTATTATTATAATAAAATAAAATAATTTTATTATAATAATATTAATATAATTTATTTTTAATAAATTAATATCAAACCCAAATTTATTTCCTTGTGAGTATTTCGTACTGGAAATCAATCTCGAATCTGAATTCGAAACATCGAATGGCTACAAACTGGCCATCTGATGTCTGATTCAGATTCTGTCTGCAGCGTTGGGACCGTATCAACACCCTCATTAAGAATTAATGAAAATTTAATTTTTCTTGTCTAAAAATCAACACGTATCTCTTTGATACCACTTTTTGGAACCGGGAATGCAGCGGAAGCCCTAACCAGGTGGGTTTTAAAAAATTTCCCAACGATGGTCGACGTAAAATTGTCGATGTTGGAGAAGAGAAGCCCAGTCTTAGCCGAGGACCATGCATCGATGATTTTATGTACACACATAAACAGTAAAATACCTGGTTCTGATCCGAAGCCGCACACGACATCTGCTCATCATTAGCGATCGCTGCTCGAAGAATCTGAAGCTTAAATCCTCTAGATCGTCCACAGGTGATTCAAGGATTCTTCTAGAGCACCGTTCGTCATAATCCGAGTGCTAGAGCGAATATGCAACAATGCCTTCGATGCTCCAACGACCACCGCATCGCATCGCTAGTGATGCCTCAGAGAGAGCTCCATCTGAGCTACTTGGATCTAGAGAATCTCTATCTAGAATGTGGGAGAGAGGAGAGACGAGATAAGCTCCATGAATAGTATTTGGAAAATGCCTCTCCTCTTCTATTTATAGTACTATATTAAAATACATGGTATCACCTCGCCGGCCCCGAATACATAACACACTATTAACGAAATTTTATGACTACTAAACTGAGCCATAAATATTATTATCATTCAATTGTTATATATTAAAATATATTACATGATAATAATTAATCATTAACCCGACTCGTTGCTCCCATAAATATTAATTGAACGTATAATAATTTAATATTCATAAATTAATATATATTTTTTCATGTATTTACTAAAACTTGTAAATACATTTAATAAATAAATTCAATATTCAATATTCTAAACTCAAATAATATGAATTTATTTATTTCATTGGTGATCGTTTAACATTGGAAAATTCTCGAACCCCTTTTCCGGGGCCCATTATGTCCAATTAATCTATTCAACTGAATTGGGAAGATTCATGAAAACTCTATTGTGTGTGACCCTCTAGGACCTTATTTTGACAGCTGTGAATAGTATTCATATACCAAGAGCAGGATCTAGCTACCCATCATGGCCCCTGAAGAAATAAGTATTTTCACAGCAGCAAAAACCATCCTATGAACATGCATTGTGTAATATAATCTCTTTGTCTATAATATCTCATAATGCAGGATGCACTCTCGTGTCATCGCCCTTTCCTTTCATTATTGTTTGTTGATGTAACTGGATGGATTTACCCTCGACTACCATGTCCATGGTCTTATAAAGGCACTGCCATCCATATCAACAAGGCCATAGATATATTACTTCCATAACCCGGAAGCGAAAAATCATTTCTTGACCATTCGACCAATTTCATGTCACTAATGAAGCACGTGACACAAACTAACTCACCACACCTTCATTGCCATGGTTTTCGTCTTGCATCAAAGTACACAATAAAATGAAATAAATTGTTAATGTTCTCATGTCAGGATACCATTAAAAATGATCATTGATAGGAACATCCAATGACACCCGAAACATGTGGTGTTCCTATTGGCGGGTCAGTCCGCATGATCTCACTACTAGAGATCACCAAGTGCAATCTTCATGAGAAGAATTCTCAATGCTTATGAGCCCCCAACACCTGATAGTAAATCATATACTATGTCCAATCAGTAAGACATATCTAGACTATTGAACATATATTTAAAATTAATTTCATAGTATCTAGAGGTTCTCATTATATCTTGGGGACTAATATATAACATTTTGATATGACAATTAATCATTGGACATTACCATTTCAAAAGTGGACGCAGAAAAGTATACACTATAATGGTAAGATGACATCATGCATAGTTTACTCTATACATGATATGGTAATAAAAAGAACTAAATAGTTGGGTCTAGGGAACCCACTATTTCAACACAGGCGACTGACAAGTTTTGGCGGATTGGAGGGCATGCATGGCCTCCTCCAGCATTGGGAGTGTACCATTCACGTGGTACTATCAGATCAGTGCATCTGAGACCTAGTATTGAAGACGCTGGGTGGGTGATGGGGTCCTCTATAGGTGAGGAAGTCTGGTCATTGCGTTGTTGGAAGCACGGGCTTGTGAGTTCCTTCGGGACACCATTGTATCAAATGGAGTTCAGAAGGTAATACCTATAAAATATTATAACAAATACAAATAGCAAACCCATCAAAGCCGCATCTCATGATCCCATGCATAATTAATGACCTTACTTGGCCCTCCTTGTGAGTAAAAGGGGCACAAGGTGGGATTAAGTAAAATTTGTCATGCTAGGTTAAAGATTCCTGTCGGGATCACCATTTTTGTTTCAGGTTTTGGTCTCCAAATGACCAACGATTCCGTATCTGATGATGTGTGGATCTACATTCCAATGGTAGGAATTCGCCAGATGGTCTAACCAGAGATGTTTAAGAACTCACATTGGTCGAGAGGATAGGATGTCAGGCTCACCGCACCCTTTTGGGGTAAATTATTTCCGGTTTTGCGACTCTCTTATAGATTTAAGACGTATTTATATGTCCGTGAATTTTTGGTTTATACCCAAACATAGTATCCACAGATTTAACCCTGGGGGGAAATGATCAACTGGATGAAGGGGGTTCGAAATCATTTAGGCCTGAGGTTTACCATCCCGCATTGGATTAATGATCCCGTGGAGTTAGAACTCATTGAGGCATCACTAAGAGTTGCGCGGTGAACCGATGTGAAGATAGTCGGATCGACCAGTTGTTCGGCTTGATCCTCATGGAGGCTTCCTACGTACACTACCTAGGGGACAGGGATCAAAGTCCACGTAGTTTGAAAGGGGAACGTCAGAGAGCCAACTTGAAGGTGGACCTGGGGGTCCATTGGTGAAAGGGCTTGAAACTCGTGGAGGCTTCCTACGTATCCATGTGGTATGGAATCAAAGTCCTTGTAGTTCGCATTGGCTTGGGACTAACGCTCTATGGCAGCCCAGAATGATGGATTGGGGGATACACTCTTAGGAGGCCCCGTGTGATGGATTGGGGATTACACTCTGAGGAGGCCAAGGGCGATGGATTAGGTATTACACTCTAAGGAGGCCCATAAGAGGATGTCATGGTCTATTCTTACTATAAGCCAACGTGAGTCATGC
Organism: Viscum album; assembly: GCA_963277665.1. NCBI lineage: Eukaryota > Viridiplantae > Streptophyta > Magnoliopsida > Santalales > Viscaceae > Viscum > Viscum album. Next base: position 1,699,073,827 of record OY728137.1, on the reverse strand, counting down.
TTGATGTGAGAAACAAGAGGCAGTAGGGACCAGATGATCACGTCGCAAAAGGTGCGTCTGTGAGAAGTTGAGTAAGGATTACGCATGAGGGCGGCCCATGGAGACAAAGCACAATGAGAGAGGGAAAGGGGGTGCTCATGTGCCCATCTCCTCTCATGCAGTGCATGAGGGCTTCCTTCTGATGGGTATTTTACTACCCACGAGGAACGCTTAAGAAGTGGAGGGGTAAAAAGGGGACTCCCGAGATCAGAGTCCACATTACCATGAGAATTTGAACCCAGGAATGCTTTAGGAATCTGATCAAGGGTCGGGGAAACCCCTTTGCCTCTACTTATTGTGGGTATGTTAACACAAAACGGCACGCTGATGCACATGAGGGTTACACCACACTAATCTGGTGGCTCTGGTGGAGGCCTCGACTCGGGGCTGATTAGTAGGCTAGTGAAGGAGTCACGGAGGATTGGGCCGGATAAATATTATCTTATGTGGCTCAGGGAATGGGAACTCTGAAGGTTTTGGCAGACCACATAGGGGTATGGGTGGTATCGCCCTTCGCATAGGAAAGTGCTACACGGCAGGAGAGGTCGTCTGCGAAACAGGGTGGTTCATGGAAAAAGAGGTCGTCTGCGAACCAGGGTGGTCCACGGACTGAGAGGCCATCCGCTTACCATGCTGGTCGGCTGACTGAGAGGCCGTCCATGAACCAGGGTGGTCCAAAGAATGAGAGGCCATCCATGAACCAGGGTGGTCCGCGGACTGAGAGGCCGTCTGAGAACTAGCAGGGTCCATTGATTAACTGGAATCCCGCGAACCAAGAGGGTTCACCGAATTGGGTTCGGCCCGTGTACAACATTGGTAGACATAGGGTTCCATGTGAGCAGTGGTGGCCAAGGGAGGCGCTGGTCGGGGGTTCGCCTATCGAGGCTTCGACCGCACAGGAGGGTGCTACGCAGTGCGACATATCGGAAATGGGGCATAAACTCCCTGGACCGCAGGGAGTGCATCTGCAGAGGGGTTATGGTTCGCGGTCTACTCTTTTTATGTTATTTTGAGATCATGGTTCACCAAATTATTATGCATTTTGGATCCTTGTTAGTTCGTTCTCATGTTCATACCTGCTCTGGTTAGTGAACTGGAACATTCGAAATCCTAATCCTTCCTTTGAAATCCTTCAACCCAAATCAGACCGATCTCCTCTACGTCCGCTTTCTCCGAATCCGTATACAAATTTCCTTCCCCCGTCAGTCTCCTTTTATAGAGTGGGTAATGAGATTTACCTATGGTCAAGAGACACCTTTTATAGAGGCCCATGACGGAAAACCCGGTTTACAGGTGACTTGGTCAATCCGTAAATCGCGGTAGGCCTTATGTACTTCTCCCTCCCTCCCTCCCCCCTCCCCTGTGAACCGAATGAGGGGAGTTCTTCGTGGCTGCAGAGGGTTCTGACTCCATTTCGCGAATGATAGTGGGGGCGGTTCGAGCCGGCTGACACAGTTCGCAGCTATGGCGGTTCATGATGGTGAACCGGATTGGCCCCCACCCTACCTTGGACCCACGGAGAATCTCCGCCTCCATTTCATGAACGTCGACGGTCCACGGAGGAGGGACACTTTGTGGAACTAGGCAGGCATCGTTAACATTAGACCGGTCCGCGGACCACTTCCTCCATCTCCATCCTTGAATATTGTCCACATTTTCCCAATCATTTCGAAGGGAAATTGGGCAGAATCTCCCTTCTGTTCAAGGTGATCACCATTCTTCTTCGCGGATTTTTCTGGACCCTACAAACATAAAAATTGAACATAAAAATCCAAAAACATAACACAACTATCAATAGAATAACAAATTTTGTATCAAAATAAATCAACATGAATTATACCTAAAATCCAATAATAGATGTTGACATAGTTGAAATCAAATACAAAACTATTTCAGAGAAATTCCTTTTTCTGCATTGAAATCATTTAAAAGTTGCATAATTATATAAGAAAACATTTTTAAAAAAAATATTCTTATATTCTTTTTATTGATGCTTCGATGGTCTTATAATGGTAAAAATTGGATGCATATGCCGTATAAGTTAAAAAATATTCTTTCAATAATTTTTCAAAAAGGTCATAAAATAATTTGTTTGGAAAACGAAGGAATGATTACGTTAAAAATATTTTATAAAAATTAAAACAATGGTATACATGACTTTAACCCATAGTATATGAAATATTTAACCTGTTTTGAAATACATTTTTAAGAAACACAGATATTGATGATAAAGAAGTCCTAATTGACACTTACTTCTATACAACCTCTCACAATAATGAGATTATAAAATTTACCCTTACCATGTAATTTTCAATAGTCAAGGGTACATTAACCTCATATATAATATTTAAATCATTGAAATTAAATAATTAAATAACCTTCTACATATATATGATATCATATATGATCCTCTAATATTTCTTTGATAATAATATTTTAGTAGTATTATTGTTTCGGGTGTTAACCAATTAATTTTCATTTATAGGCTTTGTTACGTAAGTCATGATGGACGTTGAAATGAATAATTTGATTCATATTAAGAATTATATTACCTTCATAAAGATTATTTTTAAATTATAAAATTAAAATTATTCTTGAATGGTTACGATGAACAATGAAATCTCATCGCGTCGTGGAGGCGAGAAGCTGTACGTACATATGAGTGACAATATCATTCTACTGATGGTGAAATCATATGTAATTGGATGGTATATTATATATGAAAAATAATTAACATGTTATATTAATTATTTACATCAATTAAACTCATTATTATACCTATCCATGAAATGAAGGGTTAAATAATAAACAACATCACGATGTGGAGATGGTAAGCCATACGTATGCATGTATGGTGACTTTTTCTTTCATAAGATGAATAAAATAATGAATATGGTTGTACCATATTTATAGTAACATCACAATATTTATATGGTTCTGGATTTATTATTTTGGTATGGAACGTACAAAGAAATAGGTAGTGGAAGACGAAAAAAACATTGAAATAGATGATTAAATAATTACCTCTTCTTCAGGTGCTTCATTTTGATTTGAAAAAAAGGGCTACATAAGCTAGAATTATTATCATAGTAAGGCCTCTAGGATGAATTGGGGGGTAGTTGGGAAGATATTTTGGTAGGTTTTGGCCGAGCCAAATTGTTTTGGAGGTGTAAATTCAATAGAAGGTGAAGTGGCCTTTTATAAGAGAGGTGAGGGGCACTTTATGAATAGCTTGAAATATATCATTATGTCATATTTATATTCAGTTTATAATAGCTCCAAATGGATTTATTTCTAGGATATGGTTGGGATGGGTTGAAATCATATAAAAAATAAGTTTTAGGCATGTTTAGGTCATCTTAGTTATATTATATTTTAGATTTAACTCTTGGATAACAATTTTAACATTCAATTAGTCTTCTTGTATTTTTATACTACATGGTTAATATAGTTACTATAAAATTCCAAAAGAACCAAAAGTGGTTAATTAGTGAAATATATTACAATATCAATGTTAATTTGTAACACCCTGATATTTAATGAGAAATGAATATATATATATATATATATTGTGTCTTATGTTATACGCAACACGAAATGAATCTTTCACTACAAACAACACTGGCTTGGCTTGCGTTACATGAAAGAGAAACTTTCCTCGATATCTTGCATTGTACACAATACTGAGTTTCACTAAATAGTGATATATTATTATAATATTATAAACTATATGTTTTTAATAGTATTAACCAAATTTTTAATTTTATTACATTATAATTAATATTACATATTTTTTAGAATGAGATATAAAAACAAAAAAAAAAAAATCGGATAAAAGATGTACTTTTTAAAAAATGCAGTTTTACCCCCTTTTGATGGCGCACCCATTTTAAATATAATTTTGACAAGTTTATAAGTTAAAATTTAAAAAATAAATGTCTTATTTTGAATCACGATAAAAAATTTTACATTTGATAAATTTTTGATACTTTTATGATAACTTTCATATTTTTATGAATAGTAAAAATATGCAAACTTTTTCTTATAAACCACTTTTTTCATCACGATAATTTATATTGATAAATGATAAAATTTAATGGTTTTATTGTATAAATATATTATATTTTTACTGTTTAATATAATTTATGTCATTACCATTAATTTTACATTGAATTCATAGGTAAAAACATTTTAATCTTTGACAATGTTTTAACATTTATAACTCATTTTCTTAACCAAGGGATTAATTTTAAATAAATTACTACAACTTTTATGTTTTGAATTTTGAAAAATTGATTCTATATTTGAATCCAGTGGTCCAAATTATGTTAATAGGTTACTTTTATTTTTTGATAGTATGAATAATAACTACGTTAATTTTTATTTACTATAGTTAAAGGTAAATAGGGTAATTAAAGATAAAAATAAAATTAAAAAATTCTTCTAAGACCTGCCAAAATTCTATTAGATGAATAAAAGTTGACCCATATCACATAAGGGTCAGAATAGATTCATTTCATGGACATTTAACCATGATAATGATATAATTATTATTAAAACAAAAGAAAGTGACAACATGTCACTCTCTTATATGATATACGTGTAGTAATTTTAATTTAGTGATAAAAATCATAAAAAATTGAATATAAATAGTCTATAGAAACATAATAAAATTATATAAATCATGCAAATTTATTTAGAATTTTTAGGGATTAAATAATTATCATTAAATATGACATAATTGTGATGTAGAAATAATTTTATTTATTGAAATATCAAATAAATGGTTTTAGAAATATTAAAATAAATATTATATGAACTAATTAATGTTCTCCACAAATTATCAAGATGAATATGACATGTTAGAAATCTATTAAATATTTTGGCTTGAATATATCCACTATGTGGATTTTATAAAAATTCATATAGATGAATAGTCTCAAAATTGACACTATTGTTACTTTATAAAAATAACATAATATAATTTTTTTTAAATCATAAATATATTTAAAATTTATAAAATTTATTTTATTTAGTCTATTATAATATTAAATTTATAAAATAAGGATAAATCAAGTTGATAAGGTTTAAAATACATCCCTAAATTTTCTAAATTTTATTGGTTGATGAGATTACAACCCTATCATATATAATCATCAGATTTGAGTCATTATTTGAGGTTTTTACAAGGGGTTTGGGTTTATTATAAATTAATATTTTAGTGGTTTCCAAATGTGCCCCTCTCTTCTATTATAAAAGGGCACTTACACCCTATCCTCCTCACATCATGTTGAGCCTTCAAGATCATCCCAACCTAGTCCATTTCTCTTCTCCACTTCCCTAGATACATACTAGAGGTCCCGGTCTTTTTTAATGATTAACTTTAGTTCCCTATGAGGAGGTTTAGAATAGGCGCGTTGAGGAATAGGTAATATCCTTTACCGATTCTTTCAAATTTATTTCATCTTCTACATCCACTTCTTTATTTGTTTCATTATAATTTAATAACATCAATATCAATAATATACTTATATGTTATTATAAATATGAAACAAACATATTTCACCTTCTATCCATCCTACGAAAAATGAAATCACCGCACATGCGTACGTACGAAATACAGTCTCCACACCGTGGTGTAATCTGCATTCCACCACCACCTTACATGGATGGGTATAATGGTGTAAATAATAACTATATATGATTACTATAACATCATACTAATTCTTATATATTCTATCATCCACTTCAATATGATTCAATAATTATGGGAATGATATCATCGCTCGTGCGTACGTACGACTTACCGTCTCCACGGTGCGATGTGATTTGTTCTACATGATCTTCATTAAACCATGATTATATAAATGAATTGAATGACTAAATACTGTATATATTATACTAATAACATTATGTAAATGATATATCTATATCATAAAAAGAGGAATAAGAATTTTTTTTGACAAAAACCGCATAAGAACTTTAAGCAATGAGAACCCAAATAACAAGTAGCAATGAAATATTAATAATAAGAGGATTACAATATGACCATATATGATATCATAACAATGTATATGATTTTTTAATAAGTCAATGACATTATTTAAATAATAATATAGGAGGTTTGGATAAATATAGAGCATGTTAGACCTAAGGTAAGGGAAAATCATGCAATCTCATTTTTATCTGAGATTGTTTATACTTTATATTTTACTGGGGAATATTTATCATTCAAATCCATGTTTCCAAAATATGTAATATTATTTCTATCTTCCAATAATTTTTAAATTCATTTTTTCCTATTGATGTATTTTTTGTACGAAAAATGAAAGGAATTTTATGTCGTTTTCAGTTCAAGACACATTTTGAATTTTCCGGCCAAAGTACGAGAAGAATGTTTTTTAACATATATAGCATGAATGGATTATTTTTATTTCATAGATAATTATTTCCATGAAGCTTCCTTTACAATATTTCAAGTTAATTTTCAATTAACTTATATTAGTTTAAAATTGTATTGCATGTTTAGAAAATAAAAATGTTTTTGAACTAGAAAGGATATTTTCCTCAACAATGGAGTGCATGGGTTTTATCAAAATTATTTTATATCTAATATAATATAGGGTTTTTATTATATACCTATTATTACATTTGTTTGATTATGTTATGATGGAATTATTTTTATGATTTCCTTTTATCTTATATGGATTATGTTATGGTGGCATGATGTTTAAAAATCCCATTTTTATTACATGGGTTATGCTATGATGTATGATTTATGATTCTAGGGAACACTTAGGAATGGTTTAATTATGAGATTGGTGGGACATATATCTCCCTAAAATGCATTGGGTAAAGATTTATATCCCATGAGATAGATATGGCTGTAATAGAATGTTAATCTGGTTAAGTGATACAGGACTGGAATGAGGAGTGAACTCAGTTTAGTAATGGACTTTGTCCACTATGATGGTCTTGGAAATGAGTCTTACTAATATGAAATGATTTTATATGATTATTTGTGTATTCAAAAAAATTTCAAGTACTAGTTTTTGAATATTGGGATTAAATTTCAAAACTATTATATATCCCATGTCATGATATTATGATCTCCTTTGCAGGATAATATTTTCAGAATGTTATGTTCTTAAAAATAGGATATGATTGATATTTTCTCTGTTTTCCCTTACAAAGCATTTGAGCTCACCCTTGGTATGTTTTATTTTCCCTAGGTCATGAAGAAGGGTATTATGTATGATATTTCAAAAGGGACTCTAGATATGATGAAATAAATAGGATACAATGTAGATTATTTATGAACAAGTTGTTTATGATTCCTATTTTCTAAAGACACTATACCTATATGGTCCTATTATGATTTTTCTATATGTTGTAGAAATAATTCTTCAATTCGGAAGTAATAACAATGTATTTAATGTATGGGTAATTATTGTTGGTATTTGAGGAATTGTATAGTCATCCTTTGAAAACTAGGATGTGAAAGCCTTAGTAAGAACAAAAAAAACATGTCTAAGCATAGAAAACAATCTTAGTGTTTTAGAAATGGCCATGAATATCATATGATAATACCTAAAGTGTGAAATTTTATTTCTGATTACGTGGTTTTCCAGTTGTAATTAGTGTTGCTCACACCATGCTTCTTGGTTTTAGTCAACGGATGGAACTCGAAGGAATCTTGTTAATGATAAATGCAACGTGAAATGAAATGATTTTCCCCTGAGCATCGAAACATTATGGGTGATAGAATGAAAAATCTTGTAGAAAATCTCACACAACATTCTCAAGCTATGAATCATGCATGACATCCAAACGAGAAAATGGGGGAGCAAGATTCTGTTGAATCCTTCATAAGGCAGCGTCCACCTTCAATCAGTGGTTCTTCTGATCCTTTAGTGGCTGAACAATGGATCAGTACCACTGAAATGATATTTTAAGTCCTTCAATGTTTATAACATGATTAAGTCATCTTAGTGGTATATCGTTTGTAAGGAGAAGTTGATAAATGGGGGAATCTTGTCAAGATTACAAGGAAAAGAGATGAAATTGAGTCTATGTAATGGGATGAGTTCGATAATATATTATTCAATAATTAATTACCATCAATTATTAGGAAATATATTGAGAACAAGTTTCTTGAACTGAAGCAAAAAAGATGACGAATCTATTGGTACCTAGGAAGTAAATTTTACAAGGCTTTCAAGCTACGCTTCTAGGATTACTATCCAACCTAAGAGTAAGATCGATCGATTACTTAGTGTCTTAAAACCATGTCTCTGAATGGAATTAGCTATAAGGGACTTCAATAGCTATGATGAAATTGTTCAATGTGATATCAAGGTTTTTGAAGGAAACTGGAGTAACCCATAAGTCATTTTAGTTTGACAATAAGAGGAAAATGAAATTGAAAAGAAAATATAAAGACCACACTGAAAGGAAGATGAGTTTTCACTTATGCTCAAAGTGTGGAGTAAAACATGGAGAAAATTTTCTAAAAGGGACAAGTAAATGTTTTATGTATGGAATAGAATTTCAACAGGCAATTGAATGCCGCAATGATGGGAAAAAATATGTCCAGTGATGCGAACATAGAAAAGGATACACAGAATTCTCCTCCCACACATCAATGTTACAAGTGAAAGGAAATGGGTAATTATAACAATAAATGTCCTAATCCAAGGGTTGTTTATGATCATTGACATCAACAAAATCTTTAGGACAAAGACAAAGGAAAGTCACATGAAATTTCTATCGGCGTTGTGGAGTATGATAAAGAAGTGGTGAAAGGTACACTTTCCATCCACTCTAAAGTAGAAAATGATTTATTTGATTCTGTATCATCCCACTCTTTTATTTATGAATAATTCTCTAATGGTATTGTCATACTACCCCAAAAATTAGCTGTTTAGTTAGCTGTAATAACTCTTAATGGCACAACAGTCGCATCAAAATATTACAATTCTTCTCTGATTTAAGTTTGTGGGAAAGTGATTCCTAAAAATCATGTGATCCTTGCTATATTTGTTTTTTATGTTATTCTTGGTATGGAATGGATTTTTTATATGGAGATCATATCAATTTTCAAAGAAGAGAAGTCAAATTTTATATACCTGGTCAATCTATGATCATATAACGATGCAAGGATGAATATAACCTTCCAGTGGAAATTTCTTCCATCTTATGGGTATTGATTCCAATAAATGAAGGTTATTTATCTCAAATGGTTGGAGAGAAAATCATGATTTGGAATGTTCTTATTGTACGAGAGTTTTATGATGTCTTTCTAGAGAAATTTCTAGGTCTTCTATCAAATCGTGAAGTTGAGTTTTCAATAGAACTCATACCGGGTGTTATGCCCATTTCAAAGACACCTTATTGAATGGGCCAAATTTAGTAGCAGGAAATGAAGAAGAAACTCCAAGAGAATCTTGATTTGGGATTCTTATTCCCTAGTGCATTACCTTGGAGCACACCCGTTCTGCGTGTTATGAAGAATTATGGATCAATGAGACTCTCCATTGATTATTATGAACTTAACAAGATCACTATCAATAAAAAATATCCTCTCCCCCACATTGGTGAATTATTTTACCAACTACGTGGAGCACAATACTTTTCCAAGATTGATCATCGTTCAGGGTATCATCAATTAAGGGTAAAAAAGGACGATATACTGAAGATGGCTTTCCATAAAAGGTACAAACACTATGAACTTATAATGATGCCATTTGGCGTTACTAATTCCCCAGCTATCTTTATGGGTCTAATGAATATAGTCTTTGGATACTATCTTGATTAGTTTGTGGTAGTCTTTATAGATGATATTATTGTATATTAATAGAGCAAGTAAGAAGATGAAGATCACTTATGAATCGTATTGAAGACCCTGAGAAAAGAGAATCTTTATGAAATATTTTCCAAGTGTGAATTTTGGCTTAAAATATTTTCATTTTTGGGTCACGTGATCTTAAAAGAGGGGATATCTGTGGATCAATAAAAAATGGAGGTTATTTAATGATGGTAGAGACCAACAATAGTAACAAAAATATGAAGTATTCTTGGTTTAGAAGGGTATTATCTATGTTTTTTTAATTATTTTTCAAGATTATCTAACCCACTCCCCAAATTGACTCGAAAAGGAATTATGTTTTTTTGGACGGAGGAATGTGAAGAGAATTTAGAAGTGATAAAAAGATGGTTAGACTGCGCACATGTTCCCACTTTGCCTTGTAGTGGAGAAAGGATTGTGATCTACAATGTTGCATCCCAGATGGGGATTGGGTGTGTTCTAATTAAAAATGATATGGTGATATTTTATGCCTCATTAAATTTGAAAATCCATTATCAAAATTACCTAACTCATGATTTGTAGTTAGATGCAGTAGTCTTTGTATTAAAGATTTGGAGGCATTATCTTTATGGTGAAAGGTGTGTTATTTATACTGATCATAAAAGTTAAAGTATATTTTCACACAAAAGGGGCTGAATATGAACTATGAAAGATTGTTAAAGCGGATTAAGGATTACATTTTCCCAATTCATTACCACCCTGGGAAAGAAAACAAGGTGGAAGACACAATAAGTCGACAAGACCATGCTAGGTTATCCAGGATGAGTATCACAATGGATCCAATATTTATGGATTTACATAGGATGGATATAGAATTTTAATATAAGGGGATATATCTTATCTTTCTCAAATGAATGTTCAACCATCTATACATGTGAAGATTAATGAGGCGTAGAAGGAGGATGTTTGGATTCAAAAGACGGTGAGAAATATTCCTTAATTCAACCTTGATTGTGATGGTATAATAAGGATCAAGAACCATTTTTGTATTCTTACCATACAAGAATTAAAGAAGGATCTGTTGGATGAGGCTCATTGTTCTTCAATCATTATTTATCCTTTAAGTACAACGATGTATAAGGACCTAAATGATTTCTTTTGGAGAGATGGAAAGAAAATAGATATAACCGAATATGTCTCTCGATGCTTGATTTTTCAACATACTAAAGTTGAGAGATATAAGTATAAAGGGATGTTACAACCATTACTGATACCATAATAGAAATGGAAAAAAATCACTATGGGCATTGTCATCAGACTTCCCAAAACATCCAAAAGCAATAATGCTATCTGGGTTATAGTTGATCGTCTTATGAATTTGGCACACTTCATTGAAATTAAAGAGGATTTATCTCTTCATCAGCTTTCCAATATATATGTAAAAGAAGTTGTATGATGGAACGAAGTACCAATTTCCATTATATTTGATTGGGACATGAGGTTTACCTCAATGTTTTGGCATAGTCTTCAGCGTCCTCTAGATACGAAGTTGAGTTTCAGCACTGCCTATCATCCTAAGACAGACGGTCAGTCTGAGAAGAAAATTAAAACTTTGGAAGACATGTTGAGAGCATTCTCTAAAGATTTGAAATCTGTTTGGGATCAAAACATACCTTTGGTTGAATATTAATATAAAAATATATTTCACTCCTGAATTCAGATGGCTCTTTATGAAGCTATCTATGGAAAGAAATGCAAAACTCCAACTTTCTAGGATGAAGTTGGGGAATGAAATATATTAGGATCTGATCTTATTGATGAGATGAAAGAAAAGGCCAGATCTATTCAACAACACATAAGAGTTGCTTAGAGTCGACAAAAAATTTATGCCGTCAACCGAAGAACAGCTGATAGAGATTCTTGATCATAGTGAAAATGTTCTACAAAACAAGACCACTCGCTTGGTAAATGTTTTATGGAGGAACCACTAATTATAAAATGCTACATGGGAACATGAGGATATGATTAGAGAGAGGTATCCTCATCTGTTTGTTACGAAGTTACGAATTTCAAAGGTGAAATTCATTTTAAGGTGGGTGGAATGTAGAACCATATGATTTTATGATATATATTATGCCTTATTTCATATGCAACACCAATGAAATCATTCACTACACACAACACTATCGTGGCTTGCGTTACACGTAAGAGCAACCATCCTCGGTTGCTTGCGTTCTACGCAATACCGAGTTTCACTAAACAATGACATATTATTATTTTATTATGAACAACCAATTATGAATAGTATTAATTTAATTTTAAATTTTATAACATTATAATTCATCTTACACATTTTCTAGATTGATATATGAAAAAAAACCATTTTTTCAGAAAAAATAAATATTTTTTAAAAAATGCAGGTTTTCCGCCTTTTGATGGCGCACCCATTTTAAATATAATTTTTGAAAATTTTATATGTCAGTTTTAATAAATATACTTCTTATTTTGAATCATAATATAAAAAATAACATTGGATAAATTTTTTTATTCTTTTCTGATAAATTTCATATTTTGATGAATAATAAAAATACGATAAATGTTTCTTAAAAACAACTTTTTTCATCTAGATAATTTATATGGTTAAATGATAAATTTTAATGGTATTAAAGTATAAATAGAATATATTTTTACAATTTAATATAATTTATTTCATTACAATTAATTTTAAATTGGATTCATAGGTAAAAACATTTCAATCATTGACAATGTTTTAACTTTTAAAACCCATTTTCTTAATAATGGGATTAATTTTAAATTAATTTCTGAACATCAATGCATTGAATTTTGAAAAATGGATTCCATATTTGGATTCAATGGGTCCAAATTATGTTAATAGGTTACTTTTTTTTGATATTATGAATAGTAAATACGGTAATTTTTATTTACAATAATTAAAGGTAAATCGGGTAATTACGGGTAAAAATAAGATTATAAAATTACCCAAATCCTGCCAAATTTGTTTGGGAGGAATAATATTTGACCCATATTGCTAAAGGGTAGTAATAGATTCATTTCATGGACTTTTGACCAAAAAAATGTATAATTATTATTAAAACCAAAGAAGGTGACAACATGTCACTCTCTTATATCTTATAAGTGTAATAATTTTAATTTCGTTATAAACCTCATAAATCATTGAATATAAATAGTATCTAGAAATATCATAATATTATGTACATCATTAAAATTTATTTATAATTTTTAGGGATTAAATAATTATCATTAATGATGACACAATAGTGATGTAGAAATTATTTTATGGATTAAAATATCAAATAAATGGTTTTAAAAATATTAAAATAAATATTATATGAACTCATTAATGTTATACACAAATTTTATAGATGAATATTACATGTTAGAAATATATTAAATATTTTTGATCGAATATATAAACCGTGTGGATTTTATTTAAATTCAATTCAATGAATTGTGTCAAAATTGACACTATTGTTATTTTATAAAAATAACATATTATAAAATTGTTTAAAAATCACAAATATATTAAAAATTTATAAATTAAAATTTATATGGTCTATTATAAAATTTAATAGATTACATATAGATAAATCAAGATGATATGTTTCAAAATAAATTCCCAACATTTCAAAATTTTATTGGTTAATGAGATTACAACCCTATCTCATCTAATCTTCAGATTTGAGTCATTTTTAGAGGTTATTTTTGGGGTTTTAGTTTTTTATAAATTAATATTTTAGTGGTTTCTAAATGATCCCGTCAACTCTCTTATAAAAGGGAACCTCCTCCCTCCCTTCTGACAAAATTTTGATCCTTCATGCTCGGCCAAACCATGTCTATTTCTCTTCTTCATTTCCATAGAAACATACAAGTGGTCCTGGTATTCTACAAAGATCAACTCTAGTACCCTAAGAAGATGATTACAAGAGGCGTTTCGAAGAAGTGGTAATATCCTTTACCGATTATTTGAAATATGTTTATTATTATACTTCATATTCTTTATTTGTTTCTTTATAAAGTAATAACATCAGTATCAGTCATATAGTGATATGTTATTATAAATATGAAACAACCCTATTTCACCTTTTATCCATCCTACGGAAAATGAAATCATTGCGCTTGCGTACGTACGGAATACCATCCTCACGCAGTGGTGTAATCTGTTTTCCAACAATACTTTACATGGATGGTTATAATGGTGTAATGAATAGCTATATATGATTATTATAACATGATACTAATTATGAGATATTATATCATCCACTCTAATACCATTCAATAATTATTGGAACGATATCGTCGCTCGTGCATACATATGGCTTACCGTCTCCACATTACGATGTGATTCGTTCTACATGATCTTTATTAAACCATGATTATATAAACGAATTGAATAATAAATATGATATATATTATACTAATATTGTTCTGTAAATGATGTAGTTATAACCCAAAATGGGGAGTAAGAATTTATTCAAAAAAACAAGCATAAGAACATAAACCAATGAACACCCAAATAACATGTTCTAATGAAATTTTACTAATAACAAGATAAGAATATGACCATATATGATATCATAACAATTTATATGATTTTATAATAATTCAATGACATTATTTAAATCATTATACAGGTGGTTCAGATACGTAAAGAGCATATCAGACCTAAGGTAAGGAAAAATCTTGCAATATCATTTTTAATCGAGATTGATTATACTTCAGAATTTACTGGGGCATATTTATCATTCACATCCATGTTGACACAATATTTAATTTTATTTCTATCTTCCTATAATATTTTCAATAAAATTTTACCAATTTCGGAATTTTTAGTAAAATATATGAAAGATATCTTTTGTCATTTTCAGTAGGAGATACATTTTGACTTTTCTGGCCAATGTACAAGAAGATTGTTTTTTTATCTTATACGACATGAATGTATTTTTTTGATTTAGTAGGAAATTATTTCCTTCAATCATACTTTACAAGTCTTAAAGTTTATTTTCAATTAACTTCTTTTAATTTAAAATTGAATGACATGTTGAGAAAGGAATAATGTTTTGAAGTATAATGGATATTTTACTGAAGAATGGAGTTCGTGTGTTTTATCAAAATTATTTTCCATCTAAGATGATATAGGGTTCTATTTATATCCCTATTATTACATTGATTTGATTGTGTTATGATGGAATTATTTTTATAATGTCCTTTTTATTTTATATGGATTATTATATGATAGAATAATGTTTTAGAATCCCATTTTTATTACATGTGTTATCATATGATGTATGATATAGGATTTTGTGGCACACATAAGAATAGTTTCATTATGAGATGATTGGGACCTATTTCTCTCTCCAATGAATTGGGTAAATATTTATATCTCATGAGATAGACATGGTTGTAACGACAAGTTAATCTGGTTCAATGATACCAGAGTAGAACGAGGAGTGAACTCGATTCAGTAATGGACTTTGTCCGCTATGATGGTCTTGGCAAGGAGTCTTGACTAATATGAAATGATTTTATATGATTATGTGTGTATTACACAATGATTCATGTCTTATGTTATGAATATTAGGATTACATTTCACTACTATGATATATCCCATGTCATGATATTATGATCTCTTTTGTAGGATAAGATTTTCAAAATTTTAAGTTCATATAAATGTGATATGATTGATATTTCTGTTGTTTTCCCTTACTGAGAATCTGAGCTCACCCTTTGTATGTTTTGTTTTCCCCCGGTGATAAATATGGGTATTAAGTATAATATGCCAAAAGGGACTCTAGATGTGATGAAGTAAATGGGAGACAATGTAGATGATTAATGAACCAGTTGTTTATGTTTCCCAGTTTCTAATGAAACTATACCTATACGGTCCTATCATGGTTTTGTTAAATTTATAACAATGTATGTAATGTATGGGTATTTATACCTTTGGTCGAATATTATATTTTTTGGAATATTATATCATTTAATAAAATAATATTTGTTTTAAAAACTCATTTATATCAATTTTGACACTATTTAGTATTTCTTTTTTTGTGAATGTCTGAAACAATAATTACATCAAAAAACTCCTTTAGTCAACCCTATGATTTTAGATGCACCTTTAGAATCATCTTATGGCATTAAAAGTTTCAATTTACATTTATTTTAATATTTATAATATCATTTATTTTAATCTTTATTAAATAAGGTAATTTTTGCATCCTCATTGTGTCATAAATAACTTTATTTAGTTAATGAATAAAAATAATAAATGATGTACCATGATATTTTAAGTCTTTGTATCATTAAAATGAATAATTATAGTTGAATTTATATTATTTGTATCCCTATATTAAAAATGTATTAGTTATTAAACATTGGATTTAACACTTTTAACTATTCTTTAAAAATATATAATAAAAGTCATTATCTAACCCAAATGGATAAAAAATGTTATTATTTTTGTCCTATGTGTTTTTTGGTCTAAAAAATATTATCCAATAAAATTAGGATATGTGTTAGGGTAATTTTATATTCTTATCATATTAGTTCTACCTATAATTACCATATTTACTTTTATCCATGGTAAATAAAATTCATAAGTTACTATTCAAAAAAATTATTTACATCCTATTCAAAAACATTATACTTACTAATTTCAATCATGTCACTTAAATTTTTGAAATTCAATTCCCAAAAGCAGTTAAATTTTGTCTTATAAATATCTGCAAATATGCCTAGAAGTTGGGTGAAATATGTTAAAATGTTCAATAAAATTTAATATATCTAATATTATAATAAAATTACTCCAATAAATTACATTTGACTAGTATAGGTATTATTTATGTATTTTTACATTAAAATATATTTAAACTAAAATTAATTATTTAAATAAAAATTTACATTTACACAATAACACAGTGGTTTTCACAATTCATTAAAAATTTAATGTTTTTTAAAAAATTCACCCTAAGATAATTTTGATATTCTGAAATAAAAAATGAAGTCATTTTTTAAAAATAAAATTTATAAAATTTCATAAAGTGTGAATAACTAACCATAACTGCTTTTAAAATGGCTAGTTTTAGTGGTTGTGGGGGGCGAGAACATAATATTGCAGACAACACAAGATATTGTATTAATCAAAGAGATGTGTACAGTGGATGCTTGGGGTGATACATTTGGGTATAATGGGAGGTATTTAGATATAAAAAGGTAATTTAATTTAATTCTCCAAGGGTTTTGAGTTAATTGTAATGGGAGGAAAGGTGGGTTTATTTAGAAAAAGAGAGGGGAGTTCTTTATTGACATCCTAAATTAGGTTTTGGAATCTATAATATAATTACTGATCGTATGTTTATAGGGTTGTCTGTGATTGTCCATTCAAATAAGGGTGATATGAAGTGATGAATCTTGGTTCAATATACATTTATTATTGAAGGGTTCCCAATAACCATAAGGTAAACCTTGGATCTAAATTAGATACAATAGAGAGTAGAACTCCATATAGATTAGCCACTTCTGGTTTTTATAACATGGAGAGTAGGTTGATACATTAATATTTCGTTATATCAATGAAATTTGATAAATTTATTACATGATCAACTACCACATGGGTGGCTTTATTACCTCTAGGTTTCCTTGGGAGTCCTATGATGAAATATGTGGTTATGTTTTCACATTTCCATAAAAGTATAGAAAATGGTTTCATAATAACCTTTGAATTCATTCATTACACCTTAATATGTTGACATTCATAGTATCATGAGAAAAAATATGCAATATCCCTCTTTATTTTTTCACATTATAGGGTTTTCTTCAAATATTTGTGCTTATTATTTTTTCCTGGATGAATAGAGAAAGATAAGTTATGAACATCATCCTGAATTTCCCCCTTAATTTATGGTATAGATCAAACATGTATCTAGTTTCCAAACCTTATAAATCCATATCCCACAATGTTAAACTCCAAAATATTTTCTACATTATTTTATAGAAACATATCATTTTTTGGGTCTCTATGATTATTTCAAGAATATATAGTTGAGCAGTTATTTGTGAAAGGTATAATGAAGATCCTTATATGATTTCCATTTCCATCCTCTACATGTCCAATATGATTGTATCCCTTGAAAAAATTATCATGGATATTGTTATGGGATCCTTTCTACTCAGAGAATCTATCACACTCTTTTCCTTCCCCAGATGGTAATATATTTTATAATCAAAATACTTTTTCAGATCTTACCACCGTCGATTTTGAGTATATAGCTATTTATGTGTAAATATATACTTTACAGCTTGGTGGTACTTATTTATTTCTTAATTATCCTTATATAGATAATGTTTCAACATCTTCAATGTGAATATCATTGTTGTAACTTCTATATCATGCACTGGATAGTTCTTCTCTTCGATAATTAATTAGAGTAAGGAATTTTCTATCACTTTATCATCTTGCACGTGTATATAACCTAATACCATTAAATGTATCACTATGTATCACACATCCTACCACATTAGTTGGTAATGGAAGAATAAGTGTAGGGATTATCTTCTTGTTTAAATATTTTATTATTTATTTACATTAATCATTATAGAAAAATATTATTCACATCTAAGGAGGATTAGTTACTAAGATTGAAAATTCTGACAATTTTCTAAAAAAAATAAAATAGTAACCATACAATCTAAGGAAACTATGGATTTCCATCATAGATATTGGTCATTTAAATCCATTAATTGCGTAAGTTTTTGAAGGATTTATAGGTGTCCATTTTTTGTGGTCACATTCCCAAGGAATGTTAATTTCTATATCAAAAACACACCATTACTATACATTTCATATAACTTTTCCTTTAGCAATGTTTTTAGTATGGAATTAAAATTATCATAATGTAGCCTTACATTTGGAATACATAAAATTGTCATCTATAATGAAGAGAAAAAGTTAACAATGTATTCACTGAAGAATCTATTCATTAAGTCCATAAATATTATTGGTGAATTAGTTATCCTATATGAAGTCATTATGAACTTGTAGTTCATGTACCTTGTATGACAATTAATATTGTGAATGTCATCATTTTTCACCATTGCATGGTGATATCATGAATGAATATCGACCTTAGATAAGTATTGGTCTCCATGTATTTGATCAAACGATTCCATAATCTCTGATAGTGGAAAGTCGTTCTTTATGGTGATACTTTCGATATTATAATAATAACTGCATAGGTACATTTATTCATACATCTTGAAAAAAGGACTTGAACACCTCTTGGTGATGTGGTACACACCAATCATATGGAGTGGAAAAACAAAATTTTTATATATTCCTAGTGCAACATGGTTGATGACTAGGGTCATCTATCTAGAAAAATTACATAATTATTCACAGAATTATTATAATTAGCTTAAAAGTATATTATTGTTTTTTATTAATTTTATACAATCAAAGGTTTTTTTAGGAATAACGTAATGAAATAAAATAAATCAATACAAATATGATGATTCAATAAAATGAGATTGTAAAAGAATGAACTTGGACATGGTTTCAATTTTGGGTTCCTTCATTATTCATTATTGTTGTTTAAAAGTTATTTAGATTAATAGATCATGAAATATCAATCATTAACTAATATAATTATATTTCTTGTTTGAGTTACACTACGGGAAAAATAGACTTTTGCGACGTGTTATTTGCGATGGGACTAATTCCCATCCCAAATAGTCCATCCCATAGGTTATTTGCGACAGGGGGGGTCATCCCATCGCAAAAGGCAATGTGCGGTTTGGTGCGGGATGCACACGAAAGCGTAGGACGGTTATTTGGGACGGGGCATCCCCCTGTCGCAAATGGTTTGTCGGTCGGAGAGTATTTGTGATGGGTGCCGTCATAAATAAATGCAGTGGTAATTGGGTTTTTGAGACAGGACGTTGTCCCGTCGCAAAAGGTGTGTCGAGAGGTCATTTTTTGGTACGATTCCCATTGCAAAAACCGGTTTAACCACAGATAGCGATTAATGAAGACAAAGGTATTTGCGATGGACCCGATCGAAAAAGTACCTTTTGTGACGGGAAAACCATCGCAAATAGTCTCGTCGCAACTAATCTAACATATATATACCCCCATCCATTTTTCATTGTCTTCCTCTCATTTTTCACTTCCTCTCTCTCCCTGAACACTAATTTTAGAGTGACAATTTCTTCTAAGTTAGTTTTTTTAATGAGAAGTTGTGATGCCGCTTATATCAATATGAGATCAAGTTTAAAGGTATTTATATTTTCTTTAATTCCATATTAATTTCATTTTTTATGTTAATTTTAATTATTGTTGTTTAGTTTTAATTAAATAAGATTTAAATTATTTTGTTATCTGTATTTATTTGTAATAATAAATTGAAATTATTAATTGAAATTATTAATAGTTATTAATAATTAACAATTAGTAATTATTAATAATTATTAACGAAAATTAGTATCGTCTATAAATAATTACTTGTAATTTGTTATTTGTAATTAGTAGTAGTAAATTGTAGTTATTAATATCAATTATCGCTAATTAGTTGTAGTTATGATTAATTAGTAATAAATATGTTTAATTAGTTATAATTACGGGTAATTAGTAATAAATAAGAATAATTAGTAATAAAAAGAATAATTACTATTAAATATGTATAATTAGCAATAAATATGAATAATTAGTTATAAATATGAACAATTAGTAATAAATAGGAATAATTAAAAATAAATATGAATAAATAGTAATAATTATTAATAATTAGTAATAATTAGTAATAATTAGTAATAATAAGGAATAATTAGTAATAAATTGTTACAAATAGTAATAATAAGTTATAAATAAAAATAATTAGAAATAAAAATGAATAATTAGTAATAAATAGTAATAAATAGGATTATTTAGTAATAAATAGAAATAAATAGTAATAAATTAGAATAATCAGTAATAAATTGGAATAATTTTTAATAAATAGGAATAATTAGTAATAAATAGGAATAATTAGAAATAAAATGTAATAAATAGTAATAAATTATAATAAATAGTAATAAATAGTAATAATTATTAATAAATAGTAATAAAAATAAATAGTAATAAATGGTAATAATTAGTAATAAATAGAAAAAATTAGAAAAAATTACTAATAAATAACAATAATTAGCAATAAATAGAAATAATATGCAATAATTAGCAATAATTAGAAAAAATTAAAATTAATTAAAAATAAATGGCAAAAAATGCCAATAAATAGCAATAAATAGAAATAAATAGTTATAAAGAGTAATAAATAGTAATAATTAAAAATAAATAGTAATAATTAGTAAAAAATTGAAATAAATATTAATAAATAGTAATAATTAGTAATAATTAGTTATAATTATTAACAATTAGTAATAATTAGTAATAATTACTAATAAATATAAATAATTAGTAATAATTATTAATAATTAGTAATAATTAGTAATAAATAAAAATAATTATCAATAATTATCAATTATTAGAAATAATTTGAAATAAATACGAATAGATAGAAATAAATAGGAATAAATAGGAATAAATAGGAATAAATAAGAATAAATACGAATAAATAGGAATAAATAAGAATTAATAAGACTAAATAGGAATAATTAGTTATAATTAGTAATAATTAGTAATAAATATGTATAATTACTGATAAATAAGAATAATTAGTAATAAATAGGAATAATTAGAAATAAATAATAATAATTAGAAATTAATAGGAATCATTAGAAATAAATAGGAATAATTAGTAATAAATAGGATGAAATAGTAACAAATAGTAATAAATTGGAATAATTAGTAATAAATAAGAAAAAACTGTAATATATAAGAATAAATAGTAAAAAATAGGAATAAATAAAAAACAATAGTAATAATTAGTAGTAAATTGTGATAAATAGCAATAATTGGTAATCATTTGTAATAATTAGTAATAATTAGTAATAATTATTTATAAATAGTAATAAGTAGTAATAATTAATAATAATTAGTTATAAATAGTCATAATTATTAATAATTAGTAATAATTAGAAATAATTGTTAATAATTAGTAATAATTAGTAATAATTAGTAGTAATTTGTAATATGTAAGACCCTGAGATTTTATGAAAAATATTCTTTTTAATTTCATTAATGTCTTGTGTTGTACGCTATACCAAAAGGAGCGTTCACAACAGGCACCCTTGACTTGCCTTGCATTACACGCAATAACGACCTTCCTCGATAGCGTGTGTAGTAGGCAATAACGAGTTTCACTAAACAACAATATGCTATTAAAATATTATTAAAACTAGCCGTTATGAATAGTAATAACCACTTTTTGATATTGTGTAAATTTTATTTTTCAAAATGGACTTCATTTTTGGATTCGGAATATCGAAATTAGCTTGGGGTGAAATTTTGGTACTTTTCGGATTACTTTCATTTTCTGATGAATAGTGAAAATTACAAAATTTTAATTAAAAACAATCTTTTTAATAGAAATAATTAATAGTTATAAATTATTAATTTGAGCGGTTTTAAATTATATTTAGAATATATTTTTACAATTTAATACAGTTTTGGTCATTGGATAGAATTTCACATTTAAACCAGACATAAACAAGTGTCAATCTTTTCATAGTTATTATCTCTTAAGAACACGCTATTTGTTTTGACGACAGAATTAATTTTTAAATTAAGTAATGAAACTGATATGTTTTGAATTTGGTAAAGTATAAATCATTTTTTAGTTCATAATATCAAATATATCGTACGACTATTTTTTGGTATTTTTCTAGAAATTTCATTTTTTGATGAATAGTGAAACCCCTAAGTGGTAGTTAAAAAAATGAATTTTTCATAAAACCTAATTTTACCACTTCTGTGAGTGGAATTTCAAAAATCGTAGAGACATGGTTGATGTCAGTAAGTAAAATTTGGTTCAATGAGATGAAAACAATTTTTGGTGAATAGTAACTTTTTACTTTTTTTTACCACGGTTAAAAGTAAATATGGTAATTAAAGTAAAAAATTATATTATTATTACCCAAAAACATGTCTTAATTGTATTGGATAAGTGTAATTCGACCAAAAACAACCTTAGGAATAAAATATGACCATTTAGGCCAACTTGGATAAGATTAGGACATTTATTATTATTTTATTTAAAGAAGGGTTAAAATAGTTAAAATAAAAGTGTAATAAATATATCATTTTTAATATAGGGTTATACATAAGATATATACGACTATAAATATTCATTAGAAAGATTAAATATATTTCCTATATAATGGTATTTTATTTGTAATTTTTAGACATTAAATAATTTAATTTATTTATGACACAAAGACGATGCAGTCATTATCTTATTAGTGAAATATTTACATAATTGATTTTATAAATACCAAAATAAATAAAATTTGCGACTTTTTATGAATTACACTAATTTTATAGGTTAATATGACATGTTAGTATTGATTTAATTAACTTTTTACGAACTAATCATTCTGTTATGATTTAAAAAAATCAATTACTATATAGTGTCAAAATTGACATAAAATAGTTTTTAAAACAAATATTATATTATTAATTGTAATATTATTCTTAAAAATCTAAGGATCAGAAAAATGACTTAGATAAGGTTATATATATTAATAATAATCAACTTGGGGTTATTTTTCCTTCTTATAGTAAGTTTATTAACCTTATAGTATAAGAACACAAAAAGACACGGTAAAGGTAAAATTATCTAAATTAAAGTTAAATATAAATGATATGGTTAAAATAGGAACCTAAATTTTTCTAAATTCTATTTTATGAGAGGATTTCGACCCATAACCACCTTATCTTCTAAATAACTCAATTTGGAGCTATTTGAATCCGAAATTGGATTTATAATAAAAGAATAATTTTAGTTTTTCCAAAGGCGCCCCTATCCTCCCTTATAAAAGGGCACCTCCTCCCTCTCTTCCTCACTCCAATTTGAGCCTTCAAGCTCGTCCAAACCCTACCAAATTATCTTCTACACATTCCTACAAACATCTTAGAGGATTTGGTGTTCTTAAAAGACCAATATTAGTGCCCTAAAAGGAGATCTCAAAGATGTGCTTCAAAGAAGAGGTAATGTCAGTTACCGATTCTTTTAAATTTATTTCATCTTCCACTTCTTCTTCTTAGGTTGTTTCATTATGAAGTTATAAAATCAGTATCACTAATATACTGATTTGTTATTATAACTATGAAACAACCATATTTCAACATCTATCCATCCCACGAAAAACTAAATCATCGCGCGTGCGTACGTACGGAATACCGTCTCCACTCCGTGGTGTAATCTATTTTCCACCACCACCTTACTTGGATGGGTATAATGGTGTAAATAATAACTATATATGATTATTGTAAAGTGATATTGGTTCTGTAATAGTATAAATACACTCCAATAGAATTACACGATCATGAGAACGATATCATTGCTCATGCGTACGTACGGACTACCGTCTCCACGATGCGATGAGATTCATTCTCCATGTTAACCATTCATGAATGATTATAATGTATATATAATAAGTAATCATGAAATATATGACATAATAATGATACTGGATTTATGTGTATATATATGTATGTCATCTACTTAATTCCATTCAACTCAATAAGGATACGAAAACAACGTTCATGCTTATGTACGGCCTACCGTCTCCATGAACGGTGTATTTAATTCCATTTACTGATGTATTATATATATGTATATTATCAATATATATTATATATAAATAATGTTTTATATTCTGGAATTATTTAATCATGATCTAAGTAATCATATGAATAATTACAAGTCAAAACATGGACGACAAATGAAACGATTTTACCCAAAACGCTCTTTAACATGGAATTTACAAAAGAACGGGTAATATAATGTCATAAGTGAACCATATATAATATCCTGACAATGCGTATGATTCTAGAATAAGTCAATGACATTATTTAAATCATTATACAGGAGGTTCGTACACTTACGAAGAAAATCAGACCTAATGTAAGGGAAAATCTTGCAATCTCAATTTTTATCCGAGATTGTTTATACTTCAGAATTTACTGGGGAATATTTATCATCCACATCCATGTTTACTCAATATGTAATATTTATCTCCTTCTACAATAGTTTACATCCAATTTTACCCTTTAGTGAGTTTTTAGTAAAAAGATATGAATGTAAACTTTTGTCGTTTTTCGTACGAGGAACTTTTTGACTTTTCCGACAAAAGTACAAGAAGAATGTTTTTTAACTTATATGTAATGAATGGATTTTTAAAACATTATATCCAAGAAGAATCCTTTTCAAGTTTTCAAGTTTATTTTCAATCAACTTCAATTAGTTTAAAATTTTATGACATGTTAAGAAAGGAAAATGTTTCTTTGAAGAAGAAAGGATATTTTCCTCAAGAATTCATTTCAAGTGTTTTATCAAAACCATTTTTCATATAAGATAACATTATTTCATATGTGTATGTTTCAAGTAACATGTCTCTATGATTTACATGGTTTCACTTTTATTGTTATGAAATGATATCCATTTCTTTTATATGGATTATGTGATGATGTGATGATGTTTATGAAACCAATTTTATTTATTGGGTTATTATGAATGATGTATGTTTATTTTGTGGCACAAGTAAGAATGATTTCATTATAAGATGGGTGGGACCTATATCTCCCTCCAATGCATTGGGTGAAAATTTATATCTCATTATGTTCTTAATGGTTTCCACAATTATATGTTTTATTCCTATGCTATTTAATAATTCATAACATTTCTTTATGATGTATGACTTACGTACTTCCATGTTTTATGTCATTGCTCATGATTTTGATGTTTAAATATTATGTTCATGTTTTTAAGTTCAAATGTATATGGTTTGTTTTATTTTCCCCATGCTTACCCTTAATGAGCATTTGAGCTCACCCTTTTTATGTTTCTTTTACCCCAGGATTAATAGAAAGGTTTTAGGTAAGGAAACAAAAAGGGGAGGATCATTATGGGAGATGTTAAAGATCATTCAACATGATTAGAAGTTTATATTACATGTTTCCAAAGACACTAAACTATTACGGTCCTTGTGTGTCTAATTTTTTTATGTATTAGATATTCCAAAAAAGTAATGTAATGTCCATGTACGTCAGGCTTAGGGGCTCTACATAATAAATAGTAATAAATAGTAATAAATAGTATTAATTAGTAATAATTAGTAATAAATAGTAATAATTATTAATAATTAATAATAATTTGTAATAATTTTTAATAATTAGAAAAAATTAGTAAAAATTAGTAATAATTAGTAATAATATTTAATAATTAGTAATAAATATTAATAAATATTAATAAATAAGAATAAATAGTAATAAATAGGAATAAATATGAATAAATAGGAATAAATATGAATAAATAAGAATAAATTGGAATGAATATGAATTAATTTTGAAAAATGATAATAATAAGTAATAATTAGTAAATAATAAGTATAAATAGGAATAGATGGGAATAAGTAGGATTAAATAGGAGTAAATAGGAGTAAATAGGAATAAATAGGAATAAATAGCCACAATTAGCCACAATTAGCAATAATTAGCAACAATTAGAAAAAATTAAAAACAATTATCCACAATTAGAAACAATTTGTAACAATTAGAAACAATTAGAAATAATCAGTAACAATTAGCAACAAATATAAACAATTAGCAACAATTAGAAACAATTATCCACAATTAGCAACAATTAGCAACAATTTGGAATTATTTACAACAAATAGACACAACTAAGAACAATTAAAAACAAATAGGAACAATTAGGAACAATTAGAAACAATTAGGAACAATTAGAAAAAGTGAAAAACAATTAATAATAATTAGGAAGAAAATCAATTGTAATGAATTGTAATAACTTGTAATAACATGGCACAATTTACAGTGGATTGATGGAACTCATTTTTCCCGACGACACTTCTCCATTCAACATTCACTGACTCAAAACATTATGAAAAGTATGCTTCAACATTTTCATATCCAATCTAGTATGTACATGTTTGAATACGAATTCATAGGAAAACATTTTTCATAATGTGTTCAGGCGGTGACAGTTGCTAGAAGATGATTCACCAATGAAAATGAGGCTCTTTTGTCTGACGTCACATTTTCTTGCAACATTCTCACACAAAAATCACATAGCTCATAAATATGTTATGATCAACTATGATGAAATGACATCATTTGTAATGTGATTTCCCTATAACTTATTCTATAATTAATGCTACAATAAGTTAAATTATTTTATTTCTAGGTTATATGATAATCATATCAAGCAAAAACATCCACAAATTACAGCAGCTCCTCTTGAAGAACATAGATAAAAAATATATCAATGGTTAAAAAAATGGTAACATAAATTATTTATGGTTTAATATCCATTCTGTTTATTATTTGTAATATTTTTAATTGATTTAAAAATTTATGGGAGTCTCAACATGCTGATAAAATTGATATGTGATTGTGTATATTAAGCAACCCACCATAAAAAATGGATAAATATTAAAATGCATATATGGTGAATGGTTTTTGATTTCATACACGTTCATATGGGGAATCCATAAACATTGAGTAGTGGAGTTTTCTTGAAAGGATCGCATCATAGAGAAACTGAATTTGACTTTTATGAAATTCTGGATGAAATTATTGAGCTGTTTTATCTAAGAAATAATTACATAATGATGTTAAAATGTTGGTGGTTGTATACTAAGAGAGGCTTTCATGTTCATCCAACTCATGTAATCATATATACTAAATATAAAATACATCTTATAGTAAATGAACAATTTTTACTGGCTCAATAGGAACATCAAATTTATCATGCAAAGTACTATGATACTTCAAGAAAATTCAGTGATTGGTGGAGCATAATAAAAATTAAATCTCAGGAAAATCAGTTTACTCAAACTGAATGATGTTCCGCTGAAGTGGAAGGAATTATAATTTTTCAAGAGACTGCTCAAAGTCCCTCTTTTTCACAATGAGAATTGAATATCAATGATGACACTCCACAATTAAGGATCGATGATGATGAAGATGTTAATGATGTCAAAAATGAATTTTAAATGACAATAGTTGCTAAAACTGAAACGCATATGGATTTTGATGATGATGAGGAGGATGATGAAGAAACTGACATTGACAGCTATGATGATGGGGATAAAGATGGAAATTGACACAATTAAATGCTGGTTATAATAATAACTAATATATATCTATATATAATACTTATATTTAAATATCTGCTAACAACAATAATTTTGTGTTTCATATGGATCTGTATCTATTTCACGAGTTTCAGGAGGCTTATATACCTTTGGATGAGGGGGATTGTGGACCATCTAACCCTTAACCTACCGACGGTTCAGGGGTTTGTGGAGGGAGCGTTTTCTTTTGCGGCTGATGATTTTTGACCCTATCCTTGAGCGATGTCCAAGTCTTGGCTTCTATCCACACACACAGAGGTATGGTAACCTGTATATTTTTAGTTATATTTCATTAATTTGTTTTTATATATACTAATTCTTTGATAATTTTTCCCTTTTTCACAGTTTCTCACATGTAGTTATTTGACAGGGGAGCTATATCTTGCACAATTATTTTTCACAGTCATCGATCACATGGGAACATATTCCCGTTGATGTGTGGTGCAACATGTTCGATCATTGGCTGGTAGGTAAATAAAGAATTTTTATTTTGACATTATTTTATTATTTAATTGATATTATAAATTAATTATAGGGTTTTTGCTATCCCATCAATGATATCATGCATGACGCTATCCACGCGGCATGGATGTGTCTATGTGTGACCGTTTCCTTCAGTTTTTGAACAATTTTAGAAGAACAAACATTAAGAAAGAAGGAGTGACATAGTTTGATGAGTCGTGTAGAGACCACCGACCAGAGTACATTTCATCTCAAATTTGGGATGGATTATGTTTACACTAGTTGGGTGGTAGATTTCAGGGGAAATATTCACTAGGACAACAGAACTGTGGGAGATAAGAGGTGACATATCGAGCTTGTAGTCATACATTTAGTACGCATAGAGAGCATTTTGTAAGTATATTTTTTATATATTTTATATAACATTAAATATAAATAGTTTATTTTATATTTATTTAGGTAGTCGAATATCCCGATATTACGTAGTTTGATGTTTATCGGAGGATGTATAGTGATCCAGCCACTAGAGAGATTACAGTTGATTTCCAACATTAAATTGTGGTTAGTATTATTATTTTTTAGTTTACCAATTAACTGCATATAATATTTTCATCATTTAAATATTAATTTTAATTGAAGGAGTCATATGAGATTGCGACCTCTCAGACATAGGCACAGAGTCAAGACAGGATGACTAAGAAGACTAGTGTCCACCATTTCGAAGAGACGACATAGATGCGGGCAACTTAGTATGGCTTTGATAAGAGTCGAGTTGTCGGTACCGTCTCTCATGTGTCTTCTGGTACTTATTATGGTACCATTACAATGTCGACATCTAGCTCAAGAGGATCTCATACAAGGGAATCTTCTTCTACATAATAGTATTAGGAGGAGATACAACTCAGTCTGAGCTTATTGAGAGTCTATAGAAGAAGCATGAAGAGATGCATCAACAGCCGCATCAGCAGTATGAGGAAGAGAAGCGTCGATGGTAGCAGTAGAAGCATCACGAGTAGAAGGAGAACATGGGTCTTCTAACTTGTAGTTTAGGGATGGAGTTTCCTCCACTATCTCCTATAGCTCCTCCACCTCCTCCAGAAGACGTCCCCCTAGTGATTTTATTATCTTAAAAACTTTTGAATTGAATATTTATTTTAATATGAACTATTTTCAATTTCTTTCTTTTATAATGGTGCAAATATTTCCTAATTTAATTTTTTTCATTATATTATTATTTTTTATTAGCATTATATTTTATAATATTTGTTTATTTTATTATTAATGAAAACATTTAATGATATATTTATATTTTTTTATAAATATTGAGAATTGTAATAATTTTTAATTTTTTATTATTTTAATAAAATAAATTTTAATTATTTATAAATCATAATTTTATTAAATATATTTTTTTTGAATTATATTTATATAAAAAATTTTCTTTTACTAATAATATATATATATATTTTTTATAATATTAATATAATTATTTTCATTAATCTTAATTTTATTAAATATATTTTTTATTATGTTTAGTATTTGCGATGGGACCTTTAGCGACTGGCTCCCATCATAAATAATTTAAATATAATTTTTTATTAATAGTATTTGTGACGGGCCCCTCGTAAAAGGTTTATATATATATATATATATAATGTATATAATAAGAGAACTATTTACAACGAGACAGTTCACCATCACAAATAGTATTTCTGACTGGGACGTCGTGAAAAATTTATTTATATATAATGTATATAATCATAGGATTATTTATGACGGGTCAGTTCCCCATCACAAATACATTTTTTTGTGACGGCCCTATCATAAAATATATTATTTGCGACACTGTTTTCTACAATGGGATTTTTGTGATGGGGCCCTGTCGCTAAAGCCTTTTTACGAAGGGATCCCGACGCAAATTGACCGTCTCAAATATATCTAATTCCAGTAGTGTAATTTTGATTTTAAATGAAAAAAATTTTAATTTCTATTATAATCAATGCTGATAACACCCCTTAACTATATGTGTGGAACCATCCAGGACCTAGCTCCACCATATTACATTCCATCTATTGAATATATCAACCTCACTATATGAAGTTATTATGTTCAGTGGATGTGAGTTGAAATATTTAAACAAAAGAATATAAATTATTTTGTGATCCATGTAATGGTGAAAGACCACAACACCCATATATATAACTCATAATCACTATAAATAGATTCATATTATTAATTAATTTAACCATGTCATTTTGGAATATCAAATACTCCCACAAGGAAATTTCTCAGGTCCATATCCCATTATGAGGAGTGTGAGATCAATTAGTAGAAAGATGAGAGGAACAAAAGAAAATAAAATAAAAATAATGATGAAGAAAAGAAATATTGAATAATTTAGGTGGAAAAAAAACATAAATTGAATAAAATGAAAATTCATGTATAACATGTTTTATAAATGAATCTACAAAATTAATAGAAGAATAAAATTAAAAGAAAGAAAATGTAGTTCAGCCTCTTCAAATGTGATGCCTTCTTCCCTTTATTGAACTCTCCCATAAATAATGGAAGGATACTATTATTTATAGAGGGAGTGATCCTAGATTCTCTCAGTAAAATTTTATCATAATTTTTAAATCCCATTGATCACATATTTTATAGGTATGTAAAATTCTGAAGGAAAATGTTTCACAAATATCTCAGTGGTTTCCATTATATTTGTATCATGGACCAGTGGGGGAACAAATTTTATCACGTATATAGAGTGCATGGTTAATTCATTGAATGTGGAATCATGGAATCATCTTGAAGGATGAAACAAGAAAAATGAATCATCCTACAAGTCATCTATACATAATAGTTACTGAATGAAGATTTTTAAACCATGTACTCCTTAGGTGGCTTTCATGGTGATCATTCATGGTCCTAGAGGTGATCAATGGTGCTTCTTGGAAAATTAAGTTATTCTTAGATCAAGTTATAGCTTCATAAAGAATAAAAATAGTGTACTCAAACTATGTGGATGACAGTGGAATTGTTATATTTAGTGTTATCGATGAAGAACCGAGGTGTTCTATGTATGAGTGAGGGTGTTTATTACTATAGTAAGAATGAAAAAATGTAAGTTAAAATTAACAATATGAATAGTTTGGTTATCTGAAATAGAAAATTATATGTTATTACACTATCTTTTATTTTAAGATTCATTTTACCCCTCGCTCATAATCATTATTGATTACTGGCTCCTAGTTACACATGTAGATGCACATATGGGTTATGACTCCACTCACGACTCACGTAGGCCTTGAACTAGACTATTCAAATCCACATGATCCTACATGTGGTCCACACTCACCATCGCTTTATATAATCACCCCCTATTAGATTCATGTTTGACCAAACCACTCTTTGGATGGGTATGGGGAATGAAATCTACTAGTTGAGGTCAATCCTTGGGCTGTCCTTGTTTTCTACGATAAAAAATATTAAACAATCATAATAAGATTAAACAAAATTATTTCAATAAATGAAATAATTATAAAAAAACATATAAATTCCCATTAATTACTAATTTTTAATTCATAAAATTATAAATAAACATTGAAATGTCTAGGAAAATTCATTAAAATGCAATAAAAATCATTAGAATTTGTTTTAATGAAATCATGAAAATATAAGTACATCATAAAGTACGTGGGTTTGTAAACACTTTATCCAAATTCTCATGTTTATTTTTGTTCATCTATTAATGTTCAAAAACATCCATTCCATCTAGAGTATGGGATATTAGGATGGATTAGGGTATGAACATGATTGAATAATCATCATCTTAGCTAAAAGGAAGATAATGAAATTCTTCAGAATGTTTTTAAAATTAATTCCCTTACAAAGGGAATTTTATCAAGGATTATATTTCCTATAGTATAAATAATTTGAGTAATATACACTTACAATAGAGGATATAATATACATGCTGGCTAATTTATTACCATGGAAGATTCATCTTCCTCATATCACTTGTATAGAGTCGGAGAAAAATTCTTGATATCAAGGGTGATTTCGTTCTTGTTTCAATTAATGTTGTCTTTATATAATGAAATCCAATCCATACCCATAACTTCATATAATTCTACTAAGGTAAGTATCATAATGTTAAATGGAAAATTAAGCCCAAAACTAAGGATATGGTCGACGATATATACTTTTGATGCAACAAATAACTCATTTTCTATCTTCCATGATAAATATCCTTCAATATTTTTATATGGTGTTTGAATGGATCTGGTAAACATAAATGATAAGAAAAAATTAATAGAAGTAGAGTCCAAATGTATATTTTCTATCCTTTAAAAAATAAATATTCTACCTGTTACCAATATATTATTGGGATTCACCTCAGTAGTTGCAAATGTGTAATATCACCATTACACTCTATGCCTTAGTCATTATTGTTGTTGGATATTGTAGACAGCCCTTGGCTTAGGATATTGTTTAATAGATTCTATTTTCTATATAGTTGATACATTAGACAATATTTTGAGTATTTAATGAAGAAAATATCTCTCCCATTACATTGGTGTGTTTCTCCCTCAAACAATGGATTCCTAGGTACCCTTCCTTCCCACACCTAAAACATTTCTTTGTCCTATTTTAGAAATTTTAGATATTACATTTCTTACACTTTTGAAAGGTAGGATATTGGACTTTCATTTCACTATTATATTTCCATATCATACTATTAAAATTATAATCTATTTTCTGCTTCATAAACACATCAGTACCTTGAGTTTCACTAATCGTCATATCAGGTTTGAGGGAATATCTCAGAATTTCCTCATAGCTATCAATGTCTTTAATATCCAACAATTATCATGGAATTTTTCATATTTAACAAATAATTAGTCCACTTTACATTCAATTGAATTGAAAAAAGTTAGACGCGTATCATGAATGTCTTATGTTGTTTTTTAAATTTTCAAAATGGATTTGTTATCCTTTTAATAGAGAATAAAGAAGTACCTCTCTATTTTCAGTCAGAGAGTTCATGGAAAATATTTATGAAAAAAATAAAAATTAATTCCACTATATCATTTTGATATCTTCGTAAATCTTTATACATTTGGAAAATGTACACCACTGATCAACTTTTACCTCTATATGATATACTATAAAAATGACCTTACCTTGATAATAGCATTAACAGATAGAAAATATGTTTTCAATTATGTTGATACATTTCTCTATGAACTAGGGTTAGAAAGCTCCAACGAATGTCAAAAGTCTTTGTAGCATAAAGATACCAATTTCAAAATTATATTTCATAGGGGGTTTAGTAATCCCTGATTCAGGTTTCAGTTCAATACATCTGATAATTGATAATGTATTGCTATGATCTTTGTGATTTGTGCTCCATTGGTGTTGGGTATTTCATTTGGGAAATCATATAAGTGTTCATTCCATTGGTTGTTGACATAGTTCCACATATAACCAATACTTGACTAAACATAAACGAAAAAATTGGGATGCTAATTTTTTAAACTACTAGAGACATATGAGGGATATTATGAACATTTAAGGGATAACTCATAAATGAAATTCCTTCCATAAAATGTTAATTCATAAGTTTCAATCTATGTTATCCATAATCTATTTCCGAATGTATAATATTATAAGAATTTTTCCCAATAATAATGATTCATTTTGAGATTTTATATTTACTAAGTAATATACCCAGGGAGTGTCAAATTTGGTGTGTAGTATGAATTGTTATCATGCACCAGTTGATGACCATGTCCATTTCAATGCCCTAACTTAATGGTTATTACCCCTATAAATGTCTATGCCAGAGCCAAATCTACTTATTGTATCCAGACGGGGTTGTAATTTATTTAAAACCAATGACACTATACATTACCAATATTAAGAGAAATTTTTATATATTTATTCTTTTCCTTAAGGATTTCAAAAGATTTTTCTAATAATAATCTAAAAAATTACTATCCTTTTCTCACATACCAATTATGACAACACATATATTTAATACATCATAATTCATGATTTATTATACAATGGTTCACATATTAAAATTTTAAAATATCAAGAATCCTAGTGTCTTTGGGAAATTAGGTACATATAATAACAACTTCATATAGGAATATAGTGATATTATTGAAAACATTCATAACATGTTCCTAAAATTCCATCATTCTAACAAAAAAACACTCGATATCATGGGAGTATATATTAAAGTGGTAATCATTAAATAACTACAAGGAAAAATAAAATAATATTAGATCATAATGCATTTAATACAATCCAATTAACATATAATGGTAATATACTGGGGTTGATAATCACAATTGTGAGCAATAGGGCATGATATAACATGATATCATAATCAAAGTAGGGGAATGTGGAAATAACCTAAAACGTGCCATTATACACATAAATCAAGGTTAAAATACATGAAAATATATCATGGTGTTCTAAGGATATCCTCTCATGCCCCATACATTGAATATCATTAGATTAAAACAATACCCAATGCATTGAATGGGTATATAATTCCAAACTCATCCATCACATTCATATAAAGTACGTGCATAAGTTTTCTACACAGATCTCTCAACATAGTATCATATTTCGTCAATATTAACACAAAGGTTATGGATTAAGGGTTATATAAATTTAAATACCCAATAATATATGGATATATAAAACTATTTGAATACCTTTGAGTGGAAATGGGAATGGGTATTCACTAAAATAATTTTTGGAATGGAAAATTATAAGATATTATATAACAATAATTATAGTACATAAACATTCATAAAAAGGATTAATTCTAGTTAATAGGGTATTTTACTACTTTTAAATCATAATAATGATAATATAAATATTTTAGAACATAATCTGACATGAACAGTTATAAATTAATAGTCATAAAAAGAATGTGCTGGAATAAAGTAGAGATGGAGTGGATTCCTTACATTGAGTGGATGCTTTTAAATTATTGAGAGGAAATTATTAAGAGCTTGGGGGAATATTGGGAGGGTATATAGATGAGAATGATTATTTATTTCATCATCTAAGGGTTTTCGATGAATATTAAATGGAGAAATGGTGGGTTTATATAGAAAAATATTTTACATTTTTATATTAATTTCCCAAAAAATTCCTTGAATCAATATGATAATGAAATCAAACCCAAAAAACGTTATAATAGTGGGTTCCTAGACCAAACTGAACAATACTATATTATTAACATATCTTTAATACAATTATTTGTGCATAATGTAACCTTTCCATAATAGTGTTGATATTTCTGTTTCCACTAATTTTTTGGAAATTTCATAGATTAATTGTTATATCATATGGTTATAGAAATTACTATTCTATAATGAGAACCTTGAGAAAAAATATTGATAATCATAAATTTATTTCATG
Source organism: Viscum album (assembly GCA_963277665.1). Lineage (NCBI taxonomy): Eukaryota > Viridiplantae > Streptophyta > Magnoliopsida > Santalales > Viscaceae > Viscum > Viscum album. Next base: position 1,699,037,723 of record OY728137.1, on the reverse strand, counting down.
TAGGAATGATACATCATATATAAGAGACATAGTTAGTGCCCCACTATCAGGTGTGGGGCTCTTAGGAATTGTGACTTACTCTCATGAAGATCACTCTTTGTGATCTATAGATGGTGAGATCCTGAGGAAATACATGCCAATAGGAACCCTGAATTTTTTAGGTGCATGGGTTGTTCCTATATATAAACTTATGTATTGAATTCCAAACTTTATACTATTATAATTGTGTGTCATTTGTTAACGTACATTTAATCAGTGATAAATCCATGACATTAATGTCATAGAATCATACCATGAATTGGGTAAATAATTGGTGGTATAGTCATGGATGAATGGGAAATGTATATATTTTTTATTTTGAGTTGAGAAATTGATTTTTTATTCCATGTTTATCAAGATGATATTACCTTAATAAATCCATGGACATGGTAGTCAAAGGAACGTCAATATAGTTATATCAATAAATAATAATGTAAGAATTGATGATGATATATGTTGGACTCCACATGCTTTAATCGTGTTTTAATGATCACAAATCCTATTACTTTTAATTAATCTCAATCTTCATTGACTATCGTGTTTATTCTCCCCAATCTCAATAATAACTACACATTAGGTTTTAATTAATGCAAGTCTTATTGATGTTAATTATTCTATTTAGTATTTAAAAGTCTTATGCATGATCACTAATCTCACTTATATTATCAATCCTTTATATTTATGATTCACGTTCTCTTACTCTCTACTGATAATGATTAATCCATATTCTACATATTACTATCTATGTCTAAATACATATATTTATCTAAGTATATAGACACCGTGATGTTTGACATAGTAAGACCGACTGTGTACAAGACACAGTCACAGTCAAGCAGACACCGTGAAAGACAAAACGTGATGCAGACACTGTGACGGACGCACCATGACCTAGACACCATGAAGGAAAAACCGTGACCTAGACACCGTGAAGGACACAGTATGACCGAAACACCATGAGGTAGACATTGTGACATGGATACACAGTGAATCGCAAGTCGTGGAGCATATACCAGGAAGAAGACACCGTTTACATAATCATTGTGACACCATTTGTTAAAATTTTAAAAATATTGTTTAAATAATGCTAATATCCATATTTGATGGTTTTAATGTAATTAATGTAATTTAATGATAGTTGTTGATATTTCCGGAACTCGTATCTCATACCTAAGAAAATGGAATCATTTCCTACTACCAAATATCATGGAATATAAGGAATATTGAGCTGCAGTACATGTGAGCATGTGTGAAAATATACAATGAGAAGAACTTACATACACATGAAAACTTATGAAACATGAGTGCACTGTGCTGAACTAGAAGAACAATCCTGAGCATGAAGAAGAGATTACAATACTTACAATGAACTCTCGTGAGTACAATCCAACACCTCTGAAGAACACAAGAACACCACCTGAAATATGACACTCTGTTTTTCAACAGAAAAATCGGAGAAGGACTTAGAAGCTGTTCTACCGAATCCAAATATTCTAGAGCTGCATTGAAAATCACTAGAGCTTTTTAAACTCTTACATGTTCTCTCTAAGTGATTTGTTTATTTACTTTAAAGAAGTGTGGTGTACTCTGTATATCTCTTTCACACACACACTGTCTCCTACACTAAACTGGAGGATATCAAAATACTCACTCCAAAACTCTTAACTATTGTTTACCCACATCAACTCTGGAAGAGGTCATTGTGTGGCCTATTCTTTATTTTGTTTCCCACAACGAACAGTGGTAGAGTTCCCTGCATTGCCTGGATAGTTTTGTAAACTGTTGTTAACCCCGATCCAGGGTGTGGATCAAATTTATATAAATTTGGAAGGACTAAGTCTCGGCTTGAGACTGAACCTCTTGTTATATCTGCTGTACATCTTTAGTTTAAGTTTAAATTATACAACATATATCTTTTAGATTCCTATGCTGTTACTTTGAAATAAAAAACCATTTTAATGTAACTTTGATAGTTAAATTTGTAGGTGTTTACAATTATTGTAAATCATCAGGTTAGTTTCAAAAGGCATTTTAATATTGTGGTTGAATTAACTGATATCTAATAAATCTTTGAGAATCTAAGTGAACATTTACAATTTGTATAAATTCACTACAGATTAACTTGTTTTATAAATTGGGGGATTATAAATAGATAATATTTTAACAGAAATTTTAATTGGAACTCAATTCACCCGCCTCTTGAGTATCCACTCCGACCAACAATATAATATTTTCATATTAATTTAAGAGATATCATGAGACCAAGAGTTTATATTACACACTGTGTGTTTTTTAGAAAACATTTTATTTATTATGATTTTCCTTTATCCCCATAGGGTCCTTGATGGTCACCTAGACTCCACTCATTATCTTTGGGTAATATTCACTACTATTTACAGAAAGTCCTAGTGTGTTATATACAATATCATATTCAAGAGTCTTTGTTGTTCTAAAAAATAGGTGTATGGAACATTGTGGACCTCAATTTTATCACATAATATATTTTGTATATATTAAAAGTATGTGATAAAAATTTAAATGACATTATGACTGAGTTATTTTATCATAACATATCATTTATTTGATATTTACTGAGAATTGGACTTATAAAAATTTGTGACCCCTTTTTAGATACATTAACATTCAATATATAAGCTGAGAAGTGATCAAATTCCATTGAATATTCATTCCAATGGATTAATAACATCTTATATAATTTTTTCCACAATATAGTGTGATAAAGACACCATCCAAGGAATTGATCTAAGACAAAATATACACATAATAGGAATAATTTAATGACCCAATGTTTAATCAATTGAGATTCCATTATTATAATTATGTACTATATTATAATCACATTTAATCACAACAAAATTTACTACTAAGTAATATGTGACCTTGAAACATAATATTTTCACTTCTGTGATTTTAATATCGAAAATATGACACACACGGTTGTGATCAGTAAGATTTTTGGAGTCCGACAAGACAAACATTATTTTTGGTGAATAGTAACTAACCCTTTTAAATAGTAATGTTACCCTTATGAATATGAATATGACTGTTATGAATATTAAATCATCCACTTGAATATTTAACATTACCAATGAAAGTATAAATAAAATTTATCCATCTTATAGGTTACCTTTTGATATAATTATTTCATAGTTGTTATATTTTCATGAGTCATGTATATTTAATTACAATTTTATGATTAATTTAATAATTTAATGAAAAATTATTTTACAAAAATATATTCATAAAAAAATATTTAAATTATTTATGATTATATTATAATTTTAATATACTTTAATGAAATTTTCTAAGTGTTAGAAAATCAATATTCATTTTTAAATTTGAATTTTGAAGTAAAATATAATTTTTATTAAAAATAAAATATAACTTATTATGAAAATTATTTTCATGAAATGGACATCATCTATGAATTCTACATGTCAAAAAATGTTTTGGGTGAATTTTTTGTATTTTTCTGAAAGACGTGACATTCTAGTGAATAGTAAAAGATAGACATTTGCTATATATATTTGTTATATATTAAATAAAAAACATATTGAATCATATATGATGTAATAAAATTGGTTTTAAACTCACTTGAACATATTATTTGTTTTCCACATATATCTATAATATTTATTTTCCTGATCAAAATATTAATATTGTAAATAATATATTGAGAAAACCCTCCTATCCTCCACTATAAAAATGACCCTCACCCCCATATTCTCTTCACTCCTATCAATCCTTATAACATGTCTAAATTATTCTCAAATATCAATATAATACCCTCTCACACGACAATACTTACCTTGGTATTTTCAATAGGCAAAATCCTTTACACTAAAGAGATTGTCAATGAATATTTATTCAAGTGGTAAATTCATCGGTCCCTTTCTTTTAGATTTAAACAGGATCCATTTTTTCATTCCTCAAATACATTCATCCAAATTTTATGATAAATATACTTCAGTAAATGTACTATAATGTTTTATAATAATTGTATAATTCATCATCATCTCTCATTTACCTTCTTTTTATACAGGGAATAAAAACACCATTAAGGATGTGTTAATTTCTCACATTCAAGCCAGGCAGTTTTTCATTTTTCATTACAATAATAAATTCTAGTCATAAAACTATTTTTATGGTCGAACTAGACTATAATATGTGTATTATTTACATATCACAGTTTTTATTCTTTTTTACACATGAAATTAATTTGAAAAGAAATATGTGTTTGATGTGATTTAAAAACTGCCAATTAACCAATCCATTAATCAATAAGGATTTTTAGAATGATTAATATACACTTTAAATAAAAATAATAATTTTATAACCAGGTAATATATTTGATGATCACTAATAGCATAAAAAATTATATATGGGAAACCATTCCAATCTTATATGTTCATCCATACATGTATATAAGTAAACATATCATGAAAACCAATGAAACAAATAATGAAATTGAACATATTTATCCCTAAAAACAGTCATGAATGAACATAATATGGCATTAATAAATCAATTAAATATCAAATATGTTTTGGATATATCAAATAATATATTTAATTTTTTTATCTAGGGCATTATGATCAATGGATGAACACCTTCATACTTACGGTAGTGGATTATACCCGAACCTCAGTTATTCCTTTCCATTTCTCTATCTATCTTTTTATCAATCTAAAGTTATCCATTATTTTAATATATATATATATATATTCATAATTAATTTTATATGTTCCAAAAAAATTAATCAAGATCCATTCAACAATCACTTTTTTGGATATACATATTTTTTTTATAGTTCTCTTAACAATTATCCCCGATAAAAATGTCTATTTTAAGGGAAATTATCTAATTTCTTACACAATTTCACAAACACACTATCATCTATTTTAAGCAAAAATATTTTTATAAAATTATTATTTTTATTATGAAAATATTCTTATTTCAATATATATTTTATGTAATTGATCATTTCCTTTGAAATTTTAAATGATTTTAGTGCTTTCAATAAAATTGCACCAAAATGATTTAATGTTAAAATAAATTAGATTATATTTTTACATGTTGTCACTATTTTTTTTAAATAAATTACCTTGTTATATCTCTATATACCCTTATGAATGTCTTAGTATGTTTTAATTCATTTCTTTCTTGGAAACATGTTTGATACTCCCATTTATTATGTTTTAGGACATGATTATGATACTCATTTATTTCCATGGGTACCCTTTTGTTATATATATTATTGAATATATATGATTCTTTATTTACTAAGAATAGTCATTAAAATTTATTGATTTGTGCTCCTATAATGTTTTCTAATGAATTTGTTAAATTTGAGTCTCATGAGATGCTATGTACAACAATCTTGGTGGTTATCCGTCACTCATGCAACCATGTGCAATGGTCTTGGTGGTTAACCTTGACATGTGATCATATATGTGAAATGATTCTTGAATCATGCTAATTTCATGTTTTTTGTTTCTACCACATTACTATGACTCCTTGTTTTTAGGATCTCACATTAATATGATATGATTCCATATGTTTCATGACTTTTTATATCATTATGCCCTACCTTATAACCCATGTACTAAAGCATTATTCTTATATTTATTCTATTTCTAGGATTTTAGCTCATAACATTGTTTATGTTATCCCTAGGTTATCAAATGAATATGTGTGAGAAAAAAGGAATTTATGGGATCTATATAAATACTAATGAATGAAATTTCATATTTAGTTCCATATTTTATGTTTTATATACCCATTCATCCAAGACACTATACATTACGATACTAGGCTTGTAATATGATTTTTTACTATGCATAAAATCTTGTAATGATATGTGTAAAATTATAGGGACAATGTATTTGGTATCATATAATGGCCTTGTTATTTTTATAGATTATGAATAGAAGAAATTAGTGAGAACCTTAGGGATAAGACTAATTATATGAAAACATCCCAAAATTTTGTTAAGTGTAGATTCTGTGGTTTATTAAGAAAATAAATCCCTTTCAGAATATGAAAAGGTTGACATGGCAGTAGTACAGATTTATCTAGGGGTAAAACTCAAAAACACTACTTTGAACAAGACTCGAACGAGAATCAGTGCACAACAACGACCATTGTTGCACTCTTAGTTTAACACTCATTGTGGTTATGTCGTGGTAAATTCATGATCGTTGTATGAACCATTAATATGGGAACAAAAAAATCCTATAAGAATATTTTTTATGTAACATATTAACGATAACCTAATTTGAAACATATGGAATCACATATTAGTATATAATTTTCCTTCAATATTTATCATTTTATGCATAATTAATCTTCTTAATTATTAATAACTAGGTATTCATGCCCTCTAATTGTATGTTATTATTCATAGTTAAAGAAGTAATATAGAAGAACATGTTCCAACTATCAATGTCATTGGTAATGTGAATATTTCAATAATAATATTCTAAATATTATGTCAGTGGGTTCTACAAAAATCATGATTATACTTGCTCAGCTGCCTCAATTTATTAATATTAACTTGAATCATGTGGAAATCCCTCTTCCTCCAAGGAAAGAGCATTATGATGTTGAATCCTTCATGTAGAAAAGGCCTCCCTTGTTAATTAGAACTTATGATCCCCTCCTCCTGGAATAGTGGATTATCTCCATAGAAAATATATTCCTTTTCTTCCAGTGCTTATATGATGATAATTCCATGCTAATGTTATATAGTTTTGATGGGTATGATGATCAGTGGTGGACTCTGATCAAGAAAATGAAGCCCATGAAGAAATTGATTCCATGGATTAGGAGGAATTCCAAACAATGTTTTTCAATAATTTTTTTCCTTTTAGCATCCATATCATGTTGGAATGATAGTTCATTGGAAGTTAGAATAAAGAAGATGAGTCCATTGAGACATATAACGAAAACACCAGAAGTCTTTCAAGATAAACCTCAAGCATTGTCCTGGACACCGAGATAAAAATGATCCCTTCTATAGTGTACTATAGTCGTGTATTCAAAAAAATTGGTGATTTATGACTTTTATAGATATAAATATATTGTCTATGATTCCCTCAATGTTGAAATACATATTACATAACATCAATGGTCACATGGTCCCAGTGGAAAAAAAATCAAAAAATGGAGTCTAATATCGTCAGTTTGGAAAATAAATCCCATGATGGAATGATGATAAAACATCCCATGTTTCAATATTGTTTGAAGAAGCATCCTAGGAACTATGTAATGGGACCATGAAATTGCTTAAAATGTTTAACATTGGGTCAACTTGCTCAGAAATATCCAAGGTATATGAATAATACCAAAAATTTTGAAGAAGAAATGATGGTTGATATCAACACTCAGCCAACAGTGTAGTGTTAAAACTACAAGGATCATGGGAATTATGCGAAAAATTTCCATAAGACAATGGTTGTTAGAGGAAATCAACAATAACCTCCACAGAAACATGGAAGGGCTTGTGTTATCCCTAGTACTAAGGTGGAGCAGGTTAGAGATGTTGTGATAGGTATGCAAGTTATTTATTCATGAGTAGAAATAACACTATTTTATTCTAGTTTTACCCATTCCATCAAATCATGAAAATTTAGTAGAATTATTCAAACACCAACAAAAATTTTTGTTGTTGAGTTATAAATGAATATAAAAAATGAAAAATTATTACATTAAAAGTATATAACTCATTCCTAGATAACGTTTTTAGACTGAACTATAATGCCCTGACCGTAGTTTTCAAAAGATAGGGAATTATTTTGAACATTTGAATAATTACAGGAAACCCATATCCTAATGTGATGAATTAGTTTAATAGTTTGGAAATAATATATAAATATAGAAGTTCAACATTACAACTTGAAAGGATATTCTATATATCAAGTTCTTCGGAATCAATCATAAACTTCCAGATTATCCTTACTTGTCATTCATAAAATTAAACTTCACTAACTTGGAAAAAAAGAAAATATAATAAAGTAGTGAGCAAAGATTCTCAGTAAGGATAAGTAATACAGTGAAAGTAGAAAAAACATAAAAAATATGGATGGTAAATAACTGAATAACATGCCTTTAAAAATGAACTTGAATATATTATTGTATTAATTAGCGATTACAAAATAATTCCATAATTACGTGTATTCTATTAGTTTAATAATACCATCGACTATCAATTATTGTTCCATAATTAGGGAAATGAATAATATTAAACATTCTGAAATATTATTTCAGGGTCATAGCCAAGACATTTGAAATTGATTAATGTCTCAGCTAAAACCCTATATGAAAATGGGAAAGGCCCTGAACAAGTCCATATCTATTTTGTCCCCTGAGACCTACTAATGCATCAAGGGGCTATAGAGGTCCCCACCAATCACAAGCTAATTCCAATTCATTCCTCAAAATGATGGTGATAAACAAATACAACATTAATATATGAAATAACATTACATAATCTGTACACATAAAGACTAAACATTCTGAGTAATATAGAGAATGGATTAAAGATATCACATTTGTAATGCCTCGACCCCAGTTATGGGAGTTAGTGCATTATTTTAATACATTGGAATGATTAAAAGGAACCACATCCAAAAAAGTTGATTAGTTTAGCAGTATTGGAAAATAGATCACATACATGAAAATTACATTACACATTAGAAAATAAAACACAACATAAATGATCTTTTGAGAATGCCATTAATCCCTTAGCTTATCCCTTCTTATCAATCATAATATACTTATTCACATCCTAGGAAAAATAAAACATAGAAAGAGGTGAGATAAGATGCTCAATAAGGTTAACAATATAGAAGAAACATTCATAAATAAGAATAAACATTTAAGTCAATGTATTAGACTAAAATAATTCTTTTTAATCTTAAACTTCTCCATAATATAAAAAATGTAAAATCAAATAATTCCATTTACTTATTCTCATAGATATTCTACTAGTAGAATAATCACATGAAATATAAATATCCACTTTCATAATGATGGAATTAATAATGTTGGACTTTTATTTCTATATCAAGGCATCGAGCCAAGAATTAGGGGATAATTGTAACCTGACTCCGACCCGGAGAGCCTCTATAACTGAACTCCAACCTGGAGAGCCTCTGTAATCAGACTCCAACCTAGAGAGCCTCTGTAACCGGACTCAAACCTAGAGAGACTCTGTGACTAGACACCAACCCAGAGGGTCTTCTCTAACCGAAACCCAACCCGGAGGGCTTCCTATTACTGGTCCCCAACCCGGAACATACTATTTCAACACATTAATATAAAGAAGAGGTTGAAATATAACATAAAAATTAGTATTAAAATTAGGACACGAAATGTCAATACATTAACCCTAAACCTTGAGTGGCATAAAAATAACTCATCCACAGTCAAAAATATCAAAAAACTTTAAATACAATATGGATTATTTAAATCATAATAAATCAACTTCAAAAAAGTGTAAAATTTATCAAAGTATGTTGACATAGATGAAATCCAAACTATTTGATAGAAATATATCATTATATTTTAAAATAATTTAAGTGAAATATAATTATAAAGAATTTTTTTTTGAAAATATTCTTATAAAAGTGTAAATGGAAGATTCAACGATTTCATAATGGCGGCAAATAGCTGCACTAACCGTATAAGTTAAAAAACACTATTACCTTATTTTTGTCGAAACAGTCTTGAAGTACCTTATTTGGAAAACGACCGAAAGATTCCTTTCAAAATAATATAAGGTAAAAATAAGTTTATAAATGACTTTAACCCATTGACTGTTAAATAGTAAAAATGTTTTGAATTACATTTTTATGAGAACATAGATGTGGATCATAAAGAGGTCCCAGTAGATAATTTCGTACAAAATCATCTGATAATAAAGCAATTGTAGAATTAAACCTTAACAATTTGGTAACTCATTAATAATACACCCATTCAATGGATTTGTAAATACCCATATATTAAATTAAATTACACAAGGAATACATTCCTGGCTTGACCATACACAACACAAAACGAAATAGTGTCAATACAATGTGAATCTCATGGGAATAATTAGTGAGATGAAATCCCCTTACCCCATTGTAATCAATCAAGGTGTATGAAAAAATTCTAACAAACACAAAATAATTCATAGAATACCATGAATATTAATTGAATCATGATAATATATAAAAAATGGTAGTAAAATATACACAACATGCAACAAATAAGTGGCGAACAATGGAAATATCATGAAATTAAAAGTGAGATAAGAAAACCCTTACCTTCACATACCTTTAGTCGAGGGTATTTTTTCCCTCTTGTATAAATACCTTAGTATGTTTTTAGATTATAACAGAACCATATTAATATTTATGATATCAAATATGATCCATTTATGAATTTATACTACCTATTTAATAATAATTTCTATGTTAAATTAACATTTCAGGTAATAATCACTTTCTTTATCGTATGTGTTTTAACTTGTTACTCTTGATTGTATCACTTATATCAGGATTTAAATACATCCAGAATATAAGACATTATTTATATATCATATATATTTAGAATATAAATATGAACAATAGACATATATAGGAATTGGAAAACACCGTTTACGGAGACGGTAGGCGGTACGTACGCATAAACGTTGTTTCCATTTTCATATCGTATTGAACCGAACTAAGTGAATAAGATATATGTCAATACATATATATACATACATACATATATATATATATAGTAGAATTATTATTTCATATATTACATTCTTAGTAATGATATATTTTTTATAATCATCGTTGAATGGTGAACGTGGAAATGAATCTTATCGCGTCGTGGAAACGGTAATCTGTACATATGTACGAGCGACTATATCATTATATTGATGGAGAAATCATATGTAATTGGATGGTATAACACATATACAGAATCATTTTCATGTTATATTTATTATTTACATCCATTATACACATTATTATACCCATCCAATGAATGGTGTGTTTGAATAACAAACTACACCACGAGGTGGAGATAGTAATCCGTACGTACGAACGTATGGTGACATTTTCATTTATAAGATCGATAGAATATTGAATATAGTTGTAAATTATTTATTATAACATCACATTATATATATTATATTCGATTTATTTTTTTATAATGGAAACAACAAATAAAGAATAAGTGGGGGAAGAAAAGAACCTGAAAGAGATGATGAAATGTTTACCTCTTCTTCAAGTTCTTCCTTTTGATGTGATAAAAAGGTCACCTTATGCTATATTTCTGAGAAAATTAAGGCCTCTATAATTAAGGGTGGAATGTTTTTAGGATATTTGGGTTGGGTTAGGCTGAGCCAAATGGCTTTGAAGGGTTTGATTTGAGAGAAGGTGAAGTGACCTTTTATAAGATAGGTAATGGTCTTTTTAGGAAAAGCCTGAAATATTATTTTATAAAAAATAATTTTCGGTTTCTAATGGATCAAAAAAGACTTATTTATATGATAAGGTGGTTAAGGGTATTAAAACTATCATCCAATTGTATTTAGACAGGTTCATGTCATCATATTAACCCTATCTTTTAGATTTATCTCTTAGTTATATAGTTTGACATTTACCATGTCTCTTTGTATTTTTATATTATATGGTTAATAAACTTAAAATAATCATCATAGAGAACCCCAATGTGTTCATTAATAAAATATGTAATATTATTAAGGCACTTTGTCCGAAACTTATATTTTTTGGAATATTATATCAACCAATAATATAGTATTTGTTTCAAAAACACAATTATGTCAATTTGGTCATTATTTAATAAATGAGTTTTGTTAAAGTCAAAAAAAAATTAATACTTCTAACTAAATTAATATGTTAAATAATGTCATGTCATATTGATCTATAAAATTAGTGGAATTCATCAAAAGTCTCAGATTACATTTTTTGGATATTTATATTAACAATTATTTTAATATTTCATTATTAAGGTAATTACTGCATCGTCATTATGTTATAAATAAATTAAATTATTTAATGTCTAAAGATTATAAATAAAATATCATAATGTAAGAAATATTTTTATATTTCTAATTAATATTTATTGTCTAATTTATATTATTTATAACTCTATATTAAAAAATTTTTAGTTATTAAACATTGAATTTAACTCTTTTAACTCTATATTAAATAAAATAATAATAAATGTTCAAATATAATCCCTGTTTACCAAAGAGGGTAATATTTTATTCCTAGGGTTTTTTGGTCTAATTATACTTATCCAATAGTATTAGTACATGTTTTAGGGTCATTATGAAATCATTTTTACCGTTAATTACCCTATTTACTTTTAACAGGGGTAAATAAAAGTCATAAGATACTATTCATGAATCATTATTTTCATCTTATTGAACCATATATTACTTAAGGATATTAACTGTGTGTCTTGGATTTTTTAAATTAAACTCACAGATGAGGTAAAAATATGTTTTATGAAAATTTTCAAATGCTCCAAGGAGGTTGGTAAAATAGGTTAAAAAGTTGAATAAATTTTTATACATCTAAATTTACTATAAAATTACTCCAATTAATGAAATTTAACTTATATAGGTATTATATATTTTATTTTACTTATAATAAATTTAAATAAGATAAATACTTATTTAAATAAAAAGTCAGTTTTAAAGAATAAAGTAGTGTTTTTCATTATTAATCAAAAATTGAAAGTTTTCAGAAAAATTCCAAAAATTTACCCTAAGATAATTTTTATATTCCAAATTAAAGAAGGATGTATATTTTACTAGTTTCAAAATATATAAGTTTTTTTATTAATTTAATATCAATTCTCATTGTCAAAACTAAAAAGCGGGATTTTTAAAAAGTAAAAACTATAAATAGATTGAAATGTGATTATGTAAACTTTATATTCAAAATTACTTAAAATGACCTATATTGTATTAAATGAAAAAAATATAACCTAATTATACTTCAAAACCATTAAAATTCATATTTCAACTCTATAAATTATTTTAATTAAAAAATCTCCTTTCAATTAAAATATATCATTTTTCATTATTCATCAAAATATGAAAGTTATCAGAAAAGTACCAAAAATTTTTCCAAACTAAAATTTAAAGTCTTGATTCTAAATAAGAATTTATTTTAATTAAATTAAATATATAAAATTTACAAATATTTGTTTTAAAAAAGTTTCACCATTTCAATGCGGTAAAATTCCATTTTTTTGAAAAATACATATTTTATCTGAAAAATTGAATTTATTCTAATACTATGACTAAGAAACAAATAATATGAATGTTAAAATTATATAGATTATATAAGATTTAAAATAAATTTATTACTATTCATAACTGGTTTTTGAATGGATAATGTGGTAAGTTATTGTGCGCTTGAACTCGGTGTTGCTTGTAGCGCAAGATATTGATTTACTTTAATAAGATAATGTAAAATGAAATCATGGGGTGTTACATTATTTCCTACTTCAATAAATTGTGTCCTCAAAATTTTAAATTGTTCTTAGAAAATAAATGGATAAAAATAGATAATTACATTTTTGGAAAACCTACATCAAATATTGTGTCAATAAAACTTACTCGTAATAAGAGGGAAATGGAATGAAAAAGTTACCACCAAATTATGATCTCGATTAAGTGAACATTGGTTTAAATTAGATAAACATAAATTGAGGGAAAATTTAAATATTTATACGGTGTGATTGAGGTCATTAATCACCAAAATGTGTACAATTGAGATCCTCAAATCCTTCAATCTATGTTGATTTAAAATATCATTAGTTCAAGAAAGCTTAAGGTATTTGGATAACACATTTTTTTAATTTAACTTCCATAGAGTTTATGAATTAATTTATTCATAGAATTAGAGGGGAAAATATACTTGACAAGTATATTTTCATGATTCAACTAATTCCTACCACAACTCATCTTTTACTCTAAAAGATAATATAATTAATAAATAATATATTTATCCTAATCTTATAGGGTTTCAAAATTTGTGAATTTATAGTTAATTTGATAGAATATTTAAAAATCATCATTATACAAACTAGGAATGACGTAGGACAGTGGTAGGTGATGCACCATTGTCGCCCGTCAGTTGTAGGTTCAAGTCTCGCGGCCTTACCGGACGCGACGCGTTGTCTCCTGACCTCTAGGTTTTCCTTTTTATGAAAATCCAAAAACAATCTCATGAAATTATTGTACCTTAACAATAATATCCAATTTAAATCTTAATCGATTATAACCTTTATAATTCTCGAAAATACTTATATCAAAACTCACAGTCCAAAATTTATAAGGAAGGTAAACACAATGAATATCCTTTTTTCTAGTTAAAACATGTGAATTCCTTCATCATATACTCTTTTAAAACACGACAACCCCCTAAAATATCATGTAATTGTATTGAATCCATTCATCCCCCCTTATTCCTTATAAAATACCGGATATACTCTTTATATCCAAAAAATGTTATAAACTCCAAAAACGACTGAATAAATAAACCATTAACAAGTTCTAAGGATGTCAATAATATCTAATATAATAAATCAATCAACTCTTTTTCCAAAATAAATATATCATTATCAGGACCATATTAAAGGTATTTATTTCCTCCAACCATTTATTTTCCAAAAAGCTTAACATCCCATATTGTCACTTTTCTCGATTTAACACAATCTCATGTCCATAATGAAATAGTACTGCAGTAAAATCCTAATATACTCCATAATTCTTATAACATGTACATAATTAATAAAATACTCATATGACACAATACATTAATAACAACATAAGAAAACTTAATCTTTCCTTTTCATCTTCAACAGTATCATAACATGATTATTATCCAATAGCATCATTAAGGGTATACTCTTATGATTTGGACATTGATTCGCGTAGTGTCCCAACTCATTGTAGAAGAAGCATTGTACATTTTAAACATTTTTCTTACCATTATAATCATGTACTTGGTGTCCTTTTTCTCCACACTTATAACAAACTCCCATTCTCTTTAAGCATTTAGAAAGGTTGTTATTTCTGCAGTTAGGACATATGGGAAAATCAGTCTTTCCCTTATTCCCTTTATCCATCGTTATCTCTACTATATTTTTCTAATATGGCTTCTCTTCAAAGACATTGGACTCAAAAAATTATTTACATATCTTATTAACACATGATATTATTTCTTCATATGATGAAAATACGTGGGAGATTATTTCCTTTCAAAATGTTGGCTTAACACCATTAAAGATATGATCCTTCTTACTCTTTGGATCATGCGTATTGTTGGAGGTCTCATTCCATCTACTGGGAACCATTTCTAAATGATGGCATATAGTAGGTTAGTTTTGGAATCACAATGAATAATTCCAAAGATGAAAAATTGGTTAAAAAATTGTACAGTTCATGGATATAATCCATAATAACAAAAATGTTTTCTTTAAGGAGGTATATACTCATAAACCCCTCATAGTGGTTTGTAAAGAAAAATAGAATTATCATAATCATATCCCCTTTGAGTTTCATATCCAAGATTGTAGTAAGGCCCATTGTCATGCACCAGTTCCCTTTCGAGTCTAGATCAAAGTGGTGCTTTCAGGTTTTAATCCTATGTACATCTGTGCGAGATCCACCTCTAACTACTTGTATCTAGACATGGATGTATTTCTTGGAAAACACCAAAAATAATTACAATACCAAAATTTTAGGAACTTCTTCTATACTAATCCTCATAGTATATCTTATTGTAGTGTTCCCTAATAAGAGTTTTCCTAAATCTAGTTTCAAAAATTATTTCTAAACTTCTTCTGATACAAACTGTAACGACCCAATCCCGGTTATGGGAGTTCGTTCATTAAATTAATACATTGGTGTGATTACAAGGAATCAAGCCCCGAAATACTGATTAGTTTAGCAGTCTTGTAAAATAGATTACATGCATTTACATTACATTAAACATTAGAAAATAAAACACAACATAAATGATACTTTGAGATTTCCATTAATCCCTTAGCATCAACCTGCATATCAATCATATAATACTTTTTCACATCCTGGGAAAAATGAAACATTGAAGGGTGTGAGCATATATGATCATTAATGATAACAATATAGAAGAAACATTTATTAATAAGCATAAAAATTTAAGGCAAAGTATTGGAATAAAACCAAAGTAATTTAAACTGAAACATCAGCATAATATGAAAATTATAAAATCAAATAATTCCATTTACTTATTCACGTGGACAACTTACTAGTTAAATAATCACATGTAATATTAATATCAACATTCATAATGATGAAATGTATAATTCAAGATTTTCATTTATGTGTCAAGGCCTCGTGCCAGGACCTAGTGGCTAATTATAACTAGACCCCAACCCGGAGATCCTAGGTAACCAAACTCCAACTCGGAGAGCCTCTGTAACTGAACTCCAACCCGGAGAGCCACTTTAACTGGACTCCATCCTGGAGAGCCTCCATAACCAAACTCCAACCCAAAGGGTCTGCTGTAACCTGAACCCAACCCGAAGGGCTTCATTTTACTGGTCCATAACCCGGAACATACTAGTCCAACACATTCATCTTAAGAAGAGGTTTAAATATAACATAAACATTCCTATTTAAACTATCATACAAAATGTCAATACATTAACAATAAAACATGACTGGAATAAAAATATCCCATCTACAGTCAAAAATATCATAAAAAATTAAATAATATAGGGAAGACTTGTATCATAATAAATCAACTTTAAAAAAGTTTAAAACATATCAAAGGATGTTGACAAAGTTGAAATCAAAACTATTTGAGAGAAATATCTTTTTTTATTTTGAAATCATTTTAGGGTCACATAATTATAAAGAAAATAATTATGTTGAAAATATTCTTATAAGATTTTATGTGAAGCTTTGATGATGATATAATGGAAATAAATATTCACACCTGCCGTATAATTTAAAAAACATTCTTATATTAATTTTGTCAAAAAAAATCGGTAATTTCCCTTATTAGGAAAATGATAGAAAGATTCCTTTCAAAAACATATTAGGTAAAATAAGGGTATAAATGAATTTAACCCATTTTCTTTTAAATAGTTTAAAATTATTGAAATATATTTTTACAAAAACATATATGTGTATGATAAAGAGTTCCCACTAGATATTTACGTATAAACAACGTCGGATAATGAAGGGATTTTAGAATTAACCATTACCGATTTGGTAACCCATGAAGCATAAACCCCATGAAAGAAATATTATTCAATGAAGTTATAAAGACCAAAAGATTAAATTATATTACACAATAAATACAATCATGGCTAGTACATACACCACACAAAAGGAAATAGTGGCAATACAACGTGTATCTCACGGGAATAAGAAGTGAGAATGAAATCCCATTACCATGTTGTAATCAATCGAGTCATATAACAAAATTTTAATAACCACCAAATAATTCATATAATAACATTAATATAAATATAATGAAGATAATATATAACAAATGGCAGTACAAAATACACCACATTCAATAAATAAGTGACGAACAATGGAAATCTCACGAAATTAAAAGTGAGATAACAAAACCCATTACCTTGAACTTTACATTCGTCAAGGGTATGTTTAACCTCTTGTATAAATAATATAGTATGTTATTATATTATACCAGAATCTTATTAGTATTTATGATATCATATATGATTCATTTATTAATTTATAATAACCATTTAATAATAATTTTCATGTTAAATTAATATTTCAGGTAATAATTGATTTCTTTATCGTATGTGTTTTATCTTGTTATTATTGATTGTATCACATAGAACATGAGTTAAATACATCTATAATATAAAAAATTATTTATATATCATTTATATATAGAATATAAATATGTAGAACAGACGTATATATGATATGGAAAACACTATTTATTGAGACTGTAGGTCGTACATACGCATAAACATTGTTTCTGATTTCAAATCATATTGAACGATACTAGGTGAATAAGATATATGTAAGTACATATATATATATATATTATAATTATTATGTCATATATTACATACTTATTAATGGTATAAATTTTATAATCACCGTTGAATGTTGAATGTGGAAATGAATCCCATCACATAGTGGAGACGGTAATCTGTACATACGCAAAGGCGACAATATCATTATATTGATAAGGAAATCATATGTAATGGGATATTATATAATATATAAAGAATAATTAAAATTTTATATTTATTATTTACCTCAGTAATACACATTATTATACCCATCCAAATAATGATTTTTTTGTATAACAGACTACACCACGACGTGGAGAGGGTAATTCGTACGTACACACATATGGTGAAATTGTATTCTATAGGATGGATAGAATAATGAACATGGTTGAAAATTTTTTAAAATAACATTACAATATATAGAAGATACTGTAGATATTATTTTATAATGGAAACAACAAAGAAAGAGGAAGTTGAAGAAGAAATGTATTTGAAAGAGATGATAAAATATTTACCTCTTCTTCGGGTTGTTCCTTTTGATTTGATCAAAAGGAATCTATAGGTTGGATTTAGAACCAATGGATGGACTCATGGATTATGGGATGAAAGTTGGAAGGATTTCTAGGTAGGTTTAGGTCGAGAAAAATGTCTTTTAAGGTGTGAATTTGGGAGAAGGTGAAGTTCCCATTTATAAGAGAGGTGAGTGTAACTTTAGGAAAATCTTGAAATATTATTTTATAATAAAATAAATTTATGTTTTTAATGGATTAAAAATGACTTATTTAAATTATAAGGTGGTTATGGGTCGAATAACTCTCATCTAATAGGTTTTAGATAGGTTTAGGTCATCATATTAACCTTGTATTTTAGATTTAACTATTAGTTAAATAGTTTGACATTTACCTTGTCTATTTGTATATTTATATTATATAGTAAATAAACATACTATAAACATCCAAGAGAGCACAAATAGGTTCATTAATGAAATATATAATATTATTAAGGCCATTTGGCCAAACCTGATAATTTTAGGAACATGAAATAAACCAATAATATAGAATTTTTTCAAAACTAAATCATGTCAATTTTGAAAATATTTAATAAAAGATATTTTAAAGTCCTAAAAACATTATTATATAGAAATAATTAGTATGTTAAATCCTAAAATATCATTTTAACCTTTTTTTTTGAATTCATCAAAAGTATCAAATTACATTTATTTGGGTATTTATAATATCAAATATTTTAATATTTCATTTTTAAGGTAATTACTACGTCATCATTGTGTCATAAATAAATAAAATTATTTAATGTATAAAAATTATACAAAAAATATAATAATGTATAAAATAATTTTATATTTATAATGAATATGTATAGTCAAATTTATATTATGTATTACTCTATATTAAAATTTTTTTAGTTATTGAACATTGAATTTAACTCTTTTAACTCATATTTAAATAATATAATAATAAATGTCCTAATATAATCCAAATGGAAACCAAAGGGGGCATATTTTATTCCTAAGGTTAATTTAGGTCTAATTATACTTATCAAATATAAATAGGATATGTGTTACGATAATTATGATATCATATTTACCCTAAATTACCCTATATACTTTAAACCATGGTAAGTAAACGGAAGAAGTTATTGTTCACAAAACAATATTATTATCTTATTGAACCAAATTTTACTTACTCAAATTAACCATGAATCTTTGATTTTTTAAATTCAACTCGAGAAGTGGTAAAAATATGTTTTATGAAAATTTAAAAATGCTCCACGAGGTGGGTAAAATAGGTTAAAAAGTTCAATAAAAGTTTATACATCTAATTTTATTATAAAATGAATCCAATTAATTACATTTAACTTATATTGGTACTATATATCTATTTTGAGTTAAAATTAATTTAAATAAAATAATTAATTATTTAAATAAAAATTCGGTTATAAATAATAACGAAGTGTTCTTCACTATTCATTAAAATTTGAATATTTTCAGAAATATTCCAAAAATTCATCCTAAGCTAATTTTTATATTCCTAACTATAAAATGAGGACTTTTTTACGAAATTAAAAAAATATAATTCGAATTTATTAATTTAAAATCAATTTCTGTTGTCAAAAACAAAAAAAAACATTTTTTAATAGAAAAATCTATTAAAATATTGAAAGGTGTTTATGTCAAATTTAAATGTGAAATTACTTATAATGACAGAAATTGTATTAAATGATAAAAAGATAACCTAATTGTACTTAAAACCCATTCCAAAAGATAATTTAACTCTACAAATTATTTCGATTTAAAGATTTGTTTTCATTTAAAACATGGTATTTTTCACTATTCATTAAATTGTATATATAAAAGTGTCGAATATTCATTTCAAAAAAGGATCTCCATTAAAAGGTGGTAAAATTGCATTTGTTGGAAAATAATTATTTTATCTGAAAAAATGAATTTGTTCTTATACTATTTCGTAGAAACACATAATATGAATGTTAAAATTATATAGGGTATGTAAGATTCAAAATTATGTTAATAGTATTCATAAATGCTTTCTGAATAGTTAGTGGAGTATGTTGTGGTGTTCTCGAACTCAGTGTTGCGTGTATCGCAAGATATTGAATTACCGTAATGAGAAAACGTACTCTGAAATCTTGGGGTGTTACAACATTCATATTCAAACTAATAATAATACTTTAAATAAAATAGTTTAGATGAAAACATACAATATTACTCCCAATAATATTATAGAAGACTGTTGAAATAGGTAAAATCTCTCTATCAAAATCATTTGGAAATTTTTGAGATAAATACTCTCTTACTTTGAATAAAAGAGTTCTATTGGAATAATATTTTTATAAAACTATAAATAAAATAAAATAGGTTTTACACAAAAATAAAAGTTATTTTATGAATACAACGGTGGATTCAACCATATTATATAGTGTATTATAACATAAGAAAAAATTTGTGAAATTCCCTTTATACGGTCTTGTATTTTAGTAAAGTTTTTTGAAAGATCCTTTTAAAGAATGTAACTCCCTATGAAGTAATGAAGGATTATTAATTGTAAAAATATATATAAAATTCACACATAATTTATGACTAGTAAATAAGAATTAATTAAAATATCATTGATGTATATAGAGGATAAGTGTATCCTGAATCAATGTTGGTGTTTGGATAAGAAATACATACCTTGTCCGTATGTAATATATACATGTACTTAATTTCTTGGTTAATCAATTTAAACCCATAAATTAACTTATTAAATTCATAATATTAATATATTTGGTTCATTATATTTTTATTATGTACATTTTTGTTTTTACTGATATGTTATCTGATTGAATTTCATCATTTTAGAGTGTTTGTTTCCTTGATTACATGATCAGCTTTCCTTATCATACATAATATAGTTTATCTGAAATGGATATAATTCTCCAAAATTAAAATAATATACTATTTATGAACATTAATATGTTTAAATGGTTAATTATATCACTTGGGTACATGGTTCTTGGATGATTTATTATTTAGAACACTAGTGATAACCATTATGATTATTTGGGTGATATCTCGATGGGTAAACACAAGATTGTCATATGAATTAGTATTATGTATAAATAATATTTAAATAACATTAAATTGGTTATAATTCACATATTATAGTTTTTTTCAACCATAAAAATGTTTTCATGTCCATCCATGAATACGATAATAGAAAATGAAAACCCTCCATTCTTGATTGCGATAAATTAACCCATCTCAGACGGTGTTTTAATTTCCTTTTAAAAGGATGGGAAATGAATGATGATGATGAATGATTCGATTAGCCTAATAAAATCCGGTTTATTTATTGTACTGCAGTCATTACTCATTTTATATGTGGTTTTTTTATTAAATAAAAAAATGTAACTTGAATGTAAAAGAGTATTTAAGAAATCCCTTATGAAAATTTGGCAACCTAACATCGTCACATAAAATTTCATAAATACATATTATAAGAAAAAATGTGTCTCTCATCATTTTTAAATGATATTTTAATAAATGGGTATATTTAATGACATGTACCATCAAAATATAATTGAAATTAGAAATAATAACATTAAAGTAGTGCTTTTAAAAGAGAAGGTCCGTACATTCCCTTACGTTGTAGATTAACTCCTATAGCATCATGGTTGGGACCATAGAGGAATGATAAGAACATTTTATAACTAATAGAGAGGTAAATATAATATATATTCTAGGATTATTAATTATTAATTAATTAAAATGAAGGAATGGGTGTGTTTTTTATAGTAAGAGAGAGGTAGTTTCTTATTAATTTCAAAGGATACCAAATTAGTGGTATTTAAAAACCCATGGGTATTCCCTTGGTATTTTCCCATGGTACTGTCCACCTTGGACACCTAATATCATATATTATTTTTTATAATGATGCTACAATTTTATATTAATTATTACATCATTATGATGTCATTAAACATACCGAAAACTCAAAACTGTATTTCTACTAATCCAAAAATATTATAGTATTATATAAAATACTCATAAATTCTGTACAAACTAATATATATGTTCTAAATTCAAAAAATAAATTGATTTTTTGAAAATAATATACAAATCATGATTAATTTAATTTGTAGATAAAAATATTATTTATTATGTAAATAAAATTTTTTAAAATATAATTCATTTTATATAACCCTAAATATTATTAATGATCTCATTATCTTATATCCTTATGAAAATAAATTGATAATATGATTTACTATTTAATAATTTCATATTTCTATTCAAAATACTATTAAAAAGGGTCTGTTACTATTGGACAAAATTTAAATTTGATCCTATCAGACTCGAATTATTTTTCTGATCACAACCGTTTATGATAGTTTTTTTTAAATTCAAATCACAAAAGAAGAAAAGTTATATCTAACGGATAGGTTATAAATACTTCCATTAAATAAAAAATTTATTATTTCACATTGAATCTAGGTAGAATGAATTATGTAACATATTTATTTTCAAATCCTTGGTGTGTTACACGAACCTCCTAGTAAATTTGTTCATACTTCCTTTAGTAGAGTTTGATGTTAACTTGGGCATGGATTGACAATCATTATACAAATGCAACATCAACTGTCAAAAAGTGGAGATCACTCTTCACCACCTGAATCACCCTATAATTATTTAAAAGCATAAAGGGAAAATGAATATCCTATATAATCATTGGCTCAGGTGTTGATATTAATGCGTTATGAGAATTCATGTCTATCTCAAATATGTGAGACAAAGGAGATGATACTTCTCAAAGATATGATCATAGTGAAGGATTACACTGATGTATTCCTTAAAAAATTTCACGGTCATAATCTTCATTTATAGGTTGATTTCTCAAATAAATTTATTCTTAGATCTCTAAAAATATCAAAAAAACCTTACATAATGGAAACCATAGAGCTGGAAGAGATGAAGAAGTAGTTACAAGAGAATCTAGAGAAGGGTTTTACACGTCTGAGTGCATCACCATAGGGTGAGAAAGTACTATTAATTATGAAGAAGGATGGATCAATGTGCTTATATGTTGATTATCATGGTATCAATAATATCACTATAAAGAACAAGTATCCCCTTCCATGAATAGATGACTTGTTCTATCAGCTTAATGGGGCTAGTTATTTCTCTATGGGGGACCTTCAGTCAGTATATCACTAATTAAAGGTGTGGAAATAAGATATTCCATAGAATGACTTTTTAAAGAGGTATGGACACTATGAGTTCAGATTGATTGCCCTTGTACTCTCTAATGATCCATAAATATTCATACATTTAGTGAATAGTGTCCTTATAGATGACCTCTACAAATTTGTGGTAGTCTTTATCTGTTATATTATAATATACTCTTTGAGATAATTAGAACATTTGGGGAATTTGAATATCGGGATAATGTCTATTCTAAGGGATAAAATTTATGCAATGTACAGTAAATGTGACTTCTGGATAGAAAATTTCTTATTCTTGGGGCATGTTATCTCTAGCAAAGGGATATCTCTAAACCCTTCATTGACAGTGTAAATTTAAGAGTAGACCAATCAAACATATTTAATGGATATTTGAAACATTATGGTTCTATTTTGATATTATTGATGGTTTTTGAAGAACATTTCATGATTTTCAAGCACAATGTCCATGCTAACGTGGATGTGGGTGAAGTTTGTATGTTCCAATGAATATGAGGAAATCATTAAGGAGCTCAAAACGAGGTTTATAAATTGTGCTAGTACTCACACTCCCAAAAAGTGGAGATATATTTTCATTGTATAATGATGATTCAAAAAATTTCTCAGTAAATGCACTGATGAAAAATGATAAGGTGATATCATACGACTTGAGGCAGTTGAAAATCAATGAGCAAAAACTATCCCACACATGACCTAGAGATGATAACTGTTATCTTTTCATTTGACATATGGTATTATTATCTTTGTGGGTGAAGTGTGAGATATATAACGATCCAAAATAGTCCAAAATATATATTCAAATTGAAGTATATTAACTTAAAATAGTGTATATGGATAGAGATCATCATGGATTATGACTACTCAATCAACTACCACCCCCGGATAAAAAATAAGGTGGCTAATCCTCTTTGTAGAAAAGATCCTCTATATTTATCAATGTTGAGAGTTGAAAATGATCCAAAATTATTATATTATCAAAGTATTCACATTGGCATAATAAAAGTGGAAATATCATCAATATTTTATCAAATTGAGGTGCAATTATACATCATGGAGAAAATAATGGATGGTCAAATAAAGGGTGCACAAATTCTTGAAAATGGTTGAAACTATTAGAAATGGTCAATCCTATAATATCGATATTGACTATGAAGGAGTTCTAAGATGTGGTTCATGATTTTGGGTACCATATGATCCAGAGATAATGAAGGATATTTTAAATTATGCACATAGATCAACCTTCCCTATTCACATATGGAGTAAAAAGATGTATTGATATCTCCAACAGAACTTTTGGTGGGACAACCTGAGGGAGGTGATTGATGAATATACATCAAAGTGAATGGTTTTTTAACAAGTGAATGTTGAATGAAATTATTCAATGAGGATGATGAAACCACTACCCATACAATCATGGAAGTTGGAGAACATACCATTAGACATTGTCACTAGACTTTAATGGACATCCATGGGAAAAAATGTTTTGTGGGTCATAATGTATCATCTTACAAAAACAACTCAAATAATCAAAATTTTAGAGTTCTTATCATTGGATTAACATGAATTGATATATAAAAATTATTTGATAAGTCTTCATTGGTTACCTCTATCTATTGAATCTAAGTGAAATCCGAGATTCATGTCAATGTTCTGGAAAAGTCTCTAACATGCTCAAAGAACTTACCTAAACATTAGTATGGCCTATAATCCTCAAACTAATGTCCAATCTGAATAAACTACTCTATCACTAGAGGAAATGTTTAGATCATGTTCTATGGAATTCAATGGTGGCTGGGACCAAAATCATCCAGTCGTTGATTTATCCTACTATATCGGTTTCCACTCTTCAATAAAAATGTTACCATAAAAAACCCTTTATGGTAAAATTTGTAGAACACTGACATGTTGGTATTAAGTTAGTGATCATAAGCTTATGAGACCTAAAATGGTCAATGAAAATGTGGAGAATGTGAAAACCAATCAGTATAACATTAAGGCATCCCAATTTTGACAAAAGAGGTATGTATAAAATTTTAAATAATATCATGAGTATAAAAATAGAGAAACACTATTCTTTGTTATATATCCATGGAATAAGGTCATGAGCTTTGTGATGAAAGGAGAGATATGTCCTAAGTACGAATTGGGACTAAATGGTCAATCCGATAATATCGATATTAACATCACATAACAAAATATTTTCTAATTTCCCTTATGATTTTCAATGTATTTTTTAATTCCTTTCATTCATGGACACTTTCATGATACACCCATTTATTATGATTTATGACAAGTTTATGATACCCATTTATTTCCATGGTTACCCTTATGTTATGTATGAATCTATATGTGGAATGAATATTCATGAAAATTTTGGGATGGGTGACAGAAGATAGTGCTCCATTGCAATGGGTAAATTTTTTTCTCATTAGATGTTATGTGAAATGGTCTTGGCGCTTAACCGCGACTCATAATACCATGTCCAATAGTAATTTTTGGCTGACAATTAGTTGTTTTCCTTTATGTTAAATGAGACTTGAATCAGGATAAATTCATGTTTTATGATATTTAAACATTACTATGAGTCCATGTTTTTATGATCCCATGTTTATATGGTTGGATTCCACGCATTACTTTCATTTTTAAATAAAAATTTCATGCTTTCTAATCCTAGTGATAATCCATTATTCTTATTTATATTCCCATACTAGGCTTTTATATAATCCCTTTTTTCATGTTATCCCCATTTTATCCTATACATATGTATGAGTACAATGGAATTTAGGGTCTTTTAATTAATTCTAAATAATTAAATGTTTGGTTTAGTTCTTTTTTTATGTTTTATTAATCATTTCTTCCATTACATTAGTATCTAAAAACATTGGCATGTAATATAATTGTTATTATTCTTAAAATAATGTAATTATATCTATAAAATCATAGGGTATCTATAAACAATGTCAATGTGATTATCATGTCGTCAAGGGAATCGTGAGATCCTTACTATTGCACACAAAATTTGACAGTCATCATATATGTAGACACTAGATTAATGAATGGATGATCTCGAGGAGTTAAAGCCTATATTATTTGAGGAACAATCAAGATTGAAAATCTATAGTTTCACATGAAATAAAATTAAACGATGATATCATTTATGTTTCTTTTTTCTTAATTTATTCAGGTTAGATCCTCTAAACACTATCATGACTCATATCACTAGAAATAATGTAGTTTATTCAACCTAGTGATGAAATTTTTTAAATATCTAGCATAGTAGATTTATCAAGGGTCCCTAATTCCATAAATTGTATTCACATTAATCGCATTGTTTTTTATATAATAAAAAAATTACTTAAATTACATAGAAGACTATAATTCAGTCCTAATGGTCTTTATAGAACATAAATGTGATATTATATGGAAATGTTATCATCCTCGGAAAAAATTTATAACAGATTGTTTTTTGGATTTTTTCGAGGTTAATTAATTGACAATGTACATATATATATACACACATAGAGGCATCTGTGTTCTTCTATTTTTCTGGTGATTTTAGTATCCTTAATTTCCATCCATGATCTAGTCAAATATGGGTCACTAAAATAGTAATAGTCGGTGATCATTTATTCTATTGGTTTCATAAAAAAAATATTAGAGCCTACAACTAATAGTATTTTGATTTTAAGAATAAATAAAAAATCATTTTTGTTAGTCAAATTTTTCTACACAACTCATGGTTCAAAAAGAAAACACACACACACACCAATATATATATATATATAAAGGTGTGCGATTCTGACAAACGTTAACACAAAATTATATAAAAGATTATTGTTGTCTAGAATGTAGCCATCATTTTCAATACAAATAAAGACTTCTTAATATGAAATTATATCTTCTAAGGGAGGCATCCATATTTTGTTCCCCTACTGACGACAACCAACCAACATTGACATCCATATCAAACAAATGGTCATTATCTTTTCAATGCATTCCCACCCCCAGGAAATCTCTTTCTCTAGCTGATGATACCATAGTGTTCGTTGCACTAGATTTCACGATCTCGTGCCCCTTACTAGGCTCCACTCAGGTGAACATCGCCACTGAATCAGGATTCTATGTGTCATCACTATGAATACCATCCACTATCATTGTCCCATTAAAAAAATCATGACCCATTGGTAGCTTCCATCAATAACCTCACCTTTTAATACTCACAAACCCCTTACATGAACCTTGTGTGGTTTGACCGACCTGTGATCCAAAATGGGTCATTCGAACCCGTAATGAGTAAAGATGGGTCTCCATGGTCTCGAATACTTTGGAACGTGATTTTCTTTCTTAAAATAGGCATGTGTGAGTTCATCCAAATAGAGAGACAAAATAGTATGAAATATTTAATAAAGAAGGATTACATTCATAAAAAATATTAAAACCCCCTCAAATAAGTTGTTTGTCCTGAATGTGTTTTGTCACTGAATTTTGAAAAAAAGATCTGGTGTATTGAGAGATATTCAACCAAATATGAGGGTTCCTCTACTACTGGGGAGTTCCTATGATAGTGATGGGTTGACTAAAATAATTCTGGTAGAATTGAAGTATCTAAATAAATCATCCAACCACTTTATAGGCAATACATTGATGGAATCATGCTTATGATTTTGAGAAGCTAATACTTCAATCAACAGTACAAGGAACTGAGGTTCAATGTTGTTGTCCAGTATACTTCACACATTTAAAATCACCGAGTTGTGACATAGACTAATCTATATGACAGTGAGGGGAGTTTAAAGGATACTTACTACAACAATCCAACCTCTAATACCACCCATACTGATACTCGAGCATATTCTCTATTATCCCACGTAGGGTTACCAAACTCCACATGTCTGTGATAAGCCCATGGGCATTAACAAATTACTATTTGGAATGATTTCACACTCATTGAATTACAATAATAGAGTAAAATATGGAAACACCATCAAATATATATATCAAACGATGCAAATATATCATAGTATAAAGAGAGACTACAAAAAATGAATACATAACATAACAACCAAAACCTATCTCCTTGGGTTCCAAGACCACCCACCATGTCCCAAATCACCACCCTTGGCCACTCTAACACAAACCCATAGAGGTAAAAGAAATCATGGACACCTTAAATTATATAATAAATGTAAAAAACACCAAAAGGTAAAAATATTGTGTGAGATAAATATCCTAGAAGGATTCTAGAAAAGATTCTATGTAATTAAATCATAATGAAATTAAAATATAAAAATAGAGGTGTACAAATTAGAGATTAAGAGGAATTTTTTAAAAATAGATTTTTATTCATTTAAAAACGTTTATTAAACTAAATATATAAATCCTTCCACTTAAAATTTTGAAAACTAAACATTTTATTGAAATTTTTTGGAAACAAATTCACAAGATAAAGTTAGATACTCCAAAAAATATGTGAATATGCACCCAGATTGTGCTGATGAACAAGAATCAATATAGTAGAGTCAAGGTTCCTAATAACAAAAATTAAATAGTGTAAAATTCGAGGAAAAAGGGCTAAAAAACACTATAATGTATCAAGATCATGTATATGGATTTCATGGGTATAATAAGGGAATGATTGTGAGTCCACCATAGAGTATCTAATTAAAATACATGAATAATTTCCAGTTTTAAGGTTAGTATCACAGGTCTAATGAAAAATAGTTCCATTCACATGGGCATTCATAGAAACAAGCCTAGATACTATAACTTTCATGTTATCTATAGATCCAATATAATTATGGGAGTCTTCTAGTGAAGCATATATACTGGTCTCTCCATCTAACTATCCAGGTTCACTTGATTTTTTCAAAGAGGTGACGGAGATAATCATGAAATGAGGATCACTCAGGGATCCTATTCAATCATGGGAAATGGCCCTAAATTCACATCCCACTCCCACAATCAAACACATTCAATGTAAGTAATCCCTTTTGCAACACCCAATAATGGGAAGTCCAAGAAAATAATTGTTTCATTATGTATTATCAAATGATAAGATCATCATAATGTGTTGATTGGTCCATCTATAGTAATCAATTCACCTCAAATAATTTTAAATAAACCAACATTCCAAAAGGGTCACCATGGTCACTCATTTTACCAAACCGTTATTATAATTCCAAACTAGACATTCAAATAGTCATTTATTTTAGAGAAAACCAATTGAATACAAAATTATGTATTACAAATTTAAAAGTATTGAATAAATAAAAAAAGGTTTTACTCCATCTTACCATGTAGATAAATCATTTTTTTCAAATAACCAATGAAAACACATTTTAATACTATTTCAATTTCATTCAAAAGGGGTTATTTTCCATTTAATAAATTCATTCATTTAAAAATATTTTGAAAATGTAAAATAGTTCAATTATTTTAATTCAAATCATGGAAGATCATTTTATAAATCAAAACTTGGTCCAAATCCCTCAACATCTCTAAAATACTGTATAGAATCTCATTAAACATAAATACAAAAATTCATGGAATTTATATAATTTATAAAAAGGAAATTTATTTCATGATCATAAACATTCAATTAATCTCATATTCAATTCAATGGAAAATTGGTCAATGATTCATTTATAAATAATTAAATGGATTAAATTCATAGAAACTGTTATAAAAAATTAGAAAACATGTATCTATAAATTTACATAAAAATAATGAATTACAAAATGAAGGAAAAATATAGAAACTTCTATTGGGAATGTTCGGAATCAAAACCCAATGAATCTGATATATGTTTCTTTAAATTAGAATCAGTATATATAAAAATATATATATTGAATGAAGTGAAAGGATATCTTAGATTTTTAATTCAACATTAATCATTCAATATCTAAAAAATCATAAGGCATTTGAAACCATTAAGAAGAAAGAATCAATAAGAGAAGGGAGAGAAAATTTTAAGAAAAAAAACTCACCAAAAGAGAATATATCTTCATTGATTGGAACTTTGATCCACCACGATATGATGTATTTAGAGAAATAATGGCTCTAGAGCCCTCTCAAAATCTATATTACCAATTTAGGTTCGAGTGGTGGGTGTTTAGGGTAATCTATAGGGGTTTTGATATTTAAATTTCAATTTTGGTATCGTTGATTATCAGTTGCATGGTTAGATGAGAAAAGATGCATGGTTATTAAAAACCATGCGAAAAATATGCAACTATTGAAAAAATGATTAATACATACGAAATACTTGTGTAAACCATGCAGAAGGATTCACACATTGAATAAACCACGCTCAAACCATGAATCATGTTTCATACATTATTAAAACCATTTAAAAACTATGCACCATGTTATATACTTTGTTTAAACCATGCATAGACCATGAAAAGGCCTAAAACCCTGAAAAAATATTTTGAGAAATATTGAAAACAACCTAAAATGTAATCCAATCATTAGGATCTCAAATCACTGCGTCAAAACCCAAAAAAGTAATAGGACGTTCCAACCTCCACAAATTTTAACATTATGACACAACGAAGATTCTATTTTGAAATTTAGAATATGATGACAGAATTATAACATCCTCATTTTATCTTGTGTTGTGAAATGTCACTAGTCCAATAGTGAGACTCACCCAATGTATAAAAACAACCACACACATCCAATATCAAAGATCTCAGATTAACATAGGTATCTAAACAAGAGAATCACTAGTGTGATTTCAATGGTCTCCCAACCATTTAATGATTCACTATAATGGTAAAAGATAAGAATAACATGTCCCATAAAATAAAATAATATACTTCAACTACTAACAAAGAAGTAAAATAAATGTTCAAATGTCTAAATATCAAAGAAAATAAAGGAAATGATTTTCTACCATTGGTAAGTACTAGACTATGACATAGTATTTTTCATAATCGAGAGTCATACATCGATGTACACATCAAATCAAATGATAGCACAACTGTTTTCTCGATATATCAAAAATCTAAATCTCTCTATTTAACCATGTAAATTCCCAATATCAACATAATTATAAAATATAATGATCTTTTACAACATGGAAAGTTCATGATAGCGAAATACACTCTCACACAGTAGATCATCCATTATATCAAAATTGATCTCTAACCACTTATTAAAAATATAAGGAACAATAAGAAACAAAAATCAATATGACAAGTAAAAAAAACCAATGTTACATTACCAATTTAAAAACTATCTAAACCCAGTTTCACAAGATACCATCACAAGGATCCAAAAAAAAAGTTTTCAAGAAACGGAAAATCAATAAGAAGGAAAAACTCAAACAGTTTCCTCTACGATATTAGAAACAATAGGATAGAAACTAAACACTCGTCCACTATGTAAAAACCTCAAGTCAATAGCATATATCTATATCTATACTATCAGGAAGCATCTAATTCCCCATAATTAGAAGCTGATCTTTCCACCAATTTTTTTGGTTTTGACTGGTATAACATACAAAACCTCACAGTATGGCCTAGATGGACACCTCATCCACAATACATTGTAAATATTGAACGCCTTCTTATAGAATGACTCAGTTTTCTACACTGAAAACACACTCTAAGGATCCACTTTTATCAATATGGATTTACATTGTCAATCATGAAAGAGGAATTCTTCCATTTTTGTTGCATCATTAGCTCAACATCAGTTGAGAAAGAATTATTTACCATCCCTAAATAAGATATCAAACTATATATAGGAATTATTTCAATTTAATATGAGTGTATACTATTTTTAATATAAATAAAATTACTAAAATCATGATGGAAAATATATGGTATGAAACATACCAAACATGAGGACTTTATGGAATACTCTGTTACTGATAGCTGGTCTTGACCAAAACCAATGAACATAAAAACATTACCCTTATTCACTTCCTAAGGATTATGTAATTTAATGAAATGTGAATTGATGGGGTATCAAAATATCAGTGCATGAATACATGGTGAAATCACAACTCTCCACTACTTCAGACTATGTCCCTCAAATAATGAATTGATATACTCAACCTTTTGAGTATCATAAGTCTCGAGGGAATTCAAGATCACATCAACTACCTCAATCCACATTACTAAATCAAGAGAACCTAGTTAACCACTATAAAAAGGTGGATGAAAATCTATGAATTCATGTATGAGGTACAATGGTCTTATACTATTTAGCTTCACCATATGATATGAAGTATGGTTAGATTCGTGGATGAGGGATTCTACTTTTGGAAAACATGAATATTTACATTAACGACCTGATAGTTGGACCAAAGTTCTATCTTTCTTGATAGAATTTTCGACAAACATTTATGATCACCACAAATCACAAGCATACCAACATAGGCATCAAATTACACTAAAAAAGAACATATTCTTTTAAAAACATTTACAACCCACTTTAATCTAAACATTATTGATTTAAAAATGTACAAGATTTCATCATTTATAAAATATTACTTGTTCTTTTCAAAATTATAAATACGATTATAAATCAATCATTGATTATAAAAACCTTTACAATTAGTTTTAAATTATTAAATTATTTCAAAATCATTAACATATTTTTTCAATAAACAGAAATTTTCCATTTAAATCCATTACCAAAAAAATTTAAACATAAATTTTTTTAACAAAACACTTAAAAATATTTGATAAATAGTTTTCTAAAAATAAAATTTCAGAAAACTATTATTTTTAGTCAAAAAAAATTGTGAAATTTCAAAACCAAAACCCATTTAGGACATAATATAATAACCATAATGTATTTACAATTATTGACAAGGGATTAAATTTGAAGGAACTCAAAAAGAGAATTAAACAACCCACATAACCAACTTAACATAAGTGAAGTCATGTGTATGGAAATTGATAGGGATTAAATTTTAGTACCATCTTAAAACATAAAATTGATTGTTCGGATGAGATAGTGAACCACACACCTACCTCACAACTGTTCAAGTTTGTATTTCAAAATAAGTTACACTAATTACTCACGATTTATCAAAACCAAAAAAATGTTGTTCTATTGTGGTCATCCATCCATTTTGGTTCAAAAAATCAAAATTCATTCCAAAAATAAAAGATACTCTCATTGGGAATCAAAATATAATTTATCATTAGAAAACCAATCACTCAAATGAAATACACAAATCCCTACATCCCTCTTATCTCATGTTTACCTACGAAGGTTTTGTGATAAAGAACCTACTGACAGACTAAATTATGAGTAATAGAACATAATTGATATTCATTATACCGTGACTCACCCAAAATAACATACACATTTCAAATTAAAGCATTTATCATTATGTAAACAGCCACTCTAATACTATTTTATTGAACCCACATAAAATACCATCTAATACAGTTCCATAGATGATTCTCAACTAACAGAAGGTGTGTTCCTGACCATTCTCGTCAGGAGACAAGCACATTGGGAATAAAAAATAACCAATAGGGATGATTTCACCCTCAAATATTAACAATATTAGAGTACAATTCTAAAACAAAATTAGATATATAAATTAAACAGTACATGAAACTCATGTTATTCTGATACACTAAGAAAAATGAAATTTGAACATAACAAAAAAACCATATTCTTATGGTCCATGACCTCCCAACATGTCCCAAGTCACCCACCCTTCATCACCCTAACATGAACCCACAAAGGTTAAAGAATAAACAAAAACCTATTTAAATATCATAAGGGTATACCAACACCAAACAATTAAAGAAGGGTGTGGGATAAATATCCAAGTAGAATTACACTAATTTTTGTATGCAATTTGTTCTTATGGTCATTCAAATTTGAATAAAAATCTTGTAAAATTAGATAGTTTAAATATTTTTAAAAAAATCATGTCTTATATATTTAAAAACACATTGATTAAATTGAAAAAGTTAAAAATTAAATTTCACCTTGTAAAAAATAATCTTTATATTGAATGTATTTCATAACCAATTCATAAGATAAAGTGATATAATCAAGAAAATATGAGAATATAAACCTAATTTTTATAGTTGAACAAGAATAAATAAAACTGATTTTAGTGGTACTATAATAATAAATAAATAAAGCAAGGAAACTTTAATGCCAAATAGTGAAAACTATCACTGTTAGGTATTGAGAAAAAGAATGTGGATTTCATGGGTAAAACATTAGTATTATAGTGACATTACCACTGAATAGAAAATAAAAACACATAAATAATTGTCAGGCTTATATCTAGTCTCACAGGTCTAAAGCAAACCAATTCCATGAACACCCATTATACTAGTCACAAGTCAATATCCTGAACCATTCACATTCTATATGGATCCACAAGAAGAGTGTGAATCTGCTATTGAATAATATATATTGGTCATATTATCTAACTATCCATGATCCCATGACTAGTGAAAATTAGTGAGTGAGATAATAATGATATGAAGATCCCTGAGGGATACTATTCAAAAAAGGGAAATAGACATAAAATCACATCTCATTCTCACCCTCAAACTGCCTCAATGTAAATAAAACCTTTTTTAATAACCAAAAATGGAATTCACAAGAATAAATGAAGTTGAATTAATGTATTATCAAAATAGAGGATCATGATATAGTTATAACTGAGTTATCAGTAAACATCAATTCAATTAAAATACATTTAAATAAACCATCATTAAAAATGGTAACCATACCATCTCCATTTTGAAAATCATAATTATAATTCCAAATGGTCCTTTAAATACATCCGTTTTTAAAATCATTCCCAAATAATTTAAAAGAAGTATTACAACAATAACAAGATTGAATACATTTCAAACCATTCATTTACACCATATTTACAGGAGAAAAAATCATATATATTAAATGACATAGAAATGTCCACTTTAAAACTATGTCAAAATCATTATAATGGAGGTTCTGGGTAATTTAATAAATTCATGAATTTAAATTTATTTTAAAACCATTAATTAGTTTAATTAATTTAATTCAAATCATAGAAGTTCATTTCATAATTCAGAACTCGTGCCAAAAAACTCAATTTCACCAAAATACCCTTTAAAATGTATTTGAAAATAAATCCAGACATACATGGAATTGAAAAATTCAAAAAAAGGTGATACATTTTATAATAATATCCATTTAATTGAAGCCATTTTGAATTCATAGGAAAATTTTTAAAAGAAGTATTTGTGACAAATTAAATAGATTAATTTCTTTAAAAAATTGTTCAAAATTAATAAACATATATCTATGAATTTATGTAGAAACAATTAATTAATAAATATGAAAAATAATATAAATACATATATCAAAAAGTAAGGAATCTGACACAATGAAACTGATATGTGTTTCCATCAATAGAGATCACCAGATCTAAGAATATAAATCATTAAACAAGAGAGAAAGGATCTTAGATCAATAATTCCACATAATTCAACCAATATCCAAAAACCCAATGATTTCCTAACCTTTTCGAAGAATGAATAAATTGGAGAAGGGAGATACAATATTAATTAAAAATGAAATAGCTAATATAGAATATTTATACTTCGATTGGCTCTTTGATTCCCCAAGAGGTGATGTTTTTTGAGAAAAAATTGATCAAGATGGATTACAAAAGGAAAATAATTGAATTATGTTAGAGTGGGAGGATTTTAGGGTTAATTAGGTGGGTTTATTGATTTTAATTAAAATTAGTAAAACTTTAATAATCATGTTCATGAATTGATGTGGAAAGAAAAACAGTTTGTTATAGTAATTCAAAAACCATGCAACAAGTTTCACCCGTTGTTTAAACCATGTAAAAAATAGTGCAATAGGTTGAAAACATAGTTTAAACCATGTGAAAACCATGAAATAGTTTTCAATTTTTTTTAATCTATTGTAAAACCATGATATATGTTCAACACATTGGTTAAACCATGTGTCAAAAATTCAATGGCCTATAAACCTTAAAAAATGCTTCTGAAAACTACAGAAAACAACCACAAAGAGATCCAAAAATTGGGATCTCAATTAAATGGGTAAAAACTCATAAAAACAAGTAATAATTATGTTACACAAATAACTAGAAAACTCATGTGACTTAGTATTCAAGAATCTTGTAGTGAGGGATACAAGAGTTTGGAAGAATAGTAGGATAAAATTAATAATTAAATAAATTTTTAATGTGTAATTAGGAATCAAGATAAGAGCAATAATATTTTAGTGATTATTTTTCACAAAATGGAAAGTAAAACAACAGATACACTTCGATATATAATGGTAAAATTTCATGTCCACACAGAACTAAATTTCCAACAGTGATACGGTCATATTAATATAGTTCTTCAATATACAAGGAAATTATTTGTGCTAGAGTCCCCACAACCTAATTTTTCTCCATGAGGAGCCAGTGTGGATGAGAAATATTCTTATATGTGGGTCAATGGTGATTCAATTTATATTTTTATCATAATTATAATCGAAATGACCAAATTTTCTTAGGTAAAACATATAAACATAAATGTATATATCATGTTTTCACATCTCCAAGACGTTTTTGAGGAGAATGTTAAGTTTGATATCAATGAGATAATGATAAAAAAAATAAAATATTGATTGAATTATGTATCCCAATATGGTTCTATTGTATTTAGGTTGATAATGTACATTGAATGACTACAATATTTGGAATTAATGAAAAATAATATAATTCTTGTTTTCATCATTATATCATCCTTTAATCCTAGTTTTTTATAGTTTCTTTTGAAGTTATTAACCAATTTGTTTTGAAAAACCACTTAAATATATTTTGGGAGATGTTCTCCAAGAACATAATAATTTAAAAAATGTTAAATATTCAATTATTAATGTGAATAGATATAAAGTCAATGTGATAATTTTGAATGTATGTATAATTACAAATGCACCATCCCAATGTATTTTTAAGAAACCAATGATAAATAGGGGGATCAATGAACCTGGGGCTATTTTCTTTTCATATGGAAATTTAGGTAACTAAAAGTGGAACAGTAAAGAATTCAAGGATATGAAATCATGATGTTATACTTCTCTTATATTCATCATTAAATGTAATTTTTAATTTATTCCCAAGGGAATTAGATACAGTATGTACATAGTTACCTGTATCAAAATATATAAACCATGGATGTCATGAAACATAAATTGATTTCAAAATGTGTTCTGCAAGTAGTTAAAATAGAGTGATACCTAAATCAGCAGTGAGAAGCATAGAATTTCATTGACCAGTGAATGGTTTTTATAAAATTTAATTGTGTGTTAAATACGATAATAAAACATTTGAATGAATTTTTTATATGGTATTCCATTAATGAAAAATAGTTATGTGATACTTGAATCATATGAAATAAATAAAGAATTTAATATTTAACACTTTTATAACCACTTATGGAAACATAATTAATTAGTAAGAAAAAATATGCAGTTTTCAAGGATATACCCAATATGGTTTTTGATAAATTAGAGTTAATATCTTTAGGTATTATCAACTCACATTCATAATTATTTTTGGACCAACAAACCATTAAAAATAAAGGTAAGTCGCACCACTTTTGGAATTAGTGCAACTAGAGCTTGTTAACTATTCCAAGGTAATGAAAATTATAACAATAATGTAATTTGTTAAGAAATTTTTAAAAATTTCAGATTATGTCTTTCAATTACTAATAATTATTACAAAAAATTATACATATCATATTTCAAATTATTTAATGTTCAAAAAAATAATTACTATTTTATAGTAGTGTTTTTGGGTAAAATAATATTTTAATATGAATATATATTTGTTATTTTTTAAAAAATAATTTTTATCAATATATTATTTAATTAAATGTAATATATATATTTAATAATATATTTTTTTTAAATACTAAATTATGTTATGAATATATTCACTATTAATAAGACACCCTATGATTTTATAGTATATTTCATCATAAATAATTTAAATTAAGTAGATAGCTTATATCCACAAAAAATTGAGTCTCTCAGAAAAAAAAAATTTTATAGGTATAACCTAGCCATGAAACAAATTTTTTTCCCTTCTGTGATTTAAATTTATAAAAAATAAACTTACAGTTTTTTGGGTTAGTAATTTGTTATAGTCTAATAGGATCAACTTAATTTTTTGCTGAATATTAACATGACCATTAGGAATATTAATATACCATTATGAATAGTAATTTTACTATTATCAATAGTAACATGAGCCTTATGAATAGCAACATCAACCATGATGTTGTAAATATAATTTCTCGACTTAAAAATGAGAGTAAATATTTTTAAAATAAATAATTATGTGTTTTAATGATTGCGAGTAATAAATATTTATTAAAAATTAAAAAATAATAAATTTATTAAGATTAATTTTCATATATTTTATTCCCATGTAAATAATTTTTTTATCCTATGATTTTATGATTATGTTATGATACCACAGTTAATTTTTGAATGTATTATAAAATCAGTTTTAATATCAATATTTTCATTTTCAAAGATAATAATTTTTTTATAAATTTTAAATTTCACATATATAGAAAATTATTTTGGTTAAATGGAGTGCATTTTTTAATTATACAGATTGAAAAATGGTTAGTGTGATTTTTTGGGATTATTTCGGAAAATACATGAATTTTTTTATGGGTAGTGAAATTTTAAAATTTACAAAATATGATAAAAAAATGATTTTCTGTATCATATTTGAGTAATGGAAGATGTAAATGGACATATTTCGAACATATATAAACTCATTAATTCTTTCTGTCACAATAATCAAGATTATTCATAGTATTTACAAAAAAAATAATAATATAATGATTAAAATAATTCAAACCCTCTTCTCTCCTCCACTAAAAAACAACCCCTCAATCCCTCTTATATTAACTTCTCTATGGATTGAATCTTCCCAATTTTCTCCCCAAATAAACTTCACTAGACCCTATTCACCCATAGAAGGATTTGTTCTTTACAAAAGTCCAAAACCCCTTCTCTAATGGTGGTTCTCAAGGAGGATATTTTTATAATTATACCCTCTCCCTTTTTTTATTTTATTTTCAATTTAATTTATATTCTTATCTTATCCTCTCCTCCTATGTCAAAATGATAATGAAAACTCCCATATCATCTGTATACTAGAAATATATCATTTTAATGTAAGATAAATCATCAATATTTTGAATTCAAATTTTTCATTTTAAAAACTAAATCATCATTTGTGAGGTACCCATTTACAACCTTTGTGGAGGAATAACATTTATTCTTCATTTTCTCCTTCAAAGATGGTCATGAAACCATTTTTATGGTTGAAAATGAATTAAATTTTTTTATTATATCTTATGTAATGATTCTGGAACCATCATTTTATCATGATACTATATATTTTTACAAAAATAGTTTTTGTGATCGAATAACTAGTGTAGAAAATATAAATAATTTTCACTAAATGATTTTTCTAAGGCTTCAACCCCATACAATGAATCAAAATGATATATATAACCATTTTATCATATGTATGTTTACTAATAGTATATAAATTCTATCTTGTAGAATTATATACAATCCAGATGAACTTCCATACTTATATTCAAGAGAACTGATCAGTAATATCAAGAAACAAACAATCTGGAATGCCAGAATTCAGTCTTATATCTTATAATAAGTCCATAAATAAACATAATAAGATAATAATAATAATATATAAATTATTAATTTGTTCTTTTTTAATTTATTAATGGTTTAATTTCATATTCAAGGTCCTTAACATAATGTGAATAACACATTTGGACATAATGTAAGGGTTTCTTCATCTCATATCCATTTTTTGTGAGATATTCCATATTCACCACTATTTATTATGTATGGTATATGCATATACACCATTGATGTATCATATCATTTATATATTTTATTTCATGTTATTAGATATAACATTTTATGATTCTTAATATTAAGATGTATGATTTGATTAATTACGAAGTGGTAAGAGGTTCCACCTGAACCTTTATTTTTAAACGTGGGTTATTTATTCCCAATATATACCCAAATGTAATTATTATTTATTTTTGAGTAAATTTTATATATTATGTTATTATGTTAAAAAAATAATATATTTATATCATTTCGATTTTCATTTATTGTGATTATATGTTTTAAAATAGTTCCCTTCTTAATTCTTCCCCATAAACTAGTCTAATTCAAGGGAACATCTCGAAATCTTACACATATTCAAGTGTACTATATAATATGTTTTAATTCATAAATATTTTTATAAAATAAAAACATTTATCATGCAAAAATACTATTTTTCATTTATATATTTATTAAAAAAGGTATTTCATCATTAAAATCTCATTATTATTTTCCTTAGAACACATTTAAATGGGTTATATCTAAAGATTCATTAAAAACAGTATTACATGAATCCACATCAGTGGGAAAAATTTATTCGTAAAATATAATTTCAGTGTTTTTCCATTCTTCTGGATAAACATCTTAACAATTTTGTTATCAAAAATAATTTTTTTTCAAAAATAACACTTCTTTCAAAAATAAAAGATTTTTTCTCATCTCACTTTTAATTGTATGATATTTATGACATCTCCACCACTTATTCCTTTTGTATTGTCCCTAAAATTCCATTTTATATATCATATCATGATTCTGATTATTCTTATGATACTATATATACATACTAATTAAATGTTTCAATGTTTTATAAGACACTAGAAATATTTAAGGATCATTTTCTTCAAGATATTGCCAATGGTTTAATTAGTGCATTTTTATCTATGATTATGATTTAAATATTTCAAATGGGGTGGTAAAAAATGGTGTAAA
Organism: Viscum album; assembly: GCA_963277665.1. Taxonomy (NCBI): domain Eukaryota; kingdom Viridiplantae; phylum Streptophyta; class Magnoliopsida; order Santalales; family Viscaceae; genus Viscum; species Viscum album. The sequence goes on along the minus strand of OY728137.1, from coordinate 1,698,995,939 downwards.
TAAGTTTTTTATTAGGCATATGAGGAATTCATTTGACAAAGAAAGTGATTAGTGGGGCCAGTTACTGCCTCTAGACTCATTAATAGGTCTAATGAGACAAAACAGAATTGGGTTTTGGCCCATGCCTTACCCTAGAATTTTCTAAAGTCTTGGTTGAGGCCTCGAGGACTGGTTTATGATTTTTTGAATATGAATTCACTTATTTTTATACTATTAGTAAATAAATCAAGTAATTATTAGACTATTAAAAATCAATGTTGATGTTTCTTATGATAATGTTTTTCAAATTATTCACTTATTTTTAATTACTTCCATATTATGCTCAATATTATGTTTTAGTGGCATGATTTACTCACTTTTCAATATTGTTTAGGATATCATCTTTTATATCACATACCCTTATGTGGAATTTGAGATAACCCCTTTCTTATTTTTCCTTTCCCAGGGTTATGTATAAGAAAACATTGAATAAGCTTTGAATGATTCAATTTATTTCATATTGTGTTAGGTATTGTTTTCTATTTTCCAATTTATTATCGGTATAATGTATGTAATCTATTTATGAAAGACTACTCAACTGATCTTCTCTTTTAGATTTGATCCCTCGTAATCCTTAAAATGTATTAAAATAATCCACTGCCTCAGGGATACTGGTGTGAGGGTGAGATAGTTGGCAACAGAGTATGTTTAGGTGAAACATTGGAAACTAGATATAGAAAACATATGATAGGGAACATAACCCTAAGATATTATTTTTGGATAATAATATAATATAATCTTATAAATTTGTTAAGAAATAGATTATGTGGATCTTTATAGAGAGTACATCCCTTTCTGGATACTAATATTGGGCATGGATCTACCATAGATGTTCTTAGAGGATTTTCTTAGGATAATTTACATTTTTATTACATACAATTAAGAAGGATTTAAGATTCCAAAGTGTCCACTGTATATGGTTCTAGGATTTAAGACACATAAATTAATGTTATGTTCTATACAATGATTATATTTTTAAAAATTTCATAACATTTTGATCTAATATAGTATATGTAATTGTTTATAAATAGATCCTAACAAATGGAATGAGAACTCCACCAATGCACATGATGAAATGTGTAAGAAGGATCATATATTTCATGTATATAATCCAAAATATATAAAGGAAATATCCTTTAATGTAACATAATAATAAGGGGAAAATATTCATGTGTCCAAGAGATGTAGATAATTACTATTTGTCATATGGATTTAAAGGGATGAAGTAGAAAAACACAATGGAAAAGGAAATAATGTATAAGGGTAAGAAGTCAATGATGGGTTTTCCCATATGTGATAACTATGGAATGAATCACCATAGAAAATTATTGAAGGGAATGGTAGTTAGTTATAATTATAGATAAATAAGACAAAAATTTTGTGATTTCAAGGGTATGAAAATGGTTTCCATTGTGCAATGCATCAACCGTAAGGAGATGAGACACTACTCGAATCAATTTCCCAAGTGTAAGATAAATATTACCCAAATGTTAATATTGCATAATTATAATCTTATTCTACATCCATAGATAAAGATGAATAATTAATATGTATATTCACGATTTATTTCATTTGAATAGTTTACTTTCAATGCACTAGGTATAAGAATTATTGAATATGTTAGAATTATGATGGAGTACATTTTCATTAAGGCTTGGAAACCATATATAGAATGGTACCAAGAATATATATTCAATAGAAAGTTAAACAGTTTGTAAAACACATGATTCATGGATAGACAACCATTAATATATTTCTTATGTTTATATAACAATTGTGAAATTATTGACTTTGATATGTAATGACTACCTTGGAATTGACTATTAACTCGTCGAAAAGTCTTATATCTTATCATAAATGGATATTACAACACTTTTGGATTTAAAGAGTATATCAATTTACATGTGTCTTACTTACGGAATACATAATAATGCATGTTTCCACCTAGAAATTTTGATAATTTTAGTTATTACAATATTTCAAGAGGATACATGTTAATGTTATTCACATGTTTGGAATATGAAAATTTAGAGCTTCTTCATTGTTATGTTCATCATGAAAATTAAGTGACCTTCATTCTAATGTGTTAAATCATTATATTTTAGAATGATTGAAAAGTTATGAATTATTTATGTTTATACATTTATAAGGTTTTATAAGTTAATTTATTACTTTTCCACAAAATGCAACCTGTCATTAGTGATGATGTATAGATAGTTCAAGGCTTAAGAAAAGGTTATGATTGTGTTTATGAAATAAAAATGTATATTTATACTCATATTGAGTGGAATAATTTCTCAACTTTTGGAAAAGTGTGTTAAATAATATGGTTTCCACTAATCAAAATATATGATAATATCAATGAATTTTGTATAGTAGTTTATATTATTGTATTATTTAACATACATCTGAAAAAGGTTTATATCCCATTACATGAGAACATCATAGTTTAAATTTTCAACCATGTCCATGTTTTTACACTCAACTAATGTCACCCCATTCAAAAGCATAATTTTTTTGGTGACCACCTCATTGACATTAAACTATTTTTAAGAATATATTTTATTAACCATATTCCTGATTTGTGTTCCCCACTAAGGAATTTTCAAGCATCAAAATTTAACTTTTGAAGTGTAGTTTTGAATTGGGGGGAGCAATGATGTTGAGGTGGAATAATTTAATACCTCAGTAAATTTCCTAATAATTATAAATAATTTAAAATTTAATGTGATAATTAATAATAATACTTATAATTTATTTTAATTTATAGATTTCATAATAGTTAATGTTCTAAAAATATATTATATATTATAGTAGTATTTTTTTGTCAAAAAATATTTTAATATGATGTATATTTTTGATTATTTTTTTAAGAAAATATATTTATCAATAGATTATTTAATTAAATATTATATATGTCAACTATTATAAATATTTTGATAAATATGAAATAATGTTATGAATATATTTACAATTAATATGACACCATAATATTTTATGTTAAATTTCTTATTAAATAATTTAATATTTGTAGATATCATATCTGAACAAAACATTGAGTCTCTTCTAAACAAAACTTTTTTAGTTATATCCTTTCCATGAATTATTTTTCTACTTATGTGATTTTAATTTGGATGAACAATCATCTACCACTGAGATCAATATGTTTTTTAGAGTCTAATAAGATCACCATAATTTTTGGTGAATATTAACATTACCCATATGAATAGTAATGTACCCTTATGAATAGTAATGCTTCCCTTATGAAATACAACATGACACAAATGATTTTCAACATCACTCATGAAATTATAAATATAATTTATACACCTTATGAACAAGAGTTAATTTTAAAAAAATAAATAATTCAGTGTTGGAATTTTTTAGAGTAATAAATTTTTATTTATAATTATAAATTAATAAATTTAAAATATAAAATTTCATAAAATTTCTTCCTAAATAAATATTTCTTATTACTCTTTTAGGATAATTATATGATTACTTATTTAATTTTTAAATGTTTTATAATATCAGTTTTAAAATTAAAATATTTATTTTTCAAGTAAAAAAATATTTTATATAAAAAATTAAATTTAAAATATTTAGAAAATAATATTTTTTTTAAATATTCTGCATTTTTTAATTCTAAAAATCAAAAATTATTTTGGTTAATTGTTTTGAATTTTTCTGAAATGGATGAATTTTTTGTTAATAGTGGAATTCGATGATTTACAAAATATTTTAAATAAATAATTTTCTGCATCATACATGAGAAATGGTTTATGTAAATTTCCATGGATCAAACTCACATGCACTTATTACTATTTTTAGTCATAATAATTAATACTATTCATAGTAGTGAACCAAAATAAAAAAATAAAGATTAAAATAATTGGAAATCCTTTCTCTCTGCCACTATAAAAACCACCCCTCACTCCCTCTTATCTTCACTCCATTATGCATTGAAGCATCCAAATGTTCTTCCCAAATAATCATCCCTAGAAACTACCCACATTCAATATATTATTATCATTCCAAAATACCATAACCCCTTCTCTTAACGAGGATCTCAAGGAGGATATTTCAAGAGGTAAAGCCTCTCCATTTTTTCTAATTTCATTTCCAATTTATTTTATATTCTTAACTTCTCCTAAACTCCACAGTCAAAATGTTATTGTTAAGTCATGCATAATCTATTTACTACTATTATATCTTGTTAATTGAGGATAAATCAATAATCTCTTTACTCAAACAATTTTATTTTAGAAACGAAATCAATGTATGAGAGGTGCGAATTTACATCATTCATGGATGACGTACTTTCATTCGTCATTTTCTACTTCATGGATAGTCATGAAAATATTTTTATGGTTGAAATGGATTCTAAAATATGTATTATATTTTATGTATTTATTATAGAATCATTTATTACATGATTCTAAATATTATAACAAAACTAGAACTTCTTGTTGGAAAAATCACAGTAAAAATATAAATAATTATAATTTAAGGACCTATCCAATTATTCATCCAAATATCATACATACAATTGATATATATAACCATTTTTACTTCTGTATTTTAATTAATAATATATAAATTGAATCCAAGATAATTATATACATTCTACAAGATCATCAATACTTATAATCAAGCAAACAAATCATTAATAATGAAACAAACACTCTAGACCGATATAATATAATAATTTAACTCATCAAAGGTAATAAATTTACTTAAAAAAATAATAATAAAGAGAATAAATGTATAATAGTTAATGAATTAAATTATTATTTGGTCTAATTTCATATTCTAGAATATTAAGGTCAATTTCGAAAAACATATAGATGTAAGGTAAGCGTTTTCTCATCTCACTTCCATTTTTTGAGATATTCATTATTCACCACTATTTATTTTGTATGGTGTATTAATACTGACATTTTAGGAATAATTCCATGAATAGATTTATTTTTATGTTATTAAATGTATGATATGATGATTATTAACTTTTGGGCACATTATTTGATTGATTACAATGTGGTAAGGTGTTCCACTAGAACCATTATTTTTCATTCGAGTTGTTCCTTCACTATCCATACCCAAATGTAATTCTTATTTATTTTTTCATTAATATTTTATATTATATATGTTTTTTGCATAAATATATATTTATATCATTTAATTTTTCATTAATGGGGATTATATGTTTCAAAATATTTCCCTTCTCTATTCATCCCCATTAACAGGACCGATTCAAGGGAACTTCTTGAATTCTTACCAATTTTCAAGTGTACTATAAAATCTTTTTTAATCCACAATAATTCATTTTAAATGAATCATTTAATCATGAAAAAAATACCACGTTTCATTTTTGTTTTTATTAAATCAATCATTCCATTACACGTGAAAATATCATTAATAATTTCCTTATACCACACTAAAATGTTTTTTATAAGCCTAAAATAAAAATTCTTTTTATATCATTTCACTTCTGTGGGAAAAATTTATGTGTTAAATATAATTCCATTATATTTTAATATTCCTTTTCTGGGATAAATTTTTTTTAATATATTATTTTATGAGAAATATAAATGGTTCTCTAAAAGAACTCTTATTTCCAAAATTATTGGTTTTTTCCCATCTCACATTTAATAATTTTTTCATTATGACTTTTTATCCACTGATTCGTTTTATATAGTGTATGTAATTCACTTTTATATATCAAATTATGAGTCTTCATATTTTTATTATATTATATGTAATTAATAAAAAAATGTTTCATGGTGGTATGCGAATATTTGGAATGATTTATGATCATTTTATTCAAACTTTTATCATGGATTCAATTAGAGTATTGTCATTTATGATTATGATTCAAATATTACAATGTGGTATGGGAGACATTAATCTAAATATTTATTTTATTAGAAATATGAGGAATTAATTGGAATTAAAAAGTGATGTGTGTAGCCCACAATTTCCTCTCAATGCATTGGAAGGTCTAATGAGATCAAACAGAATTGGGTTTTGTCCAAGGCCTTACACTAGTGTTTTTATAAACCTTGACCGAGGACTCGAAGAATTTTTTTTCTAGAATATAAATTCCATCATTATGAAATTAGTAATAGATAAATAATGGTATTATCCAACTAGTATATTATCCATGGTGATGTTTCAAGTGATTATTTATATAGAATTATTCGTTCAGTTTTTATTCTTTCCATATTATTCCCAGGAATCTATTTTACGAGAATGATTTGTTCACATTTATTTATTTATTATGATATCTTCTTTTGTATCACATACACATACTAAGAATCTGAGCTCAATCATTTCTTATCTTTCATTTTCCCATGTTATGAAGAATTAATCCTTGAAAAATCATTCAAGGATTCCATTTTTTTCATATTGTATCATGTCATATTTTCTTTCTTATTATGTATTATGGGTATCGTGACAATAATCTCGTCAACTATGAAAACTCAACTGATATGTCCTTTAAGATTTGATTCTTTGTAATTATTCCAATTTGTAAAAATAATGCATCTACACCAAGCTATTGGGGTCGGGGTGTTACAATAGTGGTGACTACACATCATAAGATTCCTTTAATATTGTTTAAGTAATATAAATTTGATGTGTGAAAAATTCATGGTATGAATAAACGAGTTTCATAATGGTGGTGTGCCTAGGAATATATTAATAAATCATTCATCTATCATTATAATGTATGGTGGAGTAATTCTTAAACACACATTTCCTTATATAAATCATATTCATTGTGTTACTCAGGTGGATTGATGAAGACTATTTCATGAACATATTGATAAATAAAATTAGACATTGATTATTTCCTAAATACATATTTCCTTTTATAGATCTGTTTCCTTATGTATGTAAAATAAGAATAAATATTTGTACGTATAATAATCGTATTGATATCCATTATATTTGATAACATCTTATGAAATTAGAGACATTATCTAATGAAAATATGAAAACTAACTTGAAAAATTGATATCATAAAAGTTTTATTATGATATAAATACATCATTTCATAATGCAATGTTTTTATATATAAAGTGTTTTTTAGGATACAAACAAACATTCCTCCTGAAATATAGATTATGTATCTATAGTAATTGTGCTAATGGATTATTTGGATATTACAAAAATCATTGAGATAAAAGAGTGACAGTCAATGTTATAGGATACATTTAATAAAAAATTCACATATCAATTTGAGATAGCTTCTTCCATATTGAATTGGATTTCCTAAATGGTAAATATGCACAAATTTTGATATATGAAAACGTTTCATACATTTTTTTAGAGAATGAATGTTCTAGAGACACATAATAAATTAGAAGGATTTAACTATGTGAATGATTTATGATTTAATGTTGATTGGGATACATTATTCATTGAGAATAATGTATCTAACGCTTATGAAATAAATGAATACAAGATACTACTAAAAAGATCTACGAAAATTCAATAATGAATTATATGTATCAAACTGGAGGGTCTTTATTTTATGAATATCCCTATAATATTCATGTGAGAATATACATGGGTGGTATAAGAATGTTACCAACAAGGTTTTATTGGTTATATGGATACATCATTATGGAATTCATTAGAATTTTACTTTTCATGTTTACATTCTATGATCATTTAATTTGGGATTATATTCCATGATCCACAATCATGGAAGCTACCTATATGAAACAACCATTTAGGGTAGGTGACACTATATAATTAAAGTAATGTGTGTATTATGCATGTACAATACATGACATGGTTTAATCATAAGTAACTGAATGTTGGCTACCATATTCCCCCATACACGCCTCCCAAAATTCAAGAGGCTCTTTACTAGTAGTTGGAGTCTAATGTAGTAACATGGGGAGGTTAAAACCTAATGACCAATGTGGAAAATATTTTTATGATATGTAAATATTAGTCGAATTTAAGAAAAAAGAACCACTAATGGATCAGAAATGAAAAACATAAAATAAGATAAATAGGCTGATAAAAAAATCAACATTATTTGCAAAATGATATCAATGTAAATATGATATACAAAAGGAATTTATATATGGAAATATATACATAAAAAATACAAATATATGAAAAGAAAAAAATGATTGTAAATAAGACATGTTTGTTGTGGATAGGATTTATTTTATTAAAATACTTAATTTAATGATGTTCTTAAACTTTATTCATAATCAGCAGATGAAAATTATTCTTGAATGGTTACGATGGAGAATGAAATCCCATCACATCATGTAGATGTTAAGTTGTATGTATGCACGAGTGACGATATCATTTAATTGATGGTGATATCATATGTAATTAGATATTATATTCTATATATAAACTAATTATCATGTTATATTTTTAATTTATATCAATTATTCTCATTATTATACCCATTTAAATAATGAAGTGTTGAATATAAAACTACACCCCAATGTGGAGATGGCAAGTTGTACGTATGCATGTTTATTGAATTATTCATTCATATGATAGATATAAAAATGAATATATTTGTACCATATTTATAATAACATCTCAATATGTATAAGGTAATGAATTTATTATTTTATTATAGAAAAAAAATAGTAAGTATAAGAAAAAAAGAACTTTGAAAGAGGCAATGAAATAATTACCTCTTCTTTAAGTGCTTTGTTTTTATTTGAACAAAAGGGATGCACAAGATGGATTTATGAAAAATATAAGGATTCTAGGTTGAAGTGAAGGTATTTTAGAGGATATTTGGGTAGGTTTTGACCTATACAAATCACTTTGGAGGTGTCTAGGTCACCATATTACCTTATCATTTTGATTTAACTCTTAGTTAAATAGTTTAATTTTTACCATATCTTCTGGTATTTTTATAATACATGGTAAATTAATTTAAAATTAAATGACAAATGAAACCCATTGGTTCATTAATAATATATTTAAAATTATCTATATCCTTTGGATGAATTTTATATTTTTATGTATATTATATCATTTAATAAAATAGTATTTTTTTTAAACTCAATTAGGTCAATTTTGAAATTATTTAGTAATTGGTTTTTTTAAGTCATAAAAAATGTATTACATTAAAATAAATAAATTTTATCAATCCTAACATGTAATATCCACCAAAATAATTCATGCATGTCATCAAAAGATTCAATTTATATTTATTTTAATATTTATAGCATCAAATATCTTAATTATTCATTAATAAGGGAATTACTGCATCATTATTGTGCAAAAAATAAATATAATTATCTAACTACTAAAAATTATAAATAATTTAAATTAATTTTGGAAATATTTTTATATTTCTAATTAATATTTATAGTTGACTTTATATTATATATATTTCTATATTAAAAATGTTTTATTTAATAATATTTAAATTGAAAACTTTTAAAACTTCAATAAATTAAATATAATAAATGTCCTCATATAATCAATGTGTATAAAAAAGTATAATATTTTTCCTTATGGTTGATTTTGGTCCAAATATACTTATTAAATATAATTATAACATGTTTTGGGGTAATTTGATATTATTATAATATAAATTCTACCATTAATTACCATATTTACTTTTAACCACGGTAAATAAAATTAATATTTCACTAATCATAAAAAAAATATTTTCATCCTGTTGAACCAAATTTTAAATCCTAATGTCAACCGTGTATTTTATATTTTTGAAATTTAATTCATAGAAGTAGTAAAATGGTGGTTTATGCTGATTTGCAATTGTGCCTAGGTGGTGGGTAAAAGAAGTTGAAATGTTAAATGAGGTTTTATATATGTAATATTATTATAATATGTCTCCAATGAATTAAATTGGACTAATATATGAACTATGTAAATAATTTTACTTAAAAATAAACTTAAATTTAAAATAATTATCTAAAAAATGTTGGTTTCAAACAGTAACACAATGTTTTCCACTATTCATTAAAAATTGAATGATTTCAGAAAAAGAAACTTTTACTTAAGCTAATTTTTATATTTCTAATCCAAAAATGATTTCCATTTTGAAAAATAAAATTTATAATATTTCAAAAAGAGGTTATTACTATTCATAACTATTTTTAAAATGGCTAGTTTTACTGGTCATGATGTGCTAGAACTATGAGCTGCGTACAGTGAAAGCAGTTATATTATTCAAAGAGAAGCTTATCGTGGAAGCATGGGGTGTAACATTATTCTATTAGTCAAATAACTGCAGCCTTGAAATTTCTTGAATGTTTCTGCCTAAAATATTATGGTGGTTATTCATCATAAGTTCCTTAGTTTCCCACATTGCCTCTTCAGTTTTATGGTTTCTCCAAAGAAATTTTAGTAGACGAGTCATCTGGTTTCTCACCACATGTTATCTGGTATCAAGAATCCTAATAAGCTCTTCAAAATAAGAATGATCTAGTCCAGATCTATTTTTTCATAGGTGTGTACATGTGTTGGGTCAAACATGTATTTTCTCAACAGTGATACATGGAACACATCATAATCTTTAGAGAGACTTGTTGACATTTCCAAATGGTAAGTTATAATTTTAATTCGTCCTATAATTTTGATATGTTTGATGTTCTAGGGACTTAATTTCCTCTTCTTACAAAATAGTATAACTCCCTTATATAGATATACCTCCATGAAAACATGATATCCTACATGAAATTCCAAATCATTCATTCAGTTATGAGAATAATTCCTTTTCGAAAATTGATTTTCTTTAATGTAGGTTTAGATAATCATCACATTTTCCATTGATTCCTCAACAAGTTCTGGGATTACATGTTTTATTTCACCAACATCATCCCACTATGATAATCTTTTATATCACTTTCTATATAACACATCATATGGTGTTATCTGAATACTTTAATTGAAGCTGTTATTATAGAAAACTTTTACCATTGTAAATACTGATCCCATATATCATTAATGTCATGTGAGAAAGATCTCAATATGTCTTCTACGGTTAGAATGGTCCATTCTGATTTTCCATTAGTTTGAGGGTGGTAGGCAGTTCTCATTAAAATTTCAATATCCAGGGATTTCTGAATAATTTTCTAGAATCAGGATGTTAAACAAGGATCACGATCAGAAAAAATCAGTAAAGGTACACCATGAAGTCTAAAACATCATTAATAAAAATTATTTCAAATCATTCATGTCATAAATCTTGTCTTATAGCATGAAAAAATGTTTACTTTTGAATTTTATCAACAACTACCCATATTGCATAATTCCCTTTAGTAGTATTTGGTATCCCCATGTCAAAGTCAATCATAATATCATCTCACATCTTCTCAGGTATGGGAAGAGGTTACTTGACACCTATAGGATGTCTTCATCTATCCTTCACCCATTGATAAACCATACATCGTGACACATAAACACCAAGATCCATCTTCATGTTGTCCCACAAAAAATGTTCATTCAAATTTATATACATATTTGTTCTACCAGGGTGTATTGAGAAATTAGAGCATTGATAATTATCCAACAATTCCATTTTTAGATCATGTATATTGGTAACACAAAGTGTCTTCCCAAAATTCAAAATTCCATCCTCATATATGAATTCAACTAATATCCCATCATTCACCACATTAATATTCTTTTGAAACACCTCATCATTAGTCTAATAACATTTTTTCTTTTTTATTAATGATTGTTTGGAAACCATATGAAAAAGTATTGATGTTTCATCTTCCATTATTATTCTCATATTCATCATTACTATTTCTATGAATATAAGATCCCTTTATAATCTCATATTGTTCAGAACATCAGGATCCTCTCTACATGAAGCATCTACAACATTATTTTATTTCCTTTGGTGGCAGTGTATTGTGTAATCATAATCATTGAGTAGATTAAGCCATCAACATTTCCTGATGTTGAGTACTTTCTGTGAGAAAATATACTTCAAACTCTTGTGATTAGTATATGTCTCACATTTTTTACTATATTGACTGTGTCTCTATATATTCAGATCAATGATTATTGCTAAAAACTAAAAATCATGATTGGTATAGTTTTGTTCATGAATTTTTAGCTACCGTGTTGCATAAAAAATAAATCTATAATTTTGCATAAGGACAAAATGAAGTCATTTTTTGAAGCATCACTATAATTAACAATCCCATCATTCCCTACTGGTAGAGTCAAGATAAATGCCTTAACTAATTGTATCTTTAATTATTCAAAACATTCTTCACAAACCAATTTCAAAAAAATTACCCCCTTTACGAGTGAGCATGGTTATTTTGTTAGCCAATCGGGAAACATTCTAGATGAAACACAGATAATAACCTTCTAAACCAATAAAACTATGTACATCAATTATACTCATTGCTACGGGCCATTCTTGGATTCCCCTTGTCTTTGAAAGCTCAATAGAGATTCAATCCTTAGAGACAATATAGTAAGAAATGAAATTTCATGAAGCCATAATTTACACATTCTAAACATCCCATATATTTAATTTATTCTACGAGTTTTCAATGTAATGCACAAGTGATTTTCATGATCTTCGCAATTTATATAGTATTCGATGATATCATAAATAAATACCACTACAATTTCATCAAGATACACCTTGAAAAATCTCTTCATTAGATCCATGAAACATAGAGTTCATTAGTTAGTCCAAAAGGCAATACTATAAACTCATAAGGCCCATACCTCGTTCAAACATCTATCTTTGGAATGAATTCCTTCATTCACGCACAATTGATGGTATCTAGATCAAAGGTTAATATTTGAAAAATATTGATCTCCAGGAAGTTAATCAAATATATCATCAATGTGAGGTAAGGGATACCTGTTCTTTATTGTTATTGAATTGATCACCCTATAGTCAATTTAGAACCTCGTAGATCCATCTATCATCTTAACAAAAACAAACGGGGCTCCCCATAGAGAACACTAGAGAGAATAAATACTTTATTAATCAATTTCTCTAGTAGCATCATTTGTTCCACTAATTAAATAGTGGCCTTTCTATATGGGGTATTCGATATTGGCCTTGAACTAGAAATTCTATCAATTGAAAATTTAATTTCTCATTCCAAATGATATCTTTCTAAATACTCGAGAAACACATCAACATATTCTTGCACAATAGGTACATCCTGTATTAGAACATTCATTTCCCCGCCCATAGTTATTTAACTCCCTTCCTATAAAATATTTGAAATTATTGTATCTACATGGGGTGGATATATATGATAATCATATGGTGAAGATTCTGGTCTAAAGAAATGGAATTCTATATCATCCTAAAAAATTATAACCTCATTCTTCATATAATAAATTTTACCATTATGGACTGAAAGCCAATCCCTGGAGAGGATTATATAAAATTAAATCAGGAGTATGACAATATGATTAGTAGATAAATCACCTTTATATACCATAATGCTGACTTTTTGAAAAAATATGGTTTCGTTGGGACATCCCTTAGGAGTTTTTTTTTCTAAAAACTCCCTTGTTATATCAAATTGAAAATATATTATTTTCGTGGAATACTAGGAAGATATGAATGAATGAGATGATCCGAAATCAAATAAATCCTTTGATAATATTGAGGAAGTTAATAATGTTCCTTCCTCCATGTCATTATGAACTTCAACCTCAGCTGTAGTGATTGCATATGCTCTTCCATTCTCCCTAGTCCTTTTCATAGGCTTGTTTCCTTGAAGATTTTGAAATTCATTTGAATAAATACCCATATATTTATAATTTTATCATTGAACATTGACATCCTCTTTCTTTTTCTTGAAATCATGTGATTGGTGGACTTCTTCTCCACACTTGTGATAAACTCTCATCCACATTTTGCATGAACCTGGGTGTTTCTTCCCACAATTACTACAAGATTAAATCTATAATTTTCCTTTATTCCCCTTATTTCTGTTTCCAAAGTGTTGGGAAGATCTATTACTCTCTTTCTTCAAATTAATGTCATAAGAAATAGATAATTCCTTTTCTATATAGATTGCACACGAGACTATATCATCATACGCCGAGAAGTATTGTTAGACTAATGCTCAAGGAATAAATGGTATAATCCAATTAACTAATCAATAAATATTACTTCCTGGGTAACATATATAATCTGATGTATTCCTTTCTGTCCTTGAATTGTTCTACTAACACTTTACGACATTCTCATCCTTCTTTTTCCAGAAACTCTGAAATTGTATTTCCATATTAACTCGATGTCCATGAGGATATAATTTTTCTATAAAAGGATATCCAAACTCTATGTATTCTATATCTGATACTTCTTTGTCCTGGTTAGTGTTTTGAATTAATGACCACCATTGATCCTCATCTCCTGAGAGGTGATAAACTTCCATGACAACTGTTTCTCTTTCCCTACACTCCAAAGCATGAAATATTTTAAATAAGGAACTTATCCACTACTCAGCTACAAATTGATTTATAGTACCATTGAATGTTGGTGGTTTTTGCCTCCTGAAGAAGTCTAACATTCATTATCTCCGTTGTGCATCTGGGTTCTCCAAATAGGTAAGGTTATTATTTATAACAACAATGAGTTTTCCCAGTATGGTTATAAGATGATCGAAATCAGTTCTGTCACCATCTACACAATAATTTTCCTTAAAAGGATGAAAATACTTACATGGATTACATGTGTGGATATGGTTTCCATTCCATCCATTAGGCACCATTTCTAAATAATGTAATATAGTATATTAGGTTATGAATCCTAATTCGTAATTCCAAACTTGTAAAATTCATAACATAAATTGAATGGTTTATGAATATAATACATAATGATAGAATTTTTTTTCTCTATGGATGTATTTACTTATAAATTATTAATAATCATTTGTAATGAAAATTTGAATTATCCTATGCATATCCCCCACGAGTGTCAAACCAGGTGTGCATTAAGGCATGTTGTCGGGTACCAGCATACACTAGGTCATGCCAAAAACTCTTTGTCAGAGTTTTCACCCATAGGTACATTTTTTCCATAAGAACATCCACTTGTAGTATCCAAGCGGGGATTTATTTCTTTGGAAAACCCTCATAATATCTACAATGCCAAAATTTTTGGATATTCTATTATATTAATCCTCAATGTCTATCTCATGGTAATGTTCTCAAATCAGAGTTTTTCTATATCAAGTTTCCATAGATTGTACTGAACATCCTATGATGACAAATATAACACCCTGACCCCAGTTACCCAATGTTAGTGAAATATTAAATAAAAATGGCATGATAACAATATATCATGTCCCGAAAAAATATATTAGTTTAATATCCATGGATGTACTACATACATGAAAAAGATTGACATTACATTATAAAATTAAAAAACAACATTGTGTCTCCTTTGAACACACTCATATCACTTAGACAATACCCATGTCTGAATCATAATATAATTCCTCTCATACTAGAATACATAAAACATAAGAAATGTGTGATCTCAAAAGCCCAGTAAGGATAAAAATATAGATAAAACTATCATAAATAATTATAAACATTCAAGGAAATTTATAATACTAAAAAAATATTTTTAAACATAAACAACAACATAATATAGAAATGATAAATAAAATAATTCCATTTACATATTCACATTGATATTCTAATAGTCTAATAATCACATGTAATATCAATAGATAATCTCATAATGATGGAATGCATAATATTGGACATCATAACCATATAGTCATGTCCTTGGTCCAAGACTAAATATAAAAAAATTTGGCAGGGCCTTGTACCAAGACACTAGATTATCTCGTGAGACCTACCAATGCATTGAGGGGATATGGTAGGCCATGCCCATCAATTACTATGTCCAATAAATTTCTCATATGAAAAGGGTGAAATACAAAATAATCATTAAAATTAATCTAACATAAAAAATGTTAATAATTTAACCATAAACCATGAATGTCATAAAAATAACACATCGATTGTCAAAAATATCATAAAACTATCAATACAATATAAAATATTGTATAATAATAAGTCAAATTCAATTAATCATAAAATCCTATAATAGATATGGACATAGATGAAATCAATACAAAAACCATTTGAGATAAATATATCATTCTACACTGAAATCATTTTTATGTTGTGTAATTATGAAAGAAAACATCTTTTTAAATATTCATAAAACCTAGTAATGCAATCTATGAAGGTGTTATAATGAAAGAAAATAGCCACACCCTCAGTATAAGTTAAAAAACAATTTCTCCTTGATTTCTCAAAAAGGTCATATTGTACATTGTTTGGAAAATGAAGGAAAAATTCTTTTCTAAACATTTTATAAAAAGAAAAATAAATGCATAAATAAATTTAACCCATAGTCTAGTAAATTTTAAAAATGATGTGAATTTAAATTTTAAGAAACACAGATCTGGACGATAAATATTTCACAGTAGATACATATGTGTAAATAACCATGGATTATAAAGAGATTATAAAATTAACCCTTACCTTGTACTTTTCTTTAGGTGAGGGTACGTTCACCTTTGGTATAAAAGTAAAATAATTTTAATTAAATTATTAAAGAATCATATATATAAATATGATATCATATATGATCCTTTAATATTGAATTATTAATAATATTACAATTTTATTAGTTTTCCTTATGTCAACTGATTCATTTACATTTATATGTTTTGTTACATAAGTCATTGTTTTAGAGATAGGATGAATTTGATTTATATCCAGAATAATATTAAGTTCACAAAAAAGTTAATAATAAAATGAAAATTATTCTTGAATGGTTACAATGGTGAACGAAATCTCATCGTGTTTTGGAGACAAAAAACATTACGTACTCAAGAGAGATGATAACATTATATTGATGGTGAAATCAAATTTAATTGGATGATATATTATATATACAGAATAATTAAAATGTTATATTTATTATTTATATAAATTACACTCATTATTATAACCATCGAAATAATTATGTTTTAAATAACAAACTACACCACGATGTAGAGATGGTAACCTGTACGTACTAGCGTAAGGTGACTTTGTAATTCATAGGATGTATAGAATAATGAATATTTTTGAACTATATTTATAAAAACATCTCAAAATATAAAAAGTTACTGGAGTGGTTTTTTTAATATGTAAACAAATAATAATGAATAAGTATAAGAAGAAAATAACATTGAAATAGGTGATAAAATAATTACCTCTTCTTCAGGTGCTTCATTTAGATTAGAAAGAAAAATCTCCATATGATGGATTTATGATCAAATTAAGGCCTATACGATGATGTTAGGGTAGTTGGAGGGATATTTGACTAGGTTTGTTTCAATCCAAATAGCTTTGGTGGTGTGAATTTAAGAGAAGGTGAAGTGTCTGTTTATAAGAGGGGTGAGAGGAACTTTAGGAAAATTTTGAAATATTATATTATTATAAAATAAATTTTCGGTTTCATATAAATAAATATTTTTTTTATTTTTTATGGTGTGGGAGTTCGAAATTCCTTCAACAGATAGGTTTTAGGAATGTTTAGGTCACCATATTAACCTTATTTCTTAGATTTAAGTCTTAGTTAAGTAGTGTTGCTTTTACAATGTATTCATGTACTTTTTTACTAAATGGTAAATATAGTTACTATATAATGATAAAAGAACCTAAAGTGATTCATTAATTACATATATAAAATTTTAAAGTCATTGTTTTGAATATTATATTTTTAAGTATATTATATCATTTAATTATAGAAAATTTGTTTAAAAAATTCATTTATGTCAATTTTTACAAAAATTTATTATTTGGTATTTGTGAAAGTTATAAAAAATTGTTTAAATATAAAGAATAAATTTAATCATCCCTAAAAATTCATATTAACTTAAATTTTTTTGGATGGAATAAAATGATTCAATTTAATTTTATTTTAATATTTATAACATCGATTATTTTAATCATTAATTAATAAAGTAATTATTTCATCATTATTGTGTCATCAATAAATTTATTTATATAATGTATAAAAATTATAAATATTCTAACATGATATATGAATTATTTTTTGATTTCTAATGAATATTTATAGTCGAATCTAGCTTCTGTATAACTCCATATTAAAAAAAATAGTTAATAAAATTTGAATTTTTCACATTTCACACTTCTTAAAAAAATAGAGTAAATGTCCTAATATAATACATGTGGATCAAAAAGGTTAATATTTTTGTCCTAGGGATTATTTTGTACGAAATACACTAATCTAATAGAATTAGGACATGTGTTGGGGTAATTTAATATTATTATAATATTATTTTTACCTTTAGTTAGACTATTTACTTTTAACTCAGGTAAATAAATTTAAAAGATAATATTCACCAAAAATTATTTGCATCCTATTGAACCAAATTTTACTTACTGATGTCAACCGATTATCTTTTATTTTTTAAATTAATTTCACAGATGTGGTAAAATTATGTATTATGCACATCTATAAATGTGCCTAGAAGATGGGTAGAAGATGTTAACAAGTTCAATAAAATTTTATATGTCTAATATAATTATAAAATAACCTAAATTAATTAAATTATACTAATATATGTATTATGTATCAATTTTTATTTTAAAATAAATTTAAATAAAATATAATTATTTATATAAAAATTATGCTTTAAAAATAACATAGTATTTTTCAATATTCATCAAAAATTGAAATATTTCAGCAAAAAAAATTCACCCTAAGATAATTTTGATATTATGAATCAAAAAATGAAATAAATATTGAAAAAAAATTAACAAAAATTTCAAATGAGTATATTACTTTCCATTACTACTTTTTAAATGGCTAGTTAGATTGGTTGGGATGTGATAAAAGTCGGATCTACGTATAGCGCAAGATATTATATTACTCAAAGATAAGATTATGGTGGTAGCATGGGGTGTTACATATTAGATCCACAAGATCAATCGAACCTATCCTATTGGTGAATTTGGATATAGGAATAGCTTAAGGTATGAGTTTTATTGAGAAATCGTCCTCCTAATCTTGGAGAAGTTTAGATAAGACTTTGGTAAATACATCTCATTATTCATTTAGAATATGAATTTACTCTAGTATTATACATTCATTCGATGAAATAAGTATTCTTATTCATAGTGAATAAACAACCACACCATTGATGAATTTTAAAATTGGTATTCATGGTCTTCCATGAATTTGTAGAGAGAGAGGGGATTTTTCGAGATATTAAAATATATTTCCTTTTACCAATAGTTTGTCTATGATTTATATAATGGGAGTCAATCCATTATCATTATATAATTCAATTACAACAAAAAAATTATTAAATTTTTCCCAAAGAGACACTTCCCATATACGCCAATGAGAGAAGAGTCCAACGTTTGGGTTGCAGTGATGGCACCACTACGTTTTTTATAGATATTTTTACTTAAAGGTATCGAAGTTTCGATTTAATAGTTATTGAAAAAATTAAATATATAAAATAATTATTAGAACCATAATAAAATATTAATTTTTACCTTATTATGTTATTAAAATGTGTACATTGTATGAAATTATTATATGGTTCCACTTATTCTGTAGTGATTGAATAATATTTCCATTACTCTTTTTGAAATTTTGTTGCTGTTGAAACTGATTACCCTCATGGAGTCTAGGTTTAGGTCACTCAATTTCATAGTTTAATTTCCCAATACAGTTGAATCATTTTTTCCATTGGTGATTCTCCAATTTACTTCATTATATTGGATTAATTCTTCATATATCCATGACAACCATGGTCATAGTGGCCTTCGGTCCCTCACTTGAATAATTTACCCATCCAATAAAGCAATTCCTATAATTTTTCTTCCTATATTTTTGAAACTATGTTGGTTGGATCCTAATTCTTCCTTTATCATTTGAACCCACAACATGAAATGAATTCTACAATTCGTAACTCCATAGCCGTTGGATTACTCCCTAAAATATATCTCTACTTTAAGGTCACATGAAACTACTAGTTCATCACTCCCAACGTATCAGATAGTTATAGTCTTTTGAAGGTGTGGTTTTAAACCACTAATTAATCTTTACATTTTTCAATCATTTTTATAACAAAACCTGAGTCATACATTGACATCCTTGTGATGTTTTTTTCATAATTCATAATAGATTCAGCCTATTTTTTCTCACACTCTATACATTATTTACCCATATGTTTATAAATATTTTTATGGAAATACATAATAATAATCATTTTATTAAAGAATTACCTCTCCATATATTCCATTTCATCCTTCATATTTGTGTTATTAATCAATTCCCTCCATTTATCATCCTCTTCATCTAAAAAATACAAATCTAAACGCTTTTTATCCTTCTCAAAAATAGTGGAGCATGGAATGATTTTTTTCTATTGAGTTAAAGCATTTTTATGCAAGAAATGGATTAGAAAATCCAATATATGTTGGGGGTCATTGCATCATAAAAAATTTAACAATCAATTTCTCCCTCATAGGTGAAGGAAGAAATTCTACACAATTTAGCTTCTTATTCATAACCTAATACATGTTGGTAAGAATCACTATTAAATTTTCAAAATACATCTCACATGGAATTTATAATGCCATCCAAGAAATTGTTTTATTATCCTTCACATTATTTATTATCTTATTTTCTCATGGGTCCCACAATTTTCAAAAATAGATATGGTTTGAACAAAACACAAGTCAATGATCCATGAATAATAAATTTATTCCCTTTTGAAATTAACTCTAAAATAATATCTTGTAGAATCCCAAGGCATAGAATTTTACTAAAACAATATTATTGGTTGCTTAAAAATACATAGTCACATAATAAGGTTTATCACTAATTATATCTAATCATATTACCAAAATTAATTAATCCATGCTCTGACACAAAATGTAGTGGACTTACTTCTATTAAATACCTATCTGATCATTTTAAATATATACATCATAAAAACATTACAAAACATTGATCCAATTGTTTTGTATCACTATAAAATTACAACCATAGATAAATTATGTGTAATAAAAAATAAAAAATTATTTATAATATTCTTATTTATTTATATAGTTCTCATGTTCTCATTATTACATGTATTGAAATAAAAATATACATAAAATAAAAGGGGTGAGCTACTATCCCGATAAAACGATAAATAAGGGGAATGAATCAATATAACACAGGTAAGAATAATAATAATAATCATCAAATAAGTATTATATCATCATAATAATTGTGATAGGAAACAATAGAAAAATTAATGGAATGATATAATTCATAAAAATGTAAAATAATGTCTTAGTGGTCAAATACCACACATAGTCGTGAAAAAACCTAGAATTTTGTTCACGTATAGAATATGATCATAATCATAACATCATCATTATGAAAAAATATAGCAAAATTTTATCCCATATTGATAATTATATAATTAAATACATCACATAACCCAATTCATTGGATTGATACACAATTTCAGGACCAGCAATACCATTATAAAATTACATAAAAATGCATGCCTCATAGAATGTACAACAACCATAGTCATAATATAACCCATGGGAAGGAATATATTTTATATTAGTTTAAAAATCCATATATTTCTGAATAAAAATCTGGGTTCCCAAATGGAAATGGTAAAAACATACGTTGTAAAATAATTTTTAATCATGAGTGAAAAAGAAAAAATTTCTAGAAGAGTCATGATGAGTTTTGGAAAAAATATTTATTTAAAAATAATTATATTTGGAAAAACCCATTTTGGAAACATTTATATCCTTGAAAATAATTGGTATGAAAATTGAACTATATTTATGTAACATTAATTTAATATTTCCACTGAAAATTTTCATGAAATATATATAACCCAAGGAAAGGGAGTTGGGTTAGAGAATCCACTTACATTATGCCTGAATGATTTCATCACATTAATATACTTGATAATCAGATTAAAGTAATTAATCAATAATTATTGAACATATTCTACCGTTATTTCATTTATTATAATTTTTTAAGTATGTTTATGGCCATTATGTTGATTTATAGGGTTCAATTTCCTCTTTTTTTGAGTGTCTATTTTCTGGGTTTTAATTATTGGTTCACTTGTATATATGTATTAATTTTAATGTAAAATAAAAATAGTTCTCCAGAAATGAAATAATGTAATTTTAATGAACATATGTTTGATTAAATGGTCTTATATATCATTTATTTAAATAATTATGATTCATTAGCGAAACAACTAATGATAAATAATTATATTATTTTGGTGGTTTTTACATCCACCACAAAATAATTTCGATTTTTTAAATATTATATTTACAAATTATTTTCTTAATATTAAAAATTTATTATATGAAAATTAAAATAAATTTTCACCATAATAATAGGTCTTTGAAAATCCTTAAAGGTGGTAATTGAAAATGAAAACTCGTTGTCCAATATGGAAATGAATCAATAAGTCACAGATAATGTTTTCATTTTTATAATAAATGGAGAGGATAAGAGGTTTAATGACAAATATTCCCTTAAATAGTAAAATATCACTTTATATCATATAATGGAGTTGTTATTCAAAATTTTATAGGGGATGTGAGGATAGAATAAGAAATAAAAGAAATTAAAAGTGAATAAATGAGGATTTTACCTCTTGAATATAATCTTCTTGAGAAGTTTCCTATAGAACTTGGGTTTGTTATTTTATATAGAATAAAATATATTATATATGGGGAAAATACAATTTAATGTAATTTTGAATATTTTAGACTAGAGGAATGATTTGAAGGTGTGTAGATAATGGGTGGTGATGTGTGGAAATTATAGGGGAGGAGAAGGGGTTTTTATTAAAATATTAATTTATTTACTATAATGGCTTAAGAATATAAATAGTTTTTATTATAGTAACTGAATAAATTAAAATGTTTATAATAGTTTGGATCAATTTTTTCTTTCATCATCCATACATCATCCATGATTCAATAATTAATGTATTTAGATTATATCTTAAATTATTTTATTTCACTATTCTCCAAAAAATCAACTATTTTTTAGAAATACAAAAAATTCACTCTAACTATGTTTTGACATTTAGAATTCAAAAATTAAAAAAATTTATGAAAATAATTTTCTAAATCTGAGAAAATGAATTTTTAACTAGAATCACACTTTATTCAAAAAATACTTATATTAATATTATAACTATATTTATGACACATAGAAAAATTAATAAAGTATTATAAAATTACAATTTAGTTAAAATACAACAAAATATTAACTTATTAATATATTTTATGAATATAAAATTTTCATTTACTAAAATTTATTATTTCTAAAATTTTAAATAATCCTTAATGTTTTACAAAGATTCAAAAATTTATTTTTTCCATTTTAAAAAATTTATTTAATTATATCATTATATAATTATATCATATTTTCATTTATAATATTCCTAAATTTAATTAATAATTTCATAGTTGAGTTTACTATTCTATTGGTTGATTTACTATTCACAATGGTCATGTTCCTATTCCAAAGTTCAGGTTACTATTCCATCAGTATAGGATCATTTTTTTAATTGCAACTTATTTTATTATTCATTAATCTGAATGATGTTTTAATTTGTATCCCTAGGGCATGTTTATATTTTATGAAATAATTATATGAATGGAAATTCTATTGATAAATGTTTGGGTCATCATATAAAATGTGTGTTTTTCAATAAGAATTATTTAATAGATGATTTAAAGATATTTTTAAGGCTATAAGCCTAGAAAAAACCTTGAAATATTATATAGATTATTTTCAGAGTTATGTGTTAAGATAGAATTAGATTCCAAGGCCTGTAGAGCCTCAATGAAGACAGAATAAAAATATTAAAAATAGAAAATTATCCCCCATGTTTTTTTACAAAAATAAATTAATATATCATAAATGATTTCATGTATTAGAAATATGATTAAACCATTAGATTTGGGATGAAGGTTTTACCCTAGGGGTGACAAAACATTTTTCAACATTGGGAATTTAGTCATATCGCATATAGGGATAACATATTTAATATTTTTTATATTTTTCTGAAAATAATTGAATATATCCCAAAGGTTGTGTCATGCGTGAAATATGAGATCATCATTAATTCTAGAATAATGTTTTTCCCTAGATAAGATATACTATTTTTACACATGATGTGTTTATTTACATCATGGATAAGTATAATAATAATTACATAATTATTATTTTATTAAAAAATTGTAAATTACTTATGTAATTAAATATGTTTAATTGATGAGTGATGTTTCTCCATCGGTGAACACTTATTGGTAGGTTAGGTGATAACCATTATATTATTACACTATACTAAATAAATGGAGTTAATATTAATTAATTAACTATTATATAGATTTAATGGATGTTATATTTTAATTTATAATGGTGGAAATTATGTGTGATTTGAATAATAACAATAAATATTGTTTTATTTGTTATTGTTATTATTAAATATGAAAACACGTGTGTGTTTAAAAAATTAAAAATGTGCATATATTCATGGTATATATG
This sequence comes from Viscum album, assembly GCA_963277665.1. NCBI lineage: Eukaryota > Viridiplantae > Streptophyta > Magnoliopsida > Santalales > Viscaceae > Viscum > Viscum album. The sequence continues at coordinate 1,698,971,290 of OY728137.1, read as the reverse complement.
TATATATATATTTGGGTGTATATGTGTTTATAAGGATGTGTACATATATATAAAATTCATATATATGTATTAGATATATATATATATATTTTAATGCATGGAATACATATATATGCAGGTATATTTATATATATAGACTACTTTTTACAAATATTAATGGATGACATGATATATCTTTTAAAGGGGAGATAGAAAAAATGTGTGATGTTACTGGGTTTTTTTATAATGAATGAATAAATTAGTTAATAAATTTATGAAATAATTAATGATGGAATTAATATATATATATATGTATATATATATATATTTATAAATGAGAGCAGGATTTTGGGTGGTGCCTGTAAGAACTCATCCTATTCTCAAACATCTCTCTCTCTCTCACTCTAATATATATATATTAATTTCATTTTATTATTCCTAAAAAATTTCAAATCGATAACATCTCCAATTCTAATCAAATTAACACATCATGGTTGTTGTTGTGTTCATATAAAGGTGAAAAAATTTAATCCAAAGTTTATTTTTGAAGGTAGTGAGGTATGTTTTTCAGTTTTTGTTTAATCATTCTTTTTTCATGTTTTGAATATCAAATAAAATTTTAAAAAAATTATCTAGTGATAATTACAAAATATTATCAATTGATATTTACATGATATTATCACACAATAATTATAAAAATTATAAATGTATTATTATAATGGAATTAACATTTGAAAAATATTTTTTTAATTATTTAACTATAAATACTCATATTATTGTTTGAAATTTATAACAAATTGTGCAATGGTAATTGTAATAAATTATCAAAGGATAATTTGTAGAAATATTCACAAAAGATAATATCAACATTTAACAGAGGATAATTTTTAAGTAATTATCATAATATAATAATAAATGCATAATTTTTCCAATTTATTGAACTATAATTATTTATATAATAAATGAATGATTTCTTGGTTTATAATTATTTTTATGATGATTTTATGAATGCAAGCATTGACATAAAATGAAAATTTATAAAAAATATCCTAGGATCGATAAAAGTATCGTCTCATGTAATATTTTATTTCTTATAGGAATAAAATAGATGATTTTTTTCTATGATCCCTTTTCATATGATCGTATTCTATTTGGTGTGTGAATAGGGATTCAGTGATGACACCTCTATCAAACATTGTCATTAACAGTGATGACTTTGAGGTAGGAAGTTCCTTACCTCTTGGGATATTATTTAAACATGTTTCCATACATGATTTATTTATTTTTATTTGATATTGTGCTTGATTGTGATTTCATATTGGCGTGTGTATCCCATGAGACCCGTTTATATTCTATGATTGATATTAGTATAGCCTTTCTGATTTTTGTTTGATACCGCATGTTGTTATGGTTTGATCTATATAATAATTTGGATATATTATCACATTCCTACTTTTTTACTCAACATGTATATGTATTACCATTTAATTTTAGGTTATAAAGGGTACTTGATACCGGTGGACCATCGTGAAAAAATTATCTCTTAGATGAGGGAGTGCATTTGAATACAATGATAGTGATGAAAGACATGAGCACATTGTGGAGGTATGTGGCAGCCATGGTGTTGTGTCGAGGGTGTGCTTGAGGTATCCATGATTTTATAAGTTCCATTCAAAACATGTTATCTTGGTCGATGTGAGTAATAGATATTATCATTCATAGAATCTATGTGGCATGGTCCTCTTAAGGGATTTATGATTTTTGGTATTATCTGCATGCAATTGTATGACATTGTACATGGGATTGTGTAGTTCCCCTATCTCAATTAGTTACCTTCAAACATGGAGCTGAAGCATACATAGTCGGGGATTTTTGTAATCATAGTTTGCTCACTACCACTCAGTTTTGGATTGTATATTAATAAATTTACACAATTATTAATATTAATGAAAACCCATTTTTACTGGAGAATGTCTTGTTAAGGACCCCTTTTTGGTGTCCTTTTGAGTCTTTTACTCAGACCCTACTCAAGAATCTTGGTGTTCATGTCGATTTCATGAGGTATCTAGTAATAACAAAAGGCCATATGGTAGATAGATGAGAATGTGAACATGGATCTGGTAGTAGACAAGGATGTGTCCCTATAGACCTATTAATTTTATTAATTTATTTATTTTTTAGCACTTGTTACTCTATTGGGATTTCCACATTAGTAGCCATTTATTTCGTACAAAATGTGTGTAATTTGTATATTTCTACTTCTTACTGTAATAATTTATTATATATAATATTATTTATTATTTATTATCAATCATATGACATTATATATAGGGTATTGTATCCCAAATAATAGACTTTTACCCATAGTGATAGTCTGAAACCTTTTCCATTTTGGGAGGCATGCATGAGGTCATGTGGGATTTTGTATGGAAACCGGTGGTTTGTGGTGGTATGTTATTATTGGCGGTGAAACTTGATTGATATTAATAGAATGCATGAATCATGGAAAGTCAGGGGGTGCCACATGATATTTATAAATAGAGTAATCTCCCCCAAGAATGATATGGGGATTCCTACTCTATAGTTGGAGGACATGGCCCTACAGTGATAGGGGTGACACATTGTTGACACGACTCTGAGTTAATGGCACTATATACAGAATTTAAGGGGGACCAAATAGTTTTTAAAATCCACACAGGGCCTTCCTGTGTGCCCTTCACCATTACTTTGTTTGTTAGGTCGTTCCCATGTATCAAGTCGTGTTCTTGGTAGTTACTGGGTATCAGTCTGTGCCCGTGTGCTCCAAGAGTATGTGGTGTCTCCTCATACATAGGATCCTAGCTATGTGCTCTTGGAAAATGAATTATCCACCTTATGAGGGTCACAATACATGTTTTCCCATCCACATGGAATGTGATCTTTATCTTCCCCTAGAACCTAGTCATCGTAGCTAGGTGGGGTCATATGACATCTTTTGTTAGAATATAGTTTGTTTAGTTGACTATTTTGAATAAATTTCCTATCATCATGATGATCCAAAATACATTACTTTATCAATGATTTTCATCAGTTGACTACTTGAAATCAGTGAGGATTGGCTACAGTCATCATTTTACGACCATTGGTGGTTGAAAAACAAGATTTTTTTACCAAAAAGCCCATATATAGTTTGATGCAACTACTGTCATCACCTTCTCAATCTTATCACTTGTAAAGACCCATAAATTTCATGGAAATTTTTTTCTTAAATTCATTGGGATTTTATGAGTACGCAGTTTCTAACGAAACCTGATTCCAATGCCTGATGTGCTCGGAATCAATTTCCGAAGTTTAGCTCGGGTACGTTCAGTGAACGAAGAAGCAGGTTTTTTCTAACTTTTGAACCGGAACATGGAATCGAAATCTTAGGGCACCGATGGAATTGCAGTGCCGGTAATCTCTTCAAAATACTTTGACTAGCATTGCATTTTCTCGGGAGGTGTTATTAAAAATGAATAGGTTTAATTGATGAGTGAAATAAAATAACTGTTACAATTTTATTTATACTCTAAGTAATTAAAACATATGTGTGGAAATTGTGGAGAGACGTTCTTTCCTCCTTAGAAATTCTCCGCTAGCATATATGGAGCTTCACCTCGCGATGTCATTTCCAGCGACGATCATCGTTCGACAACTTCTTCGAGGTAGGGGATTGTTTTTCATCCGTAATTATTTTGGCGTTCATCATTAAATAATTATCCACTTGTTATCGAATTAATTGGAGGAGGCCAGACTGCACAAACATGGACAACCCTCCTCCCCATTGTTGTTATACTTTATTTTTGATTGTAACAGAGGCGACACAGTGCCGTCACACCGTGTGCGAACAAGGAAAACTGCGATGATAGAGCGTTGCGCCATCACGTCGCGCCGTTGAGGCTGAAAGAGGTCGCGGCCAGAGTCATGCCGCGGTGGATGGGCATGGCACCGTCGCGCCTCACCGGTTGGACAAAGGCTACGGCAGTGCATAAGAGGGCGGCCTGATCCACCGGCCGCCGGTGGTTCCGAAGGTGGGACCGCGGGGGTCCCGCAGCGGCTCACCGGCCAGCCAAAGCGGTCAGCCGAGTTCGGGATGGCCAATGGTTTGTAACCCCTGACGGCAAGGTAGGGAAGACCCCAGAGAGTTCTGCAGTTTCGGGATAATAGGGGGGGGGCGTTCTCCCCCCTTCCGCGTCCGCTCAGCATGCGAGAGCCTGTACCGAGCAGGGCCGGTCGTGCCGGGTCGGACCGTCCGCGCCGGGCCGGACTGCCCGCGCCTGGTCGGGCTACCCCCAACGGGCCAGACCCCCACACTAGGACGGGCCACACCGGCTTGGCCAGACCTGCACCGAACCATTCTGGACCAGGAATCGGGTCAGTCGGCCCGATTTTGGCCGACCCAGGGGGTTTTGGGCCTGGTCGGTCCGGGCCCAAACCCCCTAATTTCAGATAGATCCGTTTAAACACCAATATCAGGGCTACAATCCATCAATCTACACACCGTCATTTGTGTAGAGATCCTTGGATCGATATGGTCGTTTCAGTATATTACAATCATGGTTTAGGAGAGTTTTGGGTATAGCCAAGTTCGTTCGAACACGAAACCAACTGGGCCCTCGGAGCAGAAACACTAATAACATGAGCTACGGATGTCTGATTGGAATGTCGTCAAATCTATTGGATTCTTCTTAATGAGATGGTTCTTTTGGATTAATCTGCTCAAGGTTTGGATGCAGATGGAGTATGGTTGGGTTGGTTTTGAATTAAAAACCTACCGGGCCCCTGGGATGAAAAAGCCAGTAACTCTCAGACCTGGCGTACGATTGACGCGACCTCCTTCGCGTTGAGTTAATTTTTACGAGAAAGAACTATGGGATACATCAACACTAGACCTCATCTCAGTTGATTTATTAACCCCCTTGGATCATGGAGTAGACCCTCCTAGAATCGAGAATGATGTGTGCGGGAACCCTAGAGATGGCTACGACCGCGACAACGATTATGACTCTACTGGGATCCTCCGTGGGTTCGGCAGCTACGAAGATTGTACTGAAATCCTCCATGGGGTTGAGGGTGATGACTAATGTTCTTGTATTCTATGTGGTTCTGACATTACTTGAATACTGTTCTTGTATCGTACATGGGTACGGCAGTATTTGACTCTGTACTTGTATCCTACGTGGGTCTAGAAAATTAGCTGGTCTTGTATCATTTGTCAGTCTGACAGCTTAGCTGGTCTTGTATCATATGTGGGTCTAATAGCTTAGATGAATCATTGGCCACATCTGATCATCTCCATCACCTTATGAAGAGTATACCTGTGTGTGATGAGTCTTGAATTTCAATCAATAACTTCCATAAGATTGACTTTCTTTCCTATGTGGATTGGGTTGTGTTATCCTATGTGGATTGGATTGTGCTATCCTATGTTAATTAGATCGAACATGGGCTCGGATGGTGGAGCCGAATAAGAATTGATGACTTGGGTATATGTATGTGCATATACCTATGTACAGTTGGTTGGTACTTTGTGATATATCATTCCTTTGTGGATTATATTTTGTGGATTCTGGGAGACCATCGGGGGTCTTGGGGTCCCTACTGAGTAGCGTATACTTACCCCTGCATGGGATATTCCCAAACTATGTTGTGTTGGATGCAGACGATGGACAACTCTGATCGAGGTAGGAGCTCATGGAGCGGGATGGTACCTGGAGTTGGATCACTGGACGACACGTACACGGAGCAGACAGTTGGAGACGAGGAGCAGAGGATACTATCTATACCCACACTTCATGTGGGATTTCTAGAGGACGGATCAGTGTTACTGCTTTACTTATCTTTTATAGTACTTCCATTTCAGTTGTACTTTACATTCAGCTGTGTTTGTATTCTGGCCCATTTACTTTCCAGCACTTACTTTTGTACATAATTTACTTAGTGTTCACTCAGCTTGCGTACTCTGTGGTGTTTGTTTTCTTTATAAAGTCAATGACTTATTTTTTTATTGGGATTGACGCCATTGTTGCTAGTCATTATCCATTGGCCTATGGAAGGCGGTCTTGGGGTAGTCATGGCACGAGCCCCGAGGATGGGTCATGACAAATTGGTATCAGAAGAGTTCGGTTCAACTGCAAAACTCAGGACAATGATCGTTCTTCTATGTAAAGCAATACTGTTAAGGGTATTGAGTGTGGTTATAAGTACAGGGAGTTCAGTGTTGGTGTGGAGGCCGACATATCCATACACCATGAACATGACTTCTGATTTCCGACTCACTGAACGAAAGCATTGATTGCATGTCTGTTTTAAAAGTTTTCTTTGTGATTGCTTATGTCCGCTCACCAAATATACTGTATTGACCGTGGAACACCTGTTTTTTTTTTCAGGATGGCCCCATGACGGCAGCCAACTAGGGTTCCATGCTTTGTGTGAGACGAAAACCCACCGAGCGACGAGGCCTTGGTGCAGGGCCCTATTAAAGCGGAGGAACTGGCAGTACCTCTACCCGCCGAGCCATTGGTGCCACCAGCCCCAACAGATGAGAGTGCACTCTGGCTTAGTTCACTTCATGAGTTTCAGTGTCAAAGACAACCCAGGTTCCACTGGGAGATTTACCCTCAGGAAGCCGAGGATTGGCTGGAGGCTGGTGTATGAGTTTTGAGGTTAGTAGGGACACTAGCTGACCTCATGGAGATCCTTGCAGCGAGTCTCCTGCATGCAGCAGCAGGTATATGGAAGAGCCTGATCCTCCAGGTGCATGATGAGTCATCACTTCGTTGGACGGACTTCGAGGGCATCCTTCACTCATAGTTCATACGATCCACCCTCCATGTGGAGAACATTCAGGAGCTACTATTGCTGCAGCAGGGCGGCATGACGGTTGCCTAGTACTCAGCGAGATTTTATACTCTATTGCGCTATTCAATGGACATGGTACATGAACCATTCATCTAGGATGAGACCATCGAGTAGGGACTAAGGCATGATATCAGGGAATCAATGATCTCCCTCAGCATTCCTACATAGGCACGAGTATTGGAGAGAGCCCCTCTTGTAGAGAGCTTTCTAGCTTAGTCGACACTAGCAGTGAGACATACCCGAGGGTGGCACGTAGCAGAGTCTTCTACAGCTAGCAGTTGATGGATGTCGCAGGGGTCCAAGAGGACTAGACCATCTGGCAGACGACCTCAAGACACTGGCTGAGAGGTGCAAGGCACATGGTGCAGAGCCAGCCTTACGAGGAGCGGACATTGCTATGCATGCAGTGGGCATGGTCACATGGCCCGTGACTGCCCGACTCGCCATGCAGAGGAGCAGAAGAAGATTGAGTTACCACCAAGGAAGAGGAAGAGGTTCGACTGTGGTCGTCCAAAGGGATCAGGTGGACGAGGCAGAGGAGCTGGCTGAGCAGTAGGTGGTGGGCGACGTTTTGAGGCTCTACCACCACCACCACCAGGAGGTCCACCCTGACCACAGGGAGCCGGCGGACAGAGGCAGGCTCAGCATCAGGCAGTAGAGGCCTACGACCACGACGCACCAGAGATGATTTGAGGTACTATCACTATCTACTCCACCCTTGCTGTAGTTATTATAGACACATGAGCGAGTCATTCCTTCATTTTTGCTGCCCTTGTTCGGAGCTCAGATATTCCGATGGAGCTGTTGGCTCAATCCTTGCGGCTAGAGACTCTTACAGAAGTAGACATGACAATTACACACTTGTTCCAGCAGTGTGAGCTTACTCTAGGAGGTGATAGCTTCTGCTGAGATCTTATTGTAGTGGCATTGAGGGATTACGATGTCATCTTGGGCATGGATTGGTTATCTACAGTCCATGCTCAGATCAACAGTATTAGGCGCATGGTGCGGTGTGTTTGCACTGATGGGAGCAGGTTCACCTTCACCGGCGAGAAGGGAGCCTTTGCAGCACCGGACGGACTCACGTAGAAGAGAGGACATCTGATCACTCATTATTTGGCTACCCTCATCCTAGGAGCAGTTGACATGCAGAGTCTTAGTTTCCCTGTTGTGGTGGATCAGTATGCATACTTTTTTCCTAACGACATTACAGGACTACCTCCTCACAGAGAGGTAGAATTCTATATTGACTTATACCGTAGGACAACCCTGATATCCACTCCAGCATATCGGATGGCTCCCGCCGAGCTTTGAGAGCTACAGGTACAACTGGAGGACTGGAATGGCAAGGGATTTAGTTAACCTAGTGTTTCACCCGGGGCTTCCCCGATATTGTTCCCCAAGAAGGTTGAATATAGAATTTGACTATGTGTCAATTATCGTCACATGAAACAGGTGACCGTGAGGAAAAAGTATATGATTTCAAGGATTGACGACCTCTTTGATCAGCTTAAGGGAGCATTGTGGTTTCCGAAGATAAACCATAGGTCAGGCTATCATCAGCTCAGAGTTCGAGAAGAGGATGTGCAGAAGATGACTTTCAGATGTCGGTATGGCCACTATGAGTTCTTGGTTATGTCTTTCAGCATAACCAACACTCTAGTAGTGTTCATGAGTCACATGAACATGATCTTAAACCCTTACCTCGATTGATTTGTAATAGTCTTCATTGATGACATATTGATATACTCGACTACTGAGGAGGAGCATGCCTATCACTTGCGGGTTGTACTGGACACACTCCGAGAGAACTATCTTTTTGGTAATCTCTAAATGTGTCAGTTCTGGATATGTGAGGTCCACTTCTTGGGACACGTCATCTCTGAGGTGGGAGTTTCGGTGGATCCTGTGATGATCGAGGCAGTTCTAGCATGGGAGCCACCCATGAGCGTGACAGAGGTGCTGAGCTTCCTAGGTTTGGATGGGTTCTATGGGAGATTTGTACCAGACTTATCCAGAGTTTCAACACCACTTTCAACTTTGAAAAATAAGGGGAAACCCTTTTTATGGTCAGATATATGTCAGTAGTGCTTCGAGGAGCTGAGATAGAGATTGACAAGTTCACCCATATTGAGGTTATAGGAGGAGGTGTTGAGGGAGTTTCACACAACCCCTTTAGCGGTACATCCAGGAGTGGCGAAGATGTACCAGGATCTCAGATGACAACACTGGTGGATGGGTATGATGAAGGATGTGGTAGAGTTCGTTTCTCAATGTATCACCTGCCAGCAGGTGATGCCGGAGCAACAGGTACCAGCAGGCTTGGTACATCCCATTGAGGTCCCAGAGTGGAAGTGGGATAGGATATCTATGGATTTTTTTACTAGAATTCCATGAACATCCATAGGACACAACTCTATTTGGATGATTGTAGACCGACTCACCAATTCGGTTCACTTCTTACCTATCAGAGAGCAGGGCTCCGTTGAGATCTTGGGATGCCTCTACATTTAAGAGATCGTACGACATAATGGTGTGCCATCATCTATCGTCTCTGATCGAGATTCTCTATTTATTACCTAGATTTGGAAGCTGTTATAGGAGGCATTCGGGACGTAGTTACTCCCGAGCACCTCCTCTCACACTCAGACGGATGGTTAGATTGAGAGGACCATTAAGACTCTCGGGGACAAACTCTGTGTATGTGTCCTCAACTTTGGTCACAACTGGGAGGATCACCTAACTTTGGTGGAGTTTTCATAAAACAACACATACCACTCCACAATCGGGATGGAACCATACAAGGCATTGTGGGACATACCTTGGGAGTTAGCACTTGTGGGACTAGAGATGGTCCAGGCCATAATAGAGAAGTTCCAGGTCATCCAGGAGGGGATGAGGACAGATCAGAGCCGACAGAAGTATTTTGCTGACAGGAGGTGGAGACCACTATAGTTCGAGGATGGAAACCATGTTTTCTTGCGGGTGTCACCTCGACACAGATTACATAGATTTGGCCAGGTTGGAAAGTTATCTCAATGCTTCATCGGACCATTCCAGGTTCTCAGCAGGATAGGCAAGGTGGATTATCTCCTGGCTCTACCACCTTAGTTGCATCGGTTGCATGAAGTCTTCCATGTATCTCAGCTAAGGAGATATGTGCCCAACCCGACAAATATCATCAACCATGGGGAGATGGACATCAATGACGGGGAGACTTTTGGGGAGGTCCTCATAGAGATCGAGGATCCACAGATGTAGGTCATACGTTTGCAGTCGATTCCTCTAGTACGCATCCGGTGGTAGCAAGTGAACCACTAGGAGAGCACTTGGGAGCTGGAGGCTCAGATGCATGCTCACTACCCCATTTGTTCCCCTAGTTTGTGATGTTTCTTTACGGGGATGAAAACCCTTGAGGTGGGAGTAGATTAAAGACCTGTAAATTTCAAGGAAATTTTTTTCATAAATTATTTGGGATTTTACGAGTATGCATTTTCTGAAGGCACCTGATTCTGAGGCCCGGTGTGCCCGGATGCAATTTCCAATGTTTAGCTCGGGTACGTTCAGTGAACGAATGAGCGGGTTTTTTTAACTTTTGAACCTTTGCTTGGAATCGTAGTCCGAGGGCATCAATGAAACTGCAACACCGGTAATTGCTTAAGAAGACTTTCACTGGATTTGTGTTTGCTCAGGATGTGTTATTAAAAATGAAGATGTATAATTGAAGAGTGAAATAAAATGTGTGTTACAGTTTTATTTCTACTCTATGTAATTAAAACCTACATGTGGAAGTTGATGTGGTACCCACTAAATCCTAACTCCTCTTGATAGGGTATTAGTGATGTGGGCCCCACACAGGCCCCACCTTTTAAAACTCCTCTAACCTCTCTTAATGTTGGAAAACCCACCATTTATTTTAACTCACCCACTCCCCCTCTTTAATTTCATGTCAACTCTCATATTGAATTTATTGATTAAATTTATTCAATTAATTTAATTTGAGTTTGAGTTTGTTTTAACATTTGGAAATGCATGGCATGTGTTAATAAAATAAGGAATCCCTTATTTTAATTGTGGGTTGTTTTGTTTTGGGAGGATCATGGAAGAGAATACTCAAAGTCTTGAGGATCATCATCTTCCTTGTTGGAGAACGTGAAGAATTTCAAGACCTTGATGAAGAACTTCGTCACTACAAGGAGAGATCGACGTTCCATCTCTTCTCCTCTCTGCATCCGGGGTGTGATGCCTTTTTTCTGAAAAATGACGACACACCCTCTTTTGATCATCTCCCCTCGTCAATGGAAGGGAGACGTTGTTTCCACCTCGTACATTCTCCATCAACATATATGGAGCTTCACCTCATGACACCATTTTCCCTGATGATCATCGTTTGACAACTTCTTCGAGGTAGGGGATTGTTTTTCGTTCATAATTATTTTTGTGTTCATCGTTAAATAATTATCAGCTTGTTATAGAATTAACGAGAGGAGGTTGGACTGCACAATCAAGGATCTCCCTCCTTCACATTGTTGTTATACTAAATTTTGTATTGGAACGGAGGAGAGGCAGTGTCGTCACACCCCACGGGAACAAGGAAAACAACGACAAAAGAGCGCGGTGCTATCACGCTGATCCGTTGAGGCCAAAAGTGGGTTCGGCAGGAGTCGGGCCGTGATGGAGGGGCACAACGCCGGAGCACCATGGAGGGCTATAGCTGGGTCAGGCCGCAGCGGAGGGCCGCGGTGCCGTCGTGTTGCGCTGGTTGGATAAAGGCCGCAGTGGTGCAGTGGAGGGCAGCCGGATCCGCCGGCCGCCGGCACTTTGGAAGGCTGGACCATGTGGGTCCCATGGCGGCTCACCGGCCGACCAAATCTGCTGGCCGAGATCGCTATGGCCGGGATTTTGTAACTCTCGGCGGGCAGATTGGGTGGACTCCACAAGGGTCCCCCATTTCGTGAAAATAGGGGGGCGACTCCACCCTTCCACGTCCGCTCAGTGCGTGGGTTCCCCCACCATGTCGTACTAGCCGTGCCGAGCCGGACCGCTCGTGCCGGACCGGACCACCCAAGCTAGGACGGTCCCCCTCGTCGGGCCGTACCCGCACCAGTCGGTCTGGGCCCTGCCGAACCGGGCCTGACCCGGACCCGGGGGGTTTTGTGCTTGGTCGGTTTGGGCAAAAAACCTCTAATTTCGGATAGATCTATTCAAACACCCCTATCATGGGTTACAGACCTTCAATCGACGCACTGTCAGTTGCATAGCGATCCTTGGATTTGGAGAACTGTTTTGATATATTACACTCAAGGTTTTGGAGAACTTTGTGTATGGTCGGGCTGGTTCGAACACGAAACCAACCAGGCCCTTGGAGCAAAAATGCTTATAACTTGAGCTCCGGACGTCCAATTGACATGCCATTGACTTTGTTGGATTCCTCTCAGTGAGATGGTTATTTTGGATTAATAAACTAGAGGTTTAGATGCAGTTTGAGTATGGTCGAATTGTTTTTGACTTAAAACCCAACTGTGCCCCTGGGACAAAAAAGACAATAACTCTCAGACCGGGCGTCCGATTGACGCGCTGTCTGTCGCGTTGAGTTCCATTTGACGAGATGGAACTTTGGGATACATCAACTCTGAACTTCATCTCAGTTGATGTATCGACCATGCTTGGCTCGTGGAGTGGACCATCCTAGAATCGAGAATGCTGTGTGCGGGGACCCTAGAGCTCGCTGCGACTACGACGATGATGACGACTATACTGGGATCCTCCGTGAGTTCGATAGCAACGACGAATGTACTGGATTCCTATGTGGGTTCGATGGTGATGAATACTATTCTTGTATCTAATGTGGGTCTGGTAGTACTTGACTTCTATTCTTGTATCCTACCAGGGTCTGGCAGTATTTGACTCTGTACTTGTATCCTACGTGGGTCTGACAGAGTAGCTGGTCTTGTATCCTTTGTGGGTCCGATATTTTAGTTGGTCTTGTATCCTTTGTGGGTTAGACAGCATAGATGAATCAGTGGCTACATCTGATCATCTCTATATCCTTATGTAGAGTATACCCGTGTGAGCTGAGTCCTGACTTTCAATCAATATCTTCAATATGATTGACTTTCTTTCCTGTGTGGATTTGGTTGTGTTATCCTATGTGTATTGGATTGTGATATCCTGTATGGACTAGATTGAACTTGGGCTCGGTTGTTGGAGCTAAACAGGAATAGATGACTTTGGTATATGTATGGGATATACATAAGTAGTGTTGGTTGTTACTTCATGATTGTATCTTTCTTTTGTGGATTATCCTTTGTGGATTCCAGGAGACATTCGGGGGTCTCTGGGTCCCTACTGAGTAGCATATATCACCTTTGCATGGGCTATGACCACATTATGCTGTGTTGGATGTAGACGACGGGCATCATTGATCGAGGTAGGAGCTCATTGAGATGGACGATACCTGGAGGTGGATCACGGGACGGGACGTATACAGAGCGAACGACTGGTGCCGAGGAGTAGAGGAGACCATCTGTACCCACCCTTCAGGTGGGATTTCCAGAGGACGGCTCAGTGCTGCTGCTTCACTTTACAGTTGATTTACTCCTTTTTCAGTTGTACTTTACTTTCAGTTGGGTTTGTATTCTGGGCCATTTACTTTCCATATCTTACTTTTGTACTCAGTTTACTTAGTGTTTACTCAGCTTGCGTACACTATGGTGTTTGTTTTCTTTATAAAGGCAATGCGTTCTCTTTTTATCTGGATTTACACCTTTGGTGCTAGTCTTCATCCTCTGGCCTATGGAAGGCGGGCTTGGGGTAGTCACGGCACGAGCCCTGAGGATGGGTCGTGACATCACTTCCAATGATCATATATCCATATAGAATTTCTCAAAAACATATGATCTATCCTCTATTTTCCAATCCATTTTTCATACATGAATATTCCATGATTTTTGGGGTTTGATTTCCCTCGAACTCGCCCCAGAAAAGATAAACATCAACCAGGTAGTCCAATGTGGAAGAACTAAATAAAAAGAGAGAGGAAAGCAAAAGAACAATTTAAATATATAATTGGACAATATTTCTTTTCCAATGATCATTGATTAGGGATTTTTATGGGTGATAACAAGAGAAACAAGGATATAAAATTTTAATTAATAATAAAATTGGCCATAGGGATCATTTTAAAGAATTGATAAATCACATAAGAAAAACATAAGATAAAATCCAATCTTAAACTATTAATCAAGGGAGGAAACCACAATTGATAATCAATAACACAATTATGGATCGATAAATTTTTAAAAATGAATTCTCAAGAAGTGGAGAAGACCGATTATTTTTACCAGCCCTCTATCAACATTGATCTAATCATTTTATGTCATCCGATTCAGATTCACCAGTGAAGAATTCACAACTCACTTCTCAAGGCTCCCATGGGAAATCAACTAAAATTGATTGACTTTTATAGTAGAAATAATATATATTAAATTAGGTTAAGAATATTAAATGTACTAAGTAAATAATTTAAGTAATTAATCCGCATAACATACCAACCAATGACTACTTCATCTAAATTCCCAACACCAACGATCATTAGGTGGAACCTAAGTTGAATACCATGTTCCTAATTAATCAATCGTCTCATTTTTTCAATTTGAGGATCTATTTGGGAGTTATTTTACATTTGTAAGAGAACATTATCATGTGATATTAATTTATTTTATATTTTTTCAGTATCAATTTTAGAATCATCGACTTCCAAATATCGCGCCATCATGTGTATGGCACTAAAATTTTAATTTATTATATTTCAATGTCATTTAAGTTAAAAATGGTTACTAAATATGATGTTAATGTGAGTCATGTTCATAAATATTTCATCTTAAACCCATAATATATAATATAGGTTTTGGAGGATTCATGAAGGTCTTATGAAATTATCCAAATAACATAAAATAAAATTATTTTATAATGGAAATATAAATTTAGTTTTGGATACCATTTATGAAATATATTACATCACCTTTCTAGCATTATGATTTCTTAATACAAAATGTATCCTTATACTGTATTTAATTTCGACCAAATAAATGAATTGTCTCAAAAAAGTATAAATAATCAACATTTGATAATTTATATGTTTTGATTTCAAAAATAGTATTTATTTTAATCCATAAATTATATAAAGATGGGAAATTACACTTTTAAATAAAAAATTATATTATTGTTTAAAAATATGATTTTTTTAATTAACAGTTTTCACTACATTATAATTTTTTTGAATTTGTAAAATTATAATATTTTCTAAATTTAATAATATTATTTGACAAAAATATTTTATGAAAATAGAATTTATTTCAATTTATATTCACGAATTCATTAAAATAACACATCTTGATTGGAACTGGAAATTTCCAAAAATAATTTTTCAGATCTAATATTTATCAAATAATTAGATAATTATTAAAAATGAAATAATAATCATAAAATATAAATATATGAATTAAAAATATAAAAATTCATACTACGATGGTCTTGATACATATATCTGTATTACACCAGTAAACACCCTATGGGTAAGGTGATTGATCTTGATATTTTAATGGGATTGTTTGGCATTCATGGTTAGGGTCGTGATATAAATGATCCTAAATGTCTCTCACAAATAGTTTACTTAATATTTTAGTTGTCTAGGCTTGAATTATTTTTGATTGAGAGAAAATTATATTGATTTTATCTCCCTTAGAATCTCAGATTAATGGGATTTATAGGGTATGATCTTACTGGTAAAGGCCATGACTTCTTTGATCTATATCAATTACACTTTATAATAATACCATATAAATAATAATCATACAATCAGTAGTCAATGAACATATTATCAGTAGTTATGATGATTTTTTTTTAAAATTCAATAGGATGTAACATATAATCACCCAAATTAAGAAAAAAAGTACTTGTGTTTTTTATAACCAAATCACATAAGAGGGAATTGAATTTAATCACCAAGGGAAATTTATTTATAAATTTTTTGGTTGATACATTATTCCCCCATAATGAATTTCACCCTCTAAATTTCCATTCCATATAATATAATTTTGTTACTTTTATTTCATCTTCTCTTTTTGTTCCCATTTTACTCCCTCAATGTTGTGATTTTTTAACCACACTTTTTCCAGGAGAGTTTTCTTATTTCATATAATATTGTGTCTATGATCTATGATATTTAGTCGGTTCTCCTCAAATGAATGATCATTCGATAATGGTTCCACATATATATTTAATATATTCAAGGGGTCCGTTATGTACTTATTCAAGAGGGACACATGGACACAACATGTACTTGAGATAGATTAGGTGGGATTTTTAGATGATAGTCCCCCAATCTGATGTGATAATAAATCTTAAATGGGATGATGTATATAAGGCAAATTTTTCCATTCTTCCCAAACATCATTAGATTCTCTCATAGAGATATATTGAGGAATAATTTATCATTGACCTCAATACCCATGTCTCATCGATGATTATATGCATAAATTTTATATTGTATTTGTAATGATTTCATATAAAGATCAATGGATTTAACCTTGTCTATATTATATTGAATTATATTAGGTCCCATCAATTTTAACATCCCAAAGTTATCCCACCGTGATGTATATTGAATCCTCTTCACATATCAAGCCTTATAAGGTTCCATTTAAATTATAGAATTTAAATTATTGTTATATATGAATTCTACAAAGAGAAGTTGTTGGTACCAACATATTTGGAAATAAATTGTGCATGATATCAACATTTTATCCATAGTGCAAATAGTCCATTCAGAATGACCATCCATCTTAGGGTTTTAAATGGTGTTGAAGATCATTTTTATATCCAATTATATATAAAAGATTCTCAAAACCTCATGTTAAAACTAAAAACTCAATCAAATAAAATAAAAAGTGGAACATCATGTAGTCTTACTAAATCCATTATGTATATATTGAGGAATTATTATGAAGTTAAATCATCGTTAATTATAATGAAAAGTGATGAATTTGTAAAATAATCGGCAACTACTGAGATGAAATAATTTATTATAGGTGTCCAAGGGTGTCCTATGATCAAAGACATGGTTAGGTTTTCATATTATCACAATAGTATGTGAAATTGTTACATCATACCCATATAAATCTATCATTTTACCTAGACTTGTTGGCATACCTAGCCTCGAGATATAAAATCTATAATGTATATCTTCATGTTATCCAACCATGATCCTTTCATCAAAAATATATACATATTAGTTTATCATAGATGAATAGAGAAGGATTATCTATGGGAATTATCTAGAGGTTCCCCATTTATTTATAATTTTGATGGGACACATATCATGGTTCTAATCCTTATAACTCTATATTCAATTTATTTGAACTCTATATTATTATCTAACTTCTTTTATGGGCCTCATCATCTTTCTAAGTCTCATTAATCCCCTCATGACTGGATGTTGGAGATTTTATTTGAGCATGGTAGAATGAATACCCTTTTATTATTCCCATATCCATTCATTACATGACCCGGAAGATTGGGTCCCATATAATTTTCAGAATGGATAGAGTTGTAGGATCCATTCTACAAAGAGCGTATTGTAGAGTTTTTTATCTCCTAAGATGGTAATGGACTGAGGAATCATAATAACTTATTAATTATATCCTTATCAAATGGTACATATTAAACTCATATTGTGTGAGACTATACTTATGTATTTCATGATCCATATACATCACAATTCTCCATGACGAGAAAATGTTACCCAATATTTAATTTAAAGATCAATGTAGAAAATTCTAGATCATTATTTGGGTATTTATTCTCATGGATACTTTTTTGGACGGATGACAAGGATATGACATTTAAGTCATGATAGTGTAAACAACCGAATCGATTTTTTTGGATTCATTGTAGTATATGATAAATATTTCCCCACAGGAGGGTAATGTAAGTATAGGTGCATATATTTGTCTCTTTATAATATCTATAATACATTCCTATCATTAATCATTATAGACAAACATGTCCCCATATTGAGTTAACATGGTCAGGGGGATTCAAAATCATGATATGTTTCCCACAAATCGATGATAGTAGCCATCCAATCCAAGGAAACTGTGGATTTCCATCAATATGGTTGGTCATGTCCATTATACAATTTCATTATTATTTAAGGATCCACAGATATCTCTTTACTAGTCATAACATTACCTTGTAATGTTACATGTTCTAGGTACAATTTTGATTGGGAACATATACACATTTTTAAGTGGGATACCCCTAAATTCATTGTAAAACACATCAAAATATTCTCCAATAATAATAATATATAGAAGGATGATCATATCTTTATACTCAATTATTTTATATTAATACACTTGATCATTAAAAAATAATATCCATTCAATAGTTTATTATTCTTAATTAGATTCATTATCCTCTGTGAACATGTATAAAATCAGATGATGATTCACCATAAGAAGTGTAATTTCATTATCTTGGTAATTTATGTTCTATTTATAAAAGGATATGTAATATATACCGATAAAAGACATTAATTCCACTAATGGGATAATGATATAGTTTTTAAGAATACTCCAACAAATATAAATTTTTTATTCAATAACCAATGATTCAAATTTAGGTTTATGATTTTAGGGTTTGGGTTTAGGTTTTAAGATTTTGTATTTATTATTTTCCGAGTAGTGTATAGGGAATATGGTTTTAGTTTTGGGGTTCAACCTTGTGGTTTTAGATTTCAAGTATTAGGGTTTTATATATAGTGTTTTGTGTCCAAGATTTAGGACATTTTTGTTCAGTTTTGGGGTTTCAGTTTATATTTTATTGATGATATCAAATCATATGGGGTGATGACTCGACGTTCTAAGAGAAAATACGTGATATGCTAATATGAAATGAATTTATATTCAATTTGAAATACATAACTTTGAATTAGAGGTTACATATTCTTCAATCATCAAGATCCATCACAAGATAATATAAAAAAATTTCTGTTATACCTTGAGATTGTTTGTTCTCATCATGCTTGTTGTCCATTGGAATAGATCATTAACATGGATAATTCCAAATTTCCTCACAATTATAACATAGAACTATTAATTTTAACATAGACGGAAATTTATTTCCATCCATCACAATTTTAATTTTCCTATTAAAATTTTCAACTTGATACCCTATTTTTCTTCACATAAAACAGTTTCCAGTTACTTTATGACATTTCCCTTAGTACCTTTTTCCAAATTTTTTTACAATGTGTGTTGGATCCTCTTTCCCATATATGGTTTATCATGTGATCATACTTGATAAACCTTCCTTCTACTATTTTACACGTTTGGACAGTAAAATATATTCAGTTTTATAATCATGATTTTTTATAGATGGGTTTTCATTTTCAAAAGATGACTTACATGTGCTCCCATCATGTTAGGCATCACATTTGAGTAGTCATCAGGTTTCTCCTCACAATGGTTGTTGATTCAGTCCCACCTATTTCCAGAAATTTACAAAAATAGACGGAAAAGGATTATTGAGTATTTTTAAACTATTAAACACTAAATGGGAAATTGTGAATATTAATTGGAGAGTTAATATATGATATATATTCTTTAATCTATGATTTTCTAGTCTTCAATATAGGTTAACCACAATCTATTTCAAAATATAAAATAATAAAGGAAATTATGTTCCCTTGGTAATGGTTTTTAATGTCATAGTAAATTCACTAATGTATATACAGTGGGACTTTAAAACAATTTGTTCATAAAAGCTTGTTTTTATACACCATTTCCTGATAATGCTTAGTACAATACACTATTTTCAAGGATGATTCCCATAGATACATCTATGTCGAATCCACGTCCATTTATTTTGTCCAGACATGGATGTTTTTGTTTTGAATCCAATTAATATATAATTTTTCCATGTTCAGGGATGTTTTAATATGTTTACTATTATCCTTAATGATTTCTCTATATTTTTCTAATCCTAATCGAAAAAATAACTAATATTTTCTCTAATACCAACTGTGAAACCCCATATTTTAATACACATTATTTCATGATTTATTACATAAAGGAACACATATAATATTACCAATGGATCATTAATCCAACTACCTTTAATATATTATTAACATATAATATCAACTCGATACATGTATAGAAAAATATAATTGAAATCTTATTTAAATTTCTTCTAAAAATTAATTATTCTTATATAACTACACATGATAACCTAGCGACATAAAGATTAAAGGGTAAGCTATCAAGTATAGTAAGGGAATAAACAATGAATTTTAGAAAGAAAGTTTTAAATATTTTTCCATATACATTTTAATTGGACAAAAAAGGTGAAAGATTCATAAACAATATTATCGAATCATGATATACAATGCTAACATAATGTATACTTGGGAATGTGGAAATGACATAAAACATAGAATCATAAGCATAATTCAATCATAACTACCAATGAAACTAAAAATTGTGTTTAGGATAAACTCTCAAGAACCTTAAATGTAATATCATGATTTTAAAACACTACCTAATGAATTTAGGTGTTATATAACTTTTTTACAACCTGTCGAATTCATATAATGTACCCAAAAAAGTGTTCTAGAGAGAACATTCAATATAAGATCATATTTCATCAAATTTAATCATAGGATTACACATATTTTTGATTAAATACATCAAATTTAAATAATTGAGGGATGTTACATATATTTGAATACCATTTCATTTAAATGGTGATGGGTAATCACAATAAAAAAGTATGTTAGGTAAGAATCACAGGATAATTTCGGTAGCATAATGGGGGTACATAATAAATAATCTGTGGGTTGAATTAGAGTGAAGGCGTATTTTAGAACATAAAATAATATGGTTATGATAGGGATATTTAATAACATATTCCAATATAAAAAATTGAAATTAAAAGTTATAATACAAAGAGGGTTCTTTAATAATATGGTGAATGAGAGGATCCCATACCTTGGGATGGTGTTTCCAAAAGCATAGTAGGAGATTCATGATAGAATGGGAGAAACATATGAGGGATCTAGAGGGGAAAAGGAAAAAATTCATTATTCATGTGTTATCTATAAATATAAATTTAATCTTTGGTGTGATTATAGAGTAAAATAGAGATGAGTTCTTTATTGTTTCTCACACATAGGTTTTGGACTATATACCATAAAATATTCAAAACAACAAATATTCCAATGGATTTTTCAAAGGATTCTAAAAGGTGAAGTGTTTTTTGTTATATTATATGTTTATGAACCAATATCATAATCATATTACCTTTTGGGATGTGGAAGGGATTCATGTAAATAAAGAATTTATTATAAAACCATAATATAATATAATGGTTTTAGGGCATTCACAATTAGTTTATATTATTAATCATATTACCTAATAAACAAATTTTTTTAATGGGGAAATATAAATTTGATCACGAATAACCTTTATGTCTAATGTGACATCACTTTTGGGTCACTATGATGTCATAATCGATATTTTATTTTTATTCTGTATTTAATATTGACAGAAAAATTCAAACAACTCTAAAAATTATGTAAAAATTATTTTTGGCTAATTTATGAATGTTTATTTTGAGAATAATATTAATTTTATCCAAATAAATTATTAAATGTGAGAAATTGTTCATTTATATAAGAAACCATATTTATTGAAAAATAATTGGTTTTTTACAATAAATATTATTTGACCATTATAATTTATTACATCATATCATTTATATTTAATAAATATTAATTAATAATAATATTTTGTTATAATATTAACTATTTAAAAAAATATTTAATTTATTAAAATATAGCCTCCTCAATTATGCTTTACATTTCCTAAAATAATATTTTTGTTTCATCTACATTTAATCAACATTTTAACTAATCATTATAAATGTAATAATAATTGTAAATTGAAAATATAATAATTATTTGAAGGAAATATTAATAATTCATACTATTAGGTCTTGATACATAATATTTTATTACACCAAAAAATTTATTTATGGGTAAGGTTACTGATCATGTGTTTTTTATAAAGTGGTTCGACGTACTTTGTTTGGGATATGATCTTGATGATATTAATCTTATCCCATAGTTAGTTTTATATATTATTTAGTTACTTAATATATGATTGGGATTGATCATAGAAAATACCCATGGATTTTAGATTCCTTGAAAACACTAATAAATTGGATTTATAGGGTATGATCCTACTGGTCAAGGTAATCACTTCATTCATTTGAATATACTGGACATTATCATAATCCCATATATATAGTAATAATATAATAATTTTTCAATTTCTACAGTTTAAAGGTATTATGATTCGTAATGGTATTATAAATAAAATATGATATAACTTTTAATAATCCTAATTAACTAAATAAGTGCATTTTTTTTACAACTGTATAAAAAATAGGGCTTTTAATTTAATCACAAGTGGAATTTTATTTATAAATGTTTGGTTAGTTAAATAAAGGAATAATAGAAAAAGGATATTTTACACTTATTTAAATAGAGGAATATTTAGTCTTCAAGTATTTTCCAAATTGTGTGGGCTCGCTAATTATGTGGAACTACCCATGAGGGATAGGTACACTTTTTGAAAAAACTGTGCGCAACTCATTTAGGAAACCTCTAAAATTCATCTATTGTGTCCCACGTGATCATGAATACTCATATGAATGGTTAAAATAAACAAAGATCCTACTATTACTATGATACATCATTTAGTCACACAACTACTACTAACCATGATCCAGTTTTGCATCTAAGGCTATTTCATGAAATTCAATATATTTGGCCTCAAAACAAACCCTAGGATCTCTTTAAAACATTGTGTCTTCATTAAAAATTTCCATAGAAATAAATATAAATGTTATACCTAAATTTTAATTGAATAATATATATATATATATATGAAAAACTGCTGTCATAAAACCCACCCCACTTAAGACAACACCTCCCCATTTTTTTCTTCTAAGGGTAGCAAAGCATCACCTAAGAATAAATTTTTCCACTAAACAGAAGTTGTGGCCCCTCTATCAAAGGACTCATGGTTTACTAATCTATGTTATTGTGTAACATGGACTAAAGGAATATATATTAATTAGATAACTATTTTTCATTGATAAATTATATAATCTAGGTCATCATTCTCTTAAATAACATATTCATGATTAAATGTGTGAGATGGGTTAGAATGATAATGTTTAATATAAGATTAGAAAATGATGTATTTCATGGCTTGGAATCTCTGAGGAAGACATATATGAATGAGCAATGGTCTAATTCTATCCAATATCATGAAGGGGTCAAAATTACGAAATCATATCTTCCCATAAATAAATATTTATTTATTCATCCATCTAGGTAAAACATGTAAGAAAAATCATTCCCTATCCTTGAATATAATAACCATGCTCTTTATCTCACATTATGACATGATTTATTACAAAATATTACACTTAATAAAACCCATAAGGTCAATAAGTCTAGTGTATTCGGGAATTTGTGACATTAAATAACAACATAAAAATAAAATAAATAATGTTTAATGAAAACATTTGTAACACTATTATACTATTCCTTCACACATAAAAATACATAGGATAACATGTGGACATACATAATAAAGGTGAAGAATATAAAGACCAGTAAAGGAAAAAATATGGAGTAAAATGAAAAGGTAAAAAAATTTAAATAATAGGCTTATCAATGGTGTAAAAAATAAGTTAAAATCATAAACATCAATAATGTGGCATGAAATATAATGGTAAAATTATTGTAACATGAGAAATGTGGCAACTAAATAAAATGGTGCATCATAAAAATAGGTCAATGCTAAAGAAAACAAGACAAGATGATGTAAAATGTAACATAAATGAATCATTTTTTAATCAATATTAGAAAATGTCATCTCATGATACTAAACATTAACCCATGAACTGGAGCACTATATAATTTTTTGCACACAAATCGTTATCATTTCATTACCATGCTTATGTGTGACACATAGGTTATAAAACAAGGATTACATCATAATAAAATATTATTCCATGATCATGTAGTGTGTAATAAATATATATGTCACTAGTAAGTGAATTATAATTATAGAAATGTGATATTCCTTGATAGGAAATGGGTACGGTATTCATTACATGATTGTTCTGGCATAAAAAAGAGTGGTAAAATTTTGGAAGCATGACGACATCACATAAATATTAATTAAATGTGTTGATGAGAGATAAAGGGGTATCTCATAGTTTTTTAATAAAATGAGAACTAATAGTATAGTTTAAAGTCATATCCCAACATTATGAAATAGAAATAGAAGGCATTAGAATATAAAGAAACATTAATAAAGAGGAGGATAAAATGATACATTACCTTGGGAGTGTGACTCCAAATGCTTTGGAGGAGCTCCTTCAGAGCATGGGGAACCTTGGGTGGAATATTGATTGGGAATGAAGGATAAAGGACATTAACCAAGTATTTTTAGTGAAGATTAATGTGATCTTTGGTGGGTTTTTATTGGAACTGAGTGGGGACTTTTTTCAATTCTCCAACATCAGTTTTGGACTCTTTATATTTGAATAACCAAAACCACCAACACTACAATGGGGTATTTCCATTATTTCTGCGAATTTGGTTTGGTTTTAAATATTTTATAAATCCAAAGGGTGAGATTAATAAAATAATACCACTTCTTTTGTTGAAGTGAGACATACTCATAATGAAATGATTTAAAAAACTAAAAATATTTTCCTGGAATTCTGAGATTCAGAATGGATTTATAAAATTGATAAAAATATATGTTTTTTTAAGGTAAAATATTTATTTCATCTTGGATACCATATAAAATATTTACTACATCACTTTTGGGTCTTTTTTATTTCATAATAAAAATTGTTTATTTATATGATATTTAAGTTTTTATTCAAAATATCAATTATGGCAGCAAATAATGATAAATTCACCATATGATAATTTAATGATTATTATTCCAAAAATGATATTCATTTTATCAAAATTATTTTTTAATTTTTTAATTTAACATTTATAATAAGAATTGAAATTTTTAATGAAATGATGGCATTTTTTATGATTATATTTTTCAAAATCAAATAAAACATTTGACACAAAATAAATTTAATATTCATTTAACTTTAATAAAAATTATTAATTAATAATATTTTATTAAAATATTATCAATTTGAAAAATCCATTAACTCATAAAAGAAATGCCTTTTTTGTAAGTGAATAGTAATTTATAATACAATTTTTTTTTGTTTGTACCAATCAATATCATTTAAAAATTAATGGTAAAAATAATATGTGTAGAATATTCTATTGAAAATTATATATAAATATGAATCATATTACGGTATTGATGTAGATCCTTTTACTACACTAGAAAAATCCCTAATATTAAGGTACATGAAGGTGAGACTTTCTTGGGGTGTTTCAATGTACATGGTTTGGGCCAAGATATTTATAAGATTTAACATCTCCCATAAATAGTTTCACTCATTCTTAAAATATTGGATATGATCTTGGGCTTGATCAAGGGTTAATTCCAATGGTTCTATCTCAATCTAGATCTCTATTAATTGTAATTTATAGGGTATTATCCTACTAGTTGAGGCTATCATAGCTTTATTATGGGTCAATTGGAATTTTTAAAATGATATATTAATACTAATCACATTATCTATGTTCAAAATCTATATTATCTATGGTAATGATTATTAATTTGATTCTAAACATGATTGGATATAATAAATATAAATAATTTAATGAGTTTTATATAACAATAATTCATAATAAGAAAATTATTTTAAATCATTAGGGTAATTTTATTTACCAATATTTGGGTTGTTATAATCATTCCCCCTTCAAAAAATTATCCCTCAAAATTTTCATTTCACTCACTAAAATAGATGATGGTTATTATGTTTCATCATTTACTCGATTTCACCCCTCACATTATCATAGTTGTGGTATCTCTACAACAATTTAAATGGGTGAATTGTCTTATTCTGTAGAAAAGTTTCTCTATGATATATGATCTTTTCCATATAATCCTCATTGAAGAAGTCATTGTCCAATGGTACCACATTTTTCTTGAAGAAATTTGAGGGGTTTGTTAGGTACATAATCAAGATGGATATATGGAATAAACTGTGTAATTTATATTTTTTAGGAGGAGTGCTAGTTGATTGTCTTCTACTCTGATGTGATAAATGATCTCAAAGTGATCGATGAATCTTGAACGACCATTTCCATTCTTCCCAAATGTCATGACTTTTTTCCATGAAGATATATAGGGGAATAACATGTATTCAACATCAAACTATAGGTCTCATAAATTAATTTAAACATAGAACTATTATCACATCTATGCATATTTGATATTCTACCTAATTTGTTTAACCTTTTCCACCTTGTTACAATTAATTTTAGGATGTAGGTGATTTCATTCATGCACTTCATCCTAGCATCAATAAGTTCACTACTTATTCCCGTAATAGGATTTGTAGTAATCCATTAGGAATCTATATTGGATATTGTTTTTGTATGATAACTCTGACATGGAATGATGTTAGTCCCATACCCCTTTGAAGTCAATTAGAAATTCTCACAACATGTGCTCATGTATATAGATAGTCTGCTCGGATTGGCCACCAGTTGAAGGTTCATAAGTCTTGATGATGTTAAAATTTGTATTTAGAGCATCTTGGAGACTCTTCTAGAACATGGAGGTAAACCATGGATCTCAATAATTTTCAATTGATTTTGGTTTTCTATGAGGCCTCACCACTTCTATAATGTATATCCTTAAAATTTTATCGAGTGATATGTTCTATAAAATATTATTTAAGATATCAATCTTCATTAAAAAATCCACCACAACAAATATATAATTAGTTCTTCTTTATATCATTGGGAGTTCAATGAAAATTACTATGATGATTTTCCCTAATAACTTGTAGTTATGGGTAATGGTTTCATCATCCACTTTGATTTTTCATTTATGTCTTCACTTGCTAACATACATGAAATCTTGATGTATATTCCATGATGTAATTCATTATATTGTCACACCTATAGTTCTCTCAGAGATTTCAATTCATATTTTCACATCATAAGTGGATATATATGGTTGATCTATTTGAATCATCCAGTAGATAAATTATTAACTCTAGATTTGATAGTATACAAAGTCTTGAACAAAATCCAACAACTTATTCTTCAATAAAATTATACTCCAAATATTTATTTTTTCTTATTGTTTTTTTATTTCTTAATAAATACCAAATAATATCTTGGAGGATCACTTATCCTCTCCATAAGTGATTTTTGAGAAATCATTCTTGAATGAATTGATGATTTTATATCGTTTATGATTCCGATGACCATCCTTTAAAAATCTACGAAGATCTGATCCCTCTAAATTCTCATCGATGATATAATTATTTAAACCTTTCAACATAATAAATATTAAACATTATATGATTTAATTGTATGATAGTGAATTGAGAAGTCAGAGACATTGATCATATCTAATTATCTTTGTTGGCTCATGTATGTCATTTTCTGTGTGAATATACAGTTGAGGATATTGTGATCTCTATATATTTTACACATCTCTCAAAAGAAGAAACGTCACTATTTTTTGAAAGAGAAGATCCATATAACAAACACCGTATCATGCGTTCAGTAGTTCAATTAATGAAATTTCAACTTAATTGATGAAATGTATTTCACATTTTCATTTCTATTTAATAAGAATCTCAATCCATTCTTTGAAGAAAATATGAATTCCATGAAATGTTCTCCACATGAGGGTAGTATGAGAACTAGTGTAGTGATATGCCTTCTCTAAAACACATTTATTTTCTCATTGCATTCATCATTCTATGAAAACATGACTCCCTTATAAGTTATCATTGTTAGAGTGTTCGATAATCAAGATAAATTTATAACAAATAAATAATTTCACCCAAAAAATCCATGGAAAAAATAGATATCTGTCACAAATATTAGCTTCGACCATCCT
The DNA here is from genome assembly GCA_963277665.1 of Viscum album. NCBI lineage: Eukaryota > Viridiplantae > Streptophyta > Magnoliopsida > Santalales > Viscaceae > Viscum > Viscum album. Next base: position 1,698,943,274 of record OY728137.1, on the reverse strand, counting down.
TCAGTTACATCAATCATTGAAGGGTCAACAAATATCTCTTTGTTTGGAATAATATCCTACATTAATATTTCTTTCTTCATCCAAAACTCATATTTGTTGTACTTGGGATAATTTTTCTCCTTTTGTAAGGCCTTTAGCAATGTTATCATAAACACCTCATGGTCCTCATTAATTTTGGATTATATTATAATACCATCAATAAATTGGACCACAAAGATATCTAGGTAATCTATAAATAATATACTCATCATTTACATGATAATTATTGGAGAATTTGTGATTATGAATGTTATTTTTATGAACACATAGTACCAATACCTTATATAAAGAGATGTTTTGAGGATATCATCCTTTTTCATAGTAACTTGGTAATACACCGACCCCAAAACCCCCAAGAAGAAGTATTGAGCTCCATGTATCTTATTAAACAAGTCATCAATCCATTGTAGAAGATTAATGTCCTTTATTTTTATCTTATTGAGCTCACAATAATCAATGAAAAAGAAAATTAACCCATCATACTTTATAACGAAGAGGACTGGTGTACCATATGGTGATTCCCATGGGTGTAAAAAAACCTTTACACACATTATTTTTTATTTTTTTATTCATCTCTTCAATGTCTAAATAAACCATTTTAAAATGATTCTTGGATAATGGTAATGACCATGGTATACGATCAATTGAAAATTAAACCAATCATCTAGGAGGAAAAAATTAAGTTCATCAAAAAACGCGTTAGTGTATTACCTCATAATGGGAATGACTTCAGGGAATATTTTTCTCCTTAGAATCAATCATTTGATTAAGATATTTTTTCTTTTAGAATACTAATATCCATTCTTGATATATTATTTCTAAGGAAAACTCATCATACTCATTACACATTTATATAATGGTATGATGATCTACAATATAGAGTGTGATACCATTATATTGGACATTTTTGTTTTATCTATATATGGAAAAACAAAATGTACCTTGAATTGGACAAAATTCTACCAAAGCAATTAAGAAAAGTTTAATTGGGAAGTTTTAACAAAAAAAATTTATCGGGGAGGAGTTATCTACTTGGGATGAAATAATTTCTCCATTTTCCATTTTTATTGGCTACTCTACATCCATGATTTATGATAGTGTTTGAATTGTTCTACAAAACATTATTAATATTAAATAATTTGTAGAATGACAAAAAAATTAATATTTTCTATTCAATATAGAATAAATAGTGTACTTATCACAACTTTGTTTTTTGTAATCCACATCAATGGTTTTGAAAGAAAATGATCCCTTTTACTGGCATGGAGGTTATTATTTTTATCTATAAACCCTTTCCTTAGTGAATTGGTTTCCCAAGTTCCCAAGTTTCTTGTAATTCAATTAATGAAAAATATGATGAATATTAATCAATTAATTCCGTTCATCTATCACATTAGAGAGTTTCTCTACTTTGAAATCATTAGTTTTGTATCCTTCATTCTGAAAACTAAATCATTTCCTAATTCCACTTTGGTAATATTTTTGGTGCTTCTTTCCTTACTTTTGACATGTAGGATATTGAAATTTCATTGGACTATTAAATCACTACATTAAAATAATAGAATTGAAATTCACTTTTCACTTCTTATCCCCATTAAATATTCTTATTTTCCATTCATCATTTCAAATTTTAGGGAACATTGAACAATTTCCTCATCGCTATCAACATCCCAGATCATGAGAGATTTTCATATACTAAGTTTATCCCGCCAACGAAGTGGTAAAATGTTTACATAGTGGTAACAACAAATATTATGAAATATCATGTAATTACTGTGTTATTTTCCTCTTGAACCCAATAGATTCATCATATTTTTACTATAGGTAATGGAAATACCATTCCATTTTAATTCGAGGAGTGTGAAGAAATTATTTATCAAAAATCAGTATCCAGAATTCCTTATGCACCATCGCGTCAATATATTTCTCCTTCTTCATAATTCATTATCAATGTCAACTAATAATCAACTTCTCCCTCTAGATGATAAAAATATAGTAGAAACATCTCTTTCTATGAGTATATTAAGATGGAGAAGATATTATCATTTTAGTTTCTCCATTACTCTATGATAAACATATTATACGATTCAGTAGAAGTTAGATTCCTTTTCTATATAAATATCTCAATTACAGGTTGTTCATTAATTGGAGGATATGGGAGAACCTGTTCATCTAGTTTTATATTCAGAACCTGATTCTTATGAGAGTGTATCACCATAATTTTTGTGATTTTTCTCTCGTCATGTTGGTAATCTCATTTGGGTAGTCATCACATTTCCCATAACATTGGGTTTTCACCCAATTCCATTTACTTATAACCATTATCTAGAATAATGAAAAAATTATGGATGGTTTTTTTAAATATTAAACACATAAATAAGAATCCAATTAAATTAAAGACATAACTTATAAATTACATGAATTCACGTATCTTATGAATTTATATAATATAATATATGTTATTCATGATCTATTTACTAATATATATTCTTATTGGTTTTTTGTTCCATTTATAATAGTTCGTAACGATCCAATGAATTTAATAAATCATATAAAATGGGAGTGTAATTAAAAATGTCTAGAAAGGCATGTTGTGATGCACCATTTCTTGATCGAGTCTAGCTCAATGTGGGGTTTTATGGTATTACCCATATGTACATTTGTTGTAGAGTGACATCTAATTATAGTATCCAAACTGTGATGGATTTGATTGACAAACCGATTAATCTTTAAAAAACAAAATTTAGGTAAGTTCATATCACTTAATCTTATCCTGTAGAGACCCGAAGCTTGACGTACATGGACATTAAATTACTTTTGAGGAATACTTAGTACATAACAAAAACCCACACACAAGGATCGTAAGAGTTTAGTGTATTTGGAAACTCAGAATATAATCTTCTAATCGTGGTGAAAGATCTTCAACATCTCCCATAAAAATCTTCGTTTTTTACCTAAAACCATTCTTTATATCCTGGGGAAATTAAACATACAAAAGTGTGAGCTCAAATGCTCAGTAAGGGTAAACAAAAGAACTATCAATCACATCATATACATAAGAACAAAACTTTGGGAAATCTTAACATGAAAAAGAGGTCATAATATTATAACATTGGATAAATCATTGAAGTGAAATGTAATCCCAAAAATCATAATTTAAAACATGAAACATTGTGTCATACACACATAATCATAGAGAATTATTTCTTATTAGTCAAGACTCATTTCCAAGACTATCTTAGTGGATAAAGTCCATTTCTGATCTGAGTCACCCTCATTTCAGTCCTGTTTCCCTGAACCGGTATAACCTACCGTTCCAGCCATGTCTATCTCATGAGATATACAATCTTTAACCAATTCATTGGAGGGAGATATAGGTCACACCCGTATCATAATGATACAATTCTTATGTGTGCCACAAAATATTAAATCATACATCATTGCATAACCCATGTAATAAAAATGCGAATCTTACACATCATGACAACATAAAACAATTCATATAAGATAAATAAATTCATAAATATTATTCCATCACAACATAATCAAATTAATGTAATAATATGGATAGAAACAAAACCCTTTATTATCTTAGATGGAAAATAATTTTGATAAAAACACTTGAACACCATTCATGAGGAAAATATCCATTCTACTTCAAAAAAAATTTTCCTTTAAAATGTCATACAATTTTAAACTGAAAGAAGTCGATGAAAACTTGTAAAGTAAGCTTCTTGGAAATAATTTTTTAAAAATCCATTCATGTCGTATAAGTTAAAAAAACATTCTTCGTACTTTTGTCGGAAAAGTCAAAAAGTACCTCGTACGAAAAACGACAAAAGATTCCTTTCATATCTTTTACTAAAAACTCCCTGAAGGGTAAAATTGGATATAAATTATTGTATAAGGATATAAATATTACATATTTTGGAAACATGGATGTGGATGATAAAATACCCCCCAGTAAATTTCAAAGTATAAACAATCTCGGATAAAAATGAGATTGTGATATTTTCCCTTACCTTAGGTCCGATTTGATTCGTATGTGTCCGAAACACCTGTATAATGATTTAAATAATGTTATCGACTTATTCCAGAATCATACGCATTGTTATGATATCATATATGGTTCAATTATTACTTTATATTACCCGTTCTTTTGTAAATTCCATGTTAAAGAGCATTTTGGGTAAAATTGTTTCATTTGTCTTCCGTGTTTCGACTTGTAATTATTCATATGATTACATAGATCATGATTACTTAATTCCAGAATATAAAACATGATTTATATATAATATATATTCAGAATATACATATATATAATAAATCAATAAATGGAAAGAAATACACCGTTCATGGAGACGGTAGGCCGTACGTACGCATGAACACTGTTTTCGTTTCCTTATTGAGTTGAATGGAATTAAGTAGATGAAATAAATATATATACACATAAATCCAGTATCATTATTAGGTCATAAATTTCATGATTACTTATTATATTTACTTTATAATCATTCATGAAATGGTTAAAGTTGAGAATGAATCTCATTGTGTTGTGGAGACGGTAGTCCGTACGTACGCACGAGCGATGATATCGTTCTCAAGATCATGGGAATGTATTGGAGTGTATGTATACTATTTCAGAATCAATATCACTTTAAAATAATCATATATAGTTATTAGTTACACCATTATACCCATCCAAGTATGGTGGTGGTGGAAAATAGATTTCACCACGGCGTGGAGATGGTATTCCGTACGTACGCACACGCGGTGATTTCGTTTTCCGTAGGATGGATAGATGGTGAAATAGGGTTGTTTCATACTTATAATGACATATCAGTATATGAGTGATACTGATGTTATTACTTCATAATGAAACAACCTATGAAGAAGAAGTGGAAGAAGAAATAAAGAAAAAAGAATCGGTAATGGACATTACCTCTTCCTTGAAGTGCCTCTTTGAGACCTCCTCTTAGGGCACTAAAATTGGTCTTTGAGGAAGACCCGAACCTCTAGGATGTTTCTAGGGAAGTTTATAAGAGAATTTGGTAGAGTTTGGCCGAGCTGGAAGGCTCAAAGTGGTGTGAGGAAGAGAGGGAGTGGGTGCCCTTATATAAGGGAGGAGACGGGCACCTTTGGAATAACTAAAAATATTATTTTATTATAAAGAAAAATTCGGTTTTAAATAGCTCCAAATTGATTTATTTCAAAGATAAGGTGGGTATGGGTCGAAATCATTTATTCCAATAGAATTTAGACAAGTTTAGGTTCCTATTTTAACCTTATCATTTATATTTAACTTTAAGTTAGATAATTTTACTTTTACTGTGTCTTCTTATTTTCTTACACTATAAGGTTAATAAAATTACTATATCAAGCCAAAATAACCCCAAGTTGTTTATTATTAATATATATTACCTTATCTAAGTCATTTGGATGAACCTTTGTTTTTTAGGAATAAAATACAATTAATAATATAATATATTTTTTTAGAAACTATTTTATGTCAATTTTGACACTATTTAGTAATTAATTTTTGTGAAAATCATAACAGAATGATTTGTTCGAAAAAAGTTAATTAAATCAATACTAACACGACTTATTAACCTATAAAATCAGTGTATTTCATTAAAAGTCTCAAATTATATTTATTTGGTTATTTATAATATCAATTATTCTAATTTTTCACTATTATGGTAATTAGTGCATCATCATTGTGTCATAAATTAATTAATTTATTTAATGTCTAAAAATTATGAATAAAATATAATTATGTAGGAAATACTTTTATCTTTCTAATTAATACTTAAAATCGAATTTATCTTATGTATAACCCTATATTAAAAATGTTTAAGTAAATAAACATTGATTTTAACTCTTTTAACTCTTCTTTGAAATAAATAATAATAAAAGTCCTAATCTAATCCAAGTGTGCCTAAATGGTCATATTTTATTCCAAAGGTTGTTTTCGGTCGAATTACACTTATCCAATAGAATTATGATATGTGTTATGGTAATAATAATAACAATTTTACCTTTAATTACCCTATTTATTTTTAACCGTGGTAAAAAAAAGTAAAATATTACTATTCACCAAAAAATATTTTCATCTAATTGAACCATATTTTACTTACTAACATCAACCATGTCTTGAGGAGTTTTGAAATTCCACTCACAGAAGCAGTAATATTATGTTTTATGAAAAATTCATTTTTTTTAACTACCACTTAGTGGTTTCACTATTCATCAAAAAATGAAAGTTTTTAGAAAAATACCAAAAATTAGGCCTAAGCTATATTTGATATTATGAACTCAAAAATGATGTCTATTTTCCCAAATTCAAAAAATATTAGTTGAATTAATTAATTTAAAAACTAATTCTCGTCGTCAAAACAAATAGAGTGTTTTTAATAGATAAAAACTATCAAAAGATTGACACTTGTTTATGTCTGGTTTAAATGTAGAATTACATCCAATGACCAAAATTGTATTAAATTGTAAAAATATATTCTAAATATTCTTTAAAACCACTCAAAATAATAAATTATCACTATTAATTATTTCTATTAAAAATGTTCTTTTTAATTAAAATTTAGTAATATTCACTATTCATCAGAATATGAAAGTTATCCGAAAAGTGCCAAAATTTCACCCTAAGATAATTTTGATATTCCGAATCCAAAAATGAAGTCCATTTTGAAAAATAAAATTTACAAAATTTAAAAAACTGGTTATTACTATTCATAACGTCTAGTTTTAATAATATTTTATAGCATATCATTGTTTAGTGAAACTCGGTATTGCGTATTACACAAGCTATCGAGGAAGGTCGCGATTGCATGTAATGAAAGGCAAGTCAAGGATGCGTGATGTGAAAGCTCCTTTTGGTGTAGCATACAACACATGACATTAATGAAAAATATATTTTTCATAAAATCTCTAGGCGTTACATTCTACCCCCCCTTAAAATGAATTTCGCCCTATAAATTCGTCGGGGTTATAAATGGTTTACTACTTGAATGTTTCTTTAATAGAAACCCACATCATAAAAAGGAATCCCAAAATCATTCTTTAAAAACAAAAGTATGAAACGTAACGTTTACCCAAATAAACTAATAACTGGTTTTCCACGTAGGTGAAAATATGGATATAGAAGAGAAGTCTAACCATCATGTTCTGATGGAGAGTGGTAGAGAACATGGCTATGGAAAAGCCAGCAATCACAAAGCCATAAATTTGTGATGATCAAATGTACCATCTAATTCATCAGATATAAGAGCACTAGGACAACATTTTTGGTTTTCGGGATCATTTCCCTAAGGTTGATGAAATTGGAATTAGAAGAAATACTTTCGTGATTTTGGTATAGTATCACCGTTTGACATTCTTTGGACGATTTCCACTTCATCTCTTAATGAAATGAAGTTGAATTTTTCATTCGTGATGTGTTGGCAGATCAAGTGATAGAATGATGGTCATTCCATCTATCTCAAAATGTTAGAAAAGTTATCAAAAAATACATAAGTCCATCTATAGTGAGAATAATCATATATTGTTCCGAAAATGGACTTATACTTCATATATCATACTGCTTAATATAATAAAACTAGTTTCTACTAAATAGGGACTTCCTGTAGGCCAGTGGAAGGAGATAAAGGCCAGTCGCACTTCGGTTGTGGGTTCGATTCCCATAGCCTTGTCTGACGCGATGGGTTGTCGCCTGTCCTGCAGGTTGTCCTTTTTCTAAAACTATCTTACTATAACATCCCATCAATAATATAGAAAAAACTTCTATCCTTAAACAATACTAACTTATGTCCAACATAATCCATTCCAATCTTTAGGCTTATCCATAATACTACAGTCCACTCTCATAATATAATGAAAACGATTACCAGAGATTTAATACAATCATTGGACCCCATATATCATAAGATATGTCTTGTTGGTCACATTCCAAACATTCAAAGGCCTTAATCATGTATTCTCTTGAATACCCATTGAAACTTAGTGAAAACATGAATGCAGTTAAAAGTTAACACTTTCCACATACCAAAATCATCAAAATTCTATATACTCAAACCATGATATCACTTAGTCCTTATATCAATCATGAGCTCATTAATACTGTCAAAAATTTCATTTTTTTCCTTATACCTTTATTATGCGCATATCATCTTTTTTCCAAAAATATCTCAATCACCTTCCATGGTTACCGGTAAAATAAAGTTATTGAAAACCACAATAGACCAATACATAAATATTCTAATATTCCACGATACTATATACAACATTATTTTGTAATCCCATTACATAAACACTTAATCATTCCACCACATCGTTATCATATTCAACATCACCAATGGTGATCACATGTGACTTCCCTTTGACATTTGCCTTAAGTGGTTGCTCATATCGATCATCACTAACCCTTGGATTAGGTCATTTATTAGCATAATTCCCCATTTCCTTGCACTTAAAGCATTGAAGTGTTGGTGGTGCGTTCTCTACAGTCTTTTCTTTATTCACATCATTAGAAACCCTTTTTCCATTACTTCGACACTCAGCTGCTCGATGACCTTCTTTTCCACACTTTAAAGATTTTCTAGTCCTTTTAAGACAATATCTACAATGTTTCTTTCAACACTTTGAGCGTAAGGAAACATTCATATTCTTTTCACCATTATTCTGAGATTTCTCCTTGAACTCAATATTTCGTTTCTTGTCAAAAATATGAGGTGGATAAGTAACACCAACTTCTATTTCTACCTTGATAGCACAACACATAATTTCTTCATAGCTACTGAAGTCTCTTATAGATAATTCCCTTCGATGATTTGGTTTTAATCCATTGAAGAATCGATCAGCTTTACTTTCACGTTGGATGATAAATCCAGATGCATACCTTGCAAGCCTTGTAAAATTCTCTTTGTATGTACCAACAGATTCATCATCCTTTTTCTTTAGTACAAGAAACTCCTTCTCCATCTTTGTTCGAAGAATACGAGGGAATTACTTATTGAAAAATAAGTTCTTGAACTCTTCCCATTTCCTGGACTCAATTTCATCTCTTGGCCTCATATTCTTGACAAGATTCCACCATTGATCAGCTTCACCTACCAAATGATATACTACTAAGACGACTTTATCATGTTCAAAACATTGAAGAACTGAAAATAACTTTTCAGTAGTACTGATCCATTGTTCAGCAACAAGTGGATCAGAAGACCCACTGAAAGAAGGTGGACGTTACCTCATGAAGGACTCAATAGAATATTGTTCCCTTCTCTGCTCATTTGGAAGTCCAGAATGATTCATAGCTTGTGTAAGTATAGCAATAAGATTTTTCACTCTATCTCCCATAACATTTGTTTGTTTAGGAGGACAATCATTGCATTGTCCATTGCATTGATCAACACGGTTCCTCCGGGTTCCAACCATCGTCTAAAACCCAAAAAGAATAGTGTGAGAGGCAAAAATCATGCTAGGGAAAACAACATAATAAAGGGGGAGTAACTTCAATATCTAACATCTTTGGTTTAATCTAATATCGTTACCATAGTTCTAGGACTATATCCTATATGTATACTTATCCTTAAAGACATCCCTATGCATACCTTGGAAATATCTGTAGGGATCTCACTAACGTTTTCGCATCCTAGTTTCCAAAGGTTGACTAAACTTTTCCTCTGATACCAACTGTAAAGACCAGAATCTTGACGTACATGGACATTAAATTACTTTTGCAGAATACTTAGTACATAAAAAAAACACACACACAAGGTTCTTAATAGTTTAGTGTCTCTGGAAACTTGGAATACAATATTCTAATTGTGGTGAATGATCTTTAACATCTCTCATAAAGATCTTCATTTTTTTACCTAAAAACATTCATTATATCATGGGGAAATAATACATTAAAAAGGGTAAGCTCAAATGTTCAGTGAGGGTAAACAAAATAAATATCAATCACATCATATACATAAGAACATAACTTTTGGAAATCTTTACCTCCAAAAGAGGTCATAATATCATAACATGGGATAAATCATAGAAGTGAAATGTAATCCCAAAAATCATAACATAAAACATGAAACTTTGTTTCATACACACATAGTCATAGAGAATCATTTCTTATTAGTCAAGACTCATTGCCAAGACTATCTTAGTGGACAAAGTCCATTTATGAACCGAGTCACCCTCATTTAAGTCCTGTTTCACTGAACCGGTATAACCTACCGTTCCAGCCATGTCTATCTCATGAGATATAAAATCATTACCCAATGCATTGGAGGGATATATAAGTCCCACCTGTCTCACAATGATACCATTCTTATGTGTGCCACAAAATATTAAATCATACATCATTGCATAACCCATGTAATAAAAATGGGAATCTTAAACATCGTGACATCATAAAACAATTCATATAAGATAAAGGAATTCATAAAAATAATTCCATCACAACATAATAAAATCAATGTAATAATATGGATAGATAAAACCCTTTATTATCTTAGATGGAAAATAATTTTTATAGAAACACTTGAACACCATTCTTGAGGAAAATATCCTTTCTACTTCCAAAACATTTTTCCTTTAAAATGTCATACAATTTTAAACTAAAATAAGTTGATGAAAACTTGTAAAGGAATATTCTTGGAAATAATGTTTTAAAAATCCATTCATGCCGTATAAGTTAAAAAAACATTCTTCGTACTTTTGCCGGAAAAGTCAAAAATTACCTCGTACGAAAAACAACAAAAGATTCCTTTCATATCTTTTACTAAAAACTCACCGAAGGGTAAAATTGGATATAAACTATTTTATAAGGATATAAATATTACATATTGAGGAAACATGGATGTGGATGATAAAATACCCCCCAGTAAATTTCAATGTATAAACAATCTCGGATAAAAATGATATTGTGATATTTTCCCTTACCATAGGTCCGATTTTCTTCGTAAGTGTCTGAACCTCCTGTATAATGATTTAAATAATGTTATTGACTTATTCCAGAATCATAATCATAGTTATGATATCATATATGGTTCACTTATTACTTTATATTACCCGTTCTTTTGTAAATTCCATGTTAAAGAGCGTTTTGGGTAAAATTGTTTCATTTGTCGTCCGTGTTTCGACTTGTAATTATTCATATGATTACATAGATCATGATTACTTAATTCCAGAATATAAAACATGATTTATATATAATATATATTCAGAATATACATATATATAATAAATCAGTAAATGGAAAGAAATACACCGTTCATGGAGACGGTAGGTCGTACGTACGCATGAACACTGTTTTCGTTTCCTTATTGAGTTGAATGGAATTAAGTAGATGAAATAAATATATATACACATAAATCCAGTATCATTATTAGGTTATATATTTCATGATTACTTATTATATTTACTTTATAATCATTCATGAAATGGTTAAATTGGAGAATGAATCTCATCGTGTTGTGGAGACGGTAGTCCGTACGTACGCACGAGCGATGATATCGTTATCAAGACCATGAGACTGTATTGGAGTGTATGTATACTATTTAAGAATCAATATCACATTAAAATAATCATATATAGTTATTAGTTACACCATTATACCCATCCAAGTAAGGTGGTGGTGGAAAATAGATTTCACCACGGCGTGGAGACTGTATTCCGTACGTACGCACGCGCGGTGATTTTGTTTTTCGTAGGATGCATTGATGGTGAAATAGGGTTGTTTCATACTTATAATAACATATATGTATACGAGTGATACTGATGTTATTACTTCATAATGAAACAACCTAAGAAGAAGAAGTGTAAGAATAAATAAAGATAAAAGAATCGGTAATGGACATTACCTCTTCTTTGAAGTGCCTCTTTGAGACCTCCTCTAAGGGCACTAAATTTGGTCATTGAAGAAGACCAGAACCTCTAGGATGTTTCTAGGGAAGTGGATAAGAGAATTTGGTAGAGTTTTACCGAGCTTTAAGGCTCAATGTGGTGTGAGGAAGATAGGGAGGGGGTGCCCTTTTATAAGGGAGGAGAGGGGCACCTTTGGAATAACAAAAAATATTATTTTATTATAAAGCCAAATTCGGTTTTAAATAGATACAAATTGATTTATTTAGAAGCTAAGGTGGGTATGGGTCACAATCCTCTAATCCAATAGAATTTAGACAGGTTTAGGTTCCTATTATAACCTTATCATTTATATTTAACTTTAAGATAGATAATTTTACTTTTACCATGTCTTCTTGTTTTCATAAACTATAAGGTTAATAAACTTACTATATCAAGCCAAACGAACCCTAAGTTTTTTATTATTAATATATATAACCTTATCTAAGTCATTTGGCCGAACCTTAGATTTTTATGAATAAAATAACAATTAATAATATTATATTTGTTTTAAAAACTATTTTATGTCAATTTTGACACTATTTAGTAATTGATTTTTGTGAAAATCATAACAGAATGATTAGTTCGAAAAAAGTTAATTAAATCAATAATAACATGTCATATTAACCTATAAAATTAGCGTAATTCATAAAAAGTCTCAAATTATATTTATTTGGGTATTTAAAATATCAATTATTCTAATTTTTCACTATTATGGTAATTACTACATCATCATTATATCATAAATAAATTAATTTTTTTAATTTCTAAAAATTATAAATAAAAAAGAATTATGTAGGAAATATTTTTAGCTTTATAATGAATATTTACAATCTAATTTATCTTTTTTATAACCCTACATTAAAAATGCTGTAATAAATAAACATTGATTTTAACTCTTTTAACTCTTCTTTAAATTGAATAATAATAAATGTCCTAATCTAATCCAAGTGGGCCTAAATGGTCATATTTTATTCTTAATGTTGTTTTCAGTCAAATTACACTTATCTAATAGAATTTGGGCATGTGTTAGGGTAATAATAATAATAATTTTTCCCTTAATTACCATATTTATTTTTAACCGTGGTAAAAAAAATTAAGAAGTTACTATTCACCTAAAATTATTTTCATCTCATTGAACCACATTTTTCTTACTAACATCAACCGTGTCTCTCGGTTTTTTGAAATTCAACTTACCGAAGAGGTAAAATTAAATTTTATGAAATATTCATTTTTTTAAACTAAAACTTAGTCGTTTCACTATTCATCAAAAAATGAAAGTTTCCAGAATAATACAAAAAAATAGGCCTAAGCTATATTAGATATTATGAACTCAAAAATGATGTCTATTTTACCAAATTCAAAACATATTAGTTTCATTAATTAATTTAAAAATTAATTCCCGTCGTCAAAAAAAATAGCGTGTTTTGAAGAGATAATAACTATCAAAATATTGACCCTTGTTTATATCTGGTATAAATGTAGAATTACATCCAATGATCAACATTGTATTAAATTGTAAAAATATATTCTAAATATACTTTAAAACCACTCAAATTAATAATTTATCACTATTAAATATTTCTATTAAAAATGTTTTTTTAAATTAATATTTAGTAATTTTCACTATTCATCAGAATATGAATGTTATCCGAAAAGTACCAAAATTTCCCCCTAAGCTAATTTTGATTTTCCAAATCCAAAAATGAAGTCCATTTTGAAAAAAAATATTTATAAAATTTAAATAATTGGTTATTACTATTCATAATGGCTAGTTTTAATAATATTTTAATAGCATATCGTTGTTTAGTGAAACTCGGTATTGCGTACTACACATGCTATCGAGGAAGGTCGCGATTGCATGTAATGCAAGGCAAGTCAAGGATGCGTGTTGTGAAAGCTCCTTATGGTGTAGTGTATAACACAATACATTAATGAAAAGAATATTTTTCATAAAATCTCGGGGTGTTACATATCCATAAGGCATTCACTCATTTTTTCTAATCAAAATCCAAAAAAAAACTAAACTTCTCATTTGATACAAAATTTTACAAGAATACCCTTTATTAAACATTAAGAAATGATTTATTAAATAATATTACCATTAATGAATCCCATTACATTGAGAATAATAGTTACATTGGGAATTAGGCACATTACATAACAACTTATGATTGTGAATTCATCATCTTTATAAAAAATCATTTAACATGATCATATTATTCATTCATACATAACACTAAATGGGAAAACCTGGTGACAAGCATGAGAAAGGAGTTAGTTGTAAAGCCCCACAAGAAAATAAACATGGAATAACATGAAAATGTAATACATGTTATAAAATATGAAAATTAAAGGGTCATAAAAGGAGTTAGAATCATAAACATGAACAATGGGTCATGATATAGCATGATAACAAAAAGGTAACATGGATAATGTGGCAATAACATAAAATATTGAATAGTAAACATAGGTCACAGATAAATACCAATATATCATGATGGAAACATTCCCATGAAGTTATAATTTATTACCCCTTGTCTGATCATGAAATTTCATGAAATAAACATTACCAAAGGCATTGGGGATCTATATGATTTTAGGTGCACCTGTCACTTTCATTTCCTTCGTGTGCTTAAGTGTTCCATATATGTCATTCAACATGAATCCAATCATCATTGTTTCATATTCCACAATAAATTACTGTATAATACATACATTTATGTCCAAAATGAATTATTTATCCTATTATAAAGATGAGTACCCCTAACTATAAATGGGAAAGGTATTCAATAAAAAATTGTTAATTATGGAAAATCATATTATATTTTTGAAAAAATAAAATCATCACTAAAAATACATAAAATGTATTGATGATAGATAATGGGGTATCTATTAATATTATAGTCAGTTGGGATGTAATAGGTACATGTTAGAAAAAATCTCGATATTATGAATTTAAAATAGGAGGAATATGATAGTAAAGAAACATTAAATATGTGGAGGATTAGAGGATCCCTTACCTTGAGAGTTTGAATTCAAATTCATGGGTGGAGATTCATTAGATATTATGGGAACCTTGGGAGAAATCAAGATATGGGATAGAAATTATGGACGTACTGAAAGGAATTTTCGTTTAGATAAATTGTTGTTTTGGTGTGGTTATATAAGAAATGATTGGTATTTTTTTATCATTTCTCAAACATAGGTATTCAACTCTATACAGTAAAATAATTAAATCCACAAACCTTACAAAGGTTTTTACCAATGGTTTATTCCAAAGGGGATTGGTTTAAATTTTTTTATATGTAAAATATAAGACATTAGTAATATAATACTCTTTCTGATGTGGAAGTGAGTCATACTCCTAAATAAATGACATTAAAATAATAAAAAATACTAATTCTTTTCGAGGACTCGTAATGACATGATAAAATAAATAAAATAATGATAATGTAAAATTATTTTAATGTTAAACCATATATTTGGTCTTGGATGATTTAAGTGTATTTACTACATCACTTTTTTTCATTATGATTTCATAATATACAACATATATTTATACAATATTTTATTTTTCCCATAAAATGCAATTGCCTAAAAAATTTATGAAAAAATAAATATTGGATAATTTGGATAATATAAATCAAAAATGTATATTAATCATATCTAAATAATTTTCTATAATTTTTAATTTTTAATTTTATAATAAGAGTCGTCATTTATTGTGAAATGATGGGTTTTTACCATAATTTTTTTCAAACCTAAAAAATTACATTTGATATCATAAAAATTATTTGATATTTTATATTTAATAAAAATTATATTTATAATGATAATTTATTAAAATAAAATTTATTTTAAAATTCCATCCATTCATTAAAAAACATCTTATCTAGTATAGAATATATTATTTGTGTTTTATTTTATAAATATATAAATCATTTATAAGGTAATGATAAAGAGAAAAAATGAAAATAATTCTTTTTAAAAACAATATTAATATTAATATAATCATGGTATTGATATATATCAAATCAATAAACCAAAAAACTATATAATATTTTGTTTTGTGATGGTGAGAGATTCATGGGGTGGTTTAGGGTACATTGTTTGGGTCCTGATCTCGACGAGTTTGGACTTCTCTTTTAAATAGTTTCACTCATTATAAAGTTATCAGATAATAGATTGGGATTGACTAAGGCCTAAGACTAGTGATATTTTATCCACCAAATTCTCAAGAAAATGATCTTTATAGGGTATGATCCTACTATTTGAGGGCATAACTTACTTTCTCTATGTGATTTGTATTTTTAAAAACACTATATTTATACAAATCATGTGATCCTTATTCAACAGTTATGTTATAAATTTTCATTGTGATTAATGGTATTTAAAATACTATAGGATATAAAACAACCAAATATGTAATTGTGTTTTCTATAACAATAATATATAATATGAAATTCAATTTTAATCATAAGCGGTATTTTATTTATGAATGTCCTAGTTGATAAATTAACCTCTAGAGGTCATCGATGGTGATCGACATAATAATTCAACCTAAGCTATGCTTATTACATGAACAATTTTATTATATGCATCAAATATGAGGTATCTTAATCAAGATGAGGTTATAGTTGTTCTTATTCTCCAGCGTTTCACCTGCATAGCGGTGAATGAAATGACCTAAGGTATAATGCCTCATAAACAGACATGTATTTTTACATGTAATAGGTTATTGTACAAAAATTTGGATGTCATTAGTTTTTCTCCCAAGAACTTCTAGATTTAATTATGAATGCTCGCTTTATGTCCTTCAATAACATTATTATATGTTTAGAATACACTAAGGTATTTCGGTGATAAGATGTACTCATAAATACCATTGAACCCAATGCCCGCTACAACCCTTTTTTAAATTGAGATGTAACATGAGCATCACTATATGATAAAATCACACATTTAACTCTATGAATTAATATGATCTCTTAAACATATAACCCTCTCATCTCATGTACGAAAAATTCAATGTTGATAGGAAAAAATGATCCAGCTTCACTATCCTATTAATTAAAATTCATAATAAATCATTTTTCTCAGGGGTGTGTCAATATGAAAATCCCAAAATTAGTGGTGATGCTACCCCTTTTCCACTCTTGAATGGTAAATAGCTATAAAATCTATATTAGTCACTGGTGTTCTACCATAACCAACTAATAGGTGGAACACCAAGTGAAAAAATACTTATCTATATTTCCATCCTCAACCACTGATACTAGAAATATATGGCATAGTATAGAATTATAATCACAGGGTGTACCTACCTACTAAAACTATGGTATTATTGAATTTAAGGATCTCAAACATCTCTAGGAACTCATACACATTCATTAATACATAATAACTCATCCACATCAATGATTTATCATAATGGAGGATCCTCTATTGAAAAACATTCCCTCTGGACTAAGACATTGAGTTTCAAATTTTTTTTAATCTAAATTCTATCCAAAAGTGAAGAGGTAACAGATAAATCTATATGGATGGGAATCACGTGATGATCCTAGACCTCTATGTCCATCTCAAAAAATACGGCCATTAACTACCACTCACTAATAGCCTCCTAAACTACATATGATTGAGTCATATGTCTTAGAGAACTAGCTAAAACATTTACCATCCCATTACATTAAGAAATAACCCAATCAAAGGGATGTAGGTATTCACTCTTTCGACACTATTTGAGATTCATGTCACACTAAATAGATATGTAATAAGAAATTTTGTGATCAATGTACATAATGATTCAGTCTCCCAATAGATAATTCCTCAAACATCATACGTTATAAACCCATAATACAATCATTAGGATATATACAGGGTAGTTATACTTTAGATTCCTAAATAGAAGATACCCATACATCAAGAATCGATCTCCATAATAAAGATTCTGGAATGATGAATGAAATGCCACAATAGACTTTACAATTCCTTCTCTTATTTTGAATAATCATGATCAATATATAACTTATTCTCCCTTTTAACATCTAAAATTAATTTCCATATTACTCAGATGACAAAATCATGATACAATTTTTATTAAATCTCATAATATGTGCCCACATGTGTGAAAAGTCTATAATGAATCACCTATAATAGCCATCTAACCATAATAAACATCACGTGTCAAAAAAACCATAGGTTAACCAAAGTAAACCATGGATCTAATAATATATTTGCATCTGTATATTTCATCCATTAATATAATGTGATAATTTATTTACACATTTTTTTATCCGAAAGTGGCATTTGGTGAGAATAAAAATAATATAGTGATCTCTCTGTGTACTCAAAATGATATGAAGATATATAGGGTGTTTATGTTGAGTTTGTGAGTACTATAATATTTAACCCACAAAGACTACCACAAATGAATATAGAAATGTGTGAAAAAAATTAGTAAGCACAGCTATAAAAATTTCGGTCACATCCATCAATACAAACAACCTAACTAAATAATCATAGAGGCCAAAACTTCATCAAAATGTCATATAAGGTATGTATGGAGTCCTTAATCATACTTGATGATAGCCTAATCTCACATCTATATTCAAGAAAACATTAGTTTATTTGATATGGAAAAGGATATAATCTATTTATGTTAGGAAACATCAATTCGTATCCATAACATCATTCAGTTTCCATAAATCCATTCAAATCCTGAGGGCCCAGTCAACCTTCTTAGAGAAAAGCCTTGGTAAACCGCAAGGATAATTATGAGGTCTTATAAACCCCTTGAATTATAGGAATTCTAATTTTATATTATGTTCTTATATCTTTGTAGGGTTTATCCTTTATAGTGGTATAAATATCTTTGGTTCTCATGGAACCAACTAAAATTTAAATCTCTACCTCTCTCTCAAGATGCTTCCAAAAAAATTGCAGGGAATAAAACCCCAAAATTATCTACCATGGGATGGAAATAATCTTGAATCATTCCATAATCATCCATATAATTTTTATAAATAAGGTTTTTTACCATTTTCATCCATTGATTCATGAATATGACTCATCTTTTTGGGACATCCCATTCACCCCTGAACATATAGATACTACCCTCTGGTGATAAGAAGGACATATAGAGATGATAAAAACCAATATAGGAATTACAGGTAACCAAACAATCCATATAGATAATTATATCAAAGAATGAAATATCAATGTCGAAATGGTCCCATAAGAAGCTATATATTATGAACACTAGGGGACGCCACCTATATTGGCATACACATTCTGATCCTACTCCAAAAGAAGTATCATGCATCATAACTCCATAGATGTCTTGAATTTTGATCCCATGACACTCTATGATTTCAATATAGATAAAATAATGTGAAGCTCTACTATAATAATGGGAATATACTAGAGTATAGGATACTAAAATCGTACCTCATATTGTATATGGACTAGAACCCTCCTTATCAAGAATATGATATACTATGTTATCCTGGACAATTACATGGGCCAAAGATGCAACCTAACTATGTAGATTGAGTCCACTTAGCATGTGTTACATATCTGGAGTCTGGACTTCTAGAAAAATTCAACCTCTACATCTTATATACATATTGGTAATCCAGATTTTGACCTAGCATGGAGTTAACAATGATACTACTGATGGTAGATCAACTATGGATCTTTTTAAACAAGGAACAAATGAAAATGGATGAAAAAAGAACCAATGATACCCCATTATTAAATCAGATAAGCACTCAATTAGGTCGAACATTTACTAATTCATTAAAATACCTTTTGAACCGAACTGACGACATATCAAAAAACTACCAGTAAAGATACATGGGTGACCACTACTCTTCCAGGAACCCTCCAAACAATGATTTCAACAACTATATAAACTGTTATCCTTCCTTGATGCAGAATCATTATTCTGTGTGCCTTTAACTACCGCCATATAGTTCTATGTGATCAAATCTTGGATCAATCTCCACAAAATGGTAGTCAAGTAGAAGACAGTTACCTAATACTGAATGGAATATCTCATTCAATTCTTAATTAATCAATTTATGAAATCTCATCACTAGAGAAATAAGGTGAAAAACACTATATATAAGTAATAAGAGATGAACAATCAATAACTGACAGGGATACACTCTCCAGGTGCATTTATTCTCTTACTCATTCAGCCCTCAATATCTATGGAATGAAACAGTCATATAAGAAATCCTGGAATCTTCTATATTCTATATCCTCATACTAGTATACCTGAGTAATAATGTCCCACAAACACATTGTAGAACAACATTGAATATAAAATTCAATCATGATCATCCTCACTGGTGGCATTTATAGAAGATAAAATATTTGCAACATGGTCTTTTACCACATCTCAAAATCTTGGGGGGAACAATCCTTTACTAACATAGGTGGATTCTACTGCTCAAACTCTCAGGTTATCTCTATTATAGAAGTGTCATGTAAAATTACTCCCTATATAGTCTAATATAGCCATATAAACACCTTTCAAATCTATGAATCAGTTCCCAAGTAAAATATTATATGATGATATGTAGGTATCACTACTGGTGTGTTAGGTTCCACCACATAAGGATCATGGCCGTCACCACCTTCATGGAACTCGACCTCTGCCCTTTGTAGAGGAATATAATTATAATTTCAAAAAACATGGCCCATAAATTGATAAGATATTGAATGATGTTATCAAATTGAAATATAAACATATGGGTACACTATAAAGGCATACAAATCCAAATAACCTAGAACTAATGTAATTGTATTGGTCAAGTTCGATGTTTTAATCATTATGGTATCTGAATATGAATTTTCAAATACAATTCTTAAATTAAAATTATATTTATGTAGTAATTAGCATCATCATTTGAAAGAAACAAATTCTATTTAATTTTAGAAATCACAATTCTTATTCTTGTCAATGTGTATATCCATATATATTTATATTAATATCAAATTAGATGCTTCTTCCATTCCCATGTAATAAATTCAAACACTTTAATTTGAAAATGGTACTAGATGTAACTATAATCTGGATTTTACAATCACTTGGTTAGATATATCCTTATTACAAATTTATAGAGCAATGCACACTCAATAAATTGTAATAGAATCCATTTAATTATAATAACAATAATTGTCTCTGCTAATTTGAATAATTGTCTTAGGCTCAAGAACACTGTATAATGGGATAATTAATGTAACACTATTATGATATATAGATAATCATTGTTTAGTTTGATGTAGAAACATTAAATAATTCCGTAATTTTATCCCTGCATGAAACATTATCACAATATCAAATATAACATCTTGGAACTAAGAATTAGTAGCAACAAACTCACATGGTAAGTAAAAATTCCATGGAATAATTCATGAAATATTAATCCCTAAGTGAATATAATGATGCCTGAGACACTGCCTCATTTATATAATGGGTTAAGGGTAATTATGAAATCCATATTAGTTAAAAAATAAAATATTCATGTGTATCACCCAATGGTGAAATGAGTACAACCATAATTGTAATGTTCTATAACATCAAATCCCACCCTATGTAATTTGTATTTTTTCCCATAAATGGGTTAACAACTCCACTGAATAGTCTCCCTACCAAATTCGAACATGTACAAATCTCTTGTATACAATCCCAAATTGTGTGGTAATGAAAATAGTTATGATACAACTTTGCAAAATCTAAGGCCTGATTCGCTCATATATAACTAATCTTGGATGGACACATGGACTCAATCATGCCACATAAATTTTATATTATTCCAACATGCATCACATGCCAAAGATAATAATGTTGGTAGAAAATACCCTCATGAAAATAGGGGAACAGAGTGAATGATTTTTGAATTAAAATAAAAGTGAATAATATAGAATAAATAGGGTTACCGAAACGAGAATCATGTGTCTAGGATAAATTCACTAAACAAAAAAAATCTCTATATATAAAATTATTTTAATGTCATGATTTTATAAAAAAACGAAGAAGAATACATGGAATCAAGAACATATACAATACTAGAATATTAAATGAACAATAAAAACCAGAAGGGCGATCTCTAATAGAATACCAATCATATGCAATGTCCTATACTCCTATGAACCCAATATATAGGAAAATAAATATCATTACTTGATACCTTTATTGTCTCCCTACCTTTATCCATGATTTATTTACATTTACCAATCAGTTTCCCAAATATGTTTCCAGATATACTTAGTAGGCCACCGACAATGTTTTCTATAAGAAGTCTAGTATGTGAATATAAATGTAAAAGTATTAAGATTTAGAATAAGAATATGAATAAGATACTTGGAATAAAAACCTTGTCACTCTCATCTCCTCATCTTATTCACATCCAACCATACCTACTGTAGCTTAATTCATGTGTATTGGGACATGAATCATGTATATGGTCTAGGTTTAGAAATATAATCCTGGTTTCCTTGTAAAAGAAATAATAAAGTGGGACACAAGGTGTGACCTATACCACACCTATAATATAGAATATATTTATCTTTAAGTAAATTTGTTTTCATTGATATATTTCATTACACACTACACTCAGTTTAGACAAACCTCTATATAATATATAAATATCACTCTTTAAATGTGATACATATAACATAGCCCTTAAATTTATGGGAATGAATAATATTAACTAATTTATGAAACATTTATAAATTTATGAAATAATATAAATTAATTTATATTTTATTAATAAATAATTATTCAACCATAATAAAGATATTTTATTCTGTAAAATAATATGTTTCATTCAAAAAAGTTTTTTATTTGTTTTTTATAAAATAATATAATTAATTTTTAGAAATTATAATATTTTTATTATATAAAATTAACATCAGTTTTTAAATTCTAACTTTGATGTTAAAATAGGGTTATATTTTTAGATTTGTTTTGGAATATATTGAATTTTACAAAATTGTGTAATTTACAGTGTTTTGGAAAAATCATCATTTTTTGTAATATAATAATAAATTTAAAAATAAATTTTTTATTAAAAATGATTTTAAAGAATAATATCTATATAACCCCTAATAGGGAATTTAAAAAAATTTTATATTATATATCTATATATATTAATTAAAATTCATTTAATTTTTACCCTTTTTTATATCGTTGTTATAAGATCAGTTTATTTATGAAAAATACATTTATTCAAAACCATTTTTTGATACATATATGGGTCTTATTATAAATTATATTCTATAAAGTATATGAAATTAATTTGATAAAATGGATTATATATATTTTTTTGAACATAATTTATATTAAATACCATGGTCTACTTATCTTTTATCATAATTAATTTTAAAAATAAGAAAAAAATTATTGGCGTGGAAAAAACATAAAATTTATAAAGTGGGTAAAATTAGAGGGTAAAAGTGAGTAACCTTATTGGAAAAGAAGATAAAATAAAAAAACATGTATATTTTCAATTTTAGAGGTTTTTATAAGAAATATATATCCATCAATCCTATATTTTTTAATTTTTTAGGCAAAAGGATTGAGATTCACTTCCTATTGTTGAATTATTTTTGGTATTTACAAGAATTCCACTCCTCCTACCAAAAAAACGTGCACCCCTCACCACACATTTTCACACATCTATGATAGTTTGGGTTGTAAAATACATTCCCAAAAAAATTAATTATTTCCCTACCTACATCCTATAATCCTTTTTTGATCACAAAATCAATCTTGGAAGGTGTTTGGTATAATTCTAAAGAGGTTGTCTGAAGGACAGTTAAAAGTCTTCACTGAGCTGCTTCTTTTTTATAGATACTTTCCAACCTATAATAATGTTGTAAAAAATTGAAATATAACAAAAAATGTATATACAAAATATTTAAATTTTATTATTTTTAATACATATTTTTCACTCATCACCTCATCCATAAAATTTTAAATTAAACAATTGTTTGTGTGTACAGTGGACTACCACATTGAGAAGCAATGTAATTCATTTTCTATCATCACCACTCATGAATATTCATAATAATTTATCTAATATTTATATACATATATATGATATAAATAAATTTTTATTTTATTTTTATAATTAATTTATCATATAATTTTTTACCGTACCATCCATTTCAAAATGATAACACAGTTCGTGTCTACGACAGAAAACTGCCTAAAAAAGTTATGTGATTCATTTTTTAATACCATATCACATGGATGTAATATGTAAGAGTATTTATTGAAATTATGTGCTACTTATGATCTAATTATCATCATTTAAATATAAAATTACACATTCGCTATTTATATAATGATCATCAAAAAATAGAAATGTTACAGATGTGTTTGTAGGACCTACCATTTCTAGAATTGTAATGTAGATCATTTTTTATGAACATAATTCACAGTTATTTATAAAATTATAAATCATGTATAAAATTATGATTATTTAATTATTATCATTATATTTATGATGGAATAATTTCCCTTTGACCATATTCAACACACAAGTGTCATTCTGAATTAATGATTAGAGAATCCTCCAAACAGTCAACATGCACATACCAAATTAAAAAATTTAATGAAACATAAAATTAAATAAATTTAATGTTTTAAGTATAAGATATTAAAATTATAAATTTTAATTACTAATAAAATAATAATTTATATTTTTTTATTATACTTGAGAAAAAATACATCCACGCTAGGCCATAGATTTGGGTATGGGTTACCATCTCAAAATATCTTTCTTTAAGATGAATGTTCTTTAATACAACTATTTTATTTTATATATTGTATATAGTACCAATTTTTCAAAGTATATCATGAATTATTTTTAATATATGGAATTTTATTTTACAATAATCCAACATCATTCCTTAGAGATATGATTCCAATGTTATGAAAGTATAAAGGGTTTATGCTTCAATATCATTTTAATCGAGATTGATTATGGTTCAATTTCCACTGAAGTAGATTTATTTTATCATTGTATAATAAAAAATTTATTCTTTATTCTCCTATATTTATAAAAAATTTCATTTAAAAGTACCATTTTCCACTTTTTGGTACTTGAAATTATTGAGAAATGTTTTTAATAAAATATTATTTCATTGATCCCTTTGGTCAAAAATAAATTTTCTATAATAATACATGTTTCTTAAATATGTTTTCAATAATTATTTATAATATTAAGAAATGAATTATTAAAACACATTAACCTGTATATTAGTTTTAAAAATTGTTTTAAAATAAATCTTTCCATTATTTTATAAATGAGTCAGCTTTTGACTATCCATATTAAATGTAGAATGAATGTTTTTCAACAAATACAACCTATAAAAAATTACCTTTATTCATTTTATTCTCTATTTAATTTATAATTCTACATGTTATATTCAATTAAAATGATACAAATAAAAAAAAATTAATGTTTTTTTTCAATATTGATTTTAAAAGTGGTAAGGTTATTTTACTCAATAATATTTTTCAAATTTATTTAATTTATTTTTCTTCATCAGTGAAAATAATTATTACTGTTGTGGAATGATTATAAATTTTGTATATATGTTTGTTACATATATAAATTCCCCATTATCCAATATTTTAATGGTGTAATGCATGAATTTTTTTATTTCTCAAATGCCTTCATTATGAAATTTCCATTGATTATTATATTAGGAAATATTTTGTAACACATTTTATTTCCATGGTTAATTATTATGGTTATGACTTCTGAATAATTTCCATACATGGATAACAGACGAAAGTAAATGAAATTTATGTTACTAGTGATCCTAGAATTACATGTCCCTCCAATTCATTAGCTAATGTTTTACTCTCATTAGACATTGTGAATGGAACTAGCGAGTGGACCTAATCCATTTTTTGACTCTATCCATCATTTGATGTTGTCTCATAATTTATCCTCAACTTATTTTTATTCCATGAATTATGTTCCTACCACATCTCCTATGATTTAATGATATTAAGATTCCATGTATTTTACATTATGTTTCCATGTGATTTCCCATGTGCCTTCTCTTTTTTGATGTCATGTTATACCTTTGACTAAAATATTTGGCTTCTCTATGATGTTTATATCCTTATTATGATTTTTATCTCCACCCATTTGACTATGTATTTTTCTATTAATCCCATTAACTTTTTGGAGATCCAGATTATTTTCGATATATTAAGAACCTAGTATTCCAATGAAACTAAAACTCATGATATATAGTTTTTAATTAATTGATTTTTTGGTTTTAAATAATGCAATTATAAGTGTAAAATTCATGGGTTTCTTTGTTTGGTATCATAGTGATATTTTAGTTAAACTTTTGAATATAGTATGAGAAAAATATTAGCTTGAATGTTGAGGTTATGTATAAGGATAATACTAGGTAAAGAAAAATTTCATGGAATAATGGGGATGTATAGAGATAGTTGCTTCCAAAAATTACATCCCCTTCAAGATAATAAAGTTGGAAATAATTATAGAATATATTTACCAAGGGGTAATAACTCTGAAAAAATGATGGTTGGGCTAGAATTGGGAATTACATATTACATGATAATTTGCCATACAATGAAACTATTTTGAAAATATTAGGGGTTCTGTTTTTGAAATTCACAAACACATTATGGACCATTATGAAGGAATTAAAAAAATTATTATGTTAAGAAAAATAATAATAATTATTATCATTGATAAAACATGATTGATACATAATGAAAAATAATCTGGGTTAATGATATCATTTATAAGTCATTACATTTTATTTTATAATATTTTATTTTTAATGTTAAATTATTCTAATCATTTTTTTTCATCATATATAATTGTGGGAAATAGGATAAAGAATACCAACAGTTAATCTGATAGGAAACATAATTTTTTCCCTAAGAAGATTCCTAATGAGATGGGTGTAAAATTTATGCATTTTGAAATCATTCTAAATGATCTTTTTGAAATTATGAATTACAACTAGGACATAATTAAATTCCCAAACACAAAAAAAAAAGATAACGATGGAGTCTCTTGGAAGATCCAGAGATAAATATGATATATAAAAGAAAATTCAATTTCCTCTGTTTAAAAAATATGGGAATATAAAAGATATAAAATTCCATAATATAATTAGAAGAAGCATTGTTTATAGAAAAAGATTAATTGAAAAAAAAAGAGATGAATAGAATGGTTTAAAATATACTGGGAAATAAATTTAATCATATGGTTCCACTAATGGTTCAATGCCTTAAATATGTGAAATTTGGATATTATCTGATTCAATGACCTAATATTAATCCTAATTACTAATGGAATACTTCATTATAATCATTTAATTGTAATGATTGATGTTTTTTGGTTTTTGGAACTCAAGAATCATATTATTTATGTATTAATAGAAATCATATTCTGGTCAAAAAAATCTTGAATCTTCAATGTATTTTTCTTTACAATGTTTATTTAAGGATTTTCAAAAATATTTTGAATTGTACTAATGAACTAGAAGGATTATTTAATTATAATATGGTTTTCTATGGAAAAATAAAATACAGTTGAAATGATAATCTTGGATAATTATTTGATGCTGAGTTAATTATAGATAAATAAAAGTTGTTGATTTTTTGGACAATAATGTGGTGGATAGAAATCATTTGGGGTAAAAAAATTATTACAAGTGTTATTATTTAATATATTCATAATATTATTGCTAATGTTATATGTTCATGGTGATTTCTGAATATGATTGACTCATAATTGTTTTCCATAATTTTAGAAAAGGGAAAACAATCATGCTGGTTAATAACCCATCACATCTAACAAGATCATGGTGATTGAACCTACAACCAAAGGGCTATATGGGTGAATAATCTACCACTAGACTATGCTTTCTACTAGTTAATATGATAAAAATCATAAAACAATTGGTGGAAA
The DNA here is from genome assembly GCA_963277665.1 of Viscum album. NCBI lineage: Eukaryota > Viridiplantae > Streptophyta > Magnoliopsida > Santalales > Viscaceae > Viscum > Viscum album. Next base: position 1,698,915,330 of record OY728137.1, on the reverse strand, counting down.
ATTATTATTTTGAATTAAAGAAATAATATTGAAGAAGTTTTTCATTTCATTATTCAGTTATGAGGTGAATAATGATAATTTAGGAAATTTATATTTTGGTTGAGATATATATATCTTTTATTTTTAACATAAATGATAATTTGAGAAGAAACAATTATGTTTTTGGATAAGTAACATAAAGGGTGTGAGATAATATTTGAGATTAAAACCTTTTTTTATGCTGAGGTTATTAAATATATTTTAGAAAAATGGTATATTATTTATGGAATTATCTTTGTTTAACCATTTTTTTATTGTTTAATTTTATAGATTAATATATTAATATTATTTTTCATATAATATCATATCTTGTGCTAACTATTTTGGTTTTAGTAAACACAAGAGGATTGACTTTTAGTTTTAGCATTGTGAATTTTAACCCACCCTTATGAATATTAATATGACCCTTATGAATATTAAATCATCCAACATAAGAGTAACCTTACCAATGAATAATTAAATAAAATTTTGACATCTTAGAATGTGACAATTTTTACTTAGTAATCATTTGGGTATTTTGTAAGTCATAAATAATTAATTATAATTTATTTATTTTTTTAAAAGAAAATTTATCTTCTTAAAATGTGTTCATTAAATATAAAATCATTGACTTATAGTTTTTATATTATTTTATAAGACCCTATGTAATTTTTGAAAGCACTATAAAATCAGTTCAATTTTAAAAATTGTTTTTAAGTATATTTTGATTTTAATTAAATATTAAATTAATAATATTTAAAAAATTATTTTATAAAAATGGAATTCATTTTTGGATTATAAACTAAAAAATATATTTGGGGTAAATTTTTGGGATTTTTCTAAAATACTTGAATTTTTGGTGAATAGTAAAATAAATTAATTTACCGTATAAATACATAATAATTAAAACCCTCTATTCCTGACATCAATAGTTATGTAAGAACCCAAATCTCGATATCACACTCCTTATTTACTATTCTTGTTCATGAATGACTTACTATTCCTTGTCTTGTGAAGAAATAATAAATTAATGATTATAATATTATGAAATCCCTCCTCCCCTCCACTATAAAAAACACCCTTCACTCCCTCTTTTCTCCACTCCTCTAAAGCCTTGTTCTTTTCCATTATTCTTCCAAAATCCCTCCCCATGGTCATCCCCCACGTCCAAAAGCTCTCATCCTCCTCACAATACCAAAACCTCTCCCTTTAAGAGGTTCTCAAAGAAGGAATTCTCAAGAGGTAAATTCCTCTCCCCAATTTCTTATTTTTTTATGTTTTTTTCATTTTTATTTCTTTCCTCACCTCCCATCACCATAATAGTTTGATAAATCTAGTAACATAAATTTACTATAATTTTTTCATCCATTGGTATATTTTATTATATTCTATTTTTCCCCACCCTTTTATTTGAATGAAATGAAAGCACCGTTTGAGATGTGATAATTTAACACATTCAATGACAACAATTTATCAATTTCTATTAATTTCATTAATTCTGGTCATGAAACCATTTATGTTATGGCTGAACTATATTATTATATATTTAATATAATCAATTTTTGGTTCTAAAATAATTTGGTACAAATGGAATTATGTTATAAATCAAAACACATTTATGGTAATCAAATCCACCCATTAACAAAAACAGTTATCACTATGGTTATATATAAAAAAATCAACATCACTCTAAGTAACCTAAATAAAATTAAAACCATGAAATCTTATTTATATTGAATAATGAATATAACTTCAATTCTAGACAACAACTTTCATCTTTCTTATAATCCAAATTCGAATATAAGTGAACCTATCTTTTAAAGACAAGTAAACAAATGAGCCCAAACATTTAAATTGAACATTGTAACTAATCAAAAAGACTTCCAATGAAAGAAAAAGGGTTATAATAAAAAAATTGAATATATAAGTGTTTCTTAACTTGTTAATTAAAAATCCTAATTTGTTTATTCAGGTCGTTAATAACAAGTGGAGAACACCAATGGATTTAAGGTAAGGGATCCTCCCATTTTTACTCTTAATCAAGATTGTTCTCTATGTTATGCCATTTGTGTTATAAGATGTGATGGGGTATGTTTATACACCTTCCCCATACTACCCTAATGTTTTATAAGTTATGAGAAACCCCTTATCTCTCTCATAAAGCCCTCATAGTTACACATTATATCATGCCAACAAACCATGATGGATTCTACCCAAACATGCTTTATTCCTTCGGGTTGCTCTTTATTTCTTTTTACCAAATTGTTCTTGTCTTTTCATTGATGAAGAACTTCAACATTATGATTATATATTCCAAACACATGTTCCATGATCCATCTCTCATTCTCTTTCATGGATATACATGCTCTTAAGTGAATTTATCTTCGATACTTCCCAATAAGCACACTCGTTTTATAGGAATTTCCCAAACATTTAACAAATTTCAAGTGCACTATGTCTTCTGTTTTAAGACAATGTTATCTTTGTAAATTCATTATTTTTATTATGAAACCTTTTTTGGTTAAATTATGGTATTATATAAAATAATTTCTTCTTTACTATTCAAAAATCTCTATAGTATTTTCCTTAAAACTGCACAAAAGTGTTTTAATGCTAATGTTTCTAAAATACATTTATCAAATGTTGTCACTTATGTTTGACACCAATTACCATGTTATATTCCAATTTTACTCTATGAACATCTTTGTATTTTCTAATTCATTCATTACATGGAATCTTTCATGATACGCCCATTGGTTATGATTTATGTCATGATTGTGGTGCCCAATTATTTCTATGGGTACCCATATGTTTGTGTGTGGTTGATTATATATGGTTTTATATGTGGTAAGAATATTTATGTGTAAGAATATTCATGACGATGTCTAGATGGGTTCCCCCAGATAGAGCTCCAATGCATTGGGTACGGTTATGTCTCATGAGATGTGATGTGAAAAGGGATTGGCAGCTATCCTTGACCCGTAATGAAATGGGAAACAAGATTGGCGGTTATCCTTGAACCATACTAAAAAAATGTTTTATGATTCTAAAAAATTTATATGATTCAATTTTTATATGGCCCCATGCATATATTAAATGATTTTATAAGATTCATGCTTTGGATATAATTCGGTCATGACTCCAAACTCATGTGCTTGAGATGTATCCTTATGTTCATTCCCTTACTGGGTTTTTTAGCTCATCCCTTTGTTAATGTCATCCCCAGGGTACCCTAAGAAGATGCAAGAGCTCAAAGGAATTTAGAAGCTTCATATAGAGATTAAATAAAGTTTTTTTCCAGCCCCATGTTTTATGTTATATGTACCTAGTCTTCCCAGACAATACACTTAATGATCTTTGGCTTGTACTCTGATGATTAATTATGCTTAAAATCATGAAATGATTTATATAAAAGGCTTGGGTTGCTATATTTGGTATTGTTGGATGGTCTAGTTATTTTTAAAGATTAGGAATAGACACCATAGTGAGAAACATAAGGGTGAGATTAAGTATAATAAAACAGTCCTACATTTTGGTGAGTATACAGTATATGGTTTATCAAGGAAATAAATCCATTTCTGGATACGAGCAGGTTGAGGCGGCTCTGGCACATATGTATTTTTGGGTAGAATATGAAAACACCACTTTGATCTAGACTTGAATGGTAAGTGGTGCATGATAATGTGCCTTACTGCACTCTTGGTTACGACACTCCTGGGGGATATGCTTCGGTAGATTCACGAGCTTTGTACAAACCATTATTAAGGGACAAAAATAATCCAATAAGAATATATGTTAATAAATAGATCGATGATAACCTAGATATAAACCTAAGGAATCACAATTTAGTATATACTTATTCTTTATAAGTTCATAATTTAATGATTATTGTTTTTTATGCTCAATATATATGGGTTCAAGACCTCTAATTATACGCAATTTTTCATATTTAATGGTGTAAAATAGAATAATATGTTCCAATAACCAATGTGATAGGCAACATGATGACATCCCTAATGACATGCATGATGTGATGGAAGCGGGTGCTCAAAACTTCATGGAAGTACATGCTGAGCTGGCTCGAGTTATGAATAATAACTTCAATTAAGTGGAACATCCCCCTCCTCCAAGGAAAGATCATGTAGATGTAGAATACTTCATGTGTCAAAGGCCTTCCATGTTTAGTGGGTCTTCTGATGACCTCCTCATATAACAATGGATTAATTCCATTGAAATGATTTCTTCTGTCCTCTAGTGCTCGGAAGAAAAGAAATTTGTACTGTCAGTCTATCATTTTGATGGGGAAGAAGATAAGTGGGGGACACTCATCAAGAATACAAAATCCCAAGGGGAAATTGATTCCACAGAATGGGAGGAATTCAAAATGATGTTTTCAACAAATATTTTCCTTGATCCCTCCGTCTCATGTTGGAAATAGAGTTCATTAAAATCAAGCAGAAGGAAGATGAGTCCATCGGGGTGTATGAATAAAACTTTACAAGGCTTTCATCGTATTCCTCTGGATTTGTCATGAACACTGAAAGCAAAGTGGATAGCTTCTTTAGAAGACTAAAGCCGAGTCTACAAAAATTGTTGGCGATTCGAGACTTCAACAACTATGAGGACATTGTCCGTTGTGCCCTCAAGGTTGAAATGGAGATTGGAGACTCACTGTGGTCTCATGGTCATAGTGACAAGAAGAGGAAAATGGAGAACAACACAGGTGGTTCATTAAACAAATTCCACGATGGAAAGAAGCCTCACTTTCCCCTTTGAAAAAATAGTGTGAAGAAGAATCATGGTGATTGTATCAAGGGAACCATGAATTTATTCAAATGCAGAAAGTTTGGTCATTTGTCCAAGAACTGTCGAAGGGATTTGAAAAATCCTGCTAATGTTGAAGAAGAAAGGAAGGTTCAGATCAACACTCAACCTTCAGTGCAGTGTTATAACTGTAAGGAGCATGAGAATTATGCAAACAATTTCACTAAGCTAAGGGTTTTTAGAGGCAATCAGAAACAACCTCCATGGAAACAAGGAAGGGCTTATGCTACCACTACTATTGAGGTGGATCCAGAAAATGATGTGGTGATGGGTACGCTTGTTATTCATTGAAGAATAATGAACGTACTGTTTAATTTTGTTTCTAGGAATTCTTTCATATTTTGAAAGTTTCGTAGAACTATTCAAACACGACCTCAAAATTTTAAGGAAATGTTATCTGTTAGAACAGTGAATGGGGAAATTATTGCATACATGGTTTATAACTCCTCCCTGGTTACTGTTTGTGACTAGAACCTCCCATCAAATATTGTAATACTTCCTTTAGTGGATTTTGACGCAATCTTCTGCATGTATTGGATATCTTTGTTCAAGGACAACATCAATTGTCGGGAAAGGGAGATCACTTTTCACATCCCAAAGCATCCTCCAATTATTCACATGTGTAAGGAGGAAGATGAGACTCCTTTAGAATCTTATTCAAAAGTTTGGATACTACTTCCTTGTGAGAAAGCATATCTATATCAAATGATTGGGACAAGGATAGAATCATTCTTGAAGACATGCCCATCATGAGGGATTACACTAATGTATTTCCCAAAGAGTTGTCTGGTCTTCCTCCTAACCAAGGGGTTGAGTTCTCAATTGAACTTATCCTTGGATCTCTTCCAATCTCAAAGAAAACATATAGAATGGAAACAAGAGATATAGAAGAGCTGAAGAAGCCATTACAGGAGAATATGGAGAAGTGTTCTATATGGCCGAGTGCCTCACCGTGGGGTGCTCCAGTCCTCTTCATCAAGAAGATGGATTGATCAATGCGCCTCTGCATTGAATATCGTGAGCTCAATAAAATCACTATAAATAACAAGTATCCCATTCCATGGATATATGAATTTTTCGATCAGCTTCGTGGGGCCAGATATTTCTCTAAGGTGGACCTTCAGTTGGGATATCACCAACTAAATGTGAGGAAGGAAGATATTCCCAAGACTTCCTTTCGAACGAGGTATAGACACTATGAGTTAATAGTGATGTCCTTCAGACTCACTAACGCTCCTAGAATTTTCATGGATTTAATGAATAGATTCTTTAGAGATTACCTATTCAAATTTTTGGTGGTCTTTATTGATGATATAAATATGTACTCCAAGAGCAAGGAGGAATAAGAGGATAATTTGGAAATTGTGTTAAAGACTTTTCTAAGGGAGACGTTGTATGAAAATTATAGTAAATGTGTGTTCTAAGTGGAGGAAGTATCATTCTAGGGGCATGTTATCACCTAGAAAGGGATATCTGTGGACCCTTCCAAGACCAAGGCAATTGCAGAGTGGCTGAGGCCAACTTCTATAATAAAGATCCACAGCTTTTTAGGTCTAGAAGGGTATTATGGATGATTCATGAAGAACTTTTCACGATTTTCAAACCCAATGGCCAAGATGACACAGAAGGGGGTAATGTTCATCAAGAAACAGGAATGTGAAGATTTTTTCAAGGATTTGGAAAAGAGTATTATCACTACGTCAGTACTCACAATCAATTCATGTAGAGAACTCTTTGTGGTGTATAATGATGATTCTAGGAATTGATTATTCTATGTGCTAATGAAAAATGATAATGTGAAATCCTATTTCTCAAGGCTGATGAAAATTCATGAGAAAAACTATCCCATATATGATCTAGAGACGGAATCCGTGATTTTTCCCTTGAAAATCTTGTGGCACTACCTTTATGGTGAGAAGTGTGACATATACACTGACCATATGAGCCTAAAGTATATATTAACATAAAAGGAGCTCAACATGTGGAAAAGGAGGTGTTTAGAGATAATCAAGGATTACGATTTCCCTATTAACTACCATGTTTGAATGTTGATCACGGTAGCTGATGCTCTAAGCGGAAAAGAACGTGCTACTCTATCCATGTTATGGATTGATAAAGACCCTTTATTCTTAGATATCCAAGGAATGGATTTGGAAATAATAACGGAAAGGGATACATCCTACCTTTCCCAAATGATTATGCCACCATCCATCCAGGAGATGATTAAGGAAGAACAAAGGGTTAATGTGGAGATAAAAAACAGGGTGAATGCATTAAAGGAAGGGAAACTGCAAGAGTTATATATCGACGATGATGGTGTGATTTGGTTTGGAACCTGGATTTGTGTGCCTTTATCACCTGGGTTAAAGAAAGAGATGTTGGATAATGCATGTAGCTCAACATTTTCTATCCATCCTGGGATTAAAAAAATGTATAGTGATCTTTGAGAACACTTCTAGTGGGATAACATGAAGAAGGAGATTGAGGAATATATATCAATGTGCTTGGTATGTCAGCAAGTTTATACTGAGAAACAAATGTCCAAAGGTATGATGCAGCCATTTCCTATACCCATGTGGAAATGAGAAAAATGTTACTATGGACTTTGTCACGGGTCTCCTGAAGACGTCAAAGGGAAATAATGTGATATGGTTTGTGGCTGACCAACTCACGAAGGCTTCCCATTATATTACTATTCGGGAATATCTCTCGCTTGAACAACATGAAATGACATATTTGAAGGAAGTGGTGAGACTGCATGGAGTTCTACTCTCAATTGTCTCTGATCGTGATCCATGGTTCACATCGAAATTTTGGAAGATCCTAAAAATTCTTTGAGTACGGAATTAAATATCAGCATGGCCTATCACCCCCAAACTTATGGCTAGTCTAAAAGAACTATTTATATGCTTGAAGATATGCTTAGATATTTGTCTCTAGAATTAAAAGGTGGATGGAATAAGCATCTCCCATTGGTTGAGTTATCATACAACAATAACTTCCACTCGAGTATTTAGATGGCTCCATATGAAACTATGTATGTAATGCAATGTAGAACTCCAACCTATTGAGATGATGTTGAAGAAAGAAAGCTAAGTCAACCCGATATTATTCAAGAGATGACAGAGAAGGTTCAAGTCATCTAGAAATACATCAAAGCTACTCAATGTCAGCAAAAGCACTATGATGACAACTGTTGAAAGGACATGGAGGTCGACGTTGATGATAAAGTCTTCATTCGAATATCTCCATGGAAGAGAGTCATGCGATTCTGGAAGAAGGGGAAGTTAAGACCAAGGTATATTGTCCCCTTTGATATCCTTGAATGCATAGTACCCAAGGACTATTGTCTTGAATGTCCACTGAATATGTCTATATTTCATGATTTTTATCATGTATCACTCTTAAGGAAGTACATACCAGAACATTCACATGTACTCTTTTCAGTGGTGGTACCGTAGGAGGATAATCTCTCTTACGAGGAGCAGCCAGTGAAGTTTATGGATTATAGAGAAAAAGTTCTACACAACAAGACCACTCATCTGTCAAGGTAATATGGAGAAACTATAGCTATTAAGATGCATCATGGGAATTGGAGGATGAAATGAAGGAAAAGTTCCCACACATATTTTTGGTTTAGAATGTAAAACGAAATTTCGAGGGCGAAATTTCATAAGGGAGGAAGAATGTAACGACCCAAAGATTATCAATGGAGTTTACCATATTGTAAATATGTCATAAAATAAAATTAATACACAACATAATGAACTACTAAGTGCTCAGTGACCTTTAAAAATAATTTTGTTACTTTTTTATGGGACTTTTGAAAATCCGACATACATGGTTGAGTTAAGGATGATTTTCGGAGTCTAATGAAACAAAAATAATTTTCAGTGAATAGTAACATACCCTTTTGCATAGTAACCTACCCTTATGAATAGTAATATGAACTTTATAAATAGTGAATCATTCAATAAAAGAGTCATAGTAACCATGAATAATTGAATAAAATTTAGACAACTTAGAAATAGATAATTTGACCTTAGTAATCATAATGGTATTTTTAAGTCATAAATAAATAATTATAATTAAATATTTAAATTAAAAGAAAAGTTATTTTATTAAAATATGTTAATTAATTATAAATTAAATTTCTTATAGTTTTTAGATAAATTTATAATCACCTACGTAATTTTTGAAAGCACTATAAAATCAGTTTTAATTTTAAAAATTGATTTTTTAAGTAAATTGTGATTTTAATTAAATATTAAATTAATAATATTTAGAAAATTATTTTAAAAAATTGGACATCATTTATGGATTCTACATGTAAATAAATGGTCGGGGTAAATTTTTTGGATTTTTCAAAAATACTTGAATTTTTGTTGAATAGTAAAATACATTAATTTTTTGTATAAATCCATTATAATTAAAACCCACTATTTTTGACATCACAAGTGATGTAAGCAGATGAATTCCGAACTCACATGCCTTATTTACAATTCATAGTAATGAATGACTTACTATTCCTTGTCTTGTAAAGAAATAATAAATTAGTGATTATAATATTATGAAATCTCTCCTACCCTCCGCTAGAAAACCCCCATTCACTCCCCCTTCTCTCCATTCCTCTCAATCCTTTGTGCCTTGACATTATTCTTCCCAAATCTCTCCCAAAAGTCCTCCCCAACGTACAAAATATCTCAGCCTCTTCAAGATACCAAAACCTCTCCCCTTTAAGAGGTTCTCAAAGGAGGAAGTCTCAAGAGGTAAATTCCTCTTCCCAATTTCTTCTTTTCTTTTATGTTCTTTTATTTTTTATTTATTTTCTCAACTCCCATCACTATAATAGTATGATAAATCTAGTAACATACATGTAATATAATGTTTCCATGCATGTGGTATATTTTATTATATTCTTTCCTTTCCCCAATCATTTATTTGAATGAAATGAAAGAACCGTTTGAGATTTGCTAATTTAGTACATTCAAGGACTAAAATTTATCAATTTCTATTAATATATTTAATTATGGTCCTGAAACCATTTGTTTTATGGTTGACCCATATTATTATATATGTAATATATCCTATTTTGGGTTCTGAAATCTTTTGGTATGAATAGTATTATGTTTTAAATAAAAAAACATTTTCTAATCAAATCCACCGATTAACAAAAACGGTTTTCAAAATGGTTATATATATAAAAATTAGACTTCACTATAAGTAATATAATTAAAAATAAAACTGTTTAATCTCCAGTTTATTAACTAAAAAATATAACATTAATTCAGGACAAACACTTTCATCTTTCATATAATCCAAACATGAATACAAGTGAACCAATTATTTAAAGACAAGTAAACAAACGAGACCAAACAATTAAATTGAAACTTGTAACTAATCAAAACGGATTTGAATGAACAATAAAGGGTTATAATTAGTAAATTGAATATTTAAGAGTTTATGGAATTATTAATTAACAAAACTAATTTTTTTATTCAGTTCGTTAATAACAAATGGAGAACACCAACAGATTTAAGGATTGTGATCCACCCCTTTCAACTCTTAATCATGATTGTTATATATGCTATTCTTTTTGTGTAATACCATATGATGGGGTACATTTATACAACATCCCCAAACCTCCCTAATGTTTTATAAGCGATTTGATGCCCATTTTCTCTCTCATCATGACTTCTTAGTTACACACGATACCGTGTCAATAAACCATGATGGATTCTACCCGAACGACCTTTATTCCTTCAGGTTGATCCATATTTATTTTTACCAAAATGTTGTTTCCTATTCTTTTATGTAGAATATAAATATTATTTTTATATGCTCCAAACTCATGTTCCAAGAAATGTCTCTCATTCTCATTCATGGATATACATGCTTTAAAGTGAATCTCTCTTTGATACTTCCCAATAAGAACACTCGTTTTAAAAGAACTTCCCGAACATTTACCCAATTTCAAGTGCTCTCTATATTCTGTTTGAAGACACCATTATCTTTTTAAATTCTGTATTTTTATTATGAAAAACATATTGGTTCTATTATGGTTTTATATAAAATAATGTATTCCCTTCTTTTTTAAAATCTATATAGTATTTTCCTTAAAACCGCAGAAAAGTGTTTTAATGCTAACGTTTGTAAAATACATTTCTAATATGTTTTAACTTATGTTTGACACCACTTTCCATGTTATATGATATTTTACTCTATGAACGTCCATGTATTTTATAATTCTTTCCTTACATGGACACTTTCATGATACACCCATTGGTTATGATTTATGTCATGATTGTGGTGCCCAATTATTTCCATGGGTACCCATATGATTATGTATGGTTGATTATATATGGTTGTATATGTGGTAATATTATTTATGTGGAATGAATATTCATGGAAATGTCGATATGGGTTCACCCAGATAGCGCTCCAATGCATTGGGTTAGGATATGTCTCATGAGATGCGATGTGAATCGGGATTGGCTGTTAGCCTTGACCCATACTGAAATGGGAAGCGGGATTGGCAGTTATCCTTGACCCGTACTAAAGAAATGTTTTTTGATTCTATCACATTTATATTATTCCATGTTTATATGATCCCATGATTATATTAATTGATTTTATAAGTTTCATTCTTTGTATATCATTACGTCATGCCTCGTAACTCATGTGCTTGAGATGTATCCTTATGTTCATTCCCTTACTGGGCTTTTTAGATAATCCCTTTGATCATGTGTTCCCCAGGGTACCCTATACAGATGTAAGATCTCAGTGGAAGTTAGAACCCATTTATGGGGATTAAATAAAGAAGAATTTTTTATCCCCATGTTTTATGTTATATGTACCTAGTCTTCCAAGACACTAGACTTAACGATCCTTGGAATGTACTATGATGATTAATTATGTTTAAAATCATGAAATGATTTATGTAAAAATCTTGGGTTGCTATAATACCAAGCCCAAAAAACACCAAGGACTTATTATGTCTTATCACTTGATCTGATACCTTTTCATAGTCAATAAAAATCCTTTGATCCAAAGAAACAGTTTCAAAATCATCTTGTACAAACATGAGGATATCATCAACATAGAAAATGTGAGATAGGGAGAAGATGTTCCTCCAAGTAGTCTTTACCAATAGAAAAGAATAATCCTAGAGAGTGGATCAACTTTTCTAACACCTCTGATGCATGGAAAATACCCCCTTAGGGATCCATTAATAAGTACAAAAGGCTGATAACACATTAAAATAACATTGAAAAGAATTATGAAAGGATTGTATGTTTCAATTTTCTTAAATATAGAATAATTGAAATCCCACTTTATAGTATCAAAGGAATTTTAAATATCCAGCTTAAGGGAAAAACACCCATACCTGACCCAATTCTTCATGATTTTAACAAATTAAGAACCACTAAAAATAATAATTTGAATGCTTCTTCCTGTAACAAAACCAAATTGGTTGGGGGTAATAACCCTCTAGGAAATATCCCTGAATTTAAATGCAATGATTTTGTAATGATTCCAGGAATGGTATTCCTGATGGAAATTAGTCTAATTTCCTTGATATTCAAAACATTATTCTTCTTTAGTATTAAGGAAATAATGCATGAATACACACCATGTGGCATTGAGGAATTAGTGAGGAAATCACTAATAGCACCAATGAAATATTGTCAAAAAATATACAAGTTGAACATAAAAAAATTATGGTTTAACAATATGGACCAACTACACTATCAATATTAATGTATAAGAGAGAATCGTTGATTTTACACTCCATGGGATCTACAATCAGCATCATGTTCTGCTGATAATCAATAGTTGGAGAAATATTTTCAATTAATTTTTGAAAATTATCCTCATTATCACCTGAATAAATACCATAGAAGTTATAAGCCACATCATTTGATATCTCCAACTCATAGTTTTATAAATGTATACTATCATCATGTGAGGTAAATCCTATACGAATCCTTCTTTCGATATGAAGACATTTTAGGATCATGGAGTTTTTATCTCCCACTTGTAACCATCTCACATTATAATGATTCTTAATAATCATTTCCTACTCTTTTAATATATCATCATTCTTAGAAAGAGCATGAACATCATCCCTAGAGGGAACACTCAATGACTGATAATCATTTTGTAATTATTGTAGATCCCACTCAGTTGCATTAATATAATTTTATAGACTAGAGAAAGGATAAATTCCCCTTTCTCTAACCATTATCTTGAAAATATAAAGCTTGTTTTCCAAATAAAATAATGGGTTTCCGCGGAGAATAGCCTTCCAATCATCAAGGACCACATCTCTGCATCCCGGAACAACTAGTTATTCATTCTTAAATCTTAATGTAAAAGGAAAGGACCTCAAATTTCCATCACATATGTCAATCAGATTGGGAATATGATCCAAGTGATATATAGGTAAAATGTGGCTAGATATTCACAAGGTATCATACCCTTCATCTATACAGACCAATCATCGATCTAGTTTACTAGATTACCTCCCATTGATGGTGTACCTGATCTAGGTATAGTCTCCACCCAAAACAGCATCTTAAACTAGGTTTCATTGGTCAATGCAAGAAGAAATTTATGATACATCCAAACTATTAAAAATCATGATAGCTTGTCCCTCTAGACTAATGATAGTGCTACAATAACCCAACGACATCTAGCTTTGAGAGATTTTACCGGAAAAAGAAAACAATTCCTTCCATAACAATCTTCTTTTATAGTATTAATTAGAGGCATAATCAATGGACACCGATAGGGTAACTTCTTGGAAGACCAGCTCAACTCTAACAACTAGGTGATGAGAAATGAATTACTGAATTAAAACAATCTCATGCTTGAAAACCCAGAGATCTTCATCCAATTGTCATTCAAATGCTTTGAGACCAGAGTGTATCATATTTAGGACCATTTAAAATATTTTCAACTTGAAATATTAATCCTCAGCTCAGCAATTCCAAAGACTAAAGGTGTGATGGTCATAAGAGAGTGTCGAAGGGCTTTGAACATAAAAGGGTTCCCAATCCCATGGATATTCCAAAAGTGTATACTAATTTAAAAATATAATACTTGACTCTAGTCTGTATCCACCGTGTCTTCATAGTGCTGTGTTGAGATGCCTTACCCTTCCCCTTAAAATTCCCTTCAGCTACCTGATCATGAGGATGCTCATCATTCATTTCATGGGGGGAGAAAGGGGTCCTCAAAATTATCGTCAGAATAAAGCTTAACAATGAGACTTATACAATTATTGGGAGAGGGCTCAAGACCCATTCACGGCTCTTTAGGGATTCTAATTTTAGCCATCTTCCCAAAGGGGACATGAAGAAATTTTTTCTCTTAGATGATAACATCCTCTTCATTATAAATAGAGACAAGAGACACCTGCAAAGGGATTAAGGGTGCCTGATCACCTTGCAGCATGCCCAGCTACCCATGAGCAGTCTCATCCATCTTGGAGTCTAGGGAAAAAGACAAAATTTGTGGCTCAACATCACTCAAATCCTAATGTTGCTTTTAAAAGATTATGTTAGAGGAAATTTAGACTCGTATTGAGGCATGACAGGACCACAAATTTGAGACATTGTCTTGTAAAGATTGCACCCTCTCATTTGTGTCACCATCATGAGAGAAATCATCATCATTCAAAATTTTTACCAAAAAATATTGTGTCATTAAATATATTCAGCATATCAACCATATTGAAAGAATAATTTTCGTTTTTATGGAGAATATCATTGTTATCCACTTCCAACTCAACAATGTAAATCAAAATAGTGAGATCAGAATGTAGTCCAATAACATCCTCAGTGGCCCTCTCTAAGGACTGTAGATCTTTAGAAGACTTCATAATATGTTTACCATGTGTGCTATAAATGGGGTCTGAATTCTCATGTCGACATCCTGGACATCTTCAATGTAATGATTCATCATGTACTTTAAGGTTTCATATTGCACAGACCATGATCTATTTAATTCATTGATAAAGTGGACAAAGACAAAGAAACAACCATATAATTTTGTCTTTCTTACATAAACAATGTCCATAGAAAACCTATCATCCATTATAGAAAGAACCTCCTCCTCTACCATAATACTAGACATATCAACATCAACTAGAACCCTTGCAATGTGACCATACCTTGGGTTATCATTTTTCTTATTATTTTTTATTGGATTTACAATTAAATATGTAATGTCCCAATGAATACATGGATTACAATAATTCCAAATGATCTTGAAGATGTGAATACAAACATATGTATGTGTGTTCTAAACACTGAAGGGATGGAAATGTTAGTCCTATTCTGGAATTATTATGATTCCAGGCTTCATTGAGATAGATCCAAAGATTTATAAATTCCTCTTATGTTCATTATATGGGAACAAGATTTGAATGTATCATATCCCCATTGAGGTAATCTTCAAGTCACAAAACCCCCAAAAACATGGCCATCTGATCAAACAATTCATTGATGCACCATATTTTCTCACACTTTGGTGTCAAAACACATTCTATTATTGAGAATTTGACGATCCTTAAAAATTATTCTATAGAATCATAATTGGATGATACATGGCATTTATTCCATTTGTAATGACTCTTCTAGGAGAGGGAGGCACAAAATAAGAGAAAACTATATTCAACGCAGATCGTACAACAATAATGATGTTCTTTCTCAAAACAAAAACCTTTGGCAGGTGTAGGTTCATAGAAATATCCATTCCGACACTTAGAGAGATAATAATTCTTTATGCACATGAATATCAGGGATTTTGATACAAGATCTACCTTTCTACAAGGCATATCATCATTGAAAGCAAAATTTTCTTCCTCATAGCGGAGACCCTTGTTCTCTGCCATCGGCCAAAAATGTTTTTCGTTAAAGAGGTATTGGTGCAACATCCCCACATATGCACCACACACCCCCCTTATATGTAATAAATATATTTTCTGTATCATATAAATTTATTCCATAAATAATATATATTTGTATTTTTATATGTAATGAATGTTAAGTATTTAAGTTGCAGAATTAATGTGACGTATTTGGATATTGTCATATATAAATAGGTATTTATGGTTAGGTTAAATGGGCCCCATAATTAGATATTAATCATACATGTCATCTAGGATATAATTTTTCAATGTTTTTGTTGTTTTGAGGATTATTGTTAACTGAAATATAATATTTTCACCAAATATCAAATACTATTATTTTCTCTCTCCACTTTATCATGTTTCACTAGTGGAAAAATATTTTTATTTATTATTTTAGTTAAGACTATGGTCTGGATCATTATTCTATGGGTCACACATTGATGGGTCGAACATTTATATTATATGTCGGCATTCCTTTTGGATTTATCTAGACCGCTCTATATAATCCAGAGCCTATATGATCTGCAGTGTGGGCCGACCCGCACACCTTATAAACACCACTAACTTATAATATTTTTATATATGTCTCTTTCATATATAATATCCTCACTCTAAATTCCTTTTATGGGGTAATATATTCCTTATTCTCAATTCTCAATTTCATTCATTATGAAATTTCCTTCGAATATAATATAAAGAAAGTTGATGTAACCAAGTTTCTTTCCATGGGTAATTTTTTTATTTATGCCTTATGACTTATTTACATATGTTTCATACATATTCATGTATAATAGATGAATGTTACAAGGGAGACCAAAATTATATATCCCTCAAATTTAGTTGATAATGTTTCACTCTCATGATATGACATATATGTGATTCTGAAGTGAATATAATCAAATATGGGACTTTATCCCCTATGTGTTGTTGTACTGACAATTATTATTGACTTATGTTTATTTCATGACTTATATTAAAGAAAAGTTTCCTATTATGTCATTATCTTATGATACTGTATCATTATGACATTTTATTTCATGATTATTCTTGTGTCTTCACTATTATGATATCATATTATACCATTGACTCACATAATAGGATTCATTGTCATTTTTATTTCTTTATTAGGATTTTTATGTCATCTCTTTTGTCGATGTATTCTACAGGTCATCCCATATAGTTTTTGGAGGTTGAACAGATTGAAGTTCTCATTATGAAGAATAAAATAACTAATATTTATTTTAGACTCACATTTATCTGTTATGAACATATCCTTCCAAATACCCCTATCCATAGAAACATTGAGTTTTAATTTATAGTTATTTATTTTAAAAATCATGTTATTATTTTTTAAAAAGGTTTGGGTCACTGTATAACCAAGTCATTCATGGAATAATAATATAATGGTAGTAATTAATGAAAAACTAGGGAATCATTGACCTTGGATGGTCAAACCAGTACAAAATTATAAACTATAATTCCTTGTAATAGGGTATTAAGTGTAATACAAGGGGTTCTCTTATCATTCCACTAGAAATTTTTCAAATCATTTTAATGGAACACACCAATAATAAATCATGGGTGATGGATGACTATATGTGAATGAGAGAATCTAAGGTGTTTCATGTTGGAAGTGATCAATCATAATCCAAGGATTGTATCTATGGTAGTCCAATTTTTTGTTATAATGTAAGCGAATAATTGGTACTATGATATGGGATTCACATACTAATAATAAAATAAACAAATTCCATGGATTGTATCTTTACACATAACTGAATCAATGAATCAGTGTGGCATCCTTCAAGTAGACCCGAATTCCATCTAGAATCCATGTCTAGCTCAAGTCTAACCACATCATAAAAAAGAAAAATCACCATGGAAGAAGTAGGAACTTTAAATTTAATAAAACAAAAAAATTCCCTCTGATAACCATGCTTGAATGCCACTACCATTTCATTCAATCAATTCCCTTTTAATTTAAAATGACTATATATAATATGATGTTTTATACAATTAAATAATTACATTACAATTAAAAATGAGATACTTGAGGGAATGTTATAGACCACCTAACTTATAAAATTAGAAGATCCATTATCCAGTGTCATCTATCGATGTGGTAAGGGACAGATAAAAATTTAGAAATATGGAAAATAACTTTCAATAGAGAATATTTTCATGTATATAAGTATCATTAAATGTGGAGAGATAAAATGAGAAAGTATGGTATTGGATTGAAGTAGTTAACATTGGATAACCATGTGAGAGAAAATAATCTAATCAGTGTCTGATGGAAGGAGAAATAGAATAATCAAAGAGATAACTATGTTAATGGGGTGGGAGAAGTCGTCCTATGGGGCAGATCATATCGGTTGTAGATTTTATTTAGCAGTTTGAACTGGTACATAAAAATTTCACGCATAAAAAATAAAATTCTTCCCCATCGATATAGAATACACTAACTAATCTGCCAACCCACAACATTAAAATAATAATATATATATGATTTTTCTTGGTGAGTCATAATAATGTTGACTGGGAAAATCAAAATGTTTGAGAACTGGTGAAAATATTTAGTTTTTAACTACAAATATTCCTAATAAAAAAATGATAAACATAAAAAATATATATCATTTATGATTTATGGGATTAATATTATCTTAGGTCGTCCATTTAACATGACCATCCAAACCATTTGGTGGAAAAAATACCCTCTCACATCTTGTTATGATGAAACTAATATATATTTTATTTTTACACATACATAAAATAAATTATAATATTTATCATAAAAATATATATAATACATATATTAAATTTGTTACAATACACATGTTATATATATTATTTATTATTTCTACATATAAAAGTTTACAAAGAAAAATTACAATGGAAAATTCCCATAAAAATTTATATTAGGATTTTGATGTGTAAATTTCCACATAAAATCATCACTTTAATTTTGAAAAAAATTACAATAAAAATATGAATAAATAAAAAAAATTCAATTTTTTTTATTTTCACAGAATAAATCTTACTACAATCTTAAACAAAAAATTTAATTTTAATATACACATAAATTTACACTACAAAATTCAACATGATTTTTATTATAATTACATTAATCATTTGATGAAAAAAACTAAAAAATAAACTCAAGCATAAAAATTCAGTTTATGTATATTAATACCTAAATTAATCATTTAATATTTCACCAAACATTTGATCTATTTATTTTTAATGAAAATTTGTAGGGAGAAACTTCACAAGAAATATTCACTAAAGTTATTTAATATAAATATAATTAATTTTTTTCACATATAATTAATTTGTATATATAATAAAACATAGATAAAAAAATTTTATTTTTATAAAATAGAAACTAAAATATAAAAACATTTATACATATATAAAATTATAAATATTGACTTGAAGATATCAATTTAAATTTCCATGAACAACATTTAGTATAGATTTCCACTAGAAAATTTCATTTCAAATTTCTACTCAAATTTCTAGTGAAAATTTCCAAATAATTTTTAATATAATTATATTGAAAATTTGATTAGAAGAAAAATACATGATCAAATTTTCAGTTCTAATATATTAACAATGAAACAGTGTAACCTTTCACGGAAAATTTGAAATGTAAATTTCTTATGGAAGTTTTTAGGGAAAACAGTCACTGAATATATTTAGTTAGGGATTCTAGTTGAAATCCATGGATAAAGATTCCACATCAAATTAATATGAATATACATTAAAATAAAAATAAAAATATTAAATGTTCTCTAGAAAATTACATTTAAAATATTGATTAGAAACATTTATTGTAAACATCCACTAGAAATATCCAATTAATACAATAATAAATATATATTGATTCATAAATAAAAAATCAATGTAAAGGACAGAAAATTCCATGTAATTTTTTAATTATTTGTGATTATTATGAGACTTTGAAAAATGACGACACGTTATTCTGAGGCCAAGAGTATTCTGAAAGATCTGTCAAAAAATATTATGTCTTAAATAGCACACATGAGTATTTTTTCTGAAAAAGTTGAGTAAATCATAAACGGTTTCATGGATCATAAATCTGAGGGCATCGTTGCATTCAGGATGGTGAGTTTACTATAAGCATGACTTAAGTTTTCTCAACGTAAGCCTCTATAAAGAAAACCTAAAAATGGAATAATTGTTAATTATATTATTAAATAAAATCATCTGAGATTTCAAATACTTGTAAATCACGAAATGTTACTCATATTAAAATTTTGAAACAACTAATGAACTCCTGGGGGTATGTTTTCATTAGTAAGAACATAAAATTCCTCCGTGCGGGCCAATATTGGAAGTTATATATTGGTCTTAAATAAAATAATTATGTAAAAAATATTTTATAGTTAAATTCTTTAACTCTGAAATGGTAACTCATATTAGAAATCTGAGAGTACCATTGATATTGTGATGGTGTATCCTACTTAAGAAGAACCCAACCTCGACTCGTGTGGTTGAGGGTAACTTTTAATAATTTTTTGAAGATTTTTTTGATGTACATTCAGTAAATTTGTGGGCACCGATTTATATATTTTGAACCAGTGCTCGAATTAAAAATATAAGTGCTCTGTTGAATTCACAGTGATGGGATTTCCTTAGGAAAATCATAACATTGACTGAATTGGGTCAGATGAGAAATATAAATTTTAGACTTTACAAAAAATAAAAAAACTACTCCATTAGTAATATTATGTGTTTTTTCTGTAACTGTTTAGTGATGTGGTGGGAACTCTGAGTTAATAGATAATTCAAGTACATGACCCTTGGGTTGCATAACCTCAATGTTGGTTGTTTTAATGGAACACTAAATTTGGGTCATTAATGTACCACATTAATGTTATGCAACATGGTTGGTTCCTCACATCTATTTAAAAAAATATGGGCCATGGTTCTTGTGGAATCATGAGAGGAAACTATGATTAAGTTCTAAAGGAAACTTCCTCTAATGTAGAATGATGCTTCAATGCATTAGAGGATATGAATATGATAACAACAAAAGCCAATGAACTCTATTCAAACGAAGTCTCATCATCCTCATCAGCACTATCTACAAAGGTATTCAAGGTAGGGGTTATGTTCTTAATTACACTATTTTTCAACAATCTAGAATATTATGAAATACACGGATCAACCATCATATTGGTTGATCCGCGTTTCATTTTTGAATGTGAGAGGATAATGTTGGGTTTCTTTATAGGAGTTTTTTATGATTAAATAATTCTATCCATGATATAACGATAATGATGAGGGTATGGGTAGATCCACATATGGCATGAAACCTCCGCCAATAATGGTTTGTTAGCATACTTCATGGGTGACTGTGAAAAATTGTAGAAGGGAGAGTATTTTGTCTTAGTGGTTTTGGCGCCATCTCAGGAGGCCCGTAGGAGAAGATGGCAAAGGAATCAGACCACCAGAGCATCGCCGGTGACTTAAAGAAGCACCGTCAGTGCAGTGGAACCAAAAACCAGGGGAAAAAGTGGCATATTATCATTGGACACAATAAGGGATCTTTCCTCGAAGGTATCACAGTAGAAAAAGCGGGGTCCAACCAATGTCGGCCATGTCAGAGAAGGGCAGTGTGTTGTGGTGGCATGTCACGAATGAATTTTGCGGCATCAAGCTATAACAGAGGTTGGGAACATTTTCCCCGAGTTCCGTAGGTTACTAGTCAATCAGGATTGGCTACGTGGTGTGTCACCAACTAGTTTCTCTTCTTTTGAAGACTTGAACAGCACTGCCGTTCGAGAGGGCAGGGGGCCCCCTGCACTCGGCCAGTGGGCCGGCTGATTTCATGGCCCAGTAGGCCAACCCAGTTCTAGACAAACCAGAACGAGCCCAACTAATTTGGTCCAGCCCCAGCAGGATGAGTTGGTTTTGTCTGACAGAGTCGGACTAGACTGAGACCCTTTTTTATCCTAGTTATACTTAAATGGGCATATCACTTAAACCAGACGTTTGATTGTCGAACTATCTGTAGATCTAGAACCCTAAGGATGTGGAAGTCCTTTTTTGGATACCTCATGTGAGTTTCAGATACATTTGGAGTTATGCTGGGTTGGATCATACCCAATTCATACCGGGAACTCAGCATTAAAATGCCTATAACATATAGAACGAGTGTCTGTTTGACACACCATCTATTGAATATGAACCCTAATGACATGGCGGTTCATCGGGTTACTTCATTATGGGACTTTGTGCCAGTTGACAAATGAACGATGACTAGAGAAGTGGATCCACTCAAAAGAAATCCCACTTTGTGAAATAATCCAGTGGCTGGCAGGGACGTGAAGAATAAACAGAGATTATGTGTGGGTCATCACCAATAGTATAAGTGTGGGTAAGCATCGAGTGATCCTTCATGGGTCAGCACTGAGAAATCATGTGTGGGTCAGCACCGAGGGATCCTTATTGGGTGATCACTAAGAAATCATGTGTGGGTTAGCACTGAGAAATCCATTGTGGGTCAGCATCGAGCAATCAGGCATGGGCCAACATCGAGGGTTCATGTGTTGGTCAGCACCAAGTGATCATGTATGGGTCATCACCGAACAATCCATTTTGGTTTAGTAACAGATCCTCTTGATATAATATAATTAACTATATTTATGACTAGTAATCTGTACTATGGTAATTTTTTTATACCTGGTGTGATGTATTTTTTGATTTGTGCTTTGTGATTGAGATCATGTTTTGTGGATTTTCTATTATAGAATTCTGGGAGACCATTGGGGGTCTCAGGGTCAGTACTGGGTATTGTTATACCACCCCTAACTTTTATTTTCCCACACCTTGTTATTTCTTGTCCAGACAATGGACAACTCAACTGAGTATTGAGGAGTTAGTGCTTCACGATGCTCGGAGGTGATTGAAAAATAGTGAAGAAAAAATACGGGTATATGTGGATAGTTTTGGTGATGAGTTTTACTTACCCTTCAATTAATAACCTTAGCTGACGACCTCAGGAGACGATTTCCATTTTTTGCACTTCAATATCAGTTCGTCTTGTATTCAGGCCCAATTACTTTTAGTACACACTTTTACTCTCAGTGCTAGTTTTTTGTTTTGGTTGTACCATTATTCTTCCAATGTTGTTTTCATTTTTACAGTGTTTCTTGTTTGGGTTTGAATAGGTTTTGAGTCAATGCCTTCCCATTTTAGGGATATCCATTTCTATTTCTCGTCGACAATCCATGGCTTAATGAAGGTGTGCGTGGGGTAGTCACAGCATGGGCCCTAGGGGATGGGTCGTGAAAATGTCGTATCAACGATTTTAGGTTATACCAGAAGAACAAAGAGTCTTTGTATTCAACAGAGTAATTGTTTTATGTTTCTTGATCTAAGATTACAGTCTAAGGAGTCCAGTGTTGGTGCAGTGGCTAACATATCCAAACACCAGGGCCTAGAATTCTTATTTCTGACTCGATACACAAAAAGGTGGTTGGTTTTGTTTTTAAAATGTTTTTCTATTAAATTCTTTTGAGTTATCTCACCATGTACAAATTATTGATCATGGTTCATCTTGATTCTATTTTAAGATGCCTCTATGAATATAGCCAACCAAGATTCAAAAGTTTGACCATGAGGGTGGTCCAACGAGTGATGAGGGTTCAGAACAAATAATGTTTACTAAGATGGTACATTCGTGTGGTGTCCCAATGGAACCATTGCCCATTATCCAGTAGTTTCTACAGGTGCTTCAGGTAGAAGACACATATATGCTCAGTTCCTTACATTATTTTCAATAAATGATAACACTCAGCTTCCAAGGAAAGCCTCTCTCATAGGCAGTTAAAGACATTCATGAGTTGGTGACCGAGATGCCATATATCCAAGGAACCATTATATCTGATGGTGGTCCTAGTAGTGAGAATTTTACATGGATCAATAGGGCGATGGTATGGTTTTGATTACCCCTATTATACAATGAGTTGACTTTTCCATGGACAAATCTTGAGAAAATTTATAATATATAGGGTATCATTCCATATAAACCTAAGGGTTATGTGTTCCCATGATCATCTATAGCTTTGGTAGGAATACCTGTTGGTAATTGAGTAATCTTAGAGGTGTACTGAACACACCAGGTACTCTAGAAATATTACATGACCAATGAATCAGGGCTCGATCCTCGTTGAGAGATGTGTTTAGGTAAATCCAAGCTTGAAAAATTCATATATTCATTCCTACTTTTGTTCGGGTGCTAGAGATAAACTTTTTTGTTGGAAATTCTTTGGCTGAGTAGATACAACCATTGAATATCAGGAGGGGGAAAGAAGTAAATCGATGTTCGTCTCAGAGACTTGGATGTGTAAATTTTTTTGGGAAGAGGATGTAATTGGGAAAGATGGATCATAATTTTAGCAAATTTGGAAGAGAAGCTAGGATAGAAACGGTTATGGTATACATTTCGACATGATACAACCACCCGAATGTGGTCCCCACTTGGTTTAGGGAGCTGGAGGATATGATAAGGGAGTAGCTGCATGCAGTCAAGCATTGTGACCAAATGGATCCATGAATTATTCGAGGTACGATCTGTGTCATCCAAAATATGTCATATTAATTGACATATGTACTAATCATTCCTTCTTGTCACATATCTTGATCAAGACCTAGATTTTCCTGTTAAACTATTTAATAAACCTTACGTATAGAGATACATATGGGAGGAGACTCAATAACAATACCTCTTCTAATGATGCGATCTGACCATTGAGCTAAGAGTTTTTGTTGGAACATTTTGGTGGAAGCATCGAGGCCTTGCGATGTTAGTTTGGGTATGGACTCACCATCCACAGTTCATGGTCAGGTTGACTTTTTTAGGGAAAAGGTTGTGGTATATTTAAAACATTGGAATCGAGTTTTCTTTATTTGGTGAAAAATAAGACCTATGTAGTATGGGATTAAATCATGCAATAGAGGGTGCAACTGATCACTTTTCGGTCTGCTAGCCTTGCCCAAATGGAGGTATCTATTTTGAGTTTTATATTCCCAAAATTTGTGGAAGACAGTGGGAACATCATTTCAAATGATGTTTCTTTTAATAAATCCTCGCAGGGAGAGGGAATTCTGCATTAGATTGTACCCAAGGTTGGAACCAATATGTAAAACTGCATATCAGATGTCTCATGCAGAGCTACAGGATCTATGAGTATAATTTGTAGAACAGTTTATTGTCTACGCCGATCACATGAGCCTCAGGTATATATTCTCATATAAGGACCTGAACACGATACAATGGTGATGGATGGAGTTCCTCCAAGACTATGACTTTGAGATAGTCTACACTCCCAGGAATGCTAACGTGATGGCATACAAACTCTTTAGGAGGTCTGGACTACAGTAGATCATTGAGGCAACAGATCAGCTACCTGCATTGCAGATGTCCTTCAGTGACAGTGATGAAGAATATCACCTCCAGTCTATGACAATGACTGCCACACCTCTTCAACGAGTTAGGGAGATAATTTGAGGACATTGAATTTGAGCCCCAACGTGATAAAATATCCTCATGATGGGCTCCTGAAAGATTTTATGATTGTTGGGAGAACATTATTATTTTTAGAGGATGCACTATTGTACAAGTGGCTCTATGAGAGGAGGTTTTGGATGGAGTTCCACACATCCCCTTTGGAGGTACATCCCGGTGTTGTGAAGAAGTACCAGGACCTCTTACATTAGTATTCATGGCCAGGTATGATGAAAGAAGTGGTAGAGTTCATTTCATGATTCCTTTTTTCAACAAGAGAGAGATTAGCATTAGGTTCCAGCATGCTTGGCACAAAATTTACCCCCAACAGATGGTCAGACAGTGCAGACCATATAGAAGATGAAGTAAATGCTATGTGCCTGTGTCTAGGATTTTGGACATAGTTGGGAGGACCAACTACCACTGGTGGAGTTTTTTTACTGCAATATCTTTCACTCCACCATTATCGTGACAATATTTGAGACCTTATACATGTTCCCATGCAGATCAACTCTATGCTGTATATCCCCATGAGAGTTAGTACATAGGGGTTTAGAGTTGGTATGCGCTACCACTGAGAAGTCTCAGATCATCCATATGTGGATGAAGACATCACAAAAAAGGTATGATTCTTATACCGACAGGAGATGAACATCCTTGGAGTTCAAGGAGAGAGATCATTTTTTCCTTGAAGTCTCACCTCGACAAGTATTGTAGAGATTTGGCTGGGGCG
Organism: Viscum album; assembly: GCA_963277665.1. Lineage (NCBI taxonomy): Eukaryota > Viridiplantae > Streptophyta > Magnoliopsida > Santalales > Viscaceae > Viscum > Viscum album. The sequence continues at coordinate 1,698,889,299 of OY728137.1, read as the reverse complement.
ACAAGATATCTCTGAGGTTTATCAGACCATTCTAGATTCTCAACTAATTTGATGAGTTGGAATACCCCCTTGATCATCCCCCACATTTTTTCTAGGTGAATAATATTTACCATGTGTCACAACTAAGGAGGAACATGCATGATCCATCACACGTTAAAGACTCAGGTGATTTGAACGTTGACGATGAAGAGACTTCTGCAGAGTTCCCAGTATAGAGAGAGGGGATCGACATGAGTGATTCCTTCATGTATGGTTGAACCCTATGGTGAGAGTTCCATAGTAGTACATTAACCTTAGAAGATCACATAGGAGCGGGAGGCTTAGATTCATGCTCAGTACCCCCATTTGTTTTTCCTATCCTTCATTTTGGCTTTCGATGATGAAAATTCCTATGGTGGAGAGAATGTAAAGACCCATAAATTCTATGTAATTTTTTTAATTACATGTTATTATTACGAGATAGAAAAAATTTACGGAACCTGAGTCTGATTCCCATAGTTCCTGGAATGATTTGTCAAAAAATGTTATTCTTTAAATATCACATGTGAGAAATTTTTCTAAAAAAGTGGAATAACTCTTAAACTGGTTCATGGATCAAAAATATGAGTTCTCTGTTGTGTTTATTATGGTGGGTTTACCCAAGGCATGACTTATGTGTAGTCATTATAGGCCTCTGGTGAGAACACCCAAAATTGACATAACCATAAATAGAATTATTAAATAAAATTATTTTATTTTTGAAATACTTATAACTCACAAATGGTGACTCATATTTGAAATCTGATACCACCACAAAACTCGTGAGGGTTTGATTTCACAGGCTGATCCTAAAATTGGTAGGCACTAGGCAAAAGTAGAAGTTATTTTTTCTTCGTAGATAAAATAAATAAGTAACAAAATTTTTATTGTTAAATTCATAAAATTTTAAATGGAAACTCGGATTGGAAATCCAAGAGTATCGTTGAGCTCGTGAGGGTGTGTTCTGATCCTAATCCAAAAGAAGTATCATGCATCATAACTCCATAGATGTCTTGAATTTTAATCCCATGACATAATATGATTTCCATATAGATAAAATAATGTGAAGCTCCACTATCCTAATGGGAATATACTAGAGTACATGATACTAAAATCGTACCTCATATTGTAGATGGACTAGAACCCTCCTTATCAAGAATATGATATACTATGTTATCCTGGACAATTACATGGCCCAAAGATGCAACCTAACTACCTAGATTGAGTCCACTTAGCTGGTGTTACAAGTCTAGAGTCTGGACTTCTAGAACAAGTCCACCTATCCATCTTATATACATAGTGGTAATCCAGATTTTGACATAGCATGGAGTTAACAATGATACTACAGATGGTAGATCAACTACTGATCCTTTTAAAAACGGAAAAAATGAAATTGATGAAAAAGGAACTGATATTACCCCATCATTCAATAAGATAAGCACTCAATTATGTCTTAGATTTACTAATGCATTAAAAGACATTTTGATCCAAACTGATGGCATATCAAAAAACTACCAGTAATGATACATGGGCGGCAACTACTTTTCCAGGAACCCTCCAAATAGTGATTCCAACAACTATATAAACTGTTATCCTTCCTTGATGCAGAATCATTGTTCTGTGTGCCTTTAAATCCCGCCATATAGTTCTATGTGATCAAATATTGGTTCAAACTCCCCAAAATGGTAGTCTAGATGGAGACAGTTACCTAATACGGAATGGAATATCTCATCTAATTCATAATTAATAAATTTCTGAAATCTCATCACTAGAGAAAAAAGGTGAAAACACTATATATAAGTAATAAGAGATGAACAATCAATAACTGACAGGGATACACTCTCCAAGTGAAATTATTCTCTTACTCATTCAGCCCTCAATACCAATGGAAAGAAATATTCATATAAAAAATCTTGGAAACATCTGTATTCTATATCCTCATGCTGCTCTACCTGAGTAATAATGTCCCACTAACACATGGTAGAACAACAATGAATATAAAATTCATTCATGATTGTCCTCTCTGGAGGTATCTGTAGGAGATCAAATATTTGCAACATGGTATTTTACCACATCTCAAAATCTTGGGGGGAATAATCACTTAATAACATAGGTGGATTCTACTACTCAAACTCTTATGTTAGATCTACTATAGAAGTTTTAGGTCACATGACTCCCTATATAGTCTAATATAGCCATATAAACCAATTTCAAAACTATGCATCAGTGCCCAAGTAAAATATTATATGATGATATGTAGGTATCACTACCGGTGTGTTAGGTTCCACCACATAAGAATCGTGGCCGTCGCCACCTTCATGGCACTCGACCTCTGCCCTTTGTAGAGGAATATAATTATAATTTTAAAAAACATGTCCCATAAATTGATATGATATGAAATGATGTTATCAAAATGAAATATAAACATAAGGGTACACGATAAGGACATACTAATCCAAATAACCTAGATCTAATGTAACTGTGTTGGTCAGGTTCGATGTTTTAATCATTATAGTATCTAAATATGAATTTTCAAATACACTTTATAAATTAAAATTCTATTTATGTAGTAATTAGAATTTTCATTTGAATGAATCCAATTCTATTTAATTTTAGAACTCACAATTCTTAGGCTCGTCAATGTGTATATCAATATATATTTATATTAATATCAAATTATATGCTTATTCTATTCCCATGTAATAAATTCAATCACTTTAATTTGAAAATTCTAGTAGATGTAACTATAATCTTGATTTTACGATCACTTGGTCAGATATATCTTTATTACAAATTTATAGAGCAATACACACTCAATAAATTGTAATAGAATCCATTTAATTATAATAATAATAATTTATTGTTAATTTGAATAATTGTCCTAGGATCAAGAACACTGTATAATGGGATAATTAATGTAACACTATTATGATATATAGATAATCATTGTTTAGTTTGATGTATAAACATTAAATAATTTTATAATTTTATCCCTGCGTGAAACATTATCACAATCTCAAATATAACATTGTGGAACTAAGAATTAATAGCAAGAAACTCACATGGTAAGTAAACATTCCATGGAATAATTCATGTAATATTAATCCCTAAGTGAATATAATGATGCCTGTGATAGTACCTCATTTATATAATTGGTTAAGGGTAAATACGAAATCCATATTAGTAAAAAAATAAAATATTCATGTGTATCACCCAATGGTGAAATGAGTACAACCATAATTTTAATATTCTATAACATCGAATCCCACCATAGGTAATTTGTATTTTTTCCCATAAATGGGTTAACAACTACTCTGAATAGTCTCGCTACCAAATTCGAACATGTACAAGTCTCTTGTATACAATCCCAAATAGTGTGGTAAAGAAAATAGTTATAATACAACTTTGAAACAACTAAGACCTGGTTCACTCATATATAAATCATCTTGGATGGCCACATGGACTCAATCATTCCACCTAAAATTTTAGATTATTCCAACATGCATCACATTCCAAATATAATAATGTGGGTAGAAAATACCCTCATGAACATAGGGGAATGTAGTGAAAGATTTGTGAATTACAATAGAAGCGAATAATATAGAATAAATAGGGTTTCCGAAATGAGAATAATGTGGCTAGTATAAATTCTCTAAACAAAAAAAATAATCCCTATATATAAAATTATTTTAACGTTATTATTTTATAAAAAAAATAAAGAAACATACATGGAATTGAGAATATATACAATACAATAATACTATATGAACAATAAAAACCAGAAGGGTGGACTCTAATTGAATAGCAAGCCTAGGTTATGTCCTATACTCCTATGAACCCACTGTATAAGAAAATAAATATCATTATTTGATACCTTTATTGTGTCCCTACCTTCATCCATGATGTATTTCAATGTACCAATCAGTTTCCCAAATATAATTCCATATATACTCAATAGGCCACCACCATTGTTTTCTATAAGAACTCTAGTTTGTGAATATAAATGTAACAGTATTCAAGTTTAGAATATGAATCTGAAGAAGATGCATGAAATAAAATCCATGTCAATCTCATCTCCTCATCTTATTCACATCCAACCACACCTACTGCAGCTTTATTCATGTGTATCAGGACATGAATCATGTATATGGTCTAGGTGTAGAAATATAATCCTAGTTTCCATGTAAAAGAAAAAATAAAGTGGGACACAAGGTGTGACCTATAAAACACCTATAATATAGATTATATTTATATTTAAATATATTTTTTTCATTGATATATTTCATTACACCCTACACTCAGTTTAGACAAACCTTGATATAATATTTAAATATCACTCTTTAAATGAGATACATATAACATAGCCCTTAAATTTTTGGGAATGAATAATATTAACTAATTTATGAAACTTATATAAATTTATGATATAATATAAATTAATTTATATTTTTTTAATAAATAATTATTCAACCATAATAATGATATTTTATTCTGCAAAACAATACGTTTCATTCAAAAAAGTTTTTTATTTGTATTTTATAAAATATTATAATTAATATTTTGAAATTATAATATTTTTATTATATAAAATTAACATCAATTTTTAAATTCTAACATTGATGTTAAAATAGGGTTATATTTTTTGATTTGTTTTAGAATATATTGATTTTTACATAATAGTGTAATATACAGATTTTTTGAAAAATTATCAATTTTTGTAATATATTAATAAATTTAAAAATACAATTTTTATTGAAAATATTTTTAAAGACTAATATTTTTTATTTACTTATACTTAAACATGTTTATTACATTTGAATCATATTTATATTGGATTTTAATACAATTTTATTTTATGCCTTTAAGAAACTTTTTTTCTCAAAACTATTTTGAAGTGCATAATGTTTGTCCACATAAACTAATTAAAATATCCCCTAATTGGGAATTTAATAAAATAAATTTATATATTATATATCTATATATATTAATTTAAATTCATTTAATTTTTATTCTTTTTTATATTGTTGTTATAAGATCGGTTTATTCTTGAAAAATATATTTATTCAAAACCATTTTTTGATATATATGTGGGTCTTATTATAAATTATTGACTAAAAAGTATATGAAATTAATTTGCTAAAATGGATTATATATTTTTTATGAACATAATTTATATTATATAACATGGTCCACTTATCTTTTTTCATAATTAATTTTAAAAATAAGAAAAAAATTATTGGCGTGGTAAAAACATAAAATTTATAAAGTGGGTAAAATTAGAGGGTAAAAGTGAGTAACCTTATAGGAAAAGAAGATAAAATAATAATAACATGTATATTTTCGATTTTACAGGTTTTTATAATAAAATATATCCACCAATTCTATGTTTTTTCATTTTTTAGGCACAAGGATTTAGATTCACTTCCAATTGTTGAATTATTTTTTGTATTTAAAAGAATTCCACTCCTCCTACAAAATAAATGTGCACCCCTCGCCAAACATTTTCACACATATAAGACAATTTGTGTTGTAAAATACATTCCCACATAAATTAATTATTTCCCTACCTACATCCTATAATAATTTTTTGATCACAAATTCAATCTTGGAAGGTGTTCGGTATAATTCTATAAAGGTTGTCTCAAGGAGAGGTAAAAGTCTTCACTGAGCTGCTTCATTTTTCTATATACTTTTCAACCTCCAATAATGTTGTACAAAATTAAAATATAACAAAAAATGTATATAAAAAATATTTAAATTTAATTATTTTTAATACATATTGTTCACTCATCACCTCATCCATAAAATTTTAAATGAAACAATTGTTTGTGTGTACAGTGGACTACCACATTGAGAAGCTATGTAATTCGTTTTCCATCATCACCACTCATGAATATTCATAATAATTTATATAATATTTATATACATATATTTGATATAAATAAATTTTTAAGTAATTTTTATAATTAATTTATCATATAATTTTTTACCATACCATCCATTTGAAAATGATAACACAGTTCATGTCTATGGCAGAAAACAGCCTAAAAAGTGATGTGATTCGTTTTTTAATACCGTATCACATGGAAGGTATATGTAAGAGCATTTATTGAAATTATGTTCTATTTATGATATAATTATCATCATTTAAATACAAAATTACACATTCCCTATTTCTATAATGATCATCAAAAAATATAAATGTTACACATGTGTATGTAGGACCTACTATTTCTAGAATTGTAATGTAGATCATTTTTTATAACCGTAATTCATAGTTATTTTTAAAATTATAAATCATGTATTAAATTATGATAATATATTTCTTATCATTTTATTTATGATGGAATAATTTCCCTTTGACCATATTCAACACACATGTGTCATTCTGAATTAATGATCAGAGAATCCTCTAAACAGTCAACATTCACATACCAAAATAAGTAATTTAATGAATCATAAAATTAAATATATTTAATGTTTTATGTATAAGATATTAAAATTATAAATTTTAATAAATAATAAAATAATAATTTATATATTTTTATAATACGTGAGAAAAAATACATCCACGCTAGGCCATGGATTGGGGTATGGGTTTCCATCTCAAAATATCTTTATTTATGATGGATGTTCTTAAATACAACTATTTTATTTTATATATTTTATATAGTACCAATTTTTCAAAGTATGTCATGAATTATTATTAATATATGGAATTTAATGTTACAATACACCGACCTCATTCCTTTGAGTCATGATTCCAATGTTACGAAAGTATTAAGGGTTTATGCTTCAATATCATTTTAATTGGGGTTGATTATGGTTGAATTTCCACTGAAGTAAATTTATTTTATCATTGTTTAATAAAAAAATTATACTTTATTCACCTATATTTATTAAAAAAATTTCATTTAAATGTACCAGTTTCCAGTTTTTGGTACTTGAAATTATTGAGAAATTTTTTTAATAAAATATTATTTCATTTATACCTTTGGTCTAAAATAAATTTTCTATAATAATACATGTTTACTAAAAATGTTTTCAATAATTATTTTTAATATTAAGAAATGAATTATTAAAATACATTAACCCATATATTTATTTTAAAAATTATTTTAAATTGATTCTTTCCATAATTTTATGAATGAGGCAGTTTTTGACTATCTATATTAAATTTCAAATTAATGCTTTTCAACTAATACAACCTATAAAAAATTACCTTTCGTCATTTTATTCTCTGTTTAATTTATTATTCTACATGTTATATTCAGTTAATATGATACAAAAAATATATTTTTAATGTTATTTTTTCAATATTGATTTCAAATGTAGTAAGTTTATCTTCCTCAATAATATTTTTCTTATTTATTTAATTTATTTTTCATCATCAATGAAAATAATTATTAGTGTTTTGGAATGATTATAAATTTTGTATATATGTTTGATACATTTATAAATTCCCCATTATCCAATATTTTAATGGTGTAATGCAAGAATTTTTTTTATTTCTCAAATACCTTTATTATGAAATTTCCATTGATTATGATATGAGGAAATATTATGTAACTCATTTTATTTCCATGGTTAATTCTTATGGTTATGACTTATTAATAATTTCCATATGTTAATAACAGATGAAAGTACATGAAATTTATGTGACTACTGATCCTAAAATTATATATCCCTCCAATTCATTGGGTAATGTTTTAGTCTAATTAGACATTGTGAATGGAACTAGCGAGTGGACCTAATCCATTTTTTGACTCTATCCATCATGTGATGTAGTCTCATAATTTATCCTCGACTTATTTTTATTCCGTGAATTATGTTCCTACCACATTTCCTATGATTTAAGGATATTAAGATTCCATTTCTTTTACATTATTTTTCCATGTGATTTCTCATGTGCCTTCTCTTTTTTGATATCATGTTATACCTTTGACTAAAATATTTGGCTTCTTTATGATGTTTATATCCTTACTATGATTTTTATCTCCTCCCATTTGACTATGTATTTTTCTATTTTCCCATTAATTTTTTAGAGATCGAGATTATTTTTGATATATTAGGAACCTAGTATTCCAATGAAACTAAAACTCGCGATATATAGTTTTTAATTAATTGATATTTTGGTTTTAAATAATGCAATTATAAGTGTAAAATTCATGGGTTTCTATGTCTTGTATCATAGTGATATTTTAGTTAACCTTTTGAATATACTATGAGAAATAAATTAGTATGAATGTTGAGGCTAAGTATAAGGATAGTACTAGGTATATAAAAATATCATGGACTAATGGGGAAGTATAGAGATAGTTGCTTCCAAAAATTACATCCCCTTCAAGATACTAAAGTTATAAATAATTATAGAATAGATTTACCAAGGGGTAATAACTCTGAAAAATTGATGGTCGGGTTAGAATTGGGAATTACATAGTACATGATAATTAGCCATACTGTGAAACTATTTTGAAAATATTAGGGGTTATGTTTTTGAAATTGACAAACACATTATGGACCATTATGAAGGAATTAAAAAAATTATTATGTTAAGAAAAATAATTGGAATAATTATCATTGATAAAACATAATTGATACATAATGACAAATAATTTTGGTTAAAGCTATAATTTATAAGTCATCCCATTTTAATTTTTAATATTTTATTTTTAATGTTAAATTATTATAATAATTTTTTTATCATCATATATAATGGTGAGAATTAGGGGAAATAATACCAACCGTTAATCTAATAGGAAACATAATTTTTTCCCTAAGAAGATGCCTAATGGGATTGGTTTAAAATTTATGCATATTATAATTATTATAAATGATCTTTTTGAAATTATGATTTAAAACTAGGATATAATTAAATTCCCAAACACAAAAAAAATAATGATGGAGTCTCTTGGAAGATCCAAAGATAAATATGATATATAAAAGAAAATTCAATTTCCTCTTTGTAAAAAATATGGGAATATAAAACATATAAAATTCCATAATATAATTAGAAGAAGAGTTGTTTGTAGAAAAAGATGAATTGCTAAGAAGATATGAAGAGCATGGTTTAAAATATACTAGGAAATAAATTTAATCATATGGTGACACTAATGGTTCAATGCCTTAAATATGTGAAATTTGGACATTATCTGCTTCAATGACCTAATCCAAATCCTAATTACTAATGGAATATTTCATGATAATCATTTAAGTGGAATGATTGATGTTTTTGGGTTTTTGGAACTCAAGAATCATATTATTTATGTTTTAATAGAAATCATATTCTGGTCACAAAATTCTTGAATCATCAATGTATTTTTCTTTACAATGTTTATTTAGGGATTTTCGAAAATATTTTGAATTTTACTAATGAACTAGAAGGATTATTTAATTATATTCTAGTTTTCTATGGAAAACGAAAATACTATGGAAGTGATAATCTTGGATAATTATTTGATGCTGAGTTAATTATGGATAAATAAAAGTTGTTGATTTTTTGGACAATAATGTGGTGAATAGAAATCATTTGGGGTAAGAAAAATATTAGAAGTGTTATTATTTAATATATTCATAATATTCATGCTAATGTTATATGTTCATGGTGATTTCTGAATATGATCAACTCATAATTTTTTTCCATATTTTTAGAAAAGGGAAAATAATCATGCTGGTTAATAAACCATCACATCTAATAAGTTCATGGGGCATGAACCTATAACCAAAGAGGTATATGGGTGAATAATCTACCACTAGAATATGTTTTATACAGGATAATATGTAAAAAAATCATAAACATTTTGGTTGAAAAATATTATTTTGAATTTAAGAAAAAATATTAAAGTAGTTTTATATTTTTATTTATTCGGTTTATGTGGTGATTAATGATAATTTAGGAAATTACTTTTTTGGTTGAGATATATATATATATTAGTTTTAACATTAATGATAATTTGAGAAGAAAAAAATTATGTTTTTGGATATGTAACTTAAAGGGTGTGAGATAATTTTTGAGATTAAAAACTTTTTTTTATGCTGAGGTTATTGAATATATTTTAGAAAAATGGAAGCTTATTTATGTATTGATCTTTGTTTAACATTTTTCTTATTGTTTAATTTTACAGATTAATATATTCATATTCTTTTTTTATAATATCATATCTTGTGCTGACTATTTTTGTTTTAGTAAAGACAAGAGGATTAACTTGTTAATATTTTATGAATCTTATGACCTGTAAAAATTTAATTTTAGTGATTTATCAATAAGAAAATTAATATTTGATATCCATTCATTATAGTAATAGATGAATCTAAAAATTAAGAAAAAAACTAAAGGATGTAATTATGATAATGAAACAAAAAAGATATCAGGTATGTATATTTTAAGGTACTCATTATATTGATAGAAAAAAGAATCCCACAACACTTGGAAAGGGATCATGAAACAATGTTTTGTACATATTACATTATTATCTAACGAATCAATGATCTTTTAATTCATTATAGATTTTTGTGTTTGTGGTAGTTGAAATTTCACTAATCATTCATGTTCAGGTGATCATTGATCTCTATTAATCTCCATCATTGTTTATGATTTTATTCAATGTACATGTTCTCACATAAAACCAATTTTTCTCCCCTATTTAAACATATTTATATGATGACCTTAATATTTCATTTTCCCAATTTTTTGGAGGATGCATTATAAACCCCTTTTATGATATGGGTTTACCATAATAGAAATTCCAAATTTCCAACAATTTATTACTGGGCCAAAATAATATTAAAATGACGTAATTTATTTAAGGGGTGTTAATTTGACACCATAAGAAATTAGAATATATTTATCTTTAATAGAATATTTCATTTATTTCTGAAGTTATATGAAACACTTAGTTTAAAAAACCACTATATAATATTAGAATATTATTATTTAATGTTGATCAATATAATGTAGTCATTGAATAATTGGGTATGAATAGTATTAACTACATTATAAAAAATATATAAATTTCATAAAAAATGTAAATTTGTTTAAATTTTTTAATAAATATGTACTCATCTTTAATATTGATATTTTATTCTACAAAAAATGATTCAAAAAAATTTATTTTCATTTATTTTATATGAAAATATTATAATTAGTTTTTGAAAATAATAGATGCGTAATTTTATAAAATTAATAAAATCTATGAAATTAGAATCGTGATATTAATTAGGGTGAAATTTTTGGATTTTTTTGGAAAATACAGATTGTTCTTTGAATCTTAGATAATTCATATTTTTTATAAAATTATCATTTAATTTTAATAAATTTCTTATATTAAAAGTACTATAATTATTTAATAATATTTAAAAGTTACATAATAATAATTTATTTATATTTAATCCAATTAATTTATTATATATCATCATTATAATGAAGTGTATGATAAATTTATTTTTAGGCATTAAATGACTTTTTTTTCTCAAAACTAGTTTAATGTTCATAATGGTTATTGATTTTAAATAAATAAAATAGTCTCTATTAAGTAAATATATATATAATTTTATATTATATATATTTATATTAATTTATGTTTATTTAATTATTAATATATATTATATCAATATTATACGATCTGCATATGCTTCAAAAATGCATTTCTTTAAAAACATATTATTCAACAAATATACGGGTTTAATGTTAAAATATATTATTCCACTCATGAAAATTTAATTTGATAAATTTTTTCCTATATTTGGGATAATAATAATTGAATTTATATAATAATTTTAACAAAAAAATCATAGTGATTAGAAAAAAACAGTAACACAATATGTAACACAGAAAAAAATAAAAAATGGTAAAAGTGAGTAACCTTGGGGGTAAATATGAGTAATTGTTCAGAACATGTTTATTTATAATTTTTTTTCATTTTTATCATATTTATGATTCTAACACAATTTTATTTTTAACTCTTGGATTCACTTTGATTGAGAGTGACTTGCTATTATTAAATAGTTTTTTTGTATTTACAAGATTTCAATTCCATTTCCCTTCTAAAAGGACACCCATATCTTCTCTGTTATATTTATCCAAATCCCATTGGTTCATACCATACCATCCCATATAACTTACTTACTTCCCTACCTATATCCTAGAATCATTGGTTTGATCATAAATTCAATCTAGGAAGGATTTTTGTATAATCATAAAGTGGTGGTTGGAAAAAGATATAATAGTCTTCACTAAGATCATTCTATCATATTCTTGTTTTAAAACATAAAATTATTTCATAAAATTAAAATATAAATACACTATTATATCATATATACATATATTTTATTATAATTATTTCATAATTTCTATTCGACTTTGCTTCCATTAAATCTAAAACTAAACTATCATTCCTATGTATGGAGGACTACCACCTCACAAACCGTTATAATTCATTTCCATAATTGCAACTATTTTTAACATCAAATGATGAATTTAATATTTATATATAATATTCATGAAATATTAATTATTATTGAAAATTAATATATCATATAATTTGTTACCATACCTTCCATTGAAAAATGATAACATCATTCATCTGTATAGTGGACTACCGCTATGTGGAGCAAGGTGATTCATATTTTTTATTACTGCATCATATGAATTGTATATATAAGAGTACTAAAATAAATAATATTATTTTTATGATATTATGATCAATTTTTTTTTCATAAAATATAAATTATCTTCTTTTCATCATGATCATTGACAAATGGAAACGTTACACATGCATGTTTATGATCAACATATCAATGAATGTAACGCAGTTCATTTTTAATGACCATAATTCATTGTTATTTTCAAATGTATAATTAATTTTAAAAAAAAATATATTTAATAATTATTATTATTGATATGATGGAATAATTCTCCTTTGACAATGGTTAAATCATTGATGTCGTCTTGAAATAAGGAACTAAGCATCCTAAAGACACCCATCATAGAAAAAACTAATTAATTAATAAAATATTTCATTAAAATAATTTGAGTAAATGGGTTATGTATATGTTATTAATCATGAAACTTTTTCCTGATAAAAAATAATTGATATAATATTTTTATACATCTGATAAATAACATACATTACTATCCTAGACTCGAGTTGAGGAATTATGTATCTAAACATTTTTATTTGAAAAACATGTTCGTTTAAACAGGAAATATTTTTTTTTTCATGTATATAATTATCATTTTCATATTATATATTGAATCATAAATAATGCATGGTATTTTTGGATAAAATGCAATAACTTACTTTACAATGGTTATGATTCAAAAGTTACAATGATGAAAAGTTTTAGGATTCAATATAATTTTAATTGAGATTGTTTATGAATGAATTTATATTGATGGAAGTTATTTGATTATAAAATAAAATCAATTAATTTTATTCTCCCCAGGTTGATTACAAATTTTTAATTCAATATTACCATTTTATTTTATTAGGTACTTAAAAAAATTATAAATTTTTTTTCTAAAAATAAAACATCATTTCTCTCTTCGTTCAAAAATACATTTTCCTTCAAAATCCATGTTTTCTAAAAATGTATTATATAATATTTTTAATATTATAAAATTATTTATTGAAGAAATTTTATCCTTTTCTAAATTTAAAATTTTATATAAAATGAATCATCACATCATTTTACAAACAAGACACTTTTTAAATTTCCATACAATATCTGAAATTAATGTTTTTTAACTAATACATAATGTACATAATTATTAACCATAATTTTTATTTAAGCATAATTTATATGTTTTGAATTATATTTTCAAATAAAATTATTCCCACAATATTTTTTGAAATCTATTTTTTTAAAACATATTATCTATATGAAAATTTTATTTTCATCATGTATTTTTATATATTTTTTTATGTATTTCTATTAATTAGTGACAAAAACCATTAAGGGTATTGAAAAATATTATTATATATATATAAAAATATTAATGGTTGCTGGATGATCTTTTTACCATTGGATTTATGTGGGTTGGGGATTGGAATATTTAGTCTTGTAAAAATTTGGACCGCATTTGATCCAAACCAAAAAACCAAGAGCTCGTACGAACCAGCCTACCATGTGTATGTGGGTCAATTTTGAACATAAATTTTAAGTATTATTATGATTATTTATTCGTGAAAAATAAAAAAATTTATTTAATATAGAAAATTAACATGAGTGTGCAAAAATATCATTCATGTTTAATTCAAACATATATAAATCATAGAGAATAACATCTCATATTGGTTATTGAACCCGATAGTCATATTATTCTCTGTATGGATGATACATTTGATTATTTTGAGTGTGGAACCAAATTACTATTCATGACAGAAGCATTAAAAAATTTATGTAATAATTTAGATAAAATATGTAAAATAATAACCTTTTTTCTAATACAACAATTTACTTTTGTTTTGATTAATGTATATTAATTTTATTATTATAATTTTGTATTTATTATTATTTATTTATTTTTATGAAATTTTAAAATGAAAATTAATAAATAAATTTTTTAAAATAAAATATTCATTAATATATGATTTTTATTTTTAAAAATTAGAATAAAATCATGCAATTAAATAAATATAACAACAATTATTTCATTTCATCAATATATATATATATATTACATTTCGTTTTTAATAGTTACATATATAAAATTTAGAAAAAATATAAATAATAATTAGTTATATTAAACAAAATTATATGATACTATTATGCATTAATGTATTTTTATTGAATATCTAAACATGAATTTATTTTAAATTTATTGATAATCAAGTCTCTAATATATATTTTTAGTTTAATATTTTAGTTGAAATTTTTAATACATAATTACAATGGTAATAATAAAATTCCACATCAATGAAAATATAATTGAGAGATTTATATTAGGTATTTAAATGATAATTTTATCTATAATTCTCAAAGGAAACTTATACATAGGGTTTCTAGTGTAAATTTTCAATGTAATTTTATGATGAAATTAAATATTCTTATTTATATATCAATATATTTTTATTATAGGTTTAATTTGATGTTTTTAGTTGATTTTTATAGTAAAATTTCCTAATAAAAATTTTAGATGTAATTCTACAGTGAAAATATACATATTCCATTTATTTTTTTTATATAAACATTTTAATTTGAACAGAAAAATATAATATGCTTGTTTTTCATGGAAATTTTCACTAAAAAATTCTAGTGTTTGTTTTCATTAGAAGACTCATTAGTAAATTTATGCCTCAAATTTTAATAGAAAAGTAATATTATTCATATGATAATATATTAAATATTAAAAAATGTTCATGAAATTATTTTATAATTTTTTAATCAAAACTTAAATTAAATTTTAAAAAATAATATGGAAACATTCATTAGAAATATAGGTACAAATTTGAAAAAAACATTACTTGTGTAAATCAATACTAAATGTTTCAAATGAAATTTTTTAATGAATATTTATAGTTAATAATATTTATTTATTTATTTATTTTAGTTTTAATTGTTGTAAATTTAAAATTCTAATTAATGTACTAAGATATCCTCATAGGATGATTGAATGAAAATTAAAACTATAAATTTCTAGTGAAAATTAGCAATGCTAACTTCTTGTGAATGTTTCCACTAAAATATTCCATAAAAAAATTGTAATTCATATTTTTTGTGAAAAAATATATTATTTATTTATGTATTTATGTATTTAGACTAGAAATTTAAGAATTCATTTATTATGGAATTTTTTAATCCAAATTTTTCAGTGAAGATTTATGTGGAGATTTAAATTAATTTTTCATTGGGAATTTTTAGTAATTGTTTTTATGTAAAAAATAGAAATAAATTATTTGGGTAAAATGTTTTATTTTTTTATTAATATAATTTAACTATAATTTTTAGTGAACATTTTGAAGGGTAATATTATTTGGAAATATAAAAATTAAATTCACTGTGGATGTTCTACAAGAAATATAGAGGGATGATTTTCATTATATATTTTTTATATACATATAACAAATAAAATATATTGTAGTGAAAATAGGCTTAGGATCCGGTTGATCCCTATCATAATAAAATAATTAAAAAACTAGATAAAGTGTCAGAGCAATGGGTTTATAAAGACTTGAATAAAAAACATCTTGCACATCCAAATCAACAAGATGATAATAGAACTCTGGAATAATATATGACCATTCTATGGAGACCTCCAAAACTGCCATCATTGATAGAGAATCTGCAACCTGATTGGCCTCTCTGTACACATGAGTGACATCCAGGTGAATGTGTTCTATCATCTAAAAGAAATAAATCATGAATGTAAGTATTTTCCATGAAACAAATCTGGAATGAGTGTTGAGTATCTGTACCGCAAATTTGGAGTCAGATTCCACCGAAATATGTCTCCAGCCATAATGACTGGCATACCTAATCTCTTTAATAATTTCCCACAACTCACCCTCAATTGATATACCATTGACCATGTAATGGAAGAACAATCCCACATCAAAACATCGTTATGTGAGAAATATGCCACCACAACTTGAGGGTCCAGGTTCAACCGATGCTACCCCATCATTATTCACCTTTAGCCAACATGGAATCCGAGGGATCCATCAAATTGTCTTCAAAAAAAGAGGTTTCCTAGCCTTCCCTGTAACACCAAAGGATTTCATAATAACAAATCAGATAGCTCATTTTTCATTGTACCATGGTGTAGCTAGGATGATATCAAAACATCCCTATATATAGAACAAAATAAATCTTTAAAAGAGGGGAATTGACTTCAAAGGAAGCACCATTGTGTGCCTATCATATATCTAAGAAAGCATTAGCAGTGGTAGTGAGGTGGATAGTTCCAACATTCTCACACAACTGACCACTCTAGACAGACAATAAAAGAGCCTCATAGTTTTTCCTAGCCATTAGAATTCCAAACACAACATGTATATGTAGCCAAAACCTTCAAGATAAACAACATAAATAATGGTGTGAGTAATAGATCCGTCCTCTCACAATTGTAGGTAGAAAACCGAAGAAAGGTTTATTCCCAATTTCGGATGCAACACTTGTGTTTTCAATCATCCCTTCCACAAACTCTATAATAGCATGTAACAAGAAGGTTAAATAAAGAACGTGATGAAAATTATCATCCAAACAGGAGTGCTGGAAGTTCCTTCATACAAATGCCTATAAAACTCCCACAAAGAAAAGAATCTATTGGATTTGGGGGGGGGGTCTGAACTTAAATATCATAATCAGAAAAGGCATAGCGCTGTATTTTTCATTAGATATCAATAGCTATACAACCATTAAACTCATCTGATACATGTGCACCAACAAAAGTAAATATCTCCATGGTAAGGGGCACATTCGTTATGGTATTTAAGGGTACACCAAGCCATGGATTGGACCAAACATTCAACTTGGAATTTTTTCAAACCATCCATTATTAGAAGATAATAATCTGATGATATGAATTCTTGAGATAACGTGAAGTGGGTGAGAAGACGTGCAGTGAATAACTACTTTACAGATTGTAAAGAATCATATTATTGAAAAATTCCAGAGAAATGTCATCAGAACTCAAAAGGTTCCAAGTGAATTTACACAATAAGGAATCATTAAAATACATAAGATCCTTAACTCACAAACCTCTCATATCAATAGGTTCTGTAATCCCATCCCAAGACACATTAATCAAATTTAGTTCATTGATGGATCGTTTCCATATAAAGATCATGATTAAAAATTGTAACTCCTTAATTAGATTTCTAGGCCATCTATAGATTGAGAAGGCATAGTGAATCATTTATGTGATAACTGAATTAAAAAGGAAACCCATCCCAACCATAGACATGTTATTCATTTTCTATATGGAATGTAGAGAAATAATTTTAGAGGATATGTTATCAAGACGAAATCTTTTTAATATACCCCAAAATAAGGGTAACCACAGATAGGTGAATGAAAAAGATCTTTTTTGACTCCATGCTTTCTGGTAATTTTGTTTTTATTATGAAGAGGCATACTTATAACGAACCAATGTTTTGAAATGAAATTTCCCTTCTTATTGAAATGTCATAAAATCACATGAATACACAACATAATGAACTAATAAGTGCTCAGTTACCTTTAAACATATGTTTGTCTCTTCTGTGCTGGAAATTTTAAAAATTTAACATACATGATTGTGGTCAAGATGATTTTTGGAGTCTAATGAAACAAAAATAATTTTCAGTGAATTGTAACATAGACTTGTGAATATTAACCTACCCTTATGAATATTAATATGACCCTTGTGAATATTAAATCATCCAACATAAGAGTAACCATACCCATGAATAATTAAATAAAATTTTGACATCTTAGAATGTGACAATTTGACCTTAGTAAATGTTTGGGTATTTTGTAAGTCATAAATAATTTTTTATAATAAATTAATTTATTTAAAAGAAAATTTATCTTCTTAAAATGTGTTCATTAATAATAAAATCAATGACTTATAATTTTTAGATTATTTTATAAGACCCTACATAATTTTTGAAGGCACTATAAAATCAGCTCAATTTTAAAAATTATATTTAAGTATATTTTTTAAATTAAATATTAAATAAATATTATTTAGAAATTTTTTTTAGAAAATGTAATTCTTTTTTGGATTATAAACTTAAAAAAATGTTTCGGGTAAATTTTTGTGATTTTTCTAAAATACATGAATTTTTGGTGAATAGTAAAATAAATTAATTTACTATATAAATACATTATAATTAAAACCCACTATTCATGACATCACCAGTGATGTATGCACCCGAATCTAGATATCACATTCCTTATTTACGATTCTTGGTCATGAATGACTTACTATTCCTTGTCTTATGAGGAAATAATAAATTAATGATTATAATATTATGAAATCCCTCCTCCCCTCCACTATAATAACCACCCTTCACTCCCTCTTCTCTCCACTCCTCTAAAGCCTTGTTCTTTTCCATTATTCTGCCCAAATTTCTCCCCAAGGTCATCCCCCACTTCTAAAAGCTCTCATCCTCCTCACGATACCAAAACCTCTCCCTTTAAGATGTTCTCAAAGAAGGAATTCTCAAGAGGTAAATTCCTCTTCCCAATTTCTTATTTTCTTTTATGTTATTTTATTTTTTATTTCTTTCCTCACCTCCCTTCACCATAATATTATGGTAAATCCAGTAACATAAATTTACCGTAATTTCTTCATGCCAGTGGTATATTTTATTATATTCTACTTTTCCCAACCCTTTTATTTGAATGAAATGAAAGCACTATTTGAGATGTGCTAATTTAGCACATTCAAGGACAAAAATTTATCAATTTCTATTAATTTCATTAATTCTGGTCATGAAACCATTTGAGTTGTGGTTGAACCAGATTATTATATATTTAATATATCCTATTTTTGGTTTTAAAATCATTTGGTACAAATGGAATTATGTTATAAATCAGAACACATTTTTGGTAATCAAATCCACCCATTAACAAAAACGGTTATCACTATGGTTATATATAAATAATCAAATTCACTCTAAGTAATGTAAATAAAAATAAATAAATGTAATCTTATTTATATGGACTAATGAATATAACTTCAATTCTAGAAAACCACTTTCATCTTTCTTATAATCCAAACTTGAATATAAGTGAACCTATCTTTTAAATACAAGTAAACAAACGAGCACAAACATTTAAATTGAACATTGTAACTAATCATAAATAATTTCAATGAACTATAAAGGGTTATAATAAAAAAATTGAATATAGAAGAGTTTCTGAACTTATTAATAAATAATCCTAATTTGTTTATTCATGTAATTAATAACAATTGGAGAACACCAATGGATTTAAGGTAAGGGATCCTCCCATTTTTACTCATAATCAAGATTGTTCTCTATGTTATGCCTTTTGTGTAATACCAAGTGATGGGGTATGTTTATACACCTTCCCCAAACTACCCTAATGTTTTATATGTTATGAGAAACCCCTTATCTCTCTCATAAAGTCCTCTTAGTTACACTTGATACCATGCCAACAAACCATGATGGATTCTACCCGAACATCCATTATTCCTTTGGGTTGCTCTATCTTTTTTTTACCAAAATTTTCTTGTCTTTTCATTTATGAAGAACATAAAAATTATGATTATATACTCCAAACACATGTTCCAATATCTATCTCTCATTCTCTTTGAGGGATAGACATGCTTTTAAGTGAATCTATCTTCGACACATCCCAATAAGCACACTCGTTTTAAAGGAACTTCCCAAACATTTACCAAATTTTAGTGCACTATGTATTCTATTTTAAGACACCAGTATCTTTGTAAATTATATATTTTTATTATGAAATTTTTTTTGGTTAAATTATGGTTTTATATAAAATAATGTCTTCTTTACTATTCAAAAACCTGTATAGTATTTTCCTTAAAACTGCACAAAAGTTTTTTAATGCTTATGTTTCTAAAATACATTTAACATATGTTGTCATTTATTTTTGACACCACATACAAAGTTATATTCAAATTTTTCTCTATGAACTTCCATGTATTTTCTAATTCTTTCATTATATGGACACTTTCATGATACACCCATTGGTTTTAATTTATGTCATGATTGTGGTGCCCATTTATTTCTATGGGTACCCATATGTTTTTGTATGGTTGATTATATATGGTTTTATATGTGGTAAGAATATTTTTGTGCAAGAATATTCATGAAAATGTCTAGATGGGTTACCCCAGATTGCGGTACAATGCATTGGGTAAGGTTATGTCTCATGAGTTGTGATGTGAAAAGGGATTGGCGGTTTTCCTTGACCCGTAATGAAATGGGAAACAAGATTGGCAGTTAGCCTTGACCCATACTAAAAAAATGATTTATGATTCTGCGACATTTATATGATTCCATGTTTATATGATCCCATGCATATATTAAATTATTTTATAAGATTCATGCTTTGGATATAATTCGGTCATGACTCCAAACACATGTGCTTGATATGTATCCTTATGTTCATTACCTTACTGGGTTTTTTAGCTCATCCATTTGTTCATGTGATACCTAGGGTACCCTATGAAGATGTAAGAGATCAAAGGAATTTAGAATCTACTTAGGGAGATTAAATAAAGTTGTTTTTTAGCCGTATGTTTTATGTTATATGTACCTAGTCTTCCCAGACAATACACTTAATGATCCTTGGATCGTACTCTAATGATTAATTATGATTAAAATCATGAAATGATTTATATAAAAGGCTTGGTTTTCTATAGTTGGTATTGTAGGATGGTCTAGTTATTTATAGAGATTAGGAATAGACAAAATTGTGAGAAATATAAGGATGAGAATAAGTATAAGAAAATAGTCCTACATTTTAGTGAGTATACAATATGTGGTTTATCAAGAAAATACATCCATGTCTGGATACGAGCAGGTAGAGGCAGCTCTGGAACATATTTATATAGGGGTAAAATCTGAAAACACTATATTGATCTAGACTCGAATGGGAACTGGTGAATGATAACGTGCCTTGCTACACTCTTGGTTACGACACTCCAGGGGGATATGCTTCAGTAGATTCACGAGCATAGTACAAATCATTATTAAGGGACAAAAAGAATCCAATAAGAATATATGTTATGAAATTGCTCAAGGATAACCTAGATATAATCCTAAGGAATCACAAGTTAGGATATACTTTTTCTTTATAAGTTCATAATTTAATGTTCTGTGTTATTTATGATCAATAGATATGTGTTCAAGAACTCTAATTATACGTTCTTTTTCATAGTTAATAGTGGAAAATAGAAGAATATATTCCAACAACCAATGTGATAGGAAATGTGATGACTGCCCTAATGACATGCCAGATGTGATGGAAGTGGGTGCTCAAAACTTCATGGAAGTACTTGCTGAGCTGGCTCGAGTTATGAATAATAACTTCAATAAGGTGGAACATCCCCCTCGTCCATGGAAAGGGAAAGTGGATGGAGAATACTTCATGTTTCAAAGGCCTTCCATGTTTAGTGGGTCTTCTGATCACCTCCTCATATAACAATGGATTAATTCCGTTGAAAATATTTCCTATGTCCTCTAATTCTCGGAAGAAGAGAAATATGTACTAGCAGTCTATCATTTTGATGGGGAAGCTAATAAGTGGGAGACACTGATCAAGAATACAAAGTCCCAAGAGGAAATTGATTCCAAATAATTGGAGTAATTCAAGAGGATGTTTTTCAACAAATATTTTCCTTGATCCCTCCGTCTCATGATGGAAATAGAGTTCCTTAGAATCAAGTAGAATAAAGATGAGTCCATCGAGGCATATGAAGCGAACTTTACAAGGATTTCATGGTGCACCTCTGGCTTTGTCATGAACATTGAAAGTAAGTTGGATCGCTTATTTAGAGAACTAAAGTCGAGTCTACAAAATTTTTTGGTGATTAAAGACTTCAAAAATTACGAGGAGATTGTCCGTTGTGCCCTCAAGGTTGAAATGGAGATTGGAGACTCATTGTGATATCATGGTCCTAGTGACAATAAGCAGAAAATGGAGAAAAACATGGGTGGTTCATCAAAATAATACCATAATGGAAAGAATCCTCACTTTCCCCTTTGCAAAAATAGTGGGAAGAAGAATCATGGTGATTGTCTCAAGGGAACGGGGAATTTCTTCAAATGCAGAATGTTTGGTGATCTGGCCAAGAACTGCCGAAGGGATATGAAAAATCCTTCTAATGTTGAAGAAGAATGGAAGGCTCAGATCAACAGTCAGCCTTCAGTGCAGTGTTATAACTGCAAGGAGCTTGATAATTATGCGAACAATTTCACTAAGATAAGGGTTGTCAGAGGTAATCAACAACAACCTCCAAAGCAACACGGAAGGGATTATGTTATCACTACTGCTGAGGTGGAGCCAAAAATTATGTGGTGATAGGTACGCTTGTTATTCATTGAAGAATAAAAAACGTACTATTTAATTCTGTTTCTAGGAATTCTTTCATATTTTGCATGTTTTGTAGAACTATTCAAACACCACCTCAAAATAAAGGAAATGTGATCTGTGAGAACAGTGAATGGGGAAATTATTCCATACATGGTTTATAACTCCTCCCCGGTTAATGTTTGTGTACAGAAACTCCCATCAAGTCTTGTCATACTTCGTTTAGAGGAGTTCGACGCAATCTTGGGCATGGATTGTATATCTTTGTTCAAGGACAACATCAATTTTCAGGAAAGGGAGATCACTATTCACATCCCAAAGCATCCTTTGATTATTCACATGTGTAAGGAGGAAGATGAGTCTCTTTTAGAATCTGAGTCTCATGTTTGGATACTACTTCCATGTGAGAAAGAATATCTAGATCAAATCATTGGGAAAATGGATAGAATCATTCTTGAAGACATGCCCATCATGAGGGATTACACTAATGGATTTCTCGATGAGTTGTCTGGTCTTCCTCCTAACCGAGTGGTTGAGTTCTCAATTGAACTTATCAATGGATCTCTTCCAATATCAAAGACACCATACAGAATGGAAACAAGAGAGCTAGAAGTGCTCAAGAAGCCATTACAGGAGAATATGGAGAATTGTTTTATATAGATGAGTGCCTCATCCTGGGGTGCTCCAGTCCACTTCATCAAGAAGATGGATTGATCATTTACCCTCTTCATTGAATTCCATGGGCTCATTAAAATCACAATAAAGAACAACTATCCCCTTCCATGGATAGATGACTTGTTCGATCAGCTTCGTGGGACCAGTTATTTCTCTAAGGTGGACCTTCGGTTAGGATATCACCAACAAAAGGTGAGGAAGGAAGATATTCCCAAGGCTTCATTTCAAACGAGGTATGGACAGTATGAGTTAATAGTGATGTCCTTCGGACTCACTATGATCTGACAATATTAATTGATTTAATGAAAAGATTCTTTAAAGATTACCTATTCAAATTTTTGGTGGTCTTTATTGATGATATAATGATGTACTCC
The DNA here is from genome assembly GCA_963277665.1 of Viscum album. Lineage (NCBI taxonomy): Eukaryota > Viridiplantae > Streptophyta > Magnoliopsida > Santalales > Viscaceae > Viscum > Viscum album. Next base: position 1,698,865,219 of record OY728137.1, on the reverse strand, counting down.
AAGACCAAGGAGGAATAAGAGGATCATTTGGAAACTGTGTTAAAAACTTTGATAAGGGAGAAGTTGTATGAAAATTACAGTAAATGTGAGTTCTAAATGGAGGAAGTATCATTCTAGGGGCATGTTATCACCTGGAAAGGGATATCTGGGGACCCTTACAAGACAAAGGAAATTGAAGAGTGGACGAGGCCAACTTCTATAATGGAGATCCACATATTTTTAGGTCTAGGTGGGTATTATCGACGATTCATGAAGAATTTTTCACAATTGTCAAACCCAATGGCCAAGATGACACAAAAGGGAGTAAAGTTCGTCAAGACACAAGAATGTAAAGATTGTTTCAAAGAGTTGAAAAAGTGTCTTATCACTACGCCGGTACTCACAATCCCTTCATGTGGAGAACTATTTGTGGTGTATAGTGATGCTTCTAAGAATTGATTATTCTGGGTGCTAATGAAAAACGATAAAGTGATAGCTTATTCATCAAGGCTGATGAAAATTCAGGAGAAAAACTATCCCACATATGATCTAGAGCTGGAAGCCATGATTTTTCCTTGAAAATATTCCAGCATTACCATTTTGGTGAGAAGTGTGACATAAACACTAACCACAAGAGCCTAAATTATATATTCACATAAAGGGAGCTCAACGTGCCACAAAGGAGATGGTTATAGATAATCAAGGATTACGATTGCCCTATTAACTACCATCATGGAAGGGAGAACAATGTAGCTGATGCTCTAAGTGGAAAAGAACGTGCTACTCTATCCATGTTTCATATTGAGAAAGACCCTATATTCTTAGATATGAAAAGAATGGATTTCGAAATAATAAGGGAAAGGGATACATCCTACCTTGCCCAAATTATTATGACACCATCTATCCAGGAGATGATTAAGGAAGAACAAAGGGTTAGTGTGGAGATACAAAAGAGGGTGAATGCAGTAAACGAAGGGAAGCTACAAGAGTTCTATATTGATGATGATGGTGTGATTCAGTTTGGAACCCGGCTTTGTGTGACTTCATCTCCTGGGTTAATGAAAGAGATATTGGATATTGCATGTAGCTCAACATTTTCTATCCATAGTGGGATTACCAAAATGTATTGTGATCATTGAGAACACTTCTAGTGGAATAACATGCAGAAGGAGATTGTGGAATATATATCCATGTGCTTGGTATGTCAGCAAGTTAAATCTAAGCAACAAAAGTCCAATGGTTTGATGCATCCATTTCCTATACCCATGTGGAAATGAGAAAACTATTACTATGGACTTTGTCACGGGTCTCCTAAAGACTTCAAAGAGAAATAATGCGATATGGGTCGCGGTTGACCAAATCACCAAGGATTCCCATTATATTACTATTCAGGAAGATCTCTCACATGAACAACATGAAAAAACATATTTGAAGGAAGTGGTGAGACTGCATGGTGTTCCACTCTCAATTTTCTCTGACCGTGATCCGTGGTTCACATCCAAATTCTGGAGGATCTTTAAAATTATTTGAGTACTGAATTAAATATCAGCATGGCCTATCACCCCCAAACTGATGGCTAGTCTAAAAGAACTATTCAGATGCTTGATGATATTCTTAGATATTTCTCTCTAGAATTCAAAGGTGGATGGGATCAGCATCTCCCATTGGTTGAGTTATCATACAACAATAGATTCCACTCTCTTATTTAGATGGCTCCATATGAAACTATATATGGAATTCTTTGTAGAACTCAAACCTGTTGGGATGAAGTTGAAGAAAGAAATCTACGTTGACAAGATATTGTTCAAGAGATGAAAGAGAAGGTTCAATTCATCCAGAATCACATCAAAGCTACTCAATGTCGGAAAAAGAGCTATGATGACAACTGTTGAAAGGACTTGGAGGTTGACGTTGGTGATAAAGTCTTCCTTATAATATCTTCATGGAAGAGAGTCATGCGATTAGGGAAGAAGGGGATGTCAAGACCAAGGTATATTGGACCCTTTTATATCCTTGAACACATAGGAGCCATGGACTATCGGCTTGAACTTCCTCCGAATATGTCTATATTTCATGATTTTTTTCACGTATCACTGTTAATGAAGTACATACCAGACCTACCACATGTACTCTTTTCAGAGCTGGTACCGTTGGAGGATAATCTCTCTTACGAGGAGCAACCATTGATGTTCTTGGACCATAGAGAAAAAGTTCTACACAACAGTACTACTCATATTGTCAAGGTACAATGGAGAAACTATAAGTAAGAAGAAGTAAAATGGGAATTGTAGGATGAAATGAAGTAAAGGTACCCACACCTATTTTTGGTATAGAATGTAAAACAAAATACCGAGGGAGAAATTTCATAAGGGCGGAAGAATGTAACGACCCAAATATTTTCAATGGAATTTACCTTCTTATAAATATGTCATAAAATCAGATTATTAAAAAACATAATTAAATACTATGTGCTCAGTGACCTTTAAACATAATTTTTTTACTTTTGTGTTGGGAATTTTGAAAATCCGGCATACACGGTTGAGTTAAAGATGATTTTTTGAGTCTAATGAAACAAAAAAAATTTTTGGTGATTGTAACATACCATTGTGCATAGTAACCTACCCTTATGAATATTAATATGAACCTTTTAAATAGTTAATCATCCAATATAAGAGTAACCTTAACCATGAATAATTGAATAAAATTTAGACAACTTAGAAAGTGACAATTTGACCTTAGTAAGCATTTTGGTACTTTGTAAGTCATAAATAAATAATTATAATTAAATAATTAATTTAAAAGAAAAGGTATTTTATAAAAATGTGTTCATTAATTATAAAATAAATGTCTTATAGTTTTTAGATAATTTTATAATACCCTACAAATTTTTTGAAAGCACTATAAAATCAGTTTAAATTTTTAAAATTTTTTTAAGTAAATTATGATTTTAATTAAATATTAAATTAATAATATTTAGAAAATTATTTTAAAAAAATGCACATCATTTATAGATTCTAAATGTAAATAAATGGTTGGGTAAATTTTTTGGATTTTTCTAAAATACATGATTTTTTTTTGAATAGTAAAATACGTTAATTTTCCGTCTAAATAAATTATAATTAAAATCCACTATTCCTGGCATCAAAAGTCATGTAAGAACACGAATCCCGAACTCACATGCCTTATTTACTATTCTTGGTCATGAATGACTTAGTATTCATTGTCTTGTGAAGAAATAATAAATTAATGATTATAATATTATGAAATCTCTCCTCCCCTCCACTAGAAAACCCCCCTTCACTCCCCCTTCTCTCCATTCCTCTCAAGACTTTGTGCATTTCCATTATTCTTCACAAATCACTCCCAAAATTCCTCCCTAACGTCCAAAAGCTCTCAGCCTCTTCAAGTTACCAAAACCTCTCCCCTTAAGAGGTTCTCAAAGGAGGATGTCTCAAGAGGTAAATTCATCTTCCCAATTTCTTCTTCTCTTTTATGTTCTTTTATTTTTTATTTATTTCCTCAACTCCCATCACCATAATAGTATGATAAATCCAGTAACATACATGTAATGTAATTTCTTCATGATTTTGGTATATTTTATTATATTCTCTCCTATCCCTGCTCTTTTATTTGAATGAAATGAAAGCACCATTTGAGATGTGCTAATTTAGCACATTCAAGGACTAAATTTTCTCAATTTCTATTAATATATTTAATTATGGTCATGAAACCATTTGTGTTATGGTTTAACCAGAGTATTATATATCTAATATATCCTATTTTTGGTTCTGAAATCTTTTGGTTTGAATGGTATTATGTTATAAATCAAAACACATTTTTTTAATCAAATCCACAAATTAACAAAAATAGTTATCAAAATGGTTATATATATATATAAATTAGACTTCACTATAAGTAACTTAATTAAAATTAAAACCATGTAATCGCCAATTTATTAACTAAAAAATATAACTTCAATTCTGGACAACCACTTTCATCTTTCATAAAATCCAAACTAGAATACAAGTGAACCGATCTTTTAAAGACAAGTAAACAAACGAGCCCGAAAAATTAAATTGAACCTTGTAACTAATAAAAAAGGATTTGAATGAAAAAAAGGCTTATAAATAGTAAATTTAATATATAAGAGTTTATGGACTTATAAATTAATAAGCCTAATTTTTTTATTCAGGTCGTTAATAACAAGTGGAGAACACCAACAGATTAATGGTACGTGATCCACCCCTTTTAACTCATAATCAAGATTGTTATCAATGCTATTCATTTTGTGTAATACCAAGTGATGGGGTAAATTTATACAACTTCCCCATACCTCCCTAATGTTCTATAAGTGATGTGAAACCCATTTTCTATCTCATCAAGACTTCTTAGTTACACACGATACCATGTCAATAAACCCTGATGGATTCTACCCGAACGTCCTTTATTCCATCAGGTTGCTCCATCTTTCTTTTTACCAAAATGTTGTTTCCATTTCTTTTAGGTAGAACATAAATATTCTTTTTATATTCTCTAAACTCATGTTCCATGATCTGTCTCTCATTCTCTTTCATGGATATACATTCTTTAATGTGAATCTCTCTTTGATACTTCCCAATAAGAACACTCGTTTTAAAAGAACATCCCAAACTTTTACCCAATTTCAAGTGCACTCTATATTTTGTTTGACGACACCATTATCTTTGTAAATTCTGTATTTTTTTATGAATAACTTATTGGTTCTATTCTGGTTTTATATAAATGAATGTCTTCTTTTCTATTTTAAAATCTCTATAGTATTTTCCTTAAAACCACACAAAAGTGTTTTAATGCTAATGTTTCTAAAATACATTTCTAATATGTTGTCACTTATGATTGAGACCACTTACCATGTTATATGATATTTTACTCTATGAACGTCCATGTGTTTTATAATTATTTCCTTACATGGACACTTTCATGATACACCCATTAGATATGATTTATGCCATGATTGTGGTGCCCAATTATTTCCATGGGTACCCATATGTTTATGTATGGTTGATTATATATGGTTTTATATGTGGTAATAATATTTATGTGGAAAGAATATTCAAGGAAATGTCGATATGGGTGCACCCAGATAGCGCTCCAATGGATTGGGTAAGGATATGTCTCATGAGATGCGATGTGAATCGGGATTGGCCATTAGCCTTGACCCGTACTGAAATGGGAAGCATGATTGGTGGATAGCCTTGACCCGTACTAAAAACATGTTTTGTGGTTATGCCACATTTATATTATTCCATGTTTATATTATCCAATGATCATGTTAAATGATTTTATAAGTTTCATTCTTTATATATCATTATATCATGCCTCGTAACTCATGTGCTTGAGATATATCCTTATGTTCATTCCCTTACTAGGAATTTTAGCTCATCCCTTTGTTCATGTGTTCCCCAGGGTACCCTATATAGATGTAAGAGCTCAGTGGAAGTTAGAATCCATTTATGGGGATTAAATAAAGAATAATTTTTTATCCCCATATTTTATGTTATATGTACCTAGTCTTCCAATACACTAGACTTAACGATCCTTGGCCAATACTATGGTGATTAATTATGTTTAAAATCATGAAATGATTTATGTAAAAATCTTGGGTCTCTATAATACCAAGCATCGATCTAGTTTACTAGATTACCTCCCATTGATGGTGTACCTGATCCAGGTATTGTCGCCACCCAAAATAGCCTCTTCAACCAGTTTGCACTGGTCAATGCAAGAAGAAAAGTCTGATGCAACCAACCTACTAAAAATCATTCCAGCTTTTCCCTCTAGACTAATGATAGTACTAAAATAACCCAACATCATCTAGCTTTGAGATATTTTACCTAAAAATGAATAAAATTCCTTCCATAACAATTATTCTTTTATGGTATTAATTAGAGTCATAATCCATGGACACAGAGAGGGTAACTGGTTACAAGACCTGCTCAACTGTAACAACCAGGTGATGAGAAATGAATGACTGTATTAAAACACTCTCATGCTTCAAAACCCAGAGATCTTCATCCACTTGTCATTTATATGATGTGAGACTAGAGTGTATCATATTGAGGACCATTTAAAATTTTTTCAAGTTGAAATATTCGTCCTCATCTCAACAATTCCAAAGACTGAAGTTGTGATGGTTATAAGAGAGTGTCGAAGGGCTTTGATCATAAAAGGGTACCCAATCCCATGGAAATTACAAAAGTGTATAATCATTTAAAAATAGAATACTTGCCTCTAGTCAGTATCCCTCGTGTCTTCATAGAGTTATGTTGAGATGCCTTACCCTTCCCCTTAATATTTCCTTCAGCTACCTGATGATGAGGATGCTCATCATTCTTTTCAGGGAGGAGAAAGGTGTCCTCAAAATTATCTTCTGACTAAAGCATACCAATGAGAGTTATAAACATATTGACAGAGGGCTCAAGAACCATTCATGGATCTTTAGGGATTTTAATTTTAGCCATCTTCCTATATGGGACATGAATAATGTTTTCCTCTTAGATGATAACATCCCCTTCATTATAAATAGAGACACGAGACACCTGTAAATGGATTAAGGGTGATGATCACCTTTCAGCATTCCCAGATACCCATGAGTAGTCTCATCCATCTAGGATTCTAGGGAAGAAGGAAAAATTTGTGGCTCAACCGCACTCAGATACTCATGTTGCTTTTAAAACATCATGTCAGAGGAAATTTAGTCTCGTACTAAGGCATGACAGGACCACACATTTAAACCGTCGTCTTGTAAATAATGCACCCTCTCATTTGTGTCACCTCCATGAGAGAAATCATCATCTTTCAACATTTTAACCAAAAACTATTGTGTCATTACATCTATTAAGCATATCAACCATATTGAAAGAATTATTTTCATTTTTATGGAGAATATCGTTATTATCCACTTCCAACTCAACAATGTAAATCAAAATAGTGAGATCATAATGTAGCACAATAACATCCTTATTGGCCCTCTCGAAGGAATGTGGATCTTTAGAAGACTTCTTAGAAAGGTTACCATGTGTTCTAGAGATGGGGTCTGAATTCTCATGCCCACATCCTGGACATCTTCAATGTAATGATTCATCATGTACTTTAAGGTTTCATATTGCACATACCATGGATCTATTGAATTCATTGATAAGGTGGAATAAGACCAAGAAACAACCATAAAATTTTGTCTTTCATACATAAACATTTTCCAGAGAAAATCTGTCATCCATTATGGAAAGAACGTCCCCCTCTACCAGAGTACTAGCCATTTCAACATCAACTAGAACCCTTGCAATGTGACCATACCTTAGGTTATCATTTTGTTTATTAATTTTTATTGGATTTCCAATTAAATATGAAATTTCCCAAAGAATACATGGATTAAAATAAATCAAAATGATCTTGAAGATGTGAATCCACACCTATGTATGTGTGTTCTAAACATTGAAGGGATAGAAATGTTAGTCCCATTATGGAATTCTTATGATTCCAGGATTCATTGAGATAGATCCAAAGCTTTATAAATTCCTCTTATTTTCATTAGATGGGAACAATATTTGAATGTATCCTCACCCTATTGATGTCATCTTCAAGTCACAAAACCCCAAAAACCATGGCCATCTGATCAATCAATTCATTGATGGGCCATATTTTCTCACTCTTTGGTGTCAAAACACATGCTATTATTGAGAATATGAAGATCCTTAAACCTTATTCAATAGAATCATAATTGGATGATACATGGAGTTTCTCCCATTCATAATGACTCTTCTAGGAGAGGGAGGCATAAAATAAGAGAAAACGATATTCAACGCAGATCATACAACAATAATGATGTTTTTTTCTCAAACCAGAAACCTTCGGTGGGTGTAGGTTCATAAAAATATTCATTCCGACACATAGAGAGAGAATAATTCTTTATGCACTTGAATATCAGAGATTTTGATACCCGATCTACCTTTCTACAAGGTATATCATCACTGAAATCACAATTTTCTTCCTCATAGCGAAGACCCTTGTTCTCTGCCATCGGCCAAAAATGTTGTTGGTTAACGAGGTATTGGTGTAAAATCCCCACATATGCGCCACACATCCCCCTTATATGTAATAAATATATTTTATGTATCATATAAAATTATACCATAAATAATATATATAATTATTTTTATATGTAATGAATGTTAAATATTTAAGTTGCAGAATTAGTGAGGGGTATGCGGGTATTATAGTATATAAATAGGTTTGTATGGTTATGTTAAATGGGCCCCATAATTAGATATTAATCTTACTAATCATATATGATATAATTTTTCAATGTTTTTTTTGTTTTGAGGATTATTGTTAACTGAAATGTAAATATTTTCACCATATTTCAAATACTATTATTTTCTCTCTCCACTTTATCATGTTTCACTAAGGGAAAAATATTTTTATTTATTATTTTAGTTAAGACTATGGTCTGGATCATTATTCTATGGGTCACACATTGATGGGTCGAGCATTTATATTATATTTTGGCATTCTTTTTGGATTAATATAGACCGCTCTATATAATCTAGAGCCTATATGATCTGAACTATGGGCCGACCCGCACACCTTATAAACACCACTAACTTCAAAAAAATTTATATATGTCTCTTTCATATATAATATTTTCACTCTAAATTCTTTCTATGGGGTAATAAATTCCTTATTCCCAATTCTCAATTTAATTCATTATGAAATTTCCATTGATTATAATATGAGGAAAGATGGTGTAACCAAGTTTCTTTCCATGGGTAATTTTTTTATTTATGCCTTACAACTTATTTACATATGTTTCATACATATTCATGTATTAAAGATGAATGTAAAAAGGGATACCAAAATTATATATCCCTCAAATTGATTTGTTAATGTTTCACTCTCATGATATGACATATATGTGATTATTAAGTGAATATAATCTAATATGGGACTCTATCCACCATGTGTTGTTGTATTAACAATTATTATTGACTTATGTTTATTTAATGACTTATATTGAAGAAAAATTTCATATTATGTCACTATCTTATGATATTGTATCATTATATCATTTGTTTCATGATTATTCTTGTGTCTTCACTATTACGATATCATATTATACCATAGACTCACAAGATAGTATTATTTATCATGTTTTTTCTTTATTGGGATTTGTATATGATCTCTTTTATTGATGTATTCTACAGGTCATCCCATATAATTTTTGGAGGTTGAACGGATTCAAGATCTCATTATGAAGAACAAAATAACTAATATTTATTTTATACTCACATTTATCTATTATGAACATTTCCTTCCAAAGACACCAATCCATAGAAAGATTAAGTATTAATTAATAGTTATTTATTTTAAAAATCATGTAATTATTTTTCAAAAAGGATTGGGTCACTGTATAACCAAGTCATTTATGGAATAATAATATAATTGTAGTAATTAAAGAAAAACTTGGGAATCATCCCCCTTGGATGGTAAAACCAGTAAAAGATTATAAACTATAATACCTTGTTATAGAGTATTAAGTGTAATACAAGGGGTTCAGTTATCATTCCACTTGAAATTTGTCAAATCATGTTAATGGAACATGCCAATAATAAATCCTGGGTGATGGATGACTATATGTGAATGAGAGAATCTAGGGTGTTTCATGTTGGAATTGATCAATCATAATCCAAGGATTGTATCTATGGTAGTCTAATTTTTCGTTATAATGTAAGTGAGTCATTGGTACTATGATATGGGATTCACATACTAATAATGAAATAAACAAATTCTATGGTTTGTATCTCCACTCATAACTGAATCAATGAATCGGGGTGTCATCCTTCAAGTGGACCTGCATTCCATCTAGAATCCATGTCTAGATCAAGTCTAACCACATCTTAAAAAGATAAATCACCATGGAAGAAGTAGGAACCTTTAAATTAATAAAACAAATAAAGTCCCTATAATAACCATGCTAGCATGCCACTACCATTTCATTCAATCTATAAAATTTTAATTTTAAATGACTATATATAATATGATGGCTAATATAATTAAATAATTACATTACAATTAAAAATGAGATACTTGAGGGAATGTTATAGACCGCCTAACTTATAAAATTAGAAGAGCAATAATTCATTTTCACCTATCGATATGGTAAAGGATAGAAGAAAATGTAGAAATATGGAAAATAACTTTAAATAGAGAATATTTTCTTGTAAATAAGTATCATTAAACGTGGAGAGATAAAATGAGAAAGTATGGTATTGGATTGAAGCAGTTTCCATTGGCTAACCATGTGAGAGAAAATAATCAAATCAGAGTCTGATTAAAGGAGAAATAGAATAATCTAAGAGATAACTGTGTTAATGGGGAAGGATAAGTTGTCATATGGGGAAGATTATATCGGTTTTAGATTATATTTAGCATTTTGAACTGGTACATAAAAATTTCAGGCTTAAAAAAATATTATTCGTCCCCATCGATATAGAACACACTGACTAATGCGCCAACCCACAACATTAAAATAATAATAATATATATATATCCTTTTTTCTTGGTGAGTCATAATAAAGATGATTGGGAAAATAGAAATGTTAGACAACTAGTGAAAATATTTAGTTTTTAACTACAAATAACCCTAATAATAAAAAAATGATAAACATAAAAAATATATATCATTTATGATTTATGGGATTAATATTATCTTAGTTCGTCCATTTAACATGACCATCCAAACCCTTTGGTGGAAAAGAATACCCTCTCACCTCTTGTTATGATGAACCTAATATATATTATATTTTTTACACATAAATAAAGTAAGTTATAATATTTATCGTAAAAATATATATAATACATATATTATATTTGTTACAATACACTTGTTATTTATATTATTTATTATTTGTACATATAAAAGTTTCCAAAGAAAAATTAAAATGGAAAATTCACATAAATATTTATAATGGGAATTTGATGTGTATATTTCCACATAAAATCATCATTTCAATTTTCATATATATTACAAAAAAATTAATACATAAAAAAATTCAATTTTTTTTTATTTTCACAGAATAAATCTTACTACAATCTTACACAAATAAATTTAATTTGAATATACACTTAAATTTCCACTACAAAATTCAACATTATTTTTATTATAATTACATTAAATATTTGATGAAAAAACTCAAAAATAATCTCAAGATAAAAAATTCAGTTTAGGTATACTAATAGTTAAATTAATAATTTAATTTGTCACCAACTATTTGAACTATTTATTTTTAATGAAAATTTTTAGGGAAAAACTTCACAAGAAATATTCACTAATGTTTTTCAATATAAATATAAATAATTTTTTTTCACATATAATTAATTTTTAGATATAATAAAACGTAAATAAAAAATTTAATTTTTATAAAATAGAAACTAAAATATAAAATCATGTATACATATATAAAATTATAAATATTAACTAGAAGTTATCAATATAAATTTCCATGAACAACATTTAGTATAGATTTCCACTAGAAAATTTCATTTCAAATTTCAACTCAAATTTTGAGTGAAAATTTCCAATTGATTTTTAATATAATTATATTGAAAATTTGATTAGAAAACAAAATTAAATGTTCAAATTTTCAGTTCTAATATATTAATAATGAAACAATGTAACCTTTCGCTGAAAATTTGATACGTAAATTTTTTATGGATTTTTTTATGGAAAACAGTCACTAGAAATTTTTAGTTAGGGATTCTAGATGAAATCCATGTATAATGTTTCCACATCAAATTAATATGATTATATATTAAAATAAAAATAAAAATAGTAAATGTTCTCTGGAAAAATACATTTAAAATTTTGATTAGAAACATTTACTGTAAACATCCACTAGAAATATCCAATTAAAACTATAATAAATATATACTGATTCATAAATGAAAAATCAATGTAAAGACCAGAAAATTACAATTATTTTTTTAATTATTTGTGATTATTACGAGACTGTGAAAAATGACGGCACGTTATTCTGAGGCCAGGAGTATTCTGAAAGATCTTTCAAAAAATATTATGCTTTAAATAGCACAATTGAGTAGTTTTTCTGAAAAAAGTTGAGTAAATATTATATGGTTTCACGAATCATAAATCTGAGGTCATCGTTACGTTTAGGATGGTGGGTTTACTATAAGCATGTCTTATGTTTTCTCAACGTAAGCCTCCATAAAGAAAACCTAAAAATGGAATAATCGTTAATTATATTATTAAATAAAATCATCTATGTTTTCAAATACTTGTAAATCACGAAAGGTACTCAGATTAAAATTTCGAAACAACTGATGAACTCCTGGTTGTATGTTTTCATTAGTAAGAACCTAACATTCGTCGGTGCGGGCCAATATTGGAAGTTAGTTATTGGTCATAAATATAAAAATTATGTAAAAAATATTTTATAGTTAAATTATTTAACTCTAAAAGGGTAATTCAGATTAGAAATCTGAGAGTACCATTGAGATTTTGAGGGTGTATTCCACTTAAGCAGAACCCAACCTCGACTGGTGCGGGTTGAGGTTAACTTTTAATAATTTTTTGAATATTTTTATGGTACATTCAGTAAATGTGTGGGCCCCGATTTATATATTTTGAACCAGTGCTCGAATTACAAATCTAAGGGCTCTATTGAATTCACAGTGATGGGATGTCCTTAAGAAAATCTTAACATTGACTAAATTGGGTCAGATGAGAAATATAAATTTTGGACTTTACAAAAAATAATAAAACAACTCCATTAGTTATATTATCTCTTTTTTTTAACCATTTAGTGATGTGGTGGGACCTCGGAGTTAATAGATAATTCAAGGACATGACCCTTGGGTTGCATAACCTCAAAGTTGGTTGTTTTAATGGAACACTAAATTCGGTTCATTAATGTACCACATTAATGATATGAAACATGGTTGGTTCCTCACATCTCTTTAAAAAAATTTGGGGCATGGTTCGTGTGGAATCACGAGAGGAACCTATGAAGAAGTTCTAAAGGAAAATTCCTCCAACGTAGAATGATGCTTCGATGCCTTAGAGGATACGAATAGGATAACAATGAATGCCAAAGAACTCTCTTCAAATACAGTCTCATCATCCTCATCAGCACTTTCTACCAATGTATTCGAGGTAGGGGTTATGTGCTAAATTACACTATTGTTCAACAATATATAATATTATGAAATACACAGATCAACCATCTTATGGGTTGATCCATGTTTTATTTTTTAATTTGAGAGGATAATGATGGGTTTCTTTATAGGAGTTTTTTATGATTAAATAATCCTTCACATGATATAACGATAATGCTGATGGTACGGGTAGAGCCACACACGACATGGAACGTCCGCCAATAATGGTTTGTAATCATACTTCATGGGTGACTGTGAAAAATTGCAGCAAGGAGAATCTTGTGTCCTAGTGGTGTTGGCGCCATCTTAGGAGGCATGTAGGAGGAGATGAGAAAGGAATCAGACCACCAGAGCTTCCGGTGACCTAAAGAAGCACCGTCAGTGTAGTGGCACCAGAAACCGGGGTAAAAAGTGTCTTATTAATGTTGTACATGATAAGGGAGTTGTCCTTGATGGTATCGCAGTAGAAAAAGAGGGGTCCAACTGATGTTGTCCATGTCGGAGTAAGGAAGTGTGTTTTGGTGGCATGTCGTGGAGGAATGTTGCGGCATCACGCTATAGCATAGGGTGGGCACATTTTTCCTGAGTTCCGTAGGTTACCAGTCCATCAGGATTGGATACGTGGTGTGTCACCAACTAGTTCCTCTTTTTTGAAGACTTGAACGGCGATGTCATTCAGGAAGGCAACGGGCCCCCTTCACCCGGCCAGTGGGACGACTGATTTCATGGCCTGGCAGGCCAGCCCGATTCTAGACAAACCAGAACAAGCCCAACCAATTTGGGCCATGCCCAGCAGACTGAGTCGGTTTTTTCTGACCGAGTCGGACAAGACCGAGAACCTTTTTATCCCAGTTATACTTAAATGGGCATATCACTTAAACCAGACATTTGATTGTCGAACTATCTGCAGAGCTAGAACCCTAAGGTTGAGGAAGTCCTTTTTTGGATACCTCATGTGAGTTTTAGATGTAGTGGGAGTTATGCTGGGTTGGATCATACATGATTCATACTGGGACCTCGGCATTAAAATGCCTATAACATATAGAACGAGTGTTCGTTTGAAACACCATCTATTGCATATGAACCCTTATACAATGGCGGTTCATCGGGTTACTTCATTATGGGACATTGTGCCAGTTGACTTATGAAGGATGACTAGAGAAGTGTATCCTCTCAGAATCAAGTCTACATTGTGCAAGAATCCAGGGGATGGCTGTGACGTGGAGGATAAATAGTGATTATGTGGGGGTCATCATCGAGCGATCATGTGTGGGTAATCACCAATCATATAATTGTGGGTCAGAATCGAGTGATCCTACATGGGTCAGCACTAAAAAATCATGTGTGGGTCGGCACCGAGTGATCCTTTTTGGGTAATCACAGAGCGATCATGTGTGGGTTAGCACCAAGAAATCCTTTGTGGGTCAGCATCGAGCAATCAGGTGTGGGCCAACATCGAGGGATCATGTGTTGGTCAGCACCGAGCGATCATGTATTGGTCATCACTGAACAATACTTTTTGGTTTAGTTACAGAGCCACTTGATATATTATAATGAATTATATATATGCCTAGTCATCTGTATTTAGGTAATTTTGTTATACCTGGTGTGAGGTATCTTTTGATTTGTGCTTTGTGATTGAGATCATGTTTTGTGTATTTTCTACTGTAGATTTCTGGGAGACCATTGTGGGTCTCAGGGTCACTACTGGGTATTGTTATACTCACCCCAAACTTTTATTTTCCAACACCTTGTTATGTCTTGTCCAGACAATGGAAAACTCGACTAATTATTGAGGATTTAGTGCTTCACGATGCTCAGAGGTGATTAACAGACAGTGAACAAAGTTTACTGGTATATTTGGGGAGTTTTGGTCATTAGTTGTACTTATCCTTTAGTTAATAACCTTAGCAGACCACCTCAGGAGCTCATTTCCATTTTTTGTACTTCAATTTCAGTTCGTCTTGTATTCACGCCCAATTACTTTTAGTACATAATTTTACACTCAGTACTAGTTTTTAGTTGTGGTTGTACCATTATTCTTCCAATGTGGTTTTCTTTTTCACAGGGTTACTTGTTGGGGTTTGAATAGGTTTTGAGTCAATGACTTCCCATTTTAGGGATATCTATTTCCAATTCTCGTTGACAATCCATGGCTTATAGAAGGTGTGCGTGGGGTAGTCAAAGCATGGGTCATAGGGGATGGGTCGTGACAAAGACGTATCAATGGAGTAATTGTTATATGTTTCACGATCTCAGATTATAGTCCAAGGAGTCCAGTGTTGGTGCAGTGGCTAACGTATCCAAACAGGAGGGCCTAGAATTCTTATTTCTGACTTGGTACACAAAAAACTGGTTGGTTGTGTTTTTAAAAATTTTTTCTATTAAATGCGTTTGATTCATCTAACCATGTACTACTTATTTATCGTGGTTCATCTAGATTCTATTTCATGATGCCTCTATAAATATAGCCAACCAGGATTCAAATGTTTGACCATGAGGGTGGTCCACCGATTGATGAGGGTTCAGAACACGTAATGTTTACTGAGATGGTACCTTCGGGTGGTTTCCCAACGAAACCATTTCCCATTATCCAGTAGTTACTACAGGTTCTTCAGGAAGATGACACATATAGTCTTAGTTCCATACATGATTTTAAATAAATGATAAAACTCAGATTCTAAGGAAAGCCTCTCTCATAGGCATTTAAAGACTTGACAGAGTTGGTGATCGATATTCCTTTTATATAGGGAACCATTATATCTGATGGTGGTCCTAGTAGTGAGCATTTTACATGTCTCAATAGGGAGATGGTATGGTTTTGATAACCCCTATTATACAATGAGGTGACTTTTCCATGGACAAGTCTTGAGAAAATTTCTAACATATGGGGTCTCATTCCATATAAACCTAAGCGTTATGTGTTCCCATGATCATCTACATCTTTGGTAGGAAGACATGTTGGTAATTGATTAATCCTAGAGGTGTAATGAACACTCCAGGTACTCTAGAAATATTACATGACCAATGATTCAGGGATTGATCCTCATTGAGAGATGTGTTTAGGTAAATCCAATCTAGAACAATTCATATATTCATTCCTACTTATCTTAGGGTTCTAAAGATAACCTTTGTAGTTGGAAATTCTTTGGCTGAGCAGATACAACCAATGAATATCAGGAGTGGGAAATAAGTAAATCGATGTCCGTCTTAGAGACTTGGATGTGTAAAATTTTTTGGGAAGAGGATGTAATTGGGAAAGATGGATCATCATTTTAGAAAATGTGGAAGTTGAATTAGGATACAAAAAGGTTATGGTATACATTTCGACATGATACAACCACCCGAATGTGTTCCCCATTTTGATTAGGGAGCTGGAGGATATGATAAGGGATTTTTTTCTTGCGGTCAAGGAATGTGACCAAATGGATCCAAGAATGATTCAAGGTAAGATATGTGTCATCCAAAAGTTGTCATATTAATTGACATATGTACTAATCATTCCTTCTTGTCACATATCTTAATCAAGACCTAGATTTTCCAGATAAATTGTTTAATATACCTTACATATAGAGATACATATGGGAGGAGACTCAATAATAATACATCTTCTGATGATGTGATCTTACTATTAAGCTAAGAGTTTTTGTTGGAACATTTTGGTCGCAGCATTGAGGCCTTGCGATGTTAGTTTGGGTATGGACTCAACATCCACAGTTCATATTCAGATTGACTTTGTAGGGAAAAGGGTTGTGGTATATTTAAAACATTGGAATTGAGTTTTACTTATTTGGTGAAAAATAAAACATATGTAGCATGGGATAAACTTATTCAATAAGAGGTGCAGCTGATCACTTTTCAGTCAGCTAGCCTTGCCCAAATGGAAGCATCTGTTTTGAGTTTTATATTCCCAAAAGCTGTGGAAGACAGTAGGAACATCATTTCAAATGATGTTTCTTTTACTACATCCCCACAGAGAGAGGGACTTCTGCATTGTATTGTACCTAATGTAGGAACCAATAGGTACAACTGAATATCAGATGGATCGTGTGGAGCTACAAGATCTATGAGTATAATTGGGAGAACATTTTATTCTCTACTCCGATCACATGATTCTCAGGTATATATTCTCATATAAGGACCTGAACCCGAGACATTGGTGATGGTTGGAGTTACTCCAAGACCATGACTTTGAGATAGTCTACACTACAAGGAATGATAAAATGATGGCATACACACTCTTTAATAGGTCTGGACTATAGTAGATCATTGAGTCAACAGATCAGCTACCTTCATTTCAGATGTCCTTTAGGGACAATGATGAAGAATATCACTCCAGTCTAGGACAATGACTGCCACACATCTTCAACGAGATAGGGAGATAACATAAGGACATTAACTTTGAGCCCCGACATGATAAAATATCCTCATGATGGGCTCCTGAAAGATTTTACGGTGGTTGGGAGAACATTATTATTTTTAGAGGACGCACCATTGTACAAGTGGCACTACGAGAGGATATTTTGGAGGGAGTTCCACAAATCCCCATTGGAGGTACTTCCTGGTGTTGCGATGAAGTACCAGGACCTCCTACATCAGTACTACTGGCCATGTATGTTGAAATAAGTGTTAGAGTTCATTTCATGATGCCTCTTTTTTCAATAAGAGAGATCTGATAATTAGGTTCTAGCGTGCTTGAGCACAAATTTTACCCCCGACAGATGGTCAGACAATGCAGACCACATTGAAGATGGAGTATATGCTATGTGCCTGTGTCCAAGATTTTGGCCATAGTTGGAAGGACCAACTACCACTGGCGGAGTTTTTGTACAGTAATATCTTTCACTCCACCATTATCCTGACAATATTTGAGACCTTATACATGTGTCCATGCAGATCAACTCTATGCTAGATAGACCCATGAGAGTTAGTACATAAGGGTTTAGAGTTGGTATGCGCTACCACTGAGAAGTCTCAGATAATCCATAATTGGATGAAGATAGCACAGAAAAGTTATGATTCTTATACCGACAAGACATTATCAACCTTGGAGTTCGAGGAGAGAGATCTTGTTTTCCTTCGGGTCTCACCTAAACATGGATTGTAGAGATTTGACCGAGGCGGAAATATATCAATGAAGTTTATCAGACACTTCAAGATTCTGAACTGATATGAGGAGTTTGAATACCCCCTTTATCATTCCCCAAATTTTCACTTGGTGCATAGTATTTACCATGTGTCACAGCTTAGGAAGAGCATGCATGATCCATCACGTGTTAAAGAGTCGGGTGATTTGGACGTTGATGATGAAGCGAATTTTGCAGAGTACCCAGTATAGAGAGAGAGGATCGACGTGAGTGATTCCTTCATGTATGGTAGAACTTTATGGTGTGAGTTCCATAGTAGTACATTAACCTTATAAGAGCACGTAGGAGCGGGAGGCTTAGATTCATGCTCAGTACCCCCATTTTTTTTTCTTATCCTTCATTATGGCTTTCGAGGATGAAAATTCCTAAGGTGGGGAGAATGTAAAGACCCATAAATTCTATGTAATTTTTTTAATTAATTGTAATTATTACTA
Organism: Viscum album; assembly: GCA_963277665.1. NCBI lineage: Eukaryota > Viridiplantae > Streptophyta > Magnoliopsida > Santalales > Viscaceae > Viscum > Viscum album. Next base: position 1,698,846,447 of record OY728137.1, on the reverse strand, counting down.
GATAGAAAAAATTGATGGAACCTGATTCCAAGGCCCATAGTGCCTGGAATTATCTATCATAAAATGTTATGCTTTAAATAGCACACGTGAGAAATTTTTCTAAAGAAGTGGAATAACTCTTAAACTGGTTCATGGATAAAAAATATGAGTTCGCTATTTTGTTTATTATGGTGGGTTTACCCAAGGCATGACTTATGATTAGTCATTATAGGCCTCTGGTGAGAAAACCCAAAAATGACATTACCATAAATAGAATTATTAAATAAAAATATTTTATTTTTGAAATGGTTATAACTCACAAATGGTGACTCATATTTGAAATCTGATACCACCACAGAACTCGTGAGGGTTTGATTTCACGGGCTGATCCTAAACTTGGTAGGCACTAGCCAAAAGTGGAAGTAATTTTTTCGTCGTAGATAAAATAAATATGTAACAATTTTTTTATTGTTTAATTCATAAAATTTTAAATGGAAAATCATATTAGAAATACAAGAGTGTCGTTGAGCTCGTGAGGGTGTGTTTTTCATAGGTAGAGCATAACCTCGACCGACGCGGGTCGAAGGTGACTGTAAATGTTTTTTTAACTTTTTTAAGTATTATTTTTAAATGCCTATGTGGTGATTTCTATATATTTTTCCAGTTCTTAAATTAAAAAACATGGGGGCACCGTTGAATTCCAAGCATCAGGATTCACTTAGGGGAATCTTAAATTATACCGACAAGGGTCGAATGAAAAGGCTAATTTTTGTACATTACTAAAAATTAACAAAATAACTCTATTATTTAATTTATATTTTTTTGTAACCATTGAGTGATGTAGTGGGACCACAGAGTTAATTGGTCATTTAATTACTACACCCTTGGTTGGTGTAACCTCAACATTTTTTGTTTTAATGGAACACTACATTTTGTTAATTAATGAATTTGTTAATGTTATGAAACATTGTTGGTTCCTCACATCTATTTAAACAAATATTGGTCATGGTTCTCGTTGAATCACTATAGGGAACTCTGAGAAGTGCTAGAGACAACATCTTCCAATGTAGAATGGAGCTTCGATTCCTTATAGGATTTGAAACGGACAACGATGATTGCCAATGAACACAGTTCAGACGCAGTCCTGTCTTCCTCAACTGCACAATCTACCAATGTATTCGAGGTTGGGATTATGTGATTAATTCCTCCCCTTTAACCCATTATTTTATATTAGGAAAATCGTGGATAAACAGTATTATGGTTTGATCTGTGAATTATTTTTTAATGTGGGGGTATAATGTAGGGTTATATATATGAGTTTTAATAATTAAATAATTATTACCACAATATAGAGCTAACGCAGAGGGTGTGTTCTAATACAAATAATGTATGGACCCTCCCTTAATCTCGCGTTGGTGGAGTTCTTAATGGGAGACTGAGAAATTTGGCAGCAAGGTGAAACATCAGGATGCGTGGTGTTTGTGTCATCTTAGGAGGCCCGTAAGCACATATGGGAAAGGAATCAGATCACCATAGCTTCGTTGGAGGCCTGCAAAAGCTTAGCTGCCACGAAGTCACCAAAAATAGAAGGAGGCAGTGACCAGCTACCACCGGCTGCTAGAAGATGGCAGCGCTCAAAGGTGGCACGGTGGAAAAAGGGGTGGTCGACACATGCTTAATTCATTGGAGCTAGGTGGAGCACCACGTAGGAATTCAATGACATCGAGTTGTAGAGGAGGGAAGACTTGGGGTCTGCAGGTTCTGTAAGAGATTGGTACAGTGGGACCGGCTAGTTGGGGTGGCTTCAACTGGCGCCACTACTTCAAAGACCCAAACATATCAGTAGTTTGGGAGGGGTGTAGTACCTCTACTCCTAGCCAGCGTCCCCAGCGATTCCGTAGTCTGGCATGTCGTGCCTAGTAGTGTGGTCCGGGACGAACCCACGGCCTAGTAGGCCTATCTCGTGGCCAGAAGACTGAACTTGCGGCCCAGTGGGATGGACTAGGACTAGTCAAACCAAACTATGCCCATCCACCTATTGCTGGACCCAGCGGGCCGGTTCAGACCGGACTCAAACCCTTTTTGTTCTATTTATGTTTAAATGGGAATATCTTTTAAACCAAACATTTGTTCGACGAACTGTCGATAGAGTTGGAACCCATATAACGAGGTGTTTGTATTGAGATAGTCCACATGAGTTTTAGATAATGTTGTAGTTTGGTAGGGTTGGATCGTAGCCAAATCCAACAGGGCCCTCAACACTAAAATTCATATAATATACAAACCGGGAGTTCAATTGACGTGACATTTATTGCATTAGAACCCTTATGACATGTCAGTTCATCATGTTACCTCTTCATGGGACATTATACTAGTTGAAATACGACTGATGACTTGGAGAGAGGATTCAATCGAAATCAAGAGGTCATTATGTGAGATTCTAGTGGCTGGTTGTGAAATGAAGAAGGAATAGTGATCGTCTATTGGACTGCCCTGAGTAATCCAATGGGGGTCAGCACCAAGAAATCCTATGCAGGTTATCACAGAGCGATCTTGTGTGTTGTAGCACCAAGAGATCATGTGTAGGTCAGCAGAATATCCTCCTATGAGATAAGAAGAACTAGATTTATGAATAATCAACTAGTCTTAAGTACTAAAGTTTATTCCTAGTGTGAGTTGTTTTTTTATTTCTTCTTTGTGATTTTGATTTGGATTTGTGAAATATCTTTAATGGAATTTAGGTAGGCCATCAGGGGTCTTAGGGTCCCTACAGTGGATTGTTATACTCACCCCTTAAAGGGCTTCACCCACACCTTGTGGAGTCTAGAAAAGACGACATACATCTAGATTGAGTCTTAAATATTCAAAGCCTGCTGGTGCATTGTATTGATTGACAGACAATGTACAGATGTGAGCTGTAGATGTGGAGAGCTGTAGTGACAAGTTGTACCTACACTTCATGTAGGAACCATGGTGGTTGACCCCAGGAGTTGTTTTCCCTTTTTGTTGTACTTCCATTTTATTTTGTCTTGTATTCTTGTCCCATTTACATTCAATACATACTTTTATAATTAGTTGGGAGTTATTGTTGTGGTAGTACCATTCTTCTTCCATTGTGTTTTTTTACAGCAGTGTTCTTTGTCAATGTGTGTACTAGTATTTGGACAATGCCTAAAATTTTTAGGGATAATCCTTTTTGGTGATAGTCTCCAACCCCTGGCCTATAAAAGGCGGGCACGAGGTAGTCACGCCACGGGCCCTGGGGGACGGGTCGTGACAATAAAAAATTTAATTTGGATATTAAATTTAAAATTTACTCTGTATACTCTTAGTGGAAATATTCATGGAAATATTTTATTTAAATTTTCTTATAAATTCCAAATGAACATCACTAAATTATACGTTCTATGTAGTGGAATTTTTCTATCATCACTTTAAATATATACTACATATTTTAATTAAAATTGTATACTAAAAATTTGTTTTGGTTACATTATTATCAAAATTATAAAATAAATTCATGATTTGATTTGCTTTTCAAATATATTAATTCATAATTTTATTAAATTTTTATTTATATTTTTCATGTTCTTATTCATCCTATTTATTACGTTTATATATATTATGTTTACAAATGCAGAGTAATATAAATAAATATAAATTTTTTCAAAATGAAATAATAGATGTTATATTTTATAAAATAAAATCTATTATAAATACATAGAGAAAAAACCTTATATCAACACGTACTTTATTTTAAAATAAAAATATAGTTATTATTTTATATTTTAAACCTAAAAAAACAAAAACATAAATATATAAACAATAATAATTATAAAATTAGAATACTTTAATCTAAATATTAGTAATGAATTGTATTAGAAATAAAATTTTAGTATTTTTTACATATTTTCATAATTACTACATCAATTATTGGATGCATCAATTTTATTTATTAATATTCCTTGACAGTCAAAAAAGGCACATTTGTTATCCATCTAACAACCAATATGACTATCATGTTCAAAACATGAAATAAGATGATATTTTCCTTGATTTATGAATTATGTTATTAAAATTATAATTTTTTTCCTAAACTCATTTTAATTTTTTGTATTAAATTATATAATTTTATTTTGAAAACCTAAAATTTTCAAATTCTAAATATAATTACATTTAATACAAGACCAATGCATAGAAAAAAAGATATTGCACATGGGATGACCGTTTTGCAGGAGGGATCAAATGTGGTCCAATGTTTTACATTCTTAAATATTGAAAGCACTAACCCACAAAAATTCCCAGGCTAAGGGATCCTCCTAAAATCCAGTGATGTTTATGACAGGTAGACAAGGACATTGGAGGATGAGCTATCATAGAGGGAGGGTTATTGAGTTTGGAGAAGAAATAAATTCTAGTTAAATGTTATAAATACTAGAGGGGAAGCAGGTAATTGTTACTTTTTAAAGGGGTATATGGTTCCACCTCATGGTTTGGGAAAACCATGCCCAACTATATAGTCTCACTTCCTAGGTTGCACTACCTGTATGGAAAAGGGGAAAATTTTGACAAACTATGTGTAGCCTGTGTAGATCCCCTATTAAATTCTTATATTGTTTCTCAAATGGTCATGTGGCATCTTGTGAAAGGTTAAACTAATCGACACCTCATCTTACCTGGCCAAACGTTTGAGACATAAAATTACCGCAAACAAAGCACTAACAGTTTGCCTCATGCTATTTCTTCAAAAATCATATCATTGGGATCAAAACAATCTCTAGATGTTTTTGAATCTAATGTGAAATCATCTAAAATTTCAATTGGGATAAAAATAGTAATATAATATAAATTTAAGTGTTCCATACCTCTATGAAAAACTAATATCTTACATTAAATAAATCTTATATTGTATTAATATGGGAAAAATATAATAGAATATTAATTTGACTTGAATATTTTCTATGTTCCTATAAGAGGATCATGGGAACCCCACAATTTTCTTAGTTAAATATGATGGCTAACATATGGAAAAAGTATAGGAATTAAATTTTTTTAATCCAGAATAAATGTTACACTACAGAAATGAAATTAATGTAGAAACCAAGGATTTAGGGAATATGGTCTAATAAGGTAGATCCAAGGGTTTATTAAACCTTATCAAAAGTACATAAAGTACTACTGTATTTTCAAAATAAAGTTTGGAATAGTATGAGAGAAAATTATTTCCAATGTCACCTGGTATAAATCTCTCCAAGAGGACATGTTTGGAAAATAAGATGAGATTAATGTGGAATGTATAAATCCATATTCTACTAAGATGAATATATCCCATACTCCATTATAAGTATAGGATATCATATTTCTTACATATACTTTATGGTAGTGAAATATATATTATTTCGAGGAGAACTATATGGGAAGTAGTTAGAACTATTCAATTATACTAATGAGTGTGATAAGGATATGTACCTAGTTGTTGGAGATGAAGGGAATTTATTTTTATGGGGAAATAAAGTAGTCTTACAATAGTTAAATATGATATTATATTGTATTTTGGATATGTTAGTGAGTAAGACATGCTTGTTGAAGATAGATGTAGTCATATCTACATATACCATGTGTGTTCCAGCTTTTGAGGCAGCTAATGAGGTATTGTAATATTATATATGATTTGTTAATGTCTAATAATTAATTATTTATCATATAATGATAATTTTATTAATTATACTATCCAATTTGTCATGTTTGAATGTGGGTAAAACAACATATAATATAATTTTACATCTCTTGATGTGTCTTACTCAAGAATTTGAGGTTGTTTATAGAATAATATCTAGGTAGTGAAGATGTAGGAATCCAATGAATAAATATATAACTTAGTATAAACATGATATTAACATGTGAGATCTTGAATTTATTGTTAGAATGTTGGCTCTAGTGGAAGTCGGAGTGTTGTAATTGTGGGTTCCCAAGACCCAATTGAACAATACATTTCAATTACCACGTTGTGTATAAAGAGAGTTATGCATGATTTACACTTACCATAATACTGTTGATATTTTTTCATCTTATACTTATAATGTAATGTCCATATATTAATTTTCATATCAAAAGGATATAGTTGTTCTCTTTCTATAATGGGAACCTCAAGATAAATTTAATTTAAACAAAGACATTATTATGAAGGACTAAATCCACCATACTGACTAGACGTGGATGATATATGATAATTAGGTGTTGGGGGCTCATAATCATTAAGACTTATTCTCATGAAGATCTCAAATCGGGATATCTATTTTATGAGATCATACAGACATACCCACCAATTGAAGCACCATATGTTTTACATTTCTTTTGTTTTTTATATCATTGAACATTTTTATTGTCCTCCTAACATGATATTATCATCAATGTATTCAATTTCATCATGTACTTTTAGGACAAGAAAAATACATGACCTTGAAGTCATGGTGAAGCAGTCTATGTTGGGTGTGTAATTTGTGGTATGACATTAATTTAATTATCAAGACAGAATTTTTTGTCCCTGATTTTTGGAAGTGAAATGGCATTCCTAGTTTACCAGGCTGGTAATACCATCATAATTACTTGACCATAATATGATATGGTATTTCTGTCCAGTTATGTCAACAAATATTAATGCAGGAATGGATGATGACAAAAACTCAACAACCTTCATTAAGAGGTATCATGAGATAAGGAGATTATATTACAGACTTTGTGTTTGTTAGAGAGATTATCTTTACTATAAAATTTTCTTATCATTTTATGGGACATGTTGAGTTTCTACACTGCACTCTTGGTTAGTGAATAGTATTCACTAATTTCGAAATAAATGTTTAGAGGGTCACACACAACATTATAATCAATTTTGTACCAAGTTCTAATGAATATGGGTATATGATATTGTGGTCCCCACTATAGTATTTGAGATATTTACAAATTTTAAATATCACCAACAAATAAATAAATTCTTTTTTATTCTAGTATAGAATAAATATATTTAATTTAATTGTTAAAATTATTCACAAGGCATTAACTGAATACAAGGAAAATATTAGGCATGTGAATACTATTTTAATATTCATTATTTTTTTAATATTTTTTTGAATTATTAGTTGATTAAATGTATTTATTTTATCATATGATAAATTTATTAAGTATTACATGTATATTTAAAATATGATATTATGATGTAGTTAGATTATAATAATATGCAATGCAACACTAATTTATCAGGCATTGGATATATGGGGGTTGGGGAACCCATTACCAATTTTTCATGATCCACTATATATGATGATAAGGGATATTATTGCATGGATTTTTTATTCCATTTTATTGAGATCTTTTCCCTCCTCCATTCTGTATTCTAGATAGATAAATGCAATGTTTGAGCAATTGATCCACGAACAACTTCAAGTATTTTTAAAATGAAGTCAACGTAATTGTTACGATGTCATTGGAATCATCATAGCTCTAATCTTGACCTTATAATTTTATTATTGGCATATGAGCATATTCTTGATGTTTTTTTTAAATTATCTATATGGTTTTGAGTATAGATTCTTCACTTAACCATAACCGATGATGAGATACAGTCTAACACACTACCAAATTGAAATAAGAATCATTCATCGTTATTGTTATTCTTAATAAATTAATTTTATATCATCTGATCTCTAATGGATCTCTGAATGCTGGAGAAAATTTAGTTTCATCATTTCGACAATGAAATATTTCAAATTGTGACCCACTATCTTCGGTTGCGCACCCTAGTACCACTAAAATGTATTTATGGTTTTTTCCTATGGTTTCTTCCAATGAGTAATTTTTTCATAAATTAATAAATCTAGGAACATGAATCATTAAAATAATTCAATTGGTGATGTGGAAGTGGGACATTCATAAATATGATTTATTTTAATACCATAAAGTATAATATATGTTTTGGAGGATTCATAAATGTTATATAAAAATAAGTAAATAAATTAAAAAACAAAATTTTTAAATGTTATATATATTGTTGATCATGAATTACTTTTTTGTGACATATAGAATTTATTTTTGTTCATTGTGATGTTACAATACATACCATATATTTATATCATATTCAATATTACCCAGAAATGTTTTCCCTCTCAAAAAATAATGAAAAAATAACATTTGATAATTTATGTTCTATGATTTTAAAAATAATATTTATTTTATCAACATAACTCTCAATGAATAATAATACACTTTTAAATGAATAATAAAAATTTATTGAATTTTTTTACCATATCATATTTATGAACCATATAAAAAACACATTGGACAATATAAAATTATAATATCATTTATATTAAATAAATGTTATTTAATAATATTTTTTTATTAAGTTATAATTTATATAAAAAATTCTTGAATTCATAAGAAAGTGTGTTTTTATTGAAACTATATATTTCTCAAAAATACAATTTCTGTTTCATCATATCAAAATATAATTTTTATCAAACTCTTTATATTATAATTTAAAAATATATACTTTTAAGGTATAATTGTGTCAATTAATTTATTGAAATAAAAAACATGAAAATTCACATTATTTAGGTTTAGATTCATTTCCCTTTGTCACACCATTGGATGTCCTAAGGGTTATGTGTGATATAGTGTGTTCTTTATGGGGTGGTTTAGAGAACATGTTTTGGGTCATGATCTTGATAAACATGAAATTCTCTCATAAATGATATTGTTCATGCAATAATGGTTGAATCTATAATTGGGATTGATCAATGGTAGATCCTAGTGATGTTATCTCCCTCAGATGCTCTGATAAAGGACCTTCATAGGGTACGATCTTACTAGTCGAGGCAGTCTTTTCCATTGTTTCTGTCCATTTTACATTATCATAACCCAAAAAATATTTTTATTAATGGTCACTATAAAAAAAATATATTATAAATGTTAATGATGATTAATGGTATTTTAAATTTTAATGACAATATAATGGTACAAAAATACTAAAATAGTTCATTTGTTTTATATAAATTTATATCTTAATAATAAATTCACTCATTTAAAATAGGAATTTCATTTATAAATGTTTGTGTGATTATATACAACCTCTGGTGATGTAGTTAGGTATCAATAAATACTAAAATTATAATTTATCATTTTATTTCATCAATTCAACATTTAAGGAGAATAGAATGGAAAGACTATCTCATGGTGTGATGACACATCATATAAACACAAAACCCCTTATGGAAAAGACCTAGATGTCCAACCTTATATGGGTAGTAGACACTCCATCTAGTATCAACCGCTAATCTAGGATAAAATGGTAGAAATCAGTGAAACAAAAAAATATGATGAAAATAGGGCATATCTTCTCACATGGATTTAACATTCAATATGACGAGATAAATAAATGGATAAAGATAGTGGAATGACAGAATTATATTTGGTTATCCAACATGAAGAATGATGGTTGAATCTGAAATATAATAAAGGATATGTATTAATTCATAGAGGAGTGATGGGAATATCTCCACATAGGGGAGAGGTGATGTGTGACTTGGGAAAGAAATTAGGAGAATAAGGTTTAAAAAATGAATGGTAAAATGTTCATTTCACACTTTTAATGGGTCACATAATTTAAATACATAGTTGGAATAATTTTTAACCAATCATGAACCACCATACTCTATATGGAATAACCCAACAAATGGGTAGACACGCGTCTAGATAAATCATGTGTAACCTACATGTTCTCACTACCCAAGAGTTATTCCTTCTTTTACGGTTTTCCATGGTGTGAAAACACATGGAAAAAACATAAATATCACCTCTAAAACATGTTTTTTCCATTTTCAAAAATTCTTGAGGCTTCAATTTCAATTATTTACTAACCGTGCAAGTAAAAACCTTACCCAAACCACCATGTACAAGATGTAATTCCATATATATTAATTCATTTCTACCTATACACAAGAGGCTTCCGATGATAAGTGGGGATCTAAGTCCATAATTATGGAGACTATACCATTAGTATCAAACTATGGGATGAATAATAAATAAATTTAGTATAATAAATAATCATATTAATCATACCTAATTTAAATGACATAAATATCTTACAAATAAATGTATCTTCCAATGTGAAAATAATGTCCCAAAAAAATAAAATAGATTATAAATAAAGAAAACTTAGGGTCGTCTAGTGTCTATCGTGGTCTTCCCCTGAACAATGATCCACCATCTCAGTCATCCTATATATGTCCCTTACCATTCACCAGGTCTCTAATGAAACATACAAGTTCCTTGTAATACTTGAGTAGGGTGTGAGTACAGGACTCAGAAAGATACCAACAAATCATCCTTAACATAATGAGATCATGTATACAAGTATAATCAATAATAATAAAAAATTCATAATGTTCATATAACATTCAATCACAAACTGAAAAATTATGTGCTAATAATGATTCCACAACCCCCAATCACACCTTCTTTGTCTCTATACCGAAAGTTAACTAAATTATTCATTGAAAACAACCAGTCCATATATGATGTCCTCATAGTGATGTAGAGTCGATGCCTGGCATTATCTATCCCTCAAGAGGACCATGTCACCTAGATCATATAAATGAGAATAACAAGTACTCACATTGACTAGGTTATCACATGGTAAATTCAATTCAATATTAAGGTTACCTTGAGAACACCCTTGACACTACACCATGGATTCATCATACCTCCACCCATAGATCTCGTCCTTCGTTGTTGTCATTACAATCAAACCATCGGTCCATATATGATGTCCTCATAGTGATGTAGAGTTGATGTATGACATTATCTATCCCTCAAGAGGACCATGTCACTTAGATCATATAGATGAGAATCACAAGTACTCACATTGACTATGTTATCACATGGTCAATGACACTCAACATTAAGGATACCTTGAGAACACCCTTGACATTGAACCATGGCTACCTCGAACCTCAACCCATTGATCTAGTCACTCATTGTTGTCATTAAAATGAAGTGATCTCCCCCACTATGGGATTAATATGTTATGATTATCCACGTATCCAAAATTCCAACAAAAACCAATAAGGAATTGTAATACTTATATAGGGTGAGAAAACAAGTAGTCATTGTATTTCTAGAAAAATTTATGAAATCATAACTCACAACATGTGATCATAATTGAACATAGTTAAATGATTCATTAATATGACCCATGGAATCACAATATTTTATAAGGAAACAGAGACACATAGACATGTGAGAAAAATCAATCATGGTCAATCAAATTCCAACAAAATATAATCATCATGGAAACTAGTGAAAATATGAGACCAAGAAGGTAAGGAACTTTCAACCAAAAATTTTTTGATGATAAAAGAAATCATAAAATACACAATGTGGTTTGATGGATGTAGAAGAAACCTCAATATTTAAGAACATTTCTTCATGACCTTATTTATGAAAACTGAAAACAAGTAGATTCTTGAGGTTCATCAAAGGTTCCTAGAACCAAAACCAAATATTTTATTTCAATAAAATTAAAATATCACAAACAATGTTAAATTTTATATGAAGATAATTTCTGAATTATCATTTTAAGCCAATGTATTAAAATAAAATTATCAATTGATATTTTATTATAAATAACACTTTTATAATTATCTCATGAAAATTAATCATAAATTATAATTTTATAATTATCTTAGAATTATTCAATGTATTTTTCATTTATCAATGCTATAATTCCTTACAATGATAATTCCATATACTATATTTCATAATTATTTTATAATAACATCTAATAGATAATCCTTATAAAATTTTTATTCTATAAATTATCATTTCATAATATAGAAATTATCATTTGATAATTTTAATAATTATCCAGTGATAATACATGTAACTATCCTATGACAATTTTGTTAATAATTATCATGTGGTATTTATTATTTAATTATAGTGTAATATTTTTTATAAAATTATCATGTATAATTTCATGAGGTTAATCCGTGATAGTTTATTAAAATTATCACTCACCGATTCATCACCATTATCTTTTATGAATTTTCTTAAAAATTATCTTTTATAATATGATGTAATTATTGGTGATAATTCAACCAAATTATTATTCAAAAATACTTACCAATTATCTTTTGATAATTAAAAATAGTTATCTTTGGATAATTTCTTTATATATTCCCCCATGATGTTTGGAATAATTATCATAATATAATTCATTACCAATCATCCATTAATTTGTGTAACTATAATTTTATAATTCTCTTTATGCACTATTATATGATGATTTACATTTCCTCATTTATTTTAAATTCAATCTGATATTTTTTCAAAATTTATAATTTACGAAATTATTGAATAAATTAAATAAAAAAAGAATGTAAATAAAACAAATATGAATAATATCTAGGATGAACAACACACAAAGAAGAATATGGGTAGATCATGCACAAGAAAGTGGAATAATCAAACCCGAATAGAACTTCAATGACTTCATCTTTCGAATGAATGGGAGATTCAGGATCAAATAACCATCAAAGTAAAACGGTTCATCATTTATCACTACCAATGATGTGATCCACTATATTTATTTGAATCCCCAAGTTATTCCACCATTTCAAATGATTCATAATGAATGAGTGATTCGTTTCATCCATTATGGTCATTGCTAACTGAAATGGGTGAAAACTGTTTGAAACCAAAGCTTTTGTAGTAACTCTTAATCAACAATGAAGGTTCTATGGGTTTACAGTGAACAATATGACAAAGTATAATCAATTTTAATAATTAAAATCATATTAATTATTAAATCTATAAATTACATAATATAAAAATAATAAGAAACACAAAACGTATATTACACATAATATTAACGTGCTTCCTTGGGTAGAACATTTGTTCGAGGCATTATAGTTATCTCATATTTCTCATACAATGCGCCTTTATGGTGTTATTAATTATTTTCTATATAATAAATGTATTAAATAATCAATTAAATATAAAATGGTTTTATTACTTGAGATATTTCCAAACACTTTATGTGCATAAATGTTATAACTTTACTTGTGTAAACCCCTCATTCTGAAGCTAAAAGTGGTCATGGATTTATCATACAAGGCGTGGTTTGAGTTATATTAAATTATTTTTTAAAAATAATACATTAAAAATTATTAAATAAATTATTCTTGCAATTTAGGCGTACAATGTTATGATGCTTATAAATGTTATACCCCAACTAGGGTAAACAACACATCCAGGACCTAATGAAGATCTTACATTTCTCATGCGGTGAATCATTTGGGAGTTCTTCAAAAAAATTAAAAAAGTGTGCACATTATATAATATATTTAAAGAAACTATTTCTTCTTCAAAGTGTCTTCAAGGGACTTAGAATCTTTCACCAACATACCATTCAAATTCAAAAATATTTTATTGAATTTTCTATAGAGTTAATAGGTATTTTGTATGTATTTAATTCCTTAAAACATTTATTTAGTTAATTTTATTGAGAAATAATTTCTGGACATAAAAAATTAATTTTTATAAAAAAACTGGTTTTATTATCATTGTAAAAATCAAAATATTATAATTATCTCCCTATGTAGACATATCATTCGTGATATGTATCTCTAAGGATCTTTCTCAAACAACATAGGCCACTGATCTTGATAATCAGACTCATGATCTCACATCTCATCCTAGATTTTTCCACGCTACCACCAAATCCGGACAAGCGTTACTATCATTCCCCACATGTTCTTCTCACATTGAACATTGATATGTATCAGATTCACCTCATTATATGTCATTGTTTTTAACTCATCTTCCATGTAGTCATAAACATGAACATGGTTTGGTATGGACAACCGATGTTGTGACACATGGAACACATCGTCTGTACCTAGATAGAGAGAACGGTGGTCAAGATGATATTCCACTTACCCTATCAGTTTTTTTATATCGAAGGGTCTAACAAAACATACTTTTAAATTACATTTCTTTCACAGACTTCTATTACCTAATTGTATAGTCACTCTTTATTAAAACTTGATCTATCTAAAAAAGAACCAAGGGTCACCTCTTATAGTCATAATGTGATCTATGTATGCTTTTGAGAATTGATAAAGCTCTTATATAAAATTTCCACTCTCTCTATGTTTTTTTGAACCATACAAGGACCAACAACTGCTCCTTCACCTACCTCATTCCAATAATACGGTGAATGAAATGACCTCCCATAAAGATCCTCCTAAGGTTCCATTTTAATTGAATCTTTATAACTCTTAATATATGAGAAATCACTTATGTAGAGGTGGTCATCAAATGTTCCAACAAAATCAACAACAATGTCTTGAAACTTATCCTATAATATGTGTATAGTATACTCAATCTATCTATCTATCTGGGGATGGTAAATTTTACTCAATATTAGTGATGTCCCTATGGATTTCAATAATCCCTTCCAAAAGCATGATGTAAAACATGCATCTCTATCTGAAACATTTATCAAATTGACTCCATTATGGAAAATGATATCTTGTATGTAGATCATTCCCATCTCATCCACTATGTGAGTCTCTCAGAGAGGTAAGAAGTGAAAATATTTCTTTAGATGTTCTAAAATTACATAGGATGCATCATGATTCATTGGTGTCCTATGTACTGCTTCACAATGTCCATCATCACGTCCTCCCACATCCACATAGGTATCAAGAGGGGATGAAACAACTTTCCCAGTTGATGGTTCTCAACCTTTATCATATGATAGGTAAGGCATCTGGAGAAAAAATTAGTAGAGTTCTTAATGAAATATGGTGAATTAATGATTATTTTATCACATCTATAGGATTTACATGAGTACATGTTTGGAGTTCACCCATTATAGTAATAATCTTACCAAAGCATTATTAAATGATGATTTCACCGTGGGTACTTTCTAGGAGGTCCCCAATACTAATAATAATATTTCCCAGGAATACATAACTATGTAGTATTAATGACTTCTCACTATTGAATATATGTAGATACTCAACCCAACTACTCTTTCATAAATCTATATACCTTTGTGTGAAGATATATTAAAGGTTATTGTGATCATTATAAACAAAAAATATCATAGGGTAGAGAAACTGTCTCTAATTTATCAGGGTACAACCCACTAGTAAAATAACAAAATAATTTTTAGTGTATTTATTATCATGTGGTAATATTTGTTGATAACCATAATCTCATACCATCTCACATTACATGAGTACCTTTACCATATTTACACAAAATGTATCAGATTACGTTGTGTAACCACACCCTAGGCCTAGTGATTTTTAGTATTTAACATTTTTTCAACCTTATACTTAATTCAAGGAAAGAATATCCACACTTTTTGAACAAATATAACTTCACTCTCATCTTGGTGATCATTTTTATGGTTGATAATAGCCGAGAGATGTCTTAGAAATACCATAAGTAATATACTGTTATACCCAAAAAGAACATAATATCAAACACATTCCATAGATATGTATAATACATGACTGTTTCAAATATCTCTATGTCTATAGATATAACTATCTGAGACACCATAAGTCCTATAAATTTCATCACATGATTCCAGAAGTCAAAATTTCATAACATTGTGAAAAGATTGTGTTCTTGAAGTGTAATCAGAACTATATCTATGTTCCTAGCATTATTATCTATTATTAGTAAGTAAATAATTTTATTTTCAACAAATAAAATGATGAATGAGTACAATTATGGATGTATGGTATTGTTAATTAGGGCCATGAACACTATTGGTTCAATTTTTCCCCAAAAAACATCACTAAGTACTCAAACAGTCTACACCATCTCTGAAATATTATCTTTAGAATACCCTCCTCTCTAACTCATAACTAGTGATAACTCGGTCAAAGGTCAATCTTGGAGAACCAAAAGGCTCCCAGAAGCTAATAAAAATATCATTGTTATTGGGTAATAGATATTGGTTCGTTATCATCAATTGGTTCATCAGTCAAAAATCAAAGCATACATGAATACTACTATCTTCCTTCATGGAAAAAAGACATCGATGTACCCCACAGTGGAGTAATTGGCATTATGAATATATTTATCTCCAATTAATCTACCTAAAATATTATATCCTTATTCATGGTTATCAATATATGATACTAGTACTGAAAAGGAATCACTCCGACCACGAGCTCATTCTCAACATGACATGTTAGTCCTTTATAGTCTCACGTTGGTTGAAGATTAATAAAAATATCACATCAAATTATTCAGCATCCTAGGATCCTATGAGTTTCTAGACATAAGAATAATACATGAGTTTCAAATCATGGAATTTTTAACCATTTTTATTAAATACCATTCCTAGGATAGACACTAAGTGATAGAATTCTGGTTGAAGGGACTGTGCTACCTATCCCACACAGAAAGAATGGGAGAAGTCTAAAATCCAATTTTCTATCTATTTAGTCATATTGATGGAACATAATCTTTTATATAAGTATTTAATCTTACATAACATGTATTTCCACAAACCGGTTCAAGGAAAAATCGTATGTAAGGTGAAGAAAAAACCTTTTAAACAAATAAACTCATTTGGATAGACACTAATTGTTCTATGGGATAACATAATGTTTTCTTAAGAGTATCCACCAACCCATGGTATAACCATACCTACGCTAACCCTTGTTTACATCCCTATATGTTACTCATAGATATCATATATTTACTAAAAAAAAATAGTCCCTATTCAACTAATCAATTCCAACAATGATATATCACATGGCTTTTCGACAGAGATATGTCACACCAATGAAACAGTCTAGAACAGAATACACAAATCAAGGAATTTAATTAGTGAACTAATATGCATCACAAAACATGAATATATATGGAATGGGAACCTGCATGCATATTCGTGATGCTTGAACAAAGATGAAATCCCAAAAAATCACACGTCAACGACATTAGAATCACTTGGAATTATTTTAATAAATAGAAATAATAAAACATAAGTTCTCGACATTATTGAAACCTGAAGGTCCACTATACAATATTAGCCAAGAAAAAAAATAGTTCCCATACCTGAGTCCCAACGATCCAAACTCCGGTCTAACCTATACCAAACCAAGATAAGGGAAGAATCAAGTCACTGTGCCCTGATGCACTGATACCGTTTGGAAATATCCTAATCAGAGCCACCAAATCCGAGCCAAAATCACACATAACCTCTTGAGTTTTTTCCCAAATGCATGAGTCTGCCGACTAGGAGTGAGGGTTTAAATTCAACACTAGGGAGATTATACACACAGTACCACATCCAAAGATCAACAATAAATATATAAAATATAATAAAATATAATATTAATCTTGTGGGAGGTATTGGACATACATATCATTAAAATAAAAGTAGATCCCAATGTGGAAACCCATTCTAGAAAGAATAAAACTAATAAATAATTAAAATACCTATTGGATCTTCTATTGTATATCATTGTCTTCCCCATCTCTATACTCCACCTATATAGCCATGCACTACAATTTCCATTCCCTTTAACGGCTGTCTAATGAAATATACATGTGCATCATAATATCTAAGCACGGTGTGAGTACAAGACTTAGTAGGACACCATCAAATAATCCTTAAACCGATATTATCAAGTATACAAGTGTATTCCACAATTATAATAAATGCATAATGTTCATAAAAATAAAATATAATAGCATGTTATTGTGGGATATTCAAGCTGACCCAACACCCAGCCATAGCTACTTCAGATCCTTGTAGGAAAATAATAGAATGACTCAAAAAACTAACAAGTACATGTATATATCCCTCAATATATCAATGTTGTGATACCTGACGTCATATATCCATCAGGAAGGACATGTCACCAAAATCCTGTAGGCGAGAATAACTAGTGATCACATTGAATAGGCTATCATGTGGTGAATGGATCATGGTGTAAAATCCACCTTGATAACACCCTCAACATGACACCATGGATACCTCGTAACTGCAAACCATGATCGGGTCCCTCCTCATTATCATTACAATCACATGTTCTCCTCTTCTAGAGGATACATATTTCTAGATGGTATACCTATATCAATTACCACTAAAATCCAAAAGGGCATGGTAATACATATACATGGTGAGCACACAAGTAGGAATAATATATCAAGTTGAGTATATTGAAGTACACACAACAGCATGGGATCATAATCCATCATTGTTAAGAGCTACACATGTATCATTCTTGGAGTCACAAAATTTTTTATGGAAACATATACATAGACACATATGATCACACTCAATAAGAGTTAATCAAATGCCAAAAAATATATTCATCAATGAATCAAGTGTAAATTATGGACAAATTAGATAACAATAGTAAAAATTGGTATATTTTCCATGAGCTCCCATCGTGGAAAGTCATTTGCAAAAGGACCCCATCACAAATGGATTGTTATAGAAAATAACGTTGTAAATTAATTTTTTTTCTATTGGTCATTAAAAAAAACTATTTGTGATGGGTCCACATCTGGTCATACGTTTTTTTCATGGTATTTAAAAAACCAATTGTGTCATCCTATCTCAAAAGAGCCCATCATAAATATATTTTAAAAAAGAAATAAAATAAATAAAATAATAATATTATTAATGATGACAATATATTAGATATTAATAAAAATAATACTTATCCTAAAAATATAAATAATATGAATAAAATAATAGTACAAAAATAATATTAATATTGAAAAAATATTATTATTATTATTTGTAAAATAAAAAAAATAAAAAAAAAATTAATATATTTAATATAATATTGAAATATAATATTATTAATAATATAATAATAATAATAGTAGTATTATTAATGAATTCATAATATTTATATTATTAATATATTATAAACACAATAATAAATAATAAAATAATAAAATTAAAATTAAAATTAAGTAATAATATAATAAAAAATTAAATAAATAATAAATATCAATTATTGGGAAAAATATAAAAAATTGAACTATATATATTTAAAAAGTTAATATAACAAAAATATTACTTTCAAATGTTTTTCCATAAAAAATAAACACATCACTAAGGGGGAGGGTCTTCCTGAAGAACTAGAATAGACAGTAGAGGGAAATCCTTCCCTAAACTATAATATATACATCACATGTACATTATATGCTCTTGGTTATACTACAAAAATCAATGAATCCACTCCCCCTCCTCCTCCTTCTACCACCAGAGTTATTCCTACTCCTACTGCTACGATTGATGCATCTCCTCCTGCTCCCAGCCCATACTCTTTATAAGCTCATCCTAAGCCCGCAGGTTCTCCTGATACTGTGTAGAGGATGGTGATGACTCTCCATGATCTCCTATCGAGCATGACACCGACATCACATCAATACCATAATAAATCGCATGCATCAATCGATAGCTGATACCAACAAGTCGGTATTTCTCAAAGGCATAATGGGTTGACTGCATCCATGTTACCTCATCAAATTGGTGGGAACTTGTCTAATCATCAGTCTTAGCCAGACTATAAGTATTTATATAGAACATGAGGACATTATATGACTCCTTCAATTGAAATATATAACTAAAATATTTAAAAAGTTTTATTTCCTTTATCATTGAAACTAAAAAAGAAATTATACTATCCAAATTTTGACACTCGCAATCACCTCTAATCTCTCTAGTGACTAGATCATTGTACATCGTCCTATAAGCATTGAATTACTTAACATCAGGTTGTTTTATTTTGTATATGAATATAAAATAAATAGTTTAATTTTATTGTTATATAAATTACTAAAAAAAATACTTACCATATATTCCCTATATGTGATACACCTACAATTATTGGCTCGATGTGTCACCTCCCATTTCCAACTTATTTGTTGATCTACCAATAGAATCCTCTAAAAACTTCTTTCAAAATAGTGTGGACATATTTTACCCCAATAATATGATGAAATGTTATCCGGTCATTCGGCATGATAAGACTGATAAATCTATGTCACTCTTACATTAATCGTTAATTTCCATCTCAAAGTGTGAAAAAAGTGATTGAAATACTCACAAGTAAACCCCTCCCATGCCTTCCATATAGTTTTATGTTTTCACTCATCAATGGGACACCATAAACCCTACAAATACTTTATAATATCATGTTATTAATTAAATAATTTGTAAAACAAATATTATTTATTTATGTACCTGCCAATGATCGACCATCCAGTGTTGAAAATCAATGTAAATCTGGTCCCATGTGACCCATACTTCAGAAATACAATTGTGAAATATAGACCCCCCTATCCAATAGATATATGGGATATTTTTTGAAAAAATGAACAAATAACCTAAAAATTACTATATAAATAAATTAATTAAAGATAACTAAAATACATTGGTAAACATTCGTATAAATGCATTGATAGAATCTGAGATAGGGATGTTTCTCAGGGATAAGCCCAAGAATCATCAATATATCAATACCACACCCCCTCTATGTACTCCATGAACTGCCCGTAGTCCGAGGGTCAGATAATCCAACATCATTCTTCTCTATAGGTTGATAATCCTACAATAACTAATGAATCAAATTCTCGTCCAACATCAACATGAAATGACTGTTGTTAGAAAATAGTTGAAAGAAACTATTATTTATATATATATATATATATGAATATAATAAACATTTAAATATTTCAGCGTTCATCTTCATCATTCATTTAATACCTGAAAATGTCAATGTCTTCATATTCCTCCTCAAGAATCATCAATTTCTATATAAGTTTTAATTTTTTCATCTCCTATCATCTCAAATTCACTTGTAACATAATTAACATCATCATAAACATCTACTCATAAATGTTGGCTTTCGTCATCGATTTTTATGTCCTTTTGTGAAAATGATCAATTTGGAGAAGTCTCTTGAAAAAATTTAATTCCTAGATCATCAATGGAACCAAATTAGCATTGATTAAATTCATTTTCCTGATATTTTATTTTTATTATGCTCCACCAATCACCCAAATCCATTTTAGTATCACATTAAATTGTATAATGATTTTTATGTTCCTACAAATCAAATAAAAATGGTTTATTTACCATAATAAGTCTTTTATATTTAACGTTGTTGATTTAATGGGTCATATGAACACACATACGTCTCTTATTATCCAACCACTAATATTTAAATATTTTTATCTAATTCTATCCATGATAACACAATTCAATAATTACAGTCATCATTACGTAAATGTCAACTTTAGTTTCTTTATGATGATATCCTCTCAAGAAAATACCAGTGTTCCTTGTTTTTCCCATATGCACGTATATAAAAATTAAAACCATTCACCACATATGAATTATAATATTTAACCATTTGGGATGGTGGGTTTATCAATACACATATTCGACTATCTATTTTAGCAACATGTTGATATGATAGAAAATTTGTAAAATTATTATCTATATAACAGGTAGTAAATTTATTTTATAAGTTAAAGAACAATTAGTTTATGTTACCAGTTTTTGAAACCAGTTGGATCAAATTTTTTGAATAAGATCTTCTAGAGAAACTACAAGAATTTATTGATGCTATTTAATTATATTATTATCATATGAACTTTTAATATAATTAGATTAATTTAATATAAATATGATTTTAGAATTAGTTATTGGACCATCGATTGTAAAATTGATTCATCTTATTCACAGTTTAGTGGAACATATGAATGATCTCTGTGAATTTCATCACATCAAATCCATCATTCATGATCACCACCAAAGCCATGTTTTGGTTGGTAGAAAAATTATAATTGATTTCTAATTTAATGATCTACATTTTCCTCATTATGGACCATGAATTTCTCTATTTAGGTATATTTATATTGATAATAATGAATGAAAAACAATGAAAATTCCTCTTGAAAATAACCTTCAGCTATTGAGCCTTCAACTGATGCTTTGTTTCATTAAATTTTTTGTCAATTTTTTAAATAACATCTAGAATGGTTATTTCAATTGGAACAATACTAGACCACCACATTCTTCTTCATGTGTATAATGTAATATAAATTGTTTCATTGATTCAATGAAATCCATTCGGATGGTTTTCCAGTTTAAATAAAATTAAAACAACATCATCTTACAGTCATCTTATTAAATCCATACATTGTTTTTGAATACTTGTTTAGGAAAAACTTTGGTATGTATGTTATCAAATTATAGATAATATTATTCAGGAAACCCATTAATCCAATCAGCATAATTCATTCCCTTAAAACAAGATAGTCATTACATTTCAATTCGCTAATGTGATGATTTCAAACACAGAATCTCAAATTCAATGAATAGTAATCTATAAGTCTCAAATCTATAATCCATTGTCAAAATAAAAAATGATTTCCTATGGAATGTTTATAAGATTCCTTTTGATTCATTAACTTCTATGATACTTCATTTCAAATAGTTGATGTTTTGGTCACCTACAAATTTGGCCAATATCTAATCGTGGATTTACATAATCTTTTTTCTTACCTAGTTAATCCAAATCAATGTCAAGTAAATTTTTAAAACAATTCTTCTAAATATACATGAAATTGAATATGTGATAGAATAATTTTTTTACCAATATAGAATATCCCATGAAATATATTCATTTTAACCAATTATGTTCGTCTCAAAAGCCATCAATGTTCTGTAAGTTTATTGTTTGTCCAGATGTGATTGAATATAATCAAGAGATAATTTATTTTAACTTTTATCTGAGGAAATTATTTGAGTTCCATGTCATTCAATTGAATATTATTCCAAAATTATATTTGTTCCTCTGAAAAGGGTAATCAGTTGGAATGAATCTGCGATGATAGTCAAATAATATTGATTTTTATCAATAGACAAGTATAAACGCATTTCTATTTCTCATATAATCTGGATGTGATTTTGGAATGTTTTTAATCTATCTTGATGAAATTACATATTTTGTGATGTCACTAATTTTCCACATCAATGTATTTTTCAGTAGGAAATTTGGTTTTGCAGCAACATCATATTAACAATCACCATTACTCCACAGTGAATTTAACTCAACATTCAACAGTTTGAAATAATATTTTTTTATATTTAATGTAATTATTAATTTAAAAATGATATATGGATCCTTCATCAACATCTAAAGAGGTAAATTGTATGAAGTTATAATAATGGACCAACTTGTATACTGACTATTGTATGAAGTTAATGCGATGAAAACATTATTACAAAGACCAAATTGCATGTCCGAGGAGTCTAATGAAATTTTTTGATTCACTTCATAAAAATATTTCCCTGAATCACCATTATATGTATGATTTATGATATTACCAATTGAAATATTCGTTTTTTTCCATGAGATCTTTGTCATTGTGTTTTGAAACCTAATTAAACAATAAAACCAGGATGCAAGTGTTAAATATCTCAGCTATTTTACATGAATAAATTCAGATGCCCCAAGTTTATCCTCTTTATACTATAATTTTCCAATGGTTGGGAAACTATCCAACAACACATTTTTACCATTATATAAGATGAAAAAATTTGATCATGGATAAATCTTCTAATAACCAAGTCTTAGATTACAAACCATTCTTTTTCTCTCATAGAAATTTGTTGTCCACACATTTTTAATGGGTAATAGTGTCTTAAAAAAAGATAATATTTGATAAAAACTGTTATTTGACATTATATTAACTGATTTAATATCCCTAAATTATGAAACGTGTACAAATCTTCTTCTCATGCATCCAGATTAGAAGTCTTCATCAGTGGATGTAACATCCCGGGTAAATTAATAATATGAAATTTTCTTATTTACTTATATTTTTGATTAAAAGGTTAATATTAATTTAATGTCAATGCTATGTTCGATGGCATACCTAGTATGCAACAACAAGTTTCTTTGAAATCTTACGTTTCACACTAATAATATAATAAAATTATTTTATAAGTAAGTTAAGGCCTAGCCTTTGTAATGGTGGGAATGAACATAACTAACAAAAAAAAGATTAGAACTATTTGTTAAATATTTTTACATTTTTCAAATAAAAGTTAGAGTCTTAAAATAAGAAAAGAATTTGATTTTAAGCATAAATATTCTAATGTTCTTTAAAAGGTCTATTAACTACCTTTTAATGGAAAGCCCTTTTTAAATATACATTTTGTCAATTTTATATGTTATATTTGACAAAATGAAATCCTTCTTTATAATCAAGACATCAAAATTTAATTTTGTAATGTTTTCGTATTTTTTCGATAAAATTAATTTTTTAGTAAATAGTAAAAATTGTTGTATTTTAATTCAAACCCCCCCTTTTAATAAAATTTAATTCTATTGTAAGATTATATTTTAATTGTTTTTAAATTATAATTAGAATATATTTTTACCATTTTATATAATTTTGGACTTTGGAATGAATTTCACTTTTAAAATGGATATAAAGAAGTGTCAATCTTTTGATAGATATTGTTTCTTAAAAACACGATATTTGTTTTGACAATGGGAATTAATCATAAAATTAATTAATGAAAATTATATGTATTTAATTTGGTAAAATGCACATAATTTTATAATTTGGAATAACAAATTTACTTTGGATAAATTTTTTGTTTTTTTTTGACAAGCATTCATTTTTAATGAATTGTGAAAAATACTGCATTTTACTTCAAAACTTCTTTTTCATCTAATTTATTTATATAGTTATATTTTACATATATTTGGTTTAAAAGATTAATTGAATTTTTCAATCACTTAATGAAATTTTTTTCATTGGATGTAATTTCTCTTTTCAATTGGAAGTAAAAACAAGTCAATATTTCGATAAATTTTACTTCTTAAAAAAACTCATCTTTGGTTTTGACAAGGGGAATTATTTTTTAAATTAATTAATGCAATTTCTGTTTTTGGAATTTGGTATAATGGATTCCTTATTTGGAATCCAAAGTCCAAATAATGTAATTAATATTATTTTGTTTTTGGTCTTTATGAATAGTAACGACAACAATTATCTTTAATTAAAATGATTAATTAGTAATAGGGTTGTTAAGGGTAATAAAATAATATCATAGTAATAGAAAATGATTCAAAATATGTACAAATTCATTCAGTTTTGTTATGGCCGACCATGGGATGCCTTGTGCCAACTTAGGGACCCCATGGAATCACTTTTCTGTGATATTGACCTTTTATCATATTATTTTTAAAGATCAGAAAATATAACCAAACTGTGTAACACCTAAGTAAACCAATTTTAGTTTTGTTTACATAAATTATATATTAGACTATAAATAATCATTGTAAATATAAAATTATTTCCTGTATCTTAGTATTTTATTATAATTTTTAGACATTAAATAAATAAATTTATTTATGACTCCATGATGATCCAGTGATTACCTCATTAATGAACAATTTAAATAAAATGGAAAGATAAGGTAAAATAGAAGACTTACACTTGTTTAAACCCTATTTAATGGGTGTATTTCAATACATTATCACCTTATCCTCTAAATATATCATTTTGGGACATTTAAAATCCAAAAACCAATTTATAATAATGAAACATTTCAAGACATTCCAAAAGTGACCATCCTCCCTCTTATAAAAGGCCCCCACCTCCACCCCTTACCCACACCTCTCGAGCCCTTGGAACCTCCATCCTCAGATCATATGATCCTTACGCATGCCTCTCATACTCCTATATCCTCACATTGGGCAGAAGTCTTTCCAAGGAATCCTTTGGCTCAAATAAAAAAGAGTTACCCAATATATAAGAAATGTATTCTCTAAAGTTTCAATATTTTATCGTCCTTCTTCACTCACCACTATCATATTATTATTTTATCACATAATAACAAAATTATACACAATATACTAGAATGTTCTTATGAAATGTATACTACCTACACTTACACACACTGTCGTCTAATGGTTAAAGAACATATTTTTTCTTCGGGTGGCGAATTACTGCCTCACGAAACGATGATTGTTTAATCTTATTTTAACAAATATAATTATGGAAATTATGATGGAATTATATTTATATATGATATATATTATATTTATGTCCTCTCTATTCTTTTGTATTTTATATTTAAAACATACCTTTATGCTTTTCATGTTGTGCAAATGCGATAATTTCATATGGGGGAGTGTGGAGAACCACCCCCTCAAATGATGTGACTCGTTCATGACATACATGGAACATATAAAGAATGGAATAAATGAACTTATTAAACATATATAACATATATATTATAGTATAATTATAATATATCTATGACTCATTTAGTTTTAATTTCCATTAATACGACAGAAAATGAAAGTAGCGTTCATGCGTACCTACGGCCTACCGTCTCCATGAACGGTACATTTTATTTATTATCTCCAAACATTATGTAATATTATTAAATAACTATATACTGGATATATATGATATTTAAATCAATACCACCATTCTGGATATGATGTTCTTATAACTACATGGTAAATTCTCTTCAAAGATGTTCATTTTTGACTCATGCACTGAACATCGAAAACGTGTGATATGAACTCACATAATTAACTAATTATTATAAAATGATAATTAGTGAAATGAATTTAATAATAAAAATTAAAGGATGTCCCTAAGAATTTATAAATTTACCATGTTTTATTATTCAGTAATATAAAGAAACAAAAAAGACAAGTCGGAGTTGAGGTAAGGGGATTTCTTATCTCAGTTTTAATTCTGTGAGATTTCCATTGTTCACCACTTATTTGTTTCATGGGGTGTATTCTGTACTAAAATTTCATATATATAATCATAATTCTGTTTATATTCATGTTATTATGTGATTCATTTTGTGTTTATTATCTTTTGGTCATATGACTCGATTGATTACAATGCGGGATGTGGTTGTATCTCACTTTTTATTCCCGTGAGATTCATGCTACATTTTCCACTATTTCCTTTTGTGTGGTATATGTACTTCCCATGATTTTATTCATTGTATAATTTAATTTAATTTATTGGAATTTAAATCTTCATTGTATCACCCTACTTTCATGGGTTGTACGTTTCGAATGTTACCCAAATTGGTAAGGGAACCTTCACCCTCCGCTTTTTAAAAGACTTTTTTTGTTAAGACTTTTAATTTAAAACTAAATATGATTGGATATGTTCTTATATATCATTATTTATTTAACTTTTATGTCCATGTGATGATATACCCTTTTTATCTCTCATCAACTCATTTTCTGAATTTTAATGTGACGCTGTTAGGCTGTCAAATTTTTGTAAGGGAACTTCTTAACCAAATTTCAATTCATTAGGTTAAACCTATACATATTTATTATGTTGATATATGAATATGTGTGGATTTCCTCTGATTTTTTTATAGTTAATATCCACTTATATTGGGTGTATTTATATTTTTCACACATAATTATGTAATTTATTTATCTTTAATCTACGGATATCATCTTTGTATGAGACTTCATCTCAATATCCTTTTATTGAGGCACACGTCAATTTATACACGACCTTATTTTATTATTTGTATAATAAACCCTTTTCACTTTTAATATCATTAAAAAGGAATCTTTTTCCCCGAAGCGTTTTACTAAACGAAAAAATGAATGTTTTTGTATTAAGTATGCGGTGACAACGACTTCTCCGCCGCTGTGGCCATTATTTGAGTTTTGGTTTCCTCGCCTAGCCATAAGTTTTTTATATGAAAAATAAATACCATTTTTTACATTTCTTTTATTTTGGTATTGAAAATGGTTTTGATATTGTTTTGATTATATGAATGTTTTGTATTGATATCATGTGATTTAAATGTATAAATGTTAGGTTTCTTTTTTTTCATGTTTTATGTGATACAATTATGTTATGGTTCTTTGGAATTGATTATGAGGTTGGGTGGTTCCATGTTAAAACATGGGCGTGTGAGGCCAAGAGAGATCTCCAATGCATTGGGTAACATGACGAATGTAAACGTTAATGTTTCTCCTAAGATATTTACGGAATATACTCTGATGGGTATTCCAAATGTGACTCCCTATGTAGTTGTGATAGATAAAATAAACGAATGTTATTTATGCCTTAAGATACCATTATTATTTGTGAATACTATGTTTTATTCATAAATATTATGATTTCAAAAGGTATGATTGAAAATTATGGATTCATTGATTTGTATTTATTAATGTGTTAAGTATTCCTTTCATTATCTTACTACCCTTACTGAGATTTTTTTACTTATCTTAGGTTTTTGAAATGTTTTCCATAGTACATAAAGATGAATAGGATCAAGGATGGGATCAAGGAAAGAAATGCTATCTAAAACATGGATGTAGTCATGATTCTTTTTTAAGAGTTTTTATTTTATGCAAAAAATGGAAACTGAGTAGAAGTGTCTACATTATAATCTTTTGAGATGTAATAGTTATGTCCTAATTTGTTAAAACTATGATCCTAAAAGGATCCTCAATGTGAATTATTCATTTAATTCAATATTATGTTAATGGTTTGAGTCCGGGTCCTTATTTATGGTACCAGAGGTCGGTTTAGACAACTGTAGGGATTAAGAGTTTCTTTAGACACATGGTTAGTCCCTCTGTCTATTATTTCAGTTAAATCCCACATTTATAACTTTTTTGGATCAAGTAATGTCAGTTACAAAAGGACAGAGGAGGATCTCAAACAATATTCCTATCTCTAATTGAGGACATTCTTGAAATAATTATTGCAAAGTTGTGTTCGGATTATTGTGAAACTTTTTCTAGAAAACAACTCACTTACAATCAGTTTGCTGAGATATAAAACACCTATAATATACCTACTTATCATCATGGATCATGGTTGTATTTATAGAAATCTTATTTTCAATTTATTCTCATATTTTCATGAAATTTTAATATTATCAAGGCATTTTCAAATATTTTAACTTATCATAAGATTTTGAAGAATATTATGATTTTAAAAAAGGTGCTGAAGAAGGAAACTATTTCACAACCTATATATATTTTCATTTAAAATATAGTCTCTCAGAACAAACCTATGGTATTTTAAAAGGACCATTAATTGAAATTTTCAACTCAAATTCAGTCCGACTATTTTACAAAAATCATGTTTTATCAAATGTTTTTAAATTATATATCACACATGATTATTTTCCAAAACTGGTTTACTGTGAACACCCATATAAACCATGTTGTAAAAGGTATATTTGGATGGAGGATGAAAATGATTTTGAAGGATCTCTAAATCATTGTTGCAATGAATGGACCTCATACCTACTTGAACAAGATGATGATGGAACCAAATGGACACTATTATCAAGGAATGGTGTTCTTCATTCTAGGGATCATTTTATTTTGTCTTATGGTGGTGAAATAAGACTTCATGAATTATGATGTTGAGGTCATAATGAATTTTGATGAAAATTATAGGTATCAAGAAAGCATTGAGGTTAAAAATGCTAGGGTTATTTTTGAGTTTTATAAAAAGTACAACTCATAGGATTGGTGGCAACCCGTTACATCTGATATATCCATAGGAATTTAACACACAACAAAAGGCCAACAAGGGTGCATCGCCTACCACTGGTGTAACACCCGAGACTTTTATGTTATATAAATCATCAAAGGAATCTTTTTCTACACAACACTTGCTTGGCTTGCTTTACACGCAATCGCGACCTTCCTCGATAGCTTGCGTCATACGCAATACCGAGTTTCACTAAACAACAATATGCTATTAAAACTAGCCGTTATGAATAGTAATAACCACTTTTTGAAATTTTATAAATTTTATTTTTCAAAATGGACTTCATTTTTGGACTCAGAATATCGAAATTTGCCTAGGGTGAAATTTTGGTATTTTTCTGAAAACTTTCAATTTTTGATGAATAGTGAAACCACTAAGTGGTAGGTTAAAAACTGAATTTTGCATAAAACTTAATTTTACCGCTTTTGTGAATGGTATTTCGAAAATCCGACAGACACGGTTGATATCAGTAAGTAAAATGTGGTTCAATGAGATAAAAATAATTTTTTGGTGAATAGTAAATTTTTACGATTTTTACCGCGGTTAATAGTAAATAGGGTAACTAAGGGTAAATATGATATTAATATTACCCTAACACATGTCCTAATTCTATTGGACAAGTGTAATTCGACCAAAAACAAACTTAGGAATAAAATATGACCATTTAGGCCCACTTGGATTAGATTAGGACATTTATTATTAATTTATTTAAAGAAGGGTTAAAATAGTTAAAATCAATGTTTAATAAGTAAATCATTTTTAATATGGGGTAATACATAAGATAAATTCGATTTTAAATATTCATTAGAAAGAAAAAAAGATTTCCTACATGATGGTATTTTATTTGTAATTTTTAGACATCAAATAATTTAATTTATTTATGACACAAAGATGATGCAGTAATTATCTTATTAATGAAATATTGACAAAATTGATAATATAAATACCAAAATAAATGTAATTTAAGACTTTTTATGAATTACACTAATTTTCTAGGTTACTATGATATATTAATGTTGATTTAAACAACTTTGTTTGAACATATACTTCTGTTATGACTTTCAAAAAAATCATATATCAAATAGTGTCAAAATTAACACAAAATAGTTTTTAAATCAAATATTATATTATTAATTGTTATTTTATTCCGAAAAATCTAAGGTTCGGCCAAATGACTTGGATAAGGATATATATATTAATAATAAACAATTTGGGGTTCGTTTGACATGTTATAGTAAGTGTATTAACCATATAGTGAAAGAAAACAAAAAGACACGGTAAAAGTTAAATTAATTAACTTAGAGTTAAATCTAATTGATAAGGTTAAAATAATACCCTAAACTTGTCTAAATCCTATTGGTTGATAGGATTTCGACCCATCCCCACTTTATCTTCTAAATAAGACCCTTTGGAACCATTATAAACCGATTTTGACTTTAATATAAAATAATATTTTGAGATATTCCTAAGGTGCCCCTCTCCTCCCTTATAAAAGGGCACCTACTCCCCCTCCTCCTCACACCAATTTGAGCACTCAAGCTCGGCCAACCCCTGCCATTTTCTCCTCTCCACTTCCCTAGAATAATCCTAGAGGTCCTGGTATTCTCCAAAGACCAATCATAGTTCCTTAAGTGGAGGATTCAAAGAGGCGTTCCAAAGAAGAGGTAATATCCATTACCGATCTTTTCAATTTCTTTCTTCTTCAACTTCTTTTTCTTTAGTTGTTTCATGATAAAGTAATAACATCAGTATTACATACATACTGATATGTTATTATAAATATGAAACAACCCTAATTCACCTTCTATCCATCCTACGGAAAAATGAAATCACCGCGCGTGCGTACGTACGGAATACCGTCTCCACGCCGTGGTGTAATCTATTTTTCCACCATCACCTTACAAGGATGGGTATAATGGTGTAATGAGTAACTATATATGATTATTATGAAGTAATATTGATACTGAAATAATATATATATATACTCCAATACAATTCCACGATCATAGGAACGATATCATCACTCGTGCGTACGTACGGAATACCGTCTCCACGATGTGATGCCACTCGTTCTACATGATCTTCATTTCATAATGATTATATAAATGAATTGAATGAATGAATATGGTCTATACTACACTAATACCATTCTGGAAATGAATTATCTATAACCTAAAGATAAGAATAAGAATTTATTCAACAAAACACGCATAAGAACAAAAAGTTATAAAGACCCGAGTAACAAGTAACAATGAAATATTACTAACAAGAAGCTAATAATATGACCATATATGATATAATATCAATATGTATGATTCTGGAATAAGTCAATAACATTATTTAAACCATTATACAGGATCATCAGACACGAACAAAGCAAATCGGACCTAAGGTAAGGGAAATATCACAATCTCATTTTTATCCGAGATTGTTTATTCATAAGTATTTACTGGGGTGTATTTTATCATCCACATCCATGTTTCATCAATATGTAATATTATTTCCATCCACCTACAATTGTTTAAATCCATTTTTACCCTTCGGTGAGTTTTTAGTAATATCTATAAAAGGAATCTTTTGTCATACGAGGTACTTTTTTGTCTTTTCCGACAAAAGTACGAAGAATGATTTTTTTTAACTTATACGGCACGAACGGATTTCTACTCTTTTATAAAGCCTTATTTTCATGAAGCTTCCTCTAAAATATTTAATGACTATTTTCAATAAAATCTCTTTCTTTTAAAATTGCATGATGTTTTGTGAAAAGAAATTGATTTTGAAGAAGAAAAAATATTTTCCTCAAGAATTCAATTCAAGTGTTTTATCAAAATTATTTTCCATCTAAGATAATAAAGGGTTCTGTTTCTATCCATATTTTTACATTTATTTGACTATGTTGTGATGAAATTGTGTTTATGAATTCCTTTATCTTATATGAATTGATTTATGATGTCATGATGTTTCAAGAATCCCATTTTTGTTACATGTGTTATGCGATGATGTATGTTTTATGATTATGTGGCACACATAAGAAAGGATTCATTATAAGATGGGTGGGACCTATATCTCCCTCCAATGCATTGGGTAACGATTTTATATCTCATGAGATAGACATGGCTGGAACGGAAGGTTATATCGGTTCAGTGATACAGGACTGAAACGAGGAGTGAACTCGGTTCAGAAAGGGACTTTTTCCACTAAGATAGTCATGGCAATGAGTCATGACTAACAAAAAATGATTTTCCATGATTATGTGTGCATGCCACAAAGTTTCATGTTTTATGTTATGATTATGGGGATCTCATTTTCACTTCTATGATTTATTCCATGATAAGATATTATGATCTCTTTTGCAGGTTTTGATCTTCATAAAGATATGATATGATTTTTATTTCCTTTATTTGCCCTTGCTGAGCATTTGAGCTCACCCTTTTATGTTTTCTTTTCCCCAGGTCAGGAAGATTGTTATTAAGTAGAATATGCTAAAAGGGACCCTAGATATGATGAAATAAATTGGAGACACTGTAGAAGATTTATGAACCAGTTGTTTATGTTTCCCAGTTTCTAAAGACACTATACCTATACGGTCCTTTGTGGTTTTGTCAAATTTTGTAATAAGTGTGCTTCAATTTCGAAGTATTAACAATGTATGTAAAGTATGGGTCGTTATAGTTGGTATCAGAGGAAAGGTATAGTCAACCTTTGGAAACTAGGATGTGAAAGCCTTAGTAAGAACCCTAAGGATAAGTCTAAGCATAGAACACAATCTTAGTGTTTTAGAAATGGCCTTGAATAACCTAGGATAAGACCATAAGCATGAAAAAAAATTTTTCTTGATTTATGTGGTTTCCTATTATAATTAGTGTTGCTCACACTATTCTTCTTGGTTTTAGTCAATGGCTGGAACCCGAAGGAACCGTGTTAATGAGGAATGCGATGGGCAATGCAATGATTGTCCCCCTGAGCAACCAAACGATATGGGAGCTGGAATGCAAAATCTTGTAGCCATGCTCACACAACTTTCTCAAGCTATGAATCATGCAGGATTTCCAAACGAACAAAGGAGGGAGCAACATTCTGTTGAATCCTTCATGAGGCAGCGTCCACCTTCTTTCAGCGGGTCTACTGATCCATTAGTTGCTGAACAATGGATTAGTACTACTGAAAAGATATTTTCAGTTCTTCAATGTTCTGAGCATGATAAAGTCATCCTAGTAGTGTATCGTTTGGAAGGAGATGCGGATCAATGGTGGAATCTTGTTAAGAATACGAGGCAAAGGGATGAAATTGAGTCTATGGAATGGGACGAGTTCAAGAAATTATTTTTCAATAAGTACTTCCCTCGTATTCTCCGAACAAAGATGGAGAAAGAGTTCCTTGAACTGAAGCAAAGGGATGATGAATCTGTTGGTACCTATGAAGCAAATTTTACCAGACTTGCAAGGTATGCTTCTGGTATTATTATCCAACCTGAGAGTAAGATCGATCGATTCTTTAGTGTCTTAAAACCAAGTCTTCGAAGGGCGTTAGCCATAAGAGACTTCAATAGATACGAGGAAATCGTTCGATGTGCTCTCAAAGTCGAGATGGATATTGGAGTAACCCATCAGTCACATGGGTTTGATAAGAAGAGGAAGATGGAATTCAAAGAAAAATCTAAAGAGCACACGGAATAGAAGATGATCTTTTCCTTATGCTCAAAGTGTGGAAAGAAAAATGGAGGGAGTTGTCTTAAAGGGACAAGTAAATGTTTTAAATGTGGAAAGGAAGGTCATCGGGCATTTGAATGCCGCGATAATGGGAAGAAGATGTCTAATGATGCAAACAAAGGAAGGGATACACAGAATGAACCTACTACACTTCAATGTTTCAAGTGCAAGGAGATGGGGCATTATGCCAATCAATGCCCAAATCCAAGGGTTGATGATGATGGTCGACATCAACAAACTCTTAAGGCTAAAGACAAAGGAAAGTCACATGCAATTTCTATCAGCGATGTGGAGTACGATAACGATGTGGTGAAAGGTAAACTTACCATCCACTCTAAAGTAGCAAATGTTTTATTTGATTCTGGATCCACCCACTCTTTTATTTATGAAAAATTTTCTAAGGGTATCACCGTATTACCTCAACAATTAGATGTTGAGTTAGCTGTGACAACACCTAATGGAACATCAATCGCATCAAAAGTTTATAATTCTTCTCCGATCGAAGTTTGTGGGAATGTGCTTCCTGCAAATCTTGTGATCCTTCCTTTAGTGGAATTTGATGTGATTCTTGGCATGGATTGGCTTTCTCTACATGGAGCTCATATCAATTGCCAAAGAAGGGAAGTCACATTTCATATTCCAGATCAATCTACGATCGTATACCAATGCAAGGAGGAACATAACCTTCAAGTGGAAATTTCTTCCATCTTATGGGTATTGATTCCACTAAATGAAGGTTATTTATCTCAAATGGTTGGTGAGAAACTCACGATTAAGAATATGCCCATTGTACGGGAGTTTGATGATGTCTTTCCGGAGGAATTGCCGGGTCTTCCACCAAATCGTGAAGTTGAGTTTTCAATAGAACTCGTACCGGGTGCTTTGCCTATTTCAAAGACACCTTATAGAATGGCCCCAATTGAGTTGCAGGAATTGAAGAAGCAACTCCAAGGGAATCTTGATAAGGGGTTCATACTCCCTAGTGCGTCACCTTGGGGAGCACCTGTTCTATTTGTTAAGAAAAAAGATGGATCAATGAGACTCTGCATTGATTATCGAGAACTTAACAAGATCACTATCAAGAACAAATATCCTCTCCCACGCATTGATGACTTATTTGACCAACTACGCGGAGCTCAATAATTTTCCAAGATTGATCTTCGTTCAGGGTATCATCAATTAAGGGTCAAAAGGGAGGATATACCAAAGACGGCTTTCCGTACAACGTATGGACACTATGAATTTATAGTGATTCCATTTGGTCTTACTAATGCCCCTGCTATCTTCATGGATATAATGAATAGAGTCTTTAGATACTATCTTGATCAATTTGTGGTAGTCTTTATAGACGATATTCTTGTCTATTCAAAGAGAAAGGAAGAGCATGAAGATCACTTGAGAATTATATTGAAGACCCTGAGAAAGGAGAAGCTTTATGCCAAATTTACCAAGTGTGAATACTGGCTTCAAAAAGTTGCATTTTTGTGTCATATAATCTCAAAAGAGGGGATATCTGTGGATCCAGCAAAAACAGAGGTTATCGAAAGATGGTCAAGACCAACAATAGTAACTGAGATCCGAAATTTTCTTGGTTTGGCTGGATATTATCGACGTTTTGTAAAAGTTTTTTCACGATTATCTAATCCAATCACCAAGTTGACATGGAAGGGAGTTAAGTTTGTCTGGACAAAGGAATGTGAATAGAATTTCAAGGAGTTGAAAAGAAGGTTATCCAGTGCACCTGTGCTCACACTGCCTTGTAGTGGAGAAAGGTTTGTGATCTACAGTGATGCATCCAAGAAGGGATTGGGGTGTGTTCTTATGCAAAATGATATGGTGATAGCTTATGCCTCACGACAGTTGAAAATCCATGAGCAAAATTACCCAACACATGATTTGGAGTTGGTTGCGGTAATCTTTGCATTAAAGATTTGGAGGCATCACCTTTATGGTGAAAGGTGTGATATTTATACTGATCATAAAAGTTTAAAGTATATTTTCACACAAAAGGAGTTGAATATGCGTCAAAGAAGATGGTTGGAGCTGATTAAGGATTATGACTGCTCAATCCATTACCACCCTGGGAAAGCAAACAAGGTGGCAGATGCATTAAGTCGACAAGACCATGCTAGTTTATCCATGATGAGGATCACAAAAGATCCAATATTTATGGATTTACAAAGGATGGATCTTGGAATTATAATGGAAGGGGAAAAATCTTATCTTTCTCAAATGAATGTTCAACCATCTATACATGTGAAGATTAAAGAGGCGCAGAAAGAAGATGTCGAGTTACAAAAGAAGGTGAGAAATGTTCCTGAATTCAACCTTGATTGTGATGGGATAATAAAGTTCAGGAATCGGGTTTGCGTTCCTCCCATCCCCAAATTAAAGAATGAGCTGCTGGATGAGGCTCATAGTTCATCATTCTCTATTCATCCTGGAAGCACGAAGATGTATAGGGACCTGAAAGAGTACTTCTGGTGGGATGGCATGAAAAGAGATGTTGCTGAATATGTCTCTCGATGCTTGGTTTGTCAACAAGTTAAAGCTGAGAGACAGAAGTCTAAGGGGATGTTACAACCATTACCCATACCCGAATGGAAATGGGAAAACATCACTATGGACTTTGTCACAGGACTTCCTAAAACATCCAAAGGCAATAATGCTATCTGGGTCATAGTTGATCGTCTTACGAAGTCTGCACACTTCATTGCTATTAGATAGGATTTCTCTCTAGATCAGCTTTCCAGGATATATGTAAAGGAAGTGGTAAGATTGCATGGAGTACCACTTTCTATTATATCTGATCGAGATCCGAGATTTACCTCGATGTTCTGGCGAAGTCTTCAGCATACTCTGGATACAGAGTTGAGTTTCATCACTTCTTATCATCCCCAGACAGACGGTCAGTCTGAGAGAACAATTCAAACCCTAGAAGATATGTTGAGAGCTTGCTCTATGGATTTCAAAGGAGGTTGGGATCAACACCTACCTTTGGTGGATTTTTCTTATAATAATAGCTTTCACTCCAGTATTCAGATGGCTCCTTATGAAGCTCTCTATGGAAAGAAATGTAGGACTCCAACTTGCTGGGATGAAGTTGGGGAAAGAAAGCTATTAGGACCTGATCTCGTTGATGAAATGGCCGAAAAGGTTAGATCTATTCAACAACACATAAGAGCAGCTTAGAGTCGACAGAAAAGTTATGCCGACAACCGAAGAAAAGACCTAGAGTTTGAAGTGGGTGATAAAGTGTTCTTACGAATATCTCCCTGGAAGAGGGTTATGAGATTTGGAAAGAAGGGGAAGTTGAGCCCTAGATATATCGGTCCTTTCGAAATACTGGATCGTGTTGGGAAGGTAGCTTACCGATTGGCGCTTCCACCGAATCTCTCTCAAGTTCACGATGTGTTCCACGTATCTCTCCTGAGAAAGTACATACCAGATCCTTCACATGTACTCAGCTCAGAAGTTGTACCGCTGGAGCAAGATCTTTCTTATGAAGAACAACCAATAGAGATTCTGGATCGTAGCGAAAAAGTCCTACGAAACAAGACCACTCGCTTGGTGAAAGTTTTATGGAGAAACCACCAACTTGAAGAAGCTACATGGGAGCTTGAGGATATGATGAGGGAGAAGTATCCTCATCTGTTTGTTGCAAAGTGACGAATTTCGAGGGAGAAATTCTTTTTAAGGGGGGTAGAATGTAACACCCGAGACTTTTATGTTATATAAATCATCAAAGGAATCTTTTTCTACACAACACTTGCTTGGCTTTCTTTACACGCAATCGCGACCTTCCTCGATAGCTTGCGTCGTACGCAATACCGAGTTTCACTAAACAACAATATGCTATTAAAACTAGCCGTTATGAATAGTAATAACCACATTTTGAAATTTTATAAATTTTATTTTTCAAAATGGACTTCATTTTTGGACTCAGAATATCGAAATTAGCCTAGGGTGAAATTTTGGTATTTTTCTGAAAACTTTCAATTTTTGATGAATAGTGAAACCACTAAGTGGTAGTTAAAAACTGAATTTTGCATAAAACATAATTTTACCGCTTCTGTGAATGGAATTTCGAAAATCCGACAGACACGGTTGATATAAGTAAGTAAAATGTGGTTCAATGAGATAAAAATAATTTTTTGGTGAATAGTAACTTTTTACGATTTTTACCGCGGTTAATAGTAAATAGGGTAACTAAGGGTAAATATGATATTAATATTACCCTAACACATGTCCTAATTCTATTGGACAAGTGTAATTCGACCAAAAACAAACTTAGGAATAAAATATGACCATTTAGGCCCACTTGGATTAGATTAGGACATTTATTATTAATTTATTTAAAGAAGGGTTAAAATAGTTAAAATCAAAGTTTAATAAGTAAATAATTTTTAATATGGGGTTATACATAATATAAATTCGATTGTAAATATTCATTAGAAATCTCAAAAGATTTCCTACATGATGGTATTTTATTTGTAATTTTTAGACATCAAATAATTTAATTAATTTATGACACAAAGATGATGCAGTAATTATCTTATTAATGAAATATTGACAAAATTGATAATATAAATACCAAAATAAATGTAATTTAAGACTTTTTATGAATTACACTAATTTTCTAGGTTACTATGATATATTAATGTTGATTTAATCAACTTGGTTTGAACATATAATTCTGTTATGACTTTCACAAAAATCATATATCAAATAGTTTCAAAATTGACACAAAATAGTTTTTAAATCAAATCTTATATTATTAATTGTTATTTTATTCCTAAAAATCTAAGGATCGGCCAAATGACTTGGATAAGGATATATATTAATAATAAACAATTTGGGGTTCGTTTGACATGTTATAGTAAGTGTATTAACCATATAGTGAAAGAAAACAAAAAGACACAGTAAAAGTTAAATTAATTAACTTAGAGTTAAATCTAATTGATAAGGTTAAAATAATACCCTAAACTTGTCTAAATCCTATTGGTTGATAGGATTTCGACCCATCCCCACTTTATCTTCGAAATAAGACCCTTTGGAACCATTATAAACCGATTTTGACTTTAATATAAAATAATATTTTGAGATATTCCTAAGGTGCCCCTCTCCTCCCTTATAAAAGGGCATATACTCCCCCTCCTCCTCACACCAATTTGAGCACTCAAGCTCGGCCAACCCCTGCCATTTTCTCCTCTCCACTTCCCTAGAATAATCCTATAGGTCCTGGTCTTCTCCAAAGACCAATCATAGTTCCTTAAGTGGAGGATTCAAAGAGGCGTTCCAAAGAAGAGGTAATATCCATTACCGATCTTTTCAATTTCTTTCTTCTTCAACTTCTTCTTCTTTAGTTGTTTCATGATAAAGTAATAACATCAGTATTACATACATACTGATATGTTATTATAAATATGAAACAACCCTAATTCACCTTCTATCCATCCTACGGAAAAATGAAATCACCGCGCGTGCGTACGTACGGAATACCGTCTCCACGCCGTGGTGTAATCTATATTTCCACCATCACCTTACAAGGATGGGTATAATGGTGTAATGAGTAACTATATATGATTATTATGAAGTAATATTGATACTGAAATAATATATATATATACTCCAATACAATTCCACGATCATAGGAATGATATCATCACTCGTGCGTACGTACGGAATACCGTCTCCACGATGTGATGCGACTCGTTCTACATGATCTTCATTTAATAATGATTATATAAATGAATTGAATGAATGAATATGGTATATACTACACTAATACCATTCTGGAAATGAATTATCTATAACCTAAAGATAAGAATAGGAATTTATTCAACAAAACACGCATAAGAACAAAAAGTTATAAAGACCCGAGTAACAAGTAACAATGAAATATTACTAACAAGAAGCTAATAATATGACCATATATGATATCATATAAATATGTATTATTCTGGAATAAGTCAATAACATTATTTAAACCATTATACAGGATCTTCGGACACGAACAAAGCAAATCGGACCTAAGGTAAGGGAAATATCACAATCTCATTTTTATCTGAGATTGTTTATTCATAAGTATTTACTGGGGTGTATTTTATCATCCACATCCATGTTTCATCAATATGTAATATTATTTCCATCCACCTACAATTGTTTAAATCCATTTTTACCCTTCTGTGAGTTTTTAGTAATATCTATGAAAGGAATCTTTTGTCATACGAGGTACTTTTTTGACTT
Organism: Viscum album; assembly: GCA_963277665.1. NCBI lineage: Eukaryota > Viridiplantae > Streptophyta > Magnoliopsida > Santalales > Viscaceae > Viscum > Viscum album. The sequence goes on along the minus strand of OY728137.1, from coordinate 1,698,805,852 downwards.
TTCCGACAAAAGTACGAAGAATGTTTTTTTAACTTATACGGCACGAACGGATTTCTACTGTTTTATAAAGCCTTATTTTCATGAAGCTTCCTCTAAAAGATTTCATGACTATTTTCAATAAAATCTCTTTCTTTTAAAATTGCATGATGTTTTGTGAAAAGAAATTGATTTTGAAGAAGAAAGGATATTTTCCTCAAGAATTCAATTCAAGTGTTTTATCAAAATTATTTTCCATCTAAGATAATAAAGGGTTCTGTTTCTATCCATATTTTTAAATTGATTTGACTATGTTGTGATGAAATTGTGTTTATGAATTCCTTTATCTTATATGAATTGATTTATGATTTCATGATGTTTCAAGAATCCCATTTTTGTTACATGTGTTATGCGATGATGTATGTTTTATGATTATGTGGCACACATAAGAAAGGATTCATTATAAGATGGGTGGCACCTATATCTCCCTCCAATGCATTGGGTAAAGATTTTATATCTCATGAGATAGACATGGCTGGAACGGAAGGTTATTTCGGTTCAGTGATACAGGACTGAAACGAGGAGTGAACTCGGTTTAGAAAGGGACTTTGTCCACTAAGATAGTCTTGGAAATGAGTCATGACTAACAAGAAATGATTTTCCATGATTATGTGTGCATGACACAAAGTTTCAAGTTTTATGTTATGATTATGGGGATCTCATTTTCACTTCTTTGATTTATTCCATGATAAGATATTATGATCTCTTTTGCAGGTTTTGATCTTCATAAAGATATGATATGATTTTTATTTCCTTTATTTTCCCTTGCTGAGCATTTGAGCTCACCCTTTTATGTTTTCTTTTCCCCAGGTCAGGAAGATGGATATTAAGTAGAATATGCTAAAAGGGACCCTAGATATGATGAAATAAATGGGAGACACTGTAGAAGATTTATGAACCAGTTATTTATGTTTCCCAGTTTCTAAAGACACTATACCTATACGGTCCTTTGTGGTTTTGTCATATGTTGTAATAAGTGTGCTTCAATTTCGAAGTATTAACAATGTATGTAAAGTATGGGTCGTTATAACTGGCCTACATGATGTCGCTGGTTAGTATGACTTATTATTTTAGTAAAATGATTTTATTGAACAATAATACATTTATTTATGGAATTTATGTTTTATCAAATGGATATACTTAGTATAGGAAAATTATTTGGTGATTAAGTGATAAAGGTTGTCTTCAAAGAAATTCTCTCTTTTGATGAAATACTATATCCCTAAAGAAGATATAATACTATGGAATTTCATTTGTGTAATAATGGATGAAATTTTAGATTGGAAGAATCTATGTTTTTCCTATGGACATACGATGAATTGGTTTATTTATGAAAATTATTAACTGATCATGGAGAATTTGTGATTAGGTTAATTACCTTTGAATATAAGAATTTGTGTGTAACTGATGTTATTTAGAGATAAATGTAATGATTTCTTGGAAGACTATGTAATTAAATCCTTATGAGATTTGGGTTTCAATATTTTTGTGGATTTCGTTTGAAGAATTTTATGGACATTAGTTTATTGAATGGTCATTGTTGAACTTTGTTTTTTTAAACAAATTAGACATTAAGAGTAGATTTTTTGTTGTAAATGATTGTCCTTTTTGGGTATTATATGATATCGAACTAACTATTTTGGTTTTGTTTATGTTTTAAAGACATGGGAAATATATAGATATCTTTTGTGGATTAGATGATTTTCAAGAAGTTTATTATAGCACCCTAAATGAGAATAAGTCATCTTAAATACTCATATTTTATAGAAAATATGAGTTTGTGTAAGAAGTCTAGTAAGATATGAAAGTCTACATGACAATTAAGTACGTTTCCTTATGTATTAGTTAAGCTGATAAATAAATTCCTCAATGAAAATTAACTTAAAACAAAAACGTTGTATGCTAACATTTCTTACAGGGGAATCAAATATCGTTTATCCAATCACCAGTTTGTGAGTTTTTTGAGGTTAAATATCTCATAAACATGTTTTCTATCACTCTCCATTAGAATATGACACTTTGGTTTCTCATCCATATCCATGTTTTCCTGGAATCCTAGTATCGGTTGCCTCGGGTGATTTTTGTAATTTTCTTTCTATCTTTTAATGTGATGGTTTAATTTAGTCATTTACCTAAGTAGGCATTTCAATGTAGTTTCTAAGCCCAATTTTAAAATTGCGAGGACGCAATTCCCAAAATGGGGAAGGATGTAACATCTCGGGTAAATAATGAATATGGAATTTTCTTATTTATTAATATTTGTGAAAAAAATAATATTACTTTAATGGTAATGCTATGTTCGATGGAGTACCTAGTATGCAACAACGAATTTCTATGAAATCTTACGTTGCACACTAATAATATAATAATATTATTTTAAATGGTAGTTAACGCATAACAGTTTTAATGGCAGGAATGAACAAAACTAACTAAAAAATGATTATATATGTTTGTAAGTATTTTTAAATTTATCCAATAAAAAATAGAGTCTTAAAATAAGAAAAAAAATTGATTTTAAGCATAAATATTCAAATGATCATTAAATGGTCAATTAACCACCATTAAATGGAAAAGCCTTTTTAAATATTATTTTTGTCACTTTTATATGTTATATTAGAAAAAATAAAATCCTTCTGTAGAATCAAGACATGAAAATTTACATTGTGTAAATTTTTGGTATTTTTCCAATAGAGTTCATTATTTTAATGAATAGTGAAAAATGCTATATTTTAATTCAAAAACCCCCTTTTAATCTAATTTATTTATATGGTAATATTATCTTTTTAATTGGTTTTATACTGTAATTATAATATATTTTTACCATTTAATTCAACGGTGGTCATTGGGATTACATTCACTTTAAAAATGGAAATAAACAAGTGTTAATCTTTTGATAGATATTGTTTCTTAAAAACACACTATTTGTATTCACAGTGGGAAATAATTATAAAATTAATTAATGAAAATTCTATGATTTGAATTTTTTAAAATTTAGATCAATTTATAATTTGGAATATCAAATTTACTTTGGAGAAATATTTGGTATTTTTCTGACAAATGATCATTTTTAATGAATAGTGAAAAACACTGCATTTTACTTCAAAACTGCTTTTTCATCAAATTTCTTTATATAGTTATATTCTCCTTTTAATTTCTTTTATTTTGTAATTGAATTAAGATTTTATCAATTAATTAATTGTTATTTATTGGATGTAATTTCACTTTTCAATTGGATGTAAAGACAAGTCAATCTTTTGATAGATTTTACATCTTAAAAACCTTGTCTTTTGTTTTGACAATGTGAATTATTTTTAAAATTAATCACTGCAATTTAATTGTTTGTAATTTGGTAAAATGGATTCCATATTTGGAATCATAATGTCCAAATTATGTAATTAAGACTCTTTTATTTTTGAATATTTTGAATAGTAATGATGACAATTATCATTAATTATCATCATTAATTAGTAATTAGGTAGTTAAGGGTAATAAAATAATATGATAATAATATTATATGACACCAAAATGTGTCAAAAATAATTTGGTTGTTTCATGTCTGACAATGGGATGCCTTGTGCCAACTTAGAGGCCCCATGTAATCACTATTGTGTGATAGTGATCTTTTAACATATTAATTTTAAAGAAAAGAAAATATAACCAAACTGTGTAACACCTAAGTAAAACAATTTTAGTTTTTTTTAAATAAATGATATCTTATAAAATAAATATTCATTGTAAAGATAATAATATTTCCTACATAGTAGTAGTTTTTTTAAATTTTAGACCATAAATAAATAAATTTATTTATGACACCATGATAATGCAATGATTACATCATTAATGATCAATTTAAATAAAATGAAATGATAATGTAAGATATAATACATAAACTCGTCAAAAACCTGTTGGATGGGTGTATTTTAAACCCTTATTACCTTATCCTCAAAATATATCATTGTGGGACCATTAAAATGTGAAAATAATTTTATAAAAAATTAACATTTCAAGACATTCCAAAAGTGACCCTCCTCCCTCTTATAAAAGTCCCTACCTCTACCCCCTTACACACACCTCTAAAGCCGTTGGCTCGTCCAAAATCGTCTCATATTATCTCTCCACATACCTTTTTTGTTCCTAGAAGCCTCACATTGGGCAGAAGTAATTACATGGAATCCTTTGGCTCAAATCAAAAAGAGATAACCGATTTAGAGGTAATGTCTTCTGTCGAGTTTCTTTATATTATTTTACATCTTCACTCACAACTATCTTATTATTATTTGATCTAATAATAACACCATTATCCTCTAAATACTAGGATTTTTTATGAAAATAATTCTAACTACACTTACACACACCCCCATCTAATGGTTAAAAAACATACTGTTTCTATGGGTGGAAAATTACTGCCTCACGAAACGATGACTGTTCAATATTTTTTTAACACCTCTCATGGTGGCCATTATAATTAAACTATATTTATATATGATATATATTATATTTATGTACTCACTATTATTCTGTATTTAATATTTAGAACATACCTTTATTCTTTTCATTTTGTGCAAATGCGATAATATCATATGAGGATGTGTAGACAACCACCCCCTCAAATGAGGTAACTCATTCGTGACATACATGGAACTTATAGAAAATCGAATAAATGCACATATTTTACCTATATAGAATATATATTATACTGGAATTATAATATATCCATGTCGCGTTTAGTTTTAAAGTCCACTAATATGACAAAAAATGAAATTAGCATTCATGCGTATGTACAACCTACCATCTCAATGAATGATACATTTCATTTGTTTTCTCCAAAAATTATGGAATATTATTTAATAAATATTTATTTCATATATATGATATTTATATCATGAAAACCATTCAGAAGATGATGTACTTATAAATAATTGGGAAATTCTCTTCAAACATGTTCATTTTTGACTCATGTACCGATCATCGACAAAACATATGATATGAACTCACATAATTATCTAATTATTATAACATGATAATATGTGATATTAGTTAAAAATTTATATTCAAAGTAACTACTTAATAAATTATAAATTGAACAAGGTTTTTTATTCAGTAATATAATGAAATGACCAAGGAAAGCCATACTTGAGGTAAGAGGATTTCTTATTTCACTTTTAATTCGGTGAGATTTCCATTGTTCGCCACTTATTTGTTGCATGTGGTGTATTTTGTACTGACATTTCAATTATATTATCATGATTCTATTTATATTCATGGTATTATGTGATTCATTTGGTGTTTATTATATTTTTGTCATACGACTCGATTGATTACAAAGAGGTAAGTTGTTTTTATCTCACTTTTTATTCCCGTTAGATTCATGCTACATTTGACACTATTTCCAATTGTGTGTTTTATTTACTGCCCATGATTATTTTCTTTGTATAATAAAATTTTATATATGTATATTTATATCTTCATTGTATGAACCTTCTTTCATGGGGTGTATGTTTTGAAAGTTACCCAAATCGGTAAGGAAACATTTCACCCTCCTCTTTTTAAAAGACTTCTTTTTGTTAGTTATTTTAATGTATATCTTATTATGTAGGGATATGTTATTATATATCATTATTTCTGTAAATTTTATTTCTAAGTGATTATATATCATTTTTATCTCTCATCAACTCATTTTCTAAATTTTAATGTGACGACGTTAGGCTGTCAAATTTCTGTAAGGGAACCTTTGAACCCAATTTCAATTCTTTTGGATAAACCTATACTTCTTGATTATGTCATGCTATGAATATGTGTGGATGAACTATGATTTTTTTACACTTAATATCCACGTATATTTTGTGTATTTATATTGTTTCACACATAATTATGTAATTTATTTATCCTTGATCTAAGGATACTGTATTTGTACGGGAATTCATCTCAATATCCTTTCGATAAGGGATACATCAATTTACATATGACCATATTTTATTAGTTGTATAATAAACCATTTTGACTTTTAATTGCATTCAAAAGGAATCTTTTTACATGAATCATTTTACTAAATGTCAAATGGAATGATTTTGTCTTACATAAGCGGCGACAATTACTTCTCCGCCGCCATGACCGTTATTTGAGTTTCGGCTTCTTCTACAAGCCATAAATTTTTTAAATGAGAAATAAATACCATGTTCTAATTTTCTTTTATTTTGGTATTGAAAATGGTTTTGATAATGTTTTGAAAATATCAATGTGTTGAAATGATATATTGTGATTGAAATGTTGAAATGTTATGTTTCCTTTAAGCATGTGTTATGTGATACGATTATATTATTGTTCTTGGGCATTGTTAATGAAGTTGGATTGTTCCACAATAAACCTAGGGCTTGTGAGCCAGATATATCTCTCCAATGCATTGGGTAATGTGATGGAGGTAAACTTTAATGTTTCTCCAAAGAGATTTAGGGAATATACTGTGGTGGGTATTCCAAATTTGACTCCCTATGTAGCTGTGATAGCTACAATGTAAGTATGTTACATATGCCTTAATTTCCCTTTATGATTTGTGATTACTATGTGTCATTCATAAATATTATGATTTCATAAGGTATGATTGAAAATTATGGTTTCATTGATTTGTATTTATTGATGTGTTGATGTTTCTTTTCATTTTGTTATAACCCTTACTATGGTGTTTATACTCATCCCATGTTTTTGAAATGACTTCCACACGACATAATGACGAATAGGGTCAAGGATGGGATCATGTAAAGACATGTTGTCTATAACATATATGTAGTCATGTTTCATTTTTATGATTTTATATTCTATGAAATAAATGGAAACTGAGTTGAAGTTTCTACTTTATAATATTTTCAGATGTAATATTTATGTCCTAATTTTCTAAATCACTAAACCTGATAAGATCTTCAATGTGAATTATTCATTTAATTCAAGATTATGTAATTTTTTAAGTCCATGTCCTTATAGTGGACAACAAAAACTCATTAAATTGACATACTTCCATCTTAAGAGTAAAATAAATATCATCTTGAGTTTAAATTTGTTGAAAATAAGGTCATGCCTCATCATGTACCAAATTTCAAAATTGTGATGGATTTGGAACCAAATTATTAATTCCTTCCCTATAACTGTGTTCACCATGTTGATTCCAAAATCATAATCATGTCGAAATTAATGCAAGAGATGACCCCAAACATTGTAAAATCTTTCAAATATCTTTATATGGAATATTTTTACAAGAGAAATTAATTTTTCCTTCTAATTATTTTTGATTTTATGATTGAAAAAATAAAAAATATTAAACACCCTCAAAATATATGGGATTTCAAACAGAACTATTTTGATTGATGTACTAATTTTTCCAAGCGCCGTAAACTAATAATGACAATTGTCTAATTTCTTATTCCAAACTTATCTAAATAATATAAAATGATTATTTCATTGAATAATTTGATTATATAAAAACATTATCTAAAAAAGGGAAGAAAAATAAATTTACTTTTTTAGAAATTTATAATAATTTATATTATATCATAGATATTTATAGTATTTCATTTAAATATTTATACTAATCCACACTGATTTATTATAATTTATACTAATTAACACTAATTATTAGTAACTATAACTAATTTATACTAATTACTACTAATTTTGAGTGGCAGAATTTCTAGTTTATTGGAGGTAACACTTTTATTTGATGGATCATCTTGATATTACTTTATCTGATTGAAATCACTATGATAAATCTACTTTTACATACAAATTTACATTTTTTATGCCCAATAATGGAGAGCATTGAGGCCTACCTGCATTTCTCTCCATTTGTGGGCTTAAGAAAATGGATATCAGTACCATATAGCATATTTTTCATAAGGATTTCAAAGGGAGAATGTTGCAAGGAGATGATTCTTTGGAAAAAGCCTCTTCTTTACAATGGATCATCCATTTCTTCTTCTTTCAATTAAAACTAGTATTAAAAATCTCCTCTAACACGGGAATATCTATTTCCATATGCTATATAATAGAGAGTAGAGAGGCCCCACTGCACTGCTCTCCGTTCTCATGCATATGAAAATGGATATCTATACATTGAAGCAATTTTTTCATAGTGATTTCAGTGGGAGAACGATTCAAGGAGATGACCTATCGGGCAATAGATCTACTACTAATCTACTAAAAAGTGTGCTTATTTATTACTAAAAATTACTCTAATGGATGTTTTGTCGATTTATTTTACTCGTTCTAATAATTCTAATTATTTATAATTAATATAATTATTCTTAATTATTGAAGATTTTGTAATTATTTCTATTTAATATTAATTATTTATATTCAATACAAATTATTTATAATTATTATTAATTATTAGTAATTATTACTAATTATCTGAAATTATACCTATTTATTACTATGTATTACAAATTATTACTAATTATTACAATTTATTACTAATTCATACAATTTATTACAAATTCTTATTAATTATTATAAATTTTCACTAATTATTACTAATTATTACCAATTATTACTAATTATTACTAATTATTAATAATTATTATTAATTATTGCTAACTATGATGAATTATTAATAATTATTACAATTTTTTACTAATTATTACAATTTTTTTTCATATTATTTTATTTATTACTAATAATTAAAATTTATTACTAATTATTAAAATTTATTACTAATTAAAACTAATTGTTACTTATTATAATGATGTATTACCAATTATTACATTTTACTACTAATTACTGCTACTTATTAATGATTATAAAAATTTATTACTAATTATTACAATTTTATAACAATTACAACTAATTATTACTAATTATTTCAATTTATTAGTAATTACAAAAAATTATTACTAATTATTACAATTTATTACGAATTATTTATGTTTATTACTAATTATTAATAATTAATAATCCTTGTTACAATATATTGTTAATTATTACAATTTATTACTAATTATTAAATTTTTGTACAATTGACTACTAATTATTTCAATTTTTTAAAATTTATTTGTAACTATTATAATTTATCAGTAATTATTACAATGTTTTACTTATTATTGCAATTTAGGAGTAATTATTAACATTTATTACTAAATATTTATAATTATTAGTAATTATTACTATTTATTAAAATTTATTTCTATTTCTTAAAATTAGTTTCTAATTTTTACAAATTTTTTAAAATTAATACAAATTATAACATATTTTTATAAATTATTAAAAATTATTACTTAATATTAAAATTTATTACTAATAATTAAAATTCAATACTAATTATTACAATTTAATTCAATTTATTAGTAATTATTACAATTTATTAAAAAATATTACTAATTATTAAAATTAATTAGTAATTATTACTATGTGTTACCAATAAATATATTTGAATGGGTTACTATATACAAATTTATATTAATTCCAACCAATTATTACTATTATTATTACTAATTATTATTAATTATTACTATAAATTACAATTTATTATTTTTTGATTCTATTTAGTAATTTTTACTTCTTATTATTATAATTTATAACTAATTATAACAATATTTTACTAATTATTAAAATTTATTTCTTATTATTATAATTTAATAATAATTATTATAATTTATTACAAATTATTACAATTTATTACCATTTATTAATAATATTTACTAATTATTATTATTTATTAATAATTACTACTGATTATTAGAAATTATTAGTATCTGTTAAAATTTATTACAATTAATTACTGACTATTCAAATTTATTACAATTTTTTACTTATTATTAAAATTTGTTAAAATTTATTTCTATTTGTTTCTAATTATTTCTAATTTTTAAAATTTATTACTAATTATTACAATATATTTCAAATTACTTCTATTCATTACTTATTTACACTAACTATTACTAATTTCTACTACTTTCGTCAAATTAATTCTAATTATCACTAATTAATACTATTAACTAATTTTTAAAAATATTTATTTCAATTCATTTTTATTTATATTTATTTGTGACTAATTATCACTATTTATAAAAACTTATTAATAATTTATCTAATTAATAATAATTAATATTTATTATTAATAACAAATATAATAACTATAAATTAAGACTAATTAATACTAATCACATTTAATTAGTTGTAAAAATAAATAATGATAAATAAAAATATATATTTCTAATTTAATTTATGTGTAGCTAATTAAAAATATTTTTAACTAATACAAAATTAAATGAATTTAGTAAAAAATAAAAGTAATAGATATATGATTTAAAAATTAATATTTTATAGGATATATGATGCAGATATTCTTCCGATATAATATTTTAATCATTAAAAAATTTGGGAAAAATGTTAGTAGACAGGGAGAGACTGGTAGAGAAATGGGTGGAATTAGAAAACGGGATGGAGGTATGTATAGGATAGAGTATTTGTGATGGTACTATTTTCGACGGGATACCCATCACAAATTCTAACCACCTATTGAATAAGGGAAATATTAAAAAAGTCATTTATGATAGGTCCCATCGCAAATACCAATATGGAAACATGTTATTACAATAGTATAAAAATCTCATCATTAATACTAAAGAATGTCGATGGGTATTTATAACGAGTTTATATGTCCATCGCATATAGCCTCCTATGGTTTGGCGTGAAACTCATGCCAAACCTATTGTGACATGGAGAAGGGTGCCTTGAAAATAGTTCCTCCTGATATACTATTTTCAAAGTCCCATCCTCGTCACAAATATCAATTTTCCTCATAGTGTAAGGAACTTCCTACCTCAAATGTGTCAATACTAATGGAAACATTAAGCCACCCATGGTGGTTCGATAGATGGTGTGGAAACCTCAATTGTTAAGATCACATTTTACAACCTTATTTACCAAAATCCTCAACATGTCAAGATGTCATTGGTTGATGATGGGCAACGGTTCCTAGGACAAAAACTAGTTATTTAATTTAAAAAATAATTAAAATATCACAAGTGATTATACATTCTCTCTTATAGATAATTTCGGAGTTATATATAGAGTTTAACGCATAAACGTAATATTACCAAATAATATTTTATAATAAATTACCATTTTAAATAGTCTCTTGATAAATTATCATAAATTATTCTTTTATATATATGTTTTGATTTTTCAATGAATTATCATTTGGAAATATTGTAAAATTATCCATTAATAATTCTATAATTTATCATCGAATATTATCTAATAATAACATCTTATAGATTATATTTCGATAATTTTAATTCAATAATATGTCCATTCATAATATAGGAACAATCGTTTTATAATTTTAGTAATTATCCATTGATAATAAATGTAATTATCCTATGATAATTTCCATAATCATTTTCATTTGACAATTAACAATTAATTATAATTTAATACTTTTTTAATATTATCTTTGATAAATTCATGCAATTATTCATTGATAATTCGATAAAATTATGACATGTTAATTATTTCATGCAATTATTCTTTCATAATTTTTCGAAATTATCGCTTGGTGATTTTTCTACATTATAAATTGATAATTTGTTTAAAAATTATCATCAATAATTTCATGCAATTAATAATTGAAAATTCATTACCATTATCATTTAGTAATTCTTTACATTTATCTTTTGATACATTCACAATATTTATATTTTTATAATGAATTTATATATTATCCTATAATATTCAATATAATAAACATAAGATGAGTAATTATCAATCATCCAATAATTTGAGTTACTTTATTTTCAAAAACATGTTTATGAATTATTCCTTTATGATTGGGGTTTCAATAATTAATTTAAATTCTACCAATTTCTTCAATAATATAAAATTCAACAAATCATGAAATAAATTAAATAAATTAAATAAATCAAATTTTAATATTACATAGAAACTAAAACACCAAAATTTTAAAATGGGGATCATGCACCTGACATATGAATTTTAAAACCCAAAACATAAAATCTGTGACTTCATCATTGGAATATAAGGGAGATTTGGGATCAAACAACAATAAAATCTTAATGGGTTGCCTATTTTTAACAACCCAAGTAGTGTTCCATTGGGAAAATTCAATTCCACACATTAATCCACAATTTTAAACAAATTATTTTTATAGAGTGATAAATTCAATCAATTATTGTTGTTTATAACATAAATAAGTGAAAAAGGTTTAAAAAAGAATCATTTAGAATTAATCATAACCAACAATGGGGGTTATATGTGTTTATAGTGAAGAATATGGGAAAAAATATCATTTTTATTAATTTAAATCATATGAATTTTTCAATATATTATTTGTTAATATTAAAAAAATACAATATTCCAGTTGCACATAAAATTTATGCCCTGTCTTGGGTGAACAATACGTTCTGGGCCTAATAATGGTATCAAGTGTCTCATACGACAACTAGTAGAAACAGGTTTTAGGGACAGTATAAAGCCATCTCTAAAGCCCTATAGTGGTCACATATCATTTTCCAAATGGATGACTCTTTAGGATCATCCATGTTGCCAATAGAGTATTCCGTTTTGTGGAAGATATACATGAGGGGGGTATCACCTTTTATGACCCCAAAACAGCAGTCACTATAGCTAAACCTGAGTTGGGATATAGTGGTTGCCCTTGGCTGCCACTATAGGCACCTTCTACAATAGTTATAGGAAATCAAAATGGATTTAACTATTTCATAGATTGGGATGACATATAGTGACCTCAATATCTTATATAGGGTTTTTATAAATTTTTTTTAAAATAAATAGCAAAATTAAAAATTTCACTATATTTCAAAAATAAAAATAAAATATTTCCAGAATAAATAAAACCATGAGAACATAAATATCATTGTATCAAAATCATCCAAACTCCTTATAAATCTTAGAATAAAACTACATAATTTTTTTGAGAAAACTATTATTTAAAAAATTAATATCCCACCAAATAATTGATATGAAATAAAATATTTTAATTAATATTTTGTGAACTAATTCATTGTTATTTTACTATGAAAATATATTAATTATTTTTAATTAGTTTTTCAAATATAAATCAACTTATAATATTATTCATACCAGACAACATGTCCAATTGACATTTTTACTACTCAGAGATGCCAAAAATAATTCTATGTAAGTTTCCCATTGCTTTCATCTCATTAGGACGTCAATTTATATGCATCTGAAAATTAAACACACAGTTTGGTGTTTCATGACACTAAATGTTTTTTTATATCCATGTTCTAAGAATCCTCTGATGAACATATTATCTACTCATACCTTTCGAAATTAATTCTTTATTTTGTCATCTGATTTCATAGAATTAGATGCTTTTTTGGCTGGTGTTGACCCCATAACGCAACTTTTTAAATGGGGTAAAATCATAAAAAACATTATTTTAGTTGTTACATGTAGACATAATAAATGATTCACATGTCATATACTCATAGATTTCAGGAATAATAATATGGGTTTCTTTTGATTCCTAATCATTCCATGGGCTTTATCTATGGATTTGACTATTAAATTCCTGTTTTGGAGTTTTATGACACTAAAAGTGTGTTAGAATTCAAGAAAATGCCTACTCAGAATGAAATTATATCAAATCTACCATTTCATAATTAACACCATAGTTATTTTCATATGATTTCATGGAATTTAGAAGTCTTTCAACTAGTATTGATCTTAGACGAACCTTTTTAAAGGGCATTTGGCCATTAAAACCCCCATCTTTATTCGCTCCATGTTGACTTGATGTCTGATTTTTGTTTTGTACTCTCTTAAAAATAACAAATAATAATAATATTTTGTACTATGATTTCAGAAATTATGATGTTTTTTCTATGGATGTATCCATTAATTTCATGTTTTGGTGTTTTATGACATAAAAAGTGTGTTTTTTGGTCATACTGGAAGAACTCTATCTCAAATATAAGTTTTTCCTACTTTGAAATTTAAAATTTTAGTATATTGTTATTTTTTGTATGATTTCATGGAATATAGATATTGATATACTGGTTTTGACCCTAGGACACCCCTTTTTAAATGGTATCATATCTTTAAAACCCACACATTTAGTCATTCGGAGCATACCACATGCCTGATTGACAAGTTGATTCCTTGTACATGTCATGAATACTATTAAGATGGTTTTCCTATGAATTCATGTCATTATGAGTATGTTTTCAATGAATCGAATGATTAAACTACCTTTTTAGTGTTTTATAAAATTATAAGCATGTTTTTCGTTATCGTGGTCAAATTTCACTTTTAATAGATGCACCTTCTACTCAACCATTCCAAAATTCACATTATTTTCCCTGGGTTTGACCATAAAATGAACATTTTAATATCTCAAAATTTTGAAAGTTCATTTTTGGTCCTCCAAGGAAAACAACAACTAGGTTTGATGTTAGGTCAGTTCATTTATATCAAAATTTACTCCACATTTTTTGTCATTTGATTTTCGTCTATTCGATGGTCATTTGGATCCCCTCCTAACACACTTTTTTAAAGGATGTCAAATCATTAAAACAAAATGTTTATTTTTTGGAGTAGACTACACATTCAATTTATTTATAATATAATATTTCACATCATGAATATTAATAATACATTTATCCTATTATTTGTGTGATTCTCAAGTAATTTTCTTGACATTTGATCATTAAATGCATGTTTTGGTTTTTTATGACCCAAAAAGTGCATTTTACTTCATCTCGGTCAAATAGAACACACGATGGACATATCCTCTACTCAACATTTCTCAATTCACTACATATTTTTTTCATCAACTCTTATAAATCATGAATTGTAATATTTTGGTTATCGTCGGATTATACGTCATTATGAGGAAATTAGATACGGATCTAACCATTGAACACAGGTTTTGGTGTTTTATGACACAAAAGTGCATTTTTTGTTATCCCGAGTATATGAAACCTTCGATTGAAGTTACATATAGTCGATCATTTCAAATTTAATTGAAATAACTTTTTCAATGATTTTATGGAATTTTTATGCCTTTCAGTTGGTTTTAACCCACAAACACACCTTTTTATAGGGCATCAAACCATTAAAAACAACTTATTCGGTTGTTCTGGGTAGACCATATTTTTTATTATCATTTTGTCTACATGAACACATCTCAAATAAAAATAACATTATTTTCCAATGATTTCAAGGCATTTGGAGGTCTTTTTCAATATATCTAACCATTATATGCATGTATTGGGGTTTTATAATAGTAAATGTACATTTTCTATCATTCTAGAGAAACATAACCTTTAATTATTGTTCCACCTACTTCACCATTTCACAATTCACTCAACAATAATTTTCTCCCAATTTCAATGCATTTAGATACTGGTCGATTGGTTTTGACCCCCAGTGTGATTTCAAAGGGTAGAAACTCTTTTAAAACTACATATTCTATAGTTATGGGAATAAAAGACATCTGATTGAAATTTTTTCTACTCGTACATGATGTGAAAAAAATGACATGGTTACGTTAATATTTAATTGAATTCTAAATTCATTTTCATTATATATGACTGTTAAAAACAAAATTTGATGTTATATGACCCTAAAAGTATTTTTTTCATCATGCCAAACAAATGACACCACTGATTGATGTATTTTATGCTTAAAAATTTTACAATTAACTTACAGTTTTTTCAAACTCATTTTATCACATTCACGGATCGTTTTCTTGGTTTCGTCCGCCACATGTTTTTAAAAGGCATCTACCCTTTAAAAATTGTTTATTTGGTCATTATAGGAAAAATTTACCTCCAATTTATGTTTTTTCATCACATACAAATAATAAATAATAATTATATCGGTTGAATAAGATTTCATGTCATGTTGATGTCATTTCTATAGATTGGATCATTAAAAATTCATTTTAGTGTTTTATAACAATAAATGTTCATTTTTTATCCTCCCGGACAAGCACCGGCTCATATTGATGTTCTGTTTACTTGAACATTTCAAAATTCACTGTATGGTTGTTTGTTTTCATATTTAAAAGACATTTTTATGTCCATCATTTTGTTTTGACCCCTGAACAAACCTTTCTAAAGGTAGTTAGACCATTAAAAAGACCACATTCAGTAGTTCTGGGAAAATCGTGCATCTGATTATTGATCGGTATACTCATACAAATAAATAATAATAATTAATTATTTTTCTAATGATTTCATGTCATTATGAGGTTTTTTTTCATATATTTGAAAAAAACACATGTTTTGCTATTTTATGATACAATAATTGTGATATCTATCATCATGGATAAACAACACCATTGATTGACATAACTTGTGATCGACCATATCAAATTTCACTCTATAGTTTTTATATCTATTTTTATGAACATTTATATGTTCTTCTGTTGGTTTTAACACATTGCATAATTTTAATTGGAATCAGACCATTAAAAACTCATATTCTTTCATTCATGAAAAAAACATGTTCAACTAACTTTTCAACTCCATGTATATGTCAAAAGTAATAATATGATGTTTTCATATGATTTAAATTCATTTTGAGTCATTTCTCTATGATGAGGAATTAAAATTTCTGTTTTGGTATTTTATTATGTTAAAATTTCCTTTCAGGCATTCTTAAACATACATTAACTCAAACTAATATTTTGTTTCCTCGAACATTTAAAAAATAACACTACCACTATTTTTGTCTGATTTCACAATATTCAGATGTTGTTTAGTTGGTTTCAACTCTCAGACGCAACTTTTTAAAGGGGATCAACCCTTAAAAATTGCTTTTTTATAGTCTCTATAATACCAAATGTCCTATTGTTGAGTCATATACTCTTAAATGTCATGTGGAAAAAATATGGGTTTCCTGCGATTTCTCGTCATTCTTAGGTTGTTTCATATATATCAAATCGTTAAACGGGTGTTTCAATGTTTTATGACCCAAAAAGTGTAATTTATATCATGTGATAAATAAGAAACTTATGATTGATTTACCATCTACTTTACCACATCACAATTCACTTTATTGGTTATTAGGTTCATTAAAAAACATTCGTAGGTTGTTCGATTGGTTTTGACCACATGTGTGTTTTTAAATGGAGTTAAACCTTTATGAATCACATATTCAGTAATTACATGTATAATAAATATCTAATTGATAGTTTGTGTCATATTACATGACCTAAATAATAATAAGTATGTTTTCTATTTATTTCAAATCATTTTATGGTTGTTTTCTAGGGATTTGATAATTAAATTCACATTTTGGTGTTTTATGACACTAAAAGTCTATTTTTAATCCTATCAGGAAAACACAAGCTCAGATTTATGTCATATATACACGATCATTTCACAATTCATATTATTATTGTTTTCTAATTTTTTTTATTGTATTTAGATGTTTTTCAATTAGTTTTGACCCACAGAAAAACGATTTTAAATGGCGTCAAACCTTTAAAAAATGCATATTCAGTCATTTGGGGAATAAAACAAGCATGATTGATGTTTCATCTACTTTTACACATGAAAAATTATAATAAAATTGTTATCCAATTATTTCCATTCATTCTGATGTCATTTTCTATATATTTGACAGATAAGCGTACATTTTGATGTTTTATGACACTAATGTGTGTTTCCCATCATTCCAAAAAAATGTCTCCGTTGATTGAAATATTGTCTAATAAACTACTTCATAATTCAATTCATTACTGTCATCATCTTATTTAAAAACATTGATAGGTCGTTCATTTGGATTTTAGCCCCATGTGTTTTAAAGGGCTTTAATCCTTTAAAAACTAATTTAGGTACTTGAATGGATTGTGGATCCATGGGTCGTTTTTCATTGGTTGTATTAAGTTATAGAGGATATTTAGTGGTTAAATTAGGAGTAGTACATATAATATAAATTCTATTTCCCACTGTCTATAGATCTTAAATTCTTAACATCATTATTATCTAGATCTGTCTCGATAAATTGTTTTTTTATGTGAGAAATTACATGGGAAATGGTCCTCTAGATTTAATCTTCTCTAATGTGTTAAATTTAATCTCAAAAACAAAGGATGAGTTACTTCATCCCATTATTAAAATCATTTATTAACTCATTCAATTCATCATGAACAAAATAGATAAAAGAACTAGATTTTGGCAGTGGTAGAGATTGCCATGCAGGAGACTACCTACCATCCAACTCAAATTCATTAAACATATGATCTAGTCTAAGAGACTCAAATTCATTTTTGTTTCAGAAAATTCATTCATAATACATTGAAAATATTTTATGTGAGCATAACTAATTGGTGGGGTGGTAACATCCCATTTAATCATATTTTAACATGAAAAACAATGATTCTGAAAAATATGATCTGATTTTTTCATTATATTCCCACATAACTTATTTAATTAAAAATTCCTCTAAATTATCTCTGAATGAAGTAAAATATTTCATCATTTATAGTAATATTTAATTGTATACAATCCATATATAATATATTATAAAATCAAGTTGGTAATATCCATCAATTTCACAAATTTCAGGTCTTATTTTAGAGAATACAGATTCCCAATTGGTGTTTCAGGGATAGCACATGTTCATTTTGTGAGAAATGATTCATAATAATGCATCCTTAATCTGTCAGATATTTTTATAGAAACTAAGTCCATTTAATCTTTTCCTAAATATCACACCCATATTTAGATTTGAAACATTCACATCCTCAATATTCCATCATGTATATACTGATTTTTTAATTATAGTTTTCATAAAATAAATATTAGTATATGTACAAATATTAAAGAAAAAATATCATGATTTTTACGTTATGATATATTCATAGAACTAGGTCTAAATTTTTTTATATCCAATAAAGTATCATACTTTATTTTATTTTGTTATGTCAATAAATAATCTTCTTTTAGAAGATACAAATATTCATGACACAACCATTCATCAATAATTTTTTTTAGCCATTGTTTATATTGTCCTCACTAAAATTTATAGGTATAGAACAAAAAATATAATCATGATGTATTTACACTGATAAATTAAAATTATCAATAGGAAATATTTATATGTTAAGATATATCTCAACTATTTATTAATGAATAATTTGAAAAATTATAGATCATTTATAATCCCTTTGATACTTTGATATTGGATGTCCACCATGACTATTTGTGTTACTTTATAATATTATATTCAGTAAATAGGTGTGATAACATTACAAAAGATTACCTCAGTACAAAAATGTCATGATTATTTAATAGATCTTACGATCAAAATTTTACCATTACAATTCATACCATATGACAAAAGTTTCATTATTACGTAACTTACTATTTGACTTTTCTATAAAGTCACTTCACACCAAAATAGAGAAAACATAAAATTAATCTCAAAGAAATATAAATCTTAATAATTTGACATGTTACATAATATACCATGATTGAAAATAATATAAACTAAAAAATAATGAATTAAATTACAATAAATAAAATAATAAAAGAAAAGGTATCATACATAGAAATAATGTTTGTTGAATAAATATTAATTACGAATTCAAGTATGGTAATAAAATTGTAATGTAAAATACCTCATGCATGAGGTTATTCATCATTTGGATCACCAATGAACTCACTTTTATTCCCATCAACTATATCTGACGCCTATAACATATATAAGTATTATATATCATAATAATATCAATAAAAGTTAATATGAGTATCATTTACTTTAATTATTACCTATGGAAAAATTTGTGTACCCTAAACTACACAATTCATCTTCACTTCATCGATACATGATAACATTTGGGAAAATTTATCCACATACTCTACATGTAACTGCTGAAATCGTTCATTAGTACTACATTTCATAGCCTATATGGTAGGATATATCTCAATATTTGTTTCCATACATACATCATTTCATACACCCATCTCCTATACTCTAACAACTATTGTTGTGGGACACTAGTTCCACATGTCATTGAGTAACCCTAATTATCACGCCCCATGACACAGTGAAATATATCATCTATATGCACAATACTAACACATATCTCATATGAAGGCACTACTAACATGGCATCAAACTAAGACTCTATCATAAACATAAAAAATTATGAATAACTACAAATAATTTTTATGAAATAAAAATACATTTATTACAAAATAATTTTCATACTACAACACCAACAACATAGGGATCACCCACTTAGAGAGACCTCACCCATATTAACATATGATGTGTTAGATCACCTTTCTGGTTTGAATATAATAAATGGATCCTCTAAATATATATTTATAATATTCTTATACTACAATATTATAAAAATATGAATGAATATTGAATTATAGTCATACATTTTGTCTGAGTTGTGACATGTGTCAAGTACCAAGTCTAAATTTTTTTCCCAACATCACCAAATTACATAAATGATGAGAAAAAACATTCTAAATTCATCATATTTTATCAGTACACATTTTAAATATAAGTCATTTATAAATTAAAAGTTAATCATTAAACCATCATTGACTAAGTCAAAAAAACAAAACCATATCATACAACTTGATGGTAAGAATTCCTAGAGGGAATCATTGTAGAATATCTAGAAAAAAATATAATGTTATTCTTTGAACTACCTTCAACCTTCCGGGGTAATGATTCCACAATTTTTATTATTTTCCGAGACATGCTTCCAAAAAATCATCTAAAAATGATGTCATAATTTCAATTGAAAAAATAGTCAATAACTGTGATATAAATAAAACAATGTCATGCAAAATTAAACATTGATATTCTTGTACCTCCCTCTATAATCATCCATTATTATACTAGTGGAATGAATTCCCATCTTGAGTTGTTAAAGAGAATCTATGTGGCTTTCATATCATATGAAGAAACTGATGAATAAATACATATAGATCATATCCCACTAGATAAAGGTTTTCATCAAATCACTCATTTAATCTGTCTCCAGAGTTCTAGGATCATACCCTCCTGACCTCGAATCATGTGTCTGCTGAAAGACTATCCAGATCCTACAAAACATAAATTCCTAATGCAATTTCCAAAAACTGAATTTTTAATTAAAATTTAAAAACAGTTAGGTAAATATATATAAAATGAAATTACATTAAATTAATTTCAAATAAATGAAAATAGACATACCGATATCATAAGGTGAACCACTATGGCTATCCAATGACATGTATACATTACTAAATAAATTCATTTAAATGAATCAATTTATATATATATAATTAATAATTATTTTTACGGACATTAATTGGATAAAAAATTACATTATTTCACTGATCATGAAATTCTATCATATATCCTTCAGTTTTCTCTCAATACAATTGTATATTTTCTTATGAAATAGATATAAAAGTTTTTTCAAGTGTTTTATTAGGAAATGTGACAATATTGGGTTCCACTCGGTCAAAAAAAATAATTCATATTCTAGAAATTTTCACCATAATATTCCAATGACAATTAATGTAAACAAAGTAAACATTCACTACTTATGATATCTGTATGAAGGGATAATTTCTTACATGTCCATCGTTATATTGTTTATTTTTAATGTTTATTGATGAAAATCATATGTGATCAAAAAAATTTCTTTGATCCACATAAACCCAATCAAACCTTAACAATATGTGCATTAAGACACAACGATAAATAACCACAATAATATACATCAATAATCTATAATAATAACCTATATCCAAATATGAATAGCCAACCCAGATGTTCTATGTGTCTCAGTTCACATCAATATCTCTAATAAAGAATCCTAATATATTATCATCCAAATAATGGTATAGATGAGTTGTACTGAATGGGCCTTCAGCTAGTTGGTTGAGTTCTTCACTCATAGTATGAGTAATTAATCCAAAATTCTTTGGAATATTTAAATTTAACATCATTTAATAGATAAAAGATTTTGAAAATACAACCTAGTTTAACTAAAAAAATGTTATGTAAATTATTTATACATTAGTGATTTATAAACCACTGATGAAATGTGTTGAAATGATGCTTTTTGTCATTATTTTTATGGGGCATTCATGTTTCAACTCAACGATATGTGTCTTAAATCTCATCAAAATAAAATAAAAGTAACAAAAAATTATAGAAACATAAGATACAATTGATCAACAATGAAAATTACTATAACAATGACATAGATGAAAGAGTTTTGAACAACACATATCGATGATATTGAATCCACACATCATTGGGCATATAAAAAATTATCCCTTTTGAAGTTGGACATTCAAAATTCCAGGATGGTTTATCTAACTCTATGTAAAACTCATCAATATATGAAGCACATAAATCATTTAACTCATCCATCAAATATCATTTTTAAATTGTATCTTTTGAATGATATTTTATGCACACATACCATTTCAATGTAATTAGTATCGCTCAGTTGGATACATCCTCAAAAATTGAACGAGTCCACCAAAAAAGACTTCATTAATTAAATTAACATTCTTGTGTACCACTAATTCAAAATAAGATAATAGAAATAGTTATTCTAGGTGACATAGTGAAAGCACAATATTTTTATTCTTTATATTTAAATAACTATTGTGAGGATTTCTTAAGTAGAGCTCTTAAGAAAAAATTGAATCTTCAAACAATGGGTCAAAAAACTGGTTAGGTATGAAATCATGATTTGAACTTGGGATTAAATGTTGAATATGAATATGATTATTATGAATTTTTTACCCTGAAATGTCATTAATACCATATTAACATGATTATAAATATTAGACCAATAAACATATGGCACCTTGACAGTATTAAAAATTTATAGGATTGGTAGTTTCTATTTTTTTTCTCAATGTATATATTGGATTATGAATGTTTTCTTGATTACTATAAACCTTCTATAAATTTTATGGTTTAACTATCCCCTTTAATTCAAATCAAATAGATAATTTGAAATATCCTTTGATTTCCCCTGACTTGTGAAATGGTTCAACAATATATTATCACATATATTGTTTTCAATATGAATCACATCTAAATTCATTCTCAATATATTATCTTTCAAATATAGATATTCAAACAAAAAACTCCACATATTCAAATTATGATAACAAAGTATATTTTAAGTAGGAATATAGGGAAATGTTGGAGTTAATACGTCCTTAATTTCATGACCCATCCCCCAAGGCCCATGTCATGACTACCCCAATACCAACATTCATAGGACATGGAATGGTGACTAGAACCAAAAGAAATATCCTTAAAAGGGAAGGCATTTACATTAAAACTATACACACACACAACCCATAACACAGAAAGTAATGCTGAAATTGGGACACCGACAACAAGCATGTCTCATGAGGAATAAGCCACACTTGTAAAGGTGAAACTAAAAGTAAAAAGGGTATTATAATACAATCCCAACTAAAAATTAAATTATAGTTAAAGGAAAAACAAGCTCTGGAGGTCATACGAAATGGATTCTACCTGATGGGTAGGTGTAACACGATGTCAAACATCACTAAAGTGTACTGTGTCGGTAGATCAACATCTGATCACCACTTGGCCCTGGCTCTCCATGATTATAGTAAAAGATATTTGTAATATGCACGAAACACAATAGGTGTGTGCCAAGCCCATGCCGGAGAGAGCATAAAAATACTCAGTAGGAACCCTGAATCTTACTCGAGTATCACAAAAATCCACAAATGAAATAAAAGAATAATCCACCAATATTAGAGTCACTACAGTCAGCTCAAATCGGTATAACATACTGTGTTGATAGAAAAAACAACGGTTGAAAACACTGAAAATCAATCACTGCAAAGGAACTCATCCAGGATGTGTCCTTTAGGCTAGCTAGGTCACATAGACTTACTCAATAGATGAGTCATGATATCTTCTTGATAACTGAGTCACAATGTTTCGGGTGTATATGAGTGATTAAGTCTATAGGGGTAGTTATGTGATGAAGTCTCACTGATAGATGGGTCACAGAGTCTCACTGTGTTGTTGAGTCACAAAGTATCACATATAGCTGGGTCACAGAGTCTTGTTGTGTACTAAAGTCATGAAGACTTTCTGATAGTCGAGTCACAGTGTCTCGTTGGGTAGCTGAGTCACGAAGCCATGTTGGGTCGAGATGCCTGAAATTTTACATAGAGAGTTTCATTAGGACCACCCCATCGCATGGGTCCCAACACAATATATGGCTGGCCAATTGGACAAATGGTCTAGGAGGTCTGCCCCTTTTTGTATGTAGGGGTTGGTTGCATCTTTACCTGGTCTGAATGGTTTGAACTGACCTGACAATCCAAACCTAGGGTCCCAGATGACACAACCCTATCAATCCAGCCCAATAGGTCCTTATTGGACATTATCGAGGATCAATGTGCGGCCAGTCCACTTGACCACCCTGTGACCAGAAATTTATCCTGCTCAACTCATTCTTTTCGGATGGTCTCTATTCCTAGATCGGGTTGTCATGTGAACAATATTTATCATATCATTCTGGTCAGAAAAAGAGGACCATGTATAAAATTTACACTACTGAAAAAATTTCCTATACCCATAGTTCAAAATCATGGGTATAACCCCCAAAACGGTGAATATAGGATATACACACAGTTTTGGGAATCGTGGTCATTGGTGGTGTCAGTATAGTTCCCCAGCCTATACCCATGGTTTCCCAAAACTGTGTGTATAGCAGTTCTACCACAATGTCATAACATCATACCCAATTGCCACACTGTCAAAGTCTTTTACCCATAGTTTTAAAACCGTGGGTTTAAATCCTAAAAGAATGTGGGCGGCGGGTTTCGATCCCACAACCTCTTCGTCGTAGACACTACATATTAACACTTCTCTAGCATCAACCGTGTGTTTATATATATATTTAGTTAAATATAGTTATATAAACTATGGGTATAAAGAAATGAACTGTGGGTATAAGACCCCTGCCAAAAAAAATTCCTTCCTGTGGGAAAAAAATTACCCACGCACACATGGGATACCTATACCCACAGTTTTTCATAACCATTGGCATTCTTATTGTATCCCAGACCTATCCCTAGGCTTTCAGGGATAACCATGGGGAGATGTACCCCTATCCCCACGGTTTTTTAAAACTGTGGGCATATGAAACTTTTCAGGAACTATACCCACAATTTTGGAAAACTCTGGGTATAGGACCTCAAATGTTTTCTATGCCCACGATTTTCAATAACCTTGGGGATAGGTCCATTTTCCATTAGTGTCAGTTGAGCCCCTTGGTCAGCCAAGACCAATGGCTCGGGGCATGCACAACCAATCAGCAACCCCGCCTGTCTGCGAACACCCCATAGGGAGTAGTCCACTCCTCCTACATGATGCCAGTCTGATAGCACATCTAGCCATCCACCATGATCGATAGTTTGGTGCCTCTCAATGTGTGTCATGCCCTAAGCGAATCTCCTTCACTGTTGCAAGCCACCGCATCAGCAGCACCTTCCGCGGGACGTCGTGTCCACTCAAGTGGTCCGATTGTAGAACAATTTGTGCCTTAAGTACTCTCAAGTCTCTTTCATTGCTAAAATGACCACAAATTCTACTTTCCGCCAAATAAAGGAAGCTTCCACAAAGAATAAAAATGAGAATGGGGTCATGTCTTGTTATTGTTGTCTCGGTCCCTCAACATTAGATGTTTAAAAACAAAGTGGATTGTTTGTATCATAGTCATATAAAAAATAACTATACCCCTGATGGAAATCCTATTAACCAAACTCTGCCATAAGATCGCATGATCTTTAGATCAGCTTTTTCTTGGTTTGATCTATTTTCACCAGTTTAGAATAAGAATTGAAATATAAAAATAATATTAACCCTTACATGGATTGAGGATCTTTCACTTATAATGGATTATGCTCCAGGATATCATCGATCCTTGATTTTTTATCATTATTCATCGTCATCATCTCTTGAATACGTCTCACCTGTGTTGGTCGACTTCTTTCATTGTCATAGAAAGATAGATAGAGAGAGGTTCCACATTCCGTAATGAATTTCCCCATGTTGTTTCCAAACTCTGGATCCTCTTTTAATTAAAGGATGGAGAGTCTATGTGTGTCGGAGTGTTGTCTCATTAATGAAATTCATTAATGATTCAGTGGCACCTTGTCACAGCACCACAACAATGATTTGTCATTACATTGCTGTTGAAATAGTTTGAATTAAATAAATTTTATTTTTATTTTATATTTTTTCACTAAAAGTCCAAAAATTTAATTTTATTTTCAAACCTTTATGATCATATTTATGTATTTATAAGAGAATAATTGTGTTCCAATTTCAATAGTTCCATAAAATTTTTGATCTGAACACTAGTTTATATGATAAAAATTTTCACTCACATGTTTACTTAGACAAACAAAAAAAGTTCGAAATTCTGTTCTAGGCTCACCGAGCCTTGGAATCGTATTTTTTCTAAACCTATGGTCCCAAAACTCTTCCATATATTAAAAAAAATAAAAAAATTTAGGGGACATTAAATTCTACACAACTTAGGGATTTAGATCCCCAAAATCCAAAACAAATGTTAATCAATCTAATAGGGGTACTGAACACGAATATGATCCTCCCACTCATATGTGCTCTCTGAGAGGATCTCATGATTCCAAAAAACATGCACCATAGTAATTGACCATCCTAAAAAAAATTGATCATGTCGATCCTCTAACTCCACTATGAACTCCGCAAACGTCACCCATCATTAATGTCCAGCATGCCACAGTCAATGAATTGTGATAGATCATGCATGTATCACCTCAAATTTGACACATGAAATACTTCATGTACAGTGTGCATATGTGGGGGAAGTTCTAGGAAGTATGACACCTCGCCAAATCTAATGAGAATCATAAAAGGGTTGATATACCTTAAATCCAACATATCGCCCAACCAAATCTCTACAATCGATATCAGGGTGAGACGCAAAGGAAAACATAGTCTCCCTCCTCATACTCTATGTTTCTCTACCTCTTATCCGCATATGATTTTTGTACTATATTATGTACACATCTGTTCTAGGATGATTTGAACTTTCTCAGTTGTAGCCCGTACCAACTACGGACCCATGAGTGCTAACGCCCCTATGTCTGTCCAACATAGTTGTGATTTACAAGGTCGCCCGTACAAAGCCTCAAATTGTGTCATGCCAATAATGGTGTGGTAGTTTTTGTGGTACTCAAACTACACTAGAGGTAGGTGGTCCTATTAAGTGTGACCAAAATCTTGGACATAATCATGAAGCATTTTCTCTATGTTTTAAATACATTGGTCTTTCGTACCATGCTTCTGTGGGTGAAATGATGTGATAATGTGCAGTTGAGTCCAAAAATCCTCTTATAGTCCCGTCAAAACTAGGATGTAAAGCCTGAATCAAGATATGAGTTGATATTTGAAGGCACACCATGTTTCCGCAGAATCCCTTGGATGTAGAGGAATCCTAGGTCCTCTACAGATTCCTTCTCCCAGATGTGTAGGAAGTGAGATGACTTGGTGAGTTGGTCTTCAATCACCAAGATAGAATCATTGCCCCAAGACGTGCATGGTAGCCCTAACATGAAGTATATGGGGATATCATCCCACTTACATTCTGGTACATTAAGTGGTTGTGCCAAGCCTAATGAGATCTGATGCTCAGCCCTCATTTTCTGAATAGTTAGTCATAGTGAGATGAACTCTTCCACCTCTTTCTTCATCCATGGCCACCAGTATTAATGTTGATGGTCCTGGTACATCATCACCACAGTAGGACGTACCTCCAAAGTGGATGTGTGGAACACCATCAAAACCTCCTCCCATAATGTGACGAGTAATATGGTGTGTCCTCTAAAAGGGATGATATTATAAACACCTATAAAAAATCCATCAGGATCGTATCATAATGATATCAGAACATGTTGGGCCTCACAATCAACATCCACAAATTGTGCCTCTTTGAATCATTTTAAAAGTCTAGGACTGAGAGTCATAAACTGAAAGAATGATTCTCTATCAACATCCCTGAAGGATATCTACATTTTTTCTAGTCTCTCCATCACATCAGTCAATATCATCAAACCGGCCATCCTGCGGACCGCGTATGCCACCACATTCCCCTTTCAATGAATATAGACTATCTCAATGTCATAATCCTAGAAGAACTCCATACATCTTTATTGTCTCAATTTTAGAATATTCTATGATAATATATACCGAAGGATCATGTGGTCAATGTAGATAGTAAACCATTCACCATTCATGTAGTTCCACCTTATCTTCAAGGTGAAGAACACTGCTGCTAACTTTAGGTCATGGGTCATGTAGTTCTTCTCATGCGGACTCAACTATTGTAAGACATAGGCAATCACTTCTCACACCTACATCATGAAAAATCCTAGTTGGGTCACTGATGTGTCATAGAAAACAACATTCCCAACTCCCTCTGCCGGTTGTCTCAAGATGGGGCACTCTTTAATCAACGCCTCAACTCCTAGAAACATAGATAGAACTTCTCTATCTATATGAAGGGTTCTACCTTCTTTGTCAAATCTAAAAATGGTGTTTATACTCAGGAAATGTGGGTTATGAACCTTCGATAATATCCATCCAACCCCATGAAACTTCGCACCTTAGTCACGCTCATGGGTAGCTCCAATGCATGAACTTCCTCTCCCTTTATCGGATCCACTGCAACTTCATCCTATGAGATGACTTGTCCTAGAAAGCCAATTTCCCAAATCAAAAACATTCACTTCGAGAGATTAATGTAATGTTGGTGCTCAAATAGTGTATACAATAATATCATTAGGTGTGTAGCATTCTCCGCCTCCAACGCCGAGTACACCAATATGTCATCAATGAAGACTACCACAAAATGAATAAGGTAAAGCTAAATGATCCTTCTCATGTGTTCAATGAATGCTACTAAGGAATTTTATATGGTAAAGGGAATAACCAAGAACATGTAGTGGTCATAAAAACAATTACGGATGTATTTGGTATGTCATCATCTTGTACAAAAAGCTGATGACATCCTGATTTGAGGTCTGTCTTCGAGAACCAACCCACTCCCTTCAGCTGATCGAAGAGGTCATCAATCCTCAGAAGTTGATACTTGTTCCTCACATTTACCTCGTCTAGTCATTGGAATTCCATTCAAATCCACATTCACCCGTCTTCTTTCTTAGAAAACAACACTGGGGCATCCCATGGAGAAATGGTGGGTCTCACAAATCCCTTATCCTGCATGTCCTCTAGTTATATACTCAATTTACGAAGATCCATTTGTCAAATTCAATATGTCAGGGTTCATATCAGTGTCATCCATGGGTACAGATTGATGTAGAAATCTATGTCACTATATGGAGGTAGTCCAAGAATATCCTTAGCTAATACATTCTCATACTCATCCATCGCTACAAGAAATCTCAGACTCCTCTCATGCACTGAAACATGGGTGAGGCTATCAAAATAGTGAGTTATTGGATGCATCCTCCTCTATGAAATTTAATCCTATTCTATATAAGTTCCCCTCTCACTGGTGAAAGGAAACCTAGTCCCATCCTCATAAACACAACAAATATTGCACTTTATACAGTCGATCTAACCATGGGATGTAGATAACTATTACATACCCATGATGAAGTTTTAAGGCCTCGACAACATTAATAAGAGATATTAGCTGAATCTATTGCCTCCAATATTATTATCACACTATTGGACCCAGCATGTAATCATCAAATCCCCTCTCAGAGAAGTATCTAATCGTAATGATTGAGCCAATGGCTCTACCAGAATCTCTGAGCCTCAAACAAAAGCACACGACAAGGAAAGAGTTACTAGAACCTAAATATATAAAAAATATATATAAAGTAGATTAGACACATATCATACCTCTAATCATATCTGGGGCACAATTGTTGTAGGATTCTATCACTTGAAGCGGGCACCACCCCTATCCAACTTCTCCCTGCACTCGTGTTAGACCGCATGGATGTGGTGGTGGACTCACCTCATATATCCTCCCGTCATCTATCACCCTACCTACTACCCTGCCACACCCACCTCTCTATGAACTACAATATTTGACACTATTATTGTGCCTTGGAGGTCCCTCGACCACCTAATGTTCAAATGTATGGTGGTTTGGGAAGTCTCGTGATATATACTCCTCCCCACCGCACGTGAAAGAAAACTAATTCCTTTGTTGGTGTCAACTATTAGTGGGGCCTTACACTAGAAATATAGTATCATATGATTGTCCCCTAATAGTTCGGGTGTTCTTGGACACCTATTCCAGTTGTCGGTTTCCCGCTACCATGGTCTCCGCTTCATGCCAACCAGTGTTAGCCCCCATAGTCGGACTCCCTGAATCTGAAAGTCAAACTCGACACATTTAACCCAGTACCCAAAATAAAACAACAAACTCTTATTCTATGAGGTAGAACCAACCTCCTCTAATACCACACTTTCACGACGTATCCCACGGGGCCTGTTCCATGAGTAACCCAAGCCAGGCACCCATAGACCAAAGGCTAGTCACTAGCACCAAAAGAAATATCAGGAAATGGAAAAGAATTTCCTCTATGAATCTACACACACACAACCCATATAGCCGAATGTAATGATGGATCTTCGATACCAACAACATGTATGTAACTTGAGGAAGAACCCACTCAAGTTAATGTGCAAATAGAAGGAAAAAAGGGGAAAAATACACTCGAAATAGTTAAGGAATATAATGTAAATGGAAAAAATATCTAGAGTTCATCTGTGAAGGATCCTACCTAAATTATAGGTGTTGCTAAATGTCAGACGTCACAAAATTGTTCTACATCCATAGAACCACATCTATGAACCACCTAGACCTGGATCTCCAAGATCCATGTCAAATATTCCAGTCGTCTGCACAAGACACAACATGCATGGGTGAAGCCTGTTTATGTGTGAGAATAAGTATACACATTAGGGACCCTGAAATGATCATGGGTCTCATAGAAATCCACAATCTAAATCACAAGATCATTATAAATTATTAAATTCACTAGATTTAGCTTGACACATGTAGAACATAAATTGTTGATAGAACAACCAACAATTTCAAACACTAGATATAAATAATCGCAAATGTACTCATCCCAGTGGAGTCCTTAGGAAATAAAGGAATTCTTGACCTACTTATTTTCTGAGTCACGATGTCTCACTGATAGCTAAGTCATTGATTCTTCCTGGTAGCTGAGTCATAGAGTCACGCTTGGTAGAAGAGTCAAGTGGTCATATTGATATCTGAGTCACGGAGTTTCTCTAGATAGCTTAGTTAGGATGACTCTCTCATATCCAAGTCACAAATTCTCTCTTTCTAGGTGAGTCACAAAGTCATTCTAATAGCCATGTCACAGAGTCTCATTGGATAACTGAGTCACAAAGTCTCACTGATAGAAGAGTCAATGATTTTTGCAGGGTAGTTGAGTAATAAAGCCTCACTAGGTCAAGTTCCATGAAATATTACATATAGGAATTCATAAATATGTCTAAATCTTGTGTCGCCCAACACCACCTAAAAGGCATCAATTGGGAACACAATCCATGAGATACGACCCTTTTTGTAAATAGCGGTAGGTTGCATCCGGGCCCGGTCTGACAGCTTTGGACCAGCCAGACCAACCAGACCTGGGTTCCCACATTACTAGACCCTTTCCCTCAATCCCATTTTCCTAGAACATTGGGACTTACTAGACCCGATAGTAGTTGTCCATGTGTCAAATCCTCTTGGTCACCCAGTTACCAGAAATTTATCCAACCCGGCCTGAACAAGACGGTTGGTATATTTTCCTAGATTGGGCCACCACGAGACCCAACATTATCCCATCATCCTGATATACTAAAGTGGATGGTCTTGAAAATTTATCCGGGATTCTCGGGTGGCCAGATCCACGGGCCCGGCTCGTCTAGTCTGGTTGTGTAGTGTGTTACCGATTACCCCCCCCACCTGTCCACACGCAGATCGTAGGGAGTGGGTCACTCATCCTACACGGTTCTATTTTGGAACATTGTCTAGCCAATCATTACAACCTCCTTCATCATGGCATGCACCAAGCACGACACCACTGCCATTGTGGCTAGTGAGAGCTGGCCACATTGTCATGTATGAGGCTCCTAGTGTGTCACATCATCCTGCCTACAGCCGCCGCCATGCAAGTGGTGCCATGCTAGTGGGACCATTGGTAGGACATTGGGTCAACTCTAGTAGCCTGATAGTATAAATTTCTCCACCATTGGGACTCTCGAGTTTCCTTCATCACAACCAAAACCTTAGATTCACCTTACTGTTATTTCAAGGAAGAGGCCATGGAGAATGCACAGGCGAAGGGGCTTCAGCCTTTATTGTTTAGGCCTACTCCGTCAACATTATAAGTATAAAAAATATGGGATTGAGGGGTTCATAATCCTATATTAAATAATTAAATCCTAGATAGAAAACACATTAACATCACCCTACTCCAATAATGCATGATCCATGAATCAACCTGTTCATGGGCTGATCTACGTTCGTTGTATTAGAATAAGAATGGGAAAATGAAAACCAAATAAACCACTATATGGACTGGGTTTTTTTTCTGAATAGGGATGAAGCTAAAATCCATCATCAATCCTTGATCATTTATCATTTTTTTCATATGTCATCTCTCGTATTCGTCCCACCGAAGCTCGTCAATGTCGTTCGCCATCGTCAGAGAGAGAGAGGTTCCACGTTCATCAGAGAATTTCCCTACGTTGTTTCCAAACTATAGAACCTCATTTAATTAAAGGATGGAGAGACATTTTGAATCACCAAACGATCTCATTAATTATATTCATTAATGATTCATTATCTCTCTATCACTGCATCTCAACCTTGAATATTCATTGCATAGCTGCAAAAACAATTTGAATAAAATAAACATTAATGTTTATTTTATGTTATTATTACTAAAAATAAAAAAATAACACCACCACATGACCATTTTCAGTCGATGTTAATACAATTCTAGTGGAATCCCAATGTTCCATGTTCAATAGTGCCTTCTTCTTTTGGATGTAAGCACCATTTTCGAAGTTAGAAAATCCAGATCGAACGTTTACTTAAACAAACTAAAAAAAGATCAAAATTCCGTTTGGGTATCACTAGGCCATATAATCATGTGACATAAGAATTTATAGTCTCATAATAATTCCATATTATTTATAAGTAATTTAAATGGAAATTCATGTACATTAAACTAATAATAATACATTCTATAATTATTTTCTTCATCATGATTTACCATGAATTAGAGCACGAGATGTTATTTTTGGTAATGGGTATGGCTATCTTTTCCTATAAAATTGTAGAATATCATTTCTAAACTTCTAAAATTGTCCAAGAATGTGTCTTTATAAAAATAAATTCACACTTTCTATAGGGATTAATAAATATATAAATTTAGTACTTTTATTACAATGGGTAAACATGACTTCTCCTTCTATACTCCAACTCAATAAGTTACCATATTATAGGAAGTCATTAATTCTCCATAACAAAGTTACTCATGGTCTAAAAATTTCAATAACTATATAGTCAAAAGTAATTACACAATCAAAAAAAAATCATGCAGGCCATCAATCAATGGTCACATATAAACATTGATTTTATCTTTAGGTCCACTCGGTCTATCAATTAGAGATGAAAGTAACATGAAAATGGTTCATCATATATACGCATTGGGGAATGTTGTAGGGAACAAACACCACATGCCACATATTGTCTGTTTCACCAAATATGGACCTCAATGAGCAAAAACCCTATGTTTCCAAACCTATTTGAACATTTTGATCATCACTATAAAAGTTTTGGTGTATTTTATCAAACTATTTACATGAGAAATAATATTATGGGTGAATTAATTTAACATCCTCATTGTTTCAAGCCCAAAAAATATTCATCATTTTAGAAATTTTGGATGATATGAAATATCTTTTTAGTCTTTCTTTTAGTGGGAAAACACACATCTTCATAGCCTAAATTATTTATCCTTGATTCAAGATTGTGATTGGAAGAATCCAACTACTTGATTAATATCATTATACTTCACCCATGATGAATATTTAATTCAAAAAAGTATTTATTTTCATATTATATTTTTTGAAAAAAATAAAATTATTATAGCACACAACAATTGTCTCATATGTAATACCAAGTTCATTAGTCAACTTGTGAGCTTGATAGAATGACTCTAGAATCATCGCTCCACCATGGAGTACCATCGTTAAAAATACCATCATCATGCAGAATGAGGTTTATGTCCATTAATTCAATGCTTCAAGTGTCTCAATTTAATTATGAACAAAAAATTTTTAAATTTACAACATCTATGATATATATTAGTACACACATAATCATAGATTTCAAATAATTTATATTGTTCCTTGTCTATAGTATAATGGGGATTACTCCATCCAATGTCATAATTTACAACATTATTGTCTTCATGATGAAACTAATACATCCTATAATTGATCATTTTGATCATCAGATCAACTATTCTAGAATTAACATCCATATGAATACTTTTTGATTAGTGAATAGAAAAAATGATTCTCATTATCTTGTCCATGTCTTATTATTTTTAAAAAATCCATTAAAAACAGGCGTTCTGTAACACTATATCATTTGAAGAGATTTCTATTTTCACATCTTATTTATGGAAAACAAATCAAATCACATTGAAATACTCTAGTGAAATCCATAAACATCATTATACCCACCTAATATATATCATAGTACCAATTTGACATATGAATCCACCTCTTATCTATATCAAAATTCAATAGAATGATTATAAATGAAATATATTATTTAAATTCTACAAAAAAAATATCATTAAAAATTAGGAACCCATAAAGCCACAACCTCAAGAAAATTTTGATGGAGATGAAAAAAATACATGGTGATAACAAATTAGCTATGGATGTTCTCAAATATGAAAATATAGTACATGAAAACAAAATAAAGAAGAATAATGAATATTAGATTGAACACATTGAGGATGTCTCCAAATAACATAATCATGATCCTATAAAATATATTGGTCAAATAATTTATACATATATATTATA
The DNA here is from genome assembly GCA_963277665.1 of Viscum album. Lineage (NCBI taxonomy): Eukaryota > Viridiplantae > Streptophyta > Magnoliopsida > Santalales > Viscaceae > Viscum > Viscum album. The sequence continues at coordinate 1,698,770,617 of OY728137.1, read as the reverse complement.
CTGAAATGTCATACAGGAATTAACTTTATATAAGTGTACATGTACCTACACACACAGAAATTTTTTAAATACTTATTTCAAACAAGAACGAGTTGTAAAACATAAAACAATTGATGGTTTAACATAAGTGAATCCAAAAAAATAAATTTGAAACACCCACAAATAAACTAGTTTTGATTATAATAACTTGAATTTAAGATTGTTTTATGTATGATTTCTTTTAACTAAAAATTAATTAGAAAAACGTTAAATCAAAAGAATTTTTTTTTCACCAAATAGAAAAATAGTGAAAGGTATCATAGAATTTTCAAGGTAAAAAATCCCTATCTAATGATTCAATAATCAATCCATTCTTAGATTCAAATAATTGGATAGATTGTGTAATAATGATCCAACTGTGAATCTAATGTCTGAATTTGTTTAAAGAATATTGTAACCATGCATAAATTTAATGTTTTAATATGTTTCATTCATAGATAAAAGGTTATATATTGATACGGTTTTGTAATGTATTGTTATTTTATAGAATAAAATTAATATTATGACATTAAACATAGAATCAAATAATAACATATGTAGTGTTTTTAATTACCTGTATTAAAACAGAACTGTGACATCACGGTGAAGGTGTCCACGATATTAATTGTTATGAATATAAAAATTCTAATTGAATTTATGGCATGTAATTATCTTTATTTTTCACTTGTTTTTTTGGAAAACCACTAACAGTATAAATGGTTATATGCGTAAGTGATTTAAATGGAGCAGATATATTGGATGAATTTAAATTATTTTAATATTAAGTTGTTTATAAAATAAAATATAAACTTGATTGTTAAAGTTATCTAGATGATATTGAAGAAATATTTTGTGGAAATAATAAAATATTTTTGTAGTTAAACCCATAAAATATTATAGTGAATAAAAATTGATTTTGATTTCATTGAAAATATATAATTTGATGATTTATTTTTTATTGAATAATATGCCATTGATGACTAATCTTGGAAGAGGATATTAATAAAAATACATATTATGATTTGGTGGTGTGGATGATAATATCATTGGTAAATCCATTTTTGTTTCGTATTATTTCAATTACTACAATTTTCTAGAGTTTAATCTACATTTTAATATAATCTTTTTTCTGTGAAATTATATGATTATTCCTATGAGTGTTCTAGTTGTAATTATAATATATGAATAATGTAAAAAATAATAATTTTACCCTCAACGTTGGTGAAACCATAAGAAGTTGGATCACCACAGATTCATGTTCTACTATCATAAGATTTCCATGAAACTAGGATACATATATTCAATGGAACATGGAAGAGTGGTGTGACCATAAGTAATAAATATATGTTGATCTGAATGGTTTTAACATATAGAAAATAATTTTTTTAATTTATAAAAATCATTATGTAAAAAATAATTAAATTGATTGAAAATTAATTTTGTTGAATAATATATAATGATTACGAGACTCCATGTAATGCATGCATGTGAAAATTATGGTTCATTTGTGAAGGAGAGAAAAATGTAATAATAAGAATTATTGGAAGGAAAAAATGAATAAAAATCAGATGAATTGAATTATATTGATCCAGAACTCAATTTAAAATAAATTGAGGTTTTAAAATGATATAATAATAGAAGATAAAAGGAGAGTTGAAGTATGTTGTGCCTCAATAGTATTATATTTCACCATTAATAGTTTAGTAACACCAATGTGTGGTCCCAGGTGATAATTCCACGAATAGAATTCATTTCAATGAACATGTTAATGTGAGAGAAGATGGGTTAATAAAAAATTCTCACTATGTCCATATGAAAGATAATTAGAGTACAGTGTGAAATGATAATTCCACAAATGAATAATTTTGAATATTAGATGTTGTTATGAACAATAGTAGATATGTGAACCAAAAGATAATATTTTCACTTTATTGGAAGCATTTAAAATTTATGTGAATAGAAGGGAAAACATGTCTCTATATAGTGTTTATGTAATAAACTAGTGTGATATATGTTATGCTCATTCATTCCACTGATTTTTTTCATTGAATTGAGGATACATAAAATTAGTTCCTATGGTCAAATCATGTGGGAATTGAATTCCCCAAAAACAAACTACTTACTAAATAGGATACATTTTTTCAAAATCATATGGAGGTGTTTTGGGTAAAGGGGGTGACATGTTTGGGGATCCATAATGGAGGATCTATGGATGAGGAGGAATAAACAGTAGGGATTGACTATGCGGGTTTCATGGGGGTGGGAGGGCTCGACAAATGTAGGATATCTCGACAACAAAGCATGATAAGGGAATGACGGGTCAGTGGAGGTGGGAGATCTTGGTTGTGGGGAGTGATGGGGATGTAACGGTTATACAGTGGTGGGGTAGAGGATAGGGATATATGAGAGTAGGGTCAAAGGGTTGTGGGAGGGTGAACAAAACTTATTTAGGGTGGGGTGTAAAAAATATAGCTATCACTATTTGGTGGTCACCAATAAGGTCAATAACAACAACCATATGATAGTTACCCACAGACCTTCATCCTTGAATACTAAATATTCAACTAGTGGAAAACCCGTTTGATAGTTATTAATTAATTTTTATTTGAAAAACTAAATAATTAATAAATGAAATATAAGAAGGGTTTTATTGTGTGAGATGTTTGAAAATTTGTAACACATCTAAAAGTTATACCCCACATAGGGTAATCCCCCAATTCTATACCTAATAGTGGTCTCATATTACTCATATGACACATATTTTTGGAAATATTAAATTATTTAAAAATATATATATTTAAAAAATTAGGAAATAATTTATTCCCACAAGGAAAACATCTACATGCCTGAAACATAATAATTTTATACACCCTAGATTAAACTATGCATCCCGAACCTAACCGTAGATTCATATATCTCATACAACACACAATTTTGGAGTTATTCGATTATTTTGATTAAAAAATTTGTGTTTAATATGTTATATTTAATGCATTTATTTCTTATTTCCCGAGGATTGGTGGGCCTCCGAATCTCTCACCAACTTAGTATCTGACTCCAGAAACTATAGTTTTAATACTCTAAATATATAACTAGGATTTTACCATTACAATAATTGTTAACACATTTATTATTTTATATTCAAAAATAAATTATTTTTCAGCATAAAAAATTTATAATTTATCAAGAACAAAGTTTTGTTATCTTTGAAAAAATAAGGATGTTACAGTGCTTCTTTGCATATGGGTATCATGGTTGAGTCGTACGGTTACTATTAATCATGTACCTCAATACCTTTCACACAAAACAAGAGTTTAAGACTCCAAACAAGACCCATATAGACATGAATACTCCATTAGCCCCTTAAGTGATCTTACAAGAGTCAAATATGTAGTTTAAAAAAAATTTAAAATATTATTACCGCTATTACAATAATAAATGATATAATGAAAACATCATTACAAGGGATTTGTAAAAGGGAAATAGATTTGAAATATTATAGTGATGATCGTGTAATTGGGAGATTGATGTGGTATTGTGACAGACTCTAGATGATTTTTGGAGTACACTAATTTATTTATTTATCAATTTTGAGTTGTCTTGATACTCTGCTAGTTGACCTTCCATGTTGAAGTACATTTATAACTTATGTATTACATGACATGACATTTTTTGTAACATTTATTTGTGTTTATATTTTGGTGTACTATTTGTTGGTATTATGATTATGTCACTAGCTTGTTAAGGCTACGATTACCAATGATAAAATCTTTCCAAATTACTTAAGATATTATGTACTGGTCAGAAGCCTCTTCCATATAGAGATACATGTATGAGGTCAGGGGATACATCAGTTTGAACCCGAGGGTGTGGGTGGGGGAATTAAATATATAATGAATCATTAATCAGAAGCATATTTTTAATGTCAAAAATTAATTACAAATAGTTAAATTTTAGAAAAGTGGCTCAAATTAATAATTCATGAATATGAGTCGGTTCATGCCAAAAAAATAAATATTTACCCCAAAACCTGAGTGGACCAAATTAAAAAAATATGACACACATTGATCGAGATAATATTACAGGTGGGTAAGATTTAGCATTGTGATGTTTAATTGCATGTTCATGACTATTCTGTTTCTTATTACAATGTATAAAATCATTTTAAAATTTGAAATTGATTTCATTTATGAATTTGGTTATTTTTTAGAGAGAAATTTGGATGTAATCATGCCATAATAATTTAATTGGTCTTAGATAACAATTAAGATGAAATTATTTTAATGTATATGATATCATTATACATGTCTTGTTTTTATCTAATTTACCATAAAACTCACATGATATTTTTGGATATGAACCATTTTACAACCATTCTAATATTTTAATTTTAAAAATTAATTTTATTCATTTTAGAAAAATGTTGTTTTAATAAAACAGAAAAAAAATACTAAAATTATACTTTCCAATGAAAAGACCGGAATAATAGTGTAGTAATATGGATTAAATTTTAATTTAATTTTTTTCCTCGAACTATCATTCAGTGTTCGAAGGGCCATCTGAACCAACATGTTTTGATATAAATATCCACCAATGTAAAATGGGTTTCTCTCTGATGCACAAGCCTATAATGAAATGGGCTTATATATGATATGATTTTCTATGTTTTTTTAAATTCATTGGTTTATTTTTATCTCTAGATGACATTGATACTAATGTAAGTACTCCAATATCATTGAATGATTATGATCAATAGCTTGTGTCTTGGTATCATGATTTGGTTGTTGAAAAATTGATGAGGTATAATTTAACTGTTAGTTTTTCATGATATCTTCAACATACATCCTTCAAAAAACCTACGTACCAAACATATCACATCATCCTATCCATAATTTAGGTTTTTTTATATTTACTATTTTTTAAAAAATATTTATTAATTTTTTAGACACCACAAGAGATGGGGAGAAGAGGTTAATGGAGTGAGAAATTTTATTTTCTAGAGGACGTTCTCTTACATATATATAGAGTCTTTTTACCTAATATGATTCTTCTAGTTCCCTAAACAAACAATCATGTTTCCCTGATTCTCCCTCTTTTTTTGGATTTTTAAATCATTGTAAAGTGGCTTGATTGAAATTTTATAGTGGTTTGATCGTGTTTTTATAGTATTTTTGGAAAAATTATTATTTATGGTTGGCTCAAATTTCATCAATTTTCCACACATAAAAAACAATAAGCTAGATCAATGAATTCAATCCAAACACATATTTTATATTTTACCCATTTCTACTTTTTCAGGGATTCTATCCACATTATGGCTTATATATTCTCATGAAATATTTAGTTTTATTATAATGAATATATTTTTATAGAAACCATTTTTATTTTGTAATGAAGTTGGAGATAATGATTTCACACTATGATCTACCTATCATTTTGTTTTAAATCGTCTATTATATTATAATTTAGTTGGTTTTTAATTCATCAACCCTTTGTTTATAATCAATGACATTATGATTTATTTAAAAAATGAACTTATGATTATAATTTTTTTATTACCCATTTTTTCACTTTTTGATAATTAAAAATCATATGAAATTAAATCTCAATATAAATAATCACATTTCATTGATTTATTTAATTAATTGTGAGGGTGCTATTAGAACATATACAACATCATTAGAAATCCTCAAATATTAAATATATGATTATGAAATTCTTGATCAAAAATATAATTTTTATATATACATTAGGAATATTCACTTCAATATAATGATGATATGGATGATAAACCATCAAATACATATAATCTCAATTTTGTGATAATAAACTCACATTAAGGTTAAATAGAAATTTATTGTGTGAGTTTGAAATTATTGATATTTTACATTATTGAAAATATTCATTATCTATACCAATTATATGTATTCATCGATTAAAATAGTATTGTATATAAAATTTGTAACATTTTAAAATCCTACTTGGTTATGGGATGAATTTGATTGAATTGGGGGGTGATTTGAGTATATAGATTCATATAATATAACATTTCTAATTTTGTTGAGTTTTGGAATGTTAAAGATTGTAAGTAATGTTTTTAATTGTTTTTGGATGGAAATTGTTTAGAAAATTTAGTTGGGGTTTGAAATGGTAAATTCCAAATAATTGATTAAAAAATTGACAAGTAAAACCATTAAGTACAGTTGTCAAATTTGATATTAATTAAATAATCTAGAAACCCACCACACAATTGTGGTTTGAGATCACCCTCTTTGTATTTATTTTCATTGAGTTAGAAATTTTAAAAGGAAATTGAAAATTAAATTTATTTTATATGCAAATTCATGGATGGTATGATCTATGGATTGAAATTGTTATTTTTAAGAAATTTTTTGTACCTAATTAGTAAGCAATGAGGAAAAATGGGGAGGTTTACTTAAAGGGGTAAAATTTATGAATTGTCCCTTTCACCATTAAATTATTTTGACCCCATGTTTTCCCATAATCCTCACCGTGATAGCCTTCAATGCATGCACTTCACATAATATCATCCACCTTATGATTTCCATCATATTTTTTGTTGATTGTCTATTATTTTGATTTCTCCTATTCCAACTCGAAAAAATTTATATTGAATGAATTGACCATAGCAAGCCTTAGGTAGGTGGTTAATGATTTTTTTATAATAAGTATTGTTGTTTTATCAGTTGATTCATTATGCAGCATGTCATTCCTTTTTGAAATTTCTCCTTAAATTTATTTACCCTTAAATTTTCTGTTTAGATCATGATTATAACATGTTCTGTTAACCTCATCCCAAAATATTGTTGAGGTGTGCTTGTGATTTTGACTGCTTTAACACAAACATAGGGAGTGTGATATTTTTAATGGGAGGAAAATACAATTAAGTGAAAGGATGGGTTTAATAGATGGGTTAGAATATTATCATTCATTGGTTCTTCACATTTCATCCCCAATGGTTTTTTTCATATACTCACTCAGTGAAACCCTTCCATTACCAATAAGTGGTCAACCCCCACTTCATTTGGTACCCATTTATCGAGTTTGGGACCCACAAACCCCAAATAATGAATGTTTGTTCGTCATTTCATTTCATTTTATACATGTATGAAATTCATTTTTTTTATAATAATAATATAAATATGTTTATTAATATATTTATAATTTAAAAGATTTATAAAACAAATCCATAAGGTATAAATTTATAAATTAACTTTATATTTATGAATATAATATATAAATAACATCACCATTTTCTATAAATCAACTTACTTATAATATTAATTTAAAAGAGGATTATGTTATCTAATATTTTTTTTAAATAAATTCTTTATATAATATTAAATTCTTTTATTCAAAAAATCCAATTTTATTTATAAATTCAAAATTTTTTCTAAAATTTATATTTACCTAGAATTTATATGAAAAAAAAATTCATTAAAACAATATAATTATATAGATAAATTATAATATGAAATCACACATTAAAATAAAGAATAATATATTTTTTATTATATTAAGAGAAACTAATTTATTTAAAATAATGAATTTTCATTATGATAAAAATACTAATTCTTGAAAAATAATGAAATATTTTATAATATAAATAAAAAATCAATTTGACTAATAAAATAACCCAGCTTCTGAAAAGTTTTTATTAAAAGTATTATCTAATAATATTAAATAATTTTTAAATTTAAAATAAAATGTTAATTTTAATCTATTTTGATGTTGAATTCCACATTATTAAAAGAATTATGTCTTCACAATTAATTTATTATATTTGAGAAAATTATATATTTAAATCTTTGTAATTAAAAAAACTAATATTATAAATATACTATTATTTATATATCATAGGTATGATTTTATCATGAGGATTTTATTTTTCTCAAAATAAAACATATAGTATCTAATGTTTCATAGTGAAATTCTATTATACCAAATGTGAGGACCCCAATATCACGCTTCAAGTTTAAGTGCTAAAAATACCGTGTATAATTTATTTTATAAAAGAAAACTAAAATATAGACAATTTTTTTACATTATTTGAAAAAATTTAATATGGGTTCTATAAAATTAGATAAACCATAAAATTTATTATATTTGTATAAATATAAAACAACCATTTCACTTTTCACATGGTAACTTCATAGGTGAAGTCTTCTGTCATAGAACGTCAATGATATATATGATTTTTTTTAAAACACAATATGGGAGTTAAATTTTTCAATAAGGTGTTTTAAAACCAATGTAACCCATTTTTAAAAACTCCATTTTAAAATTCATTTAAAATATTTTATTTCAATTATAATTATTGATATATATATAAATTTTTCAGAAATAATTATATTGATAATTCATTTCAAATATACTTCATTGAAAGAACATGGATTTATATTTTGAAATTATTTTCAAAATAATAATTTCTTTATACATTACATTGATACAAGAATTATCATATGAAAACCATTTTTTGATAAGCAATATAAAAGGCGGGACAATATCCCGTGAGGTTGTGGGTTTACTCCCCATTACTCATTCTTCCCACACAATACCCATGTGCCTAATTTAGTTTTTAACAAAACATTTAAAGATCATACATTTTCAATCACAACCAATAAAAATATTTTTCAAATTAAATTGATTTATTTTCAAATAAGAAAATAATTTCACTATCACAAAAGATAATTTTTAGAATATTATATAAGTGTTTTGGAGATCTCCTCATTTAAAAAGAATTCATATAATGAAACCATAACACTATAAAATTTAACTTAATGACACTTTAATGTATTACTATTTTAGATTATTAATTCCTATAATTACTTACATGAAAATATCAGTGACAAAAAAAGTATTCTTAAAATTAAACTAGTGTATGTAATATAATTACATGATATGTCATGGGTTGTACATAATAGACATATCAAATATATATTTAAATTATATTAATGATTACACATGTAAATTATATGAATAAAATTGTAGTTGGTATTATTTAAAACATTATGTATATAATAATCATAAAACCACATCATACTAACTTTTATTAACTAGAAATACTAAAAAATAGTTTTTTGTTAAAATAAAATATCGATTATAATAAAAAGTTAATAACGAATTTTTATTTATTTAATTTTAGATTAGCTTAAAAATAGAATTTATTGATATAATATTAATAAAATAATGATTTATTTGAAATTAGGAAAAAATATTTCCCTCAATATTGGTTTTCTAAAGAAAACCATAATCAATTTAAGCTGAAACTTTCAAAAAAATTCATAAATTAATTTTGAAAACTCTTGTGAATTTAAACATATTAGAATAACTTTATAAATGAAATTATTCTCTCAAAAATACCAATGATTGAGAAAAATGTCTAGTTGATATTTAGTTTTCACCAAACATGCATGGGATATGAATTGAGCCTTTTCAGTGAATAATAGGGGGTTGCGTCCATTTTAATGATGATTCATCTATATGTAAATATTTAGTGTGTTTAATGTGATATGAAACACACACACACGCACACAGATATATATATATATATATATATAAATTTCCTGATGTATCCATTAATTTGAATCAATAAAAAATTGAATCATTGAACAAAATATGTTCGACACATTAAAGGATATACAAAAATGTAGTTGATGAATATATATATACATATCAATGAATCTGTTGGCCAAAATTTGGTGTGTTAATTTTTATGTTGACATTACTTATAATTATTCCTGTGTCATTAATTAAACATGTATAAATTGATGGAATCATTGACACCGATCATTTTTAAATTAATACATGCCTTTAAAATTAACAATGCAATATAAAACTAGTAGAATAAATTCGAAAACATCAACCAAAAGAGAAAATAAAAATGGAATAAGGAATAAAATCAATGAAATCGACAAATGATGGAACTCTTAAGAGGATTTGGACATCTATAAGGATGAATGATACACCAAGATAACTTAGACATAGTTGCAAATAAATTTATGGGTCAACATTGATGATGAAAACCATTCACACCTCAAATCTGTAATCAATCTTATTGTCCTCGCTCAACCCCATCCAACTACCCTATATATTATGAATTTGTCATTGCTCGACATCACCATACATAGCCAACTGAAACAGAACCCTTCTAAACCTAATCCTTCTTATATGTGCTTTGTCCTAACATACATGCTCTATATCACTCCTCAACACTTCAACTAGCCTCTCACATGGTTTATTTCTTCTTCTTTCATCACTTGACAAAACCCTTTATTTCCCACTAAGAGGTTGACTTCATCACCGCTCAGTTCCCATTTACCAAGCACAAGATCCATTACCCCCACATATAAATTTTTTTATCATTTAAATTAATTTTGTACATGTATAATAGTTTTTTAATAATTATACAAATAAATTTAATAAAATATTTAAATTTTAATATTTTTTTTAAAAAGGTATAATTTATAATGTTATATATTAACCTTATAATTTATTAATATTATTTATATAGAAAATTATCATTTTTATTTAATAAAACATAATAATAACATTTATTTAGAATGCGATTATTTTATCCAGTATTTATTTTAAATAAAATTATCTTATATTTTTAAGTTATTAAATTCAAAATAACTAATTTATTTTTGAAATTTAATATATTACTTTAAACTATATGAATACAAATAATTTACAAGAAAAAAAATTTCCTTGATGTTACATAATTATTCACAAAAAATTTAAAATTATATCATAAATTTAGATAAATATTCATATATTTTGTATAATTTTAAGAATATAATATTTTTGTAAAATTAATTGTTTATCATTAAGATATAAAAATACTATTTAATAAATTATAATGTAATATTTTATAATTTAAATCATATGAAAATTTTAAAATATAAAATACCCTAATTTCTGAAAAGTTTTTATTAAATACATTATATATTTAAAATGAGTGAATTATAAATTATAATTATATTTTCCTAATTTAGTTGATCTTATTCATTCAAAAAATAATAATGTCTCAGTGATACCTATCATAATCATATAATAATATTGTATAATTTTTTAAGATCAGTGTTCTATGCAGCATAAGCTAATGATAAAATTGAATTTATTTAAAAAGAGACTTACCATAAAATCACGGGGTGTTACATTCCCACATTATTTAATAAAGAACATCTTTAAATATTGAAACTATACTTCAATAAACGAAGGTTTTTGTTTGAAAATTTATTTATAGGAAACTCACATAATAAATAAGGTTAATAAAAAATCTCCTTAATAATATGGAAATAGAATTTTAAAGGTCCCCAAAAATTTAATTTTTTGAATATGATAACATTAGTGTGATTTAATATTAAGAACAAGGGAGAGAAATATAACCACCATGTTTGGATGTAGAGTGATAGATAACATGGTCAATTGAAAGTATACCATCAAAACTGTAAATCTAGTGTGGGTTAAAGAGGCTATTTATTTCTCAGTATGAAAATTAAATTAATTGTGTTTTCTATTGCAAATTAATTTCCCTCAGTTGAGATATTATTTTTAAATACACATAAGAACATGAAAAAAGAATATTACATTATTTTATACAATGTGAAAAGAATAATCGTATCATTTTGTTGTGCATTGATCTATTTATGCTTCATCTCTTATACCAGGTTATAGATATTCATGATTTATTTTTATGCCTATATAACATTTATCTAATGATCAATAAGGCCATACTTTGGATTTTAAATATTTTCCAACTGAAAATCGGTCAACACATGTTATCCAATATCACAAAGCATACTTTATATTCGAAAAGCAATATCACATGTTCAATATAATCCATTCAATAAGTATATAATGTTATGATTATTTCATGATATCATTTTTCACATTCCAAGACTAATAATTTAGAAGGAAGGTCACTAAATTTAAAAAATCAAACTAAAATAATATTTTACTAATATAATAATGTTGATAATATTTCCACATATCAAATATTTGAATCCCATTATCACTGTAACGCCTTAAAAAAAACATGCATGCTTCGAAAAATTAAATCTCATATTATAAATTATATTATTTAAATGCCATCATATAGTAAACCCTGCCAATATATCATAGAACATAAAATAGATAACCAATTTCATGGAAACAAACAATATCTCATAAACATTCAATTATAACTATTATATAAACCTCTGTTTTTTTGATTTATCATCCTTAAATCATTTATTTCCTAAAAGATTAACTTGCAACAAAATCAATTCTCTTGGTTATTGGTACTATTCATTACATTCATCCACATCCATGAAGAACGTGTACTACAGTAAAATACTTATATATATATTCATTATTAAATCTAGAATATCATTGATAATTTTACAACATAATTCGTTAATGCTAATACACAATATCATAATCTTTCCACTTCATTCTTAAATAAATATCCAAACATATTCATCTTATTCTTAATTTATTTAATATATCATTTGTAGTATATATAGAATTTGTGGTATAAATATTACTCATTTATCCTTACTAATTATCTTCTTGAGTTTTCCCACAAGAAAATAGATTTTCATAATTATCATAAATAATACATTTAAAACATCAGACCCTTGATGACAGCTTAGAGAGACTAATAATAAAAAAAATCTATTTTCCTCAGAAATTGATTCTTTTATATCCTCTATAACTAAAAAAACATCTTATATCTCCTCTAATACATTTACTTGGGTGCTTATTTCCATATAAACAACATAAAAGAAAATTGATTTTTCTTTTCACAATGATCTCCATCATCAGATCTCTAAACGAACTATATTGTTTTGTTCTTTGGGGAGTTTGAGAGTAGGTGAAGGTTTATATTTTTAATCATATATTGTAACTACTTATTAGGATCAAACATGATATCCTTTACTCTAGTCATTATCCCATTTTAATTCTAAACAATACATTGTTTATAACATTCAATAACTACTTAGTTCATTATGATTCCCATCAGTGAAAAAAACTAAAATGAAAAGTGTAAGAATCAATATACACTAATCCAAGTAAGAAAATATTAATAAAAATATTTCCAAATAATCACATGTTTTCTTGATATATGATCTGTTAAGTTTAATCTATTTTGTCCATGTACATTAATAATTCTATATGATATTATCATATTATTAAAATTATCATAAATGCCCGACAAAATGTTTGTATTTCCTAATATAGGTTTCCTAAATATAATTCAAAATGTTTCTATTAGGCATTATATGATACCTATGGTGAACACCCCAAACTCACGCTTCTATATTTAGTACTATAAATATTTTGTATATTCTTAAATTAAAATATTAATAAAAGATACAAAATAAATTAGACATTATAGAAAATTGTTAGGTCTAGATTTTTTATAATTTGACTGCCACCTAAAATTTAACATATTTTTTAAACATTAACCATATTGTTCAATTTTTTTGGGTTAAGTACAAATGAAAATTATTTTTACTTAGAAAATTTAGGAGACTTATGAAAATATTATTAAAATGTGGGATGATCATTAAATTTCATAATAAGGTGTTTTAAAATCATTTTAAAACTTATTATAAAAACTCATTTTGAAAATTAGCTAAAATTGATTTATATCAAATATAAATATTGATATATATAAAACCTTTCATAGATAATTATTTTAAAAATTCATTTAAAAAATACTTATTTGAAAACACTTAGATTTATATTCTTAAATAATTTCAAAAAATCATAGTTTCTTTATTGATTATTTGGATACCTGTAAGATCCCACAAAAACCATGTGTCCACCAGAAATATAACCTATAAGAAAATGTCTTGTAAGGTCTAGGGGTCACTCTCTATTTCACATTCCCCCACTAGATACCCATGTATTGGGATTAATTTTTATGAAAAAATTATATGATCGGACATTCTCAATTAAAACCCATAAAAACACTTTTTGAAAATACATTAATTATATGAAATGATGAATATAATTATACATTCACAAAATCTTATTCTTATTATCGTCTAAAATATTTTTGGTGAAATCCACATATAGGAAAAATTCAGAAAAATAGAACATAACACCAACAAATTTACCTTAATGAAACATTATTTAAATATATATAATAATATATAATTCCTTTCTATAATGAAAAAAAAATATCATAAAAATTACACAATGACCCAATATAATTAAAATAGTTCCTGTAATAAAAATGCATGATATGTCATTATTTCCTCACAATGATTTGTGTTCATCTAATGGTCGATTGTTGGGGTTTGAGTTTTGTACAATCATCCCAATTGGTTTCACTATATAAAAACTATTTCTAATGAATTTTTTCAGGGAATCCTAGGAACCCAATAGTTATATATCCATGGGGAATTACATTCAAAATGTAGGCGCTCATTGGTGGACTTGGAATTCAATGCTTAGGAAATCACATTGGTTGAGAAGATGGGTTGTCAAGATCATCACATACTTTTTAAAAGAATTGTTTCAAACACTAGGACTCCCATATATAATTTAAGATATGTTATAGAAAACATCATTATTTCAAAAGTGTGACATTTATCATCATTGAATTAACTATAAAATATTAAAATGTATAGAACATAGAATCATCAGTATTTATCTAAAGTTCTTCATCAATTTTTATATCTCTATATATCTGACATTATCCATCAATGACAAGACATAATTTACTAAATATAGATTACTTGTTCATTATTAGGATGATTCTAGTTTTTAGCCACATGGTGGGATGCTCTTGGACATATATTCATTTTTGAAGACATTTGTTGTTTCGATATCGGGATTGATCCCATGAGATGGTCTTCCTATGTAGCCTTTTCAAAGGAATCATAACCCATTTTGTTTGGATCCAGTTAACATGGAAGTTCATATGTTTTATGGTCATGTGACAAGAACCAACCCATGTCGTTTTATTTCATGTGACAAAGACATATAATAAGAATGTACAAAGTCCATTCATGGTGTTGGACTTATGTTGAATCATCCATGGGAACCTCAGAATGAATTATGTTCCCAGGATGAATGAGACTCAATTTGATATGTGGACTAATGAAAATAGTGTTGGTTTCAGGTATTGGTTTTAAACCATAAAGAGGATTATAACATTACTTAGTCGGATAACATTCAAATAACTTGTATATTATTTAGAATGGATCAAATCTATAAAGACCCGCTAAAGTGTTTTATCGCATGGGAGTATATCCATTTGTTAGGATTATGTCTGTGATTATTCATTAAAAATGATTCTTTTATGAAAGGGTCCTTGAGGGATGTCTCAAATCATGGTAATTTTGAGGATTTTATATGGCTTACACCTATAGAGGTAGCCCATAGATGAATATGGTGTTATGATTGCGGATTATTTTAGAATAGGATACACAAAGGTTGGATTTCAAGGATTATTCATGAATAGGGTGACCTTATAAATTATTGGGTCTTACACTAATTAATAATCCCACAAATTAGTTTCATTTTGGGAATACTACTAAGGCAGATGCATGTGTTGGTGCAAGGTTGAGGCTTATATCAAGTATGAGGACTATGGAATAGTGTGAATAGGGATTACTCTTGAGGTGGATTCCCATAGGGTTTAGGGATCATGTGAATTTCATGACCACCTCTTACCTCTAACCCCATGTTCATCATGCATAGGGTGAGAAAAAAGTTTCAATGAAAAGTTTCGGAAAACAAGAAATTTTTTGCATTGGATACATTTCCATGAGTACCCATTCATACGGAAGCATCTCGAAGGAATGTGAGAGGAAGATCTGAATGGTGGTTATTTGAAAAAACATGCATATGAGGTTTTGGATGTAATGATCTTGTCTATCCCTTAATGCCACACAGGTAATGATGAGTCATTATTAAATATGAAAAACAATAAGATGTATAATATTAAGAAAAACAAACACATATCCTCCTACACGGGAGTTAGAGGATTGGGAAATGGTAGAAAAAAGGGTCTTGGGGGCACCTGTTCCATCTCTCATTTCATATTCAAGATATTCATGTCAGACTACCCATAATAAAAAAACCCTCATGCACTGTGGTGGATAAATAGTTCATCCTTTTACAAAATAACCAAGTGATTTAGCTTAAGGAGAATGCAATAAAATTGGTTCCTCAATGGTAGACAAGGATGTAATTACTTTCCAAATGGAAATTCAAGTGAAATCCTCACCCTCCACATCTAGAACTAGATACATGAATTCATAGATATAATAATATAATGACATGGTTCTAGACATAACAACCCAGACTAAGAACTCCTTAACACCATCCCCAAGGGCAGGGACCTCATTACCATGGGAATACATATCCATATTCACACATAGTACCCTAACAATTTGGTAGGTTAGGTGTCGAAAACCTCTTATCATATGAATGAATTTTTGGATGGGAGACACATATGTGTGACCTAATTAGTTTTTTTATGTTTGAAGGCATCAATGAAGGTTTTATATTAGTCCCCCGCCAGTGAGAGATCCAAATGAATAGGATCCATACCATTGGTGGTTTATAAAGGGAATCAAGTAGGGACTTTTATAGGTCTTAGAATAGAGAGAAAATATTCCTTGTACAAGGACAATGATGAACTCTAAGTGATTACCATATGTGGTATATGAATACCAAAGATTTTTATGCCTTCAGAAATGGACCACCTGTGTAACAGCACATAGGTGAGGCATTTTCCACATAACCAAGGTTCCCTACAAGTATTCATAGATGGGTCTCACATAGGTCCATATTAAGGGAATTGCGCCTCACATAGGTTGTTTTCCACTGGGTGAGAAAGGGTATTTGTGTATTTTTCATGAATTTATGACACTAATGGGATATAAATAGTCATTATACCCCATGATTATATTTTCTTTTAGGGTTTGGAGTGAAAACTAGTGAATTTTTGGAGAGATGGGATACGAGGCTACCCATCCAGATCTTAAATGATTGCATCTATTTTAAAGTCATTCTAACGAGGATCCATAAGTAAATATTTATAAGAAAATATCGGACCCTCAATTATGTAGGTTTCTTGTACAAGTCCCAAAAATAGGTTCATAGATTCGGTTTCCCATACCATAGTGACCATCCATTTAGTGTTGCGCAAGGGGAATGCGGGTGAGATGTATGACTTGTGGTTCACAAGGGTTTGTGAATGAGACAACTTGGGTAATTAGATTTGATTATATTTTGGGATCCTTATCTATATTAATAGATCAATATGACCATCATAATCTTTTCATTAGTCTTTAAAAAATGGAGTGTCATCAAATCCCCCCCCCCTCCCCGCCCTTAGGAAGAAGGTCTAATCCTAGGTTAAAATATGGGAAATATTATGGAGGGGGAATGGTCAACCATACAAGTAATCATCATATATTGATGGTACATTACTGGTTCATAAGTCTTGGGATTAATTCCATGACACATGTCTAAGTAAGAGCACAATGACACATGTCAGCATGTTCTATAAATACAAAGGTCATTTTCCATTTTTCTCACATTTTAGCTTTGAATATTTTTCTATAATCACAATGAATGTCCACCCAATTATGATGGGATTCCAATTTCCTAAAGGTCTCATGAGGAATTTCTATAGATAAAAACTTCGGTGATGGTGTTGGGTGGATTCATTGCAATGGGTATTCTAGAGGGGCATCTTATTAAGGGGCATACATGAGAGGATTTTTCTATTGTGATGTGTGTAGAACCATGTCATGTGCTCTGCACACATAACCTTTTCAAAGGGTCTAAATAAGTTAATTCATTTTAAAAAATGATTAATTCTTTCACATAAAATGTTATATTTTTTTTATATGTGTATATTTTAACATAGTGGGAGAACATGAAACTTTATTATATCTTTTTTATGGATTATTTTATGATGTATGCTAAAAAAGCTACTATATTTCCTTCTGAGATGATCAAATATGTTATGCTAGATTACTATGACATAGTTGAGTCTTCTCTTCTAGATCTAGATTTGAATTTTCCATTGTATCAATTCAAGTACCCTTAAGGGGTTTACCTACTATTATATCATTGTGAAATTTTGAGGTCCCATTATTTCTAGGGTTCAAAGTTACATCCTAACATCCTGGTTCATGAAGAATATCAGCTTCCCTTATTACAACATTTCTACCTTGGATGTATATAAAATGTAAGGTATGATTCATAATTAATGTATAATGTATCACAATGGATGCACTCAAAATCTATTTCTTCTTACCCAATAATTGAGACCACATTATTATGACTGAACCATTTCTACTTCACAGAAATATTAGATGCAAGGATGGAAGGGGGAATGTGATATTAATTATTGATGAGAAGTTATTTCCAAATGTATATAAGCATACTATGTGTGATAGACATGTGTGTCTTTCAAAAAACATTTGCATGACTCCCATATCTATGTGGCCATTTGAGAAGTTCAATCCTATGTCTACAAAAACCTGGACATCATCCCCAATCATCATATTTTATGGATTCAACAAACAAATTTATTCCAAATGATTCATGGAGGTGTTAGAATTATCATATTGCAAGTCTACATAATCTATAGATCTCCCATTCTTTTGGAGTTTTATGATGAGTTCAACCCACTAATGACAACATAGGATGAGGCTGAAAGGACATCGTCATTGCCCCACGTAAATTTTAAGACGGTGAATAAATTGAAGAAACAAAATTACCCATCCCAAGTTTGAAATACATGTTGGAAGAAAGATGAATTCTTTTATTGATGTAGAAATATATGGTCCCACATAATGATTCCATACAATATGTTCCACTATAGAGAATATGGGACCTCTTAGTACATTTTGGCCTATACAGAAGAAATCCTGACATACTCGTTGAGGTCACAAGGTCTATACCAAGGTTGATGTGAAGAAAACTTTGGTAGGATTTCATATAATGTGAAAAATCCATTTTTTTGGTATGTGATTCCAATATAGGTGTGAGGTCAATTTTTTTTTTGTCTTGACCAAACATTCATAGGGGAGGTATGTAGGGTTGGATTCCCATATTTTAGTAGGTATATACCATTTCATTTAATATAAATACATTGTTATGGAGACTTTTAAAATTATAGGTCCATTCCAAGTGTTGTGGGGTTGTTTTCAGCACATTTCAGCTCATATTTGGTGTTAATCCCATTTAAAATTCTAACATCAAATTCCACCCATTGGTTTAGGAACTCTCTTTAATCTAGCCTCTAAACCTAACGTATGCCAACGTGCTAAATATGATAAATCTTTTGATAGAATTAAACATATTTCCAAATAGTGAACTGCCCAAAAAAATATTTCTGTGATGGAAAAGAAAATAATTACAAAATATAATCATACATGATATCATTCAGAGGAAAAATAATGGTGGATCGCTTTGACAGTGAGATCATCTTCGTGGATTATGCTTAGTTTCAGTTTTTCCTCTAGATTAATGGTCTTCCACAATAAATAATAAATCACACTATGAATTATATTGTAGAGAAACATTATATGATAGCCTGAAAATTAAGAATCCTGATGGGAAATGAGGTATCCAAAATATCAATCAACCTACCTCCATCGTTTTAACCAAATGTTATAGAATCCAAGAATGCAAATGCATGGATGTCATCATTACCTTACGAGTTATTCATGATTTGTGTTTACTAGGTCATTACAAAAATGGCTATTGGTCATTCTACACAGGGTAAAAGGCTCAAATCGAAGTTGATGATGCTGAGGCTCTGGTGCATTTGATGAGTTCTTGAAAAATGAACATCAAGAATTCTATGGTTGAGAAGGACTTCACTCATTCACTCGGTCTATCTAGTCATCACCATTAGGATGAGACTTATTCTCTTCCATCTAGTTCTTTTGTGAATGAAATGAGAAATGAAAAGAAATCTATTATTAATGGTGTCAGTTCTTCCTCACATCCAGACATATCTGATTCAAATTATGTGTGACCCTTAGAAATTAGAGTTTAAGATAGAATAAATTATGATTCTTGGGATAAATGAATATTTTTTCATGTCATAATGTTAATCTATGAGATGAGAGATATCAGAGCACCCACCAATCTCTATCATGACATTGATTTGGATTTAGTGACAATGTATATTCATGAGTTGTAGGTTTCAATAAATTCCGCTGATGGTCAAATACAAATCAAAAAGTTACTATCTGATATGTTGAACCACAAAATAATTGAGGGGAATAAATTTATCTCAAGGTAGAATAGAATGACTAAATATACCCCATTGACGTATTTATCATTTCTATAAATTTATTTTTTCAATTCACCCACTATTAGTAATATTTAGGGGATTTTATTTTTCATCAAGAAAGAGAATAATAAGAAAGATGATTTGTTCAAGAAAGAGCATCGACATTGTTTCTTGTTTCACTGAGGTCCAGGCCCACGACTTCACTAATTAAGCTAGAGGATATTACCTTGAATCTCCAAAACTGTCCTATATTTAAAGGGCCATGATGGATGAAATTTAATCGATAACTCCTCGACTATCCACTCATATATTTTTTTGACAAGATTAATTATCTGACCATTCTTCATCTAAGGAGAGAATGCTAAAGAGGGAAATAAAGTTGTTCTGGCACATGCACCATAGTAAGTCTTTGTGTTTTCATTTTATATCATAACCTAATTGAAATACCCTTATAAACACAGTTTCATTTTTAAGAATTTGTATCACATTCCACCCTTTAGGTATCCCACACTATCCTTCAATGATCGAGAAGGACACCCTCGGGGATGCATGAACCCATGCTGATGAATCCATAATTTTGATGTATGAATCGTCAAGATCAGTAGTTGTATCTTACACCTATCCTATATATAGTGTAAAGGGAAATTTTAATTTTATACACAATCCCTCAGTAGTCATGTACAATTTCTAACTTTCTTCTCATCATGGGATTTCAGATCCATTGCATACACCCGAGGATCCTGCATTTTTCAAAATTAATCCAATTATATCCTGCTAAGGGGATGATCATGATCTCAGTTGGTCTGATGAAGTTGGAGATGTAGACCCAAATTCCACAGGGCCGGATGATGATGTACTTTTTGAGTAGTTTGAAGAGGGGATTGATGGAATATCCAATTTTGGTGATGAGAAACACGCCATAGATTCCAATACAGGTGAGGATGTAGCGAGACTTGAGGCTATGTATCATGAATTTATGGATGTAATTAATCAATAAATTGATATTCAATATTTTATTAGGTATTTATAGGGCATTATATATAGAAAAAGATGAATGTGATATTTATCTTTCTTCTATTTTCTAAAAATTATTGATTTTAACTCACCTGATGCTTCTCATCAATGCTCATCTTGTGGAACTTTTTCTATAGAGAATGTTTCAAAGGCACTTCATGAATTGGAAATCCTATACCAGCCTAATCTTGTTTCTATGGGAGTGATGGTTGTGAATCTCGAAGTGGGAGATCCTAAAGAGCCTTTGATCCCAATTATCAAGAAATGTCTAGATGATATTCTACTTTAAGAGGATATTTTTTTATAAATTCTGGTTGGGGCACTATAGAGGTAGAAATTCAAATGGTCGATCCAACCATGATTGAATTTCATCTAAAATGTTGGTCACTTCACTTAGTTTTACACTTTTTGACCTTAGGATATTGTTGGTAAATGTCATGTATTATCTGGAGCCATCACCATCAATGACTATGATTGATGTTGGGGCATCCATGTGCACTCCACATACATTGATTGGTGATGTTGAGGCTTTTTAGAGGGAGTAGAACAAGGAACCACATTGAGTGCACTGATTCTAGATTATTTCACTCCCTTTAATAATAGCATTTATTGTGATCTATAGACACATGATTCTTTCTAATTTACAAGCCTTTTGGTATGGTGGAATATATGGAAGATAATTTGGGTGACCCCTCTTGAATAATTTACATCTAGAAATCATCAAATTCTTTTTTATATTTTTATACTGGGAGATGGTGAATTTTATCACCTCAAGGTACAAAATATGTGGAGAATAATATTATATTTAGGGGTAGAGGCAGGATGGTTATAAAAGTTTGTGACGTGTTAGTCATGCCAGTTTGGAGAAGTCAGAGATTCCATAATTGAAGTTAAGGTTAACCACCCCATGAAGGTGGAGGAGTACTAAAATCTCATTGATAAGAATTATCTCCAAAAAATCACCTTAAAGAATAATTAAATGCCAAAATGGAAGATTTTTTTTCCTACTCCACCAATCCTAGTTTGTGACTTTTTCATTAATAATAGATGAAATCACTGTCGAGGAGGAGAAGCTCCAGAATGCTGAGGAGACTCATGATACATCAATGGTTAAGCTATGGGAAGATGAAAAAATTGATTGATGTACATGACATCATCCCAAAGACTATGTCATGGGTAGACTAAGTAAATATATATAGAGGCTATATTATATGGAAATTCCCTTATACCTTTATACATAAATGAAAATAATTTCCCCCAATTACTCGTTCTTTCATTTCCATCCTTACTATACTCATAAAAAACAAATAAAATGATTAACTTGATTTTATGTAATCATGTAATAATTACAATGGACAAGATGAGTGAGGGATCTAATTTTTTCCTAATCCATGGGGCCTAGAGAGCGTAGTTTGACTATTTATATGAATAAATGAACAAAAAACTAAAAATCATTCGGTATTTTTATGTCATAACCATTTTTTCTCTATGTCCAACATGAGGTGGACTTAGTGGTAGTGAATTTTCTTTTTCTTAAATAGCCTTTTCTGGGTTTTCAGAACAAACGTTGTGTTCTTATTAATTTTCATTTCTCAAATTTTTCATAAACCACATGGAGTGTAGGTCTAGATGGGTTCGAGATGACTCTTGTCATGAATTTCCTTTGTGGGTTTTCAATATGAAGAGTATTTCTCTTTTTTGTAGGAAGATTAAAATCATTTAATATAGAATAATTAGACTAGTATAATATGATGAATAATATTGAACATAAATGACAAAACAAAAACAAAAATGTGGTTTGTTTAACATGAATGATCCAACATTCTTTAGATACCTTATGGGAAATCGTGAGCCACAATTTTGCGGTTTCTGAATCCAAAACATGATATTAGAGAATGGAGGAAGAATCTATTAAGGAAAAATTTACCCTTAGTTGAAAAATATATTTTTTGGGATTATTTATTAAAATCCAGATGTGGTGAGTTACTAAATAATCAATAGTGGAATAAATTAGCTAAAAACCCATTTTGTGGGAATCATTATAAGAATACATATAGATCATGTTGGATAAAGTCATAAAACAATTATATTATGCTATGAAGTGTAATGTCATAAAGATAGGAAATAATGGTTCTACAATTTAATGTCTGTAACAGCCTAAGATTTTATAAAAAAATATTCTTTTTAATTTTATTAATGTCATGTGTTGTACGCTACACCAAAAGGAGCTTGCACAACCCACATCCTTGACTTGTCTTGCATTACACGCAATTGCGACCTTCCTCGATAGCGTGTGTAGTACGCAATACCGAGTTTCACTAAACAACGATATGCTATAAAAATATTATTAAAACTAGCCGTTATGAATAATAATAACCACTTTTTGAAATCCAGTAAATCTTATTTTTCAAAATGAACTTTATTTTTGGATTTGGATTATCGAATTTAGCCTAAGGTGAAATTTTGGTACTTTTCGGATAACTTTCATATTCTGATGAATAGTGAAAATTACTAAATTATAATTAAAAACAACTTTTTTAATCGAAATAATTAATAGTGATAAATCATTAATTTGAGTGGTTTTAAAGTATATTTAGAATGTATTTTTACAATTTAATACAATGTTGGTCATTGGATGTAGTTTCACATTTAAACAAGACATAAACAAGTGTCAATCTTTTGATAGATATTGTTTCTTAAAAACACGCTATTTTTTTTAACAGCGGGATTTAATTATAAAATTAATTAACGAAACGTTTATGTTATGAATTTGGTAAAAAAGACTTCATTTTTGAATTCGGAATATGAAATATATCTTGGGATGAAATTTTGGCATTGTTCTGAAAAACATCAATTTTTGATGAATAGTGAAACTACTAAGTGGTAGGTTAAAAACTGAATTTTGCATAAAACTTAATTTTACCACTTCTGTGAATGAAATTTCGAAAATCCGAGAGACACGGTTAATATCAAGGACTAAAATGTGGTTCAATGAGATGAAAATAATTTTTGGTGAATTGTAACTTTTTACTTTTTTACCGCGGTTAATAGTAAATAGGGTAACTAAGGGTAAATATGATATTACTATTACCCTAACACATGTCCTAATTCTATTGGACAAGTGTAATTCGACCAAAAACAAACTTAGGAATAAAATATGACCATTTAGGCCCACTTGGATTAGATTAGGACATTTATTATTAATTTATTTAAAGAAAGGTTAAAATAGTTAAAATCAAAGTTTAATAAGTAAATCATTTTTAATATGGGGTTATACATAAGATAAATTCGATTGTAAATATTCATTAGAAAGCTAAAAAGATTTCCTACATGATGGTATTTTATTTGTAATGTTTAGACATAAAATAATTTAATTTATTTATGACACAACGATGATGCAGTAATTATCTTATTAATGAAATATTGACATAATTGATGTTATAAACACCAAAATAAATGTAATTTGAGATTTTTTTATGAATTCCACTAATTTTCTAGGTTAATATGATATATTAATGTTGATTTAATAAACTTGGTTCGAACATTTAATTCTGTTATGACTTTCACAAAAATCATATATCAAATAGTGTCAAAATTGACACAAAATAGTTTTTAAATCTAATATTATATTACTAATTGTTATTTTATTCCTAAAAATCTAATGTTCGGCCAAATGACTTAGATAAGGATATATATATTAATAATAAACAATTTGGGGTTAGTTTGGCATGTTATAGTAAGTGTATTAACCATATAGTGAAAGAAAACAAAAAGACACTGTAAAAGTTAAATTATTTAACTTAGAGTTAAATCTAATTGATAAGGTTTAAAATAAGATCCAAACATGTCTAAATTTGATTGGTTGATGAGATTACAACCCTATCTCATCTAAG
The DNA here is from genome assembly GCA_963277665.1 of Viscum album. Classification (NCBI taxonomy): domain Eukaryota; kingdom Viridiplantae; phylum Streptophyta; class Magnoliopsida; order Santalales; family Viscaceae; genus Viscum; species Viscum album. Next base: position 1,698,745,402 of record OY728137.1, on the reverse strand, counting down.
CTTCTAATATGAGTCATTTTTGGTGGTTTTTAAGTGGGGTTATATTTATTATAAATTAATATTTTTAAGAATTCCTAAGGTGCCCCTCTCCTCCCCTATAAAAGGACACCTCCTCCCCCTCCTCCTCACACCAATTTGAGCACTCAAGCTCGGCCAACCCCTGACAAAATCTCTTCTCCACTTCCCTAGAAACATCCTAGAGGTTATGGTCTTCCTAAAAGACCAATTTTAGTTCCCTAAGAGGAGGTCTCAAAGAGGCGCTTCAAAGAAGAGGTAATTACCGTTACCAATTCTTTCATCTTTATTTCTTCTTCCACTTCTTCTTGTTAGGTTGTTTCATTATGAAGTAATAACATCAGTATCACTAATATACTGATACGTTATTATAAGTATGAAACAACCCTATTTCACCATCTATCCATCCTACGGAAAAAGAAATCACCGCGCGTGCGTACGTACTGAATACCGTCTCCACGCCGTGGTGTAATCTATCTTCCACCACCACCTTACATGGATGGGTATAATGGTGTAAAGAATAACTATACATAGTTATTACAACATCATATTGATTCTGATATATTGTATAATCCACTCCAATTCAATTCAATATTTATAGAAGTGATATCATCGCTCGTGCGTACGTACGGACTACCGTCTCCACGACACGATGAGATTCATTCTCCATGTTAACCATTTAAGAATGATTATAATGTATATATAAGAAATAATAATGAAATATATGAAATTATAAAGCTACTGGATTTATGTATATATATACATATGTATTTCATCTACTTACATCCATTTCAAGACAATAAGGAAAGAAAAACAGCGTTCATGCGTACGTACGGACTACCGTCTCCATGAACGGTGTTTTTCATTTTATTTATCTATCTATTATATATATATATATATACTGAATATATATGATATATAAATCATATTTTATATTCTGGAAGTAATTAAATCATGATATAAGTAATAATAATGTCAAGAACAACAAGTCAAAACACCTACGATAAATGAAACGATTTTACCCAAAACGCTTCTTTAACATGGAATTTACAAAAGAACGGGTAATATAATGTCATAAGTGAACCATATATGATATCATAACAATGAATATGATTATGTAATAAGTCAATAACATGATTTAAATCATTATACAGGAGGTTCGGACACGTACAAGCAAGTCGGACCTAAGGTAAGGGAAATATCACAATCTCATTTTTATCCGAGATTGTTTATTCGTAAGTATTTACTGGGGTGTATTTTATCATCCACATCCATGTTTACTCAATATGTAATATTATTTCCATCCACCTAAAATTGTTTAAATCCATTTTTACCCTTCGTTGAGTTTTTAGTAAAAGATATGAAAGGAATCTTTTATCGTTTTTATACGAGGTACTTTTTTACTTTTCCGAAAAAAGTACGAAGAATGTTTTTTTTAACTTAAACGAAACGAACGGATTTTTACGGTTTTATAAAGCCTTATTTTCATGAAGCTTCCTCTAAAAGATTTCATGACTATTTTCAATAAAATATCTTTCTTTTAAAATTCCATGATGTTTTGTGAAAAGAAATTGATTTTGAAGAAGAAAGGATATTTTCCTCAAGAATTCATTTCAAGTGTTTTATCAAAATTATTTTCCATCTAAGATAATAAAGGGTTCTGTTTCTACTCATATTTTTACATTGATTTGACTATGTTGTGATGGAATTATGTGTATTAATTCCTTTATCTTATATGAATGATTTTATGATGTCATGTTGTTTAAGAATCCCATTTTTATTACATGGGTTATGAAATGATGTATGGTTTATGATTTTGTGGCACACATAAGAATGGTATCATTATGAGATGGGTGGGACCTATATCTCCCTCCAATGCATTGGGTAAAGATTTTATATCTCATGAGATAGACATGGCTGGAATGGTAGGTTATACCGGTTTAGTGAAAGAGGACTGAAACGAGGATTACTCGATTCAGAAAGGGACTTTGTCCACTAAGATAGTCTTGGCAATGAGTCTTGACTAACAAGAAATGATTCTCTATGATTATGTGTGTATGCCACAATGAGTAATGTTTTATGTTATGATTTCATTTCACTACTATGATTTATCCCATGTTATGAAATTATGCTCTCTTTTGCAGGTTAAGATTTCCAAAAATGTTATGTTCTTATGAAAATTATGTGATTGATATTTCTTTTGTTTACCCTTACTGAGCATTTGAGCTCACCCTTTTATGTTTTCTTTTCCCCAGGATATAAAGAAAGGTTTTAGGTAAAACAAAAGAAGATCTTTATGGGAGATGTTGAAGATCTTTCACCAGGATTAGAAGATTATATTCCGAGTTTCCAAAGACACTAAACTATTATGATCCTTGTGTGTGTGTTTTTGTTATGTACTAAGTATTCCGCAAAAGTAATGTAATGTCCATGTACGTCAGGATACGGGTCTCTACAGTTGGTATCAGAGGAAAGGTTTAGTCAACCTTTGGAAACTAGGATGTGAAAACATTAGTGAGACCCCTAGAGATATTTCTATGGTATGTCTAGGGATGTCCCTAAGGTTAAGTATACGTATAGGTTATAGTACTAGAACTACGCTAACGATCATAGAATTAAACCTAAGATGTTAGATGTTCAAGGTACTCCCCCTTTATTATGTTGTTTTCCCTAGCATGATTTTTGCCTCTCACGCTATTCTTTTTGGGTTTTAGAAAATGGCTGGAAACATGGTGATTCACGATAATGGAGGAAATGATGGACAATGGAATGATATTCTTTATGAGGAACCAAATGAAATGGGATTTGGAAGTCCAAACATCATTATTATGCCGAATCAGCAATCTCATAATATGATCAATAAAGTAAAATTTGGTATGTTTCCTGACTCGGCTAATAAGAGAAAGATGGAGTTTCATGATAATCATAGAGGAAAGAAAGTTCAATTTCCCCTATGTAAATCATGTGGGAAGAGGCATCAAGGAGAATGTTTCAAAGGAACTGGAAGATGCTTTGGGTGTGGAAAAGAAGGACACAAAGCCAGTAAGTGCAAAGGAAAAGGTTCAGTTAATACCAGGGATGAGGATAATGGTATTGCTACGACATCAAAAATGGTTAAGTGTTTTAAATGTGGAATGTATGGGCATTATGCAAACAAATGTCCTAAGGGAAAGACTCATGAAGAGAATCAGTATGGTCATATGGGAAATATTTATGTGTATGATGATGAAGAGACTACCAATGGTATGTGAGATGAAAGAATTGTTGAAGCTCGGTCAATGGTTTAAGAATGTAGTGGAATGATTACATGTTTATCATGTGTAATGTTGTATAAGTAATCTCATGGTAGTATGGAATAAAGAGACATGTAAGGATTGTAACATTGTTGTCTGATTAATGTTACCAGTATCCATGAAAAGTTATTCAGATATTTTTGGAATGAAGATGATATGCGGATAAGGGGAAAATGAAATGATTGACAGTATTCATGAGCTCATGATTGATATAAGGACTAAGTGATATCATGGTTTGAGTATATAGAATTTTGAGGATTTCGGTATGTGAAAAGTGTTAACTTTTAACTGCATTCAAGTTTTCACTAAGGTTCAATGGGTATTCAAGAGAGTACAAGATTAGTGCCTTTAAATGTTTGGAATGTGACCAACAAGATATATCTTATGATATATGGGGATCAACGATGGTATTAAATCTCTGGTAATCGTTTTCACTATGTTATGAGAATTGACTGCAGTATTATGAGCCTAATGATTGGAATGAATTATGTTGGACATAAGTTAGTATTGTTTAAGGATAGAAGTTTTTTTTCAATATTATTGATGGGATGTTATAGTAATATAGTTTTATAAAAAGGACAACCTGCAGGACGGGCGACAGCCCATCGCTTCAGACAAGGCTGTGGGAATCGAACCCACAACCGAAGTGCGACTGGCCTTTATCGCCTACCACTGGCCTACAGGAAGTCCCTGTTTAGTAGAAACTAGTTTTATTATATTAAGCAGTATGATATATGAAGTATAAGTCCATTTTATGAACCATATATGATTAATATCACTATAGATCGACTTATGTATATAAGTTTTGCTAACCTTTTGTTTGAGACAGATGGAATGACCTTTCATTATATCACATGATCTGCTAACACTTCACGAATAACAAATTCATCTTCATTTATTTAAGAGATGAAGTGGAAATTGTTCAAAGCACGAACAACAGTGAGATTGTACCAAAATAAAGTAAGTATTTATTCTAATTCAAATTTTCAACTTTAGGGGAAATGATCTTGAAAACCAAAAATGTTGTCCTAGTTCACTTATACCTGATGAATCAGATGGTACCTTATATCATCACAAATCTATGGATTTGTGATTACTGGCTTTTCCATAGCCATGTTCTCTACCACTCTCCATCAGAACATGATGCTTAGATTTCTCTTCCATATCCATATTTTCACCTATGTGGAAACCCAGTGATTAGTTTATTTGGGTAATCGTTACATTTCATACTTTAGTTTTTAAAGCCATGTTTTGGTATTCCCTTTTACTATGTGGGTTTCTATTAAAGAAACTTTCAAATAGTAAACCATTTATAACCCCGACGAATTTCGAGGGCGAAATCCATTTTAAGGGGGGTAGAATGTAACAGCCCAAGATTTTATAAAAAAATATTCTTTTTAATTTTATTAATGTCTTGTGTTGTACGCTACACCAAAAGGAGCTTGCACAACCCACATCCTTGACTTGTCTTGCATTACACGCAATCGCGACCTCCCTCGATAGCGTGTGTAGTACGCAATACCGAGTTTCAGTAAACAACGATATGCTATAAAAATATTATTAAAACTAGCCGTTATGAATAGTAATAACCACTTTTTGAAATCCAGTAAATCTTATTTTTCAAAATGAACTTTATTTTTCGATTTGGAGTATCTAATTTAGCCTAAGGTGAAATTTTGGTACTTTTCGGATAACTTTCATATTCTGATGAATAGTGAAAATTACTAAATTATAATTAAAAACAACTTTTTTAATCGAAATAATTAATAGTGATAAATCATTAATTTGAGTGGTTTTAAAGTATATTTAGAATGTATTTTTACAATTTAATACAATGTTGGTCATTGGATGTAGTTTCACATTTAAACTAGACATAAACAAGTGTCAATCTTTTGATAGATATTGTTTCTTAAAAACACGCTATTTTTTTTAACAGCGGGATTTAATTATAAAATTAATTAATGCAACTTTTATGTTATGAATTTGGTAAAATAGACTTCATTTTTGAATTCGGAATATGAAATATATCTTGGGATGAAATTTTGGCATTGTTCTGAAAAACATCAATTTTTTATGAATAGTGAAACTACTAAGTGGTAGGTTAAAAACTGAATTTTGCATAAAACTTAATTTTACCGCTTCTGTGAATGGAATTTCTAAAATCCGAGAGACACGGTTAATATCAAGGACTAAAATGTGGTTCAATGAGATGAAAATAATTTTTGGTGAATAGTAACTTTTTACTTTTTTACCGCGGTTAATAGTAAATAGGGTAACTAAGGGTAAATATGATATTACTATTACCCTAACACATGTCCTAATTCTATTGGACAAATGTAATTCGACCAAAAACAAACTTAGGAATAAAATATGACCATTTAGGCCCACTTGGATTAGATTAGGACATTTATTATTAATTTATTTAAAGAAAGGTTAAAATAGTTAAAATCAAAGTTTAATAAGTAAATCATTTTTAATATGGGGTTATACATAAGATAAATTCGATTGTAAATATTCATTAGAAAGCTAAAAAGATTTCCTACATGATGGTATTTTATTTGTAATTTTTAGACATAAAATAATTTAATTTATTTATGACACAACGATGATGCAGTAATTATCTTATTAATGAAATATTGACATAATTGATGTTATAAACACCAAAATAAATGTAATTTGAGATTTTTTATGAATTCCAATAATTTTCTAGGTTAATATGATATATTAATGTTGATTTAATCAACTTGGTTCGAACATTTAATTCTGTTATGACTTTCACAAAAATCATATATCAAATAGTGTCAAAATTGACACAAAATAGTTTTTAAATCAAATATTATATTACTAATTGTTATTTTATTCCTAAAAATCTAAGGATCGGCCAAATGACTTAGATAAGGATATATATATTAATAATAAACAATTTGGGGTTCGTTTGGCATGTTATAGTAAGTGTATTAACCATATAGTGAAAGAAATCAAAAAGACACGGTAAAAGTTAAATTATTTAACTTAGAGTTAAATCTAATTGATAAGGTTTAAAATAAGATCCAAACATGTCTAAATTTGATTGGTTGATGCGATTACAACCATATCTCATCTAATATTCGAATATGAGTCATTTTTGGAGGTTTTTAAGTGGGGTTAGATTTATTATAAATTAATATTTTTAAGAATTCCTAAGGTGCCCCTCTCCTCCCCTATAAAAGGACACCTCCTCCCCCTCCTCCTCACACCAATTTGAGCACTCAATCTCGGCCAACCCCTGCCAAAATCTCTTCTCCACTTCCCTAGAAACATCCTAGAGGTTCTGGTCTTCCTCAAAGACCAATTTTAGTGCCCTAAGAGGAGGTCTCAAAGTGGCGCTTCAAAGAAGAGGTAATTACCGTTACCAATTCTTTCATCTTTATTTCTTCTTCCACTTCTTCTTCTTAGGTTGTTTCATTATGAATTAATAACATCAGTATCACTAATATACTGATATGTTATTATAAGTATGAAACAACCCTATTTCACCATCTATCCATCCTACGGAAAAAGAAATCACCGCGCGTGCGTACGTACTGAATACCGTCTCCACGCCGTGGTGTAATCTATTTTCCACCACCACCTTACATGGATGGGTATAATGGTGTAAAGAATAACTATACATAGTTATTACAACATCATATTGATTCTGATATATTGTATAATCCACTCCAATTCAATTCAATATTTATAGAAGTGATATCATCGCTCGTGCGTACGTACGAACTACCGTCTCCACGACACGATGAGATTCATTCTCCATGTTAACCATTTAAGAATGATTATAATGTATATATAAGAAATAATAATGAAATATATGACATTATAAAGCTACTGGATTTATGTATATATATACATATGTATGTCATCTACTTACATCCATTTCAAGACAATAAGGAAAGAAAAACAGCGTTCATGCGTACGTACGGACTACCGTCTCCATGAACGGTGTTTTTCATTTTATTTATCTATCTATTATATATATATATATACTGAATATATATGATATATAAATCATATTTTATATTCTGGAAGTAAGTAAATCATGATATAAGTAATAATGATGTCAAGAACAACAAGTCAAAACACCTACGATAAATGAAACGATTTTACCCAAAACGCTTCTTTAACATGGAATTTACAAAAGAACGGGTAATATAATGTCATAAGTGAACCATATATGATATCATAACAATGAATATGATTCTTTAATAAGTCAATAACATGATTTAAATCATTATACAGGAGGTTCGGACACGTACAAGCAAGTCGGACCTAAGGTAAGGGAAATATCACAATCTCATTTTTATCCGAGATTGTTTATTCGTAAGTATTTACTGGGGTGTATTTTATCATCCACATCCATGTTTACTCAATATGTAATATTATTTCCATCCACCTAAAATTGTTTAAATCCATTTTTACCCTTCGGTGAGTTTTTAGTAAAAGATATGAAAGGAATCTTTTGTCGTTTTTATACGAGGTACTTTTTGACTTTTCCGAAAAAAGTACGAAGAATGTTTTTTTTAACTTAAACGACACGAACGGATTTTTACGGTTTTATAAAGCCTTATTTTCATGAAGCTTCCTCTAAAATATTTCATGACTATTTTCAATAAAATCTCTTTCTTTTAAAATTCCATGATGTTTTGTGAAAAGAAATTGATTTTGAAGAAGAAAGGATATTTTCCTCAAGAATTCATTTCAAGTGTTTTATCAAAATTATTTTCCATCTAAGATAATAAAGGGTTCTGTTTCTACTCATATTTTTACATTGATTTGACTATGTTGTGATGGAATTATGTGTATTAATTCCTTTATCTTATATGAATGATTTTATGATGTCATGTTGTTTAAGAATCCCATTTTTATTACATGGGTTATGAAATGATGTATGGTTTATGATTTTGTGGCACACATAAGAATGGTATCATTATGAGATGGGTGGGACCTATATCTCCCTCCAATTCATTGGGTAAAGATTTTATATCTCATGAGATAGACATGGCTGGAATGGTAGGTTATACCGGTTCAGTGAAACAGGACTGAAACGAGGATTACTCGATTCAGAAAGGGACTTTGTCCACTAAGATAGTCTTGGCAATGAGTCTTGACTAACAAGAAATGATTCTCTATGATTATGTGTGTATGCCACAATGAGTAATGTTTTAAGTTATGATTTCATTTCACTACTATGATTTATCCCATGTTATGAAATTATGCTCTCTTTTGCAGGTTATGATTTCCAAAAATGTTATGTTCTTATGAAAATTATGTGATTGATATTACTTTTGTTTACCCTTACTGAGCATTTGAGCTCACCCTTTTATGTTTTCTTTTCCCCAGGATATAAAGAAAGGTTTTAGGTAAAAAAAAAAAAAATCTTTATGGGAGATGTTGAAGATCTTTCACCAGGATTAGAAGATTATATTCCGAGTTTCCAAAGACACTAAACTATTACGATCCTTGTGTGTGTGTTTTTGTTATGTAATAAGTATTCCGCAAAAGTAATGTAATGTCCATGTACGTCAGGATACGGGTCTCTACAATGTCTTTACCTTTTACTGGTAGGATTACAAATCTCATATCATGGGCTACTTGTTTGTGGAAATGTACCGTCATATCCAGGTATGTTGAGGGGAATGTAGTAAGATGAAATCATTGATATTCAAATATGAGGAGTGGTATGATGGAAGGGATTATGGAGATATTGTATGTCTCTTCTCAAGAAAAATATACCATTAATTAAAAAACCCATTTTATATTTTAATATTTTCAATGAAAAATAGGGTGTGTTACATCATGGTTAATATTGGTATCCTTTGGCTGAAAAACCCAGTTTCTCATATAATTATTGAAAATCAATTTGGGGTGTGTTAAATTATTGTCTAAAAATAACGTTAAAAACATATCCAAATTCAATAATTTATGGCCTATGTATGTTTATGGATGTTCAAATTTCCCCGAGCACAATGTATTGTTTGTGGAAGGGACGTTTAGGATTATGGGAGGATCATTTTAAGATAAAATTACCTATTAAATTAAGGATAAGGTTCCTTACAATGGTTAAACTCAAGCGATGTAAATATGGTTCTCGATGTTTTAGGTCATACTCATAAGACCATAGAATTATGGAAATGTTATGTGTTATGTGGCCTAATACACCAAGATTTTTCCCACATACATTCAATGTATGTATGATAGAGTCATTTTAAGGCCACTATTTGTCCATTATCCACATGATATTGGAAGAAATTGTTGGATTTTATACGATAATCCTAATATAAATTTTCCACCTTATAAGACTATAAATCAGTGCAGTTTTCCATTAGTATTGTATGAGGGACACAAAACATGGTTAAAATGTCAGATTTCATAAAGATTATAGTGATTTTGGCCTTGAATTCGTTGAGGGGTATTACCTTAGCCCATTTGTAGAAGAAGTCTGTATCAGTTATGATGTATTTGAAGTACTTGGAAATAAATATATGTATTACCCAACAACATACATTACCCATATCATAAATTGACATGAGTATTTGGATATATATAGAAACTCTGGGGGTTGATGGATTAATTTGTCATTCCCTTGGAAGGAATGAAATTTCATGTCGAATTCTGTGCAATCCTATGTCATCTAAGGACAAATGTGTCAATGTCTTCAAATTTGATCAGAAATCATGTACCCTAATTGGTGGGCACCCCAGGTTTCTGCATTTACATCTTCCATAACAGCTACAGTTTCTTTTTGTCCATATATAAGATAATAACACCATTAAAGCCTCTTTTATAGTGGAATCTCTAGTGATTTAGGCGGTCAAAAAGAGTGAAATATATATCTCACTATAATATTTTCTTTTACCTTACTCTACATTAAAGATGTACTCTATTTCAGAGGTATTCTATTATTGGAATAATAAATCTCTTGGATGGACCATAAAAATTAGGGATATATATGGATTCGTTGGTATCCTATATTCTAATTAGATCAAATTGTGCGACCATTCATCGATGGGAAATGTTCATGACCATTTTGTCCAATGTTTGGATATACCATAGATGTAGATGTGTCTTTCAATTCATCTTCTTTGTATTTCACTGATCACGAGATCTGAGTAGGATGATGGAATTGATGTTAAATATACCATTAAAACTTATACATAATCTAGATGGGTATCAACACTTATTTTTTGATGGGGTAATCCCTTATGATCTATTTAATTAACAAATCTGAATCAACTCTCACCTCCTTGTTGTCCACTATTATTTATAGATCTATTTACATGACATCAATAAGGGCATGATAGTATACCTTGTTATTGGTACACTCTTATGATAGTATAAAGAAGTACGATAACAGTACCGTTAATGTGTATGTGAGTTTGATCCCTAACCCAACATTGTTCAGATAAGGGACTTCCATTATCTTCCCTTCTAGGTTTATGGATGCACCATCAAAATACATTTCCCACATTATGAAGTCATTTAAAATATAAAACATCTCCCCATTATGTGTCACAATATTAAATGACATTATTTTCTCAGATGGGTGATCTCTAATAAAATATAATAAAGAATGAACTTTTCGTACCTTATGAGGTACAAACTAAATATCAATCTACAGTAAGATAACCTCCCACCATTCTAGATGTCTTGTGAATATAATAAAACTAACGGTATATTTGATAGGTTTATTGAGAGGGAAAATTTGGACTTCATGATTTTGATGTTAGATCCTCGGTTTCTAAATCGAAAATAATAATTCCAGACATCCCTTCATGATATCTAAATACTGAGTCACAAAATAGAGCATGGATAAAATATGATAATACAACTTTTTTCCATTACCATCATCATTCATTTGGTACAGGATGGTTCTTAGTGATCACTCAATGTATTTTGCATATAACATGACCGGTTTTCTCTCAATTGGTGGAATTAATAATGTTGGACTCAAAAAGAATTTATAGAGGTTGTCAAATGCTTCTTAGTAATCATTGGTTCATTGATTCGTGACCCCCTTCATTATTATTTTGGTGAAGGGAAAACACATTTCTCTTAGGATTGTTGAGAATTTCAAAATATAAGCAAGGATTCCTTAATGTCCTCACAAATATTTAAGGTTTCAATGCAGTGAAATTGTATGGATAGCCTTTATTTTTTCAAGTGATTCTTTTATGAAATGATGGCATATTATGAAGCTAACAAACATCCTTGATGTTACCTAAGAATCGCATTTAATGTGGTTCACCTTTATGATATGTTTTCATATCCAATTAAATATGATCTCTAGTTCAGCTACTTTTTTAGAAAGATTATGATACTCTAACACTAGATCTTCAATGTACCATTCCACAGACATCCCCATGATGGGTTTGAATATGTTATGTATGACACATTGGTATGTTGTACCAATGTTATTCAATCCAAAGGTTATTACACGATAGTTAAATACTCCCTCATGTACTCTAAACAGTTTTTCTTCTTCGTATACTCATATCACGTGATTGTTTACCCTTAATAGATATCCATGATAGAGAGGGGTTGTTAATAATCCATTGTATAATTGAGGCGTTCTGTTATTTGAACTCGAACATCATCCTTCAGAAAATATTGGTTGAGATAACTGATGTTAATAAAAACAATATTTTTTCATTTTTTTTCTTCATAGGGACAATGTTGTCAATCCATTTTGGATACATAGCCTCTCAAATGAGGTCAAACATGATTATTTTGTCAACGTAAACATTAATTTTTTGGATGCATGAGATTGGTGTGACCTCTTAGTTTCATACTTGTATCCCCAATAGCCTTCTAGAAAACATAAGTAATGGGATTCCACATCGGGGCCATACCCTAGAATCTCTTTGTAATTCTTGGTGAAACTTTCATGGTGTTATTATTCAAAGGAATTATACTACTCTTTATCTTCAGGATTCAAGTGCTTACTAATCAATTTGGGTAATGGATATACTTATGTACCCATATTTACCAATTTTATATCATTAATAATGGATGAGACACTCTCCTCAAATGATAGATAATATTTCTTTAGGTCTTCATATTTCACCTCTTCTTAGGATTTATTTATATTTCCACTTATTGTGAAGTAGGTGATGAAGAATGTTCTTCATAGTTAGTGGAGGAATTGACATTTTTACATATTAATGATGGAGTATCCATTTCGGTATTGCTTATTGGTATGAGGCCTTCATGTATATTAAAATGGGAAATGAGGAACTAAGGATAGTACTATTAATTTTCTATCTTTGACATGAAAACTTTTTCTTTCCCTACTAATGAAACAATGTTTTTTTCAGAAAAAGTGATAAAATTTAGACATTTTCATCTTGGATTTTAATTTTCTGGGAGATTTGACATCAATTCCAGTGCTATAGAGTTCTTGTATCACCATTAACTTCACTAATTTTGATGAACATGTTCTTGAATTTATACCCACCTCTTTGATTTGGATGATGTGGAGAACATAATCTTCATTGATATATTTGAATGTATTTTCTTTTATCATCTCTAGACCATTTCGGGTATTGATCTAAGTGAGATTATCAAGAATTGACCATTTTGATTCCTTATGGTAGAATCATGATTCTATTTATTTTGATTTAGATGATTTGAAATGGGGACTTTTCCCCATTCAGTGCACCATTTTCCTTTAATAAAACATGAAACACATTGGTGGTACAATGAGGGGATATCTGCATGAGGATGTTTCAATGGTCATCATAATAAAACATCGATCATTATATCCTATCTGACAACCATTAATTCTGATTAATAAATGAGATACCCTAAATGATTTCTGACATTGATTTCACTGAGAGTCTCTTTACCATTAAATATAATATGGAGCCCTTTTCTCTAAAGAATGCTCCATACGTGCCTGAAGTTTTTCAAAACAATCACACGTTGTATCGTCAGATTTCCACGTGCCGTTAGGGATCCTGGCTCTGGCCACCTTGGATCCAGGTGTTGCTTCTATCGAGGTGGTCCATCAGGATACCTCTGGTCCATCCCCAAGAACTTTCCATCAAGTGAGTACCTTTAACAAGGCTATGTGTGGCTCTTCTGTTGTTTTGCAGCAGATCTGTTTACCGCCTGTGCATCTGGCTTCTTCGGAGGTGTCGTGAGTTGGATCATACGTATCATTGTAAATTTCACCTAAATCCTTTTCAGAGGTAGTTGATCATCTTAGGTGGACTCTTGTGGCTCTCTTTGGGGCTGAGAAGCCACCCCTCAAGATATTTAGTAACTATGTAGATTCCTAGGGCTTGGCAGGTGTGGTGAGGATCTCTGGGATTCACTATCAATCATTCTGTCTGGTCTTGGAGTCGGCATCGGATATTGTTAAGGCTTGGTGAAAATCTCCCAGATCGTTTGGCCATTGGAACTTCACCCTGGCTCCTTGGTCTTTGGTGGCTCACAAGGGGAAGGAATGTTCTCGAGTGGTGGTTTGGATTGTCCTCCTTGGTATTCCCCTTCCATTCCAAAATGGTACTCTTACAAATGACATAGGAGATTCTATTGGGAAACTTCGGTTTTTGGATGATCGTACCTTATCCTGTGAAGACATTCTGGCCCCTCAAATTTGGGTTGAGCTGGACCTTTCTCTCCAAATTCTGGAAAAGATCGCACTGAAGGTGAATGATGTGGTGGCTTGGGACCAATAGATCATCTACTCGGTGTTCCCCAATTATTGTTCTTCTTTCTATCTTTAGGGGAATTCATGGCATGTGTGTAGAGGCCGAAGGTCAGGTGGACCATGTCGGGTTCACATAGAATGAGTGCACGGGGTTTTCCCTCATCCTCAGGCTGGAGGCTTTGTGACTGAATCTCTACTAGTGGAGGCCTCAGTGCAGGGGGATGATCACGTTTCTCTGGAGGCCCCCATTTTTCTGTCTCACCCTCCCCTCAATGGAAAAATTTCCTCCAGCAACAGTTTGGGGCTCCGTTTAGAAGCGGTTATTTTTATGAGGCTTTATGGTCTTGTTTCTATTCTGTTCATCCCTCATCAGATGCTCGTTTTTGGAAGAATACGAGAATGGTTCATGGCCTCCCTCATTCCCTCTTATGATCATCAAGTGTTTCATTTCGATCAACCAGAGACTACCCCTGGTCCGTATGTAGAGAATTTGTTGGATGTATATGTGCCTTTCTCTCCCCTTCTTATAAGAGTAGGTTCTCTTGAATGCTTTAGGATGGCTCAGGATGAGTCACAACCTCCGAGAAGGATTTTATGTAGGAAAATTCTCTCCCTCAAAGTTTTCTTCCAGTGATTCAAGGGGTATCCTCTGAATTTCCCTCTCCCCTGTCTCCCTTAGCATGTATTCCTCTAGTTTAGAGCCCTGGAGTATGTACTCGTGCTAGATCAAGACTTCTTAAGGATCGCTGCTCTACCTACAACAACAAGACTGAGATGCATGGGGTCAAATCTATGCTTCTAATGTTATAATGTTTTCTATGCACATATGAAATTCTCATGGTCTTGGCTATCGGGTTTTGACTGATTTCATTGCCTCGAATGTGAATAAGAACAAAGTCGACATTGTGGTAGTTCGGGAAAATAAGAAGAACCCTGATAAAATTAGTGATTTTTTCTATAGAGTTAGGATGCATGGATCCACACAGGCAGCCCCTATAAACAGGTACATCTGGATCTTTTGTAATAAAGAGAATTCGTTGGATGTGGTCAAGGTAGGTGATCAATTTATCACTAAAAAACTTTTAAATGGTCTGGAGAGATTCATTGTTTACTTTTTCTATGGAAGCTGTGATGCACAAGTCAGAAAATGGTTTTAGAGAGAGCTTGGCTACTTTGATCTGGAGGATCTTTTGTGGTTTGTTGTAGGGGATTTCAATGGTGTCTTCGAACCCGATGAAAGGAATGAAAGAGTTGATTTTCATAGACAGTCTAGTTTGGTGTTTTTTTAGTTTGCGGTGAGCTCAGGGATTCTCGATATGGGTTATACTGGTGATCGCTTCACGTGGATCAATAATCAGCAAGGAGGAAGGTGATGCAATAGTCAGCATGATCAGTGTTTGTGTAACAGAATCACTATCATTTATTTTCCTAAATCCAAGGTGAAACATTTGGCTCATGGAATTTTAGATCACTCCCTATTGCTAGATTCTCTGCTTCCTGGGATGGATACACATGCGAATTTCAGGTTCTACCATCAGTGGGACCGAAATCTTGGATACTTAAGAGTGGTTCGTGACCTATGTTAAAAACCGATCTAGGGTTACTTGTGGAATTATCTTCACAATAATCTTTGGAGACTGAATCATGGGCTCTAGTTGTTGGCCATGAACTTACCTCCAGCCAATCAGAGCATGGAAGAGAGAAATAGAGCATTGACATCTTCTAATCTCAATTAATGGGGGAGTGGAATGACCTGTTGTTTGAGGAGTTAATGGATAAACGGGAAAGTTGGGATGAGCTTCTTCTTAAATAGGAATGGATGGCACGGGACCTCTCCCAGGTGAAATGGTTGAAGGATGGTGAGAGAAACTCAGTGTTCTTTCATGCATGCATTCGAGAAAGATGATTATTGATCCAACCCATCATTATACATGAGGATGGAACCTATACGAATTATAGAGACAATGTGGGAAGTATAGAGAATTATTTCTTTACAGATATTATTGTTGGTCCTAATCCAAGGATGTCCGGGGGATATCCTAGTGGAGCTGTGGACATTTGGGAGGTGATTCCCCATGATGTGATGGCTGATGATAATAAGGGCCTTGAAGAGGTCCCAAACGAGGAAGAGATCCATTTGGTGATGATGCATTTCGACCCCGAGAGTGCACCTGGACCAAATAGCTTTCCAGGAGCATTTTATAGAGGGGAGTGGGATGTGGTTAAGGGAGACATCATTGACACTATCCATGATTACTTTCTGGTGGGAGTCTACCCCAGGTAGCTTGTGTTACAGACCCTGTTCTCATCTCAATGGTCAAGCATCCTTCTTCTATTTCTCACTATCGTCTAATTATCATGTAAAACATTCCATAGAGTATCCTTTCATGTATTATCAACTTGAGGTTGTCCACAATCATACCCTAGTGGAACTTGATAGAGCAGCATGGTTTGCTGAGAGACCACACTATTTATTCGAGACATCAACTTTAAAACACATGGATCCAACATGCATATCAAACATGACATGAATAAGGCTTATGATATGATCGAATGGAGCTTTATTAATAGAGTTCTTGCAGCAAGGGGTTTCTCGCCATGGTCTGTATATTTACTCTTCTACTGTTTCAGCTCATCTTAGAAGGTCTTTATTTATTTAGAATGTATCGTGGTTTCGTTAAGGCCTCAAGAGGACTCCGGCAGGGGGACCCAATCTCTCCGAGTATCTTCATTATTGATCATGATGCTCTTACCCGCCTTATCGACCAGGGCATGATTACATGAGCTATTCTGACATATAGAAGGAAATAGAATCATCCTCTAATCTCCCACCTGATGTTCCCAAACGACACTATCTTATTCACCAATGGGGACATGGGATCTGTTCGTGGTATCAAGAAGATCCTTGATGATTACTGCAACTGGAGTGGGTAGGTACATAGCAATTCCAAAAGTAAAATTATCTTAAATTAGAAGAGTTCTCCCAACCGTGCTACTTCTCTGTGTCTCCGCTTGGACATGCAGTGTGGAACATTCCCAATAAAGTATATGCGTACGCCTATTGCTTCAGGTATGCTTTTGTTTCAGGAATTTGATCATGTTTTTAATAAGATCATGAACTGTATCCTTAATTGGAAGAACTTCTATTTATCTTTTGGGGGTCGTATACCTCTGGTTAACAGCGTTCTGTGTGCCATGCCTATCCATGGTTTGGCATTGGTTAACGTCCCGCAGGGGGTCATCAAGAATATTGACAATGTTTTGTGTGGCTTTATATGAGATGCTCTGTCCGAGGAGAGACGACATTGGGCCTCGTGGGGAAGGCTGGAAATACTTCTCCATGAAGGAGGGATTAAGGTGTGCAGCCTCCAGAACACGCTACACTATTCTCAAGCTATGCTTGCATTGGAATTTATAGAGGAACCCGTCTTATGGGGTAGGTAAATGTGTCTCAACTATGGGGGTAATGAGGATTATATGCATGGTTCCACGTCCCCTTTCTGTTCTAAAATCTACCCTCTTATCTATGTACTCCAGCATCATTCTCGTTTGATTTTGGGCATTAGGAATATCTATTTCTATTATGGAAATTGGGGAGGCTCTGTTCTTAGTTTTCCTGGTTGTCTTGATCCTACGGTCACCCTTAAAAAGGAACAAAATTTTCCCGTTTTCATGTCGATGATTTTGGACAAATAACAACAAGCGTCTCTTGAATCCATTATGATTACTTCTGAACCCGATCAATGTGTGTTTACGCACTCTACATCTGGCGCCTTCACCTATAGGTATTTATGAATGATATCTTTTCTTGGGATAAACATTAAAATTAATGTGACTTTGTGTGGTGCAACAGAATCCAAGAAAAATAAAACATTCTCATCAAGCGTATCAGGAACTTTGCTATATCTACGGATGATAAGATCAAAAAACATGGTATTAGCTTTGCCTCAAACTACCATTGATGTATCTTTAGATAGGAAGAGAGAAATAATCACCTCTTCTTTGAAAGTGACTGGGATCTTGTGACATGGTCATTCGTTAGTGGTTTCATGTCTCTTACACCTTACGAACAGAGGGATAAATCATTTTTGGAATGGTGGTTCCATGGGCTCATGTCCCTGGTATGGAGAGGATATATCAAGTGTTGATTCTCAATGATGGGTGGTGGTGCTTATGGAAATCAGGAAATCATTCGAAGTTAGAGGTGTATCTTCCTTCGACGAGGTCCATTATTTCAAGAACATGTTTCCTATTAGAGGAACTAGTTTTACTTTTCTAGAGATGGTGTGACACCCCTTAATTAAGCATTATGCAGGCTAGTAACCCATTGTATCGTACCTCCATGGATAGAGTGCAGGAAAGTGGGTTCGATGGCAGCCTCTGGATAGTGGCTTCAAGCTGAACCCTGGTAGGTCCTACTTTATGGGCATCATGAGAAGAGGGGGAGTGGTGCATGGCATTGGAGGGAATGTGGTTCTTGGTTTCACATCATCCTTTGGCAGCGGTAACTCTCTTATGGTCGAGTCCAAAGCAATGCTTACCTGGATCACTCTTTTCACTCAACAGAACATTTCCATCTCTCTAGCGGAGACTGACTCTTTGATTCTACATGACACCCTGCATGGTAAAGGCTCCATCCCTTGGTCCATTACCTATATTGACAGGAAATGTAAAGACATCCTATCCACAGTCTTCAAATTGACTCATATGTGGTGTGAGGGAAATAAGGTTGTGGATTATCTTGCTTAATTGGCGGATCTGATTTCCTTCAACACTTGTCTCCTTAACCCTAACAGCCTGAAGTGAGAGAGTGTTAATTTGAGCAGAGGGGATGCCCACAGTTTGTATTATTTTAGACTCCCCTAAACCCTTAGTGTCCTTGTTTTACTTTTTTTCTTTTAATAAAAATATTATTTGGAGGAGGCTCTTTAACATTCATTTCATAACCCTATAATATAGGGGGAAATGTGATATTCATTAAAACCAAGTGGATAAATTTTTCAAATTAGGACGAGGTTGAATCCAAATACATAATCAATGAAGAAGCTTTAGACATCAATGTCTTTATCTAGCTAGATATAAATATGTGTATTTCATGTCCTTATATGATGGATTCCTCATCCTAAATCATTAATTATATGACAATGTGGAATTTGGATGAATTATTCACAATATAATACATTTCAATATTAAATACAACAACATCGATACCATGAGAGATTTACAATGTCTCGATGGGTGATTTCTGAAGATCATATCATAGAAACAAAGAATCTTGGGATATAACCATGGTTAAGAAAAACAATAATTGATTCAAAACATCAAATTTATAATCCATAGTTCAATGGTTACTAGAAAGGGTATTTTTTGTTGATGATTTAGGAATTGAAGCTCTTTATAATGATAAAAATTCCAATGGAACATGAGACGATGGTGCTTCTGCTCATGCTAGATTATTCTAGCTTTGTCCACCAGAAATTATAATTTTAATTAAGATATGAAATATCCTCAAAACAATACTCCATGATGATCATGTTAGGGAAAGCCATGTCATGTGTGGGAGAACATCCTTGTTCTTTTTAGGATCTTCAAAGATATCTCCCATGAGTATTGGACATGAATATTGTTTGAGTAGGGACATTGTCAATGTTCTGAATAAAGGAATAACCACATATTCCCTTGTATCCTTGAATCTAATGTCATCTTCCACTATTTCCCAAATCATGTTTAGTAAACCTTAATTCATAATCACATTAATTATTTAAGAATGAATCCATTATTTTAAATAAGATAATGTAGCTGAAGATCAACTCATTATCTAATATATTTCTTGTTTAGTGGGTGGACCCTACTATACCATTTGGTGGGGTGGTGCTCGTGCTTTTGATACCATCGTCATGAATTCGATTATAAACTATGATAATGAGGGTCTTGAAAAAACCTTACCTTATTATGTTTTTGTCTTAATCTTTTAGTCATGTCACCTTTTGGAATACTGATATTCATAGGTCTGAACATTCAGTGGAGGTGGTTTTAATTTATAAAATTTGGGAATATGCATAGTAGGGTGCTCTAACTATGCTCAGAGGATAGCATGAGTTTGGTTTTTTTACCATCCAGTGACAGAACATCTCTATACTATCGATGTTGACTTCATTCCATTCATTGACTTGATATGGATCAATGGTAGTGACACATGCTACTTGAGTAAACGAATTTTCAAATTCAAATTCCCAAAATCCACCATATTCTATACAATTCCTTAAATTACAGAAATGTAACTGATGTTGTTCCCCAGTAATTTATGGAATGTGAAATAATTTGTGATCACTTCATAACCATATTTTTTAGGATTTATGGGATTTGGAAACATGATCACATTTTTTTTCAATACATATATGATGTAGCTAAGTTCTTTGTTATTCTGAAAAGAAAAGAACATGTTTTTCATCACGGAAAAATATTTCTGTATCTTCTCCCTCTAATCATCTGGGTGAGGTAGGCATTGTTTCTGATTCTTAGGAGGTGAAGTTGCTTGATATTGTGTATGCTTTATAGTAGGAGTCGGTATAAGGGACTTCTTAAGTGTAACAATTTCATCAATGTCTTTTCATGTTCTACATCCATGAGTCAATAGAATTAATCATGAGTATTCTATAGTATCAATGATGGATTAATCTACTCTTTGAGAAATTAAATCATGGTACCAAATCCCTCCTATATATTTCGCAAGATCATTGGTGTGTGAAACTCATTGTAAATATTCACTACACAGATAGGCAAACAATATTCTTGATGGACTGGTAGGATATATGTGTATGTCAACTCAATCGACTGATCAATGAAATGTAAGACCCTTTCATTATCTTGAAATTTCTATTTCAAGAGACCGAGTACTATTGTCTTATGCATTTTCGACTTAAAATGGAATAGAAACTTCTAGGAGTGGTCTTTACACCCCATAATTGACCAATCCAATAAACTTGTTCCCATTAAAAGGCTGAAATTTGTATTGATTACACAAATCACATCAGTTTCACAACCACATGTTATTTCGGGGTCCCCATAATTGAATCAAATTAAGAGAAAAAATTCACCAAATGCATATATGGGTCTCCAGAGATGTTAAAAATATGAAATGTTGTATTATATATGTTTTTCATGGGAGGAGTCGAATATTTCTATTGAGGGGAAGGATTATTTTCCAGTTGTATCAATTTTATCCTTTCGTAGATGGATTAAAATCAATCTTATAGTGACTAAAGAGTATTCCGGGTCCCTTTTGTAATGTATAGCTATGAAAGAACATGAAAAGGCACAATACTCAAAGGGTTCATGGGTAAAAGAACATCTAGTATCTTATATGGATATCCCATAAGAGTTTTCCTATAATTATGATCCTAAACATATTGTGGGAGTTCAAAAATTAGAGATAATTATTATATTCTACCAAAATATCCATGTATATCGGTGTTCAAGATCCCATGTTAATCGGTTTTTCATAATATACTTTAGTTTCTATTATGAATACCCTTTTGTTGAGGTACTCTTATTGGGGGTGTGATTTTAGGATCTTCTTGTAAAGAATATATAGCATGAAGTATTCTTTATTATATTTATACATTGTGTATTCTAAATTTGTACATCTCATCATCTTATTGATAAAATCCTTTCTCTGTTGAAAAGTGGTTAACCTCCACTAGAGGTCGGTGAGGTATAATCTAAACAATACCCTTTTACATGACGGATATTTTTAAGAGGTAATGAAGGATTATATTAGGGAATTTCAAGATTCCATGAATGATTTTGATCATTGTTAAAAATTCAACCATGAATTGTTTGGTTTTATGACCACTTTATGAACTGCAACATTCACATCTGAAACCTCCTCTGGGTTGGCCTTTTGTACTTTGTGGTTTCCAGGGGTTATTAAGGACATTCACTTATTCACAATTCATTGTAGAAAATATATTACTATCATTGCAAGACTACTTTTTTAAATACCATTCAAAAATCATAATCATATCTTTTTCTATTTCACTAGTAGATTTTTAAATTATTCTAATCTAAGAGGAATTTATAGATTGTTCAGACATTCATAACCCTAGTGATGGTACATAATAATTAGATGAGACAAACATTGATGACCCATTTTGTGAAATTTATCCTAATAATGAGAAGTTGAATTTACACTGAGGGAGAGGTTTTTGAGTTGAATCATTTCCCAGTCCTAAGGGATCAGGATATTCTATTACGTCTTTCATAACTCTTAGAGCAATCATTTATATCATTCAAGGTAAGGATAAAATGTCCTCCCACTCATACGGAATGTGGTTTCTCCTGAACTAGCAAGTCAGCTTCTTCTACATCTTCACTTTGTATTCTATGAACATTATTATGAACATGGACATGGTGATTTATTTGGTTTTCAATTGAATGAAAAATTTCTGAAGGCAATTTATCTCTTTCTGAAATTGTGTTATCTAATGGAATTCATCCCCCAAATGGGAGTCTTACTCAATATTTGTAGACTTTGGGTGAAAAAAAGTTTTCAATTACCTAATATTTTATGACCCGATGTCTAAAAGTGTTACACATGGCCTATTTTTTTTGATCACATCATCATTTGTGAATAACATCTTCTTTAAGAAAATATCTTGAAGATATGACATTGAATGACACATATTTTAGTATGATTTTTTAGTTAGGAGGTGTGGTGAAATTTAAAACACCATGTGCACCCTATACTCTGATATGAACAACAAATAAAAAATATTATACTATTTTCAGAAATCTTTTTAACACATTGATTAATGCACGTTGATGGGATCCTTACTATCTCTCTAGATATCACACATATATGAGGGTTAACAAGTTAATTAGTGATTGTATCACTTTTTTTACCATGACATGAACATGATACTCACTACAAGGTAATACTTTTCCTCTCATGTATGGAATATTATATCATATATAGAGGTAGATTTCATGCACACAACCTTCTAGAAAACATCAAGAATGTTGTATTTGAGGGGTGTTTATAAGCCAGAACAGAGCTAGTATTTCATCTTTTTTGAGATGTTTCCTCATGTTTACTATGTCATCTTCATAATTTTTTAGTGGATAATCTACCTGATCTAACTGTAGTGGATGGTTTTGGATTCCTTATCATAAGAAACAACATTAGTAGGGATATCTCTATTACACTAGAAATATTCTAACCCATTGTTGGTCTCAAGAATGACATTCACCTTGGGATGTCATCTGATTAAGAAATCATTTAACCCATAAATGATAAGTCACCATATATGAATGGCCTTTTTTCGCACGTTCTTCATTATAGGAGTACATTCCCAAATCTATATTTCGATTTAATGGATTTTTTACAGTTGAAAAAACTAGTATTGAAAGAACATTTGTGGTGAGTTACATCATGGGGAGGAACACTATGGTGGGCTATATATAGGGGAACACCACTTTCTCCTTGATCATCTAGCCATAAAAATGGTTATCATGATTATCATTGGGATATGGGATCACAATACTGGTTGGATTGTGAACATGAATAATTTTCTCATGGTGATGTATCAAGAGAGGAAATTTAGAATTACTAATACTAATTCAATAATTTAGGAATGGGAGAATTCATTTTTGAGTTGTCACAAATAAAAGTCTGATGCCTTCACGAACTCCAATATTAATATAAAATAATCATAGACTGGTTCTTCATTTTACCATTTTCTCTAGTGATGATTATTTTTGGGATTATTTCTTGCAAGATGATGGGGCCACTCAAGGATGGAAGTGGTTTTCATTAGAATGTATTTACTCATGCCTGATAGTTTCCATTATGATAGAGAGATTACATAAAATTAGAATGGGTGTGTGTTCTCAAATCACATGTCCATATATGATGGAGAGGTTTACTCCATGATCCTACATGATGTGAGAAAAGGTGTGTGTCTTCTCTGAGGTGGAATATAGATGAGAAACCCTATTTGTTGGGACATAATTATGTTACAATTCCTCAGACACTTCTTTTGTTAATATAATGGTGTATTAAATGGTTTGTAGGATATTGGATGGGATTTTTGTCTTCCCTTTCACCACCACTATGATATTATTGGTGAATACATTGATTTGAAGTAAAATATCTCCACATTTATTATATAGAAAATGGGTATTTTCCTACTTCTTTTTCTCTTTACTATCATTGGATACTGATAGTGCTCATGAGTGTGGGTAGAGAGTTGGGTGTCACCACAATTCGTTACTATGAAATTTAGAATTAATTCTCTAGGTGATGGAAGAGGAAAGATTTTAGAAGATTGATGAATGAAGGAAGGTGTGTGCACCTTTTTCAGCTTGTTCCCAAACATGGTTGGTGGGTTCCATTATGTAATTCTAGATGAGTGTTCCAGAAGGTATCATGGGTGCCGGTCAGTTTATGATCATGCTTGATATGTGCCACCAAATTTCAATAGTGTAATTATATGGATTCCACTAGGAGAGTCATTTTGATGGAAAAATCATGGTGGGTGACTATATATACTCACTCATTGTTGGATAACAAATTTTTTTAGTGGGATTCTGCAAAAGAGGGAGGGGTGTGGATCTATGCCCTATTATACATTAGATACCCACAATGGTTCTCTATCCATGCTTGGTTCATGATGACATGGGCCAGTCGGATGAGGATGGAATCGTCATCATGTTGAGGTCTCACTACCATGCGATGTTTTTGGTTGAGATTTCTAGAAGGATACATTTTAAAAGGCCTAAGTGTCTTCTGGATGATGATGTATTTGGACTATTGATTCCCCTTTCTGAGATACATGAGGGACATGTTGTAACATTCCATGGATAAGTTATCATATTTTTGAATATGGAAGTTGGTATCTTTTTCTTCTAGACCACCGACCATCATTGACCGGATGATCGATGGGTCATGGAATGATGGGGGTCTTGTTGTGAATGTTATAGGTCTAAGATAGTAACATGTGAACAATAATTATGTAATGGTGTATTTTAGACCCAGCAATGAAGATGTTGGGGTTGTTATAGTTTTCTCTACATGGATGAAGACTTGATGTGAAATGTATCAAAGGAATACATTCACAGAAGCTATAAGGAATCCATAGGATCAACGGAAGTTATGGGAGAGAGTGAATGAATGAATGAAAAAAAACAACAAAACCCAATCAATGTAGAATCTAATTTTAATGAACACATTCATGTTTGATTTTTATGTTTATCCATATTTAATTTTGAGAGTGAATGGGACCTAATAAGAAGGTGATAATATGATATTGTTTAAGTATTCAAATTAAATTAACTATTTTTATTGTTTTCCCAAATATATTCACGTTCACCCAATGGTTGATTGAAGGGGTTTGAGTTTTGTGAGATCATTCACCTTAGGATCACTATTACCGAATGATTTCTAATGTGTTGGTTCGTGGATCTAGAAACACCCAAAATCTCTATATCGATGGGGACCTGGTCTTTGATGTAAGGTTCTTGTTGGGGGATTTTGAAAACGGTTCTTAATAACTCACATTTCTCATAAGGATGGGTGGTTGGGATGATCAAACTCTTTTAGGGGAAATTTTTTCATTATTTGGGACTCTATTATAGATTTAAGATATGTTCATGAATCCTTAATTAATTCAAAAGTATGATGTCAGTCACACTTGTGAAAACTGCAGATGCCCTCTCTCCTTTCAATATGACTCCTTCCACTTATCACATCTTTTGTACAACCCCTTTCATGAATTCTCATCTAGTCATATCCTTTCCTATGGACACACATCCTCCCTTCGGGTAAACATCACCATCAATTTCTTTAGTGCAATGGTTCTCCGGTGGGTAGGGTTCTATTGTAAGGATTAAATAATGGGATTTTGGGTTTAATAATGTAGATTTTGGGTTAATCGTGACTTGGTAGAGTTTCATGTAGTATAATTGACATGCAGTTAAGGTTTCAAAACATTCCACAAAAATAATTTTATATGAGTAATTTACTTCCATGAAATTAAATTTTTAGATAAATTTATTGTGGTTGTTTGAAATTATAATTTTTTTTTGTTTTAATTATGTGGTGTGATTGATGTCCTTGAAGTGGTTGGGGTATATATATGTTGGTTATGAGTTTTAAAAATTAAAATTACTATGGATTTTGTGTGTGTGTGTTATAATGTATTTCTTCATATAATGTTTGTTGGGGTTGATTGAGTGGTGTGACTCGTGCTTTTAATGACACATGTGGGGAAGTTTAGTTTGGGTGATCGTTTTCAAAATGAAATGAGAATATTTGGTGAGTTTTTCTTGTTGTGAATCATTAAATATGAATTATAATTTTTTTTAAAAGATAGAAGAAATATTTTAAAATGGTTTTGGGTTAGGTGGTGGTATTTTCTGGAGTGTGATGAGTTTTTGGTAAAATCTCTCAAAGTGTGTTTGGTCATGTTGATGTGGTTTTAGGATGTGGGTATCAAGAACACCTATATATATACACAGGTAAGGAATATATATATATAATCCATCTTCACACATATTCCCTCATAGTGTGGGGAATATGTGAAATGTAGCTATGGGTGTGAGTATATATATATATAAATGCATATGCATGTATGTGAAAAGGGTCATTTTAGATTATCTTCATCAAGGTGTGGCATGTTTGAGGTAGGATCCATATGCCTAGTTCTTTAATTTTAAATTTACGATGTCTAGATTGTTTTAAATATAAGTTTTATTTTTATATAGTATATTCATGCTATGTGGTCTGGGTGAGATTGTTAGATACAATTTTTTTTTTTGTTTTACATAATTTATCTAAACTCCAATGCATTAATTTATAATGAAACGTGTTTCTGACTTTGTGAGAAATAGTATATTAGTTATAATGAACAATCAGTCATTAATTTTATGTATTTAGAAGTTGGTTATTTAATTATTTTTGTGTGTAATAAACATTTCTAATGGGTTTCTTAGAATTATACATGTTTTCCATATTTCTTTTAAATTTTTGGTGCATTGGTTGTGGAAGTGTTCGTTTAAATTATTTTTAGAACATAATGGTGTAGAAGAATAGTGTTTTATAAAATGTAAAATTAATTGTAATGAAATGAATCCCTTGGAAAATTTATAATGGTTTGTGAATGTGAAAAACCCCTCTGGAGATATTCCTCATAGATTGATAAATGTGATGCAAGTGTTAATATTTGATGTGTGATATGTGCCTTGCGTTATCTCTTGTGTATTATTACATGATGTAAAATGGGGAATTCAATTAAAGTGGGAGATCAGTGGAGGGAGGTTCAACAGGTTTTTATATAAATATTGTGATGTGTTCATATGTGTATCATTGATAAACTCTCACCACCATTATGAATAAAGTACTTGGGTAAACCCTGGGTACCTATGTGGGAAGATAAGGACTAGTAAGTTATATGATTTCGAAGTGGTTCATCTTGGTTTTGTCTAGTCTGACTGATGATTACAATAAAAACTAAATTATTATGATTATTGGAGGTCACTAGGTTGTGGTGGTGTCCCCTACTAGTGCTTCTTGGATTATAACACTAATGGTTGTGATTTTTATGCCATGTTTCACTGTAGTATGAGGTTTGTAGTGCCCCATTTCTGCTAGCTGTATATAGGGATTGACCGTGGTGGTCACATAATACATGGTGTTTGTGAATTGATTTACATTTTAGTTACTTTACACTTGTTAACTGCTTTGTAAAATCAATTTTTTTTATTTTAATCTATTTTCCTTTTTTGGAATGTTAGTGATTGCATTGAATATATTTTGAAAATATATTGGAATTGAAATTATTTACCTCAAAATGTAAAAAATTTACTTTAATTTTATAATAATGAGAAACAATATTTCATTATGTCTCATTTTCACACTAGCAAGATTGGATTTCATTTTAAATGCAGGGGCGTAGTTTATTATGATACATTGGCATTCTGATTGGGAATATCATAGATTTTTACAACTTTATCATTTCAATTTCAGGTTCTGGTTTTGGATCACATTTTAATCGAGTGTGTTTATGTGTTTGGAGGTGACCCATGAGGTCACATGGAGGAATGATACACCAAATAGTTCAATTTAATTTTTCTCTTCTTGTGTTTTTATATTTGTTTAGTTTCTATTTTTTCATTTGTTTTTTCTTTATCTGCATAAATCATTCTAAACATTGTTAATTTGGTGGTTGAATCATGTATTTAGACCATGGGGATTCAGAACTCCCTTCGGGCCTTGTCACTGGCTTACCCACTTGTCAAGTAAGATGGTGGCCCAGGTTTGTTCGTGACAGCAAAATAACCAAAAAAATTATTACATTATTTTGACCATTTTAATTTGAGAATAAATATGACTATAAGAATAAAACATATTATAATGAAGTAAAAAAAATAGAAAATAAATAACAATAATAAGAAAACATGAATATTATTGACCCCTCTGAATAATTGCACTAAAAATAAATTATATACATGACATGAAATATTCATAATTAAATTTTAATTATTAAAATGAATATATATATATATATAATTGAGGTAAAATATAAATTAATGAATAAGGTATGTAATTCAAGATATTTATAGGATGTAGATAATCTATATGATCATTAAAAGTTTGTTTTTTGATACTGAGTTATGACTATTAGAATAATAATATGCCCATTTTGAATAATATTATGATCATTAAAATGGTATATATATATATGAATGTATAAATAATACATTTTGACCTTATCAAATTAAAATCAGTCCTATATATATAATGGTACAAGATAATTAATATTTAAAAAAAATATACAACTGTTTTTATTTTTATATATCATATATGTTTTCATTGTATTTTTTAAATAAATATTATGAATTTAAAATAATGTTTATTTTAATAAACTATTTTTATAAATTATTATTATTTTTTATTATAATGTTAGTTTAGTTTAATGAACCTACCATTAATGTTGAAAAGGATCAAAAAACTAATAATAATATTAAAATTAGAATTCTTCAGTAATAACTATAATTTTTAGAAGAAAATAAATTTTTTATATTTATAAAGTTAATTTCATAAAATATATTTAATTTATAAATATACACATAAAAACACTCAATTTTAATTTGGTATATTTTTCTAAAATAGTTTATTTTTTGATTAAAAGTAAAATACAAAAAAATATACTAATTAGATAAATAATAAGTATACATGTAGAAATGATTCTTTATTAATGTAAGTAAAAATTAACCCAACATCATATGCACTATATAATGTATATGATCACAAAATTTATCACTATTTTAATTCCTGTGTTAAAATTAATAACTAATGTATATAATATTCATAAACTCCAATCGTCTTCTTATAAAAACCTCCCATCAAAACACATTCTTCTGGGAAAATCTAATCATTGAGACTTATAAATTTTTTTCCCAATTATCTTTTATATCCCATACCTCACATACAAATTCTCTTGGTCTCATCAAATATCATTTTATGATTCCTTAATGGGTAGATTAAGCAGATACAACAAAAGGATGAGGTAAAATTATCAAATAATGTTCATTCAATTTCATTCTTCCTATACCACACACATAAATTCTATATCCACGTAATCATAGAAATAAAACAATCCAAAATATAATGATCTTTTATTATTATGGTTTATTAACATTTGTATACCATCAACATAATCTCTTCTTAAATGAAAATATCATTCACAAAATGGTTGGTTCATCGCCTCTATAAATAACATACATATTTTTTATCTACAATGTTCATGTCTAATTTGAAAAGTATTAATATGGATTGATATAATGTTCATAAGTCTAAAATATAAAATTTAAATTTATAATATTGTTTTAGTTATCATTTAATTAATTAATATGAATACAGTTTTTGATTGTAGGTAAAAGCGCCCAAATGAACAAACCATATAATATTGAAGTGTCTAACAAATGAACCATCCATATGTGAGAACACATATGGGTATTTAATAACATTAATTTTTTTGTCGAAGGATATAAATATAATTTCATTTTACTTTTTTAGAAATATTCCCATTTTATATGAACTTCATTAATTATACACAAGTGATACTACCTTAGAACCCTCATATGAGTGCCACTAATACATCAAAATAAATATATATATATATCATCGAAATGGTTGTAAATAAACATATAATAATTATAGTCAATAAAATTTCGATGAAAAATGTTATGAATTAATAAATTAATGTTTTTTATTATTTATGGTGTTTGGTACAAGGGCATAATGACTATAAATATAAAGTATGAGAGATCCCTAAAACACCTTTTTTTTTTGCATTCTGACCTTTCTATCATTATCCAAATTTCACGCTCTATATTTTTTGTAATATAATTTTTATAAATTTGATATATATTATTATTACTTATATAACTATCTTATTCTTCCTTCCTTTTAATATTTTATACATTCCTTATGCCCATTTATCAAATTTCTTCTTTAAAATTTAATTCGATTATAGACAAATTTTCTACGTATTAATCCTATTTTTTGAATACTATATTAAATACATTATTCTCAATAATTATTTCCCAAAATAAATTAATTTTTTTATAACCATTTTAATTTACATTTTTTTCAGTGAAATAACATTGTTCATTCATTCTCAAAAATTATTTAATCGATTCCTTAAAACACTCTTTTGATTGTTTATTTTTAAACCCAATCCACTACCCATTTTCAAGATGTTTTGGAAATGAACACCAAATTGGATTTATATTAAAATATATTAAAGCATGAAAATGTTTGACATTTATCTCCTATTCTATAAGGTATATTTATAAAATCTCTTTTATTTATTATATGGGACAAGATTATGAGACCCATTTCATTTCATGAGTAATGATTATGTTAATGTATTATGTTTTAATTTTATCTATGGAACAAATAAATATGTACATGTTCTAATGGGTGATCATATGTATAATATATTTAATTGGCTATTTTTTTATCTCATGATACATTATATATCAGAATAAAGAGTAAACTTGATATAGGATAATATTCCTTCCACCATGTGATGTGGTCTTGATAGTTAACATTGTATTATGATTATATCATGTTTTAGTTTTCTGTCACATTCTATTATTACAATATTTCTTTATGAAATTTTCTCCATTTCATGTCTCTATATTATTTTTCTCGATCCTTTCCATTTTTATGATATAAGGTTATACTGATTTATTGATATTTTTTTGTTATCTTCCATGTGTATTACCTTACTAGGATATATAACTCACCGCCTTCTATATTTATTCCTCATGTCATCCTTTTTAGTTTTATGAGTTCAACATGATTTACATTCACATTATGTAAATTTAGAAAATAATATATCTTTTTTATGAAAATAGTATTGTAAAGACACTAGGAATCCCGATCATTGAGAATTGATTATTGGATATTTATATTACAAAAAAAATAATGATATTTTTAATAATCTTGGGTTGATTTACATTCAATGAAGAGATATTTCATCTTTCACAACTCCAAATTCCAATGAGGTTTCCATTTATTCATTTTAACACCTTAGTTTTATATTTAAAAAATATTTCATGACCTTAAGAGGTGATAATGACCAGATCAAAGTCTTTAATAATACTTAAATATAATTTTAAGAAAATAATGATTACTAACATTTTACATTAAAAAACACTTAAATTAACTCAAATTAAATAATTAAGAGCATATGAGACTATTTTATTTATAGTGAAAACACAATGATTGAGAGTTATGTACTAAAATATCCAACAGTTTTTTATCACAAAGACTTAACATAAAAAAATAAATTCACTGATAATAAAATTGTAAATAATACTAATGAAATTAAATATATTGATAAGATATTAAATGATATAATTTATAAAATACATAAAATAAGTAATTTACAAGAGAAATAAATTTATCAAATGTTTCCAATAAATATCAATTTATAAAAAAATTATGAACAATCATAATGCTTATATTATATCCCAAATTAAAAGAAAAAAATTATCCCAATTTATTGATATTTAAATGTAAATTTTCATGAAACTTCTCCCTATGAGATGAAAATAATAATTTTAAGATTTTCATCACATTTTTTATTATAGAAAAGATAAATAAGGAGATGAATGAGAAGAATATTTTGAATAGAATAAAAGAAAAATGATTTTGAAAAGTCCAATTAATTTTCTATAACAATTTTTAAATGAAATATTTATGATTGATAGAGTGGAATGCTAAAATAAAAGATAAAAAAGAAGAAGTTATTCATAAATTAATAAAATAATACAATTATGAAATTTACAAAAGTAAACATGATACATAACTTTTGTAGGGAAATTCTTTCATCAAGGAATGATATTACTTCCACTGATTTATTTCAACAGTGAAATATCAAGA
Organism: Viscum album; assembly: GCA_963277665.1. Lineage (NCBI taxonomy): Eukaryota > Viridiplantae > Streptophyta > Magnoliopsida > Santalales > Viscaceae > Viscum > Viscum album. Next base: position 1,698,712,950 of record OY728137.1, on the reverse strand, counting down.
AAGAGTTTATATGAAGTGAAACAATTCTTAGGAAGAAATATTCTATTTATATTTTTATAAGGAAAAATCAATAATATTGTAAAAGACATAAGAATACATAAATATTTCACTCCAAAATTTTCTTGTTTTAATAGATACAACTCTTCCAAAGATATTTTAAACACAACTACTATTAAAAGTATTGAAAAAAAATTAGTTAATAACAAATAATCTTATAAAAATTATTTTATTTTAGGATATAGTTTTTAGATCATTTGAAAATAAGATAAAATATTTTAAAATGATAATATATAATTAAAAATTCTTATATATCATGGAAAATATTAGAATTAAATAATAGATAATACTCTCAATAAAATTATAGAACAAGTGATATAAAGGTATCATTTACAAGAGAGAAAAATATAAAACAAGAACATCAAGACATAAAAATACTTAAAAGGATATCTCATTATATCTATATATCAAATATTAAGATCAAAAAATGAACCATTTCTAGTTTATCTTTAATTAAATAAAAACAATCAAGGGTTAGGTGTTCAATGAAAATATAACGGAGTTGATATTTTGTCTTAAAAACTCTAATATGATATCACCCTTTTTAAAATAATATATTACAAAATAGATAAATAGATTAATGTTCTTTGTATGATAGTGTTGAATCATATTTTTTGAAATATTAATTGAACAATTATTATAACATTTTTTAGGGATATGATGAAATGTAATCATGAAGTCAAAGAAAGTATGTTCTATTAATATTATTTAGGTACAATAACACCCACCAACTATTTATTCTACTTTGGTTTAGGGAATAACAACTGATTTATTCATTTTACTATTATATTAGTCAAAATATTATCTAAGTACGTTGAATGTTCTACTTTTACATTTCCCATCCTGTTGACATCCCATAACATATTAATTGAAAAAACAAGTTAATTTGGGATTTGTTTATTTTTTGTAAAACAAAAAAATTATTTTTAATTTCCATGAAATATCAAAAAAAAATTTAAAAAATGTTAATTTAGATTCATACATATTAAATTTAAAATGATATGAAGAAATACTAAATATGATATTAGATAGGGTTTTAGTATGGTAGATTAAACTACTAAATATACTCCTATAATGCTTATTATCGACTATTATACTGAATTTATCAATTATTAAAATATGATTATTATTTATTGGTGTAATAATGGCCAATGTGTGATCCATATAGAATCGTAACCTTTTCCTTGATTTAGATAAATTCCATCGCTGGTTTTAATAATATAATGATATGAATGAAATTGAGTTCTCCTAAAAAACTCAATTCAAATTTCAAATTTCATATTCAATAAATTATAATATGAAAAATAATGAGATTCATTGGTAGAGTTGAAAATAAAATCATCAACTCAAATTTAAACCAGTAATAAATTATTCCAAATGTGTAATAGAAAAATACAAGAATTCGATTTCCCATTTTCAAACCTTTTGAAAAAATAAAATATCATAAATATATATAAAAGTTCTAAAGGTATTTTTTTTTAAAAAATCTATTGAGATTTAATTTATTTGAAAATGGTTTTTAGGAAATAGATATTTTAAAAAATAGGTGGTTGTAAAGAGAATATCTTCATAGGTAAATATATTTTAAAAAACATTTAATAGCCAATATAGATATGTTGAAAAGTATATGATAGATGAATTACATGAATATTATAATACATATTAACCATTATATAAGAGAAAATGTCTCATTATATTAGATTCCATCCTCTTGAATAGAGAGTTTTGTCACAGGAATATCATAATTTCTAGTAATACTACGAATTTTGTGTAACGTATTCCAAATACCCCACATAGATCCTTTGATAGGATGCTCATTATCTCGTTCCATGAGATTATAAACATCATTTCTAGTGAATTTATTTAGTACCTAATACATTTAATGAACCCAATTTTAATCATTAATGGTCATCATTTTTTTGGACTCTAAGTGGGAGATAAGGGAAAGGCATTCAATCACTTTTAAGACCAATATTATAGAATCTGTTTCCTCTAGAAAATACCCAATTAGAATTTCAAGGGGAATGTTTATTATGATTTTTAAATCATTAGTTAAATGACTTCATGGAGGTTCTACTGTTTCTTTAACATCATCTGTTTGAAAAGGATCATTTAAAATAAATTTTTTAAAATATTTTAAGTAATTATTATTTGAAAAAATTTTAGAGAAAACAATAATGATTTATCCCTCCATAATTTAAGTGATTTTGTTAAAGATTTTGGATATCATTCCTGAGTTATTGTACCAAAGAATGTTACTTTCATCAAATTTAAAATAAAAAATTCTACGATTTTCATTATTGTTTAAAATAAAACCTCTTAGGAAAACTCTAAAATTCAACTATGAGTTATTTATTTTTCCAAATATCATAAAGACTATTTTTGAGAAAAGTTTTTAGAGAATCTGATTAATGATATATCATGTAGTATTCATGACTTCAAAACAATTTTTTTAGTAAATTGAATTGATATAAAATAGTTTGAGTGATTTCTTGGATAGTTTAATTTTCACTCTATACTACCCTATTTTGTTGAGTGGATTAATTAATTGAACAAAATGATTATAGAATTCGAAATAAAAAAATAACAAACAACTTGTATTGAATTATTCAAAATTATCACTTCAAATTGAAGTAATTTGAAAACCCATTTCATTTTAAACTTTTTTATAAAACATTATGAAGACATTGAATGATTCGCATTTATTAGATAAGTAATATTCCAACGAGAATCTAATCATCGGGTGAAACATTAAAATCATATAAGTTTATCTCATATATTTTCAAATTTTTATAGTCCAATAATATCAATATGAAATAATTTATTAACTTTTGAAGAATAAATACCAATTTCTATTTAATATAAATATTGGGTTACTTATCATGTTGACATTATTCAAAAAACATGTCATTTTTAGAAATTTAATTTGGGAGGTCCTCATACTAGTGTATAATATTTATGTTTGACATGTGACTATGTGCTAATGTGACCAAGGTGTTTATGATAATAAAACAACTCACTATATTTTTAACTCAATAATTTGTCCTTTTGGATACAATGTTTATTTTATTAAATTGTATAACCATTTTGAAATTGGTTTTTGGTAAACCAATGTTTTTATTTTGAGTTCAAAAAACTAAAAATAATTATTAAAGAAACTTTTAACCCTATATCACACAATCGAACAATTCATACTAAAATGTGTATTATGATTATTTTAAATCGAGTATTTTTATAAGGATTGGGTAAAATAAATTAACGATACCTTCACTAGTTATCATTTACGTAGTGCTATCAAAGAAGGTGGTTTGATCTTCTAGTTTATCAATTTTATTGAATTTAATGTGGTTTCCACATAGTAATTTTTTGGTTCTTCCTTCAAAGGATCATTTCTTATAAAATAAAAAAACTAGATGTTTTGGTACCCAAATAAACTCGAGTTCACTAATTTTAGAAAATAATTGTTTACAAATCCATTTTTTTCTGGCATGAGTTTTTATTTAGGAAATATAGGATAAAATGTCTAATAAATTTGGTCTCTCATATTATTCGTTATTAAAATTATAATCATAAATTAGATGAATAATTATTTTAAATTAATCACAAAACATATATTCGGGACAATTTTTAATAAAAGTTGATTTTCATAAATTTTAGGAGGTGCTTGTATGAATTGATAGACCCAGAGCAACCCAAAATTTACCATGTCATTGAGAAACCAAAATATTATATAAATAATTTTCACCTTATGTGATATTGGAGTGATAAAATTTTAGGTTTTTAATTTAAGTTTACATTTTATTTAAATCTAGTTGATTATTAATTTATATGGATAAATCTAAAATTTTTTTGAAGAAAAGTTATTTATATTTCTTAGGTTATTGTTTCTCATTATGTGGTAACTATTATTTCTTATTATTTTCAATGAATAGTGAAAATAGTTGATTAAATAAATTTTTTAGTTTGTTTAGATGGATTTTTAGGTTTTCAAAATTATATAGAATTTTAGAGTAAAAAGAAACAGATAATGGGGAAGAATTAGGAGAAGAAGAAGAATATGAAGAAATAAGAAGAGGATGTTTGTACCAAGAGGTTTTGATGTGATTTTGTATTAAGATGATGTTTTTAGGCTCATTATAAAATAATATGGATGTCTTGTGTTTTTTCCTTTTGTTATTCAAAGTAAAACACATTACATTGTTGAGAGCATAAATCACTTTTCATTATTTAGTCACGATGGTTATCAAATGATTTTTAACATCTCAATGTTTAATAACCATCTATAACAGATAAAATACATCATTTTGATATTTATAGATGGAGTGTGGGGGTGAATGTTCAATAAAAATCCTTGTAATTTCTATTTGTTAGTGATTTTCGGTATGGAGACCCGGTGATTCTTTGCTGATCTTCATAGTTTTAAAAATCATCTATATAGAACGTCTTAATAATCCTAGAATAGATTAAAAATGGTTAGTTAGAGTTATGGATATTAGTATATTGTTTTATTAATTACATTTAAATTAGGTTACTAAATTGAGTCTATACTACAATGCGTTATCAGGCATACATTTACAAATTTCTCCAATTTGAGGATGTCTGAAGAAGTTTGGAACATAGGCATTTGAGAAATTACCTCAAATATGGGGAATCATATAAAATTATTAGTATAATTTAAATAAATTCAATCATTCATGTAACACTCAATTAATTTAAAAATTTAATCTTTTCTCAATAGCATACGACAAACACAACATCATGCTTAAATGAATCGTGAAGTAATATTATTTTATATCTGAACATTATAACATAGAAGTTAAATTTTAAGGTATGAATAAGATTAAAATATTTATTATATATATATCAATATCATATTAAATATATATTAATTGAATAATTCTTTGTAAATAATGAATCAATTTTTTTAAAATATTGTTTTCAATCAAAAATATGAAATTTTAAACAAAATATAATTTTTTGAGAAACTATTATAATTAATTTATAGAAAGATTATAAAATATATACGAATAGTGAATTTAATTTTTCAAATAATCATAAAAAATTTAACTTAGGGTAAAATTTTAGGATTTTTAAAAAAATATTGATTTTTCAGTGAATTGTGAAAAAACAGCTATTTGTAAAATTGTCATTTCTATTAAATAAAATAAGTAATTTCAATGTTCTGTTATGAATTGAATATGATTTTATGTAACATAAGTACTATATAGTTTTATTTAATCCAAAAAATTTAATTGGAATCATATTTATATTTGAATTTAGTATGTGATTATTTTTGGGTTTGAAATCGTTTTTTTAATACAATTTTAATTTCAGTTATTTTTCTCCATTTTAATTAATTAAAATGATTCAAAATGAAGAATTATATAAAATAATTTTTTTTATTATATATCAATAAATATTAATTAAAATTTATAAAATAAAATTTACTAGACATATAGTTAATATTAAATAATCTTACGCTTAAAAAATATATTTCTTGTAAAACTCGTTTTTCCTTACATCTGTGGGTTTTATTTTAAATTTAATCATAATAATTAAGAGAATTTAATATGTTATAATGAATTATATTTTTTGAATCAAAATATTTTATATTATATAATAATTTTAACTTATTTTTTTAAAATTATTTCTAAAAGTTTAAAAGAAAATGTAATTCAATAATTGTAAAAATGAGTTTATGGGGGTTAAACTAAAACGTAAATGGTTAAATTGGCCTAGAAACGTTTCTACATTATATTAAATGAAAATATTTTGACCCTTTGTAATTTATTAATTTTTTTATGTTTTTGTGAGACACTTTTATGATGATACCAATATAATAAATCATGTAAAGAAAAATGAAAAATATTACCCTTTTACTTTATATTTCAGTAATGTGTTCACTTAAGTAGAAAATAAATATGTGTATAAAAATTGGTAGTAATATTAATAATAATGAAATTAATTTTATAAGAGTAAATTTTTTTATTTTTTTATTGTATAATTTATTTATATTCTTAAGAAACATAAATATAATAATTATTTAAATATTTTTGAAATAAAATAAATGATACCAAAAATGATAAAGGTTATATAAATTTAATAAAATAATGTTTTCCATCAATTTTATAGATATATATATAAAATTATTTATATGGTTGGAAATAATATATTTGAATAATAAAATTTATTAATGATTTTAACATGAAATAAAATTAATAGTTCCAAAACTAGACTAGATTTTGTTTTAAAATAAATAATATTTTATAAATTTTTTTAAAATTATGAATAATTCTACCACCTACCAATATATTTTTATGTTTTTTAAAAAATAAACAATATCCAATTCATGAACCAATGTTACTTTTAATAATAATTTTATTGATCTATACCAAACAAAAAATATTGTTACCATGTTAAAGGTTAAAAAGGGTTTTTATTATTTAAATGCATTTTTGTTAAACTAAATTTTCCCTAAACATAAATTTTTTAATTTAAAAATTTTCGTTCTAATTTATAAATAGTGATTAAAAATTAGATAATTTTAATCTATTTATTTTAATATTAATATTACAAATCAATTAGATAAATAGTCAAAAATATAGTTACTATGTTAAAAACTAAAATGATAAAATTATCTATATATAAATCCAAAAGAATATTTTTTAAAAAAAATCTATTTTAAGATGTTTTAATCAACCATATATTCCCTAAAATTCTTTAAATATCAATTTTAGTAGAATTTGGGGTGAGTGTAAATTTATATCATTGGATTCTTTTGGTAATTTTTAAAAAATGACACCCCTCATACATTAAAATAATAGAACTCATACACTCAATTATTCAGACCTAATAATCCATAATTCTTAGATAAACCACTAAAAAATCCATCGTCAACAACATTTTCCATGTTATAGAGCTAATTATCATCAGAAAATACTAACCCTAGTGTGCGTAACAAGAGATCCAAAGGGGGATATTCTAAGAGAGGGTAATTGTCTTCACTAATCTCTTTCTTTTTATTTTGTCTCATACCACCATTATTATTTTCATAATAATTATAATATAATAACACTAAAATATAACATGTATTAATATTTTAATATGTTAATGTTATAACCCAAATCTACATCATCTACCATCAAGTGGGAAACAAAACCATCTTTCGTTTATATGGAGGACAACCATATCTTTGATAGCGGTAATTCATTTATCATCATCGCCTCCCACGATTGGTTATAATTATGAAATTTTAAAATTTATCTACATATATAATATTTGTAAAATAATTATAATTTTTTATTGTGATATCACATATAGCTTTTCTAAAATCAATTTTATGGGTGATACGATAATGTTGCTTGTGATTATGGGGAACTACAGCCTCACAAAGCAATGTGATTTGATGTTCATTAACGCTTTACATTAAATGTATAAAAAATTATTTAAAATATTTGATATATATGACATAATTATAATATTAATTACATATTTATCATTCTAAAAATATTATATTTTTATTTCTTATATCCCCTCAATATAAAATTATAATGTCATTCATATGTACATGTGGACTATCACATCCACAAAGCGATGTAATTTTTTCATAACCACATAATAGAAATGATATTCGTAAAAATATTTATAAAAATAAAATTCTATTTAAGCTATTATTATCATTTGGGAATGATAAAATAATTCTTACCAACATTATATAATGATCATTGAAAAAATGAAATGTTAACAACACATATGTATGAACAACTATCTCTATGCTTTTAAGATAGTTAAATTTTAAAAACAATTTTTCATGATGGGATTTAAATTTATAAATTATGTATAAAATTAATAATTATTTAAATATTATTAATTTATCGATGATGAAAATATGTTCTCTTTGACCACAAGCTACACACTAAATATATATTTAAACAATGTATTGAATGTCCTCAAAACACTCGATGGTGAATTAAATGATTATATAATCAAATATGTAATTAAAATAAAAAATTAAATATATTTATTATAATATATGAAACCTTTATATATTTTTTATAAAATATAATAATTTATAAATATTTTTTATAAAAGTTTTAAAGGACATACATTAATGTTCTGGACATGAGGTAAGAGTTTCTCATCTCACATATACTTTTTTGAGAGATATTCCATATTAAGCACTAATTTATATTTGGTGTTCAATGAAATACCCCTTAAACATATTATATGAGGATTACATTAAATTATATTTACTTTTATGTTTTAATATGAATTCATTCAGTTGAAATATATTTTTTGGTAAAAGGATGAATATATCAATTTATATTTATTTGGTTATACTTCTTCATTTTATTTGATATGTTATTATTATGTGTGAAATGAAAACTAATTTTATAGTGGGGTATTTCAACATTTTTGAATGTATTATCATTTTTTATATTTAATATATCTATTAATTAATTCTCACATTAATGATATATTCTTTGTGAGGGATATTCATCTCAAATTACTTTTTATTAGGATATATGTCCGTGATATGAACCTATCTTATTTTATGTGGGGTATATACAGATCATTTTTAATGTATATAATAATTTTACATACGATCATGAAACTCAAATTTATATTTTACGTTATTATTTAATGGGTATTACAATTGAAATGATTCAAAATTGGAAAATGAATTATGATACATCTATTTTATTTTTGAGATTGTCATCGTTCGAGTTTACTTTAGAAGAAATCATATTCTATAGTTTTTTAACCAAATATATTTTATTATTCTATTGAAATTAATGTGTTATATATGTTTAATTTCTATTTCTTCCTTTATTTACTAAATAAATATAAATAACATTTTTGTAAGTGATACCAATCTGGTTTCTTCTTTTTAACATGGAATCATTCTTCACTATATCCATGTTTTATAAATCCTTTTCAAAAATAATATTTTCTATAGATAAATAATTTAACTATAACATGCTTTACATTATATTATATATTATTTTAAAATTATATAAAAAATAAATTTTTTAAATTTTTTAAATTGGTCATTTTGACTCCCAATATACAAATGTTTTACAAGAATGTAAATTTTAATTAGTAAAATAAGAATATATTTTCATGCTATCTCAACCACTCAATGTTTTAAATCATGATTTTCTTGATTTATTTATTATTGTAAAATAAAATCATTTCCTTAATTATTGATAATGTTTTAAATTCTATGCATGTGTTTTCAGAATATAATGGACATTTTCTTCATGAAATGTCTCGAGTGATCATTCAAAATCATTTTCCATCAAAGATGACATTCATTGATGTTACTCAATGTGAAAATACGTTTTTCCAGTATATTCTTTTTTATGATATTTAAATGGTATTTTAATAGATTAATATCATCAACCCCTGATGTTACTTGTGATCTAATTTTATATATAGAAATTATTCCATCCTTTTTTATTCCATGGTTGTAAAATGATTGTTTCAAGATATTTTTATGAAACCCATTTATTTTATATATCACGATGAATTTATGAATTTAATAACAATTGTTTCAAGGTGTTTTATTTATGTTATGGTTTAGGGACATTTATTATGAATTGTTGTTCCCAATTATAGCTCATGGGTGAGTGTGTTTAACCTCATTATTGATCTATATATGAATGGTTGAGTATAAAAACCCTTCTTTTGATTACACAATTAAACATGAATTATTAAAAAAAATATTCACTTGATACCAAATATTATAATGAGAGGTCTTGTGTCTTTTGGGATTATGAACATAACATAATGACTTAAAAACTGGAAGATAACATCTTTATTGAAAACATCCTTTACATGATCACTACATTCACTTGTACTTAGCATTGCATGTGATTGCCTAAGGACATATATAAGAAAAAGGTGAGCTATAAATCAAAGTAAGGTAGTAATCAAGGAATAACATGAAGAATAAAATACTTTTTATAAAATAATAATATCAATGGAGCGTAAAAAAAATATGAACATAAAGGTATGATATATATTGATTATCATAACATTGAATTGTTACGACAACACTTAACATGATATTAGCATGAGCCAAGGATTATTGCACAAGGATCATGATTAAACCCTAATTTAACAAGAATTAAAATTAGAAAAACCCTAATTATAATTGTTGTATCATGACACTAACCTTGACCCAATGCATTGGAGCGGTATTAGGGCACACCCATCTTAAACATTTCATTTCATGCATAAGTGTGCCAAATGAATCATAAAACATAGAATCATTCAACATAATAATTTATTTTATGATATATGAATGTGTAATAAGTACATAAACTATTAAAATAATAAGTAAATGTGCATAACTGTTAATACCATTCATAGAGAAATGGGCATGGTATTCACTACACATTAACTTTATCCTAGAAAATCACATTTAATTTCAGAAGCATCACAATGTGACTTTAGAATTCATAATGATGGTTGATGAGAGATAATGGAATGTATCATAATATATAAGTTAAATTGAATGTAATTATTTCATATATATAAAGTCCCCAATAAGAGTAATAGAATTTTTTATTCATAATACAAATGAAATGCTTTAATGTAAATGAGGTTAGAGAAATTTATTACGGATTTCTGGCATGGTAACAGGTGTACATGAGAGAAATTAATGAGAGATAGAGGGGTATACCATCATTAAAATGTAAATATGGAATTATTTGGGAGGGTAAAAATCATACCCTAATATTTATAACTATAAATAAAAGTACATAACAATATTAAAAACTTTTTCAAAATGAGAAATCCTGGAATCCTGTACATGGAAGTGTGATCTAAAAGGCTGGGTAGGTGCTTGAGAGAGGAATCTTTAGATCTTGGGGATCCTTGGGAGGACTTTATATAGAGGATGTATGTGTTTGGAATAACTCCAATAGATTTGAGTGTAGTGTAAATTGGAACTTGGGTGATTTTATATAGGAATGGATGGGAAATTTTTTTTATTTAGGTTTGGGAAACCACACATTAAACTAATCGAAACCAATAACTAGATCACTTTTGTGGGTGATGGTTTTTTCTAATTGGATGTGGAAAACAATATTTTATAATTCAAATGGAAAAAATTCCTAAAATATTATGCTAGCATATGTAGAGGTGAGTCATACTCTAAAGGAAATAAATTAAAAGCTAAAATTATTATATATCTTAGAGGGTCCACTAAGGCTTTGAGAAATAAATCAAACAAACTAAAAATAGAATTATTTAAATATTAACACATTTTTTGGTAGAACATAAGTTTTATAGTATTTTATTACATTACTATTGGGTCATTATGATGTCATAAAACAAATAATATAACTAAACGGTATTTAATTTTTACCAAACAAATCGATTATTTCAAAATATTTTAAAAATTTACCGTTGGATGATTTCTATGTCTTTATACAAAAAATAATATTAATTTTTCATAAATAATTTTATAAATATTTGAATATTTTTTATTAAAAAAAACCTCCATTTTTTAAAAATCAATGTTTTTTTATATAAATAGATTTTAAAACATAATAAAAATCATGATTTTATTCATAAAAATAATGCGGTAACTTATAAATTTACATTTAGTGATAATATTTTATTAAAATATTATTTAATTCAAAATTCCCTTAATTTATCAAAATAGACTTCACAATTGAATATTAAATCAATTCAATTTTTTCATCAAAAACTATTTACAATGTAACAATAAAATTATTGTATATTTGTTATTTATTCTAATATAATACACATAGAGATAGTGCTATGGTCTTTTTGCATACACTTTCATAACACCTACATATGACCAAAGGGTTTGGTGTGCAATGGTGACTGACTCTTTGGGTAGCTCAGATTTCACCGCTTAGGTACTAATTTTATAAACTTCCACATCTCCCCTAAGTGGTTCTGTTTGAGAATAAATTAGTAATGCTCTGCTTGGAAATGTTAAAGATAGAATCCCAATGATCCCACCTCATTTCCAATTTCGACAAATAGGCTTCAAAAAGGGATATTCTACTAGATGGGGCCATCACATACTTTGTCTGGGTAAGTGGGATTTGTTAAAGCCCAATATTTATACTAATAAAGTGATCACTATTCAATTGATTTATTAGAAATGGTAACAATTCCTAATGGTATTTTTTAAATCAAGAAAGATAAATACAAGGAATTTCATATGTTTTATATTATCATTCTACATAATAAGACATTTATTTAGATCAATATGAATTTTTAGTTAAAAATGTTTGGGTCATTACAATATTCCCATTAAGAAATTTCTTCCTCTAACTTTCCTTTTCCCTTAATAATACATATGAAGGTAACTCTGCTTCATCACTTTCTTTGATTCCCATGTTGCTTTTTCAAAATTGGGGATTCTTCACAACACATTGACGAGGGGAAATGTTTTATTTCATAGAATTTATTTGTTGTGATATATGATCTTCACTATCTTATCTTCATATGAGAGGTAATTTTCTAATGGTACCACCTATAGATTGAGTACATGTGATGGGTCAGGTATGTACTTCCTCAATAGTGATATGTGGAATACACCATGTACTTAAAATTTCTTTTGTGGGAGTGCTAGTCGATAGGGCACTACTCCAATGCAATCAAGGATCTCAAAAGGTATGATGTACCTTTTACTAAGTTTTCACATCTTCCAAAATCCTATTAATTTCATCCAAGGTGATATGAGGAGTAGTACCATGTCATCGACATCAAACACTAGCTCTATTCAACTATTATTAGAAAAGTTATCTTGTCAACACTGAGTATCTTTAATGTCTTGTTGGGTGGTCTTAACCTTCTCCACAATTTCGTCGACCATTTCCAAATCAATGGGTTTTTGATCCATAACATCATCCCAACATGCGTTTGTTCTTCACCTCATCCCATACAGGGATTCATAACTATCATGTTGGATACTTGAGTGGAAACAGTTGTTGTAAGATAACTCAACTATAAGAAGAGATTGATACCATCCTCCTTTAATGTTCACTAAGTATGCTATAAACATTTCCTAAAGTGTTGGTATAGTCTTCTCAGATTGGAAATCAATTTGAAGATGATAATCTGTATTGATGTTGAGCGCTGAATTCAGAGTGTGTTGGATACCCTTCCAAAACATTATTGTGAAACATGGATCACGATCAGATACAACAGATAGTGGTACGCCATGAAGACATACCATGTCATTGATATATATATATATATATATATATATATTCTTGTTGATCTAGTGAGAAATACACTCAAATAGCAATGAAGTTTGTGGTCTTTCTAATACGATCCAAAAAAACAAAATAGCATTGTTTCCTTTTGATATCTTCAGAAGTCTGGTAACAAAGTCCCGGATGTTGTAATCTCATTTCCATTATAGTATGGGTAATGTTTTAATCATCCCCTTATAATTTTTCCTCCCACCCTTCACTTGCTGACACACCAGGAACATTGATGTGTACTCAGCGATCTCTTTCATCATGTTATCTGACCAAAAATGCTCTCAAATATCTTGATATATCCATATGTTACCTATTTGAATATTTACATTTGAACTATGTGCACAATCGAAATGTTCCATTATTAAATTTGAACATTATGGACCACTTGGTCCTTTCCCAAATCTCACAATTCATCCTTGATTAACATTAAAATCTTGGGATTTCCATTTTATGACAGTTTTCACTTTTATCTAAATTTCCAAATCATCCTTTTGTGAATCCTATAACCTTTCTAAAATAGTTTATTGAGAAATAATATGGTAAAGTATTGAGGATGTTCCATTAATTATGATATCAATGTCCATATTTATCAAATCTTTGAAGATTGGATCCTTTTGAATTATCATCAAAGACAAAATTGATGGGTCCTTTCAACATAGGTCATCCTACACCTTGTTCTCTTTCCCAAGGTTGTAATTTATTGACCAGTAATAGCCTATTATCATATCTATCAATATTTATTGGATCATGGTCAACTCTTTCTATGTGAATATATACTTCTGGATTGTGTGGTATGTATATATTTCACACTTATACCCAATGAGATAATGTCATCTTAATTTAAAATAGAAGATCACTGCATCCAATTCTATATCATATGTAGGATAGTTTTGTTCATGACCATTCAATTACCTTGAAGCACATAAAATGAATTTTTCATTTTCCATCCACACATAGCCCATGCCCTTCATCGACGAATAATTAAATACCACAAAAAGATCAACACTTGTAGGTTTAGTGAAAACAAGCACAGTGATAATGCTCTTTTTCAACTCATTAAAGCACTCTTCACATTCATCACTCCAAGAAAACTGGAATCCTTTCCGAGGTACCTTGGTAAGCGGGTTTGAAAATTATGTTCAATTTCACACAAATTGGGGATAATATCCAGCTAACCCCAAGAATCTACAGATATCCATTACCGATGTTGTCCTCAGTCATCCCTCTATTGCAACTATCATGGAGGGATACATAGATATCCCATTACTTGTGATGATATGACCTAAGAATTGGTCCTCCATCAACATGAATTCACACTTTCTATACTTTTCATAGTGCTTCTCCTTTCACAAGGCTTCTAGTATAATTCTTAGATGGTCCTAGTGATCCATCTTGGTATTATAGTATTTTAAAATATCATCTATAATGACTACTACAAATTTTTTTGGTAATCTCAAAAGGCACTATTCATCGTGTCCATGAAGATTTTTGGAGAATTAGTGAGCTGAAAAATCATTACTATGAATCCATAGTACCTATATCTTTTATGAAAATCGGCCTTGGGGATATCCTGTATTCTCACAGTTACATGGTAATATCTCGACCAAAAGTCCTCCTATGATAATTATTGTGCACCACGTTGATGATCGAACAAGTCATCAATTCTTGGATGATGATACAAATTCTTTATCATTGTTTTTTTATCTCGTGATAATCAATTCAATGGTGCATTGGCCCATATTTCATTGGGAAAGGTGGACCGGTGAACCCCATGATGAAGCACATGGGATTATGAACTGTTCATCCAGATTCTCCTGTAGTTGTTTCTTCGTCTCCTCAAGAACAGAAACAACCATTCTATATTGATTTAGGGATATTGGAAACCCCCCTAGTATTTGATTAATTTGTAATTCAACATCCATTCGTGGAGGAATACCAGACATTTCCTCTGGAAACACATAAGTGAATTTCTTAACAATAGGAATGTATTCTAGGATGGTTGCTTCCATAGACTCAATCATCTAAGCCAGATACAAGTTCTCATAGGGTGGTAATATCCAAAAGGAAGATTGTGGTGCTATAAGAGGTTTATCCTCCTCCTTTCACTTGTACAAAATTGGGGGTCGATTCCTCAAATAAAGATTTATTACCCTCTCAAGGCAATTAAGTTGGAACTATATATGAAAATTCATTACATGCGATGAATTTCATCAAATTACACTAGAGGGAGTATGAAAATGGTTTCTAGGATGTTAAATTCAAAAATTATGATAGGTGATGAGTTATATTTATTGGATGAAATGACTTCCCCATTTTCTGGACTCACCAACTTCATTACATCCATATTTTGTGTTAGAGCTGGGATTATTCTACAAATCATTTGGCATATAAAAAATGTGTAGAAGTAGAATAAGAAAGTATGTTCCCTATTCATGAATGAATAACTAGCATACGTATCACCACTTCGTTGTTTGGGTTAACTTCATTGGTAGTGATGGAAAAAGCTAACCCTTGCTACCTTGGAGGTTGTCGGTTGGCTCCGAAAACCCTTGGCCTGGGGCACTGATTTCCAATATACCATGGTTATTTGCAGTTGAAGAAATTAATGGCACATTGAGATTCAAACAGAGCATTCCTCTCCTCTGTCATACCTGTGGGTTTTTATTGTCAGAAA
Organism: Viscum album; assembly: GCA_963277665.1. Lineage (NCBI taxonomy): Eukaryota > Viridiplantae > Streptophyta > Magnoliopsida > Santalales > Viscaceae > Viscum > Viscum album. The sequence continues at coordinate 1,698,696,960 of OY728137.1, read as the reverse complement.
TTAATGGATAGTTTCCCCTCTAATCGACACCTAAAGCATTTCTTCTCCACCTTTAGGAAATTTTCAAGGTTCTTCATTCCACACCATTCGCTAGTGGGGTGTTTTATTTTCATATCACTGTTAAATTTTTCTATGAGTCTATAAAAATTAAATTCCACCTTATTATTTTTATCCCCATGATACTCTTGAGATTCTCTGATCTCCATTTTGATATTGAGGGAACATCATAAAATTTCATCACAGCTGTCGAAGTCATGGTTCACCATGGCTTTCTGCAAACTAAATTTTATCCCACCAAAATAAATAATCCTTGAAATAAGAGTAAAGAGAACGTCAGAGGATTATCATGAATGTGTTGATATTTTTTCCTCGTATGCTCTGATGGATTCATCATCATTATTAATGAGGTAATGTATGTCATTTTCCATCTTAATTCGATGTGTTCGAGGAAAATATTTATCAAAAAACATTTTTCGTAAATCCTTCAATTCAAACACCACGATCATCTTCTCAGGAATGATAATTTTTTTCAATGTCCACCACTAATGGGATTCACCATCCATACAATAAGAAGTTCGAATAACCATATTTTTTTCGGATCATTGATGGATGGAGAAGATATTTTTATTGGAGTTTAACTATTTTTCAGAGATTGATGGATTAGATGATCCATTAAATGGAAGAGGCCTTTGTATCATGAATCTCTAGATAATGACTTATCCATTCTGGGGGTTGTTTAATGTTCCTCTTGACCCATGAATGGATTCAAAACCTGAGTTAACTGAGAGAGTATCATGACAAAGTCCGCAATTCCTACTCTTATTGGATTGGGAATCTCATTATAATAGTAATCACATTGATCTTCTCATTGGTTTCCATATTGAGTCCTCATATTATCGGCTAATGGATGGAATAAAATAAAGTTATGGGTGACACATAGAGGGTAATCCAAATAAAAAAATTGATGACTTATAAATTACTTTATTTCTGTAACTTATTATCTTATAGTCTTCAATATATGTTATCCATGATCTGTTTTCCAACATATATTCTTATGAGTATTTTTTATTCCATTAATTATTTTTCATACTATGATTGTGAAATTTAGAAACAATATCCCCCAAGAGTTTCGTAACCAAGACTCTAGCAAGTCTCATTTTTGTGTATTATCTTCTATGTGAGTCTAGCTCAAAGCAGTGTTTTCATTTTTTACCCATAGATACATATGTGTCGAAGCCCCCTCTACCTGCTCGTTTGTAGACAGGTTTGTATATTCCCGATATACCACTTACTAAATACTCACTAAAATTTACAGATGTTTTTATTATACTTTGTCTTATCCTTAAGGCTTTCACAATGATTTTCTAATCCTAATCCCAATTATAACTAGACCAATCTTCTAATACCAACTATAACAACCCTATTATTTATTATACACATAAAAATGATTTATTACAAAAAATCAACACATGATACAAAATAGATGATTGATGGGTCTAGAGTATTTGGGTCATATATCATTACATAATGACTTAAAACATGAATCATAACATCATTATTGAAAACATCATTTACATGACCACTACACTCCCTTGTATTTAGAATTGTATGTGATTACGTAAGGACATGCATAGGAAAAAGGTAATCAATAAAGCTAAATAAGTGTATAAAAACGTTTAAAATGAATAATACAATACATGTTGTGAAATAGGTTTAATAGTGTACAATAAAAGAAACACGAACAGAAAGGAATGATATAGCATGATTATCATAACATAGAAATGTGGCGACAACACTTAACTTGGTATCTGTATAAGTCAACGATCATTTCACTTGGAGACTGATTAAAACCTTATATCACATACATTAGCATTATTTAACCCTCATTTCATTTTAATTATCATGAATCTAACCTTTAACTAATGCATTGGAGATCTATTAGGGTGCACACTTCTTTAAAATTTCTTTTCATGCGTAAGTTTCCCATATGGATTGTATAATATAAAATTATTCAACATCATCATTTATTCCATGATAATGGAATGGGGAATACATACATGAGTGTTTTTAAACATTAATAAAATGTTTTTACAGTTGAATACCCATGATAGAAAAATAGGCATAGTATTCACTAAACAATGACTATGGCTTGAAAAATCATGGTGCAATTTAGGCCACACAACATTGTGACAAAAGAATTCATAAAGATGTTTCATGAAATAGAATGGAGTCTCTCATAATATGTAAATGAAATGTAAAGTAATGGGTTATTGATATATGTCCCAACATGAGTAATGGAATTTTAGATACCTAATAAAAATTAATTTAATGAATGTAAATGAAGAGCGATAAATTCTTTACGATATTTTATCATGGTAATGGGTTTACATATGAGGCATTAATGAGAGATAATGTGGTCAAAAATCATTCAAACATAAAGAGGTCTGTATGAGGGAGGTGAGAAATCACACACCAACATTTTTAATTGAATATAAAAGGACGTAACAATATTAAGAAACATGGAAAAAAAGAAAAAGAAGTAATCGCTTAATTTGATGTGTGATACCAAAGGCTTCAGAGGGGCTTGAGGGAGGATTCTTAAGAGTACGGGGTTCCTTGGTAAAATTATAGATAGTGGAGGTCCATGTATTTACATACTATGATATATTTTTGTGAAGATTAAGTGGGTGATTGGGTGGGTTTATATAATAAAGGAGAGGGAATTCATTATTATTTAGGTTTGGGACGCCACACATTAAACAAATCAAACCCACAAACCAGCCCAAGTTTTTTGCCCCTGGATTTTGAAAAATGGGAGTGTAAAATAATATTTTACAATTAAAATGGTTTAACTTCTTAAAATATTAGGCTTCCTTATGTGGAGGCGAGTCACACTCTCAAGGAAATCAATTTAAATGATAAAATGTTTATAAGTTTGGGACGGTCAACTAAGGCTTTTTAAATTAAATAAAACAATCCAAAAATCAAATTATTTTACAAGAAAAACAAATTTTTTATGAAAATAAGGTTTATAGTATTTTATCACATCACAATTGAGTCATTATGATGTCATAAAACACATTATATATTTAAAAAGTATTTAATTTTTACCCAATAATTCAACTATCTCAAAATATTATGAAAACTTTACTGTTGGATAATTTTATCATCCTGATTCCAAAAATAATATTCATTTTATCTAAATAATTTTATAAATATGTGAATTTTTTATTTTAAAATAAAAATTTACATTTATTGAAAATTCATCGTTTTTCACCGAAATATCTTTAAAACCTTAATAAAATTCATAATTGTTTCATAATAATTATATGGTCATTTATAAAAATAAATTTGGTGACATTATTTCGATAAAATATTATTTAATTAAAAATTACATTAATTCATCAAAAATAAATCATAATAGAACATTAACATTAATAGTATTTTTGATTTAAAAACAATTTTCAAAGTAACAATAAAATGAATATGTATTGTTTATTATATAAAAAAATAATACACACAGTCATAGTTATATGGTCTTGTTAAATAAGTACATATAACACCCATATAGAATCAATGGGTAAGATGTGTGATGGTGACAGACTCTTGGGGTGGCCTAGATAACATCGATGGGGTTGTAATCTCTATCTGCTTCCACTTCTCTCGTTGGAAATTCGCTTCGAGTTTAGAATGTTGTACCTCATATTGGGCATGGTCAAGAGAAAATCTCAATTACACCACCTCCTTTCTGAGCTCTGAAAAATGGGATTTATATAGGGAATGTCTACTAGATGAGGTCATCACATCCTTTGTCTATGTAAATTAAATTTTTTAAAACCACATAATCATACAAATCATGTGATCACTGGTCAACGAATATATTATCAATGATAACAATTCTTAATGGTATTTTTAAACCAATAAACATAATACTGAAAATGTTATTAAGTTTTATATGATAAATATACATAATAATAAATTTAATTAGATCAAAAATATTTTTCATTAAATAAAATTTGGGCCGTTATATTGATACCCATTATTGATCATGGGTGATACTGATAATGATTATAAAAGGGGTTGAGCCCAATTATAGATTATGAAAAAATGGGTGATCCTGATATAGCTTAGACATTGGGTAAGCCACATTATAGGTCTCTAATGAATTGTTGAATGATTATCTACTCCAAATAAATATATCGAAATTCGATAGTATGGATATTCCAATTCTAAGGGGTTTTAAGGGTGTTAAGATGATTATGTTTTAACAAACCGAAAAGTATATTTTATTCTTTATTTGAGTTTTAAATTTTTAATTTAATCATGATTTACACCACATGGATCATTATTATGGATTGTCATAAATAATGACTTTGATAAAAATTATATTATGAAAAAAATTTAATGGTAATGTTTTTATTGTTATGGGTTCTCTTATGTCATGTTCATGCACTTTTATTAGGTCATCATACCGTTATGCTCATCTTATTCTCACTATTAAAATTCATCTGTTGATTCATATGTTTACTCATACTAAGAATTTAATATCACACTTTTATGTTTCATTTACATTTCTTAGAAATAATGATCTTAAATTAAATATGTCTTGAAGGATTTTTTATGATTGATTATGTTCAATTAATGATAAATAAGAAAATTTTTATTTAATGGGAGGAACAAACACTAGAAAAAATTTGTATTGTTTATGTAAGTGTTTTTCATCATTATCGAAAACTCTAAACCATGAATGGTCATTGGTTATCCAAGTGATTCAATATATATATTTATTATTTCATTATTTGATTAAAAATGTTTGTAATATTTATTGGTATCAATGATATAAATGTAAATATCATGTTTTTAGAATCAGATCCAAGAGTGTGCATTTTAGGCTATTATAGTTATCTTTAGGGTGGGGTTATCTATTAATTTGGAGATTAGGATATTTTAATGAGAAGATATATTAAAAATTATGGATAATAACATGGGTTTATGGGTTAATAATGAACAAAAAATAATCTTATTAGACACCCCCTTTGTGGATTCAATTAATGAATGTTTTTAAATAATGACATTTTGGGAGATGATGTATTTAGATAAGGTATATGTACCCCATTTATTTAATTTATAATATTATGTATGTAATAATACCATTAATATTTATGAAATTGGTATAAGGGTATTGTTGACCATTATTGTTTACATATATATTATATCGAGGATGTAATGAGAACACATGTTTTATCGTATAGACAACCATGATATTGAAATTTGAATTTATGATTAGGTGATCAATGTTATCTTAGAAGAAGATAACTATGTATTTGGGATTTTATATTCAATGTATGAGATGGATTTTATGTTAAAACACACTAATTTTTTTTATTTAGTTTATTTGGGATATATGATTATTCATTTAAAAATGATTTTGTTATCTTTGGGTATTACAAAGGATTTTTAATTGTTTTTTAATTTTGGGAAACATCGTACCATATGATAAAATTTATGGTTTTAGATAATTTATAATGATATTTGGAATATATTTATTATCAATTTTATTGTTATGTGGTCCTTGAAAATTTTATTTCAGTTCTTTAGGAATGCGTAATTCATCATGAATACTCATTGTCTAGAAAAAATTTTGAGATTGTGGAGAAAATCGATTAAAGGGGGAAATTATTCATATCAAGTATGTATACTTCCTTATATTGAACATCTAAAAAATGAATCAGAGGAGGAAATTAATGAATCCCATGTAAATCATAACTAACCATGTATTCACATTCATGGGGATGAGATCTCTTTCTATAAAACATTATAAATTTGTATCCTGGGAAACATGAGAAATAAAGAAATTAGGGGCTTTGTTCCCTTCACACCTTGTATGAATCACCTCCATTTTATATTTACTAATGAGAATAGTTCTTCAAATATTATAAATATGGACCAATTAATAAAATAATTATCTTGAAAATAATATTAGATTATTATTGAATCTATCTCAAACAACATCAATATGTGATTACTATCATGGAATGTCTTGATCCCATTGAGAAATTTTTTGGCCTCTGCATGAATGGAATCACCATTACAATAATATTAGAAAAACTCCATAGCAACAGTTCCATTTAGAATTTTAAATTATACCACCTCCCCACATAATACCATCTCTACACAAAACATTAATTTTTTGTTTATGTCCATTTCGTCGTGGAATCCATTCAACCCATATTCCCTGAGTATTCACACTATGAGTGAGAGGGAGGGAGGTTCCTCCCACCATAAAAAGATGAAGAGAGGGTGTATTTTCCCACTATTATAAAAGAACTCCTAGATCAATGATCAGACATCAAAAATTGGAAACCAAATCTATCTAAGAGTTGAGAACCCCCTCATGTAGTGCCTTCTTCCTAACTTGAAAAATAGACCAACATCACTCATCCAAGAAGACCAATATCACTTTCTATTTATGATTATTGACTATAAGTCCCTAAAACTAGTATTTATGAAAATATTAAATATAGTATATTAATATATGAAAACAAATAACTCACCAAACATCACATATACTGTAACCTCTCATTAACCATGAAAGAAAAAGTTATATGTTGATTTTTCTTTAGTGTTCCAGAAAAATGTACACATAGAGGTGAGATAAATTCTATTATATTCAACCAATTTTTATATGGTGATGGATTGAAATATAATATACTAAAAAATAGAATATTTCATCTCTATGATATTATAACATTAATGGGTACCCCACCCACTCATCCTAAATGAGATTCTCATAAAAAGAGAACCATAATACATGGATGAAAAGAACCCTGATAAGTAGTTCATAAAATCATGTTTCCATTTTAATCATTAAACTATATATTATGAAATATTAATAACTGATATTAATCCTAAATATATCTGATGAAGTCCAGAAATAGTCCAGTCTGACAAAAAGATAGACTTAGAGTTGGGTACATTGAAAATCCTAGTAGAACTCCAACTTATTTCCAAGAGAAAATGTTAATAACGTTGCTTCCAACAATCCATTAAGAATATAGTTTTATAATAGAAACATTCTCGATAATAATTTTCCATATAACTGAGGTTATCTACTTCATTATTTCTAATTTTAGTCCATACATTCTTACAATGAACTTATCCAACAATGAAAGACCCTCCAAATTATCCCATGAAAGCTTCACATGCATGCAAATCATTGATTCCAAAACACTGATCAGATTAATAAATAATATTTATAATGACATAAATTAACTCCCACATTAGTCCCATTATTTTTTTTCTCATATATTATGCATCACATGAAAATTAATTAAATATATTTTCTATGTCTTCCAAAAAATCATGGGAAACCTTACCATTAAAAATCATTCAAATACATAGAATGAATGCATAACATTCAATAGGTTATTCCATCCACTGAAAAAAATAATGTTATTATTCTAATGTTTTATGTGTTTATAAATTTGATCAACCAACCCCTCAAAATGTTGGATAAAAACTATACATGTGGTTATCATTTCACCATATTATTACTTGGGATAAAGTTTCCAACGAATGCCAATTGTTCTATTAGTTTTATTATCCCTTCTCAAAAGAAAATGTTTTGAAATAAAGATAATTATTTTCTCCCAGTTGATAATATGTAGTCTCAATTTAATATAATCCAAAAAATACTTTTTATGATTCTATATAGACCCCCTACACTCATTGATAAATAAGAATCATATCGTATATAAAAAAAGACTGAGATATACCATTCAAAGTGAGCATGCATCAGAAAGAATTCATGGATCCATTGTTTATTATTAGAGGGATATGAATAATAAACACGTCATAAAAAATAATGAAAAAATTGTTTCATAGTGGATCACCATTACTTAGTCCCCAAAAAAACTTGAAATTCCCACATTTTCATCCCAATAATGTAAACAATATCTATATAGAGCCGAAGAACCTGAAAAATATATCTTCCATGCTGATAGAAAATCCCATGTTATTAAATACCTTAACAATAAAACACAAATACATTATATCTTTTTAATTTTACAAATATACATTGATTGAATCATTAGGCTCAGAGAGTTTTAATGATTATATCACCAATCAACTTTCATTCATGTTTTTGTAGTTGTTTAACATTTAAATATCTTTACAATCTTGTGAGCAATGATATATTTCACTCTCCATCGTCAATATGGAATTAATTTTTTATTCTATTTCCATATCATCACATTACACTAATTTTACCCAAATTTTAATCATATTTGTGGTCTATTAAATATAACTATCATACCTCCCCTCGCTCCCTATTTTAATGTAGATGTTTTGTTAAGCCTTTCTAATATATCTTTAGTAATATAGACATTACGTTTAATTGTATGAATAGTTTCACATAATTTTTTAAATATATATATATATTATAAATATTATACATTTATTAATAAGTTATTATTAAATAACAACTCAATTTTTAATGAAATATTCATCATAAAATCAATTTTTCTTTAGAAATGAATTTATTTATTTTTACATAAAATGTTGTAATTAATTTCAAAAAACTATTACAATTGTTTAAAAAAAGATATTAATTTTTTGAAATAATCATGTCATAATTGTATTAGGGAGATTTTTGTTTGGATTTGTCATCAAAATAATGATTTCTTATTAATAGTGAAAATGACCAATTTTTTTAAAAATAACAATTCTTTTCAAAAAAATACTAAATTTAAAAGTATCATTATGTTTCTAATATATTTTAAATTATTATAATTATTCATTAATTATATTAAAAACTATTAAGTAAATTTTAATAATATTTATATATGATTTTATTATATGTTTACTCATGGGTTTAAAATGGGGGGTTTTCCTCTGAAAATTATTTTATAGTGCATAATGATTATCCATTTTAATTACTTCAAAAAACCCCCAATTATTAATCATATATTGAAATATATAAATTATATTTTAATATAAATTAAATTGAATTTATAAAAAAAATTAATAAGTAAAAAAAATTAAAATACAGTCACATTTTCCATAAAAATTACCATTTGTGAAAAAAATCATATTGTCACATTTATGGTTTATATTTTAAATTAAATTATGAAACATACATTAATTGAAATTTTTAAAATGGATTCAATATTTTTAATCACCATATTTTATATTATCTTATATCTTCAACTTATGTTTATCATAATGAATCGATGAAATGAAAAAAATATTCTATCACGGTGAAGGTGAAAATGGGTTTTCCTGGGGTGAAACTAAAACGATAATGGTCAATGTGGCCAAAAAAGATGTCCAAATTATATTTTGTTGACATATTTATACCATTATTACCTTATTATAAAATATTTATGTTATTGTGGGACACATATCCATGAATGTGACTGATAAAATAATTTAGGTAAAAAAAAGACAATATGTCACCCTATTGGTTTTAAAATTAAAAAGTGCTTTCACATAGAGAAAAAAGAAATATGTGAACAAATATTTACGTTGATTTTGACAATAATTAAACTAATTTCACGAGGAATATTTATTTATTGATTTTATATATTATATAATTACTTTATTTTCTAAATAAAACCTTAAACTATAATTATTTAGTTAATAGAAAAATAAAATAAATTATACTAAAATTTTTAAATGTATTATAAATTGAGTAAACTATTAAATTATATAATTTTTGTAGATAAATATAAAATTATATATAGGTATGAAAACAATAAATTATGATTTAAACTCTTTAATGAAGTTTTTAATGTCATACTAAATATGTAGTGTCAAAATTCTCATTAATGTTCTTTTATAAAAAATAATATTTTATTAAATGATTTAATATTACTATAAAACATATCCCATAGGAATTTATTAGTATATGTTTAAAAATATAATACATAGTAAATTCATGGAACAATATTCATTTTATAATAACTATTTTGACCACTATAAAGAAGAAAAATGTTACCATGTTTAATAGAAAAATGGGTTTTGCGTGTTACAAAACAATTTTTAGAATTAATAATTCAAACAAATTGGTTTTTTATTTTATATTTTTTATTTCAGATTTATTACTAGTGGGTATAAAATATATAATAATAATATTTTAATTTTTAGGGTTAAGTGGTAAATCACCTAGGTAAATAAATAATAAACTAGTAACCACAATGAAAACTAAAATTTTAAAATGATTAACCTTAATTGGTAAATAATAAAATATTTAAAACATGTATTATTTATGGTGGATATTTTTATATGCCATATATTTTCTCCCATACATTAATTACTAATTTATGTGTTACTTTGGGTGAATTTGATTTCCCATTATTAATTTTTATTATTCAAAAAAATGTCTCACTTCTATTAATGAAGGCCACCACATCCCCTTACATATTTACACCTCCTAATAAATTTGGATTTAAAAATCCATGAAAAAATACATACCAATTATCAATAGAAATTTTATAAGAATTATGGTCATCCCAAAAGACAATCCTTAACACCTTTTATAAGAGATCCATAAGGAGTTGTTCAACAAAATGATAATTGTATTTACTAAACTCATTTTTTTATTTCTTATCTTAAAAAAATTATTAATATATTAATAATTAATTATAATAATGTCATCATTTATAATATACTGAGTTTTTTTTATTTTAATGACCCACATTCACCTCCTCTTCTGTCAAATGGAAAATGAAACTATTGTTCATGTTTATTATGGAATACCGCCTCACAGACCAATGTAATTTTTTTTCCATCATCTCCTCTCATGGATGTTTATAATGATGAAATTAATGAATATATATTAGATTTGAAATATAATTATAGTAATGACATTATTTTTTTACATATAAATGTTTATATTCCATTCTTTTTATGATACAATAATAATTTTTTGTGAGTGGAATATAACCACCTTGTGAAGGGATACGATTCTTTATTCAGTAGTGCTTGTCCTAGAATGTAAAACGAATGATGTTAATTAATATATGTTATATATATGGAATAATAAAAATATTAATGAAATATTTATCCTTATTAAAACATAATATGTCATTTTATTTCTTACGTTACAACTCCTTATAAAAATATAACATCGTTCATGAATATATTTGGACTACGGTCTTCAGGACGCAATGTGATATTTTTTCATCCCCACATCAAATTGAAGCTATATATAAGAATATTTAATTAAATAATATTTTATTTATGATATTATTATTATCATTTATGAATAAAATAATACTTATCCTCTTTCTATATTGATCAATAATCATTATCTTCTACATCAATGTAATATAAATAAAATGTAAAAAATTCACTTTTCTAAATATAAAATATCTCTTAAAAATAAATTAAAATATATTTTCCCTTCTCATATAAATATTCAAAAATGAAACTTTTAACAGTTTTCAAATGTGCTTCTTTTATCTCCCATTGCAAACAGACTTAAATTAAATATTATTTTATCATTTCTTACATGAATTGATTTTCTATCTATAAAGACCACTCAATGTTGCAAAGCTTACTTTTTTAGGATTCAAATGTCATTATCAAAGAAAATAATTTCTTCAATGTTAATGAATTTTATTTTATTAAATAAAGGGTATCTATATATAAAGGATTGTTTCCTCCTGAAATGATTATAGCGATATTTCAAAATCAGTTTTTCATTTAAGATGAATTTATTTTATGTTACCCAAAATAAAATATTCTATATTGCTCAATTTTTTTACTAATTTTATAAAGATGTTTCCATTCATAAAAATAAATAAACCATGACATTTCTTATTCTACACTATAACATATTGAAATAATACCATATTTATTCTTTATTTTCGTAAATAAGGGTTTTTTTCAAGATATTTTCATGTATCCAATTTCTTCTCCTTGGGTCAATGATTTTATTAAATTAATAAAGATTGATTTTAGAGTTTTATTTATTCTATGGTTTTTTAAAACTGTTTACAAATTATTGAACCTCGTTATATCTCAAGGTAGATCACGATACAACTTATAAGATGTGTTTATCCCTCTTATATCTCAAGATAGGAAGGGCTAATATATAATAAATCTAATGGTTGGGCTTTATATATCATATATGAAGCATTGATCCCCAACACAACTAATGAAAAATGTGTGATCTTGATATAAATTATACAAATATAGAGATCTATTGTATTTATCCAATGCATTGTGTAATTATTTTGTTCTCTAATGAGTTATATTGGAAGTTCTGTATATATATATTTCAATTGTAAGAGTTTTTATGAGTTTTATGATGATAAAATTCCATGATACCAACATTTTTTTATGCATTCTATGGGTTTTAAATGTTTGACATGGTTATTATTAGTGTCACATGGATCATGATTATTTATTTTCATCACTATTTTCTTTATTAAACTTCATTTCATGCAAATTTTATAATGATCTAATTTTGATAGGTATGATTTATCTTATGTTATCCTCATTTACATAGATTATGCCACCATATCATTATGATAATATTATTCTCACTCAAGACATTCACATGTTGATTTTTATGTTTACCTTTACTGAGAAATTGTTCTACCCCTTGTTATGTTTCCATTTACTGCGGTTATCATGAATTATGATAAATGAATTATCTCTATAAGTATTTTATATGGATGATGATGATGATTACTACATGTGAACTACTAAAATATGATCTTAGTGGTAGGAATAATCACTTATTGACCTGAGTACTTTTTTTAATTTTTTTCACAATTCTCTAAAACTCAAAAACATAAAATAATTAGTGTTTGTAATTGATCCAATAATTCATTTCAATTTTTTATGGTTTAGATGGAAAAAATTGGTTATCATTTATCATTTTCAAATCCAAGAATGTAAAAATCATGTTTTTAGTAGCTGATCATGGAGTGTAGGTTCATGCTATTATATGTCAAACAATAGTTATAAGTTCATTAGTTAGCAGGGTGTGTCACGGTTCATCCAATGTAAAACATCAAATTCATAAGTTCAAGATCACCATATTTACCATTTTCAAAATAATTATAAATAATAATGTATTATAATATGAAATTGTAATTGGATGTAAATATACAATGATGGTGATGCATAGTAAATATTTTAATGGGTAATTTAATATATGTTTTATAGTCTTTAGAAAGATGTATTCAGATGAAGTCGCTGGAAAAAAATTTAAGTTTTATTTTAAATAGATTGATATTACCTTGTAAAAGAAATTTCTTCTCATAAAGCAAGCCATCAATTGAAGGAAGATATTTCTTAAAGGCATACATTATTTTACAATGATATTGTGAAGGGAAGCCAAACACTATTTTCACCAGAAATATGTGGTGTCAAGAAGTGCACTAGATGGAAGGGTCAAATAAAATTTTAATGTTTTCATAATGTTAATATTTTGACGATATTAAGATTATTGTTCAATACTTTAATAATCATGACGTAAATACCACGATTTATGTTATTATTTAATTAATATTTATTGATGTTAAATGTTGAATGTTTTGAGTGGGATGATTGAAAATTTTATAGGGGTATCTGAATTTTAATCATCTACTCATCCATTATATTATGTAAAAACTATTCCTATATAAAAGTAATTTTTTATTAATGAATGTATTTCATTGTTAGAATATGGGAAAAGTGATATAGATGAAGAGAGATTGTAAAAAAATACATCTTAGGTGAATAAATCATTGAGGATGCCAGAAAAAAATTAATTAAATAATAGATTATTATGTTTAATATGTCATCATATGAACAAGTTGAAGAAATAATCAGACGAACATAGAATCAAACGTAGTTTAATCGTATTGAATATACTAAAAAATTAGTAACTAGAAATCCTTTTTTGATTCCAATGTATAAGAATAATTTCGTTCACACTATAGTGAAATATAGTTAATAAGGGAAACAATATCTCGAATGTAAAGAAATTATAAATAAATTAGATGTATTATAGCGATATCATACTAAATCATATTGGTGGAGGTTTTTATATTTGTTGTAAAACAATGTTATTTCATTTATATATGTTACGATTATGTGAAAGATTAACGGAATATATTTATAAAAAAAGTTAATTTATGTTCAATTTTTATTGTAACCACCCATATGTTTATTTTATATTGATTTTTTGGATGATTATTTCTTAAATACGATAATAATAAAAAATACTGTCATTGAGTTTTGAACCATCTAAATAATTATGTTCCAATGGTTTTTTCAGTCTACCTTCTTTAGATTCATTTCACACATACTATAGATTATGGTTTCTTTGTATGTAAGAAAAAAAGAGAAGATCAATGATTCACGCCCCCCCCCTCTCAATTACAAAATTGGTCTAGATTTTTTCATTCAATTATATTCATAGGGTGTGTTTTATAAATTGTCCATTTATTGAAGAATGAGGAAAAATAATATTTTCGTGGATGTTCAAAACTCTATGAATTGTATGGGGATTACAAATATAAATGGGAATACCTACCATATCTAGAACAATATAACATTTCAATATCTCATGTGTACTGGTTATAAAATTTTTAATGATACTATGCATGGTTTCCCACCCCCTTATACGGGTTCCCCATTAACAAATAATGAAAAAATAATTTAAAGAATAATGGATGTGCTAGAAATATTATACTTCCCTTACTGAAATAAAATTTATAGGATTTAAAGGTATTGGAACTGGAGAACATTTTTGAAAAAAATAAGAATGTTAAAAATGTTATGTTACAAATATGGAGATTTAATTATGAAGATATAAATAATGTAAATGATTAATCTATTGGGGTATAATTTATTAGTGTTAATGAAATTATGAACCCCATATGATTTTTTGGTGGGATGTTAGATTATTTCGATATTATTGAGAAAAATATATGGATTATTCATGAGAAACTTGATTCTATGGAATTATATCTAGTTGATAGAGATCCTATAACTCTTTTTCTGGATGATATTCATATAATTCTTATCACAAATAAAATTTAATAGAAAATTTCATCAAGAATAAAGAAATGCATGGACAGGAATATTCATTTCAGGCTTCTAAGAAAAAAATAAGAAATATATAGAGGAAGATGTTATTTCCACCAATGTTTAAGATGAGTTGGGTAAAAAAATTAATGATTTCGTGTAATTGTTTTCTAGAATTAGGAAAATAGTCAAAGATAAGAACAATAGAAAATTATACTTTATGTTATCTGGTTAAAGATCTAGTAGATTTTTTTTAAAATTTTCAATAATAAAAGGAAGATGAATATTGTGATGAAGATGATATAAATATGATAATTTATTTGAAAACAAAGTCACAAAAATAAATATTTGTATAAGGGGATATGATTAGATGTTCTAAAAATATAGAAGTAGAAGATTTTTTTGCTAAAATTGAGGAAGATGATGAAGGTAAAGAAAAAACAGATAGCTCCATTGATGTTACTATCGAAAATATTTTTATTATAAAATTAAATGATGAGAACATTACCTATGATAAAATAAATAGAACTAAATTTTAATAATGTGATACATAAAAAATGTTTATTACTAAAATAGAGATAAATTATTTTCTTTCATATATTGTTAACATGAAAAGTATAATAGAATATGCAGGAAGATATTTTTTTAAAAAAATTAATTTTTTATTAAATGGGTAAAAAATTAAAAGTGACTTATGATCTGAAATAATAACATGATGTAGAAAAATCCTCAACATCAAGCATTAATAAAGGATCAAGGTGCATGAATTTTTTTTAATCTTGTTCAAAAAACATGATGAAGATACCAATGTCAGAAAAATATCAAAAACAATATTTTATTAGTTGGTGAATATTATATGAAATTTAATCCATAGAAGGATCAATAAAAATTGTACACAGAATTCAATAACAAGTTGAATATACAAAGATTAAAAATAAATATAATAAGACCTTGTATTTACCCAAAATAGAAAGAGCATTAAAAGATGAAATTTAATAGATTTCAATAACTAAACCAAAAGGTACTCAAGTTAGAGATCTTATTAAGGATGAGAATAAAAATTGATTAAAAATAAAATACAATTATACTATAAATTTGATACAAAATAATTTCCAAAAGGGACACTATGAAGGATAATTAAGAGCAGGTATAAAATTATAAAGAACATGTTTTTTACAGAGTAAAATATTTATTCTATAGATACAAATTGTAATATAAAGGATTTGTGAGTATTATGAATTTTTATTGTTTCAATCATCAATACTATAATGAATCTATTAGGAATAAAAGTTTATGTTTGAGGGATATTTTACCCAGTAAATGAAGGAAACCAAAATAGTCTAGTTTGAATTATGAAAATATATTTCAACTAATAAAGACTGTTTTTTCACGACTTGTCCCCCCACACCCGTATCGTGAGTACATCAAGCCCGCCTACCATAGGCCACGGGCTGATGACTAGCACCAAAGGAGTAAATCCCTAAACAGGGAAGACATTGCCTTTATAAACTATAACACACACAACAGAGTACACAACTGGAAGTAAAACACTATGTAAAATAGTATACAAAATAGAGTATTGGAAGTAAAGGGGGTCGGAAATACAAGCCCAACAGTAAAGTACATGAAAATGGAAAAGTAAAAGTACAATTGAATGAATAAGTAATGTAGCTAATGGGTCATCTTACAGGGATCCTACCAGAAGGGTATGTAGAGATGGACTACTGATAACAAAATGTTTGTCCATCTGCTCCATGTACCATCATGCCGAGTGGTCCACCTCCGGGTACAGTCCAGTCTTTCTACTACCTTCCTCAGTTAGCTCTGTCCATCATCTGTAACCAACACAATGAGGAGCAGGCATATCCCATGTAGGGGTGAGTATAACGATACTCAGTAGGGACCCTGAGTCCCTCAATGTATCACTAAATCCAACAAGGATAAACCACAAATCATGGTTTCAATGGATAACCATTACTTAGGTATATGCCCATATATATACATAAGTTATCTAGTAACCCATATCAATCATGAGGGAAACTCAAAAGTCAAAGACTCATCTCAAACAAGGATTTTTATTCACTATGTCGAAACCATGGCTGCTGGAGAACTCATCCTCTATCGAGTACAGTGGGTCTGCCGCTACAACAAAGTTCTTCCCACTAACCTTAGACAACTGTGGTACTCTTTTAGTCGAGTAATATGGGTCTGTCTGTTGAGTCAAAAGTCCTCTTTTGACTTTTATGTTTTATTTTGGTAAAAAAATGTCTTGTTAATCCTACTAACATTGTCTATCATATCGTTCTGATGATGCTGATTATAATGACTATGTGTATCGTACTGATCATACTGATTGTACTGACCATACCAATCGTACAATGCTGATCGTACTGACCATAATGATCGTACTGATCATGGTGATCATACTGATCAGGCTAATCGTACAGATCATGCTGATCGTACTGACTATGCCTATCATACTAATCATAATGATCATACTGACCATGCCAATTGTACAATGCTGATCGTACTGAATATGGAAATTTCTTAACTCAGCTTCTCATATCTTTTATTACATACTTGTTTTGGTACATTGTCAAAAACACTTGCTTCATTTAAATCGTACTCTTGATTATCTTATTCATACATCTTGTTCTGACCAATACGATTTCGTTGAGTTAGTTACAAACTAATCAAAACGATGTCGTGCTTTCTGTTTCAATATGACCGTTATGATGCCAGGTTTCCAAGTCCCTCCGAGTTTTTCGGATAAATATGACCGTTGGAGGAGATCTGACTGTTGGAACCCGAGGCCTATAAATAGGAGGTCATTCGAAGCTGAGAGAACAAAAAACTGTAAACAAGCATGATACAACTGTGATTCTTTTCTTCTATCAATATTCTAGAGAGAGATTTTGTGACTTCTCTCATGCTTTGTGCCTTGTGCGTCTGATCATCGTATCAAGGGCTTTCAAGAGATTGAAAGACAGAGGTGCCGATTACCTACAAAATTGAGGGCTTCCAGGGATAGGCCGACGGACAGACTGATCATCGTATCGAGGGCTACCGGGGATAGGTAGACAGATGATCCGATCATCATATCGGGGGATGTCGGGGTAGGCAGACGGACGTACCGATCATCGTATCGAGGGCTTACCAAGGTGTTGGGGAGACAAACCTTTTATCCTAGGTGAAAGGATAACCCTTCTCTTTGGGTTAAAAGAATTTTAATTCTTTTACATTTTTGCTGCTAATTGTATTAGAAAGGAAATAGTTTTTGTTTCCTTTTCTATCTCTTATACATTTATAATTGTTTCAATTACATCCATTCAATTACATATTGTATTGATTGATTATATAGGATTTAAGGTAGAATCATTCATCTTTATATTACTCTAATTATTGTGTCCATCTTGAATACAATTGTTTTACATTTAATTAGTATTACAATATATCATAACTTTTTATTTTCAATAGAATTGTGGGTGTTTGTATTTTTATTAGTTAAAGATCATTTAAACTAATCTCTTCAGAGCTAAAACACAAAAGTGTTTTAAACCTACAATTTACCCCCATCTTGTATTGTTCCATCTAATATACATACATATCTATATATCCGATCCAAAAATTGGTATCAGAGGATGTTTCCACTAGTTGGTATTACTAGCTTTTCTTTCATATTATTATCTTAACTACTTACTACACTAACGTGTGGAGTGGAAAAGTTTTTGTTTTATTAGATGGCAGGAATGAATATTGGGTCAATAGACAATCTGAATCCTTCTAGACCACCTATCTATGATGGAAATGATTATGAGTACTGGAGAGATCGTATGAATACTTTTGTGATCAATACTGGCGTATAAAATTTTATTATGCATACTGGAGGCTACAAAATTCCTGACAAAGAAGTCAGTACTTTCACTAACCAAGAGAGGAAAGAATATCAACTGAATTACATGGTACGCAATACCTTATTATGCTCTATGATGAGGAATATATACAGTCAGATATCTTCATGTGAAGCAGCCAACTATATTTGGAAGAAATTAGAAGTCACTCATTTTGGTACATCCATGGTTATAGAAACAAGGAAAGCAATGCTACTAGAAGAGTATCATGGATTTTTTTTTTCCTTATGGAGAGCCAGTATGTAAAGTGAAACAATGGTTTATGAAAATTGTCAACAGCTTACAATCTATGGGATAACAAGGTCTTGATGATGAAGCTCTAGTTGATAAAATTATAGATATAATGCAAAATGAATGAGAGTAAAAAAGGACTGATATTGATGAGAATAGAAAGTTTCCCAGATTTCTCTAGTTGAACTCTTTGGAACTCTTCTACTGTATGAGACAAGAATGAAGAGAGATGTTGATTTCAACAAGAATAAGAATAGTAATGGAAGTGTAGCCTTTGCATCTAAAGCTAAAACACCTGAAAGAATTACAAGATCGAAAGCCAATCAATTTATATCTAATTCAAGTGATTGTGATCTTTCAGATAATGACTTAGCCAATCTTGATCAAAGGATGAACGAGATTGTGGGAAATAATGACTTCCAATATAGATTCAAAAAGAAAGATAAGAAGGATAAGAAAGATTCAGAGGTAACTTGTTATGAATGTAAGAAAGCTGTACATAAAAGCCTGATTGTCCTTTACTGAAAAGGAAAGACAAAAAGGAGAGACACTCTCAAAGAAACAAGAAAAGGTATTATAAGACAAAGAATGTATTGAAGGAAAATGATACCTGGAGTGAAAGTGATAGTGATTATTCAGATGATTGTTCAAAATATGAGTCCTTAGGACAGAGGAATATCAGACTCTTATCTATATTACAAATTGAAGATCATTGTCTAATGGCTAAGTTACATAATGCTGAAGCTATTACAAATGTCTCTTTGAATGAAAATTGTACTGATAATAGATATTATGAATCTTCAAATGATGGATCTTCATCATCAGAATATGATACATTTCCCTATTTTGAAGAAGTATCTATATTTGCTAAATTACTTGAAAATGAAAATTCTAAACTCAATAAAAGGCTTGAGAAAGAAAATTATAGAATTTCAATCTTGACTAAAGAAGTATCAGATCTTTCTAAAGATCTTGATATGAAAACATCTGATTTTTAAAGTATTTTAAAAACCCTTGAGAAAGTTAAATCTGATAAGGATAAACATTTTAAGGATCTTGAAAATGTAATTTCAACGAAAAATATCTTAGAGCCTAACTCTAGTTTAAATTCAAATGTTTTGGAAAATATAAATTTTTTTTTAAAACTAAAGTCAGAAAGTTTCTCTTAAAAAAAATTTTTGTCAAACTTTACTCATGGAAAGGAAAACTTTTACAAGATGAATTCTCAAATTAGACCTTTGAGAAATAGTTCTGGTCTTGGTTATACTCATTCCTAACATGTTTTTGGTAATAACTATTTTGTTCCTCAAAGAACCTCTTTTTGTTCTAAGTGTCAATGTGGTGGACACTGGAGAAGAGATTGTTCTCTTAATAGAAATCAATCATTAGGATTTCATAAAGGACATTTTGCAAAACAAATGTGGATTCCTAAAATTCTTTTATCTAACCCTTCTAGATCCAAACAAGTTTGGATTCTAAAAAACTAATTGTTTCTTTATCAGGAAAATGAGAAGTGTACCAATAAGAATATTTGGTACATGGATAGTGGTTGATCTCGACACATGACCGGAAACACCGATCTCTTTGAAATGGTTATCAAAACAAAAGGTGGAAAAGTTACCTTCAGAGATAATTCCCAAGGGAAGATTGTTGGTATATGTAATATTGTTTTTCTTGGAAAAGTTCTTATCTCAAATGTTTTGTTTGTTAAAGTTCATAGGAACAATCTCATCAACATAAGTCAATTATGTTATGAAGGTTATCTTGTGAATTTTAGAAATGATAAGTGTCTAGTTAAAAATATCAAGGATGAGTTCATTCTATCTCCCCATAGGCAAGAGAATGTTTACACTATTTACAATGAAGACCTTAGGAACCAAAACATACCCTGCTTAAGTGCAATAGAAGACCAATCATGGCTATGGAATAGAAGACTAAGACACTGTAATCTGGGAAACCTTAGTAAACTCTCAATGAAAATACTTGTAAAGGGGCTACCAGACCTTAGATATGATTCTTCAAATGTCTGTGATCCTTGTCAATTTAGAAAGCAGTATAAAACTAGTTTTAAATCAATTTATGAAGTTTCAACTTCTAATGCATTCCAGTTAGTGCATATGGATCTTTTTGGTCCTTCACAATCTGGATGCTTTGGAGGAAAATACTATGTATTTGTTTTCATTTATGACTTTACTAGATTTTCATGGGTATACATTCTCACAAAGAAATCTGAAGTATTTTCCTATTTCAAAACATTTAGAGCCCAAGTTAAAAATGAGAAAACCCTACCATTGATAACTATTCATAGTGATCATGGTGTTGAATTTCAAACTACAGATTTTGAAACTTTTTGTAGTAAGAAAGTTATTACTCACAATTTCCCTGCTCCAAGAACTCCTCAGCAAAATGGTGTTGTTGAATGAATAAATCGTATTCTTCAGGAAATGACACTAACCATGTTGAGTGCATACTCAATTTCTAAGCACTTTTGGGGTGAATCTGTTAGTACTGCATGTTATACTATAAATCGTGTTTTAACTAGACCATTTCTTAATAAAATTCCTTATGAGTTATGGACGAGCTGAAAACCTCAAGTTTCATACTTCAACGTTTTTGGATGCAAAGTATTCATTCTGAATACAAAAGATAATCCCCAAAAATTTGCACTAAAATCTGATGAAGGAATCTTTCTAGGATATTCTACAACCTCCAAGGCTTATTGAGTTTTCAATAAAAACACTTGTACTATTGATGAAACAGTACATGTAAAATTCAATGAATCTGATCCATTTGTTTTCAACCAACCAAATCCTACATCCTCGGATGTGTTTTCTAAAAATGTTTATCAACCATTATTAAAATATCACTCTGATGAGGAAAATGTTCAAGAAAGTATTCCTGAAACATTTACCACAAAACATTTTCAACCATACGTTGATGAACAAGCTTTACAAAACCCAAATCAATTGTTTCTTAGGAATCATCCCAGTGATAACATCACTGGTGATGTAAATCAACCTGTAAGGAAAATTAATTCCTTATGAAATGAAATAGAACATATTTTTTTTCTTTCCCAATATGAACCTAAAAGCCCTTTTGAGGCCTTAGGTAATGATGATTGGATCAAAGCAATGCAAGATGAACTAAATTAATTTGAGAGGAATCAAGTCTGGACTTTAGTTGATAGACCTAAAAAAACAACTGTGATTAGTGTAAAATGGGTTTTCAGAAACATGTGTGATGAAAATGGAATCATTGTAAGAAACAAAGCAAGACTTGATTTTAAAGGCTATAATCAACAAGAGGGAATAGACTATGAATAAACATATTCTCCCGTAGCTAGACATGAATCAATTCGTATTCTATTAGACATTGTAGCATATTTCAATTTCAAACTATTTAAAATGGATGTCAAATGTGCTTTTCTAAATGGTTTTGTTCAAGAAGATGTTTTTGTCGAACAACCTTCTGTTTTCAAGACATAAAACATGCTGATCATGTTTTCAAACTTACAAAGGCTCTATATGGTCTTCAACAAGCCCCTAGATCATGGTATGATAGACTTACAATATTTCTTTTATAAAACAATTATACAGAAGGTACAGCAGATCCATCCCTTTTTATAAAAATGGAAAACAAAAATGTTTTGATTGTTCAAATATATGTTGATGACCTCATATTTGGATCAACTCAGAAATCTTTAACTGATTCTTTTGCAAATTTAATGAAATCTGAGATTGAAATGAGTATGATGGGTGAGTTAACATTCTTTTTAGGTTTTCAAATTTCTCAAAAACCAGAAGGAACATATATATCTCAACATAAGTATATAAAATATTCACTCAAAAATTATGGGTATGAAAAAACTAAAAGTATTAGCACTCCAATTGGTACCTCAAATACACTTGATCTTGATGAAACTGGGAAACCAGTAGATCAAACAATCTTTATAGGTATGATATGAAGTTTGTTATACTTGACATCTAGTCGACCCGACTTAATGTTTTCTATATGCTTATGTGCAAGATACCAATCTAATACAAAAGAGTCTCATTTAAAATCCGTAAAGAGAATATTTCGGTATTTAAAAGGCACTATGGATTTAGGTCTTTTTTACTCTTCTGGGAATGATTTTGTTTTAAAAAGATTTTCAGATGCTTACATTGGTGGTTGTAGAATGGATAGAAAAAGTACATCTAGAACATTTCATTTCTTAGGAGATTCTCTGGTTTCTTGGTCCCGCATGAAACAACACTCAGTAGCACTCTCCACTGTTGAAGCTGAATATGTAGCGGGCAGATGGTGATGTGCTCAAGTATTGTGGATGCAACACACAATCACTAACTATGTATTGAGTTTCTCCAAAACTCAAATTCTTTGTGATAATACTAGTGTCATAGCTCTTAGTAAGAACCCAGCACACCACTCTTATGCAAAACACATAGATGTTAGGCATCACTTTCTTAGGGATCACACACAAAAAGGAGATATTATTCTACAATTCATCGGAACACAAGAACAACATGATGATATTTTTACAAAGCCATTACCATTCGATAGATTTGAGATTATAAAACAGAAGATAGGATTGATTACATTAAAATAATCATTCATATCTACTTTATGTTTTACAATTCTCCTAACATTAAATAACCCCCTTTGAAAGTTGGAGGACATATTTTTTTACTATGTTTCTTTTTATCTTATGATATTTAGTTGTTTACTCTCCTGGTATGTGTTTTTACTTTTTTGTTTATCGTATTGACAGTTTTATCGTATCATTTACCTTTCTGTTTATCGTATTGAAAGTTTTATCGTATCATTTATCATTTCTGTTTATCGTATTGACAGTCTTATTATATGATTTTCTTTTCCATCGTATCGACTGATGATGGTAATGATTTTCTTTTTCATCATATCGACCGATGATGGTAATGAATTTATTTTACATAGTATCGACCAATGATGGTAATGAATTTCTTTTCCATCGTATCGACTGATGATGGTAATGAATTTATTTTCCATCAGCCTGTTAGTTCATGGTAACGAGATTGTTTTCCATCGACTTGTCAATTCATGGTAACAAGATTTTTTTCCATCGGCCTGTCAGTTCATGGTAACGAGATTGTTTTCCATCAGCTTGTCAGTTCATGGTAACGAGATTGTTTTCCATAAGCTTGTCAGTTCATGGTAACAAGATTGTTTTCCATCGATATGAAGATTTATAGTTTTATTTTATTTCATACGGTTGTGTATTATTTTTATCTCTACTAAAACCAACAACTACATTACGTTCTCCGGCAGGTACTTTCCAATTTTTTTTCTTTTCCTTTTTAATCCTAACCATTTATCTGTTTTCCTCTAATCTTGACCGTAGAAGATCAATGGTCACCCCTTTATCACCTATAGATAGCCCCCCTCCCCAATCCCACATTGGTTTTTCAGGTATTGAGGAAAAACTCTGCTCCACCGGTTTTAAATCATCGTACGACCTTTCATCGGTTGCATCCTTATGTCTCAGTCTTCTGCCAACACTCCTGCCGATATGTATTCAAAGGCTTTCTCAGAAAAAGACCTTTTAAGGGAATGGTTAGTTTCCTGCCACATTTATGATTCGTATGATTCTACAATCAAGAGGATTATCTTCTTTCAAGGATGGGAGAATTTGTGTGTTGAAAGGCCTGTTTCTCAAGATCCGATTCTCTTTAATGAAGTCTGTCTGTTTTATAAAACAGTATCTTTCGACAAAGACCTGACTATCAATTTTGCTGTATATGATAGAAATCTATCTATGCCTGTGAAACAAGCAGCACATTTTCTGAATTTCCCAATAGAAGGGTATTCTTTCTGTCCATCTCATAAACTACCAGATGAAGTTGGTACGTTTAATAGAGAAAGCGCCGAGAATTCTCTGTTTGTTGTGAATGAAGAGAAAAGGAAAGTATCTCATCTTTCACTGGAAAATAGGTTTGTGGATTTATGGATGCAAGGTTTTCTTATCGCAAGGAAATGGGATAGAGAAACGTTGAATGTTTCTGATATTTTTATGCTTGACTATCTAGTAAATATGAGAAATGTAAATCTCATGGGATATGTTTTCGAAACAATTAAGAATGTGAAGTCAGGGGAAATCAAATATCATTTGATTATGTATCCATCCATTCTTAAAAAGTTTATTCTAGAGAGTATGAAGTTTTGAAACATTACTTTGAAAGGGAAGTTGATAGATTTGAATCCCTCCTGGATGAGAAAAAGTACTATGAAGATGTTGAATGTTTGTTTTGATCAGAATTCAAAACATTTTGTCAGAGATGTAGAAGCTGAATTGGCTCAGAATCAATCACCACATATTCCAGCCAAAGACATTCAATCTACTAGTATTACTCAAAAGTTTGATCCGCAAACCATTTCAAAGCCTAATTAGAAGCCAAAGTACAGTAAAAAGGTTGTAGCCAAATGGTGAATGGATAAGGAACAGAGAAAGGAAGGAGATCCAATGTTCGGTCTTCACCCGGCTGAGGCTTTTGCAGAAAGAATAAGGGTAGAAGAAACCCTTAAGGCTTAAAAGAAAAAGAAAACTGTTTTGAAAAGAAATTCTCAAGACATTGATATCTCTATATTCTTGAAAATGGTTGAGGATGCTAGTGATCAATTGACGGAAGAAGTGCATCAAGAACCCATCGTACAGAGTCATCCTGAGAAAGAAAAAGGAAAACAAATGATGGAAGTGATAGAAGAAGTTGAAGAAGAGGAAGAAGATTTTATTTTAGAATTTCTTCAGATTTAAAAGAAAAGTAGGGAGGAATCAGTTCAAAAGAAATGTGATGATATTCAACAAGTTCCTCGTGCCGATCAAGCAGGAACACCAGATAGATTTTCATCTCAAGAAAACCAAGGTGCTCAATACACTCACACTGATAAAGTTGTTGTCATTAGTGATAAAGTGGAAGAAGAAATAAAGAAGAAAGAAAAAGAAAAAGGAAACAACCAGTCATAGATTCAAGCCGATCAAATGAACTGGCTTCGTACGATAAAGATACTGATTTAGAACATACAATTTCTCTCAAGAAGAGTGATTACATTGTCCATGTTTTGAGAAGGGTTGAAAAGACCATTCCATATTTCCCGAGGCTGGAAGGGAAGATTGATTTTAGTACTGACACTCAAAAGAAGAAGTTTGGCTCTCTAAAAGAATTAAGAAATAATGTTTTGTCAGTTGAAGCCAACTTGAATTTTCTTTCAGAATGTTCGGTTGCTCATAAGAAGGCCTACAACAAGATGACCAAGTGGTCGTACAAAATAGAGAGCTCAATCAATGATCATGAGATAACAATTGAAGAAATAAGAAGGTTGTCAAATAAACATGAAATTGCTTTAAATAAGCTTGACAGAGAAATAGTTGACAGGTTGAATCTTTTGTCTTCTCAACAAGACGATGTTCCTTCAGTAAAAGACTGGAAGGAGAGAATGAATTCCTTTCAGGCTGAGTTTTTGAAAGTATAATCTTTCAAAGTTGAAATAATTCTCTTTAATAAACAGAACTCTGGTTTATCCAAAGATAACAAAATTCTGCAAGATAGAATTGATTCTCTTGAAGAAGTAATCAGAGACCAGGAAGAAACAATCAGAAATCAGGATCAACTCTTTGCTGATCAACAAGACCTTCTTAGGTCTCAGGGTGAATCTATTTCTGAAGACAAGAAGGAGATAAAAAGCATAAAGGCATTTCTTCATGAGTTGATAAAAAAGGAGAAGGAAAGAGAAAACAAGTGACTTGTATTTTTTCACATGTTTAGTGTTGATTGTTATCATAATGAAATTTCTTTTATCCATTATCTTGTGTTTATTTTCTAACTCCTTCAGACAATTCAAGATTAAACCTTTCTTTTTGTAAATCACAAAGGTGGAGAATGTTTTTATAGGGGGAGAATGTATTATAAAGGGGGAGAATGATTTACAATACTCTTATGGAAAATCTACGAATACAATCCTTAGGAAAGTCCATACCTAAGGGGGAGTTAATTGTATTCAATTTCTTATTCAGAAGATTTTCCAATAACTCAGGGTTAGATAAGTATTTCTTGTTATATTTACATTGTGTATTGTGCTTTCCAAAAAGGGGGATATTGCTGAGTCAAATGTCCTCTTTTGACTTATATGTCTTGTTCTGGAAAACACAAATGTCTTGTTAATCCTACTAACCTTGTCTATCGTATCGTACTGATCCTGCTGATTGTACTGACTTTGCGTATCGTACCGATCATACTGATCGTACTGACCATGCTAATCGTACAATGTTGATCGTACTGACCATAATTATGGTACTGATCATGCTGATCATACTGACAAGGCTAATCATACAGATCATGCTGATCGTACTGACTATGCATATCGTACTAATCATACTGACCATGCCAATCGTTCAATGCTGATCGTACTGAATATGGAAATTTCTTAACTCATCTTCTCATATCTTTTATTACATACTTGTTTTGGTACTTTGTCAAAAACACTTGCTTCATTTAAATCGTACTCTTGATTATCTTATTCATATATCTTGTTCTAACCAATATGATGATGTTGAGTTAGTTACAAACTAATCAAAACGATGTCATCCTTTGTGTTTCAATATGACCGTTATGATGCCAGGTGTCCATGTCCCATTGAGTTTTTCGGAGAAATATGACCGTTGGAGGAGATGTGAGTGTTGGAACCCGATGCCTAAAAATAAGTGGTCATTTTAAGTTGAGAGAACAGAAAACTAAGAAAAAGTGCGATACAACTCTGATACTTTGCTGATATCAATATTCTAGAGAGATATGATGTCACTTCTCTCATGCATTGTGCCTTGTGCGTCCGATCATCATATCAAGGGATTTCAAGTGATTGAAAGACAGAGGTGCCGATTACCCACAAAATCGAGGGCTGCCAAGGATAGGCAGATGGACAGACTGATCATCGTATCGAGGGCTGCCAGGGATAGGCAGACAGACGATTCGATCATCGTATCGAGGGCTGTCGGGGATAGGCATACGGACGTACCGATCATTGTATCGAGGGCTTAATAAGGTGTTGGTGAGACAAACCTTTTATCCTTGGTGAACGGATAACCCTTCACTTTTGGTTAAAAGAATTTTAATTCTTTTACATTTCCGGTGCTAGTTGTATTAGAAAGGAAATTGTTTTTGTTTCCTTTTCTATCTCTTATACATTTGTAATTGTTTCAATTACATCCATTCTATTACATATTGTATTGATTGATTCTATACGCTCTAAGGTAGAATCATTAATCATTATATTACTTTGATTATTGTGTTCATCTTGAATACAATTGTTTTACATTTCATTAGTATTACAATACATCATACCTTTTTATTTTCAATACAATTGTGGGTGTTTGTATTTGTATTAGTTTAAGATCATTTAAACTAATATCTTCAGATCAAAAACTCAAAAGGTTTTTAAACCTACACTTCACCCCCCTCTTGTATTGTTCCATCTAATAGACATAGATATCTATATATCTGACCCAACACTTTCATGCTCAAACAGAGGCTCTCCCCACCATGGGTCCGCCACTACAACGAAGCGCCCCCCCCCCCTCATAACCTACAGAAGTAATCCTTCTGTCGAGTACCACGGGTCTGCCGCTATAACCATGTTCTCCTCCACCATGGGTCAGCTACTCCAAACAAGAGCTCCCCAGTAGGCCATCTGAATCACTCCGAGTCGATCGGTCAGCAGTCATCATGTCTTATCCAGCTACTTGGTCTCTAAAATCTGCTCCCTCATTTCTAGGAGGGTCTACTCCATGAGCTACATGTCGATAATACAAGTGTCATGAAATCCAAAGTATAAGTATTTCAAAGGACTACCATGCCATAGGGGTCTCAATGCAATAGACGCCGCGTCAATCGGATACCCAGTCTGTTAGTTATTAGTCTTTTAGTCTCAGGGGCGCGGTTGGATTTTTGTACAATCCAAACTGACTATAACTCAACTATACCCACACTCAAGTGGGATAAACTCAAAGGACCATCTATCAACAAGATTACCATCACCACTGACGTTTCATCAAATGGATTTCCGGTGCCAAAGTTATGGTTAATGTAAGTAAAGGGTCCGTAGTGGGCCAAAATCCGGTCTGACTGGTCGGATCGACTCGACCCAACCCAGTCTGGGTCGACCCTGTTTGGGTCAACCCGGCCAGACCCGATGGGTCAGACCCAACCCGTTGGGTGGTCCAACCCACTATGTTTGGCTCAGTCAGCTGGGCCCGAGCCAACACACTACGAGGGAATTTGGGCCCGAAATTTTCCACGTAGATGGCTTAGTGTCTCGGCCTAGGTGGTCGGGCTGATTCGGAAGCGAAATTGTGGGGGACACCATGAGTTGGTTCGGGAGGCCATTGGGCCGGCCGCGTGGGGCATGGGCCAGCTGGCTAGATGCAGTGCCGGCCGCAAGTGCGCCGGGCCGGCCGCGGTGGCACGTGGGGGCGCCGGGCAGGATGAATGGGCACTAGGCTGGCCACCAGAAGGGATGGCCAAGATGTGGTGACATGCGGGTAGCATGCAGGGGCACCAAGCATAGAGTCGACATAGCCGGGAAGTGCGCATGGTGAGCGGGCAGGCAACATGGGGCGCGACAGCGAGCGGGAAGGCGACATGGGGCGCGGCGGCGAGCGGGCAGGCGGCGCGGGGTGCGGCTGTGTTCGGCCGGATGTATAGGTGTGCCATGGGGGCAGTGAGATTCGTGGAGGCCGCAAGTAGCACAGTCTTTGTCATCTCCGCCATCGTCGCCTCTTTGTTCTTCCGAAGAAACAACACAACAAGAACGACGAAGGAGTTGGGCCATTTAATTTGGCCCGCACCATCTGTATTTAGAGATGATATCATTTGGCTCCTCAGAATGAATCTCAACACTTAATTACAACACTTTGTTTCAAATTTCCATTCGATGATGAGAGTAATAAATGGATGCATCAACAAGAAATAACCCCCTAACTTGATCTTAGTTTGTTGACATTGGCGCAAAAAGGATGACATATTTTATTGAAGATGTTTTGGAGGAAGACGTAGAGGATCATCCTTAGTCGCATCCTCCAAGCACTTCCAAACCCGATTTGCATCGGCTCATTGATGATGCTCCACGTCGGTAGGTGTTTGAGGATGAATTTCAAGAAGGTTGGCATTCTTCTTTCTTCGTTGGAGAAGGTGTAATCCTCCAAGAGATGTTCGTCGCGTCACATTTCCAGGGTTTCATCGCTTGGTGAAGCCATCTCAAAACCTCCTCCAAAGATCCGTTTATATAAGAGAGGGGGAGATGTATGTAATCATCATGGAATTTATGACGGTTAATTTATTAGGAACATTACTAAATTCCAACGATGTGGTTAATTAAAAATGGGGGTCAAGTGAATTAAATAGCGTTTGCACAATTTAAGTGGTGTGATGGGTTAATTATTCGAGGGATTCCAATAGGCTTCCCCCAAATAGACTGCATCCAAAAATGATATTATTTTATTTTAGGATGACACATAATATTAATTTTATAGCAATTAATTTTATATTGACACATAATATTAATTGGAAGCATTTAATATCACATACCAAGTCCTCATCACTATGCGGACCAACCACATGGTCACTCACATGGAAACACTAGTAGCTTAGATCACCATATACTCTACTAGTTTCTCATCTAGGTGGATAACTCTAGAAATCGCCTCCAGTTAGTCTTCTGCTGGCATCTGATTCTCAATGGGTGGTCATGTTGCTGGTACACCAAGCGAAGGAGTTAACATAGTAAGAGGGCCCAACACCGAATCCTCATAGCTCGGTGGGTTGTCGTCATGTACTCTCTCGAAACTAAAACTGGATGTCTATGTGGAGGCATCCTGAATAGATGTGTCACTGTCAAAAGATTATACATGCTGAGCTGACCTGGGTGATCTGACAAAAGGAAAACTTTTGAAAACAGTCACACAGTAAGTGTTTTCGTGTACTGATTCAGAGATCATTATTTAGGGTCTTATTGTATTGATACATCGGTCATCTCACCAAATATGGACCCCCTAAACTGAAAACCACACTCATTAATCTTAACACTATTGCTTCATAGAAAAAATATATCAGATTCCTATGTTCTTCGGTATAACCTCCCTCTGATACCAATTTGTCAAGGCATACCAACCATTCTATGTACTCAATGAATATCATATGATTTGTGCTTTGGGGATCAAACTACCAAGATAGGTGTGTTTTAGGACATTCGAGCAAGCACCTTTTCCCTAGGTGCTAGACAGAACATTTGCGGATTGAATGTTCTTTGGATGAGTGTATACAACCAGTGAATGTTAGCAGTGGGAAAGACTGAAACCGATGCCAGTCCCAGAGACTTGAGCGTCTAAAATGTTTTGTGAAGAGGAAGTTTTAAGGATAGATGAATATGTGGGGAAGCATACATGGAAGGAGTTCTAGGAGAGCAGCATGAAGTGGTTTACAATTAGACATGTTACAACAATCCCATTGGGTGGAACCCGCCAGGCTCAGGGAGCTAGGGGACTGGGGAAGAGAGTAGATCCATTCAGTCAAGGAGTGCAACACAAGGGATATAGGAATGATTTGAGATGCAGTTTATGTCAAATACTGGCGACCGTATCAATAGACATAGGTACTAATCATTCATTCCTTCCCAGAATCTTGTCCAAGTCCAAGATTTTATGATTAAACTGTTCACTGGACCCTCAAGTCTGGAGATTCCTTTGGGAGGAGACTCAATAATCATACTTTCTTCGACAGTGTGATCTGGCCCTTGAGGCAAGAGTTTTAGTTATAACCTCTTAGTGGCAGCATCGAGTCCTTTTGACGTTAGTTTGGGTTTGGGATTGACATCCACATTTCACACTCAGATTGACTATTTTAGGCAAAAAGGTTGTGGTTTATCTACAATGTTGGGATAGGGTTTTCGTTGGTCGGTGAAATGGAAAACTCATGCAGCAATGATAGACTCATTCATAAGTGGGTGCATCCGATCACTCATGAGTCAGCCAGACATAACTTTTTTCTGGACATCTCCAGTGTTACATCACCAGTAACATCCTTGGTGAAGAAGGAGAAGTTGTTTGTGTTGTCAGAGAGATTCCACAAGAGTTTTCAAGTACTGTGGCCGAGGCTGACTAGTGCCCCCATATTGAGGCTTCCATAGGAAGGAATATGGTACGTTGTATACTGAAACACGTCAGGGACGAGACTCGGGTGTGTCCTGTTGTAGGACAAAGCAGTGATCACGTATGGTTCTCGGCAACTGAGACAACACGATAAGAACTACACGACCCATGACTTGGAGTTAACAGCAGTGGCATTCACCTTGAAGATGTGGTGACAATATCTAACAGGCAAGGCTTTTACCATGTACTCTGATCACAAGATTCTCAGTTATATCTTCTCTTGAAGGACCTAAACATAAGATAGCGGTGATGGCTCAAGTTCCTCCAGAACTATGACTTCGAGATAGTCAATACTCCAAGGAAGGTGAACATTGTAGCAGATGCTCTCTACATGAGATCTAGTATACAACTATTAGGATAAGAGATATAGAAGGTGGATGCCTTCCAGATATCCTTTGTGGATAGAGTTGGAGCAGCCTATCTATAGTTTCTCATGGTCACTCCTCCACTTATTCAGCGAGTCAGAGAGGCAAAGAATGGAGATGCTGACTGTGAGACAAGACGTGATCAGATATCCACAGGGAAGGTACCATATGGATTTTCTAAAGGTGGGGAGCACGACATCCTCTTCAATGGATGTACAATGGTACTAGTATCACTTCATGAGGATGTTTTGAGGGAGTTCCACACATCCCATCTAGCGGTACATCCAGGAGTGGGGAAGATGTACAAGGACCTCAGAAAGTAGAATTGGTGGCCAGGAATGAAGAAGGAAGTATCAAAAGTTGCCTCTTGATTCCTCACTTGTCAATATAAGAATTCAGGGTATCAGGTACCATCAGGCTTGGTTTAACCTTTAGACATCCCAAAGTGGAAGAGGGATTAGATATCCATGGAATTTGTGACGGGTCTTGCCCGTGTTTCTAGGGTATACGACACTATTTGGGTGATCGTCGACCAACTCACCATGTCGGCCCACTTCCTACTGACCAGAGATGGTATGAGCTACCACAGAGAAGGTGCATGTAATCCTAGAGTGGACAAAGACTATATAAAGCAGATAGAAATCGTATGATGACAGGATATGGAGACCTCTGGAGTTCGAGGATGGTGACCAGATATTTCTATGGGTCTCACCTCGACGAGGTATATGGAGATTTGATCTGGGAGGGATTTTATCACCGAGATTCTTTGGAACTATTCAGGTTGTCATCAGAGTTTGCGAGGTGGCATACTGCTTAGCTCTTCCACCTCAGTTGCACTGGGTGCACAATATATTCAATGTATCCAAGCTGAGAAGATATGTTTATGACCCTTCCCACATCATCGACCATGGTGAGTTGGACGTTGACGATGGGGTTACTTTTTCAGAGGTTCCATTTTGATTTAGTATCAACATGAGTGGGACCTTCGTGGATGGTTGATACCTCTAGTGCGTGTTCACTGAAAACACAGGAACCTCCAGAAGAGTACATGGGGAGAGGGAGGCTCATATGCATGCTCAGTACCCCCACTTGTTCCCTAATTTATGAGTTGTGGCTTATGGGGATATAGATCCCTATGTTGGGGACAATTTAAAGACCTAAAATTTCCATGTAATTGTTTTAATTAAATGGGAATTTTACGAGTCTGCGAAATCTAACGGCGCAATATTTCAAGGCCCGGAGTGCCTGGAATGATCCGTCGAATTATTTGTCATGCTTAAGTTAACACAAGTAAGCAGATTTACTAAAAAAGTTGAATAACTCATAAACCGTATCACGGATCAGAAATCCGATGGATTTGTTGCCCTCATATTGGTGGGTTTACCCTTGGTGCAACTTAAGATTTGTCAGCGTAGTCCTCCATGGAGGAAACCCAAAAATGGCATAATCATAGATAAAATAATTAAATAAATTATTTTATTTTTAAAATGCTTATAAATCAAAAATGGTAACTCATATTAAAAATATGAGACCATTGCTGAACTCATGAGTGTATTCATTCTTTAATAAGATACTAAAATTGGCCGTTGTGGGCCACCAGAGAATGTTATTTTTTTGGATACAAAAGAAAAAAATGGAAATTATTTTATTGTAAATTTCATATCTTCTAAACCGTAACTCAGATTGAATATCCGAGAGTACTGTTGGGTTTATTGGGGAATTTTTCCCTAGGAATAGCATTACCCTAACTGGAGCAATTCGAGGGAGATTGATAATAATTTTCTGAACTTCATTCGGGTATGATTAGTAAACAAGCGAGTGCTGTTTTTTAACTTTTGAACCAGTGTACAGAATTTAAATCTGAGGGAACCGTTGAACTCACAACACCGTTATTCGCTTAAAGAGACTTTCACCTTGACGATAGTTGGTCGATATTAAAAGTTAGATTTTGGGTTATTTTTAATAAAAATTAATAAAATAAAGTGATCTAACACTTTATTTTATTTTTAGCTGTCATATAGAGTGTTTGTTGTTTAGATCCTCCACTTGGGAGTTGGAGGAGGGACCACCACACCCTATCCTCCGATGAGAGGTTATTGTGGTGGGGCCAAAGGGAGAATAACCTCATGTGAGAGGTTATGATCTGGGGACCACACGAAACTTAACCCCCCAATTAATGGGGAGGTAGTGGAATCCTTTCAACCCCATAAATTAATTTTATGTGTCAACATAAAATTAATTTACTCCAATTTAATTTCAATATAACAACTGGTCCCCGCCCACCAGTTCCCCGCAAGCACATGGTCCCCACCAAGTGTCCACCCATATGCCTGAACAGGTCATCTGACTAATGAAAATCCCCATAGGACAACACATGTCCTTTCCAGTGTTTTTTTACTCACTCACACACACCCTAGGAAACTTCCTAGAAGGTCACCCATCCTAATCACTAATCTAGGCCAAGCACAGTTAAATGTGGTGTTACAATCCCCCCCCCCTTATAGCACAACATCATCGTTGTGTGCCCTAAATATAAACCCATGCAGTGAACCACACTTAAAGGTGGGTTACTCCTCTGATACCAAATGTAACAACTCCGCCCTGTATACCAGTTTCCCCACAGACACATGGTCCCCACCAAGGGTCCACCCACATCCCTGAACTGGTCATCTGACTAATGACAGTCCCTAGATTCCAACACATGTCCTTTCCAGTGTGTTTTGTCCCCACTCACACACACCCTAGGAAACATCCCAGAAGTTCACCCAACCTGATCACCACTCCAGGCCAAGCACACTTAGCTATGGAGTTCTAATCAGATAGGCTCTCGAAAAGGAAGATTCACATTGTTGACATGAGTCATATCCTTTAGTCATTTAACCCTTCATCACTTTGGGTTATTACAATTTATGAAAATTCTATCAACCTTTATTTCTTCAAAAAGGATTTATCATAATGTTACTTACTCAATAATGTTTTTTGTGAAAAATCGTTAAATACATCAATTACTGAAGAAAATACAAAATAAAAGGCATGTTTTTAAACATCATTCAAAACTAAAAATGGTTTATGAACATGGATATTTGATGTTGTGATTTATTAACATATTATAAGATATTTGAAATTAATGGGGAATGTAATTTATTATAAAAATAATAATTGAGTTTTGGAAATTTTGAGTCAGTCATAATCAGCAGCATTGTATTCGAAATCATTAGAAAAGAAATCTAAAATCCAAAATATCAACTTTTTTTTGATCAGTTGAAGACTTATTTTACTGATTCATCACATTTTGATGAATATAAACATGTTTTATTAGAATTTATTTTACTATTGAATTGGTTGAATATTGAAAAATTGTTACATAAGGTAAAGACACCCAGGAAATCATATTTCGAGTTGAAGAAGCATATAGTTCATGTAATCCAAGAATCATAAAAGAAAATTAGTTTTGGAATGAAAGAATGATACACATACACTAAAGGAATATGATAATGTTTACAAATATGGAAATTATTATTTAAATTCATGATATGTAAAGAAGAAATCTTTGGGGATATTCAATATACATGAATGGAATTGTTACAAACTTAGTTTATAATAAAGGTGATATACATTCAACTCATCCTTTTTGAGAATACAAATTATAATATATTTATATCAAAGATAAAATAATATTAAAATGAAGATAATTAAATTATTTTCCATTATTAACTCTTTTTATCTCATTACATGATTTTTTAATCATATGTAAGGGGATCTGAAAAAGATTAATATTTTAAGGAGAGTGACGAAAAATATGGTCATTTCACGAAGAATATACATCTGAAAATAGTGGAGAATAAAAAAGCAAAAATGTCAAAGTATATCATGAATAAAATGGAATTAATAAATAATTTTATACATTCTTCAAATCACAGAATATAGGTTTTACTAAAAGAAGAAATATAGGTTTTGTTCAAATGGAATGAATGATATTTATAGAATATAAATCTTCTTGTATCTATTGGAGGAAATATATTGGGGAAAATTCATATTCAGAATCCAAAATTATATAGAAAAATATATTATATGAATACTTATGAGATGTGTTACAATGAAACCTGTCATTTTAAATACCACGTGGTGTTTATCATTCCTTGAATTGTCAATGTCATGTGTGAAAATTTTGGGAATTTTGGCCAGATATCTATTTATTGGAACTTTCTGGACTACCCTTTCCATGGTAGAGTATATATGTGTTATAATAAATAAATAAGAAATATATATTTTTTTCAAAAAATTTAAAATGTCTAGATTTGTCTAATAATAATGGATCATAGAAAATTTCCAATATGGACGAAATTTATGATAATATGTTTTCTATTAAACAAAATAAAAATGCCATTTATAATAGTAATAATATTAAAGCTGTAAGAGATGAATATTCTAACTTATCCATCTCAAGTGATGTGGAGAATTCAAATTCATCTCATAATTAATTTAAGAAGCAATTGAAGGTCTTAAATATAATTGGTGATAACAGAAAAAATGTTCAAACTAGAAGAACATAGAGTTTGGTTACACCTAATTCATCATATTTATAGGTTGTATAAAAATATATTATGGATGTATTGGATCATCAAAAATGGATTGATTCCCTAAATTATGATTTTCTTAGGATTTCGAATAATGAGACATGATAACTTTTACACAAACCAAATTATCATGGCATGGATTGTTTGTAAAGTTACTGACAAGTTGAAGGTATTTATTTATATAAGACAATTTCTTAGGTATAAAGTCCTAAATAAATAATAAATGTTTTTATATTAATACAAAATAAATATAAATAATATTAAAATGGGTTTTAGTTGTATTTTATTAAAATATAAACCAATAGAGAATTTTATATTAAACTAGTGTGTGATTTCATTCATTGGAATTAAAAAATCATTCAAAGTATATTGAAGAAAGATTTGTACAGAAAGAAGAATTATTGAAGATATTTTTATTCTAAATTATATACTTTTCCGAATGTCACACCCTGACAACAAATACTCCTTTATTTTATTATTTTCTCGATGATGGATATTTTTGTTGAGGTTTGGGTTGAGTGACCAACAAAAGTTCTTGTCTTTTTGACGATATGGGTTACCTTTTATACCTATTATTTGTTATTCTTGTTGGGATTGAGATAATGTCTCATGATCGAGAGTTTGTGATGCCGATAGTGTCTTTATATTGTGTTTAAAACATTCAAGAACCAATTGGTTGACTTCCCCAGTGTTTGGGATGCAATTTGGGTGTTCTGGCCAATTTCTAGGGTTGCATAGTTTGAGCACGACTGAGAAAAACCATGTAACCTAATCGTGAGAAGTTTCATAAGTTTCCAGTATCCATCGCACGGTCTGTGAACGGTTTGACAAACCGTGTAACAAAACCATATAGACACTTGCATGCATTATAACAGTTGACGTGGAGCTCCGATTGTGGTGATTCCATGTCCAAAATGAAGCCATGTCTGTTGGACATCGACCATAGGAACCTCCCCCTCCTTCCTTCTTCTATATGCGGTGATTTTGGGACGATTAATCAAGAATGGTTGGTCTTTTTCAAGTTTCCTTCCTCAAATCTTCTCTCCTTCTTTTTCCCTCTTTATTCTTTGGCTTACTTTGGGTGTTTTTTTCCTTGGCCAAACCCTATTGTATAGGGTTTATGTTTAGTTTGTTTTTATTTGGATCTAGGGTGTGAAAAAGGTCTGTGGGGCGGTCTCTTCTCCCTTGAATTTTAGTTCCATTCACACATGGTTGAGGTATGTGTTTCAAACTCTTTCCTTTTAGGAACACTATGCATGAAAATGTGTATTTTAATATAATTTTTAAACTTATTTTTACCTCTAATATATCAATGTATTGATTTCAATGATGTCTTCATATTTGTAGAATTTCTTAAAAATAGGTTTTTAATGGTATTTCTGTGAAATAACTTGGTTTATTGCACCTAGTGTTATTGTTTAACACCTCATTGTTCACTAAAGGTAAATTGGGATTTTTTATGAAATGTTTAGCCTTGATTATGGTGGGATGGTTGTTTATTATTTGTGGTCTTGATTGGGTGTGTATTTTTTGGTAATTACTTATCTTTTTAAAAGTGTTAAAATGTTTTAAAAATGGTTTTATGGTTACAATGGGATTGTTTTATGTTCTTTGAAAAATGTGGATTTTTTATGTGACTTTAAAGAAAATGATTTAGTTTTGTGGAAGTAGTTTTTTGGTGCTCCATGAAATATTAATTTCCAAAATTCTTTTTTAAATGGATTCCCATTAGGGGATAAGCCTGTTTGGATTTTGGTGTGTGTGTTCTGGAAAAAGTTTGGATTGAGGGGTTATTGGGCATTTCATAGTTGATGATGGTTTTATAAATGAATTGGAAATGTTTTGGTAAATGAATTTTGTTGTGTAAACATAAATGTCCATTAGGAATTATACATTTAAAGGTGATGTTTTGTGTTGATTTTAGAAAAGAATTTTATTCGGAAAATGTGAATGCCCGGTTTGCAACATAAGGTGTTTTAAAAAATGGTTTGGGTGTTTAAGTGATTTGATTGACCTTTGGTATGTTTTTAATGTTTCATGTATTTTCTAAAATGTGGAAAGGATTTTTTAACAAATTTTTGAATAGGTGGTGCTCCTCATGGTATTTAATGTGATTTGTAAATGTTCCGGTTTGCTTAATTTCTCAAGAGTTGGTTTGTGATATGAAAGTGGTGGCTTATGAAATGAGATGATTGGTGTGGTTGTTAAATTATGTATGTGGTAACATGTGATGTGTGAAATTTGATTGAGCACAAAATGGGAAGCATGGGTATCTCGGTTGGCTGACTTGTACTAGTATGCTTGTAATCCTATGGGGGTTGGACACAATTTCGCATGGAAGGGTTGATGATGACAACACTAACTAAACTATGATGATGATGTCGGGGACCACTATTTTATGGGTATGTTCCATACTAGTGTCTCGTTCATGAGAAATGATGTTTTTACGGTTACATTTCACCAAGATACGAGGTACATGGGGCTCATACCTTGATACTTCCTAGTGGTGTTCCCACGACTAGTACTCAATGATTATATTACACCTCCCGTCGACATACGGTAGGTTGGGTTGGTAATTTTAAAATGAAGTTTTATGTATTTAATGTTACATTCATTGAAATTGTTTTTGATTTAATATTGTTCCATTGAAAATTTTTACTAGTAATTTCTAGTTTGGGTTTCGGATATAAAATTATTGTTTTCAGGAAAAATGCATGGTGGCAAGTGTTGGCCTATGAAATAAGAAATTAATGGATGTTTAATAAAATGGGAAAAACATATGTTTATTAATGTATTTAAAACTATTGTTAATGGAATGTTTTGGGATATGAAACACTTCGAATCTGTTTTGATTGCCTACTGTGCTGTTAGCACACACCCGACTATACCAATCGATGTCGGTAGACCCGAGCTGTTTTGCAGGTTTAGGTTTTAATCACATTTTTATAGTTCAAGTTATATCTTGGAGTAGGGTGGTCTTATTGTTGGAGGTGACCAGGAGGTCACGTAGAGATTGTGTTAGTAGTTGGTTGTTTTAGTTTATCGTATCTCCTGGTTCATTTAGTGTATGTTTTATTTTGTTGTATTCGTATTGGACCAGATTTTTATTTTATTATGATTCAGTTGTGGTATGGTCTGCTCCCTTTTGAATGTTGTATTATTTTATCCTATTATTTTTTGGCTAAATCATTCCCACTTGTTTTATTTTCATGGCATACACTTGTTGCTAGCCTCGGGGGATCGAGAACGCCCTTCAGGCCTTGTTGCACACCAGGATGGGTGTTGGGTCAGATGGAATTCGATCTTGTTTCATGAAAAAATGTTATCAAAGGAGGTTATAATTATTTGGGGTCTCCGGTAGATGAAGACTAAGGTTTTCGGGACTTAGGAGGTAGGTGCAGGAAGGGCGTCATGAACTGTTGGTCATTCTAAACCTCAAGTCACCAGGGGAATTCTAGGGTTGAGCCGTCTGTCTTTTGTTGTTTTGGAATTGATGGATGACAATGTAGGTGAGTCAGGTTATGTTGTGGCCTTACGTGGGGTGGTGACCCATGTGATGTTCATGTTCCTGATTCAAGGCCATCATAATGTTATTCCTTACATGGGTCATGACTAACCACTATGCTTTTGGTCTACGCATTGTAACAATTCTCTCATTCTGCTGGTCCATTGTTGGTTGGGTTTCATTTTGGTTTCATTTTTCGTATGTGTATACAGATAATTAAAGTGTATTTTTCAATGAAAATGGACTTAAAAATGGAAGTGTTTTCCCTGAAATGGGTTTAAATTGTGAAAGTGGTTTTTTCAAAAATTGAGAGTGATTTGGGTTTTATAATGTTAATGGATTGTGTCCATTGGTATTACTTATTGATATTGACATGTGTGTTGGTATGTGAGTGAAGTGCGTGTTTGCACGTGAGGATGAAAATGGATGGACGCACATGTAATAGTTCATGGGATACCATGGGTTGTGTTTTTGAATTAATGGATTATCATGGATTTCTTAAAGAGGATTGGAATCAAAAAATTATTTTGGGAATTTTTTTTTCTTGAAAAATGGGATATTGGTATTTATGAATTAGCCTTGGAAGAAGGTTGTTTTGAATTTTAAAAGGAAAATTATGGTTTTTGAAAAAATATCTTATGGTGGTGTTTGTTTTAACTTGGATTTTGAGCCATTTTATTTTTGTTTTAGGTGTTACTCTTTGTTTGTGCCTCAGTTTGATGTTGGATTTTTTTCTTCCATTTTCATGTTGTTCAAAAAATGCCGCCCAGAAAGGTCCCCATAGTTTGTAATGAGTAATGCCTGGTTCCTTTTCCATCACAAGTTTTTTATATTTTCTATGGTTATCAAGGTTCGCTGGAGGATATGGAGTAGCTTGAGGAAGTCGAGCATGTCTTTAAGTCATTGGTATCTAATGATGTTGTTAGATTCTATGTAGTTCGATTATCTTTTGAGGGTCCAGACTTGGACTAGTGGGGGTTGGTTTACACATCATTGATGGATGGTGGGATTTCATGGGAGGTTTTTATGGCCACATTCACCCAATGGTTCATATCAGAGGTGGGGAAGTATAGATGGGTGGTGGAGCTATAGGATTTTTGGTATGGCCATCAATCCGTAATGTCTTATGTTGAAAATTTTAGAGAGCTAGTTCCATTATCTTTGCAAGTAGCATCGGAGGATCATATGAAGGCCCCTATATTTGTTTGGGTTCTTCATCCGAAAATTACAGAGAGAGTGATATAATCTGGTGAAACCTATTTCGATAGGTTGGTGGATGAGGCATTAATGGATGAGCTGGTTTTTGGGGTCAGCCAGTGGTTGTTGGTTCTCGTAAAGGTTCCCCATCTGGTGAGTAGGGT
Source organism: Viscum album (assembly GCA_963277665.1). Lineage (NCBI taxonomy): Eukaryota > Viridiplantae > Streptophyta > Magnoliopsida > Santalales > Viscaceae > Viscum > Viscum album. The sequence goes on along the minus strand of OY728137.1, from coordinate 1,698,654,755 downwards.
GTCCTAGGGGAATCAGATTCTAAAAATCATTCTCTGTTGGCTCTAACTTTCAGTTCATGTTACCTTTTACTTATATGTTTCCAGTGTGGCCGGTTTGGTCACTCAATGATGTCTTGTCGTATTCCTTTGAATACTTGTCATTGTTGTGGCCATCCGGGCCATTTGAATAAGTTTTATAGGGGGTGTTGTCTAAAAAGGATATCTTAATTGGAGGATGTGTTGCCTGACTGTGAGGCAGGAGATGCTTCAGCAATCAGAGCCCCAACCACAGGTCTTGGGGTGAAGCTCGCGCATATTCAGGAATGAGAAGGGGGTGTGAAACCCAACCTAGAATTGTATTTTGAGTTAGGATGGAGATGATTAACATATCCTTATTATTTTTTACATGATTTGGTATGTTAACCTTTTTAGGAAATGGTGAGATGAATTAGATCTTTTGTAACCCAAGAGGTTGAGTCTATCTAATTGTGGACTTTGAAATTTTCATTATCCTATGAATGTGTCATGCCTTCATGTAGGTCGGTTGAAGTATTATCTTTTGGTAGTGCTCACTTGGAGATTCTTGAGTTCTGTATAATTGGTTTATTGTGTGTTTGGTTTGTTTGGTAGGGTCCATATTTTAGTGGTGGTAGTTTCCATCTTGAGTACGGAAGATCAGGTTTGACCCCTATCGAGGTTTTTGTATTTTTGGAGTTTTAATGAGATTTTTCCAAGTAAAGAATGGTTATCGAAAGGCTAGTAGAAACCATGCATCCCCAGCCAGGTGGATAGAATAAACTGCATGGCTAGCGCACGACAGTGCGGTAGGTCTCATAACCATGTGTCTTTCTGTCATTTTTTGGGTAAATGAATTGGAACGGTTGGCATACAGTTTTGAATATGTGTGGCCAAGTCGTGTGGGGTTCCCCTTCAATCCAGTAGTTCGCATATGGTTGGAGAACAATTTGGTTAACTGTGTGTCCAAACCATGTGACATGTACGACAATTTTAAATATTGAAATCCCTTTTTCCTAGTTGTAGTGTGGGTGTTGTTTGGGGTTTAATAGTTTATCATATTAGTTGAGTTCTTGTGGTGGGGAGAACCTTCTCATGTTCCACCCTCATCCTCATCCATGTGTTGTGGTTTCTTCATAATTGGTCGAGTGTGACTTTTGGAGTGAATAATCATCCCAATGATCATGGTTTCCACATGGTTTTATTTCGGTTATGGACATGATCTTTGGTTTACTTTTGGATGGGTGACTTTCTAGGGGTAGAAAGTGTCTGTGGTGGGGAGAATAGTCACTCCCCGACCACATATACTCTCTTATTTTATTCTTTCGTCGATGTTGGATCTTTTGGTTGATGTTTGGGTTGAGTTACCAACAAAAGACATTGTGTTTTTATAGTTTTGGGTTTCCTTTTATACCTGTTATTAGTTATTCTTGTTGGGATTGATATAATGTTTCATGTTGGAGAGTTTGTGATGTCTTCAGTGATTCTATGTTGTCTTTAAAGCATTCAAGGACCAATGGTTGGACTTACCTAGTGTTTGGGATGTAATTTGGGAGATTTTGGCCAATTTTTGGTGTTACAGGGTTTGAGAACAGCCTAGAAACACCGTGCAACCAAACCATGTGAAGATGAAAAAGTTTCTAGTATCCCTCGCACAGTCTTCGCAAAATTTGACAAACAGTGCATTAGAACTGTGAAGCCTCTTGCGGGCTTTATAACTTTGATGTAGAGCTCTGATTGGGGTGATTCCACCTATATAATGTAGCCCTATCTGTTCGTCGTCGACCAATGGAGCCTCCCCCTACTTCTTGATTTATTTGGGGCTATTTTGGGGAAATTTATCAAGAAAGGTTGGCGGTTCTTCATGTTTTCCTCATCAAATATTCTCTCCTTCTCTTTCCCTCTTTGTTCTTAGGTTTCCATTATGAGTAATCTTCCATGGCCAAACCCTAATGTCTAGGGTTTATATTTGGTTTGTTTGTCTTTGGATCTAGGGTTTGAAAATTGTCGGTGGATCATAGATCTGTCCTCTATTGATTTTTTGTTCCATTCGCACAATGTTGAGGTAATAGTTTCTATATTTTTCCTTTTTGGAACACTCCACATGCACGTGTGTGTATTAATTTAATTTTTAAATGTCTTTAGCACCTCTAATATATATATGGATTGATGCAAATGATGTATTCGTATTTCTATAATTTACTAATAATTGATTTTCAAAGGGATTTGTGTGAAATACCTAGGTTTATTACACCTAGGGTTGTTATTTAAAACCTCATTGTTATTTATAGTTAAATTTAGGGGATTTATTAAATGTTTAGCCTTGATTAGGGTGGGATGGTTGTTTATTATTTGTGATCTTAATTTGGTGTTTATGGTTTGGTAATTATTTATCTTTTTATGTTTTAAAATGTAGTAAAAAGGGTTTTATGGATGTAATGGGATTGTTTTATGTTCTTTGAATAATGTGGATGGTTAGATGTGGTTTTAATGAAAATGATTGGTTTTGTGGAGGTGGTTTTTGGGTGTTTATTTGAAATATTAGTTTCCTAAATTGTGTTTCAAATGGAACCCCATGGTGGGATAATCCCATTTGGATTTTGGTTTGTGTGTTTTGTAAAATGTTTGGCATGTGGGGTTGTTTGGAATTTTACACATGATGCTGGTTTTTGAAATTATTTGGAAACATCATCGTAAATGCATTTGGTTATGTAGAGATAAAGACCCATTTGTAATTGTACCTTTAAAGGTGATGTTTTGTGTTGATTTTAGAAAATAATGTGACTTGGAAAATGTGAATGCCCAGTTGGAAACATAAGGTGTTATAAAAGATGGTTTGAATGCTTAAGTGATGTTATGGCCCGTTTGGCATGTTTTTAGTGCTTCGTGATTTTTAGAAAATGCTGAAAGGATTGTTTAGACAATTTTTGAAGTGGTGGGGTTTCTCATAGGTTTTTAAGATATTTGGAAATGTTTTGTATTGCATAATTTCTCAAGAGTGGGTTTGTGATGTGAAAGTGGTGGCTTATGAACTGATATGATCAGTGTGGTTGATAAATGGTGTATGTGGTAACATGTGATGTGTGAAATTTGATTGAGGACCAAATGGGAAGCATGTGTATCTAGGTGGGAAGACTTGTACTAGTATGATAGTGATCCTATGGGGTTTGGCCCCTGTTTGACATTGCAATTTTGATGATGGAAAATCTAACTAAACTATGATGATAATGATGGGGACCACAAGGTTATGTGTATGTTTTCTACTAGTTTCTCATGCATGACAAATGACTTTGTTATGGTTACTTTTCACCGAGATACGGGGTACATGAGGCACAAAACAAGCTAGTGCCAAAGGGAGTTCCCATGACCAGTCCTCAATGATTATATTGCACCTCCCGTCGTCATACGGTAGGTTGTGTTGGAATGATTAAATGTAAGTGTATTGTATTTAATGTTACATTCATTAAAATTGTTTTCCATTTTATGTTGTTCCATTGAAAATATTTTATAGTAATGTCTGGGATGGGTTTTTATTATAAAATGATTGTTTTCTTGAAATATACATTGTGACATGTGTTTTCTTTTGAAATAGGAATTTAATTGCTGTTTAATAAAATGTGAAAAAAACTATTTTTATGATTGTATTTCAAAATACTGTAAATGGACTATTTTGGGAAAGGAAACACTTGAAATCTATGGTGATTGCCTACTGAGCATTAATCTCACACCCTACCTATACCACTTGGTGTCGGTAGACCCAATCTATTTTTTAGGTTTAGGTTTTGATCATTTTTTTCTAGTTCGTGTTATCTCTTGGAGTAGGATGGTATTGGGGTTGGAGTTGACAAGGAGGTCACATGGAGATTTTGTTAGTAGTTGGTTGTTTTATTTTATCATTTCACCTAGTCCATTCAGTGTTAGATTTATATAGTTTAATTCATATTAGACCATATTTTTATTTTATTGAGATTTAGTTGTGATTAGCTCTGTTTCATTTTCAATGTTGTATTTTTTATCCTATTATTATTGGGCTAAATCATACCCTCTTGTTTTATTTTGTTGTCAGGAACTTTTTGCCAGCCCATGAGGATCGGGAACGCCCTTCGAGCCATGTTGCCAACCAAGTTGGGTGTCGGGTCAGATGGAATTCCATCTTGGTTCGTGAAATTGGAAGTGTTTAATTTTAATAAATAAATAGTTTATAGTAAATTATACATATAATAAAATCAATAGAATTACATCATTTTGATTTCATATGATGATTACATTATATTTTCAGGAAATGATGGATGAACATGTGAAATGTTTAATGAGGATATTAAAAAGGTATTTGAAATGTCTATAATTAGAGATATGAAATAAATTATTGAATTAAAAATCTATCAAATGTAATGAATTATATATTCTATCTCAAAATAGGTGTGTTTGAATCATTTGGAGATGTTCAACATTGAATATTAAATTCTTATTTTGAAAAACAAATTTGTGGGAACAATGCTTGAAAAAGATGGAAAATGAAATAAGGTTGATCATAAAGAGTTATGAATTTTTTTAGAATTATTTATATCTAATAGATTCATGTACAAATATTTTATATGTTTTTACACATTATTACAGTTATAATTTTAACCTAAATAATCACATCCTATAGATAGAAAAATAATACTCATATATATAAGGGAAAATGGATTATAGGTTGAAATATGACATTAGTGGGAAGATTTTACTATTTGGTTATAGAGATACATCTTATATAGAAAGTGTTGAAGTGAGAAGATTTTCTTCTGGTGGGTTTTTAATATTAAGATGTGTTGACTACTATACAAAAAAAATTAGTGACCTTACTTATGAATGGTGTTTAGTATGTTGTTTTTACATAAGATACAACCCAATTTATATGGATGAAGTCATAATTGGAATATTTTTTGGGTGATGTGAAATTTCCCATTTTCTTGTGTTGTGATGATAAAATATTTTAAATAAAAATATAAATCTAAAACAACATCATCATTCCAAGAAATTTCATTTTAAATATCACTTTCTCAAACAACATGTTGAATGAAATAAACATAAATTTGATTTTGATCATACCATGTTGAAAGACAAATATATTATCACTAAACTTTTACAGAAGGAAACGTTCAATAATTTGAGTCTAAACATGGGTTTACAACCTCACCCACATCCTGATTATGGTATGTGATATTATTCCCATCTCGCATCTTTTCAATGAATAGTGTAGTAAAATGGAGAGAAAAATTATTTAACATAAATATATCCATTGGTATGTAATTTAACTTTTGAAGGAGATAATATATTTTTGACGATTTATTAAAATGGGTTATCCATGATTTTAGTGTATGTGATCTATTTTAATTGTTTGTTGAAGTGGATGTAATAATTTTTTCTTACAGGTTCATAATATGTGAGAGAAAAATGAAATTGGAATGTGAAATTTGATGTGTTTCTAATAGATTTATATGAATGAGAGGTGTTTAAGAAAGGTACCTTAACACACAAATATTGAAAGATATGGTATTATTGTTCAATATTTCATGTTTCTTGCATTTATTTCACTAATGTATGATTAGAATTATTGAATAAGAAATTCATTTTTTCCTTGTATTAGTTATTTATGTTCCATGGTTGAAAAAAACAAAGTTGGATATCTTTTTTTCCAATATTCTTTGAGGAGATGTTCTTATAATAAAATTTATATTTGGTTCGCTATGAAAGAAGAATGATAGACTGAGTGTTTTCTTTTGTTGTTCAATTTAAAGAATATAACATTGTTGAGAACATAAATTAGATGTATTTTTTGAGTTAATAAGAAAATAATATGTATTATAGTGGATGGAGTTCAATGGATCAAGTACAATATAAAGAATTTACTGGTATGATGTTATGAGAAGAAGTGTGGTGCTATATTTTTATCAAAGAATTTTTATTATTTCTATTATATATATATTTCTCTAAGTAAAAATGGGATATTATTTTTTGATCTTCATTGTTCAAAATATAATTACTACTGTAGGTTTTCATGATCAAGGATTGACATCCAAAATGGGGGTTTTAGGTACAATTATTAAATGAAAATTCAATGAAGTGTGTTGGAGTGTGGTTATCGAATCGATTATATGTTACAAATTGTTATCAAAAAGACATTTATAATGTATTTAAATTAGAATAATATTGAAGAAGTGTTTATTAGTGGCATCTAGGAAATTTTACCTAATGTAGGGAATCATATAGACTCTTGAAAATTTATTCATTGTTATTCATTGGTCATATAATGCTTCTAAGTTCGTTAGAAAAATGGATGTGTGAAGGCTCATCATATAGAAAAATAAAATGTCATATTTTTTTGTTAAATTGATGATTCTTTTGAAAATTCAGATGACTTTTTTTCTTATTTATAGGCATTATTCAATGAACTTGTAAAAGTATTTTGATTCATAGTTACAATTTCATAGGTGGATACTATAGAATTTTTCATGTCATTAGAAAGAAGTCTCCATATGAAGTCATAATTTTTTTAAATGTTCATAAAATAGAGGTTTACTATAAATGGAAAGAAATGGAGGTTTTTTTATATAATTAATTGTTTGAAGGAAGAGTCATGTGAATGGTTTTTGATGTGTTAATATAGAGTTATGAAATAATACTTAATGGTGTTTTCACTATACATAATATCTATTACTATGTTCTATCTAAAGAATTTTTAGAATAACATTATGATGATTCGAAAACTATTTAGTATGTAGATTCTGATATTGACATTAAATGATTCAATAATTATTAATGAAAATTATTCTCATCTATATTTAAATAATATTGAAATTAGTCAGTCAACAAATTTATTGACTGAGATGATTCAATTTTTAAGAAGATTATTTTAATTTCAAGTTCATACTCCTCCCTCATGTTTTGAGGAAGTGATAACAACCTAAATGGGGTTGATGAAAGTAACAAATCTATCTGACTAACTATTAAATGTATAGTTGGACACATCATCACAAGACATCATGCCCACCTTCGCATATACAAGAGGCTACTGACTAGTAGAGAGGGTTTGATTGTGATACTGTGGGGAGACTATAATGTCATTTTTGGAGTTTCTTGGTAGTGTAAAAAAAAAGTCATTAAATAATGTATGAATTATAAGTGAATAACAAGAAATATATGAAAAATCTAATTTTTAATAATAATTTTAAATGCCAAATATAAATCCATGGATGCATCAATGAGTGTTTCTATATTAACTATGGATTTACACTATAGATATTGATTCAATATAGTATAATAGAAATAAAAAATGAAAAAATATCATTTGAATAACTCCACACACATCAGAAACTCTTCCATATTCCTATGCTCTTAACTCCCATGTATATACATGACAACACAAGAACAATATAAAGTAAATACATACATGATCTATGGTCGGGTACCCTAGTGTAATGGAAAAATTAGCAGCGTATGAGATATATTCAGTAAGGAATTAAAAATAAATTAAAATGATAAATCAAATCTATGAGTATCAAATACATATATGAATACATACATTATAAAAAATAATATAAATAAATAATCAAATATGTGTAAGAAGTTGGGAATCTTCTTCTCATGGACATACGGTTGACCATAATTCCTTTTTCCTAAGATAGAATGCCTCTAAACTATGGTCTAATATCATGAGATAGAATAATCCCTAAGAAAGTGTATTGACTTGGTAGATGCCTCCCATGATAACTGATATGAACTATTATTCATCCATAATAATGTAATCATTATAGTTCAATAAGAGACACCCTGACCCCATCCATGATAAAAATAATACAGAATACCACATATCACCCCTGGGGAACAATAAATAATCAATTACATAGGAGTACATACAAGTTGATCTGAATATGTAATCATATGTATCAATCATAGTATAGGGTTAATGAAAACCCTCTAAGCATGTCCTTAATATCTCACGTAGGGGTCGAGTATTAATCATGTGTTAGTATAACTATATGGAAACCAAGAACATATACAATGTCTTACATAGGGAACTGGTATCACTCATATGTAAGTAGGAAAAATCTATGGTGAAACCATCCATGGTATATCATGCATCACCCATGGCATGTCGTAACTCAATAAACCTATGAGCCCGTCTTTGGCATCCAATAAATAGAGACCCGTGTATTATGCAAAGTATATATAATCTCTAATACCCTATGATCATGACCAAGGAATTATATAAATATAAAATGAGTACATCTAAAGGTGTATTATAATTTATTTCATAATATAAATTAACTAAGTAAAAGGCCATGTTCATTACCATTCCACATCATAAGACAAGTATACTCCAAGAGGTCCACTAGAATTTACCACATCCATTTAAATAATAACATTTCCTCACCCATATCACATAATTTAATTAATATAGAGGTCCTTTATATTATTTAGGATAATCAATAATGTAATCAATATTATAATGTTTGGTGGTATTCCGATGGAATAGAAAAGTTAAAATAAAATAGGTAGTAAATATTTAATGCTAAAAAAATACCTAACCCAATTCATCAACATAACTTAATAAATAATGTTTCCAACTCTCCTTATGTTTTGGTTGGTCACTCGATGGTAATATAGTTGGGGTGTCACATCCTACCACATTCTAATTAAGTAACATGTTTTCGTTTTATTAGACAACGAAAGTCAATGAGGTGCTTTATTATAAAATAATTAATAATTAAAGGGGATTCATGGTAAAGACCCATTAGGTGTGGCTACATATCACGGTCCATGACCTTTAACAATTATAATATGACATGAAATGATAATATAATTAAGGAACAATATTTGGAATCAATTTTTAAACAATTAAATCTAATCGCACAAACATACCATTGGACGACATATTGATATAAATAACAAGGATAACATTTTACAGTAAAAATTTATATACCACCTAACATGTGTGTAAAATGATACACATGTGCAATATTGACGATTGATTTGGTTATATTCTAGGGAATTTGACAAAACATGTTAACACTCAAAAAAATTAGGCGAAATATCTTACACAAAAATATAGTTGAAGAAGGTAAGAGTAAAAAATAATGGAATAGAGACGATTCAATCCCTTACCCACAGCTATCCAATGCATCAGACAGAGGTTGAACTAAGTCCGAATGAAGAAAGGGAATTCATACCTAGAAGAAGGTAGGAGGATAAATCACGTGAGGTTGTTGTGTGTGGGTAATAGATGATGAAACAAGAGAATTAACAAAATATAAATAGAGAGAAAATGAGTAATTTCAATCCCATTTAATGATGTGTATGGTTTGTCTACACTTTTGGTCAAACTACGCACTAACAATGTGATAAACACAGGCCAGGGAAGGAATGTTCATGGGATAACTATAGGATTGGATAACCATGAACATTACATGTTAAAGTCTTATATAAATATCCTATAGTGATCCACACATTGTGTGGCCTAGTGTTCACATGACACCCTCATTTATCACAAATAGGATGCAGAATTTAATCTGGTGGGATGCATAGTTTTAGAGAAACCATGTACCCTTAATTTCCCACCCGAAAATTAGTTTCTAAGTCCTCAAATTCAATGGGATACTAATGAAACCTCAAAAGAAATCAAACAGGTCAAAAAACAACACATTTATGTTTTTTGAAGATCATATTCTCATTATGAATCTTTGTTCAAAGAACAACCCGTCCACCAAATGTTAAAATTCAAAATCCCATAATATTATACCTGGTCCACAGAAGAGGAATTATACAACCTCCTCAACTTAAAACATCTCAACCATGAGAATCCACGAGAAAAAATTAAACCAGACATACTCAGATAATGATTTTTCATTTAAACTACAATGTTTTGTTCCCAAATCTCTAATGAACTTCTATGAACTAGTTTAGTCATATAGTGTATATGTTGTTCTAACATGTTCCAAAGCTCATACATAAAACTAGACCATTGAGTTAACACTCACCTGATCCCCTCATACCAAATACAAAATCAAATCATCATCTCTTGACTTTACAAGCCCGTGGAATTTACAACATATGGGTTCAGGCAATTAACATCCAATACCATTAAGTAATTTACCACCATTACAATAGACTAAATATACATGCTCTAAGATTCCTAATAATTCTTATAGAATGATTATCATTTTGAATTAATGATCGACTCCCAATCAACCCCATTTATTCAGGTCTAGGTGTATTTTTATTTGAAAAAATTCCAAACCACATCACACTCATCTAATCTTGAAGGAATTTTAAAAGTTATTCCATATCAACCAAATATTACAATGGATAGATATATCATGTTGAACCATCTCTAGTTGACTTCCATCAAACAGTTGGCTAAGACATCGAGTGGATTCAATAGTTAAATTTTGATGCCTTTAAATGAGGAAACTGTGTGATTTTCTATGATAACACTTAGCAAAGCCTATAACTGATTTCAAGAGACATATAAAGATAAAACCTCCATTTATGTTGTCATTACCTTGCACGAATATAGTTTATACACATTTTACTACACAATATGATCATTACCGAATGAATCATTCCATTCAAGCTAGGCTAAAGACCTGGGTAAAATCAGAATCACAAACAAGATCCCAATAAAACCATCCAAGGAATCCAATACTCTAGTTCTATGAGTAATATATTTTTATATTCCTAAAACATACAATCATAAAAAAACTGGATGATCCCAAATTGCAATCTACCTGGTTATTGGGATATAAAATACTCATTTTCAACAGTACATCCAAGGTGTTCCGAATTGGGAACCCATGTATCACTCAAGGCTAATCATTACTTCACAAGTGATTAACATTATCAGAATATAACATTCCAAGAATTTATTTACCAAATGAAATAACATTAATTATAGTTCGGCATATAACTGATTATCTCCTAGTGTATCCAAGATGATTTTAATATATTGTAAAAAATCATCTCAAATATAAGAGTAAACTAAGAGGATATCATGAATTATCAATAAAACCGAAGAAACTCCCTACATATCAATTATGATATTCATGATAAGGTTATGTACCAACCATACAAAACCCCATATGATAAGAATAGAAAAACCACATATGGTTTAATCTCTTCAAAAGCGATCAACTAACCCTACCGAAATGTCGTCATTAACCGACTCTAATGCCTTAATCATGTGATGCATCCTTCATTTTCTCTGTCATAACAACCCATGTTCATCAATAACTAACTGTGTCAAAAAAAAATATTTTTACTTCCAATCATTGTATCATCTGGATACATATCAAGAACTGAAAGATCTGAAAGTGTACCATCCTCATAGGAATATAATGAAAAATCAACCATTTAAAAATAGGCTTTCTTAGTCATTCCCCTTATACATATAAAGACATGTTTTACCTAAATTTTCATGATATTACCCACCATAGGAGTGTTCTTATGATCATATTTCATATGAAAGCGGACTTGTCCTATGATACCTAAACCATTGACCACTAATTTGGCCCCTAAACATTTCCAACATCCATATAATAAGTTTTGAAATGAAAAACTAGAAATACTTCCTCTAAAAAGAATGATACAACATATTCAACTTCTAAAATACATGTTAAATCCTGATAGAGTCTCGTACATGGGCACCATAGAATTAGGATTAATATCCAAACAAATGACAAATGTTCCAAAACACCTTACCCCTTTATAACATTATCCTATAAATTAGGACATGTTTGATTTTATTTAATTCCAAGGTCAATAAACCATAGAGATAAATAGTTATCAAATCATAAATAATCAATGATCAAACAATTACTATTGTACTCACACAGTTCATTGAACTATCTGGAAACTGTAGGGTTACCCTGTGTATCAATTCATACCACCCCGAGATTTCATAAAAAGAGTGACACATCAATGATGTTTTCCATGGTCTTATCAACCATATGAATCCCAATATCTAATTGAATAAAAATACTATCCGAAATTCTTTGTATCCCTTATTATTTTTAAACATTATGAAGATCTTCTGAGTCACCTAAAGTTATGGAGGAATAAGAAGTAGGGTCACATGACCTACTATGCAGTTGACCATTCCATGGGCATGTTTAACCTAGTGACATGGATCATTATTAGAAACTCATGCCTATAGAAATGGTGAAAGTATTTGAAAACCACACATTAATCCAAGGGTTTCTTTTCAAAATATAAGAGTCATACTAGGGAAAAATTCCACCCAAATGACACCACACATCCGAATGTTTTATAATAAATTTTCAATATTTCAAGGTTCTAAGTGAGCTACCAACATAGGGATACCCCTAACCGATACATAAAGATTATACCCTACAAGGGGGTTCGTGCCTAATAGGACTCTAGTATTAATGTCATATCATTTATGTTTGATCTATATAATAATGACTGTATAGAAAAGATTGATTCAAATTTACTATAGAAATCCTAGAGAGAACATTTAACTACCGATACATGAGGGTTGAAATGAATACACTACCTAAGGATCCATTTTAGTTCACTACCTTTATTCAAATTTAATTTTTTAATTATTTTGAAGGACCATCCTTTTAATGAGTTCCAAGCATAAAAAATAAGTTAAAATTTCATGGTACAATATTTAGTTAGTACTACCAAGGAACATAGACAGGTTGTATTAAAATTTGTTGAATGAATTTATTATTAAACAGGAAGTCTATAATTTTTTGTCTTTCTCTATTATATCACAATTTTCAAACATATATTATTTAGTTATAAGATTTGACATTTTAATTAGGTAAAAAAATTTCAATTCAAATATATAGTGGAAAACACCCATTAGGATGAAATTAAAATCTTAAATAAATAGTTCCAAATATAAGATCATCATAAAATCATGCTACATATTTATTATAGATTGAAAAGTGAACTGGCCCAGTAATAATCCACCATACATCCATATGTGAATCCATATAGGTGAATGTGGAAAATTTAAATAACCATCCCCATATAACGTAAACATATCCCAATGGGATTAATTACAAGGTAAAATAAAGTATAATAACCCTACTAGATTCCCATTAGATCTATCTTAGCTCCATAAACCACAATAGTTAATTACATTATTAATTTTTCAACACCCTTAGCTGGCTAACACAAATGAAACATGTCCTAGTTGACCCACTTGAGTCCATTTGTGTAATAAGAAAATTTATACTTAGGGGTCCTCATGCCCAAGATAAAGAGTCACAATACTTTATAAGGCAAAACACCTAATATTTAAAACCAAATCTACAAAATTTGTATTTACAAAAAAGTTTCTAGGTATATAAATATCAAAAAAATTTTACCAATTTTTTTGGGTTACCATATGTAAATTTTTAATGTTGTCATACATATAAATAATTGAAAACTAGATCCAATGTATTCTAAACAAATATGTCTCATCCTATGAAGCAAATGGTTAATGGATTAAACATATAATAGATGATTAGTTATGCTATCACAAGCAATATATGTGGTAATAACCATTTAGGTTGACTCTGAAACATAAATACACTTAATTTTTTTGAAAATTATTTCTAGGAATAGTATCAAAAGTAGTAAATAAAAGGATGAAATTATAAATAAAAAACATGTCAATTATACATGGAAACAACTATGAAATATTGAATACACTCGATCATAGTGATAAAATATTCCAATAATCACAAAATCATGGAAACAAATTACATAAGAAGAGTATGTATATAAAAATGTTAATAATGACACTAAAATTATAGAACAACATTGTACATAAAGTAGGGATAAATAAATCCTTGGAGCATGTAAAATCCTAATCATGATACTAAAATACAATACAATAAATATAATAAGAAGTAAATAAATGAAACCTACATAGAATTGAATATGCATGGAATGTGAATCCCTATGTGCATTGAAGGATGCAATTAATGATATTTTCGTTCCACACTTGGACAAGGGTAAAATTCAATAAATGTTATAAATAAAAAAGTATATTGAATTAAACTAGTTACTAAAGGTGAAATCATGACCAACTATAACAAAAAAACAACAAGAATCATAATCCCATACCTATCCACTTAAATATTTCCATGTGTGTCAGTTGATCACTCAAACACATCAAAATTTACAAGAACTAACACATTCTTAATATCTTATATACTAACCCAAAAATGTATTTCATAGGAAAATATACATCTGATACCACCTAGTAATGTCCTGAAATAACTGAAATGAAAGCTGTATCTAGACCAGTCATCACATGCATTCATGTATGCCTCCCCAGGTGCTAGAGGATTTGACTAGTAGTGAGGGTCTGATGGTTGTATGGTGCGGAGACAATACCCTCATTATCCAAGTTGCATAGAAGTGTAATAAATAGTAAATAATCCACTAAATAGTGGAAGCAGTTTAAGTAAATTAAAATGCAGTGGAAGATAAATATAATGACTAAATATTAATGGAAAACACAAAATATACAACAATTAATGAATTTTATTGTTATTGTTGAGTAACTACAATAGTAAATTAGAATAGGTGATACAATACAGTATAATATTAATAAATAAATTACCATATCATCCTGGTACAACTCAATTAGAATTGTGACCTCTACAAATGTCATTTTTTACAAACTCACATGTATATTCATGTAATCATAAGAAAAATCCAATGGAACTATGAACATGGGGTCTTCATGGTAACCTGGTGTAATGGAATCTTTAAAATAGTGTGAGATATACCCACATAGCCAAAAAAATTGTTTCCCCTGATAAATCTAGTATGTGTGATTAAAATACATCCATGTGTAGGAATATTAAGTAATCAAAAGATAATTAAATAAATAAATAAGTGTAATAAGTAAAACTCAGGTTGCTAATGGATCCCTTTCCGATTGTACCCTTTTTGGCCTAATACATGTTGCCTCTAAAGTAGGGAAAAACTATATAGATATAACATTGGAGAAAAAAAAATCATCATAAATCTAGTATCAATAGATAGAACGAACCCAAAAAATGTGTTTTGGCTTCGCAGACACATTCCTCAATAACAGATATTCACTGTTAGTCTTTAATAATAATGTGATTATTAGAGTTCTATAAAATGAAACCTTACGTTGTAAAATTATTTCCAATAAGGAATCCCAAGAATCACTTCAGGTGAACTATAAATATAAAATACAAAATGATTATTTACAATGAAATGTATAAATGGACTCCCAAGTTTCAGTCCTAACATAGTTTCAAAAGAAACCTTTGATTCCATCCCTAGTATCACATGTAGGGTACCTAGTATCACTCACATCCTGGTATAACCATTTAGCCACTGAGAAAATCAACAATGTCTCCACCAGGGAAAAATTTTCAAACAAATTTAGTTAGAAAAAACACATTATGGTCGCATCCATGGAATACGAGGTATTGCCAATGGTATTCAAAAATTTATATAACCTACGAAACCATCCTGAGTATCCCATAAATGGAATCCGATTTATCTGGAAACATACATATAACTGATAACATCATATGATCCCATCCAAGGTGATTCGTAAATGTACCATATGTATCTCTCAAATAATATTTCATTTTATTTAATAATATAAATTCACAAATTAAATAATTAAAATCATTAACGTGCCATATCATAAGACGAGAATACTCTAATAGGTCCAGTAACATTTACCAGTTCCATTTAATGAATAATATGGCTAGTCCCATAACACAACATTTAATTTATTAGGTTTCCCTATCGATTATTATGGAATTTAAAGAATTTAATAGATTTATTAGGGCTTGGTGGACTACTGAAGGAATATAACACCTTGCATCCAAGTAGCGGTAAATAGTTCATTCTATGAATAATACCACAGTCAATTTATTAACTTAAATAAATAAAATAACGTTCTATATTTCCATAGATAGTGGTTAGTTCACTAGGAGGTAATATATTGGGTTGTCACATCCTACCACATTCAACTTTTGTATCCTCCTTTCCTTATATATGAAAAATAAACTCAATGAGAGGATTTATTAGAAATTAAATAGTTAATTAAAAGTGATTCATGGAACCCACCCACAATGGGTGGATACATCTCGAGGTCTAAGACCTCCAACAGTTCCAATTTAACAAGCAAGACTATTAAAACTAGGGCATTAGGACTAGCATTAGGTATTACAAATATTAAGGCTTTCATATGGATATATTGATGCGTGACATAATAAAAATAATTATAAATGTTTATAAAATATGGGGAAATATATATATATACCACCTAAGTCATTCTTAGGATGATCCACATGTCCATTGTCATGTTTTGATTTGGTTTAGTTAGATATAAATAAAAAAAGATTGAATGAACTAAAAGCATGATGATTTAGATCGTACCAATATAGCACATAAAATGTAATTAAAATTGAAGATCAAAGTAAGATGATTAAATTATTTACATGTATCTAACAAATTCATAATGCAATAAAATGAAAGTAGTCGAGATAAAGGAGATGTATTCATTCCTCGAAGATAAGAGGAGGATAACACATATGAGTGTGTCAGATTCCGTTAAGATGAATGTAATGTGGAGGAAGAATGAAATATGCTTGGAGGAGAAATGGTGGTTTTCATCTCCATTAATTAGGAACATATTTTGGTTACAAACTGCGGCCAAACCATATGAAAACTGTGCTCACAACACTACCCAAAGATAAAAATTCCATGGAATGGACGCACTGTTAGGCTAACCATGCACATCCCATAAAAAATTCCCCATTCAAGAACATGAAACAATCCACATGGAGATGAATCATAGTTCACACAGTTAGAAAAAATAGTGTGACTCCCAAAAATCCCCTGAACATGTCACCCGGTTTCCTCGAGTGTTCCGTATAGTGTCATACAAAATGTCCCCCCTCACCAATCCAACGAAAACATTGTTTCTATGGAATGTAACTCTTAAAAATACATGTGATACCAATTTAACCTAGAGATCCCAAAATACATCTCAAAAGGAATACATTTATCTGTTCTAAATATCTTATTTTTATTCCAAATGTCAGTTCAAAGAATATCCCATCTACCAAATTGTAAATTTTATATTCCCCTATAAATTTTATATGGTCTAAGAATAGGGGACACTACAATACTCCATGAAGGTGTATTGTTTTTTTCTTTTGGGAAAGGGGGTTTAAAAGTGGATACCTGATCAAAAAAAAATATTGATTATGCATAAGTCAAAAAAATACCAGATAGATATATTTTTGAGTTTACATCAAACGAACGATGTGTATAAATCATAAAATTAAAATGTTATAGAGGTGATAAATCAAAAATGATAACAAAGATATTAGTAAAACAAGGAATCTGATTTATTTTATTAACGAAAACAATACATGCCAAAAAAGTTATCAGATTTTGTTTTGTAAAGAAGTACATGAAGGAATTTTTTCTTGTTTCTATGTAAGAAAGTGAAGAAGAGGAATACAATCATAAAATAAAGGAAGTTGTGAAGAAATTATTATATATGAATAGTAAAAAATATTTATTATTATTGGTCAAGGTTCTTTAATTTTTGAAAATAATATTGATATCATTTATCTATAAGGCAAATAGATGCAATATGGGTTGATCTTAGCGGTATACAGGTATAAGGATATCACATTCTTATTTAAAAACCAAAATTAAAAACCAAAATAATTATTTTATAATTTTCTCTATTTTCTAGGATTATATAAAAATTATGAAAATTGAATAGCTATTATTATTGAGTGGAAATCCTTTTAAATACTTGTGTTTCTATAGGTGTACATTATTTGTTTTCTATGAGAGTTACCTCACACTATTCATACAAAATGGTTGTATCTTCAGTAATAAAACATTAAAAAAGAATATCACTATTTTACCTTATCCACCCTTATATGATCCCCTTGATTTTGATTATAAATATTATGGTAATAAACTCAATGTCATAATAAAAATTTTCAATAATGTAATTACGATGTGATTCCAATAATGTGGTTGAGGAAGTTGAGTCCCTATGTCAACAATTTTACTCCACATTGTAACATTGAAAGCCTTCATACAATATTTCCTTTATTTAAGATTATTTTTATAGATGGGGAATTCCATATTGATGTGAAATTTCTTTTTTTTACATTCATAGTTTGTCACTTAATATATTAACATTATATTTACCATCATATATTGGTTGAAAATTTTATTCTTATAGAAGAAAATTTTCATGTTCATTGACTGTTGGGAAAAGTCATGCACATCACCTATAGAAGAATAATAATTAGTATATTTTCAGAAAATATTTTTGATTAAATATTTGAATTCATCAGTGTAATACCTTGATTTTTTTTAAATATATATTTTTTCAAATAGTTTTAATTTGTTTTTTATGTTGTGTTATACTCAACACAATGTTTCAACAAACCGTATTATAAAATTAAACAAATTATTAAAACCAAGCCTTAAGATTTAGCGGTATGAATTGGAATTCCAACATTTTGAAAGTTAGATGTATATTTTTTTAATTAAAAAATATATATATAAATAATTATTTAATTTTTCATTACAATATTGATATGCTTAGAAAATTACTTTTTTTCTAAAAATGTGATCGTTATTTCTTTTGTTGAAAAAATAATAAATATTTTTTTATCTTCTAAAAAAATGAATAGAAATATTAAGTAATTATTTAAATTTATAATGTTCAAAAAAAATTTGAGATAATTTTTAATAATTTTATGAAATGATTAATTTTTCAAATAATTGTGAATAAAATTGAAACTTTTAATTTAAAAAATTTACAATGATTAATTTTATTTTAAAATTCATTTTAGTGTAAAACATGTTTAATTATAATATTATTAATATAATTCAGGTCATTGGACGAAATATTATGATAAAAATTGATATAAAAACATTTAATACTAAAGAAAATATTTTCTTCGGAAAACCACATTTCCATCACAATTGGAGGATTTATTTTTTGTTCAAGTCTAAAAATAATTTGAACTAAATTTATTAAAATGGATTACATATTTGGAATTAGAATAATTAATATTAGGTAGTATGTTCACCTTTTTTTAGTCTTAATGAATAGTAAAATATGAAAAATTAACTATTGTGGTTATGGTTAAAATGGGGCTTTTCGCATTATGTGAACTTGTGTTAAAATATGTTTTTCACAGACATATAGATATCGTTTTATAAAATTAATTTCCGATATATAATTATGGGTCAAAATTATATAATATGTCTCATCTTTTTGGTTTATTAGATACATTACCTAATTAAATAATCTAGTTAATGTGGTGAAAAAGAAAATGGTAAAAGTATGTAAACTAAGAGGATATAGGAATGACATATTAAATGTTATTTATTTGACTGTGTTTAAGGTGTGGATCAAACAAATCTTCCAAACAATCCATTATTTATCAAATTTAGAGGCACATGGCCTTACAGTGACTTACCATTATTGAATAGTTTTGGCTAATTACAAAAAATTTACTCCTCCACAATTATTAAAGTCCACCTCATCCCAAATTTCATAACAATAATTCAGTAATTTATCACAACCAAAACCATAAATATATTTCTCCAAAATATTCATATATTTTATTGACATGTTTGTCTTTCTATAAGACCAACCATATCATCGAGAATAAGAGACCAAAAGGATACCTTTCAATGTGAAGAAAATTGTCTCCAATAAGTTCTTTATATTATAATCATTCTATTAAAGCCTAAATTTATGTATTAATAATTCTATTATAACTATATTTTTATAGAAAAAACTAGGATTTTATTATGTTAATGTAAAAACATATATCCATCTCTTATTCCATAAAATGGTAATTTAACCCATCAAACATGTTTACAATAGACTATCACAACACCAAAAAATGTAATTCATTTTCTTTCACCACCTTTCACAACAAAATATATTGATTGAACTAATATATATATATATATATATATATGTTATTTTGGAAATAATTATATTTTTTGAATTATAATATCACACCAAACGTCTTACCTTCAATTATATTGGAAACTGATAATGTTGTGCCTCTGTATGTGTATAATACCACCTCCATGAAGGGATGTGATTATTTACATTTTATTTTTGACAAGGATTGTAAAAATGAAAGATATTATGAACAAATATGTTTTATATTATATGAATGTTTTTTTTAATGTGGATAATTATTTGACATTCTTTTTTTCCATCCATAAACATTCATACATATGTAAGACCTAATGTCTCCATGAAGGGTTTAATTAATTTTCACTCTCAAAAATTATTTATATGGTATTCTTACATGGGGATTAAGATTCAAATTTTATCAAACTAGTAATGTATTTTCATCTAACATATAATTCTTTGAGACACATTACATGTTCACCACTTGATTATTTTATGTGGTACTTATAGTTCTCGTAAATGTATTTTATGAATTTCTCATGTCAATTTGGGGATATGAAAATCCATATAGGGTTTTTTCATAATGTGGAATTAAATTAATAATTTACATGTGTTATGGGTTTTTTTGTTATAATATCATCATTTATCGGGACAAGATAAGATTGTGTATCGAATTATATAATATTATGTCATATCTATAATAAAACTCATGAATTTTATTACCATATAGACACTTCTAAAAATTAATTTTTCCTTTCATTTTAATCACATTGTGTACTCAATAGAGAAAAATAAATTTTTTATTTAAAATTTACCTTATTTCTCACATTGGCCATAAAATCCTTCTTCTTCCATATCCATGTTTCTTAAAAATGGTTTCAAGACTATTTTTAATAATATATAAGGATTATTTAAATTAATGATTAAATTTTAATGCATTTACAAAATGGATTATAAGTAATTTTAATGTGGGTTTCAATGTGACATAGTTTTGAATTTTTACCGAATATGTGAAAGGATTATTTTAATGTTCAAAAATTGGAAAACAATTCCACCATCATGAAGACTACTTTATTGGAGGCTTCTTTTATATTTGTCCATAATTCCATTAGAATAATTTTTTTTCCTTTACTATTTTTTAATTTTTTATATTTTGAATAATTGATACAAAGGTATGTTCCCTTAGATATTATCGAAGTGAAATTTTAATATCATTTCCGTTCTATGTTGACATCCTTGATGGTTCCAAATATTAAATGAGGATTTGATCTAATAAAAATAACCTTATTAAATATCTAGATGGTTTATGATAATGATGATAATATTTTTATAAAAAACATTCCAATTTCCATGAGTTTTTCTATGATGAATTCATGAAATGATTATGAAACCATTCATCACTGGTTTTTTCATGATTAAATTTCTATGAAACCTGTTACATTATCATGGGATATGAAATTAATAATATTTTATGATCATTTGAAAAACAAATGTATAATTTCATAAAGAGATGGGTTTTATTAGAATATGGTTCCCACATAACCCTATCAAATATTCTTTTAAAAAAACCAAAAATATTAATTTGTATAGTGTATCTAACAATTAAATATCCCTCAAATGCATTGGGTAATTTTGGATACATCCTGAGATAAATTAGAATGGAATGGAGAGTGAACGCAGATCAGAAAGGGACGTTTTCAACTATGATGTTCTATTGAGTAAACCTTGACTAATATTATGGATTAGAGAGTGATACCATTATACCATTATTGTCTTGTAAATAAGTCTTAACTACTAAGGAAAGGATTTCATATACTTATGTTTATGCCAAAAACATAAGTCTTATGCTAATATTATGTTTTCACAGATTATTTATTTTGTCTTCATTGTGATTCATGTCTTATAAAATGATAAAATTTATTCCATGGATCAACAATATGATCTATGATATGTAGGGAATTATTTTTAAATGACATTATCATTTTCTCATACAAATATACTCATTTTATATTTCTATAAACCTGTTACACCCTTTCCAGGAATTCTAGCCCACCATTAATTATATTTATTTTCATTAGGTTATGAAGAAATATATTGTGTATGATATGTCTAAAAAGAGTTCTAGTTTTGAATAACTTAGTAAGATAACATGTTGTTCCCTTATGAACAAATTGTTCGTGTATCCAAGTTCCGCAATATACTAGAACTATAACATTCCGGCATGGATCATTATGTTATGTAAACAATATTTATCCCTAATTGTGTTATATCTGTTAATGAAAATATTTGGGTCTTTATAGTCAGTATTAGTGAAAAGTTTAGTCAAACCTTGTAATTTAAGATGAAAATAATGTTAAAAGACATAAGATTAGTCTATGTATAGGAAAATATCATCGAAATTTGGATAAGGGAAGAGTGATTTGTTTCTATGAAATCACATACCAATCTATATACTAAAAGTTTATGTGTCTATGGAATAGTTTTATCATGGGGTAATAACTATAAAAAGGGAAAATTGATATTTGACTCGATCATCACCTAATTTCTGATAATAATCATTTCTATACACATGGTACGATACTCTTGGGGGATATGTTTTGGAAATTAAATATCTCATTATATACCATTAGGAAGGATTAGAGTAAATGATGACTATTGATGACCTAGTAAAAACCTATGGCATGGAATATTGAAAATGATATGATAAGATATTGACATCCTATAAATAGTGTACTTAGACCATAAGGGGTCCTTCTTAGGACGTGAAGCGGTGCATGGTTTTGGAATATTTTGGACAACCATGTGGCCAAATCATGAACCCTTCTATGTGTGGGTGAAATTACTTTTTCCTTTACAATTCTAAATATATCACCCCCACTTTCTTCTTTGATTTCCCAGCTGTGAAACTCTTTTCATCCTCTCACGAGCTCTCCCTCTATATAATTTAGGGATATAAATTACTCCTCCATCTGAAATTCAAATTTCTTATCATCCCATACATTTTAAATATTGAGTTAAGAACCAAAATCCTCTTTATTATATTCTTTATTGCCCTTATTTTATATTTCACTATTTAGGTGCAACATATTTTTTTCTATTTTTAGGGTTTTCTAAAATTTATTTGGTATCTTTTGTTCTAGTTTTATTCGAAGGCCTAAAACAGACGATTAGACCTATTCAAAACTAATGTATGTGGTCTATAATCATTCCCCATGTTTAGATTCATTCTATTCTATGAACTGTTGTTTTGTTTTCCAGAACTTTTGGGATACACCTCTATATTTTTAAATAAATTATATTTATTCCATCACATTTTTTAATTCATCCCAAGAAAATGGTGAAATGATACTTTTTCTCGATGACCCCAACATAACCCACCCATGTGGGTACGTTCTCCATTAAGAGGCAATTACTCATTAATAATAAATTTTTAAAAACCCCATTCATGGGTGTTTTGTTATAGTGAATGATTTGAAATGATATAAAGGAACAGATATGCCACGTGTTTAGGCTCCTATGTATTAATATTTATAATGTTTCCATATTATTTTTTCCATTAATGAACGAATTGAAGTAAATTAATTTTACAAAATGTTAATTGTTTTATAAATTCTTTTTGTTGCTATATAATGCAATCTAATTGATCCATACCTTATTCTGAAGGTGATACAAAAGTCCATAATAAATTACACCATACATGATCTCATCATTATAAATATTTATCTTGTGTTTATGAATTGTAAATTCACTATGGAATATAATATCATTTTATGGGTTCATATCATCATTCCCATTTTACCACTATATGAGTGAAACTAGTTCCATAAGGGAGACTCCATGGATGGGATCAATGGAATGATGGTTATACCATTATAGTAGAGAGAGTCAGACCTCTATGTTTTATACTAGGGACAAACTCATAGCTTTATTTCATTTCATCAACTCCTTGTCTGGAGTGATACATGAGATTTCATTTTATGGGTCACCATGGATGGAATACTATTGAATTTGATATATATATATATAGCTGTGTGTGTGTGTAGTTTCCTTGGAATGATACATAGGTTGGTTTATAGATTTTTTGGATGTGATAAGGGTGTATCTTCTTAAAATTATATATATGAAATTTAATTCAAGAATATTATTTGTATAACTAGATTATCCTAGGACAAGTCTTACAAATAAAATAGTATGATTTGGGATGTTATACCTCTTGGTACTTGTTTATGATGATGACTCAGCCGCTGTCTTTTATACTTGTGATGTTCAACTCAGTTCAGAGACATCCTACATATGCCAATGAAGGTAGAATCGAAAGGGTTACCGAAGTTTAATCAAATCTAAATAATCTTATTAGTTATTTATTTATGAATTTTATTTAATTTTATTGACACACCACTCATTTTATCTTGCATGTACTAGATTGATCTGGACACTGTCTGTGGTGAGATGATGAGAATACCACACACCCTACTAGGTTTTCCTTTTGTACCCTACCTGAAATCATGGATATAGATATTAATAAATTGATGTTTCCACCCATTAATGTATGTTTATGATTTTTATAATGGATTATGGGAAAAAGGACCAAGCTGATGATCTAGATGCTCATAGTTGTTGTGTAGGATAGTTATTGGTATTTAGATATATTTTTTTATATGAATGTATCCACATTTTCATGATTTACTTGTTATTTTGTGTAAATACATAATCGTAACCATCCTTTTGTTTTTATTATTAAGTATTCAGCTTCTCCATTTTATTTAATTATATTATATAATTTACTATTATTATTCTATTGTTGTCAGTTTTTATTACTGCCACTACTATTGAAAGTTGTTAGTTCTTTACTTATAGTTTCTTATTCAACTATTTCTTATTTTTATATTCTAATATGTTCCACTCTGATATATGAAGGAATTTTCTCCCTAAAGACACTCCTGATTCACTCGATGCTACTTTAAATCCTCTGGTGTATGGGGAGGCACGCCTGAGGTCAAATGGACACTATCTTGGAGAACCATTATGTGGAACCTATGAAGGGATGCAAAAAATTGGTATCATATTGTTTTTAATTTTTTATTACTATTTTTTTGATTATATATGATACTAGGAGTATTAGAGTTTGGTCGTGAGACTGTTATTGGGAGTAGTTAACCCACATATAGGGGATACCCAAATTTACTAGGATGCGTTTTTTTTCCATTATTGGTCATTATTTTATTATATATTTTATTTCAACATTTGGTAACATCATTATTCTGTGTTGTTACTATTATTGATATTATTATCTATGGGTTCCTTTTACCTAGCTTGATGATATGATGGTGTATCAGATCAAGCATCATTATGGGAAAATTAGGAATTAATTGGCATGTATTATTGTATTCCATATCGATATCACAGTTTGTGTTGTCTGTTTCTCATTATCTTATTACTGTTATTTGGTTTTTATGTATTTCAGAGTGTTAGTTTATATTTAGGTTGACATAATTTGTTTAATTAAATTGACAAAATCAATCTAATTGATGTTTTACGACATAGATTGATGATGAAAACATAATTAACAAATTATTCCACATTTGGTGATTTGATTGATGAATTACAATGTAATTTTTAGTGGTGATAAATTATATATATTTTGAATTCTATTTCACTTAATAAAATAACGAAATATGTGTTGTCAAATCCGGATATAGAACATTTAATTCAGGTAGATTTTACATGACAATCCAATATCAGTTTATAAAGAGTATATGAATTTAAAAATTGGTAGTTGGTTATGAAATTAAACTTAAGAAGATATCAATATTTATATAAATGACAACAAATTCTATCAAATTAATGTTTTAAATTAAATGGATTACCAATATATGATGATTTGAAATGAAAATTAAATATTGATTTCTTATATACTGTACATTTGAAACTCCATATAATAGAACATATTCTATTGTAAAATACCATAAACCTAATCCAACCAAAATAGTGAGTAGTAGGATGTATCTATACTGTTCCATTCAGATCATTTCCCTCACATATAAAGGGATTTATGAGAAGGTAGATATGTGTTTATTCATTATATGAAGGCCTTATACTTTTACCTTATTTTACCAATTTCACTATCTTTTATGAATCTACATATGTCATGCGCCTTGATAATTGAAGAGTTACAACTCCAGGAAATAATCACATCGAAGTCCATGAAAGTTGTGAAGATCATATTACTTATGTAATGGGACCTAAACCATATCTGAGACCTCTGATTTTGACACAATAGGATCCTTTTATTGACCTTCCACTTGGCGATAATATTCAGCTCAAATATAGTTTTTTTCAATTAAGATAGACCATATTGGGTTCTCACTGACTTTCCCCTACCATGAAGGAGTTTACTTGGGAGTTCTTATGGTAGAATCCCTCTACCTTTTTTGGGGATGGAAAACCTTAGTATACTATGTCGTGGCTAGAATATATGTTGTTTATCTTCATGCATAATGATATTCTTCTAAAGAAGAATATTAAGATCACCACCTACATGCTTCTTAAATTTGAAAATAGTTTGTGGATCATCATCACTCTAACTGGTGGACATTAGGGGATGTTCGGGGTGAACTTCAAGAAAACCTTATTTGAATTATCCCTTCCACAGATGTTATGAGTATTCCATCACTAAGTGTTCATCTTCATATATCAAGGTTATATAATTGGGATTTAATACTCATATCGCTTCACCAAGCTGCATCTTTTCTCACTATCCTAGACCGGAGACAAGATGAATATTATGTGATGGTTTGAGGATGGAATTTACTATCCATTGTGACCATAGTCGAATGTATTCCAAAAGAATTATCTTTCCAAGATAGTAAACATGGACCTCATCAATGAGAAGAACCTGATAGAATTTGTAAATGTGATCCAGGATATTTCAATATCTTATAAATCTGATGGTTTATTTAGAGGAACGAATAGCATTTTGAGGGTACCTAGGGGGATGTACATGCCATGTAGAACGCATTGATAGTTATGTCATGTGTCACCAATATGGGAGATCAGGATATAAAAATATTCAGTGTACAAGTAACCCAATGTATTGCTGGGATTTTGGTTGGATGGGTTACCTCCATCGATTTTGAAGATCCTTTCATCAAGTGAAAGTGAAAGTGGCTCTTTACCAGCTTAGATTTTATTTAAGGGATCCATAAATACCCATATGAATAAGAGTTGGTCTATTATCGAATGATCGTGATAAGGATGTAGTTGTGGCCAAGGTTGTTTGGCCTTATAGTGTCAGCATCTAAATAGTGGACCAACTCAATCTAGAGAAGCAGAATCATAGGTTCATGGCT
The DNA here is from genome assembly GCA_963277665.1 of Viscum album. NCBI lineage: Eukaryota > Viridiplantae > Streptophyta > Magnoliopsida > Santalales > Viscaceae > Viscum > Viscum album. Next base: position 1,698,627,428 of record OY728137.1, on the reverse strand, counting down.
CATCCAATATCTATTATGTGTAGACTACACCATAGGAGTAGTGTCTAGGGACTTCTACAATAAAAGGTACTATTCTTGTAAACTGTACTATTGTTTCTTCCCTATTTGATACAGGTGCTTCACACTATTTTCTATCTACTGAAACTATGTGAAGGTTGATCTTAGTGATAAAATACTCCACCTAGCTTAGTCAATATCAATACACCAATACATTAAAAATCCATGAATATATGACAGTGTCATTAAAATCACTTGAGGGAACAACATATATTCATAAGTGAGAATGAGTTTTCTAGGAATATCAAGACAGACTCAAGTGCATTTGTATGGATATGGTGATAGACTAGATGATGAGTCTCTTTATGAGTGATTAGGGAATAAAACTTGTAGAATTACCTCATGTCGTATATCATTTCAGGGAAATCCATATTAACAACTTCTCTATATTACCTCATGAGATAGAAGTTGAGTTTACCATTTATCTAGTTATATGTGTGGAACCAGTTTCCATTCCTCTCTATTGGATGGACATATAGAGCCCCAAAAACTCAAGAAGCATCTTTAAAATCATAAAGAAAAATGTTTTATCTAGAGAAACACATTTCCATGTGGTTCCAAGGTCCTCTATTCCATGAAGGTAGATGGTACCATCATAATGTGTCTAAAATTAATATGGAAAAACTTACATACAGTAATTTACCAGTCTCCACATCATTATATAGATAATATATTTTAATATATTTGAGGAGCAACAATTTTCTCCACGATGTATCTGATTTTGTGCTACCATCATGTATGTGTGACGAAATTAGATATAACATGTAAAGTGTTATAGAGTTGGTTTGACATCTATTTGTATTTTTTTATTATGTTAGGTTTAATGAATGTGTCGATAGTCTTTATAGATATGATGAATCTGGTTTTCCACCCGTAATTGAATTTATTCAATGTATTTTTCATAAAATTCATCATAGTGTACTCTTACATTAAACACAACTATGAAATCCATCATGTGATAATTATTAATACCCTGAGAGTGAAACATATTGTTTCAAAGACCAGAAAATAAAACTTTTGGATTAGTAATATTCACTTCTTGGATCATATCATTTCAGTGTTATTCATGTCTGTTGACATAGATAAAGAGAGACCCATTTTTTTCTGGTAGAACCCATGAATTTATTTGATATGTGATTTGTTTTGGGTATGAAAGGATACTATATGTTTTTTTAGGATTTATCATTCTTAGAATCTCTTACTGTGGTCATAATGAAGAATGGGATGAAGTTCATCTGGGTAGAATATTGTTAAAATGCTTTTAAGGAGTTGAAGATAAGACTAAATTCAATGGTGATCTTGATTCTTCCTAGGTGGGGAATATTCCATACTGATTACCATAAGTCTTTAGGAATTTGTCAAGGAGTAGTTCTGATGCATGGATATTGAGTTGTGGTGTATAGGTCCCGCCAGCAAAGACCACATGACTAGAACATCCCTATGAATGACATAGAACTGGCATCCATGGAACATATTCTTCAATATTGTAGGTTTTATATTTTGCATGAGTGATTAATTATTAATATATATATATATAAAGTCTCAAATACATCTTCACAATTAGTGACTTTCATATGAGGCATCAAGGGTGAGTTAAATACCTAATGTAGTTCAATGGTAAGTCCATGGATGATTCCATGAACAAGAAAACTCAAACATGATATATCTAAGAGGCCAGTAGTGAACATTAGTTAATGAAGTTGTTTTATCTGATTTTCCTAGAGGATATGGAGTGGCATAGGAACCCTATTTTAGTAGCTTTATCAGTCAAATAATCTATTATCTAGTGGGTGATGTTGAGAAATATATTATATCCCCCTGGAATCATCCTAAGAGAGCGTGTCATAGGTGAGAACCCACCTCCTTGTTGGTCCATCTATGTATATGCGATCTTACTCTATCTTGACCACGTATGAGTGTCATTAGATAAACATGAAGTGATGATATTGGAATCCCTTGCCTCTATTTCACAATTTTATCCAAGGTAGAGTATGATTTATTGAGATTTATGATTTAATTATTAGTGGATAGGATTGATGATCTTGATTACAAGTTTTATCACATGGTACTCCACCTGTCAGTAGCTGAAGGCAGGGCCCTAGTGACCTGATAGACGTCTAAAACCTCGCTCCAATCATGATTTGAAATTTAATGGTGTAAAAATGGATATTTTGATTGGATTTTCTTTTATTCCATTGTGGTGTATATGTAGTATGGGTTATCTTCGATATTTTTGTATACCTTTTCACACTTCCTACCAATCAGTGAGTCAATTTAAGTAAATTTTATGGGGAGGTTATACATCAAAGAGACAATTCTCTTTCATATAATACCCCGTTATTTTGTATCATATTGATATGTCCATTTTACCTCATTGTTATGTAAAGGGATGTAGAAATCCCTTGGTTCAATGGTTCTCTTGGGTAAAACCTTCCACCTCAAACTGATGGGAAGTCCCAGCATATGTTACATGTGATAGCGGATATGCTCTAGGAATGTATCATTAATTTCAAAGATTAATGGGAAAAGAAAATAACTCTAGTATTTTTTTAATAAAATAATAGATTTCAGGAAACTATTTAGATGATTCTGTATGAGGCCCTTTATGGTAAGCCACGCTGGTCACCTCTATGATGGTTATCGGTAGGGGTGGTAGTGTTATTAGGTATTTGTCTCATTCAGGAGACCTCAGAGGGATGTCTAGTATATTTAGAAGTGTATGGACATAGCTCAATCCTTGAAAATTCTAATATCGAATATTTTCATTTAACTATATAGTTTGAGGAGAGAGGTAATGTTTTTCTATATGTATATCGTATAATAGATCAAATAACATTTCAGAGAAAATGAATGTTATTGAGTCAATATGTCGAGCCTTTTGAGATACTGGACATAGTTAGGTCAATATTATATCTTTTGTAGTTGCCTCTGAGGTACCATTCCATGAAAAACATCTTCCATGTATTGAATATTTTTTTGGAACATGATAACCCATATCAGTCTTTTGAACTCTAGGATATTGATCTTGAGACGTATGTGTCCAATGGGGATCTTCTGATACATATTGGTGATCAGATCATGAAGCCTCCCTAAGGTAGGTTGAATCCCATGGTCATGGTATAGGGGAAGCTTAGACACATGAATGATGATACCTAGTAGCGGGGGGGGGGGGGGATGCATGTGTGCAGTGGTTAATTTTTTTTCTCAAATTATGTTTTACCACCAATAATAAATAGTAGATTTATCAGCGATAGAAATAGATTTTAACATTTTTTAGCGTTGTTAATCTTATAAAAAATAAATTGTGGGGGTACCTTTTATCTGCACTTTTATTATGCTGATAAAGGCCCATTTTAAAAGCGCTATTTTTGAACTAATACATGGGACCATTCTCAAGACTTTGATAAACCCTTGATAAAAAATACATTTATTAGTGTTTCTCTTAGCGTTGATAAAAGACAATTTTTTAGAACATTTTAAAAAGCACTGATAAAAGTTAAAGAATATCATAAAAATTGGAGACCATCACTTTTAGCATCACCCTATACCACCTTCTAAAAGTGCTCACCCCCCCCCCCCCATGCCCCCCACCTTCCATCTTTTAACAGTGCCCTCCAACACCTTTAATAGCTCAATCCCCCTTGTCTGCACCTGCACATGTACCCCTACCTCTATCAGTATTCAAAACTCCAGACTTCTTCCCTACTCACCTGGACACCGTACCACTCCTCCATGTTTCTTTTCTCTCCATATAAATATATAAATATATTTATATATTTATATATTTAGTTTTATTTATTAGTCTAATAAATATATTAATAATAATGTATATTATTATTTTAATATATAAATATATATATATATATATTTTCAAATACCAATATCTGTTAATATCTATTTATTATGTATATATGTAGATATATTTTTATTCGCATACTCATTCATAAATATATATATATATTTAGATATATATTTATTTATATATTAATATATATTTGTAAGATTAGATTAATATACATTTATAAAATAATTTTTTTATAAATAAATAAATACATAAAGACATAAATACATACATATATAAAACATACATACACATGTATGTATATTATATATATTTCTATCTGTAAGTATAATTATACATAAATATATTTAGTTTTATATATATATATATATATTATATATTATATATGTATATTTATATGTTAGAACATATATATAATATATATATGTTTTCTAAAACACACACAAATACACACACACTAGAATATATATAAATATATATTGACACACACACACATACACATTATATAGGTATATAAATATTCATATTTTGTGTTTCAAAAAAAATAGAAATTAGTTTTTTATTAGTTTAGTCCTAAATAATAATAAATATATTTCAATGTAAATATGTTCAATTATTATATATAAAAGTAAAATTTTAGGTGTGAATATATAATAAATATGTATATATTGTTATATATTTTATTATAAATAACAATACCTTGTAAAAAAAATCAAAAACATTATTTCAATATGATTTAAGGTCCTGTGAATAAATTTATTCCCCACCAAAAAAGGGAAAAAGAACACCATAAATGAGCCTGAAAATCCATCATATGTTATAAAATCAGTGTTCACAGTCTGAAACCTCTGCTTTGGAGGCCTTAGGATAAGTATTTGGAAATGAGAAAATATTTAATGTGGTCCCCTGGGTCACAGCAGCATAAATCTCATTGAAAACATCGATTTCAAAGGTTGTAGAGGTCAAAGGGACATTCAAATCAAAAGTTTTGACCGATTGAAGTTTGAGTTGTTTTTTCAACATATTTTAGATCATTTATTTATTTATTTTATATTCAAATTTTTATTAAATTACTATTCTTTGATAAAATGAACAAAGTTATCAATCTATAATATTTATTAAATTCTTTCAAAAGCTTTTTTTACTAAATATTCTATATATTATGTTACAATTTTTTTATCCTAATCTAAAACAACATTAAGAAATATATATTTTATTTATATGAATATGAATATATGTATATATTAATATATTAATATATTAATATATTATTTTTAATTATGTTTTTAAATATACCCTTTATCAGCACTAGTAAAAAATGCAATGATAATGGGAGAGACTTTGTCAACTATAAAAAAAGCACTGATAAAGGGGTACATTTAATAGTGATTTTTTAGAAATGTTAAATGTGCCATTTATCAGTTCTCTCTTTTATTCTGTTTAAGTGTAACCCCTTTATTCACTCACTTTTTAGCACTGGTAATGGGGTGGCATTGCAAATACCCTGTTTTGTGGTAGTATACCCTTAATTTGGAAACTCGTGGATGTCTTATCTTAAGGATGGGAGGTTGTAATGTACTGATAACTCTTTAATGTATGGTCCCTTGATTATTGGAATAAATTATTTTTTAAAAAATGTTAATTTTTCTGTAATGGTGGCATCGAGTTCATAGGAATTTCTGAGGCCTGTTTGGAGTTCAAAGCTCCAGTGTTTATAAGTGAAGACTAGAGTACATGGTTAGTAGAAACCATACAACCCAACATATATGGTTTCTCAAATAGTGTAAAGTAATGATGTGGGGAGAATGTCTCCACACAGTGTCTAAGAAACAATTCTAGTAGGATTTCATTGCCACAAATCATGTCTCATAAACATTAAAAAATTTCATTGTTGGGTTTAACATGGTTATCCAATGTTTGTGGTTAGCTCATGTGGGGTCCCCTTGGGCTGTGGAGTGGCACACTGTTAGAAGATGTTTTGTTCTACTATAAGGCCAAACAATGTTCCAATTTCATTATTAGAGAATATGCATTCTTCTTTTAAGATATCTAATATCTCACCCATATTTCTTATTCTTATTTTCAGAGTTTATCTTATTTTTATCCTCTTGTGAATTATCCCTCTCCCTAATCCTGGGATCTCAATTAATCCTCTATCCATACTCCAAATCAGTCACCATCATATGTGTTGGAAATCATGAGGTACAACCCACACTCATCTTCCTTCAGTTCCTCATTTCTATTCTCATTTATTGTACTATTTATGTGTGACCTTTCCCCACATATTTTTAGGATTTTGGTGATTTTTTTGATATCATCAATTCTAGGTTGATTCAAGGGTAGTAAATAGACGAGTGGTCCTCTATAGACCCAATCTTGTCGGTCTAGCTTCATTCCCCTGGTTCATAATCATTCAATATCATATCCCATTATTCCAAAAACAAGAAAAATTTTGATACTCAAATAAATTCTAAATTAAAATAAATTAAATTCCTCATCATTCCAAATACAATGACAGATACTTGTGAATTTTCCCCTTGAGGTGATCTCCATGATTGAATCCACACAAGTGGATGTCTTCCCCTTTAAGATTCAATTTCACCTTAAAATTATATTTTTAAACACCCCTTTTAGGTTTTTTGAAATTTTATGCATTAATTGAAATGATATTAAAGAAATGACAGGTTATGCATTTTGGCTCTTAAGCTGTAAGCCTTATTCCCTTTTACTTATGCCTTATTCCACTAAGAAATGACCAGGTATCAATGAATTGGAAAACTTGTTGATCATTTTATAAATATCTTTCCTTAATAAATGGAGTGATCGTAGTAATAGATACCTTTTATAGCGGGAAATACCAGTGTCCTGGCATAATGAATCCTTGGACTTTCTCATCATTCAATATAGTTAGATTGAGATTACGAATACAAAACATGTCGGCAGTGATAATAGTTGCATTTTGGATATACACACCATGTGTTGTATATTTTACCTCTATACGAGTGACACCAATTCTCCATGGGAGACTCAATGGATGGGATGAGTGGCATGATGGTTTTACCATGACATTTGAGAGACTCAGAACTCTACATGTGATTCCATGGATGAACATGGATGTTTGTTTTGTTGTATCCACTCCATAATTGGAGTCATACTCAAGATATCATTTTATGGTTCTCCATGGAAGGACTTCCATGGAATATATAAATATATATAATGGACTTGGAGAAATACAAGGTATCCTTTCCTGATCATATTGGATGGGCTCAGGGATCACCTGCAAGAAATTATAAATATGAATTTTAACAAAATAGTAATATTTGTGTCAAAAGATATTTTTGGGATGTGTCGTCTAATGAAAATAAAATTCATGGGGCTGGTTAACCTATTTGTGATATTTCATGATGATCCATTAAACAACTCCCTTTTACAGGTCACCATAGTTCATAGATATCTATCATTGGCCAATCCAGGTATAGTCAGATGACTTACCCATGTGTAACATTATCATAAGTATAAAATTAGATATTTATTTATGAATTGTATTTACATATATTGGTACACTTCTTTTTTTATCATTCACGTACTAGACTGATCTTGACACTGTTGCTACTGGACTTCTGAGTATATATCACAGCCTACCTATGCCACATTTAGAACCCAAGAAGACATCATGAATGAAACTATTGATAAAGTGAGGTTTCATGAATTTTATGTTTGATTCTATGTTTTTATATAGAGCATTTGTTATAGGACAATGACTATGCTTGAGATTATAGTAGGTAATATTTTGTAAATTTTGTGTATTTTAATAGCAAGTTGTATATGAATTTATCCTTCATTTCCTAGTGTAATATTTTTATGTATAGAAACAAGATAATATCAATCATTTTGTGACAATTAATTATTTCTCTTATTAGGAATATTGTTTAATTATCCTATAAAATTTATAATTATTATCATTTTTTTCAATTCTTATTATTGCTTCTACTATGACATGTTATTGGTATGGTTATTATTGTGTAATCGTCAAAAAAATATTATTAAATCATGTTGTGTTCCACTCTAATCATTGAGGGAATAACCACTCTAAATACACACCCTTGTACCTTGTTACAAGTTGGAAGCCTCTAGAATATGGGGAGGCCTGATTAATGGTCTTTGGAAACTGTCTCTTGGAACCATTAATTGGAACCTAGGGTGGGTCACTACATCTCAATTATATAAGCCTTCTACTTTATAATATTGTGGGATTGTGGTTCCTGAAAATCACATTACTATCTACCTAGTTGAATTTGATGTTATCATAGTCATGGATTGAATATATCAAAATAAATACCTCCTAAATTACTGAGGAAGGGAATTCACATTTGATATTACAAAATAACATAATATTATGAATCCATGAAATGATAAATATCAGCATATGATCGAAGTAAAATACATTTTATGGGTCAAGATTCCTTTTTAAAAGTGTTATTTATCTCATTATGTTGAGTAATATTCACCATAGATGATATTCCTATAGTGTATGGGTTTGTTGAAGCCTTTCTATAATATTTAGATAGTTTTCCACCAGATCAAGATGTTGATTTCTCAATAAAACTCATAGATTTAACTAAAAATATTTCAAATAATCTATATAGACTGCATATTATTGAGATTCATGAATTGATGAATCACCATTATTAGAAACATAAAAAATGATTCACTCAAAAAAATCATGTCAACTTGGGTCTCCCGTATTTTTTTTGTTAAAAAGAAATATTGGTAAATGTGATTGTACATTGATTATCAAAAATATAATAACACCATAGTCAATAAAAAATATCCTCTACCACAAATTGATGTCTCATTTTACTAGACACATGGAGCTAAGTAATTTTGTAATAATTTTTTTCATTTTGGTTTTCATAAATTGAAGGTTAATAGAGACGATATCTAGAAAAAATAATTTCATATATCATATCAACATATGAAATCATATTGGATGCCATTTGGACTTAATAATTCCCCCTATCGTTAGGAATTTAATTAATAATGTCTTTATAGATTAACTATATCATTCTACATATGTATTTATAGATGATTTTCATATCTCTTAAAAGTCAAAGGAAGAGAATAAAGATTAATTGAGAACTAATTTTAAGACATTAATATAGGATAAAATGTTTAAAAAATTTAAAATTAATTAATTTGGGAAAAAATGATTCCATTTTAGGTCATAAAATCTCAAGAGAATGTATATTGATGGATTTCAAAATTACTGAATTTTTTGAACATAGGTCCATAACAACCACTAGGACTATGATTTAAATTTTTCTTATTTGGATCGATATTATCAATTGTATTTGGAGATTTTATCATCAATATCTATTCTACAGAACTATTTAACATGGAAGGGATATAATTTCTTTTCAATAAATGAATGTGAAGAAAATTTAGTGGAACTGAAGATAATATTATTCTATGGACCAATGTTTACATTACCCTACAATAGAGAAGTGTTTTTAATCCATGATGATGAATATAAGAAGGAAATATTATGTGTTTACATGTATAATGATATGGTGATTTCTTATATATCATAGAAATGGAAGTTCCAATATCAAAATTATGGAAATAATTGTTTTGAGATATTGGCCATAATGTTTACCACAAATATATAGAAGAATTATTATTATAATGAATAGTGTGAGATATATATTGATCATCAATGATTTAAGTATATATACTTATATAATGAGTATAATATTCACCCTATAAGATGGTTGTAACTGATTAAATATTTTCACTACACAATAAATTAACACTCTGGGAAATCGAACAGGGTGGATGATGAGAATGAGATTGTACTTGAGTGGTAGAGGCTCTAATATGTCATCCAAAAGGCCCATGGTAATATCTTGGTGGTGGTGAGTTTTTAAAGTATTGTATAAGTATTGTATCAATTACTGTACCAGGTATTATGCAGTAATATAGCTATAGAGTCTATTCATGTATTTTGGGGCTTCAGGCCACCAATTTCGTAATATGGGTCTTAGTGTGTTCTGGCCACCAAAGGAATTTGGGACACATTATCATTGGTCCACCATGAGACATCATACAATAAGGATTTTGGCCCACCAATTTAATTTTGTCCATTCGGATTTCAAGAAATATAGACTCAGAAGAAGCTCAAGAATACCAAGTAGGAGAAGGCCTAAAAGAGGATTTAGATCATAGTGTAAACCAATATAGAAAAGATGACATGATTGATACGATGAGAGGGTATGATAACTGCAATTAGTACCGGGCACTGTGATGATATACATGGGATTATAATAGACAATCAACCATGTGAGGAGGGTAACTTGACATTGCAACGAAATAGATACTAGCGAGGGGTTTTTTCATGTCTGTCAGGTCTTGGGCCTTAATGGTCATGTTTTAGTTCTTTTTGTCTATGCTTTCAGTTAATGTATGGGCATTTTTCATTATACCAATAGTTAATGTAAAGGTTCCCATTCAACAGGAAAAAGGGTGTTATACAAAAAAAAATAAAATTATAAGGCATTCATACATTATAAGTGACATGGTTGGAAACACATTGAGTCGAAAGGATCATGTTGGTTATATATGATGAGGATCACAACATATCCAATGATTATGGATTTTCAACTAATATATCTTGAAATAATTAAGGAAGGGGATGATTATTTTATTTCTAAACTATGTGTTCATACATTTATTCATGGAAATATTAAATAGATTTATAGATTCAGCTGATGTAGAGAAATTTTCATTAATATAACAATTGTTACAATTGATTGATATGGTTTAGGAATTGAGTATGTGTTCCATCAATATCATATTTTAAGAATGATATGTTAGGTGAATCTCATATCTCTTCAATCACTATCCATTGTGGATGTAAAAATATGTATAGATATTTGAAATTTTATTTTAGAGAGATGAACTGAAGAGTGATATTGTAGGATTTTTAACGTAGTACATTGAATATAAAAATTTATGTCTAAGTTTCAGAATTATTATGGGATGTTACAACCATTACCCATAATATAATGGAAATATAGAAACATAACCAATGATTTTTTCAATATAACACCCTAAAAATCTAATTTGATCAATTATATTGGGTTTATAGTTTATCACCTTACAATGATTTAGATATGATTTATATCTGGATTAGCTTATCAAGATATATATTAAATAATTGGTATGTTATTTTGGGTAACTATAGTCTATTACATATAATCCTGATTTCAGGATTACATCAGTGTTCTTGTTTTGTCTTCTAATTGCCCTTGATACATAAAAACATATCATCATCTCGTATTTTCCTTAGATAGATTGATAGTATTAGATGATAATCAAAACCCTAGAAGAAATGCTAATATTTTTTATAAGGATTTTAATGGTGGTTGGGATTAACACCTTCCTCTAGTCAAGTTTGTTACAACAATCCCTTTTACTAGAGTGTTATGATGCATCCTTATCATGACATCTACAGAAAAAAGTGCATAAGTTAAATGTTTTTGGAAACATTTTGTGAAATAAATCTATTTGGACCTAATATATATTTGTAAATGATAGATAATGTTATAACCATTTAACAAAACATTAGAAAAGATAATAGTTAACATAAAAGTTTTTTTTGATAATTATTATCATGATTTTGAAATTGAGGTTGGTGAGAAGGTGTTTCTAAGATTTTATCCATGAAACATGCTTAGGATATTTATAAATAAAAGAAATATTTTCCCTATGTATACTTTCAATTTCATGATTCTTTATTTAGTATGGATGGTTTCATATCGCATGATGCTTCCACTGAACCTCACTCAATTCCACGATGTGTTCCATGCATCTCTCCTAAGGAAGTACAAACTCAATCCTTCATATGTACTAAACCCATATTTAATAAATATGTATAATTATCTTTCAAATGATGATTAAAATATAGATATTTTAGATTTTTGAGAAAAAATTCTATGATATAATACTACTCACCTGGTCAATGATTTATGGAAACACAACCAATTTGAGGATTTTTTATGGGAACATATAGAATTGTATGGTATAATTATCCTCAATTGATTATATTAGAGTGAAATAATTTTAATGAAAAGATTAATTTTATGGGTGTTAGAAAAAAAGACCCTGTAATTTTATGAATTTTGTTTTCAAATTGAGTTAATTTTTTTGAATAGCTTGTGTTACATGAAAAATCGTGTTTAATTACCCACAACAATGTATTAAAATTTTCATTAAAACCTAAAATTTTAATTTGGAGGTATGAATATTAATGATCACATTTTGAAAATTATTTTTTTATATTTCATATAAATAAAATACAATGTTAAATGATTTCATGATTTTTAGTAACACCTCAATGTGTTTTGAAAATAATTCTTTTAATAAATTTTTTTTTTAATTTTTCTTACCAAATAAATAATTATTTTTTTTCCAATATTATAATATATTTGTAAAAAAATAAAAATAAATTTTTTAATAAAAATTTCAAACTTATATTATATTTATTTTTTTGTGGATTTTATGAAATAATTAATTTACTAATGAATAGTGAAAAATACTGATTTTTATAAAAACACGTCATTTAAATTTAAAGAATTTTAAATGTTTCTTTTTGTTTTAAAATAGTTTTCAAATTAATATTATTTTAATTATATAATTATTAATCCAATTAATTTAATTGGAAATACATTAATGTAAAACATTGATATTAAATCATTTTATACTTATGAATTAATTTTCATTAGAAAACAACATTATCACTATGCTTTTATATTTGATTCTAAATAAAAATATTCAAAATATATGAATTAAATATTGTAAAATGGATTAAATATTTTAAATAATCATAATTCATATTTAATAATAATTATACCTTAATTATGTGTCTTAATGAATAGTTAATATTATTAATATTATTAACTTTTGTTATGGTTAAAACGATGCTTTGTGTGTTATATGAACATATGTAGAAATAAATATCACAGATATATAAGACTATTATATATCAATATTTCTTTACAATAATAAGTCCTTAATTATCTAATTATGCACATTTTTACTCATAAATGATAAGTTAACTTGGTAAAAGAAAAACATTTACGTAGGTGAAAAATAAAGCGTTAAATGTTTCTAAAATAGTGGTGAAGGGAATAAAATGATTAAAACATGTGTCATTTTTTTGGATGACGTGTTTCATGATCTTTTTATCCTAACACTCCATTATTTATCAATTTTTAAGGCACAAGTCTTGATATTGATTTCCCTTTATTGAATAGTTTTCGGTATTTACAAAAATATCCCACCTCTTCAAATATAAAAAGGGTGCCTCTTCACCTCACATTCTTCACAATTATTAATCCATTTAGCTCAAAAAAAAACCTAAAAAAATTCTACCAAAAAAACATTGGACCAATTATATATCTTCTATTATTCCTAATATACTAACAGTAAGGTCCTTCAAAAGAGATACAAATGATGTTTTTTAAGCGAAGTTTATTTTCTCCACCAAAATCGTTCTTTTTTCATATTATCTTACCACCTTACTTAATGTATGAATAATTAAAAGATAAAAACCCTGGTATATAACATATAATTATATGATATTATGTAGTTGGAATAACTAATATCTATGTCCCTTCCATCAAGTTGGAAATAAAATCGTCGATCGTGTGTACGGTAGACTGTCACCTCCCAAAATAATGTAATTCTTTTTCAATCACCACCTCTTGTGGATGGATATAATGATAAATTATATATATATATATATGTATATATATTGATTAATGTATATTTATAAAATATGAATCATATTATCAGATCTACATTTTTACCATCAAATCTATCATAAAATGATAAGATTGATCATTCATATGTGTGGACTATTGCCTCAACAAAACGATGTGATTAATTTTAAATTTTATTTCAACATGAATAGTAATATGAATTTATTTTATGAATATATTTTATTTATATGATATATTAATGATACTATAATGTTGAATTATTATTTTATGAAATGATTTTGATTTTCTAAATTTTCTGGACAATAGTTTCTATTAGTCTCTATCCTAGAATATTATGTGTGAAGGGATATTGGTATGGACTTTAGAACCTAAGAAAACATTGCTTTATAATGGGTTTAGAATAAAATTAATATCCTATTATATACCCTTTGATCAAATTATTTTGTTTTTAGTGAAATTATAATCAGATATTTTTCACCATAACGTGTTTTATGGGGTGCAAAATAGTGTATTAGGAGGTTGTTAATTAAATTATATAAATAATATTCTCAATAAATGATGGTTCCCAAATAAAATATATTTCATTTTTTTTAATTTTAAATGTTAATGAGGATCCCATCAAGTTTTTCCCACTATTGAATATTCAAGTCAACAGGTTTTCATATTCAAATATCCCATCTTTTAGAAGAGAAATTTGATAATTTAATGGGTGTAATTTTTTCTCATAATTAAACAATATAATTTAATGAAAATTATTGAGGATTATGTTATTCTTATGTTATTTAGGTATTCCGTAGCATAACACCTTGGGTAACATATTTAATCTAGCCACCTCCTATAAGGGAAAGGGTGTGGCAGGTCTCAAATCTCCCTCTTCATCTTCCCCTCATACAGACCTATATAATCTTATATCCTTCTATATCATCAATATTGACACCTAGGTTCCTTCATTTTATCAATTATTTCCCAACATGAAAATTTATATATGGGAATTCATTGAGGCATAATACTTTTATAATCTCTCTCGGGGGGATCTCATTGGTCAGAATCAACCATCAGTTGAAAACTTCAACCAGTTCATCTCAAATTCAATGAAATTACATAACAATATGGTAGTAAGGATTATGGACCCCCACAATATTTTCATTAAATTAATAATGGAGTATATACTTAAATCTACCAATACGGGTGAACGAATATCCTTCAATAGTGTTTGATTCTTTTTGTTCCATTGGTATTTCTATTTCCACAACATTTTGGATCCTCTAACAGCACCAATTAGGGTATGTTATTTGGGAAATATATTACCATTCCAAAATAAATCAATTTTACTGATTACTAGAGTCATGGTAGAATTTTTTTGTTCATTTATCATAGATCACTTTCCCTTGTCCATCTTATTTCTCTTTGAATATTTTTTGAAATAGATGTTTCCAAAACACTACATGGCATTGTGCTGATTGAGATTGAATATGAGTACTGGTTAAAATAGATGTTATGTTTCATTTATTGTATGGATTTATGATAACAATTCCATCAGGTGGGTCCCCTCTAATATTTCTACATGTGATTTTCATTTATCCAATGATCTGATACCCAAATCATAGATTGTGATGAGAAGTATACAGGTAGTGTCACGAACCAGGCCGATGCGTCATCCGACCCGGCGCCCGACCCGGTCCGCGACATGGCCCGAAGGGCGTTCCCGATCCCCACGGGCTGGCAACTAGTGCCGGGAATCAAAACAAACCAGTTGGGAACGATTTAGCCCATAACAAGATAAATAAACATAAACTGAACAAGCATATAAATAAAAGAAAATAAACTGAACAACGTGGCAGCGGAAAAAGAAATAAGCCAAGAACGTGACATACCTCAGGTGACCCTGTGGATCACCACGGTACGACAACCCCGCTCGTTCCCAAAAGTGATCCAAGACTAAAACCTGCAACTGAAAATTTATGTAGGCGTGAGCACCGAGATACTCAGTAGGAAGCCAAAAACAACCACATCCTATGCCTCTGCCTTTAATAAGAAATCCAACCAATGCCAGTTTGGAAAATAAGATATACTAAAATAGTATTTTCCTTCTTTTCAAATTCAAGTTACAAGTTTGCATTTTCAGGGAAAGCCTTTTACTCCCACTACATTTTCAAAATAGGTTTCGAGCATGCATTAACATTTCAAAATGAAAAGAAACCAGCTTGGGTTAAAATATGGTTTTCACAAACAAGACATCAAGTATGAGACAGCTGAAAAGAAAGTTACATCATTAGCAAAATGACAAAAATGAGCACCATGGGTAATCCCTATAGGTAGCTAAAACAAGTGGGAACCTAAAGTCCTCGTACCTCAGTGAAACGTGGCTTAGAAGACCACGACCCTCAGAAAACGTGGCTTAGAAGGCCACGATCCTTAGAAAACGTGGCTTAGAAGGCCACGACCCTCAGAAAACGTGGCTTATAAGGCCACGACCCTCAAAAATTCATATGTTTAGTTAGTGTTGTTGCGTCAATCCTGCTAGACAAACCGGGACGAACCCATGCCGTGTCATCTAGCGTACTAGTCCTGGTTACCCACCTAGATACCCGGGTTTTCCCATTGTGCTCTATTTCAAATGGTGGTGAGTTTTCTTCATTAAACAATCAAACAAGTACATTACACTTTCTTTATCTAAAATTCATTCAACCTTTCACCACCGCACTCCCTACTTAAGTGCATTCCCCCTCTTTACATCACATAAATACACACAAGCCTTTACACTAGGAACATATCACAAACCACTCATTAACACTTGCATCACATTTTATTTTCAAATTTAGGGGGAATGACTAAAAAGGGGTTTTCTATTTTCGCAAACCAAATCTTAAAGTGCCAACCGGGCCTTTCATAAAACATTCTTAAGATGCCAAACATGCTTAAATACTTAAAGGGTACACTTTTAAAAATCAATCAGCGAAAAGGCCAAACACCTTTGGAAATACACATTACTAATTCAGAACCACTTAATAAATCAATTTTCCAATAAAAGGTCACTTAAGACCGATAGCATTAAAAATACATTTAAATTTCCAAATCAAAGGCGAAATCATTTCTAGCAACCGTAACCTGATTTCATAGCATGTGTATATAGCGTAAATGTAAAGCATATTTTTAAAACAAGCAAGCAATGATGAATCTCAAATTTAAGGCATAAGCATATAGGACCTACCTCAAACATGTCACTACTTGTCGACGATCACTCACACTGACAGTTGGCACATACACGCACATGCATTTATATATATATATATACATATACACGCCCTTAGGTGCATTGCACATATATATATAGATATGCTTCACTTTATGCATGTGCATGCGGGGTACCTCAACACCCGTGGCCCAAAACCATCGTAACGGGGTCCTGCGCACTCCACAAAACATGTAATAAATTAAAAGAACAAATTATGCAATACATAAAAATTAGTACCACAAAATTTGCACAAACGAAACACACCCCAAACTAAATCATAGCGCCACTTCAAAACACTCGCACGTCAAAATCATTGCAAAACATGAACCTCATAATTTATACATATTAAATAAGTCATCCGCACCACTTATAAAACATTTTAAAAAGACATAACACAACATAAAACAACAACGCACCCGAAAGCCACTTCTAAGGCCAAAAGCATACCGAAACAGACTCCAACGAAATAAAACGCAGCCCTTGAATCATTTAATAAACTCAGTGCACAGTTCATAAACTACCAGTAAAAGACACATTGTGGGTTTTTATCAATAAACACACTCGATATCACAATACCTTTTACAAAACTAATAAATCAAAGCATACTAAATTTTCTTCAAAACAACTTCGCACAAAACAAATTAATTGTAGTACATGGTAAATCAATTGGACAATAAAATTATTTCAGCAAACAACATTTAATATAAAATCACCACTTTTAAACACGACCACCTCAAGTTCTTTCACTAAATCAAAACATTCCTAAAAAAAATAAACACACTACAAAACACATCTAAATCATATTAAACCTTAAGGGAAACTTTATTCGCACAAAGAAGACTAATAAATGAGTATACTAAATTAATTAGATTAGAAAATTAATTCGTCGAACAATACATATATGCAGAAACACATACCTTCGGTATCGAAACATCGCAAACGCGATGCGCGCACTCCGCCGCATGACAACCACACCACAAACAATGCACATAGTCCCTAAACACAAGCAATTGGATCAAATACACCATAATCGGACCAAACACAAACTCCGAACTAAAATTGAAACACAATAAAATTAAATAACTATCAACCGAGGCAGCAAACTTACGGCAAAGGGGGAAGAGATGTTGTCCGAGCTTGCGCAATTCCGGAAAATTATAAATAAACATTGTTGAAAGAAGAAGAAGAAAAAAAACGCATCAATGGGGGGGGGGGCGGTGGCTGCGGGAGGCGCCGGACAAGAGGGAGTAGGCCGGACGGGAGGAACGGGTCAGCCGTAGACGGGTGAGGAGGCCGGGACGGAGCGGGTGTCGGGACGGCGAGGGAGGCCGGACGGAGAGGGGGCCAGAACGGCGAGCGCGAGCAGGCCGGACGAAGGGAGGACGGCCGAAGGGGATCAGAGCGCAGCGAGGGTGGCGGCCGGCGGTGAGGAGGGGTGCCAGCGGGGAGCGGCGAGCAGAGGGGCACCGGTGGGGCTATATCGCCGAACTGGGGGGGCTAGGGTTTCGGCGTTGGGGAGGGGAGAGCAGCGCGAAGAGGGGAAAAAAAGGGAGAGGAAGAGAGAGGGAAAGAAAGAAAAAGAAAGAGAGAAAAAAAAAGAAAGAAAAAAAAAAGAATTAAAATGAAATAAAAATAAATAAATAAAAATGAAATAAAAGAAAAGATTAATAAAATGAAATAAAAATAAATAAATAAAGAGAAGTAAAAAT
Source organism: Viscum album (assembly GCA_963277665.1). Classification (NCBI taxonomy): domain Eukaryota; kingdom Viridiplantae; phylum Streptophyta; class Magnoliopsida; order Santalales; family Viscaceae; genus Viscum; species Viscum album. The sequence goes on along the minus strand of OY728137.1, from coordinate 1,698,608,843 downwards.
AAATAGATAAAAATGAATAAAATGAAATAAAATAAATAAATGAAATTTGAAAGAATAAACAAATTCCTAATTGATAATAACAAAATAATATTATATTATTTGTAAATGTTAGACACAACACATGGTCACGTACGCGGTCGCGCGTCCGGTCACGTGCACGGTCACACGCCCGGTCACTAGAGCAATGCGCGCTCGGTTGCATGCGCGGCCGCACGCCTGGTTGCGCGACCATGTAAAAATAAATTTAATAAAATAGAACAGTCTCTTATTAAGAATGAGAACCGACCCTAGTCGCGGGCAGGGTCACACACCCCAATAATGAAACATTTAATAATAAAAAAAATGTTTAAAAGTGATTGGGCGCTACATACGGTCGCGCGTACAGGAGCACACCCATATAAAATCCCAAATCCATTTTAAAATAGAACTGATTCAAACCGCAACTCAAAATAAAGACCCAAAATAATTAAGTTAAAATAATGCATTGGTCAGGGTGTGACAATTCTCCCCACCACAAAAACTTTCTGCCCCCAGAAAGTCACCAAGCCAAACAAGGAAACAAAGTTGAGTTCGAAACTGAACGAGGCCAACAAAATCACGAACTTGGTATGACTTTTCACTCCATTAGTCACACCCGACCATCTCTGAGGGGAACTGAAAAGAGAAGGACCATCAGGAAAAGAGGAGGGTTCTCCCCACCACAAGAACCCGACTAGCACAACTGACATTGAGGCTCTTAGAATGAACTCACTCTGGAACTGCTAACTTGATCCACGAGGGAACCGCTACACCAACCAAACCTCGAAAAAGTTACAACAAGATTCATGGTGAGTCTCCCCTCCATTTAAGAACTGACTAGCTTAAACCAACCAGTATAAACCGACATGAGAACTTCCAACCCAAACCAGAAACCACTGCGACATGAGAAAACCCATGGAAGAGTTCTACCAAATAACGAACTTAACCATGACTCATCATTTCCACAAGAGATGAGCATCTCCAAAATGAGCATGTACTAAAACAAAACGAGTCACACTTGAGGAGGCGCAACTACTGGAATTACAAGAAAACAAGATCACCATGCCTTTTTACAACCACAGAGGGGTGATCAAAGAACAAAGACTACAATGAGGAAAAGATACATTTACGCCTCTTACAGCAATATAGAACCTTCAAAGATGGGAGATATCATTGGAGACAAAAATTAGACCAAGGTGCCCCACACCCGTTGATTCCTGACTGCGTGAAAAGCTTCACTCCGAGACCTGTGGTTGGAGCTCTGATGTCTTGAAGCATCTGCTGCCCCGCAGTCAGGAGCTGACATTCTCCTGTCGAGACTCCTCCTGACGAAGCCGCTAGCAGAACCTATCTAGGTTTCCCAAACAGCCACACTGTCGACAAGTCTTAAATGAATGACGATAAGGAGACCTAAAGTACCCAAACTGGCCACACAAGAAGCGAACAAGAGAGTGGCCCAACTAATAGAAGATGGAGTTGATAATGAAACTTGTCTGAGATGGGTTCCTCCGGTTCGCTCTCACCGAATGGGGGAATCATCCCAAACACCAAAGGGGACCGGTCCTTGAACAATAGACGAAGACCCCACACAAGAGAAACATTAACTGTTTCTGTGAGATTATCTTTGGAGAAAAGGGAACCAACTTCTTGAGATGCCCAACGTAGGCCTTCACTATTCGTTGGCATTGCTGGAAACTCACAAGCCTTGTCGCTTCCATCACCTCCACTTCCACAAATAAAAACCATCTAATGAGAGTGGTCCTAAGCACCTTCCAAGTCATACCATCATGCAATGACACTAGGGTCATCTCCTCCACCAATCCCAAGTTGCACCTTCAAATGGACCTGAACCAACACAGACTCTCTTAGCTTTAGGAGTTCCCAATAACATGAAAACACCAACGACTTCACCATGCCAGTTTGTTACCTTCAATAGATCACGATCACTATAAAAGATGAACATCCACCGAAAAGAATTCAATTCCACCACCCCGCTAAGAGTCTAGGTAGAACCAACAACTAGAAGTGACTCACTAGAACTTTCTGGGACTTTTCTGGGTGGCATACTCAAAAACAAGGGGCACAAATCCGAATCAAAAGTTATCATAAATCAAAATTCCACACCACAATCACAAACAAAAGCTCAAACTCAAATCACTATTCCAACCACAATTCAGTACGTCAAAACAAAGAACTCACGAAAAAGAATACTTAACGTGGAAAGAGAACGCTAAACAATTCCTCGCTCACTTTTCTAAACGTTTGAAAAACCTTTTTTTGAAAACCATTTTTCATAAACCAAAACCACTTAAATATCCACCATTGATATCCCATGAAGTCTCACACATACATATCCCCGTGCTTGCTCAAGCACCCATCCACTCACTTCACCAAATTTCCCCACTTACCACATGCGCACCTCAATGTATGTGATCACTCATAGGAATACCAAGGGTCAATTCAAGAAACTTATCATTTCCAAAACATACCATTAAGCACACATCACAAATTCTCAACCAATTTGAAAAAGCAACTTATCATTAAGGCAATACATTTCCAATTTCCAAAAACATTTCCAATTCACATTCCAAAAAGTGTTACTGAGATTTCAAAACAACTTCCAAAACACCCCTCATTTTCCCTTTTGAAACCACACATTTGTTAAAAGAAAACAATTTCCATTTCAAAACCACTTTTCCACTCTAACACCACATTCCCAATTCAAACAACCTTCACAAAAATCCATTTTCGTTTTTGAGATGTACTCACACCAACCAAAATTAAGGTCAAACATAACTCACATTAAAACATCCAAAAATTAGGGACTAGTGGCGATACCAACCCGATAACATGGCTTAGCAGACCATGCTCCGAGCAGGCATCCCCCACAGGAAGCATCTTGAACCGGGAACTCGGGTCGTACATGGGTCGCTACTCCATGCAAGTCCGGCGCGTAACACTGGCTCACTTCCTTTGTCATCCCTCATCCACACATACCAATCCAAAGAAGAAAATTCAAATCCTGGACTACCCCTGGAAACTCGAGTCTCGGGACGGGCAAGGGTTCATGACGTCCTTCCCGCACCTACCTCTCGAGTCCCGACACACCTGATCACCAAACTACATGACACACCAAATAACAAGGGCACCTTTGATACCATTTTGTCACGAACCAGGCCGGTGCGTCATCCGACCCGGCGCCCGACCCGGTCCGCGACATGGCCCGAAGGGCGTTCCCGATCCCCCCGGCCGGGTTCGTGACATGGCCCGAAGGGCGTTCCCGATCCCCACGGGCTGGCAACTAGTGCCAGGCATCAAAACAAACCAGTTGGGAACGATTTATCCCATAACAAGATAAATAAACATAAACTGAACAAGCATATAAATAAAAGAAAATAAACTGAACATCGTGGCAGCGGAAAAAGAAATAAGCCAAGAACGTGACATACCTCAGGTGACCCTGTGGATCACCACGGTACGACAACCCCGCTCGTTCCCAAAAGTGATCCAAGACTAAAACCTGCAATTGAAAATTTATGTAGGCGTGAGCACCGAGATGCTCAGTAGGAAGCCAAAAACAACCACATCCTATGCCTCTGCCTTTAATAAGAAATCCAACCAATGCCAGTTTGGAAAATAAGATATACTAAAATAGTATTTTCCTTCTTTTCAAATTCAAGTAACAAGTTTGCATTTTCAGGGAAAGCCTTTTACTCCCACTACATTTTCAAAATAGGTTTCGAGCATGCATTAACATTTCAAAATGAAAAGAAACCAGCTTGGGTTAAAATATGGTTTTCACAAACAAGACATCAAGTATGAGACAGCTGAAAAGAAAGTTACATCATTAGCAGCATGACAAAAATGAGCACCATGGGTAATCCCTATAGGTAGCTAAAACAAGTGGGAACCTAAAGACCTCGTACCTCAGTGAAACATGGCTTAGAAGACCACGACCATTAGAAAACGTGGCTTAGAAGGCCACGACCCTCAGAAAACGTGGCTTAGAAGGCCACGACCCTCAGAAAATGTGGCTTAGAAGGCCACGACCCTCAGAAATTCATATGTTTAGTTAGTGTTGTTGCGTCAATCCTGTTAGACAAACCGGGACGAACCCATGCCGTGTCATCTAGCGTACTAGTCCTGGTTACCCAACTAGATACCCGGGTTTTCCCATTGTGCTCTATTTCAAATGGTGGTGAGTTTTCTTCATTAAACAATCAAACAAGTACATTACACTTTCTTTATCTAAAATTCATTCAACCTTTCACCACTGCACTCCCTACTTAAGTGCATTCCCCCTCTTTACATCACATAAATACACACAAGCCTTTACACTAGGCACATATCACAAACCAATCATTAACACTTGCATCACATTTTATTTTCAAATTTAGGGGGAATGACTAAAAAGGGGTTTTCTATTTTCGCAAACCAAATCTTAAAGTGCCAACCGGGCCTTTCATAAAACATTCTTAAGATGCCAAACATGCTTAAATACTTAAAGGGTACACTTTTAAAAATCAATCAGCGAAAAGGCCAAACACCTTTGGAAATACACATTACTAATTCCGAACCACTTAAGAAATCAATTTTCTAATAAAAGGTCACTTAAGACCGATAGCATTAAAAATACATTTAAATTTCCAAATCAAAGGCGAAATAATTTCTAGCAACCGTAACCTGATTTCATAGCATGTGTATATAGCGTAAATGTAAAGCATATTTTTAAAACAAGCAAGCAATGATGAATCTCAAATTTAAGGCATAGGCATAGAGGTCCTACCTCAAACATGTCATTACTTGTCGACGATCACTCACACTGACAGTTGGCGGATACACGCACATGCATTTATATATATATATATATACATATACACGCCCTTAGGTGCATTGCACATATATATATAGATATGCTTCACTTTATGCATGTGCATGCGGGGTACCTCAACACCCGTGGCCCAAAACCATCGTAACGGGGTCCTGCGCACTCCACAAAACATGTAATAAATTAAAAGAACAAATTATGCAATACATAAAAATTAGTACCACAAAATTTGCACAAACGAAACACACCCCAAACTAAATCATAGCGCCACTTCAAAACACTCGCACGTCAAAATCATTGCAAAACATGAACCTCATAATTTATACATATTAAATAAGTCATCCGCACCACTTATAAAACATTTTAAAAAGACATAACACAACATAAAACAACAACGCACCCGAAAGCCACTTCTAAGGACAAAAGAATACCGAAACAGACTCCAACGAAATAAAACGCAGCCCTTGAATCATTTAATAAACTCAGTGCACAGTTCATAAACTACCAGTAAAAGACACATTGTTGGTTTTTATCAATAAACACACTCGATATCACAATACCTTTTACAAAACTAATAAATCAAAGCATACTAAATTTTCTTCAAAACAACTTCGCACAAAACAAATTAATTGTAGTACATGGTAAATCAATTGGACAAGAAAATTATTTCAGCAAACAACATTTAATATAAAATCACCACTTTTAAACACGACCACCTCAAGTTCTTTCACTAAATCAAAACATTCCTAAAAAAATAAACACACTACAAAACACATCTAAATCATATTAAACCTTAAGGGAAACTTTATTCGCACAAAGAAGACTAATAAATGAGTATACTAAATTAATTAGATTAGAAAATTAATTCGTCGAACAATACATATATGCGGAAACACATACCTTCGGTATCGAAACATCGCAAACGCGATGCGCGCACTCCGCCGCATGACAACCACACCACAAACAATGCACATAGTCCCTAAACACAAGCAATTGGATCAAATACACCATAATCGGACCAAACACAAACCCCAAACTAAAATTGAAACACAATAAAATTAAATAACTATCAACCAAGGAAGCAAACTTACGGCAAAGGGGGAAGAGATATTGTCCGAGCTTGCGCAATGCCGGAAAATTATAAATAAACATTGTTGAAAGAAGAAGAAGAAAAAAAACGCATCAATGGGGGGGGGGGGCGGTGGCTGCGGGAGGCGCCGGACAGGAGGGAGTAGGCCGGACGGGAGGAACGGGTCGGCCGTAGAAGGGTGAGGAGGCCGGGACGGAGCGGGTGTCGGGACGGCGAGGGAGGCCGGACGGAGAGGGGGCCAGAACGGCGAGCGCGAGCAGGCCGGACGAAGGGAGGACGACCGAAGGGGATCAGAGCGCAGCGAGGGTGGCGGCCGGCGGTGAGGAGGGGTGCCGGCGGGGAGCGGCGAGCAGGGGGGCACCGGCGGGGTTGTATCGCCGAACTGGGGGGGGCTAGGGTTTCGGCGTTGGGGAGGGGAGAGCAGCGCGAAGAGGAAAAAAAAGGGAGAGGAAGAGAGAGGGAAAGAAAGAAAAAGAAAGAGAGAAAAAAAAAGAAAGAAAAAAAAGGAATTAAAATGAAATAAAAATAAATAAATAAAAATGAAATAAAAGAAAAGATAAATAAAATGAAATAAAAATAAATAAATAAATTGAAGTAAAAATAAATAGATAAAAATGAATAAAATGAAATAAAATAAATAAATGAAATTTGAAAGAATAAACAAATTCCTAATTGATAATAACAAAATAATATTATATTATTTGTAAATGTTAGACACAACACATGGTCACGTACGCGGTCGTGCGTCCGGTCACGTGCACGGTCACACGCCCGGTCACTAGAGCAATGCGCGCTCGGTTGCGTGCGCGGCCGCACGCCTGGTTGCATGACCATGTAAAAATAAATTTAATAAAATAGAACAGTCTCTTATTAAGAATGAGAACCGACCATAGTCGCGGGCAGGGTAACGCACCCCAATAATGACACATTTAATACTAAAAAAAATGTTTAAAAGTGATTGGGCGCTACATACGGTCGCGCGTACAGGAGCACACCCATATAAAATCCCAAATCCATTTTAAAATAGAACTGATTCAAACCGCAACTCAAAATAAAGACCCAAAATAATTAAGTTAAAATAATGCATTGGTCAGGGTGTGACAGGTAGTAAGACAGTGAGGTCGTATCAAGAATTGACTTCTCTACCCTCAATATTTTCCATGGTTATTATGATGTCAATAGAGGTGGAAATATAATTTCATCTATATAAGGGGTCATGTAATGTTATTGGGATGCTTAAAGCTTCATGAACATGGGATCAAACCCTCAGGTTCACAAAGTAAGACAGAGACCTGGATTGTATAGTGTATAAAGAATATAATATTTTTTCAAAACCAATGGTTATGCAACTAGTCCTCATATATATAATGTTTTTTGTTTTTAAAATATTTTGTATTTTTACTTTGATTAAGTAAGATGGAAAAATTGATACATATGAAGGCCAATAAGATGCATACATCCCATGTGGAGAAATATTTAGAAAATTAGGGACTTCTAATTGAGGCCCTCCAGTCACATTCAATGTATGAGGAGGATAATAAATTAATTTTTTAACAAAATATATTGTGTGAAGGGAAGATAAATATAATTGATGTTGGGGATTATATAGTGAATGTAGAGAAAAATAAAAAAATTTAGAAATAGTAATCATACCATTTAAAACCGATGTCTACTTGATCAGTAGGAAAGGGTATCAAAATTAGGGATCCCATTTAGTCTTATATTAATTCCTGTGATCTTTCAGAAACATCTCATATTGATGAGGTGGAGGTTTGAATTGATATGAATGACATGAATAAATTTTACACACAAGAATATTATAATATGTTATTTGATCTGGTGGAATGTGATATTGTACTAGAGGAGAAAAAGAAGGAGGATTCCACTTGATTCTTCTCTTATGTTATAAATAATTGATAGAAGAGGATGATTGTTATATCGGTGTCTCTAATCTAGATGCTGATAGAATGTATTATTGATCAATTCTCTTTGATAATAATTATGGGAAATATTATTGGATTCCCAAAAAAAGATCTGATCTTTTCTCTTGGAATCAATGGGGGAAAATCTGTAAGAATATATTCATACCAGGGATAGGATAGCCTACCACGTTGAGGTCCTCATCAATGATGGGCCAAACATGATGCTAACTTCAAAATCATTAACATACATAGAGAGATTAATTAATATTATTTAATTTTTTTTGGAATAGATATTTAATTTCATATGTGGTTTGAACATTGTATTACATGTATGCTTTTTGGGTTTCTCATATTCCCTCAAAAGTGATATCAAATATAAAATTTTAATTTAGCATTCTAAATAAGATTATGGGAATAATTATCCAATACTAATCTGGGTGAATTGACAATCAATATAAGGGATAAATTAGATATTATCATGATATTTTAGAGATATATATCTCTTAAAAAGAAGAAGTATTGTGGTTTAAAACATGATTTGAAGGGGTGGAATAATATCTCAATGTTGTAAAAATATGAAGGAAAATAATGTTGATGTTGGATATTATCTTAATTAATGTTTTCAGAGTTCATCACATAGATAAAGGTAATGTTTATTGACAGACAATTGATTATGTATTCTAATTCCTGGTTTATAGAGGTTGAGAATGATTATCTTTGTGGATTAGTGAGCATTCTGAGTGACTATGAGTAGTGAATTACTTTTTTTTAATGTTGTAATCTAAGAGGAATAGTGTTATCAATCTAAGATCCAAGAAATAATAAATACACATATTGATTGAACTATGGTTTCACATCACTATTTCATGTTCCCTGGATTTTCCTAGTATGGATTAACCCAGCAAAATAGATTGTATCACTCTTTGTTTACTTTATTTTTATCATATATATTATGATGGAGAGATCTATTCTGATTAATTGTGAAATAATATTATTAGGGTGAATCATATTTTGAGATCAAAATATTGTGATCCCCAATGTTAGGGAATTTATATTTTTGGGACTAATAATTGGTATCCGAGCTTAATGTTTTTGGAAAATTATTATATCTTTAAATCCATGACAATGATCACTAACAACTATGTAATTATAATCTTTGATAATAAAAATTTCAAATTAAAGATGAATTAGATGCAACACTATTTACTGTCCATAGGAAGAGATATATTTAAGACAATTATATAATGAACATTAGTTAATATAGAGATTGAAATATTATCAGAGAAAGAATGAAATCATACTATTCAAGCATTAAAAGTCTAGCTTTTAAAAAGAGTCTTATCCAACAGAATATTAGTAAAGTCATTATCATGTAAATCCTCAAACACCATGTGGAGAAAAAATAACAATGTATATGAATGAGATTATATGGTATATGAAGTTATACTATAAGTTCTATGCAATAAGTGTGACGATTTGAGGATGCACCAAAATGAGTAATTCAATGCATTTTTATCAGGTGACCATTATTGTTGAGGAAATACATGAATTAAAAAACCCCAGTAAAAAAGTAAAAAACTATATAGGATATGTAGAATAATACTATATCAGTTCAAGGTGAGTGACCGAGTTTTTATTTAGTTGTGTTAATAGAAAAAGTTTTAGATTGATCTTATAGTCTCGATTGAGTTTTTGCCGGCATTTACTGGATAATTCTATAAGGAATATTGACAAATTAGTTCTCATATTTGGCTTCAAGGTTCCATTTTTGTGTTGACATGGGTCTTGAACTTCATTGTTTTGTGGGGTCATTCTATTTTTTAATCATTTATTACTCCAATTATTAGAGTATATATTTTCAAGATATAGTTACACGGTCACAATGAAGAACATGGATCAGCAATTTTATAGTTATTTATGTTATATAATAGTTACTCATGTTCTGATTCATTTGATAGATGATTGGGGGGCCAACTATTTAAGATTTCTATAGTCTATAATTATAAATAGTTTTTGTTTATCCCAATCAACAGTTTTTTCTTCGCCCATTGGTAGTTGGTTTAGTCTATAATTTTGTAGGATCATTGGTATTTATGGTATAAGAATGCTTACCAGGTGCTTTTTCAGTATATAATTTATTTATAGGATTCCTAGACCTATGTAACCCCCTAAAATTTTAAAATTTAATTTCTTCAATAAATATATTTAATAGACAGTTGTATGTGCAATACAAAGCATAAAAGAACCGTGTTATATTATAAAAATAACAATTTTTAAATATCAAAATTATTACAAGGCCATTGATATGGAGGGTATGAATAAGATTTACAATATTATAAAATATGTATAGGAATTTTTTTATAAAACAAATGTACTAATTAATTCCTAGGAAATAAGAACATAATATTAAATAAAATCACATATGATTAGTGAGATATTTTTTCATAAAAAAAATATTTTATATATGTTTTTTTAAATAATATAAGATAATCACTACTAGTTAATGTTTTTAATAAATTATTTATATCATATATTTAATACAATAAACTAATATTCATCTAATTTTGGTTATTATATATGGAATTCCTATAAATTAATACTTGAAAAATACATTTTCGTCAAAATTATTTTTGATTTAATTTAACGAAGAAATATCATGATTAATTTATTCTAGTTAATGATATTTTAATTTATAAAATGATTGATATGTTTTATATTATTCATTAAAACCCGTCATAAGATATATTTTTTTATTTTCATGAAATGGTTTATTTTTTAGTGGGTAGTAAAAAATATCATTTTTTTAAAAAAGAATTCTTTTGAACAAATTAATTTTAGCGAACCATTATTTTTTTGATTTATCATTAACATAAAATTAGAAACATTTCATTATAAACAATTTAATTAATTCATAATTAAAAATAATATATTTTATTTTGCAATAAATATTTTTTATGCTGAAAAAATTGTTTTCCAAAAAAAATTTGTTTGTTGCATTTTGTGAACTTATGTTAAAATTGATGATTGTCACATATAAAAATTAAATCTTAAAGAATAATTTTTCAGATTTTTAATTTTGATACTAAAATTTATTAATGATACCAATATTATTTTTAGTTATTATAAATAGTCACTCTGATAATAATACTATCACCATAGAAAAAGTGCTAAACAAATTAATTAAGGATAAAACAATGAGACTTGGTAAGAAAATATTATATTAAATATTATTGGATAATAATAATTTAAACATTATAACCATATGGTTTAATTTTAATTATTTATGTGACATTTTGCATTGATTATAAACATTATATTATTTAATTATATGAAGAACTATAAAATTTCATTCTATTCATTTTTTAAACAGAAATATATTTTCATTAAATTAAAAATATGCCAATAACCGGTTTAAATGTTTATATTTAATATTAATAATTTACTTTTATGAAAATAATTTAATTTTTTATTCTTTGAGATATTATAATTTTTTTGAATTCTTACATAATGTCAACAAAAAGCTTCTACGAGAAATGTAAAAATTAAATAAATGATTTTAAAAATATTAAAAGTAATTTTTTAGGGTTAATTAAAGAAAATTAAAATTTAATGGGATAATTATAATGTGTAATTTATTTTTAAAGATTTTATATTTGAATTACATTATTATCGTGACTCCTTCAAAATAATGATATATGCATAGTGTTGAAAATGATCTTAAATTGTATTTAATGACTAAAAAAATATTTTTATTTCATTATAAAACAAGAAAAAATTTATATTGACTCAAAATAATGGTAAATGACAGGACATATAATTCATAGTTCATTTATTTAGAACATTGAATTTATAAAATTACATTCACGGTCCATAAAGAGAGAAAAATTGTATTACACAGACTAAGGTTAAACATGTTTATACGAGGGTTACACCAAATTTTAATGTTTTAAAACAAATCCTAAAACTGTATAAAATTTATTGGTTTATTATATTTTTACATTTTACTACATATATTATAATATAATTTAATATGGACACATATTACATGATTTAGACACAGATTATATACAAATATTTCAAGTATTTTCAAGTTTTCCACTCACATCACTTATAAAAGAGAACCACCACTCCCCTATTCCTCAAACTCCATGTGCCACTAATTTTTAAATTCAAGAAAAATAAAGAATATTAAATTTTCATATTTATTAATAGTTGTGAATTAAATTTTAATTTTACTTTAATGGGGATTATATAATCAATGGCGTACCCCATACACAATAATGGAATTCATTGAAATCTTAAGTTGGACACAATGTTGGGTAATACTTAAAATTATTAATATAATATTATTTTAAATGGTAGTTAATGCAATCTTTTTTTATTGGACGAAATGGAAAAAACTAACATCAATATTAATATACAAGATTTTTAAATGTTTTTAAATTTATCCAATAAATTTTTTAGGCTTAAAATAAGAATGAATCGAATTTTAAAAACAAATACAATGATATTCATTAAAAGGCAAATTTATCTCTTTTTAAGAGATAACCACTTATAAATCTCATTTTTATCAGTTTTATATGTACTATTTGAAAAAATAAAATTCTTCATCAAGATCAGTATATCAAAATTTACTTCGAAGGAAATTATGTTATTTTTATGATAATGTTCATTTTTAATAAATAATGAAAATAATATATTTTAATTCAAAATTGCCTTTTCATATAATTTATTTATAAGGATATATTATATTTGTAATTGTTTTTAAAGTGTAATTATATTATTTTTTTACCATTTAAATAAATGTTGGTCATTTAATGTAATTTCACATAGAAATTGGACCTAAACATATGTCAATCATTTGATAGTTATTATTTATTAAAAACATGCTTTTTGTTTTGACATCAAGAATTAATTTTAAATTCATTTATTCCACTTCTCTATTATGAATTTGGAAAAATGGATTCCATATTTGGATTCAGGATGTCCGAATTTGGTAAATTAGTAACTTTTATTTTTAGACATTATAAATATTTACTTTTTGTAAATTTATTTAGCATTGATTATGGATAAATCTAGTAAACAAGAGTAAAAAATTGTTTTCATAATATAAAATTACCATAACATGTGTCCCAATCATATTGTTTGATACATTTCCGACCGTGGGCATCCATGGGTTGATTTTGGAACCCAATAGATCCACTTGTGAGTGATAATGCCACTATATATTAATGAATTTAATGTAAAGAAAAAAATGACATAAACATATATCTTGTACTAAGTCATTTTTTACATGGGATTATTTAAGTTATATTTTTTACTATAAATATTAAGTTTAATGAAAAAAATATTTCCTACATTATGATATTTTTTATAATTTTTAGTCCAAATAAAAATAAAAATATTTATAACACAACAATGATGCGGTGTTTACATCATTAATGAATGATTTTAATAAATAAAATTATAAATATTAAAATAATATCCAAAACCTATACAATTCTTATTAGATAAATTTATTTCAAACATGATTCATCGTATCTTCAACTTTAATGAGTTATGGACCTATAGAAACTGAAAATTGTTATATAATGAAATAATAATCTTAAACATTCCTAAAGAGCCACTCCTCCCTCTTTATAAAATCCTCACATATAACTCATTCTGTACACTTCTCAATCACCTTGGCTCGTCCAACCTCTTCCTATTTAAGCATCATACATCCCACTCCTCTGGTTAGAAGCCTTCCCCTAAGCATAAGTTGCAATGACCAAAACATTCATTAATCAAAATATTTCTTGATCTAATTAAATTTCTCATTATGTAAAATGTTTTGTGAACTTCTTTGGTTTTATGATATGGATTTTTAAAATCATGTTCTAAAATTTGATTATTGCTAATATATCCATTGAAAAACGATAACATGATTATAAAAAATATAGGTCTTTAACAAATCCGATTTACTCAGACAAAGGATGAGATGGCCTCATCTAGTAGACTTTACCCCTACGAAGCCCATTTGTCAGAGCTTGGAAAAGAGGTGGTGTCATAGGGCTTTTCTCTTGACTAGGACTAAGCCGATCTTGAACATATTACGCTTGTGCGGAACCAACAACGAGATAAAGAGATGATTATAGAGACTACCACCCAAGCGATGCTTTCCGAGCCACCCAAGAGCATGTCACCACCATAGACCTTATCCTTCAGTCTTATGTGGGTTTTATAAGGGTTTATGTTACAATTCCCTAACACTATGAATATGTACATTATTTTTTCATAAGGAATGTGCATTCATTTTATTATTTTTACTTTGTAAATAGTTTTTAAAGAAGAGATAATATTTTCTGTTAATATTCAACAACGAAATCTATTTTGATGAATTAATGGATTTTTTAATTAAATAATATTTTTAAAAATTATTATTACTATTAATTTATTTATTATTAAATATAAATAATTGAATAATTTTATGAATGAAAATATAATTTTAATTAATGTTTGAAATCTATTTTTATCAAAACACATGATTTTTCGATAAATGTCGGTTTTTATTTTAAATGTAAAAATTCAAAAATTTAGAAAATTATATAGATAAAATGAATTTTATTTTTGGAATCAGGACGTTGAAATTATCTAGTGGTGAATATTTCATGATTTTCTGAGACAGTCGAATTTTTTGTTAAAAATAAAATACCATTAAAAAAAATAATGTTTTATCTGTCATCATAATTACCCAATAGTTATGTAATAAAATACTATAAATTATATTTTCGGCCAGTATATGTTTTAAAATTAAAATAATTTTATTTTAATTTTTTTTTTGATATATTTTACAAAACTTTAGTGGAGCCTCCATTAGTTATAAAACATTTTAACTTTTTAAATTAATTTCCTTGAGAGTGTGACTCACCTCCACATAAGCACCCTCAATATTTTAATAAGTTCATCCATTTGCCTTAAAAAAATATTTTTTTCTTCTCCCTTTTGGTAAAAAAAATTGCCTAAATGGTTGAATTGATTAGATTAATATGTGGTTACCCAAACCAAAATAATAAAGAATTCCCTCTCTTTTCCTATATAATCCCACCCAAGCGTCCACTTACTATTCACTCAAAGCCTTTGGAATACATATCACCTTTTTCATCCTCTCCCTATAATCCTCCAAAAGTGCCCCAAGATCCCATGAATCATCTCTCATGCCTCTCCCATGTCTTTGGGATCAGACTTCCAAGTAAGGGATTTCCCCTTTTTTCATTTTTGTCTCAATTCCATTGTGTTGTTTTGCCCTTTTTATTTCAATTATAAATGTTGAGGTATAATTTATCACCTCCCCCATACTACCCTCTCTATGTTTGAATAATGGGAGACCCCTTTCTCTATCATTAAATTCTCTTCGTGTACAGGTGTTACCATCCCAAAATTTCCTAAGGAATCTCTCTCTCCTCATTTATATTCAAGAAATTATTTGGTATTGTGAATACAAATTCTAAAACTTATATTGGGATATATATCTATATGACCTTCTTACATTACATTTCATGTAAAAATTTTGAGACACCCATTTATCTATCATCAACCATTTTTATGAATTCCTATGTCACACCATTATGCTGTCGAAATTGCACCGCTATTTTCGAAGCCAATATCGTTGTGTAGTGAATACCATTCCCATAACTCTATCATGATTATTGACCTTTATACACATATACATATTTAATGGAACATTCATTTATTTATTCCACATTACATAATTGTAGAGTAACTTAAGATGTTGATTGATTCAATGAATTATGTGGCACACTTATGCATGAAATGAAATGCTTAAGAAGGGTGTGCCCTGATAGAGCTACAATGTATTGGGTAAAGATTAATATCATGATACGTCAAGTGAAATTTTTGGTTTACTAATGATAATTCAATTGATATATATACTTACTCATGCTCTATGTGCAATGAACGTGGTCTCATTCTAAAATTATGTTAAATGTTGTTGCCACATTTCCATGTTTTGATTACCATTCTTTATCATGCCATTATTTTAATGATTCTATTGTGCTCCATTGATATGACTATTGTATAATATGTACTGTATTTCTCATGTTATTCCATGTTTATTCCCTTACTGGTCTTTATAGATCACCCTTTTCACATGCATGTCTTCAGGTAATCCTATGCAATGCAACATACGTGGGAATGTAGTGGTCATGAAAAGGATGTTTTCAATAAAGATGTTGGATTTAATGTTCAAATATGTTAAGTAATTATCCTAAGCCACAATGATACTATACCTCTTGATCTTCTGTGTTGTATCAAGTGATGTTTTATGTAAAAAAGCATGTTTAAGTGTGAAATAAAAGAGCAGGTTTTTCATAGTTGGTATCAGAGGATAGGTATAGATATATTTGGAAATACGATTCCGAAACCATAGTGAGGACTAAGATACAAGAATAACTATGATAAAAACATCCCTATGTAGTGGTGAGTATTGAGTAAGTGGTTTATCAAGAAATTACATCCTTTTTTAGATATGAGTAGGTAGAGGCATCTCTGTCACAGATGTATCCTAGCAGTTAAACCCGAAAACACCGCTTTAATCTAGACTCGAACTAGAACTGGTGCACAACAACAGGCCTTGCCGCACTCTTGGATACGACACTCCCTATTGATATTCTTTATTAAAATAACAATCTTATTATGAACCATTATTTATAGAAAATGATTCCCCTAAGAATATATGTCGGAATGTATAAAATGGATAACATAGATTTAAGCCTATTGAATCATAAGATAATGAAATATATGTAAGGTATATGTCATTTTTTGACATTGGGTTACCCATTATGTGTTACACATAACTTTCCTTTTATTCCAGCCAATGGCCAGTAATAGGAGGATTCGGGATAACAACTGATGTAATGATCAACGTGATGATTCTTATAATGAGATTCCCAATCTGATGAGAGCAGGAATTGTGAACATTGTCACGCTTAACTCTTAGTTAAATCATGATACTAATAGAAAAATGGTTCAAGAGTAACATTCAACCCCTATTGAGAAAGAACAAGTCGCTATCTATAGATTCATGAGACAATGGACTCTGAATTTTAATAGACCATCTGATCCCCCAATCGTCGAACAATGGGTGAAATCCTTTGAAAAGATCTTCTCTATGTTTAAATGTTTTGAACAAGAGTATGTTCTCATAGATTTTTATCATATAGATTGTGAAGCTGATCAATGGTGGACATTGATAAAAAAATATGATGCCTGAGGAGGAGATCAAGTCATTGTAATGGAAGGATTTCTGGAAGATGTTTTTTAGTAAATATTTTCTGCTCACCATCCAACTTAAATGGAAAGGTACTTCTTTTCCCTAAAGAAAAAAAGATGACGAATCTGTTAGAGTGTATGAGGAAAACATCATAAAGATTTCATGATACATATTAGGCTTTGTCGTTACCCCTGAATTCAATGATGAATGCTTCATTGGTGGGCTAAAACCTTGCCTACGGAAAGAGCTTGAGATATGTGACTTCAACAGCTATGAGAATATTGTATAATGTTCCCTTAAGTCCAAAATAAATATCATAGAATCTTTGGAGTGTCCTGCGGGTAAGACACATAAGGTGGACATCAATGTTGGTAGTTTTATTGATAAATCTAATGTTTCTATGAAGATTTAGCACCCCACTTTCCAATGGTGTGGAAAGAGGCACCATAAAAATTGTCTGAAGGGTACGAGGAAAATCATATGGTGTGGAAGAGAAGGGAACCAAGCTATTAACTGTCAGCAATAATAAACTGGGTTTGTGATAGAGTAGAGTAACCCTCCTCTCAACCCTCAATGCATTGTTCATTGCATCAACTGCAAAGAGTTGGGGCACTTTGAAAATCAGTACCCCCAGCCAAGGGTTTTCGAAGGCAACCCAAATCCTCCAAGGCAGCAAGGGAGAGTTTTTTCCATCACTACCACCAAAGTGAACTCCGAAAATGAAGTGGTGATAGGTACGGTAGTTATTCATTCGTGAATATTTAAACTACTTTTTTATTCCGGTTCTACACATTCTTTTATATCTCGAACGTTTAGTAGAACAATCCAAACAACTCCAAAAATCATGGAAGTAAAGATGATGGTGAGTACGAAAAATGGGGCAGTCATTGAATCCCAGGAATATAACTCCCCCTATAATTATTTGTGGATTGAAATTCCCTGCAAACCTCGTCGTACTCCCTATGGTGGAATTTAATGAAATTATATGCATGTATTGGCTTTTATTATATAGATCCAACATAAATTACGATGAGAGGGAAATCACTCTCTATATGGGGAATCGATCACTGATTGTATAGAAGTGAAAAGAGAAATATGAATATTCTTTATCTCTATCATCTCATGAATGGATATTACTGCCCTATGAGAATGCGTACTTGTCTCAGATGATTGAGTCCAAGGAAGTAACCATCCCTGAAGACATGTCTATTGTGAGGGAATTCACTGATGTGTTTCTGTGGAATTTCCTGGTCTTCCTCCTATAAAGATGTTGATTTCTCAATTGTTCTTATAACTGTGGATTTTCCAATATCCAAGACTCTATATATAATGGATTTTGTGGAACATGACGAACTGAAGAAAAAACTATAGGAGAATCTGGATAAAGGGTTTATATTCCCAAGTGATTCCCCATGGGGTGCACCAATCCTCTTGGTCAAGAACAAGAATGGATCAATGAACCTTTTCATCAATTATCGTGATCTCAACAAAATCATGAAAATGAACTAGTGTCGTCACCCATGAATTGATGACTTGTTCGGTCAATTGTGTGGAGAAAAATACTTTTCAAAGTTGGATTTGTGGTCGGGATATTATCAAGTATGGGTGGAAAAGGAATATATCCCCAAGACTACTTTTCTTACATGATACGGGCACTATAAATTCTTAGTAAGGCCTTTAAGACTCACTAATGTTCCAGTAATCATCATGTAATTGATGTATAGGGTCTATAGAGATCACCTAGACAAATTTCTTGTAGTCTTTATAGATGATATTCTTATATACTCTAAAACCAATGAGGATCATGATGAGCATCTACGAACTGTACTAGAAACCTTGTGGAAGGAGAAGCTCAATGAAAAGTACAGCAAGTGTGAGTTTTGGTTGATGGAGGTCTCATCCTTAGGCCATATCATCACAAGTAATGGGATATCTATGGATCCATCTAAGAAAAGTGCAATAGAGGGATGGTTGAGGCCATCATCGGTAACAAATATCCGTAGATTTTTTGGGTTTGTTGGATATTATCGACGATTTGTGAGAACATTATTATGATTGTCCAACCCTTTTACCATGTTGACACGAAAGGGAGTAAAAAGGGGCTTATCACTGCACCCATGCTCACATTACCCACAAGTGGTGAAATTTTTGTGGTATTTAGTGATGCTTTAAATAAAGGCTTGGGATGTGTGTCGATGGAAAATGACAAATTCATTGCCTCTGCTTCAATACAATTTCATGTTTATGACTAGAATTAAACAAACCGTGATCTGGAGTTGGATGTGGTGATATTGGATTTTAAAATTGTTGCGGCATTATTTCTTTGGGGATTAGTGTGAAATATATATAGATAATAAAATCCTCATGTATCTATTCACACTGAAATTGTTGAACATGCGCCAACAATGATGGTTAGAGCTGATCAAAAACTATGATTGCTTAATCCATTACCACCCTGGGAAAGAGAACAACGAGGAGAATTCTCTTAGTATAAAGGACCCATAAATTCTATCATTGACGAGAATTTAGAAGGATCCAATCTTCTTAGATTTGATGAAGACGAAATTGGGAATAAAAAAGAAGGGAACATCCTCAATCATTTCACAAATGATTTCTCAACAGTCACTTTTGGAGAAAATAATCGATGCTCAAAGAAAGTATGTGGAAATTCTGAAAAGGGTGGAAGATATCAGAAATCGGAAATACTCAGAGTTTGTAGTTAGCAATGATGGAATTGTGAGATTTGGTTCACAATTATGTGTACCATCCAATATAGAGATAAAGAAGGAGATTCTAGATGACTCACATAGCTCAACCTTCCCAATTAACTGGGGAGCACAAAATGTATTGAGATCTCCGAGAAAACTATTGGTCGGACAAAATGAAAAGGGAGATTGTAGACTTTACATCATTGTACCTGGTGTGTTAGCAAGTGAAGGTCGGGAAGTAGAAGTCTAAAGGGATGATGCAACCATTACCCATACTAGCATGGAAATGGGAGAACATCACTATGGGCTTTCTCACTGGGCTTATGAATACATCCAAAGGAAACAATGCAATCTACGTTTTTGTGGATCATCTTACCATGTCTGCACACTTTATTTCTATTCGGGGGGATTTACCACTAGATCAACTAGCACAGATATATATCAGATAAGTGGCAAGAATTCATGGAGTACAACAATCTATTGTGTCCGATTGAGATCAAATATTCACCTCTATGTTTTGGAAGAGTTCTCATCATACATTGAATACTGAAATAAACATCAGTATGACCTATCATCCTCAAATTGATGTCCAATCTCAGAAAAATATCCAAAAAATTGAAGAAATTTTTCGAGCTTTCTCAATAGACATAAATGGAGGATGGGACCAAAATCTTCTACTAGTTATATTCTCTGTCAATAACAGTTTCCACTTGAGTATAGAAATGGAACCATATTAATCCCTTGATGGGAAAAGTTGAAGAACACATGCGTGTTGGGATGAAGTCGGTGAGAGTAAGCTGGTAGGACCATAAATAGTCAATGAGATGGTGGAGAAGGTGAAAACCATTCAGAAACATATCAATGTAAGAACCCAGATCATTGTTTGAGGTATGTCTATCCGTTTCTAGAGTTTTTGAGAAAAATGGAGTTTCTGGATATTTTTGAAGTACACGATGTGAACTTGCTGAGTACACACCGTGTACTCTTTTCTGGCTCGATGTTGTGTGATGGTCGTTCCTGGGGGTGACTTGAAGGCCGCTTAATTAGGAGTACATAAAAACCTAGTACACACCATGTACTCCAAAAGTACATGCCATGTACTTTATTTTTTTCATTAAACTGACCAGGGTCGCACCTAATCGAAGAAAAGCTCTTTTTCTATAGCTTCTTCTTTCGAGAGCACCGGGAATCTATGGATCTTCGATGAGATTCCATTCCTCCATCCATTCTTTGAATTGATTTCCGTTGATTATGTTGGAATAACAGCGGTGCTTTATCTCTTCTGCTTTAGCCTTGTTGTATGTTTCCTCCTCGTTTTGAAGTTATCGTGGGTTGAGCGTTTTTGGCGTTTTCTCAGATCTTTGACATTATAAGTGGAATCAATCATCGTGGTTCATGTATATCAATCTCATATCACTAAGGTAGGTGGTTTGTGCATCTTCATCGGAATTATGTAAATATTTTGTGCAAATTCCACCAATTCCCTTAAACGAGGAATTGTGGCTTTCCTGTTTTTCCCCTGTTGTTTGACTGCATTGCTTGATTGCTTGAGTAGAAATAATTTCTTGTGAATTTGGATAATTATTAATGTGTTAATGTTTTATTCCTTTCATGTTTTTCTTATTAGGAGTATTTTCAGTTTCCATGCCTAGTTTTAGGATAGTTGAACTTTTATTTTGTTATACAGTTGTCCCATAAAATGATAGCCAAGTAGTTCTTGAGGTTTACATGGGATGATACATGCACTATGCATGTTTGTTATACATAGGGTTGTGAGAACCTAGTGTAGTGGATCATAGGGTGAATGGACAGAAGGGCTTCTCCAGAGCATCCTTAATTTATGATGTGAGACCACATGTGGAATTGACGTTGAGTGCTTCCTCACAGAGTCTGTAGTTACTCGACGTGGGCCACATGGCCAATTGATGTTGAGTACTTCCACAGAGAGCCTTTAGTATGCTATGAGGCTATAGGGGGAATTGACGGTGAGTGCCTCCCTAGAGAGTATATTTATTCATTAGCTGAACCAGAGGGGGGAGACTGTGTGTGCTTCCCAGAGGGTTGCTAGTACTTGTAGGTTGAAACATAGGGGTTAGGCTGGGAGAACTACCAAGTGGTTACCTTTTTGTTTTTCTTGTGTGAGTGGTTGATTCTTGTTTGTAGATTATGTGCTTGAAACTGTGGATTTTTACTGCTATGTATTATCCTGTTTTCTACATTCTATTTACTAGTTACTGTAATTTACCTACCATATATTCACTGACTATTAGGCACAGATCATTTGTTGGTTGCCTATTGGGACATTTTCTTCACACCCTATGTGGGGCATGCTTTTGGGACAAAGAATATTATATTATTGACGGTATAGATAAGGGAAATCACCTTTCTACATCAGGTTCTTGATTTTTGTGGAGATGGAGAGCATGGGACCAAGATGAGGCTAGCGATGCTGAGGAGTCGCTCATCTATTTTTCATTTGTACTTTGTATTAGTACTTTATTCAAATTTGTGACTTTTTTTGCTATTTTTCTAGACATATACATATTATGCATCATTTACATATATTTATTCTCATGTTGTTTATTTTTTAGTCTTCCATTGTTTATCGTTTAATTGTGTATGCATGTCTACTGCTTCTGCTATTGTTGTTATTTGTTTTTTCTCTCCCACTATGTACTCTTCCAATAAGGGAATAGTTTCCCCACTATCACACCCAAGGCCCTCACTACTAGTCGGTAGCCTCTGTAATTTGGGGAAATGTTTTTGAGGCCATGTGACTTACTAGGTATGAGGGTCCTCTGGGTGGCTTCTGGAACTGGGATGTTACAAAGTGGTATCAGAGGGGTTCTTTTCTCTTGATATACTCTTTGGAGACTTTATCCAAGTATAGGATGGATTTGGTACTTGGTGTTTAGATATGCTAGGACGTAACTAACCTATGTACAGTGAAAAGCCATACTACCTTGATTATTGTAGTTTTCTGGTTTTAATATTTTACGGTTGATATGATTTCACCTAGAGTGATTCACATGATTATGTTGTCATTGTTGTTTCTATTCTGGATCTATTTCTGTCTCAACCTGATGATATGTGGGTATTCCATATCATGCATCATATACACACTTGTTATAAATCACATGCCCTGCATTTTTGTCATGCCATCTAGGGATCATTTTCAATAGAATGTTGTGGTGATAGACCTTGTGTAGATTATGCCTCATATTGTGATAGTTGATTTTTTAGAATTTTTGTTGATTTTTAGATGATTTTTTATATTTTACATTTCTTAAATGGATGAAAATATTTGATTTGTGAGTAGTATGGGCCCTTAAAAATCAGAATTTGGCACCTTCTTGCTCGTTTTTCAGTGTTTTCTGGGCTTCGGTGCAGTTTCAGAGCTACTGCGCGGAAAAACCCAGAAATAACGGCGTGTACATTATATATAACTTCTATGTAGTTTTAAAAAGTGTAACTAACTGTGTGAGAATAAACACGGGTTGTGAAAAATCTCCATGAAAACAACTTGTACAGTAGACACACACCGTGTATTAGTGAGCGTGTACCCAGCTATGTAACTAACAACACAGGTCGTGGAAGCTCGTGTCATACTCGTCATGTTATTTATAAACACACCTTGTATCCTTATTCTCAGTACCCAGTCGTGTAACGAACAACATGGGTTGGGGAAGCTCATGTCATTCATGCCGTGTTATGTATAAACAGGTCGTGTATGTTTGTTCTCAGTACCCAGCCGTCTAACAAACCACACGGGTCAAGGAAGCTCATGTCATACATGTCGTGTTATGTATAAACACGCCGTGTATCCTTGTTCTCAGCACCCAGCTGTGTCACAAACAACACGGGAAGGTGTCCTCGTATCCTATACACGACTTTTTTTTTCGTATCATGCCATGTAAGGGTCATCCGTGTACAAACCATGTCGCCGAAAGCACGAGTCAGGAAAATATTCAAGTACATGTCGTGTTTGTTCGGAACACGCCATGTAGTCTTTGATGTGTGGTTGGACGTGTAACTAACAACATGGGTCATTAAAGCATTGCCAACTAAAAGCCGTTTCCACTTGGAACATGCTGTGTAGTCTCAGTTTAAAAAGACCATGTGGGTTATCCATGCAAGGATACACGAGCATTGGAGTGGAGTTAAGTACACACCGTGTAGAATTTATACACGCAGTGTAGTCTTGTTTTGTAAATCATGAGTGTTTCCTTCTACTATTTACTTTTGTAATCCTTCGTTCTCTATACTTGTTTTTCTAATCTAAGGCATTATTTTTACCTTTCAGATCTATTCCTCCAAGACGTCCTCTAGTTGGACGTCAGTTGTCTGGCAGTGATCAGACGCCAGAAATGGCTGATCAGGGACTTCCTGCCGATCCTCCTGTCACGACCCGTCCTCGGGGCCCGTGCCGTGACTACCCCAAGTCCTCCTTCCATAGGTTAGGGGCTGGTGACTAGCACCAAAGACGTAAATCCCGATAGCTGGGAAGGCATTGCGTTTATAAAAGTAAACAAAACACCACAGAGTGCAAGAGGAAGTAAAACACTAAGTACAAAAGAAAGTGCTGAAAAGTAAATGGGCCAGAATACAAACTCAACTGAAAGTACAGATAAAACTGAATGAAAGTACAACAGAAAAAGACAAATAGCTGGAATAAAGGAAGCAGCTCCTGGGTTGTCCTCCTCGGATCCTACCTGAAGGGAAGGTACAGATGGCGCAGCTTCTAGATCATCCACCACGGATCCTACCTGAAGGGTAGGTACATATAACTTCCACAACGCTCTCACCCGTCAACCTCCTCAGAGTTTCGTCTTGCCGTGAAGTCCACCTCCGGGTACTGACTCGTCATGTAGTCCACCTTCGGGTGCCGTCCAGTCCTCGAACACTCGAACATCATCAGCACTACCATCGTCTGCAACCAACACAATGAGGTGCGGGCATAACACGTGCAGGGGTGAGTATAACGATACTCAGTTTGGACCCCGAGACCCTCAAGGTCTCAATAAAATCAACAAGGATAACCACAAAGAAGATCTCAACAGATAAACTCTACTTAGGTATATGCCCATACATATACCTATGTTATCAAGTAACCCAAATCAATCATGAGGAAACATAAGGATTGCGAAATCAACAGATAACCACTACCCAGGTATATGCCTATACATATACATAAGTTATCAAGTAACCCATCTCAATCATGAGGAAACACAAAGGTCATAGACTCAACTCAAACCATGATTTTCATTATCGAAACCGTAACTGCTGAAGAGCTCCGTCTCTGGAGTGTACAGTGGTCCTGTCACGAATCCGAGGTACTGCTCACTAACCTAAGAATGCTGAGGAACTCCTCATGTCGAGTACCACAGGCCTGCCACCTCACATTTTAGTGCTTCCCACCAGGGTCTTCCACCCAAACATAGTAGTTCTCCCCCCTCAGAGCTACAGAGGTAATCCTCTTATCGAGTACCGTGGGTCTCCCACCCAAACACAGTAGTGCTCCCCGCTGTGGGTTTGCCACCCAAACATAGTAGTGCTCACCACTGGGCTATACAAGTCTCTCTGACTCGAATCGTACAAGCAGTCTTTAGGTTCCAGCTAGCTACACGGTCTTCTTACTCTATACGCTCGTCTCTAGGAGGGTCCACTCCACAAGCTACTGATCGATACTCCAAGTATCTCAAAGTCCCACTAAGAAGTATCTCAAAGGACCGCCTCGTCATAGGGGTCTCAACGCAACAGACGACATGTCAATAGGACGCCCGATATGTGAGTTACTATCCTTTTAATCCCAGGGGCCCAGTTTGTTCATGAGAGAAACAATCCCGACCGTATCTCAACTGTACCCCGAACTCTCATAGGTTATAATCATAGGGACCATTTCTCAACGAGATTATCAACGCCGCTAACGGTTCGTCAAACGGACGTCCTATCTGAAAGATATCAGCTTTTCCGTTCTAGGGGCTCGGTTGGATTTTGGGTTCAATCCAACCCGACCACTATCCAACTCTATCAAAATATCGATAAAATTATTCCAAAAGTTCCGTCTCAATAAGAGGAAATAAAAGAGACAGACGGCGCGTCAATCAGACGCCCGGTCTGTGAGTTATTGGATTTTTCGTTCCAGGGGCCCAGTTGGTTTCGTGAGCAAACCAACCCGACCGCACTCTGATGAAATCCAAACCTTGATTGGAGTAAGCCAAATGATCTGTCTCACTTAGAGGAATCCATCAAAGTTGACGACACATCAATCGGACATCCGGTGCTGAAGATATAAGCATTTCCGGTCCAAGGGCCTGGTTGGTTTCATTTCCGAACCAACCCGGCCGAACCCAAAGTACTCCAAAACCTTGAGTGGAATATACCTAAACGACTGTCTCATTCCATGGATCGCTACACAATAGATGGTGCGTCGATCGGAGGTCCGTAGCCCAAGATATGGGCATTTGACCGAAAGTGGTCCGAAAACGGGGGGCCTGGGTCCGGACAGACCCGGCCCGACCCCCCATGGGTCGGCCCGAACCGGGTCCGACCTGACAGGACCTGCCTGGCCCAGCCAGCACGGCCTGGCCTAGTCGGCTCGGTCTGGCCTGACCGGCCAGCCGCAGCTCGGCGTGTCCGAGCCAAAGTCGGGGAGCGGGGGGTGCGTGCAGCCCGCCCCTCGCCGTTAATTGAGGGCGGCAGTGCAACCTCCGCCGCTGCCTGACGGCTGGACAACTCCGGCCACCGGCGGTGCCGCGCCAGCGACCTGCACCTCTGGGTGTTTCTACGGGCCACTGGAATTGCTCCGGTGGTCCATTTTCAAAACCGTCTGAGCCGGTGTTCATCTCGGGTCTCGTACTTTACTACGCAAGGTTCAAAAATACATTGCGTCCCCGTTTTGTCATCGCCCGTCAATCCACACATCTATTAACAAAATGCACCGTCTTCGTGGCTCTCCGGCGCGATGTGTTGACTCCGCGCCCCTTCGTCATGGCCCGACTCCGTCCGCGGAAGTTTTCGGGTTTCTCCGACGCGGCACGATGGCGTCACGTCCTTGTTCTTCTTTTCACGGCATGGCGCGACGGCGCCACACATTTCCTTTTCGCATGATTTTGTGTGGTGTGACGGCACCATGCCTCACCGTACCAAACCACAAAGGAACCAACATGAAAAAAATGAGAAGGGTCGGTCGTGTTTGTGCAGTCCGGCCCCCTCACGTTATTCGATAACTATTGGTTTTAAAACACGAAGATCGTCAAGTTGGTATTCATGAACAAAATAAATAAATAAAATTAAAACCCCTACAATGGTTTCAAGAGCGGAGCTTGTTCGGAGGTTCGTCGAAGAGAAAACGATGCAGTATAACCGTCGCGGAAAAAGGAGACTTGGAAGGAGGATGTCGCGTCGCGGGAACGACGTCGCGGAAGGAGAGACGTTGCGGAAGAACCATTACCGAAATAGACGTCGTGTCGTGGATCTGTGTCACGGAGTCGGTCTTCGAGGACTCAGTGTTCTTCGACGGAGTTCGATGCGTTCTTCGCGTTCCTCATGTTCTTCGTCGAAGAGGATGAAGAACTCTAGATTTCCTTATCTTTTCTTCTCCAAAGGCTCTCAAGCAACTAAGAAACTTACCCAAAAATAAATTAAGCCTCACTTAATTTATTAACACCACAAACCTTTGAAATTCAAGAGTTTGAAATTAAAATAAATCACACAATTAAATATCTCATGTTTTCAAATTTAATGAGAGGGAGGCGAAGAGACTCATTTAATGAGAGAGATTTTAATCCACATAAATGGAGAGTTCGAGAGATAAAGGGGGTTAAGGCGGTTTGATACTCATGTGTACCCCACCTTATAACATCCACCCAAGGGAGGTTATGTGCGGGTGGGCCCCTCCACTAACCTCCCCTTTTAGGTTCTAACTACCACTTCAAATAAAAATATGGCAAACACATATTTTTATTCAATTTAATTAAAAACACCTGATAACTAACTTCCAAACTCGATAAAACACAACTGCGGAATAGGTGTTCCATAGATAGAACTAGCGCAGCGGTTCCATCTGTGCCCTCACAATTTGTTTTCGAGCACCAGTTCAAAAGATAGAAAATTCTCGCTCGTTCGTTCACTGAACGTACCCGAGCTAAACTTCAGAAATTGATTCCGGGTACACTGGACCTCAGATTCAGGCGCCGTCAGAAACTGCGTTCTTTTAAAATTACAATGAAAATTAAGAAAAAAAATTCCTTGAAATTTCCAGGACTTTACATTACTCTCACCTTAGGGATATACATCCCCGTAAAGCTTCAACACAAACTATAGTCACAAAAGCGGTACTGAGCACGCATCTGAGCCTTCGGATCCCATGTGCTTACCTGGAGGTTTCTGTGCTACCTACGAAAATGCACAAGAGGAATCGACCGTCCTCTT
Source organism: Viscum album (assembly GCA_963277665.1). Lineage (NCBI taxonomy): Eukaryota > Viridiplantae > Streptophyta > Magnoliopsida > Santalales > Viscaceae > Viscum > Viscum album. Next base: position 1,698,580,573 of record OY728137.1, on the reverse strand, counting down.
AGAATCCGCTTCTGTCGATCCTCGATCCCCACTAGAACCTTCGTGCATGACGCCCTATTATCGACGTCCAACTCCCTGAGGTCGATGATGTGTAAAGGATCAAGCATGTATCTCCTCAGTTGAGATACTTGGAAAAACGCCGTGCACCTGGTGCAAATGAGGTGGATGGGTCAAGCGGTAACCCTCCTCGCCTACCCTGTTGAAGACCTGAAAAGGTCCACTGAACCTCGGAGATAACATTCCGCCTAGGCCACATCTCCGTAAACCTCATCGAGGTGAGACCCATAGGGAATCGTGGTCGCCATCCTCGAACTCCCGTGGTCTCTGCCTCCTCGATGACCTGGACCATCTCTGTCGTGGGTTGGACCATCTCCGGTCCCACAAGAGCTGCAAAGATTTCATCTTTGCCGATAAGAGAAACCTGATCTCATCCCCTAGATGAACCACTTTCTTTTCCTAATATAGTCAATCCCGACATATATGATACTAATCCATACCAAGGATGACATCGTAAGGCTTCAACACTACTACCAAGAGATCTAACCGTTACCCTCGCCTCCAAGGGTTGAGTCACTCTGTCATCTTCAGTGTGTGGTAACTGGGTCTCTTCTAGTAGGTATCTCACAGGTGAGGGTCAAGTCAACAGTTTAATCCGGAACCTCTTAGTAACAACACAAGAGAGGACATGATTGATAACATCTCAAAGGCAAGTGTCTTTATTTTATTGTATCTCATGGTATAAAGACACAAATATAACAACAACATCATGGAACTAGATATACACCACTAGTTCTGCTCCTGTCCACTCGCTTCTTGAGCTCCGTAGTAAAAAGATTATGCGGCCTGAAGCTGAGCTCTCCCATGTCCTCCTGTCCCCTGCGGTCAAGGTGGACCTCCTAGTGGTGGTGGTGGAAACATCGCGAAGCGTCTTCCACCTCCAGCTGCACAGCCAGCTCCTCTGCCATGGCCGCCTGCTCCTTGCGGTCCGCCCTGATCAAACCTCTACCTCTGCCTCGGAGGTTCTTCATTTAACTGCTGGTCATCTGCATGGTTGGTCGGACAGTCACATGCCATGTGACTAACTCCGCCGTAGGAGTAACACAGCATGGAAGGTCTGGCTCTGTCACTTCCCTTGGTTCCTCGCACAACTGACCCTAAGTCACCCAATCGACCACCTGTAGGTCTGGTCCTCTTGGACCTCTGCGTCATCTGTCTACTGCCTCCTATAGAATATTCTGGCACATGCCAGCTAGTGGTGGGTTTTGATGCTGTAGACTGCTCAGCAAAGAAACTCTCCACCAAAAGGGCTCGCTCCAACACCCCTGTCTGTGTCGGAATGCTGAGTGGAACCACAGAAACTCTAATCTCTCTCCTGAGCCCCTGCTCGAAGGTTCGGGCCCTGAAGAACGGGTCCCGTACCATATTAGTGGAGTAGCGCGAGAGGTCTGTGAACCACGCTGAATACTGCGCCACTGTCATGCTACCCTGATGCAGTTGAAGTAGCTCCTGTATACGCACCGATCGAAAGGTGGCTGGTACAAACTTTGCCCAGAACTAGCTCTCGAAGACTGCCAAAAGAAGAGTCACCCTATCATGCATCTGGAGCATCAGGCTCCAACATGTGCCGGCTGCTGCCTAAAAATGGCTAGCAACAAGGATCACCATGAAGTCTGCTGGCGTCCCCACTAGGCTGAAAACTCTCACCATAGCCTACAGCCATTCCTCAGCCACCTGCGGGTCCGTCCCTCCCTAGAACCTGGGTGGTCTCTGGCACTGGAACTCATGCAGTGCACTCAAGCGACATGCACCCTCTGCTACTGGGGCTGCTGGGGCTAGTGGCATCGGTGGCCCAATAGGTAGTAGTACCGTTGGTGCCTCTGCTGGTCCCTCAACTATGATAGGGCCTTTAACTGAGGCCATGTCGCTCGGCAGGCTATCCGTACGTACCACTCTCAGGCCTCTAGCTGGTCGTCCACAGCGAGGCATCCTGAAAGAAACAACGGGACACAGTCAAACAATTTTTACCTGGTGATATGACCTGGTTTGAGATGATATTTAAATAAAACTTTTAGAAACACACATGCAATCAGTGTTTTCGTCCAAAATTTTGGAAATCAGTTGTCTGGTTCCTGGTGTATGGATACGTCTGCCGCCCGCACCAACACTGGACTCCCTGAACTGAAAACTACATTTGGTACTCTAAACACTATTGCTTCACATAAAGAAAATTTCAGAGTAATATGTTCTGCGGAAGAACCGACTCCTCTGATACCAATTTGTCACGACCCATCCTCGGGGCCCATGCCGTGACTACCCCAAGCCCGCCTTCCATAGGCCAGGGGCTGGAGACTAGCACCAAAGGCGTAAACCTTGATAACTGGGAAGGCATTGCCTTTATAAAAGTAAAAAAAAACAACATAGAGTGCCAGAGGAAGTAAAACACTAAGTACAAAAGAATGTTCTGAAAAGTAAATGGGCCAGAATACAAACCCAACTGAAAGTATAGCTACAACTAAACGAAAGTACAACAGAAAAAGATAAACAGCTGGAAGAATAAAAGCAGCTCATGGGTTGTCCTCCTCGAATCCTACCTGAAGGGTAGGTACAGATGGCACAGCTTCTAGATCGTCCACCAAGTATCCTACCAGAAGTGTAGGTATAGATAGCTTCCACAACGCTCTCTCCCGTCAACCTCCTCAATGTTTCGTCTCGCCATGAAGTCCACCTCCGGGTACTGAATCGTTGTGTAGTCCACCTCCGGGTACCGTCCTGTCCTCGAACACTCTGCCATCGTCAGCACTGCCATCGTCTGCAACCAACACAACGAGGTGCGGGCATAGCCCATGTGGGGGTGAGTATAACGATACTCAGTAGGGACCCTGAGACCCTCAAGGTCTCACTATGACCAACAAGGATAACCACAAAGAAGATCTCAACAGATAACCTCTACTTAGGTATATGCCCATACATAAACCTAAGTTATCAGGTAACCAATCTCAATAAATATGAAACACAAGGATTGAGAAATTGATGGATAACCACTACCCACGTATATGCCCATATATATACCTAAGTTATCAAGTAACCCATCTCAATCACGAGGAAACACAATGGACATAGACTCAGCTCAAACTAGGATTTTCATTATCGAAACCGTAACTACTAAAGAGCTCCATATCTGGAGTGTACATTGGTCATGTCACGACTCCGAGGTACTGCTCACTAACCTAATACTGCTGAGGTACTCCTCCTGTCATGTACCACGGGCCTGCCACCTCACATAGTAGTGCTTCCCGCAAGGGTCTGCCACCCAAACACAATAGTGCTCCCCCCCATAGCCTACAGAGGTACTTCTCCTGTCGAGTACCACGAGTCTTCCACCCAAACACAGTAGTGCTCCCCGTTGTGGGTCTGCCACCCAAACACAGTAGTGCTCCCCACTGGGCTATACATGTATCTCCGACTCGAATCGGACAAGCAGTCTTCAGGTTCCATCCAGCTACACGGTCTCCATACTCCGTACGATCGTCTCTAGGAGGGTCCGCTCCACGAGTTACTGGTTGATACTCCATGTATCTCAAAGTCCCACGAAGAAGTATCTCAATGGACCGCATCGTCATAGGGGTCTCAACGCAACAGACAGCACGTCAATCAGACGCCTGGTTTGTGAGTTACTAGCCTTTTCATCCCAGGGGCCCGGTTGGTTTTGTGAGCGAACCAATCCCAGCCATATCTCAATTGTACCCTGAAATATAATAGGGTATACTCATAGGGACCGTTTCTCAACGAGATCATCAACGGCGCTGACGGTTCGTCAAACAGACGTCTTGTCTGAAAGATATCATCTTTTCTGTTCCAGGGGCTCTGTTGGATTTCGGGTGCAATCCAACCTGGACACTATCAAACTGTATCCAAATCTCTAGAAAAGTATGCCAAAAGTTCCATCTCAATAAGAGGAAATCAACGAGACAGACTGCGCGTCAATCAGATGCCCGGTCTGTGAGTTATTGGCTTTTTCGTTCCAGGGGCCTGGTTGGTTTCGTGAACGAACCAACCTGACCACACTCTGACGGAATCCAAACCTCGATCAGAGTATGCCAAAAGATCCGTCTCACTTAGAGTAATCCTTCAAAGTCAACGGCATGTCAATCGGACGTCCAGTGCTAAAGATATAAGTGTTTCCGCTCCGAGGGCCCGGTTGGTTTCGTGTCCGAACCAACCCGGCCGAACCCAGAGTCCTCCAAAACCATGATTCTAATATACCTCAATGACCATCTCGTTCCAAGGATCTCTACGCAACTGACGGTGCGTCGATCGGATGTATGTAGCCCAAGATATGGGAATTTGACCGAAAGTGGTCCGAAAACGGGGGGTCTGGGTACGGACCGACCCGACCCGACCCCCCCTAGGTCAGCCCGAACCTGTTCCGACCCGACTGGACCCGGCCCGGCCTGGCCGGCTCGGTCCAGCCTGATCGGAAAGCCATGGCTCGGCGTGGCCAAGCCAAAGTCGGGGAGCGGGGGGTGCGCGCGACCCGCCCCTCGCCGTTATTTGAGGGCGGTGGTGCAACCGCCGCCGCCAATTATTCCGGCGGCGCGCTCGTGTGCCGCCCCCGCCTGGCAGCCAGACGGCTCTGGCCGCCGCCTCCGGTCGCTGGTGGTGCCACGCCGGCGACCCGCACCTTTGGGTGTTTCCACGGGCCACTGGAATTGCTCTGGTGGTCCATTTTCAAAACCGTCTGAGCCGGTGTTCATCTCAGGTCTCGTACATTACTGCGCAAGCTTCAAAAATACATTGCGGCCCCGTTTTGTCATCGTCCATCAATTTGCATGTCTATTAACAAAACTTTCCATCTTCGTGGCTCTCTGGCGCAGCGTGTTGACGCTGCGCCCCTTCATCATGGGCCGACTCCGTCCGCAGATGTCTTCGGGTTTCTCCGACGCAACGCGACGGCGTCGCGTCCTTGTTCTTCTTTTCATGGCGCCACGCATTTCCTTGTCGCATGATTCTGCGTGGTGCGACGACACCACGCCTCCCCGTACAAAACCACAAATGAACCAACATGAAAAAAAGGAGGAGGGCCAGCCGTGTTTGTGTGGTCCGGCCCCCTCGCGTTAATCGATAACTATTGGTTTTAAACAACGAAGATCGTCAAGTTGGTATTCATGAAAAAAATAAATAAATAAAATTAAAACCCCTACCTTGGTATCAAGAGCGGATCTTTTTCGGAGGTTCTTCGAAGAGAAAACGTCGCGGTATAACCATCGCGGAAAGAGGTGACTTGGAAGGAGGAAGTCATGTCGCGGAAAGAGAGACGTTGCGGAAGAACAATTGCGGAAAGAGACGTCGCGTCGCGGATCAGTGTCACGGAGTCTGTATTCGAGGACTCAGCGTTCTTCGACGGAGTTCGATGCGTTCTTCATGTTCCTCATGTTCTTCGTCGAAGAGGATGAATAACTCTAGATTTCCATAGCTTTTCTTATCCAACGGCTCTCAAGCAACTAAGAAACTAACCCAAAAATAAATTAAGCCTCACTTAATTTATTAACACCACAAACCTTTGAAATTCAAGAGTTTGAAATTAAATAAACTCACATAATTAAATATCTCATGTTGTCAAATTTAATGAGAGGGAGGTGAAGAGACTCATTTAATGAGAGAGAGTTTCAACCACATAAATGGAGAGTTCAAGAGTTAAAGGGGGTTAAGGGGGTTTGATACTCATGTGTGCCCCACCTTATAACATCCAACCAAGGGAGGTTTTGTGCGGGTGGGCCCCTCCACTAACCTCCACTTGGAGGTTCTAACTACCACTTCAAATAAAAATATGGCAAACACATATTTATATTCAATTTAATTAATAACTCCCGAAAACTAACTTCCAAACTCGATAAAATGCAACGACAGAATTGGTGTTCCTATGCAATAACCGGCGCTATGGTTCCATCGGTGGCCTCAGAATTTGATTCCAAGCACTGGTTCAAAAGATATAAAATTCCCGCTCGTTCATTCACTGAACGTACCCGAGAGAAAATTCGGAAATTGATTCCCGGTACACTACACCTCGGATTCAGTCGCCATCAGAAACTGCGTTCTTGTAAAATTCCAAAGAAAATTAAGAAAAATGTTTCCTTCAAATTTCTAAGTATTTACACCTTCGGTCAGTCCTCCATTGGCATAGTCTTTCATACTTGATGCAAGAACTTATGTGCAGTTCAGGGAAGGTTTATGAGGATGATGCAGTCCTTTCAGTGACAACCGCATCTTTCCACGTCTATGGAAGTCTTTACGCGGGTTTTCTAGAAATAGTATCCTCCTACTTTCTAAAGGGAAGGAGGACCACAGGATGCAGAGTCATGGATGGAAGCCATGCAAAATATCTTCGAGAATCTGGAGACACCTCCAGAGAGGCGATTCAATCACACTACTTACATGCTATGAGACTCCTCCAAGAGGTGGTGGGACGTGATCTCATAGGCAGGTCATCAGTATGTTCTGGCTTGGGAGGAGTTTCAACATCTGTTCTATGGCTTCTTCTATCTGGAGACCCTGAGGGCTGATCGAGACTCGGAGTTCGGGAGTCTAGAGCAGGGTACACTTTCCATGATAGAGTACTCATCTTGTTTCACCGAGCTATAGTGTTTCACACCCCTCTGGTATGGGAGTGGGGTGTTCTTAGTAAGGATGTTTGAGGATGGTCTCATACGGGAGATCCTTTCACAGGTGAATATCTTCCAGTTGACTGCTATATCTTCTATCGTTAACTAGGTGCTGATTGCAGAGCACAATCTGAGAGACTCTGGAACTGCGATCCAGGGTGGTTCTGCTTCCGGAGCTAGTTTTCCTCTAGTCGACAGCAGGAAGCACCTTAGGGGGCTTATGCTCGGTGATCCGAGGAGGAGAGATACATCATTGAGTAGCCAGGTGGTATGCAACAAGTGGGGAAGGGCATGGCACATGAGGCCGCAGTTCCAGAGAGACCCAATGGAGTGCCGATCCTACGACAAGATGGGTCACCTTCAGCCATTTGTCCAGGATTTCTCACCAGTAGCTGGTGATGGTGGTTCTTCCATGACTCCTCGTTCAGGAGCAGCACCACTAGTTTCTCACCAGTCAGGGAACTAGAGTTATTCTGGCCGTTCGGACTGAGGTGGAGGTTGAATTCATGCCAGTCAATCACCAGTCCCTTAGAGCCAGTAGGGAGGATCAGTTCAGAGTGGTCAGGTAGGGATAGAGTGTCGCTGACCGTCCATAATTTTGCGGTAGAGCAGACCTTTCAGGAACAGGATCTCGGACCTTCTACCATTTCACGTATGATTTTAGTGGCCTCAGTTTTATCTCCATCTCTTTTCGATACTGGTGCTATGCATAACATTATCTTTCTTGCTTTCATGGAGAGCCTTGGGCTCTGTATCATATCTTATGCTGACATGTTGACACTAGACACACCATTGGGGACAAGGACATCTAGTGTTGGTCAGTGTAGAGAGTTCCCTCTCAAGGTTGTAAGGTATCGTTTCGTATGTGATCTATATTTCATAGAGATGACAGGATATGATGTCATTCTCAGGATGGATTGGTTAGTTCCCTTACAGGCATTCGTCAACTGTTATCATAGCAGTGTGAGTTTGATTGCACCATAGGGTGAATCTTTTCTTCATAGAGGCGAATGGGATGTTCAATAGAGTCGAGCAGGACTCGAGCATCATGGGCTAGGAAGGGTGATGGCCCAAATTGCTAGTCGTTACCAGGATGACCAAAGTACTACACAGTAGGACTTTCCTCCAGTGGTGGATCATTTTAGGGATGTCTTTCCAGAGGACATTTCATGTTTTCAACCGTAGTGTTAGGTGGACTTCTCTATTCAGCTCGTGCTAGGAGTGGCACCAATGTCCATTTCTCCCTATTGGATGGATACACCTAAGTTGCATGAGCTCAAGAAGAAGTTGGAGATGTTTCCGGGAAAGGGTTTCATCCGATATAGTACATCTCCTTGGGGTTCTCTTGTCCTGTTTGTGAAGAAGGAAGACGAAACCGTTAGGCTCTGCGTGGATTATCGGAAGTTGTACCAGTTGAAGGTCAAGAAACGGTATCCCTTACCTAGGATTGATGAACTTTTCAATCAGCTTAAATTATCCTGGGTGTACTTATAGATCGATTTGAGGTCTGGTTATCATCAGTTGCACGTTAGACAATCAGATATACCTCTAACAACCTTCAAAGGCAGGTATGGTCTCTACGAGTATACGATTATCCCATTCGGTCTCATGAATGCTCCAGCAGTTTTCATAGCATCGATGAACTGAGGGATACTACCGACACATTATTCAGGACTGGAGAGATACTACCGACACATTATTCAGGACATTTCATGCCTAGAAACACCTTTTACAGGTCTGGCTAAGAAGGTGGCAAATTTCTTATGGTCAGATTATTGTGAGTCATCCTTTCAGAAGCTAAAGGGAAGGTGGATGTCAGCACCGATACTGGTCTTTCCAGATCCAGGGTAGAGCTACACTATTTTTTGTGATGCTTTAGGTATCGGGATGGGAGCTGTGCTTATGCAGGGAGTTGGAGTCGTTGCGTACGGGTCTTGGTAATTGAGTCCACAGGAGAGGAACTACATGACGAACTATCTGGATTTGGCAGTTGTTGTTCATGCCTTATGTTGTTGGAGGAACTACCATCTATGATATGACTTTGTGATTTTCACTGACCACAAGAGTCTCAAGTACATCTTCACTCAGCGTGATATGAATATGAGACAGTGCAGGTGGGTCAAGTATCACCAGTCTTTTGATTTCAAGCATGCCTATATGCCTGGAAAGGGCAACACAGTGGAAGATGCATTGGTAAGGAGAACTCAGATTCAGGCAGTTCAAGAGGCCATCCGTGATTGGTAGCTTATGGAACTATTCAATGATATGTATCTAGAGGTTCACCATAGAAAGGGATAGACTTTTATATCTTCTTTAGATTTTACCTCTACACTACTTGATCGGCTACGAATGTGGCATCTATCAGACTCAGAAGGATTAGTCTTGCGGGAGAGTGTGTCAGGAGAGGACCCTCTTCCTAGATGGAAAGTGGATGAGGATGAGATTTCACATTTCCAAGGAAGCGTATGGGTGCTACCAGATATACGTCAGGAGTTGATGAAGGATTTTCATTCCTCGGTTTGGGAAGTTCATCCTGGCATCACCACGATGTATCAGGATCTTCATTTCCAGTACTGGTGGCCAGGTATGAAGAAGGATGTTTCTGGTTTTGTCTTGTGGTGTTCTAATTTTTCAGAAGGAGAAGGTAGAGCATCAACAACCAACATTCCTATTGCAGTAGTTACCCATTCTGAAGTGGAAGTAGAATGATGTCGTGATGGACTTCGTGACTGGATTGCTGAGATCGCCTCGACGGTACGATGCTGTTTGGGTTGTCATCGACATGCTTCTAAAGGTTTCACACTTCGTACAAATCAAGAAGACCTTCGCAGTTGATGATTAGGGATGACTGTACATCCGAGAGATTGTTTTTCGGCTTGGAGTTCCACACTCCATTATTTCAGACAGAGATTCACGCTTTACTTCTCGGTTCATGCAAGGGATTTAGAAGGCTTTGGGTACACATGTACTTTTGAGTACAACATACCATCCCCAGATAGAGGTCCAATACGAGAGTACGATCCAGGTGCTTGAGGATATGGTCTAATCTTGCTTTCTAGACTTTGTCGGTTCTTGGGAGAAGAATATCCCATTAGTGGAGCTTGCCTACAACAACAGTTTTTAGATGAAAATTCAGATGGAACCTTATGAGGCTTTGTATGGTATACCATGTCGACCACCTTTATGCTAGCTGGAGGTACGAGAGGCAGCTTTGCTGGGACTTCGTCTTGTTTAGGAGTCCTCAGAGAAAATAGAGTTGATTCTGAAGAGGATGGCTATAACACAGTCTCAACAAAAGTCTTATGCTGATTAGCGGAGACGAACTCTTGAGTTCGGGGTCAGGGATTAGTTTTTCCAACATGTCGCACCGAGGTTGGGACACAAGAGGATTCAAAGACAGGGTAAGATTTCACTGCGATACGTTGGTCTGTTTGTGGTATTAGAGAGATTTGGGTCGGTTGACTGTCAGTTTTAGTTACCTCTGAGGTACTGGGCCATGCATGATGTCTTCCACATCTCTATGCTCCGACGTTAATTTTCAGACATGTCTCATGTATTTCAGCCTAAGGAATCTAATCTCGTAGCAGATGCATCATTTGTGGGGAATCCTATCCGTATTTTAGATTATAGTACGAAGGTTCTCTGTAGGCATTCTGTTCCTCTAGTACGGGTTCTTTGGTAGCACAGACGAGTACAGACGATACATTGGGAAAGGGAGGCCTTTGCACGATCGCATTGGCCAGAGCTGTTCAGGGTTTCTTCATCCACACCTCTTTAGGGAGATTCGAGGACAAATTTCTTTAAGGGGGGTTATTTGAAAGAACCCAGATCTTCATTTGAGGTATGTATTTACTTTTCGGGAGTTTTTCATAAAAATGGAATTTCTGGAAATTTTTGAAGTACACGCCGTGTACTTTCTGAGTAGATGTCATGTACTCTATTCTAGCTCTAAGCCATGTGTTGGCCGTGCCCAGGCCACACACACGGGGTGTATGGGTGACATCGAGGCCACATAAAGCGGAGTACAGAAAAACATAATACACACCATGTACTATAAAATTACATGTCGTGTACTTTTTTTTCATTAAACGGATCGGGGTTGCACCTAATCTATGAAAATATCTTCTTCTCCAGCTTCTTCGTCTGAGAGCACTGGGAATCTGTAGATCTGCAATGAGCTTCCATTCCATCTCCCATTATCGGAATCTATCAATGTTGATTTCATTATAATCGTAGTGGTGAATTCTCTCTTCTTATTTAGCCTTGTTCTATGTTTCCTCATCATTTCCAAGTTATTGTGGGTTGAGCGTTTTTGGCATTTTATCAGATCATTGACTTTCTAAGGTGAAACAATCGTCGTGGTTCACGTATATAAATCTCCCTACACTAAGGTAGGTGGTTTGTGCCTCTCCGTAAGAAGTCTGGGAATATTTTGTGAAAATTCTACCAATTCCCTTTATTGGGGAATTGTGGGTATCCTTTTTTTCCCATGTTGTTTGAATTATTTTCATGATTTCTTGAGTAGAAATCATTTATTGTGAATTTGGATAATTATTACTATGTTCATGAGCTATGCCTTGCATGTTTTTCTTATTAGGAATTTTTCTAGTTGCCATTACTAGTTGTAGGATAGTGGAACTATTGTATTTTTACGATCTTGTGCCTTACAATGATAGCCAAGTAGTTCTTGAGGTTTACATGGGACGATACGCTCTCTATGCATGTTTTTTATAAACAGGACTATGTGAACATAGTGTAGTGGACCATAGGGAGAATGGACAGAAGGGATTCTCCAAAGTGTCCTTAATTTAGAATGTGAGACCACAGAGGGAATTGACATTGAGTTCTTTCTCAGAGAGTCTGTAGTTCCTCGATTTGGGCCACATGGGGAATTGACGTTGAGTTCTCCCACATAGAGCCTTTAGTACGATATGAGAATAGAGGGGGAATTGAGTTTGAGTGAATCCCTAGAGATTCTATTAATTAATTAGCTGAACCAGAGGGGCGAGACTGTGTGTGCTTCCCAGAGGGTTGATAGTACTTGTAGGTTGAACCATATGGGTTAGGCTATGAGAACTACCCAGTGGTTTCCTTTTTTATTTTATTGCCTGATTGGTTGATTATTGTTTGTAGATTATGTGTTGGAAACTGTGTATTGTTACTGCTGTGTATTATCATGTTTTCTGGTTACTGTATACTGCTTACTGTAATTTACCTTCCATATATTCACTGACTGTTAGGAAAGGATAATTAGGTGTTTTCCTATTGGGACCTCGTCTCACACCCTATTTGGGCCATGCTTTTGGGCCCAACCAGATTATATTCTTGCAGGTATAAATAAGGGAAATGGACCTTCTACTTTAGGCTATTGATTTCTGTGGAGATGGAGAGCATGGGACCAAGCTGAGGCTTGTGATGCTGAGGAGTCACTCATATGTTTTTATTTTCTCATTTGGATTAGTACTTTTTTCAGCATTGTGACTTGTCTGTCTATTTTCCTAGACATATATGTATCATGCATCATTTACTTATATTTCTGCTTCAGTTTTTTATTTGTTAGTATTCTGCTATTTATCATTTACTCATGTATTTATGTCTACTGCTTCTACTATTGTTGTTATTTGTTTTTCTCTTCCATTTTGTACTATGTCAATGAGGGCATAGTTTTACCAATATCACACCCATGGCTACCACTACTATTCGGTAGCCTCTAGAGTTTGGGGAAATGAACATGAATCTATGTGACCAACCGGGTACAGGGTGCCTCTAGGTGGCTTCAGGAACCGGGATGTTACAATAAATGTCGCGTAGAGTCAATAGAAGAGTTATGTAGATAACCATTGATGAGACCTTGGGTTTAAATTTGAAGATATGGTATTTCTATGCATATCTCCGTGGAATAAGGTCATGAAGTTTTGAATGAAAGGTAAATTAGGTCCTAGGTACATCGGCCCCTTTGAGATTATTGATCGTGTTGGGATTTTGACCTATCGACTAGAACTTCCACCTACAATGGCCAAAGTACCAGACGTATTTCATGCATCCCTATTAAGGAAGTACATACCAGACTCTTCACATGTACTCTCTTCAGAGGTGGTATATTTGAAGTATGATCATTATTATGAGGAGGAACCAGTGAAGATGTAAGATCATAGGTAGAAAGTTCTATGAAATAAAGCAATTCCCCTCATCAAGGTGTTTTGGAGAAACCACAAGTTTGAAGAAGTGACATAGGAATCCGAGGATGTAATGATAGAGAGTTATCCAGATCCATTTTAGGGAGAGAATAATAAATCCCAAGGGTGAAATTTCTTAAGGGGGGAAGATTGTATTGACCAAAAATATTATTATGGGAAATCCATCTCGATCTAATTAAATGTATGATTTTGTAATATGTATTGTGAACATCATTGGTTTTATGATTTGTATTTTTAAAATACCTTTATGAAATTTGACTATTGCTAATATAGGCGTTGAATATTTATGACATGATTATTATAAATATAGGTCTTTAACAAATCTGATTTACTCAGAAAAAGGAAGGGATGGCCTCATCTATTAGAATTTCCCCACACGAGGCCCATTTTTTGGAGCTCAGAAAGGAGGTGGCATCATTGGGCTTCACTAATGACCAATCTCAACCTGATATTGAACACATTAATCTTGAGTGGAACCAACTACAGTATAAATGGATGTTAATAGAGATTATCACCTGAGCGATGTTATCTAAGCCACCCCAAGAGTATGTCACCATCACACACCTTACCCTTCAGTCTTATGTGGGTGTTATAAGAGGTTATTTAACAACACCCTAGCACTATGAATATGTACATTATTTTTTTTATAAAAATTGTGCATTCATTTTATTATTTTTACTTTGTAAATTGTTTTTAATGCACACATAGTATTTTTTGTTAATATTTATATAAGAAATCTATTTTAATGAATTAATGAATTTTTTTATTAAAAATTATTTTAATAATATATTATTATTATTAAATTATTTTTAATTAAATATAAATTATCGTATAATTTTACGAATGAAATTGTAATTTTTATTAAGGTTTGAAATCTTTTTTTATAAATCTCGTGATTTTTTGATAAATGTCGATATTTATTTTAAAATTAAAAATTAACATATTTAAAAAATTATATACATAAATTGAATATTATATTTGGAATCAGGATTTAGAAATTATCTAACTGTAAAATTTTCATAATTTTTTGAGGCAGTAGAATTTTTGGTTAAAAATTATATATCATTTAAATATATAATGTGTTTTATGATATCTTAATGACCCAATAGTGATGTAAAAAAATAATATAAATTATATGTTCAGACATTATATGTCTCACCATTAAAATAATGTGATTTTAGGTTTGTTTTATTTATTTTAAAAAACTATAGTGGACCATCCAAGAGATATAAATCATTTTCACTTTCTAAATGAATTTCCTTGAGTGTGTGACTCACCTCTACATAAGCACACCCAATATATTAATATTTTTAGCCATTGTCCTTATAAAATATTTATTTGCACACCACATTGGAAAATCCGTGGGAAAAAAACAATGGTATGGTTTGTGGCATTGATTAGTTTAATTTTTGTTGACCCAAACCTAAATAATAATGAATTCCATCTGTTTTCTTATACAAACCCAACCATGTTCCCACTTGCTCCCCACCCAATGCCTTTGGAGTTCTTTTAAACACTTCCCTCATATCTCTAGAATCCTCCCATGGTTCCCCAATCTCCCAAGAAGACTCTCCCAAGCCTCTCCCAATCATTTTGGATCACAATTCCAAGATAGGGATTTCCTCTTTTCTCATTTTTTGTCTTAATTTCATTATATTTTTATTCCATTTTGATTTTAATTTTAAATTTTGGGGTATGATTTATCTCCAACCCCATAATTCCCAATCTATGTATGAATGAAGAGAAACTCTTTTCTCTCCCATTAAATTCCCATTGTGTACACATTTTACCATGCCAAAATTCTATAAGGAATCTCTCTCTTCTCCTTTACATTAAAAAAATTATTTTGTATTGAAAATATAAATTAAATTACATATGTTGTGACATGTATCTATTTGACACCCATACTGTAAATTTCATGTACATATGATGAGACACCCATTTCTCTCTCATAAACCTTTATTATGAATTCCTATGTCACGTGGTTATGCTGCCGAAATTGCACCGTGATTTTCCAAGCCATATTCATTGTGTAGTGAATACCATGCCCATTTCCCTATCAAGGGTATTCAAATTTATAAAAATATACATATTGAATTGTAATTTCATTTATTTATTAAAATTTAACTAATTATTTAATAACATATGATGTTGATTGATTCCATTATCCATGTGGCACACTTATGCATTAAATGAATTGTTTAAGAAGGGTGTGCCCTGATAGCGCTCAAATACATTGGGTAAAGATATGTATCGTGATACGTCAATTGAAATGAGAGTTTACTAATTATAAATCAAGTTCAATGAGGTTTTACTAATTCCCCTTGTTCAATGGGCCTTGGTCATGATAAAATCTTTTTAAATGTTGTTACCACATTTCCATGTTATGATTATCATTATTTATTGTGCCTTTATGTTAATATTTCACTTGTTCCCCATTGATATGCCTATTGTCTAACATGTACTATATTCATCATTTTATTTCGAGTTTCTTCCCTTACTGGGCTTTATATCTCTCCCTTTTGTCATTCATGTCCCCACGTTATCTTAATCAATGCTAAGTACGAGGTAATTTAGTAGTCATTAAGAATAAATTATTTAATAAAGATGTTGTATTTCATGTTTAAAGTTGATAAGTAATTATAATAATCCCCAAAGACACTTGAGCTCTTGATTTTATATGTTTTATAAAATTAATTTTATGTAATAAATCATGTTTATGTGTGAAATAAAAGAGAATGGTTGTCATATAAGGCAATTCAATTATACAGTTTGGTTCAAACCAAAGGGAGATACATGATTTAAAGGTAACATTTTCTCTTATGTTATTTTATTTCATTTTACTTATCCAACACCATAATATTTTTTTATTTATTTATTTTATAACAAAACCATAATTCTCAACATTGGAGGGTTATTTATTAGATGGATTCAAACTACACTTATACACAACTCTATCTAATTGGTAAAGAGAATACTGTTTCTGTAGAAGGAGAACTACTACCTCACGAAATGATGATTGTTCAATGTTATTCATCCAGGTCTTATGGAGGCCATTAATATAGAACTGTATTTATATGTGATATATATTATATTTATATTGTTTTTATACTTCATTATTTTTCATTTATATAATAACTTTATAGTTTCCATAGTGGGTAAAAACAATATTTTCATTTGAGAATGTGAGGACTACCGACCCTAAAAGTGTTATAACTCATTAATTCCATATATGGAACATATAAAGGATGGATTTAATGAAATTATATATGTTATTATACTAGAATTAAAATATACGTATGTAACATAAGGTTTTAAATCAATTAAAAATGAAATATAAATGAAAGTAGTGTTCCTGCGTACATATGACTTACTGTCTCCATGAACAGTGCATTCCATTTCTTTTCTCCAAATGCTATGTAAATTTATAAATAAATATATATAATGGATATATATGTTATATATGATATATAAATCATGAATATCATTATTATGAAAATGGAGTGTCGACCACATGAACAATTTATAATTATAACATGTTCATTTTTGACTCATGTTTTGAATAAACAAAATGTTTGTTATTAACTAAAATTATTATATAATTGTTATTGAAGTGTAATAATTGATATAAAAAGAATAATAAACTTGAAAATTTTTCTCAATCATGTAGATATTAATACTTTATTATTAATGATATTAAAAAATGATTGAGTCGTGTCAGACATGTGGTAAGGGACTTCGTCTCAATATCCTCTCATTGAGGCATATTTTATTTTATACAAGACATTATTTTATACAATGTATAAAAACATTTTACTTCTCATTTCAATCAAAAGAAATATTTTTCTATGATGTGTTTTAAAAAATAAAAAAATGAATGTTTCTTTTAACTTAATTAGTGACAAAGACCGTTTTCACCGCTGTATGCGAAATTTGATTTTAGGCATCCTTAGCAAGCCGTATTGTTTTAAATGGAAAATAAATACCATATACTATTTTAATTTTTTTTGGTATTGAATATGGTTTTGATAATGGATTTATTATGTCAATCTAAAATTTTGATTGCAATGTGGAAATGTTACCTTTACTTTTTGTTTGTTTTATGTGTTATGAATGTGTTATGGTTCATGGGAATATTTTACGTATATTGGTGGTTCCGTAATAAACCAAGGGCGAGTGAGCCTGAGATAGACCTCTATTTCCTTGGGTAACATGATGGAGGTAAATGTGAATGATTATCCTAAGAGAATTTTTTAATATATTACGATGGGTATTCAAAATGTTACTCCCTTTGTATTCTATAATTCACCAATGTAAGTATGTTATGTATTCCACATGTTACCTTAATGATTTTTGATTTCTATGTATATTTCATAAATCATATGAATTCATGAGGTATGTTAAATAGAATATGTGATGTATTTATTGATGATCTAATGTTTTCATTCATTTTTTTATAACCTTTACTCTGCCTTTTCTGACAATCACATGTTTTCAAAATGTTTTTCAGGATGGAATTTAGGGAATGCCATGCTGTCAAAAACAACGAACTATAAATGAATCTTTTTTAAAGAGTTATTATTTTATGAAAAAATAGAAACTGAGTAGAATTGTCTACTTTTTAATTTTTGAGATGTTGTGTAAATGTTATGGACTAATTCTATAAAACTCCAAACCTGAAAATTTCCTCAATGTGAATTATTCATTTAATTCATGATTATGTAATGTTTTCTAATTCTGTCTTTATTGATGGTATCTAATGTCAGTTTATACAACTTTAGAAGTTATGATATTGTTAAATTAATATCCATAAATTATTTTTATTTTAGGTTATAATTGAAATGAAATATCATTTATAGATTACCATGTTGTTTCACCTAATATATTTCATTGTTCAGAATGGTTTTCTGCAGAATAAACAACACAACAATGGTGAGACATAATTAGGAGAAAAACAACCTTTTAAATCTACAACCAGAGATGGTCAGAATCCTAACTGAAGAGTTTGTAGCAGTGATGTCACAATTGAATGAGCTATAAATAGTGGTGGTATCCATTAACGAGATCATCCAGATCAACCATAGATGATCTTTTCAATAGTGGAGCATTTCAGGAGGCAACATTCCCCATAATTCAGAGGATCATCTGACCCGGTGCTAAATGAAAGTTGGATTAAAGCAATAGAGATGATTTTTTATGTCATGGGGTGTTGAAAACATAAAAAGGATAGTCTCCTTGTTTATTATTTGAAGGTGAAGATGACCAGTGGTGGTCGATGGTGAAAAATAATAGATATAGTGTAGAAATTGATACCCATGATTGGGATGAACTCAATGGTATTTTTCTTGATAAATATTTTTCTATGAATGTTCATCTTAGGATGGAAAACAATTTCTGGAATTGAGGGAGGAAGGTAACTCAGTGTATTCCTATGAATCAAAATTCACTCAACTGGAAAGGTATGATTCAAATTTCATA
Source organism: Viscum album (assembly GCA_963277665.1). Taxonomy (NCBI): domain Eukaryota; kingdom Viridiplantae; phylum Streptophyta; class Magnoliopsida; order Santalales; family Viscaceae; genus Viscum; species Viscum album. The sequence continues at coordinate 1,698,562,239 of OY728137.1, read as the reverse complement.
TGAGATCTTTATAGTAAAATCAAATATTTTTTACTTAGGATTAAAGCCATATTATCAAAGGGCTTTAGCATATCGTGAGTTCAAAAGTTATAAAAATTTCATTTGATGTGTGGATAAGGTGGAAATAGAGTTTTTCAAGGACCTAGTGTTATTTTAAAAAACAATAAAATAAGAGGTCTAAGTGGTAGACGAAAGGGAAGAACTATTCAAAAATGTGTGATGGTTAGAAACATAAGATTACAGTTCTTGAAAATTGTGTTAAAAAACATGCTGGTAATGTCTTTTGAATTCTGGAAAGTTTTACTGATGTTGTAAAATGGGATATAAGGCTTGTAATTATACTAAAAAGATCAAGGTAATGGTAAGAAAAAATATGATTTATAGTTAGAAAAATGGTTTAAGTGCATTGAAATGGGCCATTATGAAAATGAGTGTCCAACTAAGAACTCAACTATGGGAAAGCTATGAGACTATAAGCAGAAAGGGTTGGTGAAATACTTTGCAACTACTTCAGCAGCTGTTGGGCCATAAAATAAAATAGTATCAGGTACATTGTTTTCTTTTGTTCAGATTATGCCAATGTGTTGCTTGATTCAGTGTTTACACATTCATTCATTTCTGAGAAGTTTTCTAGTAAATTGGGAATTCTAAATCTATATATAAATCCTGAACATATTGAAAAACCCGTTGGAGGAAATTTTGATTTGAAAAGAAGTTATAATAACCTTCTTGTCCTTGTGTGTGGAATCAAAATACTTGAAAGCCTTATTGTTTTCCCTCTGTTAGAGTTTGATGTTATTTTTGGTATGGATTGGATTTCTTTTTTTCATTCTAGGATTGAATGCAGAGGTAAATTGGTTTATTTTCAGATATATTTTTAGATTTTGTACAAGAATGGAAACCTACTTTTGATATCATATCATGAATCTGCAAAACTACTAAAAGATGGAAATTCCTGTTACTTGGCACATATTGTTGAAAAAAATTAATTTTTCATATTAATGATGTTTCAATGGTAAATGAGTACCTTGATGTTTTTCTTGATGATTTTCCAGGTATTATAACTAATCAAGTTGTTGAATTTATCATTGACTTAGTTCTGAATGTAAAGCCAATTTCAAAACCCCCTTATCGAATGGCTCAAATTGAACATTTATAGTTAAATAAGTAATTACGGAAGTTATTAGATAAAGGTTTCATTCGACCAAGAACATCACCATGGGCTGCACCTCCATTATTTGTTAAAAAGAAATATGGTTCAATGAGACTTCACAATTATTATAGAGCATTGAATAACATCACTACTAAGAAAAATTATCCATTACCTCGTATTGATGATTTGTTTGATCTGGTCCATAGAGATAAGTTTTTTTTAAGATTGACATGAGTTCTGTGTACCATCAATTAAAATTAAAATAATCATACATTCTGGAGACCATGTTTCATACTAGATATGACCATTATGAATTTTTAGTTATGCCTTTTGGGTTAACCAATGCAACTTCTATATTCGTGGTTCTTATAAATTGAATTTTCCACGAGATCCTAGAAAAGTTTTTGGTTTTCTTTATTGATGATATTTTATTTTGTTCTAAAAGAAAAGTGGATAATAAATTTCATTTAAGGGTTTTCTCCAAAACCATAAAAGAAAAGAAATTATAGGCAAAATTCAGTAACTGTGAGTTTTGGTTACATGTCACATTATTTGAAAAAAATGTCACAATTGTTGATCATACTAAAACAAATGTTGTTTAAGAATTGGAAAGACCCACAAATATATCCAGGATTCATAGTTTTCTTCATTTTTCAAGTTATTAGTGGTGTTTTGTTGAATGGTTTACACCGTTATCCATCCCAATGAATAAGTTAACTTGAAAATGTGTTAAGTTCATTTGGAAAATTAATTTGATGATTGCTTTCAGGAATTGAAAAGAATACAGGGGAATGCTCTAGTTTTGGAACTCCCATCTAGAAATGGTATGTTTTTTATCTATATTAATGATTCAATGAAAGGACATGGTTGTGTTCTAATGTAGATTGATTAGATAATTGTGTTTTCTTCATGTCAGTTGAAAACCCATGAGTTAAATTACCCTACACATGATTTGAAATTAGTTGTTGTTTTTTTTTAAAAATTTGGGACATCATCTATATGGAGAAAAATGTAAAATATATACTGAACAAAAAATTATGATGTATATATTCAATCCGAATGAATTAAACATGAGACATAAGATATGGTTGGAATTAATCAATGATTATGATTTCCTAATTCATTAACATCCAGGAAAGGAAAATAATGTGGATGATTCTTTGAGTCAAAAATGTAATTCTACATTAACCATATAATGTTTGGAATGAGATTTTATGGTTTTTGATTTGATGAAAATTTTCATAGAATTTGTTTGTGTAAGAAATTCCAATTTTTTGTTTCAAGTGTAGGTGAAATCAACTCTATCAAACATAATTAAGAATGCACAAAAGGAAGATAGTAAGTCATGAAAAAACGTAGAGTTTGTTCATAAGGGTATGTTGCCTGATTTTAACATTTATAATGACAGTGTTTTGAGATTTGGGACGATATTATGTGTGCCTTGTAATTCACATATGAATAATGAGTTATTATATGAAGACCAGAGTTCTCTATTTTTTGTTCGTCTTGGCATTACTAAGTTGCAAAAAAATCATTAGGATTATTACTAATTGGATGGAATGAAAGGATATGTTGTAAATTTTACTGTGATTTTTTTGACTTTTCAACAGGTTAAAGGAGATGGTAAAATATATCATGGGACTTCGTTGTGGGATTAACAATGAAATCTCTAGGTAATAATTCAATCTTGGCTATTGTTTATCAATTGACTAAATCTCCTCATTTCTTACCCATTCATGTTTTTTTCTGTAGATAAACTTTATAAGTTTTATGTTAAAGATATAGTGAGGATTCATGGGGTTAATCACTCCATTGTATCTGATTGAGATCACAGGTTTACTTATACATTTTAGAAAGGCTTTCAGAAGTCATTGGATACTGAATTAAATTTCAGTACACCTTTTCATCCTTAACCAGATGGGTAGTCAGAATTATGAATTCAAACCGTGGAGGATATGTTACTTGCTTTCTCTATAGATTACCAGGGACGTTGGGACCAACCTCTTTGTTTGATTGAATTTTTATATAATAATAGATTTCATTCAGTATAAATATGTCTTCATTTGGGAATTATATGGGAAGTGGTGTCGAACTCCAGCTTTTTGGGATGATGTTGGTAAAAAGAAACTGATGGGACCATAATTGGTAGAAGATATGGAAGAAAAAGTTCATTTGATTCATAACCACATGAGAAAATCTTAGAGTAGTTGAATTGTTATACAGATTAGTGACGGATGGGTCTTTTTTAGGTAGGTGATCATGTTATTATCAATGTTTCTTCAAGAAAAAGTGTGATGCATTCTGGTAAGAAGAGAAAGTTGACTCTGAGGTTTATTGGATGTTATGAAGTCCTTTATAAAGTTGGATCAATAGCATATAGAGTAGAATTACCTCCATGTTTATCCCAGGTACATAATTTTTTTTTATGTTTCAATTTGGAATAAGTATATTCCCAATCCATCTCATGTTTTGAGCCCAGAGGTAGTTCAGTTGGAAGAGAATCTCTCTTATAAGGAACAACCAATCCCGATTATTGACCAAAGAGAGAAAGTGTTATGGAATATGGTAATTTATTAGGTAATTTTTATGTGGATAATCTATGTGGTTAAAGGGGTAGCATGAGAATCTGGAAATGCTATGAGAGATAAATAACCCCACTTATTTGATATGTGAATAGTATTGTGGGTACGCAATTCCCAAAAGTGGGGAAGGATGTAACATCGAAGGTAAATAAAGAATAATTTTTTTTAATATTTATTATTATTTTTGAATTTAATATTAATTTTAATTTATATGGAATTATATGTTTGATGGAATACCTGATACTCTACAATGAGTTTCATTGAAATCATAGGTTGCACACACATTGGTTCTTACTAAAAATTAATAATATAATATTATTTTAAATTTCAGTTATCACATAGTCCTAGTATTTGTAGGAATGTACATAACATACTACAATATGAATATACATGTTTTTTAAATGTTTTTACATTTATCTAAAAAAATTTGGAGACATAAAATAAGAAAAAATACGATTTTATGCAGAAATAATCTAATATTCATTAAAAGGTCAGTTTACTACATTTTGATCGTGAACCCTTTTTAAATCTAGTTTTCATCAATTTTATATGTTATATTTGGAAAAATAAAATTATTTATTATGATGAGGAATATTTTTTTTACTTTGGATGATATTTTGGTATTTTTTGATAATGATAATTTTTTAATGAAATATTAAAATACTGTATTTTAATTCAAAACTGCCATTTAATCTAAATAATTTATAAGGTTATATTATATTTTTAATTGGTTAGAAAGTGTAATTATATTAGTTTTTTAATATTTAACCAATTATTGTAATTGGAAGAAAATTCACATTTAAATTGGACATAAACAAGTGTCAATCATTTGGTAGTTATTATTTCTTAAAAACATGTTTTTTGTTTTGACAGTGGATATTTATTTTAAATTATTTTCTTCTATTTCGGTGTTTTGTATATGAAAAAATGGATTCCATTTTTGGAATCATGAGTTCCAAATTGTGTTAATATGTTTATTTTATTTTTATACATTATGAATATTTTCTTCGTTAAATAATTTTTTTACTATGGTTAAATTGTAAATCGGGTAAATAAGGGTAAAAAAATAATATTATAATAATATGAAACTACCCTAATATGTATTATAGTCCTATTAGTTCATTAATTTCTGGACATGGTAATACTTTGGTTGATATTGGGACCCCATGGAGCCACATGAGAGTGATTATGATACTTTATATTAATTAATTTAATGTAAAGACAAAAATGACATAAACTTATATCTTTTAGTAAATAAATATTTACATGGGGTTATAAAAATTATCACTTCGACTATAAATAATAATTTTATAATAAAATGTTTCTTACATTATGAATCTTTTTCATAATTTTTGACATCAAATATTTAATCATATTTATGACAAAATAATGATGCACGGTTCACCTCATTAATGAATGATTTTAATAAATAAGATAATAAAGATTATAAAGATATCTAAATCCTATCTAATTATTATTTAATGATTTCATTTCATACACGAGTCTTATTATATTTGGATTTATTGAGTTTTTGACCTTTATAAACTTAAATTCATTATATAATAAAACAATATTATTCAACATTCTTAATAAAACCCTCCTACCCAATATAAAAATCCACCATATCTAACCCATTACACACACATCTCACACCCAATGGATCACCCAACCTCTATCCAAAAATTATCCAAACATCCCACTATTCCTCATTAAGCCTTCCCATAGGAAGAAGGAAATTTAATTAAACCTTTTAGATCAAACAAAAGGGATATACCCGATTTAAAGGTAACAAATTTTCTTAAGTTCTTTTGATTTAGTTTACTTCTACAACCCCATAAACTATTTTTATTTCATTATTTTATAACTAAATCATTATCGTCAATATACTAGGTAGTGTTTATAATAAGGATTCTAACTACACTTACAGACACCTCCATCTAAAGGGTAATGAACATACTGTTTCTTTGGACGACGAACTACTGCCACATGAAACGATGATTGTTCAATCTTATACTACCACATATTTGTGTTTCCATTAAGATTAAATTTATTTATATATGATATATATTATTAAAAATTTTTTCTATGTTATTTTATTTTTCATTTATATAATACCTTTATAGTTTCCATAGTTGGTAAATACGATAATTTCATATGAGGAAGTGCGGACTACCGCCACAACAATGTGATATAACCCATTAATTCCATACATAGAATGAATAAAGAATATATTTAATTTAATTATGTATTATTTTATATTTGAATTATAATATAACTATTTTTTATTGTGTTTTAATTTTATTTAATATTAAATAGAAATTAAAGTAGAGTTCATTCGTACGTACAACTTACCGTCTCCATGAATGGTGCATTTCATTTCTTATCTCCAAATGTTATGTAATATTATAAATATGTATATATACTAGATATATATGATATATATCATATCTATATAATTAATATAGTTCTATAGATAATTTAATTTTGGCCACATGGACAATTTATAATTATAAAAAGTTCATTTTTAACACATGTTTTTAACATCGACAAAATGTCTAATATGAACTCAAATAATAAAATAATTTTTATATAATGGTAATAATTGACATAAAAAAATAATAAACTTTAAAAATGTTTTTAATAATTTTTAAATTATCTATAGTTTATTATTCATGAGATTAAAGAATGATCTAGTAAGTTATACATGAGGAAGGGACTTCGTCTCAATCTCCTTTCATTGGGGGCATACTTTGTTTTATATATGAATATATTTTTTATGGTGTATAAAAACACTATATTTCTAATTTATTTAAAAAAGAATATTTTTATACGGGGAATTTTACTAAATGTCAAAAAAATAGAATGTTTTTTTTAACAAAAGTGGTGGCAATGACCTTTTTCTCCGCCACAAGCACTGATTTATTTTTTTTCTTCCATAACATGTCGTAATGTTTTTAAATGGAAAATAAATACCATATAAACTTCTACGTATATTGGAATTGAAAATGGTTTTGTTAATTGATTGATTATGTAAATATAATACTGTGATTACAATTTGTAATGTTTATATTTTTTTAATATTTGTTTTATGTGTTATGAAAGATTTATGGATCATGGGAATTGTTTATGTATACTGGTGGTTCCATGATAAATCTAGGGTGGGTGAGCCAAATATAGCTATCCAATGCATTGGGAAATGTGACCAAGGTAAATGTGAATGTATCTCCTAATGCATTTAGGGAATCAACTGTGATGGGTATTTTAATTTTACCTCCCAACATAGCTGTGAATGTACAATGTATGTATGTTATGTATGCCACGAGATACTTTTATGATTTAGAATTTCTAGCTAAATTTAATTTATCTTATTATTTATTGAGTTATATTAATGATATTATGTTAAATATGAAATGATGATATAATATTTTCATTCATTGTTTTATAACCCTTACGGAGCCTTTTATGCTCATCCCATGTTTTTGAAATGTTTTACATAGGAAATAAATATGAATTGGGTCAATGGTGGGATCAAGAGAAATTCATTTTGTCTAAAACATGGATGTTGACATAATTGTTTTGAAGTGTTTTTATTTTCTGAAAGAAATGGAAACAGAGTGTAATTGTCACTTTGTAATTTTTTATATGTAATATAAAAGTTTTTGCCTAATTCTCCACAACTCTAAACCTGAAAAGATCATCAATGTGAATTATTCATCTAATTTAATATTATGTTATGTTTTAAGGTCGTGTCCTTATAATTATGTTGGAAAATGAATTAAAATAATCAATTATAAATTCATTTAAACTATTTATATCATTCCTTATTCACCTAATACCACCATAATAAGGATATTTGTGTAAGATTCATGAGGATTTCTTGATAATAGGTATAACTCATAACTGATTTATTTCATTCCATTTCATCTTATACATATATGAATTATATAATAACCAATATTATATAATAATGTAATTATCATAAATATATTAAAATGTTATTATGATGATGAAACAACCCTTATTCATCACCTACTACATTCTATGGGAATTGAATACATCCCATGTTCATACGTACGGACCACCACCTCCACAAATTGATGCATTTCATTTTTCATCGCAACTTAAAAAATGAATATTATCATATATTTAATTAATAAAAATAATATTATTTAAATAATTATTATATTAGAAATATTATATATCACATACCTTCTTACCCTTATAATTATTAGAATAAGATTGTATCTCTCGTGCGTACATATGGATTACCACAACCACAAAGTGATGTGATTCATTATTCATCCCATAATTTCATAGAATATTATAATATTTTAGTTTATTTATTAAAATTACAATTATGTCATTATATATATTTTATAGATGATACAACTATTACACATTTTACCTTGGTCTATATAATAGTGTTTTTTGGGATTATGAATCAAACATCCCCAAAACATCTAATGTAATTTTAACTGATTTAGTAACTAAATATGTCATATTAATAAATTAAATAAACGGAATCATGATAATGTAATAAACATGAAAATTTTATTAATAAATTATAAAACTATTAAAAAATTATTATTTTTGAGTTAGAAAATGTACAAAATGTTTCAGGACACGATGTAAGAGATTTCTCTATTAAAACATGGTTTTAATGTTTTCCTTTCAAAAAATTTATATTTTATGTCCATGATAATAAGCATTTTCGATAATTTTTTAGTTATATTTAAAATATTCCTGATTTTAATTTGAAAATAACATTTTCTATATTTACAAATTATGAAAGGGAATCATTTTAAATGTTTATTGTATGCATAATTTTTTTCATTTTATTAATACAAAAATGAAATATTCTCTTTTAATGTGTAATGAAAGAAAAAAATTCCCACCACCATGACGTTTTTTTATTCTAACTTTCATTTATAATTTTACTTGTGTAATTTCAATTAAATACATTTTCTCATTAATTTAATAATTTTTATTTAAAATTTTAACTATAGAATGATATTTTTCTTTTATTTTAAATGAATGGATAAAATGTTACATTAATGATATTTTAATATATATTAACATAATTTGATGATTCTTTTATAGTAATGATAATATAATATAATGACATTATCCGCATTATTTATCTATATAGCTTATGTTCATGTTGTTCTATTATTTTACATGGGAATTTGAATGTTTATGTTGTTTATATATTGTGTTGTTATTATTTTATTTAATATGATGAATATATTGTAATTATTATGTGATGGAAAGTGTCTATTCTAGCCCATAGATTCATTGGTTGGTCTCATGTGAAAAAAGCCTGATTATTTTGTGTATTAATACCAAATTATTTATGATGTCTGGGTACAAGGCATGGACAAGATGATTAATATGTATGATATTATACATTCAACATTATGAAATTTATTATTTTTTTGTGATTATTTATACTTTCATTATTTTATTTACGTAATTTTCAACATATTGATGATTTTTATGGAAATCATCTAATTTAAAAAGATACGAAAATAAATGGAGATTTAAAAAAACTAATTATGTTTTCCAATAAGTAAAAGGTTTTTTTATTCAAGGAAATAAATTCATGTTTTTTATATACACACCGATTAATTATGAATATACCTTCATGATTTCTTTTAATTATTTTTTTTAAAAATGGGGAATATTTTATTTCAAGAATTATTAATTGAATATTTTTAAATCAAAGTTCTTTTATGAGTGAATGAAATAACCCACATGGGTTTCTTGATTTTAAAATGGATTAATGGGTTTATTTTATTGTTATATACATTATTAATCTATCTATTCTCATTCCATGATTTCCAATACTTTTCACAGTTACTAATGACTAATAAAAACTATTATGGATTTTACTCCAGATAAAGGAAATTTTCCTCAAATAAAGAAAGTGTGCCATGAATGAAAAACGACTAGAGATTTAAAAATCTAATTTTTTAGAAAAAAAATTAATATTAATTGAATTTCACACTTTTATTTGTAAGGATTTTATAGATAAGAGTTTTTCTTAATTCCCTAAAACACTAAAACAAAAATATCCTTGAAATGAATGAAATTAAAACTATTTTTTAAATCATTTAATTTTGTGTTATTTAATTAATGAGGAATTATATTTTTTATTAGAGGAAATATTTACACATCCTTATAGGATTATATGATTCAAATTTTTACATTTGAAGATATTTAGATACCTTTATAGGTTACTAAAACTATGGTTTATCATATGTTTAACAGAATAGTTACCCATTTTGAGTTTTTATGTTATGATAGTACATTTGAAGAAATTTATGTAGTTTTTATAAATTTTTGGGGTATATGTAACAATAAATTTTATCATGTAATGTAGTGAATTTTTAACATGAGAATTTATGATTTTGTATTAAATGGACATAAGTTTGATGGTACAACTAACCTTTATTGTTAAGATGGTCTTTGAACATGGGGTAATTATAGTTAATTGGGATAAAAAAGTTATAAAATTTTATTCTTATATGATTTATTATAAAGTTAACAATGAGATATAAAAATGATTGAGTTAATAAATTATTATGTTTATTTTTTTAGGAAGATCACTATATTGAAAAAATTATATGATTCGAGTAAATATAAATATTATTTTAGATAAGATCTATGTTTGTTAGATGAATATAGGTAAAGTTATCTTTTATGAGAATATATGATTTTATTGTAAATTAATAGTGAATAAAGATATTTATAAAAAAAATTTACTTATTTTGGATGTTATATTATAATATTATATATTTGGTATATGTGTTTTGTAGTGTATAATTTTATTAAGAGATAACTGTAACTTTTATATTAGAAGAAAATCTAGTTAAATATTTTTTATATTAATGTTTTGAATCTATCCAAACATATTTGGAAATTTATTTTAGTTTTTTATCAATGTAATAATGTATATAATAATATATGTGTTATTATTGAGGCTTCAGTACTTAATGTAATATTTCTTCAAAGGAAGGTTTAGTCATATTTGATATTATCTTATCTTATAATGACCCTTTTTGTTTTTTATAATGACTAATGATAGGAGTAATAGCTTTTTATCCTTTTAGGGATTTCATGATACGTTAAATGTTAATTTTTTTTCTATTGGAGTAATAACTTCATCATGAATATTCATTTCCTAGAGTAAGATATGAGATATAAGTGGAAAATTATCAAATCACAACCAAAATAAAAAATTATTCTTATAAAATAGAATAAAAATAAATAAATATATTTTCTAAAATAATCTATATTAATAGTAAAATATTCTCTCAATTCTAAGAAAATGATATTGAAAAAAATTCCCTTTTACCTTTATTTGTGATGAATTTATTGCTTTCTTTATTGAATACTAGTTTATGGTTTTGTGTTCATTAACTATTTCATGATCATGTTCTCAATCACTATAAATTTTTCCTTAGACATTATTTTTCTCCTCTATGTCCATATTTTAAATTAATTCCAATTATATCCTTATATGAGAACATTATTATGTATTATTCCATGTGAACATCAAATTTTCATTCTCCTATTATAAAAAGAATGTGTTATTATACATTTGAAGTTGTATGTTATAAAAAAATTAATTGTTTTCCTTTTCTGATAATATGATTCACCTCCCACTCCCTATAATTTATCTTCCAAAAAACTCAATCCCTTTATATAGGAGATGATATTAAATTGTTAAGATGAAACTTGTTTATGGTGGTAGAATATAACACCCCATTATTTTAAAAATTATATTATTTAATTCATATATTCTATAGTGTGTAGTATACACAACACATATATTAAATGATTTATTATATACTATTATAATAGTATTATTATTATTTTTCGAAAATGTTGGGACTTGAAGGACCCTTTATTAAATTAATAAGAAGAATCATATTATAGGAACATTAATTAAACAAATTCCACATCAATAAATAAAAACAATGAACAAAAAACATAATTAATATAGATATTAAGTAGTCAAGATATAGTGAGGGGGGAACCCATTCCCAAGGGATATCATCCCCACCACCATGTCTTGGAATGATCCCATAAAAAACTAAATGACATGGATGCACAATATCCATTTCATCCATCAATTATCTTCTACATATCGACTTTTTTTCCATCTTCATCAATGATTCAAGAAGAAAGAACTCAAAGGATATATATGATTTTACATTAAAACAGACTATATTTTCAGGTTAAGAAGGAACAATGTTCATTTTAGATAAATTATCTTGTAGTCTATCAGGATTAATAATCTCTGTTTTCACATATTTAGATCTCTCACCATTAATACTACGGTCCAAGCTCATAGGATGTTTTTGAAGAACAAATTTTTTCTAACCACATCATAATCATCTTTTTTAGATTTCAAATGTGTAATAGACATGAATTGTTGATCATCTCAACCATGAGAAGTAATTTTTACTGTCCAAATTTTTTGATGATATATTATTTTTAATAAATAAAAAAATACCACAATATTTATTTAAAATTATCCACCATGTTTTCACTATTATTTAAAACACCATGAAATATTTTCACCACTGAAAATCTGTTGACTCATCGTCCGTATTATCAAAATAAACATAAGGATAATAATATAATGTTGAATGTGTAAAATAATTACATGATTACCCCATAGAATAATTAATTGATTGATACATAATATTATGAATAAGAATAACTGGCCCCAACTCTTTTCCATTTTCAAGTATAAATATGATTTTCCTAGCATATTCCTACTCATCTAAGAAATGAGGACACTTTATTTTTGGAATTAATTAAATTGTATTGTTCAAATATATCATTAAATTTTAAAACCCTTAGTAGAAATAATTTTTTATCACTTACACATGGTAAATATACATCATCCTATGAAAAAAGTTCATTGTAATCCATAAAGTCATCAGATTACTCATCATCACTCGCATCCACTAATACATTGTACATGTAATATTTAATAGATCCTCTATCAATAGGCATGGTAGCATCATCTACAATGATAGCCCAAGAAATTTTGGGCATAGAATACAATATAAGAAACTAAAATATACTAACATGGATTCATCCAAAGGGGAAGGAGAAAATCACAGGAATACGGTTCATTATAGACCTAAACATCTATGTTTGGGAATCCAAATTGATCATTGGAACCTCCAAATAATTAAATTTAATAATATCATGATTCTGTATCATTTTAGAATTTTTATTACCCATCATAGGAGAAGCATACTTATCCAAAAAATTGTAATGATTCTCAAAAAGTTGTATTAGCATTCATACACCTTTTATAATTAATTGAATCACTACCTCTTAAATGTTATTTTCATAAAATAAGCATACACTGGAAAATAGATTTTGAACTCCTTATAATTAAACATGAATCAGAAATGTGAATCATCCATTAATATTAACTTCTAAGGAAGACCTCATCATGTGGCATAGAAATAACCACTATATCAAAAATAGTAGAACTCATATACATTTCTACCACTACCTAGGAAATGTGACTGAATATAAATTATTCCACTGCACAATATATACATATTGGGATTCTAATTGTGGAAAAATATAATAAAATATTTTTCGGTTCCCTAAGTCCAAATTTTAACAATATATTTTGAACTCTACCGATGTAAAATTTTCATTAAAATCATTTAGATTAAAATTAAGATTCAATTCATTAATGATTAGGGTTCCTATCATAATTTTTATTGAGCCGAAACACTAGGCCCTTGAATTAAATTTAATTGAAGGGAAGATGAATTATAATAACCCTCAATAGATAGAGTTACAGTTAAAATTGGAATATCCCCAAATCTAGGATTAATGTTAAAATAGGTCAATAAATTTATATGGTTTCATTCCATTCAAAAAATACATGAGAACTATTGGAATTATTACAGATCACAACCCTTAATGAAATATAACAACCAATTCTAATACATGGGTGGTATTTACTTTTTTCATGATCCATTGTGACACCTGATTCATGTTCATGGTGTTAAATCCTACTGGGAATTTGAAGAAAGATAAAATTCCATTCGATTATTCGCTATAGTTTTGGGGTAGCTATAAGAAATTTAAATATTGATTTGGAATAAAATATAAAATAGATCCCCTTGGGTTCCCATGGCTGTAACAGTCACCTAGGATCGTTGATAGAATGTTGTCCATTTATTCAATCTATAAGATTAAATAATCATTATTATTTATGTATACCTGTTATAAAATAAATTTTGGTTTAATACGTAAAAATATAAATACCCATATTATGAAATATTGGTATAAAATATTACATATAAGAATTTATTTTTTAATTAATATTAAATAAGAAATCAATTTAAAAAAATTCATTTAATATTAAAGGTTATATTTATTTTATCAAAAAATAGCTTTATATGTGAAAATTATTTTTAACCAAATAATGTATGTTAATAACCATAGATGTATGTTTTTAATAAATGTTTTTTATTATATATTAAATATAATAAATTAACATTCATTATAAGATTATTATTATATATAGAATGATTATAAACTCATATATCAAAAATAATGTTTCTTTAAAAATGTTTTTAACTATTTTTTGTGAACAAATTTAATGAAATTTTTTCTATAACAATAATATCATTTATTTCATAAAATTGGGAAAATTGAAATCATCAGGCCAAATGAAATTAAATATAATTTTTTTAAAGGATGATTTTTGAGAAACTTTTGAAATGAAATTTTTTTCCAAAACTGTATTTATTTTTTAAAATAGAATATAATAAATGTTTAATATATTTTGAATTTAGTTTTAATATAATATAAGATTTATTTGATTAAAAATAGTCCAATTAATTCAATAGTAATCACTATTCTATTTTTATTTTTTATAAAGTAATGTTAATTCTTAAAATTCATTTTTTATAAAAAATATTTTTGGTTTTTTTCCAAATTTATATTTAAAATGATTTATCTGAATTCTAAGAATTTAATTATGAATAATTAATTTCCTATTTAGAATCCTTTGAATGAAATTAAATGATGATATAAATTTCAGTTTTTTAATTATAAATAATAACTTTTGAGAAAATGAACGCCTTCAGGCCATTCAAGCAGAACATATTACCAACATGGAGAAAGGGTAAAACAAGTAAATTAATGTTAAAACTAAGTGATCAAGCCACCATAACATATCTTAATTCCTATTGGATGAGAATATAATTATCTTAATCACATTTTTTAAAAGATTTATTTGTTTATGTGATAATTTACTTTGATTTTGACCTTTATATATTTTTAGGTAATGAAATAGTACAAAATAAATTTCAATGAAGGATTAAGGTGTATGAAAAATTAGTTTTTTCATAGAAGAGGTATTACTCATAACCAAATTATATCATTTTATTTCATATTCTACATCCTTAAATTATATAAATATTATAGTAAAGTAATAAAATAAATTTCATAAATATACAAAAAATTTATTACGATGATGGAAAAAACCATATTTATCTTCTCTCCCATATATTGGGAAATTACAACATCACTCATTCATTTATGTAGACTACCACGTCCACAAAGAGACATGATTTTTTTCATCATTGAATCACATGAAAGGATATTATAATAGATTTAATTAACTTTTATTATATTAATGAAATTATTATTATTATACAAATATAATATAATATCTACCTTATCACCCTTCCACACATTAAAAATTATAACATTGTTCAAGAGTACATGTGGACTACAACTTTGAAAAATCAATGCGATTCTATTTATCATTACAACCATTCAGGAAAGATTATAAAAGTGTATTTATTGTATAAAAATTTTAATTATGTTATGATTAATGTTTTATAGATCATTTAACTATATCCATTTTACCATGGGAATCCTATAATAGTTTTTTGTTATTATGAACTTAACTTCCTAAAAACATCTGATGTAAAATTTAACTAATTTGGTAAGTAAATAAGGTATGTAATTAAATGAAATAATAGAAATAATGGTAATATAATAAATATTAATTATTTTATTAATCATTTACTAAATTAATATAACTATATTATATAGTTTTTAGAGAACACAGAAAATGATTTTGGACTTCTGGTTAGATATTTTTCCTTTAAATGATTGTTTTTATGTTTTATTTTTAAAAGATTTCTTCTATTAATAAATTTTCATCAAATTTTTCATGAATGTTTATATTAATACTTCAAATATTTTTATTGTTCATACTAAACTAATTTAATAATTTATTTATAAATTATTAAAATACAATATTTTCATATTTTTTCTTTATGATTCACATCCATGTTTTTATAAACGAGTTGAGTGATTATATATTTTAATGAATAATGTAGAGAGTTATTTTACCACAATAATTAATTTTATTTAATTTTTATAGTACATTATATTTTTATATATTATTTTACATGAAATTAATTTTCTCAATATTCTGTAATTTTTTTAAAAAATTAATAATAAGAAAATAATATTTTTCTAATGTTTTTAATGAATGGATACCATGTTATTTTCAATGTATTTCCACATATTTAATCATATATTGATGACTCTTGTGATTTACTAGGGATATAATCAAATGATACTATCAAAATTATATCATTTTATGACTTATAATTACATTATTATATTCATTAACATAAGAAATATTTACATTTTATTCTAGTATTTCAAAACAAATGTTAATATTGATTGAATACGGGGTTTTTATTAAAATATTTTATATGGTTAATGAATTTGAAAAGGTAATTGATGGGTATGCCCTCTATTTTCCTTTAATGCATTGTTAGGTCTAATGAGATAAAATAAAATATATAATTGGTGTATGCCAAGCCAATTATTTATGATTTCATGGAATAAGTCCATGATGATATGATTATTATATTCAAAATTAAGGAATCCATATTTTAGAAAATAATTATTACTATCCATGTTATTATTTATATATTAATACTTTGATATATTTCATGTCAATTTATTGATGTTTATATGGAAATATTTTTATTTTATAAGACACAAAACTGAACACCGATTTAAAATAATAATTAGGATATTATATGTGTAAAATATTTATCTTCATGAAAAAAATAATGTTCTAAAAAATCCCGACATGAATTATTATTTTAATATCATTATTTACTATTAAACATTTTATGAAAAACATTAGGCAAAATATTTATTTGATGTGTAGGTAAGTGATTATTTAATTTTGAATTTTTTTTATTAAAAAAGGAAAAACACCTTAAGATTTTTAATGAATTCCAAATGGATTGATGGGGTTTTTTAATTTTTATATCCATTAATGAGGGTTTGGTGTTAATTCCATGTTTTCAATTTCTTTTACAAAGACTTAGGATTATGTAAAACAATTTTAATATATAGTGCTAGATAAAGGGAATTGGAAATGAATTTGAAATTTGGGTCATGAATAAAAAATTACTATGAATTTAAGAATCTTTTTATTCTTAAAAGCATTGTTTATCAGTATAGGTGTCCACTTTTCATTGTATGATTTTGATATATAATATTTTTTTTATTCTTTCACTATTAAACTAAACTAAAAGTTTCCTCAAAATGTAATAAAGTGAATCACTTATTATAATTCATTTAATTATGGGTTTCTTAAGGAAAAAAACAATATTATTTTACCCCATTAAGAACCCTTCATGGGCCTATATTAAATATAGGAGAAACTCTTAAGTCATGTAACTAATAGGGATTGTATTGATGACTAACAGTGAAGGTATAAATCAGATAAATAAGATACATTACCACTATAAATATAAAGAACATTCAAGTTGTTCCAATATTCAACACCATAACATAAAAATGATAAATTATTGAAGATAACTATATTTCATGAAATCTTATATGAATTTTCCCTCAAATTATATACAAAAATAAAACTCTTATATTAAAACACTTTCCATACCCCGAAGATCATAACATGTATTTTCCCCCTTGTTTACCAAAATCACCATAAAACCCCAACAAACAGATTATATATATTGTTGGGAATAAACATGTATACCTTTTAGGGTCCTTTTAACAATCCATTGTGAAAATGTGGAAGAATCATTCTAGTGCTTTAGTGAATAAACCACAAAACCAACAAGCACAAATACAGACAACTATCATGCAACCTCACCAAGAATCAATCACGCAATTTGACATATTATAATGACAATATAATAACTAAAGAATAAATCAAATATGATCCACAAAACAACCTTCGCACTATTTTTTCACTCACACGGACTAACACTAATCATTATGTCAACCGAATCACTTCTATAGTCATTTGACTGTACACTAATATCATATTACAACAATAAAATATACCCCCAACCACATCATTATCATCAAAATTACTTTACCAACTTCACAGAGATTTATCCATTATAATTGGTTATATTGATCATTAAGGGTCTCAACCACAAGCCCATCTCTTACCACGCATGACCCTTCTATATAATATCATCTCATTTACCCAAAAGGGTCAACTAGTACATCACATACTAAATGTTAATCCATTATATTATGTATTTTTATACATAACATGATCCACCTTAATCCATTATACACAAAAAAAATATTGAAAATTGAGGAGAGAGTAGTCATACATCTATTCCCTCATGAACCTGGATGATTGGAATAAATATAAAGAACCCAAACATTCAAGAATTATAATGGTTATCCAACTCAGGAGGGGTTCATATAAAATCATATTTAAAATATAACTATAATAAATCCACTAAAAATTCTATCCTAGATTGTTCACAACAACTAAACATCTCTACACCCATCACAACCACCATACTATAACTGTCAGACTCAACCATCACTTCCAATCAATAAATGAAAACCATACTTGCTTTCAAAAAAATTAACGACAACATCAATTCACAAATATCATATAATAACATCATTTATCCATTTTTATATTTATCATTTGACATCTATTTTATGTTAATTATATATTTCAATCCTATTTTTAATTATAACCAATTATTATACATTACCCACAATAAGTATAGTTGTTAATCATCCATTTTATTCATTAAAATTTAAATAAAAACACATAGTTCATTGAATTTGTAGATTGCACCATTTACAGAGTTCATCATTAACATTATATTCTATTTCTAACGAAAATTATAAAACATAGTTATAATCATAAACCAACTCAAAACATCACCACCCTGCTATTTTTTATATCAACATCTACAACAACCACTTTACACTCCCAATTTACTCACAATCAATTGTACCATTTTTTCACAACAACATTCACCTATTATCATTCCATATATGGTGTGGATTCCACATACTCATCACTCAAGACATCAATTATTAAACTATCAAAATCAAAAGATCAATAAGTGCTACATAGTAACAAAATCATAACAATAAACATACCAAATAAACCAAAAAACCATTTCAAAAAATAACACACTTACATAAACCCTGTTTTAAAAAATTCCATTTTATTAATTTCATATCACTTTCTTATGAATCATCATCTAGAAATCGAAATATCATAAAACCGGTTCTTTAACATCATTATTTAACTATCATATTCTGATGTTTTATTCTATATTTTCATTCATAAAATATATATATAAATTTAAACATAAAAAATACCTTCATTAAAAATAGAAATATTCAAAAATCACATAAAAAATATCATTCAAACATATATACACATGATTATAACCCCATTCCACTCGATTTCATTTAATATGGTTCATTATCTGTATTAATATATTTCACACCATCCACACAATTAAAGAACAAATATGTAAAATAAAAAATATTTCCATAAATAATTGAGAGTTCAAGAATCCCCTACATCAATTGAATCTTTTAAATCCCTATTAAAGATCAAGATGATGAAAAGAGATGGCTAGTAGGAATAAATCATGGAGGAAAATCCCCAAACATATAAATCATAGAAATTAACCATCAATATAAGAATTAACACTACCAAAATCAAATCCAACACATTGAACATTTTTTACAAGAAGGTACAATAGAGAGGGAACCAATAAATGTGATATGGATATTACTACATATCACAATAATTTAATCTCCTATGGATGAAAAAAATCCATGTTAAGGGAACTAAAGAGTATTGTAAGCGATAACTATAGTCTCCTATTGTTAAGAGGGAATAATAAAAAATAAATTAATTGGGATTTTATTTTTAATTTATATATATGATGAAAAATAACATGACAATGAGGAAATATAAATTGGTCACCATATAATTGGGTAAAATCGACAAATTATCTATAAATCATGTTATGTTTTTCCTTATCTGAACACTTACATATTCCATCAACCCACAATAATCTTATATTAATGAGTAATTTCCATGATTCATTGATTATTTTTATATCTCAATATCATAATTCTTGAAACCATAAATAATTACCAGAATGAAAAAAATTGTATAGAACAAGCACCATAATGATATAATATCAAAACGAGTGGAACTAATGATTCATCCCCTTTAGGAACCATTGAACAATATTTACAAACACATACCTAAAATATAGCCTTAAATCACCATAATCAACCCTTTACTAAAACCAAAATGTGGAATAAGGATCACCACATGAAGACTCTAGAAATAGATGAACAAAGGGTATCATCTTCTAAAACTCCCCGATGCAGTGACCCATATAATAGAAGAACCAAAAAAATACACCTCATTGATCAACACCACAATAAAATATCCAATGATGAAATGAAAACATATGAAAAATTTATTGATATACAATCTATATTCACACCAAGGCACGTACTACCATGTGGATACATCTCCCCTATAGTAGAAATTATAATTCCAAAGACACCTCCCTCCCTCCAATCTCCCCCTAAAATATCCAAAACACAAAATACAAAAAGTATCGATATATAATGGACTAATCATTAAATTAGATAACTATGAAAATATTATCATCCTCAATAATCAAAACCAATCTAGAAGAATTTGAAAAACACAGAAACTAAACACTCGCCCAATAGATATATTATAAAAAATGACAATGTCATCACTAAGGAACTAAATAACATGAGGGATAAAAAACTAATAAAAATATAAAAAATCAATTAATATCAAACAATTAATATTAAATTTAACCGCTCATGTTGAGGAAGATAAGATTAAAAATATTCTGGGAGACTGATCTCACATACGTGACTCATATTCCTAGGTACATTCTTATAATCCACCATGCCTCAATAGAATATCAACAATGGAATGAGTCATATATGAAAAATCACTTTTTTGTGGTCCTAGATATCAACTATTTGATATATGTATGTCCATTTATCCAACATATACATCTCTCCCTAATTAATTTCATAGTCATTGTGACCTACACTACCCAATTTGGAATCCATGGAATAGGATTGGGTGATTGAAGCCTTCAATTGTGCTTTTACCTCATTATTATGAGGCATGAATAATTTATAAAACAGACACATGACATCTGTGATGGTTGACCCACTCAATTAATGGATTTAGTAGGGGGATGTGGGTGGTGGAGATGGGACATCGGTGCAGTGGGCTGTAGTAGGCAGGTGTCATGGGTGGTGACATAGGATCAGGTCAGCAACATGTGTTAGGCAACATGATAGGGGAAGAGGGGGGATTTTATGGTGGAAAATTGTGGTTTGGGTACTATGTTGTGGAGACTTTGGCAGTATTCCATTGTTCTAAAACTGAATAAAAAAATATCCTTTTAGGTCCTAGCCCTACATTTCATAATTTATAAGCCCATTGACCCTTTAATATGTTGGGACGATGATTTATGTAAGGACACCATTTAAATAGAAATCAAAATATTATTACCTATAAATAAAATAAAAATGTAATCAGTGAAGTTAAATGAAATTTATAATGACGATAGTATGAAAGATATGGATCATTAATGACATAATGGATCCAGTGTAGCTATGAGGGATGTGAAAACTAATATTCCCCATTGACAATGCACCAATACACTTTAAAAGGGATAAATACTGGGCAGAAATCATACCTGTTTGATATAATATATTTTATCCATTGTGATTGTAATCCATATGGAATTAACGTTATCTAACTTTTTACTCCATAGGAATACCACTCCGATCATTATAATACATCTGTTGATCATGAATTGTTTTCATCCACTGCATACCCATCTGAACATTGTTTGTAATTCTATTCTCCTCATCTGGCCGAAGGACCATTGACACACCAAAAATAGTGTAACAAAATATATATCATCATGGATTTACAAATTACACCACGATTTTGCTTGTGCTAGTTCATTATAGATAACTATTATTATATGAAATCTCGACCAAGGGTTTCTACTTCACTCACAATCCATAGATATGTGAAACATAGGCTGAGAGTATAACATCAGTATTTGAATATTCCATTTCTAATTTCCATCTATTTTATGATGTATGGAAATGTTATATAAGATCTAAGATCCATAAATACAATGGTTACCACCACTAAATCATGATATAAAATGAGGATCCTAATCAGATATAATGAAACTCAAACCTCATAGAGCCTCAGTACCACATCTACATACCACCATCCTAGAACATACAAGATACTGACTTATTGATCAAATGTAAAATATTCATGTTCTTCCATTTACCCTTGATCACATAATTAATATCATTCCCCTTTATTATTTTTGTAAAATAGTGATGATATCAATTAACATTTCCTCCTACATACACTCTAGGACATCAAATGGATGTAGCAAACCACTAGGAGGATTATTCTCATCATTTACCTACTAGAATACCAAACATTATGATATTGACTATGCTAATGTATATTTCATCCATTTCCACCAATGATGACTCCTTATGACCTGATACATCTTGGATACCCTAGGATTCACTTCCATAGCAATTCTATTAACCTCTTATATAACCTCATAGTTTATTATTAATATAATGAAAAATACATTCATGAATAATATCTAGTATAGATTATGCACCAATAACCCCTCTTGATCTTCACCGTGGAAGACACATCACCAAATCACCTCTAACTTTATGTTATTCCATTGTGACTTCTCTAAATACTTCATCAAGGATGAATACATTTTCATATGGCTCCAAAAACCACCACCAATATCCTCCTTCACACTGCACAGTATCATTTCAATGTCCTCTATCACTCTCCATGAATCCCTAGATTACAAAACTACATATACTTATGAATATATACTCAACGTGTCAGTAAATACATTCTAATTTTTTAGGGTGTTTGAGATATCAAAACCATATTCCGTTAAAAACCCTATCCACCACCGTGAATTCCAATTATGATCTTTCTAAGAGTAAATATACCAAGTATATTTTGTTCTAAAAATACAAAAAAAAACTCATGTCTATGATGTAATATCTCTAAAAACTTAGATCACAAACCACTATCACATACTCAAGATCATAAATGTAATAAATCTTCTCATGGGGGAATAAATACATACATCTATATGATATCACTACCCTCTACAAATTAAGAAGAATCTAAACCAAATATGTTATGTGTAACAAAAAACCATGAACATGAATCCCTCATCTGGTAGATGAAGAATGTGAGGATGGATCAACCTCTCATTTAGAAAGTCAAACATCACCTAACATAAATAAATCCATATATACTTATTATCATTCCTATCTAAGGACCCTATCACGGATGAAATTTTGGAGATGGTCACTATGGACCTTACTTAATATCCCACAAGGATAGGGGTACTAAATACCTTTACAACATTATTAGGGGAATAACTAGAAACCACTAACTCAATAGTTAATGGATCAACCACTTCTATTTATTAGTACACCTCATGTATATGAAATTACACCTCATATATCAAAAACATAGATGTGGATAACTTCAAATCAAGTATATGGTGCTTGAAGACCTATAAAATTGAAATAATATTCATTACATGTTCTTAAATGACATCTAATATATAAGAATGTAGTTGATGAACACCACCACAAATTGATCTATGAACTCATTGAACATAGTGTACATGATTCCCATTAAATCTTCCGGGGTGTTAATTACACTGAACAAAATAACTACAAACATGATTTTGAAATAATGAAATTAAAGATTAGAACTCAAGAAAAAAAAGTGTTTCAACCTCATCAGATTATAACCAAATAAAAATTCAATCTTCAATAACCATCTAACTCTCATCAGATATGTGAATAGATCTTCTATACTCAGAATAGGATAATGGTTATTGACCATCTCCAGATTCAACCTGTGAAAGTATTTACACAAACACATACCACCATTATCCATGTTATTGAACAACAGTAGATCAATCCTAGTGACTTTTTGGGATGAATGAAACCCTTCTTCATTAATTTTTTATTAAAATCCGCATATTCTACTATTTATGAAGTTCCATTTGATAAGGATCCATTAGAATTGGGGAGGTTCCGAGAAATAAATTTATCTCAAACATTATATCAAATTGATGGTGTAAGGATAAAATATACTATTGAAACACACATATAAAATTATGTTTGTCTCTAGAGAAGTCAGAAACCCATGGATCCCATGAATCATATGATAAAGACTCTATCTAAGATAATAACATGACGAAACACCTAGGACCCATCTGATAAAACTACTTACCAATGAATAACTCCAGTTGGGAATCCTAATTATAGAACATAACTCTTATTAAAAAAAATTGTAAATCACACACAAAAAATAAAATAATTAGTACCAAGAATAACATCAAATGGTTGTATATAAAGTAGAAATAAATCATTATATTACTGAAACTACCCTATTACAAGATGAAAACCCCAAAAAACATCAAAAACCATATATGATTTCTCTATTCCATGGTCTACAGATGAGGTACTAATACCCTATCTACAATTATTCCTACTGAACATACCATGATCATTTAAAAAAAGGAGTGTATGTTTTTTATATAATATAAATACAAATACAGAGTAGATTAAAGTGAGATGGAACCTCAAGAAATATCTAGAATATCTGTCATTGGATTCACCATTTCATAAAATTGTCCATGCCCAAATAATTTTCTCTTTTGCTGATGGAAACCTCCATGACCAAACTCATCCCCATGTCCACATGGGTGTGGGATATCATGTGGAAATAATGTATAAAATATATCTCATTTGGATAGAATAGATACATACATTCCTTTCTACTAATATAAACTCTAAGGATACTTTTTTGGTGGCTAGAATATAAACATACAACCAATTCCATACTAATATATTATAATGATCAAGCACTAAATTCCCTGATGACTATGGAATATAAAATTAATCAATATTGTTTCAAATGTACCTATTTATTAATGAATGTGATATAGTCATAAAATAATGAGGAATACTTCTACAGATGATTCCATGGTAGTCAAAACATCTACTATCTCAACATTTGAGAACCATTATCTATAGTTGTATTCCATATGAAGCACTGATTACTCTTCTATCAGGATGTTTCTATTTACCCATGAATCATATCTATCACCTCAACCTTATTCTACACCACTATATACAAAGTCATGAAAATGGACTAACTATATACTAAATAACCTAGCTTAGGACCTCCTTTACTCACCCTGCTCAGACTCCTCATTTGAAAAAATAGAGGGATAAATCAATGAAGAAACCTGAAGTGAATCATAGGGTACTGAATTCCAATTATCCCTAACTATATAATGAGAACCTCACACATCTTCACTTCCCCCATCATAAATTATAAATACTTGAAATATTTATATATTTAAAAATCCTTCCACACACCCTCTACCACCTTTCACTACTTGAGATACAAATCCCACCCTTAGTGAGCAGATCCTCACATATAACGAACTATTAATGGAATGTGATAGTCTCTCTATCATGGATTAGAATTAATATTATCTGAATATTAACTTACATATTCTCCATATTTGGACTAGATATTCTCCCTTCATACATATCCAACACCTAATGTTGAAACAAGAATAATTTCTTCCAGAATTCCCCAATATATTCAGCTAGATCCGAACATTGATGGTTAACTAGATTGTTAAAATAAAAATCTATATGAGAAACTACTTATGGATAGTGACCCAAATGTATATCTAAATGTTTATATTAAAATATTACATCTATTAGAATGAAATTCATTTCAATTTCATTTAATTTGGAGAATTTTAAATTCCCAAATTTCACCCCAATTCTAAAATATTATTAAACAAGAATAAATCATGTAACGTTCTTTGATATCTAAAATAAAATTGTAAATATATTTACTAGGGCTTTCAATAAGCACAATTTTATAAAATCAGAACATATGTGGACTTTATTTCTTATATCTAATATAGTCTCCCATGCCACCTCACAAAATTTGATTGACAATGAATTGTTCACTTACAATACCATATAATAATCACTATTTCCTAAATATTATCTAAATATAAACTCTAATCCATATATTTGATACTATTTTGTCACGATAACCCCCCAGTGGGAACCCATCATAGTCTTATAATGCATATAAGAGCTGCCCCCATGACCTGCCTCAAAATTTCGCTATGTTGGGGACTACCACAAAATGTAAAAATCATTCAATTTGGATAGATTTCTTTTAGCAATCATAGAAACATAAAAATGGAACCACTGAACATCAACATAAAATACATAAAAAAAATCAAATAATAACAAAAATTCCTGAAACTCCATGTAAATAAAATTCATACAAATGATCTGAAATAATATGTTGTTTTTTAGTTTAATATCTCGATGAATTATTTATATGGAGTAAATTAAGAGATAAATATTGATAAAAAATGGGTTAATTGTATATCAAATTATAAATAATTAAATATTGGATAGAGAATATGGATTAAACTAATCAAATATTTTTTATTTCATGATATATTATCATCCAAGAAAGGTACAAAAATTATCTACATCCTTGAGTAAAAAAATTAATTAACCATGTTATTTTTGGAACATGAAACATTGGATAATGATTAGAATAATTTTATCCTGAATGTTTATGATTTAATAACATCCCTTATTTTGATATTGGTTCTAGTATAATCATATATTCCATAAATAATTAATTGATATCAGAAGAATAACCATGTTTTATTGAAAATAGTTGACTTGGTTAAGAAGGGTAATTTTCCTAAATTTAATGTTGAAATACAAGTTGATTTAGGATTTCTAGAAATTGTAAATGTGCCCATGGATTCCCAAATGAAGAGATAGTTTTTGAGTGAATATCATATTTCTTATTTTTCTATTCATCTTGGAAGCTCAAAAATGTACATAAACCTTTTAGATTATTTCTGGTGGTATGGAATTGAATGAAATGAGTTATTGCATACATTACCCCAAAATATTCTACTTATAAGGCAGAATAAACATTACCAATGGGAATAGTTCATCCTTTTTCAGTGCTATTATGGAAATGTGAAGATATATACATGCACTATGTGGTGGGATTTCCAAAGACCTCTTGGGGTAACATTGTGATTTTGTTTATTCTAGATATATTTACTTAATCTACACATTTCAAAAATATTCATGATATTTTGTCTTTTTTTCATAAATCATTTCTATATCAAAATTATATATTAATGTTACATGGTGATCTTATCTAAAATGTATCAATCCGTGATCCTAGGTTCACATTAAATTTTATTAATAAAATTTATAAGTCATACAGGAATAAAAAAATTCATTATATATTATTTTCACCAATATATAGGATAATTTGAAAAACAAATATTCATAAATTAGAAGACATTATTAATTATTATGCAATAATTTTTCAGGAAATTTTCTTTTATCATTTTTCATTGGTTTTGTTTTTTTATAAAAATAATTTTCAATCCATTAAATAGATGGAAACTTTGGAATTATTATTTGGAAATCGGTGTCAAACCCCAGGTTATATGCATGAAGAACTATAGAGGAAGATAGTGGGACCATTATTGGTAGAAAAAATGGTTTTGTTGGTGATATTTATTCAACAACATATATTGATGGAATAGAGAAGGAATAAAATTTAAAATAATAATAGGAGGAATGATCGTTCTTTTGAGGTATGTGATCGTGTATTTCTAAAAGTATCTCTATGGAAAAGTGTTATTCATTTCAGTAAAATAGTAATGTATATTCTATATTATATTAGATTATATGAAATCATAGTGAATGTTATATCAGTTTCATATTGTGTTTCCTTAACTCCAAGTTTATCCTAGGTACACGAACTATTTCATTTTTCAAGGTTAGGGGAATATGTTGTATATTCAACTCATGTTTCTAGGTCTAATGTAGTTTAGTAAGAAGACCATATTCATTATGAGAATAATCTATTTTATATAATAGACTATATACGGTATGCATTACACCACATGGTGATTAACTAGATTATAATTTTATAGAAATATCATATGGTGATTAAGAAATTTAGGGAATATGAAAATTATATAAGGGGAAAATATCCCAAGTTGTTTAATAAGTGAATAAAATTGTGTGAATTTAATTTTAAAAAGGGTTAATAATGTGAAACCAAGTTAATGATATAATAAATCATTTTCATGTTTATTAATATTTATAAGTTAGATAGTTAAATATATTATAAATATAATATGTAAATTATAAATCGAAATTGAAATATTTTTAATTAATCACTTTTATTATAAGGTTTTTATTTGAAATTTTATTTTTTAAATTATATAATATGTAATTTATAAAATTTATTTCATTTTTAAAATAATTATATAATAATTAAATATGGTTTAATTTTTACGATTATTCAATAAATATTGATTTTTCAATGAATAGTGAAAAAATACAATTTTTTTATTATGTTTATTATGATTTTTGGTAAAATAATAATTTTTTAGTCATATATAATCATTTAAATTACATGAGATTCATAATTATATTTTATTTTACTATAATATTATTTTGGGATCTCAAAACACATTTTTTATAGAAATGATTTATTAATTTGTATAATGATTTTCCATTTTAATTAACTAAAATAACTCATAATGGAGAATTATATAAATTATAGTTTATATTATACATTTATAATTATTTATTTGAATTAAATTAATTTTTATCACTAATAAGAATGTTAAAATAAAATCATATTAGGTTTTATAAAATACCCTTCCAAAAAAACAACATTTTCATTTCATATATGGGATTAATTTTAAATTAAATTATTCCCCTCATGTGAAATTTACTTGGTAAAATGTATATCATATTTTTTAATCAACTTACATTTTATTATATAGTAAGTTATATTTTATTTTTTTCATAGTGAGTAATGAAAACTATAAAAACGATTAGTGTGGTTATGGTGAAAATGGGTTTTCTATGGTTTAAACTAAATAGATAGAGGTTAAAATAAAATAAACCTGAATAAATTATGTTGTGAAGAAAAAAATATACCTTATATTAAAAAATTATCTATAATGGTCTTTTTTTCTTGAATTCATTTATAAATTATGTGTATATCTTTTTCTTTTCAAAAATTCCATGTGTGTCTTCTCCCCTACTAACTAAACGCCACACCCTCTCATCTCCTATTCAAACTACCAATTAATTATGGATCATAAAATCTATTCCCAAATAACATAATTTGTTCCTTAACCACTTTTATATGAATTTAATAAATCATAAGTCCAATTAAGGATGGTTTAAGTTATAATCCTAAAGTTGTGGTCCAATGAAGAGGTATCATTTTTAACCGTGCATTTTTTGTTTTGTTTATTATTCCACATAATAAAAGTTTTATTAAACCATGGTGATATAAGAAAATAATAAAATTACATATATATTATTATTATTATGTTAGTGGAATAACACAAATACTTCTCCTCTTTAATCAAATGGGGAAAACAGTCATTCTTGTGTACGTTGAAGTACCACCTCAGGAACCGATGATATTATTTTTCCCTTATGGCCTCTCAAAAAAACTTTAATGATTGAATTATTGTTTATATAGATAAATAATTAAAATTTTATAATATTTAACAGATAGTATATCATTTTATTTTTATATTTTTATTCATTGAATAATGACAATGTTGTTCACGCATACTTGTTGACAACCACCTCCATGAATCGATACTTTTATTGTTTCATCAACACATTAAATGGAATAAGTAAATAATAATATTTAAAAATTTATAATAGTATTATGTATATGAGGATAATTCAGGAATGATTAAATATTAGTTACCCTCTATCTAAATGATCATTGAATAATTGAAATGTTACTCAAGTATACGTATGACCTACCATCTCCATGATTGTAACATTGTTAAATTTTGCAAACCATTATTCTTGTTTGGTATTAAACCAATAATATATATATATAATAATAATAATTAATTTATTATTTTTATTCTTTATATTATGTAATAATTTTCACATAGACCACAGTTAACCAATCAAAATCAATTATGAAAAAATAGTTGAATATCGTGAAAACATTCAAAGTGAAATTAAATGATTAACTAATTGTTTCCTTCCTTATAAGGCATAAAATAAAATTATTTGTAAATATTAAAAAGGTTATTAATAAATTAAATAATTAATATCTATTTATTATTTGATAATTTATGTAATGTATCAGAAGATTTAGACTCATGTTAATAGACACTTTATCATAAAACCTTATTTAGAATATTTTTATGATTTATTTTCTAAATCATTCTCCTCCATGTCCAATTTCGTTTAAATGTTAAATGGAAATAAATATTAATTATTAAATTTATTTTGATGATAATTTTTTACCATATTTTATTTTATTTACAATTTTTTGAAAATGAATCTTTCTATGATTTTATATAAGGGCCTTCGTTTCAATAATTGTTCTAAAGTCTATGTTTTCAATTTTGTTCTTCTAAGTTAATTTTTTTTCTAAAAACTATTGGATTTATTTAAATTTTCATAAATGAATTATTAATTATATTTCATATATCAATTTACATTATTTAAAATTTTTTCTGCAATAATATTTTTATGAAATATTTTTAATTTATTAATAAAAAATCAATATTCTATTTTAACATGTACATTGAATGTGAATTTTCATTCTTATGTATACATTAATTTATGTTTAGATTATATTATAATATTTCATTTTTTATTTAATCTTTAAATCCTAATTATATTTTTGGGGTATTTTTGTATAGAAAAAGGGTTTTTAAAATAAAACGGTATTTTGATATTTAAATGAGTTTTAAAAATAGGTCTAAAATAATTTTTCAAGGGATTATGATTTAAAGGAGAAATATTAAGATATTGTATTCATGTAATGGTACTTTTTTGCTATTTATGAAAATAGGTGAGTCTAATATATCTTATATGAATGGTTGGTCACTATTATTTCTCAAGATTTTATAGGTTGAGCCCCATTAAAGCTCAAGATAGGATGGGTTGAGAACCATTATAGCTCATTATATGATGGGTTACGACAAACTAAATCCCATGATATTATAGGGGAGCTCCATTACAGATTACCAATGAATTGGGTAATGATGTTCTTCTCTATTAAATTATATTATAAGTCATACATATAGTTATTCCAATCTTCATGGGTTCTTTGAAGATGATATCCCAAGGAACCTATACAAATTTTAAATACATAATAATGTGTCATTTTGGAAATAATTTTATTTTTCAAAAGGTACAATTAATATTAATTTTAAAATGAAAGATGACTATTATTCTTGTTAAAATGATATTTTTTGAAAAAATCATTTTTCATGGGTTATCATGTGTTTCACTGTACTAACTAGTTTCTTTTTTTTGTTGTGTAATAATTTTTTTCTCATCCCACATATTTTAAAATAATATTTAGGTTTATGGATGGGTAAATTAATTAAATATTTGATGTTTAAATTTATGATGTTTTTTATGAAAATATTTTTTTATTTTAAAGATTCATATATTATGTGAAAAATAGATACAAATCAAATGTTTCCACCTAGTAAAATATTTTATTTTTATGTACTAGTTATGAAATAATTATATAAAAATATTAACATATATGATATTTTGTAAAATAAAGTGAATTCTGGTCGAATTTCGAATGAATATATAATCGTCATAATCGGGTCCTTATATTTTATTATCACAAAAAAATTGAAATAAAATATAATCATAAAAAATTTAATTATTCTAAAAATTAGTGCTTAGATTTATTCAAGACTGTTTATTATCACTTTGTGAAAATATAAAATTTATATAAAAGAAGGAGGTGGTCTTTTTTATTTTTACATAATATAATATATAACATTCTCAATGATAAATGAATCCATGTGAGCATAAATATGAATCATAAATGTGTAAGCAAAACCTACAGTCATACAATAGGATAAATGAAATTGTTAGGTAGATTTTAAATCCTTTTCACAAAAGATATAACCTTAATTAACCTGATTTACCCTTTTATTTTTATTATATATATATATCATAGTTATTATTCACAATGGAAAAAATGAACCCATTTAATAAATAATAATTATGATGATTAAAATTTTGAAATATATTTTATCAAGAACAATTTATAAAATTGGAAGAATTTAATTTAAAATAAAACCTGAAAAACATGATGACCAACAGTTTACCATTAAAATGTATTCTTATGTATGAATGTTTTTATTTTAAAATCATGTGTAACATTGATTCAAATTACCATAATTGAATTAATAATAATATAATTTAACTACTGTTATTTTCATAACCTATTAAAACATTGTACTATATAGATGCATCTTTTTGTAAGAATCACAAAATATCATTATAAGATAATGATGATATGTTTATTTCAATAACATATCATTTTATCAAATACTATTTCTAAAATTTCCCTAAATTAGTTATAGTATTCTCACTAAAATATAAATCATTTTTTTAATAAAACAAATTTTTTAAGAATAAAATTACAGTAAAAAAAATATTGTGATCCTTCATAGAGAATTTATAAATATATTTTTATTTAATATGACATTTCTATGTACTTAATATTTTTATTACTTCTATTTAAACCCTCTAATTCAATAACTATGTAAAAACTACATATTCAAATAATAATATTTATGGGCCACTTATGATTGGTGTTACTTGTAGAATAATCATTCCAAAAAAAAATTGTCTTATAAAAATAATTTTGTTGTGTTATCCACCCCATTAATAAATTTCATCTTCACATGTTTAATAAGAAATTGGTAATAAAGGGTTTAACATTATGAAAAAACATTTTTTAAAAACCCACAATGATAAAAGGTATAAAAAATTACACTTGAAAATATGGAATGGGAAATATAAACCCTCTATAATTATATATAACTAGATTTCTAAATATGAGAAAATTATAGAGAAGTGAAAATATAGACATATATGAAAAAATTAATGTCTATGAAATGATGAAGAGTGATAAAGAAAGTCAATGATAAGAAATTTAATGATCATGAGAAAGTTAATTATCTTAATACAGTAGGAAAATGAGGTGTGTGAACAACAATAAATTCATTATAAAAGATGGTAACTAGATAAGTATTTTATTTCATGATACTTTTTCAAAGGGTTATGAAATTATGTTAACATCTTGACTAAGAGAATAAGGAAATATAGTTACTTGAAAAGTATAATTTCATTCATTAATAAATTTCCACCACAATATCATATTTTTCAATAGATGATGATTATTCCAGGTGAATTTTTCAATCCAAAATAGCAAAACCAGTATCTAATCGATTACATAATCTCCAACATGATAAAATACTACGCCTCTTATTTATAAATATTCATTTAAACTAAAAATATTGTGCAATATGCAATAAAATTTAAAAAATTTAATAACCATTTTATGATTAAATAAAACATTAATCTCATAAAACTTAACAATAATCCTCTTTGTTTAAACATTTATTTTTTAAAATATACCATGCTTGTTCTAATCACAAAAAAAATTATATATATTTGATAATTTAAATAGATCCCAAAAATTCTCAAAATCACCTTAAAAATCACATAACATAAAACCTCATAAGGGATTTCTGTTTCATTAAATATTTTATCAACCTTAAACACATAAATTTATTATGGTATCAATTACTCTTACGTTATATCACACTAAAATATCATAAAATCAAATGTTATTTAAACCCTAATATAGAACGAAATATAACATAATCAATCATGTACTCTCAAATATGCTTCTAAGGACATGATCTTTATATTTCTATCTTTGATACTGATGAAATGAACCTATTATAGCCATAAAAATCATATAACCTGAAAAGAAAATTTAAGAAAACTTACATATCCATGAATGTTTTTCTAAAAGAGCTTTAAATAATTAGGGAAATATTAGTCCAAGTTTAAATTTCCACACATTGTTTATTTTCTCCACAAAAAAATTTCTTTATAAAATATTTCTTTCCAGTTCAAGGTAACTTCCATATTAATAAATCATAACTTATTAGCTTTTCTACTCATCCTTATGCCGTGTAATTTTCCATGATGACATGGGATGGGAAAAATAAAAAATAATGGACATATTAAAAGAAAAAACTAAACCTGTTAGTCGATTTAAATACCATATTTTTATAAAAAAGAGTTTTACCTTTAATATAATTACCTTTGGAATCAAATAATTTTTTATTACACATGAAATTGACTTTAATGATAATATTTTTTATAAAACAAATTATTAGCAAAGATAATGGAAAAATCATATTCATGAGGGTTTTATTAAAAACATGATAACCCATTAGTTTTTTTTCATGAAAACACATCTCCTTACCCTCAATGTATAGAGTCATTCCTTTAACATAAAATATCATTATACTCCTATTTGAAATAAAATAATTTCCATGAGACTTGGTTAGAATTTTTATAAAATTAATATTTGTAACATTATAAATGAATTTTTTATTACTATTACAATTCCTCATAAAAATAGAATAAACTTATTAATAAATTTAAATAATATCCTATGAGAAAATAATATTCGGTTTACTATGTCCCTTCACCATATTCCATGGAGAGATATATTAGGATAACCCATTATCTAGAGCTATATCGGGCTCACTATTGACCATAAATAATTTTCCAGAACCATAACATAAAAATAACGAAAGAAATATTTAAATCACAATATCAGACTCATAAAAACATTGTGTAATTCTATATAAAACATATCAAAATTTTAAAATTTCCATTACATTTAAAACCCTTTTTGAAGATACCCAGAAAAACATGGAATTAAGTTTTTCCATTAATTAAAACATGTAATATTATAAAGGGATAAAAACATAAGATAATTGTTATGATGATATAAATAAACACAAAAAACATATAAAATAAAATAAATTATTCGTTTTCACTTTTGTAAGAATGTAAAAATGTTTCATACATAATTCATATTAAGGTTATTTTTGAAAAAAAAATTAAAAGAAGTTAGAAATAGACATAAAATATATTTTATAATTTATTTATGTATATTTAAATATATTCAGTGAATAAATTTAAGAAAATTCACATGGAATAACAAAACTTCTGAATTAAGTCATTAAAACAATTAAAATATTTTTTTATGGTAATGTTTCTACTACCTTAAGTCTGAATTTTAATGTATAGTATTTATCTCCTATTATTTTTAAAAAAATTATTTAATTACACCATAATACCTGTATGGTTGGTATTCTAAAAAATATAAGACCTTTAAAATGTTAGTAGGGTTGTTAGGAAGATATTTGGTTAGATATTGGCAAATCTAGAATGCTCAAATTGAGTGAGGAAGTGATAATATGAGGTTCTATTTTATAGAAGATGGTAAAATATGTCTTGAGATTTCTTACATAATTAAATAAATATAAATTATTTTTTTGGTAAATGTGGCCCAAAAATTACATATTCTGAAGAGAGATTCATTATGAGTTGAAATCTTTTCATCCAACAAAATTTGGACCTATTTAGATGATGTTTTAACCCTTATATCTTTCAGGTAGCCCCAATTAACTCTTTTTTAATATTTTGATTATATATATATATATTTATATTTAGGGGTAGAAAAAAATTATTATAAAATGAAAAGTGACCCAAAAATAAAAAATGGTTCATAATATAGAGATATCCTATTCACTTGGACAAATATAGATTTTTAATAAATTATTAAACCATTTAATAAAATATTGTTTGTTATAAAATGTCATTAATGTCATTTTGGGAAATATTCATTTAATTTGGTTTTAAATACATAATTCTAATAATATAATTAAAATTTAATCAATTATAAAATTTGTAATAACGTATTATTGTTCATGATTTTTTTCAAATTTTAATTTATCAAAATAAATTACTCTTAGTGTTTTCAAAATTATTCACTTCTTATTTTTCCACTACTTTCACAAAAATCTATTTAATTTGAAATTTCCTAGACTTGGATACCAGTTAACTCATTCCACAAGCCTAGTGGGTGACAATTCCTCAAGCGTGTTACCTATTATGCTAGAGGCTACCAAAAAGTAGTGAGTGTGTAATAGTGGTGTTGTGGGGAGGCTATAAACTCATGTGAGAGTAGAACATTAGATGAAAAAATATAATTAGTAATAAAACCATATTGAAATTTACTGAATAAAAAATAAATGGATGAAATAGATAACTGAACAAATGAATATATATAAACAAAATCCCCTAAGGGAGTGCCAACAAATGATGTATGGTATGTTGAAATATAATGGGGAACATGGGAATATGTATACAGTCAAGATATAAAAAAGAAAAAAAGAAAAAAAAATAATAACTCCTCTAGAGCATCCTAAGAACAAGCTATATCACACGCTCATATGGTCCATCTAAAGATATATAAAAAACCTATAAAGGGGGATTTCCCATATCTGTATCTATATGAAAAAAATCTTCCCATGTGGCAATGGAAGCTTGAGTAGGGTATGATATAAAATCTTAATAGGCCACCACCAATGGCGTCATCATTTATTTTTCATTGGTTCTCATTACTAATCATTTTTTACGTATGACCATGAATGTAATGATGTACTAAATATATAAATAAGCTATAACACAGGTTCGTAAAGGACACCTGACAGGTCTACCTACTTCATCTCATGGTGGGTATGTATATCAAACCATGTTACTATATATATAGTATTGTATATATAGTATAATTTAATATATATATATATATATATATTAGTATGTATAATAACATAACTCAATGAAATCCACTACTTTGGGAAATAATAAGAGTCAAATCCTTGACCCAACTCCATGATCTCTCAGAGTCTCTTGGAAGTCAACAAGGAAGCTCTCACTGTCTTCCTCACATAAAGGCTAATATAGTAATTTTGGAACCCACAAGGATTCTCACATTGTCTTCCAACCCAAATAGATCAAATGGTTCCTTGGATTGTCAACCAATATTAGGTATAACATTTATAACATTTATGGAATGAGACATGTTCCTCTTATTCTCTTGTTAATCCATTCCATTTATATCGTAAGTGATGAGGCATAAACATATTATTCACTTAATGAAACATTCCTATATAAGTGGTAAATTCATTTTGAAAAAATTTACTTATGGTGTATCATCATAAGTATTTCAATTAAAACATTAAAATAATTAATTGTCTCATATACAATTCAAATCATGAGAGAAGACCAATATTACTTGACAATATAAATATTAAATTCAATTTTCAAAAAAGTTCATTAATTGAAGTCATTTCCCAATAACTGATAACGAGGCATGATAAAACCATTTTATACATGTCAATACCATTTAAGTCTTATTAAGGATAAAATATCCATTTTGTGTGACACATCCCATATACGGGAAACTCACACAATTTTCATAAACATGGACAATTACTATATAAGGTATATTTATAAATGTAAGTGTCAAGAGAAATAATTCATATTCCCATATGCGAAATTACATGATTAATGTCTCCAAACATCAAAATTGGAGTCATAGATTCAATGGAAGACACATTAGAAGAGGGATATTTCTTTGAAAATAAATTCAAAACTTTAAATGGGAGATCATGTATTATATAACATTTTAAAAAAATGATAAATTTTATGGTGGAACACTTATGATTGCCCATATAGAGAATATGTGATATCTAATACCCTATACGAGATTCAGTTCACATATATCTAGGTATAATGGAAAATTAGACCTGATGGAATTAAATCATTAACGACTCTGTATAAAGTCAGGTATATTGAAAGATGGTTTATTTATAAAATTACATAAAATTTATTGAAATAAAATGTTCCCACTAAGATAAATGATATAGAAAATGAATTTTTAGATATCAACTTTATATTTTATGTTGTATGGAAGAGATCTAAAATATGGTATGTCACCCTGAAAATTGTTCTAATTAGTCTTTATATAAATACAATGGTATATCGTAAGAAAATCCATGATAGAAGGTTTGTATGAGTATATCCTTACCATGTTCTATAAAATGATTATATCAGATCAAAGATCATTTTCTGAATGTATAAGATATAGTAGA
The DNA here is from genome assembly GCA_963277665.1 of Viscum album. Taxonomy (NCBI): domain Eukaryota; kingdom Viridiplantae; phylum Streptophyta; class Magnoliopsida; order Santalales; family Viscaceae; genus Viscum; species Viscum album. The sequence goes on along the minus strand of OY728137.1, from coordinate 1,698,523,825 downwards.
ACCTTGGTTGGGGATATTTGAAATCTACATGAGGAATAAACCCCTATAAATTGCTGGAGAATGTAGAAGAAAATAGAAAATAAGTATAATAATTAAATAAATTAAAGGATTCATTTCTCCCCAAAATTTGGGATGCATGGTTTCAGAGGATGATCTAAAAACCCTGTGAAAACTGTACGGTAAGGCTATGTCACTTACTTGCAGCCGGACATAAGTTGATGAATTAATGGTGGATGATTTGTCTAAAATTGGGCGTGCTATAGTGTCTATTGTCTTTAGTTTTACTATTTCATACAAACGTTGTGTATGGTCTACCCAATTAATAGAAACATTGTGCCCTATTATACAAGCCACTTCCCTAGAACCCTGAGCTCTAAACAAGCCCCAAATTCTCATCAGACCATGCATAGTTCATATTATACCTTTATCAAGTTAAACATAAATATTTAAATTTAAAAATAAACTATCTATACCATGGTTTAAATGGAAAGTCGTTTAACCTTTGTTGTATAAGTGTTAAAGGAAATTATGTAATCACTAAATAAAAAAATAAAATATCATCAAAATAATAATTTCATTTGATAATAAACTTGTAATATCTATTATCAACTTATATTAATCCCAATGAAAAAATATAAGAATGATTTAAAATAAAGATAGTGATATTTTTTTATTTTTCATCACTTTATATATTATATAGGTCATTAACAAAGAAAAAAGGTTCCAAGTGACCATAAATTAAAATCATAGATGTGTATGGATAAACACCACCCATGAACCAGTTTAATGTAAAGTGTATATATTTTTTTATAGATTTTCCACATTATCTTAAACCTTAATGAACATTATTTACCCCCTTACTATGGTTATAAATATTTACCATAGTTAGTATTCATAAAAAAAATAAAACTAACATATTTAACAAATACTATTTATTTTAATTAAAAATATGAATTTTTGTCAAATTAAACTCATAAAAATGAAATAATTTAATTCAATATTTTTACCACAAAACACAATGATATGTGGTTTCCAAAAAAAACTTCTAAAGTATAAATGTTTTTTTTATAAAACTAAAAAATAAAATTGAATATGATGAACATAATTAGATTATTAGTAATATAATTTTAATGATTTTAATTTGACTACATTTTATAAAAAAATGAAATTAAAAAATGGTTGAAAAAAATTATAGTTTTAAAAATATTCGGTATTTCATTCTCTATGCACAAAAAATTAATCATTTTTGTAAAATCTAAAAAATACCATCCTAAGATAATTTTTATATAATGATTTGAAAATAATATCCATGTATTAAAATAGTATTTTAAAAATTTATAGACATTAATTATAACATTTTCTCATAAAAATAAATAAAATCTATTTATGAAGAAAATATAATTTTGATATATAAAATTATTTTATTAAAAACTGAGTGCTTATTTATTAAAAATTATCAAAAATATTTTCTATAATGAACTCTATATATACATCATTATTTTATTCCTTCTATTCATACAATGAATTTCAATTACTATGTTATGATGGTCATATTTAAATAAAAGTATTTTATGATATGTTTAAGATTGATGATACATTTATTATAAAAAATTATACATAAAAAATAGGGTGTTACAATACATATATATTTTTATTGATACCCATTGGATTTCTTTCATCACCAACACTTTGGGTATCTCAAGATCATTTAATATTGGTGAACATATATTCCAATCCAAACTAAATCAAACATAGTAAATGCAATTGAAAACAACAAAAATGAAATGAAGTATATTTTAACTAAAAAAATAAATATTAATTTAAAAAACCAATTAGAACTAAATCAGAATGAATTTAACCAAAAAAATTATACTGAATATAAAAAAAATAAAAATTGAAATTTACCTTAACCAATAATAATAAAATCAAATTGACCAAAATTTAACAGAATCAAACCATCCTGAATCACACAATACAAATCTAACATGACAATACCAAACCCAACTTAACAAAAATCTGTATGAGATGGACTAAATTGAAAAAACATTAATAAATCCTAATAAAATGAAATTGAAAATAATTCAACTTATTTTAATGAAATAAAAGGAAATAAAACTCATTAATTTATAATAGTTTAAACCTAACATAACTAACACCATGAAAAATATAGACAAGATTGATCGAATTGAATTAGATAGAATGAAATTAACTGATACCTCATAAGAACATATATATTTACTTTTAAAATTCTTTTGTTCTCATAATATTTATTCAAAATATTCATTATAGTCATAAATTTTATGATTATTGTGTACAATTTTGATATTAATAAAAAATATTTTTAAAATTGAATGGGTAGATGTTGGATGTATGATATTGATCAGATCTCAACCATGTTTCGAAATAAGCGATATTGTCTTATAGATCAATTTAATTATTATTTAGATAGAGGCGTTATAAAATCACTAGGTAAATTATGTTGTAAGACCATTGTTCTGTTATAACGAAGTCAGCCACTATATAAAAGCTTGTTCTATAAAACTATCATGATGAGCATCGTAAACGAGTTAAAAGGAAATATAAAACTTTTCATGATCAAAATAAAAATATTGGAATTGAGAATATGGTATTTGATCAGTTTCTATTTATTTTTCATCATGAGAAAGAATGTATAATAAGAAAAAAGATAATGATATATTTTTTTATGATGAAACAAATGAAAATTATAATTTCTATAGGGTGAATAAAATCGATGGACTATGTCTGGACTCTTATATATTGGTGATGTGGTAAAAAGACAATGCTAGAAATTTTAATGTGGCGATATCATAGAAAAACATGTGCAGAATTTATAATACCACAATTGATATTACTATTGAAATTTTAAATTAATTACTTTTTGATGATATTGATATTATCTCAAATAATTATATAGAATAGATGTTAATTGAACCAATTAGATTTTCTATAAGTTACATTTCTATTTGTATCATGTCCCCTCCCACTAAAGACAACACAATTATGGGAGCGTTATAATAACCCCTGCGTTCTTCCACCAATAGGCTATGGGTTGGAGACTAGTACCAAGGGTAAAAAAATCACATTTATGGGGGTGATTACCCTCTATAATATAACAATGTTCTATAGATAAGATGAATCATCCCCAAATAACTCCAACAAATAACTTAAAAATAAATTCAAAAACCTCCCCATGTGAATGTATAAAGTGAACTGATAATGTTACAATAATTTCTCAAAAGTAAATACCTAGATGAAACGATAATGATTTAATACAAAAACTATCATCTATTGATCTAGTAATGTCCATCAGATTCATCATCGTCCTCTTGTAAATATAAAATAAATTTTATATACGTAGGTTGATAATAGTATTATATTCAATGGGAAAACTACATCATCTCTTGAACTTGTTAATGAAGCATATTAATTCCCCCGTGAGAAAATAAATTAAGAAAATAACAAATATATTGGTATACTACCCAAACCTCACCACTGTACACTGACTGAAAAACAAAATTAATGTTATATAATATATAATAATAACATCCATACAGCCACCCCACACAAATTTCCCATTAGTATGCAGCTCTCACACACTATTCTGTACGTCCTGGATCTCACATATCTTATGCATTCCACACTGCCTCACAAGAATGGTCATTACACATCATTCCAAAAAACAACTAGGCCACCACTTCACAAAAACAACCACAACACATTTACCCTGAAAATAAATGGGCCTTAACATATCACCCATAAACACATGGGCTTTGACATCATTCTTAATGACACCTGTGCTATCACAACAACCATCTAATGCACAAAAATTCCATTGGTCAGCATATCATGTGAAATACCTAAATATCCTAGAATGGAGAGTAGAAATATGTGGGTACCCAACCATCCATACACTACACCAGATGTTAGAAAAAATAACCCCTACATTACTATGCGGGTGTCAGTACATAGTTCTCATCATGGGTGGGATGTGTATATAAATCATGAGATTAGAAAAGTATATATAAAATATCAAACACACAATCCCAAACTATAGGTTCACACACAAAACAACCCACTCATTGATCCATCAAATTTAATACCACCTCAAAATGAATAACTCCATACAACAATCCATAAACAACATTTCACACATATAACCATTTTCATTTAATCTTCTCATTCTATTCCTTATTTAACAAATACGACATTTAATCACCCATCCCATCATTTAATTATTCATTAAACATTTTAATCTCATTAACAAAACCAAATAATTCCATTCCAATCATTATTAAATAATAATTCATTTATTCTATCACTACTCAGGAATCTAGCACATAGTAACCCCCACATCGTGACCCCAAAATCATTGAAAAACAAACCATCCCCACAACACCCCAAAATTACAGCAAAAAATCTCACTTATCACCCCATATCCCCATTGCAACCACCCATTACCGTAGCATAAAAATGAGAATGAATTATAGCTCATAAATATCATTTTTACATATTTTCAAAGGGGGTTTTGTAATATTCGACTTTATTTTACGACTGTTGTCACAAAAAACAAAATTATGGGGAAACCATTTCATTTTCCAAGCAAATGTAATTGCCCAATTTCAATTTAGGGTAATACCTAGAAATCACTAATGGCACAATAATCATAGTACATATATATAGAAGAAATAAATCCACCAACAACCATAATTTTTTGTGGGTCATCAAGTCCATACAATTCGCAATAAATAAAATATTATCTAAGTTGTGAAATATTGAAAATAAAACCCCATTTATCATTTAAATTCTATTTAATTTTTTGATCATTGATTATTCATACACAATCATAACCCATAGATAAAAAATGTAAACCCCTCCCTCGTGATGAATAATAAATAGGAATGAGGGAATTACTACCTCAATGAATCTTACCAACTTACAGCAAACCATAGGGAGAAGATAAACATCCAATAACCAGAAATATAATTTGTGAACTGTAAATAAACATACAACACCACGAAATATCATAAAAATCCAAACAAACACACAAAAAAACCCAAAAAACGTCACCAAAATGAATCCCTAGGAGAATCATGGATGAAAACCACAACGAAGATAGAATAACCTATCATTAAAAACAACATACTTTAAATGAACAACCACCATGGCCAACAAACCATATATTGATGAATATGGTCTGGATAACTCATCTAAGAACCGAAGGACCACCCAATTCATAAGGAATAATAACATATGTCTAAAGGAATAAAACATCTCCCAGAAATAAATAATAAACAAGCATTTCATCGAGATTTTCCATGATGTGTAATCTTCTTTCACAACGTGTCATCCTCATGGTTCCATTTCACAAAAAAACACGTCTCCTTTTTTTAATTTAACCACAAAAACGTACATATAATGAACTATCCATGGAAAATATATTAAAAAAACTTTAACGTCATTTAATTCACTTAAACATAATTTTTTGTTACAGAAGATCTACTGCACATCCAACTCCCTATAAATCACTTAGATCTACCCCCGAACACCTACAACAACAAAAATTGGAAATGTCAGGGATCGAGAGGACACTAACCATAACATATTTCTTAAATAATTTTATCTTATTTTAGGGTAAAACCTTGATCTAATACGATTGTAATTAATGTGGTACATATTTATGGATGCCTAAATATAGATGTAACACTAGATCTTGTACCTCATAATGTAATATAAAACATTCATTTGATTTTTAAGCCCAAAAATATTTTTATGTCTGATAAAATCTAAAACAATATGAGATGAAATCTTACTGATATATTTCAGGATAATGATATATTGGTTCATCCAAAAAATGGATTTTCATAGAGGATATTTGATGCGTGATATCCTTTTGTAGATAAGCTGCATAATGATAGGATGAGTCAATCCAATGACAGTTTTAATACCTTTTGTCAGCTTCTTACATCACTCAATTTGAATCATGTTTTCTATCACATTTATATACATCCATTATATAAGTGAATGAATCCCCCAAATTATATTATAAATCATACTCATTTTCCAAACATTTTTTAATCATGAAATGGGATATATTTGTACACGAATCCTAAAATAAAATAGTTCATCCATATTTGAAATGTGGGTGTGGACATATATGATTATACATTGATATATAAATTTTACATTTGTTTTATGCTTTTGTATAATATAAATGATTTCCATCTTATGAAATTATTTACAGAGTGAAAATTATGGGAAATATATCATACAATATTTGTATAAAGAATAAATAATCTAGAAGAATTATATATCATCACAGAATCAGTTACATAGGATATCAATGACTATTTCTAGTGGATCATACATATAGATATACTTATAAAAATTTGAAAAATACTTTTGAGACTGAGGATACACATTGTCAAAATTTTAAAACTGATGTGATTATTGAATTTTAGGATTCCATTTTTCAGTCATGAATGGGAATATAAAATATAGAAAGAAGATGAATGTTTGAAAAAAATCCAATTACAATATCTGGATAAAAAGTAAATGTTATTTTTTTGTTTTGAAAATTAATATTTATTGTTATTTTGACATGTAATATTATGTGTTTTTTGTTATAAAATTTTTATTTTATAGGTTATTGTTCTACATGGCCCACAACTGGTATTATTATGGTATCGGGCCTCTGCCAAGGCGGTGGGTTTTTTTGGTCCTTAGGGAACAATCTCTATTGCTGGTTTGTTTCATTCAGGTTGTTGATCTATGAAACCACCTTATTATTTTTTGCCACCATGGTGATCTGTTTCATCCATTCTCAGTTATCCATTGATCAGCATCCATATGACAAATTTGAGATGTGATATTCTTATTTCATGGAACTAAATAACCTAGCCGCATAGTTTATGTATTCCTGCATTATATCCCTGATATACCATGGTCTATGGTCTTACCAATCATTCTTCCTGCTCTTAATCATCCACATGTCCCGTTTATTTTTCTTGTTATGCCATCGATTAGGATTTTTATACATAATTTTAAATGACATGTAAAACATAATTTCTGATATTCATGTTTGTCCATCTATTTATCTTCTGATAGTTATAGGGATAGGTGGATCTCACGTGCTACAAAACATAGACGCATTTGTATCCCCATGTTATAGTTATTAGCTTTAGTGGAGAATTTTCTTCTTTTGAGTCATTTCTGACCGCCATCCTTAATGATGTTCCATGCATAGTAGTGATAAATATAACCCTTGGTTTATTTAGGTAGTCTATAGTACTGATATGGATGTATTTATTTTATTATGTGTATTCTATGTTTTATCATCATTTTCTACTTCTCAATCGGAGTTTGGGGTTGGTGTGTGTGATTTTGTACTGTATAAGGGAAAATGTTTCCTTCTTCGAGCCATGTTTCATCAAACGATATAGATTGATGTGGTCTATGTGCATAGATAGATTATCTAGTTTGCGTACGTGGTTCTATTAGCATAGTATTCTTTGTTTAAATATTCTTTTTCCATTTAATAATAATAAATTATCAATGGTGGTGTTCCTATTGTGGAGTATGAATAGAAGGTATAAACCTCATAAATCAAATGTGTTCATTATTTTTCATAGATTTTTCATATCTATACTTTAGGATTTATTAAATTTATTTAAATTTCTATTATGTTTTCTTCGCATAATTAAAATGAACCCACATTGATACCCAATAAGTAGTATTATAATACGTAATTAATTTTAACAATTTGTGTTAAATTTGATGTCAAAAATTTTGATAGTTAAAATGATATAAATCTTTTTATAATTAAAATTCATCCTATATTAGTTCATAATTTCCATGAAAATTCATTACATGTTATTAAAAAACTATAAGAGACCATTTCTTATGATTGCAGGTCCACCAAAACTTTAGTAGATGTTGGAACTAGTATACTATTAAATGACCATGTCACTATTCAATTAATATTTTTAGGTAATGTTATTTATGTATTTTCACATGAATATATGGTAGAGTATATTATTAATAATATTGAACATTTTTATATGAACAAATCTTTTCTAGGATGATTGTATAATTTTTTTTGGTTTTATAACTTCAAAATTACACATTGATCTTATGCTTGAGTTCATATTGATGACTTTAAAAATGTTATTTTGGATTTAGTAAATATATAAATAGAGGTTAAATAAAATGAATAAAAATTAATTACATTAACAAAACCATATTTTTATTTTTATTCATTAAATGATTCCATGATTTACATTAGATATTCAATTATATTAGAAGAATTAATGTTTAATGTGTTGTCTCACAATATTTAAACACACGGTTTAAGGAAAAAAATAACAGAGTTAAGAATTTACTACAATTTATGTATATGAAGGGTCCCATGAAATTTCAAGGTTGGAAACATAATAATATATTTAATAAATTTTTGTGTTTTCAGTGTGGGAAGACTGGACAACTAATTTGTGACTCTCTGGTTCTTAAAAATATGGATAGTATGTCCAAGTCCCATATGGTATGCCCTAGGTATAAAATTATAGAATTTATTTAATTATTTAATACCCATTATTTAAACATGAAATAGGTTCTTTATATACTTTTCTTATTATCCACGGACTGACAATACTTGTCTTTATTGGGAAACTCAGTTGGGAAAAAGGGTTTCATATGGGATGTTATAAACAGTTTGGGATTATGTCGAGAGTCTTCTTTCATCTTCAAGTTTTTATGGATTCTATGTCTTTTTTTTATACAGACTTATTATAATTTGATTAAAATAATTTCCTTATTTTCATAATTTTAAATGTTTTACCATTTAGAATCGTTTTGTTCAATGCATTTATTTTTTTGTTTAGGAATTTCATCTATGATGAAGATGAAGTAAATGATGGTAATAATTTTTTTCATTCAACTTCATAGTTCATTTATATTCTGAGAATTTAGTAATATCTGATAATAAATAGAAGTGTGGGGATGTCTATTACATGTTCCATTATTGATTATGCTATGAGAATCTATTCTACGCAGATTCTGTAGGATTTGGTAGATTTTTCTGTTAAAAAAGCTTGGTTTGAACCCATCGGAATGCCAGATTATGGTTCAACAAAACCAATAGTGTTTGTTGTTATTTTAATTTGTAAATTTTATAGATTTTCTATATTAATTTATCCAAAATAATTTTTTAATTTTTATAGGAAAAATTAATTCTTTCTTATTATTTTGAATATTGAATTTATTTGGATTTAGTATTACATGGCCTCGTTTTGGGTTTCTTATGGTATTGAGACTCTTCTTGGATGATAGAATTCATGATGGACCTTAGGGTGTAGGTTGTATTATTGCGATATTTCATTTGAGATATTGATATGTTGCTCTTCCTTATTCTCTCGTGCCACCCCGATGATCTATTTCATCAATTCTCTATTAGTCGTGGATCAGATTTCATTAGAAGGATCAGAGATATGTTTTTTTCTCATAGGAATTCATATATATATATACAAAAAAATTTCTCGTTCTTATCGTGTTTGGTATATATCATTTGATCTATTTGATTCACGATCATTTCACCCTCACACATCTATCCACACATCCCCTAATTTGTTGTGATTTTCAGGCCATCACAACATCTTTATATGTGTTATTATTACTGCTATGTGACTCATCATTTTGAAATTATGTGGTTCTTCATATGTTTATCCATAGTGTTCTTAAGATGGAGGAGTAGATCCCACAGTACCCTAATTCGACTCATTTTCATCCCCAAGTTCTTTTTTTCAACTCTGATGGAGACTTCTGCTCTTGTATGTCTTGTCCGGCCAATGTCCTTCAAGATGTTATTACCACAATAGTATTCTCCTTCCCCCTTATCGGGTTTTCTCTATAGGCCTATGTATTTTTATGGATATATATATTTTATTATTTATATTATATGTTTTATCATCTTCGTCAACGTCTCATATGGGTTTTGGGGTTTGTGTGTTTGAGTCTATCTAGTTCAAGGGAGAATGTTTCATTCTTCGATCCATGATGCATCCCTAGATTTGGTGTGACGAGGTCCATGTTCTCGAATAGAATCTATATTTCACATTAATGGATTTATTTAATTTTTTTATCATTTTTATGTACTGTTTTATCTTTTATATAGTTTTAAATAATATGTGATGGTGTTATTATAATGGTGTTGGAAAAAATTTCTAAACTACATAAATTGAATGTGTTTTTTAATGTTCTTGAATTTTCCTTTTTTGTTATTTCATTATTGTTAAATTAATTTATATTTTTTAAAGTGTTTACTTCACATAATTATAATGATCCCATCTTGATAGCCAAAAATATATTTTTTGATTTTCCTTAATAGGAAACCTACTCATAATGTCATTGATTAACTATAATGAACATTGACAAAAATATATGTGAAATTTTTCATTTAATAAATCAACATATGATGATGAATATCTAATATGATTTATTCACACCTCATGACATTTGGGATTGATGTATCGGGAAAAAATTGCATCTTCTATGTATTTATAATAATTATTTTATAGTTCTATATAATTCATATGTGATGAAATCTTTAGTTAAAAATCATTTTTCTAGATGTATTAAATTCTATTATGATTCCTAATGTATTTTCCCAAAACATATCAAATAATGTCAATAATGGATATATGAAATAAAGATTTATAAAACACATGATCATCACATCATTCTTAAATAATTATTCACAATTAATTGTTTTCATTTACTATGCCAAAATGTATTGGTGAAAGTGATTTTATTGTGCTATTTTAATCGAAATATTTATGCTAAAACATTACCAATAACTTTTGAAAGAAATATTTGAAAAAGAACCTTGATTTTAGTATGAGTTATTTAAAATTTATCTTCCATATTTTTATCTTACATGGTGCATAATACCATCTATATTACAATTTAAATAATTATTGGGGGATAAATTACCTTTCATTAGATGTATTCCACTGAAAAACATGTAAAAAATAATGTATTATGGATAGAACAATTTTAATATTGATGTTTCTATTGTTGAAATTTTTCATGGAGCTGGAATGTATGGGTTTCTATTCAAGTTATATGGTTAATTTGTACACAAGATGTAATTATCCAATAGGAAATAAATATGATAATTATGATAAAATTGAAATCGGTTTTCCATCACATCCCCAAACATTGTTAATTTCTCGATCAAATATTCTAGATTCATTAATCTTTAAAGAGTGGGATCTATCACATCAATCAATTTTGCATAACTATGAATTTTTTGATTACAACATTAAGTATGTAATTAGAAATTGTACATTTCATAACATAATATGTTGTTTCACATATATCCTAAAATTTTATAATATTTTTTTATAAGTAATATAACTAAATTAGATGAATTATTAATCGATGGATACATTTGGAAAGGATAAAGGATTTATGTAGAAAAAAGCATTCTAACTGGTTCAAATCAATCGAATGAGTTTTATTAAAAAATGAAAAAAATTAAAACAAAATTAATTTTAATAATCATATACATTTCAGGAATTTTGCATTCCTATTGTCCATATCTCAAAATAAATAATAGAACTGGATTTTAGCCTTAAATGAATTGTTCATAAAGAAAATCATTAATGATTAAAGGGTGATTTTTTTAGAATATTTCGCATAATGAGAATGAGAAAAAAAAACATGATAGTGTTTTGTTAAATATAATGATATACTATTATGATAGACAATCTGATAATAGGCTTCAAGAAAAATTATGTTTCATTATGGATTTATTGAGAAAATAATAATTTTGGGTTGTTACACCCATTGTTAAGTTACTATAAAAAACCTAAAGATATTTAATTAAATGATGTGATAGGGAAAATTCATTCATGGTTTCAGATTTATATTTATTTACAAAAGTCTCTTCATGAAAATAGATAGACCATATATTTTGGCATTAATGGCTGAAAAATGAATTTTATGTTAAAGAATATTTGATAGATTAATTAAATTTCATTATCGATTTAGTCCCAAGAATTTTTTTGAAGAAGTTAGTTAATACATATAAGAAACCAAATTATTTCTTCATTCATTCAATTTAGCATGACATGTGGTTTTTGGGTTGGTTCTTTTAAAATTTTATTAATTTGTTTTCATGTAAATTGTAAATTGGATTTAAAAAAAGAGTTAACAATTTAATTTTAAAATCATTTTATTGGTAAAGTAAATTTAGATTATACGTAAGCTGTACAAAAAATCATACTTGTAAACTAATATTAAAAATAATATATATGTAAACTAATTGTATTGTAGACCATGAATATCATGATTTTTTATTTATTTATTTACAGTGTTTATAAACATCTAGCAATGGAACTGTCATTGATTTATATTACAGGAATAAAAATATTTTTCATGTTATACCATTTAATTTCTATAATAAATAATGATTAAATTAATTTATATAAATCTTCTCTTAGAGATTAAATTATCATGTATGTTTTATGGTAATTAAAAATTATAATTTTATATTAATTTTTTTAAAAACATAAATTATATTTATTTGATTTTTTAAAAAAATATAATGTTATGATGATTTTATTTTAAAATGTGTAAAATATAAATTAGAAAATATATTAATGGGGAAATAGAGTTCTTTATAATGATTGATCTAATTTAGTTTATTTTTATTCTGCAGTTGTATACATTAAATATTTATTGTTCATCCTAATTTAAATCACCGTTCACATATATATCATTTAATTTCATTATAAATGTTTATATTTTTTTCATATTGGTTTAACTCATCTAATAAAATCATAATGAATATTAATTTTTTTCTACGAAATATATTGAATATAAGGACGTAAATTACTGTTTAATACATATTTTGTAGCCAATGTCCTCTTTCACCCTCCATGTTATGTTTAAATTAATCCTCCAAACCAACTGAATGATCCCGTGAAATCCAAACATTTTGGAAATATAGAATTTAGTTTAACCCCAATATGTTATTTTCATATAATCTATTTATACATAAACACAGGATTCATATAATATATCATTACTAATGAGTTCAATTCAAGAATAATTCATTATAAAATACACACTTTCTGAATATTATCATATAACAAAACTTACCAAATAATCTAACCCAAATGAACAGATAACCAAATCAACAAACACCAAATAAACCAAATTTCCTCTAAAAAAATTGACATAATAACCTAAACCAAAACAGGAAAAATAATTTTACTCAATATGAAACATATTTCATATACAAAAATTATGAAATGACCAAATAACATAAACACACTAAACAAAATAACCTAACCCAAAATGAAGAATATCACCATACCTAAAATGAAAAAATTACCTAACCCAAGATGAATCATATAATACTAACTTGTACATCGCTCATGAATACGCACAGAGTTATAAATGAAATCATAACCACAAAATTCATTAGAAATATGAGAACTGATCAATGAAAATTAATAAATAATATATTGAAATTATAAAAGTATTCATAGAAACAAAGTATGGAAATCTAATTTCTATATACTTGAAAAAGGTGAACATTGAAATAGAATCATGGTAAGATAACTTGACATTGGGGAAAGACATCAGTTGTCATTTTTATGACACCTTTGAAATAGAATTATGTAATTTTATTTAACAATGATAAGAGAGCATAAATACAGTTTCAAAAGTAGTGTCACGACCCGTCCTCGGGGCCCGTACCGTGACTACCCCAAGACTGCCTTCCATAGGCCAGGGGATGGCGACTAGTACCAAAGGCGTAAATCCCTATATTGGGAAGGAATTTCCTATATAAATGTAAACAAACACAACAGAGTACGAAACTGAAGTAAGCACTATCTAATACAAAATAAAAAAGTATATACTGAAAGGAATGGGGCCAGAAATACAAGCCCAACAGTATGTATAGAACAACTGAAAAGCTAGTACAACTGCAGTTATTTAAAACAGCAACCACTGAGTCGTCCTCTGGGAATCCCACCTGAAGGGTGGGTATAGATGGCCTCCTCAGCACCTCAGGCCCATCTGTCCACTCTGTGTACGTCTTTCAAAGTGGTCCACCTCTGGGTACAGTCCAACTCTAAAAGAATCTACCTCTATCAATGTTTTGTATCGTCTGCATCCAACACAATGTAGTGTGGTCATAACCCGGGTAGGGGTGAGCGTATGATAATCATTAGGGACACTGATACCCATAAAGTTCTAGAAGAATCCAAGAAGGATAAACCAAAGAAGATAGATAGAATCACGAAGTATAAACCAACCCTACTTAAGTATATTCCCAAACATATACCTTAGTTATCAATAACAGTTCGACTCTATCTCTCGAGCCCAAAAACAACCCAGTCCACACAGTTAAGAAGTCAATCGCATAAATTATAATGATTGAAAGTCAAGACTTTGCTCACACAGGTATACATATTTCGTATAATGATATAGATGATCATATGTAGTCACTGATTCATCTAAGTTGTCAGACCCACATATGATACTAGACCAGCTAAGCTTTCGGACCCACTCAGGATACAAGACAAGCTACTCTGTCAGACCCACTCAGGATACAAGTACATAAGTAATCACTATCAAACCCAAGGAGGATTCTAGTACAGAAGTCATCACTGTTGAACCCACGGAGGATTCCAGTATAGAAGATGTCTTCATTGAATCCAAGGAGGATCCTAGTATGGTACTCATCGTCGTCGAACCCATGAAAGGCCCAAGTATGGAAGTAATTGTCATCGAACGCACAATGGATTCCAGTACAGAAGAAGTCGTTGTCGAACCCATGGAGGATCCTAGTACGGTAGTCGTTGTCGTCGAACCCATAGATGTTCCTAGTATGGAATCCATCGCCATCGAACCCATGAAGGATTCCAGTATGAAAGACATCATCGTCGAACCCATAGAGGATCCTAGTATAGTAGTCTTCATCATCGAACCCATGGAAGATCCTAGTACAGTAGTCGTCATCGTCGAACCCATGGAGGATCATAGTACGGAAGTCATCGCAGTCACAACCAGCTCTAGGGTTCCCGCACACAGCACACTCGATTCTGGGAGGGTCCGCTCATTGAGTTAAGGGTATGATACATCGAATTTTAAAAAGTCTGGAGTTGATGTATGGTGAAATTCTGTCTCGTCAAAAGAAATCCAATGTGATAGACGACACGTCAATAAGACCCCCGGTCTGAGAGTTATTGGCATTTCTGTTCCAGCGGCCCAGCTAGAATTATGCTCATTCCAAACCCAGCCATTTTCCAAATTCGTCCAAATCTCACTTAGACTATTGCAAAAGGACAACTTCGTCGCAAGGGTCCTAGTGTAGTAGACGGCACGTCGATCAGACACACGGTCTTAATGTTATTCACGTTTAAGTGAAACGAGCTCGGCTCGTCAAGCCTAGTGGGATGGCGGGTTGGCCCGACCTGGTTCGGTGGGTCCGACCCGACTGGGGGGTCGGCCCAACTTGGACCGGTGGGTCACGTCCTGACCCAGTGGCAGGCGTCCCAGCCCGAACAAGGGTGCAGCAAGGCGTGGCCCAGAGGCAAGCGGCCCAGCCCAGTAATGGCCGAGCCCGTGCGACCCCCCCCCCCCATTTTCCCAACTTTCTTGGCCACCCCTCCTATCTGGATAGACGAAGTTGGTCCGTCTTCCTGAGGAGAGCAGCCCGCACGGGGGGCCGCAGTTCTCCTGCACGGAACCTGCGGGTGCCGCGAACTCCTTCAACCCGGCCAGTAGGTGGCCAACCATTTCACTGCCGAAGTAGCGCATGACCCATGGGCCGTGGTTCTCCGTAGCACGGTGCCTTTGAGGCATCGCGGTTCCCCAGCCCAGCAGGATACAACTGGCTGGTTCGGTTCATCTTCCAAGAGGACGATGGATGCGAGCCACGATTTCCTCCACGGGTCCTGTGCGGGGGCGCGGTTTCCTCCTCTTTTTTCTAGGTTGTGGGAATAAGATCTGAAGTCGACGTCAATTCGTTGACGTCAGGGTGTGTTAAAGAAGGAAGCATAGTCAATGTTTCCTCGTGGACAAATTCTCCTCCCTTGATGCAAAGGAGAAAGTAGAATGAAGAAGTTCCTCATGAGGGTCACCTCACGTTCTTGCATCAGTCGTTGAGAGGATATCGTTCCTCGTGTTCTGCATTGATGAGGGATGAAGCTCTCCTCTAAATCTCCAAAGGCTCCACCACCAAATATTTTCCATGAAAATATAATATTAAGTCTACCCAATTTTAATATAATTTCCATGCAATTAAAATTGATTTAAATGATGTGTCAATTTATTAATGAAGATATTAATTAGATTAGTCGTCACATTCAATGGGTGGGAGGTAGGTGGCTCCACCATAATAAATGAAGGGTGTTGTAAAATTAAATAAAGTGGTGTTAATGGGGAGTTTAATGGAAGATGAAGGGTTTGGGGCTCGTGTGGGCCACATTATCCTCTCATGGGAGGTTATGTGGGTGTGGTACCCACCTATAACATCTCCTTGTAGGAAATAACCACCACCTAACAAAAAAATGGTGTACTACAATTTTATTTTATTTAATACAAATCCCCAAAAAATAACATCTCTTCTAGAGAAAACACAAACTATGGTAAAGATCCCCTTAAGAGAATACGGGTGTTGTGAGTTCATCAGATCCCTCTCATTTCAATTCTGAGCACCGGTTCAAAAGATAGAAAAACCCACACGTAAATTTATTGAACGTAGTAGAACAAAACATCAAAAAATGACTTCGGGCAGACCAGGCCTCATAATCAGTTGAAGTCAAAAATGAAAACTTTTAAAATTCCAATGTATATAAGAAAAAAATTTCTTTTAAATTTATGGGGCTTTAAATTACCCACATCTCAGGGCTTTACATCCCTATAAACCTACAACACACACTAGGGAAACAAATGAGGGTACTTAGCACGCATCTGAGCCTCCCGCTATGATGTTCTCTCATAGAGGTTCCCATGCTGCCATCAAACATGCAACAGAGGAAAAAACTATCCACGTAGGACCTGCTCTTATCGATCCTCGATCTCCACCAGGACCTACGTGAATTTCACCCCGTCATCTATATCCTTCTCCCCATGGTCGATGATGTGATAAGGGTTGTGCACATATCTCCTCAGCTAAGATACATGAAAGACATCATGAACACGGTGCAATTGAGGTGGAAGGGTTAGGAAGTAAGACACCTCGCCTACTCTACTGATAACTAGGAAAGGCCCGATGATGTGCGGAAATAACTTGTCGCCCCGGCCAAATATCTGTAGACCTCGTCGAGGTGAGACCTATAGGAAGATGTGGTCATCATCCTAAAACTTCAGTGGTCTCTATCTCTTATCAGCATAAGACTTATGTCCGCTCTATGCAGTCTTCAACATCTCTTGGATGATCTTCACCTTCTCTATCATAGCTTGAACCATATCTGGTCCTACAAATGCTGAATCCCCTGGGACAGTCTCTCACAGAGGTGATCTTCAAGGTTAGTTGTACAGTGCCTCATAAGGGGCCATCCCAATGGCTGAGTGATTGTTTTTGTTTTATGAAAACTCCACCAAGGGTTGGTGATTCTGTTAGGTGAGACCAATGTCATGGACAGATGCACATATCATGTCCTTGAGAGTCTGAATGGTCCTCTCAGTCTGACCATCCGTCTGAGGATGGATGGCGGTGATCAAGTTAAGCTGTGTCCCAAAAGCCTATTGTAACCCCTACCAAAGTCTGGAAGTGAAACGTGCATCTAGATCAGAGATGATAGTCGATAGAACACCATGAATCTATATGATCTCTCGAAGGTTGAGGTGTCCCAAGATCTCTACTGTACCCTACTCTCTGATCAGTAGGAAGTGGGCTTACTTGGTGAGTTGGTCGACAATCACCCAGATTGAGTCATTTTCTCGGTATGTATGTCAAATCCACGTCACAAAATCCATGGATATTCCGTACCACTTCTAATCTAGAACCTTTAAGGGTTGTACCATGAATGCTGGTATCTGGTGCTCCACAATCACTTACTGAAAAGTGCGGCATCGTGAAAGAACTATGCTACTGCCTTCTTCATACCCGGCCACTATCGTCTACGGTCCTGATACATCTTCTCCACTCCTAGATGTACATCTAGAGGTGATGTGTGGAACTCCTTCAACACCTCCTCCTGTAGTGCAACTGGTACCATGGTATGTCCTCTAAAGAGGATGATGTGCTCCCCACCTTCAGAAAATCCTTCAAGTTCCATCCCTGATGATATCTGAGCACGTCGTGTCTTGCAGTCAGTGTCCCCATGTTGCGCCTCTCTGACTCACTGATGAAGTGGGGGCGTGACTATGAGATACTATAGAAAGCCTACGCTATCTATATCATCAAAGGAAAGCTGCAACGTGGCTAGCTGCTATGTCGCCTCTCTTAGAAGCTGAATGCCCGATCCCCTATTGAGAGAATCTACTACAACGTTCTCCTTGCAAGGAGTATAGACAATCTCAATTTCATAGTTCCAGGGGAACTCAAGCCAGTGTCACTATCTCAGGTCCAGTTCCTTCTATGAGATGACACACCTGAGACTTTTGAGATTAGAGATAACCATAATACATTTTCTCTATGAACTATGGGTGTGACTATCCTTTTGTAAAGAACTCATATAATCCAATTTTCGCTTATGTCCTACAAGAGCTTCTATGATTTATCCTTTTCCCAAAAAAAGAAATCTAGTCTCATCCCTTGGATGAACCATGTTCTATGCCTAATATAGTCAATCTTTTCATAAACGGTATTATTTTATGTCATGGACGATGTCGTAAGGTCTCGACACAACTACCAAGAGATCCAACCGTAACTCTCATCTCTAAGTGTTGAGTCTCAATGTCGGTAGTAGTGTGTGATCATTGGGTGTCCTCTAGTAAGAATATTTAATGTGAGGGTCAAGTCAATGGTTTTATCTAGAACCTCACAGTATCAACCATACAAAAATGTAAGAAAGCAAACATCACATCGACATGTGACTTTCATTATAGAATCTCAATGTACAAAGACAAAAAAAACAAAAAAAAACAACATCAAAAAAGATAAAAGCATCATTAATAAAAGGCTATATTCTTAGATCATGAAACTCTCCTTCCCACATTCTCCCAGAGCACTATGGTTGTAGGCCTCAGCTGCCTGATGCCGAGCTCTCCGCTATCGACCCGTTCCCCACGGTCGGGGTGGACCACGTGGTGGTGGTGGTGGTAGGGCCTTAAATCATCATCCACCACCTACTACTCAGCCATACACTCTACCACATCTGCCTACTCTTAGAAAAACACCATGGTCGAACATCTGCCTATTCATGGGAGGTCCCTCTAATGCCTGGTGCTCATCTGCAGGGCTGGTCGGGCAGTCTCGAGCCATGTAACCATGCCCAACACATGCATAGAACTGCCTACTCCTCGTATGCCTGGCTTTGTTTCGTGTACCCCACACAACCTAAAATTTATCCTGAGGTTTCCCACCTGATTTCCTTGTCTGGTTGGAACTCTGCGTCAACTATATACTTCCAGCTGCAGAGGACTCTGCTATGTGTCGTCTTGCAAGGGGTCTCGCCGATGGTGACTGCTCAGTGAGAAAACTCTCCACTAGAACTGCTCTCTCTATCACCTCCTCCTACATCAGGATTTTGGGGTAGATCATCGAATCCCTGATCTCATTTTTGAGTCCCTGGTCAAAGGTCTGGGCTCTAAAGAATGGGTCTCGTACCATATCCCTGGATTAGTGTGAGAGGTCATTGAACCTCGCTGACTACTGAGCTACTATCATGTTTCCCTACTACAGATGACGGAACTCCTGAACCTGCACCGCACAAAGGATGGTTGGTAAAAACTCTACCCAGAACAGGCTCATTAAGTCTGTGCAGAATAGTGATGCCTCGTCATGCTCCTGGAGCATCAGGATCCACCATATCCCTACTCCTGCAAGCAAGAGACACACAGAAAGGATCACCATGAGGTCAGTTGGTGTCTCTACCAATATGAAAACTCTGACAATAGCCTCCTTCCAATCCTCATCTTCCTAGGGGTCTATCTCTCCCCGAAACCAAGGCAGCCTCAGTGGCTGGAACTCATCCAATGCACTCAGGCGGTGTGAACTCTCCTCTTCTGGAGTTGGTGGTATAGGAGGCCCAACAGGTAGTAGTACTACTATTTCCTCAGTTGTGATGGGGCCCTTTGCCGAGGACTCGTCACTCTATGGGCTACCATCTCGTACATAACTCGGAACACTATCTGGCTGCCTTCATGTGGCCATCCGGAAAAGGAATAGTTGCTCCATGATTTAAATAGTATACTAGGTGTGCTAAGACAAAGTAATCACAAAGAAAACATTTTCAAATGAAACACACATGCAATAACTTTTTTTGTGCACTAAGTCGAAATTCAGTGATCAAGGACTTCGTGTATGGATATGTCGGCCGCCACACCAACACTGGCCTCCCTGGACTGAAAACCACACTCAATAATCTTATCATTATTGGTTCATAGAAAATACTTCTCATAGTCATGAGTTCTACAGTAGAACTGACTCCTCTAATACCAATTTGTCATGACCCTTCCTCGGGGCCCGTGCCGTGACTTCCCCAAGCCCGCATTCCATAGGCCATGGGATGATGACTAGCACCAAAGGCATAAACCCCTAAACTGGGAAGCAATTTCGTTTATGATAGTAAAAAAAGCACAATAGAGTACGCAATTTAAGTAATCACTAAGTATTACATAATAAAAAAGAAAGTGATGAAAGGAAAATCACCGGATATACAAGCCCAAAAGTAAGTACAGTACATCTGAAAAGCTTGTACAACTACAATAAAGTAAAAAAGCTACCACTGAGTCATCCTCCAAGAATCCCACATGAAGGGTGGGTACAGATGGCCTCCTCAGCACCTCAGATCCGTCTATCCACTCTGTGTACGTCTCACCAAGTGTTCCACCTCCGAGTACCGTCCAGCTCTACAAGTCTCTACCTCTATCAGTGATGTCTATCGTCTGCATCCATCACAACGTAGTGCAGGAATATCCCGGGTAGGGGGGAGTATACGATACTATGTAGGGACCACATGACCCACGATGGTCTCCCTGAATCCAAGAAGGATAAACCACAGAAGAGAGATATAATCATTAGGTATTAACCAACCCTACATAGGTATATTCACATACATATACCTATGTTATCAATCACAATTCGAATTCAATTCTCGAACCCAAGAACAACCCAGTCCACACCGATAAGAAGTCAATCACATAAATGATAACGATTTAAAGTCAAGAATCAGCTCACACAGGTATACATATTTCATATAATAATAGAGATGATCAGATTTAGTCAATGATTCTTCTATGCTGTCCGACCCACATAGGATACTAGACTAGCTAAACTGTCAGACCCACTCAGGATACAAGACCAGTTACTCTGTCAGACCCACTTAGGATACAAGTAAAGAAGTCATCGCTATCAAACCCATAGAGGATTCCAGTATAGAAGTCAACACCGTCGAACCCACAGAGGATTCTAGTACAAAAGACATCATCGTCGAACCCATGAAGGATCCTAGTACGGTAGTCGTCAATGTTGAATGCACAGAGGATCCTAGTATAGAAGTCATCGCTGTCGAACCCACGGAGAATTCTAGTACGGAAGACGTCGTCGTCGAACCCACAGAGGATCCAAGTATGGTAGTCATCATCGTCTAACCCATGGAGGATACTAGTACTGAAGTCTTCATCTTCAAACCCAAGAAGGATTCTATTATGAATGATGTTGTCGTCGAACCCACAGAGGATCCTAGTAAGTTAGTCGTCAAGTCGAACCCACAGAGGATACTAGTACAGAATTCATCACAGTCGCAGCTAACTCTAGGGTTCCCGCACACAACATGCTCGATTCTATTAGGGTATGCTCTCCAAGCCAAGGGGTTGATAAATAAACTATCACAAAGTCCGGAGTTGATGTATCCTGATGTTCTGTCACATCAAATGAAACTCAATGTGACAAATGGCGCATCAACCGGATGCCCGATCTAAGAGTTATTCGATTTTCAGTTCCAGGGACCTAGTTGGAATTACACTTGATCCAAACGTAGCTAGTTTCCAAAGTCTTCCCAAACACAATTTTTGAATATCATAAGGACTGCTTCATCGCAAGGGTCCCAGTTCCACAAAAAGCGCGTCGATTGGACTCATAGTCTTAATGTTATTCACGTTTAAGTGAAACGGGCCCGCCCCATCAAGCCTAGTGGCCTAGCGGGTTGGCCCGACCTGGTTCAGAGGTTCTGACTGAGATGGGGGATCATCCCGGCCCGGTTGGGAACAGCCTGACCTAGTGGGGCACGACCCGCGACTGGCCGAGCCGGTGTCACCCCCCCACGATTTCGTGAACCGGAGACTCCGAGCGGTGCCACCCCTACAGTCCAGTCAGCCGAAGCCAACCTAAGAGGCCCACACATGTGGGCCCAGGTTCTCCCATGCGTCACCTACGGATGACACAAACTCTTTCAACCCTACTCACATGTGGCCGGTCGGTTTGCCGCCCAAGCGGCCCGTGGTGCACAGGCCGCGGTTCTCCACAGCACGACTCCTTAGAGGCACTATAGTTCTCCAGCTCGACTGGCTATGGCCAAAATGTTTGGTTTGTTCATCGAGCTTCTCGCAGATACGGGCCACCGTTTCCTCTAGGCGGCTGGTGCACGGTCACTGCCTCTGGCCGCCGCCGCCTCCGGTCACCGCCGTCTCCATTCTCTACTGCCTTCGGTCGCCACCGCCTCCCATTTTCACCGCCAAAATAATGAAGAACCATCGGAGGGTCATCTGTACTTGTTCGTTCGGCCCGCGCCCTCCGCAATAGGTGATATCAATTATCCGAAGAAAATACAATCACTCAACAAGGGAAGAATATTATTTCATTCACTTAAAATTATATCAAACCCCCTACCATGATTCTGATGCTCTCTTGTTCATGTTGTGGGAAGAGGATCTAAATTTGATGTTGATTCGTTGACATCGGGGTGCGTCAAAGGAGGAATCGTAGTCGATATTTCCTCACAGACGTCGTCTCCTCCCTTGACGCGGAGGAAGAAGAAGAATGACGACGTTCCTCATGAACATCACCTCATGTTCTTTCCTTAGTTGTCAAGATGATATCATTACTTTTGTTTATAGTTGGCGAGGGATGATTCTCTACTCTAAATCTCCAAAGGCTCCACCACCAAATATTTTCCAAGAAAATATAATATTAAGGCTCCCCAATATTAATAGAATTTCCATGCAATTCAAATTGATTCAAAAGAGGTTCCAACTAATTAATGAATATATTAATTAGATAGGTTGGAACATTCAATGGTTGGGAGGTGGAGAGGATCCACCATAATAAATTAGAGGTGGTGTCAACTTAAATGAATGAGTGTTAATGGGGAGTTGAAGCGAAGTTGAAGGGTTTGGGGTTCGTGTGGGCCCACCACACATTATACATTCATGGGAGGTTATGTTGGTGTGGTCCCCACCTCTAACATCCCATTTTAGGAAATAAAAACCACCAAACAATAAAATTATGTACAATAATTTTATTTAATTTAATACAAAACCCTAAAAATTAACTTCTCCTCCCGAGCAAACACAACTATGGTAAAGGTCCCCTTAAGTGAATACAGGTGTTGCGAGTTTATCGGAGCCCTTAGATATAAATTCCGAGCATCAGTTCAAATGATTAAAAAACCCACATGCATGTTTACTGAATATACCCAAACAAAACATTAGAAATTGATTCCAGGCACACCGGTCTTCGGAATCTGGTGCCGTCAGAAACCACAGACTCGTAAAATTCCAATGTATTTAAGAAAAAAAATTCCATGACATTTCTAGGTCATTACAAGCAGATAAATGTTTGAAAACATTAATATGAACCCTGATTTTCAACAACAATGGGTGTGTACATTAGATTGCAATTCATGTCATCAGAATGTGCAGTCAACACCCTCCTAATACTACCATGCATCATTGATGTATAGTAGCAGTTTTCCAGGTTTGTTGACAGTTATATTGATCCCTGTAATATATAATTAGACATGAATGTGAGTAAATGAGACATTTTACTATGAAAAAATAACTCGTTTATCTGGTGATGTGAAAAAAAATATGTCACAATCAAATGGCTTAGATGTTTATAGTATTCATTAAATAAAAAAAGAATTATAAAAATTCAATGAAAAAAATTATAAATATTAAAATGAAAAATCACTAATAATTGAAATAAATAATTTAAAATAGTAACCAGGTACACATTATCCACAAACAAACATTCCTTATTTGGAAAAAATGAAAAATGTATAAGTGGATACAAACTTAAATCAATCCCTACTTCCTAGCGCATTACCTCTCCCCCGCATAGTCCCTACCCTGCCTCCCCCCCCCCTCGCCCTCTCGTCCAACCCCCTGTATAGCCCCTCCTTGCATTGTATCCCTCACCTTTCCATCGCCCAACCTCTCCCCATTGGCCCAGCCCCTCCACTCACCCTGCCTAACCCCTCCCCACTCCCCTCCCCACTCCCCTCCTCTCAGCCCTACCCAGCCTGTCGCCTCCTCCTTTCCTAGTAGCTCCTCCTACCCCCATTCCCAGCTCTACCCCTCCCCTCCCCACTCCTCTACTTATACTCCCTCCCCTGCCTAGCCCCTCCCCCCCAGCCTACCCTGCTTGTCACCCCCACCAATTTTCTAGCACCTCCTCCTACCCCCTACCAAGCTCTACCCCTCCCCTCTACACATCATCTGCTTGCCTCCCAACCCATCCCAACACCTCCCCATCCCACATCAGCACCCCCCTACTCAGCCCCTCCACCCACCACTCCCCCCTGCCCAACCTCTTCCCCCACGATCCCCCCTCTCCCCTTACCTAATGTTTAAATGAATCTACAAACAATGAAAATGCATAAACTTTCAAAATTCTGACAGACTACACAATTCATTTTGAATGATCATATCTAGAGGACATAAGTATATATTCCCAATTCATGAGACATTCATGAAAAAGACACTATTTTAGTACCTAATAAAAATCCCACAGAAAGAAAAAAATGTAGAAAATTTTATTATCTAGTTAATGGTGAACACTCAACATGCATATAAACCCACCACTTCTAAGCTAGAACATCCATGTAAAATACAAATAATACCATAAAATTCCCAAAATTTTTCCTCAAGGTGCATAAGATATCTAAAAAATTTTACATTAGGATATATTCACTAAAAACATAGTAAATGTTATCATGAATTAAATTTTTTTAATAACTCATTGAATATCAATTGATATATCTACACTCAAGGTTATTTAATCCATATTTCGAAATCCAAACACATTTGCTACCTTATAGCGATGTTAGGCTAGTAAAATGACTGACCTAATGTTTTTTACCTATAAGTAATGATAGATGAAAAACTTCAAAGAATCCTATAAAACATTTTTTGAATAGAAATTTCAATTTAGAGGCACAATACCTAGTGCTGGGCAATTCATTCAAAAGTTACAGCTTAAACATCAACTGAATTTCCTTATGGGTTGCCACTGAAGGGAAAATGGAGCAATAATGCCAAGATGTTGGGATAAAAGAACATCTGATGAGATTAGAATGTACAATCTCCACGGGATATGCATAGCAGAACTCTCAATCTATAAGTTCATTTATTGGACCGATAAATGTTTTGAACCGATAACCAGGTTGATCTAGAAAATTGAAACTAAATAAAATATGATAAAAAATATTTAAAACCTCTTTGGTTTCTTCTTTCCAATGTCTTTAGAAAATGAAATGCGAAATAATTTACAAAACAAAACACATCCAAATAAATGAGAAGAAAATATTTATAACATCCTATAACAGAATGATGCATCATCCAAGATGTCAAGGAAGATCATCAATTCCTACCTGGATTAATAAATTCAGAAGGACCAAAATCTCTGATCATCATATCAGCTTCTTCATTTGTTTATGTGAAAAAGATTTTTTTTAAAAAGAAAATACAATGGTTACATTAATAATAGTATGAAAATAAATAAAGAATAAGAGTTTTAGTTTTCAGAATATAGACCTCTGGATTTAGGTCAAGGCGCAAAACACGTAAAATGACCAAATTAATTGCTTTTTCATCTTTTTCTGTATATTTACTACATCTACAACAGAAATGAGATATATTTTGAATTAAAAAATATTGTTTTCAATTTTTGTTACATGTTTTGTATATATAAACGGTATGATACAGTAATAGAAACTGAATAAAATATGATAAAAAATCATTATAATTTTTTATGTTTCTACTTTCCTGTGATTTTTTATATTGAAATGTGAAGAATTTATCCAAACCAAAAATATCCCAATATAAGAGAAACAAACCTATTTAACATCATATAACCTAATGATTCCTTATATATAAATTCAAGTTGGATCATCAATTATTAAATAGCTTTATTAATTCAGAAATGCCACAACTAATGATATTTATAACAGCTTCTTCCTTTATAGATGTTAAAAGGAAGTTATGTTAAACAATAAAGAAAACAGTTAAAATAAAAAAATATAGAACTAATTAAAAAAGAATATTTTTTTGAAGAATAAAATCCTATTGCTCTAGGTCGTCATGGTGAACAACACTTAAAATCATCACAATAATGAATTTTTCATATTTCTCTGTATATTTTCCACATAAGCAATAGAAATGAGATGGATTTTGAATAAAAAAATAATGATTCTAATTTATGATACGTGTTTTGTACCTATAACCTGTTTGATCCAATAATATAAACTAAATAAAATACAATAAAAAATCGTTATAAAATCATAGGATTTTTCTTTACTTTGTTTTTTGAAAATTAATTGTGAATTTGTTTTCAAAACCAAACACAACCCAATATATGAGAAACAAATCTTTATAACATCCTATAACATAATGATGCCTCGTCTAATAAGTCTTGGGGGATCATCAATTCTTACATGGCATAAAAAATTTTTAAATTCTAAAATATATGAGCTTGTTATCATCTTGTTCATTTATAATAGTGGAAATAATGTTGTATTAAACAAAAAATACAATATTTACATTAAAAAATTATAAAACTAAATAAAAAATAAATAGTTTTTGTTTCAAGAATAAAAACCTATGGCTTTACGTCACAGGGCGCAACAGTAAGAATCATACAAAAATGGATTTGCGTAACTATCATTATATTTTTCACATCTTCAATAGAAATGATATTGATTTTGAAAGGAAAATTATTGTTTTGGATTTCTAATAGATGTTATGTTCATATAACTGATTTTATCCAAAAATAGAAAATTAATAGAAAAAGATAAAAATATTTATAACAAAATTTATTATGATGAACAGGTCAATAAATACTAGATAATATAATGAAATATTTTACATAGTTTGTAAATCTGTAAAACAAAAGAACTGATATAAAATAAATGTAAATGTTTTCAATGAAGGGGAATATTAAAAATTGAATATATTATCTTTATTATATTTGGAGAACATACTTGTTTCATAGTTATGGATCTATAGAATGATAGTTGAAAGAATATTGTATGAAATTTTAAATACATGTTATAATTGTTGAATTGGGAAAACAGATGTATTACAATCAGAAGATAAAATTTATTAAACAAATAGAAATTTTAAAAAACCAGTGGATAGAAACTAAATATAGATTTTTTTTGTAAATCATATCGAAGGTGGAGGAATTAATGTGTTAACATAGGGAAAATCATGAACCATGATCACAAAATTCATCCACAGACTATGCTATATAAGTGATGAAGTGGTCCTACATAGTTATGGGTGTTGAGATACCTATGGAAGAGTGTCTTATCTTCAATTATTTCATGACGATGAATAGGGGTTGAGACCCAATGATACCCATTGCAAATTAAGGGAGATAGGTTCACATGAGCGTTCACCTCCATGAAAATATTGAGTCATGAATTGAGGGATTTAGGGAGGGAGTTAGAATGCTCGGTGCTGGTGGGATAGGAGATGCGGAGAGGAGTCACCAAGATGAAGAGTGAACTCTCAGAAATGATATTAAAAATATATAGGAGGTGTAAGTGTGAGTAACGATGGATATATGACAGCATACTAATAGCATATACTAACATAATAGTAACATATATGGAAACATAATTATAGAAATAGGATACACAAATAGTGAATGAATGACTAACAGTGAAGACAATATACAAATATTCAATAAAATAGATGTTTTTTAAATAAGATGACTGATAGTGAATATATTATGAAAATATAATGTGATATAACTTATTAACTAAATTAAAATGAATGGGTATTAATGATGTTTTACAAAACTCTCATGAAATTTTTTTAACTGTGATATATTATTTATTTTGAACTCTCATTGAATTGGATGATATCAGTGTATCCCTCTAGGTGACCAATATAAATTTCACTTTGAACCAAAACCATATATTTTTGAAAGGTTATATGAAAACAACAATGAAAATTGACGTGTGTAAATTGTGGTATAACAAAATAGGAACTTGTAGTTGATCTACAATGGTTGATGGTACAGATATCAATACTTGAATGTCCTCCTAACTTGCATCCATGAAAAGTGAATGTATTTGTTCCAGTGGTGAAAGGAAAAGAAAAAATGTAAAGTGCAGTAAAAATATTGTTACATAAAATATGTTACATCAATTAGCATAGATAAAATTAAAAAATTTAAATACTATATATATAATTTTATATGTCTATAATATAAAAATTAAAATAATTTTTTAGAACACTACCAAATCACGAGTAGCAATTGAACCAAAATAGTAGACCCTGGTCAACCATTATCTCTTGGAAGGAAAAGCCACCAAATAAACTGATGGTTAATGTTCACCTGAATACATGAAAACTGACGATAATCATTGAACTATAATTATAGGATAATGGAAGAGAGTAATCATTTGATTGGAAGAATATAATGGAATCTAAAAACCATCGAGTTTAAAAAATATAATATAAGATGTAATGGTGGATATAAATTACATTATTTATATAATGAAAGTCTTTTATACAAATATATAACCAAGTCTTCATACAATAAACATGAGATATTGTGAATTTTCAAAGCTTCAAAACCCAACACATGCACTTGTTTTCAGCATCATAATGTATGTAGAGAAACCACCAGGCTAAGATAGTCTACAATAATTCACCTGTTTATTCATTTATATATAAAATTTATCCAAATCATGGCCCAATGCATCTAGGAGTAATCATTTCAGGTGATTTAGGTCAATAAAACTAAACCCTAACATGTTTTAATAATTAATCATAAGGGGAAAATGATGTTACAAAGCTACATATAAAGGTTATGATAGTGTAAAAGTATGGTTACCTTGGATACATGTGACAAAAATTATGGGCTGAATCTATGTCCAAGGAAATAAATGGCATTAAATTGATTGAAATAAATGAATTCTGAATGAAAAAATATGAAACTATATATTAAATTGGAAATAATTATAAAAAATGTAATGTAAAATAAAAAAAAACAGTATATTTTAAGAAAAAAATACAAGCCCGTATGGAAAAAATAGACCTTATTGAAAATATATGTACTTTTGAGAATCAAATATGAACCTAATAAAAAAATTCATATAATTAACCCCAAACTCATCATTCCAGTGGAACATAAACACCTCCACCACGGGATACACAATGTGTGTTTTGAATCCTAGAGAGAATAGAATTGTGGTTAGAAATACTTCCATACTTCTATAACAATTAAATAAATAGGAACATAAATATAAATATAACATAAGCTATAAATAAATTCAATGTAACGATGAATTTGAAATCATTTATATAAAATTAAGATCCTATTAAAATAAATTGATTCATAGTATAATTTAATATGATGTATATATGTAACTTAGAGAAGTAAAGGTGAATTTTCATAGTAATCCAATGACGAAAAATTGAAAATCATTAGATATATTGTTCATCTAGATATTGTGAATTTTGGAATAGTCAAAACCCAACACCAGCACTTTTTTTCACCGTTGTAATGTATCTAGTGAAACCACGAAGCTAAAATGTAGTCAACAACAATTCACCTACCTATCCCTTTTCCATGAAAGATTTTCCAAATTCAAACCCCACTGCATCAAGGAATAATCCTTTCAAATGATGTAGAATAATAAAAACAAATCATCTCATGTGTTAATAATCAATCATAAGGGTAATATGATGATTAAAAACTATATATATAGATTATGACAGTGAAAGAGAACAGTTACCTTAGATATATGCATCACAAATCACAATCTGAAGTTGTATCAATGGAATGGCTAGAAATAATTTGAAATGGATGGATGTAGAAGTGAATATTTCAATGTAGATAATGAAAACCTGACATTAGCCTTTAAATTTCAATCCCTCACAAGGATAAGGATCCTGGAGCGGAGGTTCCATAGGTGAAGGATTCAGATGTTGAGTACCCGGATGTGGAATAGTTGGTTGTGAAAGAGCCGGATGAGGAGGATTTAGATGACTAGTAGTCAGATATCAAGAGGGTTATGGTTTTTATCATCAGAAATCATTGAATATGTAAGGGTTATGAACAATATCAATTCGAAGGTGGATTCGATATGGGCTTCAAAAACTTATACTATAAATAGTTGACAATGTAGACCTAAAGGGAGGTGTTTCACTTAGGAGAGCTTTGAAGAGATGAAATCGACTTGCAAGTATAGTATTCAATGAAAATCATGAGCGGGAGCTGCACATGCTATAGAGGATAATCAAGAAAGCGTTGGGTGAGGGGAATTGGTGAGGGGAGTGGAAACCCTATGGTAGCTTGCCAATCGAAGATCGACTGCGGTGGAATCTTTCTTTAGTGTCGATGATTAGTAACGATTGAAGGAAACGCTATGCCGGAGGGTGGTAATGAGGTAGTATAGGGGATTTGAGAAAGCCGTCATGGGATGATGGAATGCTCGAGGAGGAATATTGAGTTGTAGGTGATGTCGGGGCTTTGGAAGGTTACACGAATTCTTGGGGATTCCATGTTTAGTATAGATAATAGATAGTAGGTAGATTTAATTAAGATTAATAAAAAATGGAAAATATTGGTATTCCAAACATGTTTATCTAGTTCACTTTAATCCAGTATAAAATAAAAAAACTCAAATGAAAATGTGAGCTTTTAATGTTAATGATAAAAAATGAAACCTTGCTCACTAAGAAAAAGAACAATAGGAATGAAATATTTACACATAGGAAAAAACAACCAAAACAACTCATAACTTCTCATTGAAGCCAAATTCAAGTACTATCATGTAAAACTAAAGAAGCACATGATTGACGATGTATATTTTACCCCTTGAGTTCTAAATAATATAAAATATATGAGATCATAACCATAAATCAAATCAAGATGAAGAATTATTTGGTAAAAAACAACAAGATCAAACCTCATTTAGAAATAAATTATATGTATCTTATTCTTATCCTCCTACTATCATGTAAATTTAATAAATTCATTACATAAGCCCATAAAAAGTCATCGGGATTTATTTTCCTCAATGCGAGAGGATGATAAAAATTAATGTATAGTTAAAAGGGAAATTTCATGTGGATGATGAAATTGACAATGAAAAATATAGAGAAGGATTTCCAAGTACCATCTTCAACTAAATCAACATTGTCCCATGCTAAAACACATTCTTCTATGAGGAATCATCTCCTAAAATCAATATATTCAACCCATATGTTACCCCAAAAAAGAAAAAACCCAGTAAATAAACATTTGAGGCAAACGAATCAAAAAATCTAGTATGCATTTACATATATAACCAAGAACAAAGCAATAAGAGGTTTATTCCATAAATAATCTCGTACTACTATTATGACTTGAATATTGATGGAGAATATATAGGAAGAATTGGTAGTCCCATCAAAATTTCCAGGTACCTATTTCATTTGAACAGATATATTCCCATAAAAATAAATGTTTTCCAATGCGAACCCAAATCCTGAAATGAAAAGAATCTGCACATTAGAAGAAAAATGATGAAAAAATACCCTTAATTTTCCATAATTGATCCTACATTAAGAAAAAAATCCATTCATAAATTGAAGATGAGTTTATATACATGGCCTTTGTCACACCTACATCAATTATACTCCTCAAGGTGTTTTAAATCTCCACCTCAGACTCCTTGTCTGGAATCGATCTCTGCATATCATTAAAAAATTTCATGAGACTCATATCTCAAAAATTTAAACATGAAAACCCTTTCTAAGAAATTGATTTTACCGTAATTATTCCCAAGAATAATCTCTGAAACAGTGGTTGAAACCAACAATATTTATCACATAATACCAGTGAAAGGACCAAAGGAAATCATCTTAAATCAATTAAAGTCCAAGAAAATCAATATTAAGACCCAATTAAGACCCTAAAAATTCTCTGTAGAATGAAATATATTCATGGATCTGGAACCATATAATCAAAATCAATGTAGAAGTCAATTCAGATAGTCCAATGGTTTACATCATAGGAGATCACTGATGGTAGGGAAGTAGGGATATATTAGTGAATACATAACCTAGGTGATGAAATGAATGATATCTTTTGATATAGTTCATTAGATAAAAGTGAATATTTCATAGAGAATAATCCCACCTATGGTTTTTTAGGAAGCATAGAGGAGGCAGTGGTGGAGCAAGCGGATGTAGAGCTGGAAAATTTAGAGGATCCAGAGATGGAAGATGAGATGGGATTTAAAACCAAAGCTACCAGTAGTCCCGAAATTGACAATGGGAGCAGTGCGGGCTGGAAGGGAGAATCAAGAATGGAGTGGGAGAGGGGATTCCTAGGGAGGAGTGGAAACTATAGGGGATTTGGAGAGGGGATCATGAACCCTAGAGTGAGAAGAGAGGATTCAGGGAGGGAATTGAGGAATGAGAGAAGGAAGATGAGGTAAATCTCGATGATGCGCGGGGGGAATAGGATACATGTTCTAGGGAAACCTGAAATTGGTGGGATGATTACATTTAATGAGGTGACGTGGTAGCATATGAATGTGCCACATCAGTTGGAAGGAAGCCATGTTTAGCTAGATAA
Organism: Viscum album; assembly: GCA_963277665.1. NCBI lineage: Eukaryota > Viridiplantae > Streptophyta > Magnoliopsida > Santalales > Viscaceae > Viscum > Viscum album. The sequence goes on along the minus strand of OY728137.1, from coordinate 1,698,490,599 downwards.
TACATATTATTTATCACACATTAAAACATGATATAATTAAATAGAATTAAGGATAATACTACCTAAATAATCATTAACCCTAGTGTATTTTGGAATTAGTAATATTTCATTGAAATATGAAACGTGTTTTAGAATATCATTAAGGAGGAATTCTTTTCATGATTAAGCCTAAAATTGCATTGGTTAAATAGGGGAAAGAAATAATAAATTTGTGATCCATAAATCATAGAAAAGAAATTAACATGGAATAACTTGAAGATAATATTACATGTTAGAAAAGGAATATCATTGATTCATAAAGGAACATGAATAACAAGGCATGATTTTACATGATAATCATATCAAGGTAAATGTGGAAACAATATAAGGAATTGCATCATAAATGTAGTGTAGTGATAAACTGCCAGGCATTCACGGTGAACAATGACCCATAATAGAATAAGTTAAACCCCTATCCCAACATTATGTATCATGATACTAGACAATACCCAATTCTTTGAGGTGATATATATTTTTGGGTGCTCATGTCACTTTCATTTTGTTATCATTCTTATGTTATCCACATAGATCATAAAATAGGGATTCATTCATCATCATAATTTATTCCATGATCAATCAGTATGGAAAAAATACAAGTATGTACCAAATAAAACGTAAATTTCAAAAAAAAATGCTGACCCTTGAAATGTAATGGGTATTAAATTAACTACAAAATTGGGTTGGCATGGAAAATCATGGTGAGAATTTGGCCTCAAACCGATGTCACTTTAAAATAATGAAAAATTGATTTTGAGATGTAAATGGGTGTATAATTATTTATACATAAAGTCTAATGTAAAAAAGGAAATTCAAGGACATGTAAACATGTTTATACAATGAACAAATAAGTTGTATGATTATAAATAATCAAGAATAAAAATGGAAAGGAAACAATGATTATGAAATTTCTTCATAGTAACTAGTGAACATGGGATAACATAACGATATAGAAAAAGTTCCTTGTCATTTATAAATAATAATTGATGTACTTTGTATGTTTTAAGACATAACACATCACTATTAATTTAAAACAAATGTGAGTAACAAGATAATGATACATGGATAAACATAACAAAGGAATGAACCCTTACATGAATGTGTGGATCCAAAAGAATGAATAGAAGAATCATGAGATCTTGGTGAACCATGGAAGGATTAATGAGTGGGAAGCGAAGAGTATGGAAATTATCCAAGTATTTTGAGGTAATATATGTTGAATATTGGGGGGGGGTTATTTTGGACATGAGAGGGGATTTGTTTAATATTTCATAAACAATGGTTTTGGTTTGTAAATAACAAGATATTCAAAACCAAAACCTTCCCTTTGTTTTTTCCATGATTAATCCCAATTTTGAGAGGATTTAATTATTTTATAAGTAAAATTTATGAACATATTAAAATATAACCCTTTCTTAGGTTTCCGTGAGTCACTCATTTAAATAAAAAAATTTAAAATCATAAAATATATTATATATTTTAGAGGAATCATAAAGCCATTAAAAAATTAATCCAATAAGAATAAAACCAAATTATTTTTTTTTCAATACATATATTGGGATGAGTCTAAAAATTATTGTATTTATTACATCATCGATTGGTCAGTATGATGTCATAAAACACACCATATATTTATACAGTATTTATGTTTAACATGAGAATTTGATTATCTCATGAAATTATGGAAAATTAACCATTGTATAAACACAACATTATGATTATAAAAATAATTTCTATTTTATCTAAATAGTTTTCCAAATATTTTAATTTTCACTTTTAATATAATATTTTACATTTATTGAGAAATGATGGGTTTTTGAATATAACAATTTTTAAACACTTATAAAAAGCACATTCACATCATCAAAATTATATAAAAAATTTTAATTAATAAAATAACTTTTATAATAAAATATTGTTAAAATTAAATTTATTTCAAATAAAATTTAATTCATCAAAATAAATCCCTTAATTGAGTATTAATATTACCCAAAAATATAATTTGGGTTTAATTTAATCAATATCAAAATATTTTTCATTGTAATAATAGAAAAATAAAATAAACTTATCATTCTATAAAATATAAATATTGATATTATTGAGGTATTGATAAATATTATTTCATTACATTGGAATACATTTTAAGAGTACGATGTGTGACAATGATAATTTGATGTGTCGGTTCAAAAAAACATGATTTGATCTATTATATCAATCATCTTGATCTTATCCTATAAATAGTTTCTCACATGCACATTTTGTTGGATATCATCTTGAGCATTGTCAAAGGAAAATCATAGTGATTTTATCTCACTCAAAAGAACAGATAAATGGGCATTATATGGTATAATCCTTCTGAGTGATCCCATTATATCCTTTGACTATTTCAATTGATTTCGTTAAAGCCTTATATTTTTACTAATCATGTGATTGCAATTTAATAACTATATTATAAATGGATAATATTCTTAATGTTATTTAGGACCCAATTAGAAATAATAAAAAACAATTTTATTGTTTTTTCTATTTCCATATTAAATAATAAAATATTAAATCATAAAGGAATTTTATTTTTTAACATTTGTATCATTATAATCTTCTCCCCGGATTTATTTCTCCACCAAAATTTCCATTTCACCCCCTTAATATAGATGAGGGTAGTTATATCTCATGAATTCATCTAGTCCCCAGGTTTCTTCTTCAAACATGTGGTTTTCAAAAACACTGAATGAAGGTTCATTGTATTATTCCGTAGAACATTGTCTCTACTGTTTAAGATCTGCACTAGCTAATCCTCATAAGAGGGATCATTCTATAGTTGTACCAACATTGGATTTAGTACAAGTTATGGGTCAAGTATGTACATCATCATGAGTGATACATGGAATACATCATGAACTCGAGATATGTTAGGTGGGAGTAAAATTCTATAGGACACCGCTCTGATGTGATCGTGGATCTAAAAAGTGATGATGTATCTTATAATAACCTTTTCCTTCTTCCCAGATCTCATCACTTTATTCCACGGAGATATTTATAAGAATAAAAATCCTCTATCATCAAACACTAATCCTCATCGACGATTGTCAACATAGCACTCCTAACAACTCTAAGAAGCCATAATGTGTTACTGAATGGTCGTAACAATTTTAACAATTTTCGTGACTATTTTAGGACCAATAAATTTTCAATCCCCCACATCATCCCATCATAATGGTATCCTATACCTCTTCCCATAAAGGACTTCATAAGGATCTATTTTGATGATCGAGTGGAAACTATTATTTAATGAGAACTCATCCAGATGAAGATATTGATCCCATGACCTATTATTTTTATTGAGAATTCTCCCAACAATTTCTCATGTATCTAAAATTTCCACTATTACTGGACATTAGTTTTGGAGTGATAAGAAAAAATTTCAACTTATTGTTAAGATCATGCTGATGACTTTTCCAAAACATTTAGTTAATTCATATATCTTGGTTGGAGACCTCCATGCCGGATACTCCCCACATGGTGGGGGAGGGGGAATTATCATTGCATGAGTGAGAATGGTTCTTCCAGCCTTTCTCCCACCCGAAATTTCGTCCGCCCTTTCCAAAAGTGGTGCTAAACCCTAAGGTTCCTGATTTAGTGGACATGGTGACAAATCTTCATCTATTGACTTATTAGTTTTTTGAAGTTTCTAGCTAGTTGAATATTACATTGGTGGACCGATTCAAGAAAAAGAGGACATCCATTGATGCCTTTGATCGTTTTGCCTTTGGGTCATGGGATCTGCCAGAACGAGCGGTGGTCTTCTTGTTCGATAGCAAGCAAATCATGATCCAGTTTGAAACAAAAGCTAATCTTATTCAATCATGGTCTAGGGCTCCACGCGTCTTCAATGGAATCTGTTTCCTGCTTATTCGATGGTCCTTTGACCTACAAATGAATCACAACTCACCATCCAAGGAAGATTGGGTATGTTTTCGTATGAATTTATTGTCTTTTCAAAATCCCTCGATTATCCAAATGTTGGGGAATTTGGTGGGTTGATTTTTCTGTTCTTATTTCCACACCGCTGAAGTATGCCACCCGGAGAATCCTCAGGTATGTGTTGAAGATGATGCATCTCGCATCCTCTTTGAATTCATTTGGATCACCATTGGATAAGAATACCGGTGTAAGAAGAGGGTTATCTACGAGAATTGTACCGAGTTCTGTGGGTTGTGCAAGAGACTGGGTCCCTCAGTTGAGTTGTGAAGATGAGGATAGCCATCATGGTTGAGGGAGGATCACAGAAAGGGGAATGGTATTTCAGTGATCACTGGTGTTGGGGTTAGAAGCAAGGCCTTGGGGGCAGGCGTGGAGATAGGCTACGACCCGAATTTGGTAGGCCATGTTGATAGAGGGAGGGTCTCATGTGTGTCTGGATTGGTTATAGAAAGTAAAAAAATTGGGAATAGTAAGGTTCCCTTGTTGGATGTTGGAGCTTCTTCTAGTTCAACTATTGGGATGAGTTCTGAACAGGCTGGGACCAGAAGCGTTTTGAACATATATAAGGCGGTGTCCATGAATGGAGATAACAATTCTAAAGGTTTGGATCCATTGGAAGTACCTTTTATTGCTTTGAGTAACATGTTTAACGAACTGTCAGAGGATATGTTGGTTTAAGAAATGGAGGTGGATGATGTTGGGAGGGGGGTGACGAGGTGGTCCTGGAAAATCAGCAAGCTGATGATAGAGGGATTGAACAACCTAGGAATGGAAAGGAGATTGTGGTGGTTCAACTAGCTGAAGGCATGGGGAAGGATCCAGTTGTTCTAAATATGGATGGAAACCTCAATATGGTTTGGAGCTATGCTTTGGTGGAAGGTTCGGATCCAATGGCTCTGAATATTGATGGCTTGAATTTTGAAGGCTTCTGGCAGGTTCCAATTATCCATACATGAGTTTTAGGGATGGAGGCACATTACACAATTGCAGAGAATATTTATATGGAGGTGGAGCATCTTCCTTTGAGGGGGAATTTATCTCCAGAACAGAGGTGGGGAAGAAATGTTGATCATCCTGGGGATGGAAAGGAAAATTCTAGGGAAGGAAAAGAGTTATTTTGTATCGTGGTTTGCCCTTCATTCATTGATATTGTTAAAAAAGTGACTTGGAAAGAGGATGCGAGTGAAGGACCATCGGCTGCAACTTCAACAAGAAGACCACCGAAGGACTATTCATATCTCCCATTACCAATGCAGACCAGGTACGCTTCTAATAAGAATAAACAAGTGTTTCTTGTAGTCAAGAAGGGAAGAGGGATTAAGAAGTGTCTGCCAGATATGGCTGCTCTGGACCAGCTTAGGAATAGGATTCAAAGTGTAGGCTTTTAGAGAAACCCGGAGTGGGAATCAAATATTGTAGAAGAGGGATCAAGTTTGGGGTGCGGTGATGACTACGGTAACACAGTTTTATAACTCCAGGTTGATCAGTGTTTCTTCTTTTTTTCATTGGTGTTGTATGTTGGGAACCAGACACCCATAAGCTGACTATTATAAAATAAAAAAAATGATTTTCAGTTATATAGCATTATTTCATCTTGATTTGATTATAATGTAAATGAAAATATCCATGGTTATGTTTTTCAATTTCCATTAAGGCATGCGTAATAGTTTCATCATCCCCTTGAATTTTTTCTTTACTTCATTCACTTACTAGAGTAAAAGTGAACTTGATGTATATTATTATATATCCTTCATCATATTGTCCCAAAAATAGTGTTTTATGATATCACAATACATCTTTGTGCATCCTAGGTGGATATAGAGGCTTTAGATGTGTACATAATCCAACATCTCAATCATTAACTCAACATCTTTTGGAACATATTGTCTTGACCCAAATCACACAACACCTTCATAATTAACATTGAACAATGAGTATTTCACTTTCTTTATTGATTCCACATTCTTATAAATTTTCACATCAATTTTTTAATTATCCATTAACCTATATATATGTGATGGCTGAGATATAATTTGTTATAGAATTGTTTATGATCCTCCCCTTATGATTCTCATGCCCATCCTTTCTGAATATTAGACGATTAAATACATATTAATTATCATAAATGAAAGAATATTTGGATAATTTCTTCTTTTCATGTCTTCCATTTTACTCTATTTCCCACTATAGTAGTATATTGAGAATTCATTGACATTGATCATCTCAAACCATCTTTGATGGACCATTTTTAGATCTTCCTTTGCGAATATAATTTTGATACTTTTGTGATCCGTATATATTTCACACTTCTCCCCAAAGAGATAATGTCACATAATAATTATAGATCAAATTAATACATCCAACACTAGATCATGTGTTTGGTAATTATACTCAGGAAAATTCAACTTTCATGAAGCATATGTGAGGAATTTTTCATTATGCATCGACACACATCCCATTCCCTTTCGTCAAAGCAACACTACATAGCTAAAAAATTTCTCCAGTTTTGGGTACAATGATCACACGTGCAGTGATAAACCTTCTTTTCAACTCCATCAATCTCTCATCACATTCATCATTCAAATAAAACATTACACCAATCAATGTTATATTTTTATGAGGGTTTGACATTCTTGTGAAAATTATCACTAATCAGAGATAATACCCACATAATTCTTGGAAACATTTGATATCTGTCATATATATTGGACTCAACCATCCTTTACTTACTTCTGTTATTTATGTGTCTATAGATATACAATTTATAATGATGATTTTTCTTTAAAATTATACTTCAATAAAATATAACTCACATTTTTTGTACTTTAAATTAATATTTTTCTTTATCTAGGTTTTTATTACAGTTCTCTGATGCTCCTCATAATACCCTTTTGTTTTTGAGTATATTAGAATACCATATGTAAATACTACCAAAAAAATTTCAATGTACTAACCAAATAATTTATTCATCATGTTCATGAATATTGATATAGTATTAGTTAGTTCAAAAGGCATTGCTATGAAGTAAAAGTACCTATAACTTTTATAAAATGCAGTCTTGGGGAAATCTTCCTTCTTCACCCTAACATGGTATTATCCTTACCACAGATCAGACTTGGTGATATATTTTTCTCCACATAGATGATAATACAAGTCATAAATCCATGGTAGAGGATACTAGTTCATAATTATGATCTTTTTTATCTCATGATAATCAATTAAATGGCACATTGACCCATCATTCTTATTAACTAAGAGGACGGATGCAGCCCATAGTGAAGCACTTGTTCATACAATACTTATATCCAAATTCTTCAATAGTATTTTCGTCAACTTTTCATTTTCAACAATACCCATTCAATATAGAGTAATTAATAATGGTAACACCCCATGTATAATCATGATTGAAAATTCAGCATCTCAGAGAGGAGGAAGATGAGATAATTCCTCAATAAATAGATCAGTGTATTCCCTAACAATGGGAATGTTTTCATAGAAGATACTTTTGTGAAAATAATTAATTTAATCTAGATATTATTTCTCATAGGTAAATAATATACATTATTGATATGATATTACTAAATTATATTTTTCATTATCCTTGCGTTTGTATTGAATTTGAGGATAATTTGAAATATAGAGATTTATTTCCTTCTTGTGACAATTTATATTTTCTCTATTTAAGGAAATCCAACCCATTCAAAAAATTGCATCATATTTTACAAAAGAATTTGTTATAAGTTTCTCTAGGAAATATTTCCCACAAAAATTATAATGGGATGATTTATATACCTGAGACAAAATAATTTCCAATTTTTTTCCTTGAAATATCTACATCCATGATTTCTGGTGGTGTTTGAATAATTTTAATAAACATTCATGATATGATGGAATGTGTAAATCTATAATAAAAATTAATATTCCCTCGTCTTGATTGGAAAATTATGAAATCTATCACCACATTGTTTTCAGGATTAACTTCGGTGGTGGTGATGTAAAAATATCACCCTTGATTCCATAGAGGTTGTTTGTTGTGCTCAAAATCCATTGTCCAATGGCATTGGTTTTTAAAATTCCATGGTTCCTTTAATTTTTTGAAATGAACAATATGATTTGTGTTGATTGGATCATTCCATTCCTTCATCACAATAACCAATTTTTCCATATGATAATCACTGTCTAGGTTCCCTTCAATCGTACACCTAAAGAAATTCCTCATAACCTTTAGGCAACTTCCGGGGTTATTTCCACACCTTTTTCATGTTGGGTGTTAAAATTTCATAGCACCATAATATCTCTCTATAAAACCTCTAGAATTCATCTCCAATTTCCTATTATTATCTATTTGATAACCTTTAGAATTGTTTATCTCAATTTCAATTTTCATGGAATTTCGGACAATTTTCACAAAGCCATCAATGTAATGGATCACTAGGTCTTTTTATAGGCTTGGTTTTATCCCACCAAAAAAGTAGTTAACCTTGCAGTTGGGGGTAACAATAATGCTCGAGGTATGTCATGAAAGACAAATGATGTTTTACTCATGCTCTCTAAGAGATTCATTGTATTTTTTCTTGAGGGAAAGTAAACACAATTATATTTTTTGAGACATAGTGTGTGATGAAAATATTTAATAATCTTATTAATAAATCCTTCAACACTATAACAGTGATCTCTTACTTAGGCTTTATATTTTTTTATCAATTTCCATCTTTGATCGATATCACTATCAATTAAATAAATATCTAGTATAACATTCTATTATTTTGAACATTAAATTATGAAGAATATATTTTCAACGTTTTTGATCCAATATTCCCTTATTAAGAGATCAGATTACCCATTGAATAAATGAGGGAATTGAACAATTATGCTCTTGATTGTGGGATATTCTATATAATGTGTGTTTGGATGCCCCTCCTTATCCATGTTTCTATTCAGATCTTCAGTCAGTTGAGAAAATATCATTATGATGTATTTTATTCATGCTTCAATCGGGTTGGCCATCTCATTGGTGAATTCGTCACATTGATCTTCTCAATGATTATTTACTGGATTCCTCCAATTTTTCTATTTGTTAGAATAAAAGAAAAAGCAAGTAAGATAATATTTAAATTTTAATCATAAATTTGATTTTAATGTCATTAAATAGATAACATATAACATAAATGTATTTCCTAAACATATAAATTTATTGTCTTTAGTCATTATACTACATGATATATTTCCAAAAATATAATCTTATGGAATTTTTTACTCCCTTAATTATGGTTCATAATGAGAATATTAATTTCCAAAAAAATACCTCCCATGTTTGTCACACTAGGTTCTTATTAAGGCCTGTTGTTGTGCGTCAGGTTACCCCAAGTAAGGCTCAGAACACCTTGTCAGTGTTGTTAGTCCTAGGGACATATATGATAGAACCACATACACATGTAGTATCAAAAAATTTATATATTTTTCTTTATAAACCACCTACTCTATATGAACCATTATTTAAATATTTTCACATAGATTCATTCTTATCCATAAGGCTTTCACTAGAGTTTTTGAATCATAATTACAAAAATAACCAATGTTTTACAATGATTCCAACTATAAAAACACATATTGTTATTACACATAAAAAAAGAATTATTTATGTAAAATTAAACTTTATGCAACATTAAATATTGAAATTTCTTGGGTATTTTTTTAATTAGGTGAATTTAATTACAACATTAAATATAAATTACAATATATTTATTGAAATCTAATTAAACATGCTTAAGCATAAAACTGCCTGGGATAACCTGGGGAAATAAACAAGAAATAGATTATCCATAAAGCCCAATAAGGGAATAAACATGAAATAACATAAAGATAACGATACATTTTAGATAATCCATGTCAATTAGTTATAATGAAACATGACTAATAATTCTTGTTATAGTATGATTATCATAACATGAGAAATATGGACCCATCATAAATCACTACATCATATATGTTGGTAATGGAAAATATTACAAGAGTTATTGGTGGAAAAATTTCCATAATGGAATCTTTTTTACCCTTATCCAAACATGTCGTATCATGATACTAATCATTACACAATTAATTTGAGCTCATTGTAATTCTGGGTGCACCTCTCACTTTCATTTCATTCACATTATTATATGTTCCACATAGATCATAATGCGAGGATCATTCATCATCCTAATTTATTATAAAATAAATGAAAGTCGAATTAATAAAAGTACATCAATATTAAATAGATATATTTTCATAAAGGTGAAAACCCTTTATAAATAATGGGTATGGTGTTTAGTACCCAATTGATTTGGCTTGCAAAATCGTGGTGAAAATTCGACAGTATAATATCATCACATAAAAAATAATAAAATCTTTTAATGAAAAAGAATTGGTTCTATCATAATTTGTACATGAATATGAATGTAATAAGGACATTTAAGGAAATTCACATGCATTAAGAATTATAAAAATATGGTAAACAATAATAAATAATAATTAAAACAATGACAAAGGAATGAGTAATTATAGAATTTCAACATGGTAATTTGTGTAAATTGTACAATTAATGAGAGTAAAATGGGTAGCTAATAATTTATATAGAATAATATATGTATGATGAATGTGGGAAATCATATCCAATCATGAATAAAAAAATGGGAATAACAAGATAATGAAACATGGATAAAGATGAGAAATGAAAGAACACTTACATGAATGTGTGGATCCAAAATCATGGAAAGGGGTTATTTGTAGCTTGGGGAACCATTGGTGGATTCTAGAAAGGTTAGGGATTAAGAGGGACGTAGTGATTTGATTTTTAGTGAGGATATGTGAGATAATGTTTTGGTTTATATTGGAAATTAGATGGTAATTCTTTAGTATTTCATAAACATAGGTTTTTCACTCTATATAATAAAATGTTCAAAACTAAAACATTCCAATTGTTTTTTAGAAATTGGGGATCTTTTAATTATTTTATTATGAAATGATCTAAACACATTAAAACATTACCCTTGATCATGTAGAGGCATGTCACAATTATTTCAAATGAATTGAAAATAATGAAATATATATTATATATTGAAGCATTCATTATGGAATTATAAAATTAATAAATAAAACATAAAATCACCTAATTTTATAGTGAGATATATATATAGATGATGATACCCATTAGAGTATTTATATTATATTTTCTATGTCATTATGATGTCATGAAATATAACATCTATTTATACGGTATTTAATTTTTACCCGAAAATTTGACAATATTAGAAAACTATGAAAATTTCACCGTTCTGTAATTATTACATTTGGATTCCCAAAATAATATTTATTTTATGTAAATATTTAATTGAATATGTGAATTTTCACATTTAATATAATATTCGACATTTGTTGAAAATTGTTGTCTTGTGGACCATAACAATTTTTAAACCATTTTAAAAAGTACATTTCACAAGATAAAAATTATATAACCATTTCTAATTAATAAACATTATATTATAATATCTTATTATCAAAATACTATTTATTTATAAAATACATTAATTAATCAAAATAAATCCCTCAAATAAATATTAATTCTAACAGAAAATACTATTTTCGTTTAATTGAATCAAAATGAAAAACATTTATAAAGTAATAATAAAACATAAAATAAATTCATTATTAAATAAAATATAAATATTCATAATACTAATGTCATTATACATATCACTTTGTTACAACAGTGTATTCCCTAAGAATGAGATTCACAACGATGAGTCTTTCAAGGGGTCGTTCAACGATCATTGTTTTAGTTGTGATCTCGATGGGAATTAACATCACCTATAAATGGTTTTTGTCATGATTATGTTGTTGGATATCATTTTAGTCTTGGTAAATGGAACATATCTTTGATTCTATCTACCATTTATGATCTGTTAATTTTGTTTTATAGGGTTTAATCCAACTAGTTGTGGTCATCACTTCCATTGATTGTGTTGATTTGATTCATTAACACCATATATTTTTACTAATCATGTGATAACTATTTAATGACTTTATTATAAATGTTAATGATTTATAATGTTCTTTTTAATCCAATTGGATATAATAAAATAAAACATGTTCATGTGTGTTCTAGATCTATATTACATAAAAATGTTTGAACCAATTATGTTATTTGATGGAAATGGAGTATTGTTTGTGATTGTTGTCAATACTCACATGGATGATTTGAGAGTTTCAAGGAGAGTTGTTTTTGGAATGTATGTTGTGTTCATGATTGAATGTGGTTTAGAATGTTTCACCAAAGTATTTTTTTGGATCACCACATTTAAATATGGAAAAAAATTCTGGTGAATGATTTAAATTTCGGTAAAGAAGATGTTTTGGGAGTGAGACTTATGATCCCAATGTGATTTGAAAATGGATTTTTCATAGTTAGAGATAATATTACACGTAGGGTCATCGATTCCAATAAATAGGAAGCTATCTCTACTCAGGACAAAAAAAATTTTGAATGAAAATTTGTTTCCTATGCTACATGAAATAGTTTCACCAAGAATATTGAGGGAAGAATATATTATATGAAAAGTCTTCTGTTAGAGATTAATGAAAAAGTGAAACAAGTGGTGTATTTTCATGAATGATATGTGTTGTGTGAAACATAATGGATGTTCATAAGTCATCTTTTAGGACAATACCAAATCATGCATGCAATAGTAAGTGTTGTACGCATGTTCCAATGAGTGATTCAAATAACTTATAAACATATGGTTTGTTTGTCTAGTGCCATTAATTGAATAAATTATGAACTTTTATGCAAGAATATTTTCATGCAATACAGATACAATGTCTTCAATGAAAATCTATTGACGAAACCTTCTTGTTGATAAAATTATTTTGACTTCTCTTAAAGTATTGACCTAGGGGGAGGAGATGGATGTTTTCGAAGGGATGTTGTGTGATATCCCTAAAATCTTGTATAGTTAGTGTGTTTTCCATAGAGTGACATTGTGTGAACTTTTATATTCCACATCTAGGGATTAATATTTTATTTAGGTGATACTAACACAATATCAGTGTATGCTTTTTGGGCTCTCCCTTAGTGGGGAACAATGTAAAATTATTATGTTGTCTAGATTCATGTGAATGTTTAAATTACTACTCACTACCATCAGATAGGTTGAACAATTTCCAAATAATGTGGGAACAAGATCTCTCACATGAGATGAAAAATCTAACAATCAGGTTCCCCACTCCCCTCTTTGGGTGTTCCCAGACATTAAAATAAAACATTAATTCATAAAGGAATTTTACTTATAAAAATTCTCATTATTTAAAAAAATTACATAAAGCCAAAATTCCATATCCCCAAATTCAACAAAAATACATAACAAAAAATATATCAAATAACCTAACTCAAAAATTACATATACCAAAATGGACTAAATAACATAAAAAAGATGAACTAAATGACTTAATCAAAATGTAAAAAAAACCTAACCCATAATGAATCAAATAATAGAACCCTAATTTAAAAAAATTACCTAACCTAAAATTAATAAATATTGTAACCCAAAATGAATCTAATGATCTAACCCAAATATTACATAACTAAAATATTTGCCAAATTACCTAACCCCAAATAAACTACATGATATGTATTAGAAATATCCTATCTCGAATAAACCAAATAGACTATCCCAAAATGAACCAAATTACATATCTTATAAACGTATTATCCAATAAATGGACAAAATGACATAACCCAAATGAACATATATAAAATAACACAAAATGAACATATTAATCTAACAGAATGACCAAATGGCCAAATAAGCCGACCGCCTCAACAGAAAAATGAACCAAATGACCTAAATCACAAATGGACCAATTAACTAACCAAAAATAAATCAAATGAACTAACCCATAATAAAATAAATGATCGATTAGAATTATTTAACAACCAAATGACTAAATAATCAAATAACCTAGCCATAAAAAGAGCTCAATGCCTAAATAAAAAAATAACCAATAAAATAAATTGAGTAAAACATTAATTAACCAATCCCAACTATCCTAAACATAAAAACGTAATCCAAATCATAGTCATGAATAAATCAAAGAGAAATGATTTAGACTTTAATAATCTCAGTTGAAAAAACTTAACCTAAACTGAATTGGATTGAATTAAACATAAAAAACAATAACATACATATGAGTAGAATGTGAATTAGTATAGAACTATTGTATTATTTTAGTAGCACAAAAATTTCAAATAAAATTTATATTAATTTTCTAATATAGTAAATTACAATTATTTAATATGTACAAAGTAATTAAATGTATAAAAATGACCATATCATGCGATAGACAAGATTTCCTCCTTCAGTTCCCATTGTGAGTATAATATATCGAATATATTTAAATTACATAACATATAATTACATGTCATTAACAATTTTTGAATTTTAATTAGGTTCCTCCTTCCAAGAGACAACTGTTGTCCAGTTATTCACAAAATATTTACCTTCATAATCGTCGGGGGGTACAAAAGATACTCACAATCTTTATTATACCCTAAAAATACATGTCAAATCACGAGATATATCATTCACCAAATTTTCATATCACAGAAATCCCATAGGGAACTTATTTTTACCTATCATCTTCCTCATCTCCCTTTTTATCTGATGATTTATCCATCTCCCCCATCACAATTTTCATTTTAATAAACTTTTATTCTTCTACCTCTATTTCACACATCTATATTATAGACAAGAATTTATGTCTATGATCCTTAGATTTCTTCTCCATCACATTATGATTACATCGATCTTGTATTTTACCCCTATGAAAATACAGAGATTATTAATACATCATATCCTAAAAATCAATTAGATCCCACTTATAATCCTAAATATAGTATATGTATAAAACCATCGAAAAAATGTAACCACACATTATTTTAATTAAATAATGATTTATTTAATATTTTATATTATTATTTCATCATCAATGAAAATTGTTAGTAAATAAATAGGAATGTAAAAAAGAAGATATAACAAGCTAGAGTAGTCAAGGAGAGGAAGAACATAAGGTGGCCTGAAATAATGAAGACCCAAGGCATCCTCCCTAACATATTTGACCCCCTCTAGATATAGGTAGTCCACATTATGTATGAAAATAGAATCAACATAAGAGACATCACAAGAAGCATAGTGATAAACACCATGGTTACCCACACCCCATGTGTGAACTACTCTTGTGTTGTTTTTAAACATTACCTCACACTCTATGATGATGTAGTGAATCAACCATGGATTAGAGCCAATTCCATTTAAGGAATTGTAAAGAATAATTGAATCATTTTTTTCCTCTAATAAATCAATAATATGTTTGGTTCATAAGATAACACCATAGATCAGTGTCATATCCACTTCATGAAATGAGGAACTGTTACCTAGATGGGCAGAAAATCCCAAAAGACTGAGCTAGTGGAGTCATGGATGAACCCGCCTCTACATATCATTCACATATAGGATGAACCATCCAATTTTTTTATTCACATGGAAGGGTGAGTCCATTAATCTCAGTAATATCTTGTGTTGTTATTACCAGGATGGGCATTGTGATTATTCACTTGAATCAGTTGGATGGTGGGAACCTCTCACCAGTTGAAGATGATGTTGACCATACCATAGGGAAGGATCATCATTATTACTATGATATGCCTAATTGAGGTTTTTAACATTTCTGTCTTATTCATGTTTCTATCCCTCCATAAGCACTAGAAACCTGCATGTATTACCAAAGTTATATAAAACCTTTCTAAACTCCTCTCTCTTGCACTATTGAACCACCATTCAAGGAATGAAATATCATCCATGTTATGAGCATGAAGATTAGTGAACACTCTAATGAAATATAAAACTACTCGCAACTAGTCTCCCTTATAGAACATATGACCCTCACACTACCCATAATGAAATTTTCAATATGTGAATCATGAATCCAACAGGATGCCCTGTCGTTTGATATTATCATCTATTGGGACATCTTTGTTTTGTACCCTCTATGTGTGGATGTTTTAATTAAAATGGATACCTTTTGGATAAAGGGTTTTATTCCATGTATCAGTCAGCTTATGAAACACCATTGTACGGAGAAAATACCTTTTAGAGAATAAGTCTAAGGATGATAAGGTGATGACACATCTATTAGTTTAAGAGTTGATATTGATGATTTAAACAGTGTCTTATTTATCCACTTCCAATATTTCCTTGATGAAGGGATGGTCAGTTCTTGACTCCAAAAATAGATAGATGTGTCCAGGAACCACAAAATTCCAAGGGTATTCCCAACACTATTTTGATTCTAAATGGAGATGTTACCCTTCCCAGTTATCCACTGAGAGTGGGGTCTAAGAGCATTAATAATGGGAATGATCATAGACCAGAGTGGGGAAGATTGAAAATCCATCTCAACCAGATTACAAAAGTTTGAGATATTCATGGTGATCCCTTATCACGTATGTTATTAGATGACTTCTCATTCCAGAATTTCATGAATTCATATGAGGGTCTCACCAAGGCTACAAACATGGATTCAACCATCCATGGTGGGCCTTTACACCCTAGGAATGATTCCTAGGGTCACTTCCTTTCTGAGGTGGGGTTCTATATGAAGCTGGCCAAGAGAAAATCAATACATTTAATGATACAATTTGGGACATTATTGGATGATATATCATGGATTTGGGATGAAATGAGGAAACTATTAACCATCAAAATCCATCCCCAAAATGGTATTTATTTTGTATTCTTGATGAGAACATGGTTCATGATAATTCTAATGAGGAAGTAAAATTCCCAAATTTGAATCCTACCTAAAGAATTTTGGGAACCAACGTATTATATAGGAATGTACCCTCTAAGTATTTCATGCATATATTAAACTGAAAATATCTGGCTGGAAAAACATTTGTTGGAGATGTAGAAGATTATTTTGGACTGGTCGATCACCTGTCACTCCCGTGATATTACTCATCAAACACCTTGATGAAGCCTCACATAGATATTCTATTTTAATTAATGAAAATAAATGTATCATAAGACAACATCATGTGGTAGATGGATAGATATATTAGTCTTCTATGGTTAGGAAGGATCACTTTTTGTATGATCCTGTTTTGCAGAAGGAATCTAAGAACATCCTGGAAGAGGATATAAAGGCTCAGATAAATTGGATCACCAAGTGTTAGGCCGTGAATAGCCTCGAAGAAACCATAAGTATTCCCCATGAATATGAACGCCAACAATGAGGAGGAGAAACATCTAAATATGAGTTCAATATTCTAATAGGAGAGGCCTATACCATCCAAAACCTTATGGATGAATCCCTAATAAACATGATCATAAGCATTATTAATTTCCATCTTGATGGAAATTTTATAATTGTGTGTATTCAGATTAAGGACTATGAATTAATCGTGTTGGAGCAATGGCACTCTGGATTGAATGTATCTTCACAAACCCATGAAGCTCTATGGATATGCACCAAAGAATTTGGAGAGATACCCTAGTCATTGGATTATGTCCCAGATCATGTATAGAATGATTCAACTACTAACTAGTCTATATATTAATATGGAGGAGGGGGTATTGGTTTTGGGGAGGAGCACAATTATAGTGAAACATGTGACCTTAATCAAACTACCCTTGGTATAATTCTTGGATACCTCAGATAATATCAACTTTTACCACATCCCATGAGGACCTGTAGAACGAGCTAGGGAAAGCATCAGATCTTGTGGAAATTTTTGTTTTAGGATTAGTATTTCATCCTGGATATACATTTTTTAGGAATCGATCACATTCATTCACTATCATTTGGCATGAGCTTGTTTGGGATCACATTAGAAAGCTCCCCATTTTTTCCTGGATACCCATTTGGGTTTTGCTGGTTGGGACTAGCAAGGAGATCCTTATTGGAGGAATGACCCACACCACCCATGATATCTCTGTCATCCATGTATGTACCATTTTCCTACATTATATTGGGTTTCAAAAGCCATTTCCTCTCTTTGATATATGTGTGAAAGAATTCATTATTCATGTCTCCTTTATATATCCATTTGATTCATTAATTTTCTCTCATGAGGAATTCTCTTATGAAGATCTTGTCAGAAAATGTATATTTCTTGTTGGATAGAGCCTCAAAAATATGATCTTCCAATAAATATTCAAGGTTATTCTAAGAGACTCTCGACCTCCTACATGGATACAACAGTCTCATTATCAACGGGAGGGATATCTTTTTCCTATACCTGAACGTTTTTATTGATCCATATTAGTTTGTTATGGATGGAAACACACATATTCCCTTAAAAAAGACCACTCTAGACATCTCTAACTAGGTCATGGAACCCTAAAGAGATGACATATTGTTAATAAAACATGAATCTTTATTGATGATTCTATGATGAGTATTTCTAAATAAATAGAGGGGAGGGGTCATATAACTCACAAATAATTTGGAATAACTTTGTGTTGGAGAATGTGGCTAGGTCTTGCATGTATGAAAGAAATGGTCTACCTAACTCCATGATTGATTATTATGATTATGTTTTTTGAACCAGTTGAATCAGTCTCCTGATAACCCGAGATCTTGAGGCCTTTCCTAGCCATGAACTACTTAAAATCCATGATGCATTTCCTACTAAAAGGATACCTTCATTTATTCTCTTTAGGTTTGGATATGAAATTGAATCACCCAATGAAAATCCATGGGTGGTTATTACGAACAACGATATTGATGTATTTCCATAGATATTCCCTTTGGAGAGAGTCACATAACCTATTGATGAAGGATATAAATATTGATGTGTAACATTGTGACACCTTTATAGTGATTAATTGGTCACCGACCTAAACCGGATCACAAGAGTAGTTCATATGCCAAATATTCTAGATGATCATGTTAATGGGATCATCATGCAAAGAGCCATGAAATTTAATATTCCTTGAGAATTCACTAATATTAGAGATATTTTTCTAAAGCTCGAGGATGGATTCAACCAAGGATTTTTGTGTCCTAAAAATTGTGGCGACAAAATCATATTTACCTAGGTATTGAGTCCATGTGAATCCAAATGATTAGTGGAGTCATTGATGAATAAATCTCAGGAATTGGCCCTAGAACTCATGACCTTCTTTAAGTGAGAGGATAAATTATCTTTTAGGATCATTGATCATGATCATGTTCACACTAAACCATCATTGGATGATATCTCATAAGAGGGAGAGATGATTCCCAGGGGATATGATAAATATTGGCTCTAAACACAGATGAAGTATCCATTTTCCAACTCTTCGAACCAGCAAATAGAATTGATTGTGGACTAAATAAAGATAAAAAATTATTGGTAACACTATGTGAAATAATAGGAGTTTTATTGATACACTTTCAAAATACTATTACATATTTCCAAAAAAATGATTATTGGGGTCCCCTTGAAATTAATAAAATTCAACATTGCCTCATATATGGGAATGAAATTTATTAGACTAAATTTTATATTATTGTTGTATTTATTTGAATTAAATATTGGTTGCTCTTTCTATATAATTTTTCCAATGATGATGTTATATGAGGTGAAATACTAATAGACATTTGTGAGTTATGGAGAATATAAAATGATGATCTATAATATTTTTATGATATTAGAGTTGGTATTGATTTAGAGTGTATAAGAACCCATGATGAATATCATGTAACACAATACTAAGAAATGATTTCCAATTAGAATATTGATGAGTTTTAGTTATTATTAAAATTTAATATATTTTTATTAAAAATGATTAATTTTCATATGAATATACATATTTTTATTATAAAAATTCATTTTTTATAATTCATTACAAACAAATAAAAAAGATGCAACGAAGTATGTCGACGCTTCTGGGAAAGCTACCAAACAAGTGCATGTTAGAAAAAAATTTAATGTACAATAGAGTTTAATTAGATAAAAATGAAAATTAACTGATCCAATTAATAACTTCCACACCTAACAAGACTCTACATGTATAAAAACGTGAGTAGAATCATATTAAACTGATCATTAAGAGACCCAATAAAATTGGAATGAACCAACTCTTTCAAGTATTAACTAACACATACCGAATAAAAAATATATAAGTAATTATAAATAAAACTAATATTACCTAAAAAGACATTTCTAGACATTAAATAACCAAAAAATACTTATAATATCCCAAATTAATGTAAAATGAATTGAATTTAGTTGATTTGTACAAAAAATGCAAGATTTGCCCAAAACTTTCACCTTCCAACCCCAAAAATTCTATTCAAAATTACGACATCAATATATATAAAAATGATGAATTCAATAATTATAAATCAAAATGAATTTTATTTTATATATTTACCCCTCAAAACCTCAACAATACATAAAATTCTAAACAAACCCTACAACCTCAATACCAACATCCATAATTCTCATATTCATAATTCTGAATAGCATACTAGTCATCTATTCAATATTAAATTAAAACAGTTCATCCATAAATTACTATAATTCAATCTATATTACCATCAAACTAGTAATCCATCAAATAATGTACATTCAATTTACATTTACCCACCAAACTTCTACCATAAATAACTAAAAAATATTATAAATAGACAACTAAAAATACTTCTACCTAATTACATCCAAGGAAAAAATATAACATAATCTGTTAATTTATCCATTCCCAAAGGCAGATCACATATAGCACCCAAAATCAACACCTTCTTTTTAATTAACATAAAATTCCCAAATATCATATTCAGACAAAATGAAACTCAACAACATAATCAGTCATATAAGTTCCCATACTTTATAAGGGTACATCCCTGTATAAATTTTGGGTTTAATATATTATGTATAGTCAATGAAATGTTAACATGTGTACAAGGAGGCTCTATGATATCTCAGGGGTTCGGGAGATAAATGAATGGAATCAACGGTCAAACAATTCATGATATATGGATGGACCACAATTAGAGTAAATCATATGAAAGGGGTGGAAAATCATACTGAATGGGATATTGGATTTACACATTGTTGGTTCATTCTTATTCAAACCATTCCGAATCCCATGGTATCAGCGCGACTTGGACATAAATTGGACAATTTTTGTCACACAATTGGAACAAAGTTTGAAAAAACATGCTTCCAAATATTGAACCCCATTGATAATTAACAAATTTACCAAATTTCCTACTCGAGATTTAAAGTAACCCACCTAATTTTCTCTCCAATTATTCCTCCTCCAACCCAAGTGAAAATAAAATTTTCCCAATATTTCATCAGGTCAATAACATTCAATTCTACAGTATTTGGAGGGTCGTTGGGTTCAAATCTATGGTCAGGGTAATTATCATACTCCTCTTACTTTTGTTTTCTGGATAAGGTCATGTATATTTTTTATTTTTTCATCTAAATCCATAAAAATGTCTTTTTCTTATGGATCCTATTTGGGTGTTTGAATTTGAGTCATGGGAAATGTATGAGCATGTAGTCATCTTTATAATTGAAGTTGGTGGTCTGATAGTATACCCAATAGTTTTATTCCCTATTTGTGCTTGGGTAGTTGTCACATAACCTTCCACTAGATGTAAATTTGGATCCTTTCATGAGTTTTGGTAAAACAAATATAATTAATGAATTCAACCCCTCATGATCCCCTTAGGATGCATTGGGAATGATAGGACTTGGTTAGGGCCACCCATGGGGTATACCAATATTTCCGAACATGGATAAATATACTATCAAGAATATTATTGATTTTTGTTGAGTTCGACACCATGGTAAATATGTTTATATGTTACGTTCAATGGAAAAGATGAATTAATGAAAAAAATTTCAATTTGTTAACATAGAATAAGGGTTTTTTGGTTTATTGTTAATTGGAAAAGTCTGTGGTGGATTGTGAAGGGTGAATGGTTGATTTCCTACAGAATGTGAATAATAAATGGGCAACACAGATAAATGTATGTAAATTAGAATGTGTAAAGTAGTTAAGGAATGTGAATCAGTAAATCTATTAGATGAGTTGAAGAGTGGGAATTATCATATATGTTAAATGGATTGTATTATGAAAAATGAAATTGTGTTAAATGGGATATGTAATTGAAATGTTAAATGTGATAACGAGTTAAATCTTGATGATGGAATTGATGTGGAATGGATATAAAATGTAAATGAGGTTTAATTGGTTGAAATTGAATGAAAATGAAATTGATGTCAATGGATTTTGATTGAAAACAAGGAGTAAGGGATTTTTTAGAATAATGTTTACATGTTATTGATAAAAAACGTTTAAATGGTAAATATGACATCCGGTTATGGTATGAGGATTAATAATGTGTTACAAAATTTCTGAATTATGTCTTGTTTTTTGTGTTGTCTGAGTGTTGTTTTGGATATGGTATATGTGGTTAATGAATATATAAGTATGTGGACATGGCTTGTTAGTTGTGGTGAATTGGACTTGAGGATCTATTTCCATGGGTCAAGTAATACTGAGGCTCTAAACACAACCCCATTATAAGAAGGTTATTAGAGGGTACTTAAGCACTATTCCCCTAATGTATGTATTTTACTAGACTACATATATAAATAATACATGGTTATTATGATGTAATATCTATTAAAATGTTTTCCATAATGAGATAAGGATATTGACGTATCCCCTTATTCCTAATAATTTACCATCTTAGGACACTATGTAAGTGATGTAAATATCTAAACCATGGAATATGTGGTGAAATGATCTTTTTAATAATGATATTTTATGTGATTAAAATGAGAATAATGGAAAAAATTGTTAATGTAAATATTTTTATCTAATGGAATTGAAGTTTTCCTTTTTCTATCAAGGTATTTATTTCATAATACCATGCCCTATTTGTTTAGACATTATATTATGAACAAACATTCAGTGGTGGCCTACTGATTTGTCCTTGCACCCAAATCATGACGACATTGGTTACCTAAGTATATTTTATAGTTATAGGTCAAGACAAATTAATGGGTCCTATGATATGGCGATGAGTTAGGCTTGAGGATTTATTGGATGTGGATCTAGACATGGAGTAAGGAAATGTTGTAGGGATTCATGTTATTATTTAATTTTGGATTTTTCTTTCACATGACACTTTACAACATGAAATAAGATACTAAATATTGGTTGTCTGTAGTATCATGTTTAGGAAATTGTAGAAAATGCATGTTTATATTTATTTTTTATTTTTTATTTTATTTATTATGGCTATATACTATGTATTAAATAGAAAAATTATCTATAGTGTCCACACGTATTATATTATAACCTCACTGCTAGTCAGAAACCTATGGAATTTGTTGGTGGATGCATGACATCATGTGGTGACCTAGCTCCAGGTACTAGTTTTGTGGATCCCGGGATAGATATTTTACAACTTATTAAATCAGAAAAAAAAATATTCACATGTAAAATAAACTATAAAAAATTATCTATTAATATATATCATCCCATTTGAGAGCCATAAAAACCACTGTTCCATCCATAGAAACAACAACATCTCACAAAATACATATCAACTAAACAAAAAATGTCATATCCAACAAGATAAAATAATTTAAAAAAAACATGTGAAAAGATTTATATTAAATAAAATTCATGGAATTCAAGTCAGAAAACAATTTACAATTATACATTTAAAAAACAATCACCTTTTAAATTTAAAATCTAATATTCTAAATATTAGTTAAAATTTATTTCATTTATCCCAAAACTAGAATCAATAAGCTACCATAAAACCAATTTTATAGAAAAGTATAAATTTAGCATATTTGTCATTATTTTATACAAACAACTCATTTAAATACATCAAAAAACACAATTAATGATTTTAACCAAAATATATACCACCAACCAAACAAATTCAAAAAATAGTCAATGTAAATGAACAAACCTGTTATCAATTAACAATATTGAACCAAAAAATATTAACTAGAAATTTATAACACTAATTTATGTGTTCTAAAATAAAAAATAAATTTTAAATTTAACAATTTAATATAATTCATGTCATTAATTAAAACAATTAATGAACAGTATAATCATTAATTCAATCTAGTTTAATTTATTTCAAAAAACTAACATTATTAATGGTTCCCACTATTCTTATACACATTAATTGGATTTAATTAAATCACCAATAAATTTGAAACACTTATATTCTAAAACATACCATTTTTTATCATGAGATAACCAAAAATATTAAATAGTTTAAATCAATTTTTCATAAGTAAATTAAATCTTCAATAAAATATTATTAAATAATGGGGTTTTACATTCAATTTAATTATTATTTAGAGTTATTGAAAATATAAGATAGTTTCCCTCAAGTGAAATTGGTTTTCATATGTAGGAAGACAAAATACATAAATTGTGAATGTTAAGAGGTATAAGAAAATTTTGGATGTGTAATTATATACATTTAAAATTTTAATATATATTTTAAACTAAATATCTAACTTATGTTTTAAACAGTGTGTTTTAGAGGCTCTTGATATCAATGGGGATGGTAACGTCGTACAATAATATCATTTGAATTTCTATTTGGTGATGAGAACCATGGAATAGTCCACTTTTGACCATGTAATAGTATTATACCCTCTGTATATTGACCCTGTTTAGGAACCTATGATAGATTTGGTAGCATAGAGATGCATGAGGCTTATGTTAACCTAGTAGAGTCGTATACAGAGGTATCTAGGCATATTATATTAAACATTAAAATATATATAAAATAAGTAAAATTTCCAAAGGAAATTTTCTAAAAGCTGTGACAGCTTTATGTCTATCACGTTCACAAGATGTTTCTTTAGTTTTTATCAAAGAATGTTATATATTAATTCCTTATATGATTCTCTCAAAGATGAAGGTGATGGTCCTTGTGTTGGTAAGGGTGATTAATTTCATCATGTTGATGGTGATATTTTATTAGGATATGATGATGCAACTAATGGAACATGTGGTGACGATGACGGAATTGATGGCCATGATGGTTGTGGTGTTTTTCAGAGAGAAATTGGTCACCTATATTTATGACTTCATATTTATAAATAAATAGTGTGGATGGTTTTAAATACTTAAAAATGATTTTATATGTGTTCTTATTATTTATTAAAAATTATTGATTAAATTTAAATTATAAGATATATTTATTATATTAAATTTGTATTGGTGAAATGGTATCCTACACCAATGTTGTTCTAACCATTAGTAGAAAATATAAACCAATGGATTTTATAAACCATTGGTAATAGAAATATATGAACCCCCTATATTCCAATAGTTTCCATCAAACCCTTAAAATAAGTTTATGTTAATGAATAAATTCCCAATAGTTATGGGTTCCATTTTTATAAACTAAAGCAATGGTAAATGTGAATTTTATATCATTATTAATTAATAGATTTTTGGGAATCTATTTATACAAATTGAAATGAATTTTCAATAACATTATTTATATTGATGTCATACATCAACCTCATTCTAGAAATAGTTTAATCCTTAATCATATTTTCCATTAACCATTCGGATGAGTAGTATTCTAAAATACTATTATTCACTAAATATTTATTAAAACACAATTCAACATTCAGGAAAAATCATTTAAATTATCATTACTAAGACAATAGCCTTAATATAGTTCTTTATGAACATTAATGATTTAAATTCTGCATGTTGGCCATAAAGTACAACAGATTGAAATATTTAATTTTAACGATGTCCTTTTCACCATTCCTCAGAAAAAGAATAAATTTGGAAAACTAAAATAGAATCCCTTCTTCTAGTGACATGTGGATCATTTTATATACGTTCTTTTTAACCATAAATAGGTTGTCTTTAGATTTCCTCTTAATGAAGGATCCAAAAATCATCCATTGTTTTTGTGAAACAAACAACAATTCAACTTCTAGTGGTAGTCCCAATAGTTTAGTAAACCTACACAAGGTTATAATTAGTGGTTTCAAAAAATGAGTAAATGATACTCTCCTTTATTATTTTGATTCTATGAATCTCATAGATTCATAGAAATCACTTTGGATCGAAGAAATATTCCAATGATATTCGTTATTACACATGAATGTATCTCAAAATTTTTGAAATTTAATAAAATAATTTTTAAGAAATTTATTATTTAGATACTTTTCTTTAACTACAACAATTTAAAGACAATTTTAATATTAGAGAATTCTCATAAGGAATCAATTTTATGATCAAAAAATCCACAACAACACCTAAAAAATAAAATGTTTTGATTTTAGATCTGAAATAAATACATACAAAGAGCTCTAGATCTAACCATTTACATTGGAATCAAAATTTATAATTCATATTCCATTTTTGAAAAAATATCATACAATCTATAAAATTTCCCTACAAAAAAATATTATTGGAAAAAATAATTAAATGAATGAAAATTTTAATTTCCCAACGTTTTTATTAATAATTTATTATCAAATATTAAAATACAAATAGTTCATGATTAAATTATATTTCTTCAAATTGAACTATATGTTTAAAAAAATCAAAAACTATTTAAATATGCCTATTGATAAACCAATATGATCATCTCATTTTGAAAAGGGTTCCATATAGATTTATTTGAAAGCACTCCTATAGATTATATATTAATATTTAAAAAGATATATATGAACATAAGAAATATGAATCCCTAGAAAATAATAGTATTCAATGTAATATATTTGAAAAAATATAATTTTTTTTGAATCTTATAGAAAAATAAACTCATGAAATTAATATATTCTGGGTAAATTAAATTATTTTTACCATATACCTCAATATGGTATTCATTTACCAAATCAAAGTCAATTAATTTTTTCATAAATTAGATCTTTGAAAAATTAATATTGTTTGTCCTATATTAATTTATGAAAATTAATTTTGGAACCCAAAATTTATTATTTATTCAGTGCTCATAATCTGATAGTTCCTTCAAAATAAAATCACATGTTTTTATAAAATATATATATATTCAAGGAATTTTTTTTCATTAAATGTTACCTACTCTGAATCATATGTCAAAATGGTTATCAATGTTGTAGAAAATAATTTGATTAATATATGATGACTCAAGTGGATTTACTTCCATGTTTGTATAAATATCTCTTTAGATTAAATTGATATACATCTTCTCCAAAACTCTTATTTTTTTAATCTTGTTAATAATAACTCTGGTATTTGAATCTCTACAATGAACTTAAAATTTTCATTTTTGTCATTAGAATTTCTTTCATTAATTTTAAAAATTTTCAATATATAATCATCAAAAAATGTGAGAAATTCCAATGCTTTTAAAATAGTTTTTATTTCATATTTTTATTAACCATAGAAAATTTATTATTCATATATTCCCATATATATTTTGAATTTTTATTCATTCTTTTTATTTTGAGAATTTCATCTAATGTATTATAAAATTATTCTTTCCATTTAAATGGCTTGGTTTTGAGTTCACAGTTATTTCATGTGAGCTTAAAAAATTCTTCCTCAATATTCTTATTTTCTTAGATTACTTGTATATACCTATATTTATTTATAGTAATATATAATTCCTTATCCCATAGAGTATGGGCCTCATTTTCATATTCACTATTACAACCAATTTCATTCTAGAAACATTTCAATGATTAAAATTTATAATATCTTTTAAATCCATTTACCCCTTTATTCATTTTTTATCTTTAATGAAATAGTATAAAAATTATTTTTTTATTTCCCCTGTGATTTCAAGATATAGTATCAGCCAATGATTTTCAGCCTTTAGGTGCCTGAACACTCAAATTAAGTAGATTTTGTGAAAAAATGGATGGAATACACACCCTAATTCATTCTTCAATTTATTATTTAGCTACCGATCATTATAAAAAATTCAGAACCCACAAATTTCTAAGATTTTTTCATTTTTTCATTGATCCATTCCCCATTCTTCATTTAATCACAATTGCAGTAGTCTGGTTAGGATTAAAACTACCTGAAAACATCGAACCAAGGCTAAAGGGTCCTATTGTTAATGAATGTGAAACCATTGAGGGGGTAAGGAACCAAAAAAAGGTTTAACCATCATTGGCCAAGTGATATTGGCCAACGATCAAGAATGGGATTCATAGAAATAGAAAATTATTTAATGTTCAATTTAACTTGGTACATGAGAGCAAACCGCAGATCTAGAATTAGTGCATATCAACATAGTATATTTACCTTTTCAATAAATTTAATTAACAAAGGCATTAAACAAAAATTTATGGGTCCTACATAGATATTAGATCATTCATTTTTGAATAATGTTCCCATCAATGATCAAATAAGTCATTGAATCTCTTACATCTCGATCTGCCATGATCCTACATTTTTTCATCATATAAGGTCATTCAACAATGAAATAAGGAAGGATAATAACTTGTAAAATACATTTACTATTAGGAAATACCTATGAAATTCTATCTTTCTGTATACACATAAATATAGTTGCTAGGTTAAATAAACCAATTAGTTGAATTTAATTTATTTATTTATCCACAAAACATACTTCCAACGATAGAGATATATAAATGCCATATGCTGAACAATTTTTGGGTTTTCTAGGTGTAAAAATCATGTTCTATACTCAAACAAGGTATAATATTTATAATATGAGATTATTTTTATGATAAATTCTCTTTTATTTATAAAATAATTTCTCCCCAATAAAAATATATTTAATATTTTTATAAAATTAATTTTGGGAACACCATACATTATAATTTCACACAATGTTTGTTCTTAACTATAGAAATATATATAGATATATTTATAAGTATTATAATGAAACAAAAAGGTCACTATATCATTACTGCTTCAATATTTTAATCTCTGAAAAAATACTAAACAAACAACTCAGGATACTGAGCCCGCATATGTCTCTCACACTCGTTAGTAATCTCTTTCACATTCTCATGTGACGAAAATAGACAAATCAATGAGATGGACTATCTTCTATGTCTTCTCAATTATTGATCCCCCATCACTATCTAGTTCTCTAAAAAGGTGTCTCCACCATCAATTTAAATGTAACTCTATTTGATGGTGTGTGTTGGGCCAATGCATGTATCTCCTCAGTAGAAAAATTTGGAAGACTTCATAAAATTCTTCTAGTTGTGGGTGTAGGGTGATGTGGTAATTAACAAAAAAATATTTTTACAATCATTACAGGCCTTATTAATCACAAATATAGCTTTACTCCTTAGACAAACCTATCTAATCCTCATCATGGGGAGAGTCTCTGAAAAATTTGGTCTCCCTACATGAAGTTCAAATACACGTAACAATGGTCTATGGAATATTTATGTCTACTATCCACCATCCTCATCCACTCATGGATAACTTGGTCACTCTCCACCACTTCTTACACCAAATCTAGGCCCGTTAGATATGTCTGCTCTATATCTATCTAGAAATTGTTTGGCCTAAATGAAATCACATATTGGAATTAAAATGTACCATTCTTATTATAAAGTGATCGATACTTTTATACATAAACTCTATCAAGGTAAAGTGATCCTCCCAGCTTTGACCAAAGTCTAAAATTAAATTCCTCAAAATATACTCCATAACCTAGGATGTAAGCCTTATGTGACCATCATTTTGGGAGAAACGTGGTACACATCCTCATTTGGGTCCTAAATTATTCCTATTGAACTATCCATAGTCATGAAATAAATCTTATGTAGGGATTGACTAAAATTGATGATGGAAACTCCTTGAGGTTGAACGATCTCATTTATGTTCAAAAGCTCCAAAGTCGTCATCAAACAATGCTCAATGATATAAATGAGGTGTACTAACCACATCAGTAGGTTAACTATCATCCATATGTTGTCATGGACCATCACAATGTCGGGAGTTTTGTCACAATATTCATGGATATGTAATCACAGAACCCCAATGGGATCTAAACGGTCTTCCACAATTCTACAAAAGCATATTTCTCATCCTTCAACTGTTAATAGGTGACACACTGAGAGAAAAACTCATTTACACATAGTATAATAATATACCACCAAAACAATCAGTGAAGATATTTATACATCATTCAAACACTGGGATGTAAAACTATGAGAGATGTGTGAAACTCCCACATTAACTCCTCCATCATCATGACCGGAACCACCATTTGTCCTTGAAAAATGTTGATTTTATTAACTCCTTAATAATATAAATCTAGTTATTTCATCTTGGATATATAGTCACATATGATCTCACAATCTATGTATCGTAGATGGGATTCTCTCACATGCTCAGTATTTTGATGAATCAACTCCAACAACCACAAAAAAGATGTACCTTCCTGCTCCACCGGGGATAACATCAATGATTCCAACTTCTATAATGCATCTTACACCATGAGATCTAGAAACATCTGGCTAATAGAATATACTACCATATTATTGGTCCCTAGAGTATAGACTATCTCAAAGTGATAATTCAGCAAGAACTCTACCTAACACCCCCATCATAGGTTCAACTCTCTCTATGTGAAGATGTAATTAAGACATAGATGGGCTGATTAAACCAAAATTTATTCCTCCTAAAGGTAGTTTATATAAATCGACATGGAAAATATTAACAGTACCATTTATAGGTCACGATTCACATAGTTCCGATCTGTGGTATCAATTACCTCGACCCATATGTGGTAACAACATGCACCACTACATCAACACATAGACACAAGAGAACCTGTCGTCCAAATCCTAATCACCATAAAGGCCACATAGAACTAATCAAACTATGAATAATATTTCCTTTTTTAGGACATGGTGGTCCTATGGGCTTCAATTTTACGGATGTCTACCACAAGACAATTGTAGTACCCTACCAAGACAAGATGGCTCTTCACCTCTGATATTATCTTGGGTGGCCCCATGAAATCCATATATCTATATTTTCAAGGTTCATAAATGAAACATGATCATAAAGGTTATCCCATGAATTTAAGCCTCATTAATATAGAACTAAAAGTTCTAGATAATAATATAAAGTCGGTGCTCTGGAGGAAACTCTATTTCCACCCTCATGTTCTATGCATTCTTCATTTAGGATACATTGTAAATGAGTTTGTCTTTGATGAAGATGACCACATTTTTGAAAATGTATAGCTAGATGACCTGGTTCATAAAATCTAACAATAGAGCTTGGTAATCTGTTACACCAAGGGAAATAACTATAAATTAATAGTGTCTATAGAAATATCAAAATTAATTATTTAGAATACAATCCTCCCAAACCCTGAATAAGTTTTTTCCGGTATAAGATTAATATTTGAGATCCATCTCACACCTAAAAAGTGTACAAAGAAGTCATCATTCTTCACCAAAGTGGTACTTGGTCTTTTTTCAGGTTGGATTCATGTGATGATAATCCAGATAGAGATGAAAACTCTTGTATGCCTTTTTAAAAACAATAATTTATTTTTCAATGAGGAAACACATTTTCTAGTGAAACCCTTAATTTGATGGTCCACTAACTAAATAACAACTCTTTGATATCATAGGGCACATCTGATATTCCACATATGTTTTTAATGATGTATCAGGATGAAATTCAATTAGAAACTACAGCATAAACCATATAAGTAGTCTCTAATTTTTTCGGGCAATACATCAATATAATTCTCTACAATTTAATGAATAAATATGGTTAAAATTTTTACTTATCTAATGGATTCAATTTCCAACTAATGGGTTATGGGATGAAATCTCTTTCTTGTAGAACACACTCATCGTTCTGTGAGATCTCTCAAACACATAATGGTGAATATCATCCCATAATTTAATAAGAATTCGACTCATATAAAGTGAAACTAATTCATGGATAAGAGAAGGAAAAACAATCTATAACCAAGATGACGTCTTAGGGGATCATAATGATGAGTAAAATGTCCCATGTGAACATCTCTCCCCCATGAAATAGCTCCCACTACCCACTGGTAAAATATAATGAAGAATTATTCTCGATATGAACCTCAAGATGAAGATTCTAGGATAGAGACTGAAATGGGAGCTCTAGATATCCCTCTAGGAGTGTAGATATGAAATAATTACTTGATCATATGTCTACAAAAACAGATTCAAGAGTAGAGTAAACATATATTAAACCTCTAATCATCTCATGTGATGCTGGGTCTGAAGCCCCAAAAGCAACCAACTTTTCATTGCCTCGACCACCATCTCCTTAAGACTAACATGGGCCACCTGGGGGTTGTGGTGCAAGTATGTTGTACTTTTAGCCAACATGCACAGATCCAACTACTCTTCCTCTAGATTTGAATAAATAGGGAAAACCTTTTCATCACTATAGAGATCCCTGATCATGGTGATGACGTTGCCATGGTAGTTTGTCACCTACCTACATGCACTCTTCCGCACGTTAGTTTGGAAAGTCAGGAACATGTGACCAATCCCACCATAATAATAACATATAACCTCTCTACACTTCCTTGATGAAATGGAGTGTTAATCAATCGCATGACCACATGCGTAAGTATGACCGTGAAAGGATCTATTACACCATGATCTCGCTGATTGGTGCTTGCTAGTTACTATAAATGACTCAACCCAGTAACACCCACTACCATCCCCATCTATTTTTTGTTCCTATATAATAAATATCTTTATCACTAGTGCCGACTCCTACACCACTACATAGACAGGGAATAAAAATGGAACCATACTGGCATGGATCTCTCTATGGGGAACCTACTCGATCATATGTACTCATAATTTTCTATATTTGATTGTGTCAATGGAGTAATAGAAAAAGAATATGACTTTAATTTTGTACTCATATTCATTCATCCATCCCTATTATAACTCAATAATATCATTAATCAAAACTAATCACAAATAGGAGGGGTATTACTCTTCATGGAACAATGGTTGTAAGTCAGAACATGAGAGCATGGACTCATCATACCCATGGAAAATAGTAGATTACAATGAAACCACCAGATCCATTGAGGACCAAATCAGCCTAAATATATAGACCATACATTCTATCATACCTTTATGACCTAAAGATCATGATTTCCATGGAACCTCATGGCCTCTAGCATTGTAACTCTTTGAGTGGGATATGAATTTTCACATCCATAGACTATTTTTCAGAGTTGATCTAATACATGATTGGTGGTAGTGATGATAATTTACCTTTGGAGGAAGGATATCATGGGATGGACCCTAGAATAAGTCTTCATTGCATATCGAATCATCATCATGATTCAGAACTGGTATCCTAGCTGGTTGTCATCTTGGAGGCCTCTAAATATTTTAATCATGACATTCCATGGTAAGATGAGCATATAAATATATATTTATATATATTTAAAATGGATTAATAAATCTATAAGGATAGTAAAATACTCAATATTATATGATTTAGGTTCCATTGATCAATAAAACAAATGTCTCGGTTTGCTGATCTGGTATGAAATTAGTCAAGGTCCGGGTGAATGGATATGTCGGCTCCGCACCATCACTAGAATCCCTAGCCTAGGAGACACACTCGATATAGTTTTATATTGATTCCCTAATCCCAACCATATCCTTTTATGGTGACTACTCCAAACAATTTCCTATGTAATTAAATAATCTAATGATAATATTTCATGACATAACCCAATATGAGGATTGAGAAAAAAATACCCAAATACTTCACTTGAGCCACATATTCCATAACTAAATGGGAGGCATATACCAAATGTACCTATATGAAAACAAAAAACTTATCAATAAGAATTATTAGTGGAATAAACACAAATTTATACAATAGCTATGAATTAAAAGAATCATGTAAAATTTCTATAGTGTATAAGAGTATGATAGTGAAAACTAAAAACTTAAGGGGAGAAATACATTCCCAACCAAAAATATGAACCACCATGAAAAAACAGAAAATGTATAATTCTAGGAAATAATATATTCTGATCTGTAATATGTGGCCACCATACAAGGTCCAAAGTAGGTGGTTTCCATATGATCCTTTATAGTCAATTCCAACCTATCTGTCACCCACATATGAATGATATGTACATTAAAAGACCATAGAGCGGTGAGTTTATATATACCCAGTAGGATTACCAAGAAGATGTGGTGGGGAGGAGTAAGAGATAAAACAAAAATAATAATATGGTATATAGTACATAGATTACATAATAGAGTGAAATATAATTGGTCAACCCAAACCAAGAGAGAGTAACATTATCCAAATACAAGGTGATGAACATGGTGTGTATATGTACTACATGTCGATTTATTTCCACATATTGTAGGATGTTAGACTCATCCATGAATGTGAATATAAAAACATAAATAACATGGAATGGTCACTCTTGGAATTTGAATCTCAATCCATCTCAGTGACTAACTGAAGAAATATATATATAAATACTTAAATTTTGTACAAGGAAAATACCATGTCTCAAGAATTAGTGTATAAACAAATATATGTTTTCAAAGTTAAGTCAGTTCGAATTTCAATAAAATTTAATAAAATAAAAATAATGAAAAAATAAATGAACTAATTAAATATCAATAATAGTATAAATAAAAACAAAACATGGAGCATTGATTCACAAACAAATTAAAATTTATAATGATATTATAATGGACTTCTAAACTAAAGAATAAATGGGAATAATTTACAAGATTCAAGGTATCCTTGAAAATAACCTATTTATAGGTGTCCTCAAATATTAACTATTTATAAATATTAATCCTCTTCTACAATCTATACTCATGAATCTATCTTCATAATAGATTTTCTCAATCAAACTCATAAACATTAGTTTATACTTATAACAACTAAATTCTAATGTCAATCATCAAACTATAGAATCCCCCGATCAAGAAGGATAAAAAACACAATGTTTAAAAACATGAAATTAATTATCTATTTACAATTAAAACCACATAAATAAGTTCATATAACGACACTCAAAAATAATATAAAATAATAAAAACAAAAAAAAATGTGGAAGAGTTTAACCAATTTCAATATTTTTCAGAGTATATCATCCCTCATCCAATTCTCAATGTTGTGGTCCTATTTCTAGGTAATTTTACAATGTTCACATTCAACATTATTACAGATTAGTTGAAACATCATTAGAATCTTCATCATCATCATTTAATGACCTTTCAACACTTTTCTCCTTTTAATAATGTTCTTTATACACCACTACATTTTTAAATTGAAATTAATACTCAAAAATTTCATGCTAAGAAAATAATAAAATATAGATACTAAATTATTGATCTTTTATAGAAAATCACTTAAAAATAAAAACTATATAATTGATATTATATATATATATATTATTAGTGTAATTTAATTTTAAAAACTATGAATAATGTTATTATATTAATCAAATATAACTAGAGATTATTAAACCATATATATTTTTTGTTCTCTTTACATTAAAGTTAGTGTCTCTAGAACATTCAATTTCCATTTTCTCTTGTAGAACATGGTCTTATTCTATGTACTTATCCATCACTCACCATGAATTTATCAAATATTATATTTCTACAACAATATCAAATAGAAATTTGAAACCTTATATAGAAATTTAATTTTTTACTTGATTATATTTTTTCAATCTTTAGGATATAAATAACATCCTTAGAAACAAAATGATAATTACATAAGATTATTTTTTAAGAATTCTCGATTGTTTCGTGAAATACCCTAGAAAAATATTTTCATCTAAACCCTTTAATTTTGGGACAAAATAGATTTATTAAATATTATAACTCATACAATATATCTTTTTCATTATATTTGGAATATGGGTTGTGGATAATCATATATTTTTTAAGGATAATCTAAAAGAAAATGGAAGAGTTTGTAAGACTTTATTAGACTGATTATTAATACTCCTTTTATAGATATCATTAATTTTATGTGTATAATGAAAAACTAGTTTAGGAATTACTCAGGTCTACATGTTAATGGTTGATGAATTATTCATTATTATAACCTCCAGATTACCTTCTGGAAACATCTCATATATTCAAACCAATAATAACCAGTAATTAAATTTTATATTAATTCTATCTATTAAAGTAATATCATCATGTATATGAATTTTTGTCAATATTATAATTGAAATAAATAACATGAATCTAGTTGAACAAGTTATAGATGCTTTGTTTGTATGTTATATTTAATATCAAATTGTTTCTTTATCAATTTAATAATTATAAATAATCATGTTAAATATCTATGAGGCTTAAATAAAAATGATTCTAAAATAACTTTAATGATATTTCCATGATTCTTTCTCTAGGATTTACATGAACAATAATTGACATGATAGAAATGAGTATTATTAAGTATTAACTTTTTTCTATTCATCATTAATTACTGATATTGGACTTCAATGAAACATGTATGATTAAAATATTAATTAATTATGTTATATGGTGAAAAATGTATTTTGATCATTAAAAAAATTCCCACTATTTCTAAACATTGTATTATATAATGATTTTCATTACATGAATTATATAATAATAGATTCATAATATAATAATCAATCCAATATGAATGCAAGATGTAATATTCTCTAGCTATCATTTGATTCATGTGCTATCAATAACATGAAAATTCACTTTACTCTTGTAATAATTATGATATTTATTGGTTCCTGTATTTAGATAAAGATATATAATTTAAATATTGTGTATATCCCCCCGGAAGTAAAAAATAAATATTACATTAAATAGTGAATATACCTAAAGAATATTCTTCTACTTTATTTTAATTATTCAATTCATTGAAATTTTAATGGTAATGACCTATATTGATACATTTGAAAAAATTATCCCCCACTTGAATTCTCTCTATCTCTCTTTACCTTTTATTTCATAGGATATTTTAAAATTTCATTTGATTTCAAACTTTCCTTTTTTATTTTTTTATTTTCATTCTTCTTGTTCACCATAAAAACTAAACATTTACCATTTAATAAGTTCTTATAATATTGCATAAAATTATCCAAATGATATTCAATTGGATTATCTATACAGTTTGTTATATAATTATTATCAAAATTGCAGTAATTGGGTGACATGGATAAGAGAATAAGATTTATTGAATGATCATGATTCATCATGAATCCAAATTATAGTAACCGATCAAAGTTATCTATCATTTTGAGTATATGAGGACCACCCTGGATTCTATATTTCAAATTATACAAACTCAATTTTATAATTGTCTCATTCATTTAATTTTTCACTTTCCCCTCACATAATTCATATAGATGAAACAATATGATATAACTGTCCATGTTCAAATTCATCTTTATTAACTTACTATATATTGATGGTAACATTATAATGTAAATATTATATTAATTAACCATGATACTCATAAAAACATTAGTTTCACCCAAACATTCTTCTTGAGTTGGCTCATCATATTTTAGGAACTCCAAAACACACAATATCCTTTCATATCAGAGTACCATGTGAAAAATCATGTGGCACACTTAGAACATAGAGTTGGTCGATACATATACATTTTTTAATATTGATTTAATTGTTTCTATGGTATTTTTTCTCATTTTTATATAAAATTATTCTTATGAGATTAGTAATTTTATTATTATTACCATTTTTAGACATTGTGTAAATATTAATGTTAACTATATATCACTATTTTGGTCAAATCCTAGTATCCTGCAAATACTAGATTTGTAATACCTTGTCTCTTTAGAATTATAGTAGGGAACGATCCTTAAAAATCACTTCATATCTTGGGTTATGGATTCACAACTACTCTGAGAGTCTATGTAGTTATTTTTTCTGACCTGTAATATAAACATGGAACTCCTTGATATTTTGAGTGGAATCACATCTCCTGTGAATTCTTAACATGGATGTTTTCATCAGTTGGCTCTAAAATTTCACAGATCTAGATATGGCTATTTTTTTTATAATTTTTATTATGTATACAAACTAATATTATTTGAACCTATTGATAGAAGGATACACACTCAAATATGGATATTTAACTACTATAAACTATGCTTTCCTTCTTATTTATGTGGTATAATGAATTTTTAACATTATATTTAATTTTATGGAATATTAAAAAAGAATTCATCAAAACTAAAATAATATAATATTTATCTTACATATTACTATTTTATTTCTACCAAAACATTATATTACATAAATTTAATACATTAATTATCAATTTATTCATTTTTATCATTCAATGATTTTCAGGTATCCTATGTGATTGTATAACATCCATAGATTCCCATAATAACATAATTGAAAATGATAAAAAAATTAATAATAATGTGCTCAAGAGTTTTATCCTATTAGTTATTAAATTAAGTGAATGATAGATCAATCATGACCCTAAGGTAATTCCTTGTATCGTACTATGAATTGAATTAAAACATTGGTCAAATCCCTAGTGTTTTTCTTATTTGGTTACTTTTTGGATCTTGACAGAAACCGCATCACTATGTACACCTCAAATCATTATAATGTATACTCAAATGTATGTGATGGAAATTTTAGATGTGATAATTATATTTTAATTCTGAAATGAATAAAAACGATTTTTATACATATATATGATATAGTGACAATACACACAATATCAAAAATGATATTTAATGAATAATTATTATATTTTAAAACATAAAAACCAAAAATTTAAATAAAATAAATATTTTTCCAAATTTACACTTGTCTTTCAAAACACATGACCTATCAACATACAATAAAATTGAAAAATAAAATTTAAATAATCTAAAATCCATCATTAGAGAATTATTCAAAGAATTAATAAAGCATTTAATAATTTTTATTAAAAATTTACATATCCTGAAACACCAAAAATATTATTTTTAGTCTTCTATGTATAATTATTAATTTTATAATTTTTTGACGACTTTTCAAAAATTTGTTCTCCAAAATATACCTTTCATATGTTGTACTAGTCCCGGTATGAGTTATCATGGAACGATGGTTCATGATTGGGTAAATATAGCTCATTTTGGCCAGTTCAACAATCCTCATGGGTTATTTGGTTGGGACCTCATATATATTACCATTTATTAGCATGGATAGGGAAATGAGTTGATGCACCTATATTCCCTGTCGTTACCAAAATAATTAATTCAAATTTAATAATTTCAAGTAAATTTCCAACGTTATTCAAACACAGTTTGATGTTTTATCTCTGGTCAATAGAGAGTGGTGTGAATGGTGTGAAACATGCATCAATCTCCCATTATATATATATGTGTGTGTGTGTTTGTGTGTGTGAGTTTTAATAAATGAATTCATGGCTCCCATTGGATTGTTCCCCACATTGACTTTTTTGTCTTTATTCTTCATGTGTGGTGTAAATGACGATCCCAACCTTCTAGTGATAATATCAAGCATTAAAACATTTAACAGAACATAAATATATTATATAAATACAAAACATATTAATTTAATTTTTAATTTCATTAAATTAAATTATTCATTGAACAATAATTTCTTACTTTTTCATATTCTAATCAATTTTTTATTAGTGGTATTGGTACTCTATAAAATACCTCTATCAAAATTCATGACAATATATTTTAAATTTTGACATCAAATTTTTCACATATTCTATGAAACCATTGAAGAAACTGAGTATGTTACAAAATCATGAAAATATGAAAATTACAAAAAAAAAATTAACTCAAGCCTATATAAAGATACATGATTTTACATTTCTATTCCCAATTCAATCCAATGATCATGTGTAAATGAAATTAATCATGAAAATAAAATTAAATAGTAACTTAAATAGAACCTTGTTCAATAATGTGATCTTAGTGCATGCCACCCATCTACTAATTGACATAGTTTGGAGGATCTAATCGAGGATCCCTCTAGATTTTCCAAAAATTCACCAAAATCTCCTAGTTTTGAAGTCATCAAACTTAATGTTATTGCAATAATGAATTGAGAAATTTATGATGATTCATCGATCATAGTAAGAGTGTCAAGTCAATTTGATGATATGGTAATGTACCAACCATTTTATTATCATAGCTTTCATATATAAAATATAAAATAGGGCCAAAGAAGATAATTGTTTTTAATAATTTTACCATATCACCATGTAGGGTCATAAAATTTAGTTTATACCTATATTTAACTCATTAATAATTCAATTTTATCCCATTAAAATTGTTAACAAATGAAACGACCCTAAACATCAGTAACAACATATTTAGTGTGTTCTAAGTGTCAAAAGTTTTTCATCACTAACTTATAAAACTCTTATATTTAACAAAATAAAAATAGATCCACTAACTCAAACCCTTAATCCAGTAAATTTTTAATTTACATTGATATTTTAATGTTCATTTGAAAAATAATATTTTTCTCATCATAAATATTATAATTAAATAACATTTTAATTCCTTAAGAAATTAAATCAATTATTAATAATTTGTACAAAAATAACATAATTGAAATAATTTTATTATGATTTTCTACACTTGTATATTCACCAACTCCCACTAGTTGTGCCCACTTTATTCGAAATTTGAATTCATTATAATTTCTTGAACTTGTGGATACACATTATGTGTCATCCTATATGACATTATCTCTATAAAAATGTGTAATACTTGTTCACCACGAGTTTTATATTTCAAAACATCCTGACACCTGTAGAAATGAGGATAATTTATAGCCTCAAAAACCTTCCATGATCATGCTATGTTCAATATAATCTTTTCCCCCTTGATAAAACATAATGAATGATTCATTCTCTATGTAATAATCCTTTAATACTTTATTAATCTTTTATTGAATGTATTAAAAATAATTTCCTACATCTACCATGCTCAGGAATTTAATCAAAGAACTACAATCCTAGTTAAGTAAAAAAATAAATCATTTTATTTTGAGAAGTGAAATTCAGATCTTCATCAACAAATCAATTTCATATCACTAATGAAACACCCAATGAAAACTACCTCAATAAAAATATAAATGTCATGGTTCTTGTCTTTCATCGATGTATGTAATAAAATTATACACATTGACAATGATCTCAAGTTGAGATATAAATACACATGATCCTATATTAAAAAATCCTTTGATACCTAAATCATGTTGTATTACTATTAGAAATCTTGTCTTCATGAAACCCTATACTCGAGATTATCATTTGTGAACATCATGAAAAAAGTCTCAATGCTTATGATCACTAAACACCTTATAGCCATACATCATTTGTGCCATGTCAGATTGATGTATTTAGACCATATTAGATATATTTAATATTAAATTCTTATTATCAGCAATATCTCATTATAACTTGGAACTTCTATAGACTTATGATATAGAAAATAATCCCATGACATTAACTTGTATGTAGTGTATGAAAAAGTAATAAAACAATTATTTTAATAATATATAATTTATAAATAAATCAATAAATGATATAATAATTGAAAAGTATTATTTATGTGCCTTATAGGGAACTGAAAACTTTAAAAACATCTATAACCGACACATAAATAAGAGAGAGTTCTATAATACCTTATTTGAATTGAATCATTATATCCAATGTGTAAGATCATGGTGAGGAAGACATATGATCATCATGTCAAAATAGTTTTATATAACCCTCAAAATTCTAAATCATACCAATCCCCCATTAATGAATACCAAAACACCACACTAAATATTCCAAACCACCATCCTCCTGAGATGAAATAATAGAGAGTAAACTAATAAAAGAGTAACCAAACAAACACAGGATCAGAATCAATTGATTTTTGGAAGATTATTTTTATGGTAATAAATAATACATGAGGGGTGGCTTTGGTCCCCCAGGGTTCATGTAGAACGATATAAAATAGAATAGTTCATATGTTCTATAAAATTTACACATTGGATATAAAATCTCATCACCACACTACAATAGTTATGGGTTTCACCCCAAAGGAATTAAAATGAATGAAAATTTAAAAATCACACAACATTTCCCCTCATATTCCACATAAACTAATTAAAAAACCTTGACCTAATATAAATAATTATGGTCCATGATGTAATGATTAATGCCACATCAGAACATCTTAATTACAAAAAATGATAGGAAGTCCCTAAATCCAACCATGGAACAACACAATATCAATGGTGCAACGACATTCAAACTGGTAGAACGATAAAATCAACACCTCTAGGATCCATAATTCATACTTGATGACCCAAACATAAATACCTAAACTTAATTTCATACAAATTAACCATATAAAATAACTATGTCATTACATAAGGACCACAGTATAAGAAATAAAAAAATTGATGAACCAAGGGTTTAGATCTCAAAAACTACATAGTGCAGCATAAGCACCAAGGTGAAGTGACCCATAGAATGTAATAACCAAAAAAATCATCTTATGGATCCAAAATAAATGATAAATAACATAACCAAACAAACACCGGCATAATATAAAATACCACTTAAACCCACTTCATCACATTGAATTAATCCACCATAAGGAAACATATATCATATAACTCAAATTTTAACTCCAAAAACTCCTCAATCCCTAAAATATCACTTAGATACATCCTACATCCAAATCATGAAATGAAATTGTCTAAATGGTTTGGACCATTACACTTGGATTTTTGGTATATTTTTATTTTATGTAAGAGAGTTCCTTAATATTTGAATATCTAAAGGTGAGTTGATCTTGTTCATTCATTTAATTTTAAGAGGCTATCGAGATCTAAATCCCTTATATGTACAAATTTTCTATTGGTGTATTTTTTGTTTTTGATGTATGGAAATCTGGTATGATTTATTAATTACAATCTATTATATACCCATTAAATTTTACCCTTGACCATTAAGATATAAAAATATAGATTTGAATGCAGAATAATTTGTGGTCACTGGAAGGTATTTGATTATAGATATCGTGTTTAGTTACTTATAATAAAACCTTCTGTCTTGTTTTTTTAATGGTTTTTTAAATTATTGAAAATCCATTTTTATAAGATGAAAAAATTAATTTCTCTACCATAGATAAATTTTCAATATAGACATAAATTTTTCAACTAAAAATGGTTAATTATATAAGGAAACATTATGATGATATTTCGACATAGATGGAGTTATTTTTTTATGTTGTTTTTAATTTTCATAAAACTAATTAGTTACATTTATATTGTATTGAAGTTATTTATAAAGGTGGATAAAAGTTGCTATTATACTAAAGAGTTAAAAGAAAATTTTTTAAAAAAATTGGC
Source organism: Viscum album (assembly GCA_963277665.1). NCBI lineage: Eukaryota > Viridiplantae > Streptophyta > Magnoliopsida > Santalales > Viscaceae > Viscum > Viscum album. The sequence continues at coordinate 1,698,447,110 of OY728137.1, read as the reverse complement.
AATAGTGGATTAGAAGTTACACATAAAAGTTTTAATTTTTTTTTCTATATCAAAATATAGAATGATTAAATTTGAGGGACACTTCCATTAAACTTTGGCTACTGGACATGTGTCGCTTATAAGAAAAATATTCCCATAATTTCTTATAATATTCTTCCATAATCTATAAATTTATATTAAAATGAATTTTTGACATTTTTTGTATATTAATATAATTCTGTTTAAAACATTTATTAGGGGATAATTATTTTAATGGAAAAATCTTTTCCTTTGGTTTTAAACATGAACAAATTTTTTTTAAACACATCTAAATGACACATAATGAATATTTTTTATTTCATCATTGTAATTAAACAATATAATAATAATAAAATTTATAATAAAATTTAATCCCCTTATAGTACATAATAAGATGAAAAACTAGAACATATTTGGTATTTATGATTATTTTTTAATTTATTGTAAATATAGTCTAACATGGAGATTTTGTTATTTGACATCATTTTTTAAATTTATTAATCATATAAATACAAAATAAATGATTGTTCAGGGTTCTTAATGTAAATAGATATACATTATGTATTAGTTCAAGGATGATTGATATGATCTAGGAGGAAATTGTGGATCATATGTAAGGATTTATTGGATAGTATATAGGATAATTAAGGAATTTTCCATTACTATTGTGATAGAAGTATTTGAGTTCCCTATGATAGATAATGTACATAGTTGTGTAATAAATATTCAGATGGATATGTAATATATTCATCTATGAACATAATATGTTTTCCATTTTCTAGAGTTTAAATTTTATGATACATATTATGTAACTCCCAGCATGCAATTATAGATAAGGAAACTTCCACCTTAATTGAGTAGTGAATATGGACAATAAATAAGATTGATGATGAAGGAAATAGAATAATGTATGATTAATTTTATATAATGGTGGGATATGTCAAAATAAAAGCTATCCATATCATATTGAAATAAAATTTATGTGAGATTAACTCTTATACACATAAATTACATGGTTTTGTAACCAAAAAGAACATAAAACTCTTCTGGGGTTAACCCTAAATAAATTTCATAATTCTACCTAAAGAATATCAAATCCTTGCTAAGAATATATCGACATTGATCATAAAAAAACATGATCAAATCCATAAATTTACTATGAACAAAAGATCCAAGCCCCTTCATATAAATCAATTCTTCTACAACATGATTTAGAGAAGAAATTCCTAAAGAAGTATGTAGATGAATTGAGGGAGGTGATCATTTAACACAAAAACTATTTGAACCAAATAAAATGAAATCATGGGAAATTAGAATATGTGAATAATTCTAGGTTTTGAATTTTATAATTATTGTAAAATATATAATATGTTATGGATTTTCTGCAATTAGATTGAGTGGTAAAATTACTTTAACAATAATGGGATACCTTGTGGAAAAGGGCTACCTAATAGAAAGTGTATTAAGATTTCCATTTTGTACATAGATTTCATATAGTAATTGTAATTACATTTTTTAATCTATATTTGTGCTTAATACTTCATATGGTTTCTATTTCTGAATCATTTATCCCTTAATTTTCAAAATGTTGGGAAACTATCCTTACAGCGTGATTATTCCAAAGAAGCTCATTGAAACCTAAATCTTCATTTTGGTTTTGTGATGTGGTAGTGGGGATATTTTGGATTGGTGTGGTGATTTTCTGCTACCATTATCAAATTACATATTTCATTTTAATCCCATCTATTTATTTATACCTCCATTTTCTAAGTAATCTTATCTCAATTATCTTAATTTATGATGAAATTAATGGGATTAAGTAATGACCAGTTAACGGTGTGGTTGGATGGAGTTACCAATTTACACTAGACATAGTATATGCATCATAGTCTATTATAGAGGAGGCGAGATTCAATATATGTAGAAGATTTATGAAAGTGAATAGGATTTTATAATTTCATCTAAGGATGATAATGAATGAATGATATCAAATAAATTGTTAATTTGTTGAAATCAAGACGAAAAGTGTATAGTTTAGTTATTCCTTCCCTGCTGAACATGTGGTACTGTGTTGATAATGTCATGGTTTTGATCCAATACATATGCATCTTTCTTCTATTGTACCCAACCCCAAGAAAAAATGTAATTGGATGAAAACATCATATAATGATAATTATGTCTATTACCACATAACTAATGATTTACCCTATAACCTACTATCATTTTTTATGTCAAAATTCATTAAACATTTTCTTTCTCGCACGCTATATAAAATCTCTATAGTTTTTCCCCAATTTTCTTATAAATCTAAAAATACAAAATATTTATATATAAATGGTTAGGATAATGCGAAAATAGTGTAAATAATTATTATATAGTATTTCCTACTAGTAGATAACCTTACGAATTATAATTCAGAATAGCACCAATTACATCGATAATATTTCAGTGAATAAATTTTAAGAAGTATTTTGAGGGAGATATGTGATTTACTTATTGTTATATAAAAAAACAATAAATATAACATCCACCATTTTAGTCATTTTAATAACATTATATTTTAATTATGTTTTGACATTATGGAATTTTATAAAAATAAATATTTTTAAAGGATATAATAAAATTATTTTTATATTGAATTTTATAATGAAAGGAAAGCCTTGTTCAGAGATCTTATGGGGGACGTGTATAAGCTTAGAAAACAAAAGAACCAATATGTAGAGTACCTCCCTGAATCAAATGAATAAAAGAGTTAGATATAGTAAAAAGAACAATTAGAGGAATAATTCAAACTTATTAACTTTTTTAAAAGACCTCATAAATGATAGGATGGAAGCACTAGAACACTTACTATTCAACCACACTCTACCTCTACAAGAGTTATTCACTAAATGATATATTCTACATGGATTTACTATAGGAGATAAATTAAATTTTGAAAAAAGTTTTATATATTCTTTAGAATTAAAGTACCATATGATAATTCATCATTTAAGGATCACAATAAAAAGCAATACAACTCTCTGTAGTTTTTGAAGAAGAAGACACCACCAAGTTGGGGACAATTGAATAATTGAAGTATGAGATTGACTACATGCCTCTAACTCCAATAATGTAATTATAGAAGGTAATTCAAATGATAAAGAATTCAATATTATCTAATATAATATTATTTTCTTTTCTAAATCACATTTACAATTAATTTTTCTTAAAATAAATTGACCACTAACCCTCACTAATTATAATTTATATACTTGACAGGCCTAGGGATAATCTATGAAACTGATTACAATGAATAAGATGAACCTATAAAGGAAAATACAAATCTACATAGACACATAGAAGAGTTTATAATATGGTTCTAATATTTAATGAATCATCCTAAATATATATAATTATAAGATAATTATATAAATGGGGAATATTATGGAAGAATGATTTATTTTTTAACCATAATCAATATTAAATTACCACTATATTCACCCTGGTTAAAACTATTAGAGAAACATCATTGGGTTAGGAACTAGAAGATGTAACCACATAATTAGTGGGAAAGAAAGGAGAAAATGTACGAATGACCACCCCTACCTCACAAATTGTGAATAAATTTTAAAGGGATACATTCAAAACAATCTAACCAGGGGGGATTCCAGATCAAGTTAAAGGTAAAGATAACCAGATTCATGGATATATGGTTGTTACTACAAGATTTTCCTAATCCCCCATAATTTTAGGGAAAACCACTTGTATTTTTAACCTCGGGGAAATAAAAACCATGTACCCATTTGGGGTTCTATTCCATGATATCTATTCTAATTAAACATTAATATTTATTTTTTATCTTTTTAAAGATACACATGTTCTTATTTTATATTTAGATTTTTAGAAGAACTGGGGTAAAAAATCAGAGATTAAATAAAAAATTCAACTTATTAATTTAAAAAGGTTTTATATATCTTTATAATTTTTTATTTCTAAATTTTTTATGAATAATGAATAATCATTAATGATGTATAATTAGGTGAGTGTTTGGGGATTCTCAACCCAGTTATATTATATTGATTTTTTTTAATTTTTTTTGGGGTGTTTATGTTAATAAATAGAAAATTTGACCATAAATTATTCCTTATCATGTGAAGTTTCATTTCAATTTTTAGTAATTAAATTGTTTATAAATCAATAATTTTATATAATAATTATGAACATTGTTATATAATTTCATTGGTAATAAATTATGTTTGTATAATGGATAAAAATGACCATTACATGAAGTTATCACAATAAATTTTTAATTCCACACCGAAAATTTTTTTGAAAAAATTTTATATATTCATTCATGAAATACGTATCATGAGACTTTCAGGACTTGTGTGAAACTTGAGCATGCTTTGATTATGACTTTTAGATATATAATTCAATGTACATTAATAATATTTGGGGATATCATTCACTGAAAAAGACCATATTAGATCCTTATTTGGGAAGAATCCTTTATATTTAACCCCATAAATACTTAAAACCCATGCATTTACTATTATGAATGTGACATTTAGCTTTGATTAATATTTCAATAACCATGTATTAGTTAATTTAATGTAAAATTTTCATATATGTTTGGGGATAATAATGTGTAAATGGTATATTTTATGAATAAGTTCTTTGTTTTGGGTTGAATATGAGTTAATTTATGAAAGGTTATGATTATTTTGGTCATAATATAGATTTTAGAATATATATTTTTGTCTCCGTAGTACCCTCTAGAAAAAAATTCATATGAATTAATTTTTATAAATAAAAAATACATGAAATATTTATTCTATATATATTTATATGGAGGTAATGTGATGATTCATTGATGAATATTTATATACTTAGTTATGACCACAAAATAATTTAGGGGATGGGTGCTGGGAGTGTTTTATTGAAGTAAATGAGTTGGGTGACATTCAGTTTGTATACGTAATAGATTTTAACATGAATTGTGTATAATGATTGAATTTCCTCATTCTAGCAATAATATTTTAAAATTGTAATCCCACCATACCTAGAACCTAGGAATAATTTTTTGTAACTCGGAATGAGTAGTGAACTAGTATATATCATAAGAGAACATAAGAAGTTGGAAATCCTATGGTAAATAAAATATATTTTGAAAATGAGCATAACACCATTTTAAATGTTCATAGAGTGGTGATGGTAGAATTTAATGCTCAAAAAATTATTTAGTTTCATGTGAAGAAAATTTGCTTAAATAATGGGTGGGATTATATGTGGTAGTGAGATTAACTTATTAAGGAATCAAGATAATTTTAAATAATTGATAAATTAGTCAGTATTTTTTAATTTTTGTAGGTGTTAAAACCCGGTAGGTATATCCTTTTGATAAAATTCGTTGATTTTTTCGTTAAGAAAGAAATTTTTAACTATAGTGTAGTGATAGGATATGAAAGTTATTTATCTTAAACTTTTAATTCAATGATCTAAACCCGAAAAATTTGTTAATAAATAAAAAATTACCATATATTTGTTTTTACATATTTTTTTAACATTATTCTAAAAAATTATCAAAAGGGTTATTTTAATGATTTATTTATTTTATTGAATTAATTAGACATGGAAATACAATTCAATATTAGTCTATACGGTTTTAACATAAATGTAAAAACCTTATACGTGAGTATAGGGATGATACATAGGATCCAATTAGATAACATGCATCATATGTAATAAATTATCATTTAAAGGATATGGAAGTAAATTTTTATTAATATAAGGATTCATGTAGATAAGATCCCTTTAATACATAAGGTATTCACCTTAATATGTTTGATATTCAACCTAATATATAAATTGTTCCTATTTTTTAGATAATATTGTAATGAATCATTATTTATCTCCACATATGCACTGGTACATGATGAAAATGTATTTCTCAATAATGTGGGAAAGTGGACAGTACCATGATTTGAATGAGAATAAAAAAGGGATTATTTATGATCAATTAGGTTGACTAGTGATCTAAGTCAGAATAAAATCCAATTGATTATTATTATATTAATTCTTGTGGGAGATTAACTACAATTCTCGGAATCACACTGGATTAAATGAGACATTACATGTAATTTTTTAGGTATATAAAAAAATTAATATTTCAAAATGTAGAAGGCTATCAAATCATCTCCCAATAAATCCATGATTAACCTCAAAGTAAAAATACTCAACTCTATCAATTCACTGATCAAATTGTTTCCAAGAATATTCACAAACATATTTCCACTATAAAATAATGATAATTACCACATATCAAAAAATTGTGTAGTTGGATTGATGTATTTTATCATTGTTCACCAACACAATTGAAAAAAAAACAAAGGAAATAAAAGCCTATCTATATAGAGAGAAATTAGAAGATGGTAACAAATAGATTGATAAGCCTCTATGAAATGTGTTAATAACATGGGATTAGCTTAGTATTTACAATTTATGAGTTTTATTATAGTAATCCAACCAACATTTAGTGTTATTATGTGTTTTTGTTTCTTCATCCCTCTCACAAATTTTTTTTATCAAGATATCTCTTAATTCCAATGATATTTGGTATATAACCCATGAGTGTGATTGCAAATGATATATTCATGGTTACATGAATCACTATTCAAATTGTATAATGTTTTCATTAAATTTTGATTGTATACTAGGGGGGTTTTGGGTTAGTGTGTCGATCATATGACATTACTATCATGCTACATATTTCATTCCAAACTCTAATAACTCTTTATCCCTCAATTTGTTAGATTATATTCATTTTTAATGGAATATAGGTGATTGAGATGTGAACAATGAAGTATTGGTCTTTTATAGAGTTGATGATATGTCATGGACAAGGTGTCTTCGCTCTTATCTATTATGGGGGATTTGAGACTATATGTTTCTGAGATATTTATAAAAGTAAATAGAATTTTTAAATATCAATAGAGGTTTTTAATTCGTGAATGATATTGATAGATATTTTATTTTGAACAATAAAAATATATATGGTTAATGATGGATAATACAAGAATAATATAGAATTTACCCCCTTCCACGTGAGCATTGTGTTTTACTACATAAATTTAATTTATAATTCTCCCACACCTCTCTAATCTCAAAAATGGATTCGCATTTTCCGTAATAAATCTATAAATACAAAAAAAGATTAATTAGAGGTTAATAATGTGAGTTCATATTTTTATTAATAAAATGATATCCTATGTTCGGCCTAATAGCTTCCCCATAATAATTAATATATAAATTTTGAATAAATTTTTAAAAAATATTATAGGTAATCACATTAAAATAAAATGGTTTTGTTTTTTTAATCAACTATTTTCTCACTAAATCACTCTATTAATTACAGTTGATTGAAAAATATTTCAATAAAAAACAAAGGCCTGAAAAACGTTATATTATAGTATAGATCATTCTATTTAATGTTGTTTCACTTATTTTATTACTATTTAGTTGATTATAAATTGATCATTAATTAAATCAACCTAATAAAATCATTATTTTCATGATATATATGATTGAAAACATTTTATGTTAATGTATAGTTTATAAATATGTCCTCTTAAGGATATAATAATATATTTTATAGTACATATAATCTATTTTCTTCTAATTATTATTACCTATTACAATACATGGTTTATCATAACATGAATTAATAATTTTAAACCTTGTGTGATAAGATTTTATTTCTATTACTGAAAAAATTGTTCCACTGTTTTCAAACCACACTAATCAATTGTATGTAATATATGTATATATTTATTATATTTTTATTTATTAATAAACTACTATTAACATTTTATTATGTTTCTTAGAGAATTTAGAATAATCGATATGTTACATAGTCTATTCAATAAGGTATTTACTATAAAAAACCAACCCGAGTCAACCCATAATGTTATCCAAATTTTCCCACCACAAGGTCAGAAGCATTTAATCGATCAACATGGGTTCTAAATGACCACCTGGTTATCATAGAAGGAGTCTGAGGAATTATTTCCACCTTAATAAACACAAAATAGTAAAAAAAATTGTATCACAAAATATATCAAAAATATATCATACGTAAATACTACAAAGAAATAAATATAACAACCAACAGTGGGATAAAAATGACTAAACTAAAAAAATGAATGACCATAAACACGGAACAAGAAAAAACCCATGGATCTATCACCTCATAAATTTATTTCACCACCATCCCACACAATATAATTGAAGAATTATACAAGAGATTCATCATCTAAATGGAAATATTCACTTTACCTTTATCCTTTAAAAAATAATACAAACACCCATATGAAAAATTATGAGGTGGTCACTAATGATCAATAGTATTCCACTAAGAATATATAAAATATATATCCATGAATATCCCCTTATTCTTATATAAAAATAATTTCAAAAAATATAAAAATCATATATTTTAAATTCATAATTTTCTATTGGTTTTCTTTTAATGAAAATTAAAAATTACCATAAATAAAGAAATTTGGAAAAAAAATTAATCCTTGAGGTGTCTGTATATAATAATATAGGGTTTAGGAATAAATAATCAAATAATTTGGACAATGAAAATATATACTGAACATGAACATAATGTATCCCTAAAACACAAAGGGGACAATCAAAAGACCATGGTGTACACAACCTTGGAAAAAAGTCCACTAGATGAAATCAGTGAAGCATAATTTCTAGGATCCTTTATCCCTAAAAAATTATACCACCTTGACATTCATTGAATAATATAATACTACCCTAGAAATAGATAACTCTACTAGGGATCATATATGTCTAATTTTCCCCCACACCCTATGGTATTCCGGATGTGATATTACAATAAATTACATAAAAGAAAAATAAAATCATGTTTAAAATTAATTGTTTAAGGAAAATCTATTTCATTTCAATGCCCACATTTTCATAACATATTTTTTATTTAGATTTCACACCACTTCCATGATTGGAAAAATACATTTACATAAAAGTCATCATTGAATAATTTTACAAAAACATAATGAGTGTCAAATAGATTTCAATAAAAATCAATTTTTGAAATCATTTCTATAACAATCTAATATAACCCTCACTTATCATGGATTTTACACCATTTTTTCATATATAAATAATTTATATAATCATAAATACATAATGTATTCCAATGTATGCACTAAAGTATTAATATACCTACAAAAAATCGATGAAAAAAAAATTTCCATCATATCCGATGATGGGTGAGAAAAATATGTAGTTATTAAGAGCATTTATCTATAAAGAGATATCTGGGATGGAATGGGAACACCATATTCCACAATTAAATATTGGTGGAACACCCAAAATCACATCTCGGAACATGATCAATCAAGAATCCAAGACATATGGGTGTGTAAGATTAGATCAATATAGGAAGAATTTGTCAATAGAATAAAAAAACCATTATGATTGCAAAAAGCTGGAATAACAACCCCAAATAGATCAGGAAAAATTTTTGTGTTTTGAAAAACTATAAATTCTACCAAAACACAATAGTTCTTCCATCAATAGAATGTTGTCTTCTCCATGGAGACTGTCCAATCCCCATCCTTAAGACCCATTTAGTTATGGTTTGCCCAAAAAATATTCCATGAATATGGTGATGTTGGATAGACATATCTCATTGGGAGACCCCACAAGAATACATTAGATTATCCATTGAAATAGGATAATATTCACTATTTATATTATAATATTCATGTGATTCATTATTCATAAACACCATTTTTATTTTCATTTTATAATTATAAAATCATTTCACATCATGATTATAATCCCTCAAAAAATTCACTATTAAATGGTACTTTTTTTAATGCCTCCTAAAATATAAAATGGTATTTATTTTATTTTAATATTTTGTTTTCAAGTCCCTAATACTATATGTTACAATTAATAATTTTTCTTTTCTCAAAGATTCAAATTGGAATACCACCAAAAAGTGATTTCATGCCAAGACATTCTGGGATTTTTAAACTGGACAAAATCCGAATAAAGTAAATGTAGCGGCCACAATTCAAACCAAAAAATTATGAAAATTTAACTTAGGATATAAGAAATCAAGGGAACATTTCATTCAATAGTGGAAAAATCTAATTCTGTTTTTTGAATGTAGTTCCATGCGGCCCAGGTTGAAGACATAATACTGGGCAACATTCAGCAGCCTCGAAAAACATCCCACAAGGTTAATCATATATCACAAACAAAATATTCATTTTGGATGAAATATAACAGACAGTCAGGGGACATTAATATATTTGTGTTTTTATTCTATGGACCACCCTATGAAGGACATTTTTATACTCTTTTTAAAACACCTCTCAAAGACAGGAATGTGGGCTCAGATATTTTGTCAAGGGTTGAAAAGTCCACTCTTCCTCAACTTTTCACCATGCATTTCCAACCACCATTAATTGAGGAAACATTGATAGATGGGGGAAAACCTCATGGTCCAAAAATTCATATATAAGGTAGTGGTGTTTGTGGATTTATCCATATTGGAGTCATTGTTTCATTGTAATGTAATTCCACCACTTTTGCTTTGTAATGTTCATCCTCAATTGTATGTTGTTTTATTTAATCCATGTTTTTAACAAAAGTTCTTTTCTCATATTATTCTATTCATATCTACCTCACTATAATACTATTTTATCATGGTGTGAATTTATTCACACCAAATATGTTGAAATTATTCACACAATGGTGGAGTGATAATTTTTTTCAATTGTTTTCATTACTTCTACAATTCCTCCCCCATGAGTCTACATCCTGATTCCATTGAAACCAAAGCATAATTAGAGGACAAACCAACATATTGGTTAATCTAACAGAGTATCAAGTGGCTGGATTGGATGTTTATTATCACCATATTAACATCTAATCACTTCTTTTATTGATATTTTTATGTGACGATTTTAATGTTTTTTCGTACTTATGGAATCTGAAGGCCACCTACATCACGTGCTAATGCGAACCTTTACATTTGAGTGCACATAAATTTGATCTTACAAGTGTATAGTAGAATAATATTATGTTTTTTCAATAATAAACCATTAAGTGATTATGTTGTTTATTCATCTTGAATAAAATCATATTGAATATAAGAAATTGAAATCGATAAAAAATAATTTCATCAAATCCACCCCTTGTAATAACCTAGGATCAAACCTTATCATAATTTGAATCCACTTAATTAACATAATTTTTTCATGAGATTATCCAAAATCATAAAAACATTGGCCATAGAATATACAAAATCAATCTAAAAAATGTGTGTTTCTATATGTTTCTTCTCAGGTCTTTGAGGAATTGAGATCCCAAGCAACTATACAATTGACCGCATAACCCTAAAATCTTCGGTAAATTTGGGCAAGAAAAAATCTGGTCTCTATTTCTGGGGAACCATGTAAGTCCTCTCACAACCAATATTATTCTACCCCATTTCTTCTATTCTCATTCAAATTCTCTTAACTTTTCACTTTCTTGTTTTTTTCTTTTGGTGCATGTCGGCCTACTCCTGTGACCAATAAAACCATCTAGTTAGCATAGAAAGTCCTATGGATGGGGAGTGAAGTACACCAAGGTAAATATTACTATTAGATAATAATATTTATAATACTCTAGAGTCAATAATTGAGCCCATTTCAATGTATGTTCTTCAATGAAATCAACTCCTTATCCCGGGTGGGAACAAAAATTGAAATCCAAAAGAGGAAGCCCCAAACATAAGGAATTCAGTTGATGAAACCATGAATGACTACCATACCCTATCCTAGAACAATGTACACTCTTTCATTAGGAAGGATTTTTTAAGATAATCCCATTATTTTTTCAAACCTCATTTCCAAAACCTCCTTCCAATCTTCCTCAAGTTGAAATTGGAAATGACATTCCATCGTGTCAAAGAGTTCAATGACATTTTAGAAACCATGTGGCCACCAATCAACTTGAGTAAGCTAAGATGAGATTATTTCCCTGCTCACATAAGGATATATCAACTAATTGGTTAAAAAATCTGAGATCTATATCAATCAAATTATGGGACGAAATTCAAATAGAATTCAAAAAAAATTACTTTCCCTATCAGAATACAATTTCACTAAAAAAGAGTATCCAAAACATTTTTGACAAATAAGGGGAATCATTTTATAAAACATTTGAATGATTCAATGGCACACTCAATATAGTACCTCACCACAAATATTCAATCCCTAAACAAGTTCCAATTATTTATTAAGTGTTGGGTCAGGGAAACGACAATACATTGACATTATGTGTAATGCAAATTTATAAAACAAAGCCCAAAATGATGCTTATGAGTATCTTGAAAGACATGCAAGACAATACAAAACATGGAGAACATCACCTTTCTATGAGAATCCACCATAATCTATTGAAATTCACACACATAAGGATGAGAAAAGCCTTAGGGATAAACTTTTTTCACTCACTAATAAGGTCGATGAGATAGATCTTATGAAGGTCTGTGACATTAAAACTATTGAACCATTTTGTACAATTTGTTAAAAAAATGACCAGAAGAATGAATACTTCACAACCATCCCAATCATTAAAGATTTTATTTAAGGAGGACCACTATAAGAGGTCAATACTTTGAAATTTCAAATCCAAGATACCAAAACACTTTCAACCCATGGTACAATGACTATCTGTGATATCATTGGAAAGATAACCAACAACCTAGTCAGCCACAAAAACCAAACCCCTAAATTCCAAAAAAAATTCAAAACCATAACTAGTACAAACCAGAACCATTCCAATACCAACACCCTCCTATCAAATCCCAAAAACTTCTTCAATAACCATTCTTACAACCAATGTATCCTCCTAGGACAAAACAACTTGAACATGATCTACTCCATCTGTCACTCTACCAATCCTTGAGCAGTTGTGTAAACAAATGGAGAAAATGACATCACAAGTATCATCCCATTAACATGAACTACACAATATTAATATTTTAATGGAACCCATGCCTACTAAGATGGTACCATTCTCAAAATTAAAGGGATAATCCAATTACACACAAACCTCTCATGAACAACTCAAAGAAGTGACAGTATTAAGAAGTTGAAAATCCATTGAAAACCCTGAACCAACTATCAAATTACAATTAAATGATTTAATACCATATGTCAATGATGAATAGCCACCAATTGATAACGGAAAACTCAATAATAATGTGAAGAAACTATAACCACACTTAACACACAAACAACATGCTCCCTTTCCTCAACGCCTGACTTGGATATCTAAACTAGAATTGAATGAGACTTTGAGGGAAATAACCTCTTAGGTTAAGTTGAAAAATCCACTTCTTGATGAAATACTATCTATTCTGACCTACTCAAATTACCATAAATAGTTGCGCAGTTTTAAAAAGAAAATTTTCACATAAAACCAAGTCCTTTTTGATTTTAATGTGAGTACCACCATTTAAGGGATTATTCCACAAATGCGGAATGATCCAAGAGGTACATACATAAATGTTGAGTAAATAAATAAAAAAATGAAATTCCCTTTGTGCTAAGGGAGCTTGTTTGAACTCTTATGCCATGTATTGTCAATTAGGGATCGAAGAACTCCAACCCACATCTGTCACTCTTCCACTTGCTGATCGTAGTGTTCGAGTTCCTAAGGGAATCTTAAAGAATGTTTTAGTGAATATTGAAAATTTCATTTACCAAGATGACTTCATTTTACTTGGAAATCACCCATGATTAGGATCAATGGAGTAAACTTTAATCACCCTTGGTTGTCCCTTATTTTTTTTAATGAACAATATTATCTATGTCTGAAATGGGATCATGACCATCACCGTTGGAAACATGAGTCTAAACATGAACATGTACAATGAAAAATCTAAAGTTATGGATTATATAGATATCAATGAGTATAATTATATATAAAAAATTTATAGTGAAGTCGAATAATATCAAGGAACTTCTAAAGGGTGTTTAAGTAAAGTGGTCAATTTGTTTTGTTTGAATGAGGAAAATTTGTCTCCTTGGCTTGAATAACATTACAATAACTCAATTGATGATTTTACAGATCCACCAATCTATGATACCATTGGTGAAATAATTAGTATTAAGTCCATACAAAATCATAAAACTGATGTAGCAAATTCAGTGGATAAAAAATATGTTCTGAAGGAACTAATTCTATCAACAAATATAAACAAAGAAACAATGATCAATACAAAGTCCCAACCAATATAGGAAATTAATAAGCAATATAATCTAAAATTTAAGGTCCTACCTTCATCACTCATGTATTCATTTATAGGTGTAAATCGAGCCTTTCATGTTTTCATATATTCCTTTCATGAAGCCAATCATATGATGATGCTTCTGGATGTTCAAAGAAAGCATATAAAAGAAATTGGATGTACCCTTTATGATATTACTTGGATTAAACACTCATTGGAAGTCATAGGATAGTTATTAATTATAAATATAATTCATGCCATCATCCTCAGCGAGGACCCAATCCAATTCTTATAGATGTGTTAGAGAAAAAAATTCATAAGTTGTTGAAATCAGGTATCATCTACCCCATTGTAGAGAGTGAGTGGGTAATCCCAATTCAAGATGTCCCAAAAAAAGATGGAATCACTATGATCACCAGTGAGGATAGTGACCCCCTCCACAAAAAGGTCAATAGTGTATTGAGAGTCTGTATTGATAATAGAATGATCATATATTGTACAAGGAAAGAAAATTTCCCCTGGCACATTTTTTATCAAGTCCTAGAGTGAGTGGCGGGTCATCAATTATATTGCATCATAGAAAGATTCTCATGGTATAATCAAATCATGTCCTATTTAAAGGGTAAATGAAAAACAACCTTCACTTGTCATTTCAATTCATTTTTCTTAATGAAAACACTCTTTGGGTCTTGTAATTCCCATGGTACCATTCAGTAGTGAATGATGGGATTGTTATCAGACATGTTGTGGGATTATTTAGAGGCCTTCATATATGTCTTATCTATCTTTGGGGATACAATTGAGTGATTATATCTGAATATTTAAAGGTTTTTTCAAGATGATATGATAATAATCTCATCCTAAATTTGGAAAAAATCCATTCCTGGTAAAAGAGGGTCTTATTATAGGCCATCTAATATCTGCTAGAGAGATTGTTGCTGATAAAGTTATGTTTGATATCATTCTCCCCCATCCCTATCCTAAAACTGTTAAATAATTTAATTCCTTATTACGACATGTAAGATTATAAAAAATGTTAATTAGGAATTTTAGCACTATTTTTTCATCCACATTGGGCTCTTTTGGTGAAGTATGCTTCATTTTTCTGGATAGAATGCCGTGAGGAATCATTTTCTATACACATGTTAGCTCTAATCTATCAACCTGTCATGAAAGCTCCAAATTGGAATCTTCCATTCGATCTCATGTCTGATGCGATTGACATAACAATTGGAGTAGTATTAGGTCAATGGTGGGAGAAAACTCTATGTGACATTAATTATGAAAGAAAATTCATGAATGATGCTCAAATAAAAAACACCACCACTAAGAAATAGTTTCTTGTTGTTTTCTTTTCTTTATATAAATTCAGGTTCTCTCTCTTTGGATTCCCCATCAATTTCTTCACTATCCATTCATCCCTGAAATTCCTTTTCCAAAATCCAAGATGCCAATGATAGAATGATAAGTTTTATCCTTCTTCATCAAGAGTTTTATTTAACCATTAAGGATAAAATTGTTGTTGAAATTGGAATAGATGATCACCTCTCTAGGATGGAATTAAAATACAACTAACATCCCCTTTCTATTTCTGATTTATTTCCTGATGAGTACCTCTATTTTATGAGTGATTTCCCATGGTATGCTGACATACAAAAACACTTGTTTATGGGTCACAATCCAAACTTTCTATGGACCAAAGCTAAGAAGAGACTACTTTATGATATCAATCAGTATGTTTTTATGATCCTTACCTCTTCAAGTTACGTCGTAATCAAATCATTATGAATTATGTTTTCGAGTCTGGGATAGATTACATTATAAGATTATGTCATTAAGAGGCTTGTGGAGGCCACTTTTTAACAAAAAAACCACATCAAATGTATTCTAAAGTGGTTCCTACAAGCCTAACCTCACTTTGTATTCCTACAAATTCTACTAAGGTTTTCCTCAATGTCAAAAATTAGCATCCCTTACCAAAAAGAATCAAATTCCACTCACTACAATTCTTATAATTATAATAATCGATTATTTGGGAATTAATTTCATTGGACCGTTCCAATATTATAGGGGATACCTCTACATATTCATTATTTTTTATTATATCACGAAATGGGTTGAGGCCATTCCCACCAAGTCTAATGACTATTATGTTGTGATCCTATTTCTAAAAGAGTACATATTTTTCTGATTTGGAATTCCAAGGGATATAATCAATTATCAAGGATCCCATTTTTGCAATGACCCATTACCTTCACTCATGTTTATTTATGGGATTTCTCCTAAATATTCTTTTTCATACAATCCTCGAACCAATGGTCTTTTTATGTTAGAAAATAGGGAGATTATGAAAATTCTTGTAAAATATACCAATCCATCTTGGAATGATTTGTCTGAGAAACATATAAACTCCCTTTAATGATATTTTAAAACAATCAAAACCATCCTCGGTGTAACACCCTGAGATTTTAGGAAAAATATTCATTTTAATTTCATTAATGTCTTGTGTTGTATGCTACAACAAATTAAGCTTGCACAAAACTCATCCTTGTCTTACCTTGAATTACAAGCAAGCACGACCGTTCGCGATAGCGTGTGTTGTACGCAATACCGAGTTTCGCTAAACAATCATATGCTATTAAAATATTATTAAAACTAGCCGTTATGAACAGTAATAACCACTTTTTGAAATTCTGTAAATTTTATTTTTCAAAATGGACTTCATCTATGGATTCGGAATATCGAAATTAGCTTAGGGTGAAATTTTGGTACTTTTTGGATAACTTTCATTTTATGATGAATAGTGAAAATTACTAAATTTTAATTAAAAACAACCTTTTCAATAGAAATAATTAATTGTGATAAATGATTACTTTGATTGGTTTTAAAGTATATTTAGAATATATTTTTACAATTTAGTACAATGTTGGTTATTGGATGTAATTTTACATTTAAACCAGACATAAACAAATGTCAATCTTTTGATAGTTATTATCTCTTAAGAACACGCTATTTGTTTTGACGACGGGAATTAATTTTTAAATTAATTAATGTCACTGATATGTTTTGAATTTGGTAAAATAGACATCATTTTTTAATTCACAATATCAAATATAGCTTAGGCTTAATTTTTGGTATTTTTCTAAAAACATTCATTTTTTGATGAATAGTGAAACCACTAAGTGGTAGTTAAAAAAATGAATTTTTCATAAAACATAATTTTACCGCTTCTGTGAGTGGAATTTAAAAAATCCTAGAGACACGGTTGATGTCAGTAAGTAAAATATGGTTCAATGAGATGAAAATAATTTTTGGCGAATAGTATCTTTTTACTTTTTTTACCACGGTTAAAAGTAAATAGGGTAATTAAGGGTAAAAATGATATTACTATTACCCTAACACATGTCCTAATTCTATTGGATAAGTTTAATTCGACCAAAAACAACCTTAGTAATAAAATATGACCATTTAGGCCCACGTGGATTAGATTAGGACGTTTATTATTAATTTATTCAAAGAAGGGTTAAAATAGTTAAAATCAATGTTTAATAAGTAAATCATTTTTAATATGGGGTTATACATAAGATAAATTCGACTATAAATATTCATTATAAATCTAAATAGATTTCCTACATAATGGTATTTTACTTGTAATTAAATAATGTAATTTATTTATGACACAACGATGACGCAATAATTATCTTATTAATGAAATATTGACATAATTGATGTTATAAATATGCAAATAAATGTAATTTGAGACTTTTTATGATTTAAACTAATTTTCTAGGTTAATATGATATGTTATTATTGATTTAATTGACTTGGTTCGTGATAATAATTCTATTATGATTTTCACAAACATCAATTACTAAATAGTGTCAAAATTGACATAAAATAGTTTTTAAAACAAATATTATATTATTAATTGTTATTTTATTCCTAAAAATATAAGTTTCGGCCAAATGACTTAGATAAGGTTATATATATTAATAAAACAGAACTTGTGGGTCGCATTGATGTATATGGAATGTTTATTAACTCTATAATATAAAAATACAATGTGACATGGTAAATGTCAGTCTAATTAACTAAGAGTTAAAACTAAAAGATAAGGTTAATAAGCAACCTAAACCTGTCTAAATTCTATTGGATGAGAGGATTTCGACCCCTCCCCACCTTATCTTCGAAATAAATCAATTTGGAGCTTTTTAAAACCTAATTTGACTTTATAATAAAATAATAGTTTTAGTTATTCAAAGGTACCCCTCTCCTCCCTTATAAAAGGGAACCTCCTCCCTCTCTTCCTCGCACAAAATTGAGCCTTCAAGCTCGGCCAACCCCAGCCAAATTCTCTTCTCCACTTCCCTAGAAATATCCTAGAGGTTCTGGTCTTCCTCAAATACCACTTTCAGTTCCCTAAAGTGAGATCTCAAAGAGGTGCTTCAAAGAAGAGGTAATTTCCGTTACCGATTATTTCAACTTTATTTCTTCTTCCACTTCTTCTTCTTAGGTTGTTTCATTATGAAGTAATAACATCAGTATCACTCATATACTGATATGTTATTATAATTATGAAACAACCCTATTTAACCATCTATCCATCCTACGAAAAACGAAATCACCGCGCGTGCGTTCGTACGGAATACCGTCTCCACGCCGTGGTGTAATCTATTTTCCACCACCACCTTACTTGGATGGGTATAATGGTGTAAATAATGACTATATATAAATATTATAAATTTATATTGATTCTGAAATAGTATACATACACTCCAATACAATTCCACGATCATAGGAACGATATCATCACTCGTGCGTACGTACGGAATACCGTCTCCATGATGTGATGCGACTCATTCTGCATGATCATAACTTAATAATGATTATATAAATGAATTTAATGAATTAATATGATATATATTACACTAATAACATTCTATAAATGAGGTATCTAAAACCTAAAGAGAAGAATAAGAATTTATTCGACAAAACATGTATAAGAACAAAAAGTAATAAACACCTGAATAACAAGTAGTAATGAAATATTACTAATAATAATCTAAGAATATGACCATATATGATATCATAAAAATAATTATGATTATTTAATAAGTCAATAAAATTATTAAAATCATTATAAAGTAGTTTCGGACACGTACAAAGCATATTGGACCAAAGGTAAGGGAAATATCACAATCTCATTTTTATCCGAGATTGTTTATACTTCGGATGTTACTAGGGTGTATTTTATCATCCACATCCATGTTTCATCAATATGTAATATTATTTCCATCCACCTAAAATTTTTTAAATCCAATTTTACCATTCGATGAGTTTTTAGTAAAAGATATGAAAGGAATATTTTGTCGTTTTTCGTACGAGGTACTTTTTGACTTCTCTGACAAAAGTACGAGTAGAATGCTTTTTCTAACTTATAAGGAAAGAATTGATTTTTAAAACATTATTTCCAAAAATATTCCTTTACAAGTTTTAATGTTTATTTTAAATCAACTTCTTTTAGTTTAAAATTGTTTGACATTTTAAGAAAGGAAAAATGTTTTTGATGTAGAAAGGATATTTTCCTCAAGAATAGTGTTCATGTGTTTTTATCAAAATTATTTTCCATCTATGATAATAAAGGGTTATGTTTCTATCCCTATTATTAGATTTATTTGATTATGTTGTGATGGAATTATTTTTATGAATTCCTTTATCTTATATGAATTGTTTTATGATGTTACGATGTTTAAGATTCCCATTCTTATTACATGGGTTATGCAATGATGTTTGATTTAATATTTTGTGGCACACATAAGAATGGTATCATTATGAGATGGGTGGAACCTATATCTCCCAATAATGAATTGGGTAAAGATTTTATATCTCATGCGATAGACATGGCTGGAAAGGTAGGTTATACCGGTTCAGTGAAACAGGACTGAAACGAGGGTGACTCGGTTCAGAAATGGACTTTGTCCACTAAGATAGTCTTGGCAATTTGTCTTGACTAATAAGAAATGATTCTCTATGATTATGTGTGTATTCCACAAAGATTCATGTTTTAAGTTATGATTATTTGCATTACATTTCACTACTATGATTTATCCCATGTTATCAAATTATGATCACTTTTTCATGTTAAGATTTCCAAAATGTTATGTTCTTATGAATATGATGTGATTGATATTTCTTTTGTTTACCATTTCTGAGCATTTGAAGTCACAATTTTATGTTTTCTTTTCCTAATGATATAATGAAAGGTTTTAGGTAAAAAGGGAAGATATTTATGGGAGATGTTGAAGATCTTTCACCACGATTAGAAGATTTTATTCCGTGTTTCCAAAGACACTAAACTATTACAATCCTTGTGTGTGTGTTTTTGTTATGTACTAAGTATTCCGAAAAAGAAATGTAATGTCCATGTATGTTAAGCTTCGGGACTCTACACTCAGTAAGTCCCCATATTTGATGGTTTATGTGAAAGAATGCCATTTACCTGTTGAAATTGAGGATAAGGTGTTTTGGGAAATCAAAAAAATGAATTTTGTCATTTCTTTGTCCGAAGAATATAGAAAATTAGAACTTAATGAAATTGAGGAACTTAAAATGGATTCTTATGAAAATTCAATAATACAAAAATAATGATTTCAAGGCTATCAATCATGGAATCTCAAATATAAAAAATTTGAATTGGGATTTTTTTTTCTCTTTTATAGTTCAAAACATAATTTACACCATGGAATGTTATGTTACAGATTGTCACACCCCTTAATAATACATCATGTGTACCCCCATGGTTTAGTAGAGATTCAGGATCCCACAAATAGTCATATTTCCATAGTCAATAGTCATAGGTTAAAGACATTCATGAATGATTCAATAAAGAGGAAAAATAGGGTTATTTAGTAGATCCAACCTATGAAATAGAAAAAAATTAATAGATGTTGGGCCCATGTCGGGATAACGTCATTGAAAAAAGAGCTGCATGGGCGGCAACCATTGTTTTCAATTTTCTAATATTAGTGTATCATATTTATTTTTCATGTAGGATTTATAAATAATTTTGATTTAAAAAAAGGTAAATCAAATCTTATTATGATATTACCTTAAATTTATTACATGTTCTTCTATTTTGAGTATGGATGGGAATGAAAGGGGAGCACCATATTCATCTGTGTCGCGTGGGGTGATCCCTGAATAATACCTTACCCAGAAATTTATAAATAAGACAATGTATCATCAGATTATTTTTATTTTTAAGTGTTTATAGGTTAATATATATATATATATATATATATATATATAATGAAAAAATTTAAAAGGAAACATCATAGGTCTTGGGTCAAACACGATCACAACCAGTGAAGCTGTAGGGACTCAAACCTGGAACAAAAGGGAGACTGGGGTACACACTTTCAACTAACCTAGGGATTATAGAGCATCCTTCATCTATAATTATTTAATATATACATATATATGTCTTTTTTATACATACATATATATATATTATTATTTTATATGTGATAATAGTATCAGTCTTTGGTATTCTAAAATAAATAGGTATTTTTTTATCTTAGCATGTTTTTAATTATGGGAACATCTTAGGGTGTCATTGTTTTATACGTTCATTTTGGAGTGACAAGAATATGCTATTAAAGTAAAATAGTTTTATAGGGAAATCAAATATATCCATAACATCCACAATTTTCTACCATCTTCCACTACGAGTCCCTCAGTTTCATGGAGATCATAGAAATTGTTAAGAGCATAATGAACATCAACATCAAAAACTAGGTGAAATTATTCAATGATTATTTTTTAAATTTCTTTTTAGAACTCCTATATTTATTTTCTAACACCATTCTAATTTATTTTTCATCAAATACTGGGGAAAATTATATTTTAATTTGCGGGGTGATGAATGAAAAAAATTGATTACAAATAATTGTTTTGAAAAAAATGTTTGCCTTAATGGAATGAAAATTACATTTTACCATTAAAATGATAAATAATATTTTACAATTTTAAATTGAATATAAAATAATTTATCATACCCACATTCTTATTTTAATCCATTTTTCTTTCATTAGCATATTTTTCAGAAAGTGTGGTTTTCTAAGGTTATATATCATCATTTATATTTTCATCCAAATCAAAAAAATAATCAAAACGCATGTTTGTTGGATAGTTGAGTATTAGTTTTATTTCATGGGGTCCCCCAAATAAATTGGGTAGGTTTGTGGATAATTCTAGTTTTAATATGAGTATTTGAAAAAAATTCTCATAGGGCAATCAAATAACCTAATTTATGGTTTTCGACACATGAGGATCATGACTCCATATTTGTATGTCTTAGAGTTAGTATGCTTATTTCTATATGTGGTAATTTGACATTGTTTTTTATTGATTTAACATGAGATGATCTCTGAGTATGTGGTCTATATATGGATCTCTGTGGTCTTTGGGCCAAGGATTCATTAGCAAAGTCTCACTACATGGGTTGACTATGTTGACTACAATTTCAATTACCATGGTAATATTGAATATATATATATTTATATATAATAAATATTCATATTAATATTTAAATGTGATTCCACCTAGCATATCCGTCATTTCCTCCTTGAATTATGTTGAACCCCCTTGTCTATTGTGATACACAACACATCATCATGGAGATGGATTTGAACAATGGAATGGGATTGGGATTGGGATATTCTTTTTAAAATATAATTTATTGAAACATTTTGATGGTTTACATGATTTTTTGGTATAAGGGTTCTTATTTTTCATTTTGTATTAAATATTTTTTTAAAAGGGTAATATAATTTCATATTTTGGAGGTATATTTTGCTCGGAACTAGAAAAACACAAGTTGGGGGTGTGATTAGAAAATAAAATAGGCTAATATTCACGGCCTATATTATAATATTTATGTGATTCATTATTCATAATCACCATATTTAGTTAATTTTACAATTTGATCATTATTATGCATCATGATTGTAATCCCTCTTAAAATTCACTATTATATGGTACATTTTTAACACCTCCTAAAAAAATAGATTGTATTGATTTGATTTTCATTTTATATTTTTAGGTATATCATAATATTAGTAATAATTAATTCTTTTTTAGTATTTGATTATTCAAATTGGAATAAAACCAAAATGTGCTTTCATACCGAATCATTATGGGTAATGTAAATTGGATAATAGCACAATAAAGAGTCTGTAGCGGCCCCTATCCATGACCCAAAATTCTGAAAATTGAAATTATGATATAAAATATAAATGATACCATTTCATTCAATAGTGTAAAAGATAATTTTGATGTTTTAATGGAGTTACAAGTGTCCCAGGATATAGATGAAATATTGGGCCAAATTCAGTGGCTAAGAAAAACATCCCTCAAATTTAATCATATCTCACAAAAAAATATTAATTTGGGATGAAAGTTTACAAATAGTATTGGAAAATCCATATCTCCATATTTTTCTTCTATTTACCACCTTTATTCGATCATTTTGATTCCTGTTTGGACACAGCTTTTAAAGGCATAAAAGCTGGATCAGATTTTTTTGTCTAGGGTGGAAAAGTCCACTCTCACTCAAATTTCCACCCACCATGGCCTACCAAAATTAATTTAGGCGACATGGAAAGAATGGGGATAGACTAAAGGCTTCCAAAATTACTATTTAAGGCAGTGGTGTGGGAGTATTTATTTATCATGGATTTTTTCTTTTATTGTAATGTTTTGCTGCCTCTTTTCCATTGTAATTTTCTTCCCCAATTTTAATTTGTTTTAATTTATCCTAGTTTATTAATAAAAGATCATATACTCTTATTATTATATTATTCGCTATCTAATATTGATACTATTTATTGAATCTGTGAATTTATTCACGAAAAACCTTGTGAAATAATTCACATAATAGCGGAGTGGTCATTTTATTTTTATATTTTTCATTACTTCTTCAATTTATCCCTCATGGTTCATCTACCAACTTCAAATAAAACCATAGAATCATTGAAGGGATAACCCACTTAAGGAATGATCTAATAGTGTATATATGTGTTGTATTGGATGTTATTTATCACCCCATTAATTTCTAATCACTTCTTTTAATTGAGTTTTTTATTTGATGATTTTAAATCTTCTTCATCCTTGTTGAATTTTAAGGCCACATACATCAAGTTCTAATTTTAATCATTATAATGGAGTGCATATATGTTTGATACTACAAGTGTATAAGTGATTAGTGTTATAGTGTTTTGTATTAAATTAGTATTTGATGATGTTGTTTTTATTTTGTTGAATAAACAAATCTCCAATATAAGAAATTATTGTCAATAAAATATAATTTCTTCAAATCCACCTCTTTTAATAACCTAGGATAAACACTTCTCATTATTTGAATTCACTTATGTCTCATAGTTTTTAATAAACTTATCTAAAATGGACCCAATGTTGGACACTTAATATCCCAAATTAGTCCATTGAATTTCTATGTCAATAGGTTTCTTCTTAGGTCTATGATAAATTGATAACACCAAATACTCCAAAATTAACCAAATAACCCTAAAAACAAGGGTAAATTTCGTCAAGTCCAACATTATTATGAACATTTCATTCAGTGGTCATTGTTTCTTAGGTTATTTGGTACAAGAGGCCAAAAGGATCACCATATTCCCAACCCTGTCCTTTTTTCACTAGAATTCCAAAAAACTATTTTAAGAAACAATGAAGCACCAAATATTCTAAAAATGATAAAATAGTATGCATACCTACTTTCACCTGTATAAGTGTGATATCAAACCAAATTAAATTTCTATAATAGGGAAATTTCTTTTTTAGTTTTTTTAAAAAAAAATAAGTATTCCAAAATTTACTATTTCTATAAGGAGGGAAAATATACTTAAGTAATTTAAAAAAATCTCATAAATTAAATTCATAATCAATAAAGTAAAAAATAGACATTAATATAATAGACGTGAAAAAATTCATTTTTCAAGCTTCATTTGGTTAATTGTTTCATGACAAATTTTCATTTTAGTCATTTTATGTTATTAAAAATATATATAAAATGTTATATAATGTTTTATTTTTATCTTTGAGGGGTATTGTCAGTGTTGATATAAATATTTTCTTATTATAATTTCTTACTAAAATTTAGCCTTTAATCTTAAATAACATATTTATGAAAATTTTAACATCATAAGTGTTAATTAGGTTGTATTTGAAAATGGTTAAAGAGAATAAATTCTAAAAAAAAATTAATGATCCTATTTTTATAATCTGATATGATTTATTTAGTTATATTAGCATTGAATCCTATTACATTAAAACTAAATTTTTGGATTAATTTACTATATATTTTCTAAAATTAGAGTTTTTGCTAAAACATTTTAATAAAATTTCTACTAAAACTGTTTTAGGTTAATTGAAATATGTATATAAAAATAATTGTTATTTAGTTTGGTTGGGTGGTTTTTGAGTTTATTCAGTAAATGAATAATTCAATGCGATTAGTTATTATCATCTCTAAGATTTAAATACACCATCATTTCCTTAACAAAGGTAAAAATAAAGAAGTAAAAAAACTAGTTAAGAGGGTAGAACATGAGATTGAGGGAGTACAATTGATTTATTATCTTATAAAATCATATGTACACTAAAAATTACTAATGATATAGGAATTATGTGTTAAAAAATATTATTTATCACTGATGCATTATTGTAATGGTTTATCTAATATATAGTCCATGATCATCATTATAGACCCTTATAATAATGTGAATCATATGTCATTGAAAGGATTCATTATGGGTGAACATATAATCCCAATCTCAGTTTCCATTTCCTGAAGAAAACTACTTTTATGGTTGAGTGTGGACCTCACAAATTACACCATACCAAAAATAAATTCACCATATGGAAATGTAAAGGTGCCAAACATCATAGTTAACACCACACATGTTTAAATTCAAAAAATATAATAAAATCACACATCAAAATCAAAATCGAATGTGAGATCCTAGAGCAGAACACCCTATGATCTTTATATTATTATCATCATGCAAACCCCATAAATAGAGAATACCCATCGATGTTGACAACATAACTTTGTAGAACCAAGAACATACTGAACAAACGTCCACTAGAAGCCACTCTAACTGAAGTGAGAAGAAAACTAGCCTCAGATCACCCCTTTAGAAAAGAAACTCTAATAAGATGAATGAAATCAGATCATGAGAGGAAAACACCATCACCAAGCCCAACCTGAGACAAACATCATGAGGATTAGTATAGAATGTGATTATTTTTGTTCTATTTAAAGATCAATTCTAGGAGTTGGTTTATCTATCAATATGAGAACATGTTATATACATGGCAACACATTCCAAATGCCATTTTAATAAATTATTATCTTAAATGTATTACCAGAACACTTATGAACAATAAAACATTGTTTATACATGATATGAGAGATATTTAAAAAAAATAATGGAATATATTTTGAGTCTTGTAAAAGAAATATCCCTATTAACATCTCTCATCATACATTTTTATGGACTCCTTTTATGAGGAAATCATCTGTTATTTCCAAAATCATATTAATTAAGTCAATATTAGGGATTATATTGATAATATCAATGAAGAAATAAATGGAATATTTAATATCATTTCTTTAAATTCCAAATATAAATCTAGTATAAGGTGAAATGATCATAGGAATGAAGCCACCAATATTTTAGTAATTGACGTATGTAAACATATTACTAAACAAATTATTTAATATTTGTAATATTGGAATTCCAATACGAATTTTTGTATAGTATTATATCAAAACGTGGAGAAAAAACATATTGAACAATGTCTTAATTATGAGATGTATGGTTATTTAGAGTCTTATTATCCATGATTTGATATGACCATACAAACCAATAAAAATTTTATTTCTACAAGTCATGGGGGTATAAATAATGGTGGCCTTGATCCTTTCCCTAATATTTACAATCCTTCATGTAGTAACAGAAATTTTATATTTTAAGAAGAAAAAACTTTGATTAGGTTAACTTGATTACCCTTTTTTCTCATTCCAGTATAAACATTAATTTCAAAAATCAATATAGGTCAAGTATATATAATTATCTCATTAATATATATGGTATTGTGTTAAAAATTATATAAATAAAATCGATTGTAAAATTATTGAAATTCATTCCAAAAATCATAATTTGGAGATGAAAATGTGTTAAATGGATAAGAAATTAACTAAAAGGGTAAAGGGGGAGCTTCATTGTATATGAAAATCATCCCAAAGGATAATTATGTGGTTGTAAACACAATAAGTTGGTTGAAAACTGATGAATTTTTTTATAAAAAATATATGGATGCCTAATTTGATATTTTTAATGATTATGGAATAAAAATACAAGAATATATTGATGATTAATAATGTACAAAACGAACTTCTAGGAATAAAAATCTACTACATCATGAAAAAAATAGTTAAAATGGAAAATTAAAAAAAAATTGATGATAATAATAGATAATGTGAGTGGGGAAACGGTTACTATAATAAAAAATATATTTACCCAACCCATCACTTCATTTTAGAATAATAAATAATAATAAACCTCTAAATATTTTTTGTCTTGTGTTTCTTAAACAAATTTCTATGAAAATTGTATTTATGTAATAATTGGTTCATGTTCCATCATATTTCAAATTATTGAAACAAAAATCAAACAAAGATGTTTTGATGATATTTCTATAATAAGTCTAACTACAGCGCATAGTTATGTAATTCTAAAAAATAATTACATAAACATCAAGAAACATGTTTTTCCATACCATTCATATAAGTAAATGGTGGTGACATAATTTCATATGAGACCATTGTGGAAATATAACTCCTATTCCAATTATTTGTTCCTAAAATTGGAAATTGGAAATTTTAAACCCATAACTATGATTCTTTAACTAACTAATTAGTCTATTACATATCCCAGTGGGATAGTTATTAGACTACTGGTTGGTGTAGGAACATTTTTCCATCCTATATATTTTAAAAAACCATGAAATATATTGTGATAAGGAGATCCCAATATTTATTGGTATTGCTTTATTAGTTAAACTAAGGTTTTGAATAATGTATCTAATGAAAAATAAATCTCATCTCTTGGTGACTCTAAATTAGTGTTTAACAATTTTAATAAATCTAAATATACACACATGTTGATAACTACTCAATATATGATCAAATTTAGTTTAGGAGGCCTTTTGGAGAACATGAGGAAGAATTTATAGAGATCGTTGAAAAATTTTCTAATGAAAAATAATTCAATATATATTTGTAATCTATGTTTAGCTAGACTTCCATTTAGTTAAACAGGTATTAAAAGACTTTTTACCTCTAAATTATTTTATAAGCCATATATTGAGGAACATAGACGAACCAAAATCCGAAATAATTATCTATGTTCTATAAGTTCCTTTTATAAAGACCAAAACATTTCAAACCCTTTTAAAATTCATATTTTGATTAATAATTTCATAAAATAAATGATCATTATACTAATTTGGAAATATTTAAAATATGATTGGTTGATAGGTGGCTTGAGTGTGTTTAAAACAAACATTTCATAGACCATTGAAACATTAAGGGTATTAGACCTTATTCTTGTATTCATATAATTCCTCTCAAAACAAAAAAAAACCTACAGTACATGGGAAAGTAGACTCAATTAAAACATGAAATTGGTTTTTAGGGAGGAGGTTATCATGTTATAATAATGATAATAGTATTTAAATGATCATAGATATCCCTTAATTTAGTTTACATGAAGTTATTCATTAAATCAGCATTGCTACCATCATTACCAATGAAACTTAGAAGCTTATTTAGGAA
Source organism: Viscum album (assembly GCA_963277665.1). Lineage (NCBI taxonomy): Eukaryota > Viridiplantae > Streptophyta > Magnoliopsida > Santalales > Viscaceae > Viscum > Viscum album. Next base: position 1,698,417,861 of record OY728137.1, on the reverse strand, counting down.
ATAGAAGTAATAATATAGATGGTGTTTATAAAATATTATAATATATACTAATACACTAGTAAAAATAACATTCCAATGACATTTTTAGACAAAATACTAGTGGGGTTGACTGTAAATGGGTTTTATTATTTTCTTGATGGATATTTTAATTATAAAAAATTATTATACCACTTACGAATCAAGAAAAGAATATATTTACATGGAAATTTGAAAAATTTTCCAATCATCTAATTCCATTTTTGACTATGAGGATAGATTACTAAACTCTAAATATTTATGATAGATATTTTTTTGATATGATTAAGATGATCAATGAGGTGTTTATTGATTATTTTCCTATATTTAGAAAATCTTTCGAAAATTATATAGAAAATATATGTCTATTTTGTTTGTGGAATTTTATGAAAAAACATTCATTCAAATTATAAAAGTATTTTTTTATCATCAAGGGTATAGTACATGATCATAAGGATTCCATGACGGGAATTTAGGTAGACACTACTAAATTTGTGGTAATTAATATGTTTACTCCACCGAAAAAAATTGATATTGATGGGTATTTTCTTAGGAATAATGTAGTATAATTTTTTTGATAAAATATTTTTCAACAATAATAAATCCCTTATGTGAGATTCTTTTCAAATGTTAATTTTATATTTGATTATAATTTCCATGAAAAATATAATATTATAAAATTAAAATTATCATTTAACATATAATAAAATATTTCTACATGAAACCCCCTTACGATGTAATCAGTTCTTCTAATGATATGGTTCTAGGGAATGTTTTTTACATAGTGTATTATTCTATACGATTTACTTTTGAAACACAATGGATTTAATCCATAACAAAAAAATCATTATAATATATTTTCATTTCATTGTATATGTTTTGGAGGTTTTTTATTATATCTAAAGAAAATTTATAATATATTTTACAATATTGAATTACATTTTATCTATAATAAGGAAAAAAATTGGCTCATTAGGGCGATAATCCCACATTATTATTTTTTCATAGATATGATGGATAAATTGGGATTGAAATCTTTGTAGTAGTTCATTTTTTTAGAATATCCATCTCTAATAATAATGAACATTGGGGGATAAATTTCAATTCTCTAGATGAAAAATTATATATTTTTATATGAAAATAGTCTCTTTTTTATGAATATTTGGGCAATAAATCTACTTTCTAAGAAATTAGTTGTTTTATTAATAATTTTTTTTTTGAATATTTCATTAAAAATTCTTCCACTTATTTTTTCCATCTATTTAATTAAATTATATATATTGATTTTGTTCTTGGGAGGTGTGTATTAAAGGAAGAAACGAATCCCCTTATTTATTTTTCATAATTCACCATAGATAGGGCCTTGGGAGGGAGAAATTATGTCCACAAAAATCCTTTAATTGACTTTCTTTTGGAAAATATTATTCAAGGATACTAAGAGTTTATTTATTAACTATAGTTAATGTCAAAGTATTGTAAATGTTGGTATGTTTCATGAGTTTCCATCAAAATATATTCTAGTCTTTTAAATAGCTAATTGATGTAATAAAAAATCTTGGGGTTCTTTATATCATATGGGAATTATCATAATCTCATGGGAATGGGTATATATTAGTAATTATGTTTTATGTATAAAAATGGGATGATGTAGTAGATTTACCAAATAATGAGAATAATAGTATGGTAAAATTAATCAATATAAATATCTGTTCGAGGGTTGGGGTACCTAAACACATTATCACTAATAATGGAGCTCACATTAATAACATTAAATTCAAATATTTACTATAGATATACAATTATGATCATTAAAATGGGACAACATATCATCTATAATTAAGTGTATAAGTTAAATTTTATAATTTGTTATTTAATTACATTTAAGAGAAAATAGTGGGGAATTATATATGGTAATTATCATATAAACTATATGGGGCATTATATTTTTGTTGAACTGCATTTAATTCACCATTACTGATGTCCACTTATAGAATTATTTAGACAAAATAATTCCACCTACATGTTGAGTTTAAAAAAAATTCTTTTTAGATGTTAATTCCACAGACGTTGAAATAAAATTTTAATAAAATACCTCTCCCCAAATAATTCAATATATAATTCCATGGGTTTTACCTCAAGTACGTTTAATGATAATTTAGAAAACTATCACTAAATTTTCTATATTTTTGAATGGAAACAAAATTAGGTATTTTAATAGGTTTGAAAAAAAATTATCCATGTAATATAACAAATATACTAAATTAAATGACTTTTTATGCTTTAAAAATCAGCTATGAGTTTTAATTAAAAAGACGTTTGAAACCAACATTCAATGATAGCAATAATTATCTAGTGTTAATCCGCTAGAAATGAATTTATTCCTTATATAATTATATTTTTTAATTATATCCTTCAATGCTCAACCAAATAACTCATGGTGAACATATAAATATACCAAAATCCAATACGAAGTCATTAGTAAGGTTCTTGATCCCCTTATGAATTTTATTCAAAATCTCAATGACCTCTAAGATATTAAACATGTTTATACCCACAATACTCATATAAATACCTCTCCAATGAAGTCTAAAAAATAATAACAATCACATTCCGTTCATAAATAAAACCATAGTTAAGAACAATTTATAAAAAAATATTTCTTTTTAAAAAACAGCAACATAATTCCAAAACACTATTTCTAGAAAATTATAAAAAGATATACTACATAAAAAATACTCCATAAATATTTTCCATGGATCTCTTCTATCATTAATGACATGGGATATTTTATAGTCCTAGAAATCTATTCTCCCATATTCCCGCAAATTTTTCAAACAACAATATTTTTTTTTAAACCTCCAATGTTGTACAATGCTTCATATGATATATGTCATGACTCACTATTATGCCAATCCGATTAGAACCACTAGGTTTTTCCTAATTATACACCCATAACGGAGGGAATATATTTTCAAAATTATTTATCCATTGAATCACCCATCATTATACTCTATTTTCATGTAACCACACATTATAATCAGCTTTGGGTGGATGAAGAAAAAATATCTATTCAACATCATGGGTTAGTATCATTGAACATCTCATCTCGCTAAGATTTTAATTATCTTTGGAATTACTCCAATAATAATTTTTGTTTGATCATATCATTTATTGAATAAATATTTTTGGATAATTTTGTGATTATATCACTTATTAAAATAACATTTCTTTCAATCCATGATGTATTGAAAGTATTAATGTCCATTTGATGTATGAATTTATCTATTTTTGATGGGATTCTTATACAACCATGGTGTATACACTGTTTTTCCTAGGTTCACATGTCAGTAAAAAACCCTATGAAATAGTCATAGTAATGAATTATGGATAATTTGGTATATTCATCTCCCACAGAATCAATTCATAAAATTTAATGAATAAAAATATCATATTAGAAAAGAACAATCCAAAATTCAAAGGGGAACCAATATCTTACAGTGTATATAAATATCTTATGAAGTGAGAAATATAATATGAGGCCTAAACATTTCTTATGAGTAATAAAAATGATATATGAGAGTGGAGAGATCTTTTATGGGTTGTAAAAATACCATATGACCTTGATAGAATTGTACAAAATCATATTTTTTCTGAACAATGTTATCATATTGGTGCTCCAAAATAGCATACATGGGTCAGAAAAAGTCCTAAAATATTTGAATTTTTCAAACAAGTTTGGGGAGAGTTTCATATAAGATTTGGTTTTGGAAAAGTAACATATTATATAAGTATAAAAATATCCCACAATATATTTGAAAATGTATTATGATCCCCTAATAAATACTTATGAGGATATGAAATATCCTAATATAGATAGCATTTTTTAAGGTATAGAATTATATGACAAGAATAATTTTGTTTCAAGGTAGGAATTAATATATTGTAAGATTATTAACATATCCAAAATTATCAATTATTTGGTCAAAAATAATTCCTAAACAATTAACCTAATAATAATTAAAATAGTTACATTATAAGATAATTATAGAAATAATTAAAAATTATAAAAACATAAAATTCAACCACTTTCACAATAATTCCCAAAATATATTTACAAACTAACAATGATGAAATTCCAATGAAAATGAAACAATTGTGGGGATTTTTTTATGAAATAAACATGAAGATTTATGATAAATAAATCTTTATCAATCCTCCATCACCTTATTATTAGGCTCGTGGACAAGTAAAAATAAAATAAAATTAGCAAAGTATTTTTGAAACACATATCCATGAGATCCACTATTTTAACAATACAACACTTAAATGTATCATAACCCATTAATAACCATTATTAAATATTCTCTATATTTTTATTCATTAAATTTCCACCTCACTTATCCCCCCATACACATAAAAAATTTACCGAGCATTAATTTCCAACACAAATATGGGCATTCAATAAAACATTCCTCATCCAAAAACAAATAAGGGTACCCATAGTTTTGATATGTTCATAAATATAAAACAAAATTGTTTATGAAATTCAATTATCATGAGTAATTTTCAGGGATTTTTATAGGATTAATATTGGTACGTTTCATATATAAAAAATAATGTGGTAGAATAAGGCTGTTTTGTATCTTTTTAAATAAGTAATCCATAATCCAGTTTTTACTCAAGGATGGATTAGTTTTTTCTCTTCGTATTAATGAATTGTATCCAAAAATAATGAATAATACATAGATATTATCTAAAATATTATTGTTTTTCAAAATAATTTAATCTACTCATCTTATTTAACATATTATATATTGATTTTGATATTTCAAATTTGTTTAGAATTGATTTTTAAGAGTTGTGAGGATTCATTAATGTTCCAAAAAATCGGTGTGAGTTACCAACATAATTTATAATTTTTATAATTTTTTATCACTAAAATAATTGGATTTATTTACAATTATAGAATATCTAAAAAAATATTTTTATATTTTCATTCTGTTTCTATAATTTTTATCAAAATAATCATCAATAGAAATATTACCATGTTGATCCAAAACATCAATTAAGTATTAAATTATCATCCAAAATGAGTATAAATGAAGTATTAAACCACAATATAATAGTATCTGACAATTGGGTTCAAGTAAATCATTAATTTTTGTGTTATAATGAATTTTGTATAGGGATTATAGGCTTTCAATGTGGTTCCATGATCAGATGTTCAAGAATTTCTTATGGAGAAAAAGGATAATGTATAAAGGTTATTCTTAAATAAAAAGGATATTTTTGAATGGGGTCATAAAAATGATGAATTGACACAATAATTGTCAATATAAGCACATCAAACTCGAAAGTAATAAAAAAAGAAAATTCAGGTTAAAACATGACTTATTTGGTGCTCTAAGTAAGTTAGTTAAATGTAAATAATATTTATAAAGGTTTCAGAATCCTCAATAGAATAAGAGTTTTAAATTAGATAAGGAAATTTGTCATGAGATTGAAATATTTAGATTCATTTTCATGAATTTCCTCAAACTATTAATCATGAAAAAAATCATTTTATAATTCATTTAATTTTGGTTTCATGGGTACAATCTATTAATTAATTGGAGTGGGTTTATAAAATAAAGAAAATGGATTATAAACACACAAAATGCAATAAAAAAGGATCATATTTAAATAAATCAATAATATACATATATATATATAATATCGAACACAAAACTAATTCTAACAAAGGGTGTTGACCCCCCCCCCCCCTCCCACCCATATTTTTTAAAATTACACATTGTAAAATAGTTTATAAGAGAAATAAAAATCAAAATATCATTTAAAAAAGAAAAAAATGCAAAATTATGGTCCAATGTACTGTTTACATATACTCAAATTCTTGAATATGGACCTATTGTATTTTAGAATATTCAAAATTCAATCTAATCAATTCAAGCTAATAAATTAAAAGTAAAGGGTGTATATTTACATTGTTCAATTATCAACAGAATAATAAATTGAATAATATGAGTAATAATGAATGGTCTAGAATATTTGAATGATATTATCCTAGAAAAAACATCATTATAGATTCAAACTGTAGATTTTTACCTCCATATTTTAATTAATTTTGTGTACTATTTTTTGAAGAATGGTTTTTGGGTTTTACCTTTTACAACTTATATATTTTTTAGGTATTGTTTCAAATTTTATCAGACTCCAACATAAATAATTATCAATCTATCCCACCTGCAAATAGATTTTTGTTATATGTTTTTACATAAAAAATTGTTTCTGTCCATGATCTAAATGGAGAAAAAATTAATTTCATACATTAATATATATCGTAAAATCCAAACTGTGGTTTTAATGTCAATGTTAGAACATAAAACATTATCATCTAATATCAAACTCTAATATTCTTATTTTGGATAAACAAACCTCTCTAATATATATTTGATTTAAATTTATTATAAATCATCCTAATTTTTATTGGGGGTGGTGTAGTGTACGAACCTTGGTATGAAATCCATATTTCTTCAAAAGATTTTTCAATGTTCTATTATAGAATTTGATACCTTGATCATTAATAAAAAATTTGATCAATCAAATATGGATTATTTTCCATTCATAAATTTTGTAACAACATTAGGATAATAAAATGTAATTCGAATAAATTTTACTCACATTGAAACAAAATAAAAAATAATAATTATTTAATGGTTTCTAGATTTATTAGGAAAATATTCCATAAAATTCACAAACCATATATTAAATACATAAAAAGAAAAATGATTTTGTTATGTTATCTCATTTACCATAGAAATTTTATGTCTGAAATATGAATTTATAATTTTTGTTTTATCATTCCAAAGAATCTATAAAAATTATGGGATAATATAATATGGAATAAACAACTTACATAGTTTTAATTGAAATCTAATTTGATTTACATAGATCTAATTTTGACATATATTTACAACATATTTGAATTATTAATTTTGGTATGAATATTATAATGATTTGGTAATTATTAATATATCATAAATAATGATCATCCTGTAAGTATTTCATTGAATCACACTCAATATTAGTTAATTTTTTCTTATAAAACCAATGTGTAATTTATTTTTTAGAAAAGTAATTTACAACACAACATAAACAAACTCCAAAATTTTTTATATCATACCATTAATCCATGGGAAATTAATCATTAATAGGTGGATAAATATGATATTTTTTATCCAAATTAGTGGGTAATCTACTCAAATGGTTTGGAATAATATTTTTAATTCATTAAATATCATTTATTTAAATATAAAATTATATTAAAAAATATCCCTAAAAAATATTGCCTTTTCATCATATTTATGCCTTAAAAACATATTGTTGAATGAAAATTGAAAAAAATAAATTTAGCGTCAAAAAAGTAATATAAATATTTTTCGAAGTAATGATGAAATATAACAGCTCTTTATCACTTGTTTTTTTAGATTGAGATTAATATAGAGATATTGATGAATAAAAACTCAGATGATATTTTTTAACTGAAAACTACATCTAACGTCGAAACCACTATCATTGAACATTAATATTAAAGGATAACCTTCTTCTTTGTGGTTAAATAATGAGTGGGTAGTCATATTTTGTTTCAACTATATAAATTATTTTTTGAAAATCTCATCAAAGAGAAAATGTCATTACTTTTTATGAAATATAGGTAATGGAAACTCTAGGTTGATAATGTATTATATCATTATCCTATAAAATATATATCATCAATAGAATGATCTCATATGATTAATTATTTTTTTCATAAAAAATAATAAATAACATTATCCTAATATTTATAAACATGAATTCATTATCATGACAAAATATGACCGAGAAAAATTAGATCATCTACCATAAAGGGGAATTCATTATAATTGAGAACAATATTTTTTCAAAACAACTTTTATGAATAATAACTAGACTTTTCAGGAATCTTTTGAAAGATGATACATATATAGTAAAATCATCAATTAAATCTTTCATACAATTTTCTATAAATTCGAAAAAGAAACATATCATACATAATTGAAATATTATTAAGGAAATATATAAACTAACGGGCATTATAATATTGGATTGATTACCCAAATAATATGTGATTTTTTTTTCTATAGATCTCCATGTTAAATATGAATTTGAATGTTCCCATAAAATCCATTATGAATGCAATAGTGAGTATACCCATTAAATCATTATGAAACCTAGTAAATAAATGATATGGTAAACTGCTCATTTCATAGTATTAAAATTTTATTTTTATAGTCAATTAATATTATATATTTGATTAGATTCTTAATAGGACCACACTACACAATTTATTCTTAGATAATGTAAATACACACTTTTTAGGGTCAAATTTAGTCGGACTCACCTATGGATATCATATTTTGGAAAAATAATTAAAATACATAATTAATTAGCGACATCCTTTTGTAAAACCTTTAATAGTATTGGATTTAATCCCCTTTGAAATATTATTACAATATTGAAATTCTCCTTTAACAAAATTTTATAAAATAATATATAATTTATGATTATAATTAAATAAGATAAATTATATCTTAAGGATATAATGGTTGTTCTATGGATTACAAAAAGTGTTTATATTGGCCTTTTATATTTTCATAATAAATTATTATATGATGCTTCTCATGATTTATATGAATTAATTTGTGAGTTTTTCATGTTTTTTTATCTATAACTCATAGGGGAAATTTCATTGAAACAATAAGGTGTAAGTGACATTAAAAAAATAATTTAAAATTATAATTACTACTGAAATAAATCATAATATAGATTGATATTGGGGATTAATAGGATATATATTTTTATTTTTATAGGTTTTATTTCCCATAGAATGTCTATATTAAAAATAATATGCAATATCCAGACTTTTATCAACATATTTTTCAATTTTAAATCACTCATTATTATTTTGAGATGAAAACTAATAATTGTTTTTAAGAAAAACAAATTTGGTACAAAAATTTATAAGATTGAATAAAATAATAAAAAAAATAAGGAAAGTCATTAATTCATGCAACGTTATATAGAGATGTTCGAACAATTCCTTAAAAATCATCATTTACAAGACATTCAAAAAAATTATCTTCTTACAAAAAAAGACTCATATTTTTATATATATTCATTGATTTCACAAGATCTAGTTGCCACATTTTCATAAATAAAGGGTTTACAATCATTACATTCATTATTTATATTTTATTCAAATGATTCAATATATTTCATATGAAACTAATATTATAATTTAATATAATTTTAATTTTTGGAAATTTAAATTGGTGATTTTTTATTGGGAAATCCAGAACCAATTTAGTTTAAAAAATATATCATGAATAATTGAGAGGATAATAATCTTACATTGGAAAATTCATGGACTGAAAAATATTAAAGGAAATTATTAATCCATTAAATTCATTTAAAAATGTTTTTATATAAAATTTTATGATGGGTTTTGTGGTTTTGAGAAAATTATTCTCAATAATTTTCAATACATGCATAGTAAATATATTATCATCTCTATATAGGACATAAAATTAAATATGGAAAATATTTCTTTTTTTTCAAAATCAAAAAATAATCTATAACTCTACTAAATTGAATGGGAAATAAAATTTGTAGATGTTCCATGATTGATTCTAGAATCCTTTAATTCTCATTACCCTATGATGCATGGAATGGTAGAATTTCATACATATTTAAATTTAGAAAAAAAATAATTTTGAATCATAGAGGTAGCATTCCTCCCTTAAATGACCCTTTCTCTACCTTTGAATTTTTTTTTATGAGAATACATGTAATTTAAAATTTCATATAATGTATTTTTTTCAGCAATGACTCATGGTGTATTAATATTATATTTTTTAAAATCATATTAAAAATTATCTAAATCATTTTCAACAATTGAATTCAGTAATGGGATACACATAATATAGGTTAGTGACATTTTATGGGTCCCTTGATCATTTTGATAATTGTTTTTGTGAAAAAACTTATTATTTGTTTAACTATGTTCAAAAAATGTATCCTAACAATGATAGGTGCATGTTTACTAAATCCATCATCTTCATTATCCAAAACATAATAATTAGTAAGAAAATTCATGTCACAAAAAAAACTAAATAACCCACGTAAATGACACCCAATCTAGCCGTGAAACGAACTAAATGGAATTATAAATCCCCATAGGATAGCATCGAGATCCATGACATAAAAAATGTAAAGAGGGAATGATTTCTTGACATGAGTTACATGTCAATAAAAAAGAATTGAAAATATAAAAATAAAATAGTCTGTATGAAAATCATTACAAAAGAGAAAAATGGACCACAAATCCATAATATAATATACATCCATCAATTTTAGATTTGTGTCCATCATATTAGGTTAAAAATATTCATTTCTTAAAAAATAGACATAATATATAAATATAATTTATATATTCATATTTATGTAAAAAAGGATTCAAAATTTGAGTGTAAATATATAATTCTGTATATGTGTGTTTCAGAAGATATTCGATCATAAATATATAAATAATATATTAAAAAAAAGATAAATTCTTCCTAATAAAATGAGAAACTTTTATATACATATAATTTATTTTATTATTTTCCTAATGAAAATGGCATAATCAAATTCGATAATTAAACAAGAAATAAAAACAAAAAAATCATGAGAAATGCATAGAAGATATTTTGTTTCCATGTTTGAATAAATCTCTTGTGACCTATATATGGGAGACATCATGTGAATTATTTTAATTTTTTACATATTCTCATATTCATAATTTTATTAATATTTACATTTAGTTGAATACTTTTTTAAATTTTTTACTTCTTCCTAAACAATTAATTTAAGGTTTTGTCTTTTATTTATTTGTATGATTAGGTTGGATTAAAATAATTTGGTATGTTGAATGTTATTATGATAATTAAAAACATTTCAATAATGGTTTTAATTATTTATAAACTATTTTAATTTCTCAACATTCAATTTTGTATGTGATCATTGTTAGTATTTCATTGAGCTCTTATTATCAATGTGCATTGATTACTAAATTTTTCTTACTGAAATAAATAGAATACTCATTATGGATTTGGTAAATAATATATTTGACATTAACCATTTAAGTTATTAGTTTTTAGTTTTGTATTAAGTACATAAAATTAATTATTGAAAGAATTATTTTGAAATATTGAAATGTGGAACCACATATCCTGAACAAGTTTATGTTCACTGCTAAATATAGTTCTTCATTTCTTCAAAATGTGAATTATTCCCCATTAAATCCTCTGTCACACATTCATTTCATTTCATTATTCAAACACCACTATTTTCACACTAATTTTAAGATATATATCTCCATATTTAATTACATCATAAAACTATTTTTAATAAATCGAATTCTACTAATAATGAATAAATTAAAATTTTATTTAACATAGAACTCAATTAGAACTCTATTTGAAAGACAACATAGGACAAGTATATTTAATTCTTCAGTAAATTATTTTTTATACAAATATATGATGATTACACTATAAAATTTCTATTGTTTTCCGGAGTACTAAGATTTTTAATAATTGTAATATATAGATTCAAATATTTTTGAAAACATGACTTATTTACGTAAATTTCTGATTCGTAACCATTTAGTGTTATATGTAAAATAACATTCTAAAACACCCACTTGGTGATTTAGAGCCATTTTATCATGAAATTAGTAGGAAACTTAAAAATAGTGTAATAATAGAAGATAGAATGTATCTATGAGTTTAGAAAAATATTTTTCACTACGTTTGGTGATATTTTAGTAAAAATGAAATAAATTATTTAATTATTTATAAAATAATAGGAATTTAAAAATTATTATGACTTATCACCTTATGTTTGAGTTAATAATTTAGTAAATGAAAAAAATTTATTTCTATTTTCGTTTATTTTTTTATTCAAAATACATTAAAAATGAAATGTTTTTTTTTTCAAAATATGCCAAAAATAACCTTATTAAAAAATAGTGTTTTGTTAATCTATATTTATAAATTAAATTATATTACAATTTTAAATTTTCTATTTATTTTTTATCAAGAAAATTATATATAAATTATTTTTCAAAAAATACATTTTTTATAATATTTTTGTTTTGAATTTTATAATAATTTATTTAAGATGTATACATATTTTTATTTAATTAATTATATAATAGTTAGAGATGATAATAGGGTAAAATTGTTAAATGTGTTACACCCCCTAGGATTTCTATTTAAATCGTCCAATTTTTTAGGTGATTAAAAAACTATCATCAAAGGGAAATTGATTTCTCCCAATCTCTTCTAATATGTTTTTTCTTTTCTATTTTAGAACAAATTAAATGATAAAAAATATTAACAACCTCAATATCATGTGTTTTAATCTCAAATTAATCTTGAAAAATATACCCATTAAAGATGAAATTTGTTATGATAATAAAAATCCAATATAATATAGGAAAAATTAAAAAGACCAAAACATGGGAATCCAAAACCTTTGAAAATAATAGAAAAATAAAGCACTTGATATAATTATATGTATCCAATATTGGTAATCAAAAGGTAAAACCATTATTGTAGGAGAATGTGGGTGTTATGGTACATAAAAAACGATGAACTAAAAATGTTGACAAATTTCAAGATCAACAAAAAATAGTATAAATGATCACATAACTTTAGTTTTGAAAGGTTTGATTCATTGAAGAAGTTCTAGGTGAAGTTGTGGAAGAGGATGACTTCAATGGGAGCATGATTGGTGTGATCGTGGGGTGTACCATTGCGGTCGAAGATAAAATAATAAGAATGTTTTTAAATTCAATTTCTAAAAAACGCATATAAAGATGGTTTTTGATAATGAAAGAAAACATATGATCGAACATCTATTTAAATAAGAGTCATAAATCAATAATAAAAATTAATAAAATAAAATATACAAATATTAAACAAATATATATTAAAAATGGAAAAGTTGTAACAAAATAAATTACATAATTAATGAATAAATAATCTTACATTAATGAATGTCAAAAAATGAGTGAAATTAAATAATTAAAATAAATAGATATCAAAAATATTAAATAATGGATAATATTTATTAACTATTTAAAATTTTTTAAAATTAAAAATGAATATATATATATATATATATATGAAAAGGAACATGGTTGAATATTAAATATGTACATTTCAATGATTTTAAAAATATTTAATGTTAATGAATACATAGGTATATTTAAATATTTAAAGTAAATAAATTAGAAAATTATTGAATGAAAAAATATTAAAAATGAATAAATTATAAAAATAGGAAACAATAATTGACACTTGAAGTGAACAAAAATATTAAATAAATAAATGTAAAAAAATAGTCAAATATTATAATTATGTTATCAATAGACTGTAAAAATATTTAACAAATGTTCATGTTTCCATAATTATATATATTATTTAATATATACATATATATTAAAATTTAAATAAAAACATATTCATTGTATAAATTACTTGTACCATATTTAATTTTAATGAATAAATATGTGTAAATAAATATTTAAAATTGATATAATTATAAATATATTAAACATATAAAATTGAAAAAATATTAAATTGAAATATAATTTTTAAATATTTAATATTATGTATGAAGAAATAATATAAAAATGGATACATTATAAAAAAAATATTAAAATTTAATAATTATTATATATCAAATAAAACTATAAAATTTTAATAGAGTTTATAGATTAAAAATATAATATTTGTAAATACATTATGATTGTAAATAAAATTATAAGATGAATATTGGAAATTGAATAAATAATTTAAATATCGTGTGTTTAAGATTCTATATAAAATTGAATTAATTACATTTTTTGCATGTGAAATTAAGGTATCTAAATAACACAAGATTGAAATATGATAAATTGAAAAAAAATAAATTATATAATTTATAATGTATATATATCTATAATAATTATTTGATATTTTTAATTAATATTTATTTTTATTTATAAATGATTTTCACTATATATATGACTTATTTCATGCAGACACATATTATGTAAATAAATCATATTTTTTAGAACATTATATATTGATATATATATATATATATATCTATAATAAAAATATTAATAAAATTATCGATAATTATTCATAAAAATATTTAAAATTTATAAATTATAAAAATATTAAATGATTAAATATTATAATGAATAAATTAGGTAAAATTAAAATGTACTTAACATTATTAATGAATAAATAATATAAAATAAATATTTTTTTTAAAAAATTAAGTGAAATTTAATTAAAAAATGAATACATTTAAAAAATATATTTAAAAAATAAATACGAGTCATTAAATATTAAAATTTTAAAAATTAAAAATGAATATTAAAAATGAAAATGATTACATTTAATAGTTATATAAATTAAAAATATATTAAAACCATTGAATGTTGAAATAAATATAAAAAATATATAAAATTCCCCAACCAATAAATAAATAAATAATAAGAATAAATAAATTAAAAAAATATTAAAAACTGTATTAATTAATTAAAAAATTATAAATAGATAAATTAATATAAATATATATATTAAAAAGTGAAAAATACTGAATATTAAAAAATATTATAAAAAATCATTAAAATGGGAATAATTAAGAAAATAAAATATTATATATTACATATTCATAAATAAAAACCTAAATCAATAAAAATAAAATTTTATTATTTTCTATGTGTGTATATATAAAAATAAAATATTTATATATATGTGACATTACTGTATGAAATTAACGGTACATACATACATTTAGTCAATATTATCAATTAATAATTATATATTTATTTTTGATATATACGTAAAATTGAAGATAAAAATAAAATTTATATTGGGAAATGTTATAAAATGTATATAAATATTAATTTATTCAATATTTTTAATTAATGTTAGATTTTAATTTACTAATAAAAAATTGTACATTAAATATTTGATATATTAAGTGAGAAATCTATCTAAAATTAATAAAAACATTTTTAGGAAATATATATATATTAAATATGATTTTTTATAATATATATTTTTTTTCAAAGAAGATCACATTTTATTGATACAAAAACAAGTATTAATAAGTATCATTATTATCACGACAAGTTTAAAGCGCTGATAAACAAGATCTTTATTAGCACAATGTAAATTTTTTTTAAATGATTCACTTTTGATGACACTTTTTTAGCACAGATAAATATAACTTTTATCATGGATATTTGCTAGAGCTGATAAAACCACCCTTTTATCAGCAATATTTCTTATCTCTAATAATGGTTGTCACTCAATATTTCTGATTTTATAGTAGTGAATATTCATGGATTAAAAGAAATTAAGATAAGGTGATTTTTTCAATTTAATAGTTGTCATGTTTTGAGTGTGATCATAGAGTATGAGCTTATCAAATAGAAAATGATTTCATTTTTATAGAAATAATATAATACCTTAATGAAATATTCAGTTTTACCATCTTCCAACATTTGAATTAGAATGAAACAAGGTGTACGAGTTTCCTGTTGTCCCTAGTTGTGGGTAAATCCTCATACTAGGCCATTTCATTAAGAGTGATGGTCAACATTGATAACTGTAGAAAAATATAAGTCATTTCTAGATTGGATCATCATTATAGAAAAAGAGTTGAGTAAATCAAGGTTACAATTCCTAGATGTTGGGGCATCACTCAATAGTTCATGATGCCACATGTCAATGCAGTTGGTAAGTTAAATAGATACCTTGAAACTCTTTTAGTAGTGGCACATCCTTATATTTTCACTGTATAGAGAGGTCTTATGGATCATTTCCTGTAGAATAGTCATGTGACTTTGTATTATGAATCTATTACTGAGGACTATTACTGTTTGACAAAATAGTGGATAACATATAATGGATTAGGTAATTGGTAATTTTTTAATGATATTTGAGATAATTTATTAACTAATATATATATTTTTGTAGATAAAATTATATCTACTACTAGGAACTCTAAAAAATTATTTCGGACAATGATATTGTCTTAACCATCAACAATTTCCAAGACCAGTACATACAATTTCATAATGTATTGAATATTTAACATTATGTGATAGAGTCCCCAATACTCAATGAGCCACCTCAAGAAATGATGCTGAGTAAGTCTCTTACAGTAGTATCATGTTATGAACTATTTTAATTTTATATCACGGTGCTATCATAAATGTTCAATGTGTTGGTAAAACAAAACCCATACATAGATAATGTCATATGATATATCATCTCAATGATGTTTGTGACGTGAATGTAAAGCAATAAATTAATAAGATGATGATTATATTGAACATTTGTTAATTGAAATATGTTTTTTGATCTTTCAATTCTCTCTTTGTAATATAAAAATATCAAAAATACTTTAGTTTCATTTAGGTCCACAAAACAAGAAAATATGGAGAAAAAAAATCATTACCTTTTGAGTAATCTTCTAAAAATTGATAATAACTAAAATAAAAATTAATCTATATTTGTTCTAGTTAATAATTTGATTGAAATAATTTTAAAAGGAATGTGGTATGAGTGAATCCAAATTCATATTCACCATGATATTCAATGAAATGATTATAACCATCATATATGTGGGTATTTTATTCCCATGTCATTAGATAAGTCTAAGTAAGATAAAATTAAATAAAATGATGGAAATACCCGGAATTCTTATGGAATGATTTTTAAATACATGTAAATTTTACAAGTCCGTCAAAAATTGACAACACGTGATTCTGAGGCACTGTGTGCCCAACATCAATTTTTGATGTTTTTTGGGTATGTTCAGTAAATATTCGAGTGTAATATTATAACATTTGAGCCAGTGCTCAAAAATAAAATCTGAGGGCACCGATGAACATGCAGCATCGATATTCTCTTAAGGAGACCATCACATCAACAATAGTGAGTTAAGAAATGAATATAGTATTTGGGTTTTACGTGGAATAATAAAATAAAATAAGTCCATGTCTTATATTATTTTACTTGATAAAACCTTCTCATGGAATTCTGTGGTGGGGGGAACCACACCTTATCCTCTAATGGGAGGTTATGGTGGTGTAGCCCAATCAAACTCATCCTCCCATGATAGGATAAAAGATGTGGGGACCACCTAGGCTTTTAACCCCTTGAAACTCTCCATTATGTGGGGAGAACCCTTGACCTCCACACTTTATGGTGACAAATCCATACAATTAAATATTTTGAATCTTTTAGAATTTTTGAGGGAATGGAAATTTCATTTGGGTGGAGCTTGGAAAAAGTATTTCTTGGGGAGAAAAATAATTCTCCAATGAACAACACTTATTCTGCTAACGAAGAACGGTCTTTAACCAGATAAAGGGAGGAAGTGCCATCCTTGAAGAACGCCAACGACATCATCTTTGACTTCTTCATCTATATTCTCGACATGAACAAAACAACATCTTCCTTTTCGCAGCTTCATCAACGAACAAAGAATACAATAGAGGGGTTTGAACATGTTTCATTTTTAATTATTTGTTTTCCTTCATGGATTATAATTCGAATCCACTTGATATCACCCTAACGCGGAGGGCATGAGCTGAACAAACATAACCTGACCCCTCTGCCTTCATTTTGTAATTTGAATCTAAAGGAGTAATGATTCTAGGATGAATGTTACACATCAACAATGGTTTCATATTGAATGAGGCGTCCTGAGGAGTGCACGACCGCTTCTGTAAAGAAAATCGGGCCACCAAAACTCGTCTGGTGACCCGAGGAAGGTTCATTGGTGGTCAGAACCGGTGAACGACACCAATGGAACGAAGGCAGGGTGGTCGGAAAACTAGCCATCCACATGGAAAAAAATGGTGTAACCACACCACCAGAGGAGAAGAAGTCGCCCCTTGCAATGGAGGTGCAGCGGCGGCTGGCGCATGGCCGACCGTGAATGAAACTAGCATCTCAAGGCACCAGGTCGACTAGGAAGTCAAGGCACAACAGCGTTGAATGGTGGAGCATAAGAAGTGGTGGCCCCAGTCCACGATGGTGCAATAGTAGCCACTACATGGACGGACTTGAGGAAGATCAACAACCCAAGCCGCCGGGTCACCAGAGGAGGCACGACGCAACCGGTGCCGCTCTAGAGTCAATTGGCCACTCAATAAGCCGGGAGGAGTGTAACCCACCACGAGTCCCGCGTGACGTGGACTCGCACCACCTGGTGCCGGTTTATCTCCCATCTGAATGGAATAGACGTTCGGGATTACGAGGGGGTGCACGACATTTCCCCTTGACGTTGCTAGCCTAGAACCCATGGGCCTCGGGCCACAGGGCCACCCCCGCGGACCGGGACGGATTTGCGGACCTGGTGAGACCCCAATCCATACATGTTTGACCCGATTTAACCTTTTCACCCATAACATGGGCTACATGTTTCCGATTGACGAACCTTTGTGGCGACGGAAATCCTGGAGCGAAATAGTTCTTTTGGAAAACCCCACTTCAGGTTTGGCCACATTTGTTGTATGTTCAGGTTATATTGAACCTAAATCCAACGGGGCCCTCGGAATAGAAATGCCAATAACTTTCTGACCGGTCGTCCGATTGATGCACCGTCTATCGCTTTGCGTTCCTTTTGATGAGACAAAACACTAAGATACTTCTATGTGGGACTTCATGACATTTGGAGTATCGACCTGTAGCTAATGGAGTGGACCCTCCTGGAGATGAACGAATGGAGTACAGAGTATGAAGACCTTGTACCTGCATGAGCCCTGATGACTGCTTGACCGATTTGACTTTAAGGGATTCGACTAGCCCAGTGGGAAGCACCTGGTTGTGACGGCAGACCCACAGTGGAGGAACACCTGGTAGTCGGCGGCAGACCTGTGGTACTCGATATGAGGAGTACGTCTGAATGCTATTTGGTGGTGCGCCTGATAGTTTGCAGAAGACCCACAGTGGGGAGTCCCTCTGTGTGAACATGGCAGACCCACGTCAACCGACAGGAGGAGTACCTCAGTAGTCCAAGGTTAGTGGGAAGTGCATGGTTGTGGTGGCAGACCAACTGTACACGACAGAGGAGTAGTTCTCCAGCAGTCCTTGTTTCAACAATGTGAATAAAAATCCTGGCTGTGCTGAATCAGTAACATTCGTTTTTACCTCATGATTGAGATGGATTTCATGATAAATTTGGTATATATATGGGCATATACCTAAGTGAGGTTATCTATTGATTTCATAGATTTTTGTTTATCTTTGTTGGATTTTGTGAGACAATGAGGGTCTCAGGGTCCTTACTGAGTATCTTTATACTCACCCCTACACGGTCTTAGCCCGCACCTCGTTGTGTTGGTTGCAGACGACGGACAACGCTGACCAAGGAATAGTAGACAAGGACTAGATGGTACCCAGAGGTGGACCACTGGGCGTGACGGTACATGGGGGAGACAGACGGATGTTGAGTGTTATGTAGGCTATTTATACCTACCCTTCAGGTAGGATCCATGGCGAGCGATCCTGGAGCTTCACTACACCTTTCACTTGTTTTTTCCCTTTTCAGTTGTACATGTACATTACAGTTGGGCTTTCATTTCTGGACCCATTACATTTCAGCACTCATTTTTTTATACAGTTTTACTTTGTGTTTTGCTTCGAGGTTATACTCTATTGTGTGTGTTTATAATTTATAAAGGCAATTACTTACTAGTTTTTGGGATTTACAACTTTGGTGCTAGTCGTCAGCCTCTTGCCTATGGAAGGAGGGCATGAGGTAGTCATGGCACAGGTCCCGAGGATGGGTCATGACAAATTTTTATCGGTAGGGGTCAGTTCTACTACCTAACATAAGGATTTTATCGATCCTTTTTGTGAGTCAATAGTGTTAAGAGTATTGAGTGTGGTTTTTAGTTCATTTGTTCCGGTTTTCGTACGGCAGCCGACGTATCCATAAACCATTACCCTGACTACTGATTTCTGACTATGTGCATGAAAACACTTATTCTGTGTGTGTGTTTTAATTAATTTCATTTATGTCATCTCATCCAGGTAATCTCGCTAGGTATAAATCTTTTGACCGTGTAACATTTGTGTCTTCTAGGATGACTCCCCACGGACGACGAGTTAGCGACCTAATATTTGTTCGTGTACATATCCCACCGAGTGAAGAGGCCACAGTGAAGGGTCCTTTACCAGAGGAGGCAGCATCGGTACCACTCCCTATTGGGACACCGATGCCACAAGCCCCTTCAATAGACGATACATGCCTCTTGAGCACGTTTTATGAGTTTCAGTGCAAGAGGCCCCCCAGGATCAGGGAGGAGATGGACCTGCAGGCAGCTGATGATTGGATAGAGGTTGTGGTGAGAGTCTTCGGACTAGTAGGGACACCATCAGACATTATGGCGATCCTTGTCGTGAGTCTCCTTCAGGTATCATCATGCAGATGGTGGAGCCTAGGGCTCCCGGTGCATGATGAGATGACGCTTCTCTGGGATGACTCTGAGAGCCTATTTTGGTTGGTGTTTTCCACATCCCCCATACGACCGGTGCACATATAAGAGCTATTGAATCTAAAGAAGGGTAACATGAATATATATTAGTACACAGTGAGGTTCACAGACCTCTTTCACTACTCCACTGATATGGTACGTGACCCATTCTTAAGGGCCTGGACCATCGATCGGGGAGTCAGGCAAGAGATCGGGGCATTAATGATCTCCCTCTGCATCCTGATGTAAGAAGGGGAGTTGGTGAGATCCTTCATGGTGGAAACATTCTTTTCTAAGAAGTCCCCAGTAGTGATACCTTCCACTAGTCAACATGCATAAGAGTCTTCTACAGTTGGAAGTAGAAAGATTTCACAGTGGTCAAAGAGGACCAGGCCAACAGGTGAATGATCGCACGACTCAGGATCAGTTGTGTGGGGAACCCGAAGTAGAGATAGACTTACCAGGAGTGGGTAGTGTTACACATGCGGTGAGCATGGTCACATGGCTCGTGACTGTACGCCCTTCCATACTAATGATCAGCTGATTGTTGAGGGACTAACTAGGAAGATGAAGAGATTTGATCAAGGTGGTACGCAGGGAGTAGGCGGGTGTGGAAGAGGAGCTGGCCTTGCCGCTGGCAATGGACAACATTTCATGGTGTTACCATCACCACCACCAGGAGGTCTACACCGACCGTAGGGAGGAGGTGGATAGGGGAG
This sequence comes from Viscum album, assembly GCA_963277665.1. Classification (NCBI taxonomy): domain Eukaryota; kingdom Viridiplantae; phylum Streptophyta; class Magnoliopsida; order Santalales; family Viscaceae; genus Viscum; species Viscum album. The sequence goes on along the minus strand of OY728137.1, from coordinate 1,698,396,507 downwards.
AGCTTAGCTTCACAGAGTTGAGGCCTATGATCATGGCACTCCAGAGATGATTCGAGGTATAATATATTTCTACTCTACCATAGCTGATGTTATGATAGACACGGGTGCCAGTCACTCTTTCATTACCACTGACCATGTTCGGAGCTCGTCGATTATGACAAATCCATTGGCTCGATCATTACAGCTAGAGAATCATATGGGACTAAACTCGACGATTATGAACTGGTGCTGGTATTTTTATCTTACTCTAGGAGGCGAGAGATTCGACTGAGATATCCTCATAGTGGGGTCGAGGCCTTATGATGTCATCTTGGGTATGTACTTGTTATCTACAGTCCATGCTTAGATTGACTGTATTTGGCACAATGTGCAGTGTGTCCACACAGATTGGACTAGGTTTACCATCACCAGAGAGAGTGGAGCCTTTGAAACACATGACAGACCTACTCGGAGGAGGGTGCAGCCGAGCACTCATAAGATGGCTTGCCTTACCCTCAGAGTTATTGATGTGGAGATTTTGACTTATCCTATAGTGGTAGACTAATACACAGATGTTTTTCCAGATGATGTCCCAGGTCTAACTCCTCATATAGAGGTGGAATTATACATTGACATGTACCCCAGGAAAACATCGATATCTACTCTAGAATATCAGATGGCTTCCGCTAAGCTTCGTGATCAATGGGTACAGCTGGAGGACTTGCAGGGGAAGGGATTCATCCCGCCCAGTGTTTCTCCCTAAGCAGCCCCGATTCTGTTCTCCAAGAAGGCGAATGGGAGCATGAGGCATTGTGTTGACTCCCATCTCATGAACCAGGTGACCATATAGAACATGTACCCACATCCAAGGATTTACAATCTCTTTGATTAGTAGAAGGGAGAAAAGTTGTTCTCAAAGATAGTCCTAAAATTAGGTAATCACGAGATCAAAGTTCGATATGAGGATGTGAAGAAGATGGCCTTCAGGTGTAGGTACGACCACTACGAGTTCTTGGTAACTCTATTTGGGGTAACAAATTCTCTACCAGTGTTCATGGGACTCATGAAGAAGATCTTCCAGCCATACCTCGATCACATTATCGTATTACTCATTGAATACATTCTAATATACCTGACTTCTTAGGAAGATCATGGCTACCATATGTGGGTAGTACTGGACACACTTTGATAGAACCAGCTTTACGGAAATATCTCATAGTTCTAGTTTTGGATATGAGAGCTTCACTTTTTGGGACATGTCATCTCGGAGGCTGGAGTTGCAGTGGATCCAATGAAGATCGAGGTGGTACTTTCTTGGGATCACCCAAGAGTGTTATCTCTGTACAAAGGTTTTTGGGTTTGGATGGTTACTAAAGGAGGTTCATACTAGAATTCTTTTGAGTTGCAGCCCCAATATCATCCCTGAAGAAGAAGGGGAAACACTTCGTTTGGTTGGAGAGATTCATGTAGATATTTCAAAAGTAGAGGTAGAGGCTGACTATTGCCCTCATATTGAGGCATCTAGATGAATGCGTAAGGTACGTAGTCTACTGCGACACATCAGAGACCAGACTCGGGTGTGTCCTGATGCAAGAACAAGTTGTTATCGCTTATGGTTCTCATTAGCTGATATAGTATGAGAATAACTACGCTACACATGACCTGGAGTTAGAAGTATTGGTATTTTCCTTGAAGACATGGCGACACTATATTTTGGTTGATCATTTTACCGTATACTATGATCACAAGAGTCTCAGGTGTATCTTCTCTCAGAAATACCTAAACATGAGACAACGACGTTGGCTTCAGTTCTTCTAGGACTTTGACATAGAGATAGGTTGTAATCATGGGAAGGGGAATGTTGTTGTAGATGCACTCAACAGGGGAACTGGTATATCGTATCTAGTTGAGGCGACAGAGCAGCTACCTACATTAAAGACATTCTTTGTGGATAGAGATGGAGCAACCTTTCTATAGTCTCGTACAGTCACTCCCCCATTTCATCTGTATATTGGGGAGGCGAAACTTGGAGACACTGACTGTGAGACATGATGTGCTCAGATATCCATAGGGCAGGCACCTGATGGATTTTATAAAGGTGGGGAGCACGTCATCCTCTTCAGAAGACGTACAATGATACCAGTGTCACTTTTGGAGGAAGTGTTGAAGGAGTTACACACATATCCTTTAGCGGTACATCTATGAGTGGAGAAGATGTCCCTAGACCTTCGACAACAACACTGGTGGCTAGGTATAAATAAAGTAGTATCTGAGTTTGTCTCACAATGCCTCACTTGACAGCATGTGAAGGTGGAGCATCAGGTACCAGAAGGCTTGGTTCGGCCCATAAAGGTCCCAAAGTGGAAGTGGGATGATATATCCATGGACTTCATGATGAGTCATCCACATACATCCAGTAGTCATGACTCGATTTGGGTAATCGTAGAACGACTCATATTGTCGGCCCGCTTCCTACCGATCAGAGAGCAGTGTTTAGTAGAGTGATTGGGACGCCTCTATCTGCATGATATTGTGCGGATACATGGAGTACCTTCATCTATTTTCTTCGATCGTGACACACACTTTACTTCCAGTCTATGGAAGGGGTTCAAGGAGGCTTTCGGGATGCAGCTTCATTTCAGCACCGCCTTCTATTCTCAGACAGATAGTCAGACCAAGCTGACCATTCAGACCCTCGAAGACATGCTACGTGCTTATGTCCTCGACTTTGGTCACAGCTGGGAGGATCATATAACTTTAGTGGAGTTTTCATATAAAAACAGCTATCACCCCATCATCGTGATGACACCTTTTGTGGCCTTGTAAGGTTGAACTTGCAGATCACAATTGTGCTGGACAGGCCCAGGGGATTCATCACTAGTGGGACCAGAGACATTACGAGCTACCACATAGAATGTGCATATCATCGAAGAGCAGATGAAGACTGCACAGAGCTCGCAGAAGTCATATGCTGATAAAGTATAGAGACCTCTAGAGTTTGAGGATGGTGACCACGTGTTTTAACAGGTCTCACCTCAATGAGGTCTACAGATATTTGGCCTAGGCAACAAGTTATATCAAATATTCATTGGACCTTTCCAGGTTCACAGCAAAGGTGGTGAGGTGGCCTACTTCTTAGAACTTCCACCTCAGTTGCATAGGGTGCATGACTTCTTCTATTTATCTCAACCGATGAGATAAATTCATGACCCAAATCACATCATTGACCATGGGGATTCGGACACTGATGATGGGGTGACGTTTACAGAGGTTCTAGTATAGATTGAGGATCGACCTAAGCAGGTCATATGTGGGTGTTCCATATCTCTGGTGCGTGTTTTCTGGAAGCACGAGAACCTTTAAGAGAGAACATGGGAGCGGGAGGCATAGATGGGTGCTCAGTACCACCATTAAAATGGTAATATAATATAATTTAAAATTATAGATTATTAAAACACTTCAATATTATCAATTAATAATTAAATACTAATTTTTGATATATAAGTAAAATTGATGAATAAAATGATATTTATATAAGGAAATGTTATAAAATTTATATAAATATTAATTTATAAAAAAATTGATTAATAATATATTTTAATTTACTAATAAAGAAATTATACATGAAATAGTATATATATTAAGTGAAAAATATATCTAAAATTATGAAAAACATATTAATGAAATATATATATCCATATTAAATATGATTATTAATAATATATATTTTTTTCCTAGAATATCACATTTTATTAATACAAAAACAAGTATTAATAAGTATCATTATTTTCACAAAAAGTTTAAAGTGCTGATAAACCTGATCTTTATTAGCGCAGAGTAAATTTTTTAATAAATGTTTCACTTTTGATGACATTTTTTTTAGCAAAGATAAAGATATCATTTATCTTGGATTTTAGGTAGAGATGATAAAACCAAACTTTTATCAGCACAATTTCTTATCGATAATAATTGTTTCCACTCAATATTTCTGATTTTATAGTAGTGAATATTCATAGATTAAATGATATGAAGAAAAAATGATTTTTTTCTATTTAATAATTGTCATTTTTTGAGTGTGATCTCTTTGTATGAGCTTATCATTTAGACAATGATTTCATTATTCTAGAAATAATATAATCCCTCAATGAAAGATTCAGTTATTACATCTTCTCACATTTGAATTTTAATGAAACAGGGAGTACCCGTTTCCTGTTGTCCCTAGTCCTGGGTAAATCTTTATACTGGTCCATTTGGTTAGGAGTGATGGGTCAAAATTGATAACTGTAGAGAAATATAACTCATTACTAGATTGGGTCATCTTTATAGGAAAAGAGTTGAGTAAACCATGGTTACAATTCCTAGATGTTTGTACATCACTCAATAGTTCATGGATCCACATTTCTATGCAGTTGGTAAGTCAAATTGATTCCTTGAAACTCTCTTTGTAGTTTCATATCCTTATATTTGACTATATGTAGAGTTCTTATGAATCCTTTCCTGTAGAATAGTTGTGTTACTTCGTATTATGAATTTATTATTGAAGACTATTAGTGTTTTCCACAGTAGGGGATATCATCTAATAGACTAGGTAACTGGTAATTTTTAATTGATAATTGAGATAATTTATTAAATAATATTTATATTTTTGTAGATAAAATAGAATGTAATACTATAAATTCTCAAAAATTATTTTTGACAATGAAATTGTCATAACCATCAGCAATTTCTATGACCAGTACATAAAATTTCATAATGTACTGAAATATTGAAAATTATATGATAGAGTCCCCAATACATATTCATCCACCTCATGAAATGATGTTGGGAAAGTCTCTTATAGTAGGATCATGTTATGACCCATTTTATTTTTATATCACAATGTTATCATTAATGGTGGGGACCAACTGGGCCATTAACCCCTGGAAACTCTCCATTATGTGGGGTAACCCTAGATCTCACCACTTTATGGTGAAAAATCTACCAAATTAATTATATTGAATGTTTTTGAATTTTTGAGCTAATAATTAAATAATGGATTAGGATAATCCATTATTTTTTAGGGGTTGGTATTTTCATTTGGGTAGAGCTTGGAAAAGGAGAGCTTGGGGAGAAAAAGAATTATCTAATGAAGAAAACTTCATCCACTAAAAAAGAACAATCTTCAACCGGAAAAAGGGAGGAAGCGTTGTCCTTGAAGATCGCTGACGACGTCATCCTCAACTTCTTCATCTACTTTCCTAATGTCAACGAAACGGCGTCCGCCTTTCTGTGACTTCGTTAATGAACAACGAATCGAAGGTACTAGTTTGAACATGTTTCTTTTCTAGTTACTCATTTTCCATCGTGGATAATAATTCGAAGCCATTTGATATAACCCTAACGCGGAGGGCACGAGCTGAACAAACACTGCTTGACCCCTCCGCCTTCTTTGTGTAATTTGACGTTGAATGCAGCATAAGACCAGGATAAGAGTTACTCATAAAAAATGGTTTTGGATTGAAGGAGGTGTCCTTAGGAGTGAGTGAATCCTTCTAGAATAAGAATCAGGCCACCGAAAATAGTCTGGGGACCCAGGGAATATTCGTCGGTGGTTGGAACCAGTGAATGAAACAAATGGAATGAAGGAAGGGTGGTCGGAAAACCGTCCAAATGCGTGGACAATAGTCATGAAACCATGCCACTAGAGGAGAATCCATTTCCCCTAGGCATAACGGTGCAGTGGCGGACAACCCAAGGTTGGCCACAAAAGAAACCTGTGGATCAAGATGTTGGATCGACCCGGAAGGCATGGCGCAATAGTGCCGCACGATGGAGTAATCAATGCTACAGCCCCAGGCCGTGATGGTGCAATAGCAGTATGTGCATGGAAAGCCATGAGGAAGATTGGCGACCCATGATGTCTGGTCACCAGAGGAGGGACGAATCAACCAGCGCTGCTCGGGAGTCAGTTGGCCACTCAGCATCCCGGGAGGAGCGGGACCCACCATAGGTCCTGCATGACGAGGACCAGTGCCACCTGGCTTTAGTATATCTCCCACCTAAATGCCATAGCCATTAAGGATTACCAGGGGCACATGGATTACCCCCTGTACGTGGCTAGGGCAGACCCCATGGGTCGTCGGGCCACTGGGGCGCCTCCACGCAGCGGGTCAGATCCAAGGATCGGGTCAGACCCCAATCTGGACATGTTTGACCCGATTTAACCTTTTCGCCCATAACTATGGCTACAGGTGTCCGATGGAAGAACCATATGTGGAGATGGAAATCCTAGAGTGAGACAGTTCTTTTGGAAAACCCCACATGAGGTTTGGATGCATTTGTGGTGTGTTACGGTTAGATTGAATCTAAATCCAACTGGGCCTTTAGAATAGAAATGCAAATAACTCACTTGACCGGGCGTCCTATTGACACACCATCTATCACGTTGTGTTCCTTTTGATAAGATAGAATAGTGGGATACATATATGTGGGGCATCATGACATTTGAGTATCAACTTGTAGATCGTGTATCGGACTATCATGGAGGCGAGTGAGCAGAGTATGAAGACCTATTAGCTATCTGTGACCCGAAGACTACTTGACCGATTCAACCCGAAGTGATTCGACTAGCCCAACGGGGAGCGCCTAATTATATCAGAAGACCCATGGTAGAGGAAATCCTGGTTGTTGGTGGTATACCCATGGTACATGATATGAGGAGTACCTCTGCAGGCTATTAGGGGGAACGCCTGGTAGTTGGCGAAAGACCCAAAGTGGGGAGGGACTCTGTATGAGCGCGGCAGACCCATGATACTTGATAGGAGGATTACCTCAGTATTCCAAGATTAGTGGGAAGTGCATGGTTGTGGCGGAAAGCCCACTGTACTCGACAGAGGAGGATTTCTTCAGAATTCCTGGTTTCAACAATGTGAATAAAAATCATGTCTGAGGTGAGTCAGTAACTTTCATGTTTACCTCATGATTAAGATGGATTACTTGATAACATAGGTATATGTATGGGCCTATACCTAAGTGAGGTTATCTGTTGATTTCATACCTTGTGATTTATCCTTGTTGTATTTTGTGAGTCCTTGATGGTCTCGGGGTCTCTACTGAGTATCGTTATACTCACCCCTACATGAGTTATGCCTGCACCTCGTTGTGTTGGTTGTAGACGACGGACATCACTGACCGAGGATGAGTGGACATGGACTGGATAGTTCCCAGAGGTGGACCATAGCACGTGACGGTACATGGAGGAGAAATACAGGCGTGGATTGTTGTGGAGGCTATCTGTACCCACCCATCAGGTAGGATCCATGGCGGATGATCCAGGAGCTTCTCTACATCTTTTAGCTGTATTTTTCACTTTTCAGATGTACATGTACATTATAGTTGGGCTTTTATTTTAGTCCCCATTACATTTCAGCACTCCTTTTTGTATACAAATTTACTTAGTTTTTTTCTTCCAGCTTATATTCTATTGTGTTTGTTTATAATTTATAAAGTAAATTCCTTCCCAGTTTTTGGGATTTTCCCCTTTGGTGCTAGTCACCAACCCCTGTCCTATGGAAGTCAGGCATGGTGTAGTCACCGCACAGGTTCCGGTAATGGGTCGTGAAAAATTATTATTGGAGGGGTCAGGTATACCGTATAAATTTGGACTCTAATAATTCTTTTATGTGATGAAATAATGTGAAGAGTATTGAGTGTGGTTTTCATTTCAGTGGGTCCAGTTTTGGGGTGGTGGCTGACATATCCATAAATCATGACATTGACTACTGATTTCTGACTCAGTGGATGAAAACACTAATTGTGTGTGTGTTATTTCAATATATTTCTGTATGTCATCTCATCTAGGTCAGCTCACAACTTATAAATCTTTTGACCGTTTCATATTGGTTTCATTTAGGATGCCTCTCCGCAGATGACCAGTTAGAGCCTCGAGTGTTGTTCATGTGGATATCCCACCGAAAAATGAGGCCTCAGTGTAGGGCCCTTTACCATTGGAGGCACTAGCAGTACCACTCTCTATTGGGCCACCGATGCCACCAGCCCTAGCAGTAGACAATTCATTCCATTTGAGCGTGTTTCATGAGTTCCAGTGCCAGAGGCCACCCAGATTTAGGGGAGTGATGGACCTGCAGGATGCTGAGGATTGGATGGAGTTTTTGTTGAGAGTCTTCAAACTAGAAGGGACATTGGCAGACCTTATGGTGACCCTTGATGTGAGTCACCTTCAGGTAGCATCATGCAGTTGGTGGAGCCTGGTGCTGTAGGTGCCTGACGAGATGATGGTTCTCTAGGCTGGCATCGAGAGCCTATATCGGGCAGAGATTTCCCAAACCACCATACGAGCGTTGTAGATAATAATGCTACTGCATCTAAAGAAAGTTTTCATGATTGTATCTTATTACTCATTGAGGTTCGCATACCTCTTGCGCTTCTCCAATGATATGGTTCATGACCCATTCTTAAGGGCCCTGACCTTTGAGTATATTATCAGGCAAGAGATTAGGGATTCGATGATCTCTGTCAGTATCCCGATGCTAGAAGGGGAGTTGGTGCGATCCCTCTTATTGGGTAGTTTCCTTGCTGAGAAGTCCCCATCAGTGAGACCCGCAACTAGTCGACATGCATCAGAGTGTTTTGTAACTAGTAGTAGACAGATTTCACAGGGGTCCAAGAGGAACCGACCAAAAGGTGGACGACCGCACGACTATGGATCGGTTGTTCGGGGCACCGTAAGTGGAGACTGACTTTTCAGGAGTGGGAAGTGTTACTCATGCGGAGATAATGGTCACATGGCTCATGACTGTCTGACCTTCTGTACTGATGATCAACATACAGTTGTGGGAAATCCCAAGTAGAGGTAGATATTCGATCGAGGCAGTCCAATGGGAGTAGCCGGACGTGGAAGAGGAGCTGGTCATGTAACTGGCAGTGGAAAAAATTTCAAGGTGTTACTTCAACCCCTCTAGGAGGTCCACACCGACCACATGGAGCAGGTTGATAGGGGAGAGCTCAGGTCCACGCAGTTGAGGCCTACATTATAGCACTCCGGAGATGATTCAAGGTACGATCTGTGTCTAATCTATCATAGCTAAAGTTATTTAGACACAAGAGCCAGTCACTATTTCATTTCCAATTCCCTCATTCAAAGCTCAGTGATTATGATAGAGTCTTTGGACCGATCCTTATGGCTAGAGACTCCTATGGAATTAGGCTCGATGATTACACACTAGTGACGGCATATTGAGCTTACTCTAGGAGGCGAGATCTTCGGTTGCTATCTCCTTGTATCGGCATCGAGGCCTTATGACATCATATTGGGTATCGACTGGTTATCTACAGTCCTTTCACAGATTGACTATATTAGCTGCAAAGTGCAGTGTGTCCACATAGATGGGACCAGGTTTTCCTTCATCGGTGAGAGGTGGACTTTGCAGCACAAGACAGACTTACTCAGAGAAGGGAGCAGCCGATCACTCATCAGTTGGCTTGACTTACCCTCAGAGCTATTGATGTGGAGAGTCTCACTTTTCCTATAGTGGTGGACCGTTATGTGGATGTCTTTCCTGACGATGTCCCAGGTCTAACTACTCATAGATTGGTGAACTTATACATTGACTTCTACCCCGGTACAACATCAATATCTACTCCAGCATATAGGATGGATCCCACTGAGATTCGTGAGTTGCGGGTATAGCTGGAGGACTTGCAGGGGAAGGGATTCATCCTGCATAGTGTTTCTCCCTAGGCAGCCCTGATTCTGTTCACCAAGAAGGAATATGGGATGTTGATGCTTTGTGTCGACTACTATCGCATGAACTAGGTGACTATGTAGATCAAGTACCCACATCCAAGGATTGACGACTTCTTTGATCAGTAGAAAAGAGTAATGTGGTTCATAAATATAGTCCTCAGATCAATTTATCACGAGATTAGTGTTCTAGATGAGAATGTATAGAAGGTGACCTTCAGGTGTATGTATGGCCACTATGAGTTCTTGGATATGCCTATCAGTGTAACCAATTCTCCATCTGTGTACATGGGACTCTTGAACATGATCTTCCAGCCATACCTTGATTGCTTTTCCATATTATTCATCGATGAAATTATGATCTACTCAACTAATGAGGATGAGAATTCCTACCATTTGTGGGTTGTACTAGACACACTCCGAGAGAGGAAACTTTATGGAATGCTCTCGAAGTGCCAATTTTGGATCCAAGAGGTTCTTTATTTGGAACATGTCAGCTTAGAGGCTGGAGTTGTATTGGATACAGGGATGATCGAGGTGGTACATTCTTGGGAGCCACCCAAGAGTGTGACAGAGGTACAATGTTTCATGGGTTTAGATGGTTACTACCAAAGGATTGTACCAGACATCTTCAGAGTTGCATCACCACTATCAGCCTTGGCGAAGAAGGGGAAACCCTTCATGTGGTTGGATATATTCTAGCATAGCGTTCAAAAGCTGAGGTAGAGGCTGACTAGTGCCCCCATTTTTAGGATTCCGGAGGATGGATTAGGGTATGTAGTCTTATGCGACGCATCAGGGACAAGACTCGAGTGTGTCCTGATGTAGGAACAAGCAATGATAGCTTATGGTTCTCGATAGTTGAGATATCATGAGAAGAACTACGCTACACATGACCTGGAGTTAGCAGGAGTGGTATATAAAATGAAGAAGTGGCGACACTATCTAATGGGCGAGCATTTTACCATATACTCTGATCACAAGAATCTCAGGTATATCTTCTCTCAAAATGACCTGAACTTGAGACAACGACATTGGCATGAGTTCCTTTAAGACTATGAATTCGAGATAGTCTATAATCGTGGAAAGAGGAATGTTGTTACAGATGCACTCAGTAGGAGAACTAGTATACAACTGCTAGGCGAAGTGACAGAGCAGCTAACAAATTTACAGATATCCATTGTGGATAGCGATAGAGCAGCCTTTCTACAGTCTCATACACTCACTCACCCATTTCTTCAACTAGTTAGGGATGTTCAGTGTGAAGACTCAGACCGTGAGACACTATGTGCTCAGATATCCATATCACGGGCAACTGATGGATTTTCTAAAGGTGGGGAGCATGTCATCCTCTTCAAAAGATGTACCATGACACCAGAGTCACTATAGGAGGAAGTTTTGAGGGAGTTCCAAAAATATCCTCTACTGGTACATCCAGGAGTGGATAAGATGTACATGGACCTTCGACGACAGCACTGTTGGGCAGGTATGAAGAAGGCAGTAGCAGAGATTGTCTCATGATTCCTTACTTGTCAGTAAGTGAATGTGAAGCATCAGGTACCATCAGGCTTGGTTTATCCCATACATATCCCAGAGTGGAAGTGAGATGGGATATATATGGACATCCTGATGGGTCTTCCACATACATCCAGGGGTCATGAATCGATTTGGGTGGTCGTCGACCAACTCACCATGTTAGCCCACTTCCTACTGATCAAGGAATAGGGTTCAGTTGAGAGCTTGGGATGCCTATATATGAAATAGATTGTTTGGACACATAGAGTACCTTCATCTATTGTATTTCATCATGACCCAAGCATTACTTCAAGGATATAGAAGAGATTGTAAGAGTCTTTCCGGATGCATCATTGTTTGAGCACCGCCTTCCATTTTCAGACAGATAGTCAGACCGAGAAGACCATTCAGACCCTCAAGGACATGCTATGTGCTTGTGTACTTGACTTTGGTCACAGATGGGAGGATCACATAACTTTGTTGGAGTTTACGAACAATAACATCTATCATTCCACCATCGGGATGGAACCTTTTGAGGCTTTGTAAGGTCGACCATGCAGATCGCCACTATGCTGAACAAACCCAGTGGAGTCACCACCAGTGGGACCAATGATGGTACAAGCAACAATAGAGAAGGTGCAGATCATCTATGAGAAGATGAAGACTTCACAGAGCAAGAATAAGTCGTATGTTGATAGGATATGGAGACCTATGGAGTTTGAGGATGTCGACCACATCTTTTAACTGGTCTCACCTCGACGAGGTCTACAGAGACTTGGCCGAGGCGTCAAGTTATCTCTAAGATTAATCTGATTTTTCAAGGTCCACAGCAAAATTGGTGAGGTAGCTTACAGATTATATCTTCCTCCTCAGTTGTACCGGGTGCATGACTTCTTCCACGTATCTTAGCTGAGGAGATACATGCATGACCCAACTCACATCATCATCCACATGGAGTTGGATAGAAAGGATGGGGAGAATTTTATAGAGGTTCCAATGAAGATTGAGGATTGACAAGAGCATGTCCTACATAGACAGACTATACCTCTGGTGCGCGTTTGCTGGTAGCACATGAACCATTATGAGAGCACATTGGAGTGGGAGGCTCAGATGGGAGCTTAGTACCCCAAATTTTTTACTTAGTTCGAGTTTTAGCTTACGGGTACATAATTCCCTAAGGTGGGGAAAATGTAAAGAAAATAAATTTATATAGAATTTTTTAAAATAAATTGGAATTTAATGTGTCTGAAAAAATAGACGGTGCCTGATTTTGAGGCTCGGTGTTCCTGGAATCAATTTCTAATGTTCTGTTCAGGTACCGTCATTAAATGAATGAGTGGGACTCCAGTTATAGGGAAGTGATCAGACACATGATATTGTTGATCAAGGACCTCTATCAGATCCTCTAGTTGTTCCAATACTGGCCCCAACCGTCATTCCGGGAACAGGTGCGGACGCACAGTTTCAAGAGTGCTTTATGAGGTTTATGAAGACCTTTTGAGGAGTGTCGCATCCTGACCCCTCTATGGTAGAACATACATGGGTCTTTCAGTATTATCATAATCCAACTTCCTATATTGATGGAGGACCCCAGGCTACTGAGTCATGGCTACAATCCATTCAAGCGATCTTCTAGCATCTGGAGATGCCTCCAAGAGAAGGGTGAAGCTTACAATGTATATGCTTCGGGGCACTACGAAGAGATGGTTGGATGTGATCTCACAAGCGGGACACTATCAGGTTATGGCATGGGATGAGTTACATCACGCCTTCTATGAATACATATACCTAGAGACCTTGAGGGCAGATCAAGCCTAAGAGTTCATGAGTCTGGAGCAGTGTACTCATTCTGTTATCGAGTACTCTTCTCGCTTCACAGATATGCTACACTTCACACCTATTCTAGGAGGTGATGAGATATTTTAGGCAATTATGTTTGAGGATGGTCTCTATCATGACACTTGATCATAGGAGGACATCTTTATATTGAATTCCTAAAAGTTCTATAATCAACCAGGCGCTAATCACAGAGCACAATCTGAGGGAGTCTAGAGTTGTGATCCCGGGTGGCTCAACATCCAAAGTTGGTATCCCTCCTACTTAAAGTAGGATGCACCATAGGGAGTCTACTCATGGAGATACGAGTAGGCAGGACACTTGTTTTGGTATACAGGTGGTGTTCTACCAGTGTGGGAAGAGAGGGAATACGAGGACGCGTTGCCCGTGAGATCTCGTAGAGTGCTGATCAAGCGACAATATGGGCCATCTTAAACACTTATTTTAGTTATTATCACAAGTATCTGGACCCATGGGTTATTCTATGACTCCTAGTTTAGGAGAATATTCACTAGTTTCTCATCAGTTAGGGAATATGTGTTCTTTCAGCAATTCATGCCAAGGTGGAGGTCATGGTCATTGTAGTCAATCGCTAAGCTTTCAGTGAAAAAAGTGTTGATCAAGTCTGGGTGTTTAGGTAGGGTCATCAGGTTGTGGTGCATGCCAGACATATACAGGGGAGTAAACCTAGCTGGATCAATATTCCAGACCCTTTACTGTTTGAGATACGATTCTAATTTTTATAGTTTTTTCTTCTAATCTTTTCGATATAGAGGATTCCAAATGTTTTATATTTGTTTATATTGTGGAGGGTTCTAGACCCTATATATTCTATTTTGTTGATATATTGATGCTAGACACTCCATTGGGGAAAAGAAAAACTAGGGTATGGAAATAGATGGTGATCCCTCTAGAGGTTGGTGGGTGGTACTTCTTATTGGACCTTAATGTCTTAGAGAATATAGGTTGTGATGTCATTTTTATAATGGACTAGTTAGTTACCTTCCATGATGTTGTTGTTTGATATAGCCTTAGGGTGAGTTTCCCATCATAGGAGGGAAGATCATTTCTTCATAAGGGTTAATTGGATGTCCAGGAGAGCATAGTGGGACCCGAGCATTAGGGGTTGGGTGGAGTTATAGCCTAGATTTCATGTCTATGTCTGGATGACTATGGGACATCAGAAATGGACTTTCCTACTATATTAAGTCATTTTAGATATTTCTTTCTAGATTACTTTTTAAGTTTTCCAATAGAGTGAGAGGTGTAATATTCTATTGATCATGTTCCAGTAGTAGCCCCAGTGTCCATTCCTCCATATAGGATGGCTACACATAAGTTAAAAGAGCTCAAAAGGTTGTTGGAGGAGTTGCAAGAAAAGTGTTTAACCTGACCCAGAACATCTCCTTTGGGTTTTTCTGTCCTTTTTGTAAAAAATGTGGATGATAACCTTAGACATTGTGTGTATTATCAGAATATGAACGAGTTGATGGTCAAGAACCGATATCCATTGACAAGGATTGATGATCTATTTGATCAACTTTGAGGAGCTCGAGTGGTCTTGACTTTTGACATGGGATCCGGTAAGCATTAGATGGGCATTAAACCATCAGATGTAGCTCTTAAATACTTTTGGTGCTGTTATCATCCATTTGAGTACGTGGTTATGTCATTCAGTCTCACGAATGCACATGAAGTTTTCACGGAACTCATGAACCATGTGTTCCATACATACATGGATTATTTCATTGTAGTATTCATGGATGATATATTGGTGTACACTCACACTCAAAATGACCATGCCACACATCTTGAGATTATTTTGAGTACACCGAGTGAGAATCAGTTATATGATATGCTCTCAAAATGCAACTTTTGGATGGACCAAATTCACTTTTTCTGTCATGTTATCTCATATGTAGGAGTATGATTAAACCCAGAGAAAGTGAGAGTAGTAGTTACCTAGGAGCAGTAGAAGATTTTCATTGAGGTACAATGTTTTAGTGGGATGGCTGGTTAGTATAGACATTTTATAAAGGACTTTTCAAACATATAAGTACCATTGATGGGCCTGACTAAGAAGGGTGTGAAGTACTTGGGGTCATATTCTTGTGAGTCAACCATTATAGAGTTGAAAGTGGTGGTGACTTCAGCCGCAAAAATAGTTTTTCCAGAGTTGGAAAAGAGCTATTTTATTTATTATTATGCATCAGGTATTAGTCTAGAAGAAGTGCTTATGCAGGGAGAAAGAGTCATTGCATTCAGGTCTCTGAAGTTGAGGCCACATGAGAGAAACTACCTGACGCACGATCTGAAGCTGGCTGTATTTTTTCATGTCTAACAATATTAGTGAAAATATCATATCAGAGCTCATTTTTTTTGTTTTCACTGACCAAAAACTTCTCATGTACATTTTCAATCCGAATAACCAAAACTTGAGACATCATAGGTGGGTTTATTACCTTTATTCCTTTAACTTTTAGCTTGCCTATAAGCTTGGGAAATGCAACACTGTGGCAGATGAGTTGAGTATGAGGACTCAAATATAGGAATTTCAAGAGTCCATTAGTGAGTTTCATCTTATGTCTCTATTCTCTAAGATGCATTTGGATGTACACAATAGTCAGGGACATACATTTCTTCCTTCTATGTCTGTCAACTCAACTCTACTTGATCGAGTTCGAACGAGGTATCTATCAGATTTTGAAGGCCTAATCCGATGGGAGTGTGTTTCTAGAGAGGAACATATTTCTAGTTGGACTATAGTTGAGGAAGTGATCTTCCATTTTAATGGATGCATGTGGGTGAAGTAGACATAAGCGATGAGATGATTTAAGACTTTGATTCCTCTGTTTGGGAAGTTCTTCCAAGAGTCATGAAGATGTATCATGATATACACTATCATTGTAGGTGTCTAGGTATGATGAGAGATTTTTTTGGGGTTTTCATTAGATATTCCACCTATCAGTAGGTGAAGGAGAAGCTTCAACGACTAGCTGGGATTTTATAGTAGATACCCATTCTCGAGTAATAATGGAACAATGTCACGATGGACATTGTGTTGGGTTTACTGAGGTCACATAGAGGGAATGATACAATTTTGGTTTTCATTGACAGACTCATGAATGTTGCTCACATCATGTCGATCAAAGAGACTTTCAGTGTTGATGAGCTAGGAAGTGTGTACATCTGAGTTATTGTGTGTTTATAGGAATTCCACCCACCATTATTTTAGATAGGGATGCATGTTTTACTTCTAGGGTATGGCAGGGACTTCAGAAGGCTTTCGGTACATAGTTACTTTTGAATACATCTTACCATCCCCATACATATGGAATCTCTAAGTGTACAATTTAGGTGGTTGAGGTCAGCCTTCGAGCATGCATCCTCGATATTGGAGGTTATTATGAGAAGCACATAAAACATGTATATTTTTTCTACAATAATAGTTTTCAATCATCTATTTTGATAGATCCTTATGATTTTTTCTACAGTAGGCCATGAAAATCACCCTTATGATGGCTGGAGGTAAGAGAGGCAGCTATGATGGGACCTTGACTTGCCTGGGGGACCACATAGTTGATAGAGTTGATTCATTAGAGGATGACTACAGTGCAGTCAAGACAGAAGTCTTATGTTGATCGATAGAGATGAGCTATAGTGTTCGAGGTCGGATATCAGGTTTTCTTCTGTGTCGCATCAAGGTTGGGACAAAAGAGGATTATGAGTTAGGGTAATCCTTAAATGAGGTAAGTTGGGCCTTTTGAGGTGTTGGAGAGAGTCTGGCCAGTTGTCTATCGGTTGCAGTAACCTCGGAGGTACCAAGCTATGCATGATTTCTTCCACATTTCTCTACTTCGATGTTACTTCTCAAACCCATCTCAAATTATTGAACCACAATAGGATGAGTTAGAGGTGGATGCCTCATTTTATGAGCATCCTATACAGAATGTGGATCTATGTGCGAGGGTTCTCCATGGATGATCATCTCTTCTGGTACAAGTGCTATAGCAGCACAGGTGAGTATAGGACGAGACATGGGAGGAGGAGAACGTTGTACGATCGCAGTGGCATGAGCTATTTGAGGATACTTCTTCAAGTACACCTCTCTAGGGAAATGCGGGGAAGGTTTTCTTTAAGAGATGGTAGTTTGTAAGAAACTAGTTATTCTTTTCGGTAGTGTTTTCCTTTTTTAGTTTTTTTTAGTAAAAATGGGAGTTTCAAAAAATTTCATAAGTACATGTCGTGTGAATTATAAGTGCATGTATTGTACTTGGTTACCACAGTTAGTTGTGTGACGGCCGCGTAACGGTCGTGAACATGACCATGGGTGGTGGCCTTGGGAGCTCTTAATGTGGTGGCTGAAAATGGGAAGTATATTTCATGTAAATTTAAAATACAAGATGTGATTTTTTTTATTTAAACGTATTCGGGTCATGTCTAATTGGATGAAGTATATGCTTCTTCTCATTCCTTGAACAATAGAATTTTTTGGGTGTCATTATTTCTTCAATCCCCCGATCAAGCATCTTTTCTCCGATTCGACCATAGTCGATTGTGATGGGATCACAATGGTAAGCTCTTCCTTCATCAATAGCTTCTTTTCTTGATTTATCCTCTTTCTCATGTTATCCATGGTTGAATTTTTTTGATTATTTGTAGATATATGTTTTTATTTGTTGATTCAAGGCCTGAGGTTCACGTATATCGATATCTCGACATTGGGGTAGGTGGTTTGTGCCTTTCATTAGATAGTCATGGAGTTATACGTGAAAATGTCTGGAATACCCATGATTGGGGGTATTGAGTGTTTACGATTTTAACTCTATTATTTCCTACTATGATTTATATGCTTGAGTAGAGGTCAATTTAATATGAATAGGGATAACATCAATGATATGGAAGTATTTCCCCTGAATGAATTATTAATGACTCTTTGGTCTAGCTTAGCCTATTATGCTACTTGATTTCTATTCGTATTGTTGAAAGGATGGCATGATATTATTTATCTGACATGTTGATATGTAGCATACTATTCATCCAAGTAGTTATTGAGGTATACATGGGTCTTCATATATCTCTGTGCTCAATGGACTTACACAGTACTATGGGATCCTAGTGTAGTAGACCATAGGTCGAATGGATGTTAAGGGCTTCTCCAGAGTGTCTGTTTACTATTACGATTTGAGACAATATGGGGAATGGATGTAAGTGATTATTTATAGTGTCAGTAGTTCTTCGATGTGGGACACAAGGGGAATTTAACATTGATTGATTCCCTAGAGGATATTTTAATTAATGATCTGAGACTATAGGGGGAATTGACGTTGAGTGATTCTTGAGAGAGTCTTTGTAAAAGCTAAACCACATGGGTTAAGCTGTGTGTACATTCCAGAGGGTTTCTTGTGTTTCTTTTAGTTGGACTAGAGGGGTTAGGCAATGAGTACATCCCAGATGGTTCCCTACTTATGATTAGATGTTCACATGATATCTGATAATTGAATGAATTTTAAACAGTGTGATTATTTACTTATGAGTACATCCTTGTTTACTAATTCATTTTGAATATAGACTACCATATATATTCACTGACTATTAGGCATAGATATTTGGGTGGTTGACTACTGGAATATTGTCTCACACCTTGTATAGGTCATGCATTTGGGCCGAAAATGATCTTATTTCTACAGTTATAGATAAGGGAATGTACCCATCGACTTCAGGTACATGATTTTTTTGAGCTGGGGATTATGGGACCAAGATAAGGCTTCTGATGTTGTGGAATTGTATTCTATTTTCTATTGAACTTTTGATTAGTATGGTATTCTAGCATTTTGAATTATTTGGGTTCTTTTTTGGACATATGTATCTTGAATCACATATATGTGTGTGTTCTCAAATTTTTTATTACTTATATTGTTTACCTATTTCATGTTTTACTGCATCCTCTATTTCTATCTATTTTACTTCCACTATGTTACTCATCCAATGAGGGCATAATTTCCCCACTATCACACCCAAGGCCCTCGCTGCTAGTCTGCAATTTCTGGCATTCGAGGATATGCTCATGAGGCAATGTGACCAACCAGGAACATGGATCCTCAGGACGTCTTCTGTAATAGGGATGCTACATGTACCAAGGTGTACCAACTCTTAGAAAATGTGTTAGGATTTACTTGGTGTAACCTGGTACATGAAAAATGGAATTATTTCACAACTATTTTGACTCTACTAGAATATATTCTTTGAAAATTTACAAAATCTTTATGATCCAACATGATGTATTTGAATATAACCTGACTATCAATATCCTAGGATAATCTTATGGATTCTAAAATTTGAAAGAATGTGTTAAAATTTAGACATCATATATGTAATTTTTTCATGATTATATGGTTTTCTTATATGATATGTGATTTTCACATGGTGAATTATGGTTTTAGTCAATGGAAATAATCATAATGAAGATTGTTAATAATGAATGTATTTGATGTGGAATGTACGATAATTATGAAAAGATATTTCCCATGTGGAAAACTCAAAAAGTGAATTATAAAGAAGGGATGAGTATTGGTTATAATTATGAAGATAAAGAGACCACAAAATGCATGTGAATGGTCTGTGATATTGATTTAGAATTATTTACAATATAAATAAGAAGAATGAATAGATTTATTTTGAAGAACCATAGTATATGATTCATAGTTCATATTCTATGAAGGATGTATTAAAGAAAAATTTAATAAAGCCTGAGTTATTGTTCAATAATAATGTTGAATGAATGAAGTATTTATGTTTCTGAATTCAAAGATTATGTTATATAAATCATGAAATATATAATTATTTTTATTATAATATTTTTATCATATATTTAAAAGGTTATGTTGAATGGTGATAAAGAATTATAAAATTGAAATCTAATATATATACTAATGATGAGTGGTTTATTGTATACATGTCACCCAACTACCCTTCCACGCCACTAAAAATCCCTTCCCTCAAAAATCATGATGTTTATCATCACCCATCTTGGCCTCTATGGTTCATGTTCTTCTCATCCTACACTGATTTCATTTTTCCTCTTTGGGTTTCCACCTTCGGTCCCTCATCCACTACCCTCTCTTCCAAATACTCCACCTCCAACTTCTCCACTTCTGTAAGGTTAGCATCCAGCAACTCCCCCTCTATCTTCTCAATGCCTAGATCTTTCGAACTCAATTATTGGGCCTCCAACATCTTCTTCTTTATATCCTCCTCCACTGCCGGGTCCACTATTGTAGCCTTCTGCCTCTAACTCCACCGCCTCATGCTCTTCCACTGATGTCTTCAATGTATTTATTCAGTTATTTTTCATATTTATCATGGTATATATAATTAACATTAGCTAACTTCCCTGAATGTTTCTTACAAGAACCATCATTCATGTAATAAGATAGTTGTTCTGGATCTGTAGACAGCTACAATGATAATAATGGCAAAGGAAACCACTCCGCTAAGCATGTCTCTCCAATTTCTCCACCCACTATTTTTGGTTTATTCCCAAATAGGAATAGTTATTCTAGGGATGTGGATTATATGATACAATATTGAATTGAGGATGATCCAGGACATCAAAGAGAACACTTGGAATCATAGTGGAGAAAATGCCTATGGTGTGATCAAGGAGTTCAACATGGATCTTGATGAGACTGTACAAAGGATTTTGTCTCTTGGTCTCCCCCACCCCTCTTATTTCATTATTCTATTTTATATTTCTCTTATTGTTATTTTCTTAATTTTGATGTCTCTTTTGAGTCTATTGCAGATATATTTTTTAGGGATTGATATTCCCATAATCCCTTTTGGATGATTTTAATATCCTTTATATGTCTATGAGTGCTATGATATTATATTTGTTTCATTAAATAATTTATACATTCTTGGATTAGGATTAGGAAGACTAATTTTGTGGGAATAAATATTGTTTTGCCTTAATAATCCACTTGTTTATACCAATATGTTCCATCAGCTGATTTTGAATCCAGTGTTTTCTTTACAACCCTATTTCATGTTCCTGTCTTGGGTCTTCCTAGGTTTTTATTTTTCTGCCCACTACATGTCCTTTCTCCTTGTAGTTTCATTTCCAACCATAAGGTGCATGCCTAATCCAATGATGACTCTTGGTTTGTTTCTGGTTCTTCTAAGAAACTATCAAATATTATCATTTGTGAGTTGAAGTGAAAACCTCCATGATATATTTGACATGATGAGGACTAATGATTGAGATTCATTTTCAAAGTCTCATTCAAAAAGGCCTCAAGTTATTTTCTTGATTTTTTAGGAACATTTCATGAAGTGAAAAAGAAACACAATCACCAAAAAATAGGTTCCATTTATTTTTACTATTTTATTGGAGGTCATTGTTCTCACAATGATACAATTGCATTCAAATACCAAGAAATAAGAATCCCCTACATTCGGCCAACAACCTTTTTATATGACTGGGCGTCTTCAGAGACACTATAGATACAGAGGTACACAAAATCTATTTTCTTATCAATTTATAGAAATTCATTTCCATATATCCATGTTTATTAACTCAGATTGAATATTAATATTAGTTTAATATAACATTTTGTCCTTATTTTAGATATGCTTCCATCCCCAGATACTTCTATATATTTTTCTACGTAGCATGTCAATGATGTACTTGTATGAAACATGTTTTTGTACTATATAATGAATATTTATTTCAGTTGAATGATTTATCTAGTTTTAGAAGTGAGATTTTATGACCCTAATATAATGGAATTTTTTTTTAACTGAATGATGCATGTTTACCTTGAAATAATTCATAATTTTAGGCTTTCATGTAAAATATGTGAATTCTAGCTTTCTATATCTTCATGTAGAGGTTGACTGTGCCTCGTTATCTTTCATCCTACACACATTTGATAAATTATCCAAGGGAAATGCCGTCAATGTTATGCAGTCCAGGTAACCTATTTATGTAGATTTGTATGAATCATATTTTTAATTTTACTACACACAAATACAATTCAAAAATTTTCTTGATTACCTTTTTTTGGATACAATGAACATAAATGTACTCGACTCTGCATAAATTCCTTTCTTCATATCATCTGAATTAATTATTTTTCTTCTCTAAAATATATTTTATATCCCTTTTCATATAATTTTTTGATAGGTTATTATTATATATCTAATTTTATGAATTATCATTTCATGTTCCATGATGTTGGTAATAAATTATGTTTAATTTTGTTAATATTTTTATGTTGGTGTACTACATCCTGATAATAAATTTTTTGAGATTTCATTCTGTCATGATATTGATTTGAAATTTAGTAGGGGTGGATATTTTGGGATTTGTGGTGATTCCATATACAATGTAATGAGAAATATTGATCTTATAATAAATAAATTTCAATAAAGGAATGTATTTATGGGGATCTTACTCTATTTGATATGTCTCTATCCCCACTAACTTCTCTATATATTTCTAAATAGGATGTTAATGAAGATAAAAAAGGTAACATGTTTGTGCACTATAAAAGGTCCTTCTTCATACATTCCAAATTAATTTTTTCAGTTCTTTAATTTTTTTTTAGAAATTACCTTTTCTTATAAATTTTTTTAGGTTATGAAAATACATCTAATTTTACGATTCTTACATTATGGTCCCATTCCATTAGTAATTAATGATGTATGATTATATTTATATTTTCATGTTGCTACACTGCATCCTATATTTAGGTGTTTTTGAGTATTCATTTTTTCTTGAAATTTATTTATCTTTATGTAAGGGTGGAATTTCTGGGAATTTTGGGCATTCCATGTATAATGAATTGGGAAATATAAATCTTGTCCTATAAAATCAGCTATCAAGGAATGTCATTCCGGGGAACCTACTCTATCAGATACATCTCTATCCCCACTGACTTCTCTATATTTATCTACAAACCATGTCAATGACGTAATTTTAAGTAACATGTCGGTGCACTTCATATGGTCCATTCATCACTTCTATATAATAAATTATCTCTTCTCATAAATATTTTGTATTTAAATTTTCATAAAAAAAATCACAGGTTATTACAATAAACCTAAATTTATAATTCATAAATTATAGTATCATTATTTTAGTAATTAATTCTGTTCGATTAAGTAATTATTCTCATGTTAATGTACTGCATCATGAGTTTATGTCATTATGAGATGTAATTCTTTCTAGAAGTTGATTTCACTTTTATTAAGGGTGGTTCGTCTAGGAATTATAAGAATGCCATATATAATGTACTAGGAAATATTAACCTTCTTTTATAAAACTAGTTCTCATGGAATGAATTTCATTACAAAAGAATTTATTTGATATGACTACATCCCCACTGACTTCACTATATTGTTATACATAGAATGTCCATGATTATCATGGAAGTACCATATAGGTGCACCTTCATTCAAATTGGAATTAAGATAATAGAATATCTTATAGGTTGTTGAATCTTAAAAAAATTTAAATTAGATGTACGTAAGTTCTTTTCTATTTTTTATACATCGATATTTATAAATTTTTAATCTATGTGTATCCAAATTCAAAAAAATGGCGTTTCTACATATATCATCTAAATATCTATGCACTGATTATTTATTTTTTTTCATTTTTTCTATACATATTATGTGTTATAAAGAAACATTATTTTATGTGTAGGTAATCATATTAGATGAATGTGTAGGTGACTAGCTCAAAGATTATTATCTATTCTTCAACCACTATAAATCTTTTTGACATCCAAAAAATTATGTACAACAACAACATTTTTTTCTAGAAATTTTATCATATTGTGAATAGATAATTTTATGTATACAACAATTATGGTCATTGAAAGATGTTTTCCTTTCACATCAATGATTACCATGTAATGGTAGATACAATTTTTCCTCTCATTGTATAACCGTGATTGAATAGAATTTTAATTGTGTTCTATAAATTCATGTGAACAACAGTGAAGATCACTAATTATTCAAAACCATAGATGATTCAAACAATATAGTTAGGAAAATTTTTGGTCATCAAATATGTATGAATTTATTTTTCTTGTAATATTCAACATAAAATTATTATTTATACATCATTTTAGTTTAATATAACAAAGTTATTGATTATCATGCTACAATATGATTTAATCTGCATACATATATATTTTACAAATTCGATATCATGTTTCTATGACTTCTAATGTGGTTGAACTCTCTTTTTTGAAGCTTCAATGAATGGATGAATGTATTTAATTAGCGAAAAAAACTATCAAATCTATTCATTACCCATTATTTGAATATATTTAGATGATCTTTATATATAACAACACAACACTCTTAACATTGAGTAAAGTAACATTAACATTTAATCTATCATCACTTATTTTTGGATTCAGTTTCAAGTGGTTAGGTCTTATGGAGTGTTTGAAGGCTCTTTTAAGAAGATTATTAGCATGGGTGACTGTCTCCATTTAGGGAAATAATATATAGATTCCCATATGAAAACCAAGAATGGTCTCCATTAAACAAAAGCTAGAAAAAAAAACCATGTAGATTTTTTTATCCTTATCATCTATTATTTTCATTACATCGTTGGTGTGGAGAATAAGGATTTTTTTCAATATCATTTTTATTGTATCATTAATATACTATGTGTTTTTTGACTCATTTAAACTGTTTATAAACATCATATTATATTGAAAAAATGTATAGTGGTTAGGGGTTTTTTTACATATTTATTCATTTCATCAATTCATTTAAAAAATATATTGAATGGGTTGGGTTGTTTTTTCAATGTAGTCTAATGAAGAATTGCAATGTCTCGAGATGATGTAGCATTAACAAGCCATTAAAATAAATGAAATCCCCATTTAGGTGGTCAATTTTCTTAGGTACTACAATATTATGATTAAAACTACTTTTTAGAAATTATCATATACATAAATACTGAAAATATTTACATCATTTCTATTATAGAATATAGGTTTCATGTACTAACACATATAATGCACACACTAATCTTATCTAATTATTATAGTATGTATAGTATAATGTGGTCCCAATTTCTTATAAATTAGTTAAATAAAATAGATGCAGTGTACATCATTACTTTTAATGACCCTCTAGAAGTGGTTGTCCAATGTAGCATAGATACACACATCTGGAAGGCTTGATTTAAGAGGGAGGAACCTGCATATATTAGTTCTACTATAACACCATATACAGTTAAAGTTATTATTATTGTTATCATTTTAGAAGTTATTTTATCAAACAAATCATTCTCTATATAATTTCTTTTATGATTCAATTGTTTAAAAACATTTCTTTTATGTATAGAGATAGAATTTCAATTATAATTTTACAATGTTTATTATTGTCATTTCTTATTTGAAATGTATGAAACATGATGTATTATTTTTTTCTCCATGGTGAAAATAAATATTCATTCATTTTCATATAAAATTTTAAGAATTAATATTGTGACTATGTTTCATAAGAAAACCATAACTATTCCAAAGATTTTATTTATTAAGTATAATTCGTGTAATGATGGATCTAATCATTATAACCATGTAAAATAATAGTGTTATGGTAATATATTAGTCATGCAAGCCCAAATATGTGATCATGTAGAAGATAATAATTTATTCTAATATTACAATCTAATATAGTTCTCACATTGAATCCTTAAAACATTAATTTTCTTAAAAAATTCTTTTTTTTAATTATATTTCACATACCATTATAGTTATATAAAATATCAATCACATGATTAATTATATTTAATATACCTTCCACCACTATAATTATATAATGTCCAATCTCTATCACCAAGAGCCTTTACTTCATTTCTTTTCATGAACAAGCCTATGACTTCATTATCATTGTTTTATTCTAAATCATATATTTTGTACAATGACATTACACATTTTTATACTAATGGTGTTGATAGAAAACAAATTAGTCATGTGAATTAGTAGGGGTTGAGATCTAGTTTTAATTAAGGTAAATAATCCCAAAATGTGTTCAAGATGTTAAGAATGTTTTGTTTATATTTGATAAAGAGATAATTGACCTGGAAAAAGTATATTAGATAGTATCACGAAACTTTTAAACAAATAAATATTTTTTGAAAATTTATTTATTGTAATAAAGGATGTATTTTATAATATCATGTAATATTGTAATATATCCAATAACCATTAGACTAATGAACCACGTATTTATTCTAAAAGTATTCGTGGTAATTCATGTTATTATAATGTTTCAATAAGATTTAAAATGATGGAATTCACTTGTTTGGATTGTGTAAACCCTGATATGCAATGAGATATTATGGGGATCAACATTAAGATGGTTTCATGACATTCATTAAAATGTTTTCGATTTACGTATTTCGAAATCGTTATGAGGTAAACCATTTATAGAAATATTAAGTTACACATTGGATGATGTTGGTGATATTAAATTATTATCTCACCAAATGAGGAGTTATATATATTGTATAACTTATTATAACCAACTTTTGATACTGATAACAAATGAAAAATGGGTTTTCATATTATGGATCTCATGATCTATTATTACATCCGGAATGAAAAATTCACGGTCTATTTTAGAGAATGACATAAAGTGGATCATGGAAAAACAATGGTTTATGTTTTTCTAAAATTAAAAAAGTATATGTTTTCGTGAAAATTATTCAACATTAAGAAATGGGTTCTTGAAATAAAAAATGTTATCAAAGTACAATCATTACAGATTAATCAAACAGACCTTTGATCAAAATTCATTTAAGGATTTGTGATTGTTAACATTCTACAAACCATGTTTTCTATCACTATCCATCAAAATTAATTTGTTATATTTTTAGACCATGTACATGTTTTGAATTCTTACCTATGTTCTCTTATTTTGAAACCTTGTTAAATATTACTTTTGGAAACAACTATTTATCCAACATTCCTTTTTTGAAGAAGTTCTATTATTAATTTTTGTGATGTGGGTTTCTATGAATATAACAGTAAAATATCAATCCCTTAATAACCCAAATTAATTTACAGGGAGTAATTAATTTTATTTAGAGTAGAATGTAACACCCCAATATTTTGTGAAATAATTTTTTTGAATTATTTTGATATTGTTGATATTATTCATTTCATGTAACACTGAAAATTATATATATATATATATATTTACGCACTATGTTTTACTAGCATTATATTTAATACCATAATAATAGTACACTATAAACAATATAATAGTTACATTTACCTACAGAGAACAAAGAGGTTAGCCTATGATAAAAGAAAGACTGACTTTACTCGAAGGCTTACGTAATATGCATGACTGAGTTTTACCGAACGATAATATATTATTATAAATATTGTAAATTAATATAACAAGATATAACCTATTTGTTAATTTTATTATTTAGGAAATTATCAACTATATTATGAAAATAATTTTTTTATAGAAATATAAAATTATTTTAATGGTCTCAAATTAATTAAAAACGAATTAGAAAACTGATTGAATAAAAAGAAAAATATTGTTATTTTTAGGCTCAAAAAATGGATTTGTTGTAAAAAATTATATTAATTACAAGTATTAAGTGATATCAACGTAATATATATATATAATATTCAAACAAATATTTTCAATATTAATACAATAGAGTCAATAGCTATAGGATAAGAAAAGACACAAATTTATGCATAAAATACTATATTTTTATAAAAAAAACTTATACCCCTTTCAACTGTGATCATATTTTAAAAAAAAATAATTAGAACATTTATAAATATAATATTTAAAAATAAAATTCATATATAAACTGAATAAAAAAAATTTGGATTACGAGAATTTTTCTATTTTTTTCTGATGTTTAATTTTTTAATCAATTAGTAAAAAATATTGATTTATAAGTCAAAACCATTGTGTCCTATAATTTATTTATAAGGATACATTATATTTATTTTTGGTTTGAAATTTAATTTCTAAAATAATTTTATAAATTATTCCAATTTAGGTCATTAGAATAAATTTTACTTTGAAATTGGGTACAAAAATTTTGAAAACTTTTAGACATTTTTTACATTAAAAACACATATTGGCATTCTGTTTTGGGGATTAGTTCTAAATTAATATCTTGCAAATCATTGTTTGTAATTTAAAAAAATCATATTTAGTATCTAAATAATTTATAATATATAATATGTTCATCATATTTTTTGAAAAAATAAAACTGTGAATGTAGATAAAATTAATTATAGTTATTAATGTAAAATTAGGCTTAACAACAGATGAACCATAAATTTTAGGGATCAAATGACCTAACCACTAATTAAAAAACCATTTGATGGCCATATTGTGCTTTTAAACTCTCCATTATTTGTTTTTTTTTGTATCGATTTTTCCAGTTAATAAATTTTATAGACGTAATTTGTTTTTCAAAAACTCCATGTCTGTCTCGTCCCCTCCCTATAAAATGCCACCACCTCTTCCCATTAATCAGAACTCTCAGAACAGATAGGCTCATAAAATCTATCCCAAATAAAATAATTAATACACTTCCATTCCAAATTTAATAGTCAATTTGGTATGAAAACAATCCATGTAATTCCATTGGTGAAAATAAAAATGAGTTACCCAAATAATATGTCACACAGTCCCTCAAACTCTTTTCTTTTATTTTAATTATCCCCCACCACAATTATCATTATTTCATTATTAAAAAAATTATTTTAATAAATATAATTTTAATATTTTATCATAATGGTTCAACCAACACTTATACACACTTCCATATAATGGGTATCAAAGTTGTTGTTTATTTGTACAACTAACTATTGCCACAAAAAATGATGATTGTTTTCTCTTCCATTAACACATCTAATAATGGGAATTATGAGGGAAACTCAATTTATGTATAATATATATTATATTTATAATTTTATTATTCTTAATTAATTATGTTATAACACATACCTTTATACATTCAATTTTTTTAAAATATAATAATTCGGTTTTTGGAATTGTAGAATACCGCCCCCTCAAACAATATAATTCATTCACACCCTACATGGAATATATTAAGGATTTTTTAGGGATATTATATGATATATATGAAATAAAAATTATATTTTAAATATATTATATAAATATATACATATAATTTGTTTCCATTCTTTATTTGATGATAAAATGTAAACCACATTCATGTGCATGTATATCCTACTGTCTCAATGAATGATGAATTACATTTCATATGACAATCTTAAATAAATTATTATAATAAAAATAATCTGAGTATAAATGATATTTATATCATACATTAGACTCTTTAAACTATTATATAATTATAAGGACCAATGATACAAAAAATCAAGACACATGTCAAATACAATGATAATATTACCTAAAGTGAAAATTTAACATATAATAGTTTATAATGATGTAATATAAATCATAAAAACCCATAAATGGTATTTGATATAAAAATATGGATATGAGATAAATATATAATAAAAATATATTTAATACAAAATATGTGTGTGTGATTACAGTGAGAGTCAAAAGAAAATGTAAGAGAATTTCATCTCACTTTTCATTTATGGGAGATGTATGATATATTCAACACTCATTTCTTATGTATGGTTTGTATACATCCAATTGATGTATTATATGATTAATATACATTAATTTATCTGTAGTTACATATCTATTATTTGATCTGTAATTTATAGGATTTGTGTTTTAAAATTTACCAAATTAGTAAAGTGATTTTGTCATAATTTTCCATTATTACGACACATGTTATGTTACACACCTATATTTTCACATTAGGGGTATATACTGACTTCGAAAATTTATATCATGAATATAAATTTTTTCATGATATTTTACGCTTCATGTATTATTATTCATTAAATTTTTATATTATCCAATGTTACCAAATTGTTAAATGTTTATAGAAAAAATATCACCGTTTATTGAGATTATTTAGTATAATTATACAATTGATTAAATGTTATGATTCATATATCAATAAATCTATAAGATTTATTACCCTATAGGTTTTCATCTTATATCCAAGTAAAGGTACCACTTTCACACTCTTCGGTATATAACATGATATTGAATGTGCTTCTAAGAATGTATGACATTACCTTTCTCTTTGGTCTGAAATATGTTTTCCATCAAAACCATATATTCAAAATGGGTTCCAAATATATTATACTATTCTCCAATGATTATTTAAAGACATTTTTACCCATTTGTTTCGTTTTAAACATATGTAGTTTTTAATGGAATATTTTTTTCATTTCCTGGTCGAGTCCCCATTATAATATTTTTATAGTGAGAACGGAATTTTAGGCATGTCTGGATTTACCCACCCTCATTCCATTATGGTATGATTTACAATATTTCAATGTTATTATATTTTATATAAAATTACTTCTTATAATTTTGAGAATTCACTATTTTAAATTTGTTTTTAATGAAAATTTTTTATGTTTAGAAATTATTTTTAAATTATTTTCATAAATGCCTTTATATTTTTTTAAAATATTTTATAACAAAAAAATGACTAAAATGATTTCCAATTATTAATTTATATGTTTTAAAAGAATTTGTAATGAAAATTTGTTTCAAAATATTTTCATAAATTTTTTATATTTTTTCCAGGAAAATAGATTTCAATATGATTTCAATAATCATTTATATGATTTCATGGAAATATATTTTCAAAATATTTTCATTCTTATTTTATAATTTTTCAAGGTAAATTGTTTTCAAAATATGTTCAAGATTATTCTATATTTTTTCATGTAAATGTTTGTTCAAATTTTCTTCAATATTCTCTTATAGTTTAAAAGGGATTTTTAAAAAAATTACAATATTATTTTATCTATTTTCTAGCAAAATGGATTTAAATATTTTTAAGCCTATTTTATAAGTTTTAAAGGAATTCTTTTCATTTGTTTTAGTCTTCCATTATAATTTTTCAATTAAAATTGTTTTCATAATTTTTTTAATATTATTTTCTATGTTTTCACAAAAAATGGTATTTAAATTATATTCATGGTTCCTTTATAAATTTTCATTGAAAATAATTTTCAATATGTTTTATTTTTAAAAAATAAATTTTCCAAATAATAAAAGATATTATCCAAAAAGAAATGGTTTTAAAGGATATTTAAAAATTATTTTATATCTGACATGACATGTGTTGATGTTACTCTTGTATTTATGGGGAAATGATACAATGGTTATATTCATATTATAGGTTTGAATATTTTATGTTTTGATGACATCATGTTTTTTAATCTAATTCATCTTCCATGGGTTTTATACATCAGATTATGAATTATTTTCATGGGGTAGGATTCTGTAAAATTACAATGAAACCTCTCTATTTCACAAGTTATGAAATGATTACTGTTTATAAAACCCATTTCATATCTTGGGATTATGATAGGATGTTTATATTATACAACTCTTATTATGGGTTATTATATGATAAATGTTTTATTGTCTTGTGGAACATGTATGAATGATTTTATTATATGATTGGTGGGGCATATATATCACTCTAATTAATTGTGTAAATATTTATATCTAATAAAATAATGATGGGAATCAAATCTATGTTCTAGTTTCACTACAGGAAGATGGGTAAACTAGATCCCTTATATGAAAAAACTATAGATGGGGATGGTGGTGTGTCCCACCATATAGGTGTGGTCACTATGAAGATGGAATATATGGATACCCGATCCCATACTTGTAATGGTCCACGATTGGGGATAGTGGGTTGTCATTCCCAGTATTTGCAGTTCCCATGATGTTCTTTTATATATTCAGGAAATTGGCCTTGAATTATAGTGGATGATATCAAATATTTATGCATTCCAAAATTCAATGTATTATTCATATGATATGATTTCATGGATTATGTTCTTCGTTTACATATAACATATGTCTTATTAACTACCAAGATTTCGTCCATGATTCCTATTTTTTATCATATTGTATGAAGGGTGTGATATTCTAATAATATGATCATGTTCTCAAACACATATTCTCATGTTTTTCTTACATGTATCCCTCATTTACCCTTACTGATCATACGAACTCCACTTTTTTAGGTTTCATTCCCCTAGTAATGAAGATATCATTCATCTGTGATATTTTTAAGATGATTTATAGTCCTGAAAAAACTAGTGGGAGATATTGATGCTCTTTTATGTACAAATTTTTATGATTCCATGATTCCAAATCCACTAACCTCATATGATCGTTGGGAGTCTATTTGTGTAATATTCCGAGTAATCCACAAAAATGATGTTATATTTCTGTACGTTGTGATTGTGTTGATATAATAATTATACAATTAATATGATAAAATAAATATTTTTTATGAAATCATCATTTATAAATTTTCTAATGGTAATTTATTTATAATTTTTGGAGACAGTTGAATTTTTGGTCAAAATTAAATATGGTATTAATATATGGTGTGTATTATGACATCATAATGATCCAAAAATTATATAATATATTCCATTAAACATATAAATGGCCAAATATTTATATTACATTTGAAATAATTGTTTTGAGGATATTTTATTACATTATTAATCCTTTAATGAATCCTCAAAACCTATATTATATTTTATGGTTTTAAAATAATTTTTTACAAACAAGTCTCACCTGCATATCACCAAGGGTATTATTTTAATGAAATAAATTCATAAAAATTTAAAATAATAAAAACTACTACATGATGGGAGAATCCAAGGGAAAAACCCTATGATGGTTTGTTGTTTTGATTAATTTTCCATATAAAGATCAAAACCTATGTTTGGATATTAATAAAGATCTCTCTTATCTTTTTATATATAAACTCATCCAACCTCTCATTTAAATTTACTAAAAACAATTTTATAAACAGCTTACACTACCATTCACTCTCTATAAATCATCCATTGTGTCCCAAATTACGTAATAAGCATTTCTAAAGCTTTTGAAAATAGCTGGTCAAGGTAAGGTATCCTCTCCTTCCACTATTTATCCAATTATAACATTTATATTTTCCCATTTTAGGATTATTAATGTTGGTAAATTATTTTTAAAAATATAATTAATTATCTTATGATTTCCAAGTGATTTGATACTAATTTCACTCTCATTAATCCCTCCCTTCCTTCATTATTTACCCCCATTATTCTTCTTAAATTATCCAAATATTTTTCCTGTAAAACTTTTTTTTGAATAACCATCCTTATTTCCACTCAAGAGTATTCAACTATGCATACATATGTTTTATTTTTTAGATAAATCCTATTATATAACCCAAAATCCATGATCATGTTATTAAAATTGATTAATGTCATATTTATGTGTTATGATTCATGTGGAACACTTATGCATGTACATGATATGAACATAATGGGGGAACCCAAATTGAGATCCAAAAAATTGAGTAATGTTTTTTTCACTTCATATGTAATATATGGGATTATGGATTAATCCTAATCAATTCTGGAACTTTTTCCATAAATTTATGATGTTTTGGTGGTTTTCGTTGACTTATGTTTGTGATGTCATGATTAATGTTGTCACCACGTTACAATGCTCCACATTATGCTTCCATCTTATATTATGATTCATTGGTCAAGATTATTATTATCACCCCTCTTATATTACATTGATATTCTTATTGGATCATATGTATGGTTTTACCTTATTTGGTTCTTATTTTATTCCATTTTGGTTTTTATATCTTACTTTTTTATTATGTATCACCCTAGGTTATCCCATGCAGTTTTAAAAGAGCAATGAAATTTTAGTAGTATTGTAAGGATGTTTCCAATAATATTTTTTATCCATGTTTCATGTTTATGTTATATGTAAAAAAATTCCAAAAAAACACTATGATTCCGTATCTATTGGTATTTTACAAAGTATACCTATATGTAATAAGTTAGGAAATAAAGTGCATTAGAACATGGGTTGTCATATGACACAAATTTTGCATCTTACTTGTGAGGTGTCAATAAAAAAGGGATTGTATTATGGGCTATATGTTCTTAGAAGATTGTAATTGCGTTGAATATTATTTATCTCATTATGGGTGTTGATGGGTTCTTATAATTTACTTTTGGTATTTCTGTAGCATTCACTACTTTCATGTTAAGGGGACTTAGACTCACAGACATAGTGTTTTCAAAAATTGGTCATGTTCTACAAAATATGAGTATAAAATATGGTGGGACCCACCAAAAATAATTGTAGATGTACAAATTTTATTTATCACCAACAAATAAATTAATTAAATATCATTGTATTAAAGAATAATTAGATTTATATTTATTTATTACCTAAATTTACATGTATTTAAGAGAATACATGGAAAAATATTTAACAATTGAAAATTATTTCAATATTCGGGGTTAGTTTTATATTTTTGTGAGTAACATTTTATGATAATGTGTCATATTATCACTTAAATATAATTATAAGTATGTTATAAAAATATAAATGACAATCATGAAATATTGTGATGGTAAGAACATGTCTTTTATGACTTATTTAGTGAGTACTAATTATCAGGGGTTTAGGAGAAATTTTATGGTATTTAATACAACATTGAATAATTTGGATTAGGATATCATTGACCATAATATTCATCATATTATTTTATAGATCATATCTCATCGCAATCACATCATAACGAGATAATTTTTTGATCCAACCAATCAATCTATGGTCTCACTTGTAGACTCTAGGACAAATGTAGTGGTGATCATCGGTATATCGAAGGCATTGTCGAATCTCTATGATAGACCTTGATTTTGACCATCGACGTTCCAAAATAATATCAAAGAATATTTAGACATTTTATAGGGATCCAATTTTAGTTTCCTTGACCAATGGTCATAGGCTATGAACAATCATTTAATATGACATCAAATATATTGAGGTAGTGGGTTGATTATTTTTCATTCATTAATATTTCAGGTCATATATTTTAATTTTTTAATTGATTTTTCATCACTAAAGACGATGTAGTTACATTGATCTAGTGATAAAAAATTTAAATCCTCAATCCATATTCGTCCACATCATGCCCCAATACTTTTAACATTACTGGTGGCCAAAAAGGATATATTCAAAACCTTCACGATAATTTCAGTGCACATGCAAGAAACATCCCAAAACCATTACCTCATAAGTAACTAAACCCATTAGACCACATTGGATCATGATCACTTCTCCATACTCTAATGGATACCAACTATAGTGATAGTCTAAGCTGAGGTAGTGGGGAGACTATACCATCATGATCTTGGTGGATCACATCAGTGAAATATATTAATAATGAAGAAAAAGTGTACATAATGTTATAAATTGTATATTACCACAAGTGGAGGAAATAAATCACCTTGATAACTATAAATCACCCCAGTCTATGAGAAGTATCTTATATAAAATTCTTTCATGTTATTATGATAAAAAATGGTAATATAATGAAATATGGATGCATGCATATATAACATGATATTAGAAACCAAAAAATGAAAAATATAAATATATAATACAAACATGTGCATGATATCAATCATTTTCTCTTATACACTATCCTAGTATATAATCTCAAGTATCTAAATCTTAGTGCTTCCACTTGTACCTTCCTTCATCCATGAAGACTTTTCGGGTACCAATAGACAGCCGAAAGAGGGTGTGTATTAAATATAGTTTGACACCACATATAGTTTCTAAAACTATTCATTTTATAAATATATAATGAGTAGTGTGGATGAATAATTGGAATGAAAAGTACATAAAAAATCTCTAACAGTCTAGGATCCTCATGGAACACCCATCTGATGTTACCTACTTCAGCCTAAGAGAAAATGCCTATGAAAAAGTGACATCATAATACTCTATAAATATTTGATTATTTATAAGAGTGAAAATGAACCATGGTGTATAGATGAGGAATCATTGGAAAAATTCATATGAGATAGCTATGAGGTTCCACAACTTTTATGACTTTAGTAGTCAAGTACAAGTCAAAAGTGTCTAACACCTGGAAAACCACACTAATGTGTTCTACTTGATCACTAGAGTCAATTTTTCTATAGCCTTATTAACAAGAATAATAGTGTCCTTATCAAATCATGTCATGTAGTGGCTACATGTTTATGTATGCACCTAATACAAGCAATTAAACCACAATTTAGAACACCGTTCTGAAAGAGAATGAACGTTAGATCTAATAATATTTAACATGGATATAAATTTCCAGGTAAGATCTCCCTTTATAGTCTAAAGGCCACCATTTCCATTATTCTAAATGAATTAAATTTTTTTAGTGGAGATACATGTCTATTTCTTTCCCTTAAATAACATTGAATACTATGATTAATAATAGTAACCATCTTTCCATAATCATAATGATAAGAATAGTCCCATTGTATAATTTAGTTATGGTTTGGGTGACATGATTATAACATTAACCATATATTTATATCATTTATCCATTTCATTCATAATTTATAACCATAACACAATTTATAAGGTGGTTTAATTACAAGTCCAAGAATATGGGGATAGCGTGGTATCACACCATTTCGTCTAAATCAATATAAAAATCTCATTTATGATAGACAATTGAAAATTCTTCAAATGTGTATTGAATACTCAATAATGAATAGTTTTTATATAAATTTTAATCAAACCATCCTAATGATGGCATCTGTTGAGGTGACAGACCTCTAACAACACCACGTGTCTAAGTGAATCATTTATAACTCCATAATCCTTGAAATTAAATAATAAAATTTCTGTTAATAAAAATTGTTACTTCATGAAACTATAACCATCCTTTTAAAATGGATAATAATATGGATCACTATTGAATATTTAAAAAGGTCCATACAGTTTATAAATTACAATTGGTGTCCATTATGTTTCAACCATTAATGTTTTTGGTTGTGTAACTAAATATTTTTCATGCAAACATTCCATAATGGGTTAGTTAAAATACCACCATCATGCTATATGACAAATCACCATTTTTGTTAATGCAGATAATTTAATTAAGAAATTATACATCTCATTCATCATGAATTAATATGAATCTATAAAAACAATTGTAGTCTAGGAACAACGACATGTTATATAAAATGCATGTAATAAATAAACATTGATTTGAATATATATGACATATAAATCCTCAGGTGTCTATAATGATGAATTATCAATACCTTAGTTTCATTCCAGTCCATGGGTAAAACGATAATCTCTAACAATAATAATAAATTACACAAATCATGTGCATCCTTCATTGATAATGTTACTACAACTATAGTAGGCATAATCCAACACAACAATTCCAATTCTAGTTATTTTGTATTTTCCATATATGTTGGGTATCTACTCCTAGGAAGACGATCATTACCAAACCCTAACACATTTATAATCTCTTTACCACCAAACCAAATAATAATTCATAATGAAAAAGTTATATTATGTCACTTTATAATGTTATAGAGATGGTTCACTCATAATTAAGCAAACCCAATTATCTAAATGTCCTATAGCACACCTACCAATATGTCATTGGTTTTTGACTAACAACAATGGTCTAAGGTGATATACAAGGAATATTATACCCTCATGATCATATAATATCATAATGGTGAAATATTTCTTATAATTTTGTGAAATAAGTAATAATGATGGAAAAATAGAATTATCCCAGGTAGTGAAAATAAATCAACCAGATTAGTATTCACATCCCTAGTCCATAACTAGTAAAATATATTAAATGACTTCATTTCATTGTGATATAGAAATATAAAAATATATGTTTTAAGTGTAGAAAACATATAAAACACCTATAAAAAATTAAATAATGATAACAATCTATATCTAATAACATTATGATTATAATTGTGATCCACTTCACTTAGACTATATCATAGTATATAAAATCATGTGTCCAAATCGTGTAAATCCCCATTGTTCCCACCTACAACCATGAATGTGGTCTGGGTGCCAATCGGTGGCCCGAAAATGGTGTGATAAAAAATCATGAGGCCACTACCAATATTGTCTATAAAAATCTACTATGTGAATATATAATTATCATTGTACAATTTTAATGTGTAAAGATAGTTAATAATTAAACTTTGTCAGTTTGGGTTCCACATTTTACACCCGTCTGATACTACCTTCTCCATACTATGTCATAATTTCTCTAAAAAAGTGACATAATAATTTAATATATATATGTGTGTGATTGTAAAATAACACTTAGGACCTATGTAGTATAATAGAGATTTCCCTGTAAAATAATTAGTTGAAGAATCTATGTGGGTCCACAACATGTATGACATTTGCAGTCAATTATAAGTTTGAAGGGGTGTACACTTGCTATACCACCCTATGTTTTTCTAAAAGATCCCTGGAAACATGTTCTAGGTATTCTGGTTTCTTGGAGTAATAGGATCCATATCATATTTTATCACGTGTTTCTTGGATCTTTATGTGGGAACAAAATATATGGATTTTAATTGGAATGCACGATTTTCTATCTACGGATTAATAATTCCATGCCCATAAATATATAATATGGAGACAAAATTCCATTTCCAACCACCCTTTATAACATAAGGATCACCCTTTCCGATATTTTAAACCAAGGAAATGTTTTTGGGGGAAGTTGAAATGTCTAATAAATTTATGTCAAAAATGAGGAACTTAATATTCAATAATAAAAATCACATTTCCAGAGTCATAATAATGGGAATGGTTTAGTATTATAATTAAATGAGGCTAATGTGTAATAATTATACAATTAACCTTCCATTTATCATATTTTTCCATTTCATTCATATGTTATTAGACCAATAAAACAAATAAATTTGTTTAATTACATATATGAGCATTTTACTCAAGTACAGTATGACTCCATTTCATAAAATTAAATTTCAACATCTAATTTATGACAGAAAATTCAATACAACTTAAAAGGCCATTTAAATACTCATTAAGGAATATCATATATATAAATTTTAAACTACCCTTCGTAAGGGTTTCTTGTGTTGAGGTCTCCCACCTCCAAAAACATGAATCTTCAATGTAGGGAATTTACCCTACCATAATTCATGAAATTACATTATACCATTTCTTTTTTATTTCATTTTATTATGTAAAAAATAACAACGAAACATAATATGTTGTTTGTATCAAGGTATGAAATATGAAAACCCATATATTTAATACACCTTTATTCATGATTTATTACACAATGTTACACATAATACATTCTAAAAAGATTGTGAATACTTGTGTCTTTTGGAAATTATGTACAAAACAGAACAAAATGCAATATAATATAATGGAATTACTGAAAATATCCTTAACATGACCCAAAAACTCTATCATTATTCAAAAAATTCACTACATAAGGTCATCACACACATACAAAATAGGTGATATATAAACCCCAATAAGGGAATTAAAAAATTATACAATAATGTAAATCAATAAATGTGATCCAAGAGGCATATCAAGGTAACATATGTGGGATTGGAATAATATTATTCAGTAATGATGCATGATATAACACGATATCATAAATATAATATAGGAATGTGGAAAAAAACCTAAAACATGACATAATAGGCATAAGTCAAGGCTATCCATGAAGAAAACATAACCCAATGTGCATAAGATAACGTCCTATGAACCACACATTGTGTAACACCATATTATTCTTGAATAATAACGTTATATTCAATATTGTGTGTTACTTGTCACACTAATCTTTGAAATGAAAAATATATTCCTTTATTTTTAATCAATTCGATAATTTTTAGAACATGCAACATCAACTCTAAATGAACTGTAATATAGAATGCCTTTGTAACGAAGTCATTAAATTTTCAAGTACAAATTGTACTACCTACAATATAAAAAATATGGTTATTTATTGATTTGATATAAATTAACAATAATATAAAATTAATATTATTATTTTCTAAAAAACTATATTTTTTCTAAATGACGGTTTAGTCACTTTTTCCACGCATAATTTAAAATTATTTTTCTTAAATTTTAAGAAACATATTTTATAAAATTCAATTCATCATTAAAATTTCTATATAAAATTTATATTTGGGAGGATTTTCAGGATTTTTCTAAAATGATTTATTTTATGATGAATAGTGAAAGATACTAAATTTTAATTGATAACTGTATTTCTATTTATATTATTTTAAAAGTTAATTATATTTTGAATTATTCTAAATATAAATTTATTTATTTATTTCAATATTAATAAAATTGACATCATTTTAATTATATTCATATTATATATATATATATATATATATTATAATCTTTTTCACATTTTCTCTTTGGAAACTAACTTTTTCCTAATGTCTCAGGCATTTATTTTAAATTGAAGTAGGAAGATTATTTTATTTTAATATTATAATATAAATTACATGTTTTTAATAAAAAAACTAATATTTTTTTATAAAATAAACTTTTTTGTCACAATAATTGTAAAATGATATAAAAATCAATTACTATATTTATGGTTTAATGCAATGTATTTTCTCATTAAATGCACATGGATTAAAATTAATTTTCATGAAATCATAGAATTTTTATTTAATAAATTATATTTCATACTTATAATAAGTAGTTACAAATTATATAATATTTCAAATTTATTTTAGGAATAAATATTTAATTCATTATGTTAAAAAAATAATTATAAGGGTAGAATCTAATGTGGTAAAAGGCAGTACACTAAAAGACTAAAGAATAATTTTTGTAATTGTCTTTTATGGGAATTATTTATAAATTATATAATACCTCCAATAAATTATTTATCAATATTTGAGACACATAAGGTGATAGTGGCCTCACATTTTTTAATACTTTTGGGTATTTAAAAAACCTCCACCTTTATTAAAAAAGGGACACTCACTCCCCTCAGATATTCATACATCTCAACCTATTTTTTATGACCATACCTTCAGCAAATAACATCTCAAATTTCATTACTCTCTCATATATGGATTATTTGTAAAATAAATATGACATTTGACGGCTTTTTCTGCAAAACTATGGAGGTTCCCTTAAAAATAGGTAACATTATTCAGTGAGAATTTTTATTTTATTTATTTCTACACCTATATATATATATTTGTCAAAACATTATTATAAAATAACATTTTTATATTACATACAATTAGATTATATTATGATAAATTCATGACCTAAAACCATCTAAACATCCATCAAATGGGTTATGAAGTCATAATACATTTGTACATTAATCTACCAGCACATGGACTGATATATATTGTTTTTCCATTATCACCTTTCTCATTTGGGTATGATGATGGATATAAAGTATACATATATGATATTAATAACATAATTCTACATATTGAGTAATTATATATTATATTCATTTTTTACATTATCTTCCATATAGTACATGATAATGTCACCAATGTGTGTAGAGAACTATTTCCTTTCGAAGCTATGTGATTTGTCTTAAAATAATAATTTATGTGGAAGATGATACAGGTAAATTTAATTATCAAATGTGATATAAATGAAATAAT
This sequence comes from Viscum album, assembly GCA_963277665.1. Lineage (NCBI taxonomy): Eukaryota > Viridiplantae > Streptophyta > Magnoliopsida > Santalales > Viscaceae > Viscum > Viscum album. The sequence goes on along the minus strand of OY728137.1, from coordinate 1,698,354,729 downwards.
TATTAATATCATGACACATTAATCATTATGAAAATATAATATACCATTTAATTTTTTACAAAAAAAAGTATAACCTCGTTCAGGTACTTGTGGATAACAGTATTAAAGAAGCGACATGACTCTCTTTTCATCACCACACCACAAAGATGATATATATAAGAAGATTTAAAGATTAATTATTGTATATATTTTATTATTATAATTATTTAAAAATAAAATATTTCTTTCATCATTTCCATTATGTTCATTAAAAAATGGAATTATTGCACGTGTAAACGTATGGCCTACTATATCAATGATTGTAATATAATTCCTAATTCATATACATATTTAATTATCGGTTTTAAAAATATAATTTATGTAAAAATATGTTAATTATTTCATGAAAAATATTTTATAGATTAAGGAATCATACAATGTGCACAATAATTTGACCTTTCATGAATAAACAAGCATGATAAATAAGGTATGTAGCAACATAAATAGTGAAAATAAATATAGATCATTAATGAATGGGTTATATGATGTCATAAAATGACAATATATGATATTATAAATATAAATATGGTTATTGAAAAAATTAATAACATGTTTAAAAAAAATATACATTAGTTTAATAAATATTTACGAAAAATGAGGTGTGTGGTAATGGATTTCTTGTCTATCTTTTATTTCTGGGAGACATATGCCAAATTCACAAATTGTTTTTTTGGGTGGTACATGGACTGTTAAATTAAAATTTAATTTATTTAATAACATTATATTAATAAAATTTAATGTTTCATTTTATTTAATTATTTTATTGGAGCTTATGATAAAAACTATTAACATAGTGGTAAAGGATTTTGTATCAATTTCCCATCATTGAGTTATATTGTAATATTATAGTCCTAATTCATTTTATATGGTGTATAAAAATCCCCATTGACATTTAATATCAAGATTTATTCAAAAATAAATAAATTTTATGTTTAATTTTTAATTATATCGTTCAATGAGATTTAACTTAAAAATTACCAATTATTAAAAGTCATTGTACAACCTCACTTTCTTTTGTGATTGTTAATTTTCACTTTATATAGTAACTATTTTACGATATTTTTTCATTAAACATTCCATATATCTTAAATATAAATATTATAATATAACTGATATAATTATATCTTACAAAATATTAATAATTTTAATATACAATATTTACTTTGAGAATTATATGATTAACTAGGGAAATGTTAGTAAATATTTATCCTTTACCTAATAAAGACATATGATGATAAATAATATTTATTCGTAAATTAAATCAATTTTTTGATATATGAGAAATAATTTTATAAATATTGAAATTTGTGGGGACTAGTAATAGATATCTCCTTCATACATCAACAAATTTTATGAGACAACCCAGATGGCCAAATCCAATAGTTTTTTACCATGTAGTTTTAAACTATCTCAAGGATAAATCATGATGATAGAGGAATCATTTTCCTGAGACATGACATCCAATAAATATTCATTTCCATCATTTGTAATTCATTTATCTTATTATTCATGATATTTTAACCATGATATTATCTATTGAATCATTTCATTCATAGTTAATTGATTTAATGGAATGTGTTTTCTATTATTTACCTTTCTCTATTGATTATTCATTTTCATATCATTATTGTCATGTTTTCGAATGAAAAATGTTATTAGTTATTTAAATTACATATCGATTAATCTTATTGAATCATAATATCTTTTGTTTTACGTAAACCTTACAAAGAATTGGATTTCACAATTTTTTATTTCCCTTCCCCTGGATATGAAGAAGATATCATTGTATGAGTTTTCAAGGATGTAGTTTGATTGTTGTTGTTAGGTATCATGTTTAATTCTGTACTACTAATATAAAATGTGTAATTTGTATGAATTTTGTTATCAAAAACTACTAAATTGATCAGTCCTTATGAAATTTACACGTTGTTTCTATGATAATATAATATAAAAGACATCGGCTCAATCTTATTGGGGTCTTTGTCATTATAGTTTGTATTATAGGATGTTTAGTAGAAATTTTCGGAATTAGAGTTAGGAAATCATATATTAGGCAACATATACCTATTATTATATTTAAATATATGATTATTATAACATCATAATTTTTTTTAAGGAATAGATTTTGTGGTTTTCCTATAAATACATCATATTAATCATACTAAATGTATAGATGGGTTTGGCATATGAGAACCTAGGGATAATAACTCAGAAAAGGGTGTAGTGGTATTAACACTATCCTCAACATGTTCATAACAAAAGGTCATATTTTTTTACTTTATTTGATACAAATATGGATTTTACATAGGATAATATTCATTTTTTACAATCCAATCTGAAGGATTTGAAAAAAAATTCCCAAGGAAGCTATGTTTATGATTATGAGATTAGTTATGCATACAATTTTCAAATTATCTCAAATTTATAACTAGTTTTGGGTTTATATATTATGCTTCATAATAATATGATAAAATATAGTATATGAAATAATTTTTAAAATGATAAATAGACTAAGGAATTGGAATTGCATCAATAAAATCAATCAAAAGAGTAAGAATGACCTTTCATTTGATGGTCTTAATGTAATATTTTGACGGTAACAATTCTCCCAAACATTCTCATCATTTAAAAACATAATATAAATTTCTAAAATGATAGATAAATCATTATCTAATTATTATGTATTTTCAAGGTATTACGAGAAGTAGAAGATGGAGACCAAAAAGATAAATTATGGAATGAAGGGAACGAAGGATTTTCCCACATAAGATAATTATGAAAGAAACACCCTAGTATATACATTAAAGAATATTAGTTCTCTAAATTGTTGAGATAAATGAAATTTTGATTTTGATTATGAGGGAATGAAATAAATTATTAATGTACAATGATCAATCAGTAAGGATATGAATTTCTATGAAAATCAATTTCTCAAGCATCAAAGGAATATACAAAAAATAATTACATAATTGATCGTGGTCAATATTATGATATTACAACATATGTGGTGGAATGATTAATGTTCGTAAATTTGGATTATATAATTATGTAATTTCAGTATTTTATCAATGATATATTGGTTATAAGAATAATGAAATTTAAAAGTATTGTACTTTTGTAACTTTTTATTAAGTATTAGAAAGTGTATGTCAAACAATACTGATGAATAAGAAAAATGAAGTAGTAGAATGTTATTATACTTCTAAAATAAATGATTGTGGGAAATATTATGCATCATATGTTCTAGATGATTGGATAATGATTTTTGGATAAATTTATTATTGATATGGATAAATTTAATTGGATAGTACTGACTACTTGTGACTAATTAATGATTTTTATATAAAGTGGTTTATACTATCAATGATAGAGTGTATGTCATCATATATTTATGTAATGTATATAATAATTATTTTATTAATTTATTAATAACGAAAAAATCATTTTTTGTATCTAATGTATAATGTTAGTTCAGGTTATAAAAATATTTAATGCGAATACATGGTGTAGGTATTAACATGTATGGTATGTGATGAATATGTGATACTTCATATTTCTTGGGGGATTAATTCTATATTAATTTGGGAAATTTAGTGACCACATTATAATTTATTAGGTCATATTATTTTGGAAGATTAATAAGATAATCCATTTATGAAATTATTTAGTTTGGTCATTAGATGAGGTTTTAGATATTAATATATTACCTCACTGTATGGTGATTTATTCATATTGGATAACCTGAACTGAAAATTTTATTATAACAATAAGTAGGTATGAAAGGAATCAATTAACATTATATTATGGATCTTATTAACCATTAAAATAGAATTTTAGTGCGTCATGAAAAAAAATGGATAATAATTCCTTGGGGTACACATTTATTTCAAAATTGATCTAATAACAACATAATGATTAATATTTTCATATGAAGTAGAAACATATCCTATATGTATATTTAATATTATAATTTAAAAATTCACTATCATTATAAAAGGATTTAGAATAAATTTTTTAATGTTATACTAATTTGTATGATATCAATGAACTTTATCACGCCTATTTGTTAAATGGATTTGTGTTAATTATCCTTCTCTGAATCACCCACTTTCTTGTGATAAATGTTCTCTGTCACTCTCCAATAGTATTTGAGCATCATTATTCTTTTAAAAGTCCATGTTTTTATTTCCTACCTATGCTCTTCTACATATAATCCTAGTAATGAGATTATTCTATATGACCTTTTTTACTTCCCATTTACACATATTAAGAGGATATTTTATTAACTCTTTTTATTATTTTGATTTTTCAGAAAAATAATTTTCAAATATCGAACCCTTAAATTAAGAAAATAAGATCAAATTATGAGGGTGAAATTTATATAAGGTTGGTTTATTTTAACATGTAAATATTTTGAACTAATAATATTGTATTTGATCAAAAATTCATCACACATCACTGAGCATAAACAATCCAGAAAATAAATTTATTTTTATTTAACCTCTTTAATTGATTGGGTACACACAAATCCTTGATTCTAAATGATCTAAAATGTATAATACCTTTATAAAATAGACACTAAAATTTAAGGGGATGGATATTAGTATATAAATTATAAAATTTTTTATTTTATAATCAGTTTTAAATAAAAAAAGAATCATTTAAAATAAAAATAAATGTATTATAAATAACTGTATTTTCTTAATAAACATATCAGTCTCTCCTTTTGCACATAATTTAAAATTAATATTTATAAAATATTGAAAAAAATTGATAAAATGAAAACAAAACTAAACATATATATTTAAACCATAAAAGAGTTTTTTTATTTATATTAATTGTATCATTTTTTGATGAATAATGAAAAATAATGAATTTTAATGGAAAAATCTCTTTTCATTTAAACTATTAACAAAGATAAAATTTATTTTGAACTTATTTAAATGTAAATTTATTTCAATTATATATCTATTAGTAAAATATATATCATTTGAAACATTTTTATATTTTATAGTTATATAAAAACATTGTTAAATTTTGGACAGTTTTTCTTTGAAAACCCGTTTTTTGTGGCATTTGTGGGTTTATTTCTAAAATAAATTATAAAAATTATTTTTTATTAATATGATAAAATGAATTAAATAATTTTAATAATAATAATTAATGTTGTATATTTATGTAAACATACGTTTTGGATATATTAATTAGTAATGATAGTAAAATTAATTATCATAGTTATGTTTAAAAGCAGTGTTTTTGAGCAATACATGCCCTTGTGTGAAAATTTGTTTTAAAGACACAAAAAAATTATAAATTTTTTATATTTTTTCCAATAAATTTTTTCAAATTATTTAATAGTACTCATTTTAATTTAGTCATACATATTTAATTTCATATGTTAAAAAACTAAAATACCGTGGTGGATACTGATTGGGTAAAAGGTTGTAAACTTACAAGATAACTAATAAAATGATTTGGAATTTTTTTATTATGGACGCGTGTCTCTACCATATAATCTAGAAATTAAATTATTCATAAATTTTTGATCCACGTGTGGGGAGAGTGACTTCCCATTATTTAATAGTTGTGGGTATTTATTTAAATGTAACTCCTCCTAAATTATAAAAAGTCACTCACTCGTCTCACTTCTTCACACCTCTCAATACAATTGGATCAACCAAAACCTTTGTAAATTACATACTAAATTCCATTATATCATCATGAAGACTTATTGTGTGTATAATTCTAACATAAGAGTATTTTTGTGCAAACATTTGGAGGTTTCCTGAAAAGGTGTAACATTATTCAATAAATGTATTAATTTTATTTCATCCTCCACCTCATTAATATATTGTTAAAAATAAATATATGATAATATAATTTTCATACCTATATTTATATTTTTTTTATGTTAATATAATTACCTATAACCATCTCCACTTACAACAAATGGGTTATGGGATCATCATTCATGTTTATGGAAGACTACGACCTCACAAATTGATGTTATTCATTTATCAATTACCACCTCTAAAAGTTGTGTATAATGATTTTATAAAGTATATGTATTATATTTATAACATAATTATGACTATACAGTCATATATCATATATAATTCTTTAACATTATTTTATTTAGGGACACAGTAACATCACTCGTCAGTACAGCGGACTACCGCCTCACAAAGTGATGGGATTATTTTTTTTCAAACACATTACATGGAAGATGATAACGATATATTTAATGATTATATTGTATATAAATGAACAAATTTTTTATTAACTACATAATTATAATTATTAAAAAATAATATTCAATTTTCATTCTTACATTGAAAAATGATATCATCATTTGTATAAGTGTGGACTACCGCCTTCACGAAACGATGTGACTCTCTTTTCATCACCATACCCAATAGATGATATATATATATATTTCTGTTTAAGGAAATAATATGGTATAAATTAAATATGATCATTATGATGGGATAAAATATTATTTCCCTTATTTTCATAATGATTAGTAAAATAAGGAAACATTACTCAAGTGTATGTACAACCTACCGTGTCTTTGATTCTAACATATTCCATTTATATTAATCATATTTCATCATTGGTTTTAAGAGTATAATGTATTTACCAAAATGTTAATTATTTCATGGTTATTATTCTTCATAATTTTTAACTATATAATATTCAAAATAATTGTATCTTTCATGATAGTACATGTATGAAAAAACAAGGTAATTAAGACAAAAAGAATGCAAATAATGAAAAATGTTTAATGAAAGCATTATAAGATGTTATAAAATGATAATGAATGATATTGTAAATATTAATATTGTTATTTTATAAGTTAATATCACGTTTAAAACCACTACATATGAGTTTAATAAATTTCCAACCCAATGGAGGTGTGAGGTAAGTGATTTTTATCTCTCTTTTATTTATTGGATATGTATGTCATACTCACAACTAGTCAAATTGATGTTTGGAACGTATGACCCAATTTACATTTTATTTCTTGAATAACATTATTTTCCGGATAATTAATATTTCACTTTATTTAATTAATAATTTTTTCTTTGATTCAAAATAGTATCAAGGGGATAAGGGATGTTGTCTATATTTCCCTTCATTGAGGCATATTAATATATTATGCACCTAATTAATTTTATATAGTATATATACTACCCCTTTGACATCTAATATCATTATTAATTCATTTATAAGGGTATGTTTCAGATTTTATTGTAATTTATCAATCCAAGGGGATTTGACATGAAAATTACAAAGTGGTAAAAGTTTATCCACAACCGCACATTCTTTTATGATAGTTAATTTTTTTATTAAAAACATTATTTTATTAAGATAATTGTCCATTGAGAAAGATATTTCTATTTTATATAAATATGATAGTATGATGTGTATTATCATTCAATAAAATTTATACCATTTTTTCATTTTTTTCATGGATTTTTATTGATAAACATGAGAAACATTTAAATATCTACAACTTTTACTCAATATATATATATTTGATGATAAGGAATATTGATTCACCAATTAAATTGATTATTAAATATATGAAGAATACTATAGACAACTTGATATTGTGGCCGTATATTTATAGACATCATTTAAATGTTTCAACAAGTCTCATGAGAAAAACATGATGACTAAATCATTTTGGATTTTAACCAAATAGTATTTAAATATCTTGTAGATATACATTCATGGTAGATGTATCAGATTATTGAGAAAAGAAATCAAATTTTTAAACATTTCCTTCAATGGTAATTTAGTTATCATACTGTTTATGATATTTTCACCATGATATTGTCTTTTGATGCCTTTCATTCTCATTTGTTTGATTTAATGACAAATTTTTTAGTTATTTTAGTATATATATCGATTATGACTTATCATATCATGATATTAATTCAATACATATAGAATGTTGGATCCGTTTTATACCATTATATATTATTCATCCATATTGGATCATAATAATTTCCATTTAGATTAATCCTTATTAATAATAATATATCTTTTCCCAATGATATAATGAAGATATCATTGAATGGTTTTTAAAGGATACATTTAATTTTTTATTATTATGTATAATGTTTTATTTTGGACTCCTACTATAAATTGGGGATCATGAATGTGTCTAGTTCTCCAAAACAACTAAACTAATCATTCTGTAAGTATTTGACCCTTTGAATCCATTAAAATTTGATAAATAAGATAGTAAATTATGATTACCGTGGTCAAGGTCATTATACATGGAATCCCATGATATTAAAACATTACATACATCATAGGAGGGATTTATAATTTTAGGCTAACCACTCAAATTCAAATCAAGTACATACAAAAATGTCTGACATTTATCATTCAAAAAAGGATCATATTTCATGGAATTTAACCCCATTATTAAGTAGTGTGGGTTATAAGAAAGAAAATATCGAATAACATAAAATATATACATATTGGATAATATATTTGAGTGGAAATGGAAATAGGTATTCAGTAAAAAAAATTGCATGGAATGTTGCAAGTCAATTTTAGAAACATCATAACAGAACATAATGATTAATTAAAGGAAATAGTGATTATAAAATGGTTCTCTAGTCACTTATAAATAACAATGATAACAAGAGGTATATTGATGAATTAAATTTAAACATAACCATTGAAATTAAAATGAATAATAAAAGTATGTTTCTTGAATAATGAGGAGAAGGAGAAGATCCCTTTCCCTGAGAGTACACTTATTAAATATTCATTGGATATTAATAATCGATTGGGATTCCTTGGGATTTCACTGTATAGGGAAATTTAGCGTAATTTCATACAAAAAGTGTTTTAGTTAATAGGAATGGGATGTTGGGTTGGATAATATATAAAAAGATATAAGATTACTTTTTTTAATTTCCTATCAATGGGTTTATACAAAAAATATAAGTAGTTTTATAGAGTTTGTATTGTTATCTAATAATAACCATTCAAATAAGGGTTATAATAAGTGATTAACCCTGTTTTGTATCCAACAATTGTTTAATGCTTTTCTAGAACCTAAAGGTAAACATTGGATCTTGATATGATACAATAGACAATGGAACTCCATAATGTTTTCCCACATCTAGTATGTATATCTTGGAGAGTTGGTATATGGTGAAATTTTCAATTATAGATATGAAATGTGATGTCATTTTAAGGTAATATACAACCAAAAAGATGTTGTTATTGCATTTAGGTTTCCAAGGGATTCTTACAACGAAATCAACAGTTATGTTTTCCAATTTTCATATTATTTTTTGAAATGGTTTCATCATACCCTTAGATTAATTTCATTCATCATGTTTTCATAACAACAATTGAGATACAAACTCTAAAATATCCCTCTTAATTTTACCCCACCATATATTTTTTATTCACCTATCTATATTTTTTTTATTTTGGATTAATATAGAAGGATATTCAATGCAAATCATTCAGAAGTTCCCTCTTCATTTTTTATTTAATCTAACAGTTATCTGAGATTTGAACCTTATAAATCCATCTTCAGCATAGTTGAACTTCAGAATATTCAATACCTTCTTCTATAAAAACTGTAAAATCCTAGATTTTATTTTTATGTATGGATTTTTTCCGGGTTTGTTTTTAAATTTTTTTTATTTTTTGGGAACATTAGGAGTACACACAATGTACTTATAAGTAAATGTCGTGTGATTGGTTTCCAAAGGTAGCCATGTGCTAGTCATGTAACGGCCAAACACATGGCTATGTTGGGTGATGTGAAGACTAACTAAAGAAGAGTCTGGTTAAAGAATGTATATGATGTGTACCCCTGAAGAACACATTGTGTACTTTTTAATTATTTCATTAAATTAATTGGGGTCTCATCTAATCAACATAACACACTTCTTCTCTATTTATATTGTCCAAGGGCAAATTAGAATGTTGATTCTTGTCGAATCCCCTAAATATTCCTCTGTTATCCAAAACAACTATTGTCGATTGCATTGGAATCATAACAGTAAGCTATTCCTTATTCTAGAGCCTTGTTTCTCTATTTCTCCTACTTAGTGAGATATCTGTGTTAAAACATTTTTTGTGTTTTTGTATATCTATGTAGTTTTAGGGAGATTATAGGTTATATGTTCTTGTAAATTGATCATATGATGCTGAGGTAGGTTGTTTGTTCCTTTATGTATTTATTATTTGAGTTATATGTGAAAAATGACCAACACCCTTGTTCGGGGTAATGCATGTTTATGGTTATCTGCCCTGTTATTGCCTGTTATGCCTTTTATTCTTTAGTAGTTGATTTATGATTATAAATAGGGATATTTACCTTTCCTTGGACATGTTTCCTTTGTTTTCTTAATCTCGACTCTTTGGTCTGTCATTGCTTGTTAGGCTGCTTTGTTTTCCATGACTAGTTTTGTTAGGATGTAGTTATTTTATCTGAAATTATTGGATATGATTTAGAAAATTTTTCTATGTAGTTTTTGAGGTGTACATTGGCTTCCAAATACCGTTTCAACACAATTTAAAATACATGTCTATTAGAACCTAATGTATTATACCATAGTGGGAATGGACCTTAAGGGATTACCCAGAGTTCATGTTTACTTTTACGTGGCGAGACCATAGGGGGTGGACTTTGGGATCCCAAAAATTGTATATAGTTCCTCAATGTGAGAACATAAGAGGAATTAGATGTTTATTACTTCCTCAGAGTGACTATAGAAATCGATATGAGACCACATGTGGAATTGATGGTGAGTGCTTCCTTAGAGAGTCTGTTGTAAAGCTAAAGTAGAGGCATTAGACTGTGAGGACTTCACATAGTGTTTCTTTTGTTTTATTGGATGAACTAGAGGGGTTAGGCTTTGAATACATCCCATAGGATTACTTATGATTTTTGGCTGATTGACTAAGAAATGAAAATTTATTTAATTGGAAGTATATAATTGATTACTTTTGAGTACTTTCTAGTTTATTGATTCATTTTTCATATTGCCTGCCATATATATTCACTGAATGTATGGCACATATCATTGGGTGATTTCCTACTGGGATTCATCTCACACCCTATTTGGGTCATGATTTTTGGTCCAAACTGATTATATTGATGTTGGTATATATAAGGAAAAGAACCCTTCTAATTCAGGTTCTTGATTGTTGTGAATATGGAGAGCATGGGACCAAGTTGAGGCTTGTGATGCTGTTGGAGTTTGTTTTTTTCTTTGTACATTTTTTTATTACTAGATTCTATCATTGTGACTTGTTGGGATGATTTCTTAATCATATGTATCATGCATCATTTATATATGTGCTCCAGTTGTATATTTTATCAGACTTCTACTGATTACTATTGTATAATATAATCATTGTTTCTTATATTGTAATCCATTTTTTATACTACTTTACTCAACCAATGAGGTTGTAGTTTCCCGATTATCACACGCAAGGACCTTGCTGGTTGTCTACATTCTCTAGAGTTTGGGGAAATGTGATTGAGGCCATGTGACCAACCGGGTACGAGGCACCTCTGGGCAAAATCTGGAACTGGTACATTACAAAGTGGTATCAAAGGTATTAGTTTTTTCTTGACATATAGTATGGAACCTATATCTAGGGAGTTGAAGAAATAGTTACTTCTTAATAAGCTGTTCTCAGGAGTAGCTAACTCGTGTATAGGGAAATGCCAATTTACCATGTAGATTATAAAATTTCCGGTTATTCAATTGATAGAATTCATTTGATTTCACCCTTGGGCGATTCCCTTGTTTTGTGCTATTACTGTTGTTAATATTGAGGTTGTATTATTTTTGTGACCCAATGATATGAGGGTAATCCTTGTCATGCATCATATAAGAACATTCTAGAGATCACATGTCAGGCATTATTTCTATGCCCTTTAGGAATCATTAATGATTTCATGTTTTTGTGATAGATGTTGTGCTATATATGCATGTTTTTGTAATAGATGACTTGATAGAATAACTATTATTTGGTAGGGTATTGCTTCTATGTAAGGTTTTTTTTAGGAATACAAAATATTGGTTCTCGAGTGGTTATGGGCCATCATGGATCATAATTTGGTGGATCATTCTGTTTTTTTGATTATATATGACATGTATAAGATTCCAAGCATTGATTTATGGGGTGTATGGGCACTCATGGATCAGCATTTGGCATGTTAATGTTCATTTCAGTGATTTATGGGATTCCATTGTAGTTATTGAGGCTATCTATCTAAAAAAACCTTGAATACATGACGTGTATTGCTCAATACACGCCACATATCCTTTTGTTCGAGAAAGAACTATTTTTCTTATGTACACTCTGTGTAGTCCCTAGTGGTTTCACTACCTATATGGGATAATACACAGGATTGGGAAATCATTGGGGCAACACAATGTGTACCTAAAACACACGTTGGGTGTATAGACCATGTGTCTAGACATGTGATCAACGACATGGGTGGATAATGGATAGTAAATACCTGCTGTTTCTGGAACAAACACGCCATGTAGTGTCAGTCGTGTAAACGACCGTGTGACTAACAACAAATGGTAGTGAAGTTTGTGTATCACACATCGTGAATAGCACAAACATTCCATGTAGTCATGTTATATGGGAAATGTTTGGGTTATTCATGTAGAAGAACTCGTTAAGGGGAACATGATTCATGTACATGTCGTGTTTTGGAAGAACACACCATGTGTAGGGGGTGATACATGACTAGAGTTGGCTGGAGTGCATGACCATGTGATGGATTAAAGAAACACATCATGTCCCACTTTTTAAAAAATTAATAATGCTTTCCTTTTTTATGTTCCCTTCTAACACTTCCAATTTTTAGACCTTGATAATCCTAAACTAATATGTTCTCTTGAACTTACAGTTTAATTCTATGAATATGTCTTATGGTTATAATCTAGTTACAGGGCAGTGATCATACACTACACATGGATGATCAAGAAATACTAGTGGATCCTTATCTTGTTCCAGTCTTGGCACCATTCATTATTCCTGATCCAGTTGCTGATGCACAGTTCTGAGAGGGCTTGATGAGGTTCATGCAGGCCTTCCGGGGAGTATAGAATCCTGCTGCTTCTATGGAAGAGCAGACACAGGTTTTCCAGCAAAAACATTCTTTTACAAACACAAGGGTTGTAGGACCTTAGGTTACAGAGTCATGGTTATAATCCATGGTATCTATCTTTGAGCATTTGGAGATGCCTCCAGGTAGGAGGGTTATGTTCGCTACATATATGTTTTGAGATTCTGGAAAGAGATGGTGGGATGTGATATCACTGGATAGACACCAAAATCACATGGATTGGATTGAGTTCATGGTTCCTTCTATTACTACTTGTACATGGAGACGTTGAGGGATGATCGATCCTAAGAGTTCATGAGTATAGAACATGTTACTCTTTCCATCATGGAGTACTCTTCTCGCTTCACAGCGGTCCAGTGCTTCACACCCATTTTAGGGGTATATGAGTTATTCATGTTGAGGAAGTTTGAGGATGACCTCAAGAATGTCATATTATCTCAGGTGAAAATCATTAGGTTGACATCCAACACCTATATAGTAAACTAGACTCTGATCATAGAGTGAAAAATGAGGGATTCTAGAACATTGATCCATGGAAGTTCAGCATCCGGAGTTGGTACCCCTCAGACTAACAAGAAGAAGCATCATCACGAGTCTATGTGCGGAGATCGTAGTAGATGGAATAATTCTTATAGTATCTAGGTGGTGTGCTATCACTACGGAAAGAGTGGTCATATGAGACCACATTGCCTGAAAGACCCAGTGGAATGCTGATCTTTCTGCAAGATGATTCATCTTCAGCGTTTATGTCAGTTCTTCTCAACAACAGATAGTGATATGAGTTCTTCTATGACCCTATGTTCAGGAGCCGCACCACCATTTTCTCAACATTATGGTAACTGGTGTTTTTCCAGCCATTCAAGACAATGTGGAGGTTGTGTCCATGGTCGCGTCAGCAAGATTTTAGAAACAATAGGGCAAATCAGATCAAGGTGGAAAGGTAGGGTCATAGGGCCGCGGAAGAGTACATACATTATTAGTGGAGCAGACCCATCATGAGCAGGAACCCAGACCCTCTATAGTTTTAGATACTATCATAGTTTCCACAGATCTATCATCTTCACATTTTTGAGATAGGGGATTCAGAGAGTTTAATATTTGTTTCTGTTGTGGAGATCCTTGGGCTATATATCCTTTCATCTTCTTAGGTCTTGACATTGGACACTCTATTGGGGACAAGAATGTATAGTCTATGAATTTTGAAGGAGTTCCATCTTTATGTCAGTGGGTGTCACTTCTTATGGTAATTCTATGTCATAGAGATGATGGTATATGATGTCATTATCTGGATGAACTGGTTAGTTCCCATCCAGGAAGTCGTCTACAGTTATTGTCGTATGGTGAGTTTCACATCACTAGAGGTTGGTTTGTTTTTACATAATGGTTAATGGGATATTCTAGTGAGAAGATTAAGACCTGAGCATCATGGTTTGGGGGGAGTCATATCCCAAATTCTGTGTCTATATATAGATTTCCAAGGGAAATCAGAGTTGTACATTCCACTTGTGGTGGATTGTTTCAGGAATTTTATTCCAAATGAATTTATTGGTTTTCCTCTAGAGAAAAAGCTAGACTTTTCTATTGAGCATGTACTGAGAGATACATCATTGTCCATTCCTCATTATAGGATGGCTAAACCAGAGTTATAGGAGTTCAAGAAGCAGTTAGAGGAGTTATTGGAAAAGGTTTTCATCAGACCCAGCACTTCTCCTTGGTGTTCTTTTATCCGGTTTGTGAAGAAGGCTGATGGTACCCTAATACATTGTGTGGATTATCATATGTTTAACTAGATGATGGTCATGAACCGATATCCCTTTCAAAGGATTGATGATCTCTTTCATCAGATTTAAGGATTCCAGGTGTTCTCTATGATTGACATGAAATGAAGTTTTTTTCAATTTCATGTTAGACCATCTGATATATCTCTTACAGCCTTTCAGAGTAGGTATGGTTTATATGAATATTTTGTTATGTCGTTCGGTCTCATGAATGTGCCCGTATTATTCGTGGAACTGATGAACAGTAATATCTATATGTACATGGATTCATTTGTTGTCATCTTCTTGGAAAATATAATGTTGTACAGTCACACTCGATGTGACCATGCCACACATCATGATATCTTTTGAGTACATTGAGAGAGCATTTGTTATATGCAATGCTCTCAATATGACAATTTTGGATGGACTAATTTCACTTATTGGGTCTTGTTATCTCAGAGACAAGAGTGTCAGTAGTCCAAGGAAAAGTGAAAGCAGTACTTCCTGGGAGCATCCAGAGAAGTTCTTTGAGGTATGATGTTTCTTATGGATGGCTGGATGCTACAGATATTACAAACAAGACTTTTCATGCTTAGAATCGCCATTGAATGTCCTGACTAAAAAGGGTATGAGGTACATGTAGACAGATTCTTGTGAGTGATACTTTTAAGAGCATAGAGGGAGGTTAACATCTGCACAGATACTATTATTGATAAATCTATGCAAGAGTTGTACATTTTTCTATGATGCATCAGGTACCATGCAGGGAAAAGAGCTCATATAGGGGGAAAGAGTTGTTTCATATTTTTCATGACAGTTGATGCCACATGAGCATAATTACATGATGCAGGATCTCAGGTTGGCTGCAATACTTCATGATTTAAATTATTGCGGATATTATCTCTTGGGAGAGAATTTAATGGTTTTCACTAAGAGAAAAAGTCTCAAGTTCATATATACTCAGCAGGATCTATATTTGAGATAGTGAAGGTGGGTTGAGTACCTTTAGTCCGTGGACATTAATCTTGCCTACATGCCTGGGAAAGCCAACGCGGTAGCTGATGTGTTGAGCAAGAGGACTCAGTTATAATTATTTTAGGTGGCCATTAGTGAGAGGTAGCTTATATATTTGTTCTGTAAGATGCATTTGGAGGTTCACGACAGAAATGGGTTGACGTTCCTTTCTTTTGTAGATGTTACCTCTAATATACATTATCGAGTGTGAATGAGGTAGCTATCAGATTCAGAAGGCCATGTCCAATGAGAATGTGTATCAAAATACAACCCTATTCTTAGATGGATCATACGAAAGGATGTGATATTGAATTTCTATGTGTTTTTATTGGTGTTAATAGACATATGTGGGGAGCTGATGTAGGACATTCGTTCCATATTTTGGGGGGTTCATCCTGGTGTCACATAGATGTATCGAGATCTACACTGTCTGTATTAGTTGATAGGTGTAAAGAGAGATGTTCTTTGGTTATTCTAGAGGTGATCCACCGGTCTGCATGTGAAGGTGGTGCATCAGTGACCAGTGGGGCTTTTGAAGTAGTTACCCATTCCCAAGTGGAAGTTGAATGATGTCGTGATGGACTTCGTGATAGGTTTTTCATGGTTTCATCGAGGTAACGATGTAGTTCAGGTTGTCAATAAGAATCTCATGAAGGGTTTTCACTTCATGCCAATCCATGATACCATCAATGTAGATGAGGTAAAAAGTATGTAAATATGAGAGATTTTACATCTACATGGGTTTCCACACAGCATTATTTCAGGCAGGGATGCATGTTTTACTTCTTGGGTCCGACAAGGAGTATTTAGGGCTTTGGGTATATAGGTACTTCTATGTATGGCTTAACATCCCCACACAGATTTCCAGTTCGATCATACTATTTGGGTGTTTGAAGACATGCCTCAAGAATGCATCCTCTATTATTGTGGTTCTTGGGAGAAGCACATACATTTTGTGTAGTTTTCCTAAAAAATTGTTTTCATGAACCTATTAAGATGGATCCTCATGAGAATTTGTATGGTAGGCCATGCTGATCACCCCTATTCTAGTTTTAAGTAGGAGAGGGAACTATACTGGGTCCTCGTGTTGTCTAGGAGACCACAGAACAAATAGAGTTAATTTGGAAAAGGATGTATACCGAACAGTCATGACAGAAGTCTTATGCTGGTTGAAGGATACACCCTCTGGAGTTCGAGGCCAGAGATCAGGTGTTCATACATGTCTCACCAAGGTTGGGACATAATAGGATATGAAGATATAGTAACCTTTCGCTGAAATATTATTGACTGTTTGAGGTTTTGGAGAGAGTCGGGATGCTTTCATATCGGTTGCAGTTACCTAAGAGGGACCGGGCTATGCCAGACGTTTTCTAGTTTTCTCAGTTGTAACATGACATCTAAAACCCATCTCATGTCATTCAACCTGAGGAGGTTGAGATTTATTTTTACACATCTTTCAAGGAGAATCCAACCAATATTTTTTATCATATTGTTAAGGTTATTCTAGGCCGGGTTTTTCCATAGTTATGGGTGCTATGACATCACTGGCGAGTACAGGATAAGACTTGAGAGAGGGATGATGATGTACAATTATTGTCACTAGAGATATTTGGGAATTATTCTTCTACTCCAATATCATAGGGAATTTTTTATGAATTTATTTAGTGGGGGAATTTTTTATGAACCCATATCTTCTTTTTAGGCATGTATTTATTTTCTTGTTATTTTTGAGAAAATGTGGAATTTCTAAAAAATTCATGAGTACACACAGTGTAATTATAAGTACACACTGTGTACTAGGTAGTCATGTGTAGATGTTTCTTGGTCATGTAACGTTTGAATACATTCTCTTCTAGGTTGACCTGAAGACCACCTAATATAGATGTAGGTTAAAGCAAGTACACGATGCATACCCTTGAAGAACTCGATGTGTACTTTCAATTTATTTCATTAAATATAATGTGGTCATGTTTAATTGACAGAATTCCCTTCTTCTCCATTCATCTCATCCCAGAGAAAACAAGTCCTCTGATTTATATATGATCCCTCAACTCTTCATACTTTCTTTGAATTGAATTCTGCTAATTGCATTAGAATTATCATGGTATGCTCTTCCTTCTTCTAGAGCCGCATTTCTGTATTTCTCTTCTTTCGTTATATATCAATGGTTTAATGTATGTAGAATTTTTATATATCTACGAAATTATATAGAGATTCAAGGTTTGAGGTTCATGTATATATATAGTACAATGTAGCGGTAAGTGGTTTGTGCCTTTCTATAGTTATTCTATGAGTTAAATGTGAAATAGTTTCAAATAACCTTGTTCGGGGTATTGCGTGTTTATAGTTCATAGCCATGTTATTGCTTGTTATGCATTGTGAGATTTAGTAGATGTTTCATGATATTAAACATGATTATTTACCTTTCAGTGGAGGGTTTTCCTTTTTTTCATGATATTGACCATTTAGAATTTCTTTTCCAGTTAGGATTCATTTTTTTTCATGCCTAATGTTGTTTGGATGGAGTGATTTTATCTGACATGTATTGATATTCAATAGACTATTTATCCAAGAAATTATTTAGGTTTACTTTGGATTCCATATAATGTTTTTACACGATTGACATACCCAGGGATGTGGGAACCTGGTGTAGTAGACCATAAAGTAATTGGATGTTGAGGTCTTTCACAAAGTGCTTATTTACTTTTACGTTGAGATAACAAACGAGGGTTGGACTTTATTCTCCCTCATAATGTCTATAGTTCCTCATTTTGTTACCACATTAGTAATTGGACATTATGTGCTTCCTCATAGTATCTATAGTTACTGATACGAGAACACATCGTGAATTGACTGTGAGGGCTTCCTCTGAGAGTCCGTGCTAAAGCTGAACCAGAGGCGTAAGACTATCTGTACATACCTGATGGTTTTTTATTTTTGATTGGTTGTCACATAGGGGTTAGGTTTGGAGTAAATCTAAGAGGGTAACTAATTAATTTTTTTTCCTTAACTAATAAATTAAAATGGATGTAATTTTAACTATATGATTTTTTCACTTTTGAGTATATCATTGTTTATTTCTCCATTTTTTATATTTTCTACAATATATATTCACTGACTGTTTGGCATAGATCTTCGGGTGGTTTTATACTGGGATTTCTCTCACACCCTGTTTGGGTCTTTCTTTTGGGCCCAAACTGATTATATTATTTTAGATCTAGATAAGGGAAAGTGTGCTTCTACTATATGTACTTTATTGTTGTGTATATGTAAAGAATGGGACCAATATATGGATTATGATGTTGTTGGTGTTTTTTCCCTTATAAATTGATTTAGTACAGTATTTTAGCATTTTGATGTATTTGGATGATATCCTAGCCACATGTATCATGCATTATATATATATATGTTATCCTATTGTTTATTTTTTAGTCATCCACTGATGACTATTGTATGGTATTATCACTATTTCCGCTATTGTAATCTGGTTATTTCTGATGTGTTACTCTTCCAATGAAGTTATAGTTCCATATTATCACAAAAAATGAATATTATTCTAGTTGAAATCCTATAGCATTTGAGAAAATGTGCTTGAGGCCATGTGATCATCTGGGTATGGGTAACCTCTAAGCGATTTCCGGAACTGGGAAGTTTCAAAAACTCATTATCTCTTTGGGCCTCCTTGATCCACCCACGAACTGATGGTAGAGAAGTTTTTTGGTTAAGGTATGATGAATATTCCCCTATGATATCCATGTATATCATTTTAAGGACAAATAATATTGGATCCCTTAAAATAATTATCATGTATACAGTTGGAGGATCCTTTATAATCACATTATCTAGTACATTGTTTTCCTTCCCTATATATTAATGGATTGAATAATCATAATCCATTATCATCTCTAACTACCTCTATTGTTTCATATTCACTATTTCTCAGTGAATATGTACATGAGGGTATTATTTCCCATATATATTTTATAATTCTCTTTGTAGAGATAATGTTTCCTCATCTCGAATTGGAAGATCACTACAATAAGTTCTAGATCATGTGACAGATAGTTCTACTCATGGATCTTTAATTATATGTAGGCATGGTATATAACTTTGTCATCTTTCATTTATTAACAATTTAATCCCCTTTAATATTCATTCATGAGTACCACAAATCATACCCCAAAGTTCGGTAATGTGAATATAAGTTCATTTAATATCCTATTAATTATATCAATAAATCATTCATTCCATTAATCATTACAAAAAAAAATATTTCCTCCTAAGTAATACTGGCTAGTGAGATTCAAAATTGTGAGAATTTTATCAGTAATTGACAATATTACCCATGAAATAATTGAAAACTATGGATTTAAATCATATATATTGTTCGTTTACATCCATAAATTGCATTAATTAATTAAGGATCCACAAATGTTACAGTTTGGTGATAACATTCCCAAAAAATAATACATTGTCCATTTAAACTTGCATTTATTGTACTTTCCAAAAATCATTTCCTTTCACAAAGCCTTTAGTATTGAATTAGAATTATCCTAATGTTCCTAAATACATTTTTTATACGAAATTATTATATATAAATTCTTCCATAAACTTTACATGGTAATCCTTAATGAATCTATTTTTTATGTCCATAAATATTATTATAGAATTAGTGAGTCCAAATGGTATCACTGTGAACTAGTGGTGCTTGTAACATGTATGAAAATAAATCTTTGTACTATCCTCCTTATTCACCTTTTCATGATAATATATTGACTAAAATCTACCTTAGAGATTTACTGGGCTCCATGTAGTAGATCATACAAGTCATCAATCTTGGATAGTGGATATTTTTTCTTTTCATGATCTTATTGAGCTTATGATAATCAATGAAAAGGTGCATTGAATCTTCCTTCATCATGACAAGAAGGGTTTTTTCATCCAATGGTAAACTGAATCACACTTATTATAGGGTTTCGTAAAAGGACTTTTTTATGATTTCCCAGTGCAACATAGTGTTTAACCTCTATCATCTCTCTTATGGAATTTCATCGATATTCACCTATTAACTATAATTAAACTAACTATAATTATTATTATTATTTTATGAATTAAATGGTTTTAATTTTAGGAAAATAATTTAATGATGTAGAAGAAAACTATACTAAGATGTAGATACAATAGAATGATATTATAAATGAATGAAATTAGAAAAAATTAGGATTTTGCGTTCCTTCAGTATACATGATTGTTGATTAAAATTTAGTATCATTGACCAGTGGTGAGTTATGACTCATGATATTATATAATATTATATATTGGTTATAATATTTTAAATATAAAAGAAAACTAAATTCCACTTAATCCTATGATCATGGTTGATGACAAAACTCAACAATGACTGTGGAACCTTCCAGGTCATGTCTTCTCTATATGACATTTCATTCATAAAATGAACCAACTACACCATATAAAGACCTTATGTCCACGTAATGGATTGAAAATATATATAAATTATATAAATTAATTTTAGATCCATGTCATGGTGGATAACCACCTCACCCATGATTATCACTCTTAATCACCACAAACTGATTCAAAATATTAAATAATTTAAGAGTATAATTAATGAACACCAGATCCACCTATAGGATTAATAATGTGGTAAAGTTCCCATTATAATGTGTATGAGATCACTTGAATGAATAAATTTTAGAAGAAATTAAAATAATTTATAAAATAATGAAAAATATGAGAATCATAGAAGAATTTTGGTGGAAAATGCATTAATAAAAAAATTAATTATTTATATTTATTATAAAAACTAACAATTAATGTTAAATAATAATAAAATTTAAACAAATAAACATTTATCTAACCTCATCTAGTATTAGGCCTTCTCCCCTTCATTAAAATCACTTTACATTAGTGGAATGCTATGTTTATATATGAAAGAAGAGATCCCCATTTCCCATGATAAATTTTTATATTTATATTTAAATCCCTCATATCATGACATTTAATGGAATTTAAAATAACCATGAATAGGTTTTCATTAATTTCTTAGTTTTTTCCCCAATCCTTGATGTGTAAACCAGAGTGGAAACACTCTAAGTCACGTATATGATGTGCATGGGTTGCACATGCCATATAGAATTGTAAAATCGTTTCAGGGGTTATGATAACAACAAAGTATTCTTCCTCAGAGTCATATGGACTTCACAATTAAAAAATTTAAGCTCCAAAAAACATTATAATCAGGTAGATTTTATTGTGATTACTCAAGGTCCTTGATGTATTTCTTGGAGTTCTAGGATAATGGAAGTGGTTCTTGGATGAATTTATTTCCCTATATGGAAAAGAATATCATATTTCTTCCATTCAAGTGGTATTGACCCTGTGACATTTTGTGGTAGCAGTGGAGGAAGGCATTGGGTTGTGTCTGAGTGATGATTTTCTTGAACAATGCTTGAATGACCTCATTATAATTAAAATAAGTATCACCCTTAGTTTTGTTATCCCACAATGGAAATTTGAATGTTTTCCACTCTTGTTTATATGATAAATCAATACATCAACAGATCAGGATCCTACTACATGGATGGGATTTCAATAACACATGAACTCAAACATATGGTTTATGTATCCTCAAAATTCTGGTGTAGACCATTGGCAAAACAATGAACTACTAGAGGATCCTCCCCACATTCCACACACACAATCCCCTTGGGTACCCCCCCCCATTGGGATTCATGTTTGACCAAACCTCTAAAAGGATTTCTAGGAGGTGGGTTTTCTACTGGTTGATGGCTATCTTGGGAATGCTCATTTTTTATTAAAAAAATAATCCGCATTCATAATAAGTATTCTAAAAATAATTTTCAATAATTCAAATCATTAAAAACATTCAATTAAATACATTATAATTATTTATTTGAAAATTATGACTATCTAAATAAATGTTTCAGTACAATGTAAAATTTATTAAAATTTATTAAAAACATTTAGAATTTTTGATAATAATTTCATGAAAATTTAATATCATAATGATGTAATTGGGTGTATAAGACCATTATCAAGATTCCTCTATAGTTTTTTAGAAACTAATGTTCAAAGAAATCCATTCCTTATGGATTCCTTGATATTGGAAATGATTTTGGGTATGAGATTGATTGAGAACTAAACATCTCATTCCTGATTAATTCTATGAAATTTTTTAGAGAACACATCAACGAATTCCCTTATAGTAGTTAATTCATTAAAGGTTTTCTTTCTTTAGTCTCAATCAATTGATCTCTGTACCATGACTCACAAGGAAATAGTATTCATTCTAGATAATTTAGTACCAATGAAGATTCATTCACCTCCTAAATATTTTATAGAATTAATGGATGATTCCTGATACGAAGTGTGATTTTTTCCTCTCATCAATTTATGTTCTATCTATATACAAATATATAATTCATAACCATTATTGAATCAAATTTCACTAGGAGGATTATTATAATATTTTATGGGAAATTCATCCCACAAATATGGATAAGGGATGAGTTATATTCTTAGAATGAATAGTTTACCAATTTTTTTCTTCACTTATAATTTGACGTTAAAATATTGGGGTGGTATTTGAGTAGTTATTCTAAATTTGTGTGATATGAATGAATGTTTCCCAGCAGAATCAAAAATCATATTCTTTATTATTGATTGAATAAATAGTGTACCTACCACCCCACTATTAATTCGATCCACCTTAGTAGTTGTGAGGTCATAGGATCATCATTTGACTCTAATCCTTATTGTTGGTTGGTATTGATATCCCTCGGAATAGAACATTGATTTATAGTTTCCATGTTCTATACAACTGAAAAATTGGGAAATAGATCGGGGGTTGAATGGAGCACTCCCTTATCCAATCACATTTGTGTGATTTTCCCATTTACAATCTTTAGTTAGGTGTCCTTCCTTACCAAAACTAAGTACTTTACTTCTCCCCTAAAGAATATTTTAGATATTCAACTTCCCACTCAAAATTAAGGGGGTAGGTGGAACATTTCCCACGATTATTGTTCATTATCATACCATTAGAATAAAAATTTATTTTATAAATATTAACCTCATGAAAAATTTGAGATTCACATTTCATCATTTAATCATTGTGAAAAATATAAAAATTTCCTCCCAGCTATCAAGGTCTATAATATCCAAAAAATATCATATAATTGGATTTATCTCAATAATGATCCGGTTTACATTACATTTGGGAGAAATGAAAATGTCAGACATATATCAGGATAGTTTTTTTATGTTACTCTTGTATTCCCTAATTGATTTATAAACCTTTGAATTATGTTTGATTAAATCTCTCTCCATTTTTTGTTTAATATTATATGCAAAATATTTTAAAAAATTTAAAATTACTTCCACTCAATCGATTTGATCTCCTCATAGAGCATAAGTTTTTATGATCTATTTCAACTAATGATCAACTTCTCTCTCCATATTATATATGTCCATCATGATATTCCTTTATCAGAGACTTAAAGTATGGATAATATATTCTAAATGGATTTGATTGATTTCTGTACCATTATGTTATTTAGTGATCTGCTAAAAGATGGAATCTTCTATTTCATGAAGTTCTCAATTTCAAAATTTTCATTCATAGGGGGATTTGGGAAATCATGATTCATGATTTGGATCATGACATGAGTTAATTGAGAATGTATAGTTATCATGTTTATTTATTCCTCCTCACAATATGATGGTTATTTCATTTATTAGGCCACTACACTTTCTGTCACATTGGTTTTTGACTCAGTTCCTTTTATACCTAGTATTTGATTGAAAATAAATGGAAAATTAGGGATTAGAATTATTTAAAATATTACATATAGAGGAGTGAAACAATATAATTTAAAGGGATAACTCCTAAATGGATATTATTTCATAACCTATTTATTTTTAGGATTCAAACTAAATGATCAATTATCTATACCATTATATAAAATATTACGAGAAACTTTTCCCCATAATAATGGGTTGTAATAATCTTGTTAATTTAATTAAGAATATCCCCTATGAATTTCAATCTTGGTGTGCATTAGGGGTTGTTATCATGCCCTAATTGGAGATCAAGTCCAAATCAATACACCTACTTTAGGGTTATTACATCTAGGTACCTCTATGTCGTATCCACATCAATGTGTAATATCCAAACCATGATGAATTTTTTTAATAATCACATACAATATATATTTACAACATTAAGGGACATATTACTACCTTAATTATTATCCATAAGGATTTCAATACAGTTTTTAATTCCTAATCCCAAAAAAAACAGGACTTTTCTTGGATACCAATTATGACATCCCATATCCTTAATACAACTTAAATAATTATTTATTAAATAAAGGTAAATAAAAAATCCCAAATTTTCATCAATCCATTTATAATTAGGAAATTATGTACCTATAATAAAAAAATTAAATAAGAATACCATGATATTATTGAAAAAATCATCAACATGATCTTAATAATCCATTATTATTTTAAAACATCGCACGATAGCTAGAGGACGTACATTAAAAATGACTGAGAAGTAATTCCCTCCCTGGGAATAAAAAATAATAGCATATGGTTATGTATTACATTTAATGCAAGAGGCATATCAATGTTACCCATGATGTTTGATAATCAAAATCTTGAACAATTATCATTATATGACATGATATCATTAGGAAAATATTCTAACGTGGAAACAACATAAAACATGAAATCGTAAACATAAGTCAATGATAAATTATAATACAACATAACATTGTGGACTTAGCATAATTTATCTTGCACCATACATCAAACCTCATTAGATTAAAACATTTCCCAATGCATTGAAGGGACATATAATTCTAGGCCCACCCATCACATTCATATCATGTTAATTCATAAGTATTCCACCTAGATCACTCAATATAGGATCACATTTCATAAATTTTTACCTCTTTATTATAGAGTATGAGTTATATGAAATAAAATTCACCAATATTAGAATGATAGACACAACTGTTTGAATTCCATTGAGTGGAAATGGAAATGGGTATTCATTATAAAAACAGTTCTATTGGAAAATCATTGGACAATTTTGGAAGCATAATGAAAATATATAAAGATTAATAAAATGGTTTAATACAAGTGAAATGTTTCTTATATCACTTGTAAATATTAAATATAGTTATATGGATAATTAAAAACATAGTCTGACATGAACAATTATAAATTAGGGGGCCTAAGAAAAATAATTTTCTTGAATATAAAGGTGAATGAGTGGATTCCTTAACATGAAGTTATTATTTTAATATTATGGGAGGATCTTATTATGGTATTAGGGAAGCCGTTGGAGGGTAAAGATAGGTTATAGTAGATTATGTTCAGGATACAAGGGTTTTTATCTAAAGGAAATTGGAGGTTGGGTGAGTTTATAAAGAAAATTTATGAATATTTCATTATTAATTACCCAAAATAGGTTATGGACTCAATATGATAAATTAATCAAATACCATAAACCATTATTAATAGTTGGTTACATAGACCTAGAAAAAAATGGGTTTTTATTATCATATCAGTATAGAGTGAGGTATTTATGATATATTCATACCAAAATAGTGTTGATATTTTTATGTCACTAATTATATAGTAATGTGGATGGATTAATTTCATATCAAAAGGTTATTGAAGTCCCATGGATATAATGATAACCCTATGATAATGTACAATTAATATTAATAATATTTTATGTATTATAGATGATTCGTACTAACTTAAAATAGTTGGCATCTGAATATCAGGTGTTAGGGTTCATATTAATTGAGGATCATCACATGAAGTTCGCACTTGGTGATTTATAGTACAAAATATCAAGTGAATTGTGTAAATATGTTTATATAAGCATGTATATGAAACCTCCAAGGGGAGGCTCAGGTTTAGTTTATTTACCTTCAATTATATAATGGGGGTTTTAAGGGCATTTGAGTTTCAAATTGGATGACTAATTTTAGGCAGATTAGTTTTAACGATAGTGCATTGGTAAAAATAGTGAATGAGACAATGATAAAAAATAAAAATTAAAATAATTGATTAAAAGATATAGAATTACTACCTTATTATAGAAGAAAAACCCTTTTATAGAATTAGATTCCTATTTGAGCTAGAAAAGATGAATGTATTAAAATAGGAAAAATATCTAATAATATTAAATATTATCATACATGTAAAAGATGGATGTAATGGAGAGACAGACTAAGAAATGAAAATAATTGATTGATGCAATTTCTATTAGCCAACCAACATGATAGAGGTAGTTCCAATCAGTGTTTGATTTAAATATAACATTAATTAACCTGGAGAGAGGTGTAGAACCTCTCACAGAGGGAGGGGTGTTGTGCTTGTAGAATATTGAAAAGTGGTTTCAATGTTATAACACTAGAAAACAAATATATAAATACACACTTACATTCCTAATTTATTGCATTAATGCACACATAAAAAATCCCAAATGATCATAATGTATAGTGTATTTAGGAGATTAGATACATTTCACCTCAACATCATACATGGATATAACAACATTATTGAAAAATTCCTTAGTATGATTCTAAAAATCAATTGTTCTTTTAAAAAATATGTGAAAAACAATGGACATGCATATAAAAGTGGTGAGATATAAGTCATATTTAGGGAATAAATTCTCACAATAAGAAGATATTATTTGATGTTAGTCGATGGGAATTTCAATGGCCCATAAAAGGGTTTAGATTCATAAACATGGTTATTATATAATTATATTGGATGATAACATAATGGCAACAATGGAATCTTGCATCACCATAAATAGTAAAATCTTAAACATAAGTCAGGGATAATCACAATGAAAACATTACATAGTGTGATTTGGATTAATTCCCATGAACCATAAATTTATTCTCATGAGTTTATAACTTTTACCAATGCATTGGAGGGATATCTAATTATGTGACAACTCATTACTTTCACAACATGCACATTCATAAAATATCAACATAGATCATTAAACATAGGATCATATTTAATCACATTTACCCCCTGATTAGTTTGTGTGGTATTACATACATGTATTTACCCAAGAAATGAATTATATGTAAATTTAGGTGAATATAATTAATCGTAAATAGTGAAAGGTATTCAAAATAATTGGCTTGGAAAAATCACAGGATAGTTTCGACTGTATAACAATGTGCATAATGAATCATGGAAGAGATTAATGAGAGTGAAGGGGATCACTAATAACTTGTAAACCATATGTGTAGTAAGAGGGATATTTAATGACATATAGAAACATGAATATTTGGAATAATAAGGCTTATGAAAAAGAAGGTTCTTGAATGAAAATGAGAAGTACAAGATTCATTACCTTAAGAGGTTATTGAAAAACTCATGGGAGGAGATTATTGAGAGATTTTGGTGGACCTTGGTAGGGATATAGAGAGTTTAGGTCAGATTATATAAATTTTGGGAGGTTTTTCAGTGAAGATGGTGGGGGGTGTGGGTTGGTTTATATATGAAAACTGAGAGAAGTTATTTATTATTCTCAAACATAGGTTTGGGACTTAATATAATTAATTATTTAAAACCAAAAACCTTCCCATGGTTATTGATACTATTTTCTACCAAAGTGAAGTATTGATCATTATTTTACATGTATAAAAATTGAGATTATTGAAAGATTACCCATGGTAATATCCAAACCAACATGGGGATTCCTTACCGATGGAAGGGTGAATGATTTCAACCTCATGCCCACATCCAATAGTGTTAGAGCTAAATAAAAGCATTGAGAAGGTATAATATAAAAGGGTGGGATTTTCCTAGTGTACCTACATTAATGAACCCATCTATCTCTATACGACTCTATGAAGAATTAATAAAATGTGTTTTAACATCTAGAGTAAAACCATGCATGCAATAACCCTTATGGAGTATATCAAAGTACTATAAAAAAAAGTGTAAACGTAAAATATACATTCCCAACTAGAAATGAATTACCGTCATAGAAAACTAGAATAAAGGAAATCAATGATTGTTTAGCTTATGATCTCAAATTACAACCACTATACAAGATATATGAACTTGAATATCCCTGTGATCTACTGAAATCAACCCTAACATTATTTGATCTATATAGGACACAACACATGTAGGAAAATCCCATGAAGGGGTAAGTATATACATACCCAGTTGGAAACCCTAAATTCTATTGGGGGATTAAAAAATGATAGAAGTAGTTATCTTAACCCAAATAAAGAGGAAAAAGAAACCCATATATATATATATATATATATATTCTAATAATGTATCCTTATGAGAGAGAAATGGTATCTTCAACTTAAAACATTTCACAGGATGATGAGTCTACCTATAAATTCAAAATACCATCATCAATGCCAATAATCTCACGGGTTTATCCAAAAAAAATCATGAGGACACACACATTATAACTTCTCTGCATCATGAGGGGTAACCAACATTAATAAGTTATATCCTATGCTCTATAATATAGAGGTATGTCACTCAGTAGAGAGGTTTAGGAACCACCCCCTAGTGTAATAGGGGGGTGCCACACAATAGATGGAAAGAGTACTTAGGACCTTGTGTGATATGTGGATTCACCTCAAGCATGGGGGACCCACGCCCAAACATGATAAGGTGGTGTCACTTGATAGCTATCAATAGAGGAACCATACCCCCATGATCAAATATAATTCTACTCAGTTTGTATATATGTCGGACCATACACCATAGTGAAATATGGGGAATCTTATCCCACATAGAGGGACTATGACCTAACAGGATTGGTGAAATATCCTGAATTATTAATGAAAATAAAAACCCCATCGATAATAATTAATTATTATTTTTATATGAAATTTAAATTTATATAATAAAAATAATTTCATATATGATTTTATGGGATTCTCTAATAGTAAAATCATAGTTAAATCCTTAGAATATTATGTGGAATATTTTCAAAGATATATACTAGGATAGAAATACATTATAAGGATGAGAGTGCCTCATTTTATATTGAATGAAAATTTAAAATATATTATATTACACATGAATTATTTTTTCTAAAAATAATTTAATATCTACCGAATAATGTTTTTTATGAGAATATGATACCACTATTATATCAGGTATGAGAGGATTATCCTTGGAACAACACAACAATTGGGAGCATTGAGTGTTTTGTCATATTACATATGAGGGTAAAATATTTAATATTTTTATTATATATTTTTTCTGAAAATAATATAATATTTCCCTAATGGTGCATTGTACGAGAAATGTAAGTACAATGTCAGGTCAAAAATTTAGATTTTCCCTAGGCTCGAGATAAATATTATCCATATGAGGTGATTGGTTACTGAACACATAAGAGTAATAATAATTATATTATGAATATTATTATTTTTTATAGAAAAAAAATTAAAATTACTTATGTAATTAAATTTTCATAATTGGTAAGCGGTCTTTCTCAATGGGTGAGCATTTATTGGAAGGTACAATAATAATAGTGATATTATTACCTGGTACTAAATAAATGAAAATTGAGGATTAAAATCATTTTATTTTCTATTACATGCATTTAATGGAAGTGTTATTTAAATATTTAATATTATAAGGTATGTGAGATACTTATTAAAATTAATAAATATTTTTTATGTTGTTGTTATAATTATTTAATTTTGAATGAACTATATTTTTTGTGTATGGAAAATTCAAAATATATATATTTATATATATATTTATATTTATGTGATAAATATATATTTATATATATAAATGTGAGGTTTTATATATTTATATATATGTTTGTTAATATATATAATATGTATATATATTTTTGTTAAATATATACGCATATATATGTCTGTGTGAGGAATATATATATATATATATATATAAATTATTTTTAATAATTACTAATGGGTGAATTAATTATTTAAGGGTAATGATAATAAAATATATGAGGTGTGTGGGTTTTCAAAATAAGGAATGAAAATATTATGTCAATAATTTATTATATAATTATAGGAGGGAAGTAATATATATATATATATAAACATGGATTTTGGGTGGTGTGCACGGTGACACATCCCACTCATACACTACCCTCTCTCTCACTCTAATATATATATATATATATATATATATATATTGATTTCAATTTAATATTATCAAATCCTATCTCTTCGATAGCTTCTCCAATACAGATCAATATGGCATGCCCTTGGTGTTGATGGGTTCTTTACAATGTGCATAAATTTTTCCCATGGTTTTATTTTTTTGGTGTGAAATGTATGTTTTTTAGATTTAAATTAATCCTTAAATTTCTTCATTTTAAATTTCAAATATAATTGAAAACAAATTATTAAGAGATCATTATATTTTATTGTAAATGTAATGTTACATGATATTTTCCAAAGATAATTATACAATGTATGAATGGATAATTATAAAGGAATTATCATGTAACAATGATTATCATAATTATAAAAGGATAATTACATGATTTGTCAAAATATAATAATCCTGAATTATCAAGTGGTTATTATGAACATTAATAAAAGGATATTATATATTGAAATTTTTAAAAGGTAATCGCACCCTTTATCAAAAAAATGTTTATAAGAAATTATAATAAAATAAATGTAAATTTTTTTTTCATCTTATTGAAGGATAATTTTATAATTTATCAATGAATAATTTTTTTATTAGTACTTATTCTTGAGGGGGTGAGGGTTTTTTTATCTCATTAATATACCTAAAATGATTATTTAGAAATTATACACAAGAGAGATGGTATAATGACATGGAATATATTATTTTTTCATGGAATACAATAGAAGGTCTTAATTGTGGGTGTCTTTGAAATGTTATCGACTTCTACTTGGTGTGTCAACTCGACTCAGGTGATGATGCCTTCAACATTCATTGTAACTGATTTTGATGATTTTGAGGTTGGAAGATATTTTTCTCCATGTTATCTTTTACTAATGTTCCCATACATGATTTAGTTGGTGGATTATTTGATCCCTTGTTTGATTATGATTTAATGTGTGTGTGTGTATCCCAAGAGACATGTTGTGATTCCCTCAGTGATATTCGTGTATCATTGTCCATGTTGGATTATTATACCATGGTATTATTGTAACATCCCGGGTATATAAAGTATATAACATTTTCATATTTATTATAATTTTTAAATTAAATATTAATTTTACTTTAAAGGGGATGTTATGATTGATGGAGTACCCGATATGCAACAATGGTTTTCTTTGAAATCTTATGTTTCACACAATATAAAGTCACACTGAAAAATAATAATAAAATATTATTTTAAATAGTTATTAATGACATGATGTTGTATTAAACCGAATAGATATAACTAACTAAAATATGAATATACATGTTTGTTAAATGTTTTTACAATTACCCAATTATTTGTAAAGGCTTTAAATAACAAGAATATGATTTTAAGCATAAATACTATAATATTAATTAAGGGGTCAATTTATCAACTTTTTATTTAGAAACCAATTTATATATAGTTTTGGTCACTTTTATATATTTTAATTGAAAAAAATAAAATTCTTCTTTGAAATAGGGTCATCAATATTTATATTGGGTAATTTTTTTGTATTTTTCTGATAAAATTAATTTTTAGTGAATTCTAAAAATACTTTATTTTAATTCAAAAATACCTTTTAATATAATTTTTTATAAGGTTATATTATATTTTTAACTGGTTATAATATTAAATAATGTTATTTTTTTACCATTTTATCCAATGTTAGTCATTTAATGTAATTTAGAACTGAAATTGGACATAAACAAGTGAAAAACTTTTCATAGTTATTATTTCTTAAAAACACGCTTTTTGTTTTAACAACGGGAATGAATTTTAAATTAATTTCTGACAATTTTGTGTTTTAATTTTGGAAAAATGGATTCAATATTTGGCATAATGAGATCCAATTTGTTTAAATAGTTATCTTTTATTTTTAGAAACTATTTCTATTTACGTCTGTAAATAATTTATTTACCAAGGTAAAAAGGTAAATCTGGGAAATAAGGTTAAAACAATAATATAATTATAATATTAAATTACCCCCACATGTATATTAATACTACTGATTGAGTCATTTTCCATAATGTTCATACGTGGATTGATTTTGGGACCCATGGAGCCACATGAGAGTTATAATGACACATTATATTAATTAATTTAAGGTAAATACAAAAATGACACAATCATATATATTATAGTAAGTAAATTATTAAATGGTGTTATATAATTTATCTCCCCAACAAAAAATATTATTATGAGTTTGGGAAGAATTAAATACATAATGTTAATTTTTTAATAATTTTTAGACATCATATAAATAAAATTATTTATGACACAATTATGATACAGTGTTTACCTCATTAATGAATGACTTAAATAAATAAGATTATAAAGATTAAAACAATATCGAGAACCTTTCCAATTATTATTGGATGATTTTAATTCAAGCATTATTCTTCTTATATTGTACTGTAATATGTTTTGGTTCTTTATAAACCTAAAATCATTATATAATAAAATTATATTTTTAAACATTATTACAGAGCCCTTCGTCCCCTTATAAAAATCCCTCACTTATATCTCATTTCTCGAACATCTCAAGCCCATTTTCTCTTATATACTCCACACAATTAATCTCCCCAAATTCCTATACTACTCATAGAATCCTTCTTATCGGCTTAAGGAAATTCAATTAAACATTTTGTTTCAAACCAAAGAGAGATACCTGATTTAAAGGAAACATCTTCTCTTCAGTTCTTTTCTTTTATATAACTTATCCAAACCCTAAACACTTTTTATTCCTTTATTTTAAAACAACACCACTATAATAGATATAATATTTTTTTCTATGATTAGTATTATAACTACACTTACACACACCACTATCAAATTGTTAGAGAAGATACTATTTCTGTAGACGGTGAACTACTGTCTCATGAAATGATGATTGTTCAATTAACTTGTACCACCTATCATGGTTGAAATTATGATGGAACTATATTTATATTTGATATATATTATGTTTATATAGTTTCAATTCTTATTTATTTTCTATGTATTGCATACCTTTATGGTTTCCATAATGGGTCAACGCGATAACTTCATTTGAGGAAGTGCGGACTACCGCCCCCACAAAATAATATGACCCATTCATACAATAAATGGAATGCATAAAGGATGCAGATAATTAAATTAAATATTATATTATACTAGAATTATAATATAACTATTTCTCATTACATTTTTATTCCATGAAATATGAAATGTAAATTAATGCAGCGTTCATGTGTACATACGGCTTACCGTGTCCATAAAAGGTGCATTTCATTTCTTATCTATAAAAGTTATGTACTATTATAAAAACATATATAATGGATATATATGATATATATGATATCTAAATCATTAATATTATTATGGAGATAAAGTAATTTTGACCATATCGATAATTTGTAAATATAAAAAGTTCACTTTGGACTCATGTTCTAATCATCAAAAAAATGTCCAATATGAACTAAAATAATTAACTAATTATTCTAGAAAGGAATTAAGTGATATAAAAGGAATAATAAGATTAAAAAAGGTTATTATGAATGTATAAATTAACTTACTTTTATTATTCAGTAATAATAAATATCAAACAAGTCACGTCAGACACGAGTTAAGGAGTTTCTTATCTCACTTTTAATTCCGTGACATTTCCATTGTTCACCTCTTATTTATTGCATGTGGTGTATTGGGTACTTCTATTTGATATATATTATCATTATTTTATCTATATTAATGATATTATATAATTTAATAGGTTATTATTATTTTTTGGTCATACGACTCAATTGAATACTACATGGTAAAGTATTTCTTATCTCACTTCTAATTCCGTTATATCTCCATTGTTTGACATGTATTTATTGTATTTTGTGTGTTTTGTAAATATATTTTATATATATTATCATGATTCACTTTATATTCATGGTATTATATGATTAATTTTGTGGTTATTAACTTTTGGTTATATGACTCGATTGATTACAATGTGTTAAGGGTTTTCATCTCACTTTTTATTTTTGTGTGATTCATGATATGTCTGCCACTCTTTACTTTTGTGTGGTCTATGTACTGACCATGATCATATTGATTGTATAATATAAATTAATTTTTCAGTATTTTCATATTCATTGTGTGATCCTTCTTTCATATGGTGTATGCTTTGTATGTTACAAAATTTGTAAGGGAACTTTTTATCCCAATTTCAATTCTTTGGGTTAATTATTTAATTTTTAAGTATGTCATGCTATTATTTGATATGGAATCACTGTTTATTTATTTATGATTTAATTTATACTCCCCTTTGTGTGGATATATATTTTATATGAATAATCACTCCTTTGCTAAATTCTCAAGTCATCGATATGAACTTGATAAGAGTAATTTTATCTAAATTTCCATTCATTGAGTTTAGCATCCAAGTCATTGTTGTTGTTAAAAAAATATATGTGTGAATGTTCTCAGATTGATTTAAAATGAATATAAAATCATATTTAGTGTATTTATATTTGTCACACATTATTATTTGGGTGATTTATCCTTAATCTAAGGATATAATTTTTATAATGGATTTTGTCTCAATTGACATTCCATTGAGACTTCATTGTTGTTATGAACCAATTCACTCTTATATGGTGTATATAATTTTATTTGACATATTATATCAATAATTTCATTATTTTTATGGTATAATAATTTTCGGATTAAATTTTATTATCCAATTATTTGTATTCAAGTGTCTATCATTTTCTTAGAAACTCTTTAACTAAAATATCATTTTAAAGGTTTTGAATATTTATACTTTAAATATTTATCATTAATGTCCATGATTTTAAAATGGTTTTTATGTTTTATTTACAGCAAAATTGATGTTTTGAAATTATAAATCATTTAAATGTCTCAAATTTGTATGGGAAACATTGATTCGAAAACCTCTTTTTTAAAAGTGTTAAATGGATTTTCAAAATGGTTTGATAAAGAATTGATTAAGTCAATATCTTTAAATAATATATTTTGAGAGAAATTTGGAAATGTTATCTATATTTTTTATGTTTTATGACAATTTTTTGGTTCATCAGCATTGTTTATGAATACAGGTTGTTCTTTTATAGCCCTAGTTTGGGTGAGACCAAGATAGCTCTCCATTGCATTTAGTAATGTGGAGGAGGAAAACATTAATGTTTCTCCTATGATATTTAGGGAATGTAATGTGATGGGTATTCCAATGTAACTCCATGTGTAGCTGTGAAATCTATAAATCATTTATGTTATTAATTCCATAAGTTACATTTATGATTTATGATTTCATTATCTTAATCATAAATCAGATGATTTCATGAGGTATGTTATGATTAAAAAGTATAGTTTCTTTGATTTTTATTTGTTGATGGTTTATTGTTTCCATTCCTTATTTGACAACACTTATTGAGATTTTCATGATCATCCCATATTTGGAAAAAAATTTCATAGGAAATAAAGATTTATATGGTCATGGTTGGGATTAAGGAAAAGTCATGTTGTCTAAAACATGGAAGTAGGCATATTTTTAGAGTTTATTTTATTTTAAAAAAAAAAGTTACTATGTAGAAGTGTCAACATTGTATCATCAGAAATGAAATGTAATAGATATAGACTAATTATCTAAAAATATATACCTGAAATGATCCTCAGTGTGAATTATTGATATAACTCAAGGTTATATAATGTTTATGCCTGAGTCCTTATTTTTGTTATCAAAGGTCGATTTAGAAAACATCAGGGATTTTGAGTTTTTGATAAACACATGGTTAGTCCCAATGTGTATTAATTTAGTTAAATCCTTTATTTATAAATTCTTCAGGTCATGGAATTTTGGTTAGAAATTGAGGGATGAGGATATCAAACGATATTCCTATCTCTTCCTGAGAACATGCTTGAAATAATTATTTCAAGGTCATGTTCATGTGATAGTGAAACATCTTATAGAATACAACTCACTTGAAAGCAGTTATCTGATATATCAAACACCTCCACTATACCTTTCTATAATCATATATCCTAGGTTTTATTTAATCATATCCTTTATTCTTGATATTATCATATTTTCAAGAAAGGTAAATATTATGAAGGCATTTTCAAATATTCAACCTTTTCACTAGATTTTGATGAATATTATGATTTTATAAAAGGTGATAAAGAAGGAGACCCCTGTCCAACCTATTTATATTTACATTTACAATATAGTATCTCATCACATACTTATGGTATCGTAAAAGTCCTTTGATTGAATGTTTCAACTCAAATTTGGTTTGACTGTTTTATAAAAATCATGTTTTATCAAATGTTTTAAATATACATGTCATACCTATTTATTTTATGAAACTGTTTTTCTGTGAATAATCATATGACCCATGTTGTACAAGGTGTATTTGGTTGAATGAATCTCATGATTTTGAAGGATTTATAAATCATTGTTTAAATTCATGGACCTTCAATATACATGATCAAGACAATGATGAAAGCATTCAGACACCATGGTCAAGATATGATATTCTTTCTTTTGGGAATAAATTTATTTTTTCACATTGAGGGGTAAAATTACAATATATAAGATATTGAGGTATTAATGTGTTGGGATGAAAATTAATGGTATAAGATATCATTTGAGGTTAAACCATGTTATGGTTATTTTTGAGTTCTTTAAAAATGATAACCCGTATGATTGGTGACAACACATATTGTTCGGAAAGGCTGTAAGAATCAATCCCACAACTGAAGGGAGACAATAGGGCATCACCTAAAAATGTTCTATGTGATGCCCGTAGTCAGTATGACTTATTATTTTAAGTAAAATGACGTTATGGATCAGGAATAAGATGATTTTTGGAACTTATATTTATCAAACGGATATCCTTAATATAGGAAAATTGATTTTGTGATTATGTGATAATGGTTATTTTATAGGATTTTTTCTCTTTTAGAAAAAATATATTCTTAAGGGAAATATAATAATATGGGATATATTTTGTGAAGTAATGGTTGAATTGTTTTTGGAAGAATCTATTTTTTTATTATAGGAATATTACAATTTGGTTTATTTATAGAAATGATTAACCTATCATGGAGAATACGTGATTATAATAATTACTTTTTAGTGTGAGATATTTAGAGTAGTTGATGTTTTTCGAGATAAATGTTAATATTTACTATAAAAGACTATGTGATTAAATCCTTTTGATTTTTTTGTCACAATTAGTTTGGATTATTTTTAATAATTTTATAGATACTTGTATATTTAATAGTCTTTCTTGAAAATTGGTTTCTTTTTGTTGAATTCTGGGTATTTAGAGTAGTATTTTTTTAAAGGATTATACTTTTGGAGATTATCTAATATTGTAATAACCAATTTTGGTTTTTTATGATGTCTAATGAAAGGGGAAATATATAGTTAATCATTTTTAGATTATGTGATACTCTAGAAGATGATTCTAGAAATTCTTGTGTGACCAAGTCATCTTGAATACGTACCATTTGGGGAAATGATTTTGGGCTAGAAATATAGTAAAGGATGATAGTTTACATAAACATTAAGTAGGTTTCCTTATGTTATTATTCATGATCTTAAAAAAATTCCTTATCATTATTATAATTAACTTAAAACAAATCATTGTCTACTAATGTTTCATAATGAGGAATTAAAGACAATTTAACACATCACATGTTTGTGATTTTTTGGTGGATAACTATCTTCTAATCATGTATTCTACCACTCTCCATCAAACCATCATGGTATGTTTCTATTTCATGTATATGTTTTATTACATGGAATCCTAGTATGGGCTATCTTGGGTGACCATTATATTTCTCTTTATTTATTTTAATTTTATATATTTTTTAATCTTTTTCTAATATTGGACTTTCAATGATGTTTTTAAACCCAATTTTAAAATTCTGAGGATGAAATTTCCCAAAGGGGGGAATGATTTCACATCCTAGGTAAATAAAGAATATTAAATTTTTATATTTCACTTTATAGGGGATCCTATGATTGATGGCGTACCCTACAACACAGAACATGTTTCATTGAAATCTTATATTTCACACAATGCTGAGTCATACTGAGAAATTATAATTTTATAATGTTTAAATGGTAGTTAATTATTAACCATTTTATTTAATGTAATGGAAAAAACTATATAAAATATGAATATACATGTTTTAATTTTTTTTTATAATTAGAAACAAATATTATTGTTTTAAAATATGAAATAATCTTCTTTTAAGGATAAATAATCTAATACTTATTTAAATAGTCTATTTATCGCCATTAGATGGGGAACCCTTTTTAAATATAATTTTGGTCAATTTTAAATTTTCTATTTAAAAAATAAATAATCTTTAAAATTGGGACATCAAAATTTACTTTGGGTAAAATTTTTGTATTTTTATGATAAAATTGTTTTTTAATGAATAGTGGAAAATACTGTATTTTATTTCAAACTGCCTTTTTATCTAATTTATATATAAGGTTCAAATAACTTTTTAATTGGTTTTACAGTTTAATTAAATTATGGTTTTACCATTTAATCCAATTCAGTTCATTAGAATTAATTTATCATTGAAATTGAACATAAAGAAGTGACAATTTTTGGATAATTATTATTTCTTAAAAAACACACTTTTTGTTTTAACAACAAGAATTAATGTTAAATTAATTTCAGTCAATTATTTGTTTTGAATTTGGATAAATGTATTCCATATTTGTAATAATGAGATTCAAAATTTGTAAAAACGTAACATTTATTTTTAGAAATTATGAATATTTACTTCAGTAAATATTTTATTTACTATAGTTAACGATTAAATCTGGATAATTAGTGTAAACAAATATTATTCTTATAATATAAAATTACACCAAAAAACGTCCTAATCCATTTGGATGATACATTTCCAACCACGGGCATCCTTGGGTCGATTTATGGTCACCATGGAGCAACATGGGAGTGATAATAACACTTTATATTAATTAGATTAAAGTAAAGGAAAAAATAAAACAAACATATATCTTTTAGTAAATCAATTATTACATGGGGTAATATATTTTATCTCTTAGACAATAAATATTTAGTTGATATATAAAAATATTACCCAAATTATCATATTTTTCTTATAATTTTTAGACATCATATACTTAAAATTATTTATTACCCAATAATATTGCATTGTTTTGAAAATTAGTGAATGAATAAAATAAATAAGATTATATACATTAAAAAAATTCAAAACCATTCCAATTCATTTTGAATTATTATTTTTTCAAACATGACTCATCTTATCTTTGACTTTAATAAGTTTTGGACTTTTAGAAACCCAAAATAATTATATAATAGAATAATATTTTTAAACATTCAAAAAGTGTCCCTCCTCCCCCTTATAAAACACCCTCAATTCTAACCCATTCCTCACAATTCTCAAGTCCCATGGCATGTCAAAACTCTTCCTAATTAATCTACCTACATACCTATCATCTTTCTAATTCCTTCCTCTAGGCATAAAGCAGTTCAATTAAACCTTATGTTTCAACCCAAAGATAGAAACCTGATTTAATGGTAATGTATTCTCTTAAGCTCTTTTATTTTATTTTAATTATCTAACCCACTAAAATCGTTTTATTATTTTCTTTTACAACTACAACCGTATAATAAATATAATAATTTGTTTTTATGATAATTATTCAATCAAAACATACACTCACCTCTTTTTAATGGTTAATTGACATATTGTTTATGTGGACGTTGAACTACTGCTTCACGAAATGATGATTTTTCAATTATCTCCAACTGCCTCTCATGGTGGCCATTATGGTGTCACTATATTTATATGTGATATATATGATATTTATATCGGTTCTGTGATTCTGTATTTACCATTTATATCATACCTTTATGGTTTCCATAATGGGTGAACGTGATAATTTCATTTGAGCAAGTCTGGACTATTGCCCCTTAGAGTTATATGATTCATTCATACCATATGTGGAACGTATACCAGAATGAGATAATTAAATTACCTATTATATTTTATTGTAATTAAAATAAAACTATTTATAATTATGATCTCATTATATTAAATATGATATAGAAATGAATGTAGGGTTCAGGCGTACGTACAGATTACTGTCTCTATAAACCGTGCATTTAATTTATTATCTCCAAATATTATGTAATATTATAAATACTTATATTCTATGTATATATATATATTATATATATGATATCTAAATCAATAATATTATTCTAGATAAAATTGAATTTTTACAACATACACAATTTATAGCATCCCGTCTTTTTATCACATAAACATTCATTACATTTTACAAAACTGAGAATCTTTATGGTTTAGTGTCTGGGAAATCAGGAACTTAAAACATAAAAACATAAAATGTTCTTCTTAAACACTTGACAGTCTTCTCCTCATGTTCATCACTGGTTCATTACTGCATCTCATAACCTAGGGACATACATCAAAAGAAAGGGTGAGCAGAAGGCCCAGTAAAGGAAACAAGGGGAACATTTAACATGTAAACATGGGATACATCAACAATGTCATGAAAAAAACTTTAAGGCATGATAAAGAAATCGTGAGGAATATCATAATAAAAATAACATTTTTCATAACTTGAAGATGTGGCTGCAAAATTTAATATTGACAATAATTTTGTTTCACCATGATCCACCCCCAAGGTGTCATTAAAAATTACCAGGGTTATTCACCAAGGTATTAGTCTAAATGGTCATATCTAGAGATTAAGTCTTTACCAAATATATTAGAGAGCTATCTGGGTGCACCCTTGACATGTATTTTTTACCATGTGAGCCACTTATATCATCATAAATCATTTCATAAACAACCCATATAGCAGAAAATAAATGGTTTTCATTCAATAATCATAACGTTTTAAAAACTGCTTTAAAGACATGATCTTTATGTCACTTTATACCCAAGAAAATGGAAAGCGGGTTTCATGTATGTAAATTCCAGAATTTAAAATTCAAAATTTTGATATATATGTGAATATACCTATAGAAATAATAGCTTTGAGTATTCACGTAATAACATAAAATAATTTTGAGAAAAAGAGAGAGACATTTTGAGACGAAAATGTTGCAGCATAACGGCTACATTACAGGGTTGTAGAAAACGTTGAAAATATAGGGGACATGGGTCAAACACTCATAAATGACATATAAAAATATTATATGGACAAAATATAAAGGATATGAATCATGGTAAAGAAATTTGAAGGATATACCATTTGAAATGAAAAACATGGAAGTAAGACAAAAATACGATTCTCTTATAAAAATTCGGCAGCCTAACAGCGTCACTTAAACATCAATAAAAATTAATTGACAAGATCAAATAGGGTATCTCATCATATGATCATAAAATATCGGTATTATAGATATATAGATCATACCCAAACATAATAAAAAGGAACTTTAAAGACTTGACATGAAAATAGAACTTGAAAAATGAGAAGGGTGAAAGAATCCCATAAAAATTCAAGATCCTAACAGCGCCACTTAAACATTCATAAAACAAAATGATGATAGTAAGAGGGGATCTATCATCATATGAAAATGAAAAGGGCAGTAAGAGGAATATAATATAACATCCTCCAACATAATAACATGGAGCATAAAAGAAATGACTTAAAAGAGATTACTTGAAAAGAAAGAGAGAGGTCAGATCCTTTACCTTAAAATGTAACTCTTAAAAATCAATGGTTGGGACCTTGAGGGAATAGGTCACCTTGGAAGAACTCCTTGGGTGGTAATGAAAACATATCTTCGTTGGGTGAGAGTTGGGAGTCTAATGTATGAGAGGATGTCTTGGTATTTATAGGGAGAGTGAGGGGACAAGGCATTAATGGCCAAGGGACACCTCATTGGAGGTTTTGACAAAACCATGGGTTTTCCCATGGTATTTTCCCATGGTATTGGCCACTTGGGACACCTCATACCTTATCTTACTATTCATAGGTCCACTATATTGATTACATACTTAATACATCATTTAATGATGTCATTAATCACCCGTAACTTAAAAATTGTATCTTCACTATTCATCGAAAATTCATCTTTCTTAGAGAAATCCCAAAATTTCACCTTAACCAAATATCAATGCTCTGATTTAATAAATGAACTCCATTTTATAAAAATAATTTTCTAAATATTTTAATTAAATTTTTTCATAAATACAAAATTCACTGAAAATTCAACTTTTTCAGAAAAATCCCCAAAAATTACCTTAACATAATATCGATGTTCTGATTTCAAAAATTAAATCCATTTTATAAAAATATATTTCTAAATATTTTTAATTTAGATTTTAATTAAAAAACACTATTCACTCAAAAAAAACTAATACTTGACTAATAATTTATGAAATTGTTATTTAACAATTTTATTGAATCACATTACTTAATCAAGGTGCCTAGATTATATTAATACTTTTTTTAAGTGAGTTCACTAATCCATTTGGTCACATTACTAATCTTAAGCATAAAATCCCTATTCATAATTTACTATTCATCGGAATTCATGTTTATCTTATTAGACTCTAAATTTTGTACTGAGCATAATTGTAGAAGACCATTTTTTGAATATCATTACACATTTTTAATTATTGAAGGTTTACATATACTTTTTTAAAATGTACTTTCTCTAAAATTAATCAAAAATATGCATACTATATTTATCTAGACATTGAAAATTCATAAACATCATCATAAGAAGAAATAAAAATTTTTATATAAAACAAAGGATTACAGAAGGCAGTTACGGTCTCCATACATAGACCCTTATCAC
Source organism: Viscum album (assembly GCA_963277665.1). Taxonomy (NCBI): domain Eukaryota; kingdom Viridiplantae; phylum Streptophyta; class Magnoliopsida; order Santalales; family Viscaceae; genus Viscum; species Viscum album. The sequence goes on along the minus strand of OY728137.1, from coordinate 1,698,310,707 downwards.
ACCAGCATAGTACCTAAGTGTAAGGTGTGCAAAGGTGAGAGAATCTGAGGGAGGCTCGACCAACATCGTACGAGTAGAAAATTCTATCAATTTGATCTTCTTGCAAATGCGATTCCATTCTATCTTCACACTATAAAGTTCAGCTTGTGTTTTGTCTAGAGGAAATCCCAGTGGTGCTACCTCCTTCCAAACTCCTGTTAGATGGGCGTCAATCGGTCCAAGACTGCTGGTTGAGGCCATCGAATCTTCTTTTTATATTAATTAACCAATATCACTTGTATTTAGAGACAAAAGTCGCAACATTTATTTTTCAACGGTCATACTGACTAATGGCCATATAATAGTCAAAACCCAACAGTCTCATTTTTATTATACTCATGTTATCAAATTAATCATTTTTGTTGAGTATAAAAAATAAAATAACACAAAAAAATATGAAACAACTTTTATTCATAATTTCGGGTCGTTAAAATCTTCCCCCATTAAGAAATTGTGTCCTCGCAATTTTTAAAATTGGGTTTTGAAATTTCATTAAAAGTCCCACATCGGAAAAAGAGTTTGTAACACTCTTTCTTTAAATTAATGAAAAGGAAGTACAAAGCCCACCCGAGTTAACCCATACTAGGATTCCATGTAGGAAAACATGGATATAAAAGAAAAAAACAAAGGGTCAAGTTCTGAGGGAGAGTGATATATAACATGATTAGGAGAATGTTAACCACAAGAAAATTACAAACATATGATATGTGTAAACGATCATTGATAACCCAGTAGGAAGATTAAACCAACAACGTTTTTGTTTTACGTTCCTTTTAATAATTTTGAGGAATTGATTTACTACAAAGAACAATAACATAAAGAAATATACCTACTTTGAAATAGAGTTTCATCTTTTAATAAGTCTCTACAAAAACTAATCTTTTCTCCAAACAATGAGAATTAAAAAACACATTGTCTCATCAAAAGCACAAGAATAATCTTCTAGAGAATCACATAATCCACAAAATATTAACTATATATGTCTTCTATCTTTAACCATTATCCCAAAAACAGAAAGGGTAAGGTAAAGCAACTCTTCAAAAAGAAAGAATCTCATAGGAATGGAAACTTCTTTTAAATCTTCAAAGTCCCATGGTACTACCCAAAGTTCATCATAGATCATTCCATAAATAATGGTCCTTAAAATTACTCAAAATAAACCAAACTAAGATTGAAACCCAAATACATGAAGGATTTGATAACATATCCTTCCAAAATAAACATTATCATTCATCTTAAAACAACATAAACTACTCTTATCATATTATAACTAAAATAACTAACCTAATCTCATTTTTTCCAAGATAGGATAATCATTTCCATATGTAACCTAAATTATTATAAGTATGCCTTCATTTAATCGATTCTTGAAAATACAAGTCAACCTTTACTCCTCAAATAAATTATTGTAGTAATCTATTTACCTCGATCATATAGGGTCCCCAAAATAGTGAACGTCTTCCAAAATAATAATCATCTTTTAATCCCCAAATCATCTCTGTCATATTAATGCGGAAATAATGACATTTCCTATCAAATTTGTTGTTGGGACATGTTCTTCCATTTCCCACCATAAACTAAGAATGGAAATTATAATTAGGTTCTTAAATACATAGCCAATAATCATGAAAAAGAACAAAAAGAATATAAGGATAACTTGTAGAAGAAAATTATACCCTAACTTGTGATCCCATAGGTTTAAAACTAGGTTATCAATGATCATATATTCTTATGTGAATCTTTATTTTATTTTATATTTGTTCCTTTAATAATGGTTCATACTAAGCTTATGAATTTACCAAAGCATATCCCCCGGGAGTGTCATAACCAAGAGTGTAGCAAGGCCCATTTTCGTGTACCAGTTCCTATTCGAGTCTAGATCAAAGCGGTATTTTCGAGTTTTACCCCTATGTTCATCTGTTCCATATCCACCTCTACCTGCTTGTATCGAGACAGGGATGTATTTTCTTCACAACCCCTTACTCAATACTCACCAAAATACTAAGAAGATTTCCTATAATTAATATTTTCTATAGGGTTATTTATAGAGTTTTCATATTCTCATTTCTGCAAATAATTAAACCAACCTTTGATACAAACTATATCATCCCGTCTTTTTATCACATAAACATTTATTACATTTTAAAAAATCGAGGATCTTTAAGGTTTAGTGTCTTGGAAATAAGGAACTTAAAACATGAATATATAAAACATTCTTCTTAAACACTTGAAAGGCTTCTCCTCATGTTAATCCTAGGTTCATTACTGCATCTCATAACCTGGGGACATACATCAAAAGAAAGGGTGGGCAGAAGGCACAGTAAAGGAAATAAGGGGAAACATTTAACATGTGAACTTGGGATACATCAACAATTTCAGAAAAAAGAACATTAAGGCATGAGAAAGAAATCGTGAGGCATATCATAATAAAAATAACATTTTTCATAACTTGAATATGTGGCTGCAACATTTCATATTGACAATCATTTCGTTTCACCAAGGTCTATCCCCGAAGTGTCATTAAAAATTACCAAGGTTATTCAACAAGGATTCAGTCTAAATGGTCATCTCTGGAGATTATGTCTTGACCCAATGCATTGGAGTGCTATCTAGGCGCACCATTTAAATGAATTTATTATCATGTGAGCCACATATATCATCATTAATCATTTCATAAACAACCCATATAGCATAAAATAAATGGGTTTCATTTCATAATCATAACTTTGTAAAAACTGCTTTAAATACATGATCTTTATGTCACTTTAAACCCACAGAACGGGAAAGCGGGTTTCATGTATGTAAATCCCAGAATTTAAAATTGAACATTTTGATATATATGGGAATACCCCTGTATAAATAAGAGCATTGAGTCTTCATTTAATAAATTCAAATAAAATTTAGAAAAAGAGAGTGGCATTTTGAGACGAAAATTTTGCAGCATAACAGCTACATTACAGGGTTTTAGAAAACATTGAAAAGAGAGGGGACATGGGTCACCCACTCATAAATGATCTATAATAATAGTATAGGGACAGAATATAAATTATATGAATCATGGTAATGAAATTTTGAGTACATACTGAATGAAATCAAAAACATGGAAGTAAAACAAAAATAAGATTTCCCTTATAAAAATTCGGCAGCCTAACGGCGTCACTTAAACCTCAATAAAAATGAATTTACATGATAAAATAGGGTCTCTCATTATATGATAATAAAATATCAGAATGATAGATATTGAGATAATATACCAACATAATAAAAAGAAACTTGAAAGACCTAAAATGAAAATAGAACTTGAAAAATGAGAAGGGTGAAGGAATCCATAAAAAATTAAGAAGCCTACCAGCACCACATAAGCATTCATAAAACAAAATGATGAGATTATGAGGGGATATCTCATCATATGAACATGAAAATGGAAGTAAAAGGAATATAAAAAAACATACTCCAACATATGAACATGGATCATATAATAAATGACATAAAAGAGATTACTTGAAATGAAAGAGAGAGGTCAGATCCCTTACATTAAAATGCAACTCTTAAAACAGAAAAGTTGGGACCTTGAGGGCTTGGGGGCACCTCGGGAGGACCCAATTGGAGGTAAGGAGACTAGAGATTCGTTGGGGGATAGTTGGGAGTCGAATGTATGAGGGGATGGCTTGGTTTTTATAGGGAAAGTGAGGGGAGACGACATTAATGGCCAAGGGACACCTCATTAGAGGTTTTGACAAAACCATGGGGTTTCCCATGGTATTTGGCCATGGTATTGGCCACTTGTGACACCTCATACATTATCATACTTTTTATAAGTCGAACATATTGATTACATACTTAATACATCATTTAATGGTGTCATTAAACACTCGTAACTAAAAAACTGTATTTTCACTATTCATTGAAAATTCAATTTTCACCGAGAATTCCAAAAATTTCCCTTTAACGATATATCAATGCTATGATTTCATATGTGAAATCCATTTTATAAAAATAATTTTATAAATATTATTAATTTAATTCATAAATAAATACGCTATTCATCGAAAATTAAACTTTTTCATAAAAATCCCCAAAAATTACCTTAACATAATATCAAGGCTCTGAGTACGAAAACGAATTCCATTTTATAAAAATATTATTCTAAATATTTTTATTTTTAATTTTAATTAAAAAACACTACTCCCTCGAAAAAACTAATACTTGACTAATAATTTATGACACCATTATTTAACCATTTTATTGAATCACATTACTTAATCAAGGTGCCTAGATTATATTAGTACTTTTTTAAGTGAGATTACTAGTCTATTTGGTCACATTACTAATCGTAAGCATAAAATCACTATTCCTAATTTACTATTCATCGAAAATCAATTTGATCTTATCAGACTCTAAATTTCGTACTGAACATAATTGTAGAAGACCATTTTTTGAATATCATTACACATTTTTAATTATTTAAGATTTACATAAACATTTATAAAATGTCCTTTCTCTAAAATTAATCAAAAATATTCATACTATATTTATCCGGACTTTGAAAATTCATAAACCTCAACATAAGAAGAAATCAAAATTTTAATTAAAAACTAAGGATTACACAAGGTAGTTATGGTCTCCTTACATAGCCCCTTATCACACTAGAAAAGGACCTATGTGTAAGGTGTATTAAGGTGAGAGAATCCGAGGGAGGCTCGACCAACATCGCACGAGTAGTAATTTATATCAATTTGAACTTCTCGCAAAGGTGATTCCGTTCTAGCTTCACACGATGAAGTTCAGCTGGGGTTTGGTTCAGAGAAAATCATAGTGGTGTTACCTCCTTCCCATGTTCTATTAGATGGGATTCAATCGTTCCAAGACTTTTGGGGGGGGGCATCAAATCTTCTTTCTATATTAATTAACCAAGATCACTTGTATTTAGAGACAAAAGTCTCAACATTCATTTTTCAACCGTCATACGGACTAACGATCATATACTAGTCAAAACCCAACAGTCTCATTTTTATTATACTCATGTTATCAAATGAAATAGTGTTGTTGGTTATAAAAAAATAAAATAACACACAAAATTTGGAAACAACATTTATTCAGAATTTCGAGTTCTTACAATATTACCCCCTTAAGAAATCGCATCCTCGCAATTTTTAAAATTGGGTTTTGAAATTTCATTGAATGTACCACATCAGAAAAAGAGTCAATAAACTATTACTTTAAAAGAAAGAAAAGGAAGTACAAAGGCCACTCGAGTTAACCCATACTAGGATTCCATGTATGAAAACATGGATATGAAATAAAAAAACAAAGGGTCATGTTCTTAGGGAGAGTGATAGAAAACATGATTAGAAGAAAGTTAACCACAAGAAAATCACAGACTTATGATGTGTGTAAATGGTTATTGATTACCCAGTCAGAAGCATAGACCAACTACGTTTTTGTTTTACTTTCCTTTTTTTAATTTTGAGGAATTCATTTACTACATATAACAAAAACATAAGGAATATATACCTACCATCAATTAGTGTTTAATCCTTTAATAAGTCTCTACCGAAACTAATCTTTTCTCCAAACGATTAGAATTCAAAAACCCTTGGTCACATCAAAAGCACAAGAATCATCTTCTAAAGAATCACTTAATCCACAAATGATTAACTATCTATTTCTTCTATCTTTAATAATTATCCCAAAAACAGAAAGGGTAAGGTAAAACAACTCTTCAAATAGAAAGAATCCCATAGGAATGGAAACTAATTTTAAATCTTCAATGTTCCATGGTACTACACAATGTTCATCATAGATCATTCCATAAATAACGGTCCTTAAAATTCCTCAAAATAAACCAAACTAATATTGAAACCCAAATTCAAGAAGTATTTGATTACATAGTCTTCCAAAATAATCTGTATCGTTCATCTTCAAACAACATTAACCAATCTTATCATCTTATAACAAAAGTAACTAACCTAATCTCATTTTCGCCAAGATAGGTTAATCATTTCCATATGTAACCTAAATAAATATAATTCCACCATAATTTCATCGATTCTTAAAAAAATAAGTCAACCATTACTCCTCAAAGAAATTACCGTAGTAATCTATTTACCTCGATCATATAAGGTCCCCAAAATAGTGAATGTCCTCCAAAATAATAATCATCTTTTAATCCCCCTATTTATCATTGTCATATTAATACGAAAATCATTGCATTTCCTATCAGATTGGTTGTTGGGTCATGTTCATCAATTTCCAACCATTAACTAAGAAGAGAAAGATTAATTAGGGGATTAAATACCTAGCCATTAATCATGAAAAAAAACTTTAAGTATATAAGGATAACTTGTAGAAGAAAAGTATACCATAACTTTTGATCCCCTATGTTTCAAACTAGGTTATCCATGATCATACATACTTATGTGAATCTTTATTTTATTTTATGTTTGTTCCTTTAATAATAGTTCATACTAAGCTTATGAATTTACCAAAGCATATCCCCCTGGAGTGTCGTAACCAAGAGTGTAGCAAGGCCCATTATCATGTACCAGTTCCCATTTGGTTCTAGCTCCAAGATTTTTTTTCGGGTTTTAACCCTATAAACATCTGTGCCAGAGCCACCTCTACCTGCTCGTATCAAGATAGGGATGTATTTGCTTCGCAACCCCTTACTCAATACTCACCAAAATACCAGGAAGATTTCCTATATTTAAACTTTTCTATAGGGTTCTTACTAGAGTTTTCATATACTAATTTCCACAAATTACTAAACCATCCTTTGATACCAACTATAGCATAACTCCTTTTTCTCACATAAACTTTCATTACATTTTACAAAACATAGGATTTTTAAAGTTTATTGTCATGGAAACTAGGAACATAAAACAAGAAAACAGAAAACATTCTTCTTAAACACTTGATATACTTCCCCACATGTTCACCCTAGGTCCGTTACTACATCTCATAACCTGGGGACATACATTAAAAGAAATGGTGAGTAGAAGGCCCAATAAACGAAACAAGGGGAAACATTTAACATTTGAATTTGGGATACATCAACAATGTCATGAAAAAGAATGTTAAGGAATGAGAAATAAATAATGAGGTATATTATAATAAAAATAACATTTTTCTTTACATGAAGATGTGGCTTCTACATTTAATATTGACAATAATTTTGTTTCACCAAGGACCATACCCAAGGTTTCATTAAAAATTACCAAGGTTATTCACCAAGGTATTAGTCTAAATGGTCATCTCTAGAGATTAAGTCTTTACCCAATGCATTGGAGCGCTATCTGGGCGCACCCTTGAAATGCCTTTATTATCATGTGAGATACATATATCATCATTAATATTTTCATAAACAACCCATATAGCATAAAAGAAATGGGTTTCATTTCATAATCATAACGTTTTAAAAACTGCTTTAATGACATGATCTTTATTTCATTTTAAACCCACGGAAAGGGAAAAAGATATTCATGTAGGTAAATCCCAGAATTTAAAATATAACATTTTGATATATATTTGAATACCAATATTGAAATAAGATCTTTTAGTATTCATGTAATAACATAAAATAATTTTGAGAAAAAGAGAGAGGCATTTTGAGATGAAAACTCTGCAGTATAATAGCTACGTTATAGGGTTTTAGAAAACGTTGAAAAGAGAAGAGACATGGGTCACCCACTCCTAATTTATCTATAAAAATAGTATAGATACAGAATATAAAGGATATGAATCATGGTAATGATATTTGTAGGACATACCATTTGTAATGAAAAACATGGATGTAAGACAAAAATAAGATTTCTCTTATAAAAATTCGGCAGCCTAACGACGTCACTTAAACTTCAATAAAAATGAATTCACAAGATCAAATAGGGTCTCTCATCATATGTTAATAAAATATATGTTTTATAGATATAAAGATCATCCCCAAAAATAATAAAAATGAACTTGAAAGACTTGAAATGAAAATAGAACTTGAAAAATGAGAAGGGTGAAAGAATCCCTTAAAAATTCAGCAGCTTAACGGCACCACATAGAAATTCATAAAACAAAATGATGAGAGTAAGATGGGATATATCAAAATATTAACATGAAAATGTATGTAAGATTAATATAAAAGAACATCCTTCAATATAAGAACATTGAGAATAAAAGAAATGACATAAAAGATATTATTTGAAAAGAAAGAGAGAGGTCGGATCCCTTACCTTAAAACGTAACTCTTAAAACTCAAAGGATGGGACCTTGAGGGCCTGGGGGCACCATGGGAGGACTACTTGGTAGGTAATGAGACTAGAGATTCATTGAGGGAGAGTAGTAAGTCGATGTATGAGAGGATGGCATGGTATTTATATGGAAAGTGAGGGGACAAGGCATTTATGGCCAAGGGACACCTCATTGGTGGTTTTGACAAAACCATGGGTTTGCCGATGGTGTTGGCCAATTGGGACACCTCATACCTTATATTACTATTCATAAGTAGACCATATTGAATACAAACTTAATACATCATTTAAAGATATCATTAAACACCCGTAACTTAAAAACTGTATTTTTACTATTCATCAAAAATTCAACTTTCTTAGAGAAATATCAAAATTTCACCTTAACCAAATATCAATACTCTGATTTGAAAAATTAACTCCATTTTATAAAAATCATTTTCTAAATATTTTTAATTTAATTTTTAAATAAATACACTATTCCTCGAAAATTCAACTTTTTCAGAAAAATCCCCCAAAATTACCTTAACATAATATCGATGCTCTGTGTTCAAAAATGAAATCCATTTTATAAAAATATTTTTCTAAATGTTTTTAATTTAAATTTCAATTAAAATACACTAATCACTCGAAAAAACTAATACTTGACTAATAATTTAGGAAATCATTATTTAACCTATTTATTGAATCACATTACTTAATCAAGGTGCCTAGATTATATTAATACATTTTTTAAGTGAGATTACTAATCCATTTGGTCACATTACTAATAATAAGCATAAAATCAATATTCATAACTTACTATTCATCAAAAATCAAGTTGATATTATTAGACTCTAAATTTCATACTGAACATATTTTTAGAAGACCATTTTTTGAATATCATTACACATTTTTAATTATTTAAAGTTTACGTATACATTTTTAAAATGTCCTTTCTCTAAAATTAAACAAAAATATGCATACTGTATTTATCCAGACTTTGAAAATTCATAAACGTTAACATAAAGAAATGAAATTTTTTATTTAAAAAAAAGGACTACACAAGACAGTTACAGTCTCCTTACATAGCCCTTTATCACACTAGCATAGGACTTAAGTGTATGGTGTGATAAGGTGAGAGAATCTGATGGAGGCTCGGCCAATATCACTCAAGTAGTAATTTCTATCAATTTGAACTTCTCGCAAAGGCTATTCTGTTCTAACTTCACACGATGATGTTCAGCTTGGGTTTGGACCAGAGCAAAGCCCTGTGGTGCTACCTCCTTCCCACGTTCTGTTAGATGGGCTTCGATCAGTCTATGACTGCTGGGTGAGGCCATCAAATCTTCTTTCTATATTAATTAACCAAGATCAATTTTATTTAGAGTTAAAAGTCGCAACATTCATTTTTCAACGATCATTATGACTAACGGACATATAATACTCCAAACCCAACAGTATCATTTTTATTATACTCGTCTTATGAAATGAAATGGTTTTGTTGCGTATAAAAAAAAATAACACACAATATTAGGAAACAACATTTATTCAGAATTTCAGTTCGTTACAATCTTTCCCCCTTACAAACTTGCGTCCTCGCAATTTTTAAAATTGGGTATTGAAATTTCATTGATAGTCTCAAATCGGAAAAAGAGTCAGTAACACTATTATTTTAATGAAATAAATGTAAGTTCAAAGGCTACCCAAGTTAACCCACACTAGTATTCCATGTAGGAAAGCTTGGATATGAACGAAAAAAACAAAGAGTCATGTTCTGAGGGAGAGCGATAGAAAACATGATTAGGAGAATGTTAAACATAAGAAAATCACACACTTATGATGTGTGTAAACGGTAGTTGATTACCCAGTTGGATGCTTAAACCAACATCATTTTTTTATGTTCTTTTTAATAATTTTGAGGAATTGATTTACTACATAGAACAAAAACATAAGGAAATATACCTACCTTAAAGTAGAGTTTCATCCATTAATAAGTCTATACCAAAACTAATCTTTTCTCCAAACGATGGGAATTCAAAAACACATGGTCTCATAAAAAGCACAAGAATCATCTTCTAGAGAATCACATAATCTACAAAAGACTAACTATCTATTTCTTTTATCTTTAAAAATTATCCCAAAAATAGAAAGGGTATTGTAAAAAATCTCTTCAAAAATAATGAATCTCATAGGAATGGAAACTACTTTAAAATATTCAATGTTCCATGGTAAAACCCAACGTTCATCATAGATCATTCAATAAATAACAGTCCTTAAAATTCCTCAAAATAAACTAAACTAAAATTAAAACCCAGATACAAGAAGGATTTGATAACATAGTCTTCCAAAAAAAACTTTATCGTTCATCTTCAAACAACATCAACCACTCTTATCATATTATAACAAAAGTAACTAACCTAATCACATTTTATCTAAGATAGGTTAATCATTTCCATAAGTAACCTAAATTAATATAAGTCCCCCTTAATTTCCTTGATTCTTCAAAATATAAGTCAACCTTTACTCCTCAAATAAATTACCATAGTAATCTATTTACCTCGATCATATAGGGTCCCCAAAATTTTGAACGTCTTCCAAAATAATAATCATCTTTTAATCCCCTAATCATCACTATCATACTAATATGACAATCATCGCATAACATATCACATTTGTTGTTGGGTCATGTTCTTCCATTTCCCACCATTAACTAAGAAGAGAAATTATAATTAAGGGCTTAAATACTGAGATAATAATCATGAAAAGAAACTTAAATCATATAAGGATAAATTATAGAAGAAAAGTATACCCTAACTTGTGCTTCCCTAGGTTTCAAATGAGGTTATCCATGATCATATATTCAAATATGAATCTTTATTTTATTTTATGTTTGTTCCTTTAATAATGGTTCATTATAAGATTATGAATTTACCGAAGCATATCCCCCAGGAGTGTCATAACCAAGAGTGTTGCAAGTCCTGTTGTCGTGTACCAGTTCCCATTCGATTCTAGCTCAAAGCAGTGTTTTCGGGTTTTACCCTTTTGTACATCTGTGCCAGAGCCACCTCTACCTGCTCGTATCCAGACAAGGATGTATTTGTTTCACAACCCCTTACAAAATACTCACCAAAATACGAGGAATAATTCATATATTTAAACTTTTATATAAGGTTATTCCTAGTGTTTTCATATCCTAATTTCCACAAATAACTAAACCATCCATTGATTCCAACTATAGAATCCCATATTTTTATCACGTAAACTCTCTTTACATTTTACAAAACTGAGGATCTTTAAAGTTTAGTGTATTGGAAACCAGGCACATAAAACATACAAACATAAAACATTCATCATAAACACTTGAAAGGATTCTACTCATGTTCATCCTAGGTTCATTTCTGTATCTCATCACCTGGGGACATACATCAAAAGAAATGGTTAGCAGAAATCCCAGTAAAGGAAACAAGGGGAAACATTTAACATGTGTACTTGGGACTTATCAAAAATGTCATGAAAAAGAACATTAAGGAATGATAAAGAATTCATGAGGTATATCATAATAAAAATATCATTTTTAATAACTTTAATATGTGGCTGAAACATTTAATATTTACAATTATTTCATTTCACCATGGTCCATCCCCAATGTGTCATTAAAAATTACCAAGGTTATTCACCAAGGTATCAGTCTAAATGGTCATCTCTAGAGATTAAGTATTTACCCAATGCATAGGAGCGCTATCTGGGTGAACCCTTGACATGTCATTATTATCATGTGAGACACATATATCATCATCAATCATTTCATAAACAACCCATATAGCATAAAAGAAATGGGTTTTACTTCATAATCATAACGTTCTAAAAACTGCTTTAAAGACATGATCTTTATGTCACATTAATCCCACGGAATGGGAAAGCGGGTTTTGTGTATGTATATAATAGAATTTATAATATAACATTTTGATATATATGTGAATATCCCTGTATCAATAATATCATTCATTGTTCATGTAATAACATAAAATAATTTTGAGAAAAACAGAGAGGCATTTTCAGACGAAAATTCTGCAGCATAACAGCTACGTTACAGAGTTTTAGAAAACATTGAAAATATATGGGACATGGGTCACCCACTCATAAATGATCTATAGAAATAGTATAGGGACCGTATATAAAGTTTAGGAATCAGGATAATGAAATTTTTAGGACATACCATTTGAAATGAAAAACATGGAAGTAAGACAAAAATATGATTTCTCTTAAAAAAATTCGGCAGCCAAATGGCGTCACTTAAACATCAATAAAAATTAATTGACAAGATCAAATAGGGACTCTCATCATATGATCATAAAATATTAGTATGATAGATATAGATATCATAACCCAACATAATAAAAAGGAACTTGAAAGACTTTACATGAAAATAGGACTTGAAAAATGAGAAGGGTGAATGAATCCCTTAAATATTCAGCAGCCTAATGGCGCCACTTAAACATTAATAAAACAACATGATGAGAGTAAGAGGGGATCTCTCATCATATGAACATTAAAAGGGAAATACAATTAATATAAAATAACATTCTCCAACATAATAACATGTAGCATAAAAGAAATGACATTAATGATATTACTTGAAAAGAAAGAGAGAGGTCGGATCCCATACCATACAATGTAACTCTTAAAACTCAAAGGTTATACCTTGAGGGATTGGGGGAACCTTTAAAAGACTCCTTGGGAGGTAATGATACCAGATCATTGATGGGGTATAGTTGGGAGTCAAATGGATGAGAATATGGCTTGGTATTTATAGGGAAAGTGAGGGGACAAGGCATTAATAGCCAAGGGACACCACATTGGTGGTTTTGACAAAACCATGGGTTTTCTCATAGTATTGGCCACTTTGTACAACTCATACCTTATCTTACTATTAATAAGTAGACAATATTGATTACATACTTAATAAATCATTTACTGATGTCATTAAACACTCGTAACTTTAAAACTGTATTTTCACTATTCATCGAAAATTCCACTTTTCTCAATGAAATCCCAAAATTTCACCTTAACCAAATATCAATTCTCTGATTTCAAAAATGATCTCCATTTTTAAAAATAATTTTTTAATTATTTTTAATTTTATTTTTAAATAAATACATTATTCACCGAAAATTCAACTTTTTCAGAAAAATCCCCAAAAATTACCTAAACATAATATCGATACTCTGAGTTCAAAAATGAAATCCATTTTATAAAAATATTTTTATAAATATTTTTAATTTTATTTTTAATGAAAAAAAACTATTCACTCAAAAAAACTAATACTTGACTAATAATTTATGAAACCGTTATTTAACCATTTTATTGAATCTCATTACTTAATAAATGTGACTATATTATATTAATACTTTCTTTAAGTGAGATTACAAATCCATTTGGTCACATTACTAATCCTAAGCATAAAATCACTATTCATAATTTAATATTCATCAAAAATCAATTTGATATTATTAGACTCTAAATTTCATACTGAACATAGTTATAGAAGACCATTTTTTGAATATCATTACACATTTTTAATTATTTATGGTTTATGTAAACATTTTTAAAATTTCCTTTCTCTAAAATAAATAAAAAATATGCTTCATATATTTTTCCGGACTTTTAAAATTCATAAACTTCAACTTAAGAAGAAATCAAAATATTTATTTAAAACAAAGCACTACACAAGACAGTTACAGTCTCCTTACATATCCCCTTATCACACTAGCATAGGACCTATGTGTAAGGCGTGGTAAGGAGATAGAATCTGAGGGAGGATCAGCCAACATCGCATGAGTTGTAATTTCTATCAATTTGAACTTCTCACAAAGGTGATTCTGTTCTAGATTCACACGATGAAGTTCAGCTTGGGTTTGGTCCAGAGCAAAGCCTAGTGGTGCTACCTCCTTCCCAAGTTCTGTTATATGGGCTTCGATTGGTCCATGACTGCTGGGCGAGGCCATCGAATCGTCATTCTATATTAATTAACCATGATCAATTGTATTTGGAGACAAAAGTCGCAACATTTAGTTTTCAATGGTCATACTGACTAACGGTCATATAATAGTCAAAACCCAACAGTCTCATTTTCATTATACTCAAGTTATCAAATGAAATAGTTTTGTTGAGTATAAAAAAATAATATAACACACAAAATTAGGAAACAAAATTTATTAAGAATTTCGGGTCGTTACACAATTTGTAATGATAACATGTTCATTTTGGACTCATGTTTCGATCATCAACAAAATACCGAATATGAACTTAAATAATTATCTAATTATTATAGAAAGGTAATAAGTGATATAATGGAAATAATAATCTTGAAATGGTATTAAGAAAGAATAAATTTACTGATGTTTATTATTCATGAATAAAAAGGAAAAAACAAGTCATGTTGGACACGAGGTTATGGGATTCTTATCTCACTTTTAATTCTGTGAGATTTCCATTGTTCACCCCTTATTTATTGCTTGCAGTGTATTGTCTACTAAAATTTGATATATATTATCATTATTGTATTTATATTCCTGTTATTATTTTATTAAATTAGTGGTTGTTAACTTTTGTTCAAATGAATCTATTTATTACCACATGGTAAGGGGTTTCTAATCTCACTTTTAATTCTATGGCATTTCAATTGTTCACCACTTATTTATTGAATATGGTGTATTTTGTACTAAAATTTGATATATATTATCATGTTTATATTTATATTAAAGGAATTATGTGATTTTTTTGTGTTTTTTAACTATTTTTAATAAGACTCAAATGATTACAATGTGCTAAAGGGTTTCATCGTATTTTTTATTCATGTGAGATTCATGATATGTTTTCCACTATTTCATTTTCGGTGGTGTATGTATTGCCCATGATTGTATTTTTGAATAATATACATTAATTTATGAGTTTTTACATCATCATTGTATGATATTTATATCATGTGGTGTATGTTTTGTACGTTACCATATCGGAAAGGGAACTTTTTAACACAATTTCAGTTACATTGGTTAATCTTTTACTTATTAATTATGTCAGGATATGATTTTTTGTAGAATCACTATTTATTTACTAATGTTGTGATTTCTAATCCACATTGTGTGGATATACTATTGATACACATAATCACTCCATTGATAAATTCTCATGTCATTGATAAGAACTTGAAAAGTGTAATTTTATATCAACTTACATTCATTGAGTTAAACATTGAATTCACTGGTTTTGTTTTTACAAAAATACATATGAATGTTCTCTGATTGATTTACACTTAATATCCATTCATATTGAGTGTATTTATTTTCTTCACACATTATTATGTAATTGATTTATCCTTAATAAAAGGATACTATTTTTATAATGGATTTCATCTCAATTTACATTCCACTGAGTTTTCATTGTTGTTATGAACCAATTCACTCTTATATGGTGTATATACCGTCCTTTGGCATATTATATCATGAATCCCTATATTTTCATGATATTATAAATTTAAGATTATATTTTATTCCTCAACTTTTTTTATTATTGGGTCTCTCATTTTGTTAAAAACTCGTTAACTAAAATATTATTTTAGAATATTTAATGATTTTTTATTCTAAATATTCCTCATTAATGTCCATGTTTTCAAAATGGTTTTTAGGTTTTATTTATAAGTACATAAATTTTTTCAAATGATAATTTATTTAACAGATTCAAAGTAGAATGAGACAGTTTTATTCAAAAATCTCTTTATTAAAATTTTTAAATGGTTTTTGAAAATGGTTTGATAAATAATTGATTATGTCAATATCATGAATTAATATATTTTGATTGAAATTTGGAAATGATATATTTCTTTTATTCTTATTTTATGTGTTATGAATAAGTTATGGTTCTTCAGGATTTTTTCTGAATATGGGTGGTTGCGTGATAAGCCTAGGGCGAGTGAGCCCGACAGAGCTCTCCAATGAATTGTGTAACATGATGGAGGTAAATGTTAGTGTTTCTCCTAATAGATTTAGGGAATATAATATGATTGGTATTATAACATAACTCCCTATTTAGTTGTGATATCTAAAATGTATGTATGTTATGAATTCCATATGTTACATGTGTGATTTATGATTTATGCATGTTATTCATAAATATTATGACTTCATGAGGTATGTTATGATTTAAAAGTATAGTTTCATTTATTTAACTTTATTAATGGGATTATGTTTCCTTTCCATATTTTATAACCCTAAATGAGATTTTTATTATCACTATAGTTTTTGAAATGTTTTTTAAAAGACTTAAATATGAATAGGGTTGCAGATGGGATCAAGGAAAAGTCATGATTTTTAAAACATGGAACTTCACATTATATTATATTTTTTTTATTTTATAAAAAAATGATACTGGCTAGAAGTGTTTGCTTCTTTATTTTTGAAATGTAATATAATAGATATGACCTAATTCTCTAAAACTCTAATCCTGAAAAGATTCTCAATGTGAATTCTTGAATTAACATAAGATTATTTAATGTTTAATGATGTGTTATTATAGTTATATTTCCTATTATATAATCATGATTATATATCATTCAACACATTCTTGTGTTCTCGCCCTAAATGTGTATTATAATTTCCTTGGAGGTTATGATTGGTAGTTGGGGCAGAGAGACCATTGTGAAAAATTAAAACATAGTAGGAGAGAGTGATTGATTTTGATGATGGAAATGATGGACCATTACACATGGTGGAGGTGAGAGGTAGATAGGTTTTCATGTTTAGGTTGTTCCCAAGGTAGTATATTTTTTAAGTGATATTTAACTCAGAATATCCTGGTTAATGTGAAAAGAATATATTCCCTTCCCTATGATCTAGGTGACATGGTACTCTGGAAGTATATATGATGTTGGGTATCATCTCCACGACACTATGAAAACACCATTAATTGTTTATTTTGTTTCTTCCAACACATTATGTTATCATCCAACATGGAGACTATTTAGGTAAAACTATGGGTTTGTGGAAGCTTGGTTTGTAAACTACTTCTTGGTTTTGGATTGTATATTTAAACCATTATGAAGTTATTATTATTATGGAATACACTTATACACATGAGAAAATATGGTTAAGGATTCATTAGTGGTATTCTACTAAGTCATGTACTCACACCCAACTCAAGAATTTTGTTGCACCTATAGATTGTATAGGTGGCCCAGGGATGGAAAATAGCGTAGAAGGATGACTAGGAGAACATGGAGCTACTGGTAGATCGAGATGAGTTTTAATGGTCATGAAATTTTATTTATTTGATTATATTCACTTAGTAATCTATTGGTCCTTCCATGTTGGGAGATGTTTATTTGTATGTAATTTATTTTATATTTATATTTATATTCTTAACTCTGATTATTTATTTTTTTAATATACTTTTTATGACTTATTGTTGATCCTATGACTTGATATAGAGGGTACAGTCTCCCTATTAATGGATGTAGACCCTCCCAACTAGTGGGTATCATATTGTGTATGTGGAGTCATGCATGAGGTCATTTGGAATTATTGATTGGATTCAATTTTTTCAGTTGGGTTGTTACAAAATTTCATTAGAGGTTTAGGACTTAGTAACATATATGTCTCCTTAACTAGGGATGGATCATGTGATAAAAGAGTTAAGATGGTTAGACATAGCTAGGGGAACTGTGAAAGTATCTTTCTAGTAATAAATTGTGGACCTCTATGTTACCATAATGTGGGGGAAATATTTTTTAATGTTATCATTGATTTAATTCACTCTTGTTTATACACATGATATTGATATTTTATTTATGAGATTTTGTGTGAGTTTAGACACCATTACTTGGAACGTGGGTTCACATTCCATATATATACATGTTTTTGTGTGGAATAAAATTTATTTAATTAAATAATATAATTGGAGTAGTCTATTTAGGATAGTTTCTATTTTTTTTCTATATCGATGTTTCAAATGGTTATGATTTATAAATATTCCAATTAATTAGTTTAACTATGAAAAATGTTTTGTTCATGTATGTATAATTACTATGACAAATGTGAAGGGGTGATTATTGAGGTTAGTACTAGGAGGTGAAAACCTTGGGTTAGGGGTAGACTCTTAGTCAACCTTGTGTAATCCCATATATTGGTTATGTTATCATTGTTTAATAACAAATACAGATTAGAGTTTATCCTAAATAATATGTTTATTTTATTGAAGTGTTTTAATTATTGTTTTAAAAAAATTCACCTTAATTTTTTCTTATGGGACTACCTTGGAATCATAATGAAATAATCCTTCATGTGGGGTGCACATGTCCTATGGTTTAGGAATCAAGTACATGTCAACCAGAAGTCTTTCACATAGTTCCCCTCATGTGAATATGTGTTCATAACTATGGTCAAATATGCTGTGATTTTCAAATCCAACATTCATCAACATTTTAGAGCACCAAAAGCCATTTACATGATAAATAATGGTTTGAAATATTTTTTCGAATCATTGTTGGAGTAGATAAATTGAAGGAAATTCTGGTTATGATGTAATTTAAATCATTTTGAGAGCCCATAATTTCAATACCCAGTATCATATTTCTCCAACTGAGATGAAGTATCAAATTTTACTTTTAGAAAACATGTAGAAGAAGATATTTATAAGACCGACTAATTAACTTTGGGGTGAAACTATTTTGTTCCCCAAAAAATGGATGGTAGTCCCCGACAATTCATTGATTTATGAAAGTCACACATAGTGGTGATGATAAACTGATATCCATTTCCAAATAATTATGAAAATTTTTATCATATAAAAATATCCAGGTCGTTCTACAAGAATTAATCTTTGATTGGGATATCACTAGTTTCTAGTTAAATAAGAGGTCATTTTAAATAAGAAATTTCTATGAAGGTATAGACTCTATGATTAATTAATGATGTTGTTTAGGCTGATGAACGCATTAGAATTATTTTTTTATCACATGAATAAGATCTTATATCCATAATTGGACTAATTATGTTGAGAATTTTTTTAAGATATAATCATCAACTCGTCAATACAAGAGAAACATGTTAGGAACCTAGATATAGTCCTAAGTATACATCGAGAGCACAAGATTTATGCCATGTTGTGGAAGTGTGATTTTTTTAATCAAGAGGGGAATTTCCTAGAAAATTTAGTTTTTGAAATTAGCACATCCATATTCCCATTTAATGTTATGGAAATCATTTCTTTCTCATATCCCCAAAAAATTATTGATATTAGGACCTTCATGGGTTAATAATGATATTACTGATGGTTTTTCTTTTACATCTACCATATTTCAGCAGCAATGATAGTGTTAACCAATAATGTATTTAATTTATACTAGTTATACCAATGTGAATATTATTTTCATGAGATAAAGAGAATGATGATGATGAATATAGTACAAAAATTCCTTGATCATGGGGTTGGTTATTCCATATACTATGATGAATTAGGTGTTGGTATGGGAGAAGTGTTGATGTAGAGAGAGTATTTAGTAGACCATGGGATTCATCATCTATGATTCCATGAAAAAAATAACCATACACATGACATGTAATTGGAATCCATGGTCAACACCCAGAATTGTTGCCAATACTATCTCATGAAAAGAGATAGTTTGTTTATACTCTCTAAAAATCCGTCCTTATATCTTAACAAATAGGGACCAAAAATCAAACAAAAAAGTGATAGGTAAATTATCTGAAGACATTCAGTTTTGAGATGATGTATAAACCTGGGAAAAAGGTGACATCATTGTATATTCTCCTAGACATATGGTGCAAGATGATTATGATCTTCGTGAAGGACCATCAGAGGTGAATTGAGACACAATGATCTTGTTGTCCAATTAGATAACGGATGATTCTAAGTATCATAGATCAGTATAGTGTTCCTAATTAGAGATCAAATCTGTAATTTTATTTTCGTTAAAGACTAGAATGAAGCCAAAACCAGAGTGTTCTGTGATGGGAGAAAATCTAGTTAGTGGTGAATTGTTGTCTAGATGGTCGATAGAATATTGTGATGTGATCATGGTACATGGGAGAATAATATTACCTTCTTCCATCATAAAAGATATGATGATGGATTTCCATACCTCTATATGGATAGTACATGCTAGAGTAACCATGATGTATCATGATTTGAGGTTGCAGTTATAGTGTCTAGCGATGAAGAATAATATTGCTAGTTTGGTCTCCTGATGACTTACCTATTAGAGGGTGAGGTATAAGCACTAGTGTCCTAGTAGGTTTCCGTATACACTCCTGAAACATACATGGAAAAGTGATTATATCCAAATAGTCATTGTGATAGGGTTACCTAGGACCCCAAGGAGTTTTGATGAAATATGGGTGATTTTTTATCAGATCACAATGTCTTCTCACTTATTACTGATCAAAGAGACAAACGTAGTGGAGGAGTTAGGAAATGTCTATGTCCATGAGATCATACTTCATTAGAGGGTTACCATGAAAATTATTTAACATAGAGACACATATTTTATGTTTTTATTTTGGAATGTATTTTATTAATCTATAAGGACTCGTCTGAGATTAAGAATAACATACAATCCTCAGATCGATAGACATTCCAAGTGGACTGTACACATTTTGGATGATATTCTTTGATATTCCATTATAGACTTCATTGGATCATGGAATGATCACCTAGACTTAATCGAGTTCTCAAAAAATAATAGTTACCATTATAGAATTCAATTAGAACCTTTTGAGGATCATTATTGGAGGACATTTCACTCACAGATTTTTTAGCATGAGGTAGGCGAGGCACCATTTATTTTCTGCATCGTTGCTCAGGATACCTCTATGAGAGTGAAACTAATATAGAAGAGTTTGAACACTTCTCATAGAAGGTAGAGATATTTTACCAACTCTAAGGGGACAAACATAGAGTTTCCTATGGGTGATCTAATTTTATTCTTTGAGACACATCAGGTAATCAATGGTTGATTGGGAATGTAAGGAAATCTAGTACCACGTTTTGTTAGAACTATTCAAATCCTTGATTATATATGGTAAATAGAATTTCATTTGGACCTCTAATCTCTTTATAATGGTATATATGATGTGTACCATGTGTCACATCATCAAAGTTATATTCATGACCTGGTACATGTAGATGATTTCCATGAAACTGCGTTGGATACTGGTGAATATTAGGAGGAGAATCCAATGCAGATCATAAATTGAAGTGAGAAGGTATTGTGAGGAAATATGATTGCACTATTCTGGATTTGGATGAATCATGGGTGGATCCTAGAGGAGATGCGGGAACATGCACCTGATGGTTGATCATAGACTCTTAATTTTCTCGAGGTATACTACAAGAGATACCTTATAGTGATGAGATGCGGATATAGGGGATAAATTTTATAAAAATATTAATGATAAAAAAACACTCATTTATAATAATTTAGAATTTTCTTTATTTGAAAATGTATTTTCTAAATAGTAAAACATGAACGATATGATTTAATGGTCTTATTTTAAGGATAATATATTAATTAACATGTTGGAATATCAAATAAAATATTTTTTAATTTTGGAATAGATAAATCATTAGATTTTGAGGCCCACAGAGCCTTAGTGAAAATGATATAAATATATGAAATATATTATATTACGTATGTGAATTTTTTTCTAAAATAATTAAATATATCCAAAATTTTGTCTTTTATGATAAATATAATACTGCCATTAAATCTGGAATGATGGGTTTACCCTAGGAATGGCATAACAATTGTACCCATCGGGTCTTTGAATAGATCGCTTGTGAGGATAACATATTTAATATTTTTATAAAATATTTTTTCAAAAATAATTATATATCTCTCAAAAAGTGAATCATACAAGAGATATGATACCATTCTTAGGTCTTGAATATTGTTTTACCCCATGTGTGATATTGCATTTATGTGTGTTTCATGTTTTGTTACATAGAATTTAAGGATAATAATAATAATAATAATATTATTATTATTATTATTATTAGTATTATTATTATTTTCATTAAAAAATTGAAATTTCCTATGTAATAAAATTTTCATTATTAACGAGTGATGTTTTTTCTAGGGCTGACTTTTATTGGGATATTTGGTAATAATAGTTATATTATTACCATATACTAAATAAATATAAATGTGGGGTTAATATTATTTAAATAACATTTTTATGTATTTAATGGATTATTTATTTAAAATTTTATTGGTGGGATTTATGTGAGACGTCTAGTAATAATATTAAATATTTTAGTTTTTGTTATTATTATTAAATTTATAAAAAACAATAATCTTTGTCTGTGTCAAATTATTTGTGTTTATATTTTATGTGATTAAAATAAATATATATGTATAAATATACATGTGTCAGTATGTATATGTATATACATATGTGTACATGGATCTATATATAATGTATATATATATGTGTTAAATGTTTATATTTATACACATATATGTGTGTGTGGAACAATTAAATATATATATGTGGGTTTACACACACACATTTATATATATGTGGATTAATTTTATTAAATATTAATATATGAATTTATAATTTTGGAAGTAGAATGATATAAAAAACAAATAAGGCACGTGAGTTTTTAAAATAAGTAATGAATAAATTTATTAATAGAATTTTGAAATAATTAATGAGGGATGGGAAAAAATACATATATATAAGAGCGGAATTTTTTGTGGTGTCCATGGGGAGTCTTACAAGAATCACGCCTCCATCTATCTCACTCTTACATATATGTATATATTTAATTTTATTTACATATTATTTTAAATTATTGCTTTGATATATTATCCAATACAGATTAGATTGATGCTTCATTAATTCCATTCAGTTAGTCTCGATTAATATAAATTTAATCAAATTTTTTCTATGAAGGCAATGAGGTATGTTTTTAATATTAAATGAAATCCTTATGTTTTTCTTATTGGAAATATAAAAGATAATTTCAATAATGATATCAGGAAACTATTGAAATGAATTATAAAAGAAATATTATTATCAAAAGATAATTATACGAATTATTAAAGTATAATTACAAGTGAATTATATTGTGAGAAATAAATTCAAAATTATAAACAGATAATTATATGTATTATCAACTAATTATTATCAAGAATTATCAATAGGTAATTTTTTGAAATTAACTAATAAGAATATATAGAAGAATTATAGAATGAGAGTGGCATCATTTATCAAAATATAATTGTTATGAAATTATAATATGATCAGTGTAAAAGGAAATCATTTTCAAATTATCAAAGGGTGATTCATTAGATTACAAAATAATAATTTTTTTTCGTTCATATTTCTTCCAGGGGGGATTTTTTTGAGTACAATAATTGACCTAAAACGATGATTCTAAAATTCTCATGGAGTGATAATGTTCCATCAGAAGTATTATTTTCAATCTTGTCAGAATAATATATCTTGATTGGATTCTAGGTGTTCTTTTCACATGATCATATGATGGTACGTATTTTAACATAGTTCAGTTGATGAAAGCATTAGCAGACATTTTCATTGATGTTTATAACATTGATTTTGGTGGTTCTTTACATCTTGGGATCTCATTTACACATGATTTATAACTTTATTTATGTATTGGATTATTCAATATCATTCTTGATTGTATCCTCATGTGGGAGTGGTTGTAACCCATAGGACCCATTGTCACTCCATGTGTGATATTAGAGTACACTGTTCCATGTTTGATTATCATCAGATGTTTTTTTCTACTATATAATCAGGTTAATATATTGTGTTATTCTTACTCGTGTGCCCACCATGTGTTTTTATTATCATATCCTTGGAGGTTATGACTGGTTCTTGAGTTAGGTTGACCATCATAAAAAAATTATCCCTTACTGAGTAAGTTTCCCTAATTGTGTTGATGTAGAAGAGGGACCTAATCACAGGCTGGAGGTATAACGTAGCCATGGTGTTATGTCAAGGGTGTGAATGAGGTATCTTTGACATTGTTATGCTGCTCACCATGTAATAAATGGGTCAATTTGAGTACTATATATTCTCATTTAGATAATTCGGGTGACATGGTCCTCCTGAGGGATAGATTGAGTTATGTATCGCCTTCATGACACCATGAAGACTCCATATTGGGTATTGTTTGGTTATTCCAAATCATTATATTATCCTCTAGTATGGATCTAAAGAGTGTACAGTTGCGGGATTTAGGTATCATGGTTAGCACACTACTACAATATTTTGTATTGTATGTTTATTCTTTTAAGAA
Organism: Viscum album; assembly: GCA_963277665.1. Lineage (NCBI taxonomy): Eukaryota > Viridiplantae > Streptophyta > Magnoliopsida > Santalales > Viscaceae > Viscum > Viscum album. The sequence goes on along the minus strand of OY728137.1, from coordinate 1,698,286,105 downwards.
TTACTTTTGAATATCGAATACACTTGTATACTAGTTCATGTTTGGTTATGGATGGATTGGTGGTACCTGACTATGTCTTTTACTCATACATGAGTCATGAATTTTGGAGGTCTTGTTGATTTTATGAGTGACTCAGCAAATGGAAAGAGTGTTGTGGTAGATGGATGAGAAAGGGATCATAGAGCAGGTGTAAACCATGTGGAGTTCCAATTGTCTTACAATTTTTGTTTATAATTTATTCTTCACTTGTTACTCTATTTGTATTTTCATTTTGGGAGCCGTTTAACTGTATGAAATGTATGTCGTGTTTTTATCAACACTTGTTTCTCAAATTATTTATTTTTTATTATATTTTTTATGATTTATTATCATCCTAAGACATGATGTCAAGGGTAGAGTCTCCCAATTAATGTAATATAACCCTTACTACTTATAGAAAACCATTTTTGTATAGGGAGACATTAATGAGATCATGTGGAATCCTGGATCATACCCAATGGTTTGGTTGGAATGTTACAAATAAATTTCATAGGATTACGACTCACTATCTTTTTTCACCTTTTAATGGGTTGGTATGGGTAAGACAATAGTTAGTATATTTGTTATGTAATTATGGTAATTATGATAGTGTATGGCCAACAAATAATAGTGTTCCAATAATTTATTATAAATTTGGAGAAATTATGTTCTGCTATTACCATTGAATGATTCCTCCTTTGGTGATATACAAGAAGTTGATATGTGATTTTTGATATTTTTGAGTGCGTTAATATACCATGACTAGAAATGTAGGTTCATATTCTAGATATATACCTATTGTTATGTTGCATAGTAGTTCTTTAATTAAATGCCTCGATTGGTTTTATCTATTTAATATAGTTTAGCTTTTTGTGATATATCGTTGTTTAACACAATTATGATATATCATTATTCACATTATTTAGTTGATATGAGATTGTTTCTATTCTAGTATATATATGATTGTTTTGACTAACATTCAAGGATGATGACCAGAGTTAGTACTAGGGGCTAAAATCCTCAGGAAAATGCTAGATTTGTATGATAAACACGTGTGATCCCACAGACTAGTCACAATAAACGATGAGTGAACCCATAGATTGGTTATGGTTTATCGTAATGAATAGATTTTTTATAATGTTTTTTCATTCATGGTAAATAAAATTTCACCAAGAGTAATTCATATAGGAATAATTGGATGTATGCAGAAATAATCACACATGGAGAATGATTATTCTTAAACATTGGACGGCTAGGATAACGCTGTTTCTCCAGTTCCTATGCCTCCTCTATGGTTTATCCATCAAGGCCTATTTAACAAAAACTCTTTCCTTTAATTCCTCTCATAATAATAGGAGTTATGAACTATTTTTAAATATTCCAATATTTTTAACCCAATCATTATTTATCCATCTAGAGAATTGTAGTCCCTATAGATATAGATGAATGGGTTGAAATCATTTTAGGAATCATATTCCAAGTATATATTTTAATGTAATGGAAATATAACCTGATATTGAGCTTATGAAGGGAGTACAAACATATGAATACTCTATATCAATTGTCTCCAACGGATCTAATGGATCCTGTAGTGCAACTAGATGACATAGAGTGGGTGAAAGTTATCATACATAGTACATACCCATGGGGTTCCCCAATTTTTCACCGAAAAAATAGTTGATAGTAGTCTTTGGTGGTACATTGATTACCATAAGATGAACCGGGTGAAGGGGAAGAACTGATATAAATTTCATAGGACCAATGATATTTTTGATCATGAATATAGATCCTAGTGGTTCGATAAGGATGATATTTGATTGTGTTATCACTAGTGTCACAATAGAGAGGTGGAAAATCCAAATAAGACATTTCAGAGTATGTATGGACTCTATAATTAAATGTTGATGTCATTTGGGAAGGTGGATGCACCAGAATTGTTTATGGAAATCATGAAAAATATCTACAATTTATACCTAGAATCGTTTTTCATAGTTTTCATCGATGATATCCTTATATTATCAACAAAAATAGGGAATCATTCTAGGATCCAAGAGATTTACCCGAGTACACTTCTATAATCATGGAAGTATGTCAAACTATCAATGTGTGACTTGTTGATTTAACAGGGGATGTTAATAGGGAATATGGTGTCTATGACTAGTATATCTATAGACCCAATTAATTTTGAGGATTTCATTTCTTGTACATGTCCCTCAAACATGTTTGTGATCTGGAGAATTATGAATTTACAAAACTATTACTCATAGTTTATGCTAGAATTATCCCGACTATTACCACCCATTGAAGTGATAAAAAATAAGGGATTGATGTTCTCGGGGTATGACCAATGTGAAAATTATTTCATTGTGATAAATAAAATTATGAATATGAATCCATCATTGATAATTCATGATCATAGGATTAGATAGGTTTTGTAATTTGATACATCAATCATTGGTCTAGAATTAGTACTGATACAGATTGATAGAGTGATTGTTTTAGCCTATGTGAATATTTATTTACGATCTCATGAGAGGAAGTACCCTAAACATGAATTATATTTGCATGTAGTGGTCAGAACTCTTATGTTTTGTCAACACTATCTCTTTTGTATGAGATTTGTTTTTCCTACTAACCATAAAAGCTTTTTTGATATCCTCACACATGGGGACCTGAATTTAAGTCATTGTTGCTTGGTTGAGTATCTATAGATGTTCATTTATGAAATTATGTATTCACTTGGAAAAAGATAACAGTTATATGAATGCTCTTAGATATAAGATGTAATTTGAGCATGATCTTGGTGAGAGTATATTAGAATAGAATCCATAAATTTTGAGATTTTATGGTCGATTGGAGGATTGAGGCCTGTGAGGATCTTGGATCAGTGAATTGTGCCTCATAAGATATCAGATCCTTACTAGTGTACCTATTTAACAATAGATAGGATACATACATAGAGTTTTTTTATACCATAACAGCTGTCTGATGGTGATTTTATGCCTCAATGTTTGAAGGATGATGATGATGTGATCATGATATATGGGAGAGTTGTAATATCTTCTTCCATAAAATAATATATGATGATGGTTTAAAAGACATATATATGGTTCCATTATCCTATTGTGACCTAGATGTATCCTGACTTTATGTGGTAGTTCTTGTGGCCATGAATAAGAATTGATATTCTAGGTTTCTTCTCCTGACACTAACATGCTAGATAATGATGGATGAGAACTCCTGTCCTAATATGTTATTCATCCACACATAATTCATATGAGTAAATAACGGGACATCGTGGTTGAATTTTTTACATGCTTACTGAGGTCCGTAATGATTCGTGATGCAGTCTGGGTGATTTGTAATCCAATAGAAAAGTAATCACTATTTTACCGATCAGAGGGACTCACTCAATGGATGTGCTATGAATGCTCTATGCTTGATAGATCATACTCATACATGGAGATTCCTTGATCATTTATTCAGTTAGAGACACACATATTACCAAGTTCCTTTTAAATTTCTTGAAAAAATACCTATGTACTCAACTAATATTGGGCATGGCGTACCATCCTTATATGAATGGAAAGTCTGAGAAAACTATACTCATATTAAAGGATATCCTTATAGATTTTATTCTATAATTTTTTGTGTCATTTTATGATCACAAAGACTTTATTGTGTTCATATTAAATAATAGTTACCATAATTCCATTCAAACGGCTCCATATGATGATATTTATGGGAGGTAGTGTCCCTCACTGCTCTATTGGAATGAGGTAGGTGAGGCAGTAGTTGTTGGCCCCAAAATGGTTCAATAGACCTCCAAATGAGTGAATCTGGTATGTAAGAGGTTTATCACATTTTAGTGAGAAAAAAAATCTTATGCAGACCATAGGAGGAGACCCTTGTTTATTGATGTGGGAGATCAGGTTATCTTGAGAGTGACACCTCAGAATGAGCATAGTTTCTTGGTAATGTTGTAAAATCTAACAGCATGTTTTGATGGACCCTTTCAGATCATTGAGTAGAAAGGGGTTGTGGAATATAATAAATGAATCAATTATCTCTATTGATGTATTCACAAAATCTTCTATGTGTCGCAACTATTGATGAACAAGACCGACTCTTTGCATGTTTTTTATGTGGTTATTTTTATCTAGTTACCAATGAATCATATAACAAGCATCTAGTATAGGTAATAGATTTAATACATAAGGTATAATGACGAACAAATGTAGAACTAGTCCATATTTAGAGGAAATATGGATGGAACATGTGGAGATGTGGAAGCATGAGTCTGATGTTCAAGATCAGTGTCCAGAGTTGTTTGAGAAATTCTTCTATTGATACTTCTAAGGGTTGAGAAGTTGATAATGTGGAAGAATAATAATATAATGAATTTATAAAGGAAATGATAACCCCCACTACAAATATTTTATGATTATTTTATTTCAAATTATAGACACCGATTTGTTCACACCTAGCTAATATTTCATTTTAATGACAAACATCAAAATAGTATTACAAAATTGGAATCCCAAGGTTTCGTATAATTGGAAAATATGACTATAAATCACATATATATAAAAATTCATAAAAAAATATTTTAATTGTTATTATTTTTCCATTTAGATCACACATTTTCTATAGTACATTTAGTCACTAGAGGATATACATAAATGAAAAGGGGTTATCTAGAATCCTAGTAAAGGATTAATGAGGCGCATGAATGAATAAAACATGTTTCTGAATAATCATCATCACAATAACATAAAAATAGGATCATACTTATAATCATTATAATAATAAATATATAAATTCATTGATTGTTTAAATGAATTAAAATGAAACATCGTGTCTTAGTGGTTAACTTCCACATATAGTTGTGAAATATGATAGCATCACGTCCACACATAACATCTATGCATAATAATAGAATCATAATTGTGAAACAATATAGCCTAATGTCCACATTTATTCACATTATATAATGAGATAAAATACTTCAACCAATTCTTTTGAGGGATATATAATTTTTGGCCCACTAATCACATCATAACATTACATAATCTTCCATTACACATATAATGTATAAAAATAAGAGTCATAAAATAAACCATTGAATGGAATGGTTATCATAATAATTTCATGATGCATGCATTCATGTATAATATTTTGGCTTCCTAAAATATAAATTAAGAAAGATAATTATTATAAGCATCATCAATCCAGAGTTAAGAAGAAGTAATCCAATGAAGACTCAAGATGTGTTTTGGGATGAAAAGTTCTTTGGGAAAAACATTATAATTCCTAAAACCAATTTATAAACATTTATATCAATAAAAATTAGAGAGAAAATATTTAAATGATATTTAAGTACTATTAAATGAATATTAAATCATAAATTGGGCATGAAAGAGGTATAACCAAAAGAAAGGGAGATGGGATTGACAATCATCATAACTTATGTAAGAATTATTTCTTCACAATAATATACTGAATAATCGAATTAAGTTATTTAATTTATAATTAAATAACTTATTCTACAATTATTGGATTTATCATATTTTTTATTATGTTCATTTATTTGCATTTTTGTGCGTTATAGAGTTATATGTAAACATTCTGAGAGTGTTAGTTTTCATTTTATTCATGATCAATTTTATTGCATACAAGTTGGAAATTTCATGTAAAATGGAAATAATTTTACTGAATTAAAATGATATTTTATTAAATACAATAAATATTTTTAGGTGGTATTATTTTAATTTTTTAAATATTATTATTATTTTTTGTATAAAATGGTAATGATAAATCATTAGTTTATTATGACGACTTTTCAGTCTAGTAATAAATAATTTCATTTTATTTAATATTATGTTTATAAATTATTTATAGAACTATAAAATGTATTAATATAAATACTATAAATTCTTTAAACAATATTTATAATTTTATGACCAACATTTATGGTGGTAATAGAAAATAAAAACTCTTCATCCACAAATGCATTGATTCGACACAACAAAGACTATGTTTTCATTTTTAGAATAAAAGTATAGGAGAAGAGATATGATGATCGATAATAATTTTCAATAATTAAATTATATTATATATATTGTAGTTGAATTATTATTCAAATAACATATCGTTTATATGATGTGATAAAAATAAATAAAATAAATAAAAAAGAAAATGTAAGAGGATTTTACATCTTGAATATCATCTTTTCGAATACATCCTTATGGCACATGTGTTTGGATTTTTTTTGTTTCCAGTATATCATGGATGTAGAGAAGATTCTTGGGAAGGTAATTTTTTAGACTCTATACAAGATTCAAGGAATTCATGGTGTGAGAAAAAGGGATGGTATTTATAGCGGAGCATAGGGGTGTTTTTTATTATTATATTCATTTGTTATTTATTTTAAATCAATACTATCAATAGTGTTTACTGTTTTGAATAAATTTACTAAAATTTTGAGCATAATTTTAACATATAGGTTATTTCCTAATCCATACATTATCCATTACAAAAAAATTCATGTATTTAGTTTATCATAATTTATCATATTTCACTATTCAACAAAAATTACACTATTTTATAAAAATCTAAAAAATCCACAAAAAAAAATTCACCATTTCTTGAATTAAAAAATTGATTCCATTTTATGAAAATAATTTTCTATATATATCAAAATTAATTTTTAATTAAAATTATCGTTTATTCAAAAAAAAACTATATTTATATTATAACTGATATTATAAATATTTGAAAATTTGATTAAAGAATCATTAAATAATATAATAATTTTAACAAAACAAAATATTTATTTATGGATAAATTTTATGAAAATAATTTTTACTTCAAATAATTATATTATTTAAAAAATTGTAAATAATCATATATTATTTACAATACCAATAGGTTAGGGACTACAGGAGGTCTAGCATGAACCTTCTATTGAAAAATACTAGGAAAATCGTCATGATTTATTTTTACCTTAGAGGAATGCACACTGTCACTAGGAGTGAAAGAAACTCTTGATAACCCTAACATTTTATCAATGTTTATCTCGACCATCAGTGCTATATCCAGAACACTAGAATAAGGAGTACTCAGTATGAATCCCATATAATATATATTCCATCTATGTACCAACTAGAAATATCGATCATTCATCTTCACATTTTATAAAATTTCAGATTAAAAATTACCATGCTCAACAAAATAGTTTTCATAATCTATCATAGTCCTATTAGCCTAATCAAGTTTTAGACACTTATTGGACCTAGAAAAAAACAACTACATTGGATATAAATTTTCAAGAAATATATCCATGAGTTGTTATCACTATAAGACCTCAAGATTATTTTTCATAACCATAATGTTTCACCATCTCCTTCTTAGTTCATTATGTACAATAATATCAAGCTTTTGACTAATTTATTTCAGTGTGTCCAAGAACCCAAACAAACACTACATTCTACTCAACCAATCAATGGCCTCTTTAGGATCATTTGAGCCTTGAAACAATGATGGATTCTAGCATAGGAACTCATGACAAAAAATCATGAGAACAACCCTCTATGTTTCAACAAGTGAAGCCTAATTTGGAAACAGTTGTTGTTTCAATCCAAGAGCTTGGATACTGTTCACAATCACCTTAATTATCCTTGTGTATACAAGAGGATTAACTAAACAAGGTTCAACAATATCTTCTACTTAGTTCTTATTTACATGTATTCTCAAAGGCAATATTCTACACAACGTATGTTGAAAAAAAAAAGAAGACATCAAATTAATACTCAAACAGATAAATAGGGAAAATAATCCCAATAGATTAACAATAATGATTTGGATATCAATATAACTAAATCAAAAGCATAGAAAAGTCTATAACTAATACTAGATAACTATTTACCTATTCAACACTAGTGAAATTAGGTATACTATTGTGAGAGAAGTCTTGACACACAATTTCAATTACATCTTAAGTCCAATGATAATTTCAAAAATTAATATTACCTTCATGACAAGATCTCAACCATGAGATCTAATACCAATTTTTCATGAACAAACTCAAGAATCATGGTAACCAAATAAATGATCTATTCTTGACATAGGCTGAAGTTCATTCACAATCCATATAGGATAGCGACCAGCACCTGACATCATTAAAATGATACTGGGAATGATTTTTGAACAAAAAATGAAAAAATAAAATAAATAGGATGGTATGAATAAATAAGGAAATCCACTAGGATTAATGTAACCAAATTTAAATAGGTGTAAAAAATGAATTATAATCAAATTTGGTATAAAATAGAAAGAACAAATTTAAATTTCCAAACTGAAATTGCAACTCACTAATTCAATTAATAAACAACTAGAACCGCCTCTATGTCATTATTTACATATGATCGAAAAATGAAAGAGGTAATCTAAAAACATGAGAATGAACAGGTAGTCGATAACATTGAAATCCCAATAGGGCCTCATTAAATAATACAAAATATATTACTATATTAAATTAAAAAAAAGAGAATTAAATTTAAAACATATTGGTTTTTAATTTCATAAGAATAATTGAAATAATTCATTCTTTACATTTCCAAATATGGAAATAAATTATAAAAAGGATATAATTTTCAATTGGTAGAACATTTATAGTACAATGGAACATAAAAAAAATATTTTAACTAAACACAATTATATTAAACAGTCTATATTGATTATATAAAATGTAAAATAGTTTATAATAACGTAATAAATTTATTTGAAATTTGAAATAATAATGTAACATGGTCATATACCTAAAAAGGTATGATAGTTCCAGATAATAGGGACTCCACCATCGAGTTGAGACATTAATATGTACATACGTCCCTCTAAACATAGGCCAAAAAAGACACACCACCATCACCTATGAGATGTGAAATGCTATATTAATGTCTTAGAATTTTGTCAATCATAATTATCCATCTAAATAAATCATTGACTTCCCATGTATTTCATTTTATAAGGTATGAAATAATTATTGTGAATTTATTTTAATAGTGATTAACTTACAATTAATCCTATTATACATTTAAGGTATTCCAATATTCTATTTAGGAATCAAAATAGGTTTTTAGTAAATACATTCCTTTTCACCCAGATAAAACACTAATGTTTTAATAAAAACCATTTCAAATATATTTACAACTTTTTAGTTTTAAATAAATTTTAAATTAAATTTCCCAATCCACTTTCAGAAATTAATTTCAATAATTTAAATTTTCACAAGATTCCATCGATTTAATAAAAATACCCAATTCAATGGAATTTGGGATTTTCACAATTTTCCATCAAATCCTACTCCATAATTAAAATAAAAAATTTAATTGAAATGAATTCCAACATATCATATATTTGAATTATACAATTTAATGTTACAAAAAATTCCATAAACACTCCCCAATTCAATGGAAATGAGGGTTTTCCAATATCATGCCAAAAACCTATTTTCAAAACCACAATTCAGTAGAATTGGGTTTTTTGACCAACTAATTGAAATGAATTTAATTAAAACTGATAAATTGTAATTAATTCATACAATTTTAATTAATTGATGAAATTTAGGGTTATCAAAAATTGGGCATCGTGACATAACCACCTACCTTGGGATTAACGTATCTCGAAATGCCAAACCAAAATTAGGGTCTGTCAATGAACATAAATGATCTTTCAATTTGGAAAACAAGGATAAACCATGGGTTTATAATAAAAATAAAACGGTATTATATACAAATTTTAACATGAGGATCCACAGAACCCTAGGGAGGAAAAGAGAGATTGTTGGAGAATGGCTATAAAAAAAGGAGACCAACCAATAGTAGATTAAAGGAAAACCCTAAAGCATTGAATTTCTTTAGAGAAGGGCCTTAGGAACCAAAAAATATTATTGGGATCTCAATAGAAGGGAGAAATAAATTATGGGGGTTTCCTGTCTATTTGGGACCTAAAATGGGTAACATTAATTTTTAATCAAAAAATAAGATTAAAAAAACCCACATGCACAGTTTCCTAGGTAGAGCTATGAGGTTTAACAAACAAAGAGGACTAATATTTCTCTTGTATAAATTGGTATGAACTATTTCTTCGAAGTGGGTGCAATACATGACTAAGAGTACAAGATCCATGAAAAATACCACTATCTTTGGATGCATGGATTGATATGTGAAAGGACACAGTTTGGACTAACCATGTGCCAACCATGAACTATCCATTAATTTTCCAAAACATTGAAAATTCAACACAAAACAACCAAAAAAAACTTATTAAAAAGTGATACTTAAGAATACATGAAAATAGTAAATGGATGTCACACCAACAATGTCATTATGTTGTATTTCCAATTATTCTGTGTACTTGTATTTTTTGGAGATAATATATCTATTACATAACTCTCAACATAAATATATGATCACTAAAAGATTAGTTCATCTCAAATTACCTTTAATTGGGACATATATCTATAATATGAAATTATTATCTTTTTTGAGCTATATATATGACATGTGTTTTCAGGTATATCATAAATCTTATTAAATTAATGATATTCAATGTTATATTCTATGTTATTATTTTATGGGGACTATGATTGAATATTTACCAAATTGGAAAATGAATTTTGATAAAATATACTTTCATTTCCATATTTTTCTTGTTCAAGATTTTTTTGGTGGAAATCATATTTTCTTCTTTTCTTTGACCAAATATCATCTATTCTTCTTTGCCTATGAATGTGATTAACATGTTAAATATTAATTTTCCCCTTACTATCTAAATAAACAAAATGAAATTAATTTTTAGGTGATACCAATATTGTATCTTAATTCAGATAATTAATCATTGTATTCCATATCAATGTTTTCTAAATTTTTTTTAAAAATTATATTTTTTAAACATAAATTATTTTCCTAAATCTGATTTACATAATATTTGATATTATTTTAATATAATATAAAAATTAAATTTCATATGATTATAAAAAATGGGTCACTTTTGAGTTCGATAAAAAAATGTCTAACAAGATTGAAAATTTTAACATTTAGAACAATAACATATTCTTCCCCCTTTCAGGACTACTCATGTTTTAAAGAATACATTTTATTTTTTAAATCTTATTTTTAAATAAAATGATTTCTTTATTATTTGAGTAAAATTTTAATATAAATAAGTCTTTTCAAAATACAAATGACATTTTCCTATATAAATGTTCAATGTGATATTTGAAATACATTTTTCATCTAAGATAACATTCATTGATGTTACTCAATGTGAAAAGGATTTTCCCCATGGATGGTTTTAATTATCATTTAGTGGTATTTTCATTCACCAAAATAAAAAAACATTAATGTTACATATTATCCACTAGGATATGTTGAAATGATGTCATCCTTATTATTTCATGGGATGGATAATCATTTATTAAGTATGTTGTTATGAAACCCATTTCATTTCCATACCTCAATGATGTTATGAAAATAATAACTATTTTCATAAGAGTTTTATTTATGCTATGTTTCACGGATATAGTTTAATAATGAATGATACACATTATAGCTCATGGGTGAGCCAGATATAGCATATAAAATGGGTGGAACCCCATTATAGCAGAATATATAAAGTGTTTTATCCCATTAAATATCACAAGGGAGCCTGATAAACCTTATACAAAGGGTTCATCCCAATTATATCTTATAAAAAATTGATGATCCCAATGTATCTTATTTGAAGAGGGATCACTATTATAGCTCTATAATGAATTTTTTAATTATTATGGTCTATAGAGATATATATTTGATGATGATTATATTTTTATTCCTATTGTAATAGTTTTTATGATGTTTTTGATGATGATGTTCCAAGATATAAACACAGTTTCTTTATACATTCTATATGTTTTAGATGATTTCATTGATTATGGATCACATCACATGGATCATTATTATTTATTCTCATGACTCTTGAATTTTTTTAAAAAAATATTTCAATAATAATAATGGTCTAGTTTTTATGGGTTTGAGTTCTATTATATTATTCTCAGTCACATTGATTACGTCAACATACCTTCTTTTTCAACATATTCTCACTGATGTCATCCAGTTTTTAATTATTATTTTTACACTTAATGATGATTTGAAATCACACTTTTTCTTTTTCCTTTCCCCCATGTTATCAATAATGATGTTAAATTAATTAATTCATGAATGTTAATATATAAATGATTATGATGATTTAATGTGAAATACGAAACGATTGGTATAATGGTAGAAAACTTCACATGTAGACATGGGTATTAATTATGTATGTGTTTATCGAAATTCTATAAAACTGTACGAATGAAAGGAAATTTTGTATATAAGTGTTTCAATATTTTCATTTTATATTTTATTATTTGGGTGATAAGAATTGGGTCACATTTATCATTATGAATGAAAAAAATGTAAAGACCTTGTTTTTAGCATTAGACCCAAGAGTGTGGGATCATGACTACTGTAGTTGGTATCATAATATTGTTTCAATAACATTAGAGAATATTATGTTTTCATGTAAAGTTGTCCTATGAATTATGGATAAAATCATGTGTTTATATGTATAATCAATATCATATGTTAAACATCATAGGAACAACGTTTTTGGTTTTATGTAATGAAATTTTGAGGTAATTAATGACATTTTGGGATATGTGTTATTGTGTTATGGTATAAGTTACCCTTAGATTTTATTTAAAGTATCATTTTAGGAAATATAAAATTAATTTTATGGAAAAATATTTAATATTATTGGTTACATTTAGGTCTCGCATATCATTGACTTTGAGTTAATTATGATAACACATGTTTAATAATATATATAACAATGAAAATGGAATGTGATTTTGTGATCAGATGTTTAATGATGTTTAATAAGAAGATCACTATATTTTTATTATTTCATGTTGAAATTTATGAAATAAATTTGAGCTTAAAACACTCTATAAGGTTTTTTTATTGAGGTTATTCAGAATATACGGTTACTAATTTACGATATGATTTAGTTTGAACATTTGGTATTGCTAAAGAATTTCATATGTTTATAAATTATAGGAATCTTCTTACCATATGATAAGCATTCTTGTTTCGTTTAATATATTAAGATAGGTTGAATATATTTATTTTCCCTTTTATGGTTATGTGGCCCTTCAAAAGATTATTTCAGGGATTCTATAAGGAAAATATCATTTTAAATACTCATCGTTTTGAGGAAATGATGAGATTGTGGTTGGAATTGATTAAATGAATAATTTATACTTACCAATGAAGTATATTTACATTTTATCATATTATATATTGTAATTAATTACTCAAATCTATGAAAAGGATCCTGAAACAAATTTTTTCCAAATTATCATCATTTATGATGAAATCGATTGTCTTTTTCACACCTAATTTGTTAATCATAATTATAGGCTAAAATTTTATTTGAAGAAAAAAGCATAAAATCCAAAAAAAAGTCAAGGAGGATGAAAATAATTAAAACCAACAGCATCAAACCAAATCAGATCTACAGATTTAGAGGGAAGTTATACCATTTAATAAATCAAAATAAATATAGTATTATGTGAAACTTGATAAGAATGTAAATTAGTAAATTTTTTCCCTTCACAAAATGTATCATTCACCTCCACTCGATTTTAAGGATTGAGATTAGTTCATTAAAAAATTATAAATAACATCAATGTAATATAATCCTTTTCTTGATATTAATTGAGGATGGTCAACGGACATGTCTCCACCAACTATCGTCTAGGATTACTATCATGGAAAATTTAGATCCCATTGAGTAGAGTGTAGGAATTCAAAATAATATAATCATAATTACCATAATATCAAGGGAACTCCTTGATGTTTGATCCTATGGAGTCTCAAACAATACACCTTCCCAAAATGAAACTAGGTGTACAAGAACCATCAAGGTTTTTGTTTAAGGAATATCATGATGGAATCCATTTAACCAGTATTCTCGGAGAATTCACATTATTAGTGAATGGGAGGAAGATTCTTCTAACCATGCATAGATGAAGAGAGGAAGAAGTATCGCCCTTATTTATAAGAAATCCAAAATCAAGCATTAAACTACACGATCTATCCACTAAATTCTAATGGGGATAGAGAACCCCCTCATGTCGTGCCTTGTTCTTGGTATTTTAAATGGACAAGTGTCTTGAATCCTGGAAGACCACTCTATTTTTATATTTATGATTATTTCCTCTGATTCCATGAAAATATTTTTTAAGAAAATCTCAATTATAGTATATCAAAAAGATGAAACCAAATAACCAACTAGGCATCCCGTATATTGTAACTTCTTATTCACCTTTAAAGAACAAGTGATATTTTGATCCTTCATTTGAGATCTCATAACATTTACACTTATAGGATAGATTGATGACATTAAATTCATCTTCTATGTCTGTGGATATGGAATGAGATATAATGTACCAAATAACAAAATATTTCATTATCGGGATATTAACACACTTGAGGAGACCACCCCATAAATAAAAACTCATCATGAATTATATTCTTTTGACAAAGGTAACAATAGTCCTTGAATGAAAATAAACTCAACTGGAGGTCATAAAAACAAATTTTCATATCTGTAATTCAACTGGAATTTATAATAATGGTTAAAATTTTATTGATCTAAAATACCTCTAATGAATCCAATAAACTTGTTATCCAGATAAAATGAAACCCCTGAAGATGGGAACCTCAAAAATCCTAGCAGAACTCCAGCACAGTTCTGAGACCAAAAGTTAATATGTAACACCCCAATCCCAAAAACCTAGAGATGGTACATTATTTTAAAACATTTGAATGATTATAATGAATAAAATACTGATGCACTAAGTAGTTTACTAGTTTTGTAAAACTAGATTTATACAAAGGTTTGACATTAATACATGAAATGAAAAACAACATATTAGTTTTATTGGGAACATCCACAACACTGTGTTTAACACTGAAATTCAATCGTAATAAACAAATTCATGTAATTAGAAAATTAAACATACGAAAGTGGTGAGGTCAAATGATCAGTTAGAGTAAGAAATAAAATCGACGATGTCGTAAACATGAACATTAATCATGTTTAATAATTAGAAACACATGTCATTCAAAAATATCTTGAACATAATAATGAAGAATAAGAGATGAAAAAGAATTCCATAATAAAACATAATCATGTGTATTCTACTAGCTGAGTATCCACATGAACAAGAAATACTATTTTCAAAATGAGTTAATGAATAATGTGTTACATAATAACCATATCAATAAGGCCTAATGCCAACACTAAAAATAATCATTTTTTCAATGCCTTGTGCCAATACCTTAGTTTGTCTAATGAGACCAACTGATGCACTGATGGGATATAGTGGGACACACCCAACAATTACAAAGTCTATTGAACTCATAACATGAAAAAGGATAATCTTAAAAATATATAAACATTCATATTTAAACACTTATAGGAAATGTAATTAACTTTCCACAATCATTAAGCATAAACACTAACCATTTAGAGTGTATTGGTGAATGGATTTAAGAGAGCACATCCACAATAAATGCACTCATAAAAAAATCAATTAAATATTGTATATTATATTATAAAATATTAATCATAATAATAATAATTTATAATTAACTATAGTTGTGAAATAGATTATGGTACTCCTATAAAATCATCGAGTAATTCTTGAGATAAATAATTGTTTACATTGAAAAAGAAGAGCTCATTTGGAAAAATATTTTTATAAAACTAGAAAGTAAAGTAAGATATTATTTTCATAATAAAATAATATATTAAATATATATAATGGTTTCCCATAAAATATTATATAGTTACCTTGATAATAGGTAAGAATTTGAAAAATTCACCTGAATCGGGCTTATATTAGAAGAAGAATTTTAGAATGATCCTTTTAAAACATAAAACTATCTATAAAAAAAATATTATTATGGTCTTTAAAATTATATAGAAACTTCTCAGAGAATATATTAGAAGTACATATGAATAATAAATAAATTAATTGTGGTAAGTATAGAATAAGTGTAACATGAATGAAAATGGCAGTTCGGGTTGAAAACCCTTACCACTTTGTAATCAATCAAAACATATGGCCAAAAACTTATAAAAATAAAATTATACATTTCATAAAATGAAATTAAATATATTAATAATTCGATATAAAAATTTTATTTATACATACACCATATACAAGTATGTTTAGATAATAAATAATGTCTCGCAAAAATGGATTTGAGAAGAGAAAACCCTTACCCAAAGACTGAAGTTGTTCCTCACATGATGTTAATGGAAATAATAATCAATTTTATGTTTATAAATAAATTATTTTCGAACATCCAATGTGTTTAATTTAGTTCTTATAAACATATTAGGTTCATTCATTTAATTTTTATGGTTTAATATATTCAATTTCAATGTTTTAGAAGCATTTTCATTATTGTATTTCAAGACCGGTTTACTTGTATTCATGAATGGATGTTCATTGTAAATGTCGATAAACATCCAAAATTATTAATATATATTATTAGAGACATTAGATAGATATAAATTATATAATAATGATCTTGCTTATATTCAAATAGGATGAATCATTAGATAAATGTTAATGATAAACACTTGGATTAACTTCGCGGTTTTGTGCAGAATGAACTAGTTTTGAATTATTATTTAATTTTAAGATTGTGTAATGATTATAGAAAATTAAATAAGATAAATTAAATATAAACTAATCTACTTCAACTGTTAGAATGGTTTCATGTCAAGTCATGATGATAATAATGTAAATTGAAATCTCATCTTCCTTGAACATGATAATTAACACATCTCAGATTGTGTTCTCATTTATACTATAAAAGGATTGAAATAAAGTGATGATAATGAAATATTCTATTATAATAAATTCATTATAGTACATATATTTAACTATATATGTCATGAATAATTTGATAATAGGTGGGGATAAGGAATAAGTGAGAAAGGATTTAAAAGAGAAGAAGAAGAAATCTTACCTCTTTAATATTTCTCTTTTGAAACCACGTTAATGATTTTGGAAGTGGTATTTTTGTTGTAAAAGATGCACTAGATTGTTTTAAGGGATGAGGATGATCGAATTTAGTAGAATATTTTCAAATAAGAATGATTATAAATATTAAATTGGTGAAGGAAGGATCCTATTTTTATATGTTAGGTGAGGGGTAACATAAGAATAACAATAATTATTAAAATATAATAAATATAATATAGAGTTTTATACTATAAAAAGACTTAAACCTAAATAGGGATTAAATTTTCGAAGTAATATTATCATTTTCAGACATTTTCAATAATTTTGGGATTTTAAAATAATAAAATAAAAATATTTCATGAAAATCAATTTTGTCAAGATGAAAACTAGTCATATCAGTGACATTAGAAACATACAACAAAAAATAAAAATTAGAATAAAATTTTATATTATATTATAGAAATGTCATATTCATGTTGGGAATCCATGAAATAGCTTAAAAATATAAAATTATATTTGTTTGTTTATTTTTAATATCAATTATTTGATTTATACAATAGTAAAATTAATACTCTGTTATTTTTGTGGATGCCATTATGGTATTTATTTGTTTTATACAAATT
The DNA here is from genome assembly GCA_963277665.1 of Viscum album. Classification (NCBI taxonomy): domain Eukaryota; kingdom Viridiplantae; phylum Streptophyta; class Magnoliopsida; order Santalales; family Viscaceae; genus Viscum; species Viscum album. Next base: position 1,698,268,336 of record OY728137.1, on the reverse strand, counting down.
AAATATAAACTACCATGAGAAATATAATTTCATTATCATTCCAAATATTATTCTAGTTCGAATAAAACTTCAAGAAAATCTCATATAACAATATTATAAAATTAAAAACTTCATTATGGAAACATGATTCACTTTTTAAATAAAATATTATAATGGATTTAATTTTATTCATGTGGGTCCATAATCTCCCATATTAGAATAAAAACTCGATAATAGTATATAATGTATTATATAAAATGTTTTATAGAAACTATTGGTCATTTAATAATTCATATATTATTTATTGAAAACAATTTTTTATTTTTCTAATGTTTTCACAAGCGCTGCATCAACATTGCATAAGAATTAATGATTTTTATTTCGTATATAAAAATAAAAAATAAAATAAAATAATAAATATAAATTAATTAGTATAAAAATAAAATAAAAAATTTATTAATTATTTATATTCACTCTTATACAAAACAATACATCCTCCTAACCATGTTATTTTGTCTCATCTTCCCCTGCATAAGAATTGCACAAACATTTTGATAATAAACATGATATATAAAACTAAAATTAAAAATTAAAATTAAAAGAGATAAATAATACATGATTATTAATAGAGAATTTCTTAATGTAATTTTAAGCATTCAATTATTATATATAAATTACCAATTTTGACTTTTTCAGCACTACACAGACACTACGAGGATATTAACAATGATTTTTTATACTTATCAAGGAAAAATATAATTTTCATGTTCTTAATTAATTGTGTAATATATTACACTTGTAATATAATTATTTAGTTTTTAAATAGTTCAAATAAATTTTTATATAATAAAAATATTATGAAAATGCCACTAAAATTTCCATATTTTATAAAAAAAATTAATATTTTTACTATTCAACAAAAAATATACAATTTCATAAAAATAAAAAAAATAATCCAAATCATTGTTTGTCGTGTAGAATCAATAAAAAATCTATTTCAGAAAAATATTTTTCTAAATATTATAAATTTAATTTATAATTAAAACTGTCATTTAATTGAAAAATACTAATTTTAATATTACAACTGATTTTATGACACTTTGGAAAAATAACCAGCATCTCATAAAATTATCATATAATCATAAGAAAAAAATATTTATTCATGGATACATTTTATGGAAATGAATTATCTTTTATATTAAAATATTTATTATTAAATTTATTTCATTTTTTATTGATCTGAAAAATTATGACAATTAATTATTAATATTTTAAAGTTCCTCTCTAATTTATAAGGTTCCAAAATTATTTTTTAAAATACCTAAGTGAGGTTACTATTCATATGGTTAGATTACTATAAATGTTGTTTTTAATAAGGTTATATTACTACTCAAATGGGTCAAATACTATTTATAATGGTGCATTACAATTCATAAGGGATGAGTTACAATTAATAAGGGTTCATTACTATTCATATATTATTCATAAGAGTATATTAACATTCATAAGGGAAACATTACTATTCATAAGGGTGTGTTACTATTCACCAAATAACAAGTTTTGACTTATTAGGCTCTAAATATATTATTGAACGCATCTGTGTATGAAAACTTTTTGAAATTCAAATCACAGAGGTGGAAAACACTATGTATTGGCTAGGTTATAATAATATGGTGTTTTGTAGAGACTTAGTTTTTCATGAATTCTATATTAAGATTATTTTCAAAATCTTGGGGTGTTACAATATCCCCTACTTTTAAAAATTTATTCTTCTAAATTTTGAAATTTAATTTTCAATGTAAATGGTTTATACTTGAAAATATCAATGTGGGAAACACACATCATAAATTTGGTTAAAAAACTTCTTAATAAGTGGGAAGGGAAAATGTATGAGTTACAAAAAATAAACATTAAAATTGAATAACATGGTCAAGGAAGAATAATCAAACCATAATGTTATGATAAAATCTGATAGAGAACATTTAAGATGAAAGATAATTACAAAAAAACATAAACTATAGTTTTGAAACATTGTATTGATATAATGGAAAAAAATATATGATAATTGGAAAAAAAATATATGATAATTGGAAAAAATTTATTTTTAAGACACTTTTCCTATAGTTGAGAAATTATTCCACGCTGTATGAGTATAAATATATGTTTTTAAACAAAATATTGCCCTTTTTTTCTACTTTGAACTATTTTTACTTCATATCTTAGCATAGGTTGCATCATATGGTAATATAAACCCTAAATCGTCCTAAAATAATCAACTTAAACCATTTCATAAATGGTTTTTCATTCCAAAAGACTGTAAACCAACTCTTTTAAATCATTCTAATATCCATCCATTTTATATCCTTATACACAAGGTCCTTGGAAATCCTCATTTTGTTTAGAACTCCATAATATATCTTGCTCAATGCATCTTCTACCTTATTGTCCTCTAATCAACATGAAGCAGACCACAATTTCCATATTTCAAACATGTTAATATATTCATCATGCATCCTATTGAAAAAAGGTAATAACTCAAATTTCCCTAAAACCTTATTGGAAACATGCACTCATGTTTAAACAATCTATTTCATATATTACATATATCGAAACATGTTGTAAAACCCATTAATGATAGAATAGGCCAATTTTTGTAAGGCCAATAATCATTTTTGAGGTAGTGAGTAATTATATAAAACCAATAATTTATTCATCCTTATCTTAATCATCAATAATATATTTAGAGTTGTATTTTCCTCATCCATATAATTTCCCATGATATTTACTTTCTACCGAGTCACGAATCCTGGGTAAATATAATCAAATGACCTCAAATTCATAATGAAATAGTACTATAGTACGATCCTCATATATTCAATAATTTTTATAACTAGTACATTTGTGATAAAATATTAATATTACATGATTCTCGATGAGAAATATTAATAATTCTAGTTAATCTACAGAAGTATCATAACATGTAATTTATACAGTATCATCATTTGTTTCCACGACCTGACCCAACAGGGCTAAAGCCACAAATCCCCAATCCCGCCTCCAATAGACCATGGGCTTGCGACTAGTGTTGAGTAGACTTTCACACACATTGGAGGAATTGTACTAAGGTACCTTTACACATGCACCCACATACTCCTCCATGCAACAATTCATATATATATATATAAGCTGAAAAGGAAAGGCATGCATACATATTTCCCAAACCATAGTGAAACATAAGTAAAAAAGGGAAAAACAGGGTGCACCAATAGAGAACTACAAAAGCGTCTAACCCGCTTGGATGGAGGGAAAACACTGCCAAATACACCCACCGATAAGATCCATGGAACATCTTCAGTAAACACCCCGGTCAGTCTCACTCACTAAGCTCAACCAACTCAGGGTACTCCTGAAACTCTATCAATAGGAATGTGGTTTTCACTATACACAAACATGCGTGGGAAAAGATCATGCAGGGGTGGGTATATAAAATATTCAGTAGGCATCCCAAAAAACCCCAAATAAAAGGGAGAAGCTGAAAGTCAACAGTCAGCCCATCCCAGCTAGATGGAACCCAAACAAGACAGAAACTCCATCTCAAGACCATCCTCGGATAACATTTCTAATCATCTTAGCTCAGGTGTATAACCATAAATTCACCATGACCATCTGCTCAAGTATATTCCCTTAAATATACAATGACAGACTAGATATTCGCATTCCACGCACGAAGCCTCATGCGGTTTCGTCTAAAGAAATTCATACAGGTAGATAACAAGGAGAACATACTTAATGAGATCTGTCATCACAGATGAAACTTGTCTGAGAGATACACTCCATCGGGTCTCCTACCAACATCCCATATGCCCATCCAAGAGATCATGCTCGTTGGATATCGTCACTGAGAACATCATGCTGATACAACGGAAACACTAATCATCTTGGATAGGGGATCACTTTTAGGGTCTCCAAGGTAGTTGAAGAACCCACTCTAGTGTCTCGAAGATCTCACAGATAGGGGATCACTGCTAAGATCCACTAGGGGATACCAAAACCCGATCTGACATTTTACAGTTCACATCACTTCGATAGAGGATCATTTCACCTGTGAATATGGTCATAACGATGCTGGAAACCCCATCTCATATAAGTCGTGATGAAGGAGATCAAATGTACGATGTGTCAACCATTCTAAAAACCACGCGCTGTGTAGAGTATTTTATAAGAATCGATTTTGAAACCCTTCTAAAACCACGTGCTGAGTAGGGGATCGTATACCCGATGATACCACAACCCAACTATAAACCACATCCGGAGTAGGGTTTCATATACCCGAAGATTCCACAACCCTACAATGAATGGCCCACTACATAGGGGATCATATTACTGATGATGCCTCAAAACCTACAGGATTAACATGCTAGTTAGGGGATCACCACCCATGGATAAATAGTAACATTGATACCAAGAACTCGATACAGGGAACTGAATTTAAAGGATCCCACTCCAGACCAACTATAGGGACTCTACAACTCTATAAAAAAACATCTTGTCATGGATATCAAAAACATATACTATGGTTGTAATGCCACATGAACCCTCATAAGAAAAAACCAAAGGAGTACCCTCAACCACCGTTGGTCTAAACGTTGCTAACCTGAGCAACCTGCAACATCATCACACAACGCACATCATAGGCCTATAACGATTCCACCACCATGATCTATATAAAGAAAAACACACAGGATAGGATATTTAATCACCCAAAAAGGACAACCAGTGAAAATGTATTATTCACCATATCTATCCCAGGTGGGGCCAACACCTCGATCCGGAAACACATCAAGAAGGCATCACCATTGTGGTCACCATAGAAAAACATTGATATCTACTAAACGTTCATCCAAAATGATTACATGATGAAATGGACACGTTTCTCCATAAATGCCCAAAAGTAGCCTTGTGGGGCCCACATCATGATTACCAACCCAGCACCCGAAATATATTCTGAAAATTATGCCTTACTATCAGGATCACAACATCACTGATGGAACGTCAATCGGATGCTCCCTCCATAAGTTATGGCGGGTTAAAGTTGAATAATAATACAATATTATTATTATTTCAATGATTGATAACCTGGGCCATGAACCTGACTTATAAAATTCCCAAATTTAGTTCAAAAGCTCCGTCTACATGCATGTAATGTGTCACCTCAAACAGTTCGCAAATTGAAGTTACGGTTTGCGAGTTATATGGGTTTAATGAACCCCCAGAAAATCATGACAGAACCACCGACTATCTCATTGAAAACCATTGTGTCACCGCCAGAAGCTGTAGAATCGAAATAATGATGTAGATGCTCAATATACAAGAGGGGGGTGAAATTTATACTTTAAAAATTTTCTTAAACAAGGAAAGATCTATGTTTAACAAAGCTAAACTAAGAAAATTCACAACACCTCTAACATGAATTGGAGAATTGGAACAAGGTATGAAGTTACAAACATCTAGTTCTATACACTTTCTTAAATATGGAAAGTGATTCCAAAAAATAAATTCTGAAAATATATATCAGGAAAAATAAACTTAACCAAAGTTTACTATATGTGATTCTACCGTAAAGCGTATAAAATGTAATCTAATCATTGTACAAGTGTAAGGAAATATAATATTGTTATAATATCATTACAATACAAAAATGTAGCGGAAAAACAAGTAGTAAAACTATGAGTAACAAGATATAAATCTTTTAACCCAAAGAGAAGGGTATCCAACAACCTTGTATAAATGTCCCTTGATTTATACTTTCATGCAAGTCTATATTACCCACACCAGGGTAATCCCTCGATATGAAGATCAGAGTCTATGTCTTGCTCTTACCGCAAGCCCTCATCTTCAAGGTAGTTAGAACCTCTATCTTCATCAATAAGGAAGCCCTCAACTTCAAGGTGTTGGAACCTCTCTCTTCCTATCCCCGGAAGCCCTCAAATATAATCACCAACATTTGGAGTCGCACAAAGCAATCTGAACAAATGGTTTAGTATGAAAAATGCATGAAAATATTCTCTCCCTATAAATCACCTTAACAGTGTGTGGTCTCTAGAGTGATCAACTTGTCGTTGAGCTCATTCAAATGAGCACATATTAATAGGCTCGGTTGGAACGGTTGGCTCCCTCCTCCAACAGTCATATTTTCCTTGAATTTTGGAGGGACCTGTACACATGTCACAAAAGAAATGGTTTGTTAGAAACAAAAAGGATGACATCATTTTATAACAAAACATTTGTAACTGAAAGCACTATATAGTTTTATAAAGATACAAGTGTAAGAATAACCAAAACCTGAATTCAGAATGTAATTAAATAAAAGTTCAGAGTCTAACCAGAATGGAATTTAGAGTTTATAATAAAAAGTATATTTGGATTCTGTTTAATAAGAATTCGGAACTTGAATTGTTTGGAAATCTGGAGTAAGAATTTCTATGGAAATTCAGAGTCTGGTTTTATTAAAGTTCAGAATCTAATCATTCAGAGATCAGGGTTGAACTTGTAGATGTTCAGAGTCGAACTCATAAAAGTTTATAGTCGAACTCATAAAATTTCCGTGTCAAACTAATATATGTTCAAAGTGAATCTTAGTTAAAGTTTGGAGTCAAACATAGTAACAGTTCAGAGTCAAACTAGTAAAAGTTCAGAGTCGAACAAGTAAAAGTTTGAAGTCAAACTAGTAAATGTTCGGAGTCTAGAATTTGGAGTTTGATCTTTGTTAGAGTTCATATACAGAATTTGGAGTGGATATTTATTAGAGTTCGTATCCAGAATTCCGATCCTAAAACAAAATGCTTCATAAATTAGCATTATATGATTCTGAGGTTTTTGGGTATGAATCTGATTTTTATACTTATGAAAAAATATTTCTATGTATAAGAAAATCTGTGTCAGGTTAAATTTATTTAGGTAATGAAATTTTCCTTATAGAAGTAAAATATAGATTTTCTTAGGTATAAGGGGTTTGTTATTTTCAAATCAAGAAGGAATGGAAAAGTCATAAGGAAAACCTTATTGCATCCATAATCTCCCCCTTTTTGGAATTCACAAACATCCTTATGAAAAACAAAATAGGGACTTTGAAAATTTTCATTAGACTTTGAAATTAAAACTATCTCCCTTTGTTCATGGATGAATGTGAATACAACTAACTCCCCCATAGGCATTGAAACTCTATGAATTGTATTCTGAATTTCCGAAGTGGAGTTTTCATTATCATGGGAATGAAAAACTTCGTAGTGAGAAACTCCCCCTTAATTTAAGGATATCATCACATAGAAATTTTTCTTCATCATTTTAAATTTTTCCATCTCCTCTTTTTAGTTGTTCTTTTTCCTTATACCCCTTAGGAGTAGTTCTTTTTCCTTCTACCACTTTGTGATTTTTAAAAAGAATTGAAGGGAATAGGAAAGAGTATATTGTACCTGAAACATTAGTATATAACAAGATACAACCAACCAAATTTTCATTAGAGTTGAGAAAATTTTTACAAAGAAAGCAAAATTCAACAAAAGGTCAGAGTGGATTTATTTGTCTTCCTTTTACTTTAGGATCAACTTCTTCAACAAGGTTTTGAGCTCATTAAGATCTCTTTGGTCATCCTCAGTTTGCCTCTCTAAGGCTTTTATCCTTTCTTCTTGGGATTCCAAAGCTTCTTCTTGAGCCTTCATGGAATCTTGCTGCATCTTCACTATCTTATCTTGCTTTACCAGTATTTTCTCAAGCTCAATCCAGAGATTTCTATCGCTTATAAAATTTTGAGCATGAGAGTTAGTCTTATCATTCAGTTCCTTCACTTTCTGACTCCGAGAACTTTTCTCAATGATCAGCTCATCCTGAAGATTCTAAATCATGTTATCCTCGATTTCAAAAGCATCATTCACCTCATTCTGAAAATTATCATACACAGCCAAGTCTTCTTTAACTTTCTTATACCACAAAGTTATTTTACTGCAAGCCTTCTTGTGTAAAACATAGTTGATAAGAAAACTTTTATGGTCAGCCTCATTTTTTAAATAGTTTTCCATCACCATGGATTGGGCTACTGATTTCTGATTCAAACTATACTGTATCATTTGGCATCTGGAGTCTATGGTGGGGGAAATTAGAATGGTGTCCTCCATCATTTTCAAAGATTCAACTACAAAATTGTGACCATGTGATGATGACTCCAAATATGATAACATTCTTGGAGATTTTTCTTCTTAAACATTCACCAGTTTCTTTTTAGAAGAACCACCAACCACCTTCTTCCTGAAAATCTATTTTGTTGGAGTATCCATAAAAACTTTCTTCCCCGTGTTAGCTCTCGGAATGGGTTGATCATCAGAAGATTCTTCCTCACATTCTGATAACTAAACAATCAGATCATCATCTGGTTTCTCTTTTTCTTACCCTTCTTAAAGGATATTATTTTTATACGATTCTTCCTCATCATATAAAACATTTTCCTACTCTTCCTCTTACTCATCTTCATCTATCCCACATTATTTCTCAACTTCCTTTTCCGAAGAGGGTAATTTTGAGGATTCATCCTTTTCATTATACTCATCTACTTGTTTGATAAATTAATCCAGATCATCACTTCCTTCTTCTTCTTCTTCTTCAAGAACCTCTTGTTCTACTTATTCACCATCTTGTTTTTCTACTTCTTCAACTACTTCTTTACCCTTGGATTTTTCTGGAGTCACATAGTTCTTACCTGGAGTCTCTGGTGAAGATGGTTGAACATCAATGGTTTCCAGAATGGGAATCTTCTCAGAGGCTATTTTAGTATCTCTTAACCGAGATTGTACAAGCTCAGATTCAAATGCCTTTTTCTTTATCTTCTTCTCTTTTTCCTCTTTTTCTAACACATCCTCAACTTTTTCCCTTATGGCCTTAGCCTCTGCCAGGTCCATTCCGAACTATGGATCCCCTTAATTTCTCTTCTCTTTGTCTTCCCTCCACTTGGATGCCAATTATTCTATAAAATCATTCTGTTTCATTGGCTTGGGAGTTGTGGATTGAGTTTCGTTATATTTGGGGGTTTTGTCAGCACCAACCACTTGCTTAATCTTCCTCTTCTTAGTGTCTTTCTTTACTAGTTCAGCCTTCCCCACATTTTTCGGAATGGCCTCAGCCTCTCACTCTGGTAAAGGATTGAATTCTCTGAATTAAGCAGAAAAAGACATCTTGATCATTTTTAAAGTAACATCACTGACAAGCATATGTTTACAATTCCGAACTTTTGACATACAAGAAACTTTGAAAGAATCTAAGCACAGAACTATTGGCTTTGATAGTAAGGTAGGGTACATAATAATTTGAGCTCTCATGTTCCCTTCATTTATATTCTTAATTGTAATCAATATGTGCCTCATCAAATTTATCTTCCTTATATTTACTAGGAAATCTTGGACATAGATGTCACTCTTCTTCAGATTATCCTCGCCACCCCTTCTTAGTACGAGAAATCGTTGTACCCACAACCGTAGAATCCAATTATTCGGACTGAGATGAGAAATCTTAGCGGTCTTGTTATATTTGTGTCCAAGAAATTTCAAAACTTTCACCTTGTTGAAACTTCCTTTCTCATCCGGATGCATATGTGAGAAAAACTCAGCTTCCCCTTCATAGGATAAACCAACCAAGCTTGCTGCCTTGGTATAAGATAATTTGTAAGTCTTACCATAATAATTGAAGGAAAATATATCTATGCCATCTTCCTGCTGGAAGAAAACAGAATCATACAATTCAAAAAGTAAATCTGTATAAATCGGATCCTGTTTTTTTGACTTAGATAAGAAAACATCTTCCCAGACATTCAGTCTGATATTCATAGATATAAGAGAATAAAACATGTAGAAATATGGATGAACTAACCTTTCCCTAAAGCCTAACCATTTTGAAATTGGATTTAAGGTAGACATGTCTTGAAATGTAGCTTCAACAGACATTCAGAGTAGAGAGTTCTGGAATATTCGGAACGACATTGACAATGATCAGAACTGTCCTTAAGAAAAGAGACAGGGCTTCGAGATGAGAAATCTTTGAAAAACCAATATCAGATGACTCTATGGTTTCCTTTTATATAGGCGATGGATGTAAAATTTGGTGTTCCAAAAACCATATAACGGTTGAAAAACCTTTTGATCTGATCTGAATGTTGAGAACATTCACACAAGGAAAACTTGACTCTGATCCTTTGAGGTCTTAAGAAAAACATTCATATTTAAGGAAAAATAGACTCTGAATAATTTTAAAACTCAAGAATATACAAGCAAGAAAAATATGATTACAAAAATTTAATTAATGAAATCATTCATTTCAGGTTAGATAGAAATGTTGTTCTTAATTGGGGATATTCATCTTAAATAAAAGTCTTTAAAAATGAAAAAAACTCATTTCGAAAAATCCTCATTACGAAAGTTCATTATGAAAATTCTTATTACAAAAGATCATTATGAAAATTATCATTAAGGAAATTCCATTGAAAAAATTCTCATTACAGAAAATCATTTATGAATGTTCTCATTACAGAAAATCCATAACGAAATTTCATATTCTGGAAATTTTTATTACCAAAATTTCAGTTCTAGAAATTTTCATTACGAAAATTTCTGTTCTGAAAATTTCCCTTCCAAGAATTTCAATTCTGAGAATTTCCATTCTGAAAATTTTTATTCCAAAACTTCCATTCAAAGAATTTATATTCTGAGAAAATAAATAAAGAAATTTCTTTAAAAACTTGTTACGAAAAATTTTAGTTACATAAGTTGAAAAGAAAACTGACAATGAATTTTTTTGAATAATCTAACTTGAAAATGCACTCCCCCTATGAGAATGAGTTTATTACTATAAGAAGAATTGTTCAACAAGATGTTAATGAAGATGTATTACATCATGATTAGAATTCCTAGCTTCTATTTAATGTATTCAAATCTATCAGAGGGTAATGATTTTGTGAAAAAATCAGCAAGTTGATCTTGTATTCTGATAAACACAAGAAATATATCTCTTTTATGTGTGTGATACCTATGAATGTGATGCATAATATCTATGTGCTTCGCATGAGATTGATGTGCATGTTTTTTACTAAGGGAAATGGAACTTGGGTTATCACAAAATATATGATTCTTTATAAAACTCAAGCCATTGTGTGTGAGTGACTGTTGCATCCAAATCACATGAGCACAACAGCTTCCAGCTCCTACATATTCAGCTTCAGAAGTGGAGAGTGCTACTGTGTGTTGTTTCTTGCATAACTAAGAAACTAATAAATCTCTTATGAAACGACAAGTTCTAGATGTACTATTTCTATCCATTCTAAATCCACCAAAGTCAGCATCTGAAAATCTTTTTAAAACAAAATCATTTCCAGAAGTATAAAATAATCCTAGATCCATGGTTACCTTTAAGAAGAGAAAAATTATTTTCACTACCTTTAAGTGAGATTCCATAGGATTAGATTGATATCTCGCCCATAATCATACAGAAAACATTAAGTCTATATGACTAGCTGTCAAGTATAGTAGACTTCCTATCATACCTCTAAAAGATGTTTGATCTACTGGTTTCCCAGCTTCATCCAGATATAAAGATATTGAGGTATCGATGGGAGTACTTATAGTATTAGTGTTGTCATGTCCTTACTTTTTAATAAGATATTTAATGTAATTATGGTGAGATATATAGGTTCCTTCTGTGTAACACCCCAAGATTTTATAGTGCGTTATTTCTTCAAAATAATTCAATAACTTTCACTACACGCAAAACCAAGTTCAATTGCACCATGACTTACCAAAAAAAGCCATTAAAAGAGGTCATGAATAGCATTAACTACATTTTTAACTTTATATAATCCTTATAATTTTAGAATCCATATTATGAGTTTCTTAGATATAATGCAAGAAAAAATTCATTTTCAGTATTCCACTTTTATCAACTTTAATAGTGAACCGTTTTTAAATACTATATTTTAAACTTTTTTACTAAATGGGGACATCAAAAATTTAAAATGAAACATCCCAAGCTTCTACGGTACGCTTCTCTTTGAATAATGTGATAGCGTGTGTTGTACGCAACATCGAGTTCTAACAACCAATTAAACTAGCCGTTATAAATAGTAATACCTAATTTTTGAAAATATATATATTTTATATTTCAAAATGGACTTCATTTTTGGATTCGTAATATCTAATTTAGCCTAAGGTGAAATTTTGGTACATTTCGGATAACTTTCATATTTTGATGAATAGTGAAAATTACTAAATTATAATTTAAAACAACTTTTTTAATCAAAATAATTAATAGTGATAAATTATGAATTTGAGTGGTTTTAAAGTATATTTAGAATATATTTTTATCATTTAATATAATGTTTGTCATTGGACATAATTTTACAATTAAACCGAACATAAACAAGTGTCAATCTTTTGATAGTTATTATCTCTTAAAAACACGCTTTTTGTTTTGACAGCGGGAATTAATATTAAATTAATTTCTGCCACTTCTTTATTTTGAATTTAGGAAAATGGATTCCATATTTGGAATCAGGATGTTCAAATTGTGTAAATAGGTAACTTTTATTTTTATACATTTTGAATAATTACTGCGGTAAATATTTTATTTACCATGGTTAAAGGTAAATCCGGTAAATAAGGGTTAAAAAAATAATATTATAATAATACTAAATTACCCTAAAACGTGTCTTAACCCTATTGGTTGATACATGGTCGACCATGGGCATCTTTTTGTCAATTTGGGGACCCCATGGATCCACTTTTAAGTGATAATGACACTTTATTTTAATTATGTCAAAATGAATACAAAAATGACACAAGCATATATCTTTTAAAAAAACAATTGTTACATAGGGTTATATAAGTTGGATTTTAGATTATGAATATTCATTAGAAAGATAAAAAGATTTCCTACATAATGATATTTTATTTATAATTTTTAGACATTAAATAATTTATTTTATTTATGACACAATGATGATGCAGTAATTACTATAATAGTGAAAAATTAAAATAATTGATATTATAAATACCCAAAAAAATATAATATGAAACTTTTAATACATTAAACTAATTTTCTAGGATAATATGATATATTAGGATTGATTTAATTGACTTTGTTCGAAGTAATCAACCTGTTATGAGTTTCACAAAAATCAACTATTGAATAGTGGCAAAATTGACATAAAAGAGTTTTTAAAACAAATAATATATTATTAATTGATATTAAAGTCCTAAAAATCTAAGGTTCGGCCAAGAGACTTATATCAGGATAGGTTCATCATTAATGGACCACTTGTGGGTCTCTTGGATTTATATAGTAAGTTTATTAACCATATTATATAAAAATACAAAGAGACATTGTAAAAGTGAAACTAATTAACTTAGAGTTAATACTTAAAGATAAGGTTAATATAAGTACCCAAACCTATCTAAATTCTATTGGTTGAGTTGTTTTCGACCTATCCCCACCTTATCCTTTGAATAGTAAACTTTGGAGCCATTAGAAACCGAATATGTATTTATTATAAATTAATATTTCTATCTTTTCCAAAGGTGCCCCTCACCCCTCTTATAAAAGGGCACTCCTCCTTCTCATTTCATCACACCTTCAAAGCCTTTTGGTTCGGCCAAACTCTGCCCAAATACTCTCCCAACATCCCTCACTACAACCTATAGGCCTTAGTTTGATCCGAAAGCCAACCTAAGGAGCCCTTTTGGTCAAATCAAAAGGAAGAACCCGAAGAAGAGGTAATGATTTCACCACCCTTTTCTAAGATCCTTTCTTCTTCCACTTCCTCTTTCTTTGTTCTTACCATTCTAAAATAATAACTCCAGTATCTTACATATAATGTGATGTTATTATAAATATGGTAAAACCATATTCAGTATTCTATCCAGCTTTTGAATAACATGTCACCATACGTGCGTACGTACGGCTTACCGTCTCCACGTCATGGTGTAATTGTTATTCAATATAATATTATTTGGATGGGTATAATAATGATGTTTAACTCATGTAAATAATAAATATAACATGTTAATGATTCTGTATATATGATATACCATCCATTTATATATTATTTTAATATCAAAAGAATGATATTGTCGCTCGTGCGTACGTACGGACTGCCGTCTCCACGAACGCGATGAGATTCATTCTCCATCGTATCCATTCAAGTATAATTATCATTTGATGATTTAAAAATGATGTTTAAGGACTAGATATCATTCTGGATATGAATAAGATACAACAACCATGGCTTATGTAACAAAACATATAAAAGAAAATGAGTAAGTTAACTCCTGAAACGACGATAATTCTAAGATATTATTAACAAATCAATATTAAAAGATCATATATGATATCATATTAATGTATATGATTCTTGTATAATTTAGTAACAATTATTTCACCATTATACAGGAGGTTAACCTACCCCAACCAAGGAAAAGTACAAGGTAAGGGTTATTTCACAATCTCTTCATTATCCGAGGTTGTTTATACGTAATAATCTACTGGGATTTCTTTATCATCCACATCCATGTTTCTTCGAAATGTATTTCAAAACATATTTATTATTTACAAGAATATGGGTTAAAGTCATTAATAACCTTGTTTGACTTTTTATAAGAGGTTTATAAAGGAATATTTTCGTCGTTTTCAAAACAAGGTCCTTTTTAACCTTTTCGACAGAATTAAGGTAAGAATGTTTTTTTTAACTTATACGGCGGGTGTGGCTATTTTCCGCCGTTATAAAATCTTCAAAGCTTCCCTTACAAGCATACAAGGATATTCTCAAAGTAAATGTTTTATTTTATAATTATGTGACTTTTAAATGATTTCAAAATGAATAATTTAAGAATTTCAGAAAGGTACTCTTTATCAAAATCAGAATTTTAAATGTTTTAAAGATTTATCTTTATAAATCTTTTTAATTAATGTATTCAAAATGGGTTTGAAGGATTTATTTATATGGACATAAATGTATTTAAAAATTTTAATTCCTTTCAAAAGTTTCAAAGTGGTATGGGACACTTTGATTCAAAAATCTCTTTTTAATTACTTCCTTTATAAATGTGTGACTTTTAAATGATTTCAAAAAAGGAGATATTTCTCTCAAATAGTTTTGATTTCATCTATGTCAACATCCTTTGATGGATTTTAAGATTATTTGAAGATGATTTATTATGATACAAAACTTCTATTTTGTATTGAAGGTTTTGTGATATGTTTGACTGTGGATGTTCTATTTTTATACCATTCATAGTTTATGGTGAAAGTATTGACATTTCGTATGCTAGTTTTAATACGAATGTTTATGTTATGTTTAAACCTTTTCATATGGGAATGCATTGGACTTAATATGTGACGGTTGGAGCCCGCTATAGCTCCTCGATGCATCGGTAGGTCTCATGAGACAAACTAGTGTCTTGGCACAAGGCCTTGACAAAATCTTATTTGTAGTCTTGGAACGAGGCCTTGACTATGTGGTTATGATAGTTTGGCATTATGCATTCCAACATTATGAAAGTGGTTATTGATTTTTGCATGTGACTATTCAATTAGTAGAATATCCATGTGAATAAGTAAATGGAATTATTTCATTTTATTTATGTCGTACCATGTTGAAAGTTCATGTTTGAAAGGCTTTTGTTTTAGTTATACATTGCCTTAAATGTTTATTCTTATTTATGATAGTTTCCGCTATATTGTTATCCTTACTGGGCATTTGAGCTCACCCCTTTTCTATGTTTTATTTTTCCCAGGAAGTGAAGAAGTAAATTATGAATGACCTGCAGGGATATTATGTGGGGATATGAGTGTGGATTATGGCGACATTATGTTGTTGTAGTAGTTTTTCATTTTATGATGTAATGTAAAACTTATGAATATATCTAGTATTTCCAAGGCTACTAAACCAATCGGTCTTTCGAGATTTGATCATTCTTGTGATCATACCAATGTTATGTAATAATGCACCGACTCTGGGTAACTGGGGTCGGGGCGTTACAGTTGGTATCAGAGGAACTTTAGTACAAACCTTGGAAGCTAGATGTAGGTAAACTCTGATTAGAGAATGTAGACCTAAGATGAACTTTGAGGATTAGTATAGAAGAACTTCCTAGAATTTTGGTATTGTAGAGATTTTGTGAGTTTTCTGAGAAATACATCCCTGTCTGGATACGAGCAGGTAGAGGCGGCTCTGGCACAGATGTACCTAGGGGTAAAACCCGAAAACACCGCTTTGAGCTAGACTCGAACGGGAACTGGTGCACGACAACGGGCCTTGCTGCACTCTTGGTTACGACACTCCCGGGGGATATGCTTAGGATAATTCTCATTTTCTTTACAAACCATTATGGAGGGTTTATGAGTATATACATCCTCAAAGGAGACATTTTTATGATTATGGATTATATCCATAAATAGATCAATTTATGTTAAGTGTTTTATAAGTATGAGATTATGTATTTTGATTCATAAACTGATCTAGTTTATGCCATTGTTTAGAAATGGCGCCCAGTAGAAGGAATGAGAACTCCAGAAATGCACATGATTCAAAGAGAAGGAAGGATCATATCTTTCATGGTCTTAAGCTAGAATTTATAAGAGAAATAGTCTCCCATGTATTATCATCATATGAAGAAATAATATCATGTGTTGATAAGATAAGTAAAGAGTTTACTGAGTCCTATGGCTTTGAAGGGAAGCAAGAGAAGAAAATGATGGAAGAGAGAAAGATGGATAAAGGGAAGAGGGAAAATAAGAATTTTCCCATATGTGGTAACTGTGGAAAGAAACAACCTAGAACTTGCCTGAAAGGAATGGGAGTTTGTTATAAGTGTGGAGGAAAAGGGCACAAAGTACGTGACTGCAAGGGTAAGAAAAAGGTTTCAAATGTACAATGCTTCATTTGCAAGGAGTTTGGACACTACGCGAACCTATGTCCCAGTCATCAGACTATGCTGCAAATGTTGTTATTGGATAATAATCAAGTTATGATACTACCACAGATGAAGAGGAATGATAAGAGTTTTTATGTTGATTATGTCAATTGAGTGTTGTATCAACAATGTACTTGTTACAATAATCATGGAGTATATAAGGATTGTACTGCAGTACTATTTCATTAAGGACTTGAGATTATGTGGAACAAAGAAAAGTGACTCAATAGCAGGTTAAATTTTTGGAAAATATATGGTTGAGAGAATGATAAACCATAATATGGTTCTGATACCGAGGTAGTGATTTTAGAATAATACATGATTGATTTGGATAAATTATATTGGATATTCTTGACTACCTTGAAACTGATTAATGATTTGTATATTCCATCATTGTTGGGGTTTAAAACATTTTTGGATTAATGAAGTATATCCAGCTTTCTATATGGAATAAGGGAGCATGAATGTAATCAATAAGGAATATGGTAATTCAGGATGTTTCAGTGTATTAAAAGAATACATGATGAAGGTATTCATATGCTATTACGGGGTAAAAAGGTTCTACATTATGTTAACCTTACTTATAAATGTTGGACTGTGAGTTTGGATAGAAGTATTTTGGATAGTTCTAGTTTGGATTATTTTGGATTGCCATAAAAGGACAACCCGGAGGTCGGGCGGCAACCCGTCGCGTCCGGCAAGGCTGCGAGACTCGAACCCGCAACCGAAGGGCGACAAGGGTGTATCACCTACCACTAACCCACGAGATGTCCTAGATTAAATAATGTAGTTTTTATTAAAAGATCTTATAGATGAATTATAAATTCGTTTATTTTGGAACCCTATACGAATAGTGTAAATAGAATTATTTTACATTCTATTATCTTTTAGAGTGAAAGATGAGTTTGTGGTAGAAATTTATTAATGTATAAAACTCTAATTATAAAGTAAGTATATCTCCTTATGATCTTAGCCAATCTACTAAATAAATTCCTCAATATTAAGAAAAGGAACTTAGAACAAAAATGTTGTCCTAGATGGTACCTTAAATCATCCATAATTTATGGCTTTGGGATTGTTGGCCTTTTCATAGCCATGTTCTCTACCACTCTCCATCAGATAATTGATGGTTATATTTTTCTTCTATATCCATATTTTCCTACATGGAACCCTAGTATGTGTTATTTTCGTTAATCTTCATACTTTCCACTCTTTATTTAAAATAGAGGCCTCATTAATTCATTTTTCGATGTGGGACTTCAACTAAGATATTTTGAAACGTCAAAAATGTGTTATCCCAATACCCTATGTTTTGTTGAACCGATGGTATTTCAAATCATCATAGATTGATGATTTTAAGGACCTCAATTTTATACTTTTTTGTGATTGATGACCTCAATCACTACCTATAAATATTTACGTTTTTATCCATTTATATGTCTATAATTGCCACCAATGTTCTCCTAATCAAGATCATAATTTGGTGGTGACCCTTTCATTTCTCTTTTCCTCATATTAAGACTAAATTTTAGTAACCCAATTTCCGATGTGGGGTTTCCCACAAATATATTATCTATTTTCAACCTTTTATTTTCGAAGAACAATTTCAAATTGCGAGGACACAATTTATTGAAGGAGGGGAGAATGTAACACCCCAAGATTTTATAGTGTGTTATTTCTTCAAAATAATTCAATAACATTCACTACACGCAACACCAAGTTCGATTGCACCATGACTTACCAAAAAAAAAGCCATTAAAAGAGGTCATGAATAGCATTAACTACATTTTTAACTTTATATAATCCTTATAATTTTAGAATCCATATTATGAGTTTCTTAGATATAATGCAAGAACAAATTCATTTTCAGTATTGCACTTTTATCAACTTTAATAGTGAACCGTTTTTAAATACTATATTTTAAACTTTTTTACTAAATGGGGACATCAAAAATTTAAAATGAAACATCCCAAGCTTCTACGGTACGCTTCTCTTTGAATAATGTGATAGCGTGTGTTGTATGCAACACCGAGTTCTAACAACCAATTAAACTAGCCGTTATAAATAGTAATACCTACTTTTTTAAAATATATATATTTTATATTTCAAAATGGACTTCATTTTTGGATTCGGAATATCGAATTTAGCCTAAGGTGAAATTTTGGTACATTTCGGATAACTTTCATATTTTGATGAATAGTGAAAATTACTAAATTTTAATTAAAAACAACTTTTTTAATCAAAATAATTAATAGTGATAAATTATGAATTTGAGTGGTTTTAAAGTATATTTATAATATATTTTTACCATTTAATATAATTTTTGTCATTGGACATAATTTTACAATTAAACCGAACATAAACAAGTGTCAATCTTTTGATAGTTATTATCTCTTAAAAACACGCTTTTTGTTTTGACAGCGGGAATTAATATTAAATTAATTTCTGCCACTTCTGTATTTTGAATTTAGGAAAATGGATTCCATATTTGGAATCAGGATGTTCAAATTTTGTAAATAGGTAACTTTTATTTTTAGACATTTTGAATAATTACTGCGGTAAATATTTTATTTACCATGGTTAAAGGTAAATCTGGTAAATAAGGGTTAAAAAAATAATATTATAATAATACTAAATTACCCTAAAACGTGTCTTAACCCTATTGGTTGATACATGGTCGACCATGGGCATCATTGTGTCAATTTTGGGACCCCATGGATCCACTTGTAAGTGATAATGACACTTTATTTTAATTAAGTCAAAATGAATACAAAAATGACACAAGCATATATCTTTTAGCAAAACAATTGTTACATAGGGTTATATAAGTTGGATTTTAGATTATAAATATTCGTTAGAAAGATAAAACGATTTACTACATAATGCTATTTTATTTATAATTTTTAGACATTAAATAATTTATTTTATTTATGACACAATGATGATGCAGTAATTACTATAATAGTGAAAAATTAAAATAATTGATATTATAAATACCCAAAAAAATATAATATGAAACTTTTAATTCATTAAACTAATTTTCTAGGATAATATGATATATTAGGATTGATTTAATTGACTTTGTTATAAGTAATCAACCTGTTATGAGTTTCACAAAAATCAACTATTGAATAGTGTCAAAATTGACATAAAAGAGTTTTTAAAACAAATATTATATTATTAATTGATATTAAAGTCCTAAAAATCTAAGGTTCGGCCAAGAGACTTATATCAGGATAGGTTCATCATTAATGGACCACTTGGGGGTCGCTTGGATGTATATAGTAAGTTTATTAACCATATTATATAAAAATACAAAGAGACATTGTAAAAGTGAAACTAATTAACTTAGAGTTAATACTTAAAGATAAGGTTAATATAAGTACCCAAACCTGTCTAAATTCTATTGGTTGAGTTGTTTTCGACCAATACCCACCTTAGCCTTTGAATAGTCAACTTTGGAGCCATTAGAAACCGTATATGTATTTATTATAAATTAATATTTCTAGCTTTTCCAAAGGTTCCCCTCACCCCTCTTATAAAAAGGCACTCCTCCTTCTCATTTATTCACACCTTCAATGCCTTTTTCTTCGGCCAAACTCTGCCCAAATACTCTCCCAACATCCCTCACTACAACCGAGAGGCCTTAGTTTGATCCGAAAGCCAACCTAAGGAGCCCTTTTGATCAAATCAAAAGGAAGAACCCGAAGAAGAGGTAATGATTTCACCACCCTTTTCTAAGTTCCTTTCTTCTTCCACTTCCTATTTCTTTGTTCTTACCATTCTAAAATAATAACTCCAGTATCTTACATATACTGTGATGTTATTATAAATATGGTACAACCATATTAAGTATTCTATCCACCCTTTGAATAACATGTCACCATACGTGCGTACGTACGGCTTACCGTCTCCACGTCGTGGTGTAATTGTTATTCAATATAATATTATTTGGATGGGTATAATAATGATGTGTAACTCATGTAAATAATAAATATAACATGTTAATGATTCTGTATATATGATATACCATCCATTTATATATTATTTTAATATCAAAAGAATGATATTGTCGCTCGTGCGTACGTACGGACTGACGTCTCCACGAACGCGATGAGATTCATTCTCCATCGTATCCATTCAAGTATAATTATCATTTGATGATTTAAAAATGATGTTTAAGGACTAGATATCATTCTGGATATGAATAAGATACAACAACCATGGCTTATGTAACAAAACATATAAAAGAAAATGAGTAAGTTAACTCCTGAAACGACGATAATTCTAAGATATTATTAACAAATCAATATTAAAAGATCATATATGATATCATATTAATGTATATGATTCTTGTATAATTTAATAACAATTATTTCACCATTATACAGGAGGTTAACCTACCCCAACCAAGGAAAAGTACAAGGTAAGGGTTATTTCACAATCTCTTCATTATCCGAGGTTGTTTATACGTAATAATTTACTGGGATTTCTTTATCATCCACATCCATGTTTCTTCGAAATGTATTTCAAAACATATTTATTATTTACAAGAATATGGGTTAAAGTCATTTATAACCTTGTTTGACTTTTTATAAGAGGTTTATAAAGGAATCTTTTCGTCTTTTTCAAAACAAGGTCCTTTTTAACCTTTTCGACAGAATTAAGGTAAGAATGTTTTTTTTAACTTATACGGCGGGTGTGGCTATTTTCCGCCGTTATAAAATCTTCAAAGCTTCCCTTACAAGCTTACAAGGATATTCTCAAAGTAAATGTTTTATTTTATAATTATGTGACTTTTAAATGATTTCAAAATGAATAATTTATGAATTTCAGAAAGGTACTCTTTATCAAAATCAAAATTTTAAATGTTTTAAAGATTTATCTTTATAAATCTTTTTAATTAATGTCTTCAAAATGGGTTTGAATTATTTATTTATATGGACATGAATGTTTTTAAAAATTTTAATTCCTTTCAAAAGTTTCAAAGTGGTATGGGACACTTTGATTCAAAAATCTCTTTTTAATTACTTCCTTTATAAATGTGTGACTTTTAAATGATTTCAAAAAAGGAGATATTTCTCTCAAATAGTTTTGATTTCATCTATGTCAACATCCTTTGATGGATTTTAAGCTTATTTGAAGATGATTTATTATGATACAAAACTTCTATTTTGTATTGAAGGTTTTGTGATATGTTTGACTGTGGATGTTCTATTTTTATACCATTCATAGTTTATGGTGAAAGTATTGACATTTCGTATGCTAGTTTTAATACGAATGTTTATGTTATGTTTAATCCTTTTCATATGGGAATGCATTGGACTTAATATGTGACGGGTGGAGCCCGCTATAGCTCCTCGATGCATCGGTAGGTCTCATGAGACAAACTAGTGTCTTGGCACAAGGCCTTGACAAAATCTTATTTGTAGTCTTGGCACGAGGCCTTGACTATGTGGTTATGATAGTCTGGCATTATGCATTCCAACATTATGAAAGTGGTTATTGATTTTTTCATGTGACTATTCGATTAGTAGAATATCCATGTGAATAAGTAAATGGAATTATTTCATTTTATTTATGCCGTACCATGTTGAAAGTTCATGTTTGAAAGGCTTTTGTTTTAGTTATACATTGCCTTAAATGTTTATTCTTATTTATGATAGTTTCCGCTATATTGTTATCCTTACTGGGTATTTGAGCTCACCCCTTTTCTATGTTTTATTTTTCCCAGGAAGTGAAGAAGTAAATTATGAATGACCTGTAGGGATATTATGTGGGGATATGAGTGTGGATTATGGAGACATTATGTTGTTGTAGTAGTTTTTCTCTTTATGATGTAATGTAAAACTTATGAATATATCTAGTATTTCCAAGGCTACTAAACCAATCGGTCTTTCGAGATTTGATATTTCTTGTGATCATACCAATGTTATGTAATAATGCACCGACTCTGGGTAACTGGGGTCGGGGCGTTACATTCTGGACATTAATAAATTTGAAAACCAAGGAAAAATGTTAACTCACCCATCATACTCATATCAAACTCAAATTTCATTAGACTTGCAATGGAGTCAGTTAAAGATTGCTGAGATGAACCATATATAATTTCATCAACATAAATTTGAACAATCAAAACATTTTTCTTATCTTTTATAAAAGGGTTTGATCTTCATTTCCCTTAACATAGTTATTTTGAATCAAAAATCATGTAAGTCTATCATACCAGGCTCATGGGTCTTATTTAAGAACATACAAAGCATTGGTAAGTCTAAAAACATGATCAGGATATTTTGTGTCTTCAAAGCCAGGAGGTTGTTCATCAAAAACATCCTCCTGAACATAACCATTAAGGAAATCACATTTCACATCCATTTGAAAAAGTTTAAAATTAAATTATTCTTTAAAGGAATGTAAGATATGAATCTATTTAAGTCTAGCTAATGGAGCATAGGTTTCTTCATAGTCTATTCCCTCTTGCTGATTATAGACATTAGCAACTAGTCTAGCTTTATTTAATACAATGACTCCATTTTCATCACACTTGTTTCTAAAGACCCACTTTACTCCAATAACAGAAGTTTCCTTATGTCTTTCATCCAACGACCGGAAATTATTCATTTCAAATTCATTTAGTACATCTTTCATGTCTTTAATCCAATCATCATCACTTAAAGCTTCATCAGTGCTTTTTGGTTCTAATTGGGAAAAGAAATGCTAGATGTTCTACTTTATTTCTCAAGGAAATTATTATCCTTACAGGTTGATTTACATCACCAATGATTCTATCCATGGGATGATTCTTAAGGAACACATGGTTTTTGTTTTCTAAAACCTATTAATCAACATAGGGTAGAAAGTCTTCTGGGGTTAATGTTTTAGAAGTATCTTCTTGAACATTTTCAATATCAGAAGGATCTTATATTAAAATATGATAATCAGTTTTTGAAAACACATCCGATGATATAGGTTGGGTTGGTTTAAAAATAAAAGGATCAGATTCATCAAATTTTACATGCACTGTTTCCTCAATAGTACAAGTGTTTTTATTGAATACTCTATAAGCATTATAAGTTGTGCAGTATCCTATGAAAATTCCTTCATAAAATTTTGGTTAAAATTTGGGTAGATTATATTTAGTAATTAGGAAGATTACCTTGAAACCAAAAAACTTGAAATAGGAAAGTCTATGTTTTATACCATTCCATAACTCATAAGGAGTTTTATTAAGAAAGGGTCTAATCAAAAATCGATTTATAGTATAACAAGTAGTAATTACAACTTCTGCCCAGACATGTATAGCTATAGAATATTCACTCAACATGGTTCTAGTTATTTCATGAAAATTATATTTCTTCTTTCAACTACAACATTTTTTAGGAGTTCTCGGGGATGAAAATTTGTGAGTAATTCCTTTTCTACTAAAGAAATATTCAAAATCATAATTTTGAAATTCTCCTCCATGATCACTATGAATAGTTATAAATGGATGTTTTTATCATTTTTAACTTGGGATCTACAACTTTTGAAATAATAAAATGCTTCAGACTTCTTTGTTATAAAATAGACCCATGTAAATCTAGTGTAGTCATCAAATAGAACTAACACATAGTATTTTCCTCCAATGCTTCCAGTTTGTGTTGGACCAGAAAGATCCATGTGCACTAATTGTAATGGATTGGTTGTTGAGACTTCACCGATTGATTTAAAACTAGATTTATGTTTCTTTCCATATTGACAAGGATCACAATCATTAGAATAATCGAATCTAAGCTCCAGTAGATCCTTAACTAGTTTCTTCTTATATAGTTTACATAATTTCCTAAGATTACAGTGACCTAGTCTTCTATACCATATCCATGAATGATCATTCATTTCACTAAGGCATAGTACGTCATTACTCCTAAGGTCTTCTATGTTCAAAGTGTATACATTCTCTTGCCTATGGGCAGAAAGAATAAACTCTCCCTTGGAATTATGTACTAAGAACATATAATTCCTAAAATTCAAAAATTAAATTTTATCACATAATTCACTAATTCTAATAAGGTTGTGCTTATGACCTTTAAAAAAACATTTGAAATCAATGTTTTACCAAGAAGAACAATATTACATATACCAATAATTTCCCCCTGATCATTATCTCCGAAAGTTACTTTTCCTCCATTCGTCTAGATAATATTTTCAAAATAGATTTTGATACCAATCATGTCCTGGGAACATCCACTATCCATATAACACATATTGTTGTCAGTACTTCAATTACCTTCCTGAAAAAAAAATAGTTAGACTTTCGTAATCCAAACTTGTTTGGATCTGAGATTTCCAGAAAGAAAAATTTTGGGTACCCACATCTTCTTAGAAAACTAAGCTTTATGAAAACATAGAGATTGGGTTTTGTTTAAATTGAAATTAATTACCTAGTGACCACCACATTGACACTTATTATAAAATGGGGAACTTCGTGGAAAAAATAATTGTTACTAAAAATTGGTTTTGCATGGGTATAACCAAATCCGGATTTGTTTCTCAAATGTCATATTTGTGAATACATTTAATCAAAAAATTTGTAACCACCGGTAATGTTTAAAAAACACATCATTAAGGATTAAATTGTGTACTCGAGTTTTATATCCATGTTTTTATATTATAAATTTTTATATTTAGATCTAGATCTACGCGCGAAAACACTTTTCTTAGAAATTAATTTTTCTAGCTCTTTAGAAAGTTTATCCTTATAATAAATTAAATCCTCAATATTTTTGTAAAAACATATAAAATCAGAACTTTTCCTATCAATATATCCAGAAAGATCTAATATTCTTTTGAAAGAATAGTATACCTAGATTTTGCCTTATCAGGCATTTTATTGAGTTTATAATTATCAATCTTATGAAGTTCAGCAAACGTTGAAACTTCATCATAGGTAGGTAAAGTATTTTCATTATTAGAGGAGGATTCTTCATCTGAAGAGTTATAATACTTTCTATTCTTATAATTTAACGAAACATTGGACACTGATTCAGCATTGTGTACCTTATCGATTAAGAAATGATTGTTAATAGGTAATCTAGCTATAAGACCAAGATTATTATATCCGAAATATTCATAATCCGAAGATTCATCTGAAGATTCAACACCACTAGACCACCAAGTGTCTTTAGCATTCAGAATGTTCTTATCTTTGGACTTTTAATACTTATTCCTATTCCTTTCAGAATTCTTATCTTTTATTTCTTTCTTTTTGAGCAATGGACAATATAGTCTAATATGTCTAGCTATCTTGCATTCATTACAAGTAACTTCTCTATATTTCCTATCTTTCCTTTTAGTTTTCTTATACTTGGATTGGAAATTTCTCTGGCCAGATATTTTGTTCATCCTTCGAGCATGATTTTCTATCTCATTCTCTGAGACTTCACTGTCACTAGATTCCTATTGAATACCACCTTCATTGACATGGATCTAGTCAATTTCTCAGGAGTCTTAGGTTTAATGTGAATTGATGTTTTATTAAATGAATCGGCACCATTACCATTTTTCTTTTGATGTTGTCATCATCACTATTCATTAATGTTTCATGTTGGAGAAGATTTCCAAATAGTTCATCTATGGAAATTTGTGTGACCTTCCTAATATCATCAATAGTTGTTCTCTTTCATTCCCACTCATTGGCCATGTTATCAATAATGTTATCCATAAGATCTTCATCATCCAGACCTTTCACTCCCATAGATTATAGACTTTTTACAATTGTCATAAACCTCTGTTGAACTTTGAAAATGGTTTGTCCATATGGTATGTTGAAACCATGATACTCTTCTCTTAGAATAGCTTTTCTTGTCTTAATCAATTTAGATGTACCAAAATGAGTACCTTCAAAATTCTTCCCTATACAGTTAGCTATTTCACATGAAGATGTTTGGCTATATATGTTCGTAGTCATAGAACATAGTAAAGTATTGCGTTCCTTATAGTTCAATTGATAATCTTGCTTCTCTTGGTTTGTAAAAGCACTCACTTACTTATCAGGAATTTTATAACCTATGGTAAGCATAACAAAGTTATATACTCTATTATTGGTAACAAAATTCTTCATACAATCTCTCTAGTATTCATAATCATTACCACCAAAAATTGGTGGTCTTGTAGGATAATGTTTGTCATTAGAATCAACATTTAAACCTGCCATCTCTATGAAATTCTTCGGCACACAAAATTATTAAATGTATAAGAATGTAAACAAGAGAAAATATTCTAAGAAATAAAAATTGTATTTCTAAGAAAAAAAGTGATTTCAAACTATAATTTCAAAAAATATGAATCCAAAAAGTATGAATCTGAAAATTTCATTCTGAATCTAATCATGCTATTACTTCAGATTGTACCAAACCATTGTGGTTTGAGTTAACCTCCTCTGATACCAATTTTTGGATCGAAATAATGATTTAGATGCTCAATATACAAGAGGGGCTGAATTGTATACTTTAAAAATTTCCAGAAACAAGGAATGATCTATGTTTAACAAAGTTAAACTAAGAAAATTCACAAAACCTATAACACAAATTGGAGAATTGGAACAAGATATGATGTTATAAACTTCTAGTTATACAAACATTCTTAAATCTAGAATGTGATTCCGAAAAACAGGTTCCTGAAATATGGATCTGGAAATTTAAACATAACCAAAGTTTACAATATGAGATTCTACCTTAAAGCATATAGAATATATAATAATAAGAGTACAACTGTAAGGATATATTAGAAGGTTATACTTTCCTTACAATGAAAAATGTAGCGGAAAAACAAGTAGTAAAACTACGAGTAACAAGACATAAATCTTTTAACCCAATGAGAAGGGTATCCAACAACCATGGATAAAGTTCCCTTGATTTATAATTTCAAGCATGTCTTTCTTACCCACAGTAGTGTAAGCCCTTGATATGAATATCGGAGTCTCTGTATTGTTATCCCCGCAAGTCATCAACTTTAAGGTAGTTGGAAACTCTGTCTTCCTCAACAAGGAAGCCCTCAACTCTAAGGTGTTGGAACCTCTATCTTCCTCTCCATGGAAGCCCTCAAATGTAATCCCCAACATTCAGAGTCGCACGAAGAAATATGAACGAGCGGTTCGGTATGAACAAAGTATGAAAATCTTCTCTCTCTAGAAATCACCTTAACAACGTGTGGTCTCTAGAGTGATCAACTCATCATTGAGCCCTTAAATGAGCTCCTATTTATAGGCTCGGTTAGAACAGTTGGCTCCCTCCTCCAATAGTCATATTTTCCGTGAATTTCAGAGGTACCTGTACACGTGTCACTAAACCAATAGTTTGTTAGAAATAGAAAGGATGATATTGTTTTATAACAAAACATGTGTAACTGAAAGCACAACATAGTTTTATAATGAAACAAGTGTAAGCATAAGAAAAACTAAAATTCAGAATATAAGTAAATAAATGTTCGAATTCTAACCAAAATAGAATTCATAATCTAATAAATATGATATTTTGATTCTGTTTTATAAGAATTCGGAACCTGAATTCTGTCGAAATCCAGAGTCTGAATTTCTAAGGAAATTCGGAGACTGGATTCACCAGAGTTCAAAATCTTAACATTCAAAGTTCGGAGTTTATCTTTAGAAGTTCGGAGTAGAACTCCTAAAAGTTTGGAGTTGAAATCATAAAATTTCATAGTCGAACTAATAAACGTTTGGAGTTGAACTTAGTGAACTTTCTGAGACAAACTTAGTAACAGTTCGAAGTCGAACTAGTAAATGTTCAGAGTCGAACTAGTAAATGTTCAGAGTCGAACTAGTAAAAGTTTGGAGTCAAACTAGTAGATGTTCATTGTTGAACTAGAAAATTTTCGGAGTCAAACTAGTAAATTTTTGGGGTCCATAATTTAGAGTTTGAACATTGTTAGAGTTCGTATCCAGAAATTAGATTGGAACGATAATAGAGTTTGTATCCATAATTCAGATCCTAAAATAGAATGATTCATACATTAGTAATATAAGATTCCGAGGTTTTTGGGCATGTATCTGATTTTTATACTTATGAAAAAATATTGCTATGTATAAGAAAATCTGGGTTAGTTTAAATTTCGTTATGGAAGGAAATCATCCTTATAGAAGTAAAATATAGATTTAATTAGGTATAAGGTGTTTGTGATTTTTAAAACAAGAAGAAATGGAATAGTTATAAGGAAAACGTTATTGACTCAATAAGAGCCTCCATTCCGGAGACAGAATATTCTACGCCACCGCCTCCCTTACCAGAATCCACCATATCTACCTCCAAAAACTAGGTTTCCCACTAGAAAACATCTGTGAGCCACCGGAAGTACCCCTGTGCTCCAAATTATGACCTGAAACAAGTTTTAGAAAGCTCAGGACCCAAACTACACAAGACTTATAAATATTTGAAGAAAAAAACACAGAAATAGGCTCCGGGATTTTAAAACTTATTCACCTACCATTCAGGAGAAAGGTCAAAGCTTAGGGTACAGAACGATGCCCGTAACGCGCTGAAGCTGGATCTTCTATCGATCGACGCCAAAATCTGACGCCCACAACACCTTGATTTGTTGAAGGATGAGGGTGGAAGGTGGTTCACCGTACGCACTAAGGATGATGGATGCGGGGAATTTAGATTGATTATTTTCCTCTTTATAAAAACAATATTTTAAATCCCTGCCAAATCAACTCCATCCCGACACCCCGCACCGACTAAATTTATGTCGAGCCTAGGGTAAACCAGATGTTCCAAACTCAACCGTGATATCAGAATTTTGATCTGATACTTTGTTCATGAGTTATTCTTGCCAACTCTCATTAAGAATCATATACATTTATTAACGAAAACACCCCTATTGGCTTCTTCCATAGAAGGCATGTGCCCACAATGTTTACATCCTGCCTAGGGTAAATGGCACACCCCAGACATAATTTTTCCCTCATGATTCTGATCTGGGCTACTATTTAGGAGAAAACACAACCCCACCACATGTAATGTACAAAAATACTTAATATTTTTAAAAAAAATTAATCTCAGGCACACCGGGCCTTGGAATCACACGACATCTTCATTCCTATATCTGAAATTATTCATATGAATATTCCAAAGTCTGACTAGTCCAAAAACCAAGTAGCTACATTTGTGGTATATTCATTTTATTATTGGGAAATTCATTCAAATTGTGTCCCATATGCTTTTAGTTGAAGAATTGTAGACTATAAACCTTTTTGTTTCTATTTAAATCACGAAATTGGTTTCCATTTTCCCAACACTAATAATAAACTCCTTTTCCCTTGAATAATTTACTAGGGTGATTCTTTCAATAGTTATCACATGTGGGAATACACATCTTTCCCTTCTTCCCTATATCTATATTTTTCTCTATTGTCCTCTTCTTCTTTTTATTCCCTTTAAATCCATAAGACTCAGATAATTCTTTAGATACCTTGTTAACACATGATACTATTTCCTTATATGATTAGGATACAAGGGATATTATCTTCCTTTGAAAAGATGGCTTAAGTCCATGAGAGATATAATCATTATTACCATTTACATCACCTTTATTGGAGAAGTTATAATTCCTTATTCTACGTGATATTTCTAAATAATGAAATACACTCTATTATGTTATGAATCATAATATATAATATCAACATGAAAAATACATTGCATAAATTTAAGTCATATCCATGGATAATCCCATAATCATTATCATGGTTTTTTGGAAAAATATTACATTTACATTATTCATAATGGATTGTAAAGAATATTTCAATTTTCCTATGTATATCCCTAGGAGTTTTAAATAAGCTCCCAAGTAAGGACCGTTGTCGTGTACCAAGATTCCCCAGGTCATATTCAAAAACACATTTTTTGAGTTTTTACTTTTAGTAACATTTGTTCTATAACCACATCCACTTTTAGTATACAAACATGGAAGTATTTTCTAGAAAGATCTATATAATATATTCTTTTCTATAATTCAATGATTTTCATGCATTCTTGTCCTCAATAAGATTGTGTGGAACCCTGAAAAGTGACTCAAAAAAAGTTATTCTTTTTGGAAAATATACGGTTGATAGAATGATATACCATAATATGGTTTTGATACTAATGTAGTGATTTTGGAATAATATATTATTGGTCATGAAAAATTATATTGGATATTCTTGATGAGCATGAAACTGATTAATTATTTTTATATTCCATCATTGTTGGTGTTTACAACATTTTTGGATAGAAGTATTATATCATGTATTCTATAAGAAATTAGAGACCAGGAATGTAATCTATAAGGTTTTATGGTAATTCATGGTGTTATAGTGTTTTAATAGAATACATGATAAAGGTATTCTAATGTTATTACGTTGAAAAAGGATCTTCATTTTGTTTACATTCATTATTAATTATGGACTATATGTTTGGATAGAAGTATTTTGGATTAAACTAATGTTTAGAATACATTACGATTGACATTGGATATTGTTTTTAAGGTTAAATCATTTCTTGAGATTATTTTTTTATTGTAATAAAAAGGACAACCTGGAGGTCGGGTGACAACCTGTCGCGTCCGACAAAGTCATGAGACATGAACCCGCAACTAAAGGGCGAAAAGTGTGAATCATCTACCACTAGCCTACGTGATGTCCTAGTTTTTAAAATGTAGTTTTTTATATAGACTGAAAAAAGAATTTTAAATTCACTATTTTTGGAACCCAATACAATTAGTATAAATAGAATATTTTTTAATTCTGTTATCTTTTGGAGTGAAAGATTTGTTTGTGGAAGGAATTATTTGAAGGACTATACTCTACTTATCAAGTATAAATTTTATCCTCTTATTCTATGAATAAATTAATTATTAAACTATAGGGAAGGGATATTAAAACAAAAATTTATTATTCTAATACATTATTTAATTTTTAACAGATGATATTTTAAATCATCATTGGTTTATGGATTTGAGGCCCTAAATTTTACACATGTTTGTGATTGATGACCTAAATCAATTCCTATAAATATTTATGTTTTCCCTAAAATTATGTTTGTCAAATTTCAACCAATGTTCACCCAATCTAGATCTTAATTTGGTGGTGATTTTTTCATTTCCCTTTCCATATTATTATGAATAAATTTTATTAACCCGGTTTCTGATATGTGTTTTCCACAAAAGTATTTTTCAATTTTTAAAAATTTATTTCTGAATAACAATTACAAATTGTGAGGATGAAATTTATTGAATATGGGGATAATTCAACCCCCCATGAATTCATAGTATATTATCTCATTAAATTAATTTAATAGATTATGCTACAAGCAACAGTGAGTTTGAGTGCACCACAACTTACCAAACTAGCTATTTAAAAAAGTGGTTCTGAAGAGTAGTTACTAAATTTTTTATCTTAGTTATTATATGTAATTTTAACATTAATATTATATGTTTCTTACAATAATATATGAAAAAAATTCTTTTTTCAGATAAAATTACTATTTTTTAAAATGCAATGTTACCACCTTTTAATAGAAAACACTTTTTGAACCCAATATTTGAAACATTTATATATTCAATTTAATGATATTAAATTATTATTTAGAATCAGGACATTAAAATATTTTTTGGATAAATATTTTTAACTTTTCTGATAACTTTCATATGTTTATGAATACTGAAAATTACTATGATTTAATTGAAGACATCATTTGTAATCGAAATAATTTATACTATTAAATTATGAATTTGAATAGTTTTTAAGTATATTTAGGTTATATTTATATCATTTAATACAATATAGTTTATTATAAGTAATTTCAATGTTAAATTTGACATAAACACATGTCAATATTATGATAGTTTTTACTTTTAAAAAACCCGCTTTTTGGCTTTAAAAACAAGAATTAATTTTAAATTAATTTTTTCCACGTCAGTGTCTTGAATTTTTAAAAATGGATTCCATATTTTGAATTAAGAGGTCTGAATTGTGTAAATATGGAACCTTAATTTTTAGCCATTATTAATATTTACTTCAATAAATAATTTATTTACCATGGTTAAAAGGTATATCCGGTAAATAAGGCTAATAAAATATTATTATAATATTATTAAATTACCATAACATGTGTCCTATTTCTATTTGTTGATATATGTCTGACCATTAAAATCATTGGGTCAATTTTCAAACAAGATGGATCTATTTGAGAATGATAATGACACTTTATATTAATTAATTTAAAGTAAAGACAAAAATTAAATAAACATATATCTTTTTGTAAAAAAAATTACAAGGTGTTATATAAGTTAACATTTTGACTATAAATATTTATTAGAAATATTAATAAATTTAATACATAACTGTATTTTATTTAATAATTTTTAGAAATTATATAATTAAATTTATTTATGACACATTGATTATGAAATAATTATCTTATTAATGAAAGAATCGTATTAATTAGTATTATAAATATTAAAATATATATAATTTCAATGTTTTTATGACATAAAATAATTTTCCCACTGAATATGACATGTTAGGACTGATTCAATGTATCTTGTTTGAAGTAATAATGTTATTATGACTTTCACTTAAACCAAATACTAAATAGTGTCAGAATTCACATTAATGAGTTTTTCAAACAAATATTATATTATTAAATTATATAATATTCATAAAAATCAAAGGTTCAGACAAAAAGATTAAATAATATTATATATTTCATTAATTAACCTCTTGAGTTTCTATAGAATGTTTAGAGTATATTTATTAACCATGTAGAGTAAGAATAAAAGAAGACACAGTAAAAGTTAAACTATTTAACAAAGAGTTAAATCTAAATGATATGGTTAATATGGTTACCTAAACCTATCTAAAACCTATTGTTTGAGTGGTTTTTGACCCATCGCCACCTTATACTAGAAACAAATAATTTTTTGTCATTAGAAACAGAAGAATACTTTATTATACAATAATATTTCTTGCTTTTCCTAAATTGACCCTCACCCCTCTTATAAAAGCGAACATACCATTCTCTCAAAATCACACAACCAAATCAATTTGGATTTGCCAAACCCTACCCATATATCCTTCAAAATTCCTTAAAACTAACTTAGAGTACTTACTTTGATCATAAAGCCATTATAGGGATCCCTTTTGATCAACTCAAAACGAAACACCCGATGACGATGTAATAATTTCACCACCCTCTTTCAAGTTCATTTCTTCTTCCACCTGTTAATTCTATGTTGATTCCATACTAAAATAATAGATCTAGTACCTTATAAATAATTTGATTTTATTATAAATATTTAACAAGAATATTCATAATTCTATCCAACCTATGAATGATAATGTCACCATGAGTGTGTTAGTACGTCTTACCGTCTCCACACCATAGTGAAATTTTTTATTTAACACTATGTTTTTTCGATGGATATAATTATGAATAATATGTATATAAATAATAATAATAATAATATGATAATGTCTCTGTGAAATTAATATACCATCCAGTTCCAAACCTTTTAATCATTAAGTAAATGACATCGTCACTCGTGTGTACGTACACTTTACCATCTCCATGGTTCCATGAGATTCATTTCTACATTCAACATTCAACCATGATTATAAAAATATATATTATTAATAAGTATGTATTATATGACATAATAATTTTAATTAATATATATATATATATATACGTACATACATACATATGTCTTATTCAGTTAGTTTCATTCAGTATGACATGAAAACGGAAACAACATTTATGCATACATATAACCTACCATCTCCATAAACGGGGCATTACATTTCATATATATATCTAAAATACATATTTATACTCAAAATATATAAGATATATAAATCATGTGTTATATTCTATAACATTTTAAATCATTATCTAAATGATATGATCAATAATAACAAGTAAAAATAAGTATGATAAAGAAAGATACTATAACCCGAAGTGTAAATTTAACCTATAAATAATTATCAAATGGGTAGTATAAAGTCATAAATTAATCATGTATGATATAATAAATATTAATATTTTTCTGGTATAGTATAATAACATACTATTCTCATTATAGAGGATGTTAAATGTATCATCAACCGAAGGAAAGTGCATCGTAAGGATTAATTTCACAATCTATTTATTATATGAGCATGTTTTTACCTAAATATATTTTGGGAACCCTTTATCATTCAGATACATGTTTCATAAAAATATATTTCAATTTTTTTTACTATTTACAATACTTTGGTATAAATTTATTTATACTCTAGTTTGACATTTTATAAAATTTTTTGAATGGAATATTTCCATCGTTTTCTGAACAAGGAACTTTTTAACCTTTTAGAAAAAGTAAAGTAAGAATTTTTTTTATCTTATACAAGGGGTGTGGTTATTCTCCACAATTATATCACCTTCGAATCGTCTCTTACAAGATTTCAATAAAATATTCAAAACAAATGTTTTCTTTTATAATCATGTGTCTCTTAAATTATTTTAAAATAGGAGGAGGTATTTCTCTCAAATTGTATTTATTTCATCAATGACAACATAATTTGATACATTTTACACATGTTTGAAGTTGATTTATTATATTACAAATAATCCATATTGTATTTATGAATTTATGATAAGTTTGAATATGGATGTGTTCATTTTATACCATTCAGGATTTATGGTTAAAGTATTGACATTCTGTATGCTAGTTTTAATATGAATGTTTATTTCATGTTTCAATCACATCATATGAGGAATGTGTTGGACATAATATCTGATGGGTGGAGCCCACTATAACTCCTCGGTGCATCATTAGATATTATGATATAATTTGACGTGGAATTGGTTGAGGACATTCCCAATTTGATATATGGTTTTGATCGAGGCCATCCGTCATTTTTAGACATCTTGGCCGAGTCAATGAGAAAATGTTTATGAATGTCTGGAATTATAAATTCCATCATTTTGAAAAAATTATTGATTGTTTCTATGGTCATTTGACTAGTACAACACCCATGACTATGTTTAATTATAGAATTATTTACTCATCTCATATTCCTGCCATAATGTTTTTGTGTTTATTATTTGTAAAGAAATGTTCTTTAAATTATTCATCATACCTAATGTTTATGTTATCTTCCGATGTATTGCTTAACTTTACTAAGAATTTGAGATCACCCCTTTCTTATGTTTTATTTTCTAGGGATTCCATGAAGTGTATCATGATTTATAATCATGGTTATGCTAGGATATTAATGGTGTTCTCATAGGACCATTTAGGTTTTGTTTTGTTTTTAAAATGTGTAATGTAACCTTCATGTATGTAATATATATTCCTAGACTGATAAACTGATTGGTCATTCGTGACATGATTCCTTGTAATCATGCCAATGTATTAAAAAATGCCCCGGCTCCAGGATTATAGGGTCGGGACATTACAAGTGTTGTAGTCACTAAATGTGAAATCATAACAAACTATTACTACAAATAACATGGAAAACAATCTCACCCCAATTCACTAAAATGTTTCCCCAAGTGTGGGTTAATCACTCCCAAAAATACTATTTAACAGGATCCAAAATTGTTATAATATCATTTATACCAACCTAAAAATATTAAGGATTAAGAAAACATTCCTTTCATGTGACGTTTTAATGTCCTAGAATAACTGAATATGAAACTATTTTCTAGACTGGTCATCACATATACTCAAGGTCACCTTCCAATATTCTAGAGGATTCTGACCAGTAGTGAGGTTCTGATTGAGGTATGGTGAGGCGACTATACTGTCATTATCATATTAGCATAGAATTGTAAAAATTAAAAAACCAATCACTGAAAAATTGTATTAGTATAATTAAATAATTAGTAATGGAAGATAAATATAATGATTGGATAAAAATGGACAACACCAAATATAAAATAATTCATTCATGTGTGAATGATGTTGGAGTAACTATGGTTTTAAACTAGAATATGCGATAAAATATAGTATAATAGAAATAAAAAATAAAAAAATACTGATTGTATAACTTGAAAATAATGATGATCCATTTCTTAATCCTCTTATCCTAACTTCCATGTACATGCATGGAAGCACAATCACAATCCAATGGAACTGTGAAAATGACGTATGCTCAGATACCCTATAGCAATGAAAACCTAAGTAGGGCATGAGATTTAATCAGTATGTAGCCAAAATTGGATTATAATCTTAAATACAATATTTTAACATTAATTAACTTGGTGTATAGTTATAGGATTTAAACAAAATACAATTAAATAAATACGGGTTATATGTTAAGATCATGTTTCATATGGATTCTGGGATGACCATACATGCTTCAGCCAATGTAGATTTTTCTATGAACTGGGGTCAAACTATACAGTTATATCATGGATATAATAATTCATTGTAAATCTAGTATCACGAGATGGATTGAACCCCATTATTGTGTTTTCAATTATAATATGCATCCCTAGATAACTGCTATGAACTATTACATCTTATTAATAATGTTATCATTTCTATTCATTAAAAGTCACCCTTATCCCAACCATGGTTATCTGATAAAGAATCCTAAGTATTAATCCAGTGGATCTATATATACCTAATAAAATAAGATTCTACCCATGGAAAACTATATATAGAATCCAAAGTATCACTCAAATCATATTTTAAAAGAAAACCACATAATATCTTCCATGTTATCTCTCTTAAGGGACTAGGTATTACTCATGTCCTGGTGTTACCATATAGCCATTGATCACATTCATGGTGTCCCCCATAGGGAACCAGTATCGCTGATAGAGATTAAAAACATACACAGTGATCCCATCCAGGGAATATCATAAATCGCTCATGGTGTGTCACAACTCAAATAACATATGATCACATCCTTGGATTCCTATAAATGGACACCCACGAATCTCTCAAAGTATATATAACCTCTAATAACCAACAAGTCCATCCAAGGTGTTTTGTAAATGAAAATAATATATCTATCATAGAATATTACAATTTATTTATTCATTTAAATTGACAAATTAAACAGACATGTTCTTAAAAATACAACATCATAAGATGAGTATACACTAATATGGCCACACCCATTTACCACATCAATATAAATTAAAATATGTTCATTCCCATTAAACCTCATTTAGTTGATTAGGGTGTACCTTTTATTATTGATGAATATAAATCATTTAATAAATTAAGTGAAGATGGATTTCCCCTTTAATATAATAACATACATTAATGTTGTAGTAAATAGGACATGATAACAAGAATAAAAGAAACAATTCATAAAAATCAATTAATAAAACAAATCTCTGAATTCACATTATCAATATTTGAATCACTGTGAGGTAATATAGAGGGGTTTCACATCCTAGCATATTACAATTAAATGTTGCATTTTCATTTTATAATACATTTCATATCAACAAGGGGTTTTATTAAAAAAAATATTAATTAATTACTTGGTATTCATTTTATGCACCTATAAGGGGTGGATACATCTTGAGGACCATGACATCAAACTATTCTAATTTAACATACAAGGATAATATAATTGGGTCATTAGGTTCGTAATCAAGTATTTGGAAATTTAAATTCATCATATATATATACCAGTGCATGAAACAATTTCCTACATAATAAATTGTGACTCATTACTGGAAAAATATACATTCCTCCTACCTCATGCTTAGGATGACACATAAGTCCAATTCCAGTGATTGATTTTGTCTTGTTCAAGATAAACTGACGAAAATGATGAATGAAGTTAAAATAGGATGAATTAACTTGTAAAAAATAGCATAGAAGATGGATAGGAAATTGAAGGAAAAAATGAATTGGATTAAATATATTACAGGTTATTATCCAATGAATTCAATGAAGGAAGAGACAGAGTTCTGATGAAAGAGAGACATTCAAGCCAAAAAGAGATGTGTGTGAGTGATCATACGAGGGTGTTTCGTACTGGTAAGAGGAGAATAAAATGAATGTTGTTTGAGATAGGGTTGGAGGTAAAATGGTAACATTCATCCCCTTTATTGTGGAACATAGTTTGGCTTCTTGGTTGGACAAACTGTACGGAAACCATGCGTTCAACACATCCTATGGAGGGAAATTGCAATGGCTGGCCGCATGGTTTGGCTAACCATGTGTAGCTCGTAAAAATGTATTATATCAATAATTTGAATAAATATAAATATTTATAATTCCTAGTTAAAATTACTATACAACTCTATGTGACACCCACAACCCTCCTCAATTGGGCACCTGGTTTCCATAGGTTGGTCGTACAGTATTTGAAAAACCGTAGACCCTTACAAGTCTGCCCAAACAAGTGTTTCTAGGGCCCGATGATCCTGAAACTCTATGGGATAAGTGTTACACCTATAAAGTACTCAAACACATCTAAAAACATATTTATGTGTTCAAAATTTTTAATTCTCGTTCAAAATTACAATTCAAATAACATCCCATCCACCAAATGGTAAAATTAAAATTCCCTTGAAAATTCTACCTTGTCCAAAGATACTAAAGAGTAAAATGAACAATGGAGGTGTATTTATTTCTTGATGTAGTGAATGGGGATATTGAAAGGAGAGACTATCAAAAAATAGATTAAATATTCAATGGTCTAAATGACACCAAACAGAGATTTCTACCAGTTGACATCAGACGAATGGTGTGTAGAGTTAATCAGATGAGCAGGTCATAAAAACAATCATATGGACATGTTTAAGATACTACCAAAAGACCAGGACAATATATATAATATAATAATACCAATTATAATACAAAAATAAGTGATTATAAGTATATTGTTTTATAAAAGTACACGAATAAATTCATTCTCATTATTTTGTATAAATATGATGAGGATGAATACAAATTTAAAAGAAGTTAAATTGTGAAGAAATTCTAATCTATGTAGTATGAAAAAATAAGTAATCATATTGGATAAAGATTGTAAATTTCTTATGATAATTTTTTATATCATTTATCTATCAGAGGAATACATGAACTATCAATTTTCTATAGTGGAATACAAGTAAAATAATATTCCATTCGTAATATCCACAAAATAATTATTTTCTGGTTGTTTGTTTGGTATTGTATTACATATATATCATGAAAATGTATTATCTAATCTAATTTTTCCTAAAAAATTATATGTAATTGTTTTACCATGGTTGGTATTTCCTTATTGATGAGTTTATTCTCACTAATCAGATGAGAATTTTGATACTTATAAAATAAAATATAAATAGAAAAGATGACAAATTTACCCCCTCCAACATTCAAATGTACCATTGTTATTGATTTGTAATTTTAGGGTTCCAACCTATATTTATTCTTCTATATGATACATGAGGCATTTATAAATTGATTCACATGAATTAGTTGACGAATTTGAGTCTATGGCGTCATCAATTTAACTCCACCTTGTAACATTGAAAACATTATTACATTATTTCTTTTATTATTGCATCTTATTATATGTGGGGTGTTCCTTCTTAATGTAACCATTCTTTTTTACATTCATATCATGAATGTTCATGTTTTACATTTTGATTTTCCTTCATGGATTGGTTGTAAATTTTATTCTTTTGGAATAAATTGTTCATGTTCATAGAGAGTTGAGAAAGTCTTCCAGTTCTCCTATAGACGAATCATGCATAGTAAATTTGAAGGAAATTGATTTTTTAAATATTTTATTTCATCATAGTATATTCTCACGATATTATAATTTTTTTCATATAGATTTAATTTCATTGATAGGTTTCATTACAAGTAAAAATGAATTTCAATGAACAATAATATATTATAAAAAATATTATTATAACCAAGCCTTTTGATTTGTATGTATGAATTAGAATATCCGGTTTTTATAAATAATGTGAAATTGTTAGATATGGATAAAATATATAGTTAAATAATTACATAACTTTACTTTCTGTATTTATATTCTACAAAAATTATTTTTTTTCTCAAAAAATAATTTTTATTTATTTTTGAAAAAAAAAATATTTTTTAACACTTTTGAAAAATTTATTTCAAAGAAATAAAAAAAAATAGAATTAAAATTTCAAAATTATATTAGAGTCATTTTTAATAATTTCCAATAAATATTAATATTTAAAAATATTTATTTTTATTAAAAGATAGTTTTTAATTAAAATAATTTCATTATTTCTATTTTATTTTAATTTTTTACAAAATTAAAATTAATTCAGTTATAATATAATTAATACA
This sequence comes from Viscum album, assembly GCA_963277665.1. Taxonomy (NCBI): domain Eukaryota; kingdom Viridiplantae; phylum Streptophyta; class Magnoliopsida; order Santalales; family Viscaceae; genus Viscum; species Viscum album. The sequence goes on along the minus strand of OY728137.1, from coordinate 1,698,227,054 downwards.
ATTTATGTCATTTGAATTATTTTTCTAGAAATGATTTATATAATTACTTTTTATATTAAGAAAATGTTTTCATTTGAAAATGAATTTTCTCAATCTTATTGGTTTTATTTTAAAATAAAATTTCCCAATTATGTGAATTGAATTTTTTAAAATATATTAAAAATATGGAATCATAATATATTATTTTAGGTAATATGGTAAACTTAATTATGGGTCTAAATTATTAGTAAAAATAATAAAAATTATTTATTGTGGTTAATGCTAAAATTGGGATTTGCGCTTAACATTCACAAGTTTTAATATGAATTTTAAACACATAAATAAATTTTATTTTATAAATTTTATTTAATATTTATAAATATTCAGTATAAATAATATAAAAAGGATCAATTTTTCAAACTCATGTATAAATTACCTATGTAAAAAAACTATTTATTGTGGTGAAAACTAAAATGGTAAAAGTATGTAAACATAGTGGATAAGGAAATAACATGTTTAAGATATGTTTATTTTTGTGTGTTGGAGTTTTTTATCGACCATATCATACCTAAAATCCTTTACATATCAATTTTTTAGGCACATGGCCTACGAGTGACTTCTGATTATTGAATAGTTTTGGCTGTTTAAAAAAAAATAACACTTCTCCCCAATTATAAAAGGGAACCTTCTACCCTAACATATTCAAAATTAATAATCCATTTATTGTGACTTATGGATATCAAAAATATCTATCCCTAATCATCATATATTTTTTTAGATATTTTTTTCATTCAATAAAACCAACCCTAGCATCCAGAATAAGAGACCAGAATGATTTTTTTCTATCAAAAGTTATTTATATCCACTAAAACCTTTATTTCTTACTTCTTCTTTTACCACATTCATATATTCATTGATAAATAAAATATAATAACACTAATATATAACATATACTAATATGTTATTATGTTTTTGGAATAACCTATATATGCCTCCCTCAAACATGTGTAGGACAAAATATTGAATCACAAATCGAGATAATATGTTTTCCATCTCTACCACAACTAGGATGATATAATTATGTATTTAATATGTATATATATATATATACTATTTATTAAATAATTATATTTATTTGTTAATAATATAAAATATATCTTCTAACCATCAAATACTATGAAAAAAGATATTGTTGCTTGCGTGTATGTGTAGACTACCACCTGTAAAAACCGATGTGACTTGTATTCCATTTTATTTGGGAATTATTTATAATAATGATGTATTTTATAAAAATATATTATATATATCGTAAAATTATTATTTATTAGTGGTGTACTATTATTTATCTTTCATTTTTTCTATCTTTGAGCCTTCATACATACGTACGACCTATCATCTCCATAAACAGTGTAATTCATTTTATATCTCCAACACTTATGAATTATTATAAATTCAGATATAATTAATATATATTATATTTATATCATTATTAATATTATTGATATTATACAATCATGATAAATATAAAGGGACCTAAGAATACAGAACCAAAACATATATGAAAAAAGAAACATTTATCACCCAAAATAATGATTTCAATATAGAATCATTAATAAATGGGTGGTAAAAAGATTATAAGAAAATGTTATAAGTTAAAAAAAATATTATCATGGTTCCTTAATATGTTTATAATAAACATATATTTATTTTATTTTTGTTTCAAAAAGATACAATGAAATTCAATTCTTGAGGTAAGGTTTTACCATCTCAAATTTTCTTCTTTGGGAAATATGTTATACTATAAAAATATATTCATTTATGAATAGTATTTAATACCATTATACATGTTAAATCATGGTTTTATATTAATGATATTTAATGTTACATTTTATCATTTTCTTTCATGGGGCTTAGGATTCATGTGTTACCAAATCATTAATAGATTTGTATCTCACATTTACTACTATGAGACACATTCCATATTCACTATTTTTTTATATTCTGTGGTATATATAATTACAAAGAATGTATTTTATGATTATTAACATGATAATTAATGGGATATTAAAATCCATATATGTTTTTTCATTAATGAGGAATTCAATTTAAAATTCCCCAATGTGGTAAGGGTTTTTCTGTAATAATCTCATCATATATTAGGATTGTTATTTATTATGTATCAAATGATGAATTATTGTGATATATAAATAACATGTACCACTTTATTTTTAATATCCTATGTTTAATTATTAAAATTACATTTTTTCCATTCATTTTACACTTTTTATTCTTCAATAGACAAGAACAAATTTGTTTATAAAAATCAACATTATTTGACACTTCAATCGAATGTCCTTCTTCATCTATATCTATGATTTCAAAAAATGGTTTCAAGAATGAATTCAAAGTATAAAATTATTATTTAATGTCACTTTTAATAATGTTTTAATTTAAATAAAATGTTTTAAAATTAATCCTCTTTCCATTTCCCAGTTTATGTACTTTTGGATTTCTACCAAAAATGTGAAAGGAATATTTAAACATTAATCAATGAATTAAAATTTACACCATCATTATCACTAAATTATTTGATTATTCCTCTAAAATATTCCATGGTTGTTTTCAAAAAAAATTCATTACTATTCTGGAAATATTTAGAATTTTTATTAGTGATTTCAAATTGAAAAATGTATTTTTCATAAGAGATTCTCCATGTGATAGAATATGATTCCCACAGAAACCTATCAAAGTGGGTTTTATAGAATTACAAAAAATATTAGTTCAGATGGGTGGAATAAAAATTATATATCCCTCCAATTAATTGGGTAATGATAGAAATATCATGAGATAAACTGGAATGGAATGTTTAGTGAACCTATTTCAGTAAGGGACTTTATCCACTATGATTGTCTTCAGAGTAAACCATGACTACTATGGTAGTTTTGGGGGTGATCCAATTCAATGATGATGCTCTTGGAAATAAGACATAAATACTAAAAAAACATTTTCTATTATTATGTGTGTTCCAAAAATATATGTATAATGATTTTTTATGATCTAATAGATATTGTCCATTTATTCCATTGTGATTCATGTATTTTAAACTTCTAACCAATATTCTATGACTCAATAGTATGATTTAGTGTTACTGTTATGATCTTCTTTGTTTTGGGTTTCCATTCTAGACAACTTACATTCTGTTGTACATTCACTAAGCTTTGTTTCAGTGGTACTTTTCCCCCTTTCAGTGTGTTTGGATGTGTTTCGGCACATGCCTATGTGGAGATACTTAGGAAAATTCCTCCCACCTTCAGTTTGATGAATTCATCGCTAGTCTCCATCACGTGGTCTTTTGGAGGTGGGATTGGGGTAGTCACATCACAAGCCTCGAGGGATGGGTCATGAGAATGTGGTATTAGAGGGCAGTAGACCCTAAAACAACGACCATGAGTCTGTTGTTTTATTTTGTGGAAATGGTGTTATGTGTTTCAAGTTTTCCATTTAAATTCAGGGAGTCCAATTTCGGTGTGGCGACCAACGTCTCCATACACTAGGACCTGGAATTCTATTTTTGGTTCAATAACTGAAAACCCTGGTTTTCTAAGTGTCTCTGTTTTTGAATAATATTCATAACACTAGGTATAACCTTCAAACCGCGGTACATCCAGACCTACCATTGGATGCCTCCACAGGGAAGACTAGTCAGGATCCTGATACAGGGTCAAAAGGATAGCATGCCTAGCGATGAGGCTTCTATTCGGGGACTAGTTCTAATGATGTCCCAACCAGGTTGGGCACTTGTGATACCACCACCCAATGGTCAACATCTAATATCTTCGGTTCTGGTAGAGGATGTTCATAGGTTCAGTCCCTTAAAATATTTTCAGATATAGAGGTTCCCAAGGTTCTGGGGAGATATGGATCCTCAAGTCGCTGAGGACAGGCTGGAGGATGTGACTCGGGTCTTCCGCTTAGTGAGGACCCTACCTAACAAGATGGATATCATGGTAGTGAGCCTCTTACGGGGCTCATTTATAATGTGGTGTTGTTAGACCATCCATACCCACAATGAGGTAACCCTAACATGGTTAGACTTCTAGAGGAATTTATGTGAGGTTTTTTCCCCATGTCCTTGCACTCTGTGCCCATTAAGGAGCATCTTCACCTACAGAACTATAACATGATGGTGGTTGAGTACTTGTAATGGTTCACAGATCTTTCCTGCTACTCCAAAGATATGGTTTGAGACCATTTCATTAGGGCTCGATCCTTGGATAACTGTCCCAGGAAGAAGATCATGGCTTCGATGGTGTCTCTCAACATCCATTCCAAGGATAAGGTGATGGAATGATCCCTTGTAATGGAGAGATTTTTGGTTGATCAGGAACCCACTTCAATATCACCGTATAGACCCTAGGATATGGAGTATTCAGAATGGATTTGAAAATAGAATCGAGGGATCAAGTGGGACTGGACTTTCAGAGGATGACCCCTGGGTTAATGATCAATAGTGCGAGTCTCCCAGGCTAGAGGGAGTCAGCATGGGGCCATGCTTTTCTATTCATGTTGAGGAAATGGACACATGGCACATGACTACAAGAACCTCCATTAAAATGACGAAAATACAGTCTAGAGGCCCCCATGAAAGTTGTGGTGGTTTGATAGAGGAGTTCTGAAGGACAACGAACGTGGCAGGGGAGCAGGCCAATCGGCTGGTGGTGGGTGATAGTTTTTTGTCTTACAACCACCCCCTAGGAGGTCCAACCTAAATAAAGGGAGATGTCATAGAGGGGATAATTTAGTTTCATTCAGTAGAGGTATATGACCATGAGGCTTTAGAGATGTACAATGGTATAATATGTGTCTTCTATACCCTAGTTATAATACTTATCGACACATTTTCTAGTTCTTCATTTCATTACAGAACTCTCGTTTGGAGCATAACGATTATGGTAGAGTTGTTGGCTGAATCCATATGGATTGAAAATCCTATCAGAGGGGTTCAATGATTACTCACAGGTTTTGGTATTATGAACATACTCCAGGAGAACAGAGCATCAGTTGAGATATCCTTTTTGCAGCGTCGATTCCTTACAATGTCATCATGGGTATAGACTAGTTATCCACAATCTAGGCTCATATCGACAGTGTTAAGAATACAGTTCGGTGTGTCCATGGATATGGGACCAAGTTTTTCTTCAACTATGAGAAGGAAACTGTTTATGTTCAGAACATACTCTCTCAGAGGAGGGTGTAGTCGATCACTCACCAGTTGGCTAGCCTCGCCCTGAGTTTATTGGAGGAGAGGATTCCAAGCTTCTCTTTAGTAGTAGATGAGTACGAGGATGTTTTTTCAGAAGTGGTTCTAGGGATACCATGTTATTGAGAGGTATACTTATATATATACCTGTATCATTGGATGGAACCTATATCCACACCGGTATATTGAATGGCACTCGCAAGATTTGCGAGCTGAGGGTATAGCTCGAGGACATGAAGAAGAAGGCGTTTATAAGGCCAAATATTTCACCATGGGTAGCCCCAGTCCTTTTTTCCCAAAAGTAAGATGAGATTTTGAGGTTGCATGTGGTCTTCCAACACCTGAACTAGACTATTGTAAAGAACAAGTACCCACTTCCAAGAATTCATGACCACTTCGAATAACTGAAAAGAGTGATGTTTTTCACAATGGTAGACAAAATATGATTCCATAAACACCTCTTTGTATGAGACTTGGATGTACCAAAGATAGCCTTCATGTGCCGGTATGGCCAATATGCATTAATGGTGATGCCTTTCACCATGAACAATGCCTTAGTCATGTTCACAGGCCTCAAGAATAGGATTATCATTCCATACCTTGACTAGTTCTTCATAGTCATGATCGATGACATCTTGGTGTAATCAATGTCGGAGGAGGATCACGATGTCAAACATTGAATAGTCCTGGATACAGTCCAAGAGCACCAACATTATTGAATTCTAAGGAATTGTCTCTTTTGGATTCTGGAGGTTGATTTCATAAGACATGTCATCTGAGAGGATGGAGTAGCAGTAGATTCAGTGAAGATAGAGGTGGTGCCTTCTTGGGAGCCCGCAAAAAGCGTGATTCAGGATTCATGCTTTTGGGGATGGCTAGTTACTGTCATAGGTCTGTTCAAGAATTTTCTTGGGTAGAACTACCCTTATCGTCATTATCATGGATGGGAAATCCTTTCATGTGGAAGGAGAAATATCATCATAGTTTCTAGAAGCTGAGTTAGAGACTGACTAGTGCCCCCATCGTGAGAATACCAGAGGAGGGGGTTGGTTGTGTATTTTACTACGACAAATCATTGTTTGTGCTCGATTGTGTCTTGATTCAGGAGTGAGTGGTGATCGCATATTGCTCACATATGATGAGGCAACATGTGTAAAACTATGTGACACATAACATAGAGTTAGATTTAGTGGTTTCTTCCTTATAGAAGTTATGACACTACTTAACGGGTGAGTGGTTCACAATTTTTATTCACCACAAGAGTCTCAGATATAACTTATAAGAAAATGACAAGAATATAAGGCTGGGGTGTTGGTTAGAGTCATCTATGATTTTGATTTTGAGATAGTCTATACTCATTGAAAGGGGAATGTGGTGGTAGATGTGCTCAGACGGAGGACTGGGTTGAAGCTGCTGGGTGAGGCGACAGATTTGTTATCCACGATGCAGATATGATTCATATATTATTGTAAAGATTCATAACTCTCGTAGATGATTGTTATTTCCCCACTCTTACAATGAGTTAGGTAGGCAGAATTGGTGGATGTTGCCTGCGAGGCCTGACATGAATAAATTTCCTCAGAATGGTTTCCTTATGGATTTTAGATTGGTCGGCATCATGTCATCCTTTTTAGAGGGAACACCTTAGTACAATGGTGTTATTAAAGGAGGTGTTTAGGTAGTCTCATACATCTCCATTACAAGTACATCCTGGAATGGTATGAAATAACAGGTCCTTTGGTATCAGTACTGGTGTCTAGTGATGAAAAATGAATTGGCTAAGTTCATTTCATGATGCCTCATTTTTCAGCAAGTGAAGGTTGGGCACAACGTTCTAGTAGGATTGAATCATCCACTTGAGGTACTGGAGTGGAAATCAGAAGATATACTGATGGACTTCATGAAGGGGTTACTACATATTTCTAGAGGTCCTGATTCAATCTAGGTGATCATTGACCAACTCACTAAGGTGGCTTAGTTTTTACCCATCTAGGAGAAGGTATTGGTATAGGGATTGGGATTCCTCTACATCCAAGAGATAGTGCACCTCCATGGAGTGAATTCGATGATAATATTGGATCATGACACTCTCTATAAATCCTAGTTGTGAAAGGGATTTAAAGTGGCATTCGGGACACAGCTGAGCTTGTTATCAACTTTTCATTTCCAGACTAATTGTTAGGCAGAGTGGACCATACATTCCTTGGAGTACGTGCTCCATTATTAAATCCTTATCATTGGTCGTAGTTTGGAGGACAACGTTCCACTGATGGTGCTTTCATACATCAATAGATATCACACCACCATTGGCATGGTAGCATTTGAGGACTTATATGAGAGGACTTACAGGTCACCAATATGATGGACATACCCAGGGAAGTCAGCACACATGGGTTGAGAGTGGGTACGAGATACCACCGAGAAGTAGAAACTCATCCAGGAGAAGATAAGGACTACACATAGATGGAATATGTATTATACCGACCAGATATGGAGACCCTATGAGTTTGAGGGGGTGATCAGGTGTTATTTCGGGTCACACTCCAATTGGTATTTAGATATTTGGATGGGGAGACAAGTTTTCTAAAAGGTTCATCGAATCTCTATATTTTCTTTAGTATATTTGGCGAGGTGGCGTACCTCCTTTCTTTTCCCCCACAGATGCACTAGGTGCATGATGTTTTCCAAGTGTCGCAGCAGAAGTGGTACATGCATGATCCATCACATGTCATAGATTGGGAAGAGATGGACATTGATGATGGGGTTATATTTGTGGAGGTATCTTGGAGGTGGATGATCAGTTGGATCAGGTCCTAAAAGGGTGTTTGATTCGTCTAGTGCACGTCCTATGGAAGCATTGAAACTTCTAAGAGAGTACATGGGTGCGGAAGGCTCTTCTGTCTCACCACACCCATTGTCTTATTTAGTTGTTATTTTGGATTTTAGGAATGTAAATACCTAAGGTGGGTAGAATGTAACATCTCATATCTTCTGTGTATTTTTTTTATTTATATAGAATATTTTTCAAGACCATGAAATTCGATGGGACATGATCTTGAGGCCCAATGAGATTGAAATCTCGTTTTGATAATTTTTTAAGGTACCTTTAGTAAATGTGTGACTGGTATTTTCTATATTTTTAACATATACTTAGAATAAAAATAGAAGGGAATAATTTTATTCAAAATTTTGACATTTTTCTTATAAATGATGTTACTTTGGCCGAGAAGGTCCATGAAGAAAAGTTATTTTTCATAATTCTCGAGAATAAGTAATAACAAAATTTAAAAGAATTATTTTATTTTCTTTCTCGCAGTTGAGTGTAAGATGGAGACGCTGAAGGGAAGTGACAGGGATGTGAAAATGCATATTATTGAGGCTCATTAATGGCTCATTAACTCAAAATGTGATAAAACTTTAACAATGTGTAACATCGACAATGTTTCTTAAATAAAACAGCATAACAACACGATGTCGCATCATAATGGAAATTTTGCGACATACTCCTATTTCTAGTTTTACGCCTTAGGAAAATAAGTATTTAAAATTTGGAAGATTCTCTTGAGAACCACTAACAGACATCCACCCTAATGCAAGACTACAAACACCAGAAGAACATCATAATCATTGATTCCTTTCGATGATCAGAGTTAGGAAGTGAGGTCAACATCCTAATCCCTCGTTAACTAATGTCATGACATCAGATGTCATAAGAGGTAGGGTTTTTTTATTTTATTTCATTTTCCATCCATATCTAACAATTCTGAACACAGATCAACCCACGAATATGGCGATCCATGATTCGTGCGTTATGCAGAAGGGTGATTTATTCATAGGGTTATCTTATTTGGGGCCCGAATCATGGCATGAGACGATTTAATAGAAAACTCACTGAACATCCCCCATCTTTAAACCTATAATGTAGAGGCCCGAGGCCAACACGAACAAGGCCTGAGAACCTCCACATGTGCGTCCAAGGAGGCAATTACCTTGAAATGATGGTAAGGATGGTTTGGGATCCTCATGGTGATGAGGGTTCTCCCCAAGGGACACAAAATAGACAACTCGGATAATGGACCCACATAACATGTCTGGTGGTCTACTAAGCTCCCTACTAGTGCACTAGTGTTGGAGGATGGCCTCGCTGGCTACATAGAGGAGGCATTCCATACTGGCAAGCTACTTCTAAAGGGAAGACATAGCTCATCATCCATGGCGGTGAGTTGGATGTTGTAGTGCCAGACGAGGTGCATCCTAGAGTGACGACAATCATCCAGGCTGTCTAGATGGCTGGCGAATCCGCGGTCCATCGAACATAGATGGTGGAGGGGCCTCGTGCCCTTGGGTCTAGAGGAACATGATGTGGATTCCAAGTAGCGTCCCGAATCAATAGTACCATAGGAGAACCCTACAGACGGTCCCCAGCTAGAGGGTCGTTCCCCCATCAGGTCGGGTCAGACAAAAACCAATTCGTTGGAACCCACCTTGTGGGCCGGACCCATCCCACCTTGGGCCCGGCCGCACTAGACCAAGACATCGGGCTAAACCCTCGGGCAACCGTGTCTTGTTTAGTGATGCATAATGATCCTGGCCCACTGGCCTGGATGGTCCAGACTGAACTCAACCCTCACCAGGTCTGGTCGAGTCCGTCTTAATGAACCTGGGTATGTGGGACCTCCAGGATGGGTATGTTGGGTCACTCTGACTGAGTCGAACTGGGCCCCGTAACAATTGGTTCCCTAGTTATTAAAACACATGTATCAAGAAAATTGTACATCTGATTGATGATCTATTTATGGAATTGGGACCCCCTCGATGAGTCGAATATTTTTCTATGCAATATTGTGACTTTAATGGAAGTTGAGCTGCAATGAAGGGCTAGAGGAGGGGTATGTCCAAGTAAACTATGTACAGAACCCTGCAACTGGTTGAGACATGAAGAATACTATCTTTTGGCCATGTGGGACACACCACAATATGGACATGGCAGGACCATGTTTGGAAGAACCTCGGTGTGAATTGTTTGGACCATGGTACGTAATGAAGAGGATTACATCAGTAGTCCATGACTAGTGGGGCGAGCTTCTCTATGAATTTTTATCCACATGGTACGCAATGAGGAGGAGTATATATGTAGTCCAATGTTAGATATAATCACATAATCGTGACTTGGAAAACCTATTATTCTTGTTAGATGATGAGTTCTATAGTATATGTGGTGTTCAACGAATTGACTGATAATGCTACTGTTACTACCCAAGAATATACCTCGTGTGATAATTCTTGTGTTTCATGATTTAATTTTAAGAATTTCTATGTGTTATTTCCTTTTTTGGGGGGTTCCTACTGAGTACTGTGTTACTCACCCCTATATGGGATTCACCTGGACATGTTGTGTCTAGTGCTGATGAATGAAATTTTGATAGGGGTGCGCAGAGAGACATGACTGATAGATGCTTTGATCAATGACATGGTGGCCTAGGAACAGGCAGGGCCCCATAGGACCAGGAAGATATGACATACTAATTTGTCTTCTAGTATCTTCACTGCCCTCATGATTAGGTGGGGTTTTCTGTGGATGGACATCTCAGTTTTCTATTTGTACTTTTATATTTTATTTCTTTGTTGGGTTTTTATTCTTACCTACATACTCCTAGTTGTAAATGCACTCATCCTTGTTTTACTGGTGCGTGTTTCCCCCTTTCAGTGTGTTGGGATGTTATTGGGTGTGTGCCTATGTACAAGTACTCAGGATATTGCCTCCAACTTGTAGGTTGTCGCCTTTGGAACAATTCACCAGCCCTTGGACATCGAGTGGTGGGATTGGGGTTGTCACGACATGGGCCCTAGGGTACAGGTCGTGACACCTATGGTGGTGGTCCCCGAGCCACTAATGATAATTCTAATGTTCCACATAAGGATCCTTCTTCAGATCATTCACAAGGTGCAAATTCTCAGTTTTGATATAGTTTCTATTACTTAATGTACACTATAGACGGTTCTACCCAACATTCATTTACTATGGTAGAGTTGGCTTGGGAGTTCCCACAGTTGAATCCACCCAACATCTTGGGGGATGGTACACCTCTAGCTACTGAGTCATGGCTACAATCCATACTATATATCATCATGCATATTGAGATTCCTCCAGAGAATAGGATCAATCTTTCATCCTATATGCTTCATGACTACAACCAGAGTTGGTGGGGTGTCATCACTTAGGCTAGATGACAATAGGATATGGTATAGGATGTTTTCCAGATATCATTTTTTGACTTCTTCTTTCCCTAGATGTTATGAGAAAATTATTCCTTGGATTTCATAAAACTATAGCAAGGTTTCATATCAGTGATGGAATACTCAACACGCTTCACTGAATGGTAGTGTTTCACATTGAACTCGATTGAGGATGAGCTGAATACTGTGAGAATGTATGTGCATGGCATATCTTATACAATGTAATCACAGGTGAATGCCTTTAGAATGACTACCAGTTTTGAGATAGTAAACTGGTACCTCCTCACTGAAAAGAATCTAAGAGAATCTAACAATGTGAGATAGGATATTTAAACATTCAAGAATAGTGGTGATTTATCAATCAGAAAGAAGTGGAATTTTAGGGTTACATGTAGGGTAATTACCTTCTTAGTAGAATTCACTAATAGGTATGTTGTTTGTCACTAGTGTGGTAGGTCAGGCCTTAAAATCCAACATTTTACAAGGAACCTAATTGATTAATGTGATTTTTGTAAGATAAGTCACATTCAATTCTTTTTTAATTTCATTCCACCTGTTTCTAGTGAAAGAGTTTAAATACCTACACCACTTTCTAGTAGGGTATTGTTACTCCACATAAGGATGACATCTTTTCAACAAAAAGATGATCATGGTGGTGGTGATCATCAAGGTACTCATGCCTCAAAGATTCACCATCAGCAAAGTGGACCTCCTCAAGCTTGTCTGGAAACATCTCTAGGTCATGAGTCATACCTTATATATGTAGTGAAACATACACTAGAGTAATAGAGTCTAGGGAATTTTACTAAATGAGGTATGTTTATGGTATCATCAACTCTTGTTTCTTCCCTTTTTGATATAGGCTAGTCACACTCTTTTTTATCTATTTAAACTATGGGATTTTTGGGCATAGAAATACAGTACTCCAGTGGAAGGATGACTATTGACACACTGTAATAGATTAGAATAAAGAATATATTATCATATAAGGACTTCCACCTTGAGATAGGTAGATTCATATTTCATTGAATTTTCATCATCCATGATATCACTAGATTCAATGTCATTTTTGTTATAGACTGGTTAGTGCATTATTGTACCAACAAGGATTTATATCACTAGTGGTTGTCATTCACATCAACTCAGGGAGTCATATATATTCATACGGTTTAATGGGATGTTAGATAATGTAGATCTAGGTCTAACAACATTGGAAAATGTTTGGTGATAGACAAGATAGAGAGTCTATTTATGAGTGATAAAGGAATGAATATTATGGAATTACCTATTGTTGAAGATAATTTTGTAGAAATATTACCTAATGAATTCTATATATTACATCAAGAGAGATAATTGGATTTCACCATTGAGCTATTTCAAACTGTGGTACCAATTTACATTCCACCCTATTGGATGAAACCTATAAAGCTCCATGAAATCAAGAAGAACAATGCAGATCAAGAGGAAAATGTTTTATCTGATACCTCACATCTTCATGGGGTTCACTAATCCTCTTCTCTAAGAAATTGGATGAAAATATTAGATTGTATATAGATTGTAGATGGTTGGACAATCATATTGTAAATAACGATTATCCATTACCTCATACAGATGACCTCTTTGACCTCCTCTAAAGAGAAACAATATTCTTAATGATCGATCTGCATTAGAGTGATTATCATGTGTTTTTTATTCAATCATACATGCGACAGACAATATTTCGGATTAGGTATGACTTGTACGATTATTTAGTTATGTCATTTGACTACACGAGTGCGCTGATAGTCATTATTGATCTTCTGAATTAGTTTTTTCCTCCCATGATAGTAATCATTCATATTATTATTAATTGTAGGAATATATGTGTATTATTGCACCCAAAAATACTCCAACCATCTTGAGATCATTCTGAATACACTTAGAGAGAACCAACATTAAGTGCTGCTAAAAACATTCAACTTTTGGACATGTAAGGTTCACTTCTTATGCAAATAATTTCATAGTTATATATTTCATGAACCATATATTGTGAGAACTATGTTTTCTTATTATAATCCCAATAATTTATTTTATATATAATGTCTCTTGGGGATGAAAGGATGCTACATGTAAATCATCATTTATTTTTCACACTTAAAATCTCCTCTTACATTCCTAAAAAAGAAAGACGTTATGTTCATCAAGTATGATGCTTCTGAGACATATTTTCATTAGTGGAATTAATGAATGAATTCAATTCTCATGTTGAACAAATATGAAGATAGATTGTTGTTTTGTGATTCATCATGAATGGGCCTATCAGCAGTTCTGATGCAATGATATTGAGTTGTGGAATATGGGTCTCACCTAATAAGATCTCATGATTTTAACTACACTACATATGGCACAGATATAGAAGTTGTGGTTCATGAACATTGATGTTGCAGGAATTATAGTTAGGTGGTGTGATTTTTTTACATATATCATAAAATTCCCAAATATATATCCGTATAGGAATAATTAAATATGAGGTAGCACATGTGGGTTAAATACCATGGGATTTTTGACAAGAAGATTGCTTATACAACAGAGAAGTGTAATTTTTTGGTTGATTTATTGATATAGAGGACTAAGATACGGGACATCCAAGAGGATAGTAGCGAATGACAGATAATGGGGTTATTTTTTGAGATGCACCAGGAGGTTTAAAAGCATCTTGGGTAGATTTTTTTAGCAGATTAAGTGGTGAAATCCTCTCTTCTAGAGTGGGTGTAGTTGATACATCTATTAGATCCCTAGGTCCTAATTCAAAGGGATAGTGACTAAGGTGAGATCCTACCTCCGAGTTGGTCTGTTGATGGGAACGAGTTCCAACTCTATTGTTACCATATATTGGTTTATTCATATATTCATGAAGAGTTGATATTGTAATCTCATGCCTCTATTTCGGATGTTCATCCTGGGATTGATAATATACATTGAGATGTTTTATATCAGTATTGGTGTCAAGGTATGAATAGTTAGATTACAGGTTTTGTCACTCGATGCTCCACATGTCAAGAGGTGAAAGTATAGCTCCAATGACATATTGTATTCTACATCTCCTCTCCATTATCGAAGGGAATTGGAATGAGGTCACAATAGATTTTGTGATGGGATTTCCTTGATCCCCTTGAATTATTGATGTAGTATGGGTTATCATTGATAGGTTAACCAAGGATTCACACTTCCTAATGATCAATTAGTCTATTTCATTCAATTTTATTGGGACTCTATACATTTTGGTTGATAATGTGCCTCCATGGAATTTCACATTCTATCGCACTGGATCAAGAAGATCATTTTATATCATGGTTTTTGAAAAGTATGTAGAAGGAACATTGTTCACATGTTCTCTTGAGTAAATCCTACCACCATGAGATTTATGGGTATTCTATGAAGATGATACATGTGTTATATGTTATTCTACAAGAATGTATCCTTGATTTTTATGATTCATGGGAAAATAAATTACCTCTAGTAGATTGTTTTAAAATCCAAGGTTTTCAATAAATGATTCAGATTTATCTGTAAGAGGAATTTTATGGAAGGGTATGTTGTTATCCTCTATGTTGTTTAGAGGATGGGGTAGGGTTATTGGGTCCTCATCATTTTCCTGAGTCCACAGATAATGTTCAGATGATTCATAAGTTAATGGGAATAGCATAGTCTAGGAATTTTTTTACTAATGATCATCATTGGACTCTAGAATTTGCAGTGGGATGACATATCTTCCTATGTGTATCACTTATAATATATAAAAGATTATTTATAAGACAATACAATTTACAACTGTGATATTTTGAGCCTTTCAAGATAGTCAAGAGATTTAGGTCGATAGCCTTTCAGTTGTATTTGTACCATGGGTATCACTCCATGAATAACTTCTTACATGTATTTTAGTTTGACGGTACCATGATGACCCATCAAATTATTTTTTGCATTGAGTATAATGATATTGAGTATGATGTATCCAATTAAGAGCATCCAATATATAACATTGATTAGAGCATGATGTCTTTTTGAGGAATATTTGTTCCCCTGGTCAAGGTGTTGTGGAAGAATAGATGCATACAAGATGAGACCTAGTGGTGGGAGGATAATGTATGTGATCATTGGATGCAAAATTTATCAGATGATATGTCACCACCCTCAGAAGAGATACAGTGAATGATCTATCTTATAGAGGGTATATTTTAATGAGCTAACATCTATCCAAGGTACAGAACATTGTTTTTAGTCTAAAATTGTTTTGTATATCCCTTATAATATCTCATAATGGAAACATATAGTTTTAAAAAGGTGTCTATTGATTTTTTAGAGCTCATATTCCCAATTTTTTTAAAATAATACTATGCCACACATTTTGAAGAAACCATGAAGCATAGCCCACATTGTTTCTCTAATCAGGCGTTGTCTGAGAATATGGAGAAGGGCCTTGAAAGGATTCAATAATACCATTAAAGGAGGCCAATAAAAATTTAAAACATGTATAAGACAAGTTACATGGGGTTTTTTCATGGGTTGTTCATGGTTAGACAAACTACATGTTTAGATCATGGAGTGTCCTCATTAGACAGTTCCGTACCACATTGTTAGTGCATGGTTTAGCCAACCGTGAGGCAGAACCGTCGTCCCTTTTCTATGGTGGTGAATTAATTTTTTCCCTTAAAATTTGTAATATCTCACCTCTATTTATTCTTCTCATTTCCAGAGGTGAAGCTCTTTTCCTCCTACTATGATCTATCCATCTCCATGATCTTGGGATTTCAATTCCTCCTCTCTCTTAACTCCAAATCCCTCACTATCAGATGAATTGTAAATTTTGATGTAAGATCCCCAACCCTATTACGTATGTTATATATTTCTATTCTCTTCAATTTATCTATTTTGGTTAATCATATTTTGACATGTTATCGATGTTTTGGGTTATTAATTTGATATATTCTATTATAGAATTATTCAGATGATGAATATAGATTAGTGGTCCTCAATGAACTTATGGTGGGTGGTGTATCTTTTTTCTACTAGTTAAATTCAACATATATCCTGGATCATTTTGTTGCGTACCAAAACCTTCATGAAACTCCTTAAATTTAAAAGTAAAAAAATTAAATTCCTCACCATTCGAAATATAACCATAGTTTGTGAAAAATCAAATGCTTATGTTGATTTCCTTAACTTAAACCAACTACATGGAGGTGTTAACTTTTAGGAGACTATTTTCCCTTAAACACAAATTATTTAACACCCCTTTGAAGTATGTTTACTTGTAATAAAATCCTTTAAATGAGATAAACTAAATGATATTCCATGTGTTTAGTCTCTTATGACTTACGCCATATGAATTATATTGGAACACCCTGAGAGGGGAGGGGTGAATTAAGGTATCAAATTTTTATTTTAAACTAACGAATATTTTTCCCAAATTTGTAGGATGTTGTTAAACATATATGATGAGATATTTTAATAAAAAAATAATCAATTGAAAAGTGAGGAAAAATAAATTTTACATGGATGAACACTAGAGGCTATGACAATGGAGTATCAACTAACTGGTTGTCGTTCATAAAAAGTTGAATTATCATCTCTAGTTATAGTGTAAGTATTTTTATCATCATCCTTATGTACTAGGAGAACTAACATTAAATGGATTTAGGGATAGCACACTATGTCCCTTAGATATATTCCATTGACCCCTATCACATACATAACTGATTTTAAAGTTATTTTTAATTTATTTTCCAATCATTCTTTGATTTTGGGTTTTCCAATGTTTTTATGGAGAATAGGCGAGTTTTCATGAATTGGGCCAAACTGTGAGTCCAATTCAAGATTTAAAAATAAATTTTGTTTCTTTTATAACATTTTCATTTTTCAATATTTTTCACACATTCCAACTCCTAAATGTCCTTCCATGATATATTAACACCACGTTTAATTTTGGATCCTTTATAATTCCATAATCATGGAGGATTTGGGTTTTTATTTGAGAATTGGGCCAACCCGAAAGCCCATTTTCCAGTTTAAAATTGTTTCTTTAATTATTTAATAACTTATTCATTATTATGAATTTTTTGGTGATTATACTTCCCTCTCGACCGAAAGAAGCCCAGGCGCACTCCCCTTCCTCCCCCCCTATTTGGAGCTCGTTTGCATCGCGATTTAGTTCATAAATTATTAGGGTTTCTAAAATCAGGAAGATTTGAGGAGGTAAGTTATTTCCATTATAACTCTCTCAATTATTACTCATTTCCCCCATTCCAGTTCTTACATGATCCCATAATCCTTGTTCGAACTTACCATGAATGGTTGGATGTTTTAATATTCATATTTTGGTGGATTTTGGGTGGTTTTATTCATGTTTGTTTTGAGTAAGTGTTTCTCTCTTAATTTTTTCATTCTCCTAAGGGTTTCCCCCCTTTCATTATGTTCTAAAATGTCTAGAAGTTAGGGTTTGATTGTAAGGTCTGATTTGGTATATTTTGGGTCAATTGTTGGTGGTTTAGGTTTGGATTTATATTCCTTGTGGTGCGGCAGTGGTGCAATTAAGGTTTCGCACCAAGATTTGATGGTTTCGACTCAAAAGGTAGGTGATTCCATGTGTAACCATTTTATGATGAGTTATCTTGCTTGATTTATTAATTTAGTATGTTTATAATCTATTTTGTGTGGTGTGAAAACTTTTTTTGATGAATTTGGTTAAAAATTTAATTTTTAGTTTTATTTTAGCTTGAAATTTGGCACTTTTCATGTGTGACTCTTGGTGTAATATTTGGGTTTAGTTAATAACATATGAAATTGATTTATTAGTCTTGAAAGGGGATTCCAATTCTGGTTTTTTAATTCTTTATTATCATGTGGGAATTGAAAAGTGGTTTTTGAATGATTTTATGGTGTATAATCGTGTTATACTTCTTGAAGGTGATTTATGAAAACATGTGTTTTTAATGTGTATCTTTGTGGTATTATTTGATGTATTTTTATAACACGTGGGGGTAGTTTAATAAATATTTTAGGGATGAAAATTATGTTTTGGATTGGTACTGGTATGATTTTGGATTTGAATGAGGGATTTGAAATGGGTTTAGTGTGCAAACAATGGTTATACCTCTTGGGGTTTTTTTAAAAAATTGAAAATGTTTTATTAGGTAAAACAAAGTTGGGAATGGGTGTATATGTACTGTTTGGGTGAGTGTGTTCACCTAATGTAGGTTTTTTAATGGTAAAGTGGTTATTTGAGAAGTCAAACATTTTTAGAATGTTTACAAATTGCCGAAATGTTTTACTAAATTGTGTTTTGTGTGCGAAACACGGGTGTGGGATGTTTCGTGTGATTTTATTGATAACATGAATTGTGAAGGTGAGAAGGATATTATGTGACATGTTTGTGGTCTGTTATGTGAGTTGAATATATTTTAATGGTTTTATAAATTCATTTCAAGGATTTTTGGAAGTTTTAAAGAAATGTGAAAAGTATTGTAGGCAATTTTGGTGTGAGTTTGATTTCAAAATGCATTTGAATGAAAAGTGGAATTTCTGAATTGTGTGATGTACATGGGGTTGGTTGGTTAATGTGTGATGTGGAAGTGATATTTTCATGTTAAAACTATACTTCTTGGATTGTTGAACTTGTTTGAGTACAAAGGGAAAACCTGGGTATCTAGGTGGGTGGACGTGTACTAGTATGCTAGTGATTCTTTGGGGTTTGGATTCAGTTTCACTTAGCAAGATTGACTCTTAAAACTCTAAAAAAAACTATGATGATGATGATTGGGGACTACTCGGTTATGGGTATGATTCCTACTAGTTTCTCATGCAAGAGAACCGATATTTTTTGTGGTTACACTCACCGAGATACGAGGTACCTGGGACACATAGCTAGCTAGTGCCTAGGGGTTATTTACTATTACATGTGCTCATTAGATCCGATGTAAATACCGTCAGTATACGGTATTGTTGGCTGGAAAATTCAGTAGCTTTGTTATTTATTTTAAAATTGTTTGTCCTTTAAAATTATCCCACATGAAACCTGTTTTCATTTATTATTACATCCTTTAGAAAATTGTAACTAGCATTTCTTATTTACAAAACATGCAGTGCTTTTTGTCATGAAATGTTTATCACCATAAATCTCTTAGAGTTAGTATCCTACTAGGATTTCGCTCAAACCCAAATTACACCTTTGGGTGTAAGTATACTTTCTTATTTTATGTCACATGTTCTGGTAGAGTTTTTATGCCATTGGTTTAGGTTTTTAGTTGTCCATCAGGATGTAGTGTTGTGGATATGGCTTGAGGGTGGTGCCTTTTTCCATGTGGAGGTTCTTGGGCTATCTTTTCATGGGGTTTTACCTTTGTAATGGTCTTCAATAATTGTTTAAAATTGTGTAATTCTGTTCTGAATTTTAGTAAATGATGTTCTGGTTTGAAAAATCCGGATTTGATTTCTTGGATTCATTTATTGTTTGAAGTATAAAAACATGGGTAAATCATTCCCAATTTTCAGTTTTTGATACACAGGAACTGGTGCCAGATCGTGGGGATCAGAGACGCCCTTCGACACTTGCCATGGGTCAGGTCAGGTGCCGGTTTCGGCGGCGACCATATTCGGTTCGTGACAACCCCCCCATTTCACACCGCGTTGGGAAGAATCTGAACTTATTTTATCAAAACAAAGTTCACTTTAATGGTTTGGAATTAAATTATGAATCCTAAACTATAGATATATTCTTTTTTGATGTTATATTTAATATTTATATTTATTTCACATTTTTGTGCATTGTTAGTTCACAAACTGTTCCTCTGCATATTAACCTCCTTCTTCGGTGAACCGTACAACACCGCATACTATGAGTGATTCCTTTGGGAACATATCTCAATCCTATAGGTATTGTGTTACTTCCACTATGTACTACATATCTCCATGTAATGTGAGGCATCATCAATTTATTGCCTCTGTAAACTACGGCTATGTGCTGCCTTCACATACTATGACCCCATATTGCCTTTGAAAACTGTGTCTACATACTACATCTTCACGTCATACAATCTACTCCTATATGATCAATCTTCCATGAACCTGGCTTCAACTTCCACATAATTTCCTCCATGATCAATTTTTTAACTCAACAAATTCCTTTTAGATTTTTAATTAACGTCTTTGTGGGTTTCACATCCCATGAACTTTTTCTAGAATTCACTGAATCCATCTCAAATTTTTAATATCAATTCCCTGACACAATGAAGGGATTATTCACTGTATATAAGAAAATAGACCTTCATAATCTTCTAAACCACGATATACCGAATATGCAACACAGAACTACCATTACCGCATATCGTGCATCTCACACGATCCATTTCTCTATGCAGTATGCATACCACAACTCATCCCATTAAGACAGATGAAATCTTCCACGAATCGAAATTCACCATTTTCCTCCAATATCAAGCCATCCAACGAACCATATCTTTCGTGAACCTCTCCAGATAATTTTTAAAAATGACCCGCCATCCTATGAACTGTCACACCTTTTTTGTACTACGAGCCTTCCGGAAAACACTAGTCTTCACCGTGAATCATTCTTGTAACATGGTTCACAGTCCGCCATTCTGTGAACCATATTTCATGATCTGAGAAATGATCCCTCTATCTGGATCAAAATTCATATCCATTTTCAAAATTCATCTTTTCCTAAGAAACAAATCTAGATTTGGAGTCCCCAATTTTTGGAAAACATTGGGGAACTGCATGACATTCAATAATGCATTTAGCAACAATCCAAAGACCACATTATTTCCTAAATCCTAAATCAATCCAATGTGGATTGAAAACAAACATGAACATACTTCATTTCTAGAAATTAAAAGCCTTGGATCCAATAATATACCCTTTTGGGATTGTAGTAACTGCAACAATAAATTCAATAATGCACCGACAATAACAAAATCATGAAACACAAGAAACAACTCAGCCAACAAAACTCTAAGTCTACGTGATAAATTATCATTGTAGAAAAAATAGGGTAAACCTGAATTATATTCTCATGTCTTTGAATTCTTAATATATATCTAGGTAATCTCAAATTTTTTCCTCATAACACTGAAATTTTTTTCATTCTAATTATCTCTAATTGTAACCAAATTAATTTATATTGTAACACAAATGTCATTCATTCCTCTCCTTTATCCATTTTCCATTATTCTATTTATTAGTATTGATTATTTTCATTCTCTGCAATTGTAAATAAACCTGAAGAATAAAATTTTGAACTGTAGAGATCAAAGAACACTCTCCATGGATCATATCATCGCAATAATCCCATAATAATTTGGTGAATATATTAAAATAATTTGCACAACCAGAGATAGGGGAACCCTCACAACCTTCTCATGGGCTGGGAGGTCGTTGACCACTAAGGATCAAGTAATTCTCCTCGAACACATGTGCTAATAATGGTGTGGCCAGTACGACAACCACTTCATCATCATTCCGAACATGATCCATTTTAACCATACATGGTTCAAAATTTTCCTTAATGAAATGATATATTATATCAATGCGATTCGTACGAGAATGTTAAAAATAATTATTCATAAGATCAATTTCACTATAGTTATCACAGTGAATCACCATTGCTTATTTCACCTCATCGCCAATATTAGTCATTTTTTATTTCATCTATAGTATTTGAGTGAATTCCTTTATAATAGAGATATACATAGCTTCAGTATTAGTAAGAAAAGTAATTTATTTTTTCTTACTCAACCAACACACACATTTCTTGCAAAAAAGAATCCTCCACCACTAATGTACCTTCTAACAACAACATCTACTTCATAGTCAGCATCATAAGATGATGATAGTTCACTATCTATTCATGCGGTAATTTATAACCCATAATTGTGACTTCTTTGAATATACCTTGTGATTATTTTCACTACTAAAATTTGTTCTCCTTTTGGATTACATTGAAACATGGACACTGATTTTTTTGAAAATACAATATCTAGATGTGTTGTGTTCAAGTACAATAATCTTCCAATGATTCTATTTAATAGTGTGGGATCTACAAAAGTTTCATCATCCTACATTCCAATTTTAGTTCCAACAACAATCAGAGTCGACATTGGTATGGATTCTTGCATATTGAATTTATTAAGCAACTCTCTTGCATAATTTTCATGAGAAATGAATTTTTAGTCTTTCCTATGAATAACATGATGCCCATAAAAGTATGTTAGTTCACCAATCATAGGCATTTCAAATTTACATTTCATGTTATGAGAAAATTCGATCACCGATCCATACCTGCTTCCACCAAATATAATATCATCCACATACATCTGTACAGTGAAATAATATATTTTATAATTATTGAAATATAAACTGTGATCCAATCAGCCTTTTTTAAATTCAATCTTATTTAGATAAAAAAATTGACAGGAATACCATGATTGTGGTGCCTGCATTAATCCATAGATTTACTTCTTTAATCTATAGACCTTCATTTCATCATTACCATGTAGAAAGCTCACTGGTTGTCCTATGTAGACTTCTTCTTCAAGAACACCATTTATGAAATATGTTTTGAAATCAATTTGAAACATTTTTTATCTTCTTTGAATTTCTCTGGAATGAAATAGTCTGATTGACTCTTGTCTAGCCACTAGAGATATTTCTTCTTCAACACCAACAACATCAATCTGTGAATATTCTTCACACACCATTCATGCCAATTTTCTAATCAAATTTCCATGACCATCATTTTATCTAAAAATCCACTTCATAACAATAAAATTGTAGTTTTTTAGGTCTCTTAAATAGATCCCATATTTTGTTATTATCTTTCACTTCCAACGCTCCATTCATGGATTTAATCCATGATTCTTCCATTACATCTTATCCAAATGAGAATGGTTAGACAACTAAAAATAATGATGACTGTGCATTATTACACATTCTCTAGGACTGTGAGGGAGATGTAAAATCCCCAATGATGTTGTATTGATCAATTTATGCTCTTCGATTTCTCCTCTGATATTAATATTGATTTACTCCATCCAGGGTTTCCTCTTCTTATAATTCATCTGAGTAAACATCCCAATGAAATTTCTGATAGTTTTCGATTCCTTCAGCAACCATTTCATTTGGATCTATTTCATGTCCACATTATTCCAAATATTATATCACATAAAATATCTAATTTATCAATGTATTTATGGTTTTATTTTGATATATATACCCATCAGTAATTTCCAAAATTATTTGAATGAATTTTTTAAAACATTTGTAGGATATTCTATTCATTGAATATCTGAGGAATATTCTTTCACCTACAAAATCACCCTACAATCATTTATTTCATTCATTGTTTAGGATAAAGAAATTACTTCTGAAAAATGATAATACATTAAATAGGAATTCCTTTTATTCCATAATTTTTATGGTTTCATGGTTTCTCCCATATAATTCCATATACAGTTTTGAATATAAACGATAACCTTAATAACCTCTTTCTGGTAATGGGTAGAGATACCACTCAAAATCAGCAATCATCTGGCCATAATGTCTACCTATGGATTCTGGCTCACAAAAAATTCATTTTGATACGGAGTTCTCATAGCAGCCAACTCATGTGGTATCCCACATTTGTACTAATAGTTTTCCAACTCAATGGTTTTATATTCATGATAATTTTCAGACTGGAGTACATCTATTATCCATCCAATATAATTCTCAGTCATTCGATGATATGTTTTCATTCGATCAAACACTTTTTGATTCCTATGTATAACCACCACACTAGGCATTCTACTACAATATCAATGAAAATAATGATTTTCCTTTCTCCATGAATTCCCGTAAAATTTATCAGAACACCTATGTCTATATGAATGATATCAATGAGAATTGAAAACATTTTCTTAGTTAGATGATATGAAATGTTGACTAAATTCCCTCGAATGAATGAATCATTATTATTTTCCCATTCAATGTTCAGATGAGGGATATCCAAGACTATATTCATAATATATATCTTTTCAATATTTTTTTTGATTGATGCCAACCAACCTTCAGCACCACATGTTGTTTTCTTATGCAATCATCATGTAGAAAATGATCTCTTTACTATAATCTTGATATATGTTTACATCTATTCAATTACAATTTATGATACAATATCCTTTTGTTCCTTTTATAGTGAACCCATTTTGATTGAATTTCATTATAAGTCATGAGCCACATTGTTTACTGTAACTACCAAATGTTTTCAATCGAAATAACCTTGCCAAAAATATTCTATAAAATCACATGAAAGAAAAACATAATGAACAACAAAGTGTAGAGTGTCCTTTAAACATATTTTTTTCACTTCTGTGTTTGGAATTTGAAAAAAATTTGACATAAACGGCTGTGTTAAAGATAATTTTTTGAGTCTTATAGAACAAACCTAATTTTTTGTGAATAGTAACATACCCATATGAATAGTATCATACCCTTAGGAAAAGTGATATACAATAATGAATAGTAACCATACCTAGGATAGTATAAAATTAATATTCAGGTGAAAACATGATGTACAAATATTTTAGAATAAGTAAATGAATGTTTTAAAACTGGTTTTTTATAATAAACTATGATTTTAATTAAATATTATATTAATCATATTTAGAAAATTATTTTTGAAAAATGGAATTTAGTTTCGGATTCTACACATCAAAAAATGGTATGGGTGATATTTTGTGATTTTTCTGAAATACAAAAAATGAATAGTGAAATACCGTAATTTACACAAATAAGATAAATAAGCTAATTATAGAGTCATATATGAGGTTCTTCTGGTTTAATCCCACTTGGATAAGGATAAAATGATACAAATATAATTCATAGTCATGGAATACTCACTATTGATTGCATTCTGGATAAATAATGAATTAATGAATTTTATATTAAAAAACACATCTCCCATCCACTATAAAAACCACTAATCACACCCTCATTTCATCACATCTCTCAATCATCAATAATTGTCTAAACTCTGCACAATAATCATTCATAGACCCCACCCCATGTCCAAAAGCTTCTAGTCTCATCAAAAGACCAGGCTTAGGCCCCATAAGGAGGATCTGAAGAGGAAGATTAAAGAGGTAATTTCTCTCCTTCTTTTCGATTAGCTTCCATTCAATTTAATGTTCTTTTCATATTTTCTTCCAACCTATATTTTATCAAATGTTTTGGTAACACCAATATTATACATTTAATTGAATTTTATGTTACTAATTGAATATTATATCATCCAACCCCATTTCTCTTCTTCTTTTTATTTTATAAAAGATATCATTCTTTGTGAGGTGTTAATCTATCACCGCAAGAAATACAAGTTATCTTTTTCCATTTATACCTTCATAAATGGTCAAGAAACCATTTCCATGGTTGAAAAATAATATTTTATATGTATTATGTCTTATTTAATGTTTTTTAACTAACTTATGTACATATTACTAAATGATTAAACAAAATAAGATCATTGTGGTTGAAAAAATGCCCAAATTAACCCAAACGACCATCATTTATTTTTTATCTAATGACTCATCCACATGGTATACAATAAAATTAATTATAAGATCTTTTTAAATTCTGGGATATCATAAATAACATGTAATATCAGTTCTGTATGATTATTCATGTTCTACCCGAATACCAATTTACGAGTACAAGTGAACCGCTCAAGAAAACCATAAAAACGAACATTCCTGAACAATGTTTTTAAATCCTATAACTCATCAAAAGGCGCATAAAATAATATAATGAAACAAAAATGAACAATTTTCATTTGTAAAAGCTTCTGGGATATCTAATTAATGAATATAATTTCATTATACTGGACATTAAAAATAAGGAAGCGTTCAGATACAAGGTAAGGGGAAATTCTCGAATCCAACATTCATCATTCGGGTTCTCCCTCATCCACTCGATATTTGGTTTGGTAACTCCTTAAAAATTATTTAATCATCATTAACTTACATTTTCTGGGATATTCATATTTTTAACGTATGTTTATGTAGAAAAATGTTTTCCAAATGAACTCATCTGTTAAGAACTCATCTTTCACTTCTCAGTCATGGTTGATGGTTCTTGTATCAAGTATTTTATATCCTCTTTATTTTGGGATCCCAATGTTTATGAATGTGTTATTATGAGATGAAGTCCATTCCATTCCATGGGTTAGTTATGTTCATTATCTATATATTTTATATGTGGCATGCATGATAATGATAATGTTATGATGTGATGGGTGCACCAGAAATTATATAGCTCAATATGAATGTTTGAATGTGGCGGGTGGGCCCAAAATTATATAGTGCTCCAATAAATTGGGTAAAGTGATGAATATCATATGTTAAATTGATATGATTTTTGAACAAGATTTTTTTTGTTCAAATTTATGTGTGGTATTTAACCACAAAGGCATGATGTTTCATTTTTATGCATTTCCACATTTCAAGACTTATATTTATGCTTCCTCTCATGTACATGATCCTTGGACTATGATATGATTATGATCACCCCATTATGTATTGTTCTTCTCTATCCACTTATTTTTCTTTTAGCTCAACCATTTTATTGTATATCCAAATGTGACTACATGTACTAATGATAGGTCAAGTGCGAATATAAATCTAGTGAATAAGGAATTCAATAAATGTTTATGCTTGATGTGGTAACTGTTATGTATGGTCCTTGTTATACCCATACAATAATCCTTTCAATCCTATATTTGTTATACTATTATGTTTTATTATATTTTAAATGAGGTAATAATAATCGAATAAAAATTTTGTTCTGTATAGTTGGTATTAGATGAATGGTTTAGTTAATTTTGGGATTAGGATTCGTGAACCCTAGAGAGAACATCTGCCATGAGATTAAGTAAAAATATACACACAAAAATCATTACATAGGGATCCCCTATGTTATAATTTTACTATAAATTGTCTAAATAAATATGTCATTCATGACTTGATGTATTATGTTTTGTTCCCATATTATATATTATATAAAATGGTGGGAACCCGGAGAAACCTGACCAACAACTCGTGTGAGGGTCAATGCAATGATTTCCCAAAAGGCATCCCAAATGATTTGGGAGGTGGAGTTCAAAATTTCATGGAGATGCTTACCTAATTATATCTGGTTATGAACAATAACCATAATAATAGGGAATGTCATCCTTCACCAAAGAGGGAAAAAATGTATATCGAATGTTCTATGTGGCAATGACCATCGACGTTTAATAGATCATTTAATCCACTAGTTGAAAAACAGTGGGTAAAATCCATAGAGATGATCTTTTCTATTCATCACTATTCTAATTCGGAGAAGGAGACACTATCAATTTATTGTCTAGATGGAGAGGCTTGTCTATGGTGGGTTTTTATTAAGAACACCAATCCATGGTAGGAAATTGAAGAGATAGTATCAGAAGACATTATGATAATGTCTCTTAAAAAGTATTTCCCAAAAACTCTTCGCACAAAGATGGAGAGAGAGTACTTAGAGCTCAAGAAAAAATAAGGAGAATATTTCCCAACCTAGGATGAAAATTTTAAAATCATGGAATGGTATGCATCAGGTTTTTATCAACAATGACATAATAATTGATAGATTCTTTTGTGGATTAATACCACCCCTTCAAAATTCTCTTGAAATTTGAGACTTTAGTAGTTATGAAAATGTTGTTCAATGGGATCTCAAAGTAGCTATGGAGTTCATAGAATGGTCCCATGGCTATGGAGATAAGAAACGAAAGATGGAGTTTCAGTCCAGTGGATCTAATGACAACGGTGGGAAGAAAACTCAACAACCCACAAGCCAAATTTATGGGATGTTGCACCATGGGAACTTCCTCAAAGGGACGGGGAAATGATTTAATTGTGGGAAATATGGACACCATTATCAAGAGTGTTGAATTGAAATAAAAAGGAATGAAAATGTGGTGGAAGAAAGGAGTGAACCTCTTACAGTTAAATGCTACAACTATAGGGAGCTAGGGCACTTTTCAAGCTAGTGCACTAATCCTAGTGTTCTTGAGGGTAATCAGCATCAGCAGTCACCAAAACCAATGGAACGAGGAAATGATTATGCCATCACTACTGTGGAAGTAGAGCATGATAATGAAGCTATATAAGGTACACTTTTTATTCACTCAAGAAATGGAAACATATTATTTGAATCTTTTTCTATATTTTCCTTTATTTATTGCATGTTTTCTATAAATATAGAATCGAATCCCTGAATCCTTGAAGTAGGGATATATGTAAAAAGAGCATGTTTTGAAATAATTTCCACAATGTTGGTTAACACTTCTTCTATTTGAATATGTGGTATGATTTTTCCTGTGATTCTTATAATACATCCCTTGGTGGAATTCGATGTTATAATGGGAATGGGTTAGATCTCAATATATAGAGCACATATCAAATTTCGAGAAATATAAATATCTATTCATATTCTGAACCATCCCATGATAATCTAAAAATGAAAGGAAGATCATTAATCTCCATTGAAAAATCATTCATCTGTGTGGGTGTTAATTCCCACTGAAGAGTCATACCTCTCCCAATTGGCTGGGTCTAAGGATAGTTCCTAGCTTGCGAAAATGACAATCGTCAGGGAATACAATGATGCATTTCATGAAGAATTACCCATAATTCCCCCAGAGCGTGAGGTATAGTTCTTAATTTAACTTATACCTAAATATAATACAATCTCAATGTTTCCCTATAAGATGGTGCTAATCAAATTGGAAGACTTAAAGAAGCAATTGTAACAACATATGGACAAAGTGATCATACTCCCTAGTGAATCACCATGGGGTTTGGCAATTCTCTTTTTAAAGAATAAGGAATGAAAAATGTGGACCTGTATTGACTATCAAGAACTCAAAAAGACCACATAAAAAACAAGAATCATCTTCCAAGGATTTATTACTCGTTTGATCAGTTAAGAGGAGGTCAATACTTCTCAATTGTGGATATTCGTTTTGGATATCATTAGCTAAAGATGAAGAAGTAATATATTTAGAAGAGTTGATTCAGTACAAGTTTTGGGAACTATGAGTTTATGATGATACCCTTGGACATGATAATTCCCCTATAATTTTCATGTATTTGATTAGTAGAGTCTTTAGACATTATGTCGACAAATTTTTGGTACTTTTTATCGATTATATTCTCATACACTCTACGAGTAATGAGGAAAACAGAGAACATCTAAGACTTTTTTTAGCAATGTTGTGAAATGATAAGTTTTATTCCAAGATCATAAAGGTAACTTTTGGATAATTCAATTCACGTTCTTTGGACATTGTGATCACAAGGGATGGAATTTATGTGGATCCTTCAAAAATAAAGGGGATTGAGGAATGGACCATGCCCTCTAGTGTAACCAATTCTGTAGTTCTCATGGATTAGATGGGTACTACCAATGTTTTGTGAGAAACCTCTCATGACTGTCAAGTTCAATAACTATGTTGATAAAGAAAGTGGTAAAGAATGTCTGGACATAAGAATGTGAGGGAAGCTTCAAGGATAAAAATAGAAGGTTGATCCTTTCACATGTACTCACACTCTTAAAAAGTGGATAATTATTTATGATACAAAGTGATACTTCAAATAAAATAATCAGTTGCTTACTCATGAAAAATGATAATGTGATAGCCTACACATCATGGGAGTTAATGATCCATGAGTAGTACTACCCAATTCATTTTCTAGAGCTGGTAACTGTGGTTTTTTCCTTGAAAATATGCCATTACTACCTTTATGGTGATAAGTGTGACATCTACACCGACTACAAGAGCCTAATGTATATATTCATACAAAAGGAGCTTAATATGAATCAAATAAGATAGTTAGAGCTAATCAAGGAATATGATTTCTCTATTCACTACCATCCTGGTAAGGAGAACATGGTAGCAAATGCACTAAGTAAAAAAGAACCTGCTACTCTATCCATGTTATGAATTGAGAAATACCCCATCTTCTAGGATATGAAATGCATGGATTTAGAAATCAGATGGGTAGGGGATACATCCTAACTTTCCAAGATGATTACTCAACCATCCATCGAATAGAAGATTAAAGATTCACAAAGGGATTATGTGGAGATACAAATGAGGTTGAATGTAGTATAGGGTGGCAAGATGAAATAGATCCCTATCGATGATGATGTTGTGAATCAGTTTAGAATACGGCTTTGTGTGCCTTCATCACCCGAGATAGTGAAGGTTCTATTATAAAATGCACATAGATCAACATTCTCTATCTATCCTGGTATCACCAAGATGTACCGTGATCTCTGAGAACACTTCTGGTGGGATAACATGAAGAAGGAGATTGAAAAAAATATCAAGGTGCTTGGTATGTGAGAAAGTTAATGAATAGTGAAAAAGTCCAACGTAATGATGAAACCATTGCCAATAACCATGTGAAAATGTAAAAATATTACTATGAACATTATCATGGGTCTCCCAATGTTTTCAAAAGGAAATAATGTGATATGGGTTGTTGTTGATTGACTCACCATGACTTACCATTTATCACTATTTTGGACGATCTCTCACTTGAACAAATTGCAATGATATATGTGAATGAAGTGGTGAGACTACATGGTGTTCCACTCATAATTTTCTCTAACCATGATCCAATGTTCAAAACTAAATTATAGAAGTGATTTCAATGTGCTTTGGGTACAGAATTTAATTTCAACATGACCTATCACCCCTAAACCGATGGCCAGTCTGAAAGAACTATTCAGTTGGTTGAATATTTTAGAAGAGCATGCTATCTAGAATTCAAAGGTGAATGGGATTAGTATCTACCATTTAATGAATTCTCATACAATAATATCTTCCACTCGACTATTCATATTGATCCATATGAAGCTTTATATAAAAAGCGACTTAGAACTCCAACCTGTTGGGATGAAGTTGGGGGTAGAAAGGTACTTTGACCAGATCTTGTGCAGGAGATGATAGAGAAGGTTCATGTCATCCAGAAACACATCATGGATGCTCAAAATCCGAAAAAGAGCTATGATGACAACCATTGAAAGGACTTGGAGTTAGATGTTGGAGATAAAGTCTTCCTTCAAATGTCACCATGGAAGAGAGCCATGATATTCGACAAGAAAGTGATGTTAAGCCCATGGTACATTGGCCCCTTTGAAATCCATGACCGTATAGGAGCTGTGGCCTATCGACTTGCACTTCCACAAAATATGGCTCATGTTCACAATGTTGTTCACATATCAGTCCTATGTAAGTACATACATGATCCCTCACATGTACTAAAACCAGAGGTGGAATAGCTGGAAGATGATCTCTATTAGGAGGAGCATCCGGTAATGATTTTGGATCAGACTGATAGTGTTCTATGCAAAAAAACAACCCACCTTGTCAATGTGATGGGGAGGAACCATATGTTCGAATAATCTACTTGGGAAATCGAGGAGGCGATGACGGAGAAGTACCATCACCTGTTTGTGTAAGGTGAAATATTGAGGGTGAAATTTCACAAGGGGGGATTAATGTAATGAACCAATGATTTTAAATGGAAATTACCTTCATAAAAATATGTCCTGAAATCACATGAAAACACAAAATAGTAATATTTTATGTTTTGAGTGACCTTTAGACATATGGTTTTCACTTCTCTGTTTTGAATTTTGAAAATCTGACATACAATGTTGTGTTCAAGATGATTTTTGGAGTCTACCAGAATAAACCTATATTTTTGTGAATAGAAACCTACCATTATGAATAGTAACATACCATTATGAATAGTGATATACCCTAATGAATAGCCAACTTACCAATGATAGTATATGAATAATATTCAGGTGACAGTATGATGTACCAATATTTTAGAATAAGTAAATGAATGTTTTAGAAATTGTTTTTTTAATAATAATATATGATTTTAATTAAATATTATATTAATCATATATAGAAATTTATTTTTAAAAATGGACATCATTTTTTTATTCTACCCGTTGAAAAGCGGTTGGGGTGAATTTTTGGGATTTTTCTGAAATACATGAATTTTTTATGAATAGTGAAATACAATTTTTTACAAAAATAAGCTAAATAAGCTAATTATAGAGTCATGTATGATGTTCTGATGATGTAATCCTTGTACTTTTAGGATCACATGATTCAATTACTATTAATGGTTTAGGAAGATTAACACTTCCTTATCTTGTGGAGAAAATAATAAATTAATGAATTTTATATTAAGAAAACCCTCTCCCTTCCACTATAAAAACCACCAATCACACCCTCATTTCCTCACACCTCTCAATCTTTATGACATCTCTAAACTATGCCCAAGAATATTTATTATCCCCTACCCCACGTCTAAAAGCTAATGGTATCATCAAAAGACCATGCTTAGGCCCCATAATGAGGATCTCAAGAGGAGGATTCAAGATGAAATTTCTCTCTTTAATTTCTATTAGCTTCCTTTAAATTTAATGTTCATTTCTTATTCTATCCCAAAATATCTTTTTTTAAAAGGTTTGGTAACTATAGTATTATAAATATAATGTAATTTTACGATTCTAATTGAATATTATATCATCCAACCCCCTTTGTCCTCTTTTTTTATTTTACATAAGAAAACGTTGTTCGTGAGGTGTTAATCTATAACCTACAAGAACGAAATGTTTTCTTTTTCCATTTATACCTTCAGATATGGTCATAAATCCATTTATATGTTTGAAATATAATATTTTATATGTATTATGTCCTATTTAATGGTTTGGATCTAACTTATGTATATATTACTAAATGATTAAACAAAATAAGATCTCTGTGGTCAAAAAACCCCCCAAATTAATCCAAACAATAATCATTTATTTTTATCTAATGATTCATCCACAGTGTATATAATATAATTCATTATAAGATCATTTTAAATTATGTGATATAATTAATAAATTGTAATATTAGTTCTATATGATTACCCATTTTCTACTCAAACACCATTTTATGAATAGAAGTGAACCGCTCAAGAAAACCATAAAAACAAACATTCCCAAACAATGATTTTAAACACTATAACTCATAAAAAGTTATATAAAATAACATAATGAAACCAAAATTAACTATTTTAATTTATAAAAGGTTCTTTAATTTCTTATTAATGAATATAATGTCATTATACATGACATTACAATAGAGGTAAGCGTTCAGATACAAGGTAAGGCGAAATTCTCAAAGCCAACTTTCAACTTTTGTGTTCTCCATCTTTCACTGCATATTTGGTATGGTCACTCCTCAAAATTAATTTTTTCATAATTATATTCCTATTTCTAGGATATAAATGTTTTTTAGTAATGTTTATGTCAATAAAAATGATTTCCACTAGAATTTTTCTTTTAATAACTATCCATTTACTTCTCATTCAAGGTTTATGGTTCTTGTATCAATTATGTTATTCCCTCTTTATTATGGGAACCCAATATTTATGAATGTGCTATTATGTGATGAACCCCATTACTTACCATGGGTTATTTATTCATATTATTGATATATGTTCTATGTTCCAATCATGATAATGATAATGTAATGATGTGACGGGTTCACTCGGAATTATATAGTGCAATATGAATGATAGAATGTGACAGGTTC
The DNA here is from genome assembly GCA_963277665.1 of Viscum album. Classification (NCBI taxonomy): domain Eukaryota; kingdom Viridiplantae; phylum Streptophyta; class Magnoliopsida; order Santalales; family Viscaceae; genus Viscum; species Viscum album. The sequence goes on along the minus strand of OY728137.1, from coordinate 1,698,192,861 downwards.
ACCTAGAATTAGACAACACTCCAACGCATTGAGTAAACTGATTAATCTCATGACATAAAGTGAAATTATGTGTGACCCTGATTTTATCTTTGTTAAAAAGAATGTGGGGTTAGTTCAACACTAAGACATTATGTTTCCTTTTTTTGCATTACCACATTTCAAGTATTATATTTATGCTTCCTCCCATGTACATGATCCATGGCATATTTTATTATTCTGTTCACCCCATGCTATATTGAACATACCTATCCTATTTCTGGGATTTTAGCTCACAACCTTTTGTGTATATCCTTAGGTGACTACATGTACTAACGAGAGGTCACATGATAATAGTAATCGGAGGAATAAGGAATTAAATAAATTATTATGATTGATATTGTAATTGTTACGTATAGTCCTAGTTTTTCTAAGACACTAAACATTTGGATCCTCTATTTTTAAAACAATTATGTTTTTTATCTTTAATTTGATGAAATATTAATTAATGAAAATGTGGGTTCAATATATTAACTCACACCACGGAGGTTGTGATGCAACACATCAACATAAAGAACATCAATCTTCTCCATCTCACCATTGTCTAGTCTTGTACATCCATTAACTTTGATCGTCAAGGTATCATCATTTCCAAATATAACATTTCTATTTAACTTTATCATGAGATTAGTTAATATATCATAATTTCTCATCATATTGGGAGAGCATCAAATATCAAGAATAGAAGTTCTACAATTCTTAGTATCTTTGATAGATACTTCTACAAGGTTGGATTTTTCAATTTTATTATTTCCCTTCAAAGAAATATTAGTTTCAGGGAAGGATAAAGATGTATTTTCAAATATATTTTCCATGTGCATATGTTAATCATGCTCATACTATTCTTACAAAGGGGTGATTTTTTTGGAAGAACAACACTATCTTGTTAGCGAGTGTTGGCTTGTCTCTATGTTCTATACAAATTTTTTTTATCATTCCTTTGACTGCAATCAACCACTTTGTAGCCAATGATAGAAAATGGAAACCATATATAAGAAAAAAAATTTCTTATATATGAATTAGGATAACAATAAGTAATACTTTTTTGACTTTTAGGATCTTCCCCTTTCAAATAACTCCTTTCCTTATCATGGTATGATATGGTATGTCCCGTATAGCCTCATAATTGAAATTTCAAAAATAGAAATGTCTTTTCACTTCAATTACTATTCATGTCAAGTTCTTTAGAAAGATAGTACGATTGTCTATCATATTGGAAAACTAGAGGATATTTTTTTTGTTCATTTTTAGCCTGATTTGAGACTTTCATTGTTTAGAAAATAGTTTCCTTTTTGATATGTATAAAATTAAACATACCTTTATTTTGGCTCATTTTTTCTCCATCATTCATCGATTCATAATTCCATCCAATTTATATTTTTCCCATGAATTAGGGTCTTTGATATTTTAAAACATCTTTAAATCCATCAAAAACATGCTTAAGTCCCTCTAACAGCTCAACATCTGAGAATTTTGTAAATTTAATTTTCTTCTTTGTATATTTTTGACTTGATTCACTTTCAAGTTTACTTTTAAGTGTAAAAAATTATTCATCATGTCTCTCAACCATTTTGGACTTCTACTCTAGTCTCAAGGTATGGTCATTAATAGGTTTTGGTAGTTCTTAAATTCTGAGCATTAGTTTTACAATATCATCTGACAATTCCGAAGTAGATGAATGTTCATTTAATACTTCCTCAAGATGATCAATTTTGGCTTCCAGTATTTGAATATATTCTGATGAATCATAAGAAATATATTCCCTATTTTTGGATTCTACTGCATTGACTTTGAATCATACCAAAATAATCCTTATGGTTCAACTTTTGATTTAAATCATTATCAAACTGATAATCTCTTGCCTTATCACCCTATGGTTATGATTGTTTAATGGTAGTTGTCATTGATGCATGGGTTCCAGATCTACATTTCGGTTCTTCTTACTCAATGAATTCACTAACAACATCATGATCTTCATAAACAAAAACGTTTCATTTTAGTTTCTGACCATAAATGAATTCTCCTTTTTTTAAACCTTTTCTCATGATTCCATATCACTCCAACTACACATTCTTCATTATCAAATTTTTTTTTTCACAGACTGGAAATGATCCCAATTATTCCACAAAAATAACCAGATAGAGGTATGTTTCCTTCAAATTATTCATTCCATTATTGAATTCAATTACAATGAGAGAAGTAATTAATTTTTCCTCATTATATTCATCAATAATACATCCTGAAATTTTATTTTTGTTCATGGATTTGAATTTTATTTCCTTTCTGCCTAAATTCATTTCATTTTCTATTTTGACTCTCATCACATATGCCACAATGTTTCTCATCAGATTATCTAGAGAATGTTTGGAAAGATTACCTTCCTCATGCGATGACACCATATCATTGTAAAGAGGTGGAATTATTCTCAATATTTTCATTACAATATCAATGTGTTTTATTTATTCAACAAGTTCTTGTATTTCTCTAACAAATCCAGTAATTCAATTGAAACAGATATCTGAATTTTCTTTTGGATGAACCTTAAGATCATTATACCAATTATAAAGAACTTATTTTTATCCTTTATCTAATTCATGTCACCATAAAAAAAATATTATCCTATTTTCTTGTGATAAACTATTGTGATGCCTTTCTCATCACATTTAGATATATGTGATCAAAATGTGTTATAGTAATGGAATTCTGTTCATCGACATATGCATCAATTATTTTCTTGTTTGTATCGATCATATACATAATATTTGGATCAATGACCTATATTCCTTGCGTAGTGATAGATATGACTTCCTATATAATAATTATTAGATGAGATCTCATCCTATTTTCCTATATCTAAAAGTTTCTTTTATCAAAGAAGATTACTCTCCTATCATTAATTTTATTAACCATTGTAGAAATGGAGTGTAGATTTAACCTTAGAAACCATTATCCTAAGATACCACATGAAGGACCCTGGAATACCTTGAGAGGGGAGGTTTGAATCAATGTGTCAATTTTTAAAAATGATGTATCCAATTTTAATGTTGGCAGGAACCTGTTAAACCTATCTGATGATAAAGTGAAGAAAACCAATATAAACATGAAATGAGAGGAAACAAAAAATTTACTTCATTCACCACAAAAGGATACATCAATGTATCATATTCCAATAGGTTTCAGTTGTACCAATGTCCATTATCATTCACTAGTTATGGAGTAAAAAAGTTTAGGACAATCACTCTATTTGAGGATAAATTATTTTAAAATGTTTTAGGGACAACACATTTCATCGCTTTGATCACATCCACTGAATACCGATTGCTCACTGTGTTGGGAAGAATCTAAACTCAATTTATAGACCTGAAGGCTATATGAATGGGGTTTCCTTAAATCATGAAACCTCAACTTCAGATCGATGGTCTATTAATGTCTTGTTTTTACCTATTGTTTTATTTTCATTTTTGTGCACTATTAGTTTGTAAACTATTCCTCTACATACTGAACTTTTTCCCCCAAGAACCGTACTGCACCACATACCGCGAGTGCTTCCTCCATGAATTTATCTTGTTTGGATAAATACTATGTTTCATCCACTATGTACTACCTTTCTCTACACACTATAAGGATTATTCTATTTACATCCTTTTCAAAATGTGACCACGTACTACCATCACAAACTCAAACCACGTACTGTATTCACAATCCACATCCACATTCTTCTTGTTCTCTATGGTCGAACTCATCCTCAATGATCTGTATTCCCCAAACTATCCCTCTTATTCCATGTATTTTATTTCCTGAACAATTATATAATTCAACTAATTCATTTTTAATTTTTTTTTATTGTCATTTTGGGGTTGTCTATCCATGAAATACTTCATGATATCGACAAATTTATCTCATATTTTTAATCTCAGAGCTCTGACTTGATAAAAGGATTAGTTCTTTTTATATAAGAAAATAGATATGCATAACCCTTTAAACCTATATTTAGCATATCTTGTACACAGAGATGGCTTTACTGCGTACCATGCATCTCCAGTGAACCATTTCACGATGCAGTCCACATACCGCCACTCCTCCCTTTCCAATGGATGAAATATTCTATGAATTTATCTCCACCTTCTTTCCTCCAAAGATAATCCATCATTGGAACTATCACTTTCTATAACCTTTCTTTATCATTTTTGTGAATGATATGACATCCTGAAAACTATCACGCCTTCTGAGTACTCTGAGTCTTCATACGAATTGTAAGTCCTCACCATGAACAATTCCTATTACATGGTTCACTATACACCATTCTACCTAACATATATCATGAACCCCTAACTATTCCCTCTATCTATTTCACGGTTCTCTTATTTTTCAGAAAAAAATACTTTTCCCAAAACATAGTCAATATTTTGAGGCCCATAAATTTTAAAAACACTATGAAATAGTTCCACTATCAATAATTCTGTTAGCCTCAATCATAGGAACACATTCCACTAATGTAGATTGGGAACAAACACTAACCATAATCTATTTATATAATAGAACATCCTTGGTTAAAACACCTTATTCCATTTCAGACATGCCTATTCCATGAATAAATGACATGAAATAAATGAATTAGGCAACATGATAAACATTTTAAAAATACTTTTTCTTAATAAAAGGTGTGATATTTGTAATCCAAACCTTATGTTTATGCGGATATAAGGTTCCCAACATAGGGCCCCCTTGGATGAGATCACCATTACTTTTAGTTAGCTTTTTTTATGAATTGTAAATACACAGGGGCCATTCTAGATATGTCTAAGATAGGCACCCCATGTATTTTCCATTTTACCTCTAGATTAGGGACACCGGTTACCTATAGGAGACTCCAAAGATGGGGTTGGAGGAAATATGGTTGTACCAAGACGTGAGAGAGACTCAGACACCTATGTGCGATACTAGGGACCGACTCAGATGTTTGTTTCATTTTATCGACTACAATAAATGAGTGATTATTGGGATCCCATTTGGTATATATATATATGTATGTATCTACAATGGCCTTGAATTGACACTATGGTTCATTTCTAGATATCCTTGGATGGGATCATAGTGCATCTAAATAAATTTCTAAAGCTGAATTTTAATAAATGAATAATATTATTGTAACTAGTACATGCTAGGATGCACCCTCCTTCCCAAAGATCACACTTGGGGATGGTTCAACATCAGGTACTTTTTTAGGATTACATATTCACTATCATTATTAATTTTATAATTTACCTAATTTTTGAAAAATTTTGATTAGGCTGATGTAGGTAGAGTCAAATGGATGACCTAAGTGGAATGTCATCCGGAAAATATAATTATATAATTATTAAATTTTTTTATTTGCATATTTTGACACTCTAATCATTTTATAATTAGAATACATGATTTATCTATACCCTATTGGTGGTGGAATTTAGTTTATACTATACCCCCTTCTTGGTACACCATTGGAACCCAAGAAAACATCATGGTTGAATGTATAGATAAAGGAAAGTGGCCATATTCTAATGTTTGTTTCTGAGTTTTAGGATGAAGCATGGGGTAGAGAACAGAGCGAATGTTCAAGATTATATTATTAATAATTTGTTTTTTTTATTTTGATATAATCTAGTATATGAATGTGTTGAATCTTGTATTTTTGAATTGGTCTAAAATGCAGGTGTTTTGGAAATTTTTCATTTTATTAAACCAGTTGTTTTGAAATCAAAGATTTAGAACATAATTGTATGAATTTGACAACTATTATGTGTTGTTTTTAAGAATTGATGAAGTCTTGAGAAGTCTCCTGAGTAGATAGAGAAGTTTTAGGAGTTCCAGACCCAAAATAACACAAAGTTTTAAATGACAACAGATGGGACATGATTTGTACATGGTCTTCTAAACCGTACAACCGACAACAATTAATAGTGCGGACCTATTTAAAACATTTCCAATTGATTCAGGCACTGTCTACCCATGGTTTCATAAACTGTTTTCCTAGCCTATGAGGGGTCTATCTTACAGGTTGTAGGCCCTAAACAGTTTGTGCATGGTTTGAAAAACCGTGTGGGCATAACCATGTGTGACATCCTATATTGGGATTTTAATTATTATAAAATATAATTAAAATTAAAACCTATACTAAACACTCTCCTCACCCCCCTCCTTAAATTGACCAACATTGTGCTGAAATCCAAAAGGGGTTCTCCCTTCGGCGCACTGACCAACCTCCTCTCATCTTTGATCTCTGTTGAGTTACCTACATTTTTCATGGATAGTCGATCAGGGTGAGTCCTATTCTCCATTCACTTTCTTTCAACTAGAATCTCATTGACTTAATCCGCACCCGTTGTGGTACGTACAGAGCCTAGGGATTTGAGGCTTGATCCAATTTTGTGTATAATATTGTTCTAGGTACATCAAAATGGTATCTTAGTAATTTTTCTTGAGTTTTCCGGCAACCACAACCAATGGCGAGGTGGTTTGAGTGGTTTCAGTTCAACGACAATGTTTTGGGGTACGGTTTCCACCTTCTTCATTATTTCACACCTCTTGAATTACAAAATCTATGTGTCCTTGACTCCCTTTTATTAAATAGCTCGGAAATTAATTTGTTACATTTGGTTTAAAATCATTTTGGGTCGTTGTTTATGTGGATGTCTTGGTTCCACCAGGAGGTAGGGTCCCATTCCATGTCCTCAAATTTAATAAATTCAGTAATTAATTACTTTCTACACATAGTCCGAATTTAAATTCATGCAGTGAAGTATCTATATTGAATGATTATAAATGCATTTTATCATGTTTCATATTTAAAATTATATAGGTGGAAAATGATTTATGTGATAAGAAATATCATGTTTTTATTATAAAACCACTCATATGGAGGTGCACTGCCCTCAAGCTAAAATATAGTAGTTAGACGATGCTTGATTGAATATTTTTTGATTATAATTCACATGCCATGATGTTATATTGATATGCATCATGTCTAGGGCATGGACCTAATGGTATTAGTTACACTAATTTACCATTTTCAAATGATTAATGGACTAAACCAGTGTCTAAGTGTTTGGTCCGGTTTTTAGATTGTAATCACCCATGAAGGTAATTGTTCATTTTCATGGATACATGGAGCCTTATGAATGCAATTGGAATTTTTTGGAAAATGGAATGAGTTGAGTAAAATTAATGGTTAAATATTAATGATTGAACCTCAAATCAAATTACCTAATTGTAATCATATGTTTTGAATGTTAAAAACACATTAGGTGACACATGGGTTTCCATGTAGGATTACCATGATGGACTGAATGGGTTTTCATACTCATACATTGGGTTATACATGGATTCCAAATTAAGAATTCAATTGATTGGCCTAAGTTAAAAAGAGAATAATTGGTTCCACGTCCATGTAAACCTTTACCATGTTAATTAAATGTAACAATATTGACTCTGATTTATGAAAATGCCTTAAATGGATTTTAAATAAATGGTTGCAATGCTACATGGCCTATCCGTAGTATTGGTAGGAAGGCATCAAAAAATAATCAAATGGTTGTAATGATACTTAACCTTTTGACACTAATTTATGGAATTGATTGGACAAAAATGAATTATTAAATAGATTCATTATTGAATAGGAATCATTATACTCAATCATGTCATGGTTTATGATTGTAGAATACCATGAGTACTCATGTACCCCATTGTGAATACAAGGACATGATTCTATCGTTTAGAACCGCCAAGATCCCATTACTTTTATTTTATTTGGATTCCCCAATACACTCCCATGGGGTCCTTGTATTGTACTACATAATGACTTTGATACACTCCATGGATCGACCATTGATAAATAGGTTCATTGGATGCACTCATTGGATCAAGTCTTTTCATATACTAGTGTTACCTCAGCTACACTCCATGGACTTGGTAGGAACCTAATAATGAAATACCTTGGAATATGATCCATATACTATACCCTTACAATTATCTTGAACCATATACTACTAGGTTAGTGTTCTGTGAGTTATATTATACCTTGATTTTTACCATGGAACTCCCTCACTAGATATCTTTGTCAAGTTACCTTGTTAATTCATGGGACATTCACTACATATACAATCAGGAGGTTGTTTCCTTGAATATTAACATAGGACTTTATAACAAGATATCATCACTGGATGCCATTGATACACTCCTTCGTTCCAACATTGACAAGTAGGTGACACTGTTAAATCCCATTAGGCCTGGTCATTGCTTAGGCATGTTTTACCTTGGAGGAAGCTCCTTGAAATATTTAGGTAACATTCTAACATGTGACTTATGAATAAATTTTTAATAACCAGTTAATGAAAAAATTACAAGTCCATACACAAGTTGAGCGATGAAGTAGGTACTTGGGTGTCTAGTTATGTTGTACTATTTACATTATTTATGCATGAGTGCACACAATTTTATTTATATTACACTGTCGGAATTGGATTTAACATCTATAGTGATGGCCTACTGAGATTTATATCTCACACCATACTAAGGCCAACATTATCCTCGGGTACCCAAGTAGACCTCTCTTGATCGAATGGTTTTGTAAAACATTGTTTTGTATTGGAAAACATGTGGTATTGTTTTCTAATTTTCGTAATGTATCAATACCATGTCATGCATTTTTCCATTGTATAAACTGGTTTTGGCCACTATTGTTGATTTATATGAAATATGTCTTGCAATTCTTTAATATTTCTAATTACTGCTTCCACTGTTGATTTTTATTTACTCTTTTATATTGTTTCCCAGCCCTGATAAAAGGGTATAGTCTCCTGATTGACTATCCTTACACCCATGCCACTAGCCGAAATCCTCTAGAAAATGAAGAGGTGTGTTTGTGGTCATGTGGAGACTGGTTCAGCCACAGTTTATGTCATGGGCCAGGTCAGGACATGACAAAGTGGTATCACATGTGGTTTTTCCTTTTGTCGTAATATTTTGGGTTGGTAGACATGTGACTCGAAATGTGTCGGTGATTGGTTAATAATCATGTTTTGGAATGATCACCCCTTGTATGAGGAATCACTACGTGAAAAACAGGCTTTTGCGTTGGGCTATTTTCTGCGGGATTATTTCCCGTCACAAATAGTCTTTCCAGAATATATTTAAGATGGGGTTTGGGGTTCCCCCGCAAAAAGTTTTGCATATAAAAGCACAGATTGCGCGGAAATGTGCGGAAAGGTGATTTGCGACCGGGGGATCCCCCCATTGCTAATAGTGTGTCTGTCCGAGGGTATTTGCGACGGGTCCCATAGGAAGTGTCGGTAGTGGTAAATGGGTTTTTGCGACAGGATGTTGTCCTGTCACAAAAGGTGTGTCAGCAGGTCACTTATTGTGAAGAGGCTCGTCACATATACCCTTTTAACCACAAAAAATAGTTAATGCGGGAAATGGTATTTGCAACGGGGCCCGTCGCAAAAAAAACCTTTTACAATGGTAATACCGTCGCAAATTTTCCCGTCACAACTAATCTATCCTATATATAGCCCATCTGTTTTTCTTTCACTTCCCCTCATTTCTAAATTCTTCTCTCTCTCTCAACTATATTTTTAGAGTAAAAATTTCTCTCAGTTTTTTTACGGAGAAATTGTGAGGTCGCTTACATCAATAATAAATCAAGTTAAAAGGTGTGTATATTTTATTTAAATCAATATCTATTTTATTATATTTATATTAATTTTAAATATTGTTCATTAGTTGTAATTAAATTAGATTTAAATTGTTTTGTTATCTGAATTTATTTGTAATAATAATATGAAATTATTAATACTAATTCTTAATAATTAGTAATAATTAATAATTAGTAATAATTAATAATAATTAAGGCAAAATATTATTGCACATAATTAATTACTTTTAATTAGTAATTAGTACTTGTAAATTACAGTAATTAATACCAATTAACTCTTATTTGTAATAGTTATATTTAATTTGTAATAGTTATGTTTGATTATTAATAATTTTGGATAATTAGTAATAATTATAGGTAATTAGTATTAAATTGGAATAGTTACTAATAAATAGGAATAATTTTTAATAAATAGGAATAATTAGAAATAAGTAGAATAATTACTAATAAATATGAATAATTAGTAATAAATATGAAAAATCTGTAATAAATATTAATAATTTGTAATAAATATGAATAATTAGTAATAAAAATGAATAATTATTAATAAATAAAAATATTTAGAAATAAATAGGATTATTTAGTAACATATATGATTAATTTGTAAAAAATATGATTAATTAGTAATAAATACTAAAAATTCGGAATAAAAGGGAATAATTAAGAAAAATTAGAAATAATTAAGAATAATTAGTAATAATAAGGAATAATTATTAATAATTAGTAATAATTAGTAATAATTAGAAATAATTAGTAATAATTAGTAAAAATTAGTAATAATTAGTAATAATTAGTAATAATTAGTAGTAATTAGTAATAATTAGAAATAATTAAGAATAATTAGGAATCATTAGGAATCATTAGTAATAATTAGGAATAATTAGGTATAATTAAGAATAATTAGGAATAATTAGGAAAAATTAGGAATAATTAAGAATAATTATGGATAATTAGGAATAATTAGGAATAATTAGGAATAAATAGTAATACATAGTAATAATTAGTAATAATTTGGTATAATTATTAATAATTAAGAATAATTATGAATAAATAAGAGTAATTAGTAATAATTATTAAAAATTAGTAATAAATAGTAATAAATAGTAATAAATAGTTATAAATAGTAAGAAATAGGAACAAATAGGAACAAATAGTAATAAATAGTAATAAATAGTAATAAATATTAATGAATAGTAGAAAATAGTAATAATTAGTAATAATTAGTTATAAATAGAAATAAATATTAAAAATTAGTAAAAATTATTAAAAATTATTTAAAAATATTAATAAATATTAATAAATTGTAATAAATAGTAATAAATAGTAATAAATAGTAATAAAAAATAATAAATAGTAATAAATAGTAATAAATAGTGATAAATAGTAATAAATAGTAATAATTAGTAATAATTAGTGTTAATTAGTAATAATTAGTAATAATTAGTAATAATTAGAAAAAATTACTAATAATTAGTAATAATTACTAATAATTAGAAATAATTTGTAATAATTAGTAATAATTAGTAATAATTAGTAATAAATAGAGATAATTAATAATAACTAGTTACAATTATTAAAAAATAGTAATAAATTGAAATAAATAGTAATAAATAGTAATAATTAGAAATAATTAGTAATAATTATTAATAAATAGTAATAATTAGTAATAATTAGTAATAAATAATAATAAATTGTAATAAATAGTAATAAACAGTAATAAATAGAAATAAATAGTAATAATTAGTAATACTAATAAATATTAATAGTTTGTAATAATTTGTAATAATAATAAATATTAATTAATAGTAATAAATTTTAACAAATTGTTACAAAATATAACAAATTGTATGAAAATGTTACAAATTGTAACAAATTGTAACAATTAATAATATTGGTAACAATTTGTAAAAATTAGTAACAATTAGCAAAAAATTGTTGCAAATTGTAACTATTAGTAACTATTAGTTAAAATTAGTAACAATTAGTATGAAATAGGAATAATTCGTAAGAAATATTAACAATTATTAACAATTAGTAAGAAATAAGGAAAATAAGGAAGAAAATACATTGTAATAACTCTTAATAACTGATAATAACTCGAAACAATTTTTAGTGGATTTACAACACTACTTTTTCTCGATGACACTTCTCCATTGAACTTTCACCACCTCAATACAGTATGAAAAGAGTACCTCCACGTATTCATATCCAATCTTGTATGAAAGAGTTTGAATATGCATTTGTAGGACCACATTTTTTTATAATGTGTTCAGGCGGTGATAGTTACAAGAAGTTGATTCATCGATGAAAAGGGGGCTGTTTTGTCCGACAGCTCATTTACATGTAACATTCTCACACAGAAATCACAATGAATAATCTTCTCAGATTTACAGACAAGAATGAATGTGCGTACCTCTGAGAAGATTCTTCATCATGATTTGTGTGTGAGAATGTTTCAAGTAAATGATTCGTCAGAAAAAAGAGTAGCTGCCAATCCATTGGAAATTGTTTCGCCCGTATGTAATGGTAATTATTTATAGGTAGTCGTAAATATTTAACTTTTTTATAGATAATGATTTTATAATTTCAAATTATTCAAAAAATATAATTATTTTATATTTTGTAGAAAAATAGGGAACAAGAAAGTCATCAACGGTCATTATTAGATGATTGCGAATGGATTAATCAGCATAGAAATCCAAATGGTTATGGTATAAATATTTTATATACTGATGGTGTTGAAGCTTTCTTATCATTTTATTCATCAAAACTAGAATATGTTTCAAAAGGATCAATAAATTTTCTTGGTAAAAAATGTGCTTTGAGAAAGTTAGACACATTTAACAAGGTTGGGTGACATCTCTTACAGTTTGGTTTTAAACCAGATTAAGTTTTATGGTTTCAACAAGGGGAAAATTGTTCCAGAGAATATATTAATAACTTGATTCTAGATCCATCACAATTTCAAAATTTAGTACATAATGTTGGAGTTCCATCTGTTTAACAAATTGAAATTCAAGATGATATTGATTTAATATCATTGTTGGCACCATCAGAATTTTCTAATTTGTTGAGGTCTGCTGAGGATGCATTATATCCTAGATGCAATATATGAAAATTATAAGCAATTGGAAAATTTACAACTATTAAAAATGATAATGAAATATTAAACAACAATTTTGATCAGATGTTTTATTTGGTTAAAACACTATTACCTGAAGTAAATGTGTTTCCTACAAAATACTATGAGAAGAAGAGGTTGGTTCATAATCTGGGCCTTAATTATCACAATATTCATGTATGTCCAAATTATTTAATAATATATTATGGTGAAAATGATTTATTGGACAGTTTTTCCACATGTGGACAATAGAGTTATAAATAATCTCAACTAGGGAAGTATGGATTGATTCCAGTAAAACAGTTGAGATATTTCCCCTTTCACCTAGGTTGCAGCATTTATTTACATCTCAGAACACAACCTCAATGATGCCATTGTAAAAAACCAAGATTTCAACTGATTAATGATTAAATCATCCATCGGATGTGGATTCATGGAAAAATTTAGACCTAATGCATCCATCTTTTTTTTATAAGCAATAAATTTGTGATTGGGTCTTTCTACTGACAGTTTATTTCTGTTTGGTTCTTATGATAGTCAATATTCATGTTGGACATTCTTCATAAAACCGTACAATTTTCCTCCATGTTTATTGATGAAGGTTCCCTATATATTTTTTATCCTTTTAATCCCAGGAAATCTGAAAAAGATTATTGTTGTTTATATGAAACCATTGATTGATGAATTAAAGGAATTGTGGTGTGATGGTGTTAGTACATATGATCTTGCTGCGAAACAAAATTAATTTTCAAAGATGCATTTATGTCGAAAATTTGATACTTTCTGGCATTTGGGATGTTATTCGGCTTGAGTACACATGGTCTGAAATCATATCTTCACTGTATTAATGACATCGATGCCTTTATGCTCATCAATGGAAAAAAACCATGCTTTTTTTGTCACCACATATTTCATCCAACCGATCATCCTTTTTGTAGGAATGAAACTCATTCTAGAAAAGGTACAATTGAGAGGGATGAACCTCCATAAATAATCTTAGGTGAAGTGTTACAATAAGTTGTATTTGCATTACCTCCTATCACATTTGGGCCAACATTAAACCAACAGAAAATTCATGGCTTTGGGAAAGAACATAATTCGACAAAACGAAGCATTTTTTGGGATTGTCCATAATGTTTGGATTTGTTGGTCCACCACATTTTTGATTTCATGAATATTGAGAAGAACGTTTTTGATAATTTATTTCATACAGTTTTGGATACACCAGGGAAGACCAAAGATACAATAAATAATGATTAGATCTTACCAAAATTTACAGGTGACCCGAACGTGAACTGTTTGAAAATGTTATATCAAGGAGGTTAAGGAAGCCAAAATAAGCTTATACACTGTCCAAATAGAGTTTCTTACTATTTGGTCAGTGGATTGCAAATTTGAGACTTCTTAAAAGATATGCTTCCAATTTGGGAAGATGTGTTAAGAATGGTTATATTATCAGATTAAAAAGATATTATTGACATCTTATAATGGAAACACTTATGCAGATTGAATTTAGGTTTTTTTTTTGAATTCTATGATTTGGGATTCAATAACAGACATATCTTATTTTTAGAGGCATTTTTGTAGTGACAACAGATATGATGCACAATGAAAACTGAATAAATTGATTTTGTAATTATATTTAATCTAGAAAAAATATTTTCTCCAGCTTTATTTAACTAAATGGAACATCTAATATTACATTTTCAACAAGAAGCTAAATGTGGAGGTCTAGTATAGTTTAGATGGATGTACCCATTTGAGAGATGCATATAGAAAATGAAGACAAAAGTACGTAGCAAAGCATCAGTTGAAATCTCAATTGTTGAAGCATATTTTCCAGAGGAAATTAATTTTTTCTACTATCATTATTTTGAATCTCAATGTCCCTAAAAAATCGGAAAAGGAAGAAATTAGGGGAATTATAATGAAGAAATGGACAATCAATTATTAGTTTTTAATCATCAAAATATTGGTTTCGGTGGAGTTCATGAACGATGTCTTTCAGATGATGAACATCATAGAGCTCATACATTTGTTATACTCAACTATGACGAAATGACATCAGTTGTACTGTGAGTGAATCTATCACTTTTTCTATAATATATTTTATAGAATTTAATGGTATATTATTTTTAGGTTATATGATAATAATATCAGGAAACAACATAAACAAATTACAGCAACTATCCTTGAAGAACGTAGACAAAAAAAACTATCAATCGTTTCAAAAAATTGTAACATAAATTATTTAAGGTTTAATATCAATTCCATTTATTATTTATCATATTTATAATTGATTTACAAAATTTCATGTGTCTCAACATGCTGTTAAAATTTATAAGTGACGATGTATATTGAGTATCCCACCTTCCAAAATGGTTAAATCTTATAATACTTATATGGTGAATGGTTTTTGATATCATACACATGCATATGTGGAATCCAAAAAACAATGAACAGTTGGGTTTTCATAAGAATATCACATCATAGAGAAACCGATGTTGACTTTTATAGATTTCAAGATGAAATTATTGAGTTGTTTTATCTAGGACATAATTTTCTAACGATGATTAAATTTCAGTGGTTGGATATTGAGAGAGGCTTGTGTGTTCATTTGACTCATGGAATCATAAATATAAAATATAAAAGTATTCTTTCATTAAACAAACCATTTTTACAAGCTCAATAGGAACATCAAATTTATTATGCAAAGTATTCTTCAACTTCATGAGAGTTGAGTGATTGGTCGGTCATAATAAATTTTAAATCACTTGAAAATATATTTACTTAAATTGTATTTGGTACCTCTGGAGTAGATGGAATTGAAATTTTTCAAGAGAATGCTCAAAATACATCTTTTTCACAAGGAGACGATAATATCGACGATGACACTACACAAATAACGTTTGACAAAGATGAAGATGTTAATGATGTGACAAATGAATTTGAAATGATAAGAGATAATGAAACTAAATCTCATATGGATATTGATTATGCTGAGGAGGAAGATTAAGACAATGACATTGAAAACTATGGAGATGGGGATGAAGATCTACATTGACACTGTTAAATTCTAGTTATAATCATAATTACTATATATATATAATATTTATTAACAACTATCTGCTTAAAAAATCATTTTGTGTTTTTGATGGATCCTGGTCTATTTTGCATGTTTCACTAGGTTGATGTACTTTTGGATTCGATGCACGCACATAGAGGTATGTTAACCTATATATTTTAATTATATTTCATTAATTTGTTTATATATATACTAATTATTTGATAATTTATTCATCTTTCATAGTTTTTCACATGTAGTTATTAGACAGGGGAGTACTATATTGCACAATTATTTCTCTCATCCATAGATCACATGGGAACAAATTCCCATTGATGTGCACCACTATAAGTTCAAAAATTAGCTGGTATGTAAATAAATAATATTTATTTTGAAATTTATTTTTATAATAACTTGATATTATAAATTATATTTAGGGTTTATGGTATCCCATTAATGATAGAATGAGTGACGCTATCCACAAGGAATGACAGGTGTCTATATGTGACCGTATCCATCAATTTTTGCACATTTTGTGAAGAACACCTATTAAGAAAGCAAGACTGATAGAATTAGATGAGTCATGTAGAGACCACCGACCAGAGTACATTTCATCTCACGTTTGGGATGGATTATGTTTACCCAGGTTGGGTGGTGGATTTTAGAGAAGGTCTTCAGTGGGATGGACGAACCAGGGGAGACAGGAGGTGACACATTGAGCTAGAACCAGTACATTTAGTACGCATATATTGCATCATGTAAGTATAAATTTTAAATATTTTATATGACTTTAAATATAAATAGATTATTTTATATTTCTATAGGTACTCGAGCATCCCAATAATATGGATTTTGACCTTTTTCAGATGATGTACAGTGATCGAGCCACTCAGGAGATGAGTGTTGATCACTAGTGTTAGATTGTGGTTGGTATTATATTTTCAGTTTGAAAATTAACTACTATAATATTTTCAACATTTTAACTTCAAATTGGAATTAAAAGATTCATATGATCCTTCGACCCCTCAGACACAGGCTGACTGTTAGGACTAGACGACTGAGCAGACCAGTGTCCACCATTTCGATGAGGGGACATGAATGGAGGTGACTCAATATGTCTTTCATAAGGTCCGAGCAGTTGGTATCATCTCTTATTTGACTCTTGGTACTTATTATGGTACTACTATGATGTCAGCATCCAACTCGAGAGGAGCATGTGGAGTGTCATCATTGTTTGCCATACAGTATCAAGAGCATTTGTGAGCTCAGTCTGAGCTTATAGAGAGTTTGCAGAAGCAGCATGAAGAAATGCACTAGCAGCAGCAACAACAACACAAGGAGGAGATTTGTCGATGGCAGTAGCAGCAGCATCACGAGCAGATGGAGTATATGTGTCGTCTGACTCATAGTTTAGGGATAATGTTTCCTCCACAATCTCTTACAGCTCTTCCACCTCCTCTAAAAGACGATCCCCAGTGATTTGTTTTCATGTTAAAAGCATTTTAATTGATGATTTATTGTAATATGACTATTTAGTGTTTCTGCCTTCTATATTGGTGCAAATATTGCAATTTTTTTTAATATTTTATTATTAATTATTATTTTTATATTTTTTAATATTTTTATATTTTACTAATAAGTATAACATGTTATTAATTTTTTATATTATTTTGTAAAACTTGAGAATTGTAATTATTTTTTATTTTTTTATTATTTTTAAAAAATAATATTAATTTTTTATTAAAAATAATTTTATTAAATATTTTTTTAGTAATATATTTTTAAATGTTTTTTTATTTTTGTTATAATAATTTTTTTTATTTTAATAATATTAATATAATTTTTTCATTAATCATAATTTTATTAATATTTTTATATATGTTTAGTATTTTCGACGGGACATTTTGTGATGGGAGCTGGTCAGAAATAATTTAAATATAATCTTTTATTTATAGTATTTTCAACAGGATGATGGGCCCGTCATAAATATTAATTGTGATGGGCCCATCTCAAAAGGTTTTAATATATATAATGTATTTAATCAGAGACTTATTTGCGACAGGGTAGATCCCCATCACAAAAGGATTATTTATATATAATTTATATATTCATAGGCTTATTTGTGAGAGGTCCGTCGCAAAAACTAATATTTGTGAAAATGTTTTCTACAATGATCCATGTGTGATAGGGCCCCATCAATAAATACTATTTGCGATAAGATCTCATCGCAAATTCCCCATCACAAAGACATCTAATTCCAGAAGTGAATGACCATGTGGTAATGATAGGGATTGTTGTTTGTGTTGTTTGTTGTTGCAAATGATATGATTTCACCTCAAGTGATTGGTGTACATTCCACTACTTTTGATTTTTAGAAACCAGTAAAAATTACTTCGCCTAATATAGAAAGAAAGTTTCATTTCTTGCATTATATTACCCACATATACTTTCATATGATATGGATACATTCTATTCAATGTAGTTATAGTATTAGTTTTCCTACTAAGTATTATTTTGTTAATTTTCAATGTGAAATTATTATATTTATACATGGTTAGTTAATATATTATAATAAATTCTATGATTAATTCTTGTTATAGCTTGCTCGTGGGATTTAATTGACATGCTTCAATGATTTCATCTTGTTGTTCTGTGTTAGATGCTTGAAGTGACATTCTAGCTTACCTAGAAATACGTAATTATAATGGGATCCAGTTTTCAATTGTAATTTGTATGGGTTCCTTATATTTTGGAAACGGCATCATGCATACCATAGTGAAAAGAACACTGAATTCAATAGTTATGTGAAGTTGGTTTGACTCATCGAATCAAAATTACATATTGTAAAGTGTGTGGTCACATTACAAATTGGTAGGTGGCCACCCATATATTTTGGATTGTTATGGTTTATCATGTCAAATTCTAAATTGATATAGGTATTTAGTATTGGGATCAAATTTTTAATACTTGGTGTGTATGGGTGCTTCATGAATTGGGAAATTGAAACCCATATTAAAAATAATGGTACAATTCCTTGTAAAATGGTTATAAGTGTTAAATTTGTTTAATATTTATCTAAAATCCAAATTCAATCATTCAAAATGAAACTAGACCAATGTAGCTTAGTTTGAGAAGGTGTTTATGAGATGACCCATTTGGGTGTTCAAAATTTTAATAATTGTATGTATGTTATTGGATTGCTTTATAGAGAACCTATTTTGGCTAAAATGGGACCCATTTTGGTCGCATTTTTTCATAAAAGAAATTTATTTTGATAAGCTTCATGAAAATGATAAGAGGCCATCTAATGAAAAAAATGTTTTGAAAAATGGGTTTGATAAGTCTTTCCTGTTATTCCCTTGGGGAATTAGTTAATATCATGCACCTTATGATTTGTTTTGATAATGATATTTTGATGTTTGGATTAAAAATTTGATGATTAAAGATTAAATGTGATTAAATATATGAGGCATTGAAATTAAACCTATAGTGGGGTCCACTTTTTGAAACCCTCAATTAATGGAGTTGTAAAGACATCCATTGAGTTGCCATGGAATGGAAGCATGAGTACCTTATTTAAGAGTTATTTTTTCATTTTAATGGATTTACGATTGGCTTTTGAGAATAGTGACTTTTTTACGTGACATAATGTAAGGGTTGAAACTTGTTATTTGTAATGGGATAACCCATGGTAGGTAGAACCATCCGAACATAAATGCCTTGCTAGTGTTGTGGCTTTTCTCACTCAATGGGTGTTTATGGGTGTTGTGGTCCCTGGTAAGACATTTATTTTTGACTAAAAACCTTTTTCGCTCAGGTGGTCATGTGTTTCTTGTCCTTATTATGGGATTGATAATCTAATAATTCTCTTTTTTAGCATGTTAGACATGCCTCGGACATGATCGGTCACATTATAGGTCATATGTCCCATTCTTCTTCTTTGTAATGGAACACTGTTTTTGGAATTTTCCAGGAAAATGGTTGTATGAGGAAATATGACTCCAAAATAAATATTAATGTATGGTTGACTATGGTCTCGCATCATCTCTAGGAAGAGTGGCTTGAGCATTAATGAATCAGTTGCATTCCACAACATGGGATGGTTTTCAAAAGACATGAGTTTTTTTACATTAAATTCTAATTGTTATAATCTATCGTGCTTATGAGGTTATATTTTTTCTTCATTCTATAGCTAGTAGTCTATTATGGTGGGTACTGTCATGATGAATCTAGTCAACGTGCCCTTCCATGTAGAAGGAACGTCTAAGTGAACTGTTGGAAAATGGTTTGTTTGTTATTGTTTAACCTGGAGGTTTTCATGTCATAAATATTGTTAGTTTTTTCTGGGCAGGATGACTTTGATCTAGTTTGACAGTTTTACCTTCAAGTTTCTGGGTGCGTAACAAAAAAACCCTATCTTAAATCCTTTAGTGTACACTTCATAAGAGACTATCATGTCCCATATCTTGAAATTGTCCTCGACACACTAATAGAGAATCATTCTAACTCCACTTTAAATATTTAAATGATATTCAGCTTGTTGGGAGACCCTTTCCAATGATAATCACTCAAACATGTCTCTTATTGAGGCATGGTATGTCCCGAGTGATTCGTTGGTTCCCAAGTATGAATGCCTTGTTCGGACTCACGGGCCCTAGCTTTTCCATTTGTTTTGAATCGACCTTCAAGGCATTGATTCTTCGAGATAAGTTATCCATGTGGCTTGACTAATTATCTCTCTATTCAGTTTGGTGTTTATAGTTGTAATGAGTCGTTTTAAAGAACCTTTACATGCGAAGGCATGTGTGGTTTCAAGGTCGACATTGTCTTCTTATAGTGCTTCTGTGACTAGTTTTGTTAGATAAATAAGATTTAAACAACATCCGTTTTATGTAATCATTCCATGAGTTTCGTAATAACACTTAATGTTCTTCCTTGTACAAAAAATCTGAGGGTGGAGGTATTGTGTCTGGGAATTTGTCCCTTAAGATAAGACCTATAGTGGGAAGAACCATCATTCAAGTGTTATTGAAACAATAACATGATTTTTTTTCTTCTTAGATTTGGTCACATAATCACCATTTCAATGATTATGTTAAACATTTATCATTATCTCCAGTTGTAATGGGTGATGTGAAGAATTTATAAGAAATGCATATGGTGCTTCCAATATTGGTAGCGTAATGTAACCATTTTAATGAAACATCATGACCCTTGTAGGTGGGATGCAGTTTTTATTGTTACTGAAGGCTTCTTGGAGATGATAAGATTTTAAGGGGGGTAGAATGTAGAATCCCATGTTTTTGAACTCGACAAAATATGAGGATGTTTTTTAAATTCTATGGATTATTAAACCAGTCATTCTTTGAAACTGAGAATCAGAACATAATTTTGATAATTGAATCACACATACATGTTTTTTTGATATGGGGGATGTACTGAGAAGTCACCAGAGTGCATCTAGATTTTTTGGGAGTTCCAAACCGCAAAACATAATGTTTTAAATGACATTAGATGGAGCACATTTTTCAACCTGTTTCTTAAACTGGGCGGCCCACAACAGTAAACTACAATTCCCTATTTTAAAAGGGGGTAGGGGCTTTGTGCATGGGCTATGAACAATTTCTCAAACGGTGTACCTATACAATTTGGGGTGTGTCTTTGAGGCAGAATGTATCACATAGTTTGTGCACAGTTTGGAAATCCGTGTAGACAAAACCGACCACGACACCTTGTTTTGGGAGTTTAATTTTTGTAAAATTTATTTAAAATTAATCCCAGACTAAAAAATATCCACACCCCCTCTATGGCCCTACGCACAGTTTGCAGCAACCCCAGAGGTGTTCTCCCTTCGACACTCCATTTGACCTCTTCTCTTCATTGATCTCCATATGGTTTCATTCATTTTTCATGGCCGATCTATCATGGTGAGTACTCTTCTCCATTCACTTTCCTTCTACTAGCTTCTCATTGACCTAATCGGCTCCCGGTGAGATTATATCAAACCTTATGCCATTGCGGTGATCAAATTTTCGATTTAATTTTGATCTAGGTACGTGAAAATGGACTCTCAGGCATTGTTCTTGCATATTCTGAAATACGCTGCCAAAGGCGATGTAGTTTGGGAGGATTCTGTTCAACGAAAATGTATTGGGGTATGGTTTATACCTTAATCCTTGTTTCATACCACTTGAATAATGATATTAGTGTGCCATTTACCCCCTTTCATTAAATCGGTTGATAGTTGAGTTGTCATTGGTGGTTTCACTTATTTTTAGTTCTTCTCCGTAGTGGAAGTCTTGGTTCCACCCTGAGATAGGGTCCCTTTCTATGTCCTCAAATTCTATAAATAAATTAATTAATTACTTACTACACATAGTTTAATTCTATATTTACGTAGAAAAATGTCTCTATTGAATGCTCTTAATCAAGGTTTAGCATGTTTCATTTTTAAAATGGATATGGTGATAAATGATTTGTGTGATAAGTAATGTCACGTTTTTATAATTAAACCCCTCCAACAGTGGTACAATGCAGTAAAGAAAAAAAGTATTTGTTAGACCTTGATTTCATGACTTTTCGTGTTTATAATTAATATTCTTTGATGTAATGTTGAAATTATGCATGTCTAGGACATGTCCCAAATGTAATTTGAAACATTGAGTTTCCATTCTTAAATGATTAAAATACCAAAGCATCGTCTATGTGTTTAGTCCATTTTTTATTTCATAATTAACCATGTAGAAAAATTGTCTTTTTTCATAAATACATAGCACCTTATAAAAACAATTGACATGTTTTGTTAAGTGAAATGAGTTGAGTTAAATGAATGATTAATGGTTAATGATTTTCCCTCATATTAAATTAGCCAATTGTTTACAAATGTTTTCAATGATAATTACACATTAGTTGACACATGGGTTTAAAATTAAGAATTCCATGATGGACTCAATGAGTTTCCATAGTAATAACATAAAAGAAACATGGATTCAGATGCATGAATTCCAGGGATGGACCAGTGTTCATGAGTGAATCATCGGTTCCACATATGTGGAATCCCTTAACACGTTAAGGGAAGGTAACAATGTTGACCTTGACTTTTGAAAATGAATTAATAGATTGTAAATAAATGGTTTCATTGATTCCTGGTTTATCCACACTAATGGAAGGCATTTCATGAACCAATAAAAGATGTATTCAATGATATGTGTCCTTTACTCAATAATTTATGGAATGAATTGGTCCAAAATGAATTATTACATGAATTATTTTTTGAATAGGATTCGTTAGACTCAAGGATTTCATGGATTCTGATCAGATAAAACTATTAGAAATCATGTACACTATACCAAGTTCATGGACAAGTGGCAAGGTTGAGGCCAACCTAGATCTCGTTCCTTGTTTTATCTATGGATTCCTAGTATAATACTGTTAGGTCCCCATGTAGTACTACATGATTCCATCGATACACTGCTTTGATCTAGCATTGACATGTAGGTTCTAATGATACACTCTATGGACCCAGTCTTTGTTTTTCCTCATTTACCCTAGATTCACTACTTTGACTCGGTAGGCACCTCATCATGGAATTCCTTGGACTTCTATCTGTGGATTACACCCTACAACATAGCTAGACACATATAATACTAGGTTAGTATTCCTTGGGATATATGTTATCTGGTTTTTACCCTAGAACTCCCTCACCAGATATCTTTGTACGGTTGCTTTACTACCAAATGGAACCTTCTATAAATTTACTATCACAAGGATGTTGAATTGGTTTTTAACGTGGGACTTTATTACTAAATATCATCACCTGATGCATTGGATACCCTCTTTCGGTCCATCATTGACAAGTAGGTTCGATGGATAAATCCCACTGGGCCATGTTATTGGTTAGAAATGTTTTACTTTGGATGAATCTCCTTGGACTTGGTAGTTGACTTCATCACATGATACTTATGAATAAAGTGGTAATACTCAATTAATGTACAGGTTACATGTCTGGATACTAGATGAGGGATGAAGCTGGTAATTGCTTATCTTGTTATATTGAACTGTTTACATTATTTATTCATTCTTATACCCTATTTAATATATTTTACACTATCAGGATTGTGTTAGAAATTTTGGGTTCCAGACAACTATTATTTATATCTCACTTCTTACTTGGGACGCCACTGCATTGGGGTAACATAGTCGACATTCCTTATTTACAAGGCCTAGTTCCATTCTAGTTATTGCTTTTTGAACCTAGGGGTTAGGCGAAATTAATTTTGGTGGAGCTTAGGATGCTCATGGATATTGCCTTTGGGATTTTTGTTCTTTACGTTACTTGATTCCTACATTTTATTATATTGAAAATATTGTTTTACTGTATACTACTTTTCAAAATGTATCAATCCAATGTCATGTATTCATCCATTGTATAAACTTCCATTGACTACATTTTTTTATTTATATGATATCTGACTTCCACTAATTTATTATTTATAATTATGGATTCCACTGTAGAAAGTTATTTACTCTGTTATACCATTGCGCAACTCTGATAAGAGGCTGTAGTCTCCCCACATACTATCCCTACACCCTTTCTTATAGTCGGCAGCCTCTGGCGTATAGGGAGGTTCTCTTAAGATCATGTGGTGATCGATTCGGCCACCATTTTAGTGGTGATCTAGGATTGGATGTTACAAGAATGTATCCTCTATTTCCACATGTACTATTGATTTTGTATAGTTACATGGTCACCAACATCCTTTTGTGTTTGTTATTTATTTTTTCTATTCTGTATTTTGTTTAATTATCATGAATAATTTACAATTATTATTATACTAATGTCTGTTCTTATTATTTTTTCCACTACTTTGGTTTACAGGTCTTGTCATTGTAGTTTCAGGTTCCAAAATTTCTTATTTCTTATATTTTTGTGTTCCACTATCAGATATGTAGAAATAGCCTCCCCATGATCACACTCTAGGACATCACTACTAGATAAAATACTCTAACATACAATGATTCACAATTTAGGTCATGTAACCACCATCTTAGGTGTCTGTTAAGTGTCACCAATTGCAGGATGATACAGATCATGTCTATTATTCTCCTCTAACTGAATTTTCTAGTAATTTGATTCTTGAAAATAAATTTATTCTCCCCCTCTTTGAATTTGATGTTATCTTAGGCATGTATTTTATTTTTCCAAATAAATCTGTAACACACCTAGATTTTATGAAACATATTCTTTTAATTTCATTAATGTCTTGTGCTACACCAAGATTACCTTGCGCTATATGCAACACCGTATTATCTTGCAGTATACGCAACACTATTCTTGGATTGTGTTACACACAATTTTGATAATACATATTCTACGAAACATTGAGTATATATATATATATTCAATGTATAATTGAAATATAATCCTTTTATAAGAAACAACGAAGGATTCATTCACAACACGTAAACCTGACTTGGCTTGCATTACACGCAATCACGACCTTCCTCGATAGCGTGTGTTGTACGCAATACCGGGTTTTACTAAACAACGATATATTATTATAATATTATTATGAACTAGCCGTTATGAATATTATTAACTAAATATTGAATTTTATAACACTATTATTCATCTTACATATTTTCTAGAACATGGTATAAGAACAAAATAAATATTTTCAGGTAAAATTAGTATTTTTAAAAAAATGCAGTTTTGCCGCCTTTTGATGGCGCACCCAATTCAAATCTAGTTTTTTTACATATTTAAAAGTTAAATTTGACAAAATAAAATTCTTCTTTGGAAGAAAGAAAAAAAAATTATTTTGGATAAATTTTTCATATTACTCTGATAACATTCATATTTTAATGAATAGTAAAAACATGCTATATTTTAATTAAAAACAAATTTTTTCATCGTAATAAATTATGGGGTTAAATAATAATATTGAATCGTTTCAAATTATAAATAGAATATATATTTACCATTTAATATAATGTATTTCATTATCCTTGATTTTACATTGAATTCGTAGGTTAAATAAATTCAATATTTGGCAATGTTTTAACTTTTAAAACCTGTTTCCTTAACAACAGGATTAATTTTAAATTAATTAACGCAACTTCTATGTTTTGAATTTTGAAAAATTCATTCCATATTTGGAATAAGTGGGTCCAAATTATGTTAATAGGTTACTTTTATTTTTCTGATATTATGAATAGTAACTACGGTAATTTTTTAATTACTACGGTTAAAGGTAAATAGGGTAATTCAAGGTTAACAGAATATTATAATAATTCAAAATTTCCTTGAAACATGTATTAACCTTATTTTATGAGTATTAGCTGACCTAGGTCATCCTTGGGTAGATTTTGGGACCCCATGGATCCACTTATGAAAGACAATGACACATTAGATTAATTAATTTAATTTAAAGAAAAAATTGGAATTAACAAATAGTGTTTAGTAATTAATTTTCAAAAGGGGATCTATAAATTATATTTTAGACTATAAATATTCACTGGAAATATAAAAATATTTAATACATGTTGGTATTTTTTTTATAATTTTTATACATCATATAAATTAAATTATATATGACACAATAATGATGCAGTATTTACCTCATTAATAAATTATTTAAATAAATAAGATTAATATGATTAAAATATCATCTGAAACCTGTCCAATTCCTATTGGATGATTTTATTTCGAATATGAGTCATCTTATCTTCGACATTAATTTGTTTTTGACCTCTTGAAACCGATGTTAAGTTTATAATAAAATAATGTTTTCACACTTTCCTAAAGAGCCCCTCCACTCCCCTATAAAAGGAGACTACTTCTAAGCAATTAATCACACCTCTCAAGCCTTTTGGATCGTCCAAACTCTACCCAAATAAGCTCCCTACATCCATCTCCTTCCCTTGAAGCCTTAAATTATGCAGAAGACTCTCCAAGAAGTCCTTATGGTTCAAACCAATGAATGTTACCAAAATCAAAGGTAACAGTTTCTCTTAAGTTGTTTTTTTTCTACTTTTCCAACCCCTGAAATAATTTTAATCCTTTATTTTTTGACAAAAACAGTATCGTGAAAATACTATAATGTTGTTATGAGAAGTATTAGAACTACACTTACACACACCTCCATATAATGGATGATGAACATAAAGTTTCTGTGTTGGCAAACTAACACCTCACGAAACGATGATTGTTCGATTTTCCCAATCGCCTCTCATGGAGGCCATTATGATGGAACTGTATTTATATATAATATATATTATGTTTATTATTTCTTTATTCTTCTCTACTTCCCAATTATATCAAGCATTTATGGTTTCCATAGTTGGTAAATACGATAATTTCATTTGAGGAAGTGCGGACTACCGCCCCCTCAAAGTGATGTGATTCGTTAATTCCTTATGTGGGATGTATAAAGGATGTGGTTAATGATATTATATATGATATTATACTGTAATTATATTATACCTATGTATCATTATGTTTTAATAACATTAAAATAATAAATAGAAATGAAAGTAGCGTTCATGTGTACGTACGGCTTACTGTCTCCATGAACGGTGTGTTTCATTTCTTACCTCCATTTGTTATGTACTGTTATAAATGCTTGTATATGCTGGATATATAATTAATTTATATGATATATAAATCATGATTAACATTTTGGAGGTAATTAAATCATGATATAAGTAATAATAACATCGAGAACGACAAGACCAAACACGTACAATAAATAAGATGATTTACCCAAAAAACTACTTTAACATTAATTAAATAACAATGGGTAATATAAAGTCATAAGTGAACCATATATGATATCATAACAATTAATATGATTCTTTAATAAGTCAATGACATTATTTAAATCATTATAAAAGAGTTTCAGACTCTTACGAAGCAAATTGGACCTAAGGTAAGGGAAATATCACAATCTCATTTTTATCCGAGATTGTTTATACTTTAGTATTTAATGGGGTGTATTTTATCATCCACATCCATGTTTCCTCAATATGTAATATTATTTCCATCCAACTACTATTGTTTAAATCCAATTTTACTATTAGATGAGTTTTTAGTAAAGGATATGAAAGGAATCTTTTGTCGTTTTACGTACGAGGTAATTTTTGAATTTTCCGACAAAAGGACGAAGAATGTTTTTTTAACTTATACAGAAATAATGAATTTTTAAAACATTATTTACAAGAAGATTCCTTTACAAGTTTTCAAGTTTAATTTTAATCAACTTCTTTTAGTTTAGAATTGTACGACATGTTAAGAATGGAAGAGTGTTTTTGAATCAGAAATGATATTTTCCTCAAGAATGGAGTTCAAGTGTTTTATCAAAATTATTTTCCATATAAATAATAAAGGGTTCTGTTTCTATCCCTATTATTACATTGATTTGATGATGTTGTGATGGAAATATTTTTATGAATTCCTTTATCTTATATGAATTGTTTTATGATGTCATGATGTTTAATATTCCCATCTTTATTACATGGGTTATGCTATGATATATGGTTTATGATTTTGTGGCACACAAAATAATGGTATCATTATGAGATTGGTGGGACCTATATATCCCTCCAATGCATTGGGTAATGATTTTATATCTCATGAGATAGACATGGCTGAAATGCTAGGTTAAACCGGTTCAGTGAAACAGGACTGAAACGAGGAGTGAACTCGGTTCAGAAATGGAATTTGTCCACTAAGATAGTCTTGGCAATGAGTCTTGACTAATAAGAAATTATTTTCTATGAATATGTGTGTACGCCACATATTTTCATGTTTTATTTTGTGATTATTGGGATTAAATTTCACTACTATGATTTATCCCATGTTATGATATTATGATCTCTTTTGCGGGTTACGATTTCCAAAATGTTATGTTCTTATGAATATGATGTGATTGATATTTCTTTTGTTTACCTTTAATTAGAATTTGAGATCACCTTTTTATGTTTTCTTTTCCCCAGGATATAATGAAAGGTTTTAGGTAGAAAAACATGGATGATCTTTATGGGAGATGTTGAAGATCTTTCACCACGATTAGAAGATTATATTCAGAGTTTCCAAAGACACTAAACTATTACGGTCCTTGTGTGTGTGTTTTTGTTATGTACTATGTATTCCGAAAATGTAATGTATTGTCCATGTACAGTATGCTTCGGTTTTCTATAGTTGGTATCAGAGGAATGGTTTAGTTAACCATTGGAAACTAGGATGTTTGAACTTTAGTGAGATTACTAAAGATATTTATAAGGTATGTATAGGGATGTACCTATGGTTAAGTATATGTATAGGTTGTAGTTCTAGAATTACGGTAAACTAAGATGATAGATATTGAAGGTACTCCCCTTTACTATGTTGTTTTCCCTTGCGTGTTTTTTGCCTCTCACACTATTCTTTTTGGGTTTTAGACGATGGCTGGAACCCGAAGGAACCGTGTTGATCAATGTAATGGACAATGCAATGATTGTCCTCATGAACAAACAACTATTATGGTAGATGGAGTGAAAAATCTTATTGTTATACTTACACTAGCTATGAATCATTCTGGACTTCCAAATGAGCAGAGAAGGGAACAATATTCTATTGAGTCCTTCAGGAGGCAACATCCACCTTCTTTCAGTGGGTCTTATAATCCACATGTTGCTGAACAATGTATTAGTTCTACTGAAAATATATTTTTAGTTATTCAATTTAATGAACAAGATAAAGTCATCTTAGCAGTACATCGTTCGGATGGTGATGCTGATCAATGGTGGAATCTTATCAAGAATACGAGGCCCAGAGATGAAATTGAGTCCATGGAATGGGACGAGTTCAAAAACCTATTTTTCAATAAGTACTTCCCTTATATTCTTCAAAAAAAAAATATTGAAGGAGTTTCTTGAACTAAAGGAAAAGGATGATGAAACTGTTGGTATATACGAAGAAAAATTTACAAGGCTTTCAAGGTATGAATCTGGCTTTATCATCCAACCTGAAAGTAAAGTTGATCGATTCATCAGTGGCTTAAAACAATGTCTTCGAAAGGAATTAACTATAAGAGACTTCAGTAGATATGAAGAAATTTTGCGTTGTGCTATCAAGGTAGAAATGGAAGTTCGTGTTACTTATCCATCTCATAGTTTTGACAAGAAACGAAAGATGGAGTTCAAGGGGAAATCTCAGAATTATGGTGAAAAGTAAATGACTATTTCCTTATGCTCAAAGTGTGGAAAGAAGCATGGTGGATATTGTCTTAAAGGGACTATAAAATGTTTTAAGTTTGGAAAAGAAGGTCATCGAGTAGTCGAGTGTCGAAGTAATGGAAAAATGGATTCTAATTATGTGAAAAAATAAAATAATGCAGAGGACGCACCACCAACACTTCAATGCTTCAAGTGAAAGGAAATGGTGCATTATGCTAATAAATTCTCTAATCCAAGGGTTAGTGATGATTGACATGAGCAACCACTTAAGGCAAAGGACAATGGGAAGTCACATGCGATCACTATTGGCAATGTTGAATATGAAAACAATGTGGTGGAATGATTAAGTTTTTATGTAATGGGATTTCAAAATAATGTTGTATTGTGGAATATTGGAATATTTATGTATTGGTCTATTGTGGATTGAAATTGTACTGGTAACCATGGAATGTGATTAAGATATCTTTGGAAAAAAAGATGTTATGTGCATAATGATGGGAAAATGAGAAAATGAAATGTTTGACCGTATTCATGAGCTCATGACTGATATAAGGAGAAGGTTATATCATGGTTTGAGTATATAGAATTTTTGGATATTGGTATGTGGAAAGAGTTAACTTTTGACTGCATTCATGTTTTCACTAAGGTTCAATGGGTTTTCATTCTTCAAGAGAATACACGATTAAGGTATTCACATGTTTGTAATTTTACCAACAAGATATATCTTATGATATATGGGGGATAAATGATGGCATTCACGTGATTGTTATGTGACATTTCATGTAATCATTTTCATTATACTATAATCTTGGACCGAAGTATTTTAGATAAGACTAAAGATTGGAATGGATTATGTTGGACATAAGTTAGTATTTTTCGATATTATTGATGTGATGTTATAGTAATATAGTTTTAGAAAAAGGACAACCTGCAGGAGGGGCGACATACCATCACGTCGGACAAGGCTGTGGGAATCGAACCCACAACCGAAGTGCGACTAGCCTTTATCGCCTACCACTGGCCTACAGGAAGTCCCTGTTTAGTATAAACTAGTTTTATTGTATTAAGAAGTATGATATATGTAGTATAAGTCCATTTAGGAACCATATATGATTAATCTCACTATAGATGGAATTATGTATTTTTTGATAACTTTTCTAACATTTTGTTTGAAATAGATGGAATGAACCATCATTCTATCACATGATCTGCTAAAACATTCAACTTCATTTCTTTAAGGGATAAAGTGGAAATTGTTCAACTCACGAACAACAATGAGATTGTACCAAAATCATGTAAGTAATTCTTTCAATTTATCAACTTTGGGGAAATGATTTGAAAGCCAAAAATGTTGTCCTAGTTCCCTTATATCCGATGAATCAGATGGTAACATAGATTATCACAAATTTATGGCTTTGTGATTGATGGATTTTTCATATCCATGTTCTCTACCACTCTCCATCAGAACATGATGGTCAGATTTTTATTCCATATCCATATTTTCACCTATGTTATCCTACGTGGAATCCCAGGGATGAGTTAATTTGGATAACCGTTAAATGTCATACTTTAGTTTTTAAAGCCATGTTTTTGTATTCCTATTTACGATGTGGGTTTCTATTAAACAAACTTTCGATTAGTAAACCATTTATAACCCCGACGAATTTCGAGGGCGAAATTCATTTTAAGGGGCGTAGAATGTAACACCCCAAGATTTTATGAAAAATATTCTTTTAATTTCATTAATTCCTTGTGATACACCATGATTACCTTGCGCTATACGAAACACTGTATTAGCTTGCAGTATACGCAACACTATTCTTGGATCGTGTTACACACAATTTTGATAACAGTTATTCTACACAACATTGAGTGTATATATATATATATATATTGAATGTATAAATGAAATATGGTTGGATTCTGTTATACAAAACAATGAAGGATTCTTTCACAACACCCAACCCTGACTTGGCTTGCATTACACGCAATCGCGACCTTCCTCGATAGCGTGTGTTGTATGCAATACTGGTTTTTACTAAACAACGATATATTAATATAATAATATTATGAACTAGCTATTATGAATAGTATTAACTAAATTTTGAATTTTATAAAATTATTGTTCATCTTACACATTTTCTAGAACATGGTATAAGAAAAAAAATTTCGGGTAAAATAAGTATTTTTCAAAAAATGCAGTTTTGCCGCCCTTTGATGGAACACCCAGGTTAAATCTAGTTCATGACATGTTTAAAAGTTCAATTTGACAAAATAAAATTCTTATTTGGAATCAAGAAGTAAAAATTTACTTTGGATAAATTTTTCATATTATTCTGATAACTTTCCTAATTTAATGAATTGTAAAAACACGCTATATTTTAATTATAAACAACTTTCTTCACCGTAATAAATTATGTACTTAAATAATAGCATTGAATGGTTTCAAAGTATAAATATAATATATTATTACCATTTAATAAAATTTATGTCATTACCCTTGATTTTACATTCAATTCGTAGGTTAAATAAATTCAAACTTTGGAAATGTTTTAACTTTTAAAACATGTTTTCTTAACAACGGGATAAATTTTAAATTACATACTGCAACTTCTGTTTTTTGAATTTTGAAAAATGGATTCCATATTTGGAATCAGTGGGTCCAAATTATGTTAATAGGTTACTTTAATTTTTTTGGTATTATGAATAGTAACTACGGTAATTTTTTATTTACTACAGTTAAAGGTAAATACGGTAATTCAAGGATAAAAGAATATTATAATAATTCAAAATTACCTTGACACCTATCTTAAACTTATTGGATGAGTATTGGCCGACCAAGGGCATCCTTGGGTCGATTTTGGGACCCCATGGAGCCACTTATGAAAGACAATGAAACATTAGATTAATTAATTTAATGTAAAGACAAAATTGGAATTAACAAATATCCTTTAGTAATAAAATTTTATAAAGGGAAATATAAAATATATTTTGGACTATAAATATTCATTAGAGAGAGAAAACTATTTCCTACATTTTAGTATTTTTGTTATAATTTTTATTCATCATATAAATTAAATTATTTATGACACAATAATGATGCAGTATTTACCTCATTAATAAATGATTTAAATAAATAAAATTGAAATGATTAAAATATCATCCAAAACCTGTCCACTTCCTATTGGATGATTTTATTTCTAATATGAGTCATCTTATATTCGACATTAATGTGTTTTGGACCTCTTGAAACCGAATATTAGTTTATAATAAAATAATGTTTTCACACTTTCCTAAAGAGACCTTCACTCCCTTATAAAATAAGACCACTTCTATGCAATTACTCACACCTATCAAGACTTTTGGATTGTCCAAAATCTGCCCAAATAATCTCTCTACATCCCTATTTTTACCCTTGAAGACATACATTAGGAATAAGGCTCTCCAAGAAGTACTTTTCGTTCAAACCAAAGAAAGTTACCAAAATTAAAGGTAACAGTTTCTCTTAAGTTGTTTTCTTTTATTCTACTTCTCCAAAACCTAAAATATTTTTAATCCTTTATTTTGTGACAACACCAGTACCCTCAAAATACTAAGATTTTTTTATGAGAAATATTAGAACTACACTTACACACACCTCCATCTAATGGATGAATAACATAATGTTTCTGAGATGGAAAACTAACGCCCCACGAAACAATGATTGTTCGATTTTCCCCTACCGCCTCTCATGGTGGCCATTATGATTGCACTGTATTTATATATAATATATAGTATGTTTATTATTTCTTTATTCTTATTTACTTCCCAATTATATCAAGCCTTTACGGTTTCCATAGTCGGCAAATATGATAATCTAATT
The DNA here is from genome assembly GCA_963277665.1 of Viscum album. Taxonomy (NCBI): domain Eukaryota; kingdom Viridiplantae; phylum Streptophyta; class Magnoliopsida; order Santalales; family Viscaceae; genus Viscum; species Viscum album. Next base: position 1,698,158,870 of record OY728137.1, on the reverse strand, counting down.
TGAGGAAGTGCGGACTACCGCCCCCTCTAAGTGATGTGATTCGTTAATGCCTTATGTGGGATGTATAAAGGATGTGGTTAATGATATTATATATGATATTATACTGGAATTATAATATACCTATGTATCTTTATGTTTTAATTCCATTAAAATAATAAATAGAAATGAAAGTAGCGTTCATGCGTACGTACGGCTTACCGTCTCCATGAACGGTGTGTTTCATTTCATACCTCCATATGTTATGTACTATTATAAATGCTTGTATATGATGGATATATAATGAATTTATATGATATATAAATCATGATTTACATTTTGGAGGTATGTAAATCAAGATATAAGTAATAATAACATTTAGAACAACAAGTCCAAATACGTATGATAAATAAGATGTTTTTACCCAAAAAACTACTTTAACATTAATTTACATAAGAATGGGTAATATAAAGTCATAAGTGAACCATATATGATATAATAACAATTAAAATGATTGTTTAATAAGTCAATGACATTATTTAAATCATTATACAGGAGGTTCGGACTCTTACGAAGAAAATTTGACCTAAAGTAAGGGAAATATCACAATCTCATTTTTATTTGAGATTGTTTATACTTTAGTATTTACTGGGGTCTATTTTATCATCCACATCCTTGTTTACTCAATATTTAATGTTATTTAAATCAACCTACAACTTATTAAATCCAATTTTACCCTTCAGTGAGTTTTTATTAAAGGATATGAAAGGAATGTTTTGTCATTTTTCATATGATGTACTTTTTGACATTTCCGACAAAAGTACGAAGACTGTTTTTTTAACATATAAGGAATGCATGGATTTTTAAAACATTATTTCCAATAATCTTCCTTTACATGTTTTAATGTTTATTTTTAATCAAATTCTATTAGTTTATAATTTTATGACATTTTAGGAAAGGAAAAGTGTTTTTGAAGCAGAAAGGATATTTTCTTCAAGAATGGAGTTCAAGTGTTTTATCAATATTATTTTCCATATATGATAATAAAGGGTTCTGTTTCTATCCCTATTATTACATTTATTTGATTATGATGTGATGGAAATATTTTTATGAATTCCTTTATCTTATATGAATTGTTTTATGATGTCACGATGTTTAAGATTCCAATTTTTATTACATGGGTTATGCTATGATGTATGGTTTATGATTTTGTGTCACATATAAGAATGGTATCATTAGGAGATGGGTGGGACCTATATCTCCCTCCTATTAAATGGGTAAAGATTTTATATCTCATGAGATAGACATGGCTGGAACGGCACGTTAAACTGGTTCAGTGAAAGAGGACTGAAACATGGAGTGAACTCGGTTCAGAAATGGACTTTGTCCACTAAGATAGTCTTGGAAATGAGTCTTGTCTAATAAGAAATTATTATCTATGATTATGTGTGTATGACACAATGTTTCATGTTTTATTTTGTGATTATTTGGATTACATTTCACTACAATGATTTATCCCATGTTTTGATATTATGATCTCTTTTGCAGGTTAAGATTTCCAAAATGTTATGTTCTTATGAATATGATATGATTGATATTTCTTTTGTTTACCCTTAATGAGCATTTAAGATCACCCTTTTATGTTTTCTTTTCCCTAGGATATAAATAAAGGTTTTAGGTAGAATAAAATGGAAGATCATTATGGGAGATGTTGAAGATCTTTCACCACGATTAGAAGATTATATTCCGAGTTTCCAAAGACGTTAAACTATTACGGTCCTTATGTGTGTTTTTTATGTACTAAGTATTCTGCAAAAGTAATGTAATGTCCATGTATGTTAAGATTCGTGGCTCTAGAAAACCCATCATCAATTACTAGGGAATGGAATTTATATTTTACATTACAAACCAAAATAAGTTTTTATATTAGTGCGGTGATTACTATAGACATATGATGGAAATCACAATCATTTTATGTGTCATGATTTTTATTCAAATTGGGTGCTTATCTTAGTTGATTGGGGAGAAACTCAACATCGACGATATGGATATTGTGAAATGGTTTGTTGTTGTATTTATAAAAGAGTTAAATAGTATCAAACTAGATCATGGGGTTGAGTTCACAATATAAGTTATACATGGTGAAATGCCTATTTAAAATTATCTATTTAGAACCAATGAAATTTTGTATTAATAATTTAAGAAAAAACTATAGGATAATCTTGCAAGGGTTTCACTTGGCCATGAATGTCACCTCGGGGATCACCTGTTCTTTTTTATGGATAAATATTGATCATTGTGATTTTATATTGGTTATTTTGTACTAAATAAGATCATAAACATGAAAATATATTCTATAACATGAATTTATTTATTATTTGACCAACTACATAGATCACAATAGTTTTCCATGATTGGCCTTCATTTTGGTTATCATCAATTAATGGTTAAGAAGGAGATATCCCCAAGGAAACAGTTTTTATATGTTATGGAGATAATAAGTTTGATGTGATTCCATTTTGTCCTATTAATACTCATCCTATCCTCATGGATTATAATAATATAGTATTTAGAGATTACCTTGAATAATGTGTGGTAGACTTTATTGATAATGTTACTCACTATTCAATGAGTATGGAAGAGCATGAAGATCACTTGAGAATTATTTTAATGTCCTTAATAAATGAGAAACTATATAAAAACCTAAAATGTGTGAATTTTGGCCATTAATTGATTAATTTTTGGGTCATATAACCTCAAGTGAAGGTATATTGATGGATCCATCAAGGACTACAGTTATTATACATTTCCCTAGAACAACCACTATGACTGGGATTTTATGTTTTCTTAGATTAGATGGATATTATCAATGGATTTTTAAGAAGGTATCATGAGTATATAATTCACTCACATAGTTAACTTCAAGGGAACCAAATTTTAATTGGATAAATGAATGTAAAGAATATTGTGTGGAACTGAATATAAGGTTATTCAATGTACCAATAATTACATTACCCTAAAATGGATAAGTTTTTGTAATCTGTAGTGATGCATAAAAGAACGAAATGTGTTGAATTTACATGTATAATGATACAATTATAGATTATACGTCATGAAAATTGATGGTCCATGATCAAAATTACCAACCTTGAGATTTGAAGTTAGTTGCATTAATTTTACCTAAAAATATGGGGGAATTATATTTACAAAAAATGACGATATATATACTGATCCAAAAATTTTAAATTATATTATGACATATAAAGAGTCATATATGATCTATAGAATATTGTTGTAACAAATTAAATATTATGACTACTTCCACTAAGAGAAAATGAACATGGTGGACGATGCCAACGATCATGTACTGAGTGGCAGAGGCTCCTAATTGGAATCCAAAAGACCCATGATCAAAAATGGGTGGGGTGAATTTCATGGTTATGGTATTAGTATTGTAGTTGTTACAATATTAGTATTATAACATATGAAACTATTCAACTTTTTTGGGACTTCACACCATTATATTGGATTGTGTGCCATAGGTCCTTTAGGCCACCAATGACTTTTTGGTAACATGTTCTTCAGGACACTAATGGCCTTTTGTCCATAGTGATTTTGGGCCACAAAGTAAATTTTGTATATAGGTTCTTCAAGACATAATGACTAAGAAGCAACCTGAGTATACTGTACAGGAGATGGACCAGAAAAGGATTCAAGGAAAACTAGTAACCACCAGAGAAGAGCAAATCATATTGAATGAGATTGATGCTATGGAACAATCCATGGGTTCCACGAATCATGAATCTCAAAATGGTTAAATTATAACTTATTATCCATGGGAGGTGGAGATATAGGTTCTTTTAATATGCTGATGCTGGAGAGGGGCAGTTTCAAGATTGTCAGGCCTTGGTCCTTTAAGGTCATGTATTAGGGCTTGTGCATCTGGGACTTTAGGTCATGTATGTGCCTTGTTCTTTGATCCTAAGGGTCGTGTAAGGGTTTCCCCTCAACCATTAAAAGGGTTATTATACTAAAACAAATAAAAATATAATGCTTTCATGCTATTAGAATAACGAGGTGGATGATGCACTGAGCCTAAATGATCATCTTATATTATATATGACGAGTTTCACAAAAGATCCAATATTTGTGTATTTTCTATGTATGAATCATGAAATACTGACACAAGGGGAGAGATCATATATTTCTCATATAATTTTTCACCTATCCAGAGAAGTTAAGATCAAATACATGATGATGTAAGATACATAATTATAGATGAAGATGAGACATTTTCCTACTTTTATCCTTCATTACAATGGAGAGATAATGATTATGATATGTGTATGTGTATAATCCATACAATATTTTAATAATGATTTCATTGAGGTAGATTATAGTTATTCATTCTCTATCCACCATGGAAGTACATATATGTATAGAGATTTGAAATAGTATTTCTGGTTGGATGTCATGAAGAAACATATAGAGAAGTATTTATCTTAGTGCGTGGATGGTCAACAAGTTATGTATTGGAGAAAAAAGTAAAAAATTGATGATACAACCACTATCCATACCAAAATGATAATAGGAGAAAATAAACATGGACTTTTTCTTCAGATTCCCAAAAAAAATATTGGGCACAATGTTAAATGGGTTGTAGTTGATCACCTTATGTAGTAAAAACACATCATCAAAATTAGTTAATATTTCTATTTAAATTATCTTATCAAGATTTATATTGAATAAATTGTACGGTTTTTTCGTATTAATAAATTATATGGAATCTAATTGGGATTCATGGTTTATATAAATGTTCTGGTAAAGTCTTCAAAAATTCCTTGATATAAGGCTATGTTTCAGAACCTAATATTATTCTTAGATATATGGTCATTGTAAGAGGAGAATTCCAACCCTATATGATATGTTGATATTTTTCTATGGATTTAAAATGTATTTCGGAATCAAAACCTTCCACTGTTCATGTTTTATTAAAATAATATCTTTCACTCATGCATTTTGATGGCTCAAAATCATGTCATACATTGATATAAGTGTATAAATTAAATGATTTGGGATAATGTTTGAGAAATAAATATACTGGAACATGATAAAGATATGGAAATGATAGAGAGTGATAGATCCATTTACCAACACATTAAGGTATCTCAAAATTCACATACAATTTATACAAAAATTATTACCATGATATGGAAATGGAGGTTGGTGAGAAGGTGTTTCTATGAATATCTCCATAAATGATGGTTTGGATATTTACAAAGAAAGGATTGTTTCAGTCAAGGAATATTTTATGTTTTTAGATTCTTAATTGATTAAGGATTGGTGTTTATCGCCTGATGCTTCTAGAGAACAATACAAAAGTCACGATGTATTCCTGGTTTCTCTCCTGAGGATGTATATATATTAGCACTCAAATGTAATAAACACAATTATAATAATAATGGACCATGGTATTGCCAATGAAAAGCTTGCTATTGGGATTTTAGATTGTAGTGATAAATCTATATGAAATAATACCACTTGCCTAGTCAGTGTTTTATAGCGAAACCACCAATTTGAGGAAGCTCAATTGGAAAATGAGAATATGATGGGGTATAAATATCCTCAGTGATTTTCATCTGAGTGATATCATTGAAAGGGTAAATTAAATTTTAATGGGTGTTGAATTAAACACAATGACATTCTAGGAAATATTTTTTTCAAATTGCTTAAATTTCAACGAAATCTTCTATTACATGAAATATCTAGTTTTAAATAACCACACTAATGTATTAAAATTATCTATATATCCTAACCATGAATATTTTATTATGAATAGTAAGGATCCAATTTCTAAAATTATTTTTGCATATTTTATAAAAATATAATATATTGATAAATAAGTTCATAATTTTTAGTAATGTCTTCATTTGTTTCAAAAATAATTCTTTTTTAAAACATTATTTTTATTATGTTTTGTTAAAAAATAATTAAATTACATTATTGAAAATTTAAAATACATATTTGAAAATATTATCTTAATATTTTTAATCATTGTGAAAAAATTATCAAATATTACATATTTCGAATTTTTTGATGATATTATTTTTTTTGATGAATAGTGACAAATAAAAATTTTAATAAAAAACATCCTTTTTCAATTACAGAATTTAAGAATTAAATTTTGTTTTAATTTTCTTTTAAAGTAAAATTAGTTAAATTAAATTATTCTTAATCCAATTCAGGTCATTAAAATTAATGTTGTAAGAAAAATTGATATCAAAACCATAAATAATTAAAATAACTATTTATTTATAAAACCACATTCCTATCATAGGTTTGGATTTAATTTTAAATTAAATTAGTAAACATGGGTGAAATTAATTTAGTAAAATTTATTCCATATTTTGAATCATAATAATAATTATTTAGGAATATGATTAACTTAATTTCATGATTTAATGAATAGTAATAAACAATGAGAATTATTTACTATTGTTAACGTTAAAATGGTGTTTTGTGCATTACTTTCACTTGTGTTAAAATTAATATTAAACAAATATATGAATACAATATGATAAATAGGATTTCTTATTTTGAATAATTGGGCCCAAATTATCTAATTAGTCTGTCTTTATTTTTATTCTTAAATGATAAACTACCTCTGTAATGAAAATATGTTACTGATTTGAAAAATTAAATGGTAAAGTAAGTAAATTTAGAGGTTAAGGGAATAACATGTCTAAAAGATGTGATTTTTTGTGGTGGAAGTTATTATTTATAATATGATCACTCCACTCCATTCTTTATAAATTTTTGTGGTGCATATTTGGAGATTGGCTACCCATTATTGAATATTTTTGGATATTTACAAAATATACAACTCCTCAATTATAAAAGGAAGCCCTTCCATCACTTTTTCACATGTAGTTATCTATTTAGAAAAAAACAAGAAAAATATCTCCAAATAATAGTTGGACACATTTTTGAGTACTTTTATCCCCAATATACCCTCGTTAATATCCTTAAAAATAGATACAAATTATTTTTAAGCAATGTCAATTTTCCCCACTAAGATGATTATTTTTTACTTCTTTTATTAACACCTGGATTAACGTGTTAATAATTTTATTATAATAGATAGAATATATAATATATAATTATATGTTGTTATGTTTTTCTAATAAACAAAATCTATCTCCTCTTCTATTATATGGGAAATGAATCTTTCAATTTTGTGTATGGTGGAATACAACCTCATGAACTGATGTAATTAATTTATAATCACCACCTCTCATGGATGGATATAATAATGAATTTATAAATATAAATATATATGATATTTATAATAAAATTTTATTTTTAAATTCAAATATCATATATACCTTCTTACCACTATATAAATTATAAAATTTTATAATCACTCAAGAATTTATGTGGTCTATCTCCTCCATTAAACAACATTATTAAACAATCATATTATTTTAAAATGAATGGTAGTAAGAAATTATTTGGTGAAAATATATGATTTATAAGGTATTTTAATTATTCTATAATGTTGAATTATTTTTTTTTGATATTAATGATTTTGGAAATCCATTGGAAAATGGTTTTGAATAATGTGTTACCATAGAGTTTGATTGGGAAGGGTTATTGGTATAGCCTTTGGAACCTAAAACAGATAGATTGTTGGTAATTTTTTACTATATAATTATTATCCTATAATATATCATGTGTTTGTAATATAATGTGATTTTATTTAAATTATAATTTATAGGTTTTCTCTATGACATGTTTTTTGGGGTGCATGATAAGAAATTATGATGTTGTTGGTTACATGACATAAAGAATAGTGTCATGCTCTGGAGGTTTCCCAAAAGGATATAGTTTAGTTTTTTTAATTTTACATGTTAATTAGGATAACATCATGAAGTTATTTTCACACCATGAATGATTAAACTAAAAAAGTTTCAATATTAAAATTTCTTATACTTTATAAGGGAAATTTGAGAATATAATTGGTGATTTTTTCCCATTAATAAATAAAATTATTAGTGGTAAAGAATCACAGAAGATGTTATTATCATCTCTTTTAGGGAATCCATGTACTATAGAACATAGCTGCCACTTTAATCCATCCACTACCCAATAGGGGGGGGGGTTGCGCTATCTCAAATAGACCTATAAAATTTCCCTTATTATAGACTCATTATATCTCACACTATTCCATATCCATGAGCTCAACCCCAAGGATCTATCATTTGATCTGGGCTATCTCACGATTCAAATTTCCATATGAGATTTCACAGAGGAATTTTCCCTTCGTTGTCTCTCTGTGGTGGCATGCTTTGGTCAGAATCACCATTCAGTTGACATCATGGACCAATTCGTCTCAAATTCATGGGACATGCAACATCATGTGGTAGTAGGTTTTTTGAGCCCCCACCACATTCTCATTCACATAAAAACAGAGGATAACATTATCTCATCCTGAATCAACATTCAAATATCCTTAAATAGTATTTTATTCTTACTGTTCCACTGATCATATGATTTCAACTTGAGATTGTATCCTCCGACATCAACCATTTGGGTTAGTTATCCAGTCCATACTTTACCATTCCAAATCCAATAAATTTTATCAATTCATGGAAACATATTAGGATGAATTTTTAATTTTACCATATATATATCCCTTTTCCATCTAACTTATCCTCACATCTACATTGAAATAGGTATTTCAAAACATACAGTTGAATTGTAATGGATTGATATTTAAGACTAATAATGGATAAAATAGGTGGTATGTTTTTATGGACTTATGATTCTATTTTAATATTTAGAGTTGCCTCTAATATTATTGAATATTCAGTTCAGCCTTCCATGGATCTGATCCATGAATTATTGTTCATTATATTGAGTATGCTGGTAGTGATATGGTGATGTCTTATGTGGTAGCAGATTTTTGACCCTCAAGATATAGGATGTGTTATTCAAAATTTGATAGAGGTGGAACATTTAATCCATCGAAATAAGTGGTGATGGAAATCCATGTGATGATTTTTGTCGCCAGTACCCTAGATTAGACCGTCAGGTTAACTTAGTGGGACACAGACATGTCTCTTTTGGGTATAAGGCACATATTTTTCTTCTATTACGTGCATTTATCCAACCTTTCCCCCTATAAAAAATGTTTTCCAGTTTTGAAAATACATTGGAGGATATAAAAGAATAAGTGGGTTGTAAAATAGTTAGTCATATGAAGGCCATAAGTATGGTTCCATCCCTTGTGGATCATTTTTCATAAAATTAAGTATATCTAGGTGAGGCCCCCAGTCACCTTTGGAATATGAGAAAGATGATATATAAAATTTATCCTCATTATATAATATCTAAAGTGAATCCAACAATCATTTATGCTAGAGACTATCCAATAAATTAATTGGGGAATAAAAAGGCTTTGAAATATTATTGATACCTTCCAAAATAAATGACTAATCATTCAGTAGTAAATGGTATCAAAATAAAGGATCATGTACAATCTTCCATTAAAGGTCATGATATTACAGAAACAACTTCAGGAGATGAAGTAAAAGTTTATAGTGAAAAGGATAAGTAGAAACAATTTGAAAGAATAAAATATTATAAAATTTTATTTGATCAATTGGTATCAGATGGTGTCTATAAGAATGTATTGAAGGATGATATTGACCTGAAGACTCTCATATATTCTAAAGAAGAGAAAACAGAAAATGATTTTGATATTATTGATTCAAGGTGGGATGATGATATAATGTATGATATATCAATTCATGTTAATATTAATGATGATAATATTGATTGGATCAAAAAATGAGATCATATTTTGGCTCCTGAAATCAGTGGGGGATAAATAAATTTAGAAATATGTGTTCATACCATGGATAGGTTGTACTATACTTCTAGGACCTCTTCGATGATGATCTTGATATAAAGGTATTTATTTATCACATTGATCTAAAATGGGGTGATTAATTTAAAAATATTAAATAATATATGGAATATATTGGTAATTTTTATGTGGTTATAACTTTGTATGACATCTAATATTTTTAGTTTTCTTAATTTCCTTCAAAAGTGATTTTAGAAGAAAATTTTAAATTTTCTGTCTAAAAGAGATTGTTGGATGATATTTTCCATCATAATCAGGTTTAACTGAATATCAATCTATTGGGTGATTTGGAAATTATATTGAGATTGTAGAGTGATCTTTCTCTTAAAATGAAGATGGGACATGAATCAAAACCACGGTTGAAAGGGTGGATTTAATGATCTATGATTTAAAGTTATGGGAAAAAGATGGGTGATATGAGAGAATATCTCACAAGAGGTTTTTGGTGGTCATCAGATGGATGATGGTAATATTGATTGACAAACTATTTATAGTCCAATCACATTCCCATTTTGTGAAGATCGAGAATTGTTTTTAGAAGAATAATAAGAGTTTTGAGTAACTCCGAGAAGTGAATTTTTCTTTTGTGAATGATACAAACCAAGAAGAGTAGTGAGATCACTATTAATTCAAATAAATAATAAATGAACTAATTTATTTGGGTATACTGGCAAATCAAAATTTTATACTTACTTTATTATTATAGTTTGGATTAACCATGTAAAATTTCTTATGTCCCTATTCATTTTATTCATTGCTTCGTAGCTATTATGATGGAGGGAGATGATACTATTAACGCCCAAATAATATTTTTAGACTGAAATATTTTAAGATATCAGCATATTCTAATTAACCAACACTTTCATGGTATTTATTTATATTAGTAAAAATATGATGTATCTGAGATGAGGGTTTCTAAAATTATATTCTCTCTTAAAATGCATGACAAAGATCATTATCTATAAGGGAATACTGATCATTAAAGAAAATAATTCCCAAATATGGATGAGGTACATGAATTTTTTTTAAATTATTATGAATAGATATCAACATGGCTATTATACATGGAATCTTAGTTTCTATTGAAAGAAAAGTAGTCAATGAGAAATACTAAAAGATTAATGTTGAAGCTAAAGAAATCACTGTATAAAACTGACATTTATAGCTCAAAATATAAGTGAAGGCTGTGTCATGTAAATCATCTGTCACTATATTTAGAAAAATTATAAAATTCCATAAAGGTGATTATAAGGAATGAGATGTTAAATTATATGTTATATGAAACAATTATTTTAAATTTAGTATGCACCTGAATTTGTTCATTAATGCATTTTATATCATTTGACCATTATTATATAAGAAATATATGAATTTAGTGAAAACCGTTAAAAAATAAAAAACATGAAGTTGATCATAAGAATATTACCATTTAATTTCATGGGGAATGATGGTGTTCTAATTTAGTCAATTTCATTGAAGGTTTTAAAGATATATCTTAAAGTCCTTATCCTGATTGTTTATCCATAGATTGTTAGTACATCATGTTAGTTTATGGTTACAAAAATTGTGATTCATTGGATTGATTATGGTAGGGCAATATTTTAATGTTTTTAATAGGTTGTAATTATATGTTTTACTCATTTTTTTAATATAGGTTTAATCATTTCCCAATGGTAGTTGGTGTAGTCTTGATTTGGTAGGCTCATCATTATTGATGGTACATAAAGGCTGATCAATTGCTTATTCAAAATCTCATTTCATTATAGGATTTCTTTACATATGTATGTCCCTAATAATTAAATATTTATTTTGTTTAATGAAAATATTTAATAGAATATGGAATATAAAATTCATATCTTCAATGAGCTACGATATATTATGAAACCATTATTATTTAAACATACCCATTATAACCAAGACGTTAATTTAAAGGCTATTAATAAGAATAACAATATTAGGAAATATACGTATAAAAATTTCGGTAATATAATAATATTTATTAGTTCCTAGGACATCGAAACAAATTTTAAATAAAATTTTATATGATAAAATAATAATTTTTTTTTCATCAAAAAAATATTTTATATGCACAAAGTATTTTTATTGTAATAAATTAAGTTAATCCCTATAGATGGATGTTTTTAGGATATATTTTATATCATATATTTAATAATAAAAAATTGTATTCACCTAATGTTTCATACAAGATAATAAATGACTATAAATTCATAAATGAAAAATATGTTTTATTAAAAAATGGCCTTAATTGATTTGAGGGGGGGGGGATATAATGATTAATTTCTACCAGTTTTGATAATTTTATTTTATAAAATGAGAAATATTTTCGAAATAATTATTTGAAAATAGTTATATGACAAATATTTTGGATTTTTCCTAAAATTGTTCATTTTTTATTGTATAGTAAAAATACTTATATTTAAAAAACTGTATTTTATTTTCATGAAATCAAGTAATTTAAAAGACCCAATGTATTTTTTAGTTATTTTTAAATTAATATAAGGCCATTTTGACCTAAAATAATCTAATTAATTCTATATTAATCAATGATTTATAATTTTTTGGTATAAAATTATTTTTATGCTTAAAATTTTATTTATCTAAAAACATTTTTTCTAAAGACTTTTTAAAATTTATTTTTTCCACCTATAAAAATTTAAAATTAAAATAAGGATATCATATTTTTAATTTTGATATTAAATTTTTTTAATGATGTCCATATCAATTTTTTCCACTATAAATAATAAATTTGGTAGAAGTATTTTCACCTTGGTAAAATGGTTTAAAAGGTTAATTAAGATTAAAAATAAATGACATGGTCACAAAATATTATTTTAGTTATTCTTGGCAGAGATTAATATGACTCTTATAACTTTATTTATTATTTTAATTATTTATGTGACATTTTCCTTTGATTTGGACCATTAAATTATATTATGTTAAGGACAAGTATAATATGTCACTCTTTTCATTTTAATTACTCTAATATGTTTTCATAATATTTAAAAGATGTTATTTATAGTTGTAAATGACTATTTTTAATATTAGAAAAATATTTTTATTATAATTATTTTATATATAAATTTTAGAGAATTTTCTTTTCTTGAATGGATACACAACATTGAAACAACACTTGTTCATACATTGGGAAAATTAAATAAATGTTTTTATAAACACTAAAAATAATTTATTTGGACTGATTATGCAATATGAAGAATTTGTTGGGAAATTATATTGTATAATGAATTGTTAAATATTTTATATTCAAATTATTTTGTTATCTTGATTACATTAATTAAATTATATATTCATATTAATAAAAATGATCATAAATGGTATTCAATACCAAAAAATTATTTGTAAATCATTAAAAAAACTATATATTTAATCAATTGAATGGTAATGTTTTGATCCTATAATTAATTTTCAATTCATTTTCTATATATAATTTTTAAAATTACATTCATGACAATTATTGAGTGAAAAATGTGTTACAACAAGTAAGGTTAATCATGGTTTACCAGGTTTATAAACCAAAATATAAGGTCTAAAATCATTCATAAACATGTATAATTTTTTTATTTGATTCTATTTTAATATTATACTTAATAAATTATAATATAAAAAAATATAGATTAATTTTAAATGAATAAGACCCATATTATACATTTATATTACAAGTATTTACATGTTTTCCACTCACCTCTATTATAAACGTGAAGGGCCTCTCCACTATTCCATACACAACATGAGCCACTTATCCCAAACAATACATGAAAAAATTACATCATATAATCATATTACACTTCAAATATCATTGGGTATTCACCTTATATCATCCTAAAAATGCATAAGGTGTAACCTGAAAGTGGGTTTTTAGTGAAGATGTATAACTCTTAACTGATTTATATCATTTTATTTTTTCTAAAACACCATTCAATTATATCATAACCATTAAGATATTAAAACATAATTATCTGAAATATAATAAAATTTTATTATGATGGTTAAATGACATTTATTAACCACCTTTTCCATCATATGGTAAATGAAAATTGTTCTCATGAATATGTGTGGACAACCACTTCCACTAAGCGATGCGTTTAATTTTTCACCACTACTTCAAAATGATGATTATTATAACGGATTTGAGGAATATATATAATATTAATAAAATAATTATTATTTTCTAAATATAATATATCACATACCTTCTTCCCCTTCTACCCATTAAAAATGATTATATAGCTATTGCATATGTGTGGGCTACCACCACCACGAAGCGATGTGATACATGTTTTATGTAATCACATCAAGAATGATTATAATATTTCATTTAGTTTAAAAATGTATAATTTTTTTAATATTTATATTCTTTATATGAATGAACTATAACCCATTTTACCGAGTTCAACAAACTTGTGATTTTTCAGGATTATGAATCTAACATCCTCAAAAATTCCGATGTAAAATTAAATGACATAGAAACATAATAAGTCATGGTAATAAATGAAATAAAAGGATAATGATATTATAAAAAATTGATACATTTTATTATTAATATATAAAATTAATTTTATTTTATTATTCATGATAAAGAGAATGTAAAAAATGATTCGGGACATTATATATGAATTTTTTCATTTAACTTTTTTTACATTGATTTCCATTAAAAACTTTTCACTTTTATGTCAATGTTAATAATTTTTTTTTTTAAAAATTATACATAATATTCCAATATTGTTATAGGACATTTGAAAATAATATATACAATCTTTACAAATTATTAAAAGGAATGTTTTCAATTTTATACTACAAGACTCATTTTTGACTTTTTAACAAAAAGTGAAATAAATGTCATCATTTAATGTATAATGAATATATAAATTTTTTAACAATAATGAATGTTATATGATTTGTTGTAAAATTTTTAATTTGATATTGTTATTTTAATTTAAATACATTTTTTCAATATTCTGCCAATTTTGATTTAAAATATTATCCAATGAAAAGGTATTTCTCTCATGTTTTCATAGAATGGTTAAAATGATCTTTTAAAGGTATTTAAATATATCTTATCATCCTTTTATTAATTTTAAACATTACTTCTGAAATATTATAATTATATTATCTCCCAAATATTTTAAGGGTACTGATCATGTTGTTATATTTGTAAACTATGGATAAATTAACATCTCCAAAGATACTTTTTCCATGTGAATGTTTATGTTTATTAGATGTGTTGTTGTTATTGATTATTTTCATATAAAGAATAAATTAGAATTATTAAGTGATGTAATGGTCTCTTTATATATTGTAGATACATTGTTAGGTCATATTAGATGAACTAGTTTGGGTATTTGGTGTATGCCTTACCAATTATTTCGGATGTCTTGGTACAAGTCATTGATAATAATATTATAATGTCCGAAATTATATATTTCATCAACATGAAATTAGTTATTGTTCTCAATTTTATTATTAATAATTTCTTACATATATATATATTAAATGTTCTAGTTATGGAATTATTTTGTTGAAATATATTGATTTCAAATGATAGGAAAATGGATGTTGATTTAAAAAATATATCTTTTCTTTTCCAATGGGTAAAAGGATTGTTTTCAAAAAAATAATTAATGAATTTCTGAGAAACAATAATCATTTTTGAATTTTTTATGATTTCCTATAAAAATATTAAGAAAAAAATTGATAAAAATGATTATTTCAAGAGTTTGTAAGTGATTATCTTAAACTCAATGTTTCTTTATTTGTGGATAAAAATATACCATAGGGTTTTCCTTAATTAAAAATGTATTAATGTTTAAATTATTTTCAAATAGATTACTAAGACTTTTGTTCTCATCATTGGTTTTGTTATACTTTCCACAGGTCCTTATAATTATTAGGAACTATTATGAAGTGAATCTCTAAATAAAAGAAATTATCTTTGAACACAACATGTGTGTCACGAATAAATAAAGACTATTTATTTAAGAATAATGTTTTTTGGAATCAAAATGGAATTTGAATGGAATTGTCCACTTTGTTTGTAAGGGTTTTTATTTTAATTTTTACCTAATTATCTAAAACTCTAAACCAAAATGATCCAAAATATGTAACAAACTAGAATGATTTGAATATATCATTCAATTATCAATTTTTTAAAGAACATGGATTTATATATTGTATTAGATGAAATGTTTAGATTACATTAGATTTTGGTAAGATTTAGATGATAGTATTTTAATATATTAATACAAATTTATGGGCTAATAAGCCCATTGTTGAGAACACGTTTAATGTAATAGATTCCCTATTTGAGGTTTTATGTTGTGAGGGTACATTGGTAGGCATTTATTGAGTCTTGATAAATTATTGAGGTATATTTAACCATAATGATTAACTTGTGTGGTAGGTAAAAACGTTATTTGAGGTAGTATGACTTTATATTTAAGGGACATATGTTGAAATTTATTGATAAACTTTAGAGATAAGAGGAAATTTTATATTAAGGTAATTAATGTTAATTGGAATAAAGGTGTTATTACATTTTAGGCAGATGTTATTTATGTTTTAATAAAAAAGATATTGGAAAATGATCGAGTGACTAAAGGATTAAGGTTATTTTTGATGAAGTTCACTATATTGACCATAATATGTGATTAAGATAAATTAAAATATTTTATTGGCATAGAAATATGTTTATTTGAGTATGAATTGGAAAATTATATTTTCGAAGCATATATGACTTTATAGTGGATTTATGGTCATTAATGATATTTATAGAAAATATTCACATAATTTGGAGGTTAAACAATTAGGATATATATATTTGGTGTATGAATTTATGATTCATTAATTTTATGTAGAAATAAATTTATGTTTATCATGGAAGAAAATGTGATCAAATATATTTATTTTTCAGTTTATAACATGTTTAGACATATTTTGAATAGTTTTAATGTATGTTATTTATAGAATTATTTAGTTTATACTTTGGATGTTTTTATTGAGGCATTGGAGATTAATGATGTATTTATTTATATGAAGGTTTATTCATATTTCATATTATCTTATCATATACTAAGTTTTTTTTTAATTTTATAATGAATAATGATATGAGGAATAACTTATTATCGTTTCATGGATACAATAATCTATTGAATGTTAAATTTAGATATTTTGGAAATAATGATTCATCTTGAATATTAATTTATTAGATTAAGAGATGATATAGAATTGGAAAATTATCAAACCACAAAAAAGGATTAAATTATTCTTATAATATGGTATGATATCAGATTAGAATATTTTACCATGTTATCTATTTTGATAGTAAATTAATTTCTCATCTCATGAATAAAAAATTAAAAAAAAACTATATCATTTTACACTTATTTATGATGAATTACAGGTCTTCATTATCCCATTATATTTTATTGTTTTATATTTATTACATTTTTTATCATGTTCTCTATCACTCTCTATTATTCCATGGCTATTATTTTTCCCTATTGTGTCTATATTTTCACTTCATCACAATATTAACCTTTTATTAGAACATGATTATGTATTATTCTAACTTAACTTCATATTTTTATTATCCTATTTTAAAAAAGGATGTTTTATTACACATTTTTCTAATGATGGTTCTAAAAAAGGATATTTTTTATAAAATATTTGTCCATTCAAGATCAAATGATTTTACTTGAAACCATATAAATGATTTTACAAAATATTTTTCAAACACATTTTATTAGACATGATATTAAATTTCGAGAGTGAAATATATTTAAGTTGGAATAATGTGGCACCACATATTATAAAAATTATATTCATTATGTAATATATAATATAATGTCACGTACAATTAACACATTTCCTAAATGAATCATGATGTACTATAATTTTGTTGTTGTTAGTATTTTGAAAAAGGCTTCAACATGAAATCCCCTTTATTAAAATATTTAAGACGATTTATATATGAGGAACATTAATAAAAAAATTCCAATACAAGAAATAAAAAATAGCATCATTAATCTTGAGATTGAGTGGTAATACTATGATGATGGGGGGAACCCTTAGAATTAGGATATCATCCCTACATCTTTGTCTTGATCTTCTTCCAACGCCCCCCTAAACTACTTAGAGGTTCAATGTTAATTTCATCCCTCACATATTCTACATCACAATGTATTTTTTGATAATATTCTTTACTAATTCCAGGAAAAAGAACCTCAAATAATTTATGCATGTGTACCTTCAAACACACATTGTTCACGAGTTGAGCATGATTCAATTTCATTATATAAGAATAATCATATGTTCTATTATGATTAATGATATAATATTTCAAATATTATGATATGTAATCATTAAAAACATTGACCATGCTTATAGGTTGTTTATAAACCAAATCATTTGTGTTAAGCCCTTCATAATCATCCATTTTAGATTATATATGTGTAATAGAAACGACATATGGATCCTCCACACAATGAGAAGTGAATACTAATATCCAATATTCTAGATGATTTGTTATTTTAGAATAATTACGTAATATTCCCACCAGTTTTTTACCACTATCCACAAATTTTTGACTAACATTTAAAACTCCATCACATAATATCACACCCAAAAATCTACCGACTCATCCTAGTTCTTATCAGAAACAATGGTAGGAGAATAAGATACATATGATAATGTAAAATATTTTTTCTTTAGTAACCCTTATTAGAATCAGTAGATTAATCGTTAGTGGGATGAATCATAGGAACTTGACCCATATATTTTTCATTTTCCGGTACAAATATAAAATTTCCAACCGTCTATTGATTTTCGGTTCCATTGACGTGGATGCATAAAATTTATCTTTCTCTTTGGATCCCTTTTCAAAAATCACCTTATTTTCTATTATCATGATGAAATATTTCTCATTATATGAAAAAAAGTTCACTGGAATTCTAAAAATTATTAGATTCTTCATCCTCATGATAACCCACTTATCCATTTTGCAAGCAATCATTATAGGAACCTCTAACCATAGATATGGTGTCCTTATCTACCATGTTATCACAATACAAATTATTAATATATTTATCAACAAATTAATTAAAATATTCTATCCAATATTCATCAGGAGTATAATGGAAAAAATCTATTTAATGAGGTTTTATACACACCCAAAATTTTGATAAAGACACTTAGAACTGATCCTTGGAGCCTCATAAGAATTAGCTTCAACAATAGAGTGAGTTTGTATCACTGTGGGATTTTTATTTCCTATCATATGAGATGTTTACATAACATATGAGTGGTGAAAATTATTAGAAATAAGTCCCATCATTAATCTTCCACTGACAATTAATTAAATCATGAACTCATAAATGAATGTGAGAGCAAAGAAGATCACAATTGGAAACATATTTGTAATACCCAATAATTCAACAAGAATCGCAAAAGGGTGGTATCGTTTTATATTCAATTATAAGGCAAACATCATCTTATGTAATAGAAATAACCACCCTGTCAATAAGAGATGAACTCAGATATATTTCTTATAGTACCCTTGCAATGTGACCAAATATAACATGTTTCGTTGCACTATCTATCATTATATAGATACCAATTAAAAAATTAATACCATACATTATTTTTTGGTTACATATAACCCAATTTGAACAATATATATGGTCCCAGACTTAGTGAATTGTTTCATTGAAATAATTTAGATTAAAAATAAGAATATAGTACTAAATAATTATGATTTCTGGCCAAGGTTTCATCAAGACTGAACTCTAGGATCCTTCTTTTAATTAAATGGATGGGAAAATGGTTTTTGAGAAACCTATATCGATAGATACACAAAAGAAAATTATATGTTCTATGTGTTGAGGCAAAAAAAGGGAAACTAGGACAATAATTTTTGATTTGATTCATAATTTTCAGAAGGAGATATGATTAATGAATGAATTCTTATAGATCTCAATCAATTTTGAAATACAACTATCAAAGGCGATTACAAGGGTGGTATTAACATTAATAATAATTCACTATGACACCTGATCAATGAGAGTAATGAATTATCCCCCCATAAAATTAGAGAAATACAACATTACATTCATTAATTCCCCTAGTTTTTGGGTACAACATAGTACTTGACATAGTGAGTTGATTAAAAAAAATTCAATATATTTTCATTTCCAAGGATTTAACTATCACCAGTGATCGTCGATGACTACATCTTCTATTCCTCCAACCAATAGATCAAAAAATTATTATTATTTAAATGTAACTATTATAACCAAATTATTGGATTAACAATTTTGAATATGAATAACCATATTATTAAATATATTTATAAAATTATATATATCAAAATAGAAAAATTAATTCATATTATATAATAACTCTATTTCAATAGAATCATATAAGATTAAAAGAGATAGTGTTTCATTAAAAAATTGTTTTATAATTACAAACTATTTTTATTCAAATAAATAAATTAAATAATTATTGATGAATGTTTTTAATAAAATATATATAATATATTAAATGAAATAAATTAACATTCATCAACTGATGGTTATAATATATTAAATTATTATAAACAAATACTATAGAATTAATTTTTTTTTAAAAATGATTTTTACTATTTTTGTGCAAAAATATCATTATTTTATATCTATAGAATTTATAATTATATTTTTATAAAATTAGAAACCTTTTTTAAATCGTCATTCCAAAATAATCTTAATATAAATTTTTTGGAATCTTTTAAAAATGTGGATTTTTATGTAACTTATGAAAATTACCACAATTTACAAAACTATCATTAGTTTTTAAAATAAAATAACATTAAAGATTATATATAAATTTTATTTAGTTTTAATGTAATATAATATTAATTTTTTTCAAAATAATCCAATTAATTTCATATAAATCTATATTTTATTTGAGTTTTGTATAAGTTCATGTTTATTATTAAGAACCGATTTTTCTATAAATTTTTTTTTCATTATGTTTTGTGGACACATTTTAAAATTAATTTCATCCATTAAAAACGTAATTATGAATAATTAGTTTCATATTTTATATTATTTGGATCATATTTTTTGAGTAGGTCAATTTCATTTTTGGTCATTAAGAATAATAACTTTTGTGAAAATATTACCACTATGGTAAAAGGTGAAAATAAGACATTTGTGGTTAAAAATAAGTGATAGAGTCACAAACTATTATCTTAATTCTTATTTTAGTAGATTATATTAACACTTATCACCTTATTGTATAATTTTAACTATTTATGTGAAACTTTATTTTGATTGTATCCTTTATATTATTCTATGTAACGATTAAGTAAAAAATGTCACTCTATTTTAATATGTAAAATAAATATCCATATAAATAAAAAGATGTTACAACTGGATATTTTTAATGTAAAAAAATTATTATTTATATATTAGTTATTTTATAATTTTATATATAATAAAATTTCCTTGAACTCTTATGTAGTGCCAATACACTACTTGTGAAATCCGTATAAAAATTTAATAATGGATTTTTATAATATTAAAAGAAAAATATTTTTGAAGAATTATGGTGTTCCATTATTTTATTAGATAATTTCTGTTTTAATAGTTTATATTTTAATTAAATTTTTATCTTTATTCCTTTAAATTTAAATTTTATTAATAGTTCTAAAAATATATTTAAATTATATTTAATGTTTAAAATATATTCATAAATAATTATAAAATAAATAAAATCATATATCTAATCCAATGGATGATAATTGTTCAATAATATCATTCATATTTAATTTAGGTTCAAATATATATTTTAAAAGTTAATTTCAAGACATGTTAAAGTGTGAAAAATGTGTTATAGCGATTAATGATAAACAAGTTTAACGAGTGGGTTAAACAAAAATATATTGCTTAAAATTAATCCTAAACAAGTATAAAATAGATTGGATGTATATATTTCAAAAATAACCTCCTTATATTTTAATATATGGTGTTTTTAATGCATTTTACATGATTTAGAAACATTGTATATATATTAATATTTCAAGTATTTAATAGTTTTCCACCTACCTAACATATAAAAGAAACCCATCCCTCGTCAATATCTCACACGTCATGTGCTACATAGATTATTAAATCCATAAAAATAACTTATTTTATTCATTCTCTACTGTATATAGCATTTTTTTCAAATATACTATCCAAATAATAATTGATGTTTAATCTAGAGGATTTCCAAAGAAAAAGTAGATGTCTTAATCAAACTCTTTCATCAATTTATTACAATAAATCATTTATTTATATCCAAACCATACAAATATAACAACATAAATATCGTAAATATAATGAAATTTTATTATAATGATTTAATATTTCTTAATTATATCATTTCATGTCCAATGTTAAATAAAAACATCACTTGTGCATTTGTGTGGACCACCACCTCACAAAGTGATATGTTTCATTTTTCATCACATCTTTAAATGGAATGTTATTTTAATGGATTTAATTAATATTAATTATATTCATGTAATTAATATTATTATATAAATATATTATATTATTGAAGTTTCCACCTTTCTAGCCATTAAAAATGATAACATTGCTCGTGAGTATGTGTGGACTACCACCTTCATGAAGCTGTGTAATTATTTTTTCATATCCACCTTTAATGGATTACTATAAAATATAATTTAATTTACAGAAATTATATTCATGTAATTATAAATATTTTCTTAGATTTTTTACTATAATTTCTTTTACCATAGTCAACCTATTAGAGTTTCTTGGGATTATGAACTGAACATTATCAAAACATTTATTGTATACATAACTAAATTATTAATTTGAAATGGCATGGTAATAAATAAAATAATGTTTTTTAATTATAATGTAATAAAAATGATATATTTTATTAATCAGATATAAAAATAATATAACTTTATTATTTATTTTTAATAGAATATACAAAATGATTTTGGACACGTGGTTATTGATTTTTTTAAATAAATCAAATTTTTTATAATATCCCTTTAATAAAATTTATCCTCTATATCAATTTTCATTATAATTTTCAAGAATTTTAGTATTTATGTTTCAAAGATTAGTACTTTTAATTTTAAACTAATTTTTTACAATTTTATAAATTATTAAAAAAACTTTTAATATGTTTTCTGTATGACTCTCTTCTGACTTTTTATTACAGTATAAAATGAGTATTCTATCTTATTTCATACGGTATGGAGATATTTACAACCATTATGAATGTTATTTTATTTATATATTAATTTATTTTAAATGATTATTTAAAAAAATTTAATATTATGTAATTATTTATAAAAGAATTTATCAAAAGAAAAAGGATATTTTTCTCAGGTTTTCATAGAAATAATCCAGTGTTATTTTAAATGTATTTTCACCTTTATCAGCATACATTTATGAATAATTATAATATCCTTTCTACCTTAAATTAGCCTATTCACATTTAACCATGGTAAATAAAAGTCAAAAGTAATTATTCACCAAAAATTATTTTAATCTTATTGAACCACATTTTACATAATAATAAAAACTATATATGTCGGAATTTTAAAATTCAATTTATAAGTGTTGTAAAATTTCATTTAAACGAAAAAGTTAGTTTTTTTAACCACTACTAAGTGGTTTCATTATTTATAAAAAAATTATGTTTTTCAGAAAAATACCAAAAATTTAACCTAATAATTATTTGATATTATGAATTCAAAAATGATTTTTATTTTCCAAATGTCATAACATAATAGTGGAATTAATTATTTTAAAATTAATTCTGGTTGTTAAAACAAATAGCGTGTTTCTAAGAAACAATAACTATCAAAATATTGACACTTGTTTATGTCTATTTTCAATGTGAAATTAATTATAATGACAACATTGGAGTAATTTTTTTTAAATATCTTCTAATTACACTTCAAAACCATTTAAAAAGTTAATCTATCCATATAAATAAATTAGATTAAAAAATGGTTTTGAATACAATATTTTTCATTATTCATAAAAAGGAACATTATCAGAAAAATTGCAAAAAATTAAACAAAGTAAATTTCGTTGCCCCCATTATAAAGAAGGATTTTATTTGGTGAAATAGAATGTATTATATTTGATAAAATTATATTTAATGAGTTTTTTCCATTAATTGTTAGTAAGGTGACCATTTAATATAAATTATGTTTAAAATTAGATTCATTCACATTTTATGCCTCTATCATTTGTTGGATAAATGTAAATACATATGACAAACATTTATAATCATATTATATTTATATTTGTTCATTCCCTCCAATACAACGGCTAGGTGTTAACTACAATTTATATAATAATATTATATTATTAGTGTGCAACATAAGATTTCCAAGAAACCCGTTGTTGCGTATCAGGTATGCCATCAGACATAGAAACCCCTTTAAAGTAAAATTAATATTAAATTCACCAATATTAACAAATATAAAATATGTATTATTCATCATTTACCTGGGATGTTACAATACTGGTCTCCAAGAATAGATAGGAAATGAAATCGCTGATGACCATAAACTATTAATGTAAATAATGTTGTTGAAAATATATTTGTGGATTCATCAATGTGATATATCCATTAATGAATGAGGAAGAATTTCAAGGATGGCACCACATTAGTCAAAACATCTATTATCTTGACATCTGAGACTCTCTATATGTATCCATACTCCTCAATAATCCATAATAACTACCTCTCAGGATAATTACATCTACGAATGTATCATATTGATAACCTACACCTTCTTCTACACCTCTATATACATAGGGTATGAAAATGGGGTGACTACATGTTGAATAATCTGGAATAGGTCCTCCACTAACCACCATTATCTGAACTCCTCATTTGAGGAAAGAGTTGGAGTAGAGTGAAAGAGGTACTAGTAGTGAATTCTATGATACTTCATGTTAAATCTTCCTGAATAAAGGGATAGAACCTCCTACCTCTTCACTTCCATCATCATTTATTATAAGAACATAACATGCAACTATATCTAAAAATTAATCCATAGAACCTCCACCTTCTTTTGATCCTTGAGATATAGAATCCTCCTCTAGAGAGATGATCCTCACATCAAGTTAAATGTTAATGGAATTTGACACTCCACCCTATCATGGATTAATTAGAATGTGAGGCCAGTCATCACCAACCAATGCTCTATCCTCAGAATTGACCTTCACCCCTCATACATAACCAACCTGTGTTGATGGAATTTGCATATTGTCTTCCTCTAATCCTTATCCTCTTCTACTATGATAGAAAATTTATGGTTATCTGGATAATTATAATATACGTCACTAACCTGAACAATATATTGATAGTGATCTACATTCATCTATTGTAGTATAAAGATAATTCTTATGTCTAGAAAAATAATAATCATTTCATTTCCATTTAATCTGGATCATTTTAAATTTTTTAATCTCACCCCAGTCCTAAATATTGTCTAACATATCATGATGGATGTACCACTCCTTGATACCAGACATTAAATCCTAACTATATTTACTAGGGTATTAAATGAGATCAATTTTATTAAATCATATCAAAGGGGGAAAACATTACCTATAACCATGATAGTCTTCCTAACCACTTACCACATTTATTTTGTTTAATAGTGGCTCCCTTCCATTACCATATAATCCTCTCTAGGGCCTAACTCTAAACAGCATATAATCTCTCATCAATATATATGATACAAAATATTCTTAATCACCCCCACTAGAAAATTTTTGGCTTGCAATGAATATTAGAGAATCCCCCTAGACCTTCCTCAAATAGGCCATGAGTTGGATATTACGACCAATTGAATAAATCATGAAAATGTGAGACATTTGCCTTATAAATCCCAAGAACATAAAAATGGATCCACCAATCACCACCATGACATAAATAACACCAATATACCATAATAACTATATTTCACTAAATTACATGTGAATACATGTCTTTAAAATCAATATTGAAAAAAACCCATAGTTAGTATCTCAAACTACAACCCCGTGTTATAGTCTTTGAACTGTCCAAATGGGTCACCAAACTCCGTCTTGAAACCTAAATAATTCATTATAAATATAGGGGTAAGCATAGATTTATACTTATTTGGATCATTTTAAAGACCACACTTGTATATTTGTTAAAATAATACTATTCGTTTAGTAAATAAATATATAAATGAATAAGAGAATATCATCTTATAATATCTCATAGCCTCACTAATGATCACTCACTCAATATCATATCCATGTATAATAACATAATAATAAATTAGTATACCCAATAGATACCCATAACCATATCTCCACTGGTTTATATCTCTCACACCGCAACATCAAATGTCCTTTTCACCCAATCCCTTCCACAAATATTCCTCATCAAAAAACTTCTCATATCACAACCATACGACAGGCCAAAACAACATCATCATCCAAATCACATGATCATTATCATAACAAATTATCTGTTACTATTGGGTATCAGGATGATTATGGAAATCAACCTCAGAACATCCTCCTATGATGAACAACCCCTGAAATATAATATCATCTCATCTACCATGTAGTGTCTACTGATATATCACATAATCAATGTAAAAACATTACATGTCGTATTATTATACAAACCTTAATCCACCATATCATTTACTACACTTAGAAGGCAGTGTGGATAATAGGGTGTAGTCATACACTCATTACCTAACTAACAAATATGTTTAATGAAAACATCCTGAAGCCAAAACATTTGTGTGTCAGAAAAATTATTCTATGTGGGTTGGGTGTATATGAAATAATAGAGAAAATAAAAGAATAATATATTTTCTAAAAATCCCAAACATGAGGTTTTACACTAAATACACAATACCATACACATCACTACTACATTACTACCACTATCACAATCTACGGTCACTAACAATCGCTATACCAAAACATCACAACATTCCACACAAAATAGTCACATCAACCAATTAAAATTATCATTTAATCACATTGTATTACAATTTTTATATTAAAAATTTACAAAATATTTTATGTTATTTATTCCATTAAAATTTATATTTATTGAAAACCTATTATTATCCATCACCAAAATTAATTATAGTCATTAGTCATTTATTTGATTCTTTAAAATTTTATAAATAACCAACTCTTAGTTAATTTTGTAGCCCAATACCTTTATCAAGTCCATCATCAACATTATATTCCATTACTATCAAGACACTGTAAAAAATACCCACAATGATCGACCAACCTCTCTATAACCATCCCACAAATCACACAACAATGCCAAAAAAAGACGCACAATAATTCCCCTTTTCACAAAGCAATCATAATATCACTCCACATCAACAACCATATATCCTCATGAATATTGAAAAAATATAGCTACAACCTCACTTCTCTTCCTATATCAAACCAAACATAAAAAATACACAAACAAGGTTATACAATCCAAAAATTATAATAATAATCACCCCAACTCCACACAATACAAAATTACAATAATAAAGAATATTCATAAAACCCCTTTAAAAAATTCCATCAGATTCATCCAAAATACCTTCCTTAGGAAGTTTCATATCAATTTCCAAATTTCACATAACTATTTATTCATCTTCTTAATGTAATTATCATTTTATGATTGTGGCTTTATTAATTTTAATCACAAAAAAAATACAAAAAAAATATCTCACCAGGCTAATATAAAAAAAATGTCAAAATTCAAATAAGTTATATCATAAAATCATGTAAGAATATTTTTATCACCCGATTACAATTTGTTTTATTTCATCTGATTGATTATAGTTATTATTCCAATCTTCACCATTTAGGATGCCACCATTCTCGCCAAGGATCTCTTATATCCCAATGATTCCCACTAAGGAAATATTTTTTCCCCTCCTCCCCTTATTTTAGTTGACCATCATTAATCCAGAACGGTGGTCCATGGGTTTCATCCACATCCTATACTTCAAAGTGGTTACATTCACACATTAGTGATGGACTATGATACAATTTCTCATATATTTGATTACTCATTGGCCTCTTTTCTCATAGTTCGTAATTTCATTTCACAGTTGCTCTATGTGAAAATGGTTTTCCTCGTTGGCTTCAGCATCATTGTCCTCTGTATTTTGATGTGGTTTTTTTGGTTTCATTTATGTTTAATTTTTCTCCTCTATTACTTTCATGTGACTCAACCCACATTATTTTATTCATAAGAGACCTCTACCTATCAAATATCTGCTCTGAACTCTAATTCATCTGTTTCTCTCCTAGTCAAATTTGTTATATCATTAAAAAAATAGTTTTGGGATATTGGGTATTAAATACTATGATGTTCCCTTTTTATTCTAAGTCAGATTTCCCATTAAAATATGGTCCTGGTTCTATTTATCTTCACATATAGAGACATTCAGTGGTATAGAATACAAAATAAATAGAGTTGTTTTTTTGTTTAATGGTTTTTTTCAGATATTCATACATAAAGTTATCAGTGGATAAATTTTATATATTTGGTTTTGTGTATTGTTTATTACTTGTTTTTTTGGATGTTGTTAGTGTTTTTACAATGGTGTCATGACTATTTTGCATCTGATGATGGACATGAAGAAAAATTTAGGAAGTTTTTTTGCTTATGGTTGTGGTCATCAGTGAAATGGATGTTGGTAATGAGTTAATAATGATGGCATTGTGATGATGAATATGATGTGTGGACATGCAGAGATTCACCTAAGTGCATGGATCCTTAGGTATCTCAAGAGATTTTTAGTGATTTCATTGATGTAAGCATCCAAATACATTGAATTTGAATTTTTTTTAATAATTAATATTGAATTTCCACGCTGAATTATGGGTGAATTGATGACCATAGAGTTCCCACTATAGCCCTAAACTCGGTCTTATAAAAATTTAAAAAGGATATTCCCAATCCACACCAAATTCCCAATAAAAAAAATAATGCATTTTCTAAAAGAAATAGGTATGTCAAGGAATCATAGAATCTTGTAAAAAAATAAACTAACTCGATCCAAAGACACTTGATTCAATACATAAATACCAAATTCATGAAAATTATCTTGTAAAAAAAATTTATAAATGAAACTGAAATTAAATTGGATCCTAAAATATAACTTAGTGAAAAATGTGATCCTAGTGCACTCTGCAAGTCTCATAATCACTATAGAGTAAATGAACCAAGTTAGGCTCTCTTTAGATAATCCACCTAAAAGCCTAAATGTCATGGTTCATCAATAAATGATCTTCATTTGAACCATCATGGGAATTAATAGATTTTATTTTAGCCTTCAACTGCATGTAGAAAAGATAATCCACATGAGGAGGGAATAAAACAAACTTATTCTTAGATCTTTTATATCTAAAACATGATAAAGACCACGAGAGGAGTGTAAATTTATCAAATAAGCTTAGGTCACTAAGTGTTTTCTTAAAAGGGATTTTTTTCATAGATACTCTTAATATATTTCATTTTATTTCCTTAAAAAATTCTAACCCAAAAATGAACTTGCAACACAAATAATGACATAACTAATGAATCGTAATCAAAAAATATATTTTCACTCAGTGCTAACACTATCATGTATCTTGTTATGAAAAAAAGATATCAAATCAACCCATTCTTCCTAAAATTATTTAATGATCCTTTAAAAAATTATTTTCATTCTAAATATAATATTTTCTCATATTCACATGTATAATTAAATAACATGAAAATTCCGAGAGAAATGAATTCAATTATTATTATTTTATACAAAAATAATATAATAGAATCAAATTACCCATGACCATTCACACCCGAAGTTTCACTGACTATAGCATGTGGGGTCCACTTCATCCTAAATACCCATTCGTCTAAATTTGTGGAACATGTGGATACTATTTTTATGTAACCCTGTAGTCACTTACCTAGATAATAGTGAGTCATACACATAGATCAATAGTTATATCTATAAACACATCATAAATTCTAGAGATATTTGGAAATGTCATAACTAAAAAAACCTCTTATGATCACATTCTATGTAATATAATATATTTTCCATGAAATATCATATAGTGTTATATTTATACTAAATTTTATCATAAATAATTTATTTATTTATATTATATTGATTATATTATATGGAAATAACTTCATATGCCATGGATACAGATATAATCAAGGAACTACTATCCGAGTTAAGTAATAAATGATATCTTATTCCATTTAAAGGTGACAAATCTGGTATTAACCTTTCAATCAATGTCACACAACTCCTAGCTCACATTAAGAAAGATATGCCACAAAAAAATGTAATAATTTATTCATACATCAATATATTATATAAAATGATTCACATTGATAATGATCTCAATTGAAGAGGCCAACAAATATTTTCAATGATAGAAACATCCAATTTCACTTGAATTGTGTGGTGTTCTTATTGATTGGGTATTCATTAAAATCTCTTCTACTTGAGATCACCAAGTGAAAACATCATTAGAAAATGTATCAATTCATATAATCCACAAAAACCAGATAGTCACGCATCGTCTATGTCGTTTCAGTATAATTTATCTAGACTATATGAAATTTGTTTATGATTATATTCATAATATCTCAATATTCACATTACATATATGAATTGCTATAGTATTATGACATGACTCAAAATTAATTTAAATTTATTCATTAATGATATACGAATAAGTGAAAACTCAATTTTGATATAAATACCTAAAAATGACCCCAATTATTCATAATATGAAAATCAAAAAATAGTTTTTCATGTTGGGTCGTGGAAACCCACTTTTATAGCACTCTTGGTTTCACTAGAGCCAATTTTCTTACCATCAACCTATTAGAAATTGTAATATAATATCATTATTTGGTGAGTTATGAATTTAATAATTAGGTCTACCTTGTTTTATTTCATAGATACTATGTATCTATAAATTTACAGACTTTAGTAAAACACGTTCATGAGATGATATCTCAATGTATACCCCTTTTTTCCTCCTTCACAACTTTTAAAAAATTATTGGAAACATCTTCATAAGCATATAATAATTTATTTTATGATCAAACATTAGTTTCAAATTATGATTCTTATCACAATAACAAATCACTGTGTATTTTATAACACTAATTTTTCTTCAGCAAAATCCACAACATATTCAGTATTTATATATATATAGATACAATTGGCATCAATGATCTTATATTAACCATTTTATAACTAGACTATGAAATTAGATCAATTAAACTATTGTAATACTAGTTTGTTTCCCATTAATTACTAGGTTTCATTCCCCACCATTTCAAAGTTTTATATCCCTTGTACTATCTCATGTACTATTTAATATATTTGAATGATACATGTTCATTTTTCTTGGATTTATATGATATTTTACTATAATAATGTATTTTTTTAAAATATCATATCTACCATATAACACATAATTTGTGATATATCCATATTTTAAGTGTATGGATTTCTAATCAACTCAATCACCTCCTATGCATAATTTATTTCTCCATTGAGATATTTATGTGACATTGTGAACAATTATCTCTCTAATTATAACACTATTTATTTTAATTACATTTTCAATATATATATATAGTTGGTCTAATGAACTCCTAAATCTACATTATTAGATATTTTTCCATATATCATAGGATTTTACATTAAGCTAATTTATCGAGAGTTTATTCCATCATAGACATAATTAAATATAATACTAATAATGTTTTCCAACAATTATGAAAATATTATTGTTGTAATACTATGATAATCCCACTAGCCTATTATAGACACAAGGAAAAATAATTATTCCAGGATTCGATACCCACCATGATCTACAAATGGATAATTTTTGTATTAATATAATAATAATTATAGCTAATATGTTAATTTAAATTCAAATGGGTTTCCACAACACTACTGGAAAGTATTTTTTTGACATTTTCAATACTATTACTAATCATATTACTTAAAGAAATATTATTTTATATAAAATCACTTTAACATCCATTTAAATATCTACCTTGAATACCAATTCATACCTAATGGTATCAGTATCAACATGTGAAATAACAAAAAAACATTATATTTGAAAATGAAATTAATTATTAAATTCATAAATATCTGTAATTATTATCTTTTTTAAACATTTGAATGTATTATAGTATACTGACTTATTATTCTTAATGAATAAAATATCCCAAACCATTTTTCCCTAATTAATATGGAAGTTAAATTTTTTCTGTTCATGGGGGATGAGGGTGAATTTTAGTATAATCATGAATAATATTTTTAGTCCTCATGTATTTAAAATAATGGAAACACAATGATCCATTAAACCTAACAATATGTTATATTATAAACAGGTATACATAGTGAAAATTATATATTTTATAACATTATGAATGTCTAAAGAATAAAACATGTAGTGGAAATTAAAAAACGACCTAATGAGTAAGAAAAATGGAAATAAAAAAAACCCTGAGTACTAATTCACAAATCAATTACCCATAAAATGGTATTATAATCATCTATTTTATCCCAATGAATAATGGGAATGTTAACCATAGTTCAAGGTATCCATAATATTAAACTATTTTATGGTATCTCCAACTTTAACCCAATTGTATGTATCAATTCACTTCTTCAATTGAAAAGCATAAATTTATCTTCATAATGGAATTCATCGGTCAATAAGACCGACATCAATTCCTACATAAAAAAACCAAAAACAAAAATTTACTGCCAACCATGGAATCCATATCTATTAATGAATTTGTATAACTATGAATAAAAACAATAATGTTCTAACAAATTTTCAATGAAATCCTTACTAATAAAACTCCTAGAAAAACATTCAAAAGAAAAAAATAATCGGAAGCACTAATTATTTTAAGGATTTAATGTATTTTTTTAAATATATATAATATTTATTACTTTATTTAAATTTTTAGTCATATTTAAATGAAATTTTCAATCAGTTGGATTCCATGATGTTTTGGATTAGTTTCAAATGAATCACAAAAATCATCATCATCTTTTTATGAAATGAGATACCATTTACATCATAAAACAATTAAAGTTATTTTTTGATTAATTCCTCATTATATCATACCCTTAAAATGTTCATTATAAGGTCCTTTGAAAATATTGATCCAAAATTTTCAGTCCTCCTCAAAAAAACAATTTAGTTAAAAATAATTATATCATGACTGTTATGTGATATTATAAATAAAGAATAAATTCAATTTGTGGCTCAAAAATCCCCCCTTTATAGAAATAAAAAATATGAATTAATTTCATTAAAAAATTATCAATTTGAATAAAATTATACCTCTTTATAAATTAAATAATGACTCTTAAAATAAAATTTTTACACAATTTTTTTTCCCAATTGTTCTCCCCCTTAATAGTACAATTAAGCAAAATTTAAATATTTGTATTTATATATTCATTTTTTTAAATTCCTGCCTATTTTATGTTTCAAAAAATAAAAAAGATAATAAATATGAAATAGAATGGAAATTATAAATTATAATGAAAAACATCTCTAAAATATTAAATAAAACACCCTTTAGATTTAAAAATTTTCAGTTATTTTTGAAGAAGTTTATTAGTCATGGGATTTAGTTTCCAAATTATCCTATTTTGTTCAGTTGTATTATCCTCAGGAATAGATTTCATAACATCCAAAGAATATATAATCCTTATTAGAAAACTATCTTCCTAGGTTTCTTTGAAATCCTTTCTTCCAAAAATATAATATTAGGTCTTAAATCTAATGATAAGAAATTATAACTCTTCATCTTGTCAATTTGTTTTAACATATCTTCATCCTTCTTGTTATAATCATTTAAAACAAGTTTTATTATATCTATTCTATTTCTTAGAACATAAAAATATTCATATATCGTAGTACACTTCTTTTTAATAGATTTGATGTATTTATCATGGGATTTTAGATAATTTGTGATGCCTTTCATCGTCAAGTTAGGAATTCAAAATATTTATTAATATTTGTTATATCTCCATTAATTTTTGATATAGTACCAAAAATCTATTTTTGAATCATAGCTACATGATTAATAATATCATCATCTCGAGTCATGTTGACATGGATATTGAGATCCACAAAAATGTTTATTATAGTATTAATTTTCATTAACAAGTTATATGAGGATTCAATCATCCACTCCATAATTTTTACTATGGAATTTTATGTAGATTTAAATTTTCTATCATATTCCCCATTATAATCTTATAAATTTAATATTTAAAATATTTTATTTTACACATGTTAGATGAATCATCTATAACATTATATAATTTCATTTTGTTCAATATAAATTCCATCTCAAATATATATGTTCTCAGATATTTCCATCTAACATAAAAATATACTTGATAATGAATAATATATTTTAGATCTATTTTCTTTTGTTGAATTGATCCTCTAAAAAAGAGATGCAATTCATGATTTATTAGTATTAATTGAATGATTTTTTTGTGAAGGATCTTTAACCACTTTCATCATTTATAAAACATCAACATGATCAATAAATTCATAAAATTCATTTTCTATTTCAATTTATTCCCTAAATGAGGGAACATCAAAAGAAGTAACATCCATAGAAGCAACTAACTATGTAATATCCTCTTGTAAAAAGTATTCAATGGCCTCAGATGGCTCCTACAGAGCATCTGTATCTACACCAGTGTATCTGATGGCTCCCACGGAGCTTCGTGAGCTGCGGGTACAACATGAGGACTTGCAGGGGAAGAGATTCATCCGGCCCAGTGTTTATTCTTAGGCATACATGATTATGTTCTCCACGAAGGAGGATGGGAGCATGGGGATTTGTGTTGACTAACGACACCTAAACCAGGTGACCGGGAAGAATAAGTATCCACTTTTGAGGATTGAAGACCTCTTTAATTGGCTGATGATAGCATGTTGGTTCTTGAAGATAGACCTCAGATCATGCTATCACCATCTAAGAGTTCGAGATGTGGATGTGCAGAATACATATTTCAGATGTCGGTATGGCCACCACATGTTCTTGGTTATGCCATTTGGCGTAACCAACCCTCCAGAAGTGTTCATTGGACTCATGAACATGGTATTTCAACCATACCTTGATAACATTGTAGTGGTATTCATCAACAAAATTCTAATATACTCTTCTACTAAGGAGGAGAAACCCTATATTTTACAGGTAGTACTTGACACATTCTGAGAGCACCAAATTTATGGTAATATATCGATGATTCCAGTTATAGATCTGAGAGGTTCACTTCGTGGGGCATGTCATATCAGAGGCTAGAGTTTCATTAGATCCAGCAATGATTGAGGTGGTACTTGATTGGGAACCACCCAACACTATGAAGGAGGTACAATGTTTCTTGGGTTTGGCTGGATACTACCGAAGGATTATTCTATACCTCTCTAGATTTTCAGCACCACTTTCTGCATTGATGAAGATGAGGATACCCTTAGTGTGGTTAGAGAGATGCCAACAGAGTTTTCCAGAGATGGGGTGGTGGCTAAATTGTGCCCCCATCTTGAGGATTTCAGGGGAAGTAGCAGGGTACGTAGTCTATTACGAAGCATCAAGGACCAGAATAGGATGTGTCCTGATGCATAAGCGAGCAGTGATCGCATATGGTTCTCGGCGGCTAAGACAACATGAGGAGAACTATGCTACCCATGACCTAGAGTTAGTAGTAGTGGTATTTTCCTTGAAGATGTTGTGACAAATATCTGATGGGAGAGCATTTTACAGTGTACTTGGATCACAAGAGTCTTATGTATATCTTCTCTCAAAAGGAACTGAATTTGAGATAGTCATGTTGGCCTGACATCCTCGAGGACTATGAATTAGAGATAGTCTATACTCATGAGATGGAGAATGTTGTATTAGATGCACACAATAGGAGGTGTGGTATAGAACTGGTAGGTGAGGGGACGGAGCAGCTGGGCACGTTACTATTATTCATTGTGCATAGAGATGGTTCATCCATTCTATAATATCTGACAGTCACTCCCCCACTTCCTCACCAAGTCCAGGAGGTGAAAGGTGTGGACAATGACAACGAGGATCGACGTGCTCATATATCTATAGGGTAGGCACCTGATGGATTTTCGGAAGGTGGGGAGCATGTCATCCTCTTCAGAGGATATACCATGGTACCAATGTCACTTTAGGAGGATGTTTTGAGGGAGTTCTACCCATCCCCTGTAGTCGTACATCCAGGAGTGGCGAATATATTCCATGATATCTGACAAAAGCACTGGTGGCAGGGAATAAAGACGGTAGTAGTAGATTTTGTCTCTCGATGTCTCACTTATCAGCAATTGAAGGTGGAGCACTAGGTTCCAGCAGTCTTGGTTCATCCTTTATAGGTCCTAGAGTGGATGTGGGATGAGATATCCATGGACTTTTTGACATAACACCCATTTATATCCAGGGGACATGACTCTACTTGTGTGATTGTCGACTGACTCACCAATTCATCCCACTTCCTACAAACTAGAGAGCAGGGTTCAGTAGAGATCATTGGATTCCTCTATGTGAAGGTGATTGTGTGATCACATGGAGTACCCCCGACAATTGTTTCTGATCATGACACACATTTTACTTCCCAACTATGGAAGGGGTTGAAGCTGGATTTCGGGAAACAACTTCGTTTGAGCATCGTCTTCCATCCTCAGATAGATGGCTAGACTGAGTGGACAATTCTTACACTGAAGGACATGATTTGTGCTTATGTCCTTGACTTCGGTTGCTGCTGGAAGGATCAAATTCCTTTGTTATCGTTTTTCTATAAAAAAAATATATCATTAAACCACTAGTTTTTCAACTTTTGGGGCGTTATACAAGTGACCTTGCAGATCACCATCATGTTGCACTGACCCGGGAGAGTTATCAATCATGGGACCATAGATGGTACATGCTACCACAGAGAAGGTGTAGATCATTCATGAGTGGATGGAGACTACACAGAGCAGGAAGAATTTGTATACCGATAGAAGATGAAGACCTATTGATTTAGAGTATGGCTACCACCTATTTCTACTGGTCTCACTTTGATGAGGTCTATAAAGATTTGGTCGAGGAATCAATTTATCTATGAGATTCGTCAAACCTTTTCAGGTCCTCAGTAGAGTTGGAGAGGTGGATTACTACATAGCTCTTCCACCATAGTTGCACCAGGAGCATGACGTCTTCCATGTTTCACAAATTAGGATATACGTGAAAGACCCATCTCAAATCATCGACCATGGCGAGCTGGGCATCGATGATGGGGAGACTTTTATAGAGGTTCTAGTAGAGATCTAGGATCAATAGGATCAAGTCCTACATAGATGGTTGATACCTCTAGTGTGTGTTCTCTGGAAGCATGGGAACCTCTAGGAGACACATAGGATTGGGAGGTTCAGATACGTGCTCAATACCCCCACGTGTTCACTTAGTTTGAGTTGTGGCTTACAAGGATGTAAATATTGATATAGGGAGAACGTAATGCCCCATAATTTTAATTTATTTTTTTAATTATATATGAATTTTACGAGTCCACGAAAATTGACTGCACGTGATTCTAAGGCCCGGAGTGCCCAAAATGAATTTATGAACCTTTTTCAGGTACGTTCAGTGAATGTGTGAGCGTGTTTTTCTAGATTTTGAATCGGTGCATGGAATGGAAATCTGAGGGCACCATTGAACATGAAACATCAGTATTCTTTTAAGGAGACTTTCACCACGATGATAAATGGTCAAGGGTGATTGTTTTTTTTGGCTTTTTCGTGTAAGAATAAAATCAAAATAAAAGTGTGTGACATTTTTTTTTTTGAAACACGCATGTGGGTGTTGGGAGGTGGGGTCCACTAGAACTAAACCACCATATGGATGTTGAGATGTGTGGACCACCAGACCTTAACCTCCCATGAGAGGTTATGGTGGTGAGGACCACCCGAACCTAACCTTCAATGAGTGGTTATGGTGGTGGGGACCACCTGAGGCCTAAACATATTAACCCCCTCATTAATGTGGAGGAGCCTCTTGACATTCTCAACATTCGTTGTTTCAACCCTTGTTAATTAATCATTCCAAACCCTTTCGTTATTTAATTGAGAAAAAAGTCAATTAGTTAACTAATCTATTTAAATTTATTCCATCAAACATAATAGAAATCATAATTTAATATTTTTGGATATGATTTATTTTTGTTGGAATTTGGGAGAGGAGGAAATTGGGGGAATTCTCTCCAATGATGAATGCTCCACCAACGAAGAATGCTGACTTCTTCTGACCTTGTTTCTCAAGACTTCTTCTAACGTGGGGTGTCCTCATCTACGGTGAATCGACTACCGTGATACCTTCTTTCTCCAACGACATCAAGGGAACAAATTAGGGGTTTTTTCCTAAATATTTATCTCTTTCCTTTTACTCCCTTCTTTTCCTGTGCGGGTTTTGAACAAATATTTATGAAGATTGTGGTTTCAAGTTCATGATTCGTTCTTTGTGAACCTCTTACTATGATTCTAAACATGGAGGGTGGGGGCCAAACAAACATGGACCGACTCTACATCATTCTTATTTTGTGTGTTCTTCGAATTAGAGGAAGGTGAAAAAGATGATGGAGGCAACTATTTTGCCATCCGCAACCTAGCCAAGCCACCCGAGCCGACCCGTAACCTTGCCGGGCCACCCCGACCGACCTGCTATCCGAGCCGAGCCACAACATTGTTCGTCGAGCCACACTACCATTTGAGACGATCCACACCACCATCTGAGCCGATCCACGCCATCGATCCGAGATGCTCCATCATCCTGAACAAACCACTACTGAACCGTGGTCGGTCCGCCGACTCGTAGCCTGACTACCGACCTACGGCCGGTACATGGCTGGTCTGTGCCCTTGCGACCAGAACACCACCCTCAGTACCTTCAAATGCCAAGCCAAACTAATCGAGTCGAGACAAACTTTGGGTTGGGCGGGCTTTGTCCAACCGGGTCATATCAGACCTAGGCCCACTAGGACCCTTTTACATTCTTTTGGCCATATATTTGGCAGCATAATTCCATTTGAATAACCATCAGTGGCATTGGGAATCATGGATCAAGATGGTCCCTTTGAGTCTATTCCATGGTGTTTTGGATTGAGTAGGGTAATGGTCAGGTTGGATCGTGCAAGAATCTAATCGGGCCCCCGGGAATAAAAGGCTAATAACTCACAGACCGTTCGTCTGATTGATGCACAGTCTCTTCTTTTGAGATCCCTATGTCATGGAAGACATTTTAGATACCTTTTCATGGAACCTTTTGGTGGATGGAGTATTGAATTTTAGCTTGTTGAGTGGATCCTTTCGGAGATGAGAAGGAATTGTGCAGGAACCTACTAGATGGATGAGACCTGAATATTACTAACCATTTGGGATCGAGGTCACTCACCTGGACAATTATAGACTGCTATGGGGATTTGAAATACCTGTGGTGGGGAGCACCATGGCGACGTGGTAGACCAACAGTACTCGACAAGAGGAGTACCACAGCAGGATATGAGTGGGAGTGCCTCTTTGTGACGCAGCAAACCCATGGTGTGGAGCACCTCTATGTGTCACTGCAGACCATCAGTACTCGACACGAGAAGTACCTCAACAGTTCATGTCAGTGGTATGTGCCTCTTTGTGATGTGGCATGCCCACTTTACTAGATAAGGGAGGTGTTCACCAATAGTCGATGGTTCAGAATGTTAGTTGTTACTACTACCATAGAATAAATCATGGTATGAGTTGAGTCCGTTCCTTTGTGTTTTCATCATGATTTAGATGAATTACATAATAACATAGGTATATATATCGGCATATACATATGTAAGGTTATCTGTGGATTTCAATCATTGTGTTTTATCCTTGTTAAATTGTGTGAGACATAGAGGGTCTCAGGGTCCCTATTGAGGATCATTATACTCACCCCTATAAGGGATATGCCCACACATTATTGTGTTGGATGTAGACGACAAATAATGCTGAATTTGGAAAAGAGTACTAGATTTTGATGGTACCCTAATGTGGACCATACAGGGTGTCAGTACATGGAGGAGACCGATGGATGAAGAGTGCAGAGGAGGCAATTTGTACCTACCCTTCAGGTAGGAACCTCATAGAATGACCCAACACCTGACATTCCCATTTATTTAGTTGTATTGTATCACAGTTGTACTTGTACTTTCCAGTTGCGCTTTTATTATATCCCCTTTTACTTTTAACATTCTTTTGTTATACAGTTTACTAGGTGTTTCGTATCCATCTCGGTGCTTGCGTGTGGTTTCATTTACAGGTTATAAAGGTAATGACTTCCCAGTTTTGGGGAATACTGCTTTGGTGCTAGTTTCCAGCCCCCATTCTATGGAAGGAAGGCTTGGTCTAGTCAAGGCACGGGCCCTGGGGGATAGGTCGTGACATAAATCATCATTTTAAAATAAATCTGATTATGTTCTAATTAAAATTGTCTGTTTTGAAAAATATTTTGGGACGTGTTTTCAGGATTTTCTTCGAACTAACGAGTTTATTATTTTTTATGTCCGTTCATAATATTTATGTTCTCATCCCATATTTTAAAAACTTTTTTTCCATGGGAATAAGTATGGATATAAGAAAAGAATAATTCGAGTTTAAATTCAAGAATATTTTTTATTGAAAGAAATATTTTTTTATTTTAAATTTCTTTTATTATGTTAAATATATATACTAATAATAATATTACAATTTGAAATATGGGGATTATTATATAAGATTTTTACCAAATTATCCGAATATCTAACCATAAAAGACATTAGTAAAATAATTTCAATTCTAGTCTAATTTCACTAGAATATGTAATGTTTACATTTGGGTCCCAATAATATTATATTCACAAAAATATTGATATAAAATATAATTATAAAAATAATTTCAGTATTATCAAAATATACATTATGATTCATTAAAAATATATTTTTATCTCTATATGAACATATAAAAAAATTTAAAAGAAATTGGGTGAAATTTTTTATATCTCTTCACTAAGAATATTTTCTTAGTTTTTAACAATGAAACAAGAATCCATGTGGCAATAAATTTGAATCATTGAAGATTATTAATAAATACCACTCAAAAAATATGTTAAAAAGGAGTTTGGTATATTTTAAATACATTTCACATTTTTTTGACGTTAATTATCCTGATTTTCCCTTTTATTATTTTTATATATTTACCATAATTACTATTAATAATAAAAAAATAAATGAATCCCATTTACTAATTTCTAATTATGATAATTCCAAATATGGAATATATTTTACAAAATTCCAATAAAAAATATCAATAATTAATTTTATAATTAAAAATGAAAAAAAACAATGACGACCATTTTTCCATAATAAATGTATTTACATATATATTTTTTCACCAAAATAAATAACAAAATTGATTTTGAGGACCTTAATTGGATAATTAATAATATAAATGTACAAATTTTATTTTTATACACTTTCAAAATAATAAATTTTTTAAATTCAAATTTTCATTAAAATCTCACAATTGCATCCATATATAATTTTGATATGAATATTTAAAAATGATATCATTTTTATCAAATAAAAATTCTAAATGTTCCAGAAATTAAATATAGTATTCTCTCACAAAAATAAATAATATGATTTAAAAATACTTTTCTTTGAAGAATAAAATGAATATTTAAAATTGGGGGACCATTCAGTAAGTATTTATCAATAGTTTGTTATTAATTATGACTTTAATATATATTTTATAATTCGATTAGCTCAATCCATATCATCAATTTTAAAAGATATGTTATAAATGACATATATAAATAATAATATACCACTGTTAATTTAATAATGGTGTTCTGCGTCATATACACTACGGAACAACGATTTATTTATTTAAAATATAAATGTGTTACATTCACAAAAAATAT
The DNA here is from genome assembly GCA_963277665.1 of Viscum album. NCBI lineage: Eukaryota > Viridiplantae > Streptophyta > Magnoliopsida > Santalales > Viscaceae > Viscum > Viscum album. The sequence continues at coordinate 1,698,116,851 of OY728137.1, read as the reverse complement.
AACACATTTCATCCTAGAATATTTATATTGAGATTGGTAATCAGTGGTTTAACTTTTGTATATACTTCTTTTGAAAACCCACATCCTAAAAAGGGAAAATAAAATATCCTTTTAAATATAAGGAAATGGAAATATAAAAGTCAACTGAAATAACACATAATTATGTTTCCAAATTTGAGAACATTAGTGGAAATTGAAAAAATATACTTGAAGGAAAATTTAATATCCAAAAAATAATAGAGAGTGACGTAAAAAAATGATCATAATAAATTTAATGATCATGAAAATGTTAATGACAAGAAATTTATAAACCAATATGATTTGTAAAGGAAAATCTATTAATAATATAAATGTTTATAGGATTATATTTTTATTTCCAGATCTATTTTATTGGGTTATGGGATTCTTTTACAATCATTAATATGAATATAACGAAATATGCTTATTTAAATGAATAATTTCTTAATTTACTCAAATTACACCAAAATCTCAAATTCAACTACAAATGTTTAGTATTCAAGATGAATTTTTCATTCTTGATGTGATAAAACCAACTTCAAATGGATCACATGATCTCAAAAAATGGTAAAAATGTATTCTTCATAGCATTAGATATTCACCAAATCTAAAAATTGTTAAAAAACATTAATAGAATTTTTAAATTTTATAATCTTTCATATGAAAAACAAATGAAAAAATTGATCCCCAAAGCCTCAATAATAACACTCGATGTTCAAGAACAAACTTTTTTCATAATATACCGAGACATGTTCAAATACCAAAAAAAATTAATAATTGATCACATAATCTTCCAAGAAAAACATAAAATTTATCACTAAATAACACCAATCAATACTAAATTCACTAATAAAAATGTAATTTCCCTATTAATATAATCTCCAGAATATAATAATAATTTATATAAAAAACATGAATTAACATTAAGGACAAACTAAATCATATATAATTCCATATGATAAATCAACCATTATTTATCAAATTAAACCAATCTTATCAAAAAGTATTTTTATTTTCTTTAATTATATAATGCCCCTAAAAAGGTGAAATTCTTCATGAATAACATTATTCAAAGAGTCACCAGTTCACATTTTAATATCATGGTTATCTATATATTAAATAATATATTAACAAAATGTAATAACTAATTTATTCTATTTAACCACAATTAACACAATATCAACGATCATAATATCCTTAAATTTTACCAGTACCTTAGATCACATGTGACTAAAATATAAAATAATTACTCATCAAAAAAACTTCTCTGTAAAAAATACCAAACTCAACAGTTTGATTAAAATAAATGTCTCCCTAAATAACCATAATCACCTTAAAATCCCATCACACAAAAACTAAAAGGGTTTATTTATATTTGAACTTATTATCAATATTAACCATTTTAACCCATAATGGTTTCAATATCTCTTAATTTCTCAACACATGAAAATATCATAATCTACCAAGTTATATAAACCTTAAATTGGAGAAAACAATAATATACTCAAACCCATACTCCCAAATATTATTCTAAAAACATAATAATTATGTTTTTGTCTTTTGTACTTAAGAACATGAACTGATTTTAGCCGTAAAAAAAATTACATCAAAATAAAATGTAAGATCACTTACATACCCAAAAACCATTTAGGATTAGAGTTTTAAATAATTAGGAAAAACTCTATGAATGTTGAAATTTACACAAATTATATATGTCATCTATGAAATTTTTTATTTATAAATGCATGATTTTTTTCCAAGGTAAATTCCATATCTATAATGATGAATTTATTTACTTTTCTACTAATAATTAAGCCATTCGATTTTATGAAAATGTTGGATGGGGATGAATATCTCTAAAGTACATGTAAAATAGAATAAAGAAACTCGTTATTCCATTTGAAAACCATATGATCATAAAAATAAGATTTACCATTAAGATAATAAACATTGAGAAGAAATAATTGTTTACTTACACAGTAAATTGACTTTAATTATTAGATTTTTTAATAAAAAAATTTATTTGGAAACAAAAATCTAAAATCATATTCATGAGGGTATCTTAAAATACAGGAGAACCCATTAATTTATTTAATAAAATAATATATCATTAACCTTATTGTGTATAATCACTCCAATAACATAAAAAAAATTTGAATAAGTTATGAAATGAAAATATTTCAATTACAACTCATTAGAATGTATAGAAAAGTCAACTTCATAAAATTAGATTTCATTTTTATACCACTATTAGACGCACTCTTAATAATGGAATATACAACTTGATAAATTATAATAATCTCCTTGGAAAGACCTGTAACAAGTTAACTATTTTTGTTTCCAAATTAATTGGTGTGATATATCAGTCCCACAAATTTTTTATATATATATCAGCCTCACCCATCATTATAAAAAATTTTGAAGAAGAACAACATAAAAAAACAACCTGAAATATATATTTCCCATCATTATAATCCAAAACAATTCTTCCGTTATAAAATAAATCTGAATATTGAAATACACATTCCATTTTAAATCCTTTTTTTAAAATAAACATAACAAAGGGGAACATATAGGTTTCATGGATGACAACATGGAATATTATAGAGGAATCTCAAAATAAAATAATTCTTAGTATTTTAGGAAAAACAATTAAATCCATATATGATAAAATATATAATTCATATTTTATTTTTAAAAAATCTAAAAATGTTTCTTATAAAATACTTAATATATTATTTTAAAAACAATTGATAGAACGTAAAAAAAGTCCCATTAAATGAATTTTATAATTTATTTTTTCCATATAAATACATTCTAAAAATAACTTTATGAAAATGTCTATGGAATAAAATTACATAGAAATTCATTATTTAATAAAACTAAAGTGATTTTTTTAAGTTAATGTTTCAACTACCCTATTTCCAACATTTCATTTACTTTAATTATATCCTCCTCATTGTATAACCTCCCATTATTTACAAATTATTCACTATAATACTGGTATTAAAAAAACTTAATACCTATAATATGTTGAGAGGGATTTTAAGAAGTCATTTTTGTTTAACTATAATTTATCCAAAATACATTAAATTTATTGTTTTGAAATTAATTTACATTTATTTTTCTACTTATCGAACTAATAACATTTCATTGTTGTATAAATATTAATGTGAATTATATAATCACTATAATTTATAAATAGACAATCATCGTAAATATAATTTCATTATGATAAAACTAAAATTTAATATTCATTTACATCTTATTTTTTTCCCTAAAAAATATATGAGTTATTAAAAAGAAAGAGTGTGACATCCTGTATTTTTCATTACGTAAAATATTATATAGGTCATTATAATTGATAAAAGGATCTAGGGCCAAAAAAATTCAAATAATATATTATAATGGATAACCCACCCCCAATATTGTAATGTAATTTATTAGGTTGATTTCAAAATATGTTCACATTATTTTTAACCTTATTTTCACTATTACTATGGTTATAATGATTTACCATAGTTATTATTCATAATTAAAAAATAAATAGAAACTATTTTAGAAATATTAATTATTTAAATAAAGAATATTGAAAATTTTTTATTCAATTATATTCAAAAATTAAATAATCTAATTTAATATTGAACCCACAAAACACGAAGAAAAACAGTTTTCCAAAATAATGCCTTCTTAAGTATAAAATCTATTATAAAAAAACCAAAAATAAAATTTACTATAATAACTTTAATTAGATTAATCATAACATAAATGAAATAATTTTTCTTTAAAAAACATTTTGAAACAAAATTAAACATTGAAAATGTTTGAAATTAAAATAAATTTAAAATAAATCATTATTATTTCACTATTTACTGAAAAGTAAATCATTTTTGAAAAAGACCAAAATATCATCCCATGATTATTTTTATATTAAAATTAAAAAATATTTCCTTCTTATGAAATAATTTATTGAAAAGTGTTATAAATTTATAATAATATCCTCTCATGAAGAAAACAATAAAAACCATTTTTGAAGAAAACATTTTTTTTGAAAAATAAAATGCATTTACTAAAAATTGAGTACTTATTTTCTAAGAATTTATCAATAATTTTGTTATCAAGACCATTATATATATTTCTTAATTTTATTAATTTTATTCAAAGCCTCCAATTCAATGATTATAACAAATATGTGACATTTATAAAAGAATATATAATGGTTCGTTTAAGATCAGTGTTGCATTTTGTATTCAAAATGAAACCTATTGTTATTTTAGAAAAATATGAGGGTGTTTTAATAATCCTCGTAGTTTTAGTGATACCTATAATGGCCCATAATTTCCATGTAAATTGTTTTATGTGAAAATTTTACGAGTCTATGAACATTGACGGTGCGTGATTCTGAGGCCCGGTGTGTCCGGAATTAGTTTATGATGTTTGTTTTGGGTACGTTCAGTAAATGTACGAGCGAGTTTTTTATCTTTTGAACCGTTTCAAGAAATTGAAATCTGAGAACTGCATTGAACTCGTAATCGAAATATTCACTTGAGAATACTTTCACCTCGACTGTAGTTGGTCGAGGGTGAAATATAGTTTTGGGGGTTTTTTATAGAAAATAAGATAACATAACTAGATATATTATTATATTTTTTCTTTTATAACCACCCATGTGGAAGTTAGAGGTGGGGACCACCACAACCTAACCTCCCTTGAGTGGTAATGGTGATGGGCCAAACCCGAACCTAACCTCCCATGAGAGGTTACTGTTTGGGGACCACCCAGGAAAAAACCCCCGAATTAATTGAGAGAAACCTATCAACTCCCTCATAAATCATGGAGATTCTCCTGACCTCCTTTAACTTAATGGTTCCACCACACCCCTCTTTTAATGTTGTCAACCCCCCCCCCTTTAATTAATTGAGCCAAATTTTTTAATTAAATGTACAATATGAATTTTAAACCCATCAAACTGAATAATTGGTAATATATTATTTGGTTGGTCTATCTATTAATTTGTTGGAAAATATTGGAAATGGAGGATTAGATCTATTGGGAGAATAATCTCTAATAAAGAATGCTTCCTCTATGAAGAACACTCCACTAACGAAGAACATCGACCCCTAATTCGACCTTCTTCCGTAGGACTTCTTCCAATGTCGCAAGTCTTCGACTACGATGAGCCAGTGCCCAATCCGACGATCGAGGAAAATGACGACGTTTGTCATTTCCCAACTATCCATCTTCTTCCCTGCGAATTCATCAGTGAACATGATTAAGGTAGGGTTTTTAATTAATTATGATTTTCTTCCCGTGATTCTATTCTTCTAAAAAACAAAGAATGATGGTCACTTATTATCAAGTGGATCAGTGGATGTTTTCATTGCGGTATGGGAATATTTTTGTTGTGGGATGTTGTAGGGGTTTAATGGTGTTTGATTATCACTTAAAAAGTACACCAATTATTTTCTTTTGCAGGTTAGAGAGAATATTTGTAGGAGGTTTTTATATGATATATTCTTATGAACTTCTTGCTACCGTTCTAACGTGGAGGGTGCGGTCCAACCCAACATGGACCGATCTCCCCAAAAATCCTTATGTTTTTGTTTAAATATTTGTGAAAGAGGAAGACAACAACCAAAGGTCAGACGCATGAGGATAGTGGCAGCGTACGTCCATGCCGATCAACAAACAAAGAGCCCCAGCTTGTGCCGTGATGACAATTGAAAGATGATTGTCCATCGGGGAAACCATGGTTGATCCCAACCACACTGTGGCCCTCACGGTGAAAAAATAAATTACCCGAGGATGACCACATTAGATCCACCATTAAATCCTTTCAATTAACCTCCAAATCAGGCTAAGGAGTTTCCCCATCCTTTGAAAATAGGAACATTCAGGTGAGCCTCGAGTGGGAGGAAGGATGAGGGAAAACATTGGGAAATCCCGAGTGTCCTGGGACTTAAAACCCTAACATTATGTTGTTTCGTGGCATACCCCCATGATTTGTCACACCGTGCACTAACCATGAGGTTAATACTGTCTCACCTAGGGACTTCGCACAAACTTGGACACATGGTCTGACAAACTGTGTGCTGCTCGTACAGAGCCAACTGTCAAGGGAAATAACTTACAAGACCGGATCCCCAAGACCAAAAGGCTAAAAACTCACAGACCAGGAATCCAATTAATTATCTGTCTATTTCATTGTAACCTATATGATGTGTCTGAACTTTGTAATAATTAATTGGGTGAACTTGATATAGTTTGGAGTATAGATCAGTAGCTTGTGGAGCGGATTATTCCAGTGACGAGCGAGAAGATTGGAGAGACCTAGTAACTGGATGAGACCTGACGATTACTAACCAATTAACTCGGATTTACTCAAGTAGACCAGTAGGATGCACCTAGTGTTGGTGGAAGATCCACATCAGAGGAGCATCTAGTTGTGGCAGTAGACACACGATACTCGATAAGAGGAGTACCTCTACAGGCTATGAGGGGGAGATCCTAGTTGTGGTGGAAGAACCATGGTGGGTAGCCCCTATGTGTGATTTGGAAGACCCATAATACATGACAAAAGGAGTAAATTAGAAGTCCATGGTTAGTGGGATGTTTTCTTGTTGTTGTGGCAGGCCAACTGTACTCGATTGAGCAGGAGTTATCTAGATGTCGTGGTTTTGAAAATGTGAATAAAATCTTGGTTGATCTTAGTCAGTTTTTTTGTATTTTCTTCATGATTGAGATGGATCACATGATAACATAGATATATGTATGGGAATATAACTACGTAAGGGTATTTGTTGATATAATTTATTGTGGTTTATACTTGTTGGATTTTGTGAGACTTTGAGAGTCTCGAGGTCCCTAATGAATATCGTTAAACTCACCCATGCACGAGTTATGCCCTCACCTCGTTGTGTTGGATGCAGATGACGGACAACGTTGACAGAGGATGAGAGTACCAGGACTGAATGGTACCTAGAGGTGGACCATACGACATGTCATTACACGAAGTAGACAGACGGACGTGGAGTGCTGAGGAAGTGATCGGGACCTATCCTTCAGGTAGGAACCTTGGAAGATCACCCAGTATTTGTTTTCCCTTTTTCCACATTTGTACTTGTACATAAGTTTCTTGTACTTTGTAGTTGGGATTCTATTCTGGACCCTTTTTACATACTTTACTCACAAGTTGGTTATACAGTTTACTCGTCTTCATATCTGATGTGTGGGTATACAGGTTATAAAGGCAATGCCTTCCTATTTTTAGGGAATTATGCCTTTGGTGCTTGTCGCCAGCCCCTGGCCTATGGAAGAAGGGCTTGGGGTAGTCATGGCACGGGCCCCGGGGGATGGGTCATGACAATGACTATAATCTTGATTTCATCCCTAGAACTTCAGGTATCTCAAGATACATTAATATTTGTAAAACTAGATTCCAAACTATACTAAATCATAATTAATAAAATTTACTGAACATTAAAAAATGAACTAAATTATATTAGAACCCAATAAACTAAAAACTAACAGAAAAATTAACATTTTAAAATAATTAAAAAAAAGTTTAAATAATAAAATTATACTGATTTTAAACAAAATAAACAAATAAAATGAATTTTACCAAAAATTATATAAATCAAATCAAATAAAAAAACTTAATGGAATCAAAAAAACATAATAAAATAATACTAAACCAGTATAATAATACGAAACCCAACAAACCCAATGTAGTATAAGTTGGATTGAATTCAAGAAACATGAATCAAACATAATTAAATCAAATGAAAATAAATTAAACTTATTTGAATAAAATAAAATTAAATAAAAACCCAGTAATTTATATATATTTAAACCAAACATAATTAAATCCAATTTGAATATATAGAAGATCAGTCCAATTGAACTAGATAGAATAAAATTGAATTGATGCATGATAAGAACATACATATATAGTTGTGGAATTATTTTATTCTAATAATATGTATTCAAAAGATTCATCATAGTCATTAATTGTATAATTATAGTCTATAATGATGATATTAATACAAACCTATTTATGAAATATAATTAATGTATGTTGGATATCTGATACTCAACATATTTGATTCAGATTTTAGAAGAGGATGATTTTTTTTTTGTTTTTTCATTTTAAAAAGATTTATATATTAGTATTTTACACATCCCTTGTTTAAATTATTTTTCAAATCCCTGGTTATGTTTTTAAGGAGTTATATACAATATATCAAAAAAATTCAAAAAATCTATCATGTTTAATATCATAATGGAGGATAAGGAAATTTTAGGATTTTCATGATAAAAAAGAAAAGAGTATAATGAAAATTTTGGTATTTTATAGGATTATATTTATTCATCATCATGAGAAACATAATAGTGAAATTCATGAAGACAAAGATATAAATTTATATGGTTAAAAAGATAATTTTGAAAGGGTGAAAAAAATTGATGGATGATGTTAGTACTCCTGTATGTTGGGAATGTGGTAAAAATATAAAGCTATAATTTTTAATGGGGTTGAATTATATAAAAAACTTGTATAAAATTTCTAATACTAACCAAGATTATATTATTACCTTTTTAATTGAAATAATTATTTATGTTATTGATATTACCATAAATCATTAAATGACATGGAAGATAATTTAACAACATGGATTTTATATACATAAAATTCCTTCTTCATTGAAATATTTAAGTTTATTTTGGGAAAAACGAAGGGCATAAATTTTTGTAAATAACGTGGTACATCTTTATTGAAGAATAATGTAGATGAAATTCTATATCTTATGCCAAATAAATTAATTAAGATCATTCCATTCATTTCTAGTATCCAAAATAATTTTATGTATGATGAAATCTAAAAAAATAAAAGATTAAATGTTTCTAATTGAATTAAGTATAATGATATGTCTGTTCATATAAAAATTGTATTTTCATGGAGGACATTTAATGTATTGTATCAATATTTTTATTTAAGGTGCATAATGTTAGGTTGGGGAAATAAAGTGACCATTTTAATTCATTCAGTTAAAAGCTTACTTTTCCCAAAACATGTCAAGTTTACATTAACATTTATTGACTTCCTCAATAGATGTGAATGAAAAAATCCCTTCAATTTATCATGACCACTCATTTGAAAATATTTTGATTCTAGAAATAGAAATGATTTTAACATGAAACCCATAATAAAAGAGTTGAATCGTCTTTGAAAAGTAGGTCCAAAAGAATATAATTCTTCCTTGAAAGATATATTTTAGATGTGTGCCACACATATATTGAATAAGCTTAATTTCCAATATATGGAACGATTTTTTTATTGATCAATAAAGGAAAATTATCTTTTGATATTTTCATAAAGAATACATGATCGGGAATAATTATATATCATCAGTGAATCATTTAAGTAAAACATCATGGATTATTTCAAGTGGATCATCCATATAGTAAAAATCATATATTGTATGAAAATGCATTCTATACCGAGAAGAAACCGTTAGACACTTATAGAAATGTTGTGATTAATTAATTGTTGGATTTATTTTGATTCTAGAAATTCAAAATGAAACATAGAATGTAAAATAGTGTTTGACCTAAATCTAATTACAATTGTGGGACGAAATGTGTCTTCATTTATTTTTCTTATTGGAACCCATATTCATTAGATCATTTTTTTGATGTAATTAATATTGAATAAAATAAATTTGAAATGTTTCATTAAATTCATCTAAATTTAATGAGGAATACCAAATATGATCTATGCCCTCGGTATGACTTAGTAGATTGGAGTATCCATACAGAACTACTTTTTGTCTGTATTTATGAAAATAAATAGAAGGTTCTATATTCTTCTTAATTTATTTTTTCATTAGTGAAAGATAAATTTCTAGAAGTATTAAATACAGTTATGGTTCTTGATATGTATTCAAAAAACATATCAAATATGGTCAACAAAATATATTTTAAACTAAAATTTCAAAAAAATCATGATCATAACATCATTCTTAAATAATGAATCACAATAAAAAATCTCATTCATTTTACAATAATGTAAGTGTGAAAGTGATTCGATTTTATAAATTTAATAAATATCTTTATAATATAAATATTTCAAGTCTATTTTGAAAAATTATTATAAGAGGCACAATTAATTGAGTCTGAGAAAATTAAAAAATGTCCCCTTATTTTTTCAATTACATAGTGCTTCCAATCATATATCTTCCTACTAAATACAGAATAGGATACCCATTAATTTTCATTGGATGTATCCATGTGAAAGAAACATGTACACAATAATGTCTTATTCCTAATTCAATATTAATTATGAAGATTCAATATTTGAAATGGTTACATGGGTCAGGAATGTGTGGATTCCAATTAAATATATTTGGTTTATGTGAGAACCATTAGTAATAAACCAATGAGAAATAATGATAAAATGTTTGAAGAAATCAATTAATTATTTATATAACTTCCCCAAATAGTGGAAAATACTTGATCATTTATGTTAGATATGTTGAACCTTTAAGAGTGGGAGATAACACCTCACAAAAGCCTATTTAACTACGATTTTTTGGATGAATACATCATGTAAGTAATTAGATATGTATATGTAATATCTTACAATGTAGTTTCACATATATCATAACATTTTATTATATTTTCATATAAGTAATATAACAAATTCTATTTATAATTTAGCGATAATTACATTTTAAAAAATATAGTTTATACATAGAAAAAGTTTCCCAACAGGATCAAATCAATGTTATGAATTTTATTTTATGAAAAATAAAATTATTTTAGTATTCATAAATATTTTAGGTATTGTGTTTTATTATTGAACATGTGTCACAAGAAATATGAGAAATAAATTTTTTTCTGAATTTTGTGGTTCATGAATGAGAATCTCCAAGTATTAATATGTACGAATGTGTGACAAAAAATAGAGTAGTGAAATGATAACATAATATGATGGATATACGGTAACTATAATGATATAATTTTTTGATAGATAATCATATAGTAGGTCTCAATAAAAAATGAGTCTTATTATGGATTTATTGATAAAAAACTAATATTGAATTACTACTCCCATGCTTGAGTCACCACAACGAAACTAATGATATTTAATTAAGAGATGTGATAGTTTATATTCATTAATGATTATGGATTTTGAGTTATTGACATGAATAACTTCTTGGATAACGATGATCCCAATATATTTTTTATCAATAGAGGAAAATGTATTTTATGTGAAGGATCATTTGAGACTTTAATTCAGTCTCATTATTGATGTAAGCCGATTTTTTATAATTGTGGGTAATATATATAAGCAACTATATTTGATCTTAGTTCACTAATTTAAGAATTACTTGGGGTTTTCTGGTTATTTTAATTAAAATTTTATTATATTGATTTCATTTTAAAACTATTAATTTAATTTTAAAATAGTTTACATGTAAACTATCAAATAATTTTACATTTAAAGTACATATAGTTTATAAATTGACTGTAAAAATAGTTTACATGTAAGATGATTTTAAAAACAATATACTTGTAATCTAATTGTAATGGTTCCATGGGCCGTCATTTTTCATGATTTCTATATGTATATAGTATTTAAACAACAATAAAAGGAACATATATTGTTTCTCTTAGTGGAATAAAACTATGAATCATTTTTACCTTTCCATTTATATAACAATGAATGATTGAATTATTATAATTATTATTTTTCATAGAGGTTATATTTTCATATAAATATTTCTATAATTTATGAATTATAATTTTATATTAATATTTCAGAAAATATGATGTTTATTTATTTGATTTTTAAAATATACGGTGTTATTGTGATTATATTAAAAAATTTGTGAAATAATTATGAACAAATATATAAATTCTGATGATTTTATTTTTGATAAAGGATTATTTAATTTATTATCATTTTAATCTAAAGTTGTATGTAGAAATGGATTTCTTCCTACCTACTTTCATTCACTTTCCATATATGTTTCTTTTCATCTCACTATGTATTTTTGCAAATTTTTCAAATTGGTTTGATGATTTATAAATTTTTATGATGAAATATAAGGTTTCTTCTCATAAATATCTTCAACAGAACACCTATAGTCCTCATTTTATAGAAAATTTATTCTTGTACCCTCAAAGATGGGTTAAAATTAATCATCAAAAATAGTTGCATGTTCCCTTTAAATCAAAAAAATTCAGAATAAGTATAATATTGATTAACCCAGAATTATAATTTCAAATAATACATATTTACTCTATCACATTAGTTAATGAATGTATCATTCCAAATTGGTAGAATACATAAATTATTTGTTATAAAAAACACTTTTCGAGATGAATTACTTAACAAAAAATTATCCAAAAAACCTGACCCATATGAGTAAATGACCAAATTAAGTAACCCCAAATAAATCACATTTCCTAACCTAGAAGAACTAAATTACCTAATCCAAAACAAATAGAATTATATTCCCTAATGTTTAAAAAATAACATAACCAAAATAATATCAAATGATGAAATAACATAACAAATCTAAAACATGTAACCTAATAAAAATTGAAAAAAAATTACCCAACCTAAAATGAAAAATTACCAAACCAAAAATAAAGAAAAAAAAAATAATCCAAAAATTCCCTAACACAAAAAAAATTTATCCTAACACAAAAAAATACGTAACTCAAAAATGAGATAACCCAAAATGAACCAAATAACATAACCAAAATTGAACAAGATTACCTAACCAAATAGTAAAAAATGACCGAATGAGATAACCCACAATGTATAAAATAAATAAACCCCAAATGAACCAAATTAACTAACCTAATATGAATAAATGTCCAAACCCAAATAAGGAAATTGATCTAACCCAAAAAAATGATGTAACTGAAAAATGAACAAAATGACATAACCCAAAATACACTAAATGACATGAATAAAATATTTCCAAACCCAAATTGAACCAAATATCCTAACCCGAAATGAACCAAATGACCTAACAAAAAAAATGAATAAAAAAAAAATTAACTAAATGACACAAAAAAATTCTTTAATAAAATATCAAAAATGACCTAAACTACTTAACGAAATGAATAAATGCGCAAATAATACAATAATTTTAATCCAAAAACGTTCCAAATAACATAACTAAAAAATATCCTAATTACCTAATGTAAAATGAATCAAATGAACTAAACCATTATGACCTAAATCATCTATCATAATTAATTAATGAATAAATGAAAAATTAACTAAATAAAAAAAACTAATAAAGAAATGAACTAAATGACCAAATAAAAATTCATCCACAACTCATATTGAATAAAAATAATATAAAAAACCTCTAAAAACATACCTACACCAAATATATATAAAGGATAAATAACACTAAAATAAAATATCCAAAAATAATTTAAATTTAATAAACATACAATAAACAGAATTGAACTAAATTGAACATAAAATAAGAAAACTATAACATACCCATGTATGGCATGTGAATTAGTATGTAATTATTATTTTATGTTATTATCACAAAATCTATAATTTAATGTATAATTATTTTCTAATATAATAATTTACAATTATAAAGATATACCAATGAATTGAATATCTGAAAATGATTACTGCAAGAGAAAGGTGGTAATTTCTCCTATGTTTCTTATTTTTAGGATAATTGTTCAATATATTTATATATTTATAAATATACAAATTAAAAGAAATATAATTCAATCTCATTAATAATTTTTTTATTCTAATATGATTCCACCTCCAAGGAGACAACTCTTGTCTTAGTAGACTAGTAATATTGACACGCCTACACGTATGGGGTGGAGGCAAAAGGGATACTCACTGTACACATTGTACCTATTCACACATTGACCATTAAACAAATATAAAATAAACAAAAAAAATCATCCAATAATTTTGTTAGTTACACTATTTTATTTTCTATTCATCCTCCTCTTCTACATTTTTTTATTTTATAATGGTCTCCCCTATATGTATAATCATTTTTATAGACTTTTATTCTACTATATCCATTTCGAACATCTCCATTAATTCAAGAAATTTATGTTTTTCCTAATTATACTTATTCTCAGTCACATTATTATCATATCATGCATACATCTGACCCCATGACACTACAAATATTATTGATCCATTATATCCCATAGATCCATTAGATCCCACTAATTAATCTAACTCTGGTTTACCAATACATCCCTATTAAAAAAATTAGTCACTTTTTATTTTCATTATAAAAATATTTAATTTAGTATTTTTCTAATATTATTTTATAATTGGACCTACCATAGTCAGTCAATGTGGTATTAATCACATGCGTGATGTTTGGAACAACCAGACATAAGTGATGGTGGAGTATAATGAAGAAATAAAAAAATGGTAAAACTAAGGGAATTTTTTTGAATTTTATGGAGGAAGTTTACAAATAAAATGAAATAATTTCAATGAAACAGGATTCCTAGAGAGACCTAGAAAATTAAATAAAATATACTACATGGACATAGATAAGGGTAATAAAATTTAGAAGACTAAATATTATATTATTAATTAATATAGATGAATTAAATTTTTCATGAAACATCGCTTTAATTTTCGGAATGATGATGTTATGAGGGATTTAAGATTAATGTAATTATGAGAGTTGTAGATTACATAAAATAATGAGCTATATAATCGTATGGAAAGTATAGTTAGCATAGATTAAAAGGTTACACCAACCCTTAATAATTATAAAACAAGACAGTACAAGGAAATGATTTCTTATTGAAAGATTGATGATTTTATGGTATTATTCGAATTTAATGTATTGTTTTTGAAACAGATTATTATTTATATTTGTTATATAATTTTTTTATGGAATTATATTTTTAATGATTCACTTGAAATAAATATACAATCAAGGATATTATAATGTTTGTCGACACTTTAGAAAAAACAACTAAGATAGATAATGAGAGGAACAATAATTTTTAATGTACAATATTGTTAATTAGGTACCAATACAAATGAAACAAAACATATCAAATTGACCACACTAGAAATGACATGAAATGAATTAAAAATTGTGATTATAATCAAATTACACTAAAATTAAACAAACCAAATAAAATTATAATGAAATTGATCTTTTAAGGATGAAATAACCCATACCCAATAAAACTGAAATGAATCATACAAAATCAAAATAATAAGACCTGAAAAGATCCAAATTGACATAAAATAACCAAAATACACTTAAAAATTTCTTAGAGAACTAAAATTAATCGAATTAAACTAATTACTACCCAAAATGTATGAGTTACAGCCAATTTACACATTTTATCCCCACAAAATTGAATTCAATATCATAATAAAAATAAAAAAATAAAAATATATATCAATAAATATGAAAAGTAATATAATTTTAAATATTTACTACCAAAAAAACTCAATATACATTAGAATTGAAATATATCTCAACAACTGCACTTCCCAATACCATAATTCTCACCTCGAGACAACTGAATAGAATAGAAGTTTTCTATTCGACATTAAATACACATTATTCTACCATAAATTACAATAATTCAGTCTATATAACCAACAAATTTGTCATCTATTGATGAATCTACGTCACATTTCAATTTATACCCCAAACATCCACCATAATGATCTAGAAATTCATATAATTACCAAATTCAAAATACATCTATTAAATATTAAAAAAACATGGATCCCAAATGTCATATATACAACAAATGATAAATAATAACTTAATCAAACATGTAAGATCCCAAAAATCATGGAGGTGGGAACTTGTTTATATTTTCGTTTTAAATATATTATCTATAGTTAGTAGATTGTTTATTAATTGAATGAGGAGGATCAAGGGTGTAAGATCCCAGACCTTCTATTCAGGTATGTTTTTTCTTTTTTTGTCATTTTTTACAAAAAAGGGAAAACCTGTAAATTTTCAAAGTACATGTCATGTACTTTGACATCGTTCGAGGCCATGTGCTAGGCATGTCCAGGACACACACATGACCATGTGGGGTGACGTGGATATCTCTTAAAGTGGAGTATAGAAAACCAAAGTACATGTCATGTGCTCTAAAAGTACATACCATGTAATTTTCTTTTAATTTCATTAATCAGACCGAGGTCACGTTTTAACCCTGTTTTCTTCTTCTTCTCTGCAAAAATCCATACAGGGTGTCCAAGGAGGCCGAATCTTCTCCGAGCCACTGATCTATCACCAATTCTCTGAATCAAATACCTTCGGTTGAAATAGAATCACAACGATGAGTTCTTGGTTCTTATTTGGATTTGTTTCCTATTTCTTCGTCACATGTGAATTATATGAGGTTGAATGTTTTATATTTTTTTTCAGATCTACTCTGTTCTAGGACGATTCACAGGCCGAGGTTTATGTATATCAATCTACGAGGATCACGGTATGTGGTTTGATTCTATACATTGAATGTCCTTGAGTTTTTGTGCAAACGTTTCGGATATCCATGTATCAGGTATCTAAGGTTAGGTTTTTGAACCTGTTTTATTTATCTGCCTTATATTTCTTATTTTCGTGAGGCTATTTGATGAATAATGTTTTCTTGTTATCATGTTCAAGGATCACCTCATGGTTTTCTTCCTTTGTTTTGGCTGTTTACAGCTGTTTGTCTTAGGTTTCCAATGAGTCAAACCTTGTTGCATTAATTGATTTACTTTGTATGAATTATTTCATGTGTTTCCTTTTATTTAAATGCTTTTTTTCATTTTATCTATTAGCTAAGTATTTTCTGAACATACATAGGGCAGCTACGAATCGTTTACGTACGATTGCTTTTACTCAGGTCTGCTGGAACCTGGTGTAGTTAGACCATAGGGGGAATTTATATTGAGTGATTCCTCAGAGGTCCTCATTAATTATTAGCATTACAAGACCATAAGGGGGATTAACATTGTTCTCTATCAGAGGGTCAGATAATTATCGAATCGAGACTAATGGAGGAATTAGACGTAAGTGCTACCTTAGAGAGTCTGTAGTATCACTGAAAGACCATATGGGGAACTAACGATGAGTGCTTCCTCAGAGTGTCGTTTCCTTTGTTCGAATGATTTTCCATAAGGGCCTTACCATGTGATCCACCCAAAGGGTCAGTGTAATAAATATTTTTGGTTGGTAGTGACGAGTCCACCATGATAAAAAACAAGCTAGGGTTTGTACTAATTTTAGATTAGGTAGTCTATTGAGATACATGTTGTGTAACTTTCTATGCCTTTGGACAATTGAGGCTTTTTCAAGATTCTTTGGTTGATAATTAAATGATTTAAATAAATTAATAAAAAATATCAATGGAGAATTGTAGGAATTTTTTACTTTAGTGTGCCCTTTTTCTCTACAAAATTTATTTATGGGGCACAAATATTTTGGTGGTTGACTACTAGGATTAATATCACTCCCGGTTTGGGTATTTCTTTTCGGCCCAAATAGGTTATATGGTTATAAGTGTGGTTAGGGATTGTGCCACTTCTAAATCATGTTCTTGATTACTGGTTAGAGCCGGAGAGCATGGGACCGAGCTTAGGCTTGCGATGCTGCTGGGGATTACTGTTTACTTTTTCTACATGGTTTTTAGCATATTTTTTTGTATACTAGATTCTATAGAAATATGTTTTATGCAACATCATTATTATATTATACATCACTTCCACTATTTAATTTAATTTTCGTGTGCTATTTACTACTTCCACTCTTCTTTATTATTTCCTTCTACTGCATACTTTACCAAATGAGGTCATAGTTTCCACACAGACTAATCAAGGCCCTCTCTACTATTCGGCTGCCTCTCATGTTTGGGGAAACGAACTTGAGGTCATGTGGCGAACTGGGTATGGGGCACCAGTTGAGTGGCACCAGATTCGGGTCCCTACAAAGTGGTATTAGAGGAGTCTTTCTTCTTTTCTCTTTTCCTTACCGTTTGGTGATAATAGACAGGGATAAGAGGAGATGGGTTGTTGGTACTTAATTGTTACCAAGAGTAATTAACCCGTGTACAGGAAAAGCTATAATACCTTATAATTGAAATTTTTATTTTTTTCATGGGTTACAGTTGATTATATTTCACCATTGGGAGATTCACTTGTTTTGTGCTATTACAGTTTATATGATTGTGGTTTTATTTTGTTGCAACATGATGATATGAGGGTATTCAATCTCATGCATTATATAGGAACTAGTTAGAAAATTACATGCCAAGAATTTCACGATGTCATCTAGGGTGTATACGAAATTTCATTCTGATGTGATAGATATCGTGATAGATTATGCATGATGTAGTGATAGTTGTTGTGATAGAAATATATGTTGTGTTGATAGGTTGATTTTTATTATATATCTTATTTATCATGGACACCAAGCTTTCATCGTAGAGGTTTTATGGGCCCTTAATGTTCTAAATTCGGTGGATCATGGGATTATCATACTGTTTACTTGTTATATGCATTGGTATGATATCATGCTTTGATTCGTGGGGAGTAATGCCCCCCACAGATCTGAATTTGACACATTATTGCTAGTTTTCAATGTTATTTAGTGGTATTGGATTGTTTTGTATGCCTACTGCCCAGAAACCTAGATAAAATGGTGTTTGGCCTTATGAACACACGCCATCTGTTCTTCTATTTGGGAAGAACTACTTTTCATGATTACACGCCGTGTACTTTGAAGCACACACCGCCTAAAATTCTTCCCTGTGATCCAGCCATGTAGTTCAATACATGGGCTGGAAAATATCAGGAACAACATGTCATGTACCATGTTGACACATCATGTAATAATGATGAATATGACCTAGCCGTGTAGTTAAATACATGTATTGGAAAATAATTGGGGAAACACACCATCTTCATTGTTGACATGCCCGGTAGTTGGGGCCCGTGTACCATTCCGCGTGACTAAAAACACAGACATCTGAAAAACCATAGGGACACGCCGTGTAGTGAATAGACATGTCGTGTAGTTTTTGAATAGGACAGCTTGTGTGACTTTGTCATGTAGGAGTAACCGGGCAGGAGGAAAACAGACAGTACATGACTTATATATTAAAATAACACGTCGTGTAGTTGGTGTTTACACAGACAGGTTGGATGGTGTACACACCCATTTAAAATCATTCTAGAACATGTCGTGTGTGGGAACTACACACCATGTAACTATGTTTTCAAGTTTTGAATGTGTTTCTCTTCTATTCCATTTTAGATCCATTGTAATTGCAATTGTGATCTTTGTTAATAAAGGTGTGTTTTTGACCTTCCATAGTCATTCTGCCATGACGTACTCCCATTGTATGTTAGGGATCTAATGATGATCGTCTGTTGGATATGGCATAGGTATTTATCTCGGATACTGGTGCAAACACACAGTTCCATTAGTGAATCATGAGGATCATACAGACCTTTTAGTGAGCTCATCAACCTGCCCAGTCTACGGCAGTGCTTACGTGAGTCTTCCAGTAGCAGTATCCTCCCACGTTCTCTGGGGATGGAGGTCCTCAGGCTGTTGAATATTGGTTCAAAGTGATGGTTTCTATATTTTATCATGTCGAGATACCCATAGACAGAAGGGTGAAGCTGTCGACTTACATGCTACGAGATTCCGCCAAGAGATGGTTGGACGTAGTTTCTCAGTGAGGGCACCAGATGATAGTTTCTTGGGAGGAGTTTCAGCGTACGTTCTACGACTAATTCTACCTGGGAACACTGAGGGATGATAGTGCCAAAGAGTTCATGAACCTGAATCAGGGTACATTATCAGTTATGGAGTATTCCTCTCGTTTCAATGAGTTACAGCATTTAACTCCCGTTCGGGGAATGATGAGCTGTTTTTGGTGAGGTAGATTGAGGAGGGCCTCAGACCAGATATTAGATCATAGGTGAACATCTTCTAGTTGACATATTTTTCATTTATAGTCAACCAAGCGTTGATCATGGAGATGAATCAGAGAGATACTGGAGCAGTAGGCCACGACGGTTCAATATCCAGATTCAGTAATCTTTCTACTGACAGTAGGAAGCGCCACCGAGAGTCTACACGAGGTGACCCGAGGAACCGAGATGTTCCTTCTGGTAGCAAGGTTGTGTTCTACCAGTGTGGGAAGGAAATGAATAAAAATAAAATGGTCTTGAGGTACCCAGTAGATTTCTGATTTTCTAGAAATATGGTTCTTCTTTTGCGGGTTTTCAAGGGTCATCTTCTTGTGGCTAGTGAAGGAGGATCAATTTCGACTCCGCGTATAGGAGCAGGTTTACCAGTTCTGCAGTAGATTGTGGGATGGAGTTCTATATACCATTCAAGCCAGGGTAGAGTTCATGGGCGTAGTGTCAGTCTTAGAGAGGATCAGCGCAGGGATCTCAATCTACTGCATAGGGACACGGTACAGGCCAAATGTTTGTGGTGGAGCTTATTCATCTGGATTATGATCCTGGACCTTCCACAGTGCGAGGTATGATCTTGGTAGCCTCAGTTTTACCATCTGAAATTTTCGATTCAGGAGCATCTCATAGCATTATTTAGTTGCACACTGTGGAGAGACCTAGACATAATATCTTTACTTCTGAGGATATGATGACACTAGACACTCCCTTGGGACTTAGAACTACTAGAGTGTGTCAGTGAAAGGAGTGCCCCCTTGAGGTTGGTGGGTGTCACTTCTTATGGGATCTTTATTTCCTAGAGATGACAAGTCATGATGTCATTCTCGGAATGGACTAGCTAGTTCCTTTTTAGGCCCCTGGTGATTTCTATCATCATAGGGCGAGTTTCATGTCACCAGGGGGCAGATCCTTTCTTCACAAGGGTGAATGGGACATTCAGGAAAGCAAAACTCGACCAGAGCATCATGGGTTGGGAAGTGTTATAGCCAAGATTTCTAGTTTATATCTAGAATGTGAATGGACTTCTTAGACGGATTATCCTATAGTGGTTGATCGTTTTCTAGATGACTTTACAGAAGAGTTTTCCAGGTAACGTGAGGAAGAATTATCTATTGAGAATTGTTCCAGGAGATGCACCGGTATCCATAACTCATCATAGGATGGCTATTTATGAGTTTCAAGAGCTCAAGAAGCAGTTGGAGGAGTTATAGAAAAGGTTTTTATCTAACCTAGTATTTCCCCTTGGGGTTCGCCTGTTTTTTTTACGAGGAAGGCATATGGTACCTTAAGACTTTGTGTGGATTATCGGAAGCTGATCCAGTTAATTGCCATGAAACTGGTATCCATTTCCAAGGAATTATTATCTTTTGGATTATCTTCAAAGAGTCAGGGAGTTCTCGAAGATCGACATGAGATCCGGCTATCATCAGTTGTATGTCAGACCATCTGATATACCTCTTACAGCCTTCTAGATCAGGTATGGTATGTATGATTACTTGGTTATGTCTTCTGGTCTCATGAATGTGCTAGCAGTCTTCATGGCACTGATGAACATAGTTTTCCAACTTTATTTGGATTCTATCGTGGTGGTTTTAGGGAATGATATCTTGGTGTAAATTCACACTCGACACGACCATGCTACCCATATTGAGATCGTATTGAGCACACAAAGAAATCATCAGTTATATGATATGATCTCTATGTTCTAGTTTTGGATGGATGACATTCACTTCCTTGGTCATGTCATCTCAGAGACAAGAGTATTAGTAGACCCAGAGATGGTGAGAGCGGTAGTTACCTAGGAGAAACCAATGAATGCCTTTGAGGTATGGCGTTTCTTACGACTGGATGGATACTACAGGCAGTTTATACACGACTTCTCGCACTTGGCAGTGCTGTTGACGGGCTTGACTAAGAACGGTTTGAAGTACATTTGGTCAGAAGCCTACGATTCAGTATTTCAAGAGCTGAAGGGGAGATTGACATCAGCACTGATTCATGTTTTACCAGATCCAAGAAAGTGTTATACACTTTTCTGTGATGCATCTGGCATCGGGCTTGGAGCAGTGCTTATGCAGGAGGATCGTTTTGTTGCATATGGATCTCGGTAGTTGAGGACAGATGAGAAGAACTATACTATGCCTAACCTAGAGTTGGATGTTGTTGTTCATGCTTTGTGTTGTTTTAGAAACTATATTTTGGGAGACCATTTCATGGTATATACTGACCACAAGAGCCTCAAGTATATCTTCATGCAACATGACTTAAATCTGAGACAATATAGGTGGGTCAAGTACCTACAATGTTTCAACTTTGAGCTTTCTTATTTACCTGGGAATGGAAATAATGTGGTAGACACATTGAGCAGGAGAACTGAGTTACATGCAGTTTGAGAGGCCATCAGCGAGTGGTAGCTTATGGCTCTGTTCTCTGAGATGCATTTGGAGCTACACGACTGACATAGATAGACTGTTTTTTCTTCAATAGATGTGACCTCCACTCTTCTAGATCAAATTCGAATGAGGAATCTATCAGAACAAGAAGGCCTAGTCTTATGGGAGGGTGTGTCACATGAATACCATGCTCCATGGTGTATAGTGGGAAATGATTAGGTGTTACTTTTTCATGGTCGCATATGGGTTTTAGTAGACATACGTGAGGAGATAATGTGGGAGTTTCATTCTTTATCTTGGCCAGTTCATCCTGCTTTCACAATGATGTATCGAGAATTACAGCGTCAGTATTGGTGTCAAGGTATGAATAAGTATGTGGCTGGTTTTGTTATGCGGTGCTCAACCGGTCAGTAGCTGAAGGCATAGAATCAGCGACCAGCAGGGCTTTTACAATAGTTATCCATACCTGAGTGTAAATGGAATTATGTCACGATGGTCTTTGTGACAGGGTTACTGAGATCGCCTCGAGGGAATGATGTGGTTTTGGTTGAAGTGGACAGGCTCACGAAGGTTGCATATTTCTTATAGATCAAGTATAGCTTCAGTGTGGATGAGCTTGGGAGGTTGTACGTCCGAGATATTGTGCTCTTGCATGGGGTTCTAATTTTTATCATTTCGGATAGGTATTCCCACATTACATCGCATTTTTAGTAGGGGATACAGAGGACATTGGGTATACAGGTACTTCTGAGTACAACATAACATCCACAGACAGATGGCAAGTTGGAGCGAACGATTCAGGCACTATGGTACATGCTACGAGCATACGTCCTTGATATTAGAGGTTCATGGGAGAATCATATACCTCTAATGGATTTTTCCTATAATAATAGTTTTCAACAAAGTATTCAGATGGAACCTTATGAGGCTTTGTACGGTAGGCCATGCCGATCAACCTTGTGTTGGCTGGAGGTGGGGGAGGTAGCTGTGCTGAGACCTCATCCTGTTCAAGAGACCACAAAGTAAGTTGTGTTGATTCGGAAGAGGATGGATACTGCAGAGTCTTGGAAGAAATCATATGCTGATCAGCAGAGACAACCTTTAGAGTTCATGGTCAGAGATAAGGTTTTCTTGCGTGTTACCCCGAGGTTGAGACATAAGCGGATTAGGAGATAGGTACATCTTTCACCGTGATACGTCGGGTTGTTTGAGGTTCTGGAGATAGTCGAGCTGGTTTCTTACAGGTTGAATTTACCTCAATGGTATCAGGATTTGCATGCCATCTTCCATGTTTCTCAGCTTCACCTGTATTTCTTATACCTGTCTCATGTTTTTTAACTTGAGGAGGTTGAGCTTCAGTAGGATTCATCGTTCGAGGAGCATCCTATCAAGATTATTGATCATAGTTCAAAGGTATTCCGTGTCCATTATATCCCTCTCATATGGCCGCTATGGCAACACGACCGTGTACAAGATGTGACTTGGGAAAGGGAGGCTAACAAGAGATCACAGTGACCAGAGTTGTTCGAGGGTTCTTCTATTATGCCTCGTTAGGAAATTCGGGGTCAAATTTTCTTAAGGGGAAGTTTGTAAAAACCTGGACCTTATTTTCAGGTATGTTTTTCCTTTTTTGGTCGTTTTTTAGAAATAGGGGAAAACCTTGAAATTTTAAGAGTACACTCCATGTACTTCGACACCGCCTGAGGCCGTGTGTTGGCCGTGTCCGGGCCACAAAAACAACCGTGTGGGGTGATGTGGAGACTGCTTAAAGAAGAGTATGGAAAACCAATGTACACGCCCTATACTCAAAAATTAAACCCCATGTACTATTCTTTTTATTTCATTAATAAGACCATGGTCGCGTCTTAACCCTGTTTTCATCTTCTTCTCCTCCTAATTCCATACAGGGCATATAAAGAGGCCAAATCTTCTTTGAGCCACCGATTCATCACCAATTCTTCGAATAGAACACTGTCAGTTGAAATAGAATCGCAGCGGTGATTTCTTGGATCTCCTATGGCCTCATTTTCTATTTCTTCCCATCATGTGTGTTATCTGAGGTTGAATGATTTAGACATTTTTAAAGATATACTCCATTCTCAAACGATTCACAGGCCTAGGTTCAATTATATCAATCTACGAGGATCGACGTAGGTGGTTTGATTCCCTTCATTGAATTTCCTTGAGTTTTTGTGCAAAATGGTCGGATATCCTTGTATCGGGTATCTCAGTTTAGTGTTTTGAACATGTTTTATTTATTTGACTTAGATTGCTTGTGTTCATGAGGCTATTAAATGATTATTGTTTTCTTGTTAGCATTTTCAACGATCACCCCATGGGTGTTTTCCTTCGTTTTGGATAATTACCATTGTTTGGATTATGTTGCCTATGAGGAAAACCTAGTTGCATTAATTGCATTCCTTTTTTTGAATGATTGCATGTTGTGTCTACTGTTTAAATGCCTTTGTTTCATTGTATCTATTAGAAAAGTTGTTGTTGAACATACTTAGAGCTACTAAGAATCATTTACGTATGATTTCTTTTACTCAGGGCTGTAGAAACTTGGTATAGTTAGACCATAGGGGGAGATGACATTGAGTGCTTCCTCAGAGGGCTTGTTTAATTACTACCATTACAAGACCGTAAGGGGGATCTACTTTGTGGTCTCTCAGAGGGTGTCATAATTATCGAATCGATACTAAAGGTGGAATTTGATGTAAGTTCTTCCATAGAGAGTCTGTAGTATTGATGCAAGATTGTTAGGGGAATTGAAGTTGAGTGCTTCCTCATAGTGTGTTTTCCTTTGTTCAAATGTTTGAACATAAGGGCCTGCCCACATGAGCCACCCAGAGGGTCAGCGTTATAAATATTGTTTGTTGGTTGTGACGAGTCCACTTAGACAAAGAAAAATCTTGGGTTTGTACTGCTTTTAGTTTAGGTATTCTGTTGAGATATTTGTTGTGTTACTTGCTATGCCTTTGGACTATAGAGCGTTTTCTTAGATTCTTTGGTTGATGATTAAAAGATTTTATTAAATTAATAAATAAATTTGAATGGAGAATTTTAGGATTGTTTACATTAGTGTACCCTATTTCTCTACTGCATTTATTTCTCTTACTTTTATTATATTGCTCACTGACAGTAGCGTACAGATCTTTTGGTGGTTGCCTACTTTGATTAGTCTCACACCAAATTTTGGTCCTTCTTTTCGGCCCAAACATGTTATATAGTAGCAGGTGTGGATAGGGATTGTGGCTCTTCTACCTCAGGTGCTTGATTTCTGGTTAGAGCTGTAGAGAATTGAACCGAGCTTAAGCTTGTTGTGCTTATGGAGTTTACTATTTACTTTTTTTATTTGGGGTTCAGTTGTGTTTCAACATATTGTTTTTTTACTAATTTCCATAGAAACATGTGTCATGACGCATCATTATTTTATAATACATCAATTCTGTTGTTTAGTTCAGTTGTCATGTGTTGTTTACTGCTTATTCTATTATTTATTATTTCCTTCCGCTTTATACTTTTACAAATTAGAGCATAGTTTCCCCAATGACTCATCAAGGACCTCACTGCTAGTAGGCAGCCTATGGCATTTGGGGAAATGCGCTTGAGGACATGTGGTGAACCATGTATGGGGCGCCAATTGATTGTCTCCAGATTCAGGTTGTTACAAAGGGTTCTCTAAGGATTCATGACATGAAATAAAGGAATAATGGACATCCAATTCATGGTTCATAGTTGGCGCATGATTAGAGTATATGATTTATTGGTGGAGGCCCAAATATACAGCTTGGGATATATGTATTCTTCATGGTTACCCCATGTTTTGTCAACCGTTAAGGGATACCTTGGTAACTATGTGACATGAATCCATCTTTTATTGAGGTCGGTGCGTGTTTTGGAAAACTATGCGGCCAAATTTTGAAACCCATTTAAAATTTAAAAATTTAGAAAATTTCCCCATCACATTTTTATGTAACCCACCAAAATTTCTCCCCATTTATTCTTCCGCTAACTCTTATTAGAAACAATTTTAACCCATTATTCTCAAGGGATGAACTTGATAAATTAAAATCCATTTGGAGTGTCATTGGGGTCGGATCAGTGATCCATTTAAGTCTAACGCTCATATTGCTCCTACTTCCAGATTTTGGCTTGTAGATTTTTTCTTTTTCTTATGATTCCCTAAAACCTTCTTTTTACAGAAAATATTATTTTGGGATTTCAATGGGTGTTTGAATCCAAGTCAAGGGGATGTATTGTGAGTGATGTTATCTTCAGAATCGTGGTAGGTGGTCAACAAGTTAAATCCCGAATTTTGATTATTGAATTGTGTACAAGTAGAAGTGATATTTATTTAATTGTAATGATAATTTAGTGCCTCCCGTGAGTTTTGGTGAATTTATTTTCTAAAAAATTAATTGAACACTTCATGATACACATGGGATGCATTTAAGATGATTAGACCATTTTAGTTCCACCGTTGTGGTGTGCCAATGTCCTATACCATGATAATAGATATAGTTTGGAAATGGATTTATTTGTTTGGCATTAGATCCCATAGTAAATATTTTGATATGTTACTTTGAATGAAAAATATCAATTAATAATTTTTTTCTAGTAATTATAATGGTATAAGGGGTTTCTTGGTTTACTGTTAATGAGTCTAATGTGTTATGAATTGTGAAGGGTAACTTGTTTATTCCTTAAGGCATGTGAATGGTGAATATATAATATAGTCCAAGGTATGTAAATAATAATATGTAAATGCATTAAAGACTGTGAGCTGGTAAATGTGTTAAATTATTTAATGATTTATAATTATTGAATATTAAATATGGGTTACTGTTTGAGAAAATAAATTGGGTTATGTGGGCTATGTAATGTAATTTTTAAATGTGTTAATGGATTAGATATTGATGATGTATTGCATGTTTAATGGATATGAAATGTAAATAGGGTTTAATTGGTCAATATATAATGAAAATAAAATTGATGTAAATGGAATTTGAGTGATGACATGGCATTATAGAGCATTTTGTATAATGTTAATAGTTTATTGAGAAATTAATTCTAAATTGTAAGTACAACATTTGGTTACATAATGTGGGTGAATTATGTACTGAACCATTTGTAAATTGTGATTTTTTTTATTTATTGATCATGGTTTTTTATACTATATATGTGGTTAACATACAAATAAGAATGTGCACATCACTAGGTAGTTAAGGGGTATTGGAATTGAGGATCTACACCTATGGGTCAAAATAGACTATGGATATAAACCCCACCATAATGAATAATTTATGGAAGGGGACTTAGCCTCTATCCCTCAAATGGTTTCTTTTGTTGATACTACCTAAACAGAGGCACCAAGGTAAGTGTGATGTATTTATTTATTAATTGTTTATCCCTATTGATATAGGGAACTTGACTTATCCCTTATGTATGATAAATGGACAGATTATGCCATTGTATAAATCATGTAAATTCATAACCAATGGAACATGTGATGAAAATGAACATTATAATACGAGGATATAAGTGATGAAGATGGGAATAATTATGGAAATAGATAAAGTGAATATTTATAACTAATGGAACCCTTGTTTTTCTTTTTATCACGAAATTCATTTAATAATTACATGAAACCTCTGTTTAGACATGATATTTTTTTAGAAACGATTACTAGTGTCCAACTGAGCTGTTCTCACACCCTTCAATGTCCACAATAAGGTACCTGATATGATTTCATTATAGCTATTCTAGACAAGGTAAAATGAACCATGCTAGTGAGTTTAGTTGGAATCAAGGTGTGTGTATATAAGGATTGAGACGTGGAGTTAAGACACTATTTGGGGGTTCTTTTATTTTTTAATTTTTTTGTTTTTCATTCACATGAAACATTATAGAGTGACATAGCATATTCTATTTTGTATGTATGTTTCATCTTGTTTGGGAATGGGTTGGTAATGCATCTTTGTATTTATTTGTTATTTTTTCTTTTATTTATTATTGTTTACATTATTTATTATGGTCATTTATTGCATATTCCTTGATAATGATGGTATATGGTCCCCATAAATCACATAATCCCCTAGCTAATAATCAATAACTTTTATTATATGGGGAGGCATGCTTGAGGTTACGTGGTGTCCTGGATTGAGGCACCAGTTTAGTGTCTCACATGTCAAGAATGTATAAATGATGAATCAAAGTGGTTGTATTATATAATATTAGTATTTGGTATGATATACAATATGTTATGAAGTGTTAAAAAATTCTAGTTAACTTGTCCATGTGAGTAACTAAACTATGTATGAAGGGAATCCCATGTGTCTATGGGTTTGAATTATTGTTCTTGATTTCTGTTGTTGTAGTTGAATGATATTTTACCATTGGGTGGGGCAAATTTTGTGTAATGTTACTATTTAATGACATTTTTATCATTGATATAATGGAATCAAGTTGTCCATTCATGAAACATTTTATAGTTGTGATAATTTGTAAATAGGTAATGGTGACTAAAAAAGAAATATTTACTATGTGATTGTAAAATTATTATATAATTATTATTAATGAAGGTTGTGAATAATTTCCAATATTGATTATATCCAGTTGAAAAAAATTAATGATACCTAATGGGGAAATATTTTAACTGTAAAATTGGAAATGGTTTAAATGTGGAGTGTCTAGTGAAATAATTATGTCCATGTTGATAGGATTCCCAAATATTGGCCATGACCAGATGTTGGAATGGTTGAGGGTAGTGTTAGAGATGTGATCATATCTGTTGGGATATTGAATGTGGAGTGTGTTGCTTATGGAAGGTAGTGTATTTTTTTATTGTGGTCCATAACAATTGGATGGTTCATGAAAGGATTTTTGATGAATTTTTTAAAATATGAATTTGAATAATTCGGTATTTTTTTAAATATTGTGCAAATAGAACATTCTAATGTGTGAAACATTGGGATATAAAAATAGTTATGTTAACTATAAGTGATTTTTTAATAATGGATCCTTTAGTAACGAATGGTATTGTGTACTCTTTTTGTTGTTTATCTAGCCCTTTTATGGGTGGTTTATGTGGTAA
This sequence comes from Viscum album, assembly GCA_963277665.1. Lineage (NCBI taxonomy): Eukaryota > Viridiplantae > Streptophyta > Magnoliopsida > Santalales > Viscaceae > Viscum > Viscum album. The sequence continues at coordinate 1,698,087,354 of OY728137.1, read as the reverse complement.
GAGTTCCATATGATTATTCCTTCATTATATTTAAAGAGACCTTAATGAGTCTCAATGTGTGGATAGATGAGTGTTACTTATATACGATCTGGTAATATTGTATCCTTGATGTTTTTAGTTATTGTCTGATAAAATGAAATTTGTGAACCATGTGTTTTAAGATCATTGGAGTAATGTTTGGGACTATAGATTGGGGTTTTTGACTCCTGGTGTTTAAGTATGTGTGTGATTATGCTTGGTTTGAATCCAATAGTAAATATATATTAGGGTGCATTGGATTTGGTGTCCTGTAATAGGGTAAGGAGAGCCACTCATGAGTGGAAACTTGTAGAATGTGGATATACGTGTCATAGAGGGAGGGTCTGGTGACTTGTTACCCTAAACCCTTTGTGGGAATTTGGTGACATTTGATCCTTGAGAGTGATGGATATTTTTTTTCATATACCTATAGCATGTGAGGAACATGTGAATGTTTTTATTTTGGAATTTTGAATACTTTTCTAGATAGCTATGTGAGAAGGTATATGGTTTTGAGAGATGTAACTCGAGTTTTGGTGATGATTTTGTAGTATTGGGAGAAATCAAGGGTTAGCTCATGGGGTTAACCTCGTGTTTTAGGTGCCCTAATATACAAGACATGGGAGTTTCATATATGGTGGAATCAAAGCATGATGAGTTCCATCATAGTTGGGTAAATGTTATTGTTTTCATGGTTAATTAATAAGGTAACACAAGTTCTTTTGGTTTGTTTTAAGGGTATTTTCAATTATTTATATCGATTAAAATCCTCATCATTCATTTTGGATTAAAATTGATGGATGCCTCAATGGTGATTTCAAGAGAATGATACATGGGAAACCGAAGTGTGGATAAAAAATTTATTTATAAAGTAGATTCATGAGGTTATGTTCATCATGTAATTGAGCTAGTTTGTGTGAATAGTTTTATTGTTGGTTGAGATATTTAGGATTCCTTAAGGATGAATGGGATTATTGAAAAAGTAGTATGATCATGTGAGTAGGCAGGCAATGGGTTATGCTCTATAAATGGTATTCTTCAGAAAAATAAATCTAGTATAAGTGGTTGGTTGTAGGGAAGTATGAGATTTTTGGGGATCATATGTAGTCCAGATGTGGGAATTTGATGGTTTGGTGAAATTTTAATAAGGATAGGAGAACTTGTGACATGAGAAAAGTGACATTTATTATCTATAAAACAAACACATGATTCATTGTTATGTGTGATTCCATTGGAATTGGTTTTTGAGGTAGATCATTGTGATATGGTTGTTAATATCAAGGGTCATGTAAAAAATAAATCGAATGGTCTATTAAATGTAGTGTAAAAGGAAAAGGTGGTACGTAACTTCATGAAAGATGGTCTTGTAGTGGTGTTTTTTCATGATTGTCTATCATTCCTACCCAATGGTTGTTAAGAATTTATGGGATGTGTGAGGTAAGGAAGCATAAAATTTTTGTCAGGTTAGGGTTTCCCATAGTGGTAGGTGACATAAGTGATAGATAAGTTGTGTTGTTGTTCTTTGATGACATCATAGCCCACTTTTTTCTATTGAAACCCATTCCTAACATCTTGACATCATCCCATGTATGAATATAAATCTATGGCTTATTCATAGAGGCATGTGAGTGCTTTGGTTTGATGTGGGACATCAAAGAGCATATTCTCATGAAGTTGTATTTTTAGAGCTGTATGGTGGGATATAAACAATTAAAAATTTACGAGGGAGGTCCTCAGGATGGACCAGGAGTTGAAGAATGACATAATTTATGTTATTGGAAGCTAAGAATGAGTATCAATGGATTTTTTTCTTTTTATTCAAAATTATAAAATTACTTATCCACAATTTGGGTTCATCTTATAATATAAACATGAACATGGTGGTTGTAATGACTTGGGTAATGTGATGGTAATGAAATTCTTATGGTGGGGATTGATAAATCTGTTATGGATGTGTGGAGAAGAGTGTGGAGTTGATGTAGTGGAATCAGGATGCCAAGTTGAATCCCATAAGGTGAACATTGAATAATTAATAAGTGGCCAAGTGATACATGATTATGGTGGTTGATTGATCCAATCATTGGATTTGGGATTTTGGTAGTTGCAAATAGAATTTGATTTTCCTTTTTTGAAGTCGTCAAAGGGCATCATGAGTCCTGAAAATTTTTTTTGAATGAAATGTTGACTTTAAGAACACCATCAATAAAATGTGGATGGACTCATGAAGGTGTCATTGGGGGACATTATAGTGTCTTCAAGTATGAAGGAACCACGACCATGTGATATAGTATTATTCTAATAGTGAAGCTATGAATTTTGAATATGTTTCAGCCAAGGATAGATCAACCTATTAAGGAACAAGGGAAAAATGTGGTGATTAATAGACCACATTTAGTGGGTGTTTGGGAGAAATAAATACCTTCCAAATGTTGGAATTTATTTGATAAAAAATAGTCAACTTCAATCAGTGTATGGATAGTCAGAGTGCTTTTGTTGTGAATGTTGTTGGGTGTGGTGGAGTATGATGATGTATTGGAGGATAGTGGGGTTCTGATTTTCTCATACAAGATTATATGATGCTGTGTGTGAAGCTTCATTTAGTATATATTTTAGTAGTTTTTCCGAGGCTTACCCATGTATTCATAGTGGTTGATTTATGGTTAGATGTTTTTGCATCCTTTGATGAGTATCTAATTTTTTGGATCAAAGAGAGTAAGTCCTTCCAGGCAAGGCCTCACATTTGGTTTGACTTTTTTAGTAGAATGATAATGTTACAGTATGAATCTGGGAGGGTTATATTGATATGCCTTCCTTGTAACCCAATATATATACCATGTAATCACTGGGATTCAACGGAAGAGTGGCTGGAGGATGATCCATTATATGGTACATAGGTTCAATGAGCCAGGATATCCTGGAGGTATGTTATTTTTTTATTTTTGTGTTAAATATCATAACCTTAGTTAGTGTAATGTTTATCAGGTGTATGAGGATGTCCGATTATGAATTAGGGGTTTGGGACATAGAAGAAATAGTAAAATAGAAATCTAGTGCATGCTGCAAGGTTGTGGCATTGTTTGGGTAAACCATTTGAAAGGGAGAGGCCAAACCATGTGCCATTAGATAGAGGCATTCCACATATTTGTTGCATGGATTTTCAAAATGTTTTGGGCTCCCTGGGAAATTGTGTGACTAGGAACCATCTTGGATAGCGGTTGGCACATGATTGGTTGCTGATTTTGAATACCATGTGGCCAAAAAAAATTCCCCAATAAAATGTGAAAGTGTTACCAAATTTCCTCCTCAAGATTTTATGTATCCATCTTATGTTTCTCCCAATTTAATCCTCCTTTAACCATAAGTACAAACCAGTTCTACTGAATATTTAAAAGGATAGATATTCATGTATTCTTAATCATTTTTAGTGATGTAGGATACGTGTCATAGCACTGGGTATGTATTAAATTCCTCTTACATCTCTTTTCCAAATTAGGGCTTCTTGATATGTTGATTTTCTATTGATGCCCTAAACCCCACTTTTTCTGACCGATCATAGTTTGGAGATTTTAATAGAATTTAAATAATTTCAAGGTCAAGGTTGAGCTCAAAATTATATATAGTATTGATGTAGGTGGTCTACATGTTATTTCCCATAGATTGATTGTCAATTTTTTCTGGTGTAGATGTTGTTGGGAATGTATTGCCTCAACAATACTCTATAGATATTATTTATTTTGATGTTCAAAAATTCCATTGTTTATTTATATAATGGTATAATTTTATGTGTATTTCATTAATTTTATATTCTTTATAATATTACATTTGTAATAATATTGAAGTACTTTTTTTTTATAAATATTTTTTAATGAGTTCAAAATGCTCTTAAGAATATTCTAGAAACGTTGTTCATGGTTTGTCGTATTCAAGAATCATTTTTCATTCCCTTTTCTGAAGAACATAACATAATTATCATATCCTATATTTTTATTCAATATTATAATAACATATTAGTACATATGGTTTATCAACCTTACATTGGAAGAAATGTTTGGTTACTGAACATTTTGGTTGAATGAATCCTTTCATTTGTTAAATAGAAAAAGTATGGTTAATGATCACTATGTAAATATAGTACCCAGTATTACGAAAGAAAAAATATGGATCGTAAAACTTACTTATGAGATCAAATGAACATTTTAAACCATAAGATTGATGAATGAATGCTATGTAGTTGAACCCTATGTTTGTTTGTTTTTGTTTGATGAAGGAACATTGTGTTTTACTTTTCAACAGTGGTTATTTTAATTGGAGACTTTACTGGAGTTTTCCATAACAATCTTTGTGGAATATCTTGGTGATTTAAAGTCATTTAAATCTAAACCAAATATATTTATAAATGATTAAATTTCTTTTTTATAGAGGATATTATCTCCCATATTCTTAAGGAAATTTTTACAACATTGAGCTATGTGTTTTTTCTTTTTTAATTCACTTGATTTGTTAAGTGTATTTTTTGGATCTGAATTTTTTTGAAAAATATATCACTATATATATCTTTCTGAATTGGAAATTTTTTGGATCTATCTATCTCTCTCAGTTTAAATTAATTTTTATTATTTGATATTTATTGGGAAAATTAGTTGACAGTGCTACAACGATTGAGTATCTCAAAAGAGAGGACTACATTTTGGAGATATGCATGTTCACCCCTCGAATTGTAATACTCTATTTTTTTGTTGTTCTTAAAATCAACGATATATTGTGAAACCAGATCTCTTCAGAATTTTTTCAAAGAATACTATTAATATGAAGATTAAGAATAAACATTTATCAGTTTGATGCTCCTAATGTTGTGATGTTTAGACTTCTTTTTTTAATCAATCTCTAATGATTCTTTTGAGTATTAGATTCTCAGTTATAGTCGTGGTGGAGTGTCATACTCTTGTGCAATGTTGTGGTTATTTTGGTTCCATATAAAATAACCAGATGGTTCTATTTTTAGAATTTTATTTAAGGGTGACAACTACCAGACCTCAATTGTATATCAATCTTATTAGAAGAAGACCTGACTAGTGAATTTCACCAAGCCCGTAGAGTTGGAGATTAGTGTAGAGAACTAGATTATATTTGTTCCCAGAACCACAATAAATTATTGATCTATATTTTCTATTTCTCTACTACACATACTCTCATATAGAAATGCCACTGGCTATATATAATGTAAATGTGAAACATCTAAATTCTGAAAATTTTAAAAGGAAAAAATTTATCCGCTCATATGACTTCATCATTTAATTTCTGAAATAACCTTTGGTACCAAAGGATTGGCTCCAAATATTTAATTTTATTTAGTTCTAACAAACTAGAGATAATTATTCTATTAAATATCTATGTATAATCTTAATGAAGTTATGTTAATAGTTCATAATTTATATATCGATTCTGAGAACCATTGATGAAGGAAATCACGTATGATAATATATTTGAGAAATCATGGTTTTAAAGTATACTCAATGATCATTACACTACACAAAATTCCTGAATGATCTAAAATATGGACACCTGCTATTGATTATAAGTATGAAAATAATTCTAAAGATACGAATGCATTCATCTATGGTCATAGACTAGATGAATTTATCAATGTCTTACAATTCCCTAAAACTTATGAAATTTGGTATACAATTGCAGTTGCATATGAAGGTATATAAAATAAAAGGTAGATGAGTAATGAAACAAAAAAATTAATATTCGATACATTCAGAATGGTTGGTGGAAAAATCATCACTCAAATGAATGGAAGGATCAACAAATTATAAAAAAACATAACTTCCTTAGGTGACCCAATCAAACATGCTGATCAAGTGTTGAAAGTACTGAGAGGACTGCCTAATTAGTGGAATGGAATTTCAGCTGCAATTCGATAATCAACAACTATCCAAAATATGATAATGAGAATGTCTATTGGAACTCTAATGATGTATGAAGATGAAATTTAAGATGAATTTCAAGATCATAATATCTTAGTGAAAAAGTATAACACTACAATAAAGGATACATCTCAAAAAAAGAAAAAAATGAAATAATATTTTGAATAAGAAAGAAAATCAAACCCATCTGATTCTAAAATCGTACTAGCTCAATTAGCCAAAATATTTAGCAAGTTTTTTTAGAAGAAGATAGGATTTAAAAAAACCTTTAAAAAAGTTTGATAAAGAATCATGGGAATTTATATTCTATGAATTAAAATTATGGGTCATATAATACCTGACTACCCTCAATTAAAAAGTAAAATGAGGAAGACCAAAAAGATGATTAAAAAACTATGACTAGGAAAACAATGAAAAAAATAACTATGATGGTTCCTTAGAGTATCTCTAAAGACTCCAAAAACACATCAATTTATGATTCAAAGAACAATGAATTGTATATGAAAGATAATATGTGCTTTAGGGATGAAGAAGATTACGTACAACACTATTATTCATCTGATTCTGATTCTAGTTACTCAAATGATAAAATGGCTTCCTAATATACTATGCTAGAATATATTTCTGATTCCCTATTACCGAAACCAAAATCATTAATGAATTTTCATATTTCTATTTTAAGAGAAATGAATACTTTACAAAAACAAAATAAGTAGTTAGTTGAGAAGTTTATCTCATCTACTACGAACTGCACTAACCTTGAGTATTATATTAAAATACTATAGGATGAAGTAGAAACCTATAGAAGTACTGCACTTATTTTTAAAAAATGAGAAAACATACTAATTGAAAATCATGTATAAAAATTAAAAATAAAAATTAGGTATAGGCAGTAATGGTGAAAATCGAAAGTATATAAGAATTAATTTGTTCCTAAAAAGGTATTCAATTTTAAATTTTTGTGGAATAAAAGGAAATACAAAAAACAAATATTTGAGAAATCCTCCAATAAGTGGAATTAAAATATATTTTATTTAAAAAAATTATCTAATGTAAATGAAATGTGTCATGAAAAAATAATGTAGATTTGGATTCTTAAATTCTAGTTTTCTTTCATTGCTGGACCCAAAATGATATGGGTAACAAAACAAATTTTTTATTAAATTTCATTTTTATGTCATAGGTAACATAAAAGGAAATAACTAATTGTTTATGGATAATAGATGCTCCAGAAAAATGTGTGGAAACCCATCAATATTCAATACCCTGAATCATGTTGAAGGAGGTCTAGTCACCTTTTTTAGAAGTGCCAATGTAATGATAATTGGACTTCGAAGAGTTGAAAATCCAATGTCTATCTCAATTTATACAGTACTCTATATACAAGGATTGAAACATTACATGATAATTATGTCTCAAATCTGTTATTATGGATACGTTGTTGATATTTATAAAAACAACTCTTGTGAATTCACTGTTCATTTGATTAAATTTATAGAACCGAGAAAAAAAATGTCTATATGTTGGACATAAATGCATTTTGTAAATAGAAATTAGTTCTCTAACTAAAAAGATAAGGTAATCATTGTTTTTTCATAGAATACTTGGTCATTGAAATATTTATTATCTATATAAAATTAACTAAGAAACAATTAGTTTAATAATTACATTTTCTCATGTTTGAAAGCTAAAGATTCTATGATGCATGTAAAATTGAAAAAAAAACAAATCATTATTCAAATATGTTATCAATATAGCTACATCCAATCCAAATGAACTTATCCACATGGATCTATTTATATCATCTTTTTTATAAGGTTTTCCTAGAAAATTATTTTTATATGTTATATTTAATTTTTATTCTAGATTTAACTGGGGATATTTTTTAAAAATGAAAAATAAATCTTTTACAGTTTTTGAAAATTATTGAAAAAGTGGTCAAAATGAAAATGGTTTTAAAATAATATCATTAAAAAACTACCACAATGTATAATTTTAGAATGAATAATTCAATTCCATTTTATCAAACATTGGTATTAAACCCATGTTCTATCCACTATGAAGACCTAAACAATGGAATTTTTTAATAAATAAATAGAACTATTTGAGAAATGGCTAGGATTGTGCCAAATGAATAAAGTATTCCTACCTATCTATGAGAAGAATATATAATCATATCATGTTATATTATAAATAGAGTATTAATTTTTCTTATTTTAAAAAAAGTATCCTTATGAACTCTGTAATAATAGATAGAATATTGTAAAGAACTTTAATGTTTTGGGATACAAGGTGAATATCCCAAACAGCAAGGATACTCATAGTCAGTTCGATCCAAAAGGTGATGAAGGAACATTGTTAGTATATTCTCCCCCTTCCAAATCTAATAGAGTATTTAATACAAAATCAATTGTTTTTGAAGAATCAGATCATGTGATGTCTGATGAAACTAACCCTTTTAATAAATAGAATGATCAAAATAATGAATCTACTGACTCTTCTGAGAACATGAGACATGAAAACCTGATAAACGATTTTGAAAATAAAATTCAGTCCAGTTCATAAGAACATAATACTAATGAATATAATAGTGTTCTGCCAAAACAGTCTAGAACCCAGAAAAATAACTCTTTAGAAACTGTTATAGGATACCATAACAAAAGAATTTGGACTAGTATAAATATGGAAAACCTAGTTAAATTCTCCACCTTTCTATCACAACTTGAACCAAATATTTTGAAGAATACCTAGAAGAAGGAAGATAGATGTTAGCAATGTAAGAAGAATTAAACAAGTTTTATAGAAATAATGTTTTTGAATTATTTTATAGACCATCCAATTATCTAGTTATGGGAACAAAATGAGTATTTAGAAATAAACAAGATGATGAAGGGACTATAACATGAAATAAATCTAGATTAGAAACTAGTGGATATAATCAGGATGACGGTATATATTTTGATGAAACTGTTTCCCCTGTATAATGATTAGAAACTATTAGAATAATTTTATAATATGAACCTCATATTAGTTGTAAATTATTTTATATGGATGACAAATCTTCCTTTTTAAATTGTTATTTTATAGAGTAAGTTAATCTTTATCATCCTCCTAGTTTTGAAAAGTATCAAAAACTGGATTTTGTTTTTAAACACACTTAGCCTCTCTATGGACTTAAGCAAGTACCCAGAGCTTCTTATGAATTATTAATTTCATTTCTCTTGAAAAAAAATGTTTTATTGTCGACTTGGAATACCCAAAACTTTTAAGAAAACTGTTTGTTCTAATTTATTATTACTTTAAATCAAGGTTGATGATGTTATTTTTGGATCAAAAAATAAATGAACATTGAAATTATTTTTTATAACTCAAGGAAAAATAATATTATATGACAAATATGGGAGAATTAAATATCATTTTAGGACTTGAAAATTACTAATAAAATTATTTAAGGTTATTAAACAAATTCAAATATATTACTAATTTATTGAAAAAGATTGGCCTTGAGAACTTCAAGACTTATTCAAATCCCATGTGCACTAATATAAAACATGATTTGAATAATGCTAGAAAACCCAAGAGAAAAAAGTTGTATAGAGGTATTATTGTATGTTTCTTATATCATACTACTAGTATACCTGATATTATGTGTTCAGTATGTTTATGTTCCATATTTCAAACAAATCATATTGAATCACATCATATTTCTGTAAAAATTATTTTTAGATATTTAAACGGAACATTATTTCAATATATTCTTTGTCCATAAATTTATAAGTCTAATTTATTATCTTATTCAGATGTATATTTTGGAGGCTGTTGATGAGATAAAAATATTACATTAGGAACCAATCGCTTCTTAGGAAAACTGTTAGTTTCATGGTCAAATAAGAAGCAACACTCAATTTGCATATCAACAACAAAAGTAGAATATGTATATGAAAACAGTTGGTTAGCACAAGTGTTGTGGATTAAAAAAACACTTAAGTAATTTGGTATCAATTTTAATAGTTCACCTATCTTATGTGATAAAATATGTTCGATAATTTTTTTTTAATAATCCCATAATCCATTCCAGAACTATGAATATTGACAATATACATCATTTTCTAAGTGGTATTGTTCATAAAAAAGATATATCTTTAGAATTATTTATCACTACATATAAAATATATAATATTTTAACTAAACCACTTACCAATATAAGTTTTGATTTATTTATGGGGGAGTTAGGCTTATTTAAATTTCATGTATGTTATTTTATTTAGTTATTAATATTTAATTTAATTTAATTTTTTTATTTTATCTAATGCTTATTACAATAAATCTAATTTATTTTTCTTATTTTTATATTACTATATTTTAGTTATTTTATTTAATATAAAATTTATTTACACTGCATAATTATTAATTTTTTTAATAAATACTCTATTGAACTAGAAATGAAGTTATGAATCATCTTCCATAAACCCATCAACTACAGAAACCCTTCAATTTCCAAAATCATTTCATCTTATCCAAAACCCTAAATTTTTCCTTTCTAACCATTAAATCATTAATCATTTTACTATTTGTTTTTTTTAAATGACAAAAACCAAGCGAGTAGAAGAAAGAGACACAAGAAATCTAAAGAGATATAGTGTTATAGGTATAAAAATAATTCAAGGAAAAGTGGTTAATTTTGATTGGTTATATCAGAAAAATCTACTTCTAAAAAAGTCATTAAAATTTCAAGGACTGGAGACTATATTGATTGACATTGATTCAGAATTTCATTATAAAGAAGAACTGAACTATTTTTATAATAGTGTAGAGTTCATTTTTGATGATTATGAGGATATGACGCTTTCAAGTATAGAATATTAGTTTTTTTATTTATTCAACTAAATTTTCAAAAATCCTAGTCTTCCCTCATAAAATAGTTTTTCACTTTGATCATTGATTGATTGGAGAGAAGAATCATTATTCTTAGGAAATTGTATCTTTAGTGTTCAACTCTATTAAGATTAAGAAAATGTTTGTTAAGGAACATGCGGCCGATCATAAGATATTGGTTATGTTTATTCAAACCAGTATTGCACCATTGATGGAAATGATGGAGAAATTAATTTACCAGAATATAGACATCATGTTTTTATTTATAAGTGACGTTAAACTTAATTTTAAACAATATATTTTTAAGTATTTGAATTAATCTTGTCAACCAGATGGTAGGTTTAATTTATATCCTCATTGACATATAATATCTAGAATTATGTATAAAAATGGTATGATTTTATTAGAACATCAAGGCTATAGTTACATCATATGACTATTTTAAATGATAGAACTCTATAGAAATTGATCTTTTTTTAGGGTGTAGCGAATGAAAGATTTTACTCGTTTGTGATGAAGAAGAATAGAGCACTAAATTTTTTTCTTAGGGGGAGAAAAGAGCTATTCGAAAGGATGGTGTTGTAGAATCTCAAACTAATGAAATTTCTCAACAATCTAAGAGAATTATTAGGTTTAATACTGATGTATGGTATGTTGAGGAACAACATAGTCAAGAGGGACATGTGGTGAAACCTATTAATAGATATTTTCAATAGGTTGAAGAGAAAGTGTTGGATTCTTAAGATGAAAAATGTTAAACTCATTTAGATGAAAAAATTATAGAAGAAGAAATATTAATGGATAGTCAGGCTAGAGATCTTCTTGTTGTACATCTGTTTGGTGATCATGTACAAAAAAATATTCCCGAGATTGTTGTTATTCAAGATGAACATATTCAGAAAAAATCTAATCAAGAAGAAAAATATGAGTAGAAATCAGTTACATAAGTTAAATATGTGGTTGTGTATCAAACTATGGAATAGTTAGTTCATGTTTCTGGAGATCATACAGAACTACATGACAATCAAAATTTTTCAATTGATGAATTTGTAAAGAGATAAGGGGAAAATAATCATCCAAATGATTTTTATTAAACAATTAATGAAGATTAAAGGAAATATTATTCATTGCCTTATCAAGTTGATGAAATTGTATCTAGATTTAGCATGTCTTAGGAAGATTATGCCACTATATGGAAAGAGATTAAAATTAAAAAAAAATGATCTGAGAATGTCACGACCCCTCCTCGGGGCCCATGCCGTAACTACCCCAAGCCCGCCTTCCATAGGCCAGGGCTTGGCGACTAGCAGCAAATGCGTAAATCCCGGTAAACAGGGAAGGAATTGCCTTTGTAAAGTAAACAAACACCACATAGCAAGCAAGCAGTAAGAGTAAACACTAAGTAAAACTGAGTACAACAGAAGTGCTGAAAGTAAAATGGGCCAGAAATACAAACCCAACAGTAAAGTACAAGAGAAAGACAAATGGCAGGAAGGTGACAAGATGCTCTTGGATCATCCTCTGGAGTCCCTACCTGAAGTGTAGGTATAGATGGCCACCTCAGCTCCGGATACCGTCTCGTCGTCACATCCACCTCTGGGTACCGTCTCGCCATCACGTCCACCTTTGGGTACCATCTCGTCGTGAGGTCCACCTCTGGGTACCATCTCGTCGTGAGGTCCTACTCCGGGTACCAACTCACTCAACAAGCCTCAGCCTCGACCAGCGCTGTCCGTCGTCTGCATCCAATGCAACGAAGTGCAGGCATAGCCTGTGCAGGGGTGAGTATAACGATACTCAGTAGGGACCCCGAGACCCTCGAGGGTCTCCCAAAATCCACAAAGGATAAATCACAAAGGATAAGATACAATGACTAAGTAACATCCGACACTACTTAGGTATATGCCCATATATATACCTAAGTCATCAATTCCCATTTGGCTCCAACATCCGAGCCCAAGCACAAACCCAGTCCACACAAGAATTTAAAACGTAATCCATATAGGATATCTCAATAGATAACTCCTCATAGGTATATGTCCATATATATACCGAAGTTTTCAAGTAACCCATATCAATCATGAGGTAAACACAAGCTCATAGACTCAGCTCAAACCAGGATTTTCATTATCAGAACCGTAACTGCTGAAGAGCCCCGTCTCTGGAGTGTACAGTGATCTTGTCATGTCTTCGAGGTAATGCTCACTAACCTGAGACTACTGAGGCAATCCTCATGTCGAGTACTGCGGGTCTGCTGCCAAATACCGGGCACTCCGTCCGCTGTGGGTCTGCCGCCAAATACTGGCCGCTCCCCCTAATAGCCTACAAAGGTACTCCTCTAGTCGAGTACCGCGGGTCTGCTGCCAACTACCAGGCGCTCCTTCCACTGTGGGTCTGCCTCCAAATACCGGGCGCTCCGTCCATTGGGCAAGTCGACTCACTCCAAGTCGTGTCTGTCAAGCAGTCTTCAGGTCTCATCCAGTTACACGGGCTCCGCACCCCGTACACTCGACTCCAGCATCACGGGTATGCCGCTACAACCAAGCGCACCACCTCTATCGAGTACCACGGATCTGCCTCTACAACCAAGCGCTCCACCGCCAAGGATCTGCTGCTACAACCAAGAACACAACCTCTATCGAGTACCGCGGGTCTGCCGCTATAACCAAGCGCTCCACCGCCAAGGATCTGCTGCTACGACCATGTGCACCACCTCCATCGAGTACCGCGTGTCTGCCGCTACAACCAAGCACTCCCCTGCCAAGGGGGTCTCTGTACTCTACTAGCTCATCACTGGTAGGGTCCACTCCACGAGCTAATGGTCTATACTCCAAGTATCACGAAATCCCATGAAGAAGTATAAAAAAGGTCCGCCTCGTCATAGGGGTCTCAACCCAACAGACGGCGCATCAATCAGATGCCCGGTCTGTGAGTTATTTGCCTTTTCGTCCCAGGGTCCAGTTGGTTTCGTGAGCGAACCAACCCGGCCGTATCTCAACTATAACCCGAACTCTCATAGGGTACACTCATAGGGACCGTTTCTCAACATGAACACCAATGCCGCTGAGGGTTTGTCAAACGGACGTCTTGTCAGAAAGATATCAGCTTTTCCATTCTAGGGACCCGGTTGGATTTCGGTACGATCCAACCCGGCCAAAATCCAACTGCGTCCAAAACTCGGGCCGAGTATGCCAAAAGTTCTGTCTCATCAAGAGGAATTGAACAAAATAGACGGCGCGTCAATCGGACGCCCAGTCTGTTAGTTATTGGCTTTTTCATTCCAGGGGCCCGGTTGGTTTCGTGAACGAACCAATCCGACCTCACTCCGATGACATCCAACCTCAAGCGGAGTAAGCCAAAAAATCCGTCTCACTTAGAGGAATCCATCAAACTCGACGGCACGTCAATAGGACGTCCGGAGCTCAAGATATACCCGTTTCCGCTCCGAGGGCCCGGTTGGTTTCGTGTACGAACAAACCCGGCCGAACCCAAAGTTCTCCGAAACCTTGAGTGAAATATACCGAAACGACTGTCTCAATCAAAGGATTGTATCACAACTAATGGTTCCTCAATCGGAGGTCCGTAGCTCATGTTACAGGAAAAATACCAAAAGGTCCGAAAACCGGGGGGTCTGGGCCCGGATCGACCCAGCCTGACCCCCCTTGGGTCGGCCCGAACCAGGTCAACCCGACCCGGATCTGACCCGGCTGGACCCAGCAAGGCCGGCGGCGCGGCTCGGTCGGCGGCGCGGTGGGGCGGCCGGCGCGGCGGTGCGGCCAGCGCACACGGCCAGCGCGGCCTTCGCTCCGTGCATGCGAAGGGAGGGGTGTTGCCCCTCCTTTAGTTTTTAACGGTAGTCCCCTTTAAGGGGCCACTCCATGTGTGCAACCCGGGGGTGTAACTCCCCTGAATTTTCCCCTGTATCGGCCGGCCAGCGCAGGGCCAGCCGGTTTCTCGTCGCGGGACCCCTCGGTCCCATGCCTTCCAGTGCCGGGGGCCGGATTTCCAGCCGCCTTCTACGAATTCTCCGGTGGGTGGTTTTTCCAACCACTACTTCCAAGATGGTTTTAAATTTGTCCAGCGCGACGTGACGATGCCGCGTCATTCCACTGCGGCCCGACTCCGGCCACAGCCTCGTCCGTACCCTTGATGCGGCGCAACGGTGTCACGTTTCTTCATCGTGGCCCGCATCGTTCACGTCTCCTTTCGTTCAAGCGCAGTGTAATGTTGTATTACCCTCTTCGCTAATCAAAACAAAGAATAACAAATGGGGAAGGGGTATTGTCTGTGTTTGTGCGGACCGATCCCCTCCCTTTATATCGATAGCAGTTGGCCGAAACGTAAAACGTCTAACCTTCAGAATTTTTAATTTAAATAAAAATTGGAACCTGGCCGTCAGATTTATCTTTCAAATTCTAAGGAAAGAATCACCAACTTAAAATAGTCAAACCCCTACCTCGGTTTCAAGAGCGGAGCACGTCAACGAGCTGTGGAAGACAAGCGTCGCGGAGGTCGGGCGTCGCGGAAAACGAACGTCGATTCTGTTGACGTCGAGGTGTGTCTGAAGTGGAAACGTCACTGGAGAAGCTTCGTAAGTTTATGGAGAATGCCCGAGGAGAAAGTGGTGTCTCCTATTTGAGGACATGGGAAGAGGATCGAAAGAGGCGGCGTCGTCGATCATCGGAAACACACCGGCTGTGAAGAAGAGAAGAGATGGCACATCGATCTCTTCTTACTATGACGACGTTCTTCATCTAAGTCTAGGTGTTCTTCATCGAAGTCTAGGTGTTCTTCGTCGAAGATGAAACACCTAAGAGATCTCTCCTCAAAAGTCCAAACACAACATCCAACCAAAATAAAATAAGGTTAACCCTTAATTTTTTTATCTCATTCCATAATTCAAAATTCAAAACATAAAAACATTAATTGAATTGTTAAGTGGCATACATTAAGAGAGGAGAGGAAAAGTCATAAGAGTTACATAATTTAAGTGGGGGTTAAGTGGGGTTAGGGAGTTAAGGAAAATGAAAAGGTGGGGGCTCGTGTGGGCCCCACCTCACCCTTAATCCACACAAGTAACAACAGTGGGTCCCACCCTAACACCTACACTTAAGTTCTAACTCAAGGAGAAGAGAAATACAATTCTTAATGAAAAATTTTATTTCTCTAACACTGAATCCACAAAAATTAAACAATTCAAAACGATCAAACACAACTCTAGAAAAGGTGTTCCTAAGCAATTACCGGCACTGCAGTTCCATTGGTGCCCTCAGAATTCGATTGCGAGCAGCGGTTCAAATGTTGGAAATTCCCGCTCATTCGTTCACTGAACTTACCCGAGCCAAATTTCAGAAATTGATTCCAGGCACACTGGGCCTCGGAATCATGTGCCGTCAGAAACTGCATTCTTGTAAAATCCCAAAGAAAATTAAGAAAAACATTCCCTTGAATTTTACGGGTTTGTACATTACTCACACCTCAGGACTTTACGTCCCCGTAAATATACATCCTAACTAGGGAAACAAATGAGGGTACTGAGCACGCATCTTAGCCTCCCACTCCCAAGTTCTCTCCTGGAGGTTCCTGTGCTGGCATCTGATGTGCACTAGAGGAATTGACCATCTATGTAGGACATGCTCCTGTCGATCCTCGATCTCCACTGGAACCTCTGCAAAAGTCACCCCATCTTCAATGTCTAGCTCCCCATGGTCAATGATATGCGTCAGGTCATGCATGTATCTCTTCAGCTGAGACACGTGGAGGACGTCGTGCACCCGGTGCAACTGAGGTGGTAGAGCTAGGCGATAAGCCACCTCGCCTATACTTTTGAGGACCTGGAATGGTCCGATGAAGCGTGGAGACAACTTGCCGCCTTGGCCAAATCTCTGTATACCACATCGAGGTGAAACTCGCAAGAAGACATGGTTGCCATCCTCAAACTCCAGTGGCCTCTACCTCCTATCATCATAAGACTTCTGCCTGCTCTGAGCTATCCTCACCCGCTCCTAGATGACCTGGACCTTCTCTGTCGTGGCCTGGACCATCTCCGGTCCCAACAAGAGCTGCTAAGATTTCATCTTTGCAGATAAGAGAAATCTGGTCTCCTCCAGTAGGTATCTCACAAGCGAGGGGCAAGTCATCTGTTTAAACTGGAACCTCTTAATAACAATGCAAAAGAGGACAGGAAAGAAAACATCACAACAGTAAGAGTCTTTTATTATTTCAGCTCACAATACAGAGACACAACACAACAACAACATGGAAATATAAGCACAAAAGACTTATCCACTAGTTACGCTCCTATCAACCTGCTCCCGGAGCTCCATGATCAAAGGCCTCAGCTGCCTGAAGCTGATCTCTACCATGTCCACAAACTCCCTGTGGTTGGGGTAGACCTCCTGGTGGTGGTGGTGGTAGAGCCTCAAAGCGTCGTCCTCCTCCAGCTGCACGGCCATCTCCCCTGCCATGGCCGCCTTCTCCTAGCGGCCCGCCCTGATCGAACATATGCCCTTGCCTGGGGGTCCTTCGTTTAACATCTGGTCATCTGCATGGTGAGTCGGACAGTCACATGCCATTTGACCAATCCCGCCGCAGGAGTAACACTGCCCACTCTCGGCACGACTGGCTCTGACTCCACCCCGGTTCCCCAGCACAACTGAACCAGCGTCATGCAGTCGGCCACCAGTAGGTCTTGTCCTCTTGGACCTCTGCGTCATTTGTCTACTTCCTGCCACAAAAGACTCTGCCGCATGCTGGCTAGTGGTGGGTACTGCTGCCGGAGACAACTCAGCAAGGAAACTCTCCACTAAGAGGGCTCGCTCCAACACCCATGTTTGTGTCGGAATAATGAGAGGAACAACAGAGGATCTAATATCTCTCCTAAGTCCCTAGTCGAAGGTTCGGGCCCTGATGAACGGGTCTCGTACCATATCTGTAGAGTATCACGAGAAGTCGGTAAATCACGCTAAGTACTGGGTGACCATCATGCTCCCCTATCGTAGCTGATGAAGATCCTGGATACGCACTGCACGGAGGGTGGTTGGGATGAACTCCGACTAGAAGTGGCTTTCAAAGTCTGTCTAGAGAAGGGATGCCTCATCGTGTACCTGGAGCATCTAGCTCCACCATCTGCCTGCTGCTGCATGAAGGAGGCTCGCTGCGAGGATCACCAAGTGGTCTGCTGGTGTCCTCACTTGCCTGAAAACTCAGACAAATTCCTCCTGCCAGTCCTCTGCTGCTTGGGGGTCTGTCTCACCATGGAACCTGGGTAGTCGCTGGCGCTGGAACTCGTGCAGAGCTCCAAGGAAACATGCATCCTCATCGGCTGGGGCTGGAAGCATCGGTGGCTCGGTAGGTAGAGGTACCTCCGGTGCCTCTACTTTCAAAGGGCCCTGTATCGAGGCCTCATCCCTCGGCGGGTTGTCGTCACGCACCACTCTCGGGGCACTAGCTGGTCTTCCATGGGGAGACATCCTGAAAGAAAGGAAAAGTCACAGTCAAACGATATATACCTGGTGAGCTGACCTGGTTTGAGCTGACTAAAAAAAACTTTTGGAAACACACATGCAATCAGTGTATTTGTGTACAAAGTCGGAAATCAGTAGTCAGGGTCCTGGTGTACGGATACGACGGCCGCCGCACCAACACTGGACTCCCTGAACTGAAGACCACACTCGGTACCCTTAACACTATTGCTTCGTATAGAAAAAGATCAGAGTCCCGAGTTCTAGGGTAGAACCAAACTCCTCTGTTACCAATTTGTCACGACCCGTCCTCGGGGCCCATGCCGTGACTACCCCAAGCCTTCCTTCCATAGGCCAGGGGCTGGTGACTAGTACCAAAGATGTAAATCCGGGTAAACAGGGAAGGAATTGATTTTGTAAAGAAAACAAACACCATAGAGCAAGAAAGCAGTAAGAGTAAACACTAAGTTAAACTGAGTACAACAGAAGTGCTGAAAGTAAAATGGGCTGAAAATAAAAATCCAAAAGTAATTTACAAGAGAAAGAAAAATGGTAGGAAGGTGTCAAGCTGCTCCTGGATCGTCCTCTGGAGTCCCTACCTGATTAGTATGTACAGATGGCCACCTCAGCTCCGGGTTCCGTCTCGTCATCACGTCCACCTCTGGGTACCGTCTCGTCATCACGTCCACCTCCGGGTACCTTCTCATTGTGAGGTCCACCTCCGGGTACCGTCTCGTCGTGAGGTCCTCCTCCGGGTACCAACTCGCTCAACAAGCCTCAGCCTCGACCGGCGATGTCTGTCGTCTGCATCCAACACAACGAAGTGCGGGCATAGCCCGTGTAGGGGTGAGTATAACGATACTCAGTAGGGACCCCGAGACCCCCTAGGGTCTCCCAAAATCCACAAAGTATAAACCACAAAAGATAAGATACAATCACGAAGTAACATCTGACACTGCTTAGGTATATTACCATACATATACCTAAGTCGTCAATTCCCGTTTGGCTCCAACATCCGATCCCAAGCACAAACCCAATCCACACAGGAAAGAAAAACGTAATCCACATAGGATACCTCAACAGATAACTCTTCATAGGTATATTCCCATACATATACCAAAGTTATCAAGTAACCCATCTCAATCATGAGGTAGACACAAGGTCATAGACTAAGCTCAAAAAAGGATTTTCATTATCGGAACCGTAACTACTGAAGAGCGACATCTCTGGAGTGTACAGTGATCCTGTCATGTTTTCGAGGTGATGCTCACTAACCTGAGACTACTGAGGTACTCATCCTGTCAAGTACTGCGGGTCTGCTGCGAAATACCAGGCGATCTGTCCACTGTGGGTCTGCCACCAAATACCGGGCGCTCCCCCTAGTAGCGTACAGAGGTACTCCTCCAGTCGAGTACCGCGGGTCTGCGTCCATCTACCAGGCCCTCCGTCCGCCGTGGGTCTGCTGCCAAATATCGGGCGCTCCGTTCACTGGGCAAGTCGACTCACTCCAAATCGAGTCGGTCAAGCAGTTTTCAAGACTCAGCCAGTTACACAGTCTCTACACTCCGTACACTCAACTCCAGCATCGCGGGTCTGCCGCTAAAACCATGCGCACCACCTCTATCATGTACCGCGGGTCTGCCGCTACAACCAAGTGCTCCACCGCAAAGGATCTGCTGCTTCAACCAAGTGCACCACCTCTATCGAGTACTACGGGTTTGCCGCTACAACCAAGCACTCCACCTCCAATTATTTGCTGGTACAACCAAGCGCACCACCTCTATCGAGTATCGCGGGTCTGCCGCTACAAGCAAGCGCTCCTCCGCCAAGGGGGTCTCTATACTCTGCTTGCTCGTCACTGGGAGGGTCCACTCCACGAGCTACTGGTCTATACACCAAGTATCAAGAAGTCCCACGAAGAACTATCACAATGGACCGCCACGTCATAGGGGTCTCAACACAACAGATGGCGCGTCAATCAGACACACGGTCTGTGAGTTATTAGCCTTTTCGTCCCAGGGGGCTGGTTGGTTTCATGAGTGAACCAACCCGACCGTGTCTCAACTGTACCTCGAACTCTCATAGGGTACACTCATAGGGACTGTTTCTCAACATGAACACCTACGCTGCTGACGGTTCGTCAAACAGACGTCTTGTCTGAACGATATCAGCTTTTCCATTCCAGGGGCCCGGTTGGATTTCAGAACGATCCAACCCCGCAAAAATCCAACTACATCCAAAACTCGGGCGGATTATTCCAAAAGTTCTGTCTCATCAAGAGGAATTCAACAAAACAGACGGCGCGTCAATCGGACGCCCAGTCTGTTAGTTATTGGCTTATTTCATTCCAGGGGCCTAGTTGGTTTCGTGAGCGAACCAATCCGACCTCACTCATATGGCATCCAAACCTCGAACGGAGTAAGAAAAAACATCCGTCTCACTTAGAGGAATCCATAAAAGTCAACGGCACGTCAATCGGACATCCGGAGCTCAAGATATAACCGTTTCCACTCTGAGGGCCCTGTTGGTTTCGTGTACGAACCAACCCGGCCGAACCCAAAGTTCTCTGAAACCTTGAGTAAAATATACCGAAACAACCGTCTCGATCCAAGGATTGTATCGCAACTGACGGTTCCTCGATCAAAGGTTCGTAGCTCATGTTATGGGAAAAAGACAGAAGAGGTCCAAAAACATGGGGGTCTGGGCCCGGACTGACCCGGCCCGACCCCCCCTAGGTCTTCCCGAACCGGGTCGACCCGACCCAGGTCGGACCCGGCTAGACCAGGCCCGGCCGGCAGCGCGGCAGTGCGGCCAACGCGGCCAGCGCATGCGGCTAGCGCGGCCTTTGCTCCGTGCATGCGAAAGGGAGGGGTGTTTCCCCTCCTTTAGTTTTTAATGGTGGGCCCCTTTAAGGGGCCACGCCATGTGTGCAAACCGGGGGTGTAACTCCCCCGGATTTTTCCCAGTATCGGCCGGGCAGCGCAGGGCTGGCCAATTTCTCGCCGCGGGACCCTGCGGTCCTGCGCCTTCCAGCGCGAGTGGCCGGAGATCCAGCCGCCTTTTTCAAATTCTCCGGTGGGTAGTTTTTCCGGCCGCTACTTCCAGGATGGTTTCAAATTCGTCCTACGCAGCGTGATGATGCCGCATCATTCTGCCGCGGCCCGACTCCAGCCGCGACCTCGTTCGTACCCTTGACGCGGCGCAACAACATCGCATTTATTCATCGTGGCCCGCATAGTTCACTTCTCCTTTCGCTCAAGCACGGTGCAACATTTCATTACCGTCTTTGCTAATCAAAACGAAGAATAACAAGGGGGAAGGGGTAGCAGCCGTGTTTGTGCGGACAGATCCCCTCCCGTTATATCGATAATAGTTTTCCGAAACGTAAAATGTCTAACCTTTACAATTTTTAATTTAAATAAAAATTGGAACATGGCCGTCAGATTTATCTTTCAAATTCAAAGGAAATAATCACCAACTTAAAATAGTCAAACCCCTACCTCGGTTTCAAGAGCGGAGCACGTCAACGTGCCGCAGAAGACAAGCGTCGCGGAGGTTAGGTGTCGCAGAAAACGAATGTCGATTCTGTTGATGTCGAGGTGCATCCGAAGAGGAAACGTCGCTGGAGAAGCTTCGTAAGTTGATGGAGAATGCCCGAGGAGGATGTGGCATCTCCTTTTTGTTGACATGGGAAGAGGATCGAAAGAGGCGACGTCGTCGATCTTTGGAAACACACCAGATACGAAGAAGAGAAGAGATGGCACGTCAATCACTTCTTACGGTGACAGCGTTCTTCGTCGACGTGTAGGTGTTCTTCGTCGAAGCCTAGGTGTTCTTCGTCGAAGTTGAAACACCTAAGAGCTCTCTCCTGAAAAGTCCAAACACAACATCCAACCAAAACAAATTATGTTTAACCCTTATTTTTTTATCTCATGCCATAATTCAAAATTCAATACTTAAAAACATTAATTGAATTGTTAAGTGGCATACATTAAGAGAGGAGAGGAAAATCCATAAGAGTCACATAATTTATGTGGGGGTTAAGTGGGGTTAGGGAGTTAAGGAAAATGAAAAGGTGGGGGCTCATGTGGGCCCCACATCACCCTTAATCCACACAAGTAACAATAGTGGGTCCCACCCTAACACCTAGACTTATGTTCTAACTCAAGGAGAAGAGAAATAAAATTCTTAATGAAAAATTTTATTTCTCTAACACTTAATCCACAAAAACTAAACAATTCAAAACGAGAAAACGCAACTCCAGAAAAGGCATTCCTAAGCAATTACCGGCGCTGCAGTTCCATCGGTGCCCTCAGAATTCAATTTCGAGCACCGGTTCAAAAGTTGGAAATTCCCGCTCATTCGTTCAATGAACGTACCCAAGCCAAACTTCGGAAATTGATTCCAGGCACACCGGGCCTCGGAATCAGGTGTCGTCAGAAACTGCATTCTTGTAAAATCCCAAAGAAAATTAAGAAAAAATTTCCCTTGAATTTTACGGGTTTATATAGAGAATATAATGACAATACTATTTATAGAGGGGGTTTCGATTCATTCAGCGGAATCATGTTAATTGAAATTGGGAAAATCATATCTGATATTATTATGAAGATAGATTTTGAAGAATTTAAGTGGTACTAGAGAAGTCAGTTTGAATTGGTGATAATTTCAAAAAATCAGATAAGTACTTCTTTTTCAATACTTAATACCATCCATGATTTGATTAGAAGATTTCATATCATTATATCTATTATGGTATACATAAATGAACATATTTAGGACCTTCAATGAAATATTTCTCCGATAAAAATTTTATTTGAGAATAAAATATTTCTTATTGATCACAAGACTTAGAGTGAACACAACATCATATTTATTTACAATCTGTATATAGAAAAGTTGGAATCATTTATGAAGAAATAGGAGAGAATACATGACATTTTGATAGTCAATAATGTGGTGTATTTTAAT
The DNA here is from genome assembly GCA_963277665.1 of Viscum album. Classification (NCBI taxonomy): domain Eukaryota; kingdom Viridiplantae; phylum Streptophyta; class Magnoliopsida; order Santalales; family Viscaceae; genus Viscum; species Viscum album. The sequence goes on along the minus strand of OY728137.1, from coordinate 1,698,064,097 downwards.
ATTAATCATGATTCCTGAGTTTTGAAATTTTAGTTTGGTGATATTTTGATGTTGATGATGAGACTTTAGATGGCTTAGTTAAAGGATATGTTCCAATACATTCATAATTCCTACCTAGCCAATCCCAAACATGTTTTTCTACATTGTCAGAAACCAATCACAAAACAACATTTTTTCCACATTTTGATAGTGCCTATTCTGTTTCTTATTCTCATATTTATGGTAGTTGTAATTTTTCTAATCAATGAAATTTTTTTCATTTGTGTTTTATGTACATTGAATTTATATTATTCTAAATTTTTTCCTAATATCCAATCATCCAATCTTCATAATCTTTATCAATTAATTATTCAATTCACATATTAATTTGTAGAACATTAAATATGTGTTTTAATATATGTATGTAATTTATTTTTTTTCTCACAAAAATTGTGAGAAACTTGGATAAACAAAACATTTAAATGTTTCTTTTAAAAATTTTAAATAATTAAGGAAACATTTGGATACACATAAACATTTCATCATATAAAAATATTTATGTGAAATCGAATTAATTGTAACATATATTAAAAAAAAAATTATGATACTACATTATTGTTTTAATTTATGGGCTTTGTGATTATCAAAAAGGGGGTGATTTATGGGCATGCATTGTATTAACAATAATCTATAAATTTTATTGATTTTGATGGTCACAAATACTGTTGTTTATTTTACGAATGGTATTATTTTAAGTGTATTTCATGACATATGAATTATTTATAATTATTATTTTGTAATAATATTAATGTTTTTATTCATGATAAATATATGTTAAAGTTTTCATAACTCTCTTAAGACTATTCTGGATACATTGTTTACGTTTTTTCGTATTCTGGAATCATGTTTCATTAATGGTGCTAAAGAACATAACAGAAGGATCATACCCTAAATCAATATTAAATCTTATGATAAAGATCAATCACATTTGGTTTATCAAAATTATAATGAAGGAACCATATGGTTAATGAACATTTCATTTGAATGAAACCATCAAATTTTCCAAGAGAAATAGTATGGTTAATGAACCCTATGTAAGTATAGAACCCAATATTTTGGAAGAAAATGTATGTTTGATAAACCAAACTTTTTTTACTAACATTATGTTTTCAAACAGACATTTTAAGAATGGACACTATATATTTGATCCATACAATTGGTGTTTTGTCATTTTGTGAACGAACACTACATTTGAATTTTCAACATTGGAGATTTGAATTTTCAACTTTATCAGAGTTTTCTGTAACAATATTTTTATGATTTTAGGGTGATTCAAAGGCTTTTATGACTAATTCAATGCTCATCATAAATTATTTAATGACACATTTTTATAAGAGGTTTTCTATAATATTATTAAGGTATGTTACAACTACTCTTAGATATATATATTTTTGATTTAAATTCCCTCAATTTATCAGTAATTTTTTGAGGATCTGAAATATTACTGTGAGGTATATCATTATATATATAATTCTATGTCAGATGTTTTTGGATATCTCTCCCTCTCTCTCTCAGATATTGATAATTTTTTTTCTTCTATATTTCATTTTCAGATTTATTTACAATTAATAAATGATTAAGCATCTAAAAAGTCAGGAATTCATTTTGGAAATATAAATATTCAATCCTGGAAGTGTGATGAAATGTTTTTTTGTTCCTGTTATTAAAATAAAAGAACAATTGTAAAACTGGATCTCTTAAGAAATATTTCAAATATTACTATTCTTCTGAAGTTGAAGATCCATATTCTATCAGTTTCGTGCGGCTGTAACTAAGATATCTAAATAGATTTATCAAATCAATATTTATTAATACTTTTGAATATCGGCTGCTCAATTTCTATTGTGGTGAACTGTTAGCTTCTGGTACTAGGTTGTGGATATTTTAGTTCCCTATAAATGGACTAGATGGACATGTTTTTAATCTTGTTTTAAGGGTGAAAACAGTATGCACATAGTTGGGGATCAGTATTATGAGAAGAGGTCCGGACTACTGAGATTCAACATGCTCGTAGAGAGGGAGTTTAGTGAAGTGGACTAGGGGAACATTGTTCCCCATACAATGATAAATTCTTCTGATATATTTTTTATTTGTATTACTTGAATATAATAACATACCAAAAAACCACCAACTCTATATATTGTTGATTTCAAATGAAAAAATGTGAAAATTTTAAAAGGACACTATTCACCCACTCTTGTGTCTTTGTTATATACTTTACGACAAAAATGTGGGTATATTACATTCCTCTTTATGTGAATTTTCTTTTTATAGAGTGTTTTGGAAAATGGATTTCTAAATAATTAATTGAACGCCTCATGATCGTTTTGGGATGCATTGGGGCTGATTAGACAGGTTTAGGTCCACCCATAGGGTGCACTAGTATTCATGAAAATGGAAAATTATAATGTTAAGCATATGATTGTTTTTTTCAATTAGATCATAGGGTAAATATTTTGATATGTTAGTTTTAATGAAAAAGTGCATTAATGGAAGTTGTATCATGTAATTTTCATCGAATATGAGGTATTTTGGTTTTATGTAAATGGAATAATTGTGTTATGGAATGTAAAGGATGAGTTCTCGATTGCCTAAGGCATGTGATTGGTAAATGGGTCAATTCTGTTAAGGTATGCAAAGGAGATTATGTAAATTAGTTATAGAAAGTGAATTTGAAAATGTTTTAAATTGATTAATGAGTGATAATTGTTGAATATGGAAAATGGGATAAGTTATGAAAATGGAAACTGGGTTATGTGGTCTATGTGGCCTAAATGTTATATGTGATTATGCGATATATCTCGATGATGGTGTACATGTTTAGTGGATAAGAATTGTAAATGGGGATTAATTAGTTAACATAAAATGAAAATTAAATTTATATAATTCATATTTGTGAGATAACACAAAATAAGCGACAATTTGGAATAATGTTAATGGGATAATAAAAATTGAATTATTAACAGTAAATATGCCATCAAATTATGTAATGAGGATGATTTATGTATTGAATTATTTATGAATGGTGACATGTAATGTTTATTGTTTTAGTATGGTTTTTGATATGGTATATATTGTAAATTTATATGTAATCATATGATGATTCCTTGATTGTTATTTGTTATTGGACATGAGGATCTAAAACCACTAGTCGGGTTATACTAAGGTCATAAACCCTAACCCATAATGCATGGGTTAAGGAAGGGGGCTGAGGATATATTCCCTTAAAAGCTTCATTTGATTAGAGTACCAAGACTGAGGCTCTAATGTAATTGTGATGTATTTTTTTATGTAATTATTATCTCTAGTGAGATAGAGAACATGACTTGTCCCATTATGTATGATAATTGTCATGTTTATGCCATTTTGTAATTGATGTTAATTATGATCCCATGGATCATGTGATGAAAATGAAATTGGTAATGAAGACGTAATAAGTGATGAAAATGGGAATTATGATGGAGGTGGTTATTGTGAATATTGGTAAATAATGGAACAAAAAATTTCCTTTTTTTATTTTGAACTTAATTTCACACATTAATGCTCTATATTTTTAGACTGGAAATTTTGTAGACATTGTTTGTGGTGGCCTACTGAGTTGATCTTACTCCCTTTTCGAGGCACCATTTTGTACCCAAGCATAATTCTTATTTACAATCTAGGAAAAGGGAAAGGGCATTATGCTAGCAGGTTATGTTGGTATTGGGTTGTGATTGGATTTGGATTCGGACATGGTTACATGACCCTCATTGGTGATTCATCTATTTATTTCATTTTTTTATCACTTTACACTTTAGATCATGAAATAACATATTCAATTTTGGTTTTGTGTTATACCATTTTTGAGAAATGGTTGGTAATGCATGTTTCTATTTATTTTTTATTATTTCCCTTATTTATTTTTTATATATGTTGTTGATTTCTCTAATAAAAATTGTATAGTCTCTCCTTGTTTCAAATTATACCATAACTACTAATTTGATGCCTCTAGAATCTGGGGACGCTTGCATATAGCCATGTGGAGACCTAGCTCAGGGAACCAGTTTAGTGGCTTTGGGATGGGGACTTTATAAAAAATATAATAAAGAAAAAAATAATATCTCAAGTAAATAAACCATATAAATAATCAATTAATTTCAAACACCCTGATGGAGAACTATAGAAACCATGGTTCAAACCACACAAAATCAAAATCTCTCATTATCCATATTACATTAACCAAACATTCCTTACCAAAAAATGGAAATATGTTTTAAAATAACAATCAACCGATTATCCTTATATTAAATCAAAATCATGGTTTTTATGTCCCAAAATAATTTTAAATTCTAAATTTAAAAAATTCACCAATTTTTAATTAGAGAACAAATATTCCAAATATTAGATAAAAATAATTTGATTTATCCCAACCTAGACAAAGAATAATATCGTGAAGCGAATTTTATAAAAAATTAGTGATGTTACTATATTTAACGAATTTTTTTAAAAATCGTTCATCCAAACAAACCCATAATCACAAATAATTATTTTAACCAATATATATAACTTCAAGAATCCACATTCAAGAAAATATTAAAAATATATGAATATTACTTATTTCATTTAAACCAATTGAACCAAAAATAGTAAACTAAAAATTTATAACAATAATTAATGTGTATAAAAATGATAAATAAATTTGAATTTAAAAATATAAACTCATTAATTTCATTAATTAAAATAATTACCAAAAATTAGAAGAATTAATATAAACTAGATCAATTATATTCAAAATAATATATTTATTAATAATCAAATTTATCATTCTATATCTTAATTTGAATTCATTATATCATATAATGATTGTGAAAAAATTCTATCATATTAATAGTCATTTTTATCACTCAATACCCAAAATACTAAACTATTTAGAATAAATATTTCATAAGTAAATTAAATCATCAATACAAAAATATTAAATAATGATTTATTACATTAAATATCATTTTAAATGCCATTTATTGAACATAGTAGGTTTCATGCCTCATGTGATATTATTTTTATCAAGTATTGATATTAAATACAGAAGTAATGTAAGTAAAAAACATAAGAAAAGAATATAAGTTTTATTATATATCATTAAAATTGTAATATCTATATTTAAAATATATATCATTTATGTTTCAAATATTTTGATTTAGATACCCTTGATGAAAAATGGGATTATAATTTCATTCTAGGAGAACATTTATGATCGGTATTATGTGATGAGGAACAAGGTAGAGTCAGTAATTGAGCCAAGAAGAGTATCATCCCCATTACTTTTTGACCTAGTTCAGGAAGCTCTAATATATTTTATAGCACTGATATGAAAGCGGCCCATGATGAAGTTGTATAGTACTATACATAGGTTTCAAATGATAAGAATTTATTCACTAAATAGAATAAAATATGTATAAAATACAATGATATGTTTTTTATATTTATAATAGATTTATAACCATCACGTCCATTGAATACTACTACAGTTTTTTATTCATACATGAAAAATATGTGTTCCTTATATGATTCACTTGAAGATGAAGGTGATGGTACTAGTAGTGGGAGTGTTGATGCCGTTCATTGGGTTGATGGTAAAGAATATATAAAAGATGATGATGTTAGTGATGATACTTATGATGGCGATGATTCAATTCTTGTACAAGATGGTAGTGTTTTTTGTGAGTGGGATATTTTTCACATGTATTTACGACTAAATATTTATAGTGAAACTATGTTGATGGATTGTAATGATTAAAAGATATTGTATATATGTTTTCATTATTTTATGAACTATCAATTAATTAATTTTATAGTATATATACATTTTCTATATTAAATACATATTGTGATGGGTTAAAATAATAAATTTATTTGTATTTTTAAATATATTGGTTGATTGGTGCATGAGGTGTTAGTGAAATATGGTAAGAATCTTGGTTCAAACATATATCTTACCAATGTTTTTCATATCATTAGTATAAAATCTATACCAATGCCTTTTATAAACTATTGTTAATATAAAAATATAAACCCCCCAATATCAACAGATTCCATAGATCATTTGGTATTGGGGTTTCCCGATGACCAATTTTACAAAAAAATTAAAAAACATTTTTTTAGCCTATTCCAATAGATTCAAACCATGGTATAGGTCAATTTTATAGCAATGATCTCTGATGGATTTTAGGGAATACATACCAAAAACCTAAACTGAATTTTTTTTAAAATATTTTCAATGAATTCATACATCAACCTAACTTGTAAAATAGTTTAATCCTTCATAATATTTACTTTATCCTTTAGGATGAGAAGTATTCTAAATAACCATTACACTCTATAGATTTACTACAAATATATTTATCATTCAAAAAAATCTTAACATTATCATTCTGGAGAAAATACACTCAATATAGTTCTAAGTGAAATTTATGAGAACTAAATTATAAGAATTGACAATAAAAGTTATAAATTATATATTTGTTATTATAACCATATATTTTCCACATTTCCTCATAAATATAAGAAATTATGAAAACAAAAATATAATCCATTCATGGGGTGACATGTGGTTCTTTTTATATAATATATCCTTAACCATAAACAGATTGTATCAAGATTTTTTATTTATAAAGGATCCAAAAGGATTCCATAGTTTATGTAAAACAAATAACAATTAACCCTCTATTTGTTGTCCTAACAGTTTATTAGATCTATCTAGGGTTAAAATTAGTGGTTTCTCAAAAAGTGTATATAATACTCTCCATTCTAGATTTGATTTAATTAATCAACTAGTTTCATATAACTCACATATGATTGTCGAAAAATTTAATATCATAAAATTTTATAGATATGAATATATATCCCCAACCATGGAATTTGATAACATCATTTTAAAGAATCATAGGCTTTATATACATTTTTCTCTCTACTAACCATTCATCGGAAAATTTACTTTTATATATTTAATTATAAGAATCAATTTATTAATCAGAAAATTAACTGTTCTTCATAAATTTTAAAAACAAATGATAGTAGATATGAAATAAATGAATCCAACCATCAAAAAATCCACCAATTTATATAGGAATAAAAAGTAATCTTATAAATACAATTGATCATATAAGATCATTCGAACAAAGAAATTATCTCTCCAACTCATATGATTTTAAAAATTATGTAAGTTAATTCAAATTTTTATACCCTAAAATTTATATTTCAAATTTAACATATTCTGTAAAAAAAAATTATTTCAATAATAAATAATTGTTCCTAAAAAACATAATGATTGAAAATAAAATGATAAAAAACATCAAATATATCTTATTATCAATGATTTGATCTTGTCTATTCGAATATGGTCTCAAATATAATTATATAAAAATAAAACTCTGTTGTAGTTAAAATATTACTACTTAAAAATTATCTATAATCATGATAAATATTACTCACACTAAATAAAATGAATTAACACAATATATTAAATAAATAATTTTATTTGAAACATACAAACCAATATACTTATAAATGAAATATTTTCAGAAAAAACTAACGATTTTTACCATGTACTACATAAAGGTATTCATCACCTGAAACACACTAGATTAATTTTTTCATAAATTATTTCTTTAGAAGAAAAACCATATTAGTTATAGAATTATTTGAGAAAATTATTTTTGGAATCAATATTTTTAGTTATTTATTTCTCATAATAATCATGTTCTCTAAAACTAAAATCACATGGTCTTCTTTAATATTAAAACCCATTTAAGAAGAAACACTTCCACAATTGTCCTCTACATTAAAAAAGATTTCAAAAAATTTCACATTAGAGTATATAATAAATTTTTTAATAAGAAAATCATCAAACAAATTTACTTCAATGTCCTTATATAGATCTCTTTACACACAATTCAGTGTACATGTTATCATAAATAATAAGCATCTAGAAGTAAAACTTGTTTATAATTTATTTATGATTTTAATATCTATCTTAAACATAAAATTTTCATTTTTATTGTTATAATTTCTTTATTTATTATTTTAAATTTTCAATATAATGTCCATAGACTAAAAGTTATCATTTATTATATTGACAATGGTATTTATTTTCTTATTATTATTAACCATATAAAATCTATTCTTATAATATTCCCACATAGAATTTTTATTTTCAATCCTACTTTGTGTTTGGAATTTTCAATAAAATTATTTTAAAAATTATTCTTTTTCACTTAACTGAACTCGTCTTGAGTTTATGGTACATTTTTTTAAGCATAGAATGGAATTTTTGACATTGTGAAAATCATAATTTACTTGTATTTTATTTTTTTCATGGAAAGTAATATATATTACATATCAATAATAGTAGGGGCATTATTATTTTTATTCAATATCACTTCCATTTTCATTACAGAGACATTTCAAATAGTGTTTGTGGTGGGTTCATCTATTTTCATTATACCCAATGACATTTTTTGATCTTTTATCTGTTACCACAAAAAGAATCCATTCTTCGATTACAATATCTATCTTTTAATGAACTATCTGAAGTTGAATTTCTTAAACAATTAATCTATATATCCATCACTTTTATGATTTATCAACTTTAATTTATGTTGATATTTTGAATACTTTCCCTCCTTTTTCAATAAAGTTGGACAACATCATAAAATATTAATAAACACTGTACTTTCACAGTATATATTTTCAGACTATTATTTTAATTATACATATCATTCCCATAATTAAGATATTATCCTAAAAATTATTCTACCAATATATTGATTCATTATATTTGTGAATTATGAAATTTTACATTCACTCAAATCAACCAAACTATAACTTTTGATGTAATTGGTTTATCATCACATGATCTGTATTTTTGATCCTTAATAGATGTAAATGAAACTATTTAATTTAATTTTTTTATCTATATATATTTTTAATAATATTTCGTACTAAATTAATATTCCAATTAACTCATAAAGTATTAAATTGGTAATATTATTTTCTTCAGCAATAAATGATCTCTCAGACTCCCACATCTTCAAAAGAATATCGATAAATTTTTCTACCAACTGATCCTTTGAATGTCTTTTTCTCTATGTGATTGCCAACTATTAACAATTTTCATTAATCTCAAATTTATCTATTAAATATTTTTTCAATGAATAAAATCATAATCTTTATGATTGAGCTTAATAATAGAACTCATAGTTTCAAAAATGTTTATTATTTTGAAATGTCTATCATCTAATTTATTCAAAATGGCCCAATTATTTTTACCAGATGAAACATGGATATATATATATTCCATTGAATTATACATAAAAAGTATTTTGAATGGAAATGTTTAAATGGAATTCAAGTTTTTTTCTCTCATGAAACATTTGTAACTTTTATCTCTTGAATCTTGTTTTTTATCCAACAACACAAAATTTTATACAATAGTATTAATCATAAATCTTTCAATCTCAAATCTCAAAAATTCATAATTAGTTCTATCATAGTTAAGAAGTTTGTTTGTATTCTGAATGCGGATATAAAAACCCTTTATCCCTTCCATAAAAATATTTATCTAAATGTTGTTTCGTTTAAGGAAATTGATATATAAATTCATTGTAAATTAATGGAAAAAAAATAAAATTTTATGTTTAGTCTCAATTGTGGACACTCTCATTAAAACCACAATTCGTCACAAATTATCAATGTTGGTAAACGTTAGGGGTTAATTGTATCATAAAACAAGAATAATTATTTTTTATACATAAGTTATTTAATGTAATGTTAAGATATTTTTTCACCACACATATACTATATCCATAATATATTATTGTCATGACCCAACCAACGCCAGGGTTCGAGCTACGACTACCCCAAGCATGCCTCTATTGTCTAAGGGGTAGTGGAAAATGCTAAAAAAATATCCTAAATGGGAGGATTTATCTAATGTGTATCTATACATAAAGCTGACCATATAATTACTTAAGACCATACAAATAAATATAAAATGATGCAATAATTAAAAGTATTCCCAGCATGAAAATCCTCTAGGGTGTACTAGAGTAAAATTGTGAAAATCGAAAAGTAAAGTCAAAAATAATAATTGAAACTAGAAATATGTCATAACATAAAAAACTAAGAATGTAATCTATTATGAGTGACAAATTGTTTACAAGAAATTTTTGACCATTGTATGTGGTCCAATGTACTATGTATCCCTAAGATCATCAAAAGTCACCATTGACCTATCATTCATCGGCATAAAACAAGAAAAGTGTGGATAAATCCCATATAGAAATTAGAATATTCATTCCTAGTAAGACATCCAGAAAGTTGATGGGGGAGGAGTAAGAGATAAAATATTAATACAATGATATTAGACGGTACACAAGAGATAAGACACAATGAAACAGAACAAATCAACCCAAACTAAGAGTGAGTAATCGTATCAAAACACAAGGGGATTAACATGGTTTTTCTCTGAACTACACAGAGGGTTTTTTCCTCTTATATTATGATATTATGTTCATCCAACTATGAGAATATAGACACAGAAAGTAGGTGGCATTACCCACATATTTTTGCAACCGATGGAAGGAGAGTAACCAAATCAAAATGTAAGGATAAAACGAACACACACACACACACATATATATATATTATTAGTAAAAATAAATAAAAATAATTGATAAAATAAATCTCCATCTCAGAAATAATTCTAGGAGGAAGAGTGTTCAATAGTTCTAAAAGTCCATCACCAATTACCAAAATCTCATTTGTCCTCCCGTAAGTTATTGTCCAATTCAAGACACCCCTTGTCACTAAGCCTCACAGTCAAGGGGACTCAGTATATAAATAGAATAACCATACCTCTATAGGTTAAGAGGGTTCAACAAAAATACTAGATGGAGTATCCATGATTTTACCAACAGGGAATTCCACTATAGTCATAAATTTCCCATGCCCAACCCAAATAGAGGGTACCAATCAATAGACAATAAGGGACCCATGCCTTGTGCCAATAGAAGGATTCCACCATAAATGTCAGTGAGGACCCATATCAATCCCAACTAGAGGGTACCACTCAAGAGTCTGTAGAGGACTCATGCCCAGGAGAACTAGAGGGTTGCACTCAAGATGTTGATAACGGACACACGCCCACACTTGCTGAAGTGTTCCACTCTAGATTTTTGTGAGGACCCATGACTCACTTAGATAGAGGGTTCTCTTATATATGTCTGTAGAGTAACCATTGCTAGAAAAATAGGATGATTACAATATATAATTCAATAGAGGACCCATTACCGACCTAGTTGGAGTGTTCCACTTAGGATTCCTCTGGTGTTCTTTTGTGTTCACTTCTATCAACATGTGTCGCATAACCATGAATAATTCTCGATGCATTTTACATCATATCCCAAAATCCACAACCAAGGGCACCAAATAATTTTACATGGATATATCTCATTATAGGATAATCATGGGATACAATCCATGTTCAATAAAAGTTTACATGGAAGGATTATGATTCCAAGAAAACAGTCGAGATGTATACAGAGTTTGAGGAGGACCCACATGGTTTGTGGTCTCACTCATTAAAATGTGTGTTTCACAAGAGGCGAACTGATAACTGACCATATAATATTATATGGAATTTTAGGAGATATTCATGATGTGATTATGAAACGTGGGATCCCACATATATTCATGGACATGTACATATATCCTAGCCGTTTATATTTACTTTACCCCATTTCTATGTAATTTAATACAAAATATGTCTCGTAACACGAGGTTCTAGTTGTCTCATCTGGCCCTACTCGTGTACTCTTGAACAAGGAGTGATACTAGATGTATTCTATCACATGGCTCATCCAGAAATAGAATGTGGCACTCGATGTGTACGAGGGGATAACTTATAATATTCCTACACCCTAGCGGTCATAGCCAACGAGCTACACACCAAGTGTTCATCATGGTACATAGTGTGTGGCTGATATTTTAACAAATATCTTGATCCATGATCCATATGAATGATCATATCATTCCCTTTGATTATAACATCAATTAGGGAATTGATTTTTGGAATGAATTTTGACCAAATAATTTCAACCCTCTAGTTATCGAACTCAATAATAAGATCGATTTCATGAAAACCCGTATACACCACACATAAAGATTCCTTCCACCATTGATGATTCCACAACCGATCATATCAAAACATAAAAACAGAAAAGCCTAGATTTTCCCTTATTTTATATATCTATGCCACGTTCATTGTTTTTTCATAGATACATGGGTCTTGTCAGGCTCAGTACCTCCCAACAACATCGAACCAAGACCACAAGGTCCTACCAAGGAAGAACATTAATATATTATTGGGGAAAATAATAATTAAAAATGTTTAACCATCATTGGAAAAACATTATTTTCCAAAAATCAATAATAGAGATACATCTGAGTATTAAATATTCGAATAAAAAAATTAATTCGGTACATGGGATCCTACGGAGGATCTTCCATTGGTAAAGATCAATATAGACAATTGACGTACTAAATTTGTATAATCAAAAAGGGAATTTTGAACCAATTAAAGATACCTAATTGGATATTGTATCATATATCAATGAATAACATGGTCATAAATGATCAAATGATGTTTTTGTGTTCTCTGAATCCCGATCTGCTCTATTCCGACATTTTTTCATTCTCTGAGGTCATTCACCAATTGAATGAGGAATAAGAATAAATAAAAAAAATACTATTTTTATGAAGATAACCCTAGTAAATTAATTAAAAAATTATACATATAGATATATTAGTTTTTTTAATTAATTGAATTAGTTAAACTCAATTAAATAATTTATCCACTGAATGTAACACCAATGCATGAGAAATATGAACGCCTTGGGCCAACCTATATTTTGGTCACGCCTAGGGAAAGAAATTCTTGACTCATCCATGGTCTGAGATTTATAAAATGATCTATTTTTATGATTTATCCAAATTTATTTATGAAAATATGTGTTCTTAATATTAAATCTATTTAATGTTTTTATAAAATTAATTTTGAGAACATTGGGATTCGAAATCGTACACTGTATCTGTGCCTAGATCAAGGAATGTATATTTAAATATTTAAATGTATTATAAGGAATCATTAATGTATGTTAATCATTCAATACTTTAATATTATCATCCAAAAAATAAGAACTAAAGAAAATACTTAGGATATTGATCTTGTATCTGTCATTCCCGCTCACAAGAACTCTATGGTATATTATTGTTCTTTCATACAATGAAAACCAAGGGAATGGGTCATCCACATAGCATTATCTCCTATCAATACTCAGTCTCCATTGAGTGATGAATAATTGTGGTTCCATTATTGATGTCCCACTCACCCAATTGATGACATTTGTATGGACATGCATGTGTCTCTTCAAATGCAACTCATGGTAGACTTCTTGCACCTACTCCAATTGTGGTTGTAGGATGGTGATTTAATCAACCTCAACAAACATTTGCATGATATCAAATGGCCTGGTGAACATTAGGATTAGCTTTAATCCTTAGTTGAACCTCTATAATCCCCATCATGTGGATACTCTCATGAAAATATTTTCTCCCTGAGTGACTTCCATGGGCCTATTATAGTTATTTGCATAATATTTTTCTCTTCTATGGGATGTCTTCATCGCCGCAAAAATGACTTGTACCATCTCATACAATGATTGAAACAACACTCATCCCACAACAAGTGTATTATCAATCCCTGTCCAGTACAATGATGGTCATCAAGGTCTCTCGTACAATGAATAAAATGGTTCCATGGGTATAGATGAGTGAAATCTATTGTTATACATAATATCTATCTTGGGAAATTGAACCTAATATCTCAGGAAAATGTTTTAAATGCAATCCATCAACACATCCTCCATCACTAAGATAATACGATCAACATTACCAATTTTCTAGGAGGGAAATACTATAATTATCCTCATGTTGGACCCTAATTCCCCCTATATAGATTTACAAAATCATGAAATAAACCACATGTCCCAACCGAAGAAAATCATTTCGGGAACCCCATGAAGGAGAAAAATCACCCATATGTAAAAATTCCTAAAACACTCCACATAACTATTCTGTTTGATAGGAAGAATGTGTTATAACATTATGAGTCAGTCCATTATAACCCCAATGGTGTCATGGGACATTTCTATGTAAATAATACCTATCACAAAGTCCATGGATATTCCATCCAACTTACACTATGGGATCTCAAGGGTCTATAACAAAACTACTACAACATGGTGCTAAAACATCAATACCTAATATGTGAGGCACAAGGAGACCTAAATTACTATTATATATCTCATATTTGACCACCAAAACATTCATTTATATATTTTTACATCATCCCCACACAGGATGTAAAACCAAAGGAGAAGTGTGAAACTCTAACATAACATCCACCTACATCACGACTGGAACCACCGTCCATCCTAGGAAAAGGATGATGTTGTTATATACATCCTATTATAAATATGGTGAGTCCCACATGGATACATAGTAATATATTACCATACCATAGATGTATACTAGTTGGGACTCTCACACATGCATGAGAAGCAGAAGAGTCAACACCATTGGAAATAGAAATGTTGTACACTCCTACTCCACTGGTGTTTTCTACAAAGAAAGCATCTTCTCAAAAGACTATTTCACAAAGTGATCTATGGACATCCTACTATGGTAATCACATACCACATTTTTTTCATGTTGTATTGATATCTGAAAGTCATAGCCCCTCAGTACCTCCAACAAGCACCAACATCTAATGTTCAAGTCTATCTGTGTGAAGGTTTATCTGAGACTCTGATGGTCCGAGTAAACTAAAATCCACTACCCTCTAGGATAGTGCCTCCATATACAAAGGGAGAATACGAATTCTTCTAGATGTGGGATTTTATTCATGTAGTTATGATAATGGGGTCACAACTGCCTCAACATGTATGCCATAACTACTTTCCACAACATCATCATGTAGCTAAGACTAGATCTTGAGGCATCATAATAAACTATTTACTTCAAACTATCCGCTGGTAGTATCAAAACATGAACACTTTTTATCCTTAGCCTTAATTCATGGAAATACCATTGGTACTTCATGTCCTCGGAAAACAGTTTCCCATTTCACATCAGGGAGGTTAAAGGGATAAAATTCTAGATAAGTATTCCTCAACCCTTCTATATTACACTGCCAAGACAAGAATGGTCATTAGACCATACACATAAATTTTAGGATCCCAAGAAATCATGAAATAATTCATCACTATTTCCCTCACTAAAAAATTATTAGAAATGACATACCCTTAATATTGAACCACATAAATCCAGAACAGTAAAATCAATAGCTTCACATAAATTTTCCCCTCTTTTAGAAAATCTAGAACCACCATCATGTGTTATTTATTATCATTATCTAATAAAAGGTTGATGAGTAACTAGTCAATGAAGATGACCAAAAACTAGTACATGTACTATTGGATGGCCTAGTGCCTCAAACCCATCAACTTGGGGGGAGAATTCATCATTCCAAAGTATATCACTAGGAATTTAATTTGTACATAGTGAAATCATAATTATATATTTGAAACATCATCCTTGTAAACAAAAAAAGGTGGTATCTAGAAATGAGATCATTCTATTCTAACCATATCACAACTACCAACTTGACAAATAGGTCATCAGTCATCTCCATGGGGTACCAATTCATCACCATGGTCAAATATAGGTGATGATGATGCTCACAAATATTCAAAATGACATCCTCATTTTTCAGAAAACAATCTAGAACTACCTAGGTAGACACACTGGGTGTAATGATACCCTTCTTTCAATGGTCTCGTAACTAAAATCATAGATCCTAGAGCTCATTAGGGGACCTCAAATATTCCATAGAGATATAAATTTAGTATCGAGATGTAATTCAATGAAAAAATTTATATTCCACCTCAATGGAATTCCTAGAATGATCTCTAGGAAGACATCCATATAATCATCCACAACTAAAATAATTGAATTATATGAGTAACCTTTCGAACCAAGGGATACACAAGAAAAATTATGGGTGATGGAATAAAACGTCTTTCTCGCAGAAACAACTCGTATTTCCATGGGATCTCCCTCACCCATAAAGGTGAATCTAATTCCATCATTTCATATGAATATGAATCATCTATGGTGGCATTCAATATTTTAACGGACCATGGACAAAAATTTCATTCCTATGATTACATTGTAGAGTTCCACTGTGTTGACAAAAAAAACCCATGTGAACCTCTCCCCACTAATCAATGGCTCACTTTGTCTATAGATAAATGTTAAAAAGAAGTGTTCCCTGTGTGAACCATAAGATGAAGTTGATGTGATAGATACTTAACATGGAGTTCTAGATATCACACCATGAGTATAGAGACTATGTAAAGACTTTAACTTGTGTCTACTAGTACTAAATAAATAGTATAATAACCACAAATCATACCTTTAATCATCTCATCTATTGCGGGGTCATAAGCATATGGAGCATGTAGATGTCCATGGACCAAACCAGAGAACCCTTAATCCAAATATTGGATTCCTAAGGGTTTTGGTGGAATTATATCATATTGTTTTTTAAAAACCATAGCTCCTCCTATCCCTCTAATCGATTTGACACTCTAGGGACCACCCTGTCCTCGCCCGAGAGATCCCTGATCCCAATGCACTTCTACCGTGGCAGTATATCAGCTACCATCCTATGCCCATGAGCAGGTATAGTTGGTATGTCATGTGTTATGAGACCTATCCCATCATAATAAAAACATTTAACCTCTCTGGGATTCCTTGATTCTCTACGTAGTCCTTATACTACACAATCACATGCCATGGTCTACTTGTGAGTGGGTATAATGTGTCGAGATGTCACCTACTCATGCCAGATTGATACTACATGTGACTTATTCATGTAATTTTTACTTATATCACCATAATTATGGTTTTCCTCAGAAAAAAATATATATATCACTACTTCCCCCAACCACACCTTGACTTATGTGTGAATAAAAAAGTCCACCACGCAGACATTGATCTCCCTGTAGTGCCCCATGTCAACCGTCATTCTATGGATGTAGCTATATCAGATTAAGTAATGTGATTACTTGGTATTTTATTGGAACCTCTTTGAATACCAATATACCTTAATTTCTACCTTAAGTAACACAAAAATCACATCAATCTAGACTGGTCAAATAGATGAGGGGTAGTACTCTTGATGAAACAACTACAGGATGTCGAGCCACGAGGGTGTTGACTCATCATAAATATTAGTGAAAAGATTCTACTAGTGACAAAATTACACCAAGAAAATATCATATTATAGTGAAAAAAATGATTCATATTGATCAAAATGACCTTTCTTTCATGAAAAATCGAATCATGACAATCCATTATTGAATGAGCATCAAGCTTTCTTGTGAATCTAAGCAGCCTATGGCTCTAGAAATCATTGAGTACATTAATCCAATATGATTCTTCAACCTACTCTATTGGTATGATATACTACACAATGGTAGATTGGGTTTCTACATTCCTCCAAGAGGAAGAAGATCATGAGATATACCTTATACAAAGGCCTCATAATTCATCACATTATCGTCATGATCTGGAACGTGTATCTTGGCTTTCTATTGTTATAGAGGCATCATGATATTTTAATCAAGAATCTCCATAGTTATATGAGAATATCTATATAATAATAGTGGGTAGATGACTCGAGAAGGATATTTGAAGACTAAATATTATATTATTCATGTACCATTGATCACTATTACTAATTTTTTGGTATACTGAGAAAATATAAAGATAGTCAAGGTCCCAGTGAATGGATACACTGCCTACCAGGCACCATAACTGGATACCCTATCCCGAAATCCTCACTCGAGACACTATTAAACTATTTCTATAATCCCAACCAAATCTCATAAGGGGACTACTCCAAAAAATGTCCCAAGTAATGAGCTACTATGATACCATTCTATTGTGACCCAATCTTTGTTAGAGTTTGTTCTGAAACTACCCAAAACTCACATCCATAGGTTACATGGTGGTGAAAAAAGCATAAATTTGTATCTTAAATTATAGGACTTGTCATGATGTACATTTATGAACACACACAACCATCATAATGCAATATTATGGAATAATAAATATAAAAATATCACCCAACTTGGAAGTAATCCATGTATGAAAAACATCTATGGTGTACAAGAGCACAACAGTGAAAACAGAAAAGTTAATGGAAGAAATACATTCCCAATAAGAAATTTTTCCCCACCTAGAATAGTTGGAAATGTAAAATACTAAGAGATACCATCTCATAATTACCAAGTTGCGATAACTATATGCGGTTCGAAGTACTAGGAATCGCTAAGCTCCTCTAAAGTCACTTACAACCTATCTATCATTCTCACAAGACATGACATGTGGGGGAATTCCAATTTAGGTGTGAGTATATATATAAATTGTAGGATTCCCTAAATAATTAAGGGTGGGAACAAAGAGATACAATAAGAATATAAATACAGTAGATTGTACACCTAATGGAATGTATAATGAATGATAATAGATCAACACAATCCTAGTTAGTGTAAACTTATCCAAACACCAGGGGCTCACCATAGTAAATAGATAAATTACAAATCAAGTATTTCGCACATATATAATGAGTGTATAATAAACCCACAACAAAAATCTAAACATGGATAACATGTGTCATGGTAATACTGATCCTTATAATTTCATTCCATAATAGTGCATAGCTCTAGAAATATATATTAAATAAATCTATGTCATATAAAAAATTAAGGGTCTATACATTTAGAGTATTAAAAACATATATTTTTGGAAAATTTATGTCTCTTTTAATTTTAATAACTCTTTATAATATAAAACATTCAAAAAAATTAAAGAGAATCATAGTAGATATAAAAAAATGGAGAGGATTGACTTAGAAATAAATTCACATTTATTAAGATATTATAATTTTTTTTAATCCAATGTATATGGATATTAAAAAGACAATTTCGTAGTATAATTTAATTTAACTTGCTAAATGGAATCTTTTAATTAAACTTATAGATGGGTATGAATCGAATTTTACATTCTAGAAGGTCAATTATATCTTGTAAATATATTATCTCAATCAAACTCATCGACAGTAGTTGTTTCTTCTAAAAACAAGAATCTATGCTCTATCTTCAAAACATAGAATACCTTTATCATGGAGGATTGGTAACACAATGGTTAAAATGAGAAAAATTTCAAATATATTTTTGAACTAATAATTCATAATGAAACAGTTATCATAAAAATATATATATAATTATAAGAACTCAGAAAAAAATATTAGGTGGAATATTTTAATAAATTATTAGATTTTTAGATTATATCATCCTTATTCCATTAATCAATGTTGTGTTCCTTCTTATAGGAAATTTTTACAATGGTTATATTACCCATTATTCTATATCCATTGTAAATACATTAAAATATTTTTCATGAACATTTCATGAACTCGTCAACACTTCACATCTTATTATAAAGGTAGTTTCACACTACTAGCTTTCTAATTGGAAATCAGTCCCCCATAATTCCATGTTATGGACCTATGAAAATATTTTTACGAAATTTTATATCGTGTACACAAAAAATATAAATAAAAGAAATAAAATTCAAAATGGGTATATCATTGGTATTTTATGATTTTTAAAACTAAGAAAAATGCTATTATATGAATCAACAATAAATAGAGATAATAAAACCATATATATTTGGTAATATCATTGTTATGTAGTATGTGCTCAAAAACAATCATTTTCTATGTGCTTATACAAAACATGTTACTATTCAAACTACTATTTCATATCCATCTCTGAATTTTTAAAATTTAATTTTTATCCCTCAATATCAAATAGAGATTTTGACCCTATTATTGAAATATTTTCTTTTTCTTGATTATTATTTTTTTATATTGAACATTTTTATAATATTTTTATTAACAAGAAGGACAATTTTCTAATATAAAATTTATGTTTTTATTAAAGTATTTTTGTTTAATGACATATCTTGAAAAAATATTTTCATATAAACACATGATATTTGTGACATAATTGATATATTTCATCTTTTAACTCACATGTTATCTACTTTTCAGTAAATTTAGAAATGTTTTAATGGATAATCATTCTATTTGTAATAAATGGCCTAAATGAAAATTGAAGAGTTTGTAAAACATTATGAGAATCAATATTAATCCTTCTTTTGTTTATATAATTACAATTATGTGAATAATAAAGTTCTAGTTTAGACATTATTACACACTACATGTTAGGTATTGCTGAATGATTGGTAATTATAACCTTAAGATTACATTCTTGAAACATATCTTATCCTATTTCAAATCATAATACTATATTCAATTTTATATTCCTCATATTTATTAATATAATATCATGAAGTACATAAATTGACCAATAGATTCTACATGATATAGTTCACACATATCATTTTGAACTACTCATGTATGAATTGTGTCTTTATAAACACTAATATCAATGTCTTTATTGAGAAAATTAACTCTTATAAGAAATAAAGTCAAATACCTGAGAGGATTAACTCAAAATGAGTCTAAATACACTTTACTTTTATTTCCATGATTTTTTATATTGGATCTATATTATAAAAAAATACATTACAGAAATATGTATTATTAAGTATTAAATATTATTATCATAAAGAATTGTCGATATAGGACATATATGATTCATGTATACTTAAACTACTAATTAAATATGGTACACTATAAAAAATTTAATTTGAACTAGAAATAATATCATATAATGTCTAAAAATTGTATGATATAATGTTTTTGGGATCTCTCATTAAATAATAAATTTTTTGAAATAAAATAATATATACACCAATAATGATAGGTTGAGATATTTATTAGATGACAATAGACTCACTATCCATCAATAACAAGGAGACCCACATAATTCATGTAATTTTTCTGATAATTTATAGTTCCTATATTTGGATAAATATATACAAGTTACACATTTTTTATAATACCCATGGAGTATAAATTAAATTTTAAATTCAATAAATAATATTCCTGAAATAAATTATTATACATTATTTTTATTTCTAAATTCAATAAAATTTTCAATATAAAGACCTACCATGATACATCTAATTTAATTATTGTTATATTAAATTATCTCTCTCGTTTTATGTTTGGTTAAATAGTAAGCTGTGAAATTTACTTTTATTTTGATTATTTATTTTTTCTATTTTTATTGTTATCTTCTTATTCACCATAAGAACTACTGATTTATAGTTCATTATGTTCCTATCATCTTGGGAAACCTTATCAAAAGGATATTGAAGGGGTTTATCCATACTCTTCAATTTAAAATTCATAAAAAATGGTGTAATTGAGTGATAAGGATGAGATAATGATTTTTATTGGATAAACATGATTCATCATCAATCCCAATTATGGTTATTGATCAATGTAATATATAATATTGTGTATATAGTTACAACTCTAAAATACATATTTTAAATTTTACATGTTCAATGTCATACTAATGTTATTCATTTCATGCATTAATTTTTCCTCACATAATTCTTAAAGAAGAGACAACATGTTAAAACAATCCATGTAAAAAATTTCTTCTCTCAAATCACTGGACATTGATGACAATATTATAATGTAAATATTTAAGAAATTAAACCTAACTCTCATATAAAATTTTTTTCACCATAACATGCTTACTGTGTTGGAAAATAAGATTGTTGGGTCTCCAAAAACACGTAATTTCATTTCACATAATATAACTTTGTAAAAAATAATTTAACGCACATAAAAATTAGTGTCTTTTAAGATATAGACATTACCAAATATTTATTTTAGTGTTTATATGGTATTTTTTCAATTTTTATAAAAATTAATCTTATCATATAAGTATATTTATTATGATTAAAATTATTGAGACATTATCAATTTCTGAATCTTAAATGTATCACACAATGTTATTCAGAACATAGTATCACAAAATTACTTGATTCATAACAACATATCTCTTGATTTTTATTATGAAGAAGGATGCTTAAAAATCACTTCATGTATTGAGATACAGAATTTTTACTACCCTAAGAGTCTAAGGTATAATTTTTTATATCCAACCACACTAACTTGCAACTCCTTGATCTATTGAGTGAAATCACTTCTCTAATGAATCATGAACTTGTATATTATCAATAATTTTCGATAAGTTTTCTCAAATAATTCTACAGATATGTCTTTTATTTCAATTTTTGTCATGATGACCCACTAATATTTTTTAACTCCTCAATATAATGAGGCACCCTCAAATATGGGTAATGATCATCCCAAAACTATTGTTTTAATTTATTTAAATTGGAATAAGGAATTTCCAACATAATATTTACATTGACTGATTTTTTAATGTTTTTCTCCCTTTAAAAAAATATATTCTTTTATATATTTTTCTTGTTACTATGTGATATATCTAATAACATAACATTGAATAAAAAGAATCAATTCATTCTGAATTGATTCACTTTTATCATTTATATATGTTCAATAATCTAGTGTGATCACATAACATCCAAAGATTCCCATAATAACATAATTAACAATGAAAGGAACAATTAAATAAACAATGACATGATAATGAGTTGTATTCTATTAGTTAATCCATTCAGAAAATGATATATCAATCGAAAATCATGGAGAATTACCTGAGTCATAACCTGAATTGAAATATGGAATTGATGAAAATACCTTGTTTTTTTCTTATTTGGTAATTTTTTGGATCTCAACAAGATCCTCGTTGTTTGCAACACCTATGATATTTATAATTTATCATCACACACATGTGATGAGAAATTTGTTTTTGAGAATTTCATTTTATTTCCAAAATGTATACACACATACCCTTGTACATATTAAAGACAAAGGGTTAATACAGACATCATCTAAAAATAATATTAAATAAAGAATATTTTAATTTAAAACAAAAATACAAAAAATTAAGTTAAATAAAAAATGATGCAAACATACATAGGTTGGACACAACTCAGGATCTATCATCATGGAATAAAATTGAATAATAAAAACTAAATAAGATAAAATCCATCATTATAGTACATTAAATGTATTAATGCATCATTAAAAAATTTTAATTTAAAATATATATGTCCTAAAATACCTAGAATATTATTTTAATATTTTATATATTTGTTTTATTATATAATATATTTTATATATTTTATAGATTGTTTTATGAAATGGACCCTCATAATGTTATACCATTCTTGGGATGGGCTAGCAGGGGAGTATTGGCCAGGTGTAGCCCAACTAAGGTCATTATGTGTTAGTTCAACCAAACTCATGGGAAGGTGGGTTGGTACCTCACATGGTTCCCCATTGATTATCATGAAATGGGAGGAAAGGAGATCCCCAAATAAACACTATCATTAAGAAAAGAAAAAACCAAATTTTTTAAATATTTTAATGCAACCACATGCATGATTCTTATCGAGTTGGATGTTTTCATTATTACCAATAGAGAGTGATGTAACTAGTGGGTAATAGTCTCCATTAACCCATAATATGTTCATGTGTGTGTGTTTTTTTAATTCAACATGTGTATTCAAAGTTCCCCTGGGAATGGCCCCTCATTGACTTTTTATATTTATTCTTCATGTGTGGTGTGGCTGACAATCGTCCCCCACTCGCAATTTTCACTAGAACTGTCACATTTCACGAATGGTAAATATAATATCTATATTAACTATATATATTAATTATAATTTTTTTTTTCAAATAATAAATTAAATATTGGAATATTCATACCTTGTTTCATCAAATTCTGATAAATTTTTCATTAGTGGTGTTGTGACCATATTAGATCCCACTATATAAATAAGAGAAAATTAAATTGAATTTTTGGGTTAAAAAATTTCACATATTCATTGATACTATTGAAAGAACTTGGTATTCCATAGAATCATAAAAATAGTTAAATTTTAAAAAAATTACACCAAATCTGTCTTATTAGAAATTATTTGGTAACGAAATACACAATACATTCCATGATCATCTCAAAATTAATTTAATAATATATAAAAAATTAAAATAAATCATATATGGTACCTTGTGTGATGATGTGATCTTAATACTCTCTTCCCATCACCAAATTTTCAAACCTTCATGGATCCAAGGGAGGATACTTTTAGATTTTTAAAAAATTCACCCAAATCTCCATGTTTTCTGATCATCAGATATTATTTTCTTTCATAAAGGAATTGAGATATTTATGTTGATCCTTCAATTATGAGAAGAATATTGAATCTATTCTAGGATGAGGGAATGAACAAAACATTTACATATCCCTATTTCTATATAAAAAACAAGGTAGAGATCCTATTAAGAGAAATGTTCTGAGTATGTGGATTATGTCACCATTTTGGGTCCTAAAATTTATTTTATAACTATATTTAACTTTTTAAAAATTTCATTTTATCCCATAAAAATAGTTGACAGAAAAACAATAGAATTATATAGAAACACATATTGACCCACTAGAATATAAGTATAAGATATAGCTTTGAAAACTTTATATGAGCATGATCTATGTAATATAATGTTTTTTCCTCGTTATATCCGATAACGCATGATTCATTCTTTTATTCATTATCCTATAATAATTTTGTTATCTTTTTTAGCTGTATTAAATAGAATTTACTTCATCTAATAATTCCATGAATTAATTCAAGGAACTAACATCATAGTTATGTGGCCAAATATATCATTGTCATTTCAAAAGTGAAATATCACATATTGACCAAACTATAAAATTCACCTCACCACTAACACAACCAACACAAACTACCTGACCACATAAAAAAATTCATGTTATTATTCCATACATTGAATTGAACAATTAAATTATATAGATTGATAATTATATCAAGTTAATATATCACTACCCCTGATAATATATTAAAATGTACAATTATAATAGAAACATATTGATAACTAATTATAAATCCAATGATCATTATACCCTCTATTCGAGATAATCATGTGTGAACCTCAAGAAAAATGTATCACTGCTTATGATCACCATACACCATATAGTCATATATCTTTTGTGTCCTAGAGGTATAATGTATTTTTACAATGGGTAATATGTTTATGATTACTTTCATAATATATATATATATGTCATCATTACGGATAAGAACATCTATAACCTTTGGATATTGAAAATAATAGAACGAAATCACAATGTAAATAATGTATGAAAAGTAATTACAATTTTATGGTAAGAATATATCATGTATAACTTTTTTTACATTATACAGTAATTATAATGTATTTATTATGTTGGGTATATGGAAGTCAGTTTTTCTACTAATTATATAATCCAAACATAAATAAAAGAGAGTTCTTGAATCCCTTACCGCAATTTAATATTTATGACCGCTGTGCAAGCTCATGGTGAGAGAAATATATGATCATCATGTCCAAATCATGTTATAAAATCCTAAAAAATAAAATTCATACTAATACCCCATTTAATACATAACAGAACACCACCATAAATGAATCTCACCCACTTACCAAACTCTCTGAGATGATAAAATAGGGTGGGAACCTTGAAAATAGAATTGGAACATACCTAGAATCACAATTAGTTGATATCTTGAGGTCGATATTTATAGTAATGAAAAATAATATAGGGGTTTACTTTGATACACTAGGTTTTGAAGAGATTGAAAAAATGTATATGATTTTGGATGGGCATTGAAATTTAAACCTCAGATATAAAATTTTATTACCACACTCTCATGGGTATGGGTTTCACTATAATATTGTTCAAATGAATGAATATTATAAAATCACACCCCATTTTCCATTATATACCATATATATCTAACTCAAAAACATTAATCTAAAATAATTAATAAATTTCAATGTGGTAAGGATTTTCTCCACATCGTAACATCCTAATTCAAAAAAATGCAAGGAAGTCCCTAATTCAAACCATGGAATAACCAAAGCACCTTGGTGAAAGGACATTGAAATGTGTATAACCATATATTTTGTCTAGAACCATCTTAGTGGAGCTCATCCTGGGATCCCAAATCCCAAAACCAATAAGTTATGGGTTGTTGAGTAGCACTGAGTAGGCATATCACCAACATGGGAGGTATTTCCTAATAACCTTGACACATACACAAACATCTTCATAACTAGAAATGCATAAATGCAGAAACCAATAAGTAAAAAAAATGATTGCATTTAATAAACCCAACACAAAGTGTACCGCTGAAATTAATGTGAATAAAAGTAATTGGGATAAAATACATTCTTAATAAAAGAAATAGGTTGTAAACTACAAATTCAATCCTGTAACAAGAAACATACTAGGACTTCTGATCCTGTCAAAGGAACACCTCATCCTATAAGGTAGCTCACAAAGATCAATTTGGTCTGGGTCCACCATGGAATCTATCAAAAGTACACTAGTGTGTATAATACATGACATATCCTGGTAACGCTTGTGTTGGTTTGACTATAAAAATAATCAGTAGGTGACCCCAAAAACAAAAAATCTGTAATAAATGTAATGTTATATTCACCCCTACCTAGTATATTCCAACAAAAATTATAATAAATGAAACTTTTAGATATACTCAAAACCCAAACCTATAGTCTTGGGGTAAGTCTCAATGACCAACATATCCACGCTATTGATTCAGTTCGAGGATTCCCCGAAGCACTCTCCTAGAAGAAATCACACAACAAGTCGAATACCCCTGACGAAGTTTGTCTAAAAAGTACAATCTGTTAGGGATAGCCCCGAGAGTTATAGATTAAAATATATAACATAAGAGAGAATACATAAACTCATTCTGGGAGAACAAACCTATGGGTGGGGAATGATCATGATAAATATATGGGGATCACTATTTTGGCCATAGGGTATACCACGACTCATCCATATTGACCTTATAAGTAGAGGATCAACATCTAGTATGACTAGTGAAGTCGATAACCCAATGCTTCTTAGGGTAAAAGAAAAGAGAGAGGATCTCAATCTGTGAAGCTCAGAGGGTCTCTTACACTATCCAGAATGTGCTTCTAACGGGGTCGGGCACCTTTGGATAAAATCGATACCACTGAACATTAGGGGAATGAGAAAATGGAAACTATCCTAAACAAAAATTTCCATGGTTTGGATGAAAAGGAGATAAATACATGTAGAAGGGAGAACATTACATGTAGAAGGGTTACGTGATGTGTTCCTTGACTCTGGGTACTTCTTATGTGGAACAAACCGAGTCAAATGAACATGTCAACTTGAAAACACATACACAGAGTGCAGTAAGGTTCAAACGCCATATATTATTATATGGGGTTTGCTCTGGGTATGTTTCAAACATGCCCATACATGTCTTGAACAAGTGTCTACCAACCCGTGTATCAATAAATGAGGTATCCCTCGTGATAGGATCGGTATGGTCGTGCGGTAGAGTACATGTTGTGTACTCCACCCCATGTCCATGTTTCATCATAGATACACATTGATTCCCATGTATGGAAATATACGCTATGTGATAGGGTTCACATGTTGTGTCATTTGTTTTGGTAACTTGGTACTATAGTTTCCACTGAGTCAACCCCACATTTCATGTTCTTCAGAGAACGCATCGTGTTTTGCGCAATTTTCTAGAATCACATTTATTCAATGGATCAACTCAGTTGGTACACTAATTTAGAATTATACATTTGATTTCCTTTAAATATAATATCCACAGTCATAACATCATATGTATGATGATTAGTTTTCTTTTGGTAATTTTATCGGCTCTAGAAACTCATTCCTATCATCCACACAAAGAACAATCGAAAAAAGATTTCTTCCAAACCATGTAGATTTCTATTCCAAAATTTTCCTCTCACCTATGCTGGGTTTTAATTATGTTAGATCTTTGATATGGGATAATTTCATTGCATGGAAGATGTGCAATGATATGTTGATCATAATCCTATGAAGCACACGAAGAAAATAAAAGGTTAATTTTGGAGGAAAATACCATATATCAAATAGAGGAACGATCCTCCACCATTGTAAATTATATCCTTAACCCGCTCATGTTAGATGGATCATGAAAATTTAATCAAAAAAACAATCAAATACTCAAAAGTCAAAACCTGTAATAGAATTCCTCACACATGAACTACTGATATGTGTGTCAACCTTTTCATGGGATGATACGTGTTTGTTGTTAAATCATAGAATGTGGAAATAAAGGAAACTAAAATAAATAAACCCTACCCCGATCATTGAAATGTGTGGATTTTTTTTCATTATTGAGGACATATGACCATGTTGCGCAATGATCCACACATTGTCATCCTTCATCGTTCATCAAGAGTTCTCCAATAGTGGATCCTCTCCAATGCTCTAGAGAATCCAAGGGATGTTTCATAGTTTAGGATTATAAGCCTGGGCGCCTAGATATATAAAACCATAAAACACATCACTACACTATTAAAATGTTTAAAATAAAATAAATTATTGTTTATTTTATTTCATTCAAAATGGCCCTAAATTATCTTTTACATATAAATAATGTCGGTTGATGTTAAGCCCCGTATAAGGTAATTTCACTGCTCTAATCTCAATGGTACCCTCATATTTCTGATTGGGGAAACCTTTTAGAAGTTATTATACATTTTCATGAAAATTTCTTGCAGACATTATTTTAGAGATTAATTTATTAGACACATTTATTCTGGGAACCCCGAGTCATGGAATCACATGGTGTCGCAAATCGTAGTCCCAAAATAATTCAATATAATATTCAAAAATAAAACATAGAAAATATAAGTCATTACATTATCCCGACATTATAGATTTATGTCCACGAAAATACATATCAAAATTCTAGGGAAATAATTGTGGATAATGCTCTCAAATATGAGACTCTTGTTCTTACGTTCTCTCCTGACGATTATCATGCTAACATCGGACACAAAACAAGGGAATCTCTCACCCATGAAGGATCTTATCTTTCAGATATTTTATAACCACTAGGTACTTTGGTTAGATATATCCATTATCGATGTCCAGTTTTCCCTAGTCGATGAAATTTGATGGATCGTGAACATATATCCTCAGCCGCAACACATAGAATACATCATTTACCCAATGAAACTGTGGTGGTAAAGCTAAGTGGTTGGCCACCCCTCTAACACTACACAATATCTAGAAAGGAATGATGAACCTTGGAGGAAACATGTATACCCAAACATATCTCCACTACCCTCATCTATGTAAGACCAAAAGGAATTCATTTTCACCTTCATTGAACTCCAAATGTCGCCATCGTTAATTTGCAAAATATTTTTTATGGCTTTGTGTTTTCTACATCGACACCTGAACGATATTTACCATCCCAGGAGTAGCCCACACCAATTCTACACCCATGAGTTGTGACTCTCTAGGGTCAGTCCACCAGAGTGGTGACCATCAGGGTTTCCTATATAAAGCCTCTAAAGGTGCCATGATAATTGTATAGGGTTCATTGATGTTGTATGAAATCTCCACTGGTGGTAGGTAGTTCTCCCAACTGTTTCCAAAGTATAGGATGCAAACCAACAACATATCTAATAGGACCTGAATGGTCCTACCTAAGTGGCCATCTATCTAGGGATGAAACATTGTGCATGAGTGTAACTAAGTCTCAAATGCCCTCTAAAATCCCTTGTACAACAAGGATGTGAAACGTGATTCACTATATAAAACTACCATCGATGGGACTCCATGAAGCTGAAATATATCTTAAAAATTAGAGGTGTCCCAAGATCTCTATTGATCTCTATTCCCTAATAGCTATGAAGTGGGTATACATGGATAGCTTTTCAAATATCAACCCGATGGAATTGTGTCCCTTGGACATTCAAGGTAAATACTTCACAAATACTATAGATATTATGTCTGAATTCTACTATGTAACCTTTATAGGGTGAGATAATCCCACTAGAACCTAGTGCATAGCCATCATCTGATAGAACATAAGGTATCAAGAAATGAACTTCACCACTTCCTTCTTCATTCCTGTCCCCAAGAACTAATTTCAAAGGTCCTGGTACATTTTGTTCCATCTTGGATGCACCGCCAAGTTGGATGTATGAATTTCTCTAATAAAATCATCCCTCAAGGACAATGGTACTACTATGCATCCATTGAAAAGGATAATGTTCTTTCCACCTTTCAAATATCCCGCAAGAGCTTGTCCAGTGGATAACTAAGCATGTAGGGATTCCGATACGACATCCCCTAACCGTGCATATTTGACTCACTGTATGAGTGGATCGGTGACAACCATTGAATGAATTAATGTTGTATCATCTCCATCCATTAATTATATATAGAGAGTGGAAAACTGCTTTGACGCCTCAATCAACAACTGCGTACTCGATCCACGACTAAGAGTATCAATCCCAACAGTATTTATCCTATGATTATACAGAATCTTGATTTCATAATCATTTAGTGACTCCAGTAATATCCTCGTCCTAAAATTCAGATCCTTCTATTAGATGATGCACTTGATTTCCCTAGGGTCAAAATAGACAATAAACCTTTCACCATTCAGGTACTGTCTCCAAATCATTAATGTAGATAGTACTACAATCATCTCAATATCACTTGTTATGTAGTTCTGATCATGCGGCCTCAGCTGGAAAGAACCATAAGAAATCACCATATATATATATATGAACATTTCCATTCCCAATCACCGATGAATCATAGAAATCTATGTACATTACACCCTCCTCTAGAAACCTCAATATCAGGGAACTCATCAAACTCAACCTCAACTGCTGGAATGCCCACTGTCACTTCTCTATCAATAGAAAAGGCATCCCATTTCGAGTAAAGATTTAATAATTGTAGATATCTGATAGAAATCAGGAATTGATCT
This sequence comes from Viscum album, assembly GCA_963277665.1. Classification (NCBI taxonomy): domain Eukaryota; kingdom Viridiplantae; phylum Streptophyta; class Magnoliopsida; order Santalales; family Viscaceae; genus Viscum; species Viscum album. The sequence goes on along the minus strand of OY728137.1, from coordinate 1,698,032,894 downwards.
CTAAAAAAACCATAATAGCCCATGGAAGTTCAACACCTCTATATTGTTCCTAGGTGGCTCCCATGCTTACACCACCTCAGCCTTGTCTGGGTCCAATACAACTCCATTTGCTAATAAAAGATGTCCCATTTAGTAGAGCTCTTGAATCCAAAACATTAAATTTGAGTGATTCTGATAAAGTCGGTATTACCAGAGTTCGCCCAAAACCATCCGTAATTGTCTCACATGCTCCTCCTCTGACACCGAGAACACATGGTTGTCACCGATTTTTACTACTATGAATACGTCTATGTATGACTATAACATCCCATTTATTAGTACCATGAACACTACAGGGGATTTCATTATTGTGATGGGCATCACCAGGTACTCACAATAAATTTAGCGGCATATAAAATATGTATTCATGATATACTTTTCTTGTACTCGTAACTGGTTGTAACCCAATCAATGATCAATCATAAAGAACCACGATAACCCTCTTAGATGATCAAATATGGTGTCAATAATCATTAGTGGATATTTTTTCTTCACCGTTACCTTGTACACAAACTTGTAATCCACAAACACTCTCAAACTCTAGTATTCCTTCTTAATAATCAAAATTGAGGGCACACAGGGTGAAACACTCAGTCTTACAAATTCTTTTTGAAAATCATCCAACTGCACCCCCATCCACGGAAGCTCTAAAAGAACCATCTGATACACCAATGAAGATATCAGTTTTTTCCCAAGATGGATGTCATTGTAGATGTTGATATACCAATATAGAGTTAGTCCTAGAACATCTTTTGGAAATACATTCTCATACTCATTAACAAATGCTGGGAACTGAAACCTCATTAAATATTCTTCTCCAAGTGTAGTTCTAAACAACACAGGAGTTGTCAACTTCACCCTCATATGCATGTCCCCCTCATTTGCTAAATTTGAGGGTTTTTCTCCAACCAAGAGAAATCTATTTCCATCACAATAGAAAAACCACACCCTTTTCCTAATGTAGTCAATCTATACATGGACTGATGATAACCAATATATACTGAGAGTGATGTAAGGCCTCGAAACTGGCCCCAAAAAGTCCCAACCAAACCTATCACCTCCAAGGGTAAGATCACACTATAATGACTCACAATTTTACTTTTGAAAGTTACACTTCATCTAGTTAAATGTTTTATTATTTAAAATGGTTATAAAACATATGAATGAAATTTGTCTTATGACTTTGGATTTTAAAATAATTTTTCGAATTGATATATTTTCTAATATAGATGTTTAATAGTGATAACAAGAGTAGTATAAATATAGTGCTTTGGTAAATTAAATTTACCCAGAAAAAGGATGTGATGGCCTCATCTAGTACACTAGAAATTTACGAAGCCCATTTTTCAGGGCACATAATGGGGATGGCATCATGTGGATTCACTATTGACCAAGACCAATCAAAGCATCAACACCTTAAGCTCTAACAGATCCTCCTATGAGAGATGTTGAAGTTGTTAGAGATTACCTATCATGACCTGACCCGTACCAGGGCTCGAGCCACAACTATCCCAAAACCGCATCCATATGCCATGGGCTGGAAACTAGCGCCGAAGGCACAACAACAAGGGGAGGCCTTTGTCTAAGAAACTGTAGACACACATGCAGCTAACTCAATGAAAATGTGCAGAGAAAAGAAATAAAGATACAACAATGATACAAAAGGGACTCCAAACATACATGAATCGACCTCTAACTAGTAAAAGAAAAGTTTTGAAAGGTAGAATGGAATGTAAAATGAACAGAAATAGGGGAAAAACACGTGCCCAACTAGAAAGGTGCCACAACCTGGCAACAGGTAAACGAATGTAAACAGTTGGTGAGTCTCACACCCAGAAATCCTCTTACGACCACTGAATTCAAGCCAAGCTCCTGTGTCTTCTACACTACTACATATTCTCGACCGACCTTTATGTCATCTTCAAGGTCACACCATGTGCGGGCAAAGCCCAAGTAGGGGTGAGTATAAAGATACCCAGTTGGATGCACTGATAACTCGAGGGAGAAAAAAAGGAGATACTAAACGGTGAGCAGTAGACAGAACAAGAACTGTGTAAGAGTAAAATATAGAGTGCATCACAACCCATCAAAAGAAAGGAAGTAAACTCATCTAATCCAAGAGGATATTGATACGGAAATCACGTGGCATACCCCACGCGACTTCGCCCCTCCTAGAAAGAGAGAAACTGAAACTGAGGAGTGGGAACATGAGTAAGATGTATATATATGGTCAGAAAGAAACACGAACAAGTGTGTAAGGGGATATATGTCACCATGATTCGCCTAAGAAAAGTCTCCAACAGTTCTAAGGGTAGCCATCAATGATGCCCAACAATCCTGCATTCCAAACGACCACATCACTAAACCGTAAAACCAAGGGTCTCACCCTAGTAATCATGGTGAAAACTCACTGACAATCCTCATAGAAATGGAATAGTCTAATAGAAGTCATCAGGTAACCCACTGCCCTGCCCCGTTGGAGGTTAAACCCCATGAGGTCATCGGATAACCCACTTCATAGCCTCACTAAAGGGTAAATCCTAAAGTTAGCAGGTAAACCACTACCCAGACCCTCTATAGGGGAAACTCTAAGGTCAACGGTTAACCCACTGCCCATCCCCGCTGAAGGGTAAAACCCAAGGGGTCCTCAGGTAACCCACTGCCCAGGCTCACTGGAGGGTAAACCCTATGGTAAATTGGTATCCCACTTCCCAGCTTCACTAAAGGGTAAACTGGAACTAGTATGATATCTTCGCACTAACCGTGCCATCATTGGGTGTCACTAACACCGCTACCCTAAATAGGATTTGAGTGCGTCAAAGGGTCATTCGACAAATTCCCTTTCATGTTTCCACATTTAATGAGATATCGATATATGCTTTTCACGTACAAATAGATTACACCATTTTAATCCTCGAGGAAAAACATGTGTGATATAATATTTACTCGCAGGAAACGGGATCCCGATGGAAATGTTATCCAACACCTCTTTATACCCATACAATGCCTCGTGGTGCCCATATCTCGGTCCTGAAAAAGGTCGGAAAACTACAGCACCATGATGCTCTTAAAAAAACATGCAAAAAAGAGTATTCATATGCCCCAAATGGACGTCTGATAAGAAAGGCATTGTACACTGCACACAACATAAAATATGGCCCTGGGGATCCACTCCTCAACTCCGGCTTCAATGCTTAAAACCACCCTAGTCAACTTCATCTCGATGCCGGGGTCACAACACCGTTGACAGCAACTAATAAAGACTCTGGATGCAAAATTAACGACTCCTCGCATTATGAAAATGGGTCCCTATGGGGCCCACACCTCGACACTAAAGCACTTCATGTAGATCATGCCATTTCATTCTTTGCAGATAACCACAAGGCGTAGGAAATTCATTTTCCCTGAATGGACTTATGAAGAATAAGTCATAAAAATGCAGCATAATTCTGAAAGACACCTCATGGGGCCCATATCTCAAGCTCAAATTTAGGCGGGCATATTGCGCTGTCGCAATCCCCTCGGAAACATACACAGAAACGAGTTAACAAATAGAAAAAACTGATGTTGGGAGAAAATGTGGTTTTTAACCATAAAACATGTGAAGAAGGCCTTGTGGTTCCCACACCTTGTCTCAAAACCAAAGGCTTCGGAAAGAATCTCAAAAAGTCCACATGAGTACTGGGGTCATGCTGCCTCTAATAGCGCATCAATCAGACTCCCCAAACATGAGATGGGTCCGAGACAAGATTAATTAATTAATTATATAATTAGTTAATTATTCATATCAATCATTTTGTGCCACCTAGCATCGAAACCAAACCACAAGGGTTTCAAACCTTCTTTGGAAAGACCGTCGCCACTCTAGGGCCACGACTCCTCTGACGATGCGTCAAACAGACGTTCGGATCTCGAATCACGTTTGTTGCAACATTAATAATAAACTAATATTATTAAATTAAAGTATTTTGGGTCACCCGTCTTTTGGAGAAGATCCCAAACACCCAGAAACCCACTTCAAATAGTCTGCCTCACCGACACGAACCCGCAGCTGCAGACGACGAATCATATAGACACATCGTTTAGAAGCTACGGCCCCCGAACACAAGGGGGCCTAACTGGGAAAGTTCACCCCGTCTCGCCCGGTCCGAACCACCGAACCGCGGCCCAGTAGCGGGTCCGGACTGACCCACTGTGGCCCACCAGCCATGACCCTCTCCAGCAACACTGGACCCCCTCAAGTCTATTTCTTCAAGTAAACTGGCCATTTTTCTGGTCTTCATCGCCTAGAAGGACCAATAAAGCGCTAGTCCTTGGTCGTCGCTCCCCCCGAAGAGCTGACCTCGAGGCTCCTCCCGAGCGCGATAGGCCGCCCGCACCCCTTTCTCACCGCCGGCGTCGCAGCCGCCTCAGCTTGGCTCCTCCACCGAATGCCTCCAAACCACACCTACCTCCTGTACCGCGCCGCTGTGCCGCCTCTCACCTGCACCGCGCCACAGACACCCAGGATCCCCCACTCCACCGCTGGTGCAGCTGGTTTCACCCAGCCTTCTCGGATCCTCTATCAGAATCCTCCAGCCTCACCCCTTCCACGCCACCATGTCCACAATGCTCTTCATCAGAAACACCATACGCCGGCACCTCTGAATCCCCGGATGAGCAGCCTCGGCTCCTCTTGGAGCTACCTCGGCCGCTACACACCTGGAAAACAAAGATTCCCAACTACGCCACCCTAACCTCCGACCACCTCCCTTTCTAGAGATGAGGCTTCCAACAACAACTTCCACCGATCCAGTGGCTCGATTAAAAATAAGAAGGAGGATTCAGAATCCCCTGGGTGAGGGCTTCAAGGCCCCTACCCCCAATCGTCGATCCAACATGATTTGGTGCATCTGAAAATCGGAACGAAGAACACCCAAGAATTAGAATTAAAAACAGGGCTCATGCATTGGCCGTGTTCATTCTTCCATCACCCCAACTCAAAAATTATAGTATTTAAGTGATAGAATTTGAAAAAACTCATGAAATTGATGAACCTAAGAATGTTAATCAGAAATCCTACCTTGAATCGGTCATGCGTCGTTGGCAACACATCGACGATGCACCCACTTCAATTCTCCAATGTTCCGGAAGATATTGCTCCTTGATCTGATGAAGAAGGCGATGAATAGCTTGAGAGGGAGAGAGAGAGAGATAAAATGGATTGAGAATGGAGAAATCTAACTCTAAACTCTTATTCTTCTATTTATATCACACCTACACAAAACACCCCATTTCTAACTCAATAAAAATCTCGGATTTTGATTCTGAGACATCATTGAAATGTTTTTCGAAATGAACAATAGTGATAAAAGTCACTAAGTTATTATTTCAAAATGAATATTTTTTTCCGGGGTGACATCTCTCACGTGGGCCTGTGCCCACAACATTAACACCTCACCTAGGGTAAATGGTACACTATAGATGCAACTGTTCCCTCAAAATTTCTGATCTGAGCTACCATTTATAAGAAAACACAACACCGCCACGTGCATAGTGTAATAACACTTAATGTTTTTATAAAATTAATTTCAGGAACACTGGGTCTCATAATTGCACGCCGACTTCGCGCCTAGCTCTGAAATTATTCATAGGAATATACCAAGGTTTGACAGGGCAAAATTGGGTCTTTACATTACCACCTAAGAGACGTTATCTGAGCCACCCCAAAATTATATCACCATTGACCACCATACCCTTCAGTCATATGTATGTGTTATAAAAGTTTATCTAACGATAACCTACTACCATGATTGTGTACATTATTTTTTTATAGAGAGTATACATTCATTTTATTATTGTCACATTGTAAATAGTTTTCAAAGAAAAAAATTTCATTGTTTGTATATTTTTATGAATTAATGGATTTTGGAATTAAATAATATTTTAATAAAATATTTTCATGAAATTAGTTTTTGTTAGATTTAAATGACCTTATCATTATTATTAATATAGCTATGATTTTTATTATGGTTTGGAAGCTATTTTTGTCAAATACCATGAATTTTTGATAAATGTTGGTTTTTATTTTTATATAATAAAATCAAATATTTTGAAAAAAATAGATAAAAATAATTTTATATTTTGGCATTAGGATGTAGAAATTATCCAACTGTGAATTTTTCAAAATATTCTGAGATAGTTGAATTTTTGGTTAAAAATTAAATACCACCTAATTATATAATGTTTTTTATGACATCATAATGACCCAATAGTTATGTAAAAAATTACTATAAGTGATATTTTTGGATAATATATGATTTAAAATTAAAATAATGTGATTTTTTGTTTGTTTTATTTATTTTACAAAGCCTTTGTGGACCACCGAAAAATTAGAAAACATTTTGTCATTATAAAATGATTTCCTTCATAGTGTGATTCACCAGCACATAAAAAAGCCTATTATTTAATGAATTTAGTCCATTGACATTATCAAGTAATTTTATCAAATACCCTTTGAATAAACCCATGGTCAAAACCCTGGGTTGGTTTGTGGGGTTTTTAGATTAATGTGTAGGGTCCAAAACCTAAATAATAATGAATTTCCTCTCATTTCATATATAAACCCACATAATATCCCACTTCCTCATAAATAGAAGCCGTTTGACTTTATCCATCCTCTTACCTCCCCTATATATAATCCTCTAAAGGATCCCCAAGAATCCATGAATCCGCACTAAACCCATCCCAAGCCTTTGGGATCAGATTTCAATGTAAGGGATTTCATCGTTTCTCATTTTTGTCCAATTTTTTTTTTGAATTATTATGACAATTTATATTCAATTAAAAATGTTGGAGTATGATTTTTCACCTCCCCCATATTAACATGTTTATGTTTTAATTATGAGATACCCCTTCTCTTTGATTAATTCCAACCATGTACACCCGTTATCTTGCCCAAAATCATTATGGAATTTCAATCTCCTCGTTTATATTAATGAATTTAATTGATATTAAGAATCTAAATTACATTAAAAATATTTTTAAATGTATCTATATTACCCAATTATTATACAATTCTTGAACATTTGGTGAGACACACCTTTATCTCTCATCAACCATTATTTATAAAATCTAACGTCACACTGTTATGCTGCAGAAATTGTACTATGTTTTTCCAAGCCAAAGTCATTGTGTCATGAATACCATTCCCATTTCTCTATCAAGTGTATTCAACTTTATTCATGTTTACCTATTTATTATAGAGTTTTGTGTATTAATTCCACATTCCTTTATTGTGGAATAAATGATGTTCTTTAATGATTCCATGTTGTATGGTCAATGTGGAACAATAATGCATGAAATAAAATGATTAAGAAGTTTGCGCACTAATAGCCCTCCAATTCATTGGGTAAATCTTAGTATCATTATATATATGGTGAAATGAGGTTTTACTCATGATAATTCATGTTAATTATGGTTTACTCATTCTCCATGTGTAATGAGCCTTGGCTCATGCAAATACCATGTTAAGTGTTGTTGTCACATTTCCATGTTATGATAATCATGCTTTATCATGACATTATGTTCATTTTTGTTTTATGATTCATTGATAAGACTATTTCCTAACATGTATTACATTCCTATTGTTATTCCTTGTTTACTCCAATACTAGGCTTTATAGCTCAACCTTATTTTATGTATGTACTTAGGATATCCCATGCAATGCTAAGTACAATGGAATGAAGTGGCCATATAAATGAAGTTTTAAATAATGTATTTGTGTTTTACAATTTAAGTCATTATGTAATGTTACTAAACCCCAAATACACTAGACGTATCGACCTTCTATGATTCATCAAGTGAAATTTTTATGTAATGAATCATGTTTAAGTCTGTAATAAAAAAACACTGTTGTTATAGTTATTATCAAAGGATAAGTTTAGTAATATTAGGGATTAGTATTATAAAACCCTAGTGAAATATATTGGCATAATACTATGTATAACAAAAAACAATATGTTTTTTTGAGTATTTATTAAGGGTGTTATAATTAAAATACATCCTTTTTTAGATAAAAGAAAGCAGAGGTGGCTCTGGCATAATGTACCGTGGAGTGATAACTCCGACAAAGTGTTTCGGAAATGACCCACGGTATCCTTGTACAAGAAAATGGGACTCTATGCACTCTTAGTTACGAAACTCTAGGGGGAATATGCTTCGGTAAATTCACAAGAATAGTATGAACCATTGTTAATGGAATAAAATTTCCCCTAAGAAAAAATGTTGTCATATAGATCATGGGGAACATATATTGATTCCAATATATTCATAAGTTAACGAAATAAAATTTATTTATAAGTCATCCATTTTAGTCCTAGGATTAGCCTTTAGGTGTTATCCCTAAAATTCCTTTTATTCCAACCAATGGCTGGTAATAGGAGGACATGAGATAGAAAGTAATGCATTCATCATTGTGATGACTATTCTAATAAGATTCCCAATCCAATGGGAGTGGGAATCACGAAATTTTCACCAAACTATTCAGTTAAGTCATGTTTTGAATAGAATCATGGGTCAAGAGTATCATTCAACCCATACTATGAAAGATAAATTTTCAATTGAGAGATTAATTAAACAAAGGACTCCTACTTTTAATGGATCATCTAATTACTCAATTATCCAACTATGGACCAACTCCATTGAAAAGATCATTTTCGTCCTTTAATGTTACAAACTACAGAAGGTTCTAATGGATTCTTATCACATAGAGGGTGAAGCTAATCAATGGTTTACAATGATCAAGAAATATGATTCTTGATGAAGAGATAATGTCATTGGAATGGAATGATTTCTGGAAGATGATTTACAAAAAATACTTTCCTCGCACCCATAAACGTAAAATTGAAATGGACTTCCTCGGAATCATGAATAAAGATGACAAAGCCATCAGAGAATACAAAGAAAACTACAGTTCTCTGACCACAAAATCCCAGAGTCGGTGCATTATTATGTGTCATTGTAATGAACACAAAAGATCAAATCTCGAAAGACCGATTAGTTTAGTATCATTGGAATTACTAGATATATTTATATGGTTTACATTACATCATAAAATGGAAAACTATTAAAACCTATAGGATAGACTTATATCCCATATACTATCCCTGAAGGTCAGTAATAATATACTTCTTCGCATCCTGGGAAAAATAAAACATAGAAAGGGTTGATCTCAGATGCTTAGTAAGGATAGCAATATAGCAGAAACATTCATAAATAAGCATAAACATTTATGGAAATGTATAAGACTAAAACAAAATCCTTTTAAATTTTAAATTCAGAATAATATTTTAAAGTTAAAATCAAAATATTTCCATTTACTTACTCACATGTATATTCTACTAATCGAATAATCACACACAATATAAATATCCACTTTCATAATGATGGAATGCATAATGCCACACTTTCATAACCACATAGTCAAGGCCTTGTGCTGGGACTACAAATAAGATTTTTTCAATTCCTTGTTCCATGACACTAGTTTGTCTCATAAGACCTACAGATGCATCGAGATGCTATAGGGGGCTCCATCCGTCACTTACTATGTCCAAAGCATTCCTTATTTGAAAAGTTTTAAACATAACATAAACATTAATATTAAAACTAGTATACGAAATGTCAATAAATTATCCACAAATCATTGAATGGTATAATAATTACACATCCATAGTCAAACATATCACATTAACATCAATACAACATATAATATTTGGATCATAATAAATCAACTTCAATAAAGCTTAAAATTCATCAAAATATGTTGACATAGATAAAATCAAAAACATTTTAGAGAAATATCTCTTTCTATTTTTAAATCAATTAAATGTCACGTAATTATAAAAGAAAAAAATTATATTTGAAAATATTTTAATAGGCTTTTATGGGAATATTTGTCGATGTTATAATGGAGAAAAATAACAGCAGCTGATGTATAAGATAAAAATAATTCTTACCTTAATTTTGTCGAAAAGGTCATCAAGTACCTTATGTGGGAAATGATGGAAATGTTACATTATAAAAATCATATAAAATTAAAACAAGGTTATAAATGAATTTAATCCATAGTCTACATACTAGTAAGAATTTTTTAAAATGCATTTTTATGAAACCTGGATGTGGATGATAAAGAGGTCCTAGTATATAATAATGTATAACAACTTCGGATAAAAAATAGATTGTGAATTTACCCCTTAACATGAAATTTTCTTGGGTATAGTGTAGGTTAACCTCCTATAAAATTGTGAAATAATTGTTCTTAAATTTTTCGATAATCATATACATTAATATGATATCATATATGATGTTTTATAATTGATATGTTAATAATATCTTAGTATTATCGTCGTTTCGGGTGTTAACTGATTCATTAACCTTTATATGCTTTGTTACGTAAGTAATTATTTTTATGGATAGGATGTATATTATTCATATTAATAATGAAATTATGTAATTAAAAATTATTTATAATTATCCAATGAAAATTAGTACTGAATGGATACGATGGGTAATGAATCTCATCGCGTTCGTGGAGAGGATAATCCGTACGTACGCACGAGCGAAAATATAATTATTTTGTTTTTAATGTAATATATAATTGGAGGTTATATCATATATAAAGAATAATTATCATGTTATATTTATTATTTAAATAAATTACACATCATTATTATACCCATCAAAATAATAATGTATTGAATAATATTTACACCACGACGTGGAGACGGTAAGCCGTACGTACGAACATATGGTGACTTGTCATTCAAAGGATGGATAGAGTAATGAATATGGTTGTAAAATATTTACAATAACATCATAGTATATATATGATACTGGAGTTATTATTTTATAATGGAAACAACAAATAAAGATGAAGTGGAAGAAGAAAGAAACTTGAAAGAGGTGATGAAATATTTACCTCTTCTTCTGGTTCTCCCTATTGATTTGATCAAAAGGGATCCTATGGTTGTTTTATGAATAAAGTAAGGCCTCTAGGATATATGGAGTAAAGTTTATAGGTATTTGGTCCGGGTTTGGATGAGTCAAATGGTTTTGATGTTGTGAATTATAGAGAAGGCGAAAGTGCACTTTTATAAGAGGGATGAGGAGCACCTTAAGAAAAGCTAGAAATTTTATTTTATAATAAATTTTGTATTGGTTTATAATGGCTCCAAAATGAATTAATTAAATTATATGGCGTCTGTGGGTTGAAAACCCCTCAAAAAAGTTGTTTTAGACTTGTTTTGGTTAGTATATTAACATTATCTATTATATTTGACTCTTAATTAAATAATTTGACATTTACCACGTCTCTTTGTATTTTTACATTATATGGTTGATAAATGTAAAATAAACGATCAATAAAACCCTAATTGGATCATTAATGATAAAAATATCATTATACAATTCTTTTTGATGAAATTTATATTTTTAGGATTATTATATCAATCAATAATATTGTATTTATTTTAAAGACTCATTTATGTCAGTTTCGTCATTATTTAATAATTAATTTTTTTTAAAGTCCTAAAAACATTTTTAATTAAAAATAAATATATTTTATTTAACCATAAAATGTCCTATTAACCTTTAAAATTAGTTTAATTCATTAAAAGTTTCATATTAAACCTATTTGTATATTTATAATATCAATTATATTTATCTTTCATTAATATGGTAACTATTACACCATCATTGTGTCATGAATAATGTTAAATAATTAATTTATAAAAAAATATAAGTAAAATACCATTAGGTAGGAAATATTTTTATCTTTATATTGAATATTTTTATCTGAATATATATTATGTGTAAACTTATATTAAAAATGATTCAGTTATTAAAAATTGAATTTAAAACTTTTAACTCTTCTTTGAATTAAATAATAATAAATGTCCTAATCAAATCCAAGTGAATCTAAAGGATCATAATTTATCACTAAGGTAGTTTTTTGGTCAAATTATAGTTATCCAGTAAAATTATAACATGTGTTAGGGTAATAATAATATATTTATTACCCTTAATTACCCTATTTACTTTTAATCGTTGTAAATAATCGTGAAAAAGTTACTATTAATCAAAAATTACATTCATCTTAGTGAACCACATTTTACTTACTAATATCAACCGTGTCTCTAGGAATTTTTAATTTCTACTCACAGAAGTGGTAAAATTTAGTTTTATGTAAATTTGAAAATGATCCTAGTAGTAGAGTAAAAGACGATAAAAAGTTCAATAAAATTTTTATATATCTAAAATTTTTATAAACTTACTCCAATAAATAAAATTTAACATATATAAGTATTATGTATCTATTTATACCAAAAATAAATTTAAATAAAATAATTAATTAATAAAATTTAAATTCGGTTTTAAACAATAACTAAGTATTCTCACTATTCCTCAAAAATTGAATGTATTCAGAAAAAATACCAAAAAATCACCCTATGATTATTTTGATAATACATATTCTAAAAATTAATTCTATTTTACCAATTTATAAACATAGAAGTTGCATTAATTAATTTAAAATGAATTCATTTTTTCAAAACCAAAAAACGTTTTTTATGAAATAATAACTATCAAAAAATTGACACTTGTTTATGACCAATTTCAAAGTGATATCACATACAATGATCATCATTGTATTAAATAGTAAAAATTTAATATAATTATACGTCAAAATAATTAAAATTTATAATTCAAAACTATAAATAATTTTTTCTATTAAAAAATTAATGTTCAGTTAATATATAGTGTTTTCATTATTCACCCAATTATGAAAGTTATCAGAAAAACACCAAAAAATTATTAAAACACAATTTTTATGTCCTGATTCTAAATTAGATGTTTATTTTATCAAAATAAATATTTAAAAGTTTCAAATATTGGATTTAAAAAGGGTTCTCTATTAAAAAGAGGTAAAATTTCAATTTTTTAAAAATACTTCTTTTATCTGAAAAAAATGAATTTGTTCTTACATTATGTATAAGAAACTCATAATATGGATTCTAAAATTATAAGTATTATATAAAGTAAAAAATTATGTTTATACTATTCATAACATTTTTTTAATGGTTAGTTTGGTATGTCATGATGCGCTTCAACTCAATGATGCGTGTAGTGAATGTTATTGAATTACATTGAAGAAATAATTTAATATGAAATATTTGGGTGTCACCATCTTCCCTCCTTCATTAAATTTAATCCTTTCAATTTGAAATTTTTATTAGAAAATAAATGGTTGAAAATTGAAGACACTTTGTGGGAAAACCCACATAAAAAATTGGGTTCATAAAATTTAGTCATAATAAGAGGAAAAGGGGAATAAAAAAGACATAACCAAATTATGATATCGATTAGGAGAACATAAGTGAAAATTAGAGACACATAATTGGAGAAAAAACTTAAATATTTATTGTGTGTGATTGAGGTCATCAGTCACAAACAATTGTATAATTGAAGGCCTCAAATCCATCAATCAATGATTACTTAAATTATCATTGGTTCAATAAAACATAAGGGATTAGGATAACTCATTTTATGTTTTAAGATCCCTTACCTGATGTTTAAGAATTAATTTATTTAAAGAATAAGAGATGAAAAAAATATGTAATTGACAAGTAGAGTTCCATCCTTTAATTAACTCCTACCAAAAACTCATCCTTAACTCTAAATGATAATAGAACATAAAAAATATTCGATTTATCCTATTTGTATAGGGTTCCAAAAACAATTATTTTATAAATCATCATCCATACCTTTAAAGAAACTACATTATTCAATCCAAGACATCATGTGGGCCAGTTGTAGGTGATACACCGTTGTCTCCCTTTAGTTGGGGGTTCATGTCTCACAGCATTACAAGACGTGACAGGTTACGGCCTGACCTCTAGGTTTTCTTTTTTGTGGAAATCCAAAAAAACTCAAACTAGAATTATCAAAATTACTTCTATCCAAACTCATAGTCCAAAATTTATAAGGTAAACACAATGAAGATACTTTTCTCCACATAATTACATGTTAACACATTCATCATGTATTATTTATAAACACTAAAACATCCTGAATTACCATACATCCATATTTATTACATTCGTGCTCCCTTCTTCTTTATAGACTACTAGATATTATCCTTATATCCAAGTAATGTTATAAACTCCATCCATGATGGAATATACAAATAACTATTCAGTTTCAAGGTTATCATGAATATCCAATATAATTTATCTAATTCAATCATGAATTATTCCAAAATAAATACCTCTGTATCAGAACCATGTTATGGTTTAACTTTCTCTCAACCATATATTTTCCAACAAATTAACCTGCTATTGAGTCACTTTTTATGGTTCTACACAATCTCAAGGCCTTAATGAAATAATACTGAAATACAATCCTTATATACTCTATAATTATTATAACATGTATATCCTTAATAAAATACTCAAAGGACACACTACATTAATAACAACATCAGAAATCTGATCATTCCTCTTCATCTTCAGTTGTATCATAATATTATTATTTTCCAATAGCAGCATTTGGGGTATACTCTGATGATTTGGAAATTTATTTGCATAGTGTCCCAACTCTTTTCAGATGAAGCATTGAAAATTTGAAACTTTGTTTTCATACACTTGAAATCATGTACTTGGTGTCTTTTATCTCCACACTTATAACAAACTCCCATTCCCTTCAAGCATTTACAATGTTGATTCATTCCGTGGATATCGAACATGGGAAAATCATTCTTTTCCCTCTTCCCTTTATCCATCATTACCTCTTCCGTCATTTTCTTCTCTTACATACTCTCAATGAAATAGGACTCATAGAATTATTTACATATCTTATTAACACATGATACTATTCCATCATATGTTGAGAAAACATGGGAGAATTTTTACCTTCTAAATTTTGGATTAAAATTATGAATGATTTGATCCTTCTTACTCATTGGATCATACATAGTTTGAGAGTTCACATTCTTTCTACTGGGATTCATTTCTATAAAATGGATTACACGAGGTCAGTTTATGAAATCCAATGAATAATTACAACCTTGTAAAATACCTAAGGTAAATTGAACAGTTTATGGATATAATCCCAAATCATAAAAATATTTTCTTTGAGAAGGTATATACTCATAAATACTTCATAATTATTTGTAAATAAAATGATAATTATAATAAGAATATCCCCCGAGGGTCTCGTAACAAAGAGTGCAGCAAGGCCCGCTGTTGTGCACCAGTTTCTATTTGAGTCTTGCTCAAAGCCGTGTTTTCCAGTTTTACACCTAGGTACATCTGTTCCAGAGTAGCCTCTACCTACTCGTATCCAGAAAGGATTTATTGCTTGGAATCCTCACAAAATCACTAAAATACATAAATTATAGGATGTTATTCTGTAATAATCCTCAAATTCTATCGTAGGGATATGTGCTCTAATCATAGTTTGTCTAAATCTAGTTTCCATGGTTTGTACTAAACATTATCTTATACCAACAGTAACTCCCCGACCCCAGAATCCCAGAGTCGGTGCATTATTACGTATCATTAGCTTTATCTCAAAAGATCATGTTTTGAAAGATTCATTAGTTTAGTAGCCTTTGAAGTACTAGATATATTCTTTAGGTTTACATTACATCATAAAATGGAAAACTAAACAACATTATTTCCATAGGCAACACATAGGTCCCATAGACTATCCCTCCAAGTCAGCCATAATATACTTCTTCCTATCCTAGGAAAAATAAAACATAGAATGGGGTGAGATCAAATTCTTAGTAATTAAAAAATATAGAAGAAACATTCATAAATAAGAATAAGCATTTATTGAAATGTATAAGACTAAACCAAAATCATTTTAAACATGAACTTCTTCATAATATGGCAATGATAACATCAAAATAATTTCATTTACATACTCACATGGATATTATACTAGTTGAATAATCACATGAAATATCAATAGCTACTTTCATAATGATGGAATGTCTAATTCTAGACTTTCATAACCACATAGTCAAGGCATTATGCGAAGACTACAAATAAGATTTTGTCAAGGCCTGGTGCCAAGAAACTAGTGTGTCTCATGAGACTGAACGATGCATCTAGGATTTATAGAGGTCCCCACCCATCACATATTAAGTCCAATGCATTCTTTATATGAATGGGTTTAAATATTACAAAAACATTCATTTTACAACTAGCATAGGAAATGTCAATAATTTATCTATAAAAAATGAATGGTATAAAACTAAAACATCCACTGTCAGAAATATAAAGAAAACATCAACACAATATGGATGATTTGTATCATAATAAATAAACTTCAAACAAGCTTAAAATCTATCAATGTATATTGACATATATGAAATCAAAACCTTTTTAGAGAAATATCTCTTTCGATATTGAAATCATTTAAATAACAAGTAATTATAATAGAAAAAATTTATATTTGAAAATATTTTTATAAGCTTGTAAGGGAAGCTTCAACGATTTTTTAATGGTGGAAAATATTTTCACCCACCGTATAAGTTAAAAAAACATTCTGACCTTAACTTTGTTTCAATGGTAATAAAGTACCTTGTTTGGAAAATTATTGAAAGATTCCTTTATAAAAATCATATAAAATTCAAACAATGGTATAAATGAAATTAAACCATAGTCTATAAAATAGGAATAATTCTATGAAATAACTTTTTAAGAAACATGGATTGGATGATAAAGAGGTCCCATTAGATAATTACGTATAGCAACCACAGATAATAAAGACATTGTGAAATTAAACCTTACCTTATACTATTTCTTGGTCAATGGTAAGTTAAGCTTTTGTATAATGGTGAAATAATTTTTATTAAATTATAAAATAATAATATAAATTAATATGATATAATATATGATCTTTTAACATTTCTTTATTAATAAGATCTTAGTATTATTGTTGTTTCGGGTTTTAACTGATTAATTTTCATTTATATGATTTTTTTTTGTAAGTAATGTTTTTTGTGGATAGGATTTATCTTCTTCATATTCAAAAAGATATTAAGTCTTTTAACATTATTTTTAATCATCTAATGAAAATTAGTCTTGAATGGATATGATGGGGAATGAATCTCATCACGTTCGTGGATATGGTAATCCGTTCGTATGCATGAGCGACAATATCATTCTTTCGATATTAATATAATATATAATTGGATGTTATAGCATATATAAATAATAATTATCATGTTATATTTATTATTTACATCAATTACACATCATTATTATACCCATCCAATTAATAATGTATTGAATAATAATTACACCACAACATGGAGACAGTAAGCCGTACGTACACACATATTGTGACATGTCATTCAAATGATGGATAGATTAATGAATATGGTCGAAACATATTTATAATTACATTAAAATATATAGAATATACTGATGTTGTTATTTTATAAAGGAAACAACAATGAAAGATGAAGTGGATGATGAAATGAACATGAAAGAAGTGATTAATATTTACCTCTTCTTCAGGTTCTCCCTTTTGATTTGATCAAAAAGGATCCTTAAGATATCTTTCTGATTAAACGAAATCCTCTAGGATAAAGGGATGATAAATTATAAGGTATTTGTATAGGGTTTGGATGAGGAAAATGGTTTTGAAGGTGTGAATTAGAGAGAAGGGGGAGTGCCCTTTTTAAATAGGGGTGATGTGTACCTTAGGAAAAGCTGGAAATATTATTTTTAATAAAATTATATTCCATTTACAATGGATAAAAAATTAATTATTTAAAGGATAAAGTGGAGATGGGTTGAAAAAAACTCATCAAATAGTTTTTAGATAGGTTTGGGGTACTGTATTAACTTTATCTTTTAGATATAACTCTTAGTTAAATAGTTTGACATTTACCATGTCTCTTTGTATTTTTATATTATATGGTTAATAAAATTACAATAAAATTCTAAGACAACCTCATGTTATTAATTAATGATACAAATATAATTATATATGTACATTGGTGGATCATTATATCTTTTGGATGATCGTATCATCCAATAATACTTTATTTGTTTTAAAAACTCATTTATGTCAATTTTGACCATATTTAATAATTCATTTTTTTTAGTCCTAAAAAATTTATTACTTCTTAATAAATACATTTAGTCAACCAATAAATTAAATATTAACATATAAATTTAGTGTAATTCATTACAAGTCTAAAATTAAATTTATTTTCATATTTATAAAATCAATTATTTTAATATTTCATTAATACGGTGATTACTGCATCATCATTATGTCATAAATAAATTTAATAGTTTAATCCCTAAAAAATATAAATAAAATACCATTATTTAATAAATATTTTTATCTTTCTAATAAATATTTATAGTCAAATTTATCTTATTAGTAACCCTATATTATCAATGGTTTACTTATTAAACATTGAATTTAACACTTTTAACTCTTTTTGAATTAAATAATAATTATTGTCCTAATCAAATTCATGTGGACCTAAAGGATCATAATTTATTCCTCATGTTGTTTTTGGTCGAATTATACATATGCAATAGAACTAGGACATGTGTTATGGTAATAATAATTTCATTTTTACCCTTAATTACCCTATTTAATTTTAACCATGGTAAATAAAAGTAAAACTTTATTATTCAAAAAAATTATTTTCATATTATTGAACCAAATTTTACTTATTTATATCAACCATGCCTTTCAGATTTTTGAAATTAAACTCACAGAAGCAGTTAAATTATGTTTTTTGTAAATTTGAAAATTCTCCTAGGAGGTGAGTAAAAGATGGTAAATTGTTAAAAAAAAATTTATATATAAAAAATTATTATAAAGTGACTCAAATGAATAAAAATGAACTTATTTATTTAATATGTAGTTATTTTTAACTAAAATAAATTTAAATAAAATAAAAAATTATTTAAATAAAAGGTCGGTTTTAAACAATAACTCAGTGTTTTCCAATATTCATAAAAAATGGATGTTTTCCAAAAAAAAATCACCCTAAGCTAATTTTGATATTCTGAATTCAAAAAATGAATTCTATTTTACCAATTTAAAAACATATAAGTTTCATTAATTAATTTGAATTGTTTTCCTATTGTCATAACCAATAAGCGTGTATTTAATAAATAATAACTATCAAAATATTGACAATTGTTTATGTCAAATTTCAATGTGAAATTATATACAATGAAAATCCTTGGATTTAACTTTAAAAATATAATCTTATTATACTTTAAAACATTAAATTGTATAACTCAACATTATAAATTATTATGATGAAAAAGTTTTTTTTTAGTTAAAATATAATATTTTTTACTATTCATCCAAATATAAAATTTATCAGAAAAACATCAAATATTTATTGAAACTAAATTCATATATCCTGATTCTAATAAGGAAGTCTATTTTGTCAAATTGAATCTATAAAAGTTTCAAATATTGAATTTAAAAAGGGTTCGCCATTAAAAAGGTTGTAAAATTTCAATTTTTGAAAAAAATTTCTTTTATCTGAAAAAATGAATTTGTTCATAAATTATGACAATGAATTTAATAATATGGAATATAAAATTATAAGGATTATATAAATTTAAAAATTAATTTAAAACTATTCTTTTCTTCTTTTGAACAACTAGATTGGTAAGTCGTGGTGTGCTTGATTTCAGTGTTGCGTGTAGTGCAAGTTGTTGAATTATTTTGAAAAAATAACGTAATATGAAATCTTGGGGTGTTACAAAAACATCACATGTTTGGCATGATATGAATCCATCTTTAACGTTAACCCATAATTAAAGGTTGACTGCATCATTGGTGGGATGAAACCTAGCCTAAGAAAAGCCCTGGTGATCTGTGACTTCAATAGCTATGGGGAAATTTTCTGATGTTACCAGAAGGATGAAATAGAGATCATCGAATTACAAGGACATCGTAGGGATAAAAATCATAAGGTAGACATCAACTCGGGAGGTCCGATTGATAAATCCAGCAATGCTAATAAAATCTAGCCCCCCACATGGAAAAGATGCAGATAGAAGCACCCCCAAAATATCATGAAGTGGGGGAGGAAATGTGTTAGGTATAGAAGAGAGGGGCACCTAGACATTAACATTCGACAAGAAAAAACGCGTGGCTACGACATAGAAAATGAACACACTGTTCGACCTTCAACACGTTGTTCATTTCTTCAACTAAAATGAACCATAGATCCTTGAAAATCAGTGCCCTACACCAAGTGTTTTTAGAGGCAACCAACAACCTTTAAGGCAGAAAGGGTTATATTCTTCAATCACAACTACCAATGTGAACCCCTATAATAAAGTGTTGATAGGTACACTAGTTATTCATTCAGGAATTGTGAACATACCTTTTGATTCTATTTCTACACATTCTTTTATAACCTGAATTTTTAGTAGAACCATTCCATCGCCACCACAAATAATAGATGTAATGATGTCAGTGCGTACAAAAAAATGGAGAAATCATTGTATCCCATTAATATAACACCTCCTCTATCATAATATTTTGATTAAAATTCTTGGTGAACCTCTTCATACTACCTCTGGTGTAATTTGATGTAATTCTTAGCATGGATTGGATTACCTTATATAAGGACAACATCTATTACCTTGAGTGGGAAATCACTCTCCATATAGATAATCAACCACTGATTCTGTAAAAGTTCAGGGAAGAAGATGAATCTTCTTTAGAACAATCCTATAAAGTGTGTATATTACTACTCTATGGGCACACATATCATGATCTGATGATTGAGTCCAAGGAAGCAACCATACTTGAAGACATGGCTATTATGAGGGAATTCACTAAAGTGTTACCCATGGAATATCTGAGTCTTCCTCCGAAAAGATATGTTGAATTATCAATTGACCTTATTCCTACAACATTTCTATTATCCAAGACTCTGTATAGTATGTATGTTGTGGATCTTGAGGAGCTAAAGAAACAATTACAAGAGAATCTAGATAAAGGGTTTCTATGCCCAAGTGATTACTCATGGGGTGCCCCATCCCTCTTCATTAAGAAGAAGGATGGGACAATGCGCCTTTTCATTGATTATTGTAAGCTCAACAAAATCATGATATAAAACATGTATCCACTACCTCGATTTGATGACTTGTTCGATAAACTATGTGGAGAACAAAAAATTTTATAGTGTATTTTTGGTCAGGATATTACTATGTAATGGTGAAGTAAGAGGATATCCCCAAGACAATTATTATACAATGTACAAGCACTATGAATTCATAGTAATGGCTTTAAGAAACATTAATTCTCCAAAATTATTCATCTACATGATAAATAATCTTTAGATATTACCATGAAAAATTTGTTTTAGTCTTTATAGATGATATTCTAATATACTCCATAACTAAATAGGATCATTAGGGACATCATAGAATTGTACTAGAAAACTAGCAAAATGAGAATCTCTATGAAAATTACAGCAAGTGTGAGTTGTTGTTGAATAATGTCTCATTAATGGGTCGTATCATCACATGCAATGTGATATCTATAGATCCCTCCATGATAGCTTCAATTGAGAGATGTCCAAGGCCAACATTTGTAACTGTTATATGTAGCATCCCAGTGTTAACTGGATATTATTGCCGATATGAGAGAAATTTCTCACGATTATCCAACCCTCTTACCAAGATAACTCGGAAGGGAGTAATGATTTTTTGTAGTGATGAATGTGAATAGAGATTCAAGGAATTGAAAAAGAGGTATATCACTGCGCCCATGGTCACACTACCCACATATGGAGAACATATTGTTGTATTTATTGATGCTTCAAAGAAGGGATTTGGTTGAGTGTTGATGAAAAATGAAAAAATCAATGCATATACTTAATGAAAATTGAAATTTTGTGAGAAAAAATATCCAACAAAAGATCTATATTTGGCTACATTGATATTCACATTGAAAATTTTTCATCATTATCTCTTAGGGAAGAAGTGTGAAATATACAAGAACTAAAAAATCCTCAAGTTTATATTCACACAGAAAGTGTGGAACATGTTCCAACCAAGATGGATATATCTAATCAAATACTATTACTTCCAAACCATTATCACCTTGGAAAAATAACAACGTAGCAGATGCTCTAAGTAAAAAAGGACCTAGTGATTCTATCATTGATGATAAATGAAACATATCCAATATAATTTTATTTGATGACGATGGAAATGGGAATCATAAAGAAGGGAACATCATCAGTCCTTTCACAAGTTATTTCTCAACCATTTACTTTGGAAAGGTTAAAGGATGAAAAGATGATGATGTGGGATTTCAGAATAAGGTGAAAGAAATTAGAAAATGGAAAACCTCAGAGTTCAATGTTAATGAAGAAGGAATTGTGATATTTAATCCAAGACTATGTTTTTCATTGAATCTAGAGTTAGAGAATGTACCTTTAGTTGAAGCACATAGTTAAATTTTCTCAATTCACATAGGATGAAAAAAATATGTATCGAGATCATTGAAGGAATTATTCGTGGGATAACATGAAGAAGGAGATAAAAAAGAGGAATTCAATGTTCTTGGTATGCCAGCAAGTGAAATCTGATTAGTATATGTCTAAGGGGATGATACAACTTATACCGATACCATCATGGAAATGGGTGAAAATAACCATGGACTTTGTCACAGAACGTCTGAAGACATCCAAAGGAAACAATGTTATTTGGTTTCTCATTGATCAATTTACTAATACCAAACACTTCATTTCAATTGAGGAGGATTTCTCAGTGGATCAACTACATTCTATAAAATACAGAGATGTGGTAAGGCTACATAGGGTACCACTATCGATAATATATAATCAAGATCCAAGATCTTCCTCTAAATTTTGGAAGAGTCTTTAACATGCTATAAATACTGAGTTAAACAACAGTATGACCGATCATCCTCAAACCGATGGATAATATCAGTGGACAATGCAAACACATGAGGACATGTTGGGAGTAGGCTCAATAGACGTTAAAGGAGGTTGGGATCAACAACTTCCTCTAGTGGAGTTTTATTAAAAAAATAGTTTCCACTCAAAAATCCAAATTGAACCTTATGAATCTCATTATTGAAAGTGGTGCAGAACACCGGCATTGTAACACCCCGAGATTTTATGAAAAATATTCTTTTTAATTTCATTAATGTCTTGTGGTGTATGCTACACCAAAAGGATCTTGCACAACACACATCCTTGACTTACCTTGCATTACACGTAATCACAACCTTCCTCGATAGCGTGTGTAGTACGCCATAACAAGTTTCACTAAACAACAATATGCTATTAAAATGTTATTAAAACTACCGATTATGAATAGTAATAACCACTTTTTGAAATTTATAAAATTTTATTTTTCAAAATGGACTTCATTTTTGGATTCGGAATATCGAAATTAGCTTAGGGTAAAATTTTGGTACTTTTCAGATAACTTTCATTTTCCGATGAATAGTGAAAATTACTAAATTTTAATTAAAAACAACCTTTTTAATCGAAATAATTAATATTGATAAATTATTAATTTAAGTGGTTTTAAAGTATATTTAGAATATATTTTTACAATTTAATACAATGTTGGTCATTGGATGTAATTTCACATTTAAACCAGACATAAACAGGTGTCAATCTTTTGATTGTTATTATCTCTTAAGAACACGCAATTTGTTTTGACGACGAGAATTAATTTTTAAATTAAGTAATGCAACTGATATGTTGTGAATTTGGTAAAATATACATCATTTTTGAGTTCATAATATCTAATATAGCTTAGGCCTAATTATTTGTATTTTTCTGGAAACTTTAATTTTTTGATGAATAGTGAAACCACTAAGTGGAAGTTAAAAAAAATGAATTTTTCATAAAACATAATTTTGCCACTTCTCTGAGTGGAATTTAAAAAATCTTAGAGACACAATTGATGTCAGTAAGTAAAATGTTGTTCAATGAGATGGAAATAATTTTTGATGAATAGTAACTTTTTACTTTATTTTACCACGGTTAAAAGTAAATAGGGTTATTATGGGTAAACATGATATTATTATTACCATAAAACATGTCCTAATTCTATTGGATAAGTTTAATTCGACCAAATACATATTTAGAAATAAACTATGACAATTTAGGCCCACTTGAATTAGATTAGGACATTTATTATTAATTTATTATAAAGAAGGGTTAAAATAGTTTATATCAACGTTTAATAACTAAATCATTTTTAATATAGGGATATACATAAGATAAATTCGACCATAAATATTCATTAGAAACCTAAAAGGATTTAATACATAATGGTATTTTATTCATAATTTATAGACTTAAGATAATTTAATTTATTTATGACACAATGATGATGCAGTAATTATCTTATTAATGAAATATTGACATAATCGATGTTATAAATACCCAAATAAATGCAATTTAGACTTTTAATGAATTCCAATAATTTTATATGTTAATATGAAATGTTAGTATTGATTTTATAAACTGTTTTCGAACTAATAATTCTCTTATGATTTTCACAAACATCAATTACCAAATAGTGTCAAAGTTGACATAAAATAAATTTTAAAACAAATATTATATTATTAATTGTTATTTTATTCCTATAAATCTAAGATTCATCCAAATGACTTATATATAGTTAAATATATTAATAATAAAAAAACATGGGGTTCGTTTGGCTTGTTATAGTATGTTTATTTACCTTATAGTGTAAGAACACAAAAAGACACGGTAAAAGTAAAATTATCTATCTTAAAGTTAAAACTAAATGATAAGGTAAAAATAGTAATCTAAACTTGTCCAAATTCTATTGGATGAGAGGAATTCGACCCATCCCCAACTTAGCTTCTAAATAAATCAATTTGGAGCTATTTAAAACCGAATTTGGCTTTATAATAAAATAATATTATTAGTTATTCTAAAGGTTCCCCTCTCCTCCCTTATAAATGGGCACCTCCTCCCTCTCTTCCTCACACCACATTGAGCCTTCATGATCGTCCAACCCCTGTAAAATTTTCTTCTCCACTTCCCTAAAAACATCCTAGTTGTTCTGGTCTTCTTCAAAGACCAATTTTAGTGCCGTAAGAGGAGGTGTCAAAGAGGCGCTTCAAAGAAGAGGTAATGTCAGTTACCGATTCCTTCAACTCTATTTCTTCTTCCACTTCTTCTTATTAGGTTGTTTCATTATTAAGTAATAACATAATTGTCACTCATATACTGATATTTTATTATATGTATGAAACAACTCTATTTAACCATCTATCCATCCTATGGAAAACGGAATCACCGCGCGTGCGTACGTACATAATACCGTCTCCACGCTGTGGTGTAATCTATTTTCCACCACCACCTTACTTGGATGGGTATATTGGTGTAAATAATAACTATATATGATTATTTTAAAGTGATATTGATTCTGTAATAGTATGCATACACTCCAATAAAATTCAATGATCATGGGAATGATATCATCGCTCATGCGTACGTACGGAATACTGTCTCTATGATGCGATGAGATTCATTCTCAATGATTAACCATTCATAAATGATTATAAAGTATATATAATAAGTAATTATGAAATATATGACATAATAATGATACTGGATTTATGTGTATATATATATGTATGTCATCTAATTAATTCCATTCAATTCAACGAGGAAACAAAAACAACGTTCATGCGTACGTAGGACCTACCGTCTCCATGAACAGTGTATTTCTTTCCATTTATCGATCTATTATATATATGTATATTATGAATATATATTATATATAAATCATGTTTTATATTCTGTAATTAATTAGTCATGATCTATGTAATCATATGAATAATTACAAGTCAAAACACGGATGACAAATGAAAAGATTTTACCCAAAACGCTATTTAACCTGAAATTTACAAAAGAACGGGTAATATAAAGTCATAAGTGAACCATATATGATATCATAACAATGAATACGATTCTATAATAAGTCAATGACAATATTTAAATCATTATACATGAGGTTTGGATACGTACAAAGCATATTGAACCTAAGGTAAGGGATAATTTCACAAATCTCAATTTTTTTATCCGAGATTGATTATACGTAAGTATTTACTGGGGTTGTTTTTGTCATCCATGTTCATGTTTTCTAAAAGTGTTTTTATGTATGTTTAATGTCCTTTTTACCCATTTTTTACTTTTACTACATGGTATGTATGAAATCATTCTTTTACGAGGTACTTTGACTTTTCTGGAAAAAATATGAGAAGAATGTTTTTTTAACTTATACGGCACGAACAAATTTTTTACAGTTTTATAAAGCCTTATTTTCATGAAGCCTCCTCCAAAACATTTCATGACTAATTTCAAAAAAATATTTTCCTTTTAAAATTTAATGACATTTTGTGAAAAGAGAATGATTTGAAGAAGAAAGGATATTTTCCTCAAGAATTCATTTCAAGTGTTTTATCAAAATCATTTTTCATCTAAGGTGAAATTATTTCATATGTGAATGTTTCAAGTATAATTTCTCTATGATTTACATGGTTTAACTTTTATTATTATTAAATGCTATCCATTTCATTTATATGGATTATGTAATGATGGGATGATGTTTATGAAACCCATTTTATTTATTGGGTTGTTATGAATAATGTATGTTTATTTTGTGGCACAATTAAGAATGATTTCATTATGAGATGGGGGGACCTATATCTACCTCAAATGCATTGGGTAAAGATTTATATCTCATGAGATAGACATGGATGGAATGGTAAGTTAATCCGGTTCAGTGTTACAGGACTGAAACGAGTATTGAACTCGATTCAGAATGGGACTTTGTCCACTAAGATGGTCTTGGCAGCAATGCCTTGGCTACTATGGAAATCAATACATGTGCTTAATGGATGCCACAATTAAATGTTTTATTCCCATGATATGTTATAATGATTTATGTTACATTATGATCTATTCCTTATGTACTTCCATGTTTTAAGTCGTTGCTCAATATTTTGATGTTTAAACATTATGTTCATGTTTTTATGTTCAAATGTATATGGTATGTTTTATTTTATCCATGCTTAACCTTAATGAGAATTTGAGCTCACCCTTTTTATGTTTTATTTTCCCCCGGGATTAAAAGAATGGTTTTAGGTAAGGAAACAAAAAGTGGAAGATCATTATGGGAAATTTTGAAGATCTTTCACCATGATTGTAAGATTACGTTCAATTTTTTCAAAGACACTAAACTATTACGGTCCTTGTGTGTATGTTTTTGTTATGTGTTAAGTATTCCGCAAAAGTAATGTAATATCTATGTTCGTCAAGCTTCGGGTCTCTACAGTTGGTATCAGAGAAAAGGTTTAGTCAACCTTTGGAAACTAGGATGTGAGAACATTAGTGAGATCCCTAGAGATATTTCAATGGTATGTCTAGGGATGTCCCTAAGGTTAAGAATAAGTATAGGTTATAGTCCTGGAATTGCGCTAACAATCATAGAATTAAACCTAAGATGTTAAATATTGAAGGTACTCCCCCTTTATTATGTTGTTTTCCCTAGTTTGATTTTTTCCTCTCACACTATTCTTTTTGGGTTTTAGACGATGTTTGGAACCATAAGGAACCGTATTGACCAATGTGATGGACAATGCAATGATTGTCCTCCTGATCAAACAAATGTTATGGGAGATGGAGTGCAAAATATTATTACAATACTTACATAAGCTATGAATCATTCTGGACTTGAAAATGAGTAGAGAAGGGAACAATATTCTATTGAGTCCTTCATGAGGCAGCGTCCACCCTCATTCAGCGGGTCTACTGATCCATTAGTTGCTAAATAACGGATCAGTACTACTGAAAAGATATTTTCAGTTCTACAGTGTTCTGAACATGGTAATGTCATCTTAGCAGTGTATCGTTTGGAAGGTGATGCTGATCAATGGTGGAATCTTATCAAGAATACGAGTCCAGGAGATGAAATTGAGTCCATGGAATGGGACATGTTCAAGAACATATTTTTCAATAAGTACTTCCCTCGTATTCTTTGAAAAAAGATGTAGAAGGAGTTTCATGAACTAAAGCAAAAGGATGATGAATCTGTTGGTATATACGAAGCGAATTTTACAAGGTTTGCAAGGTATGCATCTGACTTTATCATCCAACCTGAAAGTAAAGTTGATCGATTCATCAGTGGCTTAAAACCAAATCTTCGAAGGGCATTATATATAAGAGACTTCAATAGCTATGAAGAAATTGTGCGTTGTGCTATAAAGGTAGAAATGGAATTTGGTGTTACTTATCCATCTCAGAGTTTTGACAAGAAACGAAAGATGGAGTTCAAGGAGAAATCTCAGAATAATGGTGTAAAGAAGTTTAATGTTTCCTTATGCTCAATGTGTGTAAAGAAGCATGGTGGAGATTGTCTTAAAGAAACTAGATAATGTTTTTTAAGTGTTGAAAAGAAGGTCATCGAGCAGCTGAGTGTTGATGTAATGGAAAAATGGTTTCTAATGATGTGAATAAAGAAATGACTGCAGAGAACTCACCACCAACACTTCAATGCATCAAGTGCAAGGAAATGAGGCATTATGATAATAAATGCCCTAATCCAAGGGTTAGTGATGATCGACATGAGCAACCACTTAAGGAAAAGGACAAAGGGAAGTCACATGTGATCACTATTGGTGATATTGAATTTGACAACGATGTGGTGGAATGATTAATTGTTTATCTAATGGGATTCCAAAATGATGTTGTATATATTATCGTGGAATATTGGAATATTTATGTATTGGTCTATTGTGGTTTTCCATAATTTTATGGTACCGGTAATCATGGAAAGTCATTGAGATATTTTTGGTAAGCAGATGATATGAGCGTAATGAAGGGATAATAAGATAATGAGATGTTTGATTGTATTCATGATCACATGATTGATATAAGGACTAAGTGATATCATGGTTTGAGTATAAAGAATTTTGAGGATTTTGGTTTGTGGAAATTGTTAAATTTTAACTGCATTCATGTTTTCACTAAGGTTCAATGGGTATTCATTCTTAAAGAGAATACATGATTACGGTATTCAAATGTTTGTAATTTGACAAAAAATACATATCTTATAATATATGGGGGATAAATGATGGCATCCACGTGATTTTTATGTGACATTTCAAGTAATCATTTTCATTATACTATAATCTTGGATCAAAGTATTTTAGATAAGCCTAATGATTGGAATGGATTATGTTGGACATAAGTTAGGATATAACTTTTTTGGATATTATTGATGGGATGTTATAGTAATATAGCTTTAGAAAATGGACAACCTGCAGGACGAGCGACAACCCATCGCGTCGGGCAAGGCTGTGGGAATCGAACCCACAACCGAATTGCGACTGGACTTTATCACCTACCACTGGCCTACAAGATGTTCCTGTTTAGTCAAAACTAGTTTTATTATATTAAGTAGTATAATATAAGAAGTATAATTCCATTTTTGGAACTATATATGATTAATCTCACTATATATGGACTTACGTATTTTTTTTGATAACCTTTCTAACATTTTGCTTGAGACAGATGGAATGACCCCTCATTCTATCACATGATCTACTAACACATCACAAATGACAAATTCAACTTCATTTCATTAAGAGGTGAAGTGTAAAATGTCCAAAGAACATCCAACAATGAGACTATACCAAAATCACGAATGTATTTATTCTAATTCCAATTTCATCAACTTTTGGGAAATGATCTTGAAAACCAAAAATGTTGTCCTAATGCTCTTATATCTGATGAATCAGATGGTACCTTATATCATCACAAATTTTTGGCTTTTACATAGCCATGTTCTCTACCACTCTCCATCAGAACATGATGGTTAGATTTCTCTTCCATATCTATATTTTCACCTATGTGGAAACCCAATGATTAGTTTATTTGGGTAACCGTTACGTTTCATACTTTAGTTTTTAAATCCAAGTTTTGGTATTCCTTTTTACGATGTGGGTTTCTATTAGATAAACTTTCGAGTAGTAAACCATTTATAACCCCGATGAATTTCAAGGGCGAAATTCATTTTAAGGGGGGTAGAATGTAACGCCTCGAGATTTTATGAAAAATATTCTTTTTAATTTCATTATTGTCTTGTGTTGTATGCTACAACAAAAGGATCTTGGAAAACACGCATCCTTTACTTTCCTTGCATTACACGCAATCACAACCTTCATCGATAGCGTGTGTAGTACGCAATAACGAGTTTCACTCAATAATAATATGCTATTAAAATATTATTAAAACTAGCTGTTTGGAATAGTAATAACCACTTTTTGAAATTTTGTAAATTATATTTTTCAAAATGGACTTCATTTTTGGATTTGGAATATCGAAATTAGCTTAGGGTGAAATTTTGGTACTTTTCGGATAACTTTCATTTTCTGATGAATAGTGAAAATTACTAAATTTTAATTAAAAACATCCTTTTTAATCAAAATAATTAATAGTGGTAAATTATTAATTTGAGTGGTTTTAAATTATATTTAGAATATATTTTTACAATTTAATACAGTGTTGATCATTGGATGTTATTTCACATTTAAACCAGACATAAACAAGTGTCAATCTTTTGATAGTTATTATCTCTTAAGAACACGCAATTTGTTTTGACGACGAGAATTAATTTTTAAATTAAGTAATGGAACTGATATGTTTTAAATTTTGTAAAATAGACATCATCTTTGAGTTCATAATATCAAATATAGATTAGGCCTAATTTTTGGTATATTTTTGGAAACATTCATTTTTTGATGAATAGTGAAACCACTAAGTGGTAGTTAAAAAAAGAATTTTTCATTAAACTTAATTTTACCGCTTCTGTGAGTGGAATTTCAAAAATCCGAGAGACAAAATTGATGTCAGTAATTAAAATGTGGTTCAATGATATGAAAATAATTTTTGGTGAATAGTAACTTTTTACTTTTTTTACCACGGTTAAAAGTAAATAGGGTAATTAAGGGTAAAAATGATATTATTATTACTCTAACACATGTCCTAATTCTATTGGATAAGTTTAATTCCACCAAAAACAACCTTAGGAATAAACTATGACCATTTAGGCCCACATGGATTAGAATAGGACATTTATTATTAATTTATTTAAAGAAGGGTTAAAATAGTTTATATCAATATTTAATAATTAATCATTTTTCATATAGGGTGATACATAAGATAAATTAGTCTATAAATATACATTAGAAATATAAGAGGATTTCCTACATTATTGTATTTTATTTGTAATTTTTAGACTTAATATAATTTCATTTATTTATGACACAATGATGATGCAGTAATTATCTTATTAATGAAATATTGACATAATTGATGTTATAAATACCCGAATAAATGAAATTTGAGACTTTTTATGAATTCCAATAATTTTATATGATAATATGAAATGTTTTTACTGATTTTATTAACTTTTTGTGAACTAATAATTCTGTTATGATTTTCACAAAAATCAATTACCAAATAGTGTCAAAATTGACATAAAATAGGTTTTAAAACAAATATTTTATTATTAATTGTTATTTTATTCTTAAAAATCTATGGTTCGACCAAATGACTTAGATAAGGTTATATATATTATTAATAAACAACTTGGGGTTCTTTTGACTTGTTATTGTATGTTTATTAACATTATAGTGTAAGAACACAAAAAGACACTGTAAAAGTAAAATTATCTAACTTAAAGTTAAAACTAATTGATATGGCTAAAATAGTAAACTAAACGTGTCCAAATTCTATTGGATGAGATGATTTCGACCCATCCCCACCATATATTCTAAATAAATCAATTTGGAGCTATATAAAATCGAATTTTTCTTTATAATAAAATAATATAATTAGTTATTCAAAAGGTTCCCCTCTCCTTCCTTATAAAAGGGCATCTCCTCCATCTCTTCCTCACACCACTTTGAGCCTTCATGCTCGTCCAAACCAGGAAAAAATTTCTTCCCCAATTACCTAGAAACATCCTAGAGGTCTTGGGATTCTTCAAAGACCAATTTGAGTTCCCTAAGAGGAGGTCTCAAAGAGGCGCTTCAAAGAAGAGGTAATGTCCGTTACCGATTCTTTCAACTTTATTTCTTCGTCCAATTCTTTTTCTTAGGTTGTTTAATTATGAAGTAATAAAATCACTATCAATAATATACTGATATGTTATTATAAGTATGAAACAAACCTATTTCACCATCTATCCATCCTATGGAAAACGAAATCACCGCGCGTGCGTACGTACGGATTACTGTCTCCACCCTGTGGTGTAATCTATTTTCCACCACCACCTTACTTGGATGGGTATATTGGTGTAAATAATAACTATATATGATTATTTTAAAGTGATATTGATTCTTTAATATTATACATACACTCCAATAAAATTCCACAATCATGGGAACGATATCATCGCTCGTGCGTACGTATGGAATACCGTCTCCACGACGCGATGAGATTCATTCTCAATGATTAACCATTCATAAATGATTATAAAGTATATATAATAAGTAATCATGAAATATATGACATAATAATGACACTGGATTTATGAATATATATATTTATTTCATCCAATTAATTCCATTCAATTCAATGAGGAAACGAAAACAACGTTCATGCGTACGTACGACCTACCGTCTCCATAAAAAAGTGTATTTCTTTCCATTTATCTATCTATTATATATATGTATATTCTGAATATATATTTTATATAAATCATGTTTTATATTCTGTAATTAATTAATAATGATCTATCTAATCATATTAATAATTACAAGTCAAAACACGGACGACAAATGAAATGATTTTACCCAAAATGCTCTTTAACATGAAATTTACAAATGAACGGGTAATATAAAGTCATATGTGAACCATATATGATATCATAACAATGAATATGATTCTGTAATAAGTCAATTAGATTATTTAAATCATTATACAGGAGGTTTGGATACGTACGAAGCATATCGGACCTAGGGTAAAGGATAATTTCGCAAATCTCATTTTTTATCCGAGATTGATTATACGTAAGTATTTACTGGGGTTATTGTTATCATCCTTGTAAATGTTTTCTAAAAGTGTTTTTATGTATGTTTAATGTCATTTTTACCCATTTTTTACTTTTACTACATGGTATGTATGAAATATTTCTTTTACGAGTTACTTTGACATTTCCAGAGAAAGTATGAGAAGAATGTTTTTTTAACTTATACAGCACGAATCGAATTTTTACTGTTTTATAAATCCTTATTTTCATGGATCTTCCTCCAAAAGATTTCATGACTAATTTAAAAAAAATCCTTTTCTTTTTAAAATGCCTGAAATTTTGTGAAAAGAGAATGATTTTGATGAAGAATGGATATTTTCTTCAAGAATTCATTTCAAGTGGTTTATCAAAATAATTTTTCATCTAAGATGAAATTATTTAATATGTGTATGTTTCAAGTATAATTTCTCTATGATTTACATGGTTTCACATTCCTTATTATGAAATGATATCCATTTCCTTTATACAAATTATCTAATGATGGGATGATGTTTATGAATCCCATTTTATTTATTGGGTTGTTATGAATGTGGTATGTTTATTTTGTGGCACAAGTAAGAATGATTTAATTATGAGATGGGTCGGCCCTATATCTCCCTCCCATGTATTGGGTAATGATTTTTATCTCATGAGATAGACATGGTTGGAATAGTAAGTTAATCCGGTTCAGTGTTATAGGACTGAAACAAGGAGTGAACTCGATTCAGAAAGGGACATTGTCCACTAAGATGGTTTTGGCAGCAATGCCTTGGCTTCTATAGAAATCAATACATGTGCTTAATGGATTCCACAATTACATGTTTTATTCCCATGATATGTTATCATGATTTATGTTACATTATGATCTATGCCTTATGTACTTCTATGTTTTAAGTCGTTTCTCAATATTTTAATGATTAAACATTATGTTCATGTTTTTAATATCAAATGTATATGGTATGTTTTATTTTATCCATGCTTAACCTTAATGTGCATTTGAGCTCACCCTTTTTATGTTTTATTTTCCCCTAGGATTAATAGAAAGGATTTATGTAAGGAAAAAAAAGTGTAAGATCATTATGGGAGATGTTGAAGATCATTCACCATGATTAGAAGATTTCATTCCACGTTTCCAAAGACACTAAACTATTACGGTACTTGTGTGTATATTTTTGTTATGTATTAAGTATTCCGCAAAAGTAATGTAATATCTATGTTCGTCAAGCTTCGGGTCTCTACAGGCATGTTGGGGTAAATCTTGGGAGTGAAAAAAACTAGGTCTAGAGATGGCCTATGAAATGGTGGAGAAGGTTATGTCCATCCAGCTGTAAATTAATGATGCTTAGAGTCGACAAAATAGTTATGATCATAATTATTGATGAGACCTAGAATTTGTTGTTGGAGACATGTTATTTCTCTGCATACCACAATGGAAGAGAGTTATGGGATTTTGGTAGAAGGGAACGATTAGTCCATGGTACATCATCTATTTTGAGACTCTTGATCGCATTGGAGTAGTGGAATGTCGACTAGAACTCCCACCTAAATGATCCAAAGTACATGATGTATTTCATGCATCACTTTTGTGGATGTAAATACCTTACCCATCACATGTACTCAATCCAAAGGTGGTACCATAAGAAAATTTCTTCTCCTATGAAGAGAAGCTAGTGGAGATTTTAGAACATTGGGAAAAAGTTCTACAAAATAAGGCAATGCCCCTCATCAAGGTGTTGTAGTGAAAAAAAATGTTTAATGAAGAAACGTGGGAATCAGAGGAAGTGATGAACTAGAGTTAGCCATATCAATTTTAGTGTGAGAAAAGAAAATTTTGATAGAGAAATTTTATAAGTGGTGAATATTGTAACGATCCAAAAATTTACTACTAGAAATTACTCTTGTTTTAATTAAATGTCTTATTATGTAAAATGGATAAAAAAATATGCACTTTTTATTTTTTTGGATTTTAAAATATTTTTAATTATTTTTATCATTTCTAATATTGTTGTTGAATAGTGATCACTTGATTAATTAAAATATCGTGATTTCAAAAAATCCAATTTACTCAGACAAAGGTTGTGATGGCCTCATCCCATAGACTTGCGCCATACGAATCCCATTTCTCAGTGCTCGGAAAGGAGTTGGTCTGATTGGGCTTCACTCGTGACAATTCCCAAACAAATCTCCAACATGTTAAGATCAATCAAAACCACATACAAGAGAAGTAGATGTTGATAGAGATTACCACACAAACAATGTTATCCAAGCAACCCCAAGAGTCTTTCACCATTGCACACCATACCCTTAAGACTTTTGTTGGTGTTATAATTAGTTATGTAACGATACCCAAGTAATATGATTGGGTAGACCATTTTTTATAGAGAATATACATTAATTTTATTATTTTTTCTTTGGAAATATTTTTTAAATAAAAGATAGCATTTTTAGTCTATTATGATGTATTAATGTATTTTTTAATTAAATAATATTTTATTAATATATCATCACTAAATTACTTTTTATTAAATATAAATTCATATATAATTATTATGTATAAAATTGTGATTTTTATTATGTTTTAAAACTATTTTTGTCAAAAACCATGAATTATAGATAAATACCGTTTTTTATTTTTATGAGTAAAAAATCACATATATAGAATAATATATAAAAAAATTGAATATTATTTTTGGAATTAGCACTTTGAAATTATCCAACAGTGAATTTTTTATAATTTTTTGAGGTGATCGAATTTGTATGTAAAATTAAATACCGTTGAATTATAAATTGAGTTCTATGACAAGATATTGACAAAACACTGATGCAATAAAATACAACAAGTGGGTTTCTCGAAATATATATGTTTTTCCATTTAAAATATGTGATTTTAGGTTTTTTTAATTTATTTTACAAAGCTTTATTGGACCCTCCTAGACATATAAAACATTTTATCATTTTAAAATGATTTCCTTGAGGGTGTGACTCACATCCACAAA
The DNA here is from genome assembly GCA_963277665.1 of Viscum album. Classification (NCBI taxonomy): domain Eukaryota; kingdom Viridiplantae; phylum Streptophyta; class Magnoliopsida; order Santalales; family Viscaceae; genus Viscum; species Viscum album. Next base: position 1,697,996,704 of record OY728137.1, on the reverse strand, counting down.
AGCAAGCCTAATATTTTATGTATTAAGGCCATTGGCATTATAAAATATTTTTTTCCACTCCCCATTAGAAAAAACCTTGTGAATAAACCTTTGCATGGATAGTGTTTTTTTTAGGTTAATTTGCATGGTCCAAAACCTAAATAATTAATCATTCCCTCTCATTTCCTATATAAACCCACCGAATCTCCCACATCCACTACACTCATAGCCTTTGTAGTTCGTCCAACCATTACCCTCCTCTATCTAGAGTCCTCTAATGGTTCCCCAAACTCCCACAAAGCCTCTCTAAAACCCCTCCCAAGCCTTTGGGTTCACACTTCTATGAAATGGATATATTCCTTTCTCATTTTTGTCAAATTATTTTATGTTGATATTCCATTTTATTTTCAATTAAAAATGTTGCGGTACGATTTCTCACCTTCCCCATAATTCCCACTTTGTTTTTGAATGATTATTGACCCATTTCTCTCTCATTATTTCTTCCAATTTACACTAGTTACGATGCTGATATTCCATAAGGAATATCTCTCTCCTCTTTTACATCCATTCACTTCTTTTATATTATGAATCTAAATTCAATTATATATTTTCAGAAATGTATCTATATGACCCATTATTTTCCAATTCATGTACATATTATGAGACACCACATTCTCTATCATCAACCATTTTTTATGAATTATTATGTCATGTTGTTATGCTGCCGAAATTTCATTGTGATTTTGAAATCCCAAGCCATTATATCGCGAATACCATGACCATTTCTCTATCAAGGTTATTGAACATTATGAAAATATACTTATTGATTATATAGTTTCATGTATGAATTAAACATTATTTTATAATGTAATAAATGATTATCTTCGATGATTCCATGTTGTATGATTGATGTGGCACACTTATTAATGAAATGAAATGTTTAAGAAGGGAGTCCCTAATAGAACTCCAATGCATTGGGTAAAGAGTATTATCATGAAACGTCAAGTGAAATTAGGGTTTTCTCATGTTAATTCAAGTAAAATTAGTGTTTACACATGCTCCATGTGAAATTATCCTTGGCTCAGTATAATACATTGTGATGTGTTGTTGTCACATTTCAATGTTATGATAATCATTATATATAATGCCTTTATGTTCATGTTGTTTTTATGATCCATTGATATGCCTAATTACAAACATGTATTATATTCTTCCTGATATTCCTTGTTTACTCCATTACTAGGATTTATATCTCATTCTTTTCATATTCATGTACATAGGTTATCCCATAAAATGCTAGGTACAAATGAATGTTGTGGTCATCTAAAATAATTTTTCAATAGAGATGTCGTGTTTCACATTTTAAGTCGTTATGTAATGTTCCTATGACCCAATGACACTATATCTCTTGATCATCTATATTGTATCATGTGAAGGTTTTAGGTAATAAATCATGTTTGTTTGTTTAATAAAAAAGAAGGGTTATCATACACAATGTCTAAAAACATTAGTGATCATATAGTCTGCTCTTATAGGTGTATCCTAGTGAAAGGGTTGAGTCAATGGAAATATTAGAATATAAAAGATTCATAAAAGACATGTGGTGAGAAAACAATGGTCATAACTTTTGTATATTAGTTTGTAAAATTTGTTAGTGAAGACATAGATTGCACCTTAAATAATCCCTAGAGTCCCAATGTTGTATGCCTTGAACACATGTAGCTACCACACCCCTATCCCCCGACACCCTGAGCCTAGTGCAGACCCCCTAGGGTGGTGGTGGAATTATGTAAAAATGTTTTCCACCTCCTGCAACTCTCCTTACTCATCTTTCACATCTACAACCTAGTGGGTCTGCCTGCTCCACTCTCTACCTTTGAGAAAGTTGTCTATCCAACGCCTCCCATTCAACATCTCGATGGGTTGGACAATACCTAGCTGGATGTCCTTTGCCGAATTATGAGAAGCACTGCCTCACCCTTTGTTGACGAGATCCATCTTGAGAGCTGTGGAATGACGATCCCCTATCTTTAGTCATGTTATGACACCTCCGACATCCTGGTCATCATGCATGACACCGTATTCTAGTAACCGAGGTCTCTACATATATTTGACTGCTATTGACTTAGAATGGATTTCTCTTCTCATCCTAGACCTCTTAACCAAAAAATATCACTTGAGCACTCATGTATAAGTCATAATGAATAGATGCATGATGCTAGATCATTTGTCCCATCTTAATCCTTACTCGAAGGTCTGTTCTTTGAAGTAAAAATGCCTAACCATATCCATCGAGTAGTTGGTTAGGTTAGTAAACCTCGATGAATAGTCATCCACTTTAAAACTACCCTACATGAGATGAATAAGATATTTGATACACACTTCTCTCATTGTATCTGGAGATAACTCCTCCAAAAGGAGTCGCTGAAACTTTGTCCATGAAAGAGCCACCTCATTGAGATTCTGTGTGGTAAAACACAACCATCACCATACAGAACCCTAATAAAGGATCACCCCTAGGATCCCCATCTGGTCTGTTGGCATCCTCACTAGATAGAATATGTATGATCACAATCTCAAACCACTCTTCAGGTGCAAGAGGCTTGAGATCTCTTCATAACATGAAGGTTATTTAACTCTGAAACTCAAGAAGCACAGTAAACCTGGGCTCCTCCTCTTCTGGAATTGTATATACCTCGTACTTCTCCACTAGTGGCGGCACAATGGTGCCCCATATATAGGTGAAACCTGGGGAACTGGCCCTTGAATGAAATCCTCTTCAATAAGGGAATCTTCCTGTTGATTGAGATTATGAATCATAGATGGTATAAATCAGATAAGAATCAGGTATGGAAAATATATATAAAATTTTAAAATAGTATATCTTGATAGCTGACAAAAAATGAAATGGAACCGGAAACCCAATCCTATATGATTCATGTACCTTTATTTTGTTTCTCTATAGCAAGTGTTCTTATGTACCTAGATAAAAAGAACATTATTGGAGTTTTGGGGTATTAATATGCCGGCCTCCCACACCAACACTAAATTATATGGACATAAAAATGAACACAATACATAACAATATGTCCCAAAAATAATCTCATTGACTATCTATTCTATCGTATGATTTACCGCCTCTGATACTACTCTATCATGACCCGTCCTAGTGGGACCCTCATAGCGATTTCCCAAACCCACCCTTAATAGGCCTAGGGTGGTGACTAACACTGAGTAGGAATATCAGTAACATGAGAGGCATTTCAAATTTACCTATAGACACACACATATCTAAGACCACAAATTATGAAATTTGAAAACCACTAAGGAACAAGCTAAATGAATACAAGTAAACTCAACCAACAAAGTACAACATAATGTATTGTGTGGAAAGGGTATCTAATAATATAGAAAACAAATGGACAGAAATAATGATATATATGAACATAATCCAATAGATTGAAATAGAATATAGAAGACATAACATAAAGGAAGTCATCACCTAAAAGAGGATGGTGAACGGTTCCCTTACCTGGAAGAGAATACTTGAAAGCATTAAGGATGTGACATTTTGAGCTTGAGAGATTCTATGGAGGACTCCATGGGTGGTAAAAAGACCAGAGCTTAATTTAAGAGGATTTTGGAATGAAATTAATGATGGAAAGTCTTGGTATTTTTAAGAAAAGTGAGAGAATATTTAATTGATTTTCCAAGGGACACCTCATTGGTGGTATTTGCAAAAATATGGTCCTTCCCATGGTATTTTACCATGGTATTATATAAATGGGAAAAATCATAACATATATTACTATTCAGAAGTCGTCTAAATTTATTACATCATCAATTATGTCATTAAACAACAGAAACTCAAAATTGTATTTTTACAATTCAATGAAAATTCAACTATTTCAAAAAATTCCCAAAAATTTACGCTGACCTAAAATAAATGCTTTGAATTCAAAAATTAACTCCATTTTATGGAAATAAATTTCTTAATTACTTTTAATTAATTTTTTAAATCAATTAATTATTTATTCAAAAAAAACTCAAAAATAATAACTTATTTTGTAACACCACAAAAAGGAAATCAAGTTCCCATTAAATTATTCTATAATGATAAGAGAATAATATAAAAATTTATTATTAAATTATATGGAAATACATTTTCATTTTAAATTATTCAATTATTTATAAAATTGTAAATAAAATATTTATGACCTACAAAAATAGCAAATCATATACTATGATTTTTTTACGTTTAAGAAGTCTAAATTCTATTTATACAATCATGGGTATTGTTATTATTATTTTTTTGGATTTAATATTCGTTACTATTCATAAAGTTCTATTATTATTCATGCATTACTACTCTCCAAAGTACAAGTTGATATTATTAGACTCAAATGTTTTTATTCATTACAACTATAGTAGACCATTTTTTGAATATCTTTTCACATTTTTAATTATATAAAGTCATCATAAATATATTATTATACCCTTTTCCAAAATCATAATTAATAATCATCCCATATTTATTTAGACAATTGAAAATAAATTTTTTTACCATATTAAGAAATAAGAATTTTATTTATACCATGGGATTACAAAAATGTATCTAAGGTGTCGTTAAATAGCCCCTTATGATACATACATAGGACGTAAGTGTTTGGGGTTCTATAGTGATATAATCTTGGCGCGGCTCAGACAACATAACCCGAGTGGTGATTTCTATTAGCTATAAATTATCCTTTAGGCAATTCTGTTCAAGCTTCACATGTTGAAGCTCAACAAGGTCTTGGTCCAAAGAAAATCCCAGAGTTACAACCTCCTTTCCTAGATCACACATATGGGCTTCGTAAGGCCTGAGTCTACTAGAGGAGGCCACAAACTCTTTATTCTGTTTAAATCAACTAGGGTCACATGTATTTATAAAAAATAATTGAAACGTTAATAGTTTAGTTTCCAATGGCCATATTGACCAACGCTCATATAACAGTTTGAAACCCAATGGTATCACACCATTAATTAAAGGATAAGTTTGTGGAGTATAAAATTAAATAACACACAAATATAGGAAACAAATATTATAAAAATTATTGTGTCATTATACTTTTACCCCTTAAGAAATTTCTTCCCGAAAATATTAACTCGTTCCATAAGAAGATAAAAGGTGTGGGTACTTCTGCCTCATAAACATCTGAGTTTCTTACATTGCATCTTTTCATTTTGGGTTCCATCGTAACACCTTAAAAAGGTTTGTAGTCTTGTTGTGTAGAACCTTGTCTCTACAATTCAAGATCTCCACTGGCTACTCCTCAAAATAAGGGGCATGTTCCAATTGTACCACCTATGGATTTATTTCACGTGAAGGGTTTTGTATGTACTTCTTGAAGAGGGATCCATGGAAGACATCATGAACTTGTTCTATAAATTGAGGATGTTTAAGCTGACAGGACAGAACACTTACACGATCAAGGCTTTCATATGATTAATGTACTTAGGGTAGAGCATCCATGTCTTCCCAAACCTCATGACTCACATCCAAGGTGATATTTGATTGTATACCTTGTCACCAACATCAAACACCACGGCCCTTCAACGGTTTCCACCATAGATCTTTTGCCAACTCTATGAGGCCTTAATGTGTTGCTGGATGGAATGGACCTTTTCTGTCATCTCTTGCACAAGATAAGGGCCAAGAAGCTTCATCTCAACACCTTTATGACAACAAGTTGGAGATCTAAATCGCTTACTATATAGAGATTTATTGGGAGACATTTTAATGCTCTAGTGGAAGATGTTGTTGTAAAAGAGTTTAACTAAAGTGAGATGTTGTTCCCTTCCACCTTTAACATCCGTTAAGAATATTCTCAGCATACCCTAGAGTGTGTGAGTAGACCTTTCTGATTGGACATCAGTTTGGGTGTGATAATACATTCTAAAATTCAATTTAGTGATCAGATAATGTTGAAAACTACTCTATAATTTTGATGTTAACTTTAGATCATGATCAGATAGGATAGAGTGTGGAACTATATGCATCCTTACTTTTTTCATCACGTAAATCATTTCAAATTGACCAAATGAGAAATATTGCCAAATAGATGTAAAATGGAATTAATAGTGAGATGGTCCACAAAAACCCCTATCTCATTGTTTCCATTGGAATATCTCAGGAGACCACGAACGTTGTCTGTAGTGATATTGTCCCACTTCCATGCGGGTATGGGTAGTGGTTGCAATAACCATTTAGTAAGATGTCACTCTTTCATCACATGATGACATACCAGGCACCATGAAGTGTAGTCATTAATCTCTATTTCATATCATCATACAAATAATGATCACAAAATTACCTATTCTTTTTTGTTCTTCCAAGATGTATAGAGAATGTAGAGATATGAGCTTCATCCATCAAATCATTCTTTATTTCCAGATTAGATGGAACACATATTTTTGTATGAAATTTCAGTACACCTTCTTGATCAATATTGATCTCATGAATATTCCCATCCTTCACAGACTCAAACATCTTCTGTAACAAAGGATCTTCTTTCTGATCATTCTTGATCTTCTCTAGTAATGATGGTTGAGAAATAATTTGGGTTAGGGTTAATGATGTCCCTTCCCTTATAATTCCGAAGACCATATTTACTAGGTCAATTATCAATGGATTCTTTAAATCATCATCCTAGAAATAATTACTGGGTCATTCTTGCTTAATGCATCAGAGACAATGTTTTATCTTCTGAGATAACAATGAATAGAAAAATCATAGCCATCGAAATGTTCAATTCATCTTATCTATCATAGGGTCTATTCATTTTGTGTGAAAATATACATTAAGAATTGGTGGTCTGTGTATATATTACATTTCTCACCATAAAGGTACTACCTCTATATCTTCATATAATAAACGACCGCAGACAGATCATGATCGTGTGTAGTATATTTCTTCTCATGAGTCTTCAACTGTCGAGAGGAATAAACAATGGCTTTTTCATTTTGCATGGGGACGCACCCAATCCCTTTCAGAGATTAATCACTAAAAATAAATATTTTATCTCCACTTGAGGGAAGATTTAACATGGGTGAAGTTACTAAATCTATTCTTCCTCACTTGGAAACATTCCTCACACTCCGTTGTCCATATCAACATGACACCTTTTTGAGTTAACTTGGAAAATGGATTAGAAAGTCGTGAAATGATTTTCATAAACCTGCAATAATATCTCGCAAATCCAATGAAGCTATAAATATTAGATATTTTTACTGGTTGAGGACAGTCCTCTGTGATGATTTTTCTTTATAGGGTCAACTGTGATTCCTTCATTGGTATTAATTTTCCCCAATAAAGCAACTTTTTGTATCTAGAATGCACATTTTCTGAACATCCAAAAATTCCACTCCTTCAATAGAGTTTTCAAAATAACCATCATATGATCCTCATGCTCTTCACGACATTTATATTATAACAAAATTTCATAAATAAAAACATCCACAAAGTTATAAAGGATTCCCATAACGGCTATATTCTTCAAATCCATAAAAATAGTTGGTACATTAATCGGTTCGAAGGGCATAAGAACAAAATCATAATTCCAATATCATGATATGTATACAGTTTTTAGAATATCTTTTTTCTTCACCCACAGTCGATGATAACCAGATTGAAGATCCATATTAGATAAGAATTTATTCCCACAAAGTTGGTCGAATAAATCATCAATTCATGGAAGAGGGTTTTTTTCTTCACTGTGATCCTGTTCAGTTCTCTATAATCGATGCATAGCCACACTATTCTATACTTCTTCTTTAAAAAGTGAAAAGGTGCTCCCAAGGGACACATACATGATTAGAGAAAATCCTTATCCAAAATATCTTGGAGTTGCTTCGTTAACTCCTCAAGAATTTCATTTTCCATCATATATGATGTTTTTTTTATCGAATGTCATCCAGGTAAGAGATTAATGGGGAAATGTACCTCTATTTATGGGGAGTTCCAACAAACTCCTTAGGAAATTCATCAATGTATTCCTAGATGGTGGAGTCATTTTCAATCCTAAAACATTCATTTTCATCTTCTTCTTCACCGATCAACTCCATAATGAATGATATATGAGGTTCTTATAGAAAAAGATAAGGTTGAGATATCTCTCCATGGAAATTAATTATAGGTTTTCCATTAAAGACTACCGAGATTTACTTTTTTTTGAATTTGATCTTATCATTATACTTTAAGAGTCAGTCCATCCCTAGTATAATGTCAAATTGAAACATGAGAAGGACTTCTAGATTTTTGATAAGATTGTGGTCACAAAAAAATATTGTTTCTAAACACAGATGATATGGATATAATCCCACCTAGAATCTTGACTGATAACTCTACATTCTGAAAATTAGGGGTTAATTCTAAATTATTTATAATCTTAGTGGAAATAATGGAATGAGTAAAACCAGAATCAAACAATTTACTTTCTATCTTTGAGAGAACAACAAGAGTACCTATCAGCAGATCATATTGAGCTTCAACAACATTCATAGTGATATCAAAATCATGACCTTTCCCCCTTGGACTTTTCTATGGCTGATGGTGATTCCCCTCGACTACACTCAGATTTGGGCAGTCATTGGGGAAGTGACCAAGTTGTCCCCACCTATAGCATTGAACATCATGTAGGGAATGAACTATCTTCCTTTGGAAGATAGTGTTGGTAAGTTGTTGCTTTACCTCACTACCACAAAATCCACGCAATGTGGTCATCTCCACCACACTTATAGCACTTCCCAATCCCAAGTAGGTAGTTCCCTGAATGCTTGATCCCACATTTATGGCATGTGGGATGTTGTACTTTCTTACCTTTTTAAACCTGATCAAATATCCACCCTATGAATGTATCCATCTATCTTTTATTTTCATTGGATTTATGAGACCAATGTGTCTCACCATACTCCAGTTTTTCTTTCATCCCACTTCACACGATCTCCTCAAAACTATCATAATATTGGTTGGATAGGTTTATCTATAGATAAGGGATCATTCCTCTAAATAATCTATCAACATTTCCATTTGGATACATGATAAATCTCGAGGTGTAATGTGAATGCCATGTGAAGTTCATTTCGTAGCTTCACACAGATTCATTCTCATACATCAGCTTGAGAAACTCCTTCACCATACTTTTCCTCATCGATTGAGTGAAATAATTGTTGAAGAATATCCCTCTGAACTATTCCCACTCAATACCATCAAATTCCACTCTTGTCATTGATATTTTAATCAGCTCCCATCACTGATCAACTTATCCCTCTATGAAGTAAATATCTTAGGCAACCTTCTCTTATTCATAAAAATGGAGCACATAAAAGATCATATTGATAGAGCAGATCCACTGTTCATAAATCAATGGGTTAGTTGATCCATTGAAGGTATTTGGTCATTAACCAATAAATAGTTCAACATAATGTTGTTCCCTTTCACTATGAGATCAGTCTCTCACCCTGATTCATGTTATTTCCAATAACTTGAGTCTGTTGGTTCATCATTGGCATGACTATTTCCAAACCAGATTCCATTAGAGGGCCATCAACACATGGTCAATTATGGTCACTATTTTTGTGGTTCTTCCTATTCCCCGCCATATTCTAAACGAATAAAACCATAGTGAAAAACTTATGTAATTTAATAATATTTTAACTATAAAAGATTTTATGTTTTAAAACATCTTTAAACAATTACATTTCACTATAAATCCTTCATAATGATTCATAAAAATATTATTATTAACCAAAAATATCCCCTACGAGTGTCGTAACCAATAGTGTAGAAAGACTCGTTATCGTGTACCAAGATATAGCAGGTCAGGCCCGAAACTCCCGGTAAGGGTTTTCACTCCTAGGTACATATATGCCAGAGCCACCTCTACCTTCTCGTATCCAGACATGTATGTATTTTCTTTGTAAACCACTTACTCAATACTCATCAAAATAATAGGAACAATTTATATATTAAATATTTTATATATGGTTATTCTTAATGTTCTCATAGAATAATTTCCATAAATAACTACACTATCCTTTGATACAAACTATGGATTACCATGTTTATAACATAACTTTTCATTACATTTAACAAACAAAGGACCTTTTAATTCTAGTGTCGTGGAAATCAGGAAGAAAATACATGAAAACATAAAACACATTTTTAAATACCGTTGAAATTTTTCTTGAAAAGTTAATCATATGTACAATTACTGAATCTCATAACCTGGAGTCATACATCAAAGTGAACGGTGAGCTAAAATCCCATTTAGGAAAGCAAGGGAATCATATTACTTGTGATATAAATAAGAACTGGCTGATAAACATAATGCATAACAAATGAAAAAAATCCTACCATAAATAAAATAACATTAATTTTAACTTTCATATGTGGAAACATCATTTAATAGAGTCGTTCATGAAAATATCTCCAAGGTTTATCCCTAATGTATGATAAAAATTACCAATATTATTCACAAAGTTATCATGAAACTTTTCATCTCTAGAGATTATATTATTTACACAATGCATTGGAGTGATATCATGGAACACCAATAATATTTATTTATTTTCATAAGATCCACATAGATCATAATCAATCATTTCATAAATATCCAAAAGAGATTAAAATAAATGGGTTTCACTTCAAAATCATGACGTTTTAAATGTGCATTTAAATAAGATCATTATTTCATTTATAATCAATAGAACGTAATTTGGGTTATATGTATGTAATTTTGAGAATAAATAATATATGTTTTACAACTGTTATGAAAAAAATTATATATTAAATAGGACTAGGTATTCAAATAAAAATGATAAGAAAATTTATTGAGAGAAAGAGATAAATTTTGAGACAAAATTTCGGCAGCATAACGGCCATATAACGTGGTACTAGAACACAAAAAAAAGAGAGGGGAAAAGGGTAAAACACCAATACATAACTAATAATATATTATAAGTAAATAATAAAATAGAATAAATAACTTGTTATGGATACTTGAATGACTTACAACATGGAAAAGAAACTTGAAAAAAGAGAAGATGTGGTTTCATTTATGAAAATTCGGTAGCCTGATGACGTCACAAAAAATACATAAAATTTGTTGATGAGAGTGGAATGGGTCTGACATAATTTGAAATTAAAATGTACAGTAATAAAGATATAGATTAACATACTCCAACAGAATGGAATATAAACTCGAAGGCATGACATAAAGGAAGTCATGACATAAAAGAAGAGGGTGAAAGATTCCCTTAGTATGAAGAATACCATAGAAAGAATGAAGGATGCGACATTGGAGGCTTGAGATAATATTGGGAGGACTCATTGAGAGATGAATGACATGAGGTTTATTGAGGATGATATTGGAATGAAATGAATGAGGGAATGGCTTGGTATTTATAGGAAAAGTGAGGGAATATTTAATTAATTTCTAAAGGAAAGCTCATCGGAGGTATTTGAAAAACCATGGGGTATCCCATGGTATTTTCCCACGGTATTGTACACATGTGACACCTCATAACATATCATACTATTAACAAGTTGACCTGTTTTATTACATCATGATTATATCATCAATGATTTCATTAAACACCCAAAACTCAAAATTGTATTTTTACCTTTCACCAAAAATTCAACTTTTTCAGAAAAATCTATAAAATTCACATTATCCTAATATTGTGCTATGGATTAAAAAATGAACTCCTTTTTATTGAAATAATTTTCTAATTATTATTTATTTTATTTTAAAATAAAATCATTATTTATTAAAAAAACAACTCTCAAACTATATCTTATTTTTAAACACATTGAAAATGTAATCAAGGTCCCATAAAATTATTGTGTAACCATAAGACAATAATGTAACAATTTATGATTAAACATTATGGTAATAAATTTTCATTTTAAAATATCAAAAAAATTATAAACTTGTAAATAAAATATTTATGTGCGATAAAAATAAAAAAAACATATACTATGATCATTTATTAACTTTTATGATGTCTAAATATTATTTATAAATTAATGGGTGAAGTTTCTATTTTTTGACCATTTTACAATTGATTATTATTCATTACTATTCATAACGGTATGTCACTATTCATACATTACTATTCACTAAAAAAGTTGATTTTATTAGACTCTAAATTTCATACTGATATCAAATGTAGAAGACCATTATTAGAAAATAATTTTATATAATTAATTATTTAATGTTTACCTAAATATTATAAAAAACCTATTTTACTAAATCATCAATAATATTCTTCCCTAATTTATCTGGCTATTTAAAAATCACAAATTTTACAATAATAAGAAATTACAATTTTATTTATACCAAGGGATTAAAAAAGTTATTTTAAGCCTCATTACATAGACACTTGTAACACCTTCATAACACCTAAGTGAAAGGTGTTCTATGGTGATAGAATTATCAGGCGGCTCAAACAACATCTCCCGAGTGGTGATTTCCATCATCGTGAACTTATCCCTTACACAATTCCATTCATGCTTCACATTTTGAAGCTCGGCTTGGGCTTGGTCCAGAGAAATGACCAGATATGATACCTCCTTCCCATGCTCTGACAGGTGGTCTTCGTACAACCCGAGTCTACATGATGAGGCCACCAACTCTTCATCATGAATTAATTAACCAAGATGACTTGTAATTATAAACAATAATTTTAATGTTATGAGTTTAGTTTCCAATGATCATTATATCCAATAGTCATATAATAGTTGAAACCAAATGGTATCACATCATTAATTAAAGGATATAGATTGCGGAGAATAAAATTAAATAACACAAAAGTTTAGGAAACAATAATTATAAATTATTTTTGGTGGTTATAGTCTGGGTGTAGAACAGTCGAAGATTGATTTATTATAAACTGTATTGATTCATTTGTCTTCATCATCATTGTTCCTCCACTGGGTCATCATGATTTCAGATCTATGATATTGGATTTTTGCGTTGTCATACGAATGTTCACCATTCAAATTTTCATAACCCCTTAAATATTTAAATGAATTTTTGGGCTTAAATGGGGAGGAAATGAATATATTAAAAAAAAGAACGATCCTCCTACATTTTTTATGATGAACTGGACCCTCTACCATTAGATGGATCGACAAAAATAAATCAAATATAATCAAATACCCCTTAATCAAAATCCTCAATATAATTCTTCTTTTATGAACTAGTGATCCATAGGCTAACCTATTAATGGGTTTATATGGGTTCATAGTTAAATAAAATAATTGGTAAATGAAGGAAATTTATTTAATAAACCCTACATCGATCATCGATGAAGAGTGGATTTTATTTCTTCATCGATGAAACTCGATCATTCAATAAAACTATCCAGACAATGTTGTTATCATCGTTTGTTTTGATTTCTCTAATGGTGGCTCCACATAAATGCTCCAGAGAATACAAGGGATGTTCCATAGGTTATGAGCATAAACCTGTGCACCTTTTTATTTGAAACCATAAGAAAAATCATTTTGTGGTTAAAAAAATTATAATATAATAAATTATTTATTTATTATATATTCATTAAAATTTTTAAAAATTAACTTTTGCAGCATACCAATGTTAGTCGATATTAGCTTGTACATAATATAAAGTCACTTACTTAAATGAAATGGTTCCCTAAGGGTTCTGATATGGGAACCAATTTAAATGGTATTCCACTTTTTATGGAAAACATATCACACATCCTATTTAAATGTTAAGTGAGATTCAAAAATTTATTCTTAGCACCCAAAGACTCAGAATCGCACACCATTATAAATTTTGGTCTCAAAATAATTCAATGTATTATTTAAAAATATTACAAATAAAATCTAAGACATTACAGAATCAACCCCTCTTGGATTATTTCTTTATAAGTGAAAACCACATTAGAAATACCTAGCATTCCCTTCATCTACATAACCATAGTCTATAACCATGGAATAACCTAAGAACCTCAATTAATGGAATCTATAAATATAATAACCAAGGGTTTCGACCTCTAAAACGCCACACTTATAGGTAAAATTCATGATTCAGTAACCCCTGTAATAGAAGAACCACAAAACAGACCCCTTAGAGATCCAAAATGTAATAATCATCAACACAACACAATGAAAACTCGTATAAAACAAAACAACTCCTCATCCCACATCAAAACAATGAATAAAACCACCATAATGGATCTTCTATCCTTCATCATTAATTTTATATCAAGTATCGCCACTCTGGCTCCAATATATCATCTATAAATCATAAAATAGAAAGATGAAAAAATGGCCTAGAAAGGTTTGGGCCATTACACATGGATTTTAGGTATAAGTAAATTAGATGTAAAGTAGGTTCATAATATATATATCTATGATATTGAGTTGATCCTATACATGATTAATACATTGGTAGGCTTTCATGATCTAAATCCCATAGAAGTACTACTGGCCTATTGTTGTATAAATGTTGTGTCGTTGTATAAAGGTGGCTATGATTTATTCCATAACATAATGTATGTATACAATAAATTGGTCCATTCAATATTAAGAGCTGAAAATGTGGTTTTTAGTACATAAGATTGTGTGTCCCTTGGTTTTTAGGTCACTACACATGCAACATATAATTACTACAATGGAAATCCACTAATTCTCAAGTGCTAATAAAGGGATTTATAAATGATGAAAAATAATTTTCCTAATATAAATTGTTAATTTCTCTACCATATATCAATTTTCAATGTTATAAATACATTTTTAGATTCAAATAGGAAATTATAGTAGGATAATTTGTGATGATATGTTGACATATATATAGTTAATTTTTTTGTTTCTTTTTTCAAATTGTTAAGAAATATATAGGTACATGCTTATTGTGTTTAGGTTATTTTTCATCGAGTATAAAAGTGTTTAGGTGGTATCACATTAATAAGAGAAATAAAAATCATATTTAAAATTGTGGAATATTGGATTCTTGCAAAAAAATCAACATTCACTATTCTTTCTTCATATTAAAGAGAGAATGTTTATATATGATGGAATATTCCATTCTTCTTCAGTTAATGGACATGGATCACTTTTAAGAAATAATTATCATATTCCCTGTTAATTTTCATTTCTTAATATGTTTCAGTAAATTAAAACTAATTTTTGAGATATATTAAATTTTTATATAATTATTTGTTAAAGAATTATTAGGGTAGCATGATTTTAATATAATAAATCTTCTCATGGCTTGAAAAGTGAATAGTGGGGTTGGATAGAGTTTATGGAATACCGTGGACTGGGTATATTGATCATTCTCTATTATTGCGGTGGTGATATTATTTACATCTAGGATATTTCTAAAAGCAAATAGAATTATATAATTTCATTAGAGGTTTGTAATACATTAATGATATAGAGAACATTATTAATTGGAAGAAAACATTCCCTAATTGAAACAATTTAGTGGTTATTCAACCGTTGTAAATGTGGTGGTGTGTTGGGGAGGTCAGAGATTCATTCTTATACATCTACATATTTCTTCCTTTATACCCTAACGTGTGACTTTATATAATTTTAAAGAGATATAATATATGGATAATAATGTCTATTATTAGACAACATTATATCTAACCCTTTACCTGTAGACTGTATGTATTCCTAATTTCATTTAATTTTTGACACTCGCATGGTACTTTAGAAAACCCTAGGTGTTTCCCTATTTTTTATAAATATAACGATACAATATATGAATATATATATACATAAATAATTTGAGAGGATAATGTGTAAATATTTTTAATCATTGAGATAAAACATATGGTTTTCAAACTAGACATTAAAAATATGAATAATACATTAAAATAGCACTAAATTATTTGATTAGATTGGAGTTAATCTCATTTTACTCTATTTTTATGGAGCTATGTAATTTACATATTTTTATTGTCACAATACTCAAATTATAACATCCCCTATTATATATATATATTTAGTTGGATTATTTAATTTAATACTACCATTTTGTAATTTTCAGAAAATCAATAATTTTCAATGATAAAACACTCTCACGTGTATAATGGATCTTATAATGAAAGTAAATCCCAATTACAAGACCTCATGGTGTTTGGTATACATGAGAATAAAAAAATTAAACTATAAATAGAATACCTCTATTAATTAAATGAATAAAAACTTAATATACATGACCAATAACATGTGAAATAATAACTCACCCCACTTAAATTTTAGTCTAAATATCATATGGATGATAATATGGGAATACTAGCACACATACTATTTGAACACACTCTTCCACTAGTATTTAAGATCACAAAATGAGATATTTTCACTAAATTTACAATAATATGTATATGATTTTTAAATAAATTATCCAGTGATTCAGTATGAATAAAACTATTATATAGTAATTCATCAGTAAAAAACCACAATCAACACCACTCTACCTCTCCATGGTTTTCGATGAAGAAGAAACTAATATATTTGTGACATTTGAAGATAAAAGGGAGGAGATTCACTACATTCCTCTAAATCCAAAAATATAAATATAACAAGTTGTTTAAAAACAAAATAAATTAATCTCACTCAATATAAGACTTTTTTATATTATCAATCTCATTTATATCTAAATTTATTAAAAATTAATTGACCAATAACTCCCACTATTTTGAATTTTTATATTCAATCGGCCCAAGGATGCTTTTTGAGGGTGAAGATGATGAATTTTATGGAATTATATATAAACATATGACCCACCCTAGATACAAAAAACACATTATAATAAGGGTATAATATCAAATGGATCATCTAAAATTTAGATAATTATATGAATAGGGAAAATTCTAACATGAATGCATCGTGTTTTCACCAAATTAAATTATTAATTCGCCCTGAATTCCCCATGGTAATAATTATTGATGAAACATCATTGATGAATGAACTAGTCTATGTTACCCTATACTTAATGTAAAATGAGAGGGGACATGTACCAAACACCACCACCTAAAAGAGAGTCTTGCGAGAATTTTAAAGTGATAGATTAAAAAAATTGACCAAGGAGACATCCTCAACTACCATAAAGTGAAGGTATCCTGATTAAATACTATTTGGTTTTTACTAACACAAAATATAAAACCCCTATAACATTTGGGATATCCTCATATACATTGAACCTAGGGGAAATAAATTTTTTGTACCCTTATGTGTTTTTAAACCATTCCATCTCTTCTATTGCAACATTCATTTTGAATTGTTATTTTAATAAAAATTACGAAGTTGTTATTTAATTTATAATTTTTAAAAGAACTTAAGTTTAAATTTTTGAGACATTAACTCAATGATTCCACTACTTGATTAAAATGGTTTTATTTCTATTTTTCACTTTATTTTTCTATTTTTTCAATATTAGGTATGTATATTTCATAATCATAAATAAGGTATAATTAAATGAGTGGGGGTGATAGAATATCATCCCACTTTTAATAAATTTCATGTTACGTTTATTTTTATTTTGTGTTGTTCTTATATAAATGGATAAGAAATTTGATATTTAAATATTAATTATCGTGTGAAGATGTATTTCCATTTTTAGTAAATATATGTTTTTGAAATCATTGATTTTATAAGAATAATTTTGTATGTTGTTTTTTATTTTTATAGGCTTAAATATTTTTTGTTGACAGGAATCAAATATTCATTCCATTAAATGAGTTCCCTAAATTTTTTACTCAACACATAAGATAATTTTTTTTTTCATTTTTTATATATTATTCGATTCAATACATTTAATGATTGTGTAAAGACATATGTGAAATTTGAACATGCCTTGATTCTCATTTGAAGACATATAATTAATTGTAAATTAAGTATTCTTGAGAACTTAATTCACTGAAAAAGAAAATATTAATTCAATTTCTATGAAGACAACATTACATATAATAACATAAAGCTTGAAAAACCATAGTTTTCCAATTAGGAATGTGACATTTAAAGTTGTATTCTATTTGAATACCCATATCATTTTGCATTTCATGTTACATTTTCTACTATGTGTCGGGGTTAGGATGCGGTCATTGTAAATTTTAGGAATAATTTAATTATTTTGGGTTGAAAGTGAGATCCTTTATGCCATTTTATTTTTATTTTTTCTAAAATATTGAATATTTAACTATATATTTTGTGTCCATCTTACTCACCAAAAAATATATTTATAAGAAAAACATTTTCTACATAAATAAATATAAGAAAAAAATATTATATATATATATCTGTGTGTGTATAGATAAAATAATGATTCATTCATCAAAATTAAATTCCATAGATATGACCAAATAAATTAAAGGTGTGGGTGTTGGAATTTTTTAATTGAAGTATATGAGTTGAGTAAAATTCATTATCTATACATATAAAAGTTTAACATGAATTGTGACTAATCATAAAATCACATCATTCAACTATTACTATTTTAAAATTTTAATCACATCAACCCTAGAAACATTGAACAATTTGTTGGAATTCATCATGAATAGTGAAATTTTTTATATCAGTAGAGAACATCTAACTTTGTAAAGCCTATGGTGGGTATTATGAGTTTTGAGAATGAGAAAAATCCCATTTTAGATGTTCATATGTTAAGAGGGTAGTATTTAACATTATTTAAGTCATTTAGTGATATGGGAAGGATTAACAGTATAAAATAATTTGAGGGGTATGTTTGGAAGAGATATAATCCAATTTAGGAATAATAATAATTTTTAATAATAGATGGTTTAGTCAGATTTTTAATAATTTTTGTAGGTGTTATAACTTGTTAAGTAGATCAATTTTTTAAATTCCTTGATATATTTCACAAAAAGGAAATATTTATATTTGTGAGGTGATATAATATCAAAATTAATTATTTTATACATATTATTCAATTTTTTAATCCCCCAACAAGTTATTATTGAAAAGAAATTAGTTTTTATTTTGGTTTTAGGGGAATTTTTTACTTTATTTTAAAAATTCCTTAAACCGTTCTTTTTTTATTTAATTCAGTTATTGAATTTATTAAACTTTAAAATACACTTAAAAATTTGTATTTTTGGTTTTTATGTTATATGAAGAACCATTATCATGAGTAATAGGATGATATGTTGGATCCAAGTAGAAATCATGCTTGATATATACGTATTTCTCAAGGGGTTTAGAGGATATATAAAGAATTTTCTATTACTTTTAGGATAGAAGGAGATAAGTTCCCCATGATAAATAATATTTTCAAATGGATTTTTATTATATTCACCCGTATGTATAATTTTTATCCCTATTATATATAGTATAACCAAGATAATATAAATTATTTGATTCCAAATATGCCCTGATACGCAATGAACATGTCTCTGTCATTGAGGTGGAAATATGGATAGTACGTATAATTTAGTGAAAACATACAGGACTTATGTATGATTAATTTTGTTAACTAGTGATCTATGTTAGAATAAAATCCAACCATGTCATATTTAAATTAATATCATGGGAGATTAACTCCCAATTGTAGGCATCCAATTGGATTAAACCAGACATTACACATAATTATTTTGGGGTCAGAAAAAAATAAAACATTAAATTCCACCAGAATACTAATTCCCAACCATGAATATCATTGCTAACCACCCATGAAAAATAAATAAACTTCACAAAGTTCAGTAATCACAGTGTATCCAAACCCCTTTACAAAAATATTTCTACCATAGAATAATGAATATAAGAACATACCAAATAATTTTGGAGTTGGATTGAGGGAGGTTCTCATTGATCATAAAAACTGTCATAACAAATTTAATAGAAATAAAAGATAGTCCATGTGAAGAAAAGTTAGAAACAGTAAATAAATATAAGGATATCCTTCTTTGAAAAGGGTTCTAAACAATAAATAATCATATGATTTCCATTTTTATTAATTTTTTAGTAATTATCACTTCATTCAGTGTTTATATGCGTTTGTGCTCCTTCCTCCCCCTCTTTTCATTTTTAACAGATAATCTCTTACATCTGATGATTATTTGGAAAATAACACATGGGTTTGATTACTAAAGAGTTATTCATGATGACTTGAATCCACATTCCAATTTAATAATGTTTTCATTCAATTATGATGTGATAGTGGGAGTGTTTTGGATTGCTTTGGCGGTCGTGTAGCTTTACTAGCAAACTCCCTATTTTATTAAAACATCAACTAATTCATTATCCCTATATTATATTGATTTATTAATTTTTAAGGGAATATAAGGTATCAAGCAGTGAAAAATGAATAATGGGATATTATAGAGTTGTATACATTCCCTGGACATGGTTTGTTACTAATTCCCTATCATAGAGGATGTGAGATTATATATTTATAATAGATTTCAAAATATTAAAATAAATTAAAATTTCAATAGAGGGTGATAAATCAAAAATGAAATTAATTCAATTATTATTTGGATATTAAATATATATATTTATAATAAAAAATAATACTAGATGAATTTATTATATACTCTGTTTTTTCCAAAAAAAAATTGTTTTACTAATTCAATTTTATTTTCCATGATAACACACCACTCATAACTCCACATATTTTATAATATTTTCATATAAATATAAAAATACCCAAAAAAATTATTTGTTTAGAAATTTAATGGATAGTTTTAATACTCTAGTGATTACCTATTTTTAACCCACTATGTTGTCCATTAGGAATTAAAATTTAAATTTTCACTTAATTATTAAACAATATTTTAATGCCTAACTTATCATTAAAACTTTATGATGTGTTAATCATTACCATTATCATCAATCCATTCAATATAATTATGTTTCTTCAAAAAAATATAAAAAATAATTGCATGATCAATGATAGATTAAATAATAGTTCATTTTATTTAATGGTTTGTAATATCATTTATTACTATCGAGTTGATTATCACTTGATTTAGGATTAAAAAACTCAATAAAATTTTTATTATCTTGATAGATATTATTTAATATAATTTAAATTTAAATTTCATTGAATCAATAATTTTTATAAGCATAAAAAAATATATTTTATAGTTTATTTAATCATGTATCTCCAAGATATTATTATCTATTTCAATACACGTTTCTCCATCATGTGTATTTAAAAATTGAATCCATTTGTGATAAATGTTTTCATTTCACTATAAAAAATTATTAACCATTATCAATCCTCACTAATCACTATTATGTCATATATATTTTCAATTTTCTTTTATTATTTGACCACTATTATCATTTTCTAGTTTTCTTATACAATTAAAAATAATTCATAGGTTACATATAACATTACCAATTGTATTTTCTATAATAATAAATACTTTTTCAACCCATAATTCCATCCGAATATTACCACCACAAGGCATGAAGAGTTTTCTTGATCTTTATGGTCTAAAAATTCACTAGGGTATCAAATAAAGGGTTGTGGGAATGATGTCACCCTCAATAAAAAAATTATTAAAAAAATATGAGGAGTATCACAACTGATATCCAATATTGGTCATATATAAAAACAACCAAGTAACAAATGTAACACCCAATAATGGTATAACATAGTATAAATGAAAACACATAAAGACCAACAACATAGAACCTAAAGAAACCAATGGGTTTGTCACCTCTTATCCATATGTCACCACCATCCCAACCCACCTAATGGTAACATGATTTGATGGAGTATTCCACTACATAGAAATTTTATCATTAACATTTTTTGATAAAAAAGGTACAAAACACCCATATTAAAATGTATGGTGTGATCACTAATGATAAATATAATTCCAAAGAGAATCTATACAATTTCTATCCATGAACAATAATTTATTCATATAAATAACTAATATTAAAAATTTATAAAAAAAATTCCCTTTCAAATATAAAATCATCCTTTAAAAGATTCATAATTTATATATTCAAATAAACATGGAATAAAAAACATTAAAAATTATTCAATAACATAACATAAAACATTAAAAATTAGGAAAATAACATTTAAAATTCAAATATTCAAATAAATATGACTTAAATTTAATTCATGTTGTATAAGTAGTCGAAAAAACAAGTTTCAAAAATAACAATTAAATATTGTGTTCAATGACCATATTAAATTAAAATGAAAAAATGTATCCAAATAATAACATAGGGACAATAGCAACACAAGGGTGCATAAAACATTGAAAAAAAGACAATTAGTTTAACCCCATGAAATTATATCCAATATAAATTCCTGAAATTAGTCAAAACTACCCTTGTGATAGCTAAATACACTAGGGTTTTTATATATCTACTTTTCCCCCATAACCAAAAGTATTCTCGTTTTGTTATTACAATATCATTCCATTTATTAAAACAAATTCATTTTCCATAAAGAATTTTCGAAGGAAACCCCATTTCATTT
Source organism: Viscum album (assembly GCA_963277665.1). Classification (NCBI taxonomy): domain Eukaryota; kingdom Viridiplantae; phylum Streptophyta; class Magnoliopsida; order Santalales; family Viscaceae; genus Viscum; species Viscum album. The sequence goes on along the minus strand of OY728137.1, from coordinate 1,697,974,238 downwards.
CCATGACCACATTTTCATTTAAAATTTTATATAGAAATTTCACACTCCATCCATTATTGAAAAACCTATTTCATTTAAAAATCAAATTTGAATAATTTTACAAACACATCATGAGTATCAAATAGTTTTCAATAAAAATGCATTTTTTAATTCATTTCCACAACCATTAATGATTATAGTCACCTTTCCTAGATCATAAATTTTTATTTAATAAAAATAAACAACAGGGAGTTATAAGAACCGATGGAATGACATGGGATAGAAAAAAATAGAGATACCTACCTAAAAATTAATGAAAACATCATTTCCTTCTAATCTGAATATGTGTGAGGAAAATATGTAGTCTTTACAAGCAAATATCTACAATGTGCTAGCTGAGGATGTGTGGGGACACATTATTTCACTATAGATAAAAATGAAATACCCAAAAATGAATCTAGAAACAAGATAAATCATTAGTACATTCAAAATGGGTGGGAAAATTAATTTAACAGATGAATGTAAAGTCAAGAGACTAAGAAAACCCCTATAATGGTTGAAATATTCTAGTGTGACAAGCCCCAAAATATCAAGAGCTAATCATGGGTTTTAAAAAACTAAAAATGATACCACTACACCCTGATGTGTCTCACTACATCATGGTTTCCTCTCCCAGGGCACCAACTTTTCTATGTCTTTAAGAACTATGATGGTGTAGTTGGAAATAACCTTTTCCATTCTTATGTTGAGGTTCTATTGATATATAATATTGGGATCCCCCCCCCCCCCAAATCCATGCTTAGGACCATGCCATACATTGGGTATGGTTACTCATACGATTTTATACATGAGGCCCAAATGATCACCATGGTTTGGTCTTCTTTATTATTCCTAGAATTCCCAAAAAAAATATATTTATGCCAATATGCACCACTAACTCTTCTAAAACCACAAAGAAAAATAAAAAGTGTCTAAACACCTAAATCCTCATGTCGAGGTGTGACATCAAAACACATTACTTCTCATGAATGGTAAAAAAATATTATGACAGCTTTAATAACCAATAAACATAAAAAATAAACTCTCTTTTCCCTATAGAGAGACTTGTACAGTAGGAATTACAAAAACACATCAAAAAATAAATAGAAAAATGAAAAAATCCAAAAAAACATAGTACTAATTTGGACTTAATAAATTCAATTATTTTTGTATTTTAGTAATTTTTCATATAAAAAATAAATTTTATTATTTTTTTGTGATGTTAATCTCAAGGAACTATTTAGTATAAAATAATGTTTTTTTATTATTGAGGATATTTTCATGTTGGAGAATATTTTTTATTTTATTTTCTTACTAAACATTATTCTTTATCCCTAAATATTTTCTTGCTGAAATTTTTTACATCATAAATGTTTATTAGTTTCTATTTAAAACTTTTAAAATAGGGGAAATACCTAAAAATTTCTTATTGAAGTGATTTCTGTAATTGTTTTTGATTGTATTCTAGTTCTATGAATAATTAAGTATTTTTATTTTTCACTTATTTTTTAGATTAATTTACATTATGGTCTCTAAAAATATAGTTTGGGATAAAATATTTTATAAAATTCTTACTAAAACTGTTGTATATTGATTGAAAAATTATATAAAATGATATTTATTCAGTTTAGTTGTGTGTGTTTGGAGTGTTTGGACACTCGGAATAATTCAATTTTATTATCCCTTTTATTCTATAATATTTAAAAACACAAAAATTTCCTTATGGTAAAAGAAAATAAAGAAATAAAAAATCTAGGTGAAAGGGTATTTGATTAGACTGAGGGAATACAAACCTTTTATTATATTAGAAAATCTGACATACTTTTTAATTTAAAATATATAAAGGAATTATGAGTTAAAAAAATATTATTTATTATTGATACCTTCATTTTATGGTCAATCTAAAAATCATACCTTTATATAAAATTATACAATTTTTTTACTGTGAAACTTTTGTTATTACTATGATTAAGAGAGGATTAACATAAAATGTGATTATTTTCATTGTATTTGATGAAAAATTCTAGGATTATTTTTCTCTATCTCTATAGGGATATTTTATATACATGGGAGGAATTTTTTAATTCAATTTAATTAAGTATTATACTAAAAGTAAGACTACGATATTTAGGAATAATATAACAAGGATAATACAAGATGTTGTAGAGATATTTTTAAATGAATGGAATTGGTTTTGAGACATTTAAAAAAATTACCCAATTACTAACTCTCATCACATCTTTTTATGGACTTTTTTTATGAGGGAATCATCCCCTATTTGAAAATTCATATCAATTAAGTGAATGATGGGAATTATATCGATAAAATTGATGCATAAATAAATGAAATCTGTAACACACATTCATTGAGTTCCAAATATAAATCCACTATGAATATAAAATTTGATTGTAATTAAGGATCCACAAATTTAGGAATTTATGAAATTGAACATCTTACTGAAATAAAAAAATGAATCAATATTTATTGTCATTCGATTACGGTAAAATTTTAAATATAGTTTTTTGTCAAAACATGGAACAAAAACCCAAAGAAAATGTTTTCATTATATAATGTACAAGTATTTTAAATTTACTATCCATGATTTTTATTGAAATAAAACACACAAAATATATTAATTTTACTAGTTTTGGTGGTATAAAGAATGATGACATTTATCCTTTCTCTAATAATTAAATATTATCTTATAGTAATAAAAAATATATGTTTGTAAGAACATGGGTTGATTAGGATAACTTTCATACCCATGTTTCTCAAATCAGTCTTATCCACAATTTAAAAAATTATAATAGGTCCATTACATGTAATTATCAAGTTATTTTATAATTTAATATATAAAAAATACCAACTATCAGAGATTTTGAAAATGAAAATTTTTAATTAAAAAATTCTTAATTTTTTGTTGACATTTTGTAAAAATTATAATTATTTGAAATGAAATGAAAAATGAAAGGTACTACAAACCACTAAATCAACCCTAGGGAAAATATTCCAGTTTTAATCACTGGAAGTTGGTTTAACACTCCAGATAAAAATTATAAAAAATATAATGATGTTAATTTTTATGTTTGGAATAAATATGGAAATAAAAACAATGAAAATATTGAAGATGAAAAGAATAAAAAATCATTGTAACAAAATAATTTCTACTAATTTTTTTAAAATAAAAAATTAATATAGTTAAAATGATAAATAAATTCAGAGAATGAAGAAAATAAATGAGGATGATTTTGAGGAAACATATATTATTTTAAAAAATTCACTACACCTCATATTAATTCAAATAGTAAAACTAAATAATAGTGATCATGAAAATCATATGTTTCTTAGATTTCATAAAACAATTCATGTGAACATTATATTTATATTATAATTGGTTCAAATTCCATCATATATAATATTATTTAATAAATATAACAAATATTTTAAGAAGAGTTTTCCATAATATGTATTAATAGGGTGTGCAGTTATTTAATTCAAAAAAATATTACATAAACCATAATAACCAAGTAGGTTTTCATACCTCTAACATTAGGAAATGGTGATAAACTAATGTCATATATGACATTGGTGTAAATATAAATTATATTCCAAATTTATTCATCTATAAATGTATAGTTTGATATTTTGAAACCCACAACCATGATTCTTCACCTAACTCATTATTCTATTACTTGTCCCACTGGGAGAGTATTTATATTTCTAGTTGGTATAGGAAGATTGTACTTTTCTATAGAATTAAAAAACCATGAAATGTATTGTGATATGGATATCCCATTAATTATTTTAATACTTTCTTATCTATAATAGGGTTGTAATTGATTCATCCAAGAAAAAATAACTCATTCATCTTGTTGAATATAAATGAATGTGTAATGAGATTAATAATTATGGAGAGACCCACGTGTATAAAACTACACAATATGTGAACTATTTGAGTTATAAGGTAATTTAGTTGAACATGAAGAAGAATTTTTAGAGATCATAGACGAATTTTCTAGGAAAAAACTCTTAATTATATTTGAAATATGGGTTCGAGTGGAATTATTGTGATTAAATCAAGAAATAAGTGGTTTTTACCTATAAATTATTTCATAAGACACATATCGAAGATAATGGGCCCCATATGTCCAAAATTGTGATAAATTTTAAATAAAATCATATTTTAGATCGTTAATATTTTCTCACTAACTTAAAATAACCATTTCCAGTGATAATTTCATCAAATAAAACATAATGTATACTATGTTAAAATATTATAAATAGGATTGATGGGAATTTTATTAGGAGAGTCTAACACTAAAATTTCATGGACCATTGATAACATTAAGGGTATTACACTTTATGTTTTGTGTGCATAGAATTCCTCATGAACCCAAAAAATATTGTAGGTGTGAATAAGAGACTCAATCCATATATAAAATATTTTTTTTATAGAAGCGGTGATCATATTATTTAATATTATCATTATTTACTGATGCATGGATTTCCCTTAGGTTATTTAAGATCATATTACTCATAAAAATGAAAATTTTAGGGTCATTTCTCAGGAAAAAGAGGATCTTATTTATACCAATAAAGTAACAAAATGGAGGGACTATAAAACTATTAGAATACTAAATCATCCTCTAGGAAAGATGATTTTACCATGAAAATAATTGAGTAAGTAATAGTAAGGTTGATTGTAAATGGTTTTTTTTTTCTTAATCGATATTATGGTTATTAAAAGATTTCAATAGCCCTCATGGATAACGAAGAAAACAAACATATCTATTTCAAAAAATTTCTCATCAAATTTCCATTTAACTATGATGAATAATCACTACAAATAAAATATTCATGATGGATATTGTTTCTAATATTATTAATAGGATTTTTGAGTAGTTTATGGATATATTTTCAATAGATGGTAATACTTTTGAATATTTTATATAGAAAATAAGTCTATCTATTATAGTGGTATTAAGAGACAAAACATTCCTTGAATTTAGAAAGGAGTTAATGTTTTACTAGTAAGGGTAGAATTCTTGGTGATATGGTTTCCATGATGTAAGTTTTTGTAAAAACTACTAATGTAGTGTTAATTATAATTTTCTCACCGTCTAAAAATTTTATGTATTCTTGAGATTTCATTAGGAAAAAATGTTTCTACAAACATTTTCATAAAATGTTTTTTATAAATCATAAAATTCTTTTGTGAGAAAATCTGTAAAGGTGTCTTTTATATTTGATGTTATGTTCATTGAATCATTCAATCTGATCAAATAAAATTTAACTCCTTCACACATAATAACATATTTCTATTATAACCCCCATTTATGATTTATTGGGTGTTTCTAATGATGTGTATTTAAGGGATTTTTTGTACATAGTGTATTATTCTAGAATATTTATATAAGAGACAAAAAGAAATCTCACCACAAATAATACATAGTTATTTTTATAAACACATTTTTTTGTTAATTGGGTTCTGTTTGTGGTCATTTATTATATATATTACTATATTGAAATTAATTTTATCTAAAATAAAATAATATTGGACTCATTAATTGGATAAATTAACTGTAATATTTTTTTATTAGAAGTAATAAGAAAAGGAAGCTTAAAAACAAGGTGGCAGATCATTTGACTCGCCTATCCAACTTTGTAAATAGTTATCCTTGGGAGATAAATTATTTTTTTCTAGATGAAAATATGTTTTTATGAAAAATTATTTTATAGAATAAATATTTGTTAAAAGTTTTATCTTCTAATGTCATTATATGTGTGACTAATCAAATACAAAGAAATACCTTCCATTCAGAAGTCAATCAACTATTTTTGGAGAATCACATAAATTTTTTATGATATAATATTTTTTTAATAGTTTTTGTTTTTTCACAAAATAAATGTTTCCCATTATGGATTTTAATAATTAACATTGAATTGGAAACCACGAGGGAGATATTATTTTCTAAAAATTCCATCAATTGGTCTTCTTTTTGGATAAATTTAATTAAGGATTCTAAGAGTTTTTTTATAAAATATCATTAGTGTGAGAGGATGGTAAATTTGGGTTGATGGAATGAGTTTCCTTGAAAAAAAAATTCCACTGTTTTTAATATTTAATTATTGAATCATTTATGTTGTGGTGGGGTGATTTATTCTATGGGGAATTCCAATATTCTCATGGGAATGGGTATATATTATTATTTATGGATTATATATCAAAATGGGATGAGTTTGTGGATTTTAGAGAGATTAAAGCTTATAGTGTAGTGAAATCCATCAAAATAAATATTGTTTCAAGATTTAGGGCACCAAAATCATTTTATAATAATAATGGAGTGTAATTTAATAACATTAAATCAAAATATTTAATGCATAAGTACAATTGTTCTCATAATAATGGTACCACGTATTATTCATAATCACGTTTACAAGATAAAATTTATAATGTATAATTGAATTTATTTTTATAGAAAATATTGGGAAATTATATGAGATATTTATCTCTTTATGTAGATGAGGCTTTATATGCACATAAAACATCATTTAAAACACCATTTCAAATTTCCCCTTATTAGATTCATTATAGAAAATAACTCCACACTACTATTTAGTATATTTACATATAAATATTGGATGTTCTTATATGGTTTTTGACATAAAAAATAGAATATAACAGTCTTTAGGTTGTCTCTCAAGGAGGAAACAAGATAAGTTACAAAACCATTACATTGTTTTTCTTTTTGTGAAGTAAAGATAAATTTTGGTATTTTAATATGAATAAAATGAATTTAATCCTAAACTAAACCAATTAAAAATAAATAAATTAGAGTTTATGATTTTAAAATAATGTTTGAATAATAATTAAAATGGAGTTCGAACCCAAATTTTATTCCAATCAGCAATGCACTAGTGTTAATCCATCATGTACTCCCTTCTTCCTAGTATAATTGTATTATTAAGTTGTAGCACTTAATGATAACATAAATACCTCTAGTTGAATATCTAAATCTATCCAAATACCATAACGTGACTTTAGTGTGGGTATTTATCCTATTTTTAATGGTATTCAAAAGCTTAAAGACCTATAGGAGATTGAACATAATTAAACTCAATATACTCAAAGGCAAGACATCTCCTAAGAATATTAAACAATAATAACAACCAATTCGTTTCATAAATTGAAAAATAATTTTTAATATTCTAGAATAAAAATAAATTTATAAAGAAAATAACATAATTAATTGAAAATTAATTTTTCTAAAAAAATATAAAAAAATAACGAAAAACTAGAGTGGGAATGGATTTTCCTCGGATCCCTACCATCCATAACCACAAGGGAGTTTATCTGGAAATAGATAATTTATCTCATGTATTCTTCTTATTATGTCAAATATAATATCATTTTGTTAATCTTCCAGTAGAGAAAAACACCTCATTCCACACATATCAGGACTCACTCATGTGTCATTCCCATTTGAACCAGTAGGTTTTTCCTACTTATACTCTCATAATGGAAAGTAAATATTTTTTGAAATATTTATAGCATAAAATCACTCCTTATTATACATTATGTGAATGTAACTACTTTTTATAATCAGTTACAGCCGTTAGAAACAACAATTATTTCTTCACATTCATGTGTTGGAAGCATTGAACAACCTTTCTCTTTAAGATTTAGTTCTCCTCTAAATTCATACCATGATAATTTATGTTTGATATTATCATTTAATGAAAAAATACTCATGCATATAGATGTTATGATTTCATCTTTTCAATGATAATTACTTCATATCCATGTTTTGTGGAAAATATTCTAGTTGTTTTGATGTATGACTTTTCCTTTTCTTGATCAGAGTCCTACGCACTAATGGGTTTTGCCATTTTTTATACAGGATAACATTTCAGTAAAAACAACACATAAAAAATCCATGGTGAATATTTATGGATATACTGGTCAAAAATAATCCCACACAATCTTTTAGTTAAATATTATTAATAAAAAAATCATATTACAGTAGAAAAGATCCAAAATACACATGGAATATAATGTATTATATGATAGAAAAATATCTTATGATATGATAAATATATGATTGGATATAAAAATTTCATATGGGTATTAAAAATGAATTAATGAAGTTTAGAAATCATTTATGGGGGATGAAAATACCATATAAGTTATGAAATTGTAAAAAATTATACTTTTGGAGAAGTAGATTATGATTTGGGTGTTATAAAATATCTTATAATGATAAAAAAGTCCTAAAACAATCATAATTATCCTAAATGTATAGGGAAAAAATCTTATGCGATTCTATTCCAGATAATAAAATAATTGTATGGGTTGATATATGTCCCACAATGCTTTGGAAATGTCTTATCATCCCCTAAGAATGAATTAGGAAGCAAAAAAATATTACGGTGGCTGTCATTTAACAATGTAAATAATTATATGAGATGAATAATTAACATTCATGGTTAAAAAAATATATATTGAGATTCTATACTTATCTATAAGTTTCAATTCCATGATCAAAAATAATTTTTTCCAAATAATTCACATAATCATAAATAAAATCTTCCAGGATCAAATAATTTTAGAAATAAAAATTGTAAAAAATTTATTCATTACAAAGTAATTAAAAAATATCCATGAAAACAAAAAATGATGAAATCTCATTGAGAATGAAAAAATTTTGGGTTTTTTACCATTTAAATACACATGAATGTTGATGAAAATAAATTCCCAATCAATCCCGCGACACATAAGAATTAAAATCATAGAACAGTATATATAAAAACATTACAAATGTATTTTTCAATTATTTATCAATGAGATCATCTAATTTAACAACAAGGAAATAAAATTTATCATGAATCCTTAATAACCATCATTCCAAAATCTCTATTTTATCATTCATTCCATTTCTACATCCTTTATCCACCCATTGACATAAAATATTCACCTTATTTAATGTTTCTCTCATCATAGAAATGTGAATTTTCTATACAACGTTTTTCATTCAAATACATATAAGGGACACCATACTTTTAATAAGTTCATAAATGTATTACCAAATGATTCATGGATTTGTTTTATAATAATTAATTTTTTATGATGTTTAGAAGATTATGGTTGGTAGGATTCATATGGGAAATGTTTTTAGGTAATAAAAGAGGGTTTTGATATTTTTTATATAAAAAATCATAATTCTATTTCCACCAATAATGTTTTTCTTGTTACTAATATTGTTAATTAATCCTCTCCAAAAATAATGAAAATATTTATATATTATACATTTTTTAAATTTTAGCAGAAATATATAATCCACTCAACTTCATTCACATATTATCTTTTGTATTTTTATATTTTAAATTTTCCTAGAATTTATTTTTGTGGACAATGAGGTTTCATTAATGTACAAAACTATGGGTGTGACATAGAATATTTTTTTAAAATGATTGTACATATTTTCATAACAACAATAATGATTGGTATTTACTTTAAGAGAATATTAAAAATAATATATTTTGTTTTCATCATTTTGGTTCAAAATGTTTTCTAAAAACATTCTTCAATCGTAACGATTCAACATAAATCCCTAACATCAATTAAGACTTAAATTGTCTTTCAAAATCATTATAAATAGTTTATAAACCATTATAAAACATTTAATTACACTAAATATCAACTAAATATTTAATTTTTATTTTTAGATTTCGTTTTATTGGGATTATATAATTGTTATGTGGTTACAAGAAATGTTGATCATCAATTTTTTAGTGATCCCTAAGAAAAAATATATAGTGTTTACCTAAAATAAATTTCATGAATTTTTTGTAATACTTATTGGAATTCATAATTTTTAATGAATATATTAATCATTTTTGGACTAAGAACATAACATAAATAAGGATCATCCTAGATGAATTTAATCCATTCATGCTAAATATTAAAAACCATTTTTTATAAAACCAAAGGGTATTTGGATTTGTCGAAAAATATTTCACAATATCAACAATCCAAAATATAAAACATAATATACAATAAAATTTATCAATGGTAAATGTCGCTTTAATGAGTGGATATATATTATTGTTTTTATCCAATGTAGTGGATCATCTTCTCAAATGGTCGGCCATAATATTTTCAATTACATTATTATCCATTTTTAGATATAAAATTATCATTATAATTATATACATGACCAATAGTCTCAATTTTAAAGTAATTTTTACATAAACAATTACTTTAGAGTTCTAAACTAAAAAAATCACTTTATAGGGTATCAATTAATATAAAAATGATTCTAAAGTAGTGTAAATATAAAACAACTCCTTCTATGTTGTTTTATAGTTTTATTTAGCTTGATATAGTGCTATAGATACATAACCTATCACATGAGATTTATTTCATGATTTTTAACATAAAACTAACTCCAAGGGAGAAATACATAGGCATTTAACATTAATTACAAATTAAAACACTATGATGGTGGGTAAACATTTGGTGGGGTTATAATATCTTTTTCAACTCTCTAAATTCTTATTTATGACTCTCATCAACGAAAAATAGGGTCTATTTCTGAAATAATCAGGATAAATGAATATATATTATCATAATTACTTTTATTAATTTCCCATATAATCATATATGTATAAGGAATGATCTCATATCACTCACTATTTTTGGTTATGGATAATAATAACTAACCTAAAATATGTAATTACATCATTAATTCCATATCAAGACAAGATATGACCGAGAACATTTTTTTATCTACCATGAGGTGTAATATTTCACAATTGAATTTTTTTTATCAATATATGTCTTCAAGATAATAAGAAAAATATCGGTTTCATTTTATAGGTGACCCATATATTGTAAACTCATACATAAAATCATATATAGTAAAAAAGCACCAAAATAATAAGTGAAATTATCTTTATCATGATCTTCATGTATAATATTAATTTTAATGAACCCAAAAAAATTCACTAAGAATGAAATAAGAGGTGTCAAGTTAATCGTTTAAGAACCCTATCAACAAATGATTGGGTAAAATGATAATTCGTTACCATTAAATTGATGTTTTTATAATGAATGAATATTATCCATTTGATTAGAAGACTAAGAGAAACATGATGACAAAATTCATTCATCAGGACTGTAATGCCACTATTTTTAGGAATATACTTTGTCAGAATTATCCATTCGCTATTAGTTATAGGAAACATAATTCCAAAATCTAAAAAATTGGGGAAATAAATTTTAAAAACGTTAAATGCATTGGGTTTAATCACTATTTAAACTGCCTCATAGGTTTTGAATTCATCTCTAACAATTTTTTTAATAGAATATATGGTCTGATCCTAGTTAAAAACGAAAAATATTATCCTAAGGATTTCTTATATGTTCTAAATACTCCAAATAATTAGTGATCCTATTATTTTATATGATCATTATAAATTATGATATGAACATTCTCATTCTCACCTATGAAGGCATATTTGAGATTTTATTGTAGTATTTTCAACAATAACTCATAGAAGAAATCTTCATTGGTTGAAGAAGGATTATGTGACAACAAAGCATCTATATCATATTCTAATTCCTTATTAGATCAGGTATACTTTTTATCAATTTTGGGTATAGCAGGCTATCCAGTAATCTGTTTATAGGTTTAATTTTCAATAGAATTTACATATTTCAATTAATATTCAATACAGGTACTTTTATTAGTAGATTTATGAATTTAAAATATCATAATAGTGTTTTTAGATGAAATTTTATCATTGTTTTTTTAAAAATTACGTACAATAATTTAAATGTTTTGAATAGTTTCATTAAAAATTTAAGGAAATTGATAAATTATAGAAACATTACATAGAGAAATTTGAAAAATTCAATCAGACTCATCAATGATATAATAGTCAAATTTCTCATATTCTTCAAAAACTAATAATAATTTTATATTTATCAATAAATGTCACACAAATGGTTAAAAGATTTACCAAATCATAGTGATTAACAAAATTATATTCATTATTTTTATTTTATTCACACGATTCAATATCCTTGTAAAGAAAATAAATTTTAGTAGTAATAAAGGATTTACATTTAGACATATAAATTGGTGATTTATTACATGGTAAATCAAGAAAAAAATTTGTGTAAAACCAAAAAATCATGAGTACTAGAGAGGATAAATGATCTTATATTGGTTGTTTTATTGATTGGAAAATATTAAATAGAACTATTAATCCTATAAATTCATGTGGAAAAGTTCCTTTATAAGAAATTATGATTGTTTTAGTAGTTTTCAGGAATGGAATCACAATAATGTGTACTACATGCCTTTTAAATATATTATCATCCATATTTAGCACATAAAATTTCCTTGGAAACATCATGACTCTCATATACACCAAAACATCATCTATAACTCTAGTTTGTTTGGTTATACATTGATTTTCAATTTGGAATACAATTCATGAATATTTTATCTCTCCAACTTGTATAGTGAAATAAACTGAATGAGACATGTCATTTATTGATGAAAATAAATCTAAGATGGAATACTTTAATTCCCATTAGGATATGTTGAATGTAATAGTAAAATTTCATACATATTTATATTTTAAATAAATCTCATGTCTAATCGTGGGGGATGGAATCCTTCCTAAAATAAAAATTTTCCCTCTTTTGGATTATCTTTTTTGAGAACCCATATCATTAAAAAAATTCATAAATATTTTTTTTAAAAAAACAAATTAATGGTATATTGACATTAAATTTCCTAAAAGCTTCTAAATCATCATTTGAAAATATTTTCAACACATGAATTAACTAGTGGATTACTTTTCATATAGAAAAATGTTGGTTTATTTGTATCGTATTAATTTTTGTACTTTATATGAAAAAAATATTAATTAATTATATATATTTAGAAAATGTATCAGAATATAAAGGTTTTAATGTGTATTAAATTTATCACCATTCTTATCTAGAACATAAAAATATATATAAAAAAACACGTGAGAAGAGAATATGGATTACCTATGAAAATTGTACCTGATCTGATCCAAACATAACCAGATGGTAATTCCCAATCCTCATATTCTCAAAATAAGAATCATGCATCAATAAAATATAAAGATGGAATGAGTAATACACATGTGATCAAGTAAAAGAAAAATAATAGATAATGGAACATTAACACAATCAGTATGACAAACATTCCATAAGATAAAATGGGTCCACATTACCCTAACACAAGTCTCATATATCAATTTTTAATTTATATCCATCCAATTTGGGTCAACAATATTATTTTTTTAAAATAAATATATACATAAGGTATACATATAATGTATATACACATTTATAAGTAAAACAAATATTATAATCTGAGAGAAAAATATATATTTATGTATATATGTGTTTCAAAACATATTTTATGTAAATATATATTTATATTATGTTTTAAGTAATTATAAAATCACTATATTAAATGGATAAACCTATATATACTTCTAAAAAATGTGATTATTATTCTTAGGAAAAAGTCATTTTCACTTTAAACACTCAAAGAAGAAAAAAAAAATTAATGGAAATTGGATAAGTGTTATTTTGTTTCCATTCTGAGATAATCCTTTGGTGACCTAAACATGGGAGTGTTCATGTGAAATTTTCATGTTTTATATAAAATCTCATATTCAGTATTCTGGGAATGTTTACATTTAGTTGAACAATTTTTTTTATTTTTTTTTCTTCCCAATCAAATTTTTGATGGTTTTTTCTTCCATTAATTTTATTTTTAATATTTTTAACTGATAATATATTTAATGATGAATTTTATTACAATAATTCAAAAATAGATAAAAATGGTTTCAATTATTTATAAAATATTTTAATTTATCGAAACTCTCTGAGGTTGTAAGCAGAGTATTCTATTAAAATTTTCTTATCTGTGATTATTAGTTACTTATTCAATATTAATAAAAGAAAGTAAATTCTCATTATGATTTTGGTAATGAATATCAATAAAATTAACTATAACAATGATTATTTTTTATTATGGTCTATGTATTGAAAATAATGTATTAAACTAAATATTTTGGCCAATTGAAAAGTTGAGCCTCATACGTTGAACAAGTTTAAGTTCACCACTTTAAATTAAGTTCATAATTTCCTCAATTGGTGAATTATTTTCTTTTTACCCCTATGACAAACATTTAATTGTTCTTCATTATTCAAAAATCACTATTTTCATAAATATTTTCAAATAATGATATCTATTATGAATTATTTAATAAATCTATTTTCAATAAAACCAATTCTATTCATTTTGAATCAATTAATATTTTAATTTACATAGATCTCAATTTCCGACCTTCATAACGTACAATATAGGAAATATATTTTGCATCCATAAGTAAAAATAATTATTGATACATAGAGAAAAAATTTCTACTATCCAATCTACATTATTATTGTGGTGTAATATGACGTTATTTATCTTTCATATTTTTATTTTCATAATTTTGAAAATCAATCTTATTTATTTCATTTTATGATTGAAACACATTTTTTATATATCAAAATTACATTTCAAAACACCCACACATTTATTTATAGGTGTTTTATAGTGAAATTTGTCATATTTTTTATAACATTGTCAAAAATATTAGAGATATTGATTATATGATTTTAGAAATGTAATTTAAACTATGTTTGGTGAAATTTTAGTAAAAGATAATAAAATTATTTAATTGATTATAAATGAAAAGAAATAAAATTAAATGATTATGTTTTATCACCTTGTGTTTGGATTAATAATTTAGTAATAGAAATAATGATTTGAATTTCTCTTTATATTTTTTTAGATAAAAATTTATAAAAGGAAAATAAATATTTTATAAAAGTGACAAAAGAAACCATATTAAGAAATAATGTTTTACTATTGTATAATTATTAATTAAAAAATATATAAAAATTCACTATTTTACTGCTTCTTTATATATTTCAACAATTATATAGTCATTTAAATTAAAAAAATATATATGTATTCATATTTTATTTTCAATTTAATATCATTTATATTAGTTGTACACATGTTACGTTAATTTCATTATATTATATATACGGAATGATAATATGGTATAATTGAAAATTGTTTTACTCATCCAAAATAATTTCTATCCAAATCATCCCATTTTTATGGTTATTCAAAAACTATCATAAAAGGGAAATAGATTTTTCTTTATCTCTTACCAAATGTTATATCATTTATCAATTAAATCCTATTAGATGATGGAGATAAATTAACTTCTTCAATATCATTTCATTTCCTCTCAAATCAGTTATTCCAAATAGACCCTTAAAACTAAAATTTGTGAAGAAAAACAAAAAACATCCACTATCATACTTGATCAATTATAAATACCAAAACATGAGTATCCAAACCCCTTAAAAGTCATATCCAAAAAATTACCATGGTGGAATTAGCTATATCAAATCTAGGTAATCAAAAAACTCATGGTCAAGGTAAAACCACTATAATATGGAAATTGGAGTGGTATGGTATATGAGTAATGTTTAATTAAAAATGGTGAATCAATTCAACATTGACATAATATGAATGTGAATAATCACATACCTTTAGTTTTGAAAGGGTAGATTCATCAGAGATGTTCTATCTGGAGTGGCAGGAGAGGTTGGGTTTTCAGAGAGCATGAGTGATATGATTGATTTGGGTTATATTAGGTTTGAGTTAAAGGACATTGAAGGGTTTTAACAATGAATTCTGGAAGTTGACGATAAAATTGTGTTTTGGGAGTATTAAAATGAAAAGAACTGATAAAACCTATATTTATTTGGGCTTTTTAAACAACTATTAAAATAGTTTAAAATAAATTAAATAAATATTAAAAGATTATATATTAAAAATGTATAAATAAATAAAAAACATTAACATTATTAATAAATAAATAATATTAAATGAATGAATGTAAAAAATGTGTGAAATTAAATAATTTTAAATTAATATACTTCCAAAATATTAAAAAATGTATAAGATATACTAATTTTATAAATTATTAAAAAAATTCAAGTGAATATATATTAAAATAAATATGGACACAAATTAAATATGTACATTTCAACCCGATTAAAAAAATTAAAGGTTAATGAAAAATTGTGTACAAATATAAATAAAAAATGAATAAATTGCATAAAAATTAACCAAATAAATTTTTCAAATGAATAAATTATAAAAAATGGACACAATATTTAACATTAGATGTGAGTAAAAATATTAAATGAATGAATAAAAAAGGGGAAAATTTATTAATTAAAATATCAATAGAATGTAAAAATATTTAAATAAATTAATGTTCATTATTAAATATATATTTTATTAAAAAATTTAAAAATAATTTATCTTAAAATAACAATATGTTCAAATTAAATATATAAAATGCATGTACAGTTTTTAATATATTAAATATTAATAAATCAATTTGTAAAAATAAATATTAAAATGGATATAATTCTAAAAATATTAAATATAAATGAATTACAAAAAAAATTAATAAATATTTTATATTATTAATGAATATATAATATTGAAAATGAATTCATTATAAAAAATATATTAAAAAGTAACAAATCGTATATATGAAGTAAATCCTTAAAAAAGTAATAAAAATTTCTAATTATTAACCTAACATATTAAATATATTATCATAGTAAATAGAATTATAAAATGAATATTAAAAATATATAAATTATAAAAATACTATGCGTGTTTCTTTCTATATATAATGGAATTAATTAGGTTTTTGTGAATGTGAAAGTATCATATTTGTATATATATAACACAATATTGATATATTTTAAATTAAAAAAACAAATGAAATTATATAATTTATAATGTCTATTTATCTATACCAACTAGTCGATATTTTTAATTAATATGAATTTTTAAATATAATCTATTTTATCAATTATTATTTGAATCATTAGAGGAAAATAATTATTATTTATATAAATCATATTTAAAGAAAATTAATATATTGATATATATATATGTGTGTGTATATTAAAATATTTCTTAGTTAAATTTTTTAAAATATTGATGAATAATTATTCATAATAAATATTAAAAATGAATAAACTATAAAAATACTAAATGAATAAATATTAAAAATTATTAAATTGTAAAAAATTAAAACATACTTAAAATTATAAATGAATAAATATAATAAAATAAATGAATATCAAATATAGTTAAATTTAAATAAAAAAATTAATAGAATGAAAAAATTTAAAAAAATAATAATCATTAATTAAATAAATTTAGAAAATATATTAAATTAATATTTATAATGAAAATGAATATATATATTAATTATCTCAATTAAAATTATAAAAAACATTAAATGTTCGAAATAAAAACATAAAAATGTATACTGTTCCAAAAATATTAAACAAATAAATATTAAAGATGAATAAATTAGAAACAATTTAAAAATCTTTTTAATGAAAACATAATAAAAAAGAATAAATAGAAATCAATATATATATTAAAAGGAACAAATATTTAATATTAAATAAAATTATAAGAAATAAAAAAAATTTAATAATGTAAAACCAAATATATCAAATATTAAAAATTAATAAAAAAAATTTTCAACCAATAATATTAACCATCTATTATTTTCATATGTCTCTTTCTATACAATTCAATTAACTATCTATTTGTGAAATTGATGTATGAAATTAAGTGTAAACAAATATATTTAGTCAATATTTTTAATTAAAAATTTATTCGTTATTATTTAATGCATATGTCAAATTGAAGATAAAAATGATATTGATGTCAAAATATGTTATAAAATATATTGAAATATTAGTTTAGTGCGTATTTTTATTTAATAAAAATTTTAATTTAACTAATAAGGAAATTTTTTATTAAATATTTTATATATTAAGGTTAAATACATATCTAATATTAAAAAAATATTTAATAAATTATTATATATAAACATTTTTATATAGTAAATATGACTATTAATAATATATAAATTTTTTATATGAAGATCACATTTTATTAATTCTAAAACACACATTGATACAGATCATTAATATCAGGGCTAGTTCAATATGCTGATAAATATGACCTTTAGCATCATTAAGTAAAAAAATCTAATAAGGTTGGAACATTGGACAACACTTTTTTTAGAAATGATAAATATATCCCCTTTTAAGAATTTTAGGAAGTGTTGATAAAACCTCCCTTTTAGAAAAACATTTTTTATTTATGATAATGTTTGTTATTTTATAGTAGGGAATCTGTATTGATTGAAACAAATAATGAAAAGGTAGATTTTTTGTATTTAATAATTATCTTGTTGTGAGTGAGATAACATAGTATGATCATATTAAATAGAAAATGATTTCATTCATCATGAAATAAGAAAAACCCTCAACAAAATATTAAGTTGTATCACCATCCATAATTTGAAATTAATCAATATCGGGGGTATTAGGTGACCTTCAACCATAGTTGATGGTGGATCCTAATATAGTTCTGTTATTAAAAGAGTTATTAGTCAACATATCTAAATGTGAATAAAAATTAAAAGTCATAAAAATCATGTTTCATCTTTAAGGTCAATGAGATGAGTAAATCATAGTAATAATTCCTAAATGTTAGGTATTCACTCAATAGTTCATTGATCCATAACTATATGCAGTTTTTCAGTCAAACACTAACATTGAAAATATATTTGGAGTGGAATAGTCATATATTTGACAGTGATGAGTGTTTTCAGGGATTCTTTCCACTATAATACTCACGTGACTGTGAATTTTGAATCTAGTTGCAGGGCCATTTAGGGTTCTATAAATAATGGGATATATTTAATTATTTAACTAATCAGTAATGTTTAATTAGTAATCCAGATGATGTAATAACTACTATGTTTATGTGTTGTAGATAAAATTGAATGTACCACCACAAATTTTCCTCAATTAATTTATCACAAGGAACAAATCCTAACTGGATAAAATTTCTAAGAGAAGTACATGCACTTGAATAAAGTAAAAAAATTAACACATTAGAGTACCCACTACCTAATGTTCCGACATATGAAAAAATGGAGAGAAATATTATTACAGGAGACACATGTATGACCCATTTTAGTTTCACATTATAGTGTTATGAAAAATGGTAGACATGTTGAGAAAACAACAACTAGACATAAATAGTTTCACATGATGTATGATCTATAAGAAGTCTGTGAAGAGAATGCGAATCAATATATGATTTAGATGATGATGCCACTGAATGCATAAAAATTGAAATATGTATTATTATCTTTAAATACACCACCTTGTAATATACTTATATCCCAATTAAATTTGTTTCATTTAGGATCATAAAAAAATATGGTGAAAACATCATTTCTTATAGAGTATTCTTCACTAATAATATAATAAAATAAATAAAAATTAATTTTTAGCACCTCTGCTTTGTCGTTTGTAACCCTTATTTATCTCTTTTATTTTATATAATGTATTTGTTTTATTTTTTTGAAGAGTTTAGAAGGGGTTTAGGATGGTTTTTGGGATTTTATAAGGGCACATAGTTTTGGATTGGTCATTTTAAATTGTTAATCTTCTCCAAGAAATCATACACAATAAGATAGTGGTCTATGTGTTGGTGTTTCATTTCGGTGCATGGTTTGAGCATGGTTTTCAGAACCATGCAGAAACATAGGTAAAATGATCATTTAGAGGTTGTGGGTTTTCGCATGGTCGGTGCACATTTTGTCTAAACGTGAACCCCAACATTGTGGGGTCCCTCTTGAAGAAGTATCAAGCACTTGATTAGTACAATATTTTCCAAACCATGCGAATAAACTTTGAGTTGGTTAAAAAGAGTTTTTTTAAAAATAGGGACTCATAATTTTTCCCTAAATCTCTCATTTATCCTTCCACTTGAACCCATATATGGATATATTATTATCATTTGTTATAGAATTCCTCCCACTCATTTTGGAAGTGCTTCAATGGGTTTTCAAGGATAGTTAAAGGTGATTCTCTCTTAGTAAGTCTCATCTCTAGGTAGTTTTATGGGTTTTCTTCAATATTCTCCCCTCTCTCTCAAGGTTTCCTAGAACTACATGATTTTCAGGTAAATTTACGGATTATTTCCTATACTAGTTGTATTGGAGCATATAAGTGTTAGAAAAAGGGATATAAGATGATTTTGTGGACGTTTAACACATTTTGGGAGTGCAGTTGTGTGGTGGGTCGATTTCATCAAAACCCTAAGGTAGGTGGAATCACTCTCGACCACATTTTTCTAATACTATAATAATTAAATTCAATTAATAGGGTTTTCATGAAATTAATTATTAATGTGTCATGGGAAACATAATATAATACCATTTATTGATGATTTGTGGGTTTTTGGTAAAATGGGTGTTATAGATCATTGTTCATTGTTGGTGGAATGTAATGTAGTGATTTTAAAATTGGTTGCATAATTTATTTATGTAAAATGGTTTATGGAAAATGGTTTTGAATAAAATATAATTTATTAGAATTTTTTTTGGAATGGATTATGGTTTAAGGTTTTTCTCAATAAGTGGGTGACTTATTGAAGTAGTTTTCTCTTTTGTTGTAATTTTTTATGTTCTTAAGGGATATTTTGGTTCATGAATTTTTGGGTAGCGTGTCTTAGAATGTGTTGGTTTATATGATCTTGGAAATTGTTTATTTTAATTTTTTTGACTTCGTAAATATTTTTGGTATGGTTATTGTATTTTGGGGTAATAATGGGTCGTAATTGATATTTAATGTTCTTAAAGAACCATTATGAAAATGGGATGGATATTTGATGTCAAGTAATACCATCAATGTTACATGGGTGTGAAGTAACACTATAATAAAAGTGGGTTTTATGTGCTTTGACATGAAGTTCCACCATCATGGGTACACCAAGTTAGTTTTAAGGAACTTATGAATATGACTGGAATATACCTTTTCCCTTGAAGAGTTAATTGGTACGTGCTAATATGTGTAGGAAAATGGTTAATGACATGTTTGGTAGAATTCCTTAGTATTGAAATGTGCTGGAGTAAAATGGTTTAGTAAGGGTGTATTTAGATTATTAGAAATTGATGACTTGTTTCTTGGTTTTATATAAAATGATCCATGAAATGGGTTTAGGGAATCAATTTAGGGAAACATATTGAGTATTATTTCTGACCCCCTACTTTGGCACTTTTGTGATTTTGAAGATGTTGTACTTCAGGACATAGGTAATTGTAAAGCATATCATTTCCTTAGTATTTCATTATGATGTTTGTGCGGTCATACGGTATACAAGGATGGAACTTCAGGTATATTTATGGAGATTTATCTTGGAATCTAGATCTTTTTTGTTTTCTTCATCCTCTAACTACTATGATTTTTTATTATATTGTTTAGTTTTATTCATATAGTGGTATTTTGGTATGGTAAAACATTGTTAACATGAATCATGTAGTTGTGGTTTGTAATTTGAAGTTTGGTTTGTTGTTTTCATTTTGGAGGGAAAATAATACTCCACCATCCATGAAGCACTCCACATTTATTAGTATCATCTAGTTCCATGGGTATGTATCCTATTTTGAAGTTATACTTTCTCCTCTACTCAAGCCAATGAGGATGGGTGGATGTTACAAGTGGTATCAGTTTTTTCAATCATTTACATTCAGGTGAAAGCATTTTCTTCAGTCCTTTTGTATCTCTTGTAGGTCTCATAATTGTCATTCATTATTTTGTTCCTTTAGTTGTTATGGAATAAAGTAGAATGATTGTTAGAACATAAAATTTATATAATTAAAGGATGTAGCTAACCCTTTAATATTGAACATCATGTTACTTGGGATTTGGTTACATAAGTTCTTTGGAGACACATTCTGCAGTGTTATATCATTATTTTGGGTGTTTTTAATGAGATGAGCATGGAATGCATGGTATAAATGAATTCCCAATAGGATTTCATATTTCATTCAGTGTAATTATTTATGTTATTGAATAAATGCTTTATTTTTTGAAATATATATATATTTTTTCGAATGTGTAGTTTTAAAAAGACAATCAGTGTGGTATTTTGGAAATGGATTCATTTTCAAAACATAGTGAATTTTTCCAAAAAAAGATTGAACATGGAAAATGTAATATTTTGTAAAGCATGGTTTTGATAGTTTAAATGTGATATAATTTTATAATTTAGGCCTTCAGTTTCTAGAGAGTGAGACTTATGGTGATTATGTTGTGTTAATAGAAATGGAACATGGTAGTAGACATAGAGACCAATCAGAGGAAGCTGTGGGATATGTGAATAAACCAAAGCCCCAAGTGAACATGAATCTAGTGCAAATAATAGAACAAGATTTTAAATTCACGTAAAGTTGTCATAGAATGAGCCAAATCATTTGGATAACTCAGTTAAATTTAAGAAGCCAATTTCAACCATCATATAGATTAATTTTAACTGGAAAGGGCATACACATGGTTGGATTGTATGGACTGAATAATCTATTTCCTCGGTACACCAGTTTAGTTGAAGTCAATGTAAGATGAATATATGTTGGAATATTCATAACATTTATGGTGTAAGTTAGTGGTCTAGTAAAAATGGGACCAAGGAATGTCATTTGATGATTTCAAGAAATTTTAAACCAATTAATTATATTCATACATGGTCTGAAATCATCGACTGAT
This sequence comes from Viscum album, assembly GCA_963277665.1. NCBI lineage: Eukaryota > Viridiplantae > Streptophyta > Magnoliopsida > Santalales > Viscaceae > Viscum > Viscum album. The sequence continues at coordinate 1,697,951,425 of OY728137.1, read as the reverse complement.
TTATTTCATTATCTTGATGTAGGATAATATCTCAGTGATAGATTATGCATCTAAATTCCATATTTTAGTCCATTTTTCATTGAAGGTTGCAGCTATTTCGTCCTTAAAGGCATGGATAATGGAATTGGGTCTGAGGTAAAAAATTCATTTGAGGATTTTGATGCTCTGTTTAGTATATTATATAATGATTATAAATATATAGTTATATAATGAATGTTATATATTTGGGGATATAGGTGGGGGTGCATTTTGGTACCCATGGGAAATGGTGGGATCTCAAAGAGAGTGAGAAAGTGGAAGAGGAACAATTCATTAAAGGTTGGAATTCTTGTTCAGAATCTAATGGTGGGGTCTATGAATATTCTTATGAATCCTTAGAGTAAGGCTGGGTGATTCTAGTGTGGTTTTACAAGACACATAATGGGGTATTTTATAAAACAACATAGATCATGGAGACAACTGAAAGCATATGGGGTATCATCCACATTATTGTTGTAATTATTCAAGGATTGGTGTTCATGACACTCCTCAGTTATCAAATGTTTCTTATGCCTAGATTGGATGGGTGATACAACATACCCCCCATTAGCTAAAAATATTTATTCATGGTGATTCTATGTATACCATAATCCCTTAGCAAGAAAATGAATATCAGGTTAATAAAGGGAATAATGTTTCAAGAAAGTAGATATTTGGTGCTGAGAAAGTTGTGGTGGTTGATTAGTTTGGGACATAAATAGTGACATGTATAATTATTTTTAATTATGAATTTACGCATGAATTTTTTGATTCAGGATCATCAAATTATTTAATTTTTTCCAGTATCATTGATTAATTTGTATTAGATGTAGAAATGATTCATTTTACATTGAAACATAATAAACCTATGGGTAAAAGTGTCTGTCAATCCATTACATGTAGAGTATGTTGTATAAAAGTTAATTGGGTCAAGATCATGTGGTATTTATCAGTTTATGAGATTGAAGTTTTTGATAAAATCTTGGGTATGGATTAATTGATGATATTTAAGGAACTCATCAACAGTTATGCGTTAATGGTTATTTTCACATTGGATGATGGAATCAAACATATATTCAAAGGATATATAAATTTGATGGTTGTTGGAATGTGCTGGTTGGATCCAGTGTTAGGGATGTTCCAATATAATTTTGGGGATTTTCTTTAGAATTTACTAAATGGGTTGATGAATTAATTTTAGGGAACTTTTTATAATATTTGGGATGTATTCCCAAATAATTATTAGGGTTTCCACCCATTAGATAACTAGAGTTTATAGTATACATCCTTCTGAGGACTAGTCCAACATAACTTCTATCTTACTGGATTAAACCAATGTGATTTAGGGAATTGAATGTGAAGTTAGAGGATATGAAATATTAAGGGTTCATCTGGCCTAAAAATGTCTCTATGGGAATCATCAGTGTTGTTTGTTAAAAAAGAGGATGTAAATCTATGGTAGTGTATTGATTATAATATTCATAACCATGTTATAAGAATGAATCAATATCCAATCCAACACATTTATTACTTATTCAATCAATTAATGGATCTCAATGGTTCTCCAAAATTTACTTGCAGTCAAGATATAATTAGTTGGGGGTGCATATGAAGGATATTCAAAAAATAACATTCATTAGTATATAATTCCATGATGAGTTTGTGGTTATTACCTTTGGATTTAAATATGTACCAGACGTCTCTATAGAATTTATGAATAATATATTTAATATATATATAGATTCCTTCATCATTGTGTTTGTTGATGATATATTTTTTTATTACAAGAAGTGGTTTGAACATGAGAAACAATTGGAAACATTGTTGGGAATCGTGAAAGATCATCGGTTCAATGAAAAATTATCATTGTGCGATTTTTGGATACCAAATCATTTTTTCCTTTCCCATTTAATTTCTATGAATGGTGTCTTAGTGGATATGTAAAAGATAGAGGTTTTTACCTCTTGGAAAATGCCAATGATTATCTTCGAGATATGAAGCATCTTTGTTCTAGCTGTTTATTACATATTCTTTGTTTGTGACATACCATGACTAGATTCACCAATGATATGTTTGATAATAATGGATATTCCATTCCAATGGATGAGTAGTGTCAAAAATATTTTGAAGAGATTTTATATCTCTATACTTCCACCCAATCATAGTTTTCTTAGAACTAGAGAAATGGTATGCGGTTTATTTTGATGCATCAGGAGCAGGGTTAGGGGTTTTCCCATGAAAGGGGATCATGTTTCTGCATATGGATCATGGTAGATGGGGTTTCATGAAAAAAATACACAATGCGTGATTTTGAGTTAGTAGTTGTGTTGGGTGTATTGAAAACATGGTTTCATTGTCACTATGGTTATAAATTCATAGTGTTTACCAATTGTATGAGCATGAATTGTATTTTCTCAAAGAAGGATTTTATTTTTGAGTCCAAGGAGATGAACTGAATATCTCAAAATATTTTACATCAACATGATGTAAACATCATGAAAAATAAAATTATGTGGAAGATAAATTAAGTAGAATTTCATATGATTATGTGAAAATGAATATTTGGACCAGTGGATGTTGATGTCGGTTATAGTTGACATGTAGTTGTAATGTGATGTTCAAGGTAATATAGCAGGTTTCCATTCAGTTTCAATGGTTCCCGACATGGATAGTTTGGATAAAGAGGTGAAGATGTCCAATTTAGAGTGTGTGGCTATGAGGGAGAAACATAATAGTGGGGAGACCATTGAAAATAGTAAAATTGATATAAATTTATTTTTGTGATTTCAAAATCAGATGGTTGTACTAGTGTCTTGTCAAGGGAAAATTCTTAGTGCATATAATCATTCTAGTTAGGCTGTTTATCATGGAAGTTAAAAAATTTATAAGGAATTTAAAGAACAGTTTTGGTGGATGGGTATGAAAATTTATGTGGCTGAGTTTATATCTAGAAGCTCTACTTGTTATCTAGTGAAGGTGAAGCATCGTTGGTCGATGTGAATGTTTTTTTCTTTGCCTATACCTATGTGTAAGTAGGAATAGATTTAATGGTATTTTGTTATAGGTATCTCAATAATAGTTAGGAAACATGATTCCATATGGTTCTTGTGGTTTGGCTCACAATGCCATCCCATTTCATCCCAATTAATCAATCTCATATGATAGAAGATATTTCCAAAATATATATCATTGTTTTGATAAATTGGAATGGTATAAACTTTTTTATTTTTTAGATATATATTCGATGTTTATGTCTCATTTCTAGAAAACCTTGTAGAAAATCCCTGGGACTCAGGTGACGATGAGTATGGCCTATCATCCTTATAGGGATGGGAAATCCTAGAGGATTAAAAAAATGTCTGAAGATATATTGCAGGTTTGTGTGATGATTTTTTTGGAATATTGGAGGATCACTTTAAATTAATGGATTTCTAATATAATAACAATTATCAGGCCTCGATACAAATGACTCTATTTGTAGCACTATATGGGAGTATGTCATTCTCTAGTTTTTTGGGTGTAAATATTGGAGACATCTGTGGTAGCATTGATCCTTTTAATAGATACTATGGAGAATATTAATTTGACTAGGAAGATAATAGATACAGCTCAGAGAAGTCTGAAATGATATGTGGATCACCATCGATGGAAATTTTCAGTCAAAGTTGTTGATCATGTGTCCTTTTGAATTCCTCATATTCTAGGACATCATCATTTTGGGATGAAGGGATTGTTATCTTTTAGTATATTGAGACTTTTGAGATACATGAGTGGGATGGAGAGGTGGCATATCAGTTATATTTTCCAATATTGTTAAGTGCAGTACATAATGCATTTCATGTTTCTAAATTGAATAAGTTTCACCCTAATACTAACAATTTTATTTAATGGGATAATGTTGAGGTGTTTCTAGATGATTCTCTTGGACTCGTGAAAGGGTATATTTTTTATAATAAAGACAATGTCTTTCATGGTAAATGAATTAGTGTAGATTATATTTTTTGGTAAAATGGCTATATTTTGAAGGAGACATGTGAGTATGAGAAATTGATGGCTGAGAAATGGCCCATGCACTTTCAATAAAAATATATTTTTATCTATATTCCATGGATAAAATGTACCATGGTAGGGGGAATATATCACCACTATTTTGTGGTATGTAACCCATATTAATTCGTTTTTATGTATATAAAATGATTTCAAATTATTTAGGAAGGTTTAGTGGGATTTAAAAATGATTTTATGGATTTTCTTAGAGCACATGTTGTGAGAATGTTTTTTAGAAACTATGCAGATTCTCCAAGAAACTGTGTAGAAGGAGATAGTGGGATATGGTTTGGTGTGCGGTTTGGGTGCATAGTTTGAGCACGGGTTTTTTAAATTATGCAGCCAACCAGGTAACAAGTAAATTTAGAGGTAGAGGGATTGTGAACAGTCAGCGCAAGATTTGTCTAATGATGTAGGTTGGCCATTCAGGTTCCTCATAAGGCATTAGTAGGCTCATAGTTAGTGCACTATTTTACTAACATTGTGTTTAAATTGTGTGTGTCTTAATAATACGTTTTTTAAATGTGGGGGATCAGGATTATACAAAATATACTCATTTCTCCCAAACATGAAACTAACTTGAGATTCCATCTTCTTATGGGTTAGGGTGGCTGTCCCTCTAATTCTAAATGCAATTCAATGGGGTTTCAAGGTGTTTTCTTGGTGATTCTCACTCGGTAAGGCTCTTATTTTGTTTTTTTCTTAGGTTTCCAAAGATATACTATCCTATATCTCCTTGATTCCATGATATATTTCCATATCATATATATCATGGGGTTTTGTTTACTATTATTGAGATATTTGGGATTTTTTGTGTCAGGATAAGGGATCATAAGTGATTTTGTGGATGTTTCACTCAGTTTCACTGTACAGTTGTATAGTGGGTCATATTCATTCAAAACCTATGGTAGGTGGCTTCTCTCTTGAATCCATTTTTTCTAGAATGAAGTGGTAAAATTTCTATTAACTTTTTTTATTGAAATTGATTTTTAATGTGATGTGTGAATCCAGATTAAAACTTATTTTATGATGATGTGTGGGCTTTTTTTGGGAAATAGGTTTTATGGAAAAATATTATCTGTTGTTAGATTTTTAAATACTAATTTTAAAATCATTCTCATCTTTGATTAGTGGATAATGGTTTATGGAAAATGGATTATAATTAAAAAATATTTCTATTGAAATGATGTTTTGATGGATAATGGTTTAATTTTGTTTTAAATAATTTGGTGACACATTCAAGTGGTTTTTTCATTCTTGTAAATTTTAATGCGATTACTGGATTTTTTGGCTTCGATGTTTTTGGGTAGTATGAAATGACATGTTTTGGTTGAGAACATCTTAGTAATTTTTGATTATTTTTTTTGTGATTTTTTAAATGTTGATGGTATCATTCTTGGATTTTAGGGTAAGAATTGGTGTAACTTTATTTTTAGTGGGCATGAAGAGACAATATAAAAATATGATTCATAATGAATTTGATGGACCACCATCAATGCAAAACTAGGTGATAAGTATGACTATATAAGAATAATATTGAATGGTCTTGGACATGAAGTTCCACTATCCTTGGAACAACATTATTGGGATTTATAACTTATGAGTATGATTGAAATATAAGTGTTTCCATGCAGAGTGAATTTGGATATTCTATTATGTGTTGAAAAAATGATGAATGAAATTTTTGGTTGTATTACTTTTTATTGTTCTATTTTGGTGTAGAAAGGGTTTTAAAGGATGTGTTTTTCTTGTTGGAAATTGGTTCCTTATTTCATTGTTCTGAATAAATTATTTGTATAAATGTTCTAACTTGTTCATTCCTAGTGGCATGGTTAGGGAAGCCATTCCAGAAAATCCTATTGTGTATTACTACTCACCCGCTTTTTGAAACTACAGTTTTTCTATAGATGTTGTACTCTGGGACACAAGAAATGTTTAAACATCTCACTTCATTAGTGGTTCATTGTGATTCTTGGGCAGTCTTAGGGTGTTGGATATTGGAGCTTGGTGCAGAGATATGGATCATTATCATGGTGTTTTGAGATTTTTTTTGTTTTGCAATTCATCTTGGTAATATAATTCCAAAATATTTTTCTTTTGTGGTATTGGTATTTGGGTATTTTTTTGTGGGAAATCATTCATAACATGCACCATTTAGTAGTTTTTGGAATTGGAATGTTTCGTCGGAGGTTATACTTTAAAATAAAAAATCATATTCCACTATTGATAAATCCCTTTGTATTTATTGTCCTTTAGAAGCTTGGGGGATGTCACCTAATGTCAAGTACCTCCTCTTCCCCATCTCAAGCTAGTGAGGATGAGATATTTATTACAAATCATTATTTATTATGGTAAATAATTTTATTCAAATAAATTGAAAAGGCCATTGGGAAGAGTGACTCCATGGTCATATTAATAGTAATGTTCAGTGAAAATAAGTAAATCATTATACATGAGGTTATTTTCATCCTATGTCATTAGATCGGTATATGGAATATAAAAAGAACTAAATTGAATTCAACTTAATTATACTAATAATTGTATGTGGTGATATTTTTCTATTATCTGGGTATTAGTAATTTAATGCTCCACACACATTTGCATCCAAATATAGTAATGATGTATGTATAGAAACATTATATGAAATGGTTTGAATTATCTATGTGTCTGGGAGAGGGATGATTCCTATGTTGGTGTTCAGATGTAAAAAACATCAAATTTCAATTCATATTATATTAAATTGATCTTCTATTATGTTTTACCAAATCATTTATCTCATGTTTCTATTAGACAAAAGGATCCAATATTCCATTTTAGAAAAAAATATTATTTTTGGTGTTAAATAATCAACTAATAGTACCATAATACTATAATCATGAGAAATAACTGATGAGTATAAAACATATGTATCATTTATACCCAATTATATTATGTAATACTTTGTCTAATATAACATGGTAGTTTTAATGGATATACCCAATTTGATTTTTAGAATCATTAATGTTAAATACTCTAGCTGTGAACTATAAATTAAATTATTTAATTTAAGATAAGGAATACTTTATAGATAAAGGTAATCCATAATGATTTTAAAATTAGTTCAACTGGAGAGTATGGACAATTCCAAGGAGATGCTAGAGGTAAATTCATATACTTCAGGACGTTAATTTAATAGTTTGATGGTATGTTAATGTGAGTCACATAATATGCATGGCAAGAATATATGATTCTCTTTAGGATCATGTGTTGAATAATATCTTGACATGGCATTTATTGATCATGAAAATATAGATTGGATTCATTTTTAAACTCACAATTCATTATAAACATCAAATTTATGATGTTTATAAGGAGGATCAATGATTTGTATTACATGAAATATTTTTTAATTAAAATGTATAATGGAGTATCCCATGGTGATTAAGAATCATGATTGGAATTCCCATGGAGCTCGGCCCCCAGTGTCAATGTCCTAGAGTGATTCCCATAGCTCCGACCCTCTCTTCTCCAGTGGGGGGAGGGTGGAATGTCCCTCCATCCCCATTGATGGCTCATCCCTTCATCCCTTTCACGAATCTGAATTTTTCCCCCATTCCCTCTAATACGACTTTTCCTTATGGTTAATGATCTTCAACTCGGTGTGACTCATCATGAGAAATCTTTAATGGAGTTTAATGAGGACTAATATCATCACAAGCTAACATTGATTGTCTGATTCTGGGTTCACCGTCCCTCTGTTGACTATTTTTATTGATTCATATTTGATTTATGGGATCTACAAGATTGTGCAGTGGTGGATCTCTTATATCGGCATGAACTGATGAACCTTTTCTACTCAAAGTATGATCTTAATAACACCTGGTCCAGGGTCCCTTGTGAAATCAACGGATGCATAAATTTTTTCCTATGATGGTCTTTTTATCCCAACAGGAATCGTTATGTTCCCACATATGTGGTTATGAAAGATTTCAAGAACTACATCTCCCTTTCCAGAATCCATCAATTATATCAATGCTAGAAAATTTGGATGGTAGATACTTGAGTTCAGATAGTTGGACATTAGTGGGTTTTCATACTATCTCCCCTCAAGTAGGTGTTGAGGCTGATGCTTCAAAGGATCCCATAGAGTGGTAGTGGCTTTCGGTTTGGGAAGTGTTTCGCTATAAATAAAGGGTCTTGTTTGAATCGTGTCCTACTTTTTACCTAGGGTGCGACCGATTGGGATATTTGGCCCCAATTTGTAGTCCTGAGAACATGGTGAGATAGGTTGAGACTAGTGAATCTGACGGTAATGTGGTGCAGATTGACTCTATTATAAACTATATGGTCCATGATATTAATGGCATGGTTGAGAATGTGGCAACATACCGGGCTTCTCTAGGGGCGTTGCCTCTTACTAGCCCTAGTATGAAAGCTAGGGAGGACCAGTTGTGTCCTTTCATGGCCCCTACAATGGTATTGAATTCTGTCATACCAAAAAAGGACAAGTTGTGGGTTGTGAATGTGTTTTCCTATCTTATATATGACTTGTTAATTCATGAGTCAACTATGGATGATCTCTTAGTTGATATTTTGTCAGTGATTGATCATCAATGTATCGGGGCTCTGGGCTGGGAGGACACATACCTATAGCCTTAGAATATGAGAAGAGGATTTGAACATCCCCCAAAAATGGATTTGATGCAGGTAAAATCCTTTATGTTGTATGCAAACTTCTGTCAATGTGGACAGGGAAGGCTGTATGGTGAGATTTTCTTAAGACCCTTAGAACAAAACATCATCGGTACCAACCCTAAAGGTATTAGGATTACTAGGGATTGGGGGAAGGGTTCTGGTTTGTGGAATAAATTAGGTAATGTGTCTCTGTGTATGCAGACGGCCCACAATTCCAGTGTATTAATAGAGTTAGGAATCAATTTTCATGGTCTGGTGGCCCATAATCCTCTAGTATATCAAGAGGAGGAGTCCTATGATGATGTTGACAGTTACAATCCCCACTCAATGGAGGTCTTGGTCCAAATTAAATTGAGAGGACCCCACAACACCAGATGGATGAAGGGGAAAAAGGCATGTGTGACTTGGGGAAGTGGATTGAGGCTCAGGGGAAAAAACCAAAGGGACATACATATTACTCATACTTTCCAAAATGAATTGAGACTCAGTCGACAAAGATTGGTAAAAAAACTATGGTAATGATGTTCACAATGGGGAATATGAAGAATCGAGCATGATTTTATGAGAAATGGAAGATTAATATGGGGAGCCCTTGAAACTTATCTTGCACTCCAAGGAATAAATGATTGAAACTAGTATCTGACCCAATGTCTTAGAAGAGGAGATCAAAGGAATTTATGGTCGCCAATTTAATGTTGATTCTAATGAGGAGAAAAAAGTGTGGATATGAAAATAAGACCGTATATTGGTCTGGGTGTCCAATATAGGTTGAATCAACACCAGTGAATTTATTCAAACTATGGAAAGGATGGTCACTCAACTTGAAGATCTAATCAGATTGGATCCAGAAACCTAGGTTAGCATGCTACACTGAGCTCTTTATATATTTTTGATGTTAAGAATTTTTATCATGGTGTTTAATCGTTTTGTTACCTCTTTTAACACATGGTGGTATTTTATTGATGAAAAATGGGTGACCATTTTTCTTTAAAATGTTATTTATTAAAAAAGATTAATTTGGAGAAAAATTTAACATTATATAATTCATAAATTCATATTAACTTAAACTCTTTAGAGTCATGATGAATGAATAAAGTGCATTAATGTTGAGAAATATGTGAAATGAAAAAATATTTATGGTATTACAGTAACTCTTCAAAAATAGAAACATTATTTCATTAAAATATGTCAAATATAAAGCAAAATGAATCTCATATGAGTTTTAATATGAAAAAAGCCATAATATCATAATAATATGAGTTTATAAGAAAAAAAATTACTAAGGATAAGTCAATAAAAAACCTACTTCTTAAAAAATAAAATGTGTATCTAAACTAATTACCCTAAGGATTGTAATGACATTAATAACATCTCTAAGATAGAAAAAAAATCAACTGCTAGACTATATTTGCATCAAAGTGTTCACATCTCTATTTGATATATTGTGAGTAATATTTACTTGGATTTATTCAAAATCCATGACGCATATGTTTATGGTATCATAATAATTTTCAAAAAAACTTGTATAAAAGTTATGTTCCTAAGTCAAATACTCCATAATAATATTGAAAACATAGTGGTGGATTTATTATCAACATAGTAAGTGATACATTATTAATTGGGAATAATACTTCCTATAATAAATTAATATGCTAAATATAACTATTACTGAAAACATTATATGAATTTAGGAAATGGTTTTAATATAAAAAATAAACTATTTATTTTAGTAGTTTCTTTAGTAGATGTAAATTTATTGGTGGGTATTAAATCGAGACAGTACATGGGTGGTACAAGAGTTGTACCAACAATTCTTGATTGGTTATACCAACTCACCATTCATAAATCCATTAGAATTATAAATTACATGGCTATCTTTTTTTTCATTTTATTCAGAATTTGATTTCAATACCAACATTCTTTAAAGATTTTATTTTATAAATGAAGAATGATTTAGTGAAACTATAGAAATCCAATAATGGGATAAACTTAATAAAATACAATTATGGATTAATCTAAGAAACAATATCATATTTTATTCATTTGTAATCAATTTATACCATTCTCTATAAGAGGTCAGTGTGAGTGAGTTAGTTTTTTTAATACAAATTTGTTAATAACATATAAAAATTTTATTGGTCTTACAGTTAGTTAAGACTGAATGAATGTAACCATATAAATATTAACATGACGTAGTAAACTATTTCAGAGTGAATGATAACTACATAGGTAGATCTAAAATTTTTATACTATTTCAACATATATAAACTGATAAGGTATTTGATAAGTACAATTTGGAAAAAATTGTTTGATATTTGTTACCAAAGTCACAAGGCATAAATATCTCTAAGAAGACATGTTAGGGACAGTAGAGAAGATTAAATTGTTGTGTAGAATTCTTAAATATATTGTAATTGATATATCAAATATGTTATTTTAGTTTCTAGACCTAATATTGATATAATATACATTATGGTAGAAAAATATATGTTTAATCCATAAGAATTACATGGGAAGTAGTTAGAACTATCAAAATGCACCTGAGTGAGTACATGGGATATATTCTTGGTACGTAAATATAAAGGGAAACAAGTTATAAAGGGATATAAACTAATCATTTTTTGGATCAATATGATCTAATATTATAATTATTCTATGTTAATGAGAATTATAATCTCATTCAAGAAAGTGGTATCCATATCAAAAAATTACAAACGTGTTGAAACTTCTTATACATCATATGAAATAGGGTAAAATACAGAATTGTTTTTTCTAATTCTTGGTGTCTTACCTAGTCAATAATGTTTCATTATAATATAAATTATGATAATCCCACTATAATGGTACTACCTGACATGTCATGTTAAAATTGAAAAAAAGAGAAATACTACTGGATAACATCTCTTGATGATTCATAATCAAGGAAGTGATGTCATAGATAGAAGAATAGACACATAGTGGAGACATAAAATGACCAACTGATAAATCCATGATTTAATAGATACATGAACTTAATAGTTGAGAGATTACAATTGTAGTTGGAAATTTGACTCCAGTGCAAGTGGGAGTGTTGTAAAAGGTGGTTTCACATACACAACTTGAATATTACTTTTATATTAACATATTATGTATATGTTTAGTAATATATAAATTAAACATACCATAATAGTGTTGATATTTTTGAATCCAATATTTTCATATAAATATCTACAGATTATTTATAATATCAATATTCTAAATCAGTTCTCCTGATATAATGAGATCCTAGAGATATCATTAAAACAATCTTAAACATATGTCTTATGGCCCATGAACATCATTATGACAAGAAATATATGATGTATAACTATTAGGAGTTAGTGTACCATAATTATTGCGACTAATTATCCTTATTTTCTCTCATGGGGATCTTGAGTAGAAGTGATCATGATGACTGGACCACCAAAAGGAACATCATATGTTTCATGTATCATTGGTTTTTTTTCTATGAATTTCTGTATTGGCCTCTTGACATGATATTTTAATCAGTATATAATATTTGATTATGTACTTTGGTTTAATAAGAAAACCATTACATTTTTTTCATGGTGGGGTATCTTACATTGGGTGTGACACTTGTGGTACAACAGGTATTGAATGGAAAATATTAATGTTTTCTCCTCTGAAATGGTGTGATATCTCATGTCTAATTGGTTGTTATAATGGTATGTTCACTAAATTAATTGTTATGGTTTAAAAAGTTATGATATTATAGTAAGGTAAATGATTAATAAAGGTGGATATGATGTTTACATGTAATTACCAAAATATAAATAAATGAATCTCCATATTTTTTATTGTGTAAATTCATTATCATGTAATAAAGTTATATAAAACTCAATCACTATTATGGATTATTTGATTAGTTAAATAGTCATGAAATTTAAAATAATGATGTACATCATAACTTTTGATAATATAGTTTTTTTAAAGTAACTATTAATATTATTATATTAAAAATAATGATAAATTCTAATTTACACATTTAAAAGATGTGATGACCTAGACCAGGAGGATCATTCCATATAAAGTCTATTTATTTGAGTTTTTAGGGTGATTACATCACTGATATTTTCTATTCAACAATATTAGTCTATGATTCAAAAAATATAGAAGAAATGAATCCATTTATGGTATAACATCATGCATAGTGATATCATAGACTAAAACATATACATTGAACCATCCCAAGAAAATCCCATCCCCACATACTTTAGTCTTAGATAATACCATAGTGTAATAGAGGACAACATATCTATGTACACAAAATATATTTTTATATATTTTTATGTTAATAAAACATATAATATATTTAACCATTTTAAAATTACTTTTTAGTTATTAAATAACGACTTTGATGAAAATTAGATTCTAATACAATATATCACAAATGTTATTTTTGGAAAAAGTATATGTTCAATCAAGATGATATATTTTAATGAGTTCTAATTTTTTTTTGAAATAAATGATGTTTAAATGAAATTATATTTTTAAATATTTCTTATTAAATATAAATTACAATATTAATTTATGGTGAAAGAAATAATTTTTTAAGGGATATAAACTTCTTATTGTGAATGAAACAATTTTTTTTAAATAAATGTGGATTTTTTATTTAAAATAGTAAATTATCGCACTTATAGATTTATTTCGATTAAATAAATATAAATTTTGAAAACATCATTTATAAATTCTTAAATTGTTATTTTTTCAAAAAATTTGAAGACATTTGAATTTTTGTGTTAAAATTATATATATTATAAATAAACAGTCTGTATTATAACCACATAATTACCCAATTAATTTTGTAATATATTTCATAAATTGTATCCATGAGGAAGGTTATATATTATATTGATTTTATTTTATTTAAGGTTATTTCATTAATTTTATAAACCCTTTATGAATCCTCAAAAACCTATAATATATTTTTATTGATTTAAATAAATTCTTCGTAAACATGACCCACATATGCATCACCATGTCTATTGTTTTAATGATCTAGGTTCTCGAAATTTTAAAATAATTAAAATTTCTCCATTTTTTTATAATCCGTGAGAAAAAACCATGGGATAGGTTTTGGTTTTCATTGCATTATCATATATAGTCAAAAACCAATGTTTAGAAAATAATAATGAACTCTCTTATCCTTTCTTATATAAACCCGCACAACATACCATTTCACATCACTAAAAAACCCTTTCATAATGACATTAATATTCCATTCACTCTCTATATACAATGTAATGTGTCCCCAACCTCTTAAGATTCTCCTTATAGGCTTCTGTAAACACCTTCTTAAGTAAATTGATCATCGCATTCTCGTCATTATTCAAGTAGTTTGTTTATATTATCAAATTTTTTCCATGAGTTCAAGTTGGGATATGATTTCGCAAATCCATATTAACTTCCTTATAATTTCCAGGTGATTTGAGACCCCATTCACTCTCATTAATCCCTCCCATGATGCTTTATGTACCCCCATTTTGCTGCTAGAATTATCCAATGATTTATCCATTCCAAACCATTTTTTTGTGAATACACATCCTTATTTGTAAACAAGATTACTCTCATAGATATAACATTCCTTAATTTATTATGGAATTATATTAATATAAATCAAATTACCTTATCAAGGGATTAAAATTAATTTAAATCATATTTATTTTTTATGATTAATGTGGCATAATCATGTAAATACATGATATGAAAATAATGGGTGTTACCAAATAGAGCTCTAATTAATTGGGAAACGTTTTATTCCAATTATTTATCATGTTTGGGATTATATTTTCAACCTAAAATGTTATAATAATTTTTCACCCATGTTATGATGTCTTGGCAGATGGCCTTGACCTATGTGTGGGATGACATGTTAAATTTTGTGGACACCTTCCCATGTTCACTTTTTGTAATCATCTTATATTAGGCTTCATTATACTACATTATGATTATCACAACTCTTATGTTTCCTTAATATTTACATTAGATTAGATTTATAATTTTAACTTATTTTCTTGTTATTTTCTTCTATTTTTTTAATTTACATCTTACAGTTTTATCTTGTATATCCCAAGGGTATCTCATACAGTTTTAAAATAGAAATGGAAATTTGGGATCATGTTATGAAGGTTTCAATAATGTTGTTTTATCAATGTATCATGTTTATGTTCTATGTACCTAATTTCCACAACACACTAGGATTCAATATCTTTTGGGATTTTACTTTGTATTCCTTTATGTAATAAATCTTGAAATAATGTTTATTAAGACACGATTTTTCATATAAGATAAAATATGCATCTTAATCAATATATTTCCTGAGACAAAGAGATTTTATTACATGATATGTGTTAATCAGAGGTTTTCATTGCTATGAATATTTCTTGTCTCTTTATGGGGCTTTATGGGGTTCTAGACTCCACCTTTTTATGTGCGTAGAAATCTCTACTATCAAGATAAGTGTATTGAGGGTCACATTCTTATCATATTCAAATGTCTATAATCTTCTACTAAATATGAGTATAAGAAGTAATGGGACCCACTATAGGGTCCAAGATGTGTACTTTTTTTAAAATCACCATGTACAAAATAAACTAGTTATAAATAATGAATATTGTAATTAGAGTTGAATTTATTTATTTAATATATTTATAAGTATATTATTGGATAAATGGAAAAATAATACACAAATGAATATTATTTTTTATTCAAGGTTAGTTTATTAATTATTTTGAAAAAAACATCATCTAATGACTCATTTCATCACTTAATATATTTATAATTATGTTATAAAAATAAAAACTACATTCATGATATATTTAGTTATTCATAACATGTTGTTTATGAATTATTTATTGAGTGACAATATTATGGGGTTGAAGAGACATTTCCCAATATTTGATACCTCACTGTATATGTATGAGTAGGATATCATTAAACAATATATTAATCATATGATTTGAGATATCATATCTCTTTTCTATTGAATCATATTAATAGAATTAGTTGATCCAAGAAATCAATCCATGGTAACCATTACATATTGTTGTATCGATATAGCATTGATAATTAGGATGTCAATGGATTCATTGAATCACTTCACATGAACATGGATATTGAAAATAAATGTTGCTGCATAGATTTGAAGCATATATAGAAAATATATTTGGGGATTACTACATTTTCATTGAGACATGATCACTGGTGATGAACTTTAATTGTGAATTCCATAAAATTGAAGGAGGTATAGGTGTTATTATTTTTTCATTCATTAATCCTTCATGAAATATATTGCGATTTTGTACTGGGATTCACATCACTAAAAATGATGTAGTTACCTAGACCTATTGATAAAAAATATAAATCCCTTGTTCATCTTATTACACTTCAATGCCAAACAGTTTTAACATTGGTGGTGCCCAACTGGATTATACTCACACCCTACATGGGATTCTTACTGTGAATGCATGTAACATCCTGGGCCTAGATCAATCAATTAACTGAACCTAGTATTCCACATGGCCTCAATAGAACCTCCCCATACTTCAAAGTCTACTGACATGTAGTAAGGGTCTAATGTGATGTAGTACAGATACTATTCACTCATGATCAATGTGGATTACATTATTGAAATATATGAATAAGTTTGTGAATTTGGTTATAATGATGGAAATTATTGATTATCAAAAGTGGAAGAAATGTATTACCAAGATAAATATAAAAAACCCCATTACATAATAAATAACATATACAAATAATATATTGTTTTTATGATATAAAAAAAATAATATATAAGGAAACAAATCTGCAGAAATATACATCTCGCTATACGAAAATGAAAAAATAAAAAAAGATATATCAAATATGATCATCAACATAATATCAATAATCAAATCATATAATCCATAATGAGAAAGGATAATAAAAAAATAATCCATGTCAATCTAGGATCCTCATGGGACACCCATCTGATGCTAAATGTTTCAACCTAGGTCAGAATTTCTTTGAAAAAGTGGCATCATAATACTATACAAGAATGTGAGTATGTATAAGCAAGAATATTTGGACATGGGGTATAGCTATTAAATCTAGGAAAAATAATAATTTATGTGATCTAAATGGTTCTACAACATGTATGACTTTAGTAGTAAATTATATTTCTAAAGGGAATTCCTTTGGCATACCACACTAAAGTGTTTTAACTGATCCCTAAAAGGAAATTCAAGGTAGACTCATTGATAGTGGTAATTGGATCCATATCATATAAATTCACGGGGTACCTAGATCATGATCTATACACCTAATATTAATTGACATTCCATAATCATATTGATGGGAATCATCCCATTTTTTAAATTACTAATTACTAGATGACATGGTTATAACATTAACCTTCAATTTATCACATTTAACCATTTCATTCATAATCTATAATAATAAAACACCTTATAAGTGGTTCGATAACATATCCATGATTATGTTCCATGAATTATTTCACAACATTTCATCAATATTAATTTACACATCTCATTTATGATTGATATTCAAGAATTCCTCAAAAGATTATTTAAATAATCATTAATTCATACCATTTATATACATTGTAGTCAACGCATCCTAAGGGTGGATTTTTTTGAGGTCACCAACCTCCAAAAACATTAATCATCTAAGTTAATAATTTATAATTCAAAAATTATTGAAATTAAATAAAGAAATTTATTTTACATCCATTGAGATTTGAAGATAAAAATAATATTCTTTAAGAGATGGATCGTGTCAAGATAGAAACCTCTGATGATGGAGTTAGGTCTTAAAGACTACTAAAATTATAATATATAACCTTAAATCATTAATGATACATTTAAGGAGAAGAAATTTTGGTGCACTACATGAAGACACATAATATATAATCAAAAAAATTAGGGAAATGTGCATAACCGCATTCCATAGATGGGAAATATAATCATCATCCAGTATCAGCCTCTAGTTCATGATAGAATGGTAGAAATCAGAGAAAAGTAGAAATGGCCTAAAAATAGGTCATATTAGCTCACGTGAATTTAGTATTCAATATAATGATGTATGTGAATAATCTATGAAAGTAGAATCATCCAATTACTACTTGATATAAAATGTGATGAATGATGGTAGAATCAGACAATGTATGTGGAAGATGGATCAAATCCTAGAGGAGTGGGTGGATTACATCCATGAAAGGGATATACAATTTGAAATTGGGAATGTAAATGGTGATAATAAGGGTCAAATGTATGTTGGCCTAAATCTTCCTTTAATGATTTTTTATGTGTCCTATGTTTTGGATGCAAAGTTGTTCAAACTGTGTGACACCATAATCTATATTGAACAACCCCTTGCACGACTAGGCACCGAATTTGGAAAACCATATACTACTAGTGTGTTATCACTAAAAAAGATACATTACACTTATATATTTAGAAAAACTATGTGAACACCATGTGGATCACATCTACAACATGAATGGATTTTTTTAATAAACTCGAAAACTCACCTACATGGTTTTTATAATCATGCTCTTCTATATATAAGACATTTAGTTGAGTTGAACGGTCACTAAAAACTATTTTCAATCCATGAACCTCAATATAAATCTGAACAAAACTGATCTTAGTGATTCATATAAGTCATAGACACACATGAACACTTCCTTATTCCCTTATGAGATATTAGAAGAGTAAAATAAGGGGTTTTAATTGAAATGAAAAGGATATATAAATCTCTAAAAAATATGGTATTTGAACCACCCCACTATGAAACAACTCCGGCTCGAGTCTCCCTTCTGACGGTGGTAGGGAATCATATTAAAAAAATTATAACCCTTGAGCATATATGTCAGCCACTTGCTCCTTAGTCATATCCTAGACATGACCATTCTTCTATGCCATCTATTCTTGAGAAACAAAATTACATTACAGAACCGTCATGCTCTGATCAATGATATATATATATATAGGATAATATTTAAAAGAAGAATCAACATCCACATACACCTCATCATGTAGGAATACATGAGATGGGTATGAATAGTGATGGTGAAACTGTGAAACATGAATACATTGAATTTGGCCCAATACCTATGAGGTAACTGCAAAGGATTGGATATGAGATAGAATCTCTCCGAAATTTCAAAGGTTCGAGTGAAACTATGAGATAAATTCCCATGTTTTTTGAATCTATAAATTCCCTAATCTATGTGATACACATTATAATACCTAATATTACACATCAAAAATAAAATGGTCAGTAGTGATAATTTACATAAGACTTATTCCTAGACTATTCTATAGACATACACTTACTGATAATATATATATGGTTTGATGCCTCTTGAATGAGACATTGTACCAGGGGTAATGCATCTCCATCCTCAAACCAACTCTTGGGTTAATGGTATTTCATACTATATAGGGCCTCATAAGGATCCATTTTTATCATGTATTAGAAAATGTTATTGTAAGAGAACTAAAAAACAGCCTCATGATTTTCCATAGAACCTCTAAAATCAAGGATGCATAATCAGAGTAGGATTTATAATAAATGTTTTGCCTGCTCAAACTATTCATTGGTATATGGGTGAGAGGATGTACTTATAAGTAACCATCATCCTTGATCCTTCTATAATCCCCACCAAAGTTGTGATGTAAAATTAGAATCCATGTTTGATACAATAGTATAAAGAATAACATGGTGTCTTATGTTATCCCAAATCTATAGCTTCCTAAGCTCATCCACTAAAAAGGTTTTTTGAATAGTCATTAAGTGGGTGACCATTTTCAGTCTATCAATGGTCACCCATAATGTATCACTACCTCAATGAGACCAAGGTAAAACCATAAAAAAATCAATAGTGATGTTATCCCATTTCGACACTGGATTGGGTAGTAGCTGTAATATTATGTATCGTCATTGGTGTTCTATAGTCACCAATTGACAAGTGGAACACAGTGTAATGAAACCATATATATCTCATATTATACAATGCCATCAATATCGAAGGTGTATGACATGATATATAATTCTATGTCTATGATGTATTTCCATTTTAGAGGTATGAAATTTTAGCATAATATCCTCTCACCAATCTTATGGATCCCAGATGCATAAATGAATATACACGATCTTTTCCTCATCGGTGACCCAACCATGTTGTGGGGCCTCACTAAAATTTTCCCCCAATATGAACAAGCCCTTGTGATTTGAAAGCTATCTCATCTTCCCTCAATCTAAAAGTGAGGGATTCAATAGAAATTAATTGTCTATAAGAATACGTATAGTAGTTATAAACATCTGAATTCATCTCATAAAACAAGGATATAACCTTCTATTCACTAATAGCCTCATAAACAACTTTTGTCTAATTCGTCCTACTAGAGAATTTGTCACTACATTTCCTTTTCAAGGCATATAGTTAAGATCAAAATCAAACAACAATATGTATTCCGACCATATTAACTATATAATATCCAATTCACATGGGGTAAATATGAATTTAAGACCATTGTGGTTTTTATTTACCAAAAAATACTCTCCTAGACATGTATTCCACGAATTTATCAACCTACACAAAATTTCGTCCCAAATCGATGCATGATTCATCATAATAAACATTATATAATTTCCCCAACATAGGTAAAATAATTTATATCAATAAAGTCAATGTTTCTTTAATCACCTCAAATAATTTATCACAAGATTCCGATCATGTAAAAATAAACCCCTTTTCATTTAATCCCATAAGATGTGTTTTTAGGAATGAAAAGTTCTAAAAGAAGTGATCATTATATATAAATACCTCAAGAATAATTGAGTATAATATACATTCGAGGGATTCTCCCATGAACCCTAAATTATCACCATATTAGTGTAAATAGATATTTCTACCTATGAGATATTGTGACTAAAGAAGATGACTTTGTCACTATAGAAGTCCATTTATTATCATTTCATACAAATAATATTCTCTTGGTGTTTTCAATAGTATTTAAAGGTGTTTGAAATGGTCATGTTTAGTATGAGAATACACCATTATATCTTCCCAAAAAATAATAATGATAGATTATCGGTATTTGTGGAAAATATAATTCAATAAGGCCATGAAAAAGGTTAGTTTTATCATGAGGTCAAATAAAATTACCAAATACTAAATCAACAATATCTAATATGAAATGTTGTACAAAATATATCTAATGGTATAAACCTTTCATGATAATATCTTATCCTTAAATAATTTTTTTGAATCCCAATGACTGTAAAAGCTGGTCAACAAGGTATTCTATTCCAAGTAGTGGATATTGGTCCATAACCATAAGAAAAATTACATTCAATTTAGAAATTCAATGTTTAAGGGATCTTACAACCTTATTTGTGAAAATCATGGGTGAACAATAAGGATAAATATTGCGTCAGATAAATTGTTTTGCTTCCAAAACCACCAACAACATCTATTGTTTCTGAGACCTATAAGAGCCATACTATAAAGAGTAAAAGAAACTAAATCATCTAATTTAAGTATTTCAATAGTAAATTATACCTCAATATATGTATGTATTCCATATAATTTATTAGATAATACCTCCGTAAAATAATGCACTTTCGAAGGGAAATCATATTGACATGTTCCCGAATCATCTAAAAAAAGACATTAAATCATGGTTTCCCATCTGCACAGCCCATGATGTTCTTGTATAGAATATCTTGATTAGGAGTACCATAATACTTTGTGGATATAATTTCCCCCATTATGTTTTGTGAAAGAAAAACTGTGGTGATAGAAATTCACCTTTGATTGGCAAGGAATAAAAATATCCATATTAATAATAAGGAAAAAACACATAATCTTTAGGATGATGAAGTTCTAGATGAAATGATAACAATTTTTCATAGAGATTAATTCCTTACATTATCTTACACTCTCTGATCTCAAACCTATTGGAGTATCAAGTTCCATCACACTATATATATACTCAATATTTAGGATAAGACATTGCATAATTTTTAAAAATATGATATAATGTGATGTTCATGTATCGAATCAAGAAGACCCTAAAGTAGAAGTTATTAAAACCAAACATCCCAATATACAAGGTCTTACACTATTACCCTCTTGTTTATATTTCACTACCTATATATGGATCCATCCACAACTATGAGATATAATCAGACTACCCTAAGAAGTTCTTCTGTGATGGTGTTGTATGTATCGTGTTTGGATCCGTCATCCTCAAACACCTCCTAAACTTTAACATATGATAGTACTCCAACTATCTACCTATCGAGGGGATACTGACCATAATCCTAGATGTCCATTCTATGAATATCTTATCCCACATGAAATAGGAGTAAAATTTTGACAAAATCACTGAATATTCCTCCATATTTCTGGAAGTATATCACTCAATGGGTTATCTAAGACACCATGGCATTGTATGAGCTCGCTTCGCACACAAATAAAATAACACCAAGATACCAATTCAGATACTCTAACCCCATCCAACCTAATGAAAAACCTCAATGTGTTGCTTTCTGGCACATTTTTAACATCAATATGCTCCATTTGTTTTACTACCTTAGAGTGTACCTATAACCTCAATCATATTTCACTTTGTGATGAGGGTCTGGATCAATATATTGTATATGTTATTAAATTAGTTGATTTTCATTTGAAATTAGATATCATACTCAATCCCATCCTTAAATCAAATAGACCTAGGTAACTCATCACCTAGAATATTTTTTTCGAATCATTGAATCACATTAATGTTAGATGAATAGTCTATAATATACATAATTCCCTACTTTAGTTTCATAATCTTCATATATTGGTCAACTCTCAAATTATCATTATTGATGCAGTCATATAAGGAATTTTGTAAATCACTCGAGACAATATCACGATTTTAATTGACATGATTCAATACAGCCCCCCAAAATTTTTAAGATCCACATAGCAAGTATTTACCGAGATTCACTATCCTCTAAAGAGGTATCTCAAGATGGTCGAACGTAGACAGCATGGACTCCAACCATGACATAGAAGCCTAGGGACAACCATCCCCAGATAAAGTAGAAGAGTGATGCTTCAATAACTCCCTAGTAAAATCTTCCATGGAAGAGAAAATTCATGGATATCAATGTATAATCTTAACAAATTTTAATAAAATATATAAAATAAATGAATATATGATTTTATCAGGAATTAAATGTTGTTCCTCATGTAACATTTTATGAGGTAATACTGGTGGATTAGGTACCACCTCCTCTAAAGTAGGGTCATCTCAACATTCCTGGTTCTCCAGATGAGTAATTCATTGTAGAATATCTATACAATGTAATATACATACCTCACACCAAGATTTAATAATAGAATCTGTCACAGATAATAATATATAATAATTACAAACCATTTTACAAAATATCTATAACCTCATTGCAAGCTCCAAAATCAAGGAATATGTGATAAAGAAGCTCATATGGGTTACATGAGACACTACATACAGTCCAATTCTAAGTTTGGTTCATTTTTTGGTTCCCTATTTCATGCCAAAGGCTCAAATATATGAAACATAAATTGTTACTTATATTGGAAATAACTCTTTATGTTACAAATGGAATCCTCATTTATCATTAAACATTTCATTTAATCATTAAGAATCAGAATTTTTTTTTTTTTTTATATATATTCTGGTGTATAAATATATTTCATACATTCCCATGTTATAATGTCCTGTTTTTTATAGGTTTCAATGGGGACTTCATGCACCTATAAACATCCATTTACAATTCATAATAATATGGATCACCATTCTCAATTTATATATGTCCATAAAACATATAAATTATAAATACTGTATATTCAATTTATTCAACTAATTATTGGTCTATTTATCTAAATTTTAATTGCTTAAACATTTCATAATTATATAGTTAGAGTTCCAACACAAATCTATATCTGAAAAAATCATTTTGGTTAATGTAGAAAACATAATTAGCTAATTATGTGTCTCATTAATACAGAACAAATTTTAGACAATAATTATCATAATAGTCCGTTTACCACAATCTGTTGTTGGATATACACATAATAAGTAATCAAGTAATGAAATACTCATGGAATATATATATATGTCTGTGTGTTATTATATTTATCCATGATTAGTACCTCCTTGCCAAACCAGTACACGGGTAAAAAAATAATACATAGAACTAATAATAATAAATTCCAAAAATCATATTCCTAATACATTAGTGAAATCAATAAAACTATAACTAGCATAATCCAAAAAAACAATTCCCATTATAGTTTTTTTATATTTTCCCTATACATGGGGTAGGAACTCTTAGGAATAGGCTCATTAATAAATCATGACACAATTCTTGTCTCATGATTACTAACCCAAAAAAATAATTCTAAATGAAAAAGGGATCTAATACCACTTTGTAATGTCCCAAACTTGGTTAACTCATATTTAACCAATCCCAATTTTCAAAATGGATTCTATTGCTACACCCCACATTACATAGGCTTCCAACTACTTTTGAGGTCTTTTGGTTATATACTGGGGAGGAAATACCCACATGATCCGAGTGGATCATGATGGTTAAATGTATGAATAATACACAAGAACAATTAATAATGGTGTAAATAATTGATTATCAAAAGGATTAAAAATGAATCACCCAGATTACCATAAACATCCCAACTCCATAACCATAAAATTATATAAAATGATTTCATTTCTATGTGATATACAAAAATGTGAACATAGGGAAACATAATTGCATACATATACAACATGTTATAAAAATAAAAAAATGACCAAAATATATCATGAATAGAATTATGAGGATAATATTATTCCTCCAATTCCATAATTCATATATGTATAAAAAATATAATGTACAAATCTAGGCACTTCCCCATGTACCAACCTTCCTCCATGAAGTCTATCTAGGTACCAATCGGTGGCCCAAATATGGTGTGAGATAAACTATGTAGGTCACTACCAATTGTGTCATGAAATATCTAGTATGTGAATATATAATAAGCAATATATATGTATAATGATTAAAGATAATAAATAAATAAACCATATTGCTACTGGTTCCTCATTGGACAGTCATCCAATGCTACCTTATTTATACTGAGAAGATGATTATATTAATAAGTGAAATATGAATACTATTTATGAATGTGAGTATGTAAAAGAATTCTTATGACATGTAGAATCTATTAGTGGTATCCCTGTAAATTAATTAGATAAGGGAGCTTTGAGGATCCATAGAATTTATGACTTTAGCAGTCAACTATATGTCTAAAGGGGTGTTCCCTTTATATAGCTCCCTATGGATCTCTACCAAATCCAAAAAAAATCATGTTCTAGGTATCATTTTTGATAGGCACAATATGATCCATATTATATCAAGTCAATTTTTTCTTGGATATTTATGTGTTCACATAATAAAATGATTTGAAACACAATGTAGATTGTCTTATATACGGATAAAGAATGGAATGTCTAATAATAAATAACACAGAGTGGTAACAAGAATTATAAACTCCCTTTATAATATAAATACACCCATGTACAATATTTTAAACCTAGGAGAAGTAAGATAGTGGAGATAAATGTTTTGTAATTTCACACCAATAATGATGAAGACCATGTGCAGTAATGATAATCAATTTTCCAGAATCAAAATGATGGGAATGGTGTAATTTTAAAATTCAATATGGTCCAAGTGAAATGTTTATACCAATTACATTTAATTTGTCAAATTTTTCCATATTATTATTAAGGTATCATACTAAAAAAACATATAAACCAGTTCAATTACAAATCCAAAAATATGGACCATGTAAGATATCGAACTACTTGGTCTAGTTCAATTTAAACATATCATTTATGATGGAAAATTAAACAACTCTCAAAATTATATTTAAAACCCCATTAAGCCAAAAAAATTACATACATTTCAATCAACCCATGATATGGGTTTCTTGTGTTGAGGTCATCAACCTTCAAAAACACCAACAATATATGTGAATAATTTACCCTTCCAAAATTAGTGAAATTTAATTAAAACAACTCTTTTATTTCTATATAGTTATGAAAATATAATTATGATACCTTAATATGTGGTTTGTATCGAGGTGGACAATATGTAAAACCATATTCTAAACACTCCTTAATTTATGATTTATTATATAAGGGTTTAAGAAATACATTTCCAAAAGACTGTGAAGACTTGTGTATTGGTGAAATTATATACATAACAAAACAAATTGCAATAGTAATATGAATAAATTAATGAAAAAATCTATAAAATGGTCCTAAAACTCCATCATTCATCAAAAAATACATGGGCTAATATTGGGAGATACCTATAAAATTGGAGAGATTTGAATCCTTGTAAGGGAACAAACAAAGCATAAAATAAGGTAAAGAGGTACATGTGTTCAAATTGGAATAGAAAGGTAACATAAGAAGGTTGAGAATCATAATATTGAAAAATCATTTACTATATAACATGATAAAATAAAGGAAACATGGGAGTAAAAAAAGAACATAATTCACGTCATCATAAAATTTAGTCAAATATGTACATGAAGACAACATAAGATTGGGTGGATAGTATTTCCACATAGGAATCATACATGATATAACACAAAAATACTATAAAATAATAACATTATATTTTATAGTATATGTGACATGTGACATTGAGATTAAACAACCCACAAAATATATTTATTTATATTTAATCTCTTCGAAAGCTTTAAGAATGCACAACCTTGAATGTAAAAAAACTGTAATATAGAATACGTTAATAACAAAGATGTTAAATTTTCAGGTATGAATTTTAATTACTAAATTATGATTATTACATATATTCCTTTATTATAAATAAAAATATAATGATTTAAAATAAAAATAAATATATTCTAAATAACTATATTTTTCTCAAAAAAGACTGTTTTGTCATAATTTTCACACATAATTTAAAATTAATTATTATTAATTTTTTAAAATTAATTTGAAAAAATGAAAATAATTGGTGAAATTAGAATATTAAAATTATCTTCAGGTAAATGTTTCGGATTTTTCTGAAATGTTTCATTTTTTATGAATAATAAAAAATATTGAATTTTTATTGAAAATTTACTTTCTGATTAAAAAATTTATAATGATTAATTATATTTTTTATTTATATTAAATTTAAATTAGTTCATATATATATATATATATATATATATATTAACTCAATTTAGATAAACGGATTCATCTTCATATTGAATTTTAATATAAAATCATTGTAATCTTTTGAACATTTTCTATGTGAAAATCTACTTTTTCATTTTGTATGGGGAAATGATTTTAAATTAAATATTGAACAATGTTGTAATTTAATATGAAAAAATAGATTTCATGTATTTAATAACAATAACTAAAATTTGGTTACAATTTTTTCTTATTTTTTCATAATAATTATTAATGATAAAACAAATTTATTATCGATGTTTTGGTTACATGTAGTTATCTTTCACGTTACATGTGATTATGTTAACATTAATTTTCAATAACAAATTTAATTATTATTATTTAAATAAAATTTAATATTTATAATAATTATATTTAAATTATATATTAAATATCATTTCTATTATATCATAAATATTTTATTACTTATGTAGAAAAATAATTACTGTGGTTGAAACTAATGTGGTCAAAAGACTGTTAACTAAAAGGATCAAGAATAAAATGTATTAAAAATAGTTTTTTATATATATGAGGTGTTTATCAACTATATAATACCTCCAATAAATTATTTATACATTTTTTATCCTCATTAGGTGAGAGTGACCTCCAATTATTGAATTATTATTGGTAGTTACAAAAAACCACTCCGAGATTATAAAAGGGCACTCACTCCTCACTTCTTCACACTACTAAAGAAAATTTTATTCTAAAAATACCTTCCCAAAATACATAACCACATCCTATAATAATTATTTTTTAAATATATCCATCTATTTAAGGTTCATTGTTCAAAACTATTGAGGTTACCCAATGATGAGGTAATGTTCTTCAACAATTCTTTATATTCTATTTCTTCAGCCAAAAAATTATATTTTATTTTAAAAAATATTATATAATAACCAAAGTATTTTCCATATAATAATATTTTATTTTGTAAAATTCATGACCTACAACCATTTTTACTTCTATAAAATTGGTTATGAAATCATCATTGCTGAGTATGTCGGACTACCCCCTCGAGTACCAATGTCATTAATTTTTTCATTACCTCCTATCAAGGTTGGGTATGATTATGGATAAAAATATTATATATGTGATATTTATAACATAATTATACAAATTTATTAGTTATAATTTATATACATTTTTTAATTTCCATTCTATAGGGGACATGATACCATTGCTTGTGTGTATAGAGGACTGCTACCTTGTGAAGATATGTGATTCGTCCTTCACTAATACGTTACATAGAAGTCGATAAAGATAAATTTAATAATTATAAGTAATATAGATAAAATAATTATTATTTTTTACACATACATAATTATTGAAATATAATATATAATTTTATATTTTTCACTAAATATTATGTCATTGTTCGTGTATGAGTGGATTATCACCTTCACAATGTGACGCGGTTCTCTTTTCATCACCACACCACATGGAATATATATATATATATATATATATATATTTAAGGAAGTAATTTCGTATTTGTGATATTATAAAAATTAATTAAATATTATTTATTACTTTTTTACTTTTCTTGATGATCATTGAAAAATGTAAATGTTACCCATCCGTACATATGACCCATTGTCTTTATGATTGTAACATAGTCAATTTTTTATAAAAATAATTATATATTGGTTTCAAAATAATAATTTATGTAGAAATATGAGAATAATTTCTAGATTATTATCCATTATATTATGTAATAATAAAATATATGCAATTATTGAACCATTCATGAAAAAACACACTTGATAAAAAAATGAGTTTATATCCATAAATAATAAAATTATTGAATTATTATTACCAAATGTTTGATAATATGATATTCAAAGATTAAATATAATAATAATAATAATATTATTATTTTTATACAATAAGTATAAAATATATTTTAAACGAATATATAAAAGGGATAAAAATGTTCACCCAAAAGCTAGTGTGAGGTATGGGATTTTAAGTCTCTATTTTATTTCTAGGATACATATTCCAAATTCACCACTTGATTCTTTTATGTGGTGTATTTAATTTCCCTTTTACATGTTATATCATTAACATTACTAATTTAATTTAATTTCATGTTTAATTTTATTTTATTCTTTATAGTAATTTATGATTCAAACTATTATCATGGTGAAGGGACTTCATCTCTATTTCCCTTTACTGAGGCATATTGTAAAATTATGCACATAAATACTTTTATATGGAGTATATAATTCTCACTTGACATGTAATATCATGAGGAATTCATAATTACTGTTATTTTAATTTTACAATTGATTTATTTTATCTGAGGTGATTTGACATGAAGATTACGAAGTGGTGAATGTTTTTGTACAAACTCACATTATTTTGTTATTGTTAACATTATCTTAAATCGAAAACATAATTATGATTATTTTAATTGAACATTATATTTATCATAAATATAAATA
Organism: Viscum album; assembly: GCA_963277665.1. Lineage (NCBI taxonomy): Eukaryota > Viridiplantae > Streptophyta > Magnoliopsida > Santalales > Viscaceae > Viscum > Viscum album. Next base: position 1,697,921,901 of record OY728137.1, on the reverse strand, counting down.
TTTTAGTATTATGGGTATGATTATTTACTAAACCATATACAATTTTATTTATAAATGGACTTTGATAGTTATTTGATTAACTAGGGAAATATTGATAAATCAATTTACATTACCCAATACAAATATTTGATGATAAGTAATATTGAGGTAGGAATAAATAAATTATTAGATATAAAAGAAATTGTATTTAAATGACAAAAAATGTGGGGTACGGTTATTGGTATCCCATTGATCTATTAAAAAGGATCATGAGTTTAACACGTTTTCCAAGTATGATAGGATTTTACCATGTAGCTTTATACATTATTGAGCATAGCTCTTAACATTAGAGGTATAATTTCTTGAGATATGATGTCAATTAATTTTTAATTTTCATCATTTAGAATTCATTTATATTATTATCTATGATATTTTCACCATGATATTATCTCTAGATGAATTTAAATCTTAATTAATTGGTTTAATGTAATGTGTTTTCAGTTATTTACCTTTTCGTATTGATTATAAATTATCCAATCATGATATTAATGTTCTTAAATGGAATATTTTATGTGTTTTTATCATTCCTTGTTGATTATTATAATTTATTAATATTAATATCTATTGTACATAATCCTTACTTGTAATATGAGATTTGTCTTAGTATATTTCCATTCCTCATGATATGAATAAGCGATCCTGGAATGAGTTATGTAGGATAAAATATATTTCTTGTTGTTATGTAGCATGGTTTATATTTTAATCCCAATATAAAAGGTTACTATTTGTATATCTAGTTCCTTAAAAATAATAAAATGATCAATAATTCAATATTTAACCCTTTCTATCTAATCTTATGTAGTAAATCAAATATCAGATCTGGCTTACTGGGGGAGGGGTCATTACAATTAATATTCAAAGAATATTAGTAGAAATATTGAGAAATATAATTAGGACAAAATATATTATGGAACATAAACCTATGACAAAATCTTAATATACATATATAATAACATGATAATGTTCTTTTAAATATGATATTATGTTGTTTTTCCTAGAAATACATCCTAGTATGGATACTACATGTGACATTTGTTTTGTAACATAGATACCATGGGTTAATAAATCTAAAAAGGGAGAAGTGGGATTAACCCTATCAGAACCTTGTCCATGAAAATATATTGTACTATGGACATGGTATGACACTACCTAGGGATATTCTTAGGGATATTCAAATAATATTTATAATCTATTATGAAGGAGTTTAAAAAAGATATATCATTGTGAAATCCATTCATATGATTATGAGATTAGTTTTGCATAATTTAATCAATTTTTGTAAAATTTATCACTTGTTTTAGGATTACAAATTATGGTTCATAATGATATGATCTAATATAGTATATGACAAAATAATGAAATGGATCCTAGAATAAGGAATGGGAACTATATCAATGTACCCAATCCAAAGTGTTAGAATAATCATTCATTGGATGGTCTGAAGACAATCTTTTGAAGGTAGCTAGTCTATAATATCAAGTTCTAATAATATTGAGGAATAATTTCCTAAATATTAAGGATTTTAAGAAAATATTGTGAATTATAGGATGGAATGGAGAAAGGTAGATAATGGGAAGAAGGGAAAAAGGATTTTCCCACATGTGATAATTGTGGAATGAAACACCCTTTTACTTTCTTAAAAATAATTTCAGTTTTCTAAACTTGTGTATAGAAAGAAAAATGTGATTTTGATTTTGTGGGTAAGAAACCTATTTCCTAATTTACAATGATCCATGTGTAAGGATATATAGTACTTTGTGAATCTCATTCTCAAGCATCAAATGAATAAGCCTTAATATAATAAATTGGATGATTTTTATCATTATAATATTGCAAGACAGGAATTCAACTAATTAATCTGATTGTTTTAGGATTGAATAATTATGTTATTTTTTTATTTTATCAATTAAAATAAGTTTATAAGAATTTTTTAATGCATAAGGATTGTATATTAGTACATTTTAATTTAGTAGTTGAAATCATATGTTTAATAGTACTGATGAATAAGAAAATATTCATTTGTATGTTATACTTCATGGAAAAAGTTATTGAGGTAATGATTACTATTAATATGTTCTGGATGTTGGGATAATGATGCTAGTTGAAATAAAAGATTTTTATGGATAAATTTAATTGGATAATATATATTATGTTGGGATTGATTAATTATTTTTTATAATATGGTTTATACTATCATTTATGGAGTCTTCAACATATTTTAATTTATGTAAAATATCCAATAATCAGTTTTTTATTTATGTAATAAGGGGGAATTAATTTTTTATAAGATTTTATGGTAATTCTGTTTATTCCCATGCTTCATGAGAATACATGATTAATGTAATTAAATGTTTAGTATTTGATGATTAAGAGATACATTTTTATATCTATGGAATTAAATATATGTTTATTTTTTAAATTTAGTTAGATAATTATTATGTTTTGGATATTAATCATTTGGAAGGTTCCAATCGTTAATTATTTATGAAATGATTTAGGTTAAACATTGGAAGATGATTTATATTTTGATGCATTGCGTCCCCATATGAAAATTCATGTATATTGGATAACCTAATCTAATCATTTTGTAATAATAAAAACTAGACATTTAAGTTATGATTTACCATTATATAATTTATTTTATGATAAATTAAAAGTTAATCTTAGTGCTTTGGGGAAAAAATAATTTTCACAAATTCATTTCCTGGGGTAACCGATGAATTAAAAATTGATCTAAGCACAACCAAATGATGAAATTTTGATTATGAAATAGAAACATATCATGTAATTATATTTCATTATAAAGAATAAAAATTATCCAATATTAGGAAAATGATCTATGAAATAATGATGTATTGTTTTCATAATTTTGTTATTATATGAATGGATTTTTTCATGACACTTTGTTTTAATGATTTTTGGCGATTATCCTTCTCTAGATCACCCATATTCTTATGGTGAATGCTATCTATCACTCTCTATCAGTATTTGAATGTATGTACTATATTTCATTTCAATGTTTTAATTTTTTATCAGTGTTCTTCAACATAGAAACCATGATAGGTTATTATTCTAGAAGACCCTTTTTACATCCCTTTTTCTATTGTTAAGAGGATGTTTTATTTAATATTTTAATGATTTGGATTTTAAGAAATGGAATTTTGAATTATCAAACACTAAATTTCTATGAACGAGATAGAATTGTAAGGATATTTTTAAAGGTTTTTAGAATATAACACATATTGACATTGAAGAAATAACATTGAATTTGATAGAAGATGTGGCATAAAAAGAAAATATTAAACAACCAAAAATTATTTTTCATTATATTTAATCTCATTGATAACTTATTGAACACACCATCCTATGTATAAATAAACCATAATATAGAATACCTTTGTAAAATAGCCATTAAATTTTTATATTTGAATATTAATAACTAAAATATAAAAATTATGGATTTATATTCCTTAGAAATAAAATAATAATCATTTAATAGAAAAACAATTTTCTGATAACTATATTTTTTTAAATAATGATTCAATCTCGCTTTGTGAAAATAATTTCAAATTCATTATTACACATTCAAAAATAATTATCTTATAATAAGAAAATAATTTTTCACATTATAATATTGAAATTATATTTGGGTGAATATTTGGGATTTTTTGGAAATGATTCATTTTTTACAAATAGTGAAAAATAGAATTTTAACTGAAACTGCCTTTTTTTGTTTAAATTAATATTAAATTTAATTTACATTTGGATTTGTTTTTAATTAAAATCTGATAAAATATATACCTATTAAATTTAATCATGTCTTCTGAGTAGTTATCATATTTAATTTTGATATAATAACATTGAAACCACATAAACATTTTCTCTTTGAAAATTCATTTTCTTATCACCTATGCAGGTTTAACTTTGAATAAAATTATAAACATAAATTGAATTTAATATTATAAAATCAATTAAAAATTTTAAATCATAATAATTATCATTGGCTAATAGAGTAATAATATTATTTTTTTCATAATAATTATTAAATATAATAAAATAAATTGTGATAATTACATTTAAAAGTAGTGTTTTTTTACATTACATGCGCTTATGTAAAAATTAATTTTCTACACACATTGGATTCTAATTTGATAATTTTTGTTTCTTATTTATAATAATTTGTCCTAAATTATATAATAATACTCATTTTTAGGCTTAAATATTTAATTAAATTGGTTAAAAAAAATTATTACCACGAGGGAATCTAAAGTTGTAAAAAGAGAGTAAACATACATGAAAAGGAATGACATGTTTTTTGGTGTCTCTTGGATGTTTTTATCTACAACATATATCATTAAATCTATTAGTACTAAACATTTCAACTATATGGGGTGATATTGACCTCCTATGGTAGAATAATGTAGGGTATTCAGAAAAATGCCACTCCTCATCAATTATAAAATTACTCTCACTCGTCTAAATTATTTACACCTCAAAATCCATTTGTATCAAAACACATGAATAAATAACTTCACAAATTTTATTATATTTGAATATAATACCTATTTTTGGCATAAATCCAACATTTGAAGGATTTTGGTGTAAACCTGTAGAGGTTACTCGAAAATATGTAACATTATTCAATAAGTGTTTTTTAATTTCTTCCTCCACCTCATTAAATTTTTATTTAAATATTATTATTTAATAAAATTATCATATTTCATATAATTATATTTTTCTATGTTAATTTAATGACCTAACACCATATCCAATTCCATCAAATATATTATGAAATCATAATTTTTTGTTTATGGTGGACTACGGCCTCAGAGATCGATGTTATTTTTTCCATTACCAACTATAACACTTTGGTATTATGACGTATATAAAATTTATATACTATATTTATAACATAATATTCCTATATAGTTTTCATATTATATATATATATTTTTTATTTACATTTCGTAGGGGACATGATAATGACACACGTTTATACGGAGGACTACCGCCTCACAATGCAATGTGATTCATATTTTACGAACACATTACATAGAAGGTGATAAGGATAAATTTAATAATTATATGATATATAAATGAAATAATTATGATATTAATTACATAATAATCATTATGGAAATGATAATATAACATATAATTTTTTACACTGAATAATGATAACATCATTTGTGTTTGTGTAGATTACCACCTTCATGAAGGTATGTGACTCTTTTTTCATCGCCAAAAAACAAAGAAATATATGAAAATATATTTAAAATAAATACTATGTTATATATAAATTATTATCATTATGATAAAATCAGATATTATTTACCACCTTTCAATTATAAGAATTGAAAAATCGAAACGTTACTCATGTGTACGTACGACCTACCTTATCCATGATTATATCGTCATCCATTTTTCGCAGACATCATTCACGATTGGATTTAAAAGTATATATTATTTTTTAAAAATTGATAAATTTTTTATTATTATTTATATTATTTAAATATATAAAATTCAAAAGAAATGGATATTTCATGTCAAAAGATGAATGGGAAAATAAGGTAAATAACACTGATAGAAAAGAAAATAATGAAATATTATTAATGAATGAGTGATAAGAAGATATAAAAGGATAATGTATGATATTATAAATATTACTGTGGTTATTTTATAATTTTATAATATGTTTAAAACTACTATATATGAGTTTAAATAAATTTCAACTAAAAGGAAGCATGAGGTAACAGATTTCCACTCTCTCCTTCAAGTCTAAGAGATGTATGTCCTATTTACCACTTGTTTCTTTTATGTGGTGTATGTACTATCAATTTTAAATTTTATATCATTAATTACTATATTTAAATCATATTTATTGTTTGATATTATTAAAATATATATTTGTGATTATGATTAAAAATATTTTCCATTCAATAATGGACTTTTTCACAATTTCCCTTCATTGAGGCATATTCTAATATTATGCACCATATTACATTTACATGGTCAACATGCTACCCCTTTTACATATTATATCATGATTTAATTAGACTAAATTGTATTTTCTGTTTGAATTTGAATTATTTTATCCAAGGGTATTTGATTTGAAATTTACCAAGTGGTAAATGTTTTTGAACAACATCACTTTCTTTTGAGATTGTTAACATTATATTGAAAAAGTTACTTTGGTATGATAATTTTTTCACTGATAATTACATTAATAGTATATATAAATGTTCTAGTATGTTTGAGATGATTCTTCCTTAAACTGTATATGTAACATCCCGGTTCTGGATGCCACCCATAGGCACCCTGTACCCGGTTGGTCACATGGCCTCAAGCACATTTCCCAAGACACCAGAGGCTGCAGACTAGTAGTGAGCGCCTTGGAAGTGGTAGTGGGGAAAATATACCCTCATTGTCAGAGTACACAGTGGAAAATAAACAAATAGATAGCAGTAGAAACCATATCCATCCATACAAGAGTAAATGATAAACATCAGAAGACTAACAGTAAACAACTTGAGCACACACACATGTATATAAAATGATGCATGATATATATGTCCAGGAAAGAAGCCAAAAAGTCACAATTATGAATACAATACTAATCCAAAGTGAAAAAGAAAACAGGTAAACTCATCAGCATCGCAAGCCACAGCTTGGTCCCCTTCTCTCCAGCTCCACAACAAGTTATGTACCTGTAGTAGAAGGGTGCTTTCCCTTATCTATACATGGAACAATAAAATCTGTTTGGGCCCAAAAGAATGGACCAAACTGGGTGTGAGACAAGGTCCCAGTAGGCAATGACCCCCAAATATATGCCTAATAGTCGGTGAATATATGGTAGGTAAGGTGTAGTAAGTAGCAAACAGTAAGCAATAATCAGGGTAATACACGGCAGTAACAATCAGGTTTCTAGCATAAAATCTACAAACAAGAAACAACCACTCAAGCAAGTAGAACAAAAAGGTAACCACTGGGTAGTTCTCACAGTCCAGACCTTTTGGTTCAATATACAGTACCAGTAACCCTCTAGGAAGTAAAAACAGTCTCGCCCCTCTGGTTCTGCTAAGGAATAGACTCTCTAAGGAAGCACTCACCATCAATTCCCCCTATAGTCTCGTACTGTTCTAATTGCTCTCGGGGGAAGAACTCAATGTCTCATTCCCCTTGTGGCCCACGTTGAGGAACTACAAACTCTTTGAGGAAGAAATCATAATCAATTCCCCCTATGGCCTCGCATCATAAATTAAAGTCACTATGAATAATACCTTAAGTCCATTCTTCCCATGGTCCACTACACTAGGTTCTATCAGCCCTGTATAAAACAAACATGTATAGCACGCGTATCACCCCAAGTAAACTCAAGAACTACTTGTCTATCATTCTAAGGCACAACAGCATAACAGTACAATATTTCCACTATCCTAAAACTAGGCATGTTAACTAGAAAAATACCAAACAAGAAAAACAATCCTGAAAAAACATCCATATCACAATAAAATTTACCCTATTCACAAAAAATTACCTCTACTCAATTAATCAAGCATAACAAGCAACAAAAGGTGAAAAATAGGAACCAAAAAATACCCAATTCAAGGGTATTGGTAGAATTTGCACAAAATATTCACAAACTGTATATTGAAAGGCACAGCCCCCCTACATCGATGCTAGGAGAATGATATACGTAAACCACATTGACTGATTCCTTATAGAATGTCAATGATCTGAGAAAACATAAAAAACACTGAACCAATGATATCTTGAGAAATAATATAAATTGGAAAACAAGGCTCTAGGAGATATTAGAAGTCACCACTTCAGTTCCAATGAAATCGACGGTGGTCAATTCGAAGCACAGACGGAGGATCGGGAATCTGAAGAAGAATCAAGGCTGTATGGGTGGCTCTCGGACGAAGAACCTGATGATAGAGGGTGTTCTGTCCGTCAGGCGCAACCCCGGTTCATTTAATGAAAAAAAAGATAATACATGGCGTGTACTTATGGGGTACACAGCATGTACTTATGGGGTACACAGCGTGTACTCGGTTATTCTGTACTCCTCTTTAAGAGGGTGCTGAATCGCCTCTACACACCGTGTGTGTGGAATGGACATGTCCAGTACATGACCTGGCATGACAAGGGAGCACACGATGTGTACTCAGAAGGTACACAACATGTACTTAAAAAATTTCTAGAAATACCTATTTTATCAAAAACTCAATGAAGAGAAAAACATACCCAAAAACAAAGATTTGGGTTCTTACAGAATTCCCCCATAAAGAAATTCCTCCTTAAATTTCCCTAATGAGGCAGAGAAGAAGAAATCCCGAATATCTCCTTCCACTATGATCATACATTGGGCTCTCTTTCCCAGTTCTCATCCTGTACTCACCCGTAGATCCATAGCACTCGTACTAAGGTACAAATTTCCCATGAAGAACCTTCGAACTATGATAGACAATTCAGATATGTTGCTCCTAAAACAATGAATCTGCTTCGAGCTCAACCTCCTTGGGCTGAAAGACGTGAGAAGGGTATGAAAAGTAATGTCGGAACTGAGAGATGTGGAAGAAGTCGTGCATGGATCGGTACCTCTGAGGTAACTTCAACTGATAGGCAACCGGCCCAACTCTCTCCAATATCTCAAATGGCCCGACATAACGTGATGAAATTTTACCCTGTCTCGGAATCCTATTGTGTCCCAACCTCTGCGCGATAGTCAAAAAAACCAAATCCCTAACCTCGAACACCAGAGGTCATCTCTGCTGATCAGCATAAGACTTCTGTCAAGACTGTTCTTTATCCATCCACTTCCAAATCAATTATATAGGCTCTGAGGTCTCCTGAAGAAGATGGGGTCCCTGCAAAGCTACCTCTCATATCTCCAGCCAACATAAGGGTGATCAGCATGGCCTACCGTACAAAGCCTCATATGGTTCCATCTAAATAGTCACCTGGAAACTGTTGTTGTAGGAGAACTCCATAAGTGGAATATGATTCTCCCAAGAACCCCCAAAGTCTATAATGAACTCATGGAGCATATCCTCAAGCACCAGAATTGTGCCCTCGGACTGGCCATCAGTATGGGGATCGTATGGTGAACTCAAAAGTACCTATGTTCCCAAAGCCTTCAGAATTCCCTTCTAGAACCGAGAAGTAAAACACACATCCATGTCTGAGACAATGTAGTGTAGAACTCCATGTAGACATACAATCTCTCGGATGTACAGTCATCATAGATCATCAACAATGAAGGTCTCCCGGATCAGTATGAAGTGATCAACCTTCGTAAGCCTGTCGAAGACCACCCAAATAAAATCGTTCCCTTGAGGAGACCTTGGAATTCCGGTCACGAAGTCCATCGCGACATCATTACACTTCCACTCCGGAATGGGTAACTACTCTAAAAGTCTTTCTGGTTGCTGATGCTCCGCCTTCACCTATTGACAAGTAGAACACCTCATGACGAGACTAGAAAACATCTCTCTTCATACATGGCCACTAGTATTTTTGATGATGATCCTGAAACTTCTTGGTGACGCCAGGATGAACTATCCAAACTGAGGAATCAAAATCCTGCATCATCACCTCGCGTATGTCTATTGGAACCCATACACGTCCCTAGAAACACAAGATCTAATCCTCGCCCACTGTCCATCCAAGAAGTGGGTCCTCTCCTGATACACTCTCCAGCAAGACTATGACTTTTGAGTCTGATAGTTTCCACATTCGTACCTTATCAAGAATCTTAGAGGTAATAGTTATTGAAGCTAGGAATTTATGTCCCAGTCTGTCGTGCATCTCCAGATGCATCTTAGAGAACAGTGCCATAATCTTCTACTCACTACTGGCCTCCTAAATAGCCTGAATCTGAGTTCTCATACTCAAGGCATCCCCCAATGTGTTTCCATTTCCCGACATATAGGCATGCTTGAAATCAAAATACTTAAGATAATCGACCCACCTGCGCTGTCTCAAGTTCAAATCACACTGAGTAAAGATGTACTTGAGACTCATGTGTTTGGTGAAAACCACAAAGTTCTCTCCTAGAAGATAATGTCTCTAAAATCACATGTCATGAACGATAGCTGCCAACTCCAGATCATATGTTGGATAGTTCCTCTCATGTGGACACAACTGCCGAGACACATACACAATGACCCCATCTCCCTGCATAATAATATCTCCTACCCCGATATATAATGAATCATAATAAACAGTATAGCTCTTTCCTGTCTCTGGCATGACTAGTATTGGCGCTAACGTCAACCTTCCCTTCAGCTCCTAAAAGGCTGACTCACAAGAATCTGACCGTATGAACTTCGCCGCCTTCTTGGTCAGACCTGTCAATGGTGCTTCTAGGCATGAAAATTCTTGAGTGAAGCATCTGTAGTATCCAGCGAGCCCTAGGAAACTCTATACCTCAAAAAAGATCTTCGGTTTCTCCAAGGAAACTATAGCTCTAAATTTATCTAGGTCCATAGATACTCCTTCCTCTGAGATGAGGTGACCCATGAAGCGAATCTGATTCATCCAAAAGTGGAACTTCTAGAGTTTATCATAAATATGATGCTCTCTCAGTGTGCTCAAGAATGATATCAAGATGTGTAGAATGGTCGTGTCGAGTGTTATAGTGCACCGAGATATCGTCCATGAAGACCATGATGAAGGACTCCAAGTAAGGATGGAACACACGGTTCATTAGTTCCATGAAAACTATTGTCGCATTTGTGAGACCAAACAACATAATTGTATACTCGTAGAGACCATTCCTTTTCTTGAAGGCTGTCATAGGTATATCTGATGGTCTAACATGAAAACGATGATAACCAGATCTCAAATAAATCTATGAGAACAACCGAGATCCACAAATATGATCAAAATATCATCAATCCTTAGCAAGGGATATTGTTGCTTTACCGTCAACTGGTTGTGCTTCCAATAATCCACAAAGAGCCTAAGGGTACCATCTGCCTTCTTCGTAAACAAGACAGGCGAACCCCAAGGAGAAGTATTGGGTCAGATGAAACCCTGTACCTGTAACTCCTCTAACTGCTTCTTGAGCTCAAGATAAGTAGGTGTAGCCATCCTATAAAGAGGAATGGACACCGGTTCTGCTCCTGGAATGAGCTCAATAGATAGGTCTACCTCATGATCCAGAGGAAAACCTAAAAATTCCTATAGGAAGACATCACTGAAATGATCCCCCACAGGAGGAAAGTCCAACTGAGAAGTCCCCTGGTCATCCAGACAAATACTAGAAATATGGGTCATAACCCCTCTTAGACCATGATCCTTGAGTCCTACTCGAGTCACCTGAACGCCTCGTTCACCTCTATAAAGAAAAGATTCATCCTCTGGTGAAATGAAACTCACCCTAAGACGATAGAAGTCGACGACTGACTGAAAGGGAACCAACCAGTCCATCCAAAGAATGACATCATATCCTGTCATCTCTAAGACATAGAGATCCCATAAGAAACGATACCCTGCAACCTCAAGAGGGAACACTCTGCACTAACATATAATAGATTTCCTCATCCCTAAACTTGTGTCTAGAGTCAAAAATTCAGCAGAAGAAAATATACAGAGCGCAAGCCTCTCCACAAAAGTAGTTGAGCTAAAGCTTTGCATAGCACCAGTATCAAAAAGTGCTGAAGATAAAACTCAGGCTACTAAGATCGTACCTCGATCTGTAGAAGGTCTTGGATCCTACTCCAGATAGTCCAGCTCCACTGCAAAAGTCTAGCCTACCCCGTGGCCCTGTGACACTGCCTTTCCACTATAAGCTAATCCTCCCAACGGACGCTGAATGGATGGTGACTGACTGCCACATCCTCGACCTCCACCTCGGCCCAAATAGTCGGAAGAGCTCCAGTTCCCTGACTAGTGAGAAAATGGTGGTGCCTCTACAGAATGAGGAGTCATGGAAGAAACCCGGTCACTATCTACTAGTGAGAAAAACTCGCATAAATGCTAATGGTGATCCATCTTTCCAATAGATTGGCACTCCACTGGATCTCTCAAGCACTGCAAACTCATGTGACCTCCCCTTCCACACTAGTAGCATACGACCTGGCTACCTGAAGATGTATCTCTCCTCCTCGAATCACCAAACATATACTCCCTATGATGCTTTATGCTGTCAACTAGAGGAACAATAGCTCTGGAGGCAGAACCACCCTGGCGTGAAGCTCCGGAGTCTCTCATATTGTTCTCCACAATCAACGCCTGGTTGACAATGGAAGTGATGGAAGATAACTGGAAGAGATTAATGTGCGATCAAATCTCCCACCTAATACCATCCTCAAACTTCCTTGCTATGAACATCCCATATCCACCCCAGAGGGGTGTGAAACGTTGCAGATCAATGAATCAAGAGGAATAATCCATAACAGAAAGACTAACCTGATCTAGACTCAGGAACACCTGGGCTCGATTGGAACTTAGGGTATCTAGGTAGAAGTTGTCATAAAACACACGCTGGAACTCCTCCCAACCATAACCTAATGATGACCTGCCTGTGAGATCACATACCAACACCTCTTGGTGGAGTCTCGTAGAATATTGGTATCGAGCTTGACCCTCCTCTCTGGGAGAATTTCTAGATGCTCAATGACAGTCAGCATGGAATCTAGCAATGACTTTGTAGCCTGTGGTCCTCCTTCCACTAAGAATGAAGGAGGATGTTGCTTCTAGAAAACTCGTTTCAAGACTGCCATAGTAATGGAAGGAGGTGGTGCTCTTTGAAAGGTCTTAATCATATTCATAAATCCTTACCTAAACAATGCATTCGTGCCTATAACCAGTAAAACACCCAGTGCCAATGGTGGAACGACTGGAGGATCAGTAGGAAGTCCCTGATCAGCCATATCTGGTGTCTGATCACCATCTGGGACAAGACGTACAACCGGAGGACGTCTCAGAGACATTGTTCTGAAATATCAAATATATATCTTAGATTAGGATAACAATGACAGAGAACAAAGTAGTAGATTATAGAAACATGGTAAGGAAACACTCTTGATTTTTAAAACATGACTACCTGGTGTGTATAAACTCTACACAGCGTGTACATAACTTTATTCCCCTGCCCGAGTCTCCTTACATGGATAACCCACACAGTCTTCTTAAACTGAGACTACACTACATGTTCCTTATGGAAACTGCATGTAGTAGACAAGGTTCAATGACCCGTGTTGTCAGTTACACGACCGATTACACGACATAGACTACATGGCGTGTTCTGAACAAACAAGGTGTGTACTTGAAGATTTTTCCCATCATGTGTTTTCCACGACATAGTCGGGTACCGAGAACAAGGATACATGGTGTGTTAATAAAAAACACGGCATGTCTGACACGATATTTCCCGACCCGTGTTGTTAGTGACATGGTCGGGTACACAGCTCACTACTACACGACATGTTTATATCGTACACGGCGTGTTCCTATATATTTTACACAACACGTGTTTCTTCTCACATAGTTAGTGACATGGTTTAAAAACAACATTATGTGTTTATATAAGTACACTGTGTGTATCTTGGGTATTTTCGGGCAGTAGCTCTGAAATTGCACTGAAGCCCATAAAAACACTGAAAAACAAGCATAATGGTGCCATATTCTGATCCATTAGGGCCCATACTCACCGTGAATAAAAGCTTGGAATCTCCTACATATCATGGATAAGGGAAACAAGCCAATGATCCACCAATTTCTAATTCATGAGGGGCCATAACACCTCAATAACAAAAATTTTGCATTCACACGAGCAATGTACAATAAAAATAACCACTTTATCAAACCATAGAAATTCTATCAAAACATCTATGACAACAAAATTCATAATCTACACAAAATTTATCACAACAACATGTAATTTCTAATGCACCCTAGATTGAATGGAAAGAGTTAATGGATTGTGATTTTTAACAAGTGATTATATGATGCAAGAGATAGCATACCCTTATCTCATAAGGTTGTGATAGAAATAGAACCACAATATCAACAAAAATAACATCAAAAGGAATGTAAATAACTATAGGTGAAATCAGATCAACTGTAACATAGAATAACCAAAAAACTATAATAAGCGAAGTAGATTGGACTTTCCTTGTACATGAGTTAGCTACTCCTGATCACAACCTAATACCAACTACCAAATTCATCCTATCCCAAGATAAAGGCTCCAAACAGTAAAAAAAGAGAAAAGAACCCTTCTGATATCACTTTGCAATGTCCCGGCTTCAGAAGCCACCCAGATGCGCCCGATACCCGGTTGGTAACATGGCCTCAAGCGCATTTCCCCAAATGCCAGAGGATACCAACTAGCAGCCAGGGCTTTGAATGTGATAGTGGGGAAACTATTCCCTCATTGGCCTAGTACACAATGGAAAATAAACAAATATATTGTAGCAGAAACTGTAACCATCTATACAAGAGTAAATTATAAAACATGAAAGACTAACAGTAAACAAATAGAGCACACAAAAATGTATATAAAATGATGCATGATACATATGTCTAGAAAATCAGATAACAAGTCACAATGATTAATACAATAATAAACCAAATTGAAAAGGAAAACATGTAAACTCTTCAGCATTGCAAGCCACAGTTTGGTTCCATGCTCTCTAGCACCACAACAAGTCAAGTACCAATAGTAGAAGGGCGCTTGCCCATATCTATAACTACAATAATATAATTTGTTTGGGCCCAAAATCATGGCACAAATAGGGTGTGACACAAGTTCCTAGTAGGAAACCACCCAAAGATCTGTGCCTAAAAGTCAGTGAATATATGGTATGTAAGGTGCAGTAAGCAGCAAACAGTAAGTAGTAATCCGGTTAATACATAAGAGTAACAATACAATTTCTAGTATATAATCTACAAACAAGAAAAAACCCCACAAGGAAGTAGAAAAATGTTATCCTCGGTGTAGTTCTCACTCTCTAACCCCTAAGGTTCAACCTACAGTACTGGAAACCCTCTATTAAGCACACACAGTCTCACCCCTCTAGTTCAGCTAAGGAATTTTCCCTCTGGGGAAGCACTCACCACCAATTACCCTTATAGTCTCATATTGTACTAAAGGATATTTGTGGAAGCACTCAACATCTCATTCCCCATGTGGCCCGTGTTGAGTAACTACATAATCTTTGAGGAATCACTTATCATCAATTCCTCATGTGGTCTCGCATCGTAAATTAAAGACACTCTGGAAAATCCCATACGCCCATTCTCCCTATGGTCCACCATACTAGGTTATCTTAGCCATGTGTAGAAAAACAAGAATAGTGCACGTATCGCCCCAAGTAAACCTCATGAGCTACTTGGCTATCATTGTAAGGCACAACATCATAACAGTACAACAGTTCCACAATCCTATAACTAGGCATGGAATCATGGAAAACTCCAAACAAGAAAAACAAGCATGGAGAAACATCCAGATCCCAATACAATTTACCCAATTCACAAACAATTTTCTCTAATCATGAAATCAAGCATAGCAGGTAACAATAAGGGAACAATAAGAAAAACACAATGCCCTGTTCAAGTGTATTGGTGGAATTTTCCCAAATTATTCACATACTTTCTATAGAAAGGCACAATCCTCCTACCCCGATGCTAGTAGAATGGTATACATGAACCACAATGATTGATTCTCCATAGAATGTTGGGGATCTGATAAAACATAAAAAATGCTCCACTAATGATATCTTGAGAAAGAGGAGAAATCGAAAAACAAGTCTCTAAAAGAAGATATAACTCACCGCTATGGTTCCAACACAATTGACGACGGTCGATTCGGAGCACGGATGGAGTCTCCGGAATCTGGAGAAGAATCACGATCGTACGGGTCGCTCTCGGACAAAGAACCTGAATAAGGAGAGTGTTATGTCGGTCAGGCATGACCCTGGTCCGTTTAATGATAAAAAAGAAAATACACAGCATGAACTTCTGGGGTACATGGTATGTACTCTATTTTTCTGTACTCCACTTTAAGTAGCCGCCACATCTCCTCAACACACCATGTGTGTGGCCCGAACACTACCAGCACACGGCCTGGCGTGGCAAGGGAGTACATGAAGTGTACTTAAGAGGTACATGGCGTGTACTTCCAAAATTTACAGAAAATCCCGCTTTTCTCAAAAACTCCAGGAAGAGAAAAACATACCCGAAAAAAAAGATTTGGGTTTTTACAGTATAAAAATTTAAATATATATTGTTTAGTTGGAGTTTTTTCTTATTAACTGGTGAAATATTGATAAATCAGTATCCTTTATTCAACAAATATAGTTCATGTTAACTAATATTTATTCATCATATAAATTGATTGTCTGATATATGTGAAATTATTTGGAAATTTAGACAAGGTTGGATCCCTATTATAGAAAGTTTCTTGATGTATTAATAAGTTTCATGAGATAAATGATTTTGGAAAATCTAATGCATTTTTACCAAATTGTTTTAGCATGTATAGATGATAGATCATGATGGTATTTGTATCATTTTCATGAAACATTATGTCCAATAATTAATAATTTCCTTCCTTAAGATTCTATTTTTCATATTATCTATGATTTTTTCACCACAATATTATATATAGATACATTTCATTTTCAGTTTATTGATTTAATTTCATGTGTTTTCAGTTATTTACTATTAAATATGTATTATACATTATATTTTCATGATATTGAAGTTATATAAATGGAATTATTGTCCAGTTATTTATCTTAACAGATTTATTATGCATATTTATTCGTGATAGAATCAATTGTTATTTACCCTTATAGAGAATTTAATATTCATTCCCCAATATTTGAAGAAAATATCTTGGAATGAGTTTTCAAGGATGAAATCAATTTTATATTGTTATGTATCATGCTTTATTTTGGACACGCAATGAAAAATAGGTGTCATGATTTTATCCAATTCTCTGAAAATACTAAAATAATTGATCCTTCAACACATGGCCCTTTTTATCAATGAGATGTTAAAAAATAAGACCTCAACATTAGAGTATTGAGGTCTGGTTCATAATACATGGAATACACTGATATTAAAACATTACCTAATATATAGTAGGGATATACAATTTTAAGTTAACCAGTCACATTCATACCGTGTACATTCATAAGTAAGTCACATGGATCATTTTAATTAGGATCATAATTCATCACATTTAACCCCATGATTAAATATTTTTGGTTACATAACAGGAAATACACAATAAAATAAGGATACATAGAAGTAGGTGAATATTGTTTAATGTAAATTGACACAGGTATTCACTAACAAATATTTTGTCTAAGAAAATAGAACTACATTTTCATCAGCGTTACACAAGAAAATAATGATTAATAAATGTGATTAATGATTGTAAAATGTCTCCCTCACCACTTATATAACATTACAAGTTTAATATTTTTATTTAAGAAAACAACACAATATTAAAAATTTAAATTAAAAGGAATATGGAAAATTACGTTCTTGAATAAAGAGGAAGAGGAGAGGATCCCTTTCCTTAATATGATACTTCTAAAATCATTATAGAATAATTTTAATATATTGGGATAATTACGGAATGTTATATTTAGATAATGTCATATTATGTTTTTGATATCATGGTTTGAGTTTATATGAATGGGTGGTTGGGTGGGTTTATATAGAAAAAGATATGAGTGTTCTTTGTTAATTTCATGACCTAGGGTTTGATAAATATACTATAAGTATTGATCCAATGTTTTTAGGGTTATATATAAGTAAACATTCATATAATGGTGATATAGAGGTGATGAATAATAGTTTTATATCTAATTAATAATGAAGTATTCTCCAGAACACAAGGAAACCCTTAGATATCTATCGTATACAATAAGTAGTTGAAAAGCATACAGTCTGGACCCTTCCTGTATTTATATCCTATAGTGGATTTTGATATATACATATTACTTGATATCAATGAAATTTATTGACTTAATATGATTCATGACTACTAGATAGATGGTGGTATTTACATTATAGTTCATGGAGAGTCATATGATAAAATAAATGGTCATGTAATCTGATTTCAAAAATTGTTTGGGAAATTGTAGCATCATAACCATATAATATTTTCATTCCACCTTTACCTATTTTCATACTAGGAATCATTATACATAGTCAAGTATTCCCCTCTTTATTATATCCCCACATATGGTATTCTTCAAATATCTATATATCTAATCGCTTCCTATATAAATATATAAAAATAAAAAGTTCACATTATTTTGAAGATCCCTCTTCATTTTTGGTTTTTATAGAACATGTATCCAGGTTCTAAACCTATTACCTCCATCTGTAGAAAATTCAAACTCTAGAGTATTTGGTTCTTTATTTTATTGCAACATTTCATCTTATAAGGCATCTTTGATCCTCTCAAGAATAGATGGTCTATAAGTAATTTGGAAATGGTATAATAAATATACTTATATGATTCTCATACCTATCATTTTTATTTCTAATAATATTGGATCCCTTGAAATACATATACTGGAATGAGTTCTCAGATTATTTATAATTAGAGCATCTACAACGTTGTTTGCATTCCTCTCATAGAAATGCATAGAACAATTATAATCATTTGTATGCACTAACCAATATTTTTGGTGCATATTTAGCACCCTCTATAAAAATTTATACTTGAGGGTTTTATGGTTTTTATAAATGTCTGAATTAGACCGATAGAAATATTTTTTTTTCATATATTCATTTTGAAGATCTCTATATAAATATCTAGATCATGAATTGGATAGTTCTGCCTAAGGATCATTAATTGGAGGTTGGAAGAGTCTATCACATATTAATATTTCATGTGTACAAAACCTAAGACGTTTTTAGATTAATTACTATAAATCACAAAGGCTAAACTAAGGGTGTGTAATGTGAGAATAATTATAGTGATTAGACTCTTATTTATATCTATAAATCATTCTTTTCATTCATTGATATAGACAATATTAAATTTTTTATCTATTTAAGATTAGTTATAGGGATTAAAAAATATTATTTGTTTCTCACAAATTAACCATAGTACCCATATAATTCAAGGAAACTATCATTTTCCATACTTTAGATTGGTATTTGGATTCCATCAATTGCCTCGGTTTATTATGTATCTATATATGTCCTTTTTTTGAGATAACATGTCCTATGAATTTTACTTTATCCATCTAAAAATCGCATTTACTATACATTTCAAAATAATTTTATTTTATCAAATTCATTAGTAATGAATTAAAATTATTTTATTATTATTCATTTATTTTGGAATAGATATAAATATCATCTATAATGTATTCCAAAAATAATCAATGTAATCCCTAAAGACAATGTTCATTATGTCCATGAATGTTGTTGGGATATTATTGAGTCCAAATGGTGTCATTATTAAATTTTATTTCTCATACCATGTATGAAAATAAATATTTGAAATATAAATATTATTGACCATTACATGGTAATCTCATGATGGAATATCCACATTATATAAGAATTGGGCTCTATATAATTGATCAAAAATCTCATCAATATATGGTAATGGATACTCAATATTTATCATGATCTTGTTGAGATTACAATAATAAATGTGTAGGTGCATTAAATCGACATTATTGAGAAATAATTGAATGGTTCACCCCATAGAGAAGTGATTCTCACTTTTCACAGTGGGTAGAAAAATAATTTTTTTTGATGGAATCACAATATATTACATGGGTCATCTCTATTAGGAATGTTTATAGTTATTCAACTACAAATTATAATTAACATATCTATTTATTTTTGAATTTTTTATTATTTTATGATGAAAAGGATTTTTAAAAATAAGTTAACAAATAAAAATTAAAATAATACCAATATTCTGACAAAATAGAATGTGATTAGAAAATAATAAACTCGGACTAGGGTTTGGTTTCATATTTCTTCAATATTCATTTTTGTTATTTAAAATTACGTCTGATAGTTCAGTTAGAAAATCCTAATCATGTAATATTATCATTTTATTTATTGGTTGTGAAATTTAAAATTCAAATGGAAACTAAATTCCACCTCCTCCTATAATCATCGTTAATAACACAACTCATCCATGATTGTGTTACCATCGTTGACCTAGGTCCCCTATATTCCATTTCATCTATTGAATTGATCAACCATATCTTATGATGAGCTTATGTTCAATTTAATAGAGTGAAAATATTTTAAAAATAATTATGTGATCTGTGTCAGGGTGGAAATCCAATGGACCCATACATATCTCTCATAATCACTAAAAAACAAATTAAAAATATTAAATTATTTAATCATATTATTTGGGAACACACATTACTAACATGATGCGAGTATCCTTTTATTATCTATAGTTTTTTATCATTTAGATTAATGTATAGATTAATAAAAAAATATCAAAAATAGTTAATAATTTGGGTGAAAAACACTGTTGAATAGAAAAAAAATTAAAATGAAAGAATAACATAGAGTATAAATGAAACCAAAAAATTACAGAATATGAAAATTAAAAGAATGAAAAATTTCCTTGGCTAGCACCACTATTAGGCATTCTCTGTTTCGAAGATCTATCCCCTTAGAAATGGAAAATAACTTTCTATTTATAGACCCGGTGATCCCCATTTCTTATATTAAATTTGTATATTTCATTTTAAATTATTAAAATCACATCATTGATAGGTTTTTGAAGTATGCCTGAATAATATTTCATGAATATCTTGGTGTTTTTTCTATAATTTTATATATAGACAAAATGGGAATCACCCTTCATCATGAATATGGAATACATTGGTCGTTCATGGAATATAGAAGCACAAAATCTTCTTGAGGGATTAAACTATTGAAAAGGAAGCATCATCGATGTTATCTAGAGCTAAGAGTGGATAGATGAAGTTCCTAAAATCATGAAAGGCTCGGGTGTCTTTCATTGTTTTTATTTGAGTGCCTAGAGGTGTTTCATGGAGGACCCGATAAATAAAAGTTGTTCTCAGTTCGAGTTAGAGTTTTATATATAACAATAATAGAATCCTATTCATTTTAAGATGGAAGTGATCTAATGATATTCTGTGGTAGTGGTGTGATATTTTTTAGGGGGGGTGTTCATTACCAAAGATAAAATGAAATCATTTGATTTACAATGAACAATACCCATAGTTTAGTTATCCCACATTGAAAATTAGAAGGTGAACCACTATTTTTTATATAAAAAATTATTCTATCCCTGCTCAAAAGACTTCTCTATGGATGGTCTCTTAGTTACATAAACAAACACATACACATATGGGTTGTGCTTCCACGTATAACCCTCATAGGCCATGGACCAAACTATGCACTATGACATGCTCCTCCCCGTGGTCCATATAAACCATCCCCGTGTGTAGGCCATCCAAATGGGCTTGATGTTTGATTAGTCCTCTATTTGGATGGTTTTTAGGCCTGTTGTGTTCTGGTTGTGGGCTAGGATTTGAGTACACCATTTTTTCATTCAAAAATATTAAAAAATCACAATAATCATCCCAAAAAATATATTCGATAAGATAAATGATTAAAAAACATTTTCATTCATTTTAATTATTTAAATAAAATTACAAACATTCTAAGAAAATTAAATGGATGGATAAAATTATGTAAAATCCTTTTAAAATCAATATATTTTTTTTAAATAATTGCATGAAAATATATGTTCACTATAAAAAACATGGTCTTATAAACCCTTTATCCAGATTCCCCAGAAGCAATTTATTCAAATTCCTCATGTTCAAAAAAAAACAATCTATATAGAGTATTAGATATTGGATAGGATTTATGTTTGATATTTATTGATAACTCAACCTCTCATCTTGTAAGAAGACCATGAAATTATTTGGAGAAACATCAATTAATTCAATATATTATGATTTTCATCCAGGATATCCTTTTCTTTATTCCCAATCACATGAACTAGATATGCTTAGTCACAATGAAATAATATCCCTTCTTGATAATTTAGTCCAAAAAAGATTCATTATCTTCCCATCACTTGTATAATATTTGAGGATGATTCATGATATTGGGAGTGATTTCCTCCTCTCATCAATTTATGTTTTCTCTCTATATGTAAATCAAATTAAAACCCACAAGTGCATAAAATTACACTATGGGATGTATAATAATGATTTTTGGGAGTTTCAGCACACAAATATATATAGTGGAAGATTTATATATTTGGGATGTAGTAATTGACCCAATTTCTATCTGTATTGATAACTCCACTTCCATATTTTGAGGTGGTGTTTGAATAGTTCTAAAAAAATTTCATGATATGAATGAATTTTTAGAATCATAATCAAAACCTATATTCACTATTATTAAATTAATAAATAGTGTATCTAGAATGACTTAATTATTGGAATCCACATTAGATTTTGTGATAGAATAAGCCCAACATTGTTCATTGGTTCAAATCAGTTATTTTACTTGGTTATCGTAATAAGACATTGACATGGGACATTGATTCATAGTTTTCATGTTCCTTATAGTTGAAAAATTGGATAATAGTTTGAGTGTTGAATTGTTTCCTCCATTATCTCATCACATTTTGGGGTTTTTACCATTGAAAATTACTATAAATGTTCCCATAATTCCCACATATAATGTATTTTCTCTCCCCCTTATGATGTTTCAGATATGGTACTTCCTATACATTTTACATGGATGATATTGGAAATTATTTTCACTATAATATTTCTATATCATAATATTATAATTAAAATATATGTTCCTCTTCTTAAACCCATGAAAACCATGAGAATTAATGATCTTAATTTGGACATGTAGGTCACATCTAAAATTTTACTCATTTATATTGAAGTATTGTATATCTTACAATTTTCCTAGATTTGGATTTATCCACCCAAAGAAGTAGTCAACATCACATATGCTGGAATGTAAAAATTTATAAGTATATCACAAATTTATTTTTATGTTTTTCTCATATGACTTAATTGATCTGTCATCCATTTAATTGAGACTATCAAAGTGCCACCTATTTTTTAGTTAGTGAGTTTATGAAAAATATTTACTAAAAAATTATAATTCTTGACAATCCATCACTCTAATATCCTCATCGAGTTTCATTTTTTTATCAATGTCCACCATTGATGAAATTCTCCCATCATATTAGAATCATAAAACATTACTATCAGTTGATCATTGAATTAAAGGATAGAGAAGATCCCTTCAAAGGAATTGATCCATTTGACCTTCATTAAGGGATCAAAAGAACCACTAAACTTCAGAATACAATGTAGAATAAAGGTCTCATTTCCAAATTGACATTTCCTAGAGATATTTAAGAATTACTTATTCCATATTTTGTTAAATACTTGAGTCAATTGATAATGTATTATTAGAAATTTTCAGATTCAAGGGACCATCTTGTTAGTTATTTCATTTGGATAGTCACTGTATTATTTATTACATTGGTTGTTGAATCAGTTCCTTCTATACACATCCATTGACTAAAAATGAATGGAAAATTTGGGGTGGATTTTTTAAACATTTATAGACATATGTGTGAAATGATGAACATTAAAGGGATAAATATTTAATGAAATATATTCCATAACATGTGAATTAATTGGTTTCAATATAGGATATCCACAATCAATTTCCTAATATAAAGTATTAGGATAATTTTTTCAAAAATAATTTTTTGTAATGATATTTCATATTTTCAAAATCATATCGCCCCTACATTTTAAACTATGTGAGAAACATGGATTGTTAACTTGCACTAGCTGTGGATTGTTCCAAGCTCAATGTGGCCTTTTAAGATTATTTACCCCTATGTACATCTATACAATAGAAACCTCCACTTGTAGTATCTAGATAGAGATGCAATTTCATGAAAACTGAATATACTAAAATTTACCCAAATTTAACGAAATTAAATTTCTTTTATTATTATAATTAATAATTTTAATAGATTTTTTTATTCCTCATACTGAAAATAATTAGAAATTTATCTCATAACAATTATGAAAACCAATTTCTTAAATAACCCTTTAATTCATGAATTATTATATAAAGGAATGCAAAAGAAAATCCCAAAAGATCATGATATCTAGGGTATTTGAACAATTTGCAATGTAGAATAAAGTCTTGAAATTAGAATAATTTTTTTTATTGAAAACATATATAACATACTAAAAAAAGTAAAATGTTCTTTGAAAAATTCTTGGGATAACCTGGGGATGTATATAAGAAAAAGGTGATCCATAAATCATAAGAAGGTAACACAAAATAAAATCATTAGTTAATGTAGTACATGTTATCCAATAGGCATATACATGTAACATAAGAGTGTTAATAATTATAATATTGAACATTGATGCATGATATAACATGATGCATAAATGGAATATTATATTGTGGAATCAACCTAAAACATAACATTATAAACATAAATCAAGGCTAACCAAAAGATATATAACACAGATTTATTAGAATAAACTCTCTTTCATAATAAATCTAATATCATGAGATTAATACCTGACCCAATACATTTAAGGGCTATATATTTCCAATCCCACCAGTAACATTTATATAATGTAACTAGATAAGTTCTCAATATTGATTATTCAACAGAGGATAATATTTCATCAATTATTACAGCTTGATTATGGAGTCTGGGTAATATAACTAGAAAATACATATCAAAATAAGGATAAATAGATATTTTTGAATACCTTTTAGTGGAAATGGGAATGGGTATTCAATATAAAATTGTTTGGAATAGAAATTATTTTTGAATTATTTTTGAAGCATAATGATAGTACATAACGATTCATAGATGGGATTTATAATAGTGAAAAGGGACATTTATCAATTTGAAATCAAAAGTATAGTAATATTTTCATGTTATTACATAATACAGAAAAACAATTGGAATTAATAGGAATAATAAAAATAATATTCTTGTATAATGAGGGGATGGTTAGGATTCCATACCACGAATGGACGCTTCTAAAATCATGGGAGGAGAGTTTTTATAGGATGAGTCACTTTGTGACAGTATATAGAGAAAAAAGAAATAGTAATTTGATACTACAAGTGTTTTTAGTGAAGTGGAATGGGGGGTTGGGTGGGTTTATATAGAAAAATAAAGGGCATTTCATTTTTAATTTCCAAACATAGGTTTTGTAATATATATGATAAAGTAATCAAAACTAAAAACTAGTTATAAAAGTGGGTTAACTAGACCCAATTGAACAATGCTTTTTTATTAACATAACTCATATACAGTGAGTTATGCATGATTACCACTTAAAATAATAGTGTTTATATTTCTATTCTCATGGATTATATGTTAATTTTCATCGAATAATTACCATATATAAACGATTTAGTACTTATAAGGCCATAATGAGAACCTTAGGTACTATAACATTAATATTAAACAAATCTCATGTAGTCTAGACACATCATTATGACTAGAAAATTTTGATGTCTGACTATCTAAAGTTGGGGATCATTATAATTGAGACTTCTAAACATGAAGTTCACACATGGTGATATAAAGTAGGTGAGATCATGAGGACATGTTTTATAGTAAGAACACCACATGTTTCATGTTTTATTGGTTATTATTATACTGTTATGTATCATGATTTATTTTGGAAACCCAATGAAAATAGGCGTCATGAATCTATATAGTTCTCCACAACTACTAAACTAGTTGTTACTTCATTACTTGACACATTATATAAATGAAAATTTAAAAAATAAGACCCCCATAATTATATTATTGAAGTATAGGTCATTATACATGGAATCACATGTGATTAAAACATTACCTAATCTATAGGATGGATAATTAATTTTATGACAACCGGTCACATTCATATCGTGTACATGCATAAGTGAGTCACATGGATCATTTTAGTTAGGATCATATTTCATCACATTTAACCCCATGATTAAATATTTTCGGTTACATGCAAGTAAATACACAATAAAATAAGGGCAAATACCACTATGTGAATATAGTTGAATGGAAATGGATACATGTATTCACTACCAAATATATTGGTTGGGAAAATAAAAATACATTTACATTATCATAACACGGGAACATAATGATTCATAAATGGGATTAATGAGGGTAATAGGGCTCTATCACCACTGATATATCTTTATAATTTCAATTGGAGTATTTTTGAAAACAGAAAAACATTAAAATTTTAAATTAAAAGACATATGAAAAATAACATTCTAGAATAAAGAGTTGGAGGAGAGGCCACCTTTCCTTGTAGTATCCAATTATAGATGTAATTTCTTGAAAACTACACACAATATAATTAACCCAAATTTATGTATATTTTAATTTTTTTTATTATACTTAATGATTTAAAAAATTTAATCCATTTCCCAAAAATAACTAGAAATTTCTCTCATTCCAATTATGAAGACCCATGTCCTAAATAACCCTTAATTCCTGATTTATTATATTAAGGTACGCATAATAAAATCCCAAATGATCATGGAATATATGGTATTTGAAAAATTATGTACATAGAATAAATACATGAAATTAGTATAGAAAAATATTATTCAAAAAATATATAACATCCTCCAAATATTCTATTGTTCTTTTAAAACATCATGGGATAACCTGGGGATGTATATAAGAAAGAGGTTATCTATAATTCCTAAGAAGGGAAAAGATATCATACAGTAATGTAGTACATGTTATCCAATAGGCATATAAATGTAACACAAGTGGGTTAAAAACTATAATATTGAACATTGAGGCATGATAAAACATTATTGCATAATAGAAATATTGTATTGTGGAAGCAACCTAAAACATAACATCATAAACATAAACAAAGGCTAACCATCGAGAAAATATAACATAGAGTTCTTAGAATAAACTCCATTCCACAATACATCAAATATCATGATATTAATACCTTACCCAATACATTTAAGAGAAATATAATTTCAATCCCACCCGTCACATTTATATAAGGTAATTAGATATGTGATCTATATACATTATTCAACATTGGATAATATTTCATCAATTTCAACCGCTTGATTATGGAGTTTGGGTTATATAACTAGAAAATCCCAAATAAAATAAGGATAAATACAACTTTTTTAATACCTTTTATTAGAAATGGGAATGTTTATTCTCTATAAAATAGTTTGGAATGAAAAATTCTTTCTATTTTTTTGAAGTGTAATGGTAGTACCTAAAAATTTATAAAAGGAATTAATAAGAGTGAAATGGTACATTTATTACAAGGAAATCATAAGTATAGTAACATTGGCATGTTATTACATTATCCAATAGGAACAATTGGAAATTAAAAGGAATAATAAAATTAATGTTATTGAATAATGAGGGGAAGGTTAGGATTCCATACCAGGGATGGATGCTTCTAATATCATAGGAGGAGATTTTATAGAGCATGAGGCACTTTGTGACAATATATAGTTGGAAAGGAAGAGTAATTTCATACTCTGAGGGTTTTTAGTAAATTAGAATGGGGGGAGGGGGATTGGGTGGGTTTATGTAGAAAAATATAGCATATTTAATTATTAATTTTCAAAATAGATTTTTATATCTATATGATAATGTAATCAAAAACGTAAACTAGTTACAAAAGTGGGTTACCTAGACCCAACTGAATAGTACATTTTTTTTAGAATAATCATATAAAGAATGTTATGCATGATGTACACTTACCATAATAGTGTTTATATTTCTATTCCCACTAATTATATTTAATGTCCATTTAATAATTCCTATATATAAAAGTTCTGGTATATCTTAGGTTATAATGGTAACCTTGAGATACTATGACATTTATATAAAACATAACTCATGTATTCTATACACATTATTATGACATGAAATAGTTTATTTCTAACTATAAAGAGTTGCAGATCATAAGAATTGTGACTCAATAACATGATGATCACACATGTGGATCTATATTAGGTGGCATCATGATGACAAGTTGTCTAGTAGAAACACCACATGTTTCAAGTGTCATTGGATATACTTATGTATGAATTTGTGTATTGGTCTCATAACATTTGATCATTATAAAAATGTAAAATTTGTTCATGTACATTGATAAATGAAAAAATAGTGAAATTATAGTCATTTTGAGGTTCCTTTTTATTGTAAATAATTAACGGTATTGATGTGGTAAATGATCAATAATGATTTTTTCGCTTTCAAGATGAGAAGGTGATATACCTGGCCTAGTTTATCAAGATGGAAGTACCTTCATAATTCAATGTAAATGGTAGTCGATGGAATTTCTATCCAGTAATATCAAAAAATAATAATGAATGAATGGATGATGTGACAATATGTGCATTCTACTTTATGATACATAATAATACAAGTATATTATATTACATAGTGTGTGTTCTTATGAAAGGTTTTAATTGTTATGAACATTCGTTATCTCCGTAGAGGACATGATGCACTGATTGAATCATCTCATGGTCATTGAATAGTATTCAATTGCATCTAGATTCATTCATAGAGGGCCATACAAAATAGCATGTTCAATAGTATGACTTGTTCTAATAAATATGTGTGTATGACATAATGGACCTCAATTTTATCATGTAATATATTTATAATATATATATATATATATATATATATTAAATTTATATGATAAAAGTCTATATGGAAATATGAAGTAGTTATATTGTAATGACAAGTCATTTATCTCTTATTTAGTGGGTGTTGGATATAAGAGTGGCATGATTCATTTATTAGATAATTTAACTTCCACAATATAAGAAGAGATGGGATATAATTACATGGAATATTAATTCCTTTGGATTGAGATATTATATATCATATTTCCCACATTATTGATAGATAGTAACACCATGCAACCAAATTATCAAAGAAAAACTTCAAATATCATAGGAAATGAGTCAAGGTGATTGTCGTAACGTCCAAGGAATCATTGAAGCCTCATAGTATCACCCCGAATTCTATGAACCTTACATGTGTGGAATCATGAATAGTGAATGGATTATGTAAGGGGTTTAATCTTATATTCTTTGAGAAATTATCACAGGTGATGAGATATAATTGAACATACCATAAAATCAAACGAGGTAATAATTTATGTTTATTTTTTACATGATTAATTCTTGTGAGACACTATAACCCCTTTCAAGAATCAAATAATTGAAAAATTGTATTTTAATCACTCTGGGGATTATTTTCTTTTAAATCTCTATCACACTAGCTTATTTTGTGGGCCTTAGTACTATTAAATGGTATCAGAAAAAAGTTATGAAATTTATTTTCTATGATAAAAATAAATTGAAATTCAATTAAGTAGATAGATTAAATTTAGTTTAAATGGATTTTTAATCACATCAATCTTATCTCATATTTCCATGTAACATATATCCAAAAAATATGAATAATTTGACAATTTGGGTTTTTAAGAAGTTGAATAAAACACACACACACACACACAATTGTGTTCCTTTATTTTTTCATTGATTTTGAAGGCTAATTTTTTATCCAAGATCCAATCTAATATAGATTTTTAAAAATGTAAATATTAGTGTGAATTTAGTCCATCTTAAAAAAATATTATCCTACCATAAATAGGATTTTGATTTGATTGATAAATATAAAAAATCTGTTTTTGTTTGTCAAACGAGTCAGACTGACTCACAGTTTGAGGGAAATAAACACACACACACACAAACATATATATATATACACACAGATTTATATATATATATAGTTAATGGTGATCAGAGTAGGGTTAATAAATTATAAAAAATACTATGAGTGTAATGTGGGGCCAACCTTTATAATAGAAAAAAAATTTAATAACAAAATGATGGATTCCAAGGGAATCCATCCTTCCACAACATCCCCTAACAATGAAATCCATCCTTTTATCTCCTCCCTATCACATAGTTTGTTTCTGTATTCATGATGCATGAATACCCCAAGGCTTTCACCCACTCTAGATGATGATACCATGTTATTTATTTCACTAGATACCTGCTTCCAATATTTCCATACTAAGAACTAGTCAGACACATTTCCCCACTAAATCAGAATTTTTCACATTTTCTCTCTAAACACAAGACACCATAGGAATTCGCTAACCTGATCATGACCCACTAAGATCTTCCAGCAGCCATATCCCTCATTTATGTCCACATACACCTCATGCATCTCTTATGTGGATCATATGACCCGTGAATCGAATCGGGTCTTTCTGACCTGGAATGATACAAGGAGGGTCTACTTAGCCTAATATTCCCTTTCATATGATTTTCTAGCTAGGAATGGGAATGTATGGGTACTTACCAGCTAGAAACATTTTTAAGATTGTTTTTAGGCCCGTTATAAAATTAATAACCAATTATTAGGTATTAATATTTTAAATTTAAAAACGATAATTTTAATATTCCAAATAATCTAATTCAATTTTTTGTATGAAATTAAATTAATTTGTTACTTTTTTAACAAAAATTAAACCAATATAAGACTCCCACTGAATTAAAATATTTGAATTTATAATAACTCATTTAATTTATTAAAACTACATAAAACATGACTTTATTACATTTTAATTTTTTTATCATGCTGTTAAATTACTCATAAATTATTCTTGAGAAGTGACCATGCCTTTGTTTGTATATGTTTTTAACTAATTATTAAAAATTTTATGATGGTTAATTAGTTTTTCAGATGGATCATGCATTGTCTTTTTTCACTTGATTTTTATTAGGGTCTGTACGTTCATCAATTGGATTTATATTTCCAAATTGTTCATCCTGAGACCCCATCATCTATTTTCAGGTACATTTTTATATTAGATGATGATAATTTATTATGTGGAAAATGAAAAGACAATGTGGTATCATAGATGATATCTGACAACACTAGACTGGGGATGAGCATCGATATGAGTCAAGACATGTATTAGTTTTTATTTCCCTGGGACATAGATGATCAGTTGAGTTTATATATATAATCCAATATAATATTCTCAGGACGAGTCTAGTAATTTATTTTAATTTATGCAATTTTTTTATTTTATGAATTTCAATATCTATGTGAATGAAAATTAACAATAAATAAAAAAATTCAGAAATATGTGATGAGTGTATTTTATTATTGCATGGTCAGTTGTGATAATGGAAACATAGTACGCACATATATAATAGAAAAATATTACATTAATTGAAAATATTAAAATTCCCTCAAAAAAATAATTATTAATGAACTACTTTCGTCTCTCAAATTTGAAGAATATCATGTGTATGTGGTTCCTTCTAGACAAAGTTGTTGGTTCCACATACTATCGGTGAGTTATTATGAGAGTAATGGGTTGAAATAACCAAATAATATCAATTAAAAGTATCAAAAGTTAGATTTCTATCAAATTAGTTGAAATATATCGAGGGAATAATTTTTATGAAACTTAAAATCTAGAACTCCATGAAATAATTGAAGGAATTTTGTTTCAATGCGTTAAAAAAGCCTACTACCTACATTTAAAATATCTAATTACTGACATAATAAATGTGTGTAGACTAAGATGGTGGGTTTCAAGGATGCTTACAATAATGGAAAATCAGAGAGTAACATCTAAAATGGCACCTGAACCGATTCACCACTAACGTGAAGAGCATTCTCCATTTTAATGGGATAGAGACATGCACCTTTATTTAACAAATAACCATTAGGAATGATTTAACCCTCAATGTATTTCAACAAAAACTTACAATGTAGAAACATCATCAGATATATATATATATATATCATCCAATTCATACATATCACAGTACAAAAAGACACTATGAAAACTGAAAGTGTAACATAACAACCGAAACCCATCGTCTGGTTGTCCACGACCACCCACTATATCCCAATTCACCCATCCTTGGTCACCGTAACATGAACATATGTAGGGAAAATAATTAATGATCATCTTCTATATTATCATAATAGAAATCAAACACTAAAAGGAAAAATAAGGGTGTGTGATAATGATCTTAGTAGGATTCCTCAAAATATTAATTGTTATTACATTAGAAGGAAATTGAAATATTCTAAAATATGAGTATAAATGGAAGAGTATGCAGAATTGTTTAAAAAATTATTTTTAAACATATAAAAGAATTTATTTAACAAAACATGTATGAAAAAACATTTTAACTTTTAAAAAATAAGTATTTTCTGCAATTATTTGCAAACCACTTCACAAGTTAAAGTCGTGTAATCATGAAAATTTGCGAATAAAAACCATATTTGTAAAGATGAAAAAGAATCAACACATATGATTCATGGTTAATAATAATAATAAATGAAGCAAGCAAGGAAACTCTAGAGCCAAATAGTAACAACCAATGCTTTCATGTGTCGAGATCATGTATATGAATGTGATGGGTACAACCTATTTACAATAGTAATTCAACCTCATAATATCAAATCAAAATACATGACTATTTATTGGTCAAACATTTACTCTCTAGAGTCTAAAGATAACCTGTTCAATTCACACACTATTTTAGGTCCACAATTCCATACTAGAAACCTTTGATGTTATCTATGATACCACTAGAAAGGTGTGACTCCTATAGTGAATCTTATATCATGGTTATCCCATATAACTATTCAGCTTCCCAATACTAGTCAAAAGAGGTGAGTGAGATAATAATGATAAATGTATCATTTAGGGATTCTATTCATACATGGGAAATGGACCTAAAATCGTATCGCAATATCACCCTCATACTCATTTAAGTAAATAATACCCTTTTCAACACACATGAATATGATGTATAAAAAGATATAATGTTACATAAAGGAATTATAATATGAGAGGATCATCAAAATGTTTCAATTGGGATATCAATAATTATCAATTCATTTAAATAATTTTTAAATAAACCAACAATAAAAAAGTGTAACCAGATATAGTAATTTTTTTCTATAATCATTATAATTCCCAATAGGCATTTAAAATAATAATTTATTTGATGTCATCCCTAAATAATTTTAATGAAGTATTAGAATTTTAAAATTATTGAATACATTTCCAAACAATGTACTACTCCCAAATCAATGGGGGAAAATCATTCATTTAAAATAATCCAAGAACATATATTTTAAAACAGGGTCAAAATCATTCAAATTGGGTTCTATGTAATTAACTAAATTCATAATTTTAAAAATATTTTTAAAATTTCAAATAATTTAATTCATTTAATTCAAATCATGGATGTTAATTTCAAAAAAAAATTATTCCAAATCCCTCAATTTCACTAATTTACCATCTAAATGCTATTTAAAAATAAATCCAAACTAACATGAGTTAGAAATTAAGAAATATATATATATATATATATATATAGATTTATCTTGAAACAATGAATTAAAAAATTATTTAATTTCATAGAAACTCTTACTTGATAAAATTATGAATCCAACCAAAATGAATATGATATTTGTTTTCTTCAAGAGTTAGCTCTGAATCTCTGAAGATAAAACTTAAAATAAGATAGATGAGATCCATGATCTACAATTCCATGTCAATCAATCAAGATCCATAAAAAATATAGGTTCCAAAAACCATTAGAAATAATGAATCAATAAGAGAATGGATATCCATGATTAAAAAGAGAATAAATCATATAATGAAAGGATCTCCTCTTTTTTAGAACTTTAATCAACCATCATATGATGTTTTGGGAGTGGAAATGGCTCTAGAGGGCATCTAAAATCAAAATAATCAATGTTGGATTAAGTGGGAATTTTTTAGGGTTGATTGGGGGGATATGATATTAATTGATTTTTTATATTTAATTAACACATGCACAGTTTGCTGGGAAAAGTCACACAGTTAGTACTTACCATGCACAAATAATGCAATAGGATGCACACTTTGTTTAAACCATTTGAGAACTATTCATAAACCATGAAAGAGGTTTCACACACGGTTTAATCCTTTCCCAAACCATGGGAATCCCCTACAATATCTTTAACACTTTTTTTATACCATGTGAAAACAATATAATTGGATTCACACATTGTTTATACCATGAGTAAACCATGAATATGTAATAAACATTAAATAAAGATTTTGTAAATTACTTAAAACAATCCTCAAGGATATAAAAATCGTAGGATCTCAAATCAATGGTTAAAACACATAAAAACATGTAATTAGATATTAAAACCTACCCACCATAATGACATAACATCTTGAGAAGAGTGGATGTAAACTGTACACAAGCTAAAAAAACATCATCTCCTTCTTCTTGAACTCCAATATGCAGCTGTACAAATAAAGCCATCAAATTCCCCTCTTACAAAGATTCTTTCTCTTTATGGTTTGGAAGTTTCCTACTCAAAGCATCAACAATGAAATTCTCATTCCCTGGGGTATAGGTGATGTGAATGTTGAATGACTGTAGGGACTGTAACAACCAGAGGTTTTATGAGAATTATTCTATTTAATTTCATTGATCTCTTGTGTTGTACACGACACAAATATTAGTTTGTTATATACAAAACATCGTATACACAACACTATTCATGGCTCGTGTTACAGAAAATTTCATGTTCGTTTGATAGAAGTTATTCAATGCAACATTGAGTGTCTATATATATACATATATATATATATATATTCAATGTATAAATAAAATACGGTTGGATTCTATTATACACAACAACAAATAAATTTTGCATACACGCACCCCTGACTTGGCTTGCTTTACACGTAATCACGACCTTCCACGATAGAGTGTGTTGTATGCAATAATGAGTTTCACTAAACAATGATATGTTATTAGAATATTATGTAAACATGCCATTATGAATATTAATACCCACTTTTTGAAATTTTATTTTACAAAATGGACTTCATTTTTGGATTCGGAATATCAAAGTTATCCAAGTGTGAATTTTGGGTATTTTTTTGAAAACATTCTATTTTTGATAAATAGTGAAAACACTATGTTTCTATTTAAAAACCATATTTTTATTTAAATAATTATTTATTTTATATAAATATATTTTAGGTAAAAATTAATACATAATACCTATATAAGTTAAATTAATTTCATTGGAGTAATTTTATAATAATTTCAGATATATAAAAATTTTATTGAAATTTTCACCGTCTTTTACCTTCCTCCTTGGAGCTTTTTTCAAACATACATAAAACATAATTTTACCACTTCTATGAGTGGAATTTTGAAAATCCGAGAGAAATGGTTAATATAAAGGAGTAAAATTTTGTTCAATAATATAAAAGTAATTTTTGGTGATTAGTAACTTTTTACTTTTATTTACCACGGTTAAAAATAAATAGGTTAATTAAGGGTAAAAATGATATTATAATTACCCTAACACATGACTTAATTATATTAGATAAGTGTAATTTGACCAAAAACAACCTTACAAGTAAAATATTTCCCTTTAGGCCCACTTGGATTAGATTATGACATTTATTATTATTTTATTTAATGAAGAGTTAAAATAGTTAAAATCAATGTTTAATAACTAAAACATTTTGAATATAGGGTTATACATTAGATAAATTAGACTATAAATATTCATTATAAATATAAAAATATTTCATACCTAATGGTATTTTATATATAATTTTTATACATTAAAAAATTTAATTTATTTACGAAACAATGGTGATGTAGTAATTATCTAAATAATGAACTGTTAAAATAATTGATATTATATATATCAAAATAAAATTAATTTGATACTTTTATGAATAAAAATTATTTTATAGGTTAATATGACATATTAGTATTGATTTAACTAACTCTTTTCTAACAAATAATTCTGTTATAATTTTTACAAAAATCAATTACCATATAGTGTCAAAATTGACATAAAATAGTTTTTAAAACAAATATTATATTATTAATTGTTATTATATTCATAAAAATCTAAGGATTGGAAAAATGACTTATATATGGTTATATATATTAATAATGAAACAATTGGGGTTCGTTTGTCTTGTTATTGTATGTTTATAAACCATGTAGTGTAAGAAAACAAGAAGACACAGTAAAAGTTAAATTATTTAAATTAGTGTTAAAACTAAATGATATGGTTAAAATAGATACCTAAACATGTCTAAAACCTATTATCTGAGAATAGTTCGACCCATCCCCAATTTATCTTATAAATAAATCAATTTTGAGCTATTATAAACCTAATGTAACTTTATTATAAAATAATATTTTAATTTTTTCCAAAGGTGCACCTCTCCTCCCTTATAAAAAGGGAAATCCTTCCCTCTTCTCATCACACACTTTTGATCCTTGAAGCTCAGAAAAGCCCTTCCAATTACTCTTCTCAACCTCTCTATTTACATCATAGAGTTTCCGGTCTTCTCAAATGAACAACTCTAGTGCCCTAACAATAAGTTTAAAGGATGTGTGTCGAGGAAGTTGTAATCACTTCTGCTGACTCATTAAAATTTCATTCTTCTTCTACTTCATATTCTTTACTTGTTTATTTATAAAGTAATAACATTAGTATTAATTATATAATGTTATGTTATTATAAATATTAATCAACCCTATTTCACTTTCTATTCATCCTATGGAAAATGAAATTACCGCGCATGCATACGTACAAAATATCGTCTCTATGCAGCGGTGTAATATGTTTTTCCACCACCACCTTACATGGATTGGTATAATGGTTTAAATAATAACAATATATAATTATTATAACATCATACTGATTCAATGATATTATAACATCCACTCCAATACCATTCAATAAATATGCGAATTACATCATCGCTCGTGCATACGTACGGATTACCGTCTCCACGACACGACGAGATTAATTTTCCATGTTAACAATTGAAGAATGAATATAAACTATATATAACAAGTAATCATGAAATATATTACCTAATAATTCTACTGGATTTGTTTATATATATA
Organism: Viscum album; assembly: GCA_963277665.1. Classification (NCBI taxonomy): domain Eukaryota; kingdom Viridiplantae; phylum Streptophyta; class Magnoliopsida; order Santalales; family Viscaceae; genus Viscum; species Viscum album. Next base: position 1,697,884,797 of record OY728137.1, on the reverse strand, counting down.
TATATGTATATCATTTACTTAATTCCATTCAATTCAATAAGGAAACGAAAAACAGTGTTCATGCGTACGTACGACCTACTGTCTCCATGAACAGTGTATTTCTTTCCATTTATCGATCCATTATATATATGTATATTCTGAATATATATTATTTATAAATAATGTTTTATATTCTAGAATTATTTAAGGATGATCTAAGTAATCATATTAATAATTACAAGTAAAAACACAAATGATAAATGAAATGATTTTACCCAAAACGCAGCTTTAACACGGAATTAACAAATGAATAGATAATATAATGTCATAAGTGATTCATATATGATATCATAAATATTATTATGGTTCTGTTACATGTTAATAATATTTTTAAACCCACTATAAAAGTTTATCAGAGACATATAGAAGAAATTGGACATAAGGTACGAGATAATTTTTCAATCACATTTTTATTTGAGATTTCTTATACGTAAGTATTTAATGGGGTAAAATTTTTCATCGATATCCATATTTTTTTTTCATTAATTGTCTACTATTCTTCCATGTATTTCTAAAGAAATTTTTAACCTTATTTGACTTTTACTTTGTGTTATGGATGGAATCATTCAATTGTTTACCAAACATGGTACTTTTTGACTTATCTGTTGAAAGTACGAGGAGAATGTTTTTTAACTTATACGGCATGAATGGATTTTTACGGTTTCATAACAGATTATTTCCATGAAGCATACTATAATATATTTCATAACTATTTTAACAAAAATCATTTATTTTAAAATTTCATGGCATTTTTGGAAATGAAAATAATTTTGAAGAAGAAAGGATATTTTCCTTAAGAATTCATTTCATGTTTTTTTTTAAAAACAATTTTCCCTATAAGATGACATTATTTTCATATGTTTATGTTTTAAGTATAATGTCTCTATGATTTTCATGGTTTCACATTTCTTAATATGAAATGGTATCCATTTGTTTTATATGGATTATGTTATGATGGGATGATGCTTATGAAACCCATTTTAATTCTTTGGGTTATGATGAATGATTTATGTTTATATTTTGGAACAAGTAAGAATGATTTCATTATGATATGGGTGGGACCTATATCTCCCTCTAATTCATTTGGGTAAAGATTTATATCTAATGAGATATACTTGGCTAGAATGGTAAGTTAATCTAGTTCAGTGATACAGGACTGGAATGAGGAGTGAACTCGATTCAGAAAGGGACATTGTCCACTAAGATGGTCTTGGAAGCAATTCCTAAGATACTATGGAAATCATATCATGCGGTTAATTGTTTTCCAAAATTAAATGTTTTATTCCCATGCTATTTTATCATTATTGATGTTCTCTTATGATATTTGCCTCACGTACTTCCAAGATTTATGTCTTTGCTCAAGATTTTGATGTTTAGATTTTATGTTCATGTTTTTTTCATTCAAATGTTTATGTATTGTTTTGCATTCTCTATTTTAACCTTACTAAGAATTTGAGCTCACCCTTTTTATGTTTTTATTTCCCTAGGATATAAAGAAAGGTTTACAGTAATAAAACCAAAAGGGGAATATCTTTATGGGAGATGATGAAGATATTTCACCATGAGTAGAAGATTACATTCTGAGTTTCCAAAGACACAAAACTAATATGGTCTTTGGGAGCCTGTTTCTGTCATATATTATGTATTCTGCAAAAGTAATGTAATGTCCATGTACGTCAAGGATTTGGGTCTCCACAATTGGAATCAAAGCGAACGTTTAGTTAAGCATTGGAAACTAGGCTGTGAAAATTTTAGTGAAATCCCTAGAGGTATTTCTATGGTATGTCAAGGATGTCCCTAAGGATAAGTATATATATATTTTATAGTCCTATAATTATGGTAATGATCTTGGAATATAACCTAAGATATTAGATCTTGATGGTACTCCCCCTTTATTATGTTGTTTTCCCTAGCATGATTTTTTCCTCTCACACTATTATTTTTGGGTTTTAGAAAATGGTTGGAAACAGGAAGATTCATGATAATGGAGGATATTATGGACAATGGAATGATATTCTTCATGAGAAACCAAATGAAACGGGATTCAGAAGTCCAAACATCATTATTATGCCTAATCAGAAATCTCATAATATGATCAATAATCTCAACTTTGTCATGTTTCCCAACTCAGTTAATAAGAGATAGATGGAGTTTCATGATGATCATAGAGGAATGAATGTTCAATTTCTCTCATGTAAATCATGTGGGGAGATGCATCAAGGAGAATGTTTCAAAGGAACTGAAAGATGATTTGGGTGTGGAAAAGAAGGACAAAAATCCAGTATGTGAAAAAGAAAAGGTTCAGTTAACACCATGAAGAAGGATAATGGTATTTCTACGACATCAATAATGAATAGATGTTTTAATTGTTGATTGTATGGGAATTATTAAAACCAATGCCCTAAAGGAAAATATCATGAAGATAATCCGCATTTTTTTATGTGTAGTATATATGTGGATGTTGATGAGGAGACTACAAATGATAAATGAGATGAAAGAAGTGTTTAATCTTTGTTAATGGTTTATGAAGGTAGTGGAATGATTGTATGTTTATCCAGAGTTATGTTGTATAGGTAATTTAATGGTACTATGGAATAAGAAACATCTCAGGATTGTTACACTATTTTTTTATAATGTATTTGAAAGTATATGATTAATGGTACTGGTAACAATGAAAGGTTATTCAGATATTTTTTAAAATAAGATGATATGTGCATCATGAAGGGATAAAGAGAAAATGAAATTTTGGTAGTATTCATGAGTTCATTACTGATATAAGGACAAAGTGATATCATGGTTTGAGTATATAGAAATTTTTGGATTTTGGTATGTGGAATGAGTTAACTTTTGACAAAATTCTTGTTTTCTCTAAGGTTTTATGGTAATTCATTTATCAAAATAATACATGATTAAGGTATTCACATGTTTGGAATATTTCCAACAAGATATATCTTATGATATATGGGAGATATATGATGATATTCACATGATTGTTCTATGACCTATCTAGTAGTCATTTTCTATATACTATGAGATTGGACATTTGTATCATGGATAAGCCTAATGATTGGAATGGATTATGTTGGACATAAGATAGTATTATTTAAGGATAGAACTTGTTTTTAGATATTATTTCAGGAATGTTTTAAAAGTATAGTTTTAGAAAAAGGACAACCCATAGGATGAGCGACAACCTATCACGTCGAACAAGGCTGTGGGAATTGAACCCACAACTAAAGTACGACATGCCTTAATCGCATACCACTGGCCTATAGGAAGTCCCTGGTTAGTAGAAATAGCTTTATTTTATTAAGCGCTTTGATAGATGAAGTAAAAGTCCATTTTAGCAACCATATATGATTAATATCATGATAGATGGACTTATGTATATTAAATTAATTTTGATAATGTTTTTTCGATAGAAACAAAAGGAATGACCAATAATTCTATCGCATGATCTGTTAATAATTCACAAATGACAAATTCAACTTCATTTATTTAAGAGATGATGTGGTAAATTTTCAAGCCATGAACAACAGTTAGATTTTTCCAAAATAATGTAAGAATTTCTTTTAATTCAACAATTATTCAGCATTAGGGGAATGATCATGAAAACTAAATATGTTGTCCTAGTACCCTCATACCTGATAAATCAGATGCCACCTTAGATCATCACTAATTTATGGCTTTGTGATTGATGGCTTTTTCATATCCATGTTCTCTTCCACTCTCTATCAGAACATGATGGTTAGATTTATCTACAATATCCATATTTTCACCTATGTTCTCTTATGTGGAAACCCAGTGATGAGTTACTTTGGGTAACTGTTACATTTCATACTTTAATTTTTTAAATTTATGTTTTGGTATTCCTTTTTACGATGTGAGTTTCTATGAATGAAACATTCATGTAGAGAACCATTTATAACCCTGACGAATTTTGGGGGTGAAATTAATTTTAAGGGGGGTACAATGTAACAACCTGAGATTTTATGAGAATTATTCTTTTTAATTCCCATGATGTCTTGTGTTGTACACAACACCACAATTAGTTTTTTCTATACACATCACCGTATATGAAACACTATTCTTGGCTCGTGTTACACAAAATTTAAAGTTCGTTTGATAGAAGATATTCTAGACATCATTGAGTGTATTTATATATATATATATATAATGTATAAATGAAATACGATTCGATTATATTATAGAAAACAACAATGGAATATTTCACTACATGCAACCCTTTCTTGGCTTGCTTTACACGCAATCACGACCTTCGGCGATAGCGTGTGTTGTACACAAAATCGAGTTTCACTAAATAACGATATGTTATTAAATTATTATATAATCTAGCCATTTTGAATAGTAATACCCACTTTTTGGATTTTTTTTTATCAAAATGGACTTTATTTTTGGATTCGGAATATCGAAATTAGCCTAGGGTAAATTTTTGGTATTTTTCAAGAAACATTCAATTTTTGATGAATAATGACAACAATGGGTTACTATATAAAAAAAGAAGTCTTATTTAAATAATTATTTATATTAATTAAATTTATTTCACATAATCATTGATACATAATTCTATATAAGTTCAATGTAATTCATTGGAGTCATTTTATAATAGTTTTAGACATATAATTTTTTTTGAACTTTTCATCATTTTTTACCTACCTCCTAGGAGCTTTTTTCAAACTTACATAAAAATTTATTTTACCGCTTCTATGAGTGGAATTTTCAAAATCTGAGAGACAGGGAAAATATCAAGAAGTAAAATTTGGTTCAATAAGATAAAAATAATTTTCGGTGAATAGTAACTTTTTAATTTTATTTACAACGGTTAAAAGTAAATAGGGTAATTAAGGGTAAAAATGATATTATTATTACCATAAAACGTGTCCTATTTCTATTGGATAAGTTTAATTCGACCAAAAACAGCCTTAGGAATAAAATATTTCCCTGTAGGACCATTTTAATTAGATTAGGACATTTATTATCATTTTACTTAAAGAATAGTTAAAATAGTTAAAATCAATGTTTCATAACTAAAACATTTTTAATATAGAGTTATACATAATCTAAATTAGACTATAAATATTTATTAGAAATATGAAACTATATCCTACCTAATGTTATTTTATTTATAATTTTTAGACATTAAATAATTTAATTTATTTATGACAGAATGGTGATGTAGTATTTATCTAAATAATGAAATATTAAAATAATTGATATTATAAATACCCAAATAAATGTAATTTGAAACTTTTTAGGAATTAAAATAATTTTATAGGTTAATATGACATGTTTTTATTGATTTAATTAACTTTTTTAGAAATAATAATTTTCTTATAATTTTCTCAAAAATCAATTTCCAAATATTGTAAAAATTGACATAAAATAGTTTTTTTTAAATTATATTATTAGTTGTTATTATATTCCTAAAAATCGATGTCTCATCCAAATGACCTAGGAAAGGTTATATATATTAATAATGAACCACTTGAGGTTCTTTTTTCATGTTATTGTATGTTTATTAATAATGTAGTGTATGAAAACAAGGAGACACGATAAAAGTTAAATTATTTAAATTAGTATTAAATCTAAATGATAAGGTTAAAATAGTAACCTAAACTTTTATAAAACCTATTATTTGAGAGTGTTTAGACCCATACCAACATTAGATTATATATAAATCATTTTTTAGCTATTATAAACCGAATATGACTTTATTATAAAATAATATTTTATGTTTTTCAAAGGTGCCCCACTCCTCCCTTATAAAAAGGGCACCCCTTCCCTCTTCTCTTCACACCCTTTTGAGCCTTGATTCTCGGTCAAAACCTGAAAATTCATCTTCTAAACCTCTCTAAATACATCATTGAGGTTATGGTATTTTTAAAAGAAAAAATATTTTTCCCCACAAAGAAGTGTATAGGAGGTGCGTCAAGGAAGAGGTAATCTCTTCTACCGACTCTTCCAAGTTTCTTTCTAATTCTACATCCTTTTCTTTATTTGTTTTATTATAAAGTAAGAAAATCAGTATTAAATATATACTTATATGTTATTATAAATACTAAACAACCCTATTTCTCCTACAATCCATCCTACGGACAACAAAATCACCGCGTGTGCGTATATACGGAATACCATCTTCACGTCGTGGTGTAATCAGTGTTTCCACCACTTCCTTAATTGGATGGGTATAATGGTGTAAAGAATAACTATATATAATTATTATAACATAATACTGATTATATAATATTATATAATCCAATCAAATACCATTCAATAAATATGGGAATGATATCATTGCTCGTACGTACGTACAGATTACCCTCTCTACGATGCGATGAGATTCATATTACATGTTAACAATTGAAGAATGATTATAAAGTATATATAATAAATAATCATTAAATATATGTCATAATAATTCTAATGGATTTATTAATATATATATATATATATATATTTCATCTATTTAATTGCATTCAATTCATTAAGAAACGAAAAACAGTGTTCATGCGTACTTACGACCAACCGTCTCCATGAACGGTGTATTTCTTTCCATTTATCGATCCATTATATATATATATATTCTGAATTTGTATTATGTATAAATGATGTTTGATATTCTGGAATTAAGTAATGATGATCTATGTAATCATATTAATAATTACAAGTCAATACACAGATGATAAATGAAACGATTTTACCCAAAACGCAGCTTTAACATGGAGTTGACAAATGATCATATAATATAAAGTCGTAAGTGAATCATATATGATATCATAATTATTATTATGGTATGTTACATGTTAATAATATGTTTGATCCCACCATACTGGACTCTCAGACACATATAGAAGAAATTGGACCTAAGGTGAGGGATAATTTTTCAGTCTCATTTTTATTCCAGATTGCTTATATGTAAGTATTTACTAGGGTTTTATTTTTCATCCATGTACATAATATGTTTTTCATAAACTGTTTAATATTCTTCCATATATGTATAAATTCATGTTTACCCTTCTCTGGATTTTACTTTGTGTTATGGATGGAATCTTTCATTTGTTTACCATACGTGGTACTTTTTGACATTTCCATTGATAGTATGAGGAGAATGTGTTTTTAACATATATAGCATGAATGAATTTTTACGGTTTCATAACACATTCTTTTCATGAAGATTACTATACAATATTTAATGACTATTTCAAAAGAAATCATTTTTTTTATAATTGCATTGAATTTTGTGAAAAGAAAACGATTTTGAAGAAGAAAGGATATTTTCCTCAAGAATTCATTTCAATTTTTTTATCAAAACCATCGTCCATCTAAGATGAAATTATATTTATATGTGTATGATTCAAGTATAATTTCTTTATTATTCACATGGTTTCACTTTTCATATAATGAAATGGTATCCACTTGTTTTATATGGATTATGTTATGATGGGATGATGTTTATGAAACCCATTTTTATTCATTGGGTTTTGATGAATGATTTATGTTTATATTGTGGAACAAGTAAGAATGATTTCATTGTAAGATGGGAGGTACCTATATCTCCATCCAAAGAATTGGGTAATGATTTATATCTAATGAGATAGACATGGATGCAATGGTATGTTAATCCAGTTCAATGATACATGACTGGAACGAGGAGTGAACTCGTTTCAGAAAGGAACTCTGTCCACTAAGATGGTCTTGGAAGTACGTCCTAGGCTACTATGGAAATCATATCATGTGCTTAATGTTTTTCAACAATTAAATGTTTTATTCCCATGATATTTTATAATTATTTATATCCCCTTATGATATATGCCTTTCTTACATACATGATTTACGTCTTTGTTATTGATTTTGATGTTTATATTTTATGTTCATGTTTTTTCATTCAAATGTTTATGGATTGTGTTATGTTCTCTATGATTACACTTACTGAGAATTTCAGCTCACCCTTTTTATGTTTTCTTTTACACAAGATATAAATAATGGTTTTAGGTATGAAAACCAAAAGGGTATGATCTTTATGGATGATTTTGAAGAACTTTCACCATGATAAGAAGATTACGTTCCTAGTATCCTAAGAAACTAAACTAATACGGTCTTTGGGTGTCTATTTTTTTCATGTATTAAGTATTCCACAAAAGTAATGTTATGTCCATTTACATCAAGGTTTGTGGTCTGTATAGGTACTCCACCCAGAGGCACTATCTAATATTGAAATCTTTTTTGGAGAATATATAACTCACGATTTTGTGGTCAAATACACCATAAACCATTCCCCAAAATGGTAACAACACCATAATTTATACATCTGAGTCATAGCTTCATGTTCCAGATTTTGGTTAAGATATTTCTTCTCTTGTTTTATAAATTGTCATGATCTATGTGCTACTACATGATCACCCTACATAAAAATGCAGCATAAGAAAGAACCTGATGAATCACAAAAGACAACCAAGGCCTACTTGAATTTTGAAAGAGTTAACACCGATGTAGTTTTTACTAAAGGTTTCAGCTCAACAAAAGAACTCTAAAAATAATTTTCCCACAAAATCATCACCCCCATCCTAGTCAGAGGAATCATCGGTAAAGCCACCATCTAGAAGTCCTTCACTAACATGTTATAATATCTATGTAAGCCCAAGAATCTCCATATCTCGAAGAAATATTGTTGTTTCTCCCAAATCATAATATCCTTAAACATACTAGGATCTCCTAATAGACTCTATTCAGACACCACGTGTCCCAATAATTCCACTACTAGAAAATGAAAATAACACTTCGTAAGCTTGGAATAAAGGTGATGATTTCATAGATCACTCAAAACTATTATCAGATGTTGCTAATGATCCTACTCAGAGTTGGAGTAATCACAAATATAATCCAATAATACTACCAAAAGGTATCTAGATACTCATTGAAAACCATGTTCATTACATCCATGAAAACTGAAAGAGATTTTTTCAAACCAAAGGGAGTAACAAGGTACTCAAAGTTCCCATACATGCTCTGAAATGACGTTTTTGGAATGATGAATTTTTTTATCCTTAATTGATGGTAACCAGATAGTATTTAGATCTTTGAAATCAACATCAACATTTTAAATGATAAATCATATAATTAATCAATGTTAATGTAATTTTTTTTGTTGAGACTTATTTTAGATTTCTATAATCAATTCATAAGCAATGATTTCAATCAACCGTCTTAGAAAAGAGAACTAGTGATGCCCAAGGGGACACACATTGAAGAATAAATCCTTTCCCAAGAAATTCTTCCAACTGAGACATCAGCTCTTTCAACTATTCTAGTGCCATGTAGTGAGAATGGATAGATATATTTTGAGTTTCGGGATATAATTCAATAGAAAACTCAACCTCTCTCACTAGTGTCAGACTAGGAAAATCAGAAAGGAACACATCATAAAATTTTAGGACAACTGGATGAAGATAACCACCAAATGAATCTAAATCTAGGTCAAAATAAAACATTGATATCACTTTCCCAAACTCAAGATAATCTTATATGGATCTTCTCATCTATGGGTCCCATTCTCCTGAAAAAACAAGGGGCACAAAACAAGGTGTAGTAATGTAGACCCATCGATGATAACAATCTATTCATGTAGTGTTGTTAATGAGACAATACATCCCTAATATGACGTCAATATATTTCATATCAAGAACAATGAAACTTGAAGATAGCTCAAAATATGATATTGATAAGACATAATAAGGACTATGTAGACTATGTCGTCTATTTGTACCTAGGGGTGTAGAAATATCAATTGAAAAAGGTATTTTTTTCCTAGGAAGATTAAGTGGATTACAAATACTGGAGGAAATAAAAGTGTGATACACACCAGTATCAAAATAAATTGTTCACTAATAACAATAAAATGGTATTGGTACCTCTCATAGTCACTGGACCCCTATCTACTTTCTCTGGAGTCGCTTCCACTGCCTGATAAAGCTTAATTCCCTATGCATGTGGATGGAACCCTTTTAATTTGATTCATTTTCTTTTCCCACTATTTTAACATGAAATAATGATCATGTACCACTATGAGGATTATATTTGTGATTAAATAACCACTATAAGTGTCATGAACTTCTGTAGGAGCAATTTCTTTAGGATCGTTTGTGATAAACCTCCCAGAATGTCCTAGCTTTCCACACTAATTGGAAGTCAATGAACTTACTCATAGAGATGTAGGAGGTTTCTAATGAATCTTCCATTGAGAAATTCCACCAGGATAATCACACATAATTTTTCCCTATAATGGTGCCTATGCTACCACTAGGATAAAAAATAACTCTCGTGAACCCTTTCTTACCAGCTACGGACATCTCAATAGTTATCTCGTTTTCCACCACCATGACATAGGTCAGAACCATTAGTAAAAAAACCTAAGAATGGATAGATGATTAAATCCCTACCTCAAACTGATGATCCTTCATCCTCTCATTAGTTTAAATCTCGAGAAAAAACTACACCGGCTCAGAAAAGTGATTTTAATACCCAGTCATGGTGTTTTCATACTGCTCAATCTTGAACAACACTATAGCCTTAGACAACACCATCATATATATATATATATATAAATAATTGGTGAAAATAACCTTTAAATATTTACATTCTAATCCCCCATGTTTCCCTTCATTCACCATCATGTCCCAACATCCGCGTCTCAGTCCCTCTAGCATGAAGGTGGCACCCTTCACCTTGATCACATCTTGTGTCTCCAAGAACTCAAAAAAACATTATAACTTTCCCAACCAATATTCATCATGTTAGGGCTTACTAAATCCATTTATGACTGGTGGATTCTAGAAAAATAAATCTTGATAATGAATCTGAAGATGTCCCCTGGAGGATCCACAGTTGGATCCTAAGCGGGAATAAGTGGTGGTTCTTGTCCCAGAGCATGGACAATGGGCACAATTACCTCAACCAGATTTGCATCGGTAACAGGATTTTCTTAATGAGGCTCTGCAGAAACCTTTTAAAATATCTAATTCTCATGTATCCTTGTATGAATGATACTACACAACATCAGTAGATAAAATATAAACATTATATTAACACAAAAAATGAGTAGAATGTTAAAATATTCTCAACATAGGTAACAAACAAATTTGTATTTCAACCAATCCAAACATGTATAGGGAAAAAAACTAGAACTAATCCACAAGACATCATTTCGTAACCACATCTGGTGACTTCAAGTTCATTCTAGTGAGATCTGGTAAGAAAATCAATCACAAATACCTCCTAATTCCTAGCATGATTTCAAAAATGCATACTAACCTTGAGAAAATGGATGATGAATAACTTCATTTGTTTCTAATTTGTCACAAACATGACAGGGTACCCTGGTAACTTGATAACCGAGCCAATTCTGACATAACTCGAAGGTCGTTATCGATCCCCATGGGCCAGCGACTAGCACCTATCATCATACAATATACATGTGGGAATGAATCTTCCATATGAATTACGAAGAAATAGATAAAAGACAATATGAATATCAATAGGAAAACTCCACATGGAGTAAAATTACTAGAATACAATGAAGCATAAAATCCAAATTAATACAACCCAATGTACTAAATAGTAATAGAAGCCCCAAGGTCCCTACAGACACCACTTACCATGTCTAAATATCAACAACGAGATCCATCTCTATGAGATATGTTCCCATTGCTCGATCCTGGTATAAGAATATCTCAAAACTCAAAAAGACAAAAGTAGGGTGTGATCGTAACCCCTTAGGATACCACCAATGATTCCATAAAATATTCTAAATATATATTATCCAAATAATGTCATTCAATTTTCAAAATAAATAGTTTTTTTAAATTCAAATGAATATTTAACAAAACATGGTAAAAAATTTCAATACGGTGGAAAATTCATTTAAAGTACAAGATTTACATTATAATAGATGAAAATTTTCTTATACAATGGCTTAAGTAAAGAATTTATCTAAAACATTTTAGATAAATTCTGCTAGAATTTAATGAAGTTCCAACATATATTGGCATACATTTATATCTCAAATACAAATAAACAAGAAATGTACATGGTTATATTCCAAATGAAATGATAGTATTAAAAAACTATAGGATTCTGCATTCTATATGGGAACATATTAAAATATGTATACAAATTTTCCTATTACAATGGCCAAATGAGAATCATCCCCATAATTTTGGGGATGTGACCCACTACATGTATGTTTTGGAACGTTGTCCTAGCGTAGAGTGTATCCAAATAACTCACTAACTACTTAAGGCATGCATGTTCTCTTACATGATGGGAGAAATATTTTAATACTTCTTAATATTTGATCAATACCATTATTCTATTTAAAAAATTCCAATTTATTTCTATTTAATAACAATTTTTTTTTTCAAAAACATGCCTTTTTCATAAGAGAAAACCACTAGGGTTTTATCAAATAATTTGAATCCATTTTAATGAGTTTTAAATCCATTCAACACAAATTTTATCTCCTTTAAAATTAATTTCCACAATTAAATATAATGTTTTAGTTGAAAAAAATTTCATCAAATCCATAATTTAAATTACAAATTTTAAATCATCCAATTTTAATAATCCCGTCCCAATTCATTAGAATTTTGTTTTTTGAAAAATTGCCTTGCCAAAAACACTTCATATAATCCAATTAATTGGAATTGTGTTTTTATCAAATCAATTGAATGCAATATTATACAATTGAATCTAAATTAGCAATTGAGATAAATCAAGTAGTTTTATGGAATTCAATTTGGAAAATCGTGATGGAACCACCTACTTATTTTTAGAAGAACGAAACTCACAATGGCACTTGTTGATGAGAAAAAAGTTGTCGAAGACCACGAAACAGTACCTATTAAAAATATCCAACGCTACAGGGCAGGTATCCATAATTCCCATGATGAACCATTGGGAACACAAGAGAAGAGGAATATAAGAATTTTGAAAAATGAGGGGGAACACTTTCCTTTGAATCACACCTCAAGAATAAAAAAGATCCAAGGTGGTTTGGTTCGATCTCGATGGAGTTGAGTATCTCAAAAATTCACTAGAACATCAATAGGTCATGGTTTAAGATGTCTGGAATGAAAAGGATTGAGAAAAACTGACAAACATGTGTCAATATGCTGGGCGTGAGATGAGTCATGAAATATATCTTGCGGTCACGACCTAAAGGCCACTCTTGATAAGTACGCCAAAAAACAAATCACCTTCGGTTAAAATATTGATATTTATCACCGACATGATGTGTAATTCTGGTACACAGTGTTTTACAACTCATGGTGTGACCTCCTCAATCCCAACCTGAAAGATGCTCCAATTACATGGAATGTACGTCAGGTACATGACGTGTGGCTATCCTAAAACCTACAGTAATCCCCAGAAAATTGTTTCTTGGATTTTTTGACCGAACGATGATTATGAAAAAATAAAAAAATTACCTTTTGAAGGTAACTAAATGTTACAACATCAGAGGGGTGACATATTAACATGAAATCCCACATAACTTATATTGAGTTTATTATGTATTCCATGTATCAATTTTGAAGATATAAATACATGATCCCTAAAATGTACTCAATCCAAGTGACGTTCCATTAAAAAATGTTCATTTCTATGAAGATTACCCAGATTAGATCTTAGATAATATAGATAATGTTTGATGAAATATAATAATGCACCTTTCCAATGTGTTGGGGAGAAAAAAAAAATGTTTAAAGAAGCAATGTGGGAACCAAAAAATGTTATGAGACAGAATAACCCTCATTTGTTTGAAGGGGTGAAATGAAAATTTCATGGGGAAATTATTCTAGTGGGAGATTGTACACTCGAACTATTATAAATAAAATTCCATTATGGTTTAATTTGGATATAAAAAACACATGATTTTTTTTTAAATTATATCCAATTGGATTCAACATATTTTTGTGAATCATTACCATTGATAATGTATCTTTAAAATAATGATCACATAATTACTAGAAATATTGGGATTTAATGAATCCAATAGACAAAATAAAAGGATGTGATGGCCTCATCTATTATGATTGTAACCTATTAAGGACATTTATTAGAGAATCCATGAGAGATAGAACCACTATTCATTGACTTTTACAAAGATCATGCAGAGATCCAATAACATAACCGTGTGAAAAAATTGTTCATGGGAGAATTTCAACCCATTAAAATTACAACCCAATCCATGTTCACCGAACATCCCCCTAAATGTGTCATTGTCACACACCTTACTCATATGGTGTATGTTACTGTAATAAAGGGATATATATCAAGACCGTAATAATATGAATATATATTTTATGGAATTATGATTTTAATTTCAATTATTATTATTTCACTATAAATTAAATTTATTTCTATTAAATTAAACACAAATTTTATTTTTGGGTAATATTCAAATTCAATTATAGGGATTTATTTTTGATGATTTAATGAATTTTTGAAATAAATTTTATTTTAATAAATGGTTATTATTAAATAATGTTTATTAATTATTAATGTTCATAATATTTTTATGTGGTGAAATAAAATTTTTATAAGGGTTCAAAAATTATTAGTATCAAAACCCACCATTTTTCAATAAATATCAAAATTTAAATTAAAAGTGAATATCTTCATATTTAGATAATTATTTAAATAAAATTTATATTATTTATCAAATCATATATTCAAAATTATCCACTGGTGAATTTTTTATAATTTTTCTAGACAATAAAATTTTTGGGTACAAATTAAATACCGTATAAATATCAGATATATTTTATGACATCATAATGACCTAAAACAATGTAATAAATCATTTAATGTGTATCATAAAAATATATATTTTCAATTTAATATAATATTATTTTGAAATCATTTTATTAATTTTATAATGCCATTATGAATCCTAAAAAATATATAATATATTTTATGATTTTAAATTCATTTATTTAATTGATTGACACACAAACATATAAGAAAGTGTTATACATTAATTAAGACATCATAAAAATTTAATAATTAAAACCTAACCATGTTGGAAATAACAAATGATAAAACCCATCCGAAGGATTGTGGTTTTGAATATTTTATTATATAGAGTCCAAAACCAAATTTTAGAAAATATTAAAGAATTCCCTTCAAATTTATTATATAACCTACCCAAAATTCAACTTCTATTTTCTCAAAATACAAATCTAACATCCTAAATATTCCCCTTAATCCCCACTATAATCCTTACAAGGCACCCCAGGCATTCATAAAGCCCCTTTTCAATCTTTTCGAGCCACTCATTCTGGTTAGGGTACTTTTCCTTCCGATTTTGTCTTGGTTTCATCATATTTTAATTCCATTTTTTAATTAATTGTTGGGGTATATTTTATATCCTCTCCCATACTAACTATATTATTTATAAATAATTATATCTAAATTTATATCTCAATAAGCCCTCCAATGTTCCCCAGTTTCAATTCCAATACTTCTTCAGAATCATTTCATTTCTCTTTTTATATAAGACTATTTATTATCGTACACCTTCTTTTTTAATCATAAATTTGTGGAAATGTTATTAAATATACCTATTAATATTAACATCATCCTAAATTATGAGATACCCATTTCACCCTCATCAACCCATTTTATGAAATTTTTTGTGATGTTGTTATGGAGCCAAATTTTCACCATGTTTTTCGATGCCAAACTAATTGTGCAGTGAATGTCATGCCCATTTACTATTAAATATTTTCACATTTATGCACACATAGATTTTTAATGATGAAATAAATATTTTTCTTCCACACTGCATGATCTTGAAATAAATTATTATTATGAATGAATCCCTATTTTGTGATCTATGTGGCACACTAAAGTATGAGAATGAAATGAAAGTTATGGGTGTACCCAGAATTATATAGCACTCCATTGTATTGAGTTATGTTTAGTATAATTACTTGTCATGTAAGTACAGTGGTATACCTAGTTCCATTATTTTAAATTTTTTACCCTGAAGTATTGGTGGTTGATCTTTGATCTAAATTTCTGATATAGTGTTTTAAGTTGTTGCCACATTTACTTTATGAAGAGTATCATGCTATATCATTCTTTAATATTCATGTACCTTTATAGATGATTGATATTCCATGTCTAAAATTTATTATTATTTAAATGCAATTCCATTTTTCATTTCTTTACTGGGATTTATATACCACCCTTTCTTATATATTTCATCCGGTTATCTAATGTAGTTTTATGCTCATCCATATTAAATATTTTTTCAATAAAGCTGTTTTAAAATGTAAATAATTCACAAAGACACTATAATATTTGATATTTTGAAGTATTATGTGTAATTTTTTTTAATTGAGTCATGGTTTAATGTGTAATAAAGAGAAGGATTATTTTATGTGAACTGAAGGACCCAAAAATTTTATTTGTTTATTTATCTACACTTGTTACTCTACCGGGAATACCCCATAGCTAGCCATTTATTTTTATAAGATGTTTCTAATTACTATATAGCATCCTATTACTCATATTATTTATTATTTTTTATATTTTTTATGAATTATTATCAATCATATGGAATAATAGTGAAGGTATAGTCTCCCTACTAATGGAATTAGACACTCACTGCTAGTAAGAAACCTCTTGAATATAAGGAGACATGCATGAGTTCATGTGGCATTTTTAGTTGGAGCTGATAGTTGTGGTTGGGATGTTAAAAAATTGAATTAGAGGAGTATGATATAGAAACTTTTATTTTTTTTACCTTGGTTTAAGATTGGTTACAAATGATTTAGGATAGTTAGGAAATGGGTAGGGAAACTATTATAGTGTGTTGTTGGCATAAAATAGTGGACCTCTGAGTTACTATAAATTGGGGGAAATTATGTTTTGTAATTACCATTTATTGAATTCACCTTGGGTGACATATTTAATATTTATATTTGGATTTTCAGATTTTGGTTGTGTTCACAAATCATGACTTGGAATGTGGGTTCACATTCTATATATATACTTGTTGTTATGTTTCATAGTAGTTAATTAATTAAATTCCATTTTCAGTGATATCTATTCATCAGAGTTTCTATTTTTGTTTTATATTCATGTTTCATATTGTTTTGATATATCTTTATTACCATTAATTAATTTAACAATGAATATTATTGTTTTTTATATGTATGATAATCATGAATAACGAGCATTGACTATGACCGAGGATAAAATTAGAATGATTAAACATTTCATTAAGGGTAACATTCTAGTATAAACATATGTGATTCTATATATTGGTGATGATAAACAATGGATACTGATATATTCTGATTATCTTTTATCCAAATGACTATGTATATTTTGTTATGTGATTTCCTTCATTATACATAATATGTATCCTTGACATAGTCTCATGGAACTACTTGAGATGTAGGCTAAAATATTCAGTCATGGTGGTGCACCAGCCCTGTGGTTTAGCCATCATGTCCACATCAACTAGAAGTCATTTAAATAGTGACTTTCCTATGCATAGGAGTTTCAAACTATGTAAAAATTGGTCATGATTTTCAACTCCATCATTATTCATCCATCCAATGCTCTGGACGCCCATAGGATGTAGATGAATGGGTTGAAATATATTTTAGAATCATTTTTTGATTAAAGACATTGAAGGAATGTCAAGTTAAGATAAGATTGATATCATATCTGGATAACTTAATTTTGACAACCTGTATCATATTTCCCAAACATTTATGAAGTATATAAATGTACAAATTGAATACTTAGAGATGAAAATATTTATCAGAACTAGTACATCACTATGGGGTGAACCTATTTTATTCCCCATGAATAATGTGGTTGGTAGTCCTATGCAATGAATTTATCATTAAAATTTAAACTTGTTGGTGGTGAATAATAAATATCATTTTCCCATGATTGAATATTTTTTATCATCTACATGGATCCTGATGTTTCTCTACGATTGATAATCAATCGGTCTATCACCATTTTATAGTTAGAGAGGAGGGCATTTTGAAGATTAAATTTCAGAGAAGATATGGAAGGTATGTGTACCTAAAAAACTCGTTTATCTTATTGAATAAATTTGTATGGTATTTTTATATCATTAACATGATATTACATCCAATCTTAGACACATTCATCGTAGTGTTTTTTGAAAACATCCTCATCTAGTACTCACCCCCATAGAAGCATGTTAGGTAAATAGATATATTCTTATGTATGATTTTATCACAATAAATTTATTCCATGTGGTAAAAGTTTGAATTCTATATTAAATAGATAATGTACCTAAAACATGTTTGGTATAAGAAAAATATATCTATAGACCATGAAGAATTTGAGTTAGTCATGTCCAGGTCATACCAAATTACATTTTTGAGGTTAGGAGCTTTATGGGTTTATATGAATATTACCGATGGTTTATCTAGTAATTCTCCCAGATATTATCACCCATGAAAGTGTAAACAAATAAAATCTTAAGTGAAAGTGGATTTACAATAGTGAAAAAGGCTTCCATTGAGATAAAGCGAACCATGATGACAAACCTAGTACTAACACTCCCAAATCCATGAATTTGTTGAGTAGTATAGTATGATGCATCCGACATTAGTTTGGGAGAAGATTTTATGTAGAGATATATTATGTATTTTCATATAGAATTCATAATCTATGATGCAATGAAAAAAAATTATGAACCTTACTTTGAAATTAAATCAATGGTCCACACTTTATAGTGTTTCCAACACTATCTCTTTGGTATTATTTTTTTTGTTTATATTGGGCATGAAATCTTTTGTTATATCTTCACACAATGGGTCATAATTCTGAGGATGTGGTGCTTTGTTGATTATTAGAATAAATTCATGATTGATATAATGTATGGAAATAGGAATGGGTAAAAAAATTATTGTTTCTATTACCCATAAGATCAATGATGAGAAAGTGTATGGTGAGAGGCCTTTAGAGATGATGTGATTCCTGGAGAGCTTGTTGGTTGATTAGAGAACACATGCTTCTGGGGATCTTGGATTAATGAATTGATCCCCATTAGATATCAGATCTTCACATGTGGATAGGTACTATACTAGAAAAGCATCATAACCCGAGTGTATTGTGATAGGAGAATATCTAGATGGTGGTGATCTGATAACCAGATGGCCGATGGATGATGGTGATATGATACTGGTACATGGGAAAGTAGTAGTCCATGCTTCTATCATAGAGGATATGATGATGAATTACAATAACACAATATGGGTAGTACACCTAGTTTAACCAAGATGTATCATTACATCACGAATTAGTTCAAATGGACAGAATTGAAGAGAGATATTGATGGTTCTGTCTCCTCATCCCTTACTTGTCATAGTTTAAAGGTTGATAACATTTTTAATTGTAGGTTGTTGTAGCCACTCTTGATGCCTATATAGAAGTTTCAGGACTTCACAGTGGACTTTCTAATGAAAAAACCTAGGACCCCGGGGTCTCGTGATGGAATCTGTGTGATTTAACATTGGATAACAATTTATACTCACTACATACTGATCAAAGAGACACCCTTAGTAGATGAGTTAAGAAATATCTATGTCCACGAGATCATAAAACTTCATGAAGTTACCTTGAGAAATTTCTCATATAGATATGAATGTATTATGTTTCGATTTTTTCATTGATTATAGAAATCCATTGGGACATATTTGAGATTGATCAAAGCTAACCATCCTCAAATTGATGGTCAATCCATGCAGATCATTTGCATATTACAAGATATGCTAAAATAATTAATTATAGATGTCAGTGGATAATTGTATTATCGGTGGTCTCATTAAATAACATTTAATAGGATTTTATTCAAATTGAACTCTATGAGGCTCTTTATGGGAGGTCATTTCACTCACATTATTGTTTGCATGAAATAGGTGAGGAAGTTATTTTTGACCCTAACAAAGTTCAAGAGACCTCAAAGAGAGTCCAACTAATATGTAACAAGTTGATCACTACTCATATGAGGAAGAGATCTTATGTTGAATGTATGGGGAGACCATTGGAGTTTGTTTTGGGTGATTGGGTATTCTACAAAATGACTCCCCAATTATGGAAGAGACGATTGGGAATGTAGGGAAATCCCACACCATGTATTTTTGTACCATTTAAGATCACTGAGTGGATTTGGGAAATGGAATATCATCTAGAAATACCTTATTGGTATCGAGTTATGAAGGATGTGTTCAATGTGTTATAGCTTTAGTGGTACATACTTAAACTGATGCATGATTTTTTATTATGGGGACATTTAGTTGGTTACTAATGCATCTTCTGAGGAGTTTTTGATGTGGATTATAATGTGAAGCAAGAATTTATTTCGAGAATAGATGGTACCACTACATCTAATTCAGCAGTAGCATGTTTGGATCCAAAAATAGACATGGGAATGAGAGTTTGATGTTTTATCTTAGGGTCTTGAGTTTTTCATGAAATATTTCTAGTGATAATTCTCAGAGATTATAATCATATAATGGTGGAGAATTATAATTTCATAATTTCTTTAAATATATTAAAAACGTTTTTCGGTAATTATTTATACTTATTTTAGTGATAGAATATAAATTTTCAATATTAAACATTTAATTGTTGATTTAAAGGGAATTTTGTATGGTTAAATGCTTAGTCAACATGTTGGAATATTATTTGGAATACATTTGGAGCTATTCTTAGAGATAATATCATATTATAAGGCCCTCAGAGCCTCATCATATATGGAATAAAAAAATTTAATATATTTTATAACACACATGAATTATTTTTAAAAAAATAAATATTTCTTAAATAGTGTCATCTATGAAAAATCTAAGACCACAATTATATTTGGGATGATGGGTTTATCCTAGGAATGACATAAAATTTTTGGGCGTCTGGTTTTTGGTTAGATCACATGTGAAAATAACTTATCTTATATTTCTAATATATATTTTTTATAAAATAATTGAATATATCTCAAAGAGTGCATCATACGAGAAATAGGAGGCCATAATCATGTCTAGAATGCATGTTTTACCCTATGTGTGATATAAGATTGTACACATCAGATGTTTGGATAAATAAAACATTAGTATGATAATAATTATATTATTATTCTTATAATTATTCTTTATTTTGTTATTATTATTTGTTTTGAAAAATGGAAATTGAATTTGTAATTAAACACGCTAAATTTATGAATGATGTTTCTCCATGTGTGAACATTTATAGGGATGTTAGGGGATAATGGTGATAATATTACCCTATTCTAAAAAAAATTCAAATTTGGGGATAATAATAATTTTATAACTATCATATATAATTTATGTAAGTAGTATTAAAATTTCTAATAGAGAAAATGATATGAAATATTTAATAATAAAAATAAATTTTGATTTTTATATTATTATTATTAAATTGAAAAAATAGTTTTTGTTTCTTTTAAATTGGAAATGATTATATATTTATGGGATATATATGAATATATATATACATGTGAGGGTATATATATGTAAATAGGTTTGTCTACATATATATATAATGTGTATATATATTAGTTCAATATATATTTATATATATGTGTTTAGGGATAAATATATATATATATTACTTGTAATAGATATTATCATATGTCTTAATATATTTGTAGGGGTAATAATAGAAAAACACATAAGGTGCATGGTTTTTTAAGAGAAGGAGAGAATAAATTAGGTAAATAATTTATGAAATAATTAGTAATGGAAAGAGAAATATATATATATATATATAATATAGTGTTTTGGGTGCTGACTATGGGGAATCACCCCACTCTGACATATCTTTATCTCTCACTCATACATATATAATTTCATTTTACTACTCCTAAAATTTATCTCCTTGATAAATTATCAAATACTAATCAGATTTATGCACCATCAATGTCATTGGGTAAGTATCACTGAGGATAAATTTAATCCAATGTTTGTTTTTGAAGGTTACTAGGTTTGTTTTTTAGATTTATTTTAATCCTTATTTATCCATGTTTTAATTATTAACGATAACTGAAAATATAAATCAATAACTAATTACAAGGAATAATAAAAAGATAGTTACATGATATTATCAAAATATAAATATACATATTAGTAATGTATAATTCTAATGTAATTATCTTGTGAAAAATATTATCGAAATTTCCAATGGATAATTAATCATATTATCAAATGATGGCTATGAAGAATTATCATGTGTAAAATTTTATAAATTAATAAAATATAATCTATTATGAAATTATAAATAGACAATAGCTCCATTTATTAAAGGGTAATTTGTAATAAATTATCATAAAATAATTTTAAAAGAATAATTTTTTTCTATTTATCGAAGGATAATTATTTATATTATCAAATAAAAAATTTGTTAATAAATTGTCTTGGGTTTTTTTTAGATCATGAATTGACCTAAAATGTTGATTCAAAAATTATCTCGGAGAGGTAACCTGAAATTATTTGTTTTATTATAATTCCTCTATGAAAAAAATAGATGGTTTTGATTCTATGTATTCTTGTTGCATGATCGTATTCTTGTTGGTGTACGAATGCAGTTTGGGTGATGACACCATCAACTGAATTTATTGTTAATGTTGACGACTTTGATGGAGGATATTACTTACCTCTTGGGATCACAATTGAACATGTTTTCATACATGATTTATGTGTTTGATTATTCTAAATAATTAATAATTGTGATCACGTGTGGGTTTGTGTTAGTCCCTAGAGACCAATTGTGGTTCCATGAGTGATATTACTAATTATTTTTTCATGTTTGATTTTTATCGCATGTTTTTTTATTTATTCAATGATGTAATGATGATATATTATTATATTCCTGCTTCTATGCTCACCCTGTATATGTATTATCATTTTCTGGGAGGTTTTTATTGTTTCATGAGATAGGTGGAAAATCATGACAAACAATACCATAGTGAGTGAGTGAGCCTAATTTTGGCAAAGGAAATGAGGGAACCGATCATATGGTGGAGGTAGGTAGTATATATGGTTTCATGTCAGGAAATTTATTGAAGTATCATTGAATATACGTGTTCCATTGACCATGAGATTACTTGGGCGATTTGAGTACTATATATTCTCATACAAAGAATATGGGTGACATCTTCCTCTAGAGGGATAAATGGCATCATGTATGACCCCCATAAAACAACGAGAACACCATATGTGGATCAGTTTAGTTCCTTTAAATCATCCTGTTATCCTCTAAGATGGATCTGTAGTAGGTATAGTCAGGTTTTTGTGGCATCTCAGTTAGTACACTACTGGTATATTTTGAATTTTAGATTTACAATTTTACACATTAATTATTATTATTATGTAATATACTTATATAAATTATTAGGCCGTGTTATGGATGCATTGGTGGTGTCATATTAAGTATTTTAATCACACCCTACTTGGGAATTCTAGTGTGCTAATAGATTTCATGATGGATTCATTGAAAGGAAAGTGCTCTATGGTTGATGTATATAGAGGGGATAATATTGTTTTTCGTAAACCAAGCTGAGTTTCATTGTACATATAGTTTTTATTTATTTATTTATCTTCACTTATTACTAAGTTGGTATTGCCACATTTGGAGCCATTTATTTTTATGATATTTATTTCTTTTTTATATTTCCACTTTTTACCCTGATCAAGTGGTATTTTTTATATTTTTAGGATTTATTATCAATCATATGTCATTTTTCTAATGTGTATAATATTCCTAATAATTTAATTCGACCCTCTCTACCAATCAAAACCATAATTCACATAGGTAGGCATGCATGTGATCATGTAGAATTTTAGAGTAGACCTAGTGGTTTGGGTTGAGATGTTACAAAATTGTATCAGTGGATCAGGACTCACTAACATGTTTTCTCCTTTCCATGAGATGGGACAGGTTAAAAAATAGTCAGTATAGTTGGAACTCAAGTATAGGAACTATGACAGTGTATGGATGGCACTAAATAGTGGACCTCTGATTTGAAATAATGTGGTAGAAATTATGTTGTGTTGTTCCAATTTATTTTATTCACCTTTGGGTGACACACATGATGTTAATATGTGATTTAGGATATTTTTAGTGTTTTCATATATCTTGACTAGGCATGATGGTTCACATTACAAATAAAAAATTGTTGTTTCATTTCTTATAATTTTATTAATTAAATTCCCTAAATGGTGTTTTCTTTTGAATATATATTATCATTGTGTGATATATATGTGTTTCACAGTAATATGATATATCTTCACTAGCATTAATTAGTTGAAATAATCATGATTTCATGTTAGTATATGTATGATGGTTGTGAATAAAATGAAGGTATGTATATCGAGGTCATTACTATGAGGGGTAAACCTTCTGTTAGGGTTACAATCTTAGGAGAAACATATGTGATAACATAGACTGGTTAAGATAATTCTTGTGAGATCTCATAGACTCATTGGGAATTATTAATATAACTCTTTTCCTTTTCTTAAATGTTTACCATGACATTACAGATGATGCCACCTCGACCTTGTCTTTTAAAACTACATGGGAAGCAGGCCAAAATACTCCAAAAAAGGGATGTTTATACTAAACCATTGGGCATATATGAGAATTTAGTTGGGATATCTCAGTCAACTTCCCAATTATTTCTCCATCAAGGCTATTTAATCAGTAGTATTTCTCTTTGTGACTCTATTAAAAATATTATTTCAGAACTATGGTCGAATATTCCATGACATTAAACTCCAACATTCTTCATCCATCCATAGCACTGAATTCCCCCAAGATATAGATGAATGGAATTATTATTATTTTTTGGGTCATTATCAAAGAATAGAAATTGATTAAATAGAAATTTATGTTGCTATTGATCTCATGTTGGGAGGAAAAATATTTTGATACCCCATTTTATATTTCTCCATCTGTGTTAAAGGATCTTAGTGTAAAACAAGACAACTTTGAGTGAACTTGACTTATTAAACATAGAAAATCATTGTGGTGTTCACCTAATTTTTCACAAAAAAAAAGTGGATAGTAGTGTTCATGTATGCATTGATTATTATAATTTGAATGAGGTTAAAATTAAAAATTGATATCCATTTCCAATATCGATGATATATTCGATCAGCTTTAGGGATCCTGGTGGTTCTTTAAAATTTATCTTCAATCGTGTAGTCAATAGTTATGAGTTAGATTGGAGAACATTTCAAAGATGAAATTATGGAGTAGGTATGGACTATATGAGTACAAGGTGATGTCATATGGGTTGGATAATGAACTGGAATAGTTTATAGGCCACATAAACAAGATATTACATACAAAAAAAGACTCATTCTTTCTAGTGTTCATAAACAATATCCCCATATACACTCCAACACTATGAAAACCTGACAGGAACCTAGAGATAGTATTCATCATGATTTTAGCACCATATGTTTACATCAATCTATCAAAAATCAGACTTCTTGGCATCAATAGATGATGTTCTAAGGATATTTGGTGTCTGATTATGGTATATATGAATATACCAAAATAAATATTAAGATGTCGTGTCTTAGACAAATCCATATAACATGTTTGATATTAACATATTTATGTGTTTAGTAAGATATTTCAAATAGAAAATCCATGGTTTCTATTGAATATCAGCACCCATTATAGTGCTAAAAGATATGTTTGTTTATGTTCAAGTGATAAAAAATGTAAGAAGAATATTTCCATGAGAAAAATAGTTGTTTGAAGAAAAATACATTACTAACACTCCATGAGTCTGGGAATTGTTTTTCGATGATCTATGATGCATCAAACATTGGAGTGGAAGCAATGATGATGCATAGAGAGATTATTTTTTCTCTTATGTATATATTTAGTTACAATCCCATGATCAGAACTATTGTACACATGGCGTGGAGTTATATATCATGGTCCATGATCAAAAGTGTTGTCGATACTATATCTTTGGTATGAGATTTGTTCTTATACTAACCATGAAATCCTTCAATATATCATTATAAAAAGAGAACTAAATCTATGACAGTGGGGATGGGTTGAGTATCATGAGATGATCGTATTAAATATTATATATGCATGTTGGAATGAAAACATTGTTTCCAATACTCATATCTGTAAGACATAAGTTGAGTATGATCTTAGTGAGAGACTTCATTGTATCAATGATGCATGGTATTTTTATTGGCCTAATTAAGGATGGATTCTTATGAAGATCATGGATTTTTGGATTGTGAAACATTATATATCATGTCATATCTAGTGGACTGGTAGAAGTGTGAAAAGGATTAAAACCCAGAGCAAGTTGTTATGGGTTAATAGTTGGCTTGTTTTGATCCGATGACTATATGGTTGGTGGATGATGATGATGTTATATTAGTATATGGGAGAGTAGTATTATATGCTTCTTATCTGTGATGATCTTATGAGGGTTTACCACACCAATAAATGGTAAGTACATTCTAGTGTGACAAATTTGAATCATGTTTTTTGGAGTATATTTTAGTGGCCATGAATAAAAAATGTATTGATTGTTATGTCTCCTAATGCCTTAAATATTAGAGGGTGAAGGGTGTGTACTAATGTCCTGGTAGGTCATTAACTCCTCTTCAGATGCATATGTGGAAATGAGAAGACCTCATGATGGTATTTTTTATAGGGTTTACTAAGACCCTAAGGATTCGTGGTGTTGTCTGGGTGATTTTAAATTGGCTAAAATGTCTTCTCACTTTTTACTAGTTAGAGAGACGTAATTGCTAGAAGATCATGAAATGATATAGGTCCAAGAGATTATACACTTTAATGGAGTTCCCATTATCATTGTTTTAGATAAATATGTTCTATTTAGATTTTTTTTCTTGTAGAAAAAGATAGGGACTCAACAGAGTTTAAGCCCAACGTACCATCCTCAAATTGATGGACAGTCCTTGCAGAATATATACCTATTAGAGTAAATTTTATTATCTTTCATGATTGAATGTGGTGGATCATGATGTGATCATATATCCTTCTTCATTTCACATTCAATAATATATTCCAAGACTTGATTCAAATTGATCCTTATGAAGATCTTGATAGGAGTTCTTTTCACTCACTGCTCAATTGAAAAGAGGTAGGTGAGGTAACTGTCATGGGCCACGACGTGGTTCATGGGACCATTAAAAGAGGGAAATTGATATAAAAGAAATTTATCACCTATCAATAAAAAAATATATTATTACTCTCATAGTGGGAGACTAATGTTGTTATCTAGTGGAAATAAGTATTTCTTCAGGTTGACTCCTCAGTTAGGTCATAGACGTTTTGGGAAATAAGTGCGACACAATACCATATTTTCATAGACCCATTGATTTCACCTAGTAAATAAGGGATGTGGTGGATCATCTAGACCACCCATATCACTATCATGGTATGTACGACATGTTCTATGTTTCACAACATTTGAACTATGTACCCAACTCTATGAATCTGTTTTATTTTGAGGACATTTATCTGGAGACAAATTAAAATTATGAGGAGTGTCTGGTTCAAATAAAACATATAATCAAGATGGTAATGTGGGTAAATAACCCAACAGTTGTCTAAATTTCTTGGAAATATGGACAAATCTATGAGGACGTGTAGGAGCGTGAGTTTGATGTTCCAGATCAGTGTCCAGATTTGTTCATGAAAGCCAACTAGATATACTTAGCAGATATGAGAAGCTAATAGAGGGGAATAATTGTAATATGCTAAATTTTTTGAGATATATAAAACCCTAATTGATAATAATTTATCATTATTTTAATGTGAAAATATAGAGACCAAATTTTTTCATACATTACTATTACACAAATTTAAAGATAAACATCATAATAGTGATACCAAACTCGGATACAGAGATTAGTTTCATTGGAAAATTATGACCATACAGCAATTATGTAGAATAAGACAAAAACATATATTTAAAATAATAATATTTATCTATCTATAGTTCACATTATCCTTACTATTGAGTGTATCCCAAGGATATACATCGATGAAAAGGGGTTATCTAACATCCCAGTAAGATGATGAATTAGGGTCATGAGTCAATATAACATGGTTTATCATAATAATCATAAAAATAACATTATCGTAGAAACATCATCATAGTTAAGATAATAATCATTCAATAAAGTCATGGAATGTGTCAATACATAAATATGAAAAAAAATTCTTAGTTGTGAAATACCACACTTAATCGTGATCAATGATAGCATCACATTAATGAATACTATATATTCCAAATAATAATATCATAATTATAAAAAATGTACCATATTGTTAACATATAATTCACATTATCTCATGAGATACACAACATAACCCAATGAATTAGTGGACTATTATTATTGTCCCACCCTTCAAATCATAATATTAAAGAATCATGCATGCCACATAGAACATAAAATAATCATATTTATAAAATAACCAATAGAATGGAATGTTTTCATAATAATTTCATTAATCATACATTCATGAATAAACATTTCTGTTCCCAATATAAAAATATAACTACATAATATGTATAAGAAGCATAAATTTTGACTGAATAAGAAATAATATCATAAGGATTCATGATGTGTTTTGGAAAGAAGTGTTCTTTTGGATAAATACATTATATTTTTACTAATAGAAATTAGGAAAAAAGTATATCATAAAAAATATGATGCATAATAATGAAAACATATTTAAGGAACATTAATGGAATATTCACAATAAATTTATGGATAAAATATGTATAACCCAAAAAAGAGAGTTCAGTTCGACAATCCCCTTGCTATATGGCCAAATGATTTTTTACTTCAATATCATGGAAAAAAATAATACTATTTAATTACAAAATACAAAACCTATTATACATTTATTTTATTTATTATATTTTTATTATGTTCCATTATGACCATTTTTATGTGTATCATATTTCAATTTCATCGTTCTCGGAGTAATCATTTTCAGGGTTTTTAGGATCAGTTCACTTGTATACAAGTATGGAAGTTAATGTAAAATGAGAATAATTCTATAGAATTGAAACTATATCTTATAAATGAACATAAATAATTTTTAATTTTCTTATTTATCATTGTGTTGTTTATATGATGATGAATCCTTAGACAAGACATTAATGATAAATTGTTAGATTATTTTTGTGGGTTTTCCATCTATCATGAAATAACTTTATTTTAATATATCGTTTATTAAATTATTTATAGAATAGTTAAAAAGTTATAATATTCATATTAAAATATTTTTATTCTATAATAATGGTTTTATGACCAGCATTGAAGGTGTTAATGGAATATAAAAACTCGTCGTCAATGAAAGTGGACAATCAACATGTCACAAATGCTATTTTCCTTTTATGAATAAAAAGAGTGGATTATAGGTTTGATGATGGATATTACATTAACATAATAATATTATAGTATGTATAAGTTATTTATGTTATTATTACACAATTTTTATGTGTGTTTAGGAAATAATGAGAATGGAATTAAATTAAAAGAGAACCCAAGAGGGCATTACCAGTATAATATCTTCTTCATGAGAACTGTCTTAAAGAACATCAATATTGTAATTTGTTGACACATTAATCTTTTTAAGGTAGGTAGGATTCTTGAGATAGTAATTTAGTTGATTGTATATGATATATTTTGTTTTTATGGTCTTAAAGGAATGGGTGGTATTTATTAGAGAGGAGAGGGGTGTTTTTAATTTTATTTTATTAAATATTTTATTATTTTGAATTATGACTATAAATAGTGTTGATTATAGTGAAAAAAATATTTTAAAATATTCAGGAGAGTTCAAACCAATGGGTTTTACATCATCCATACATTTTCATGACTCAATAATTAATATATTTATCTCATATAATAAACAACTATATTTCCATATTCACCAAAAATTCAAATATTCTAGAAAAATCCCAATCATTCACCCTAAATATCTTTTTGATATGTAGAATTTAAAAAATGGACTTCATTTGATGAAAATAATTACCAAAATATGATAAATTTAATTTTTAATTAAAATCATAATTTATTCGAAACAATATTTATTTTAATATTATAACCAATAATATAACACTTTGAAAAATTAATTAATGACTAATAAAATTATCATGAATTTATAATAAAAAATATATTTATTTATTAATATATTTTATGAAATTAAATTATATTTAAAATATTTATGTTATTTTAAAAAAATAAATAATTATTTACATTTTACAAAAATATAAAAACATAATATTTTATTTTTAAAACATTAATTTAATTATACCATGGTATAATTGTATCATATTTTAATTTATAATATGAATTAATTTTATATATTCTGTCATAGGTGATATTAAAATTTTATTGGAGGAAATAAAATTCTAAGAGGTCATGTTATTATTCCAATGCACATGTTATGATTCAATTAGTATAGATTCTTTAATTTAAATATTACTTATTTTATCATTAATTTACGGGAATAGAATTTTTATTAGTCTCTCTATATAATCTATGTGTGTTATGAAATTAATATAAGAATGTAATACCCATTGTTAAAAAATTTGGGACATTACATTCATCCCCCCATTTTAAAATTCACCCTAAAAATTTCATTTTTCATTCTAAGGTGAAAACATGAGAGGGTTCATATTCATCATTATATACTAAGGTTCCCATGAAACCTTTTAATACATATGATTCCTCCAAAAAACATTTATATGATGAGTTGTTTTGTTACCTATGACTCTATCTATTTGGTCTAATATTTTTATCGATGTATACTCATATAAGAGACCATTATCCAGTTGTATCAGCTCTGAATTCATCATAAGTGAGAGTTAATGTATGTACATCCTCAATTGTGATACATGGAATACATAATTAACATGATCCATAATTAGAGGAATTTATAACTGAAAGGCCAATGTTTCTATGTGATAAAGGATCTCAAAAGGATCAATCTACCTTGGGAAACAATAACATTTCATCCCAAACGACTTGATTCTCCCAGATAGTGATATTTGAATGAAAAAAGTTTCTTCAACATAGAACTACAAGTGCCTTCAACAGTTTTCTGTATAGATCTTTTTCTTAATACGATTATCATTAATGTGTTATTAGATGGATTGAACCTTCTTGATTATCAAATTCATGTGATTAGGTCCAAGTAAATTTAATTCAACAACTTCTTCAGGACATTATGGAGTTCTACATCGTTCTCCTTATAGAGCTTCATCTGTATCCATTTGAATACTCATGTGGAAGTTTTTGTTGTATGAGAACTCGGCCAGTGGGACATTTTAATCCCGTAATTCTTTAAATTCCATTGATAATGATATAATCATGTCCTTTACTGTCATAATTGTTTTTCATAATGAACATCTGTTTTGGGGGGTTAGTCCATACTGAAATTCAAACCAGTACTAATATTTTTTTGAATAATTCGTTAAAATTTTGAAGTGAACCATTGATCATTTCAAATATGATCTCAAGGGGAACCCCATTCATCCTTAGTAATTACTTCACATATACAACACAATGTTTCTAATTTGCTATATATGACCAAATATTGATATAGTGTTCATTCATCATGAGTAATTCCACCAAACCCATATTAGATTACTTACATTATATGTATTTGGGAGACCAGTGAACATTTCTATTGTTACATTCTTCCACATCAACAAGGGTATAAGAAATGGTTGTATCATTTCCTTGGATTAATTTCAATCTAATTTAACTTGATGGAATACCAAGTACCTTGAGATATAATTCTCAATATTCTTATTCATTTTTTCAACCAGATGAATTCTTGAGGATCATGGTATATCATTGTACTAACAATATTAATGGAGAAAAGTGATTTATTATATTTTCTTATTTCTCCTTCTTTATCTCAGGTGATGAAGGCACACATATCCTCATTATAATCTAAATCACAAAATCATCATCGATGTGGAACTAATGTAGATTACTTTCCATTACGAAAATCACCTCTTTTGAGTCATCAAATAACACATTTATACCACTTTTATGTTATTGTAGATAAGTTGATTAGAATTCCTTTGGGTAAGGTATGATGTATTCCTTTCTAATAAGATTTCCAAAAACCAAATTTGTAGATCCATGATGACAGAGTCATTTTCAATATGCCTCATACATAGAGTAACAGGTTCTTTTAATCTAAGAGAAGTAGGTACCTTGTTCATAGTTATTGGATGGTAATGAATAGAGAAATCATAATCCTTGTTTATATCTAACAGTTTTCCTTGATTCATGTTGATTTCAATATATGTGAATATATATTTTATTCTCTTGTAATTGATATATATTTCATAATTCTCACCATAGTTATATTTATTCCAAATCATTATATTGATGATCAAATCGTATAACTCTAGATCATGCATCATGTAGTTCTTCTGAAGGTTCTTCAACTACTATGTTTCATATTCTATAACATTATCATATTATATGATTAAAAAACCCAAGCCTTTCATTAATGAATCACTATACATCTGAATACATTCTCTAATATTTTGTACTATTAGTATAAGTGCATTCATCAACCT
Source organism: Viscum album (assembly GCA_963277665.1). NCBI lineage: Eukaryota > Viridiplantae > Streptophyta > Magnoliopsida > Santalales > Viscaceae > Viscum > Viscum album. The sequence continues at coordinate 1,697,852,036 of OY728137.1, read as the reverse complement.
CTTATATAATTACATGAATATTTCCTCACGTTCTTAACTCCAGAAATACATTAACCATTTCCTTGTTATCATTGATAACAAACTATAGAATCATGATAAATTTAACACAAAACATTTATTGTACCCAACTAATCCATTAAAATTTTGGATATCTGTGAATGTAGTCAGTCTTTATCATTTCTTAAACGACTTTTTAATGGTACAAAAAAATTCTCTAACTACTGATCACATATACCATGAATGTGATTTCTGCATTCAAAAGTCATTACTTTTAATCTTGGCATTAAATTTTCCTTTTCTAATGTCACTATAAAAATACTTATATTTCATTAATGGTCATCATTTTCAATGGAGAGATGATAATATCATCGATAAAAACTACCCAAAAATTTTCAAGGTAGTGTCTAACGAATCTATTCATCAAATAAATGAATATTTTAGGAGAATTAGTATGTCTGAAGGAAATCAGTAGAAACTCAAAGTGCCCTAAACTTGTACAAAAAGAATCTTTCAGAATATATTTCTTCATCACAATCAAATGAAGATATCTATTATGAAGATACATGTTTTAGATGTATTGATCTCTTTGTAATTGATCGAAGAAGTCATAAATTCATTGAATGTGATCTTTTTTCTTTATAGTGATATTATTGAGTTCTAGATAATGAATATACGACAACATTTATTAATTGTTTTTATTTACCACGAATACGGTTGTACCCTGGAGAAAATATAATAAGTAAAATGATACTTTTCTCCAAATTAACTTGAAGCAGATTCTTTACCTTCCAATGTTGATTGAGGCCATCTTTTTGGGTAATTTTGACATAGGAGTAGCTCTGGGTATGAGTCCAATTGATAACTCTACCTCCTAATTGGGGGTAATTCTAGATAACTCTTCTGAAAATACATCATTGCATTCCATTATAATTTTCATTTCATCATGGATGATACCATCATTTGACAAAACCAAATGTCATATTTATTCTTCTTTAAAGGGCATCAACACCCACACCATTGAGGTATTTTCAAAAGAAGATTCATGGTTTTACATGCAATTGTAGAAGGTATTTTTATGTTTAGGGATATGAAAATATATTTACATTCTCTGATAATTTATGTGTCGTCCATATAATTATATTAAATCCATTCTAGTTATAGTGCTGAATTCCACCATCGGAAGTATCAATAGATTGAATGAAAGAATATTCACAAATATGCCAACAGGAGAAGAGTCCAACAATTGGGTTTTAATTATTGTACCATTAGGATTTTTTATAGATATATTTATTTTAAGGTATTGTGTATTTGATTCAGTGGTTCTAAAAAACATGCATGATATAATGGAATCTATAGAGCCATAAAAAATAATACATTTAAAATTATTGATGGAATATGAAGTGTACCACGTGGGACTTATTTTCCATGTTTCACTTCAATAGTCTTTATGGAATGAGGATTCACTTTATGTTTTACCATTCATGTTTGTTAACACTGATTACCCTCAATTATTGAGGTTAAGTTCACTAGATTTTATTTTGAATTTCCTCCTCATAGATGAAACATTGAACCATGGGTGAATCTCTTATATCATTAATCTTATTGGTAAACTTCTTCATATCTCACAAACATTCATGATATTAGTGGCCTTATCTCATACACTTGAACAATTTCCCCATCTCATTGAGGAAATTTACATGATGTCTCTTCCCGCATTTTTGAAACATTCATGGTTATATCCTCTTTCTTCCTTTTTAATTTGATACACAAACTTCAAAATACATTCTTCTATTCTTATATCGATATCCATGGAACCATTATGTTAACTCTATATCTATATAGAGTGAAGATTGATCCACTTCTTAATAACCCCTAATGTATTAGATAGCTTGATCCTTTCAATGGTCTGGTCTTAAAAAACAACAGAATCTAACTATTTTTCTTTCATTATTGATAAAATAACATGAGTCATACCTTCAGTTCCTTGAAATGTTTTCTTTATAATTAGTGATAGATTCACCTTCCTTTTTCATTATCCATAATAATTTTCTAGCCATAAATTTTTGAACATTTCATGGGAAATATATATTAAGAAATATTTTCTAATTGTCTTCCCACACTATCTCTTTGGTTTTATCCGTCATCTTGGTATTCCTAATCAACACCAACTATTTATATGCCTCTCAATCAAAATGATAGATGGGTATAGTCACCATTTCATTCTGAAATAGTGGATCATGGAAAATATATTTTCGATTGAGTTATCACATTTTTCCTAAGCATATAGATCAAAATATGTACTAAATTGTGGTGGTCATTACCTCATTAAATATCTCATAGCCAGTCACTCCCTCTTATCTGAAGGATGAAATGATACATTGTTTATGTATATTTTAATTTCCTATAAAAATTGGGTAAGAACCATTATTAAATTTTGAATTCCACTTTCCAAGACACTAAGAATGACATTCAATAAATTACTTAATTTTCCATCACATGAATTATTATCCTAGTTTCTAAGTATTCCAAAAAATTTCTAAAATATAATTATTTTGAAAAAATCATAATTCATCAATTCATGAGTAAATATTTTATTCATTTATAAAATTAACTCTAAATGAATACCATGTGGGATACTTAGGTTTTGTATTTTTCTAAAACAGTATTTCATGGTTGAGTAAATATACATAATCTCTTAATATGGGGTTTCAAAAATATAATTTAATTATAATTCCCAAAATATCATAAATATGCTCTAATACCAACTATTCAAACCATAATTTTTATTACATAACTATTACATCCTTTAATATATCAAAATAACAATATAGTTACAAAACTAGGAAAGACATGTTTATTATCATAGGAAAATTATAAAAATACATCAATTATTCATAGTAAATCTAAAATCTTATTTTAAATATTTTTTATTATTCTATCTGGATCTCATGTTCTCCTTAGTACATATAGTCACATAAGTATGTACATCAAAGAAAACGGGTGAGGTAAAATACCAGTAATATAATGAATAAGGGGAATGAATCAGTATAACAAATGAACTAAAAATAATAGTCATAAAAAAATACGAATATGATCATTATAATAATCATGATCTGATTCATTTTATAAGTTCATGGAATATGGAAATTCCTAAAATTTATACATCATGTCTTAGTGGTTAAATACAACACATTGTAGTGAATAAATCTAGCCTCATGTTCACGAACAAAATTTCTTCATATTTCTGAAAACATCACTATGAATAAAAATAGCATCATGTTAATTATTGTTTCAAATTATCTTATTGGATACATAACATTACCCAAAAAAATAGAGGGCTACATAGTTTCATGTCTTCCTGTCACATCATAACATTACATAAACCTTCATAGAAAATATAATGTATGATAATATTATTCATAAAATTCACCCTGGAAAATATTGGTTTTCATATGAATTTCATAAATGATACATTCATGAATAATAATCGGGGGTAAACAAAAAATATATAAACACATACATGGTATAATATTCATCAATAATCACTTAAGTAAAATTTTTTTAAGAGGAGTCAATATGTCTTTTTTAAAGAGGAGTTATTTTATAGAAATAATTGTGTTTTTTATAAAACCAAGATGAAAATAAATTTATCGTATAAAATAATAGTTTATAAAATACAATTATATTTAAGTAATATTAAATTAATCTTCACACTGAATGTTTTCATGGATGATGTATAACCTAATTAATGGTAGTCAATTTGGAGAATCCACTTAACTTATGTATGAATGATTTCATCACATTATTATCGTGTATAATAAAATTATATTCATTAATTAATAAATATAGAACCTATTATAAATTTATTTAAATTAATATAATTTTAATAAAATTAATTTTTACCATTTTTTTGGGTTATAGAGTTCAATTTAATCATTATGAGAGTGTCAATTTTAATGATTTTCATGACCGGTTCACATGAATATACGTTTTGATGTTCATGTAAAATGAGAATAATTTCCCAAAATTAAAATTTTATGTTATCAATGAAATTAAAGAATTTTAAATGTTGTTATATGTAATTTAATTATAAAGTAGATTAATTTGATAAAACATTAATGATAATTCTATCGTTTATCTTGGCTGGTTTTTTGTCCATCATTAAATAATTTCATTTTATTAAATATTATGTTTATAAATTAGTTTTAAAAAATTTAAAAAGGTAATAAGATAAATATTATAATATATTTCAACCATAATAATGGTTTTATGACCATCATTGAAGGGGGAAATGTAATATTAAAACTTGTTATCCACGAAGTCATTAAATCATCAAGTCTTAGATGATGTTTTCATTTTTATAATAAAAGATGATAATAAGTATATTTATTATCGATATTCAATTATAAATGTAAAATTATCGTAAATATATAATGTATTAGAGTTATTAGTCAAATATTTATATGGTAGGCGAGGAGATAAAAATAATGAAAATAAATTAAAAAGAGAACAAAAATGGATTTTACCTCTTAAATATCTTTTTCATGAGAAACTCTTTAAAGAACTTGGGTTTGATCATATGTTAAGTCCAAAATATATTGGATTTGGGGAATATTATTGTTATTGTAATTGGGTATATTTTTCAAAATATAAAAGAATTTGACGGTGTGATATGAATGGGTGTTGTGGGGTGGCATTTATATTTATCTTATATCGTAAATTGTTGTTTGTCAATATTCACTAAAAATTAAACTGTCTTAGAAAAATCCCAAAAAAAATCACCCTAAATATTATTAAACATGTATAATTTAACAATGTTCTCTATTTTTTGAAAATAAATTTCTAAATATGAGAAATTTTATTTTAAATTAAAATTATCATTAATTTTAAAAAAAACTCATTATAATATTATAAATAATTTTATGGCACATTGATAAATAAATTGAGTTCTCGTAAAATTTTAATAAAATTATTATACCAAAAAATATATTTTTATGAATATATTTTCTAAAAAAAAAATTCATTTAAATCAATATATTATTTTCAAAAATTTCAGCAATCATTTATGATTCAAAAAAAATACTAACACATAATTTTTCATTTTTAAAAATTCATTCTCGTATACCATGAGATAATAATATAATATTTTCATTTATAATATTCATAAATTTTATTTATAAATTTCTAGGTGAGGTTAATATTTTATTGATCGAATTTATATTCTTAATAGTTATGTTATTATTCCAATGGTTAAGTTACTATTCTATCTATATAGGTCAATTAATTTAAATATTAATTATTTCATTATTAATTTATGAGAAGAAATTTTTTTGGTCTCTCTATGTTATTTATGTTTTATGAAATAAATATAAGAAGGTAATTTCTATTTATAAAAATTTGGGACATTATAAAAAATGAAATTATTCACTAAAAACATTTATTAATTGATTTAAAGGGATTTGTGTAAGGAAAAAATCCATGTTAATATTTTGGAATATTCTAAGGAATATTTTCATAGTTATTTACTATGATATAATGGGATTCAATGGTCCCCCGAGCTATGAAGACGACAGAATAAAAATCATAAATATAATAGATTATTACCTCATGATTTTTTTCAAAATAAATGAATATATATCCAATGGTTTCTTGTATGTGAAATTTGAGACGAGATTTTGACCGCAGATGAGGGACTTACCGTAGGTGTGAAATAACATTTTTTACATCATTCATTTGGTCATATCACATGTGAGGACAACTTATTTACTATTTTGATTGAATATTTCACTTATAATAATTTAATATCTCTCAAATGGTGAATCACACAATAAATATGATATCATTATTACGTCAAGAAAACAGATTTAACCTAAGATATGACATATTCTTTGTGTGTGTTGGGTGTTTAGTAACATCACACATAAGGTTAATGATAATTATATTATTACATTCTGTGATGAAAAAATGGGAACTACATGTGTAATTAAATATGCTTAATTGATTGAGGACATTTCTCCATGAGGGGCCACTTATTTGTAGATTAAGTAATAATTGTGATATTAGTAACCTCTACTAAATAAATGAAAATTTAGAGTTAATATTAATTTATTAACTATTATATGTATTTAATGGATGTTGTATTTAAATTTTATATTATGGAAATTCCGTGAGATATTTAATAATAATACTAAATATTGTTGTATTCATTATTATTATTATTAAATTTGGAAGGAAAATATATTTTTCTGGAAAATTAAAACATTGTATATATTTATTGGATAATTATACAACTATATATATTCATGTGTAGGTCAACATATCAATATATGGATTTGTACATATATATAACATTTATATATGTGGGTTTGATATATTAATATTTCTATGTTTGTATTTCAGTGTGCATTAATTAAATATATATATATGCATTTTTATATATATATAGATAACTTTTCATAAATATTATAAGATGATTTGATATTTTCTAATGGGGGGGATATAAAAAATATATGAGGCACATGGTTTTTAGGTGAAATAAATAATAAATTATGTAATAAATTTTTTAAATAAATAATGAAGAAAATATTATATATATATATATATGCGAGATGAGGGTTTTAGGTGTTGCGTATTGGAACTCATCCCACTCTCATGAATCCCTCTCTCTCACTCTTATGTGCATATATATATAATTTTATTTTATTATTCATCAAACATCTCTCATCGATATCTTCTCCAATACTGATCTAATTAACATGTCGTGGGTATTGTTCTGTCTGTATCAATGAAAATAAATATAATCCAATAATTTTTTTTATGGAAATGAGATATGTTTTCAAAATTTAATTAAATAATTCAAATTTCCTTTATTAAATATTAATTATAATTGAAATAAAATATCAACAAATAATTAAAATGAATTATGAAAGGATAATTAAAGGATATTATCATAAGATAATTATACAAATTTGGAAAGCATGATTATATGTGAATTATAAATTTACAAATATTATAGAAATTATTAATAGATAATTACACATATTATTTAATGATAATTATCATGAATTATGAAGTGGTATTTATGATAAATTATTAAAGGATAATCAGTAGAAAGATTATCAAAAGAGATTCTCAACATATTAAAAAGTATAATTTATAAGTAATTATCATATAATAATTCTAATGTGATAATTTTTTCAATTTATTGAGAGATTAATATTTATATTATCAATGAATAATTATTTTGGATTATAATTATTATTGGGATGATTTTGTGAATGGACGAGTTTTGGAAAAATGAATATACAAATAATATCTAAGAGAGAGATGATATCATCACATGTAATATTTTGTTTCATCTAGGAGTAAAATAGCTGATTCTGATTGTATGAGTCCTTTCCATGACATCATATTCTCGTTGGTGTGTGAATGTAGTTTGGGTAATTACTCCTTCGATGTAAATTATCATTGATCATGAATATTGTTATATATTATGTTCCATACCTCTTCAGATTTAGTCGACACACTATTCAACACAAGATTTAGGTAATTTAAAATTTGATATCATTCATTATTGTGATCACATGTGGGTGTGTGTGCGTATCCCATGAGACTAAATGTAATTCATTGAATGATATTAGGGTAGCCTTTGTAATGTTCTATTATTGTCACACGTTTTTATGTTTTATACTATATACAAATGATGATATATTATGTTATTCTTGCTTGTGTTCTCACCTTATATATGTATTTCCATTTACATTGAGGATATGATTGGTACTTGATACAGGTAGACCATTGTGTGAAATTATCAATTAGTGGGGGAGTGTGTTTCATTATGATGATGGGGAAATGGTACTTTGGCACAGGGTGGAGGTACGAGGTAGACTTAGTGGCGTGTTGAGGTTGTTCTCGAGGTAGAAATAATTTTCCATGTTCTATTAAACACAAGATATCATAATCAATTTGAGTACTATATATTCTTATTCATTTAATCTAGGTGATAGGGGCCTCTTAGTGGATCGATGATGTTGAGTATAACCTCCATGAAACAGTGAGTACACTGTATGTGGTCTGGTTTTGTTCTCTCATCTTATTATTTTATTGTCCAAAATGGATCCAAAGACGGTATAAATGAGGTTTTTAGATGATCAGTTAAAACACACCAACTCGACTTTGGATTCTATTTTCATGAATCTATGAAATTATTATTATTATTTCATACACTTGGATACTTAGGAACGTCAGTATAAGGATGCCGATGTGGTTTTCTTCCAAGCCTTGTACTCACACCCTACTCATGCATTTTGATGTGCTTGTTGATTTCATGGGGGACCCAATGCGGGGTATATCCAAATATTAGATGGTTGAGTAAAGGGACATACTGTTGGTGGTAGACCGAATTGAGTTACTATAGACCTATATTTTCTATTCATTTTTTAATATTCACATTATATATTGTTGGACTTTTCAAATAGAGAGTTTTTTATTTTCATGACATGTTTGTTATTTTTGGATTTCTACTTGTTACATGGATTATTCATTATTTACTATATAGTATAATATTTATTATCAGTCCTATGACATTATATTGAGTGTATATTCTCTACACTGATAGACATAGACTGTAGCTTCTAATTTTCATCCTCTTGTATATAAGAAGGCACACATAAGTTCTTGTGGAATTAATGATATAACATGGAAGTTTGGGGTAGGATGTTACGATATCAGGTAAACAAGAAACTATTTATATTTTACCTTCACATTCAAGCATCCAGCTGGTTCCACATGGTAACTAAAAATATAGGACTTGTTCCCAAGTATAATAGGGGGATTTATAATATATAAATGGAGGACCCGCACCCTCATGTGATAGGGGTGGAACACAGTGGATAGAGGACTATCACCATTGCGTCATAAGTGGGTGCCACTGAAACACGTGCAAGGAATATTTGGAATCGTAAACCTAGAATAAAAGGGAGTTTTATAAACCCCATACTCTTTTTGAGAGTCATTTCTGATCATTTCAACCATCAAACGTCACCTAGAAATGTACCCGATCCAAAATTGTATATTGTATCATAAAATCTAATACAATGACTTCCATCACTTATATACAAATATATAATCTATATAAGATATTTTTGGGCTAAAATAAAAAACCATATGAAGGAGATACATAATGTGGATGTTTCTCAAAGTGGTACACAATGTGTGTAGTGTCCAAAAGGCGTGTGGTCCCACTATTCGGCTTGGATATCATCACTTTTGGACATAGATCAGAGGCCACACCTCTATACACATTATGTAAGGGGGCCCACATGGTGTGTCTCCAATACCCGAGGCATGCCTATGTGCTCTGGGTCAAGCCTTTTTTTGTTAGTTAATGCTCATGTACCTATTCATGTACCTATCAGTGTCTAGTTGTAGGCATCTGCATGGGTGTCAAATTATTCTTGTTTTCTCCCTTGTACAAGGTGGGTCCTTCAACATGGGATATTGTTAGTGTGAAACATGTGCATAGATTGTACATGTATTGAGGGTCACCCTTCATGTGGTCCCATCCAAATGAAATGTGATATTTATCTTCACCAAATCCCTAGTCTTCATATCTATAGAGATTAGAAATTTCCTTTTTAGTCTTCCATTTTGTAGAAATTCTATATATTCATGAAGATCCATAAAATAGATATTTTTATGTTATTTTCATTGTTTTACAATAATAAATTAGTGGGGTTTTCCTCTAGTATTCATTTACTGACCTCTCGGGGATGAAAAATAGATTTCATTCATCCTCACAATGCATGCACGCCATCTGATGCACCTACTATCATCTTCAACCCAATCTCGTCAATGCTCTGGATCATAGATCCATAACGAATCACCCAAAATCTATGATACATCATGATATATCCTAAAATATTCAATACAGTTGTCATCTGTACAACTACCATTAATATTGGTGTTTGATCACTCTTGAACCCACCCCAGAAATGATGAAGCATAACCCTCTTGGACAATGTTGATGAACAAAAATAATAGAGGGGGAAATAACGAAACCAATCCGAATCAATCATTGGAATATATTTCATGGATGATGATCAATTATTGTGGGATTCTATGGGTGATAACATGTGATACAAGGAGAGAAAAATATAATTTAAAATATAAAAGGTAGTAGGGATCATTCGAAAGAATAGATAATTAAAATAATGAATGGAGTAGATGAAATTTGTGAGAAAACATTTAGAAAGGGAGGAAAATGAAATTGGTGATAACTAACTCAGTTATTCATTTACCGTTGGTAGAGAACACATTATCCAACAATGTATAAGACCTGTAGTATTCACTTCCTCTTAATCAACCTCGATAGGATCATTGTTTGTTGTCCGATTCTGATTTTCAAATGATGAATTCCCAATTATACACTCATGGATCCTAGGGTTACGTTATTAACCCTGATGAATTGTTATATTATAATTTATATAAATTAACATAGGTTTATGGTTTTTAATAAATTAATTAAATAATTTAATTAATTAATTCACTTAACGTACCTACAAATGGCTGCCTCATCTGGAGTCCAACGCTAACGCTCATTATGGTACACTTAGGTTAAATCCAATGCTCCAAATTCAACTACGCACTCATGTTTCAAATTCAAGGGGCCTATTTGGGTATTATTCCATTTTTTTAAGAAAACTAGTTGGGGGTGATATTAATATATTAAATATTTTTTTAATAATGTCAATTTTGGGCTCCCCGTGCCCTAGAATCTCACATCATCTCAACACATGGCTCTAAATAATTCCATAATATATTTCAAGTTGATATTATGTAAAAATATTTTCAATACATGTGATGTTTAAGTGATTCATGATCATAATTAAATGATTTCAACACCATAATATATAATATTGGTCTTCTAGTATTCATAAATAAATAATAAAAATAATCAAATAAGAAAAAAAATGCATTGTTACAGACACAAAATATTAAATTAATTGTTGATACCATTTATGGAATATATTAAATAACTTTGGGTTCATTATGGTGCCATAATAGATACCATATTTCTATAATGTGTTTAACTTTAAAAAACCAATTATCTCCCTGAATTATGAAAAAATAACCATTATTTATTTTCAAAATTTTTATTCCAAAAATAATATTAATTTTTTTTAAAAATTATTAAAATAAGAGAAATTACACTTTTGAAAAAAATATCAACATTTATAAAAAATATGTGAGTTTTTTTAATAATAATAGTTTCTTTACCTTTTATAAAACTTATTTATGCCACTTAAAATTATTAATATCAATTAAATTTAATAAATATTAATAAATAATAATATTTTATTATAATATCATTTATTTCAAAAAATCGTCATTTTATTAAAATAGAGCCTCTTGGTTGAAATCGTGTTTTTTTTAAATAAAATTTTCCTTTAATATAATTTCCATCAACTTATTATCTAATAATTAAAAATGAACTAATAACCATAAAAAATAAATATAATTAGTATTTTAAAAATTGATGATACACACTGTTTTGGTCTTGATACACATCCATTTGTTACACCAGAAAACGCCCTATGGGTAAGGTGTGTGATTATTAGATTTTCAGGGGCTGGTTTGGTGAAAACGATTAGCGTCACGATCTCCATGAACTTGAACATATCCTATAAATAGATTCATTCATTGTTTATTTATTTACTATTTATTTGGGATTGATCAAGGGAAAAAAATAGAGAAGTTATTGTCCTCAAAAGAATCGATAAACAGGCTTTAGATGGTATGATCTTGCTGGACAAGGCCATCTCTTCTTTGATCTATATCAGTTGGACATTTCCTAAATACCATATAAATACTAATCATATGATCAATATCAAATGACTATATTATCAAAGGTTATGATGCATAACATTAATTTAAATTCAAGTGTTTATGACTTATAATGCTCCAAAATATCTAAATAATGACATGTTTTTTCGATAACCACATTAGATAATAGATAATTTAATTTCATCAAAAAGTGAATTTTATTTATAAATTTTTAGGTCATCACATCATTACCTAATTCAAAAATTTATCCCTATAAAATTTCATTTCAGTCAACAAAAATAAATTTGGGTAGTTTTGTTTCATAACTACTTCTGGTTCTAATGTTACTCCCTTTAATAATGTATTCTGCCAAAACAATTTTACTAGGTGAGTTGTCTTATTTGAAAAAACCTTATCTATATGATCAAAAATCATCACAGGTTTCTACTCATATGGAATATCATTCTCTAATGGTATAACCACTGGATTCAACACTTGTTAGTGGTTAGATATATACTTCTTCAAGATGGATATATGTAATACATCATGTAATTGATATATGTTTGGTGGGACTGTTAGTCGATTTTACACCACTCGGATGTGGTCATTGATGTTATAGGGGAAGATATATTTAGGAATAATTTTTATTTTCTTCCAAAACATCAATAATTTCTTCAATTGTTGTATATGAATGTACAATTTATCACCGACCTAAAACTCCAATTCTATTTGATTATTGTATTCATAAATTTTATATTGACTTTTTTGATTTCCTATTATTTGTAATGGTTTTAACCTTCATTGTTTTATATTAGAAAAGATCATTTCCATAATCTTCTACTACCCATTTTCATCCCATCATGTTGGAGTCTAAAACCCCTTCCCATAATAAGACTCATAAGATTTAATATGAACGATAGAACACAAACTATTTTTTATATAAGAATTCTACTAGTTGAAGGTGTTAGTCACAACTTCCATGAAAATACATTTAACATGAACTTAGTATATTCTCAAGAGTTTGAATAGTCTTTTCAAACTAACCATCATTGTGAGGGTGATATGAAATGATGAAACTCATTTCTATATCCAATGATTACTGAAGGATTCTCCAGAACCTCAAGTTAAATCACAGATATCCATTATATACAATAGATAGTGGAACTCGATAATGGCTAATAACATATTTTTTTATATCCTGATGAATCAATTAAGTGATAAATCATACATAATAATAATTAAATGTGAAAACATTTTATGTTGATTGACTACTTCCAAGATGGAAATATTACCTATAGGTGTCATGGAGAGTCCTGTAATGAAATACATGTTCATATTTTCTGATTATCATATCAGCATGGGTATTGGTAACATCATATCGTTATACTTATATCATTTTCTCTTGACTTATAGGCATACTAAGCATCAACATACAAACTCTACAATATTTGTCATCAGTTTATCCTAATATGTTTTTTTATACAAATATATATACATATTAGTAATTCCTTAATGAATAGAGAATGATAAGGTATGTGAGTAATACAAAATATTCATACTCATTTATTGATTTGATGGGACACAGATCTGGGTTCCAAACTTTATAATTATATCTTTAGAAAATTTTAACTATAGAATATTAGCTACGTTACTTAATAACACCTCATCGTCTTTCTAATCCTCCCTATTCCAATCAAGAATGGATGGTTGAACCATTATATTAGGATTGTTGAATGAAGATCCTTTTATAATTTACTTATGCATCCTTTACATCTATAGGATGAATGGATCCTTTAAAATCCTCATCACAGATCGAGTTTTGTGATCCTTTCTACTGAGAGAATCTTGAACATTGCATTTTTTTCCATGATGATAATGGATTGAGAAGTCATAATATATTATTAGATCTAACCAAATTTTTTGGTGCATATTAATATAATTTTGTTTGAATATATACGTGGGGATTATATAATCAATATATATCATACATAGCCCCATAGATATAATCTCTCCCAATGAATATTAAAACAATCACCATATCCAATTCTATATCATGAGTTTGATAGTTGTTCTCATAGATATTTATTTGGAAGAAGGTATAAGATATCACATTGACATAGTTTATGCATACAAAACCAAAGATATTTTTTAATGCGTCACTATAGATAATAAATTCTTCCCCATTGGTGGGTAATGTGAGCATAGGTTTAGTGATTATCCTATTATTCATCTCTTAATAACATTAATCAAATTCATCTATATCAATAAACATGACTCTATTTTGTGGCATGAAGGTTTGAGAGCATGACGGTCTTGAGATGTTTCTCCCAAATCGATGATAGCCAGTAGATAATCCAATGATACAATGGATTTCCAGCACAGAGGTTGGAATTGTCCATACTTCTCACTTTTTAAAGGATCCATATATATAACTTTTCTGGTGATAACAGTCCCTAGGAATGTTACTTGGTCTAAGTATAATTTTGATTGAGAAATCAACCACTTTTTTATGAGGGGACCAATAAATTCTTTGGAAAAAATCTCAAAATGTTATCTTATAATAAACATGTATTCATTGATGATTACTTCCTTAGACTCAATAATTTTGGATTGAAAAATGTTCTCATAAAGAAATATTTACCACTATTAAGTTGATTTGATGATATAATATTCATCCTCTCCCTTGAACGTGTATAAAATCTGTGGATGATTCATGATATGAAGGGTAATTTTCTTTTCCTGGTAATTTCTATTGTATTTATAATATTAAAAGTAATCTATACCCATAAAATAATTTAATTCCACTAAATTAAAAATGATATTATTTTCAGGATCATTCAAAAAACCTTCAACATTTGATACAATAATCACTTATTTTCTTTCTTCGATCATATCAAATCTTTTGAATGGATGGACAGATGATCTCATAAAAACTATATGATATGATAATATGCATGTATTTAAATACAATATGTCATAAAAAGATTTGGAGTAGTGGATACATGAAATAAAATCATCCTAATCAATCTCAATATAGTACATTCTTTGTTCCCTTAGTCTTTCTGATTATTGGTGCTCATCATTATTTTCATCCCTTAGAACAGATCATTAACAATGATAATTTGAAACATCTCTACATTTATAACAATGAAATGTTAATCATAAATTATATTTAAATTCTTTTCCATCCATCATGTTATTAATTTCATTGTGGATTTTTTTGATTTATACCCTATAATTCCACACATAAAATCATTTACCAGTTAATTTGTAGAATTTACCTTGGTTCCGATTTCCACATTTTTCCACAGAGTAAACTGGGTATTATTTTCCATATCACATTTATTAGATGTACTTACATGAGACACCATCTTCATATTCTTTGAAATGTTTGTATATAAAACAATATTATTTTTGTTAATCTAGAATTTTTATATCTGGTTTTTCATTATAATAGTATTCCATACATAAGACCCCATCATGTTATCATCTCAATTGGGTAGTCATAACACTACCCATCACCTTGGTTATTTACTCGGTCCCTCCTATTTTCATCCATTCAATAGGATAAATGAATAACTATGGTTATGTATTTTTAATCTATTAAACACATTAAATTGAAAATGTGAATATTAAAGGGATAAAACATAATTGAAATATATTCCTTAAATTATGTATTTCTAGGATTAAATCAGCATTATCCCTGAACTATTTCTTAATATAAAATCTTATGTGAAATTTTTTCCCTTAGTAATGGATTATAATGTTCATTTAATTTTACTAAATAATATTCCATCATAGTTTAAAACCAGGTGCTCATCAAGGACCAATGTCTTGAAAATTTTCACGATCAATTCTATCTCAATTAATTCTATTATGGGTTGTTACACCCAAATACATCTCTGTTAAATCCCAATCCACTTTTTGTATCAAAAAAGAGATATGTTGTTTAGAAACCACTTAATTATATAATTTATTGAAATTTATGGATTTTTTCTTATGTTTAGTATTATTCTTATGTTCTTCTTGTGTGTTTTATTTTCCTAATAAAAAATTACTATATTTTCTATTTTACCAACTATGACCATCCCTGTTTTTAAACACGTTATATGATAATTTATTACATAATGGTACACATAAAACAATCCCAAATAGACAAAAAATCCTTGTGTATATAATATATTAATTACATTGAATATAAAATCTATACATGGATTCACAAATATTATTTGAAACATCGATAACATGATTAGAAAACTCCATATGTATTCTAAAACTGTACGGGATAACATAGGGAAACACATTTGAATAGGGTAAACTATAAATCCCAGAAAGGGAATAAACAAATAGTACATGAATAAAGTATCAAATTTTATTAAAGTCTCATTTCAGTGCGACATAATGTTGGTTCTATTCATAAACATGATCGTTGAACCATGATGTACAGTAATAACATTATGACAAGATGAGAATTTTGACACATTTTAAAATATAGCATCATAAAAATAAGTCAAGGAAAATTGCCATGGAAACATAACATTGTGTTACTAGGATACCTATAATGTGATATACATGGTATATCATTATATTAAGTCATTAACCAATTCAATGGAGGGATATTTAATATTAGGCCCACCGGTCACATTCATATAATATATATGAATAAGTTTACCACATAATTCATTCAACATAGGATCATATTTCATCACATTTAATCACATGACTAGGGTGTTTTATAATACATACATTGATTTTACAAATAAATGAAGGATATCTACATTTAGATTAAATCCTTTGAGTATAAATGGTGTAGGGTATTTACAATTAAAATGTTTGGACTAAAAAACAACTGGATAATTTGGGCAGCATAACGAGGGTACAAAATGAATAATGGGTGGTATTAATGAGATTTAAATAGGTGTCTCATAACACATGAATAAAATTCATAATAGGGATATATAATTACATATTACCACATGATAAGTTTGAATTAAAAGACATAAGAAAAAGAAGGATCTTGAATAAAAAGTTGCAGGAGAGGATCCATTACCTTAAAAGGGTGATTCAAAAAGCATTGGGGGAGATTCTTGAGTGATTGTAAGAACCTTAGAAAAAATATGTAGAATAAATGGAATTTTTATTCATGATTCAAGGGTTATGAGTAAAGAGAAATAGAATATTTTGTGGGTTTTATAGAAAAATAGCGAGGAGATCTTTATTAATTAACAAACATATGTTTTGGACTCTAAGCAATAAAGTATTCATGACCACAAACCATCCAATGGGGGTTTCCCATAGTTTATGAAAATATAATTGGTTTTAATTAATTTATACGTTTATGTACCTATCTCATTAACATATTACTCTTTTGGATATGGATATGAGTCATGTTCATAAAGAATTGATTTTAACAGTATAATATATTGTATATATTTTTGAGGCTTCATAAAAGGATTATATAATTAATCATATAACCTCGTAAACACATTATTTTATTTGGAAAATATACATTTTTTATTGATACCTTTTGTGCTATATATTAAATAACTTTTTGTTCATTATGACATCAAAATACATATCATACTTTTGTACAACATATAATATTAACTAAAAAATTCATCATCTTACAAAAATTATGACAAAATAGTTATTGGATATTTTGAAATGATGATTTTGAAAAAAATATTTTTTATATCTGAAAAATATTTAAATATGATAAATTAATCTTTTAAATTAAAAATTCATATTTATTTAAAAATACTAATTTATTAATAGTAAAATTTTGTTTTAAATTTTTAAAAATTATATTTTACGTCATATAATCAAATTTAATAAATATTATTTTATAATAATAATTTACTGAAATATAATTTATTTATAAAATTCTTGTATTAATAAAAATAGAGTGTCTATATTGAAAATATACATTTCCCAAAATAAAATTTGGGTTTCATTTAATTTGAAACTACTTAATATATAATCATTAGAAAATAAAATAAACAATATGAGATAAATATAAATATTATTTTTAAAAATATTAAGAATTACCAAAACAATGGTCTAGATACATAGCCTTTTATTACGACAACAAACTCTAAAAGGGTGAGGTTTGTGATCAGGAAATTGTTATAGGGTGGTTAAGTATACGTGGTTTGGTATATGATCTCAATGATCTATTGAACTTATCTGATAAAAATATTCATTAATGATTTAGTTATTGAATTTATGATTGGAATTGGTCAAGGTAAAAACATAGTGTTGTTATCTTATTCAAAATCCCAAATAAATGAGATTTATAAGGTATGGTGATACTAGTTGGGGATATCACTTCATTCATCCTCATCAATTAGATATTATCATAATCCCATATACATAGTAATCATACAATTATTATTCAACATCCATGTAATAAATGGTTATTATTATTAATTGTATTTAAATCCATTAATTCATGAAATAAAATTTTCATAAATATCCAAAAAGTGCATGTGTTTTATATAACAGCATTACATAGTATTTCATTTAATTTATTCACAAAGGGAGTATTATTTAGAATATTTTGGGTCCTTACATTAAGGATTAATGTAAGAATATAATTTTAAATTTATTTAAATGGGTTTGACAATTTTCGCCATGGATTAGCCAATCTTTGTGGAATCACTACAAAAGTGGCACTACCCATACAGGTATGGCGCACGGTTTGAAAACCTATGCCCAACCCATGAAGGTCACCTCTGTAATTCCCCTGCAGTTTCTCGCATGATCATGAATCCTCCTTTGAATGGTTAAACAATATTTTAAACTCTTATAGCTATTATGAATGGTTGATTCACACTATTACTACTAATTGTATGATAATTGTGTACCATAGGTTGTTTCTTCCAATACTATAGCTTTGTGCATAGAATAAACAACAGATGCTCATGAAACCATCGTGACCTTATTAGAAATTAAATAACTATAAAAATATGTAGTAAACATGAAATTCAATATATTTGTGAATAAAATAAAAAAAATAATCTTACAACCTCTCCCACTGACGATAAATAATCGATGAGTTATAAATATTATGGTTGTAAAAAACCATCTATGAATAACTTCAACCACTAAGAACATATGAAGGCCTCTCTTTCCCATGTCACATCTTGTGCTCATACATGTTATCATAAAGACTGGTCTAAAGGAACCTTTATATCTTATAAAACCTTTTTTATTTTATTAATCATATGAATTAGATAATCCTCTTTTGAAGCATCATCCTGTATTAAAATATTCCAGATAACAAGTGTTATATATGTTTGAATGACAATGGTGAAGATACAATATGTGGATGATTTCATGCATTGCTCATTATTAAGGTGGAAGACTTATCAAATATGCTACCAGTCAGATTCTATCTAGCATCTCAAATGGATCAATACTATGAGGTGATAGATCCCCCTACATACAAATATACCTACCCAATCATAGTAAAACATATAATAAAAATCACTCTTTGACCAGGAATATAATAACCAAGATATTTATTTCACATTAAGAAATAATTAATAAAATAATATTACACTTAATAAAATAAAAAGAATCGAGAAGCCTTGTGAATATAAGAATTATGTAAATTTCATTACAACGAAAAATAGAAAATACGTCATCTTTATAGAAAAAATCATTAACATGATTATATTATTTTTTTCATACATAACACTTCATAGGATAACCTATGGTCAAACATAAGAAAGAGGTAATATCAAAATCCAAATAAGGGAATAAACTTTGAATAACATGAAAAAGGTAACACTTGTTAGACAGTAGGAAAACCAATGTGGTATAAAATTATTGAGAATTCTAAACATGGATAACGAGGCCTGATATAGCTTGATAACATAAAGGTATCATGGGAAATGTAGAAATAAATAAAAATAAATATTCATAAATAGATGTCAAGGATATATTAAATAAAATAATAATGTAAACAGTCACATAAAGGAATCATCATTTTCTCCTTGTACCAACATGACATCTTTTGATACTAAACAATGCCTAATGCATTGGTGCACTATATAATTCTGGGTCCTTCCATCACATTTATTTCATACTCATTCTTATGTGATCCAAATAAGTCATACAATCAGGATTCATTATTTAGAATTTTTTTCCATGATCAAGGACTGTTGAATTAATACATGAAATTATGAATTTGATGATGTATATGCGTACAATGGTTAAAACTCATTATAGTAAATGTGTATGGTATTCACTTACTAATTGTTTCAGGATGGAAAATCAAGTTGAAATCCAAGCAGTGTACAAGTGTAAAAAAAATTCATAAAATATATCGATGAGTGAAAAAGGAGTCACTCATAATTTTAATATAAATTGGGAAAAAATAATAACATGTAAATATATATCCAAAAATTATTAATTTTAAATACAAGTAATAATATAATAAATAATATTTAATAATGTTGATGTTGGTAGGAACTCGTACCTTGAGATTGTGACTCCAAATGCTTGGATGGAGCGTCATGAGAAATTGGGGGGACTTTGGGAGGAATATAGAGGTGGAGATAAATTAAAACCACTTTCCATGTTTTTTTAGTAATGTAAAATTCGAGATTGGATGGGTTTAAATTAAAAATGAGTGGGTACTTTTTGACCATTTCTCAAACATCGGTTTTGGAATTTATTTAATAAAATTACCAAACCCACAAATATTACAATGGTTTATCAAAGGATTAATAAAAAATGATAGTTTTTTATTTAAAATATTCTAGTTCTATGGAATGAAATAATTAATATAATAAATTTTTTTATTAGGGTGTGATTCATACTCTTAATGAAATTATTATAAAAGAATAAAATAAATTAATGGGTTGAAGGATTCATCATGGATTTAAATAGTTAATCAAAAAATAAATAAATCACATTAGTTTTATAAGAAAAAATAATGTGTTTCTATATACCATTTTTATAAATAACTACATCATTTCTACATCATTGGTATTTCATAATACACACCGTATATTTATAGAGTATTTAATTTTTTACCTACAAATTTAACTGTCTCAAAAAAATATGAAAAAATTCTTCTTGGATAATTTCATTGTGATCATTCCAAAAATAATATTCATGTTATGTAAATAATTTTCTAAATATGTGAATTTTTACTTTTAAAATTATAACTGACATTTATTGAAAAATACATGGTTTTTACAATAACAGTTTTCCAACCCTTAAAATTTACATTTGAATTAAAAAAATTATAAAAAATTTTATTTAATAAAATTATTTAATAATAATATTTTTTTTAAATAATATTTATTTTAAAATCCCATTAATTAATCAAAATAAAATACATAATTTAAAATGAATCGTAATTAAAAATAAAATTTTAATTTAATTGTATAAAAATGAAAATGATTTATAATGTAATAATAAGAATAAAAAAAGAAAATTATTCTACATAATATATAATATGAATATTCATTTTATTAGGGTATTGATACGTATCTCATTGATACACTTTAAAACACAATAATATTATTGGGTGCAATGGTGAGACTTTAATTAGGTGGTTTGACATACCTAGTTGGGTCCATTATCTCGATGACCTTGTACATATTCTGTAAATAGTTTTAATCATTCTTATGTTATTGGATATAATCTTTGGAATGATAAAGGGTAATTCCCAGTGATAGATTCTCCCTCATAATCTCTAATAAATGAGATTTATAGGGTACAATCCTACTGGTTTTGGTAATCACTTCCTTTTTTCTATGTCATTTTGAATTGTTAAAACCTTGTATTTATAATAATCATGTGATAACTATTAAATTGATATAATAACAATAATAATTATGCATAATGACCATTTAAATATAATTGTATATAATAAAATAAAATAATTTCATTCATTTTCTATAACCACGGTACATAATTTGACATTTAATATAAATAATTAAGGGGATTTTATTTATAAATGTTTTTGTATTTATAGTATTCCCCAATTCAGAATTTTTTCCCTAAAAATTTACATTTCAATCAATAAAATAGATGCATGAAATTAGGTTTAATCGCTTCTACTATATCCCAAATATATTATTCAACCATGTGGATTCCTTACATCACATTGAATAAGTTCATAGTACAATTCAATAGAATATTGTCACTAAAATATATGATCTTCACAGGTAGCTCCTCATAATAAATGACATTCTCTCATTGTACCACCTCTAGATTGGGTACATGTGAGGTGTCTGGTATGTACTTCCTAAGAAGGGACACTTGGAATACACAATGTACTTGAGGTAGGTTAGCTAAAAGTGATAGTCGATAGGCCACCAATATGATGTCATTATGGACCTGAAAGATATCGATGTAGCTTAGACTAAGATATTACTAATTCCAAAATCCCTTGAATTTATTCCATGAAGATATGAGGGGGAATAACTAGTATTCAATGTCAAACACTAGGTCTCATCATTGATTGTCATCATAGCTCTTTCTAATCGACATTGAGAAAAATTGATGTGCTATTAAATTGTCCTAGACTTTTAAACAATTTCAAAGACCATTAGGACCAAGAAGCATTCACTAACCAACATCATCCTTGAATGAATGTGGTCTACACCACTTCCCTAAAATGAAAATCATAAGGATCTTATTGGATTCTAATGCAAATACTATTATTTTATAAAAACTCGACCATATGATGATGTTGGTCCCAAACCCCTTTGAATTTAATTCATCATACTCTCAACATGTCCTCATGTGTAAGGATAGTCCTCTCAGATTAGCCATCAGTTCAAGGGTAATAATTTCTGAAGATGTTCAACTCCTTATTTAGAGACTGTTTGAGACTCTTCAATAACATTGAATAAAATCTTGGATCTCTATATGTGGAAATTTATTGAGGTTTTCCATGTAGTATCACCACATCTCTAATTTATTAACTTACATGTTGATCGACTGAGAATTACTCTCAAATTACAATAAAGTATGCAATATTTATAAGATGATCCACTATAACCCATATAAAATCATTTCCTAATGATGTATTTGGGAGACTAATGACAAATCTCATGGTGGTTTTTCCTATTTCCATGTTGTTTTGTGTTATGGTTACATCATCCCCTTGTATTTTTTCCTTATTCCATTACTATCTCACATATAATAAATAATATTGTATATAATATGATCTAATTCATCATATTTTCCCACAAATATACCTCTTAATGATCTCGATGCATTTTTTTGCTTCCTGGGTGGATGAAGAAGGTTGATATATGTTCATCATCTAACAACTCCTTTAGCACATCATTTAACGGTATACATGGTCATGAACAAAATCTCACAAATCCTTTTTCATTAACTTTGAACTCTAAGGATTTCCCATTTCTTTTAGTTTTAATTTATTTTAAGTTCCTAAATCATCTATTTGAGCATCATTTATCCTCTTTATATAGATTGTTGATCTATAATTTCTGAAAGGATTTATGTTATTTATTCCTTTTTTATTCTCATGTCCTTCTTTATCAAATATAAGATTATTGAATTGCTCAGAATTATTATTATATATAAAATTATCGTATCATTTTTTACATTGACGGTCACCCATATATTTCCATTCATATAATGTTAGTGAATTTAGAAATCGTAGTTTCTGCTCATCTCTAACCATTTATTTTGGTACATATTCATCTCGTTTTGTGTGAATATATACTTCAACCTTTTATGATCTTTCTATGATTCAAACTTCTCTCCAAAGAGGAAATTCTACCTTATTTTCAAAGATAATATAATTTCTACTAAATTCAAATCATGATTTGGGTTGTTTTGTTCATGAGACTTCAACTACCATGAAGCATATAATATCAATTAATTATTTTTCCTTAACACACGTCTCATTCCCTTCTTCAATGCATCACTAAATACCATGAATAGTTCTATAGTTGAAGGTATTGTGACCAAAGGTGTAGTCATAAATATCTTTTTCTTCTCCTTGATGCTATTTTTTCATTAATTATTCCATGAAAAAATAACATTATTCTTTGTTATCTTGGTTATATGGTTAGAAAATAATGATATATTTCTCACAAATCAATGATAATAAAAATCTAATTAATGAAGATTATAGATATCTATCACAAATTTCAGCTTCGTCCATCAATCCAAAACTAATATCTTTGAACGTTATATAGATATCTCTTTTCATGGGATAATGCTTCACAATAATGATACATCCATTATTATAAATCACATTTGGTGTACTTTACATAACACTTATCCTTTCGGAAGGTCATTGGCACAATGCCCAGATGCTCCGGATTCTCCTCCTTTATTTTGCAGTATATTAGAACATCATCTATAAATACTAACACTAATTTATCATAGTAATAATTAATGTCTATATTCATCATATCCATGAATATTTCTAGAGTATTAGTGTGTCTTGGTGGTGTTAGTATAAACTCATCATCCCAATACCTTTTACGGAATGTAGTCTTGTGATACCCTCCTTCACCCTAACATGAAAAAACCTTGATTGTAGGCCCACCATGGAGAATTATTGTTTTCCAAGTATCTTATTGAAAAAATTTATAAATATTTGGTTTCAGATAAATATTATTTATCGTGATCTTATTTACCTCCAGATAATCAATAAAAAGGTGCATTGACCCATAAGACTAGTGCACCCTATGGTGAATCACTTGCGAATATGAACCCATTCTTTAAATTCTAAAAAAATTGTTTCTTGAAATCTTTATGTTCCAAAAAACAATTATATATAGAGTGTTGTATATGGTTACACCCACGATGTAAGATAAATTTAACATTTAACCTCACAGCTAAGAAGTAAACTAATAAATTCTTTGGGAAACACTTCCACGTATTCCCTCCTAGTGGGAATGTATTCATGGTTGGTTAATTCCATAAAATATTTCATATTGACTATATGTTCATTGATTTAGGGAAATAATATTCATCCTTGAGAAGTTGTTTCTAAAGAAAATCCATCATACATCATACACATGTAACAAATCTGAAGAAAATCTATGATACAGATAGTGAGTACATTCTCACAGAAATGTATACTGGATCTATAGATGGAAAAATCAATTTCTGCCTAGAATTGAAAGAAATTCCACCAAGGGGACTATGAAAAGGTTCATTAAAAAATTCAGCCCACAAATTTTAATAGGGGGAGTTATAAACATGGTTGTTAATAATTTCCCCATTTTTTATTTTCACTATTATCTCTACATATAATCATTAGGATAGCTTTTTTAATAGTTATACCAAACATTCTTATTATGAAAAAATGCATAGAAAAAAAATAAAAAAGTATGTTTAATATTACTCAATGAATAACTATCATACCTATCACCTTATAATTTTGGGGATCCACCTCAGTTCATGTGATAGAAAAATATATCCCATATTATATTCTAGATTTTTGTTTTTCCCTAAAACCAGTGTTTTGGTGTGTTAGTCTGCAAAGTGACCATGTTCCTTGTTGTTGAATCAATGAACAACGGACTAAATGTTAATCATTGAATTAATTTCACCTATCTTTTAATTTTGATCATATAATAGGTAATCATTAGTTATGTGTCATTTATTCCAAAACCCAATTCATTTCCTCATTCGTCATAGTCAATTTCTGGGGTGCTTATTTGGACACCTTTACTAAGTGGGATGTTAAAATTTGTTTCTACCACAATATATATTCATAAAAAACTATAATTAAAATCCAATTTTCTATTTTTATCCCTCTGAAGACCTTGATATTCACTGATCTCTATTTCCAATTTGAGGAAATAATAGAAAATTTTATCACTGTTATAAATGTACCTGATCACATGGGATTTTTATAGACTAGGTTTTAAAGAAGTAACGAATCGGTCAACATTTCACTCAAGGGTAACGACAAAGGCAATGGAATATCATCTATTTCTTATGATTTATCATTATATTCCATGATATATTAATAATGTTTTTTATTAATGAAATTTAAATAGATTATGTTTTAATTTAGAGAGTGTGAGAAAAATATTTTTCAAAAAACCATTTCTAGAATTCCATCATTTACATTACATTAATCTCTTACTCAGACTTCATATTTATGACCAATGAAAATCACTTTTCAACTTCTCCCTCTATATGATAAATAGGTAGTATAACATTCTATTTCTCATAACAATGATGTGTGGAAAAGTTATTATCAATGTATTTTATCAATTTCTCTATGATTAAGGGTTTAAATGATCCATTGATGGTTTGAGGCCATTGTCACATAAATCTCTCAAATGTAGTTTTTTTATTCATAGGTGGATTTAGGGTATCCTACTAATCAAGGATTATATTTAGAAGATGATTTATCAAATGGATTATCATCACAAATTTGATGATTTATTCTGCCATCATATTTGAAATCTCATTGGGGAAATCATCACATTTCCCATCACAATGGTTGTTATATTGATTCTTCATATTTTCAGCCTTTAGATAGAATAAAATAAAGTTAGAGATGAGTTTTTTAATCTATTAAACTCATATATGATAATAAAATTACTTTAAATATATTACATAAAAATTACATGTATTTACTTAACTTATAAATTTCTAATACTTAATCAATGTTATCAATGATCTATTTTATAACTTGTATTTTTCAGGGTAATTTTATTACCTTAATAATAATTCATAAATATCCAATGAATTTAAAAAATATTGTCTCATGGGTGTGAAAAAGACGTGTGCAACAAGGACCATTGTCGTGCACCAATTTTTGATCAAGTCCACATCGATGCAATGCATTCGGGTTTTACACCTTTGCACATCTATGCCAGATCCACATTGACTTGTAGTATCTAGATAGGGATGTATTTTCTTTATAAACAAAATAATCTATAGTAACCAAAATTTAGGGATGTTTTCTTATACTTATTCGTATCATAAAGTCTTATTCTATTGTTTTATATTGTTCATCTCAAAAATAAGAAAATATTTTCCTTGATACCAATTATAACATTCGTGCTCTTTATTTCACATTAAGTCATTATTTTTTATATAAGATTACACATAATAAAACCAGTATGGTCATGTAGTATGGTGTCTTTAGGGATTATTTTGATTACATAAAATCAAATATACCAAATACATCATTTTTATTAAATACATCCATAACATAATCATATTATTCCTTCATACCTAACACATCAATGGATAACTGAGGGACAAACATAAGATATGGGTTAGCTATAATACCCAATGACGAAATAAACATATAATAACATGAATAAATTCATTCATGAAATAAAATATTAATATAAAAAGGAAATAAAAGTATTCATAGTCATAAACCGGAACAATGAGGCCTGATATAAGATGATAACATTGAGGTAACTTGGGAAATATGACAACAATCTAAAATAACACATCATAAACGTATATAAACAAAATCTGCCTAGAGATCATGATGGATAATGTCTCATAAAATAATAAATAATTAATCCCTATCACAACATGAAGTCTTATGAGAACAAAACATATGAATTGGGGAGTTATATAATTACAGGTGCATCCATCACTTTTATTTCATTGTCATTCTTAAGTGTGTCGTATATGCCATGCAACATGGATTGATAATCATTATATTTTATTCCATGATCAGGGTGTATGTAATAAAAACATGTGATTCCAAATTAAATGAATTATAATTGTATATAGAAAAAAATTGATATTAAATGGGTATGGTATTCAGTAAACAATTGTTTTGTCATTGAAAATCAAGATGAAATTTCAGCGGTATAACAACATCACATAAAAATTAATAAAATGTTTTTATGAGAGATTAAGGTGTATATCATAATTATAAAATAAAATGAGATTTGATAGATACATGGAACGATATATAACAACTATAGGGGTCAAAAAAAAGTCATAAGATAATAAATAATCTTTAATAAATATGAGGATGAGAGGATGCCTTACATATATACTGCGACTACAAAGGCATGGGAAGAGCATCATGAGAGATCGGGGCATCCATGGCAGGACTATAGAGAAAGAATGGAAGAGAAATGTAATTATAAACGTATTTTTATTGATGTTAAATTAGTTATTAGGTTGTTTTATATAGTAAATTAGTTATAATTTTTTATCATTTTTCAAACATATTTTTTAGACTTCGTATAATAAAATGATAAAATCCACAAACCATCCCACGATTTTTTAACATGTATTATTCCAAAGGATATCAGTTTTAATTATTTTAAAATTAAAAGGGAAAAAATTAATAAAATAATACACTCCATGATATGGATGTGGGTCATACTCTTAAAGAAATTATTATAAATCCATAAATTATATCAATTGGTTGGGAGTATTCATAAAGGCCCTATAAAATTAATAAAATAAACCCAAAATCATGTTATTTAAAATATAAATACCATAATTATTCATGGATACCATTTATTGTATATACTAAATTAATTTTGGGACATTATTATGTCATAATAAACATCATATATTTATATAGTATTTATTTTTTAGCTAAAAAATATATTGTCTGGGAAAATTAAGAAAAATTTACCATCATATTTTTTTGAAATTGTGATTCTGAAAATAATATTAATTTTATCTAAATAATTTTATAAATCTATAAATTTTCACATTTAAAATAATAATAAACATTTACTGAGAAATAAGGGTTTTGAAGATAATAGTTTTCAAACCCTTAAAAAAATTACATTTGACATCATTAAAAGTATATGATCAATTTTATTGTATAAAAATTATTAAATTATATATTTTATTAAATTATTATTTATGTCAAATATAATTTATTTCATTAAAATAAGTTTATAAATTGAGATTGAATACTTATTAAAAATACAATGTTTTTTGTTGTATAAAAGTTAAAATCATTTACAATGTTTCAATAAGAAGAATATATGAACATTATTCTATTCAAAATATAATATAAATATTCATATTATTATTTTATTTATATATATATATTAAATACATTGAAAAATTCCCAATTAATAAGGTGTGAGATGGTGAAACTTTAATGGGGTGGTTTGGAAAACATGGTTTGTGTCATGATCTCAATGATCTTGACGTTCTCCCATAAACAGTTTCACTCATTATTAAGTTATTTGATCTTAGCTTGTGGTTGGTCAAGGGAAAATCCCATCGATGTCATCTCCCTTGAAATTTCTTATAAAAGAGAATCATAGGGTATAATCCTACCTGTTGATAAAATTACTTGATTTGTATATTCCAATTGGATTTGTTAAAACCCTATATTTATAATAATCATCTGATATTGGTTAAACAATTATATTAAGAATGGTAATTATAATTAATATTATTTTAAATCAGATAGGCTATAATAAAACCAAATGAGTGAATGCATTTTCCATAACCACTATACATAATAGGTCATTTAATTTAAATCATAAGGATTATTTTTGTCAATAATGTTAAGTTCGGTAAATTGAACCCCAATGGTCATCAAGGGAGAATATAATAAGATTTCGGCATAAAGTAAATTAAATCAATACAATTATTAATAAGATAAATTAGCTTTGTGGTCTCCTAAACAATATGAGGCCCTAGTAGTGCTACTGCTCTTGTCTCCAACCAGCTAAAAAGTGATTGACATGACATACCATATAATTCCTCAGAAAGATCCATATATATAGTCACATGGAAGATGTTATTAAACAACAATTTTGAATGTGGAAGGTTTTTTTCCAAATAACCTCCAAAATTAAATATTTATTCTCGATGCTTATCCTCCAACAATTGTATAATATGTTCAGACTGCTCATCGGTGTGTGGTTGATAGGATGAACTCCTATGTACCCTGAAACACAGTAACCCCAACAACCCTTTCATGAATGTAGAACTAAAACAAGATTCTCTACATGATAAAATTGAGAATGATAATATATGGTAACATATGATCTCATAAACAAATATCTTTAAATGATCATCTACTAAAAATGTATCATTGATATGTAAACAATGGTCTACAATTGTTATCTAATTGATGATCACCCATACTGTATTTCCTCAAGGGTACTAAATATGCCAATCCCAAAATCCATGGTAACATTGTTCCTTTTATACAATGGAATGAGAAATATTTGTAAATAAATTTTTGGTCACTACTACTCTACCTTCACCGGCTAATAGTTGGACAACATAGTGAAAAAGTTCTCTATCATTCATTTTATCCCAAAATACCAATACTCGAATTATAGGTCATGGGGAAACTTTATAATCTAAGGGTGCATAACCCTATTATTAGAATGATATTCTGGAATTGATTCCAATCACACATCCCCAAGAACCAAGACACATACATGAATATGAAATATCTCATCTCCATCAATGATCCAGACTTGTGGAACGTTTGTCCTTGAAAAACTCTCCCTTCAGACTAATCAATCAGGGTATGAATTTTGTCTCGTATTCAATTTATCAAAAGGTGAAGATGTATATACTAAATCTATATCGGTAAGCTGCATGTGAGGCTCTTGGACATCTAATCTCATCTTAGAAAATAAAGCTATCAACTACCACTCAATACTAACATCTTAAACAACATGTGTCATAGTTCTATATAATAAAGAACAGGAATTAAAATTACCCTCCATGTGAATATTGGTAATCCCATAATCAAAGGACTATAGAAATTAAATCCATCTACACTCTCAGAGATTCATGTCACACTATGTTGAAGCGAATTTTAAACATTTGTGATCAATTTAAACAATGAATTTTACGTCATATAAATAACGAATCCAACACTGTAATGTGTGAACCATAGAAACTGGATTTAGGTCAAACATTTGGTAAGTATGCTTGTGAGGCCCCAATAGATAGTCCCCATATGCAACAAATCAATCTCCCTACATCAAACTGACTCCTAGATCGATTCAAAAAATTCCATAATAGACATTATAATTTCTAAATAGATCAGGAATAATTGGGACTGGTTTTTAATTATTTCTTCCATTAAACATCTAAAATTAATTATCATTTTATTTAGACCACAAAAACACAACTTCCTTTTTATTCAATCCCGTAATATGTTCTTCTAGGAGTCAAAACTCCAGCATAAGAACCTATTTTTTCCATCTAACCCTATGAAACTCTATGGTTCAAAAACATTCATTGGTATATTCCATGAAACCATGAATCTAACCTTAAATAAGACAATTTATATTCCTTACATTAATATAGTGTGATATAGGATTTCCACCATCATTATCCAATATCATAATTTTTTTAACTTAGAATAACCTAGTGATAATTTAGTGTATTAAAAATAATATCAATTTGTTTGGAGTGTTCATGTTAAGTACATGAGCACACCAAGATTTATTCGATGGAGTCTTCCACAAATGAATATTGATATGGGTGGAAACCATGATTAATCATAACCATAAAAATGATGGGCACATCCATCAATTAGAATGTTATAACAATTTAATCATAGAGACCATTACTATATAGAAATGTTGTACGAGGTCTTTCTTGAGGAATAAATCATACGTGAAGATATTCATACCCCTTATAGATCATCATGAGAACCTATGCTCCATGGATATGGTCATATAGTTAATCTATACATTATAGGTTATTCCGGTTCTTAAAATAATGTTTATTCAATTTTTAGATATCCATGTAAATCATGATGTTCCCAACCTCCTTCATGTATTAAATCATGGGTAAACCCCATGGAGATGTACTAGGTCATGTAAACTCTTTTTATTTGAGTAAATACAACTGTATCATGAATTCTTAAATCATTGTATGTCATATCATAGAGGATCCCCTATTTTTCTTATAGTAATATTACATCATTTTATTAATAATAAAAAATTAAAACATTAAAAATCGTTGATTATATGGTTTAAATGTTGGTAAAACAAGAACCATATAAAATATTTACAAAATAATACATAAACATTTATATAATAACTTATTCTCTAGATTCATTTTCGCCCTTAAATTCTCCTTAGAACATGTAATCACCATTTGATATACATTAAAAAAGAGATGAGATAAAACCTAGTAAGAGGATAGAAAAGAACATGAAAAAATAAAACATAGGATGATTATTAACATGACATCCTCATCATAACATAATCATGGGATCATAATCATTATAGTAAGTCATTAAGATAAGTTTTGGAATTTGGAAATGAATAAAAATGAAACATCATGTCTGAGTGGTTAACTACCACACATAGTTTTTAATAATGTTAACATCATGTTAACACATACTTAACATAAAATCATTAGATTAATCAAATTACCAAATGACATGGAGAGAAATATAATTCAGGGTGCACCTTTCACATCATAAAATTTACATTTTCCTATATAATTACTGGCATACTTGTCACATCGCAACATTTACATTATCATGCATGCCAGATAGAAAATATTTCAATATAGAAAATAAAATTACCCATGGAAATGAATGGGATTCATTTAATAAAGGATATACTCATAAAATATGCATTACAAATTGAAATAGGTAATACCACATTTTATATTGGAATCATCAACCATGATCGAAGAAGAAGAAATATCAAGAAGTGAAAGGTGTGTTTTTTTAAAAAATTATTCATTTATAAATCATTTTCCTTATTATAAAATCAAATAGAAAGCTTTAATATACCATAAATTTAAATATAATGATGAATAAATGATATTAGAGGAATATACATAGTAAAAATGGGATGAGAGAGGGGAAACCCAATGAATGAGATTTTTGATAATTCCCCTTACCATGAATCAAAATTCATTATTCCTTTTAATATCATATATAATCATATTAGATATATTAATTATAAAATATATAACCATATATACATGAATTATATTTATTATGGTTTTATTGGGTTCATTTATAGGATTTCTGATGATTTATGAGTTTAATTTAATCATTCAGGATCATTCATTCTCAACGTTTTCTCGATCGATTCACTTGTATACTTGAATGGATGTTCCTTTAAAATGTGGGTAAATATCTAGAATTTTTATTATATGTCCCAAATTTTCATTTATATGTTTAAAAAATATTAAATAGAATTTTTTTATATTTTACAAGGATGAATAAATAGATAAAACTTAATAATGATCAATTTAGGTTAATTTTGACGTTTTTTTTCACAACAAACTAATTTTGTTTTATCCTTTCAAAATATATTTATATGTTAGTTCAAGAAAATGGATATAGTAATAAAATAATTTTTTTCAACAATTAAATGATTTAATTCTTATCCTTGGAAAATATTAAGGAAAATGAAATTGCATCACCCACAATATTGGTAAATTAACACATCATGGGCTATAATGTCATTTTTATAATAGATGATTGATAGGGAGGATTATAATGATGGATATTACATTAACATGATTTATTTAAAATATATTTATGGTAATTGAGTTATCATTCCATTTATATTATAGTTGGTGTGGAGTGAATAAGAAAATAAATGAAATTAAAAGGGAATTAAAAGAAAAATAGAGAGGATTTACCTCGTGAATTATTATCTTGATATCCTCCACAAGAAACCAAGGTTTATTATTTTGATGCGTCTATGAGCTCCTGAGTAAGGAAGGGGATATGGAATTGTGTTTGGTTGAATTTAGGAAAGTCTCAAATCTTTATATGTGTGAGGAGAATAGGGTGTGAGAGGTTGTATTAATAGTGGACAATAGGGGTGTTTTCTTATTATTTAATTCATTTGTTTATTATATTGCCTCAAGAATATGAATAGTTTAATAATTATCTATATATATAATAAAATAATGAATTATGCTTTTATATTATATTTCATACACAATCCATACATAAACAATGATTAAAAAATTAATACATTTAGCATTTATTGAAAATTATCATGTTTTACTATATATAAAAAAATCATGTATTTCAAAGAAAATCTAAAAAAAATTCCTAACAATATTTTGATGTGTTTAATTAAAATTTGAAATTAATTTTATGAAAAATATTTTTTTTAATAGGATTAAGTTAATATTTAACTAAAATAATCTATTACTTGGAAAATACAGATTCTAAAAGTATAACTGATTTCGTAACACATTGAATAATTAAGTAATGTCTCATAAAATTGTCTTAAAATCACATAAAATATAAAAACTAAACTATGAATAAATTTTTTGAAAATAAATCTTCTTTTAATTTAATAAATTAATTATAACATTTTAATTAATTAATAATGACTTTTAAAAATAGGAAAACTTAATTAATAATTATAAAAATATTTAATTACCTACACTATGATATGATTATTTGATATTAACAGTTATAAGATTACAATATATTATTTATAATTTAATAGGTGAGCATAATATTCATTTGTATTGTTAATTATTCCTATGTTTTATACTTCTATTCCTAACGCCAGGTAACTATTTCATCAGTATAGATTTCTTAAATTCAAAAAATAATTTTAATTTAATAAATTATTAATTATTAATTTTTATGAATTATTTTCCACAATTGATTATATATGATTTTTTTGTATATCAAATTACTATAATAAAGAGGTAAATTCAATTGGAAAAATTTGGGGTCCTTGTATATCATAAAAGGTGGGATATATACGGGGGTTTCTCCTTGAACCAACTCAATTGAAAACTCCAACTCTTTCTCTCAAGATGTTTTTCACAATAATTTTGAGGGAATAGATACCAAAAATGATCTACTATAGGAGTTAAATAATCATTATTAATTCATTATTTATCAACATAATGTCTATATATATGTGTTGTTAGCCCTCCCAACCCAAAATTATAAATTTCCACTGGACTTTGCTGGACGTCCCACTTATCCTTGTACACATATCTACCACTATCTAGTTATAATAATAACACCCAGTGATAATAAAAACCAATATGGAAATTATAGGGAACAAAAAAGTGAATCTAAAAAATTATATTTAATATTAACATCTTGACGTCAATAAGGACCCATAAGAAGCAATATCTTCTAATCATTAGCGACACTCCCTTCATTTGAATACACTTTATAATCGTACTTCGATCAAAGGATCTATCCTAGTAACTCAATATATGTTTTTAATTTATATTTATCGACTTTATATTATAGTGATAGTGATAATATAATGTGGTGCACATGTATCAAAATAGAATATACTATTATAGAGGACATTAATATTGTACTTAATATTATTTATTGTACATCTCCCTGATCCTCAAGAACTGAATATAATGTTAATAGCATGAGCATTTTGTGAACCATATTTGAATAATAACTTATTACTGTAATTATAAAAACCGAGATATTCATATCCTATGTTTGGAATCCTCTACCACATCCACCTCATCAACATATTCAATAAATGTTAATCCAGGACCCAACCAATAATATAGATATAGATCCAATCTAGAAGGAAGATCTAGTATCGATCTTTCAAACATAAGAATATAGGAAAATGTTTGAAAAAAATATGATGATGACCCATTCTTCAATAGGCTCACCACTTAACTTGGTCTCGTGGGTACAAGGGATTTACATGACCTTTCTGTCCACACTACTGGCATATAAAAAAATTCCCCATGTAGATACTTGGGATTCCACTACTATTCTAATAATCCTCCAAACAATGTTTTAAATAATTGTATGAAGTACTACCCATCTTAACTATTGAAACATTATTCCATGTACAGTTAAATTCTCTCAAATTGTGATTAGTGATGAAATTATGGTTCACAATCCTTTAAATGGAAGTCGAATGGGAAAAATTTACTTATGAATAAATAGAATATCTATACCCATCCATAAGGATTATTTCTATGAAATATCATCTCTAGTGAAAGAAGATGAAAATCAATGAATATTAGAAAATATACATGAATAATACATAAATGTTAGGGATCCTTTATCAAAGTGCATGAATTTTATAACTCGAGCATCCCTTAGCCTCTCACGAAAGAAATATTCCAAGAAGAGTGACTAAAAATCTATCTAGAACATGTACTAATGATGATATACTTGATTAATATATTCCAACAAATTATTGGCCAAAAAATAATCATATAATCTAAAATTTAGGACCTCCACTATAGAGGCATATCTAGATTCTCAAATATTAACACCATGGACATTATGCATTTCTAAATGACATGAGGGTGAAATCCCCAAATAAAGTGGGTGGATACTGCTACAAGGAGTCTCTAGTATGTTCTTCTGTTATAGGGGCAGGTCACAAGGCTCCCTACATAGTCAAAAAGAGCTGTAGAAAACCCTCTCAAAATTTTGCATCAGTTCCCATGTTAGATATAACAGTTGGATCTGTAGGTGTCACTACAAGTGGGTTGTGTAGAAGAAATTAAAGTGCATAGTTATCTCCAAATTTATTCTCTCAACCTGTGGCCATTTTGGAAGTACATATATAAAATTTCCAAGATCCATTTCTTAGAACATGATAAGATATGAAATGATGTTTTCATAGAGATATAATTTCTTAAGGGTTCACTATCCAAACTTTCGTACCCAAATACCACAGATCAATGGTCATGGTATTGGCAGGGTTCAAATTTTTCATCACAGGGTAACCAAAAGAAAAATTTTAAATTAAAAATTATAAAAAATGATCATTATGATTTAATTTATATCCCAATTTCAATGAAAAATTTCTATTCAAATGTACACCTTTTAGTTCAAAAGTTATTCTCTGTTTATATATATATATATGTATATTGTTCATGTGTATGATTGAATACTGCCTCATGGACCGAGGTAATTCATTTTACATCGTCACCTCTAATGTCTATTCATAATTATTGATTTAATATTTATAAACATATAACATTCATGAAATATTAAATAATTTTCAAATGAAATATTTCATATACTTTATTACCTCACCATCCATTAAAAAATTATAACACACTTCATGTGTATGGCAGGCCACCACCTCATAATGTGAGGTGAATTATTTTCACATTAACACATAACATGGGTAGTATATGCTAGATTTTTTAATGAAATAACGTGATATTTATGATATTATCATCAGTATTTAAATATATAGTAACAGTAATCCTATTTCTATATTAGCTTTTAAAAAATGGAAATGTTACATATCTATACGTATGACCTACCATCTCTACGATTGTAATGTAGTTCATTTTTTATAAACATAATTCATCGCTATTTTTAAATTATAATTGATTGATAAAAAACATTATTATTTAATTATTATTATTCTATAGATGATGTACCAATTACACATTTGACCATATCAAACTTGACCCTGTTATTTTATATTAATGTAATGAGCATCCTCCAAACACCAAGTGTAGACATAACTACTTTTGTAATTAAATATGAAATTAAAATAATAAATAAACTGTTCAAGTATAATTGATTAAAACTAAAAAAGTTAATGAATAAAGTAATAATTTATATATGGTTATTATGCATGAGATAAAATACATACACAAAAATCATAGAATAGAGGTAATAGTTTTGGTCTCAAAGCATCATTTGTTGAGATGTATGTTCTTTTATACACCTAATTTATTTTATTGGTTTTATATAGTACCCTTAAAAAAATTATATCAATAATTCTCTTTAATTTATTGCACTGTAAGTTACAATTCACATTCCTCATTCATGGGGGTTATGATTTAAATGCTGAGAACAAGGCAAGGGATTATGCTTCAAACTCATTTTAATCGTAATTTTTAATTCTTAATTTCTATTGAAGGAGATTTGTTTGATCATTTCCTAATAAAATATTTTAACATTATTATCCACTAGTTATTTATAAATTTTTCTTTTAACCATATACCTTCTTAAGTACTTAATACATTTGATATTTGTCTTAGTAAAATCTGATTCAATTTATCTCATTGGTCAAAATTATTTTTTCCTTCCAAATCCAT
Source organism: Viscum album (assembly GCA_963277665.1). Classification (NCBI taxonomy): domain Eukaryota; kingdom Viridiplantae; phylum Streptophyta; class Magnoliopsida; order Santalales; family Viscaceae; genus Viscum; species Viscum album. The sequence continues at coordinate 1,697,814,242 of OY728137.1, read as the reverse complement.
GTTATCTAAAAATGATCTAAATAATTTTTAAAATTATCCATTGATATATTAATTATATTTTTACAAATTTTTTACTTTTAAAAAATTGATTAAAAATAATAATCCTATCATTTTCAGAATAATGTACTTTTTGAATTTTCATAAAAAATGTTAAAGTAATGTTTTTAACTAATAAAAAAATTAAAAATTACCTGACTTAAATATATTTTATGTTTTATTTAAAATATTCACTTTTATTTTTAAATAAAAAGATTTAAAAAAATTTGGAATTTTTATTTTATCAAATTTATTTTTCAATAGGGCAAGGTTAGTTTACTTGGGAATTTTTTCTGTATTTTTAAAATTAATGATATTTATCAATGACAAAAAAAATTTAATGTTATGGAACACCTTTAAAGGTTTTATATATGTGTATTACTTATATAAATTCCTCTTTCTCACTTATTTTTCTATGGTAATACATATATTCTATTTATTTCTCAAACACCTTATTTATGAAATTTCCTTTGATTATGATATGAGGCTAGATTATGTAACTCATTTATTTTCCATGGGTATTTCTTCTATTTATAACTTATTACTAATTTCATTATATAGAAATCATAATCATGTAAATGAAATTATTGTAAATATTGAACCAAAAATTATATATCCCTCTACAGCATTCGGTAATGTTTTAGCCTCACGAGACATCATGTACGAGATTATGGAGTGAACAAAATCAATTATGGGAGTTTTTAAACAATGGGATATTATCTTCGAAATTAGCCTTTACTTATGTTTATTATGAGCCTTATATTTCTACCACAATTCCTTTGATATTATGATATTATGATTCCAAGTTATTTATGTTATGTCTACATGTGACTACACTTGTTTCTTTTCTTTTATGATATCATGGTATACATTTGAATCACATGTATTGTTTCCTTATCATATTTTTTCCATTAAATTATTATTACCTCATCCATTTTTTCTACGTATTCCCCAGTTCACCCATGATTTTTTGAGATATCAAAATTATTTTTGATTTTTTGTGAATATGTTCTACGAAATTCAATAGGCATCCCCGATCGTTTGGATGTAATTAATTGATATTAATGTTTAAAATAATGTAATTATATGTGTAAAAGGATTGGGTTGTTATATTCAGTATCAGAGAAATATTTTATTTATCTCTAGAAACTATGATGAGAAAAAATTAGTGATAACCCTAAGGATTGTTCCAAGGATATTACTTTATACAGAAAAATATCATGAAATCTTTGTAAGTATGTAACAAGTAGTTTTTGAGTAATTACATCTCTGTCTGGATAATACATTTGGACATAAGTATTGAATTGATTTACCTAGGGGTATCTACAAATGAAAAGGAATATATATATTTACATTGGCATTACTTAGTGCATGTTAATGATCCTTACTATGAACCTAGCGTGTCCCTACCAATGGATATTATTTTAAAATTCAAAAACAACTTATTATCAATTATAAAGTAAATGAAATAATTATTAGGTTAGGAAAAATAATTGGAATAATTATCATGGGTAGCCTATATTGAAACATAAAATCATAGAAGACATTATATAGTTATGATTTATAAATAGTTCCTTATGAGTATATAATTATTTTTCTTCATGGAATTTCTCGTTATCTATATGAAAAAAATATTCAATTTCATATTTTTCGAAATAATGGGTAGATGCGTTATATAAAATACCTTAACCTAACTAAAATATGCTTTATTATTAAAAAATGTGGGCACAAAGAAAATAACTGATGATGAAAAATGAAGAGACTGGATAAGATAATATAGGGAAATAAATTTCAACCTGATGTGCCACTAATCCTTAAATGTGATAAATGTTGATAAACTTTCCATTATCTAGTTAAAATCACAAATCAAAATATTAATTCCTAGAAGAATTTTTTATAAACACTTTATAAGGGCAATTATTGATGTTATTGGATATTGGAACTCATGAATATGTTTTTAAAGTATTTTTATCAATGGTATTCTGGTTACATGAATCATGAAACGTATAAGGATATTTATATGGCATGGTTCATTAAGGATTGAAAAAAAAATTAACAGTACAAATGACCTAGAAATTTGATTTAATGGTACGATGGTATTATATGGAAAAACATATTTTTGAGGAAATTATGATATTGGAGATGATATTGATGTAGAGGAAATTATAGTCAACTAATATAAGTTGAATTTTTATGGAAATTAATGAGAGTGACATAAAACATTCATGGTATGAGATCAATTTGATTACTAATGTTATATTTTAATTTAATCACAATATTCTTGAGAAATTTAAAGGATCGAGGTGTATTTGGAATATCATTATGACATATTTTCCCATATTTTTATAAAAAGGAAAACTCTTTAAATTGTTGAAAACCAATCACATACAATATGGACATAGTGCATGAACCAATGTCTGATTGGTGATAAGGGTGAATCATATACCATATGACTATATGATGTATTAGTTATTATGAAACTTTTCTTAATTGTTTCGATAGATACATATTAAGTTAATTTTGGTGAGCATATTAGTCAATTAGATGTTTTTTTTTGATATTTAGGTGATTAATGATATCTTAGAAAATGTTTTATTTTTTCAAGATATAAATAAACATGAGGTATAATATAAATGACTCTTTGGGATGAACAATACTATTTTTTGGATATGTAATTTGAAGCGTCTGAGATATCATTTGTGGTTAAAAACTTTTTTCAGGTCGATGTTGTTGAATTTATTTGGAATATTGGGTTACATATTTAAGGAATTATCTATGTTAAATATATTGTTATTTTTTGAATTTTAAAGATTAATACATTCATATTTTTTTTGAGTACTATCAAACCTTGTACTAACCATTTTGTTTTTATTAATGATAAGAGGAATAACATGTTACTATTTTTTAATATTATGACCTGTTAAAAGTTAATTCGATTGTTTCATGCATAATAAAATTTATATTGGAAATCCTTTCTATAGAGTATGAGGCGATGTTGAAATTGATCATATAATAACTACATAATTATTTCCTTCAAAAATGAATAAGATTCCAAGGAACAATATTTTATGCTGTTATTTATATTTATTGAAAGAGAATCTCCCAACATTATGAAAAAGATGTTAAAAAATAATACAACATTCATATCTGATGAATCCATTTTCTTTTAATTCATTACATATTTTTGGTTTTGTGGTTGTTATCTTTATCTTCATCATTCACTTTCATGGGACCAATGATCTCTATCAACCTCAATTATTATTTACACAATTCTTCCATTTACATATTTAACATCACAACAATTTTATACCTTGTGGAATCCTATTAAATTGTTGAAATTCATATTTATATTTCCTAATTTTTAGTGGTAGTCTTATTAAACCCTTTTACAATGTGGGTTTTCCCAAATGGATTTTTCAAATTTCTAACACTTGATTAATAAACATAAGTTCAAATTTTAGGGATGTAATTTATTTAAGGGTTTAGAATTTCACTTCTCTATAATTTATAATATTTTAATATTTAGATAGATTTTATTTGTATGATATCTTGTGTTATATGAAACAATGAATTTAAACGAACCATGATATAATATTAAAATATTATTATTTAAAGAGGATGAATATAATATAGTCGTCAAATTGAAATATATGAATAGAATTAAAAATTTTATAATATAATTATAAATATACTAATAAATATAAATTTATTTAAATTTATTAAAATACAATCATTCATTCACAATAAATATATTTTATTACCAAAAATATATTTTTCCTTAAAAAAATATTTTTACATATTTTATGAGAAAATATTAAAATTAATTTGTGGAAACATTAGAAATGAAAATTTATAAAATTAGATATTATTTTAAATAATTATATTGATATTAATTAGGTTTAATGATTAAATGTTTTTGGAGAAAATTGAATTTTTTTGGCGAATAGTGAAAATAATTCTTTTTTGTAAAATTCTAATTACTTTTTGTAAAATATGTAATTTAAAATTTTAATTATTGTCTAGATAATTAAAATTAAAAATATTTATTATTTATTTAAATTTTATCCAATTAATTTTATTTAAATCAACATTATATTGAATTTTATTATAAAAAAGTTTTTAGCCTTTAAAACACATTTTTTTTCTAAAAAATGGTTTAAAGTCCATAATATTTATCCATTTTAATTAATTAAAAATTACTTTGGTAATTATTAATGAAAATTAAATATTTATATTATAAATAATTAAATATTAATTTAATTTCACTTAATTATCATTATTTTTAATATATTTATTATAATATCATTTCATGGTTTAAATATGACATTTTTAAATACCATTTTTGACACGTCTGTGATATTAAATGTAAATTTGATAATACCACTTCGGTTAGTTGAATTTAATAAATTAATTCCATAGTTTGTATCATCATTATATATATTATATAATAATTTTATGTTATTTATTAAAATTGAAAATAAAAAAAAGAAAAAAAATTTATCATGGATTTTAAATTATAAGGGTAAACGTGTGTAAACATTAGGGTAAAGTAGATATCATTTTTTAAATTTTTTATTTTTAATGGTAAAGGTGTTTCATAGAATTATCATTATTAAAATACTTAATTTTTAATGATTCTAGGATCTTTTATTAAGGGTGACATCCAATTATTAAATAGTTTTTATTATTTATAGGAATGCCACTCATCATTTATAAATGGGAACCCACTCTCCTCTGCTTTATACACATAAAATATCAAATTTTCATCCAATAACTACATAAATCACTTCAATACTTCCATTAACTTGTTCTAGACTTCTTTTTTTGATCACAAATTCAATATTGGAAGGCATTAGGTATAATTCAAAAGAGGTGGTCGGAACAGGAGGTAATAGTCTTCTCCAAGCTCCTTCTTTTTTATTCTTCTTTTTAAAATTTTAATTATTTAAAAAAACTACAATATAATTATGGTATTATATCCTATATAAATATATGTAATTATATTGATTTTATAATCTTCATTCACCACATCTTCAACAAATTTGGAATTGAACCCATTTTTTCGATATATGATGGACTACCACCTCAAAAATTGTTATAATCCATTTTCCATTATCACATCCATTTTTTATTTATAATGATGGACTAAATATTTATATTTTATTATAATGAAATATTAATATATCTTATAATTTATTACCTTACCATCTAATTAAAAATGATCCCACCATTCATGTGTCTAGTAGACTACCCCATCGTGAAACGATGTGATTTGTCTTTTTTATTACTAAATCACATAGAGGGTATATGAAAGTGAATTAGAAAATTAATGTTATCTTTATGATATAATTATTATTTTCTAATCATAAAATAAAATTTATCATATTTTCATCATGATCATTGATGAATTAAAACATTACACATGCGTTTGTACATTATTTCATCTCCATGAATGTAATGCACCTCATTTTTCATGTCCATAATTAATTGTTTTTTAATTATTTATTTTGTTTAAAAATTATAATTAAATAGTTATTATTATATTAGATATTATTTAATGATGACCCATTTTACCATGGTCTACATCCCAAATTAATTTTGGTATAATGAACTGAGCATCCACAAAACACTTGATATGGACATAACTGATTAAGTAATTAAAAAAGTCATTAAGTGGATTGAATTAATTGACTTAGTTATAAGGGATTAAAATTTTAAAAGGTAACTAAAAAATAATTGATATATGTTTTTTATATGGTATATAAAAGTTATACAAGACAATCCAGGACTCGAGGTAATGGTTTTTGTGTCAAAACAACTTTCTGTGAAACAAATTTTATTTTATACACCTAATTTCTTTTATATGGTCTATATAATTACACATTACAAATTATATTAAATATAATTCACAATTTGTTGTAATTCATGTTATAATTCACAAAATTATTTCAGGGGGGTTATTGGCACATAGATATTTTTTACCACTATCTCTGACTATAATGGTTGTAATTATCTTAAATCATGTCGTATATGAACATATTTAATACCTCTTGTCATATCCGAAACTTTTAAAAATTATTATATTGGATATCATATCATATAAATAATATAACTATTTATGTATGTTTTAGTTTAAACAAGACTATAACTACATATTTATGTGTAATTGTGGGTATTAACATTCTCTGACATTGTAGAACTGTAAGATAGATAGAACATATAAATTATCTTTGTATGAGTCCCTAACACCAATAGACAGATGGCTCACTGATAGAAATATGAAACAATGAAAAAAAGTTCACAAATGTATATATTCTATGTATTTGATATGGACACCATTGGAAGGACACATCATTGAATGGACTCACCATTGTGTATGACTCACTGATGTAAAAGACTCACGATTGCATATAAATCACAGATACAGATGACCTACCACAAGTCCATGTGACAAACCGATATGTGGTGCTTTCAATGCAAGGACTCGCCATCAGTTGAAATGAATCACAGATAGATCAAATGTCTCAATGACATAAGGAATGACTCATCATAGAAATAAGTCACTGATAGATCAAATATCTCACCAATAATAGGAAAAGGTTCTTGATGTATTGAGTCACCAAAATAAGGAGACACCAATAGAAGGTCACACCGATATATGAGTCACCTATAGACTATATAAATATACAATTATTAATATTATTTATAACCAAATTATTTGTGTCATTTAATGATACTGACATATTTTTTAATCCTTTATAGAATTTTTGCAGACAGTTTGAGGTGCGTTGTACGTATTCAAGTGTAATGAACATGCTCTTTGTCGGCCTTCAAAAATAATAATCTTTTTTAAAACAGAGATGATATAGAGTAGAGGTGTAGTAAAATCTTGTGTGAGAGAGACATAGTGAATAACATATGTAACTATCATTCAACCACTGTGTAACTAGGAACCAAATAATAACCTACGAGGTGATCTCAATAAATCTGCATATCAAATTGAAAAACTAATTAATTATATAAATGAAGGAGAAGATTATACATGAGGAACCATACATGCACTTCGATGGAAAAATAGGGCACTCCATTTTTGTGTAAACATATAGAAGATGTCTCAGAATTCATATCAACTACACATAAAGAGTCAAGAGATGCATTTCAAGACACACAGAGCCTTCTAAATACTTTCTCATATATGTTTTCTTTTTTTGTGTGCATTTTTAAATTTATTTGGGATGTTTGTGTCCTTATCTATTAAAATACTATTTTCTATATCAAACTAAAGGATACAAGATATCCTTCCAATCATAAATTCGTACATATATTTAATCACACAGATAAGTGTGGAATAGGTCCTTGTGTTACAAGGTATTTTGTACACACGAAGAACTGTGGTCGAGGTCTTTTGACCTGGATAGGCAGTGTGCAATTGTGAACCCCGAGCCTGAATATGGACTAATCTATTTGTTAATTTATACTTCTTGGTGGGAGGTTATCACCAAGTGTAGAGTACTATGTCTCATCTTTAGACTTAACCTCTTGTTTTATCTCCTCTATGTTTTTTTCTTTGTTTTACTCTGTATTATCACATATTTCATAAAACTAAAATGAACTCATAAATTTATTACTAGCATGTGTTTATAAAAATATTTACTAATTATGTTATTTTGATTTTTTTTAATATCAAATTAATTCAACTATGAACGAATCAATCTATTGACAAATTAATCAAACAATAAATCTATTATAAATTCACTTTTGGACAACTGGGAAACAAAGTTATAAATATTAGGGAAAAAGTCAAATATTTTGTTTATAAATTTGTTTTATAGATACTCAATTCAACCCCCCCCCCCCCCCCCAATCATGATTAATTCACTTTGAAAAACATTTATTATCAAATGTTTTTGTATTTTTATTTTTCAATGATTTGTCAATATTTTCAACTGTGATTTTAGTTGTATTTCCAAAATCATAAAAAAAATTATAGAAATTGTTTATCAATTTAAAATCTTGTTCTAAAATTTTATTTTTGATAATAGGAAAGAAGGTTCTACTACCAATATAACTCCATTATTTAATGGATGAAATTATACACAATGGAAAATTAGAATGAAAATTCACATTGAAATTTTGGGTTTTGAAATATGGTCTTCAATTATAGATTATCATAGGATTCCAAATACTACTAGAACTAATTGGGATGACCCAAATAAGAATACATATTACAACAATTACAATTCCATGAATTACATATATTTTTATTAAGATATGAGGAATTTAACAAAATATTTGAACATAATACAACCCAAGAAATTTGGGATACATTGTATACTTCACAAAATCAACTTCTACTATTATAGAAATAAGATTAAACTCATATACTATGAAATATGAAAATTTAAATATCAATTTTAATGATCCTCTTTTAGATATTTATCATAGGATTAATGAAATAGTGAACACTATAGTATCTATTGGAAGATATGTTTCCACCAAAAATCAAATTATGAAGAATCTCATATGCTTACTTGATAGATGGAGAGGAAAAGTTGTCACAATTAGAGAATCATGTGACATAATGATATTACATATCAAGGAACTAATTCGAAAACTGATGATGTATGAGAAAGAGATGAAAGTCAACAATGACGAAGAGAATGTGCCTATGGTAAAATTTGTTGCCTTCAAAACTATTATCTCTAAGAATATGGAAAAAGAGATGGTTCTAACCACTGTTTAATGCCACATTAATGATGAATCAACATCATATAGTGATGAAGAGATGACTCAGATGGCTATAAGATTCATGACATTCAAAAATATGATGATGTTCTTTAGGAATCACAAATATAAATGATTATATAATAACTAGGGAAACTAGAAAAATGAATTGGAAAGAAATAAAAAATCAGAGTAGACTGTTTTCTATGAATTCAAGTGGATAAGACAAGTCAAATATGACTGTACAAAATAAAAATACTAATAGAAGTATGAAAAAATGAAATATAAGAAATATATAAAGGCCACTCAGAGTGCCTCTGAGGATATCTCCTGTGAATCAGCATAATATTATGAAGAGAAAGATAACATGGTAAATATGTGTTTTATGATCATCACATCTATGGATTATTGTATGAAGAGATTTTGTAATATCATCTGGTACTTTGATAGTGGATTTTCGAGACACATGATATGAAATTATTCAATATTGAAGAACCTAATCATGAATGTTGGTGCATATGTCATCTTTGGTGACAATTCTAAAGGAAAAATAAATTTTCCTAGGCCAGATTTGTAACTCTAACTCAGTTTTAATTTATTATGTACATTTTTTTGATAGATTAAAATCTATTTTTATTATTATTTCACAATTATGTGATTATGGATTTCATGTTAAATTTTTAAATGATGATTCCAATGTTTTTAACTATAAAATTGAATTTTTATTTTCTATCTTAGCAATGGAAATGTATATTCTATTATCATAGATTCTTTAATTTTGAAAAATGTTTCTTGGATAAAGCATTAAATAATGAGCATTTTCTTTGTAATTAGATATTATGACGATATAATGTACACTCCCATAGGAAGCGTACAATAAAAGTACATGTTAGGGATATACGCAAACTTGAGTTTTGAAATGAAAAAGTTTGTAATCCCTGTCAATAATGAAAATCATCACAAGGTATCATTCAAATCAATAAACAATGTTTCAAATTCTAACCCTATATAGTTGGTTCACATGGACTGTCTTAGAAAATCTCGAGTTTTTAGTTTAAATGGGAATCACTTTGTCTATGTTATTATGGATGACTCTTCTAAGTATAGATGGAATTATTTATTTTCACATAAAAGTGAAGCATGTACATACCTCACCATGATTGATAAAATTGTGTAAAATCTATGTGTACATTGAATAAAATCCTTAATATGTGATCATGGCTGTGAATTTGAAATTCATTTCTTGAAATATTTTTTCTCACACAATGGCTATTGTCATAACTTCACTGTCCCAAGGAAATCTCAACAAAATAGAGTAGTGGAATGATGGAATTGGACAATACAATAAATTTATGGAACATTTCTTAATGAATATGATTTAAGTATTTACATTTGTTATGAGGCTGTGAATACATATTTCTACACAATTAACCTATTCAAGATTAGACCTATTTTTTAAAAGACTCTTTCCAAGTTGTGGAACAATAGAAAACCCAAATATATTTATTTTAATGTTTTTAGTTGAAAAGTCCATATTCTTAATACAATTGATAATCTTGAAAAATTTTCATCCATGAGTGATTATGTAATCATCTTAGGATACTCAACCTCTAGTAATGCCTATAGAGTCTTTATCAAAAGATCCAAATGTGTGGAAGAATATATACCAATCAAATTTAATGAAACATATCAACATTAAGCTATGATATTCCTAGACTACCATGAAGATGATATATCTAGCATGGAAATAAATTTAAAATCATATAATCCCCTTATCAAGAAATATGTTAAATCAAACAGTTCTGAAAATTATTCATAATTTGAACAAGGTAAACCCAAACCTATATATGAACATGATGTTACTATCAACTCATATTCTAGACCAACAAGAACTCTCAAGAACCATCAATTAGATGTTGTTGTTAGATACTTATATAAGTGGGAACCAACTAGAGATTCTCTTAGAAATCATTATGAACATTAAGCCTTCCTGTCATAGTATGAACCCAAAAAAATCAATGATGAAATTAACCATGAATTTTGGGTGACAGTTATACAAGAAGTATAAAATATATCTGAATGAAATAAATTACGGAAACTTGTGGATAGACCAAAATACACATTGACCATGGTAAATATGTTGGTGTTTTGGAAAAAAGAAGATAAATATGGAATTATTGTTAGAGACAAAGAAAAATTGGTTGTATAAGTTTATAGTATAGAAGATGGCATTGACTATGAGTAAGGTTTATCAACTCTTTCTAGACTTGAGGCCATAAAAATTATACTTCCTTTTTCTGAAAACATAAATTTCAAACAATATCAAATGGAAGATAAAAGTTGATTCCTAAATTGGTATATAATTGAGGATGGTTTTGTTTAACCACCCCTTGGTTTTACAAACCCTCATTTTAAAACTAATGTTTTCAAATTAACAAGAAAAATGTATAGTATACAAAAATATTCATGAGCATGGTATGATATATAATGTAGTTTTCTTATTTCGAATGGTTTTAGAAATGGAATTTAAGATCTACACATTTTAAAAAACGAATCCATAAAGATGTTTTAGTTGATCAAATATATGATGAGGATATTTTTTTAGACCTTGATGAAATTATTTATGTATTATGTATTCAAATATGAGGCATTATGAATTTGTAATGTGTTTAATGGGTGAAGTAAAATTCATTCCCAAATTTCATATTTCTCAAAATCAAGAAGGTATCATTTTAAATTAATGAAAATAATCAAAAATATATTTTAAATAGATTTTTTGATAACATTAAAAATACTCACAATCCAATGAGTACTAATTGTATGTTGGATCTTGATGAAGATGGTAAATAGGTTGATCAAACCACATACAGATGAATGATTGTATGTTTTCTCTACATGAATTCTTATAGGCCAAATATAATGTAATGCGTGTGTATGTGTTCCCATTTTAATGCTAATCCAAATGAATCTCAATTAATTCTATAAAAAACTTCAAATACCTCAAACATACTATAAAATTATATTTTTGACCCCAATCGACTATGATTTGATATACTGAGTTTTTCTGATTCTAATTTTGGTGGATATAAGTTTGACATAAAATAACAATTAGGACATGTCACTTTTTGGGAATTTCATTGGATTCATGTAGTAAGAAAAAAACATTGTCGCATTATCTATTGTTGAAGATGAGTACAAAGATGATGGTATCTATTGTGTACACATTTTGAGGATGAATCACAATATTCTAGACTGAGGATATCAATTTACACGTTTATCCATAAATTTTGATAATACAAGTGCTATTATAATTTCTATAAACCAAGATTCTCATTATAGAACAAAACATATTGATATAAGACATCAGTTTTTCAGAGATCATTATCAAAAGGGAGATGTCAATTTATTATTTATTAGAACAGAATATCAGCTTGTAGACATATTCACTATGCCACTGAACTATGATAGAATTAATTACGACAGACATTAGTGAATAATGATCAATTATTAAGACATTATGTTTCCATCCCTTTGATCTTTTCCTATGAAATAGTCATGCTGACACCATTTTCATGCAAACACTATTGTCACGATGACACCATTATCCTGCTGAAACCATTGTCATCCTGACACTATTAGTATTATACAAACTCTATCATTATGACATAGAGGACTCATTGTTTTTATATGATTTATCTTTTTATCTAACAGATATTGTGTCATTAATTTTGTTGAACCCAGATCAATATTTCTGAATTGTGTAATTTCCAATGAAAAAAATGATATAAATTTGAATCGATCCACTCTACATCTTTACCACTACTCTCTCAAAGCCATATCTCTCTGTCACATTACCCCCAAACCATTCACCTTCTAACATCTAGAGTGAACTGATTAGAATGGCGTGTGTGAAGCATGCTCTTGAAGATGGTGGATTTTATGATTCCATGAATCATTAATGTGAATCAAGAAAATATTCAGCTTCGATAATTCATATTCGTTCAAACCATGTTGTAACATCATACAAATAAGTCTTGTTGGATTGGATCTTATAGAAAAATTCATTATTGTTAATAGAGTTGTAGTATCTTGTATGGCGTGATTGATTTGTATATAATCATATATTCTTTTACCCAAATCCAGTACATGAGTTTTACATAAATATGTAACTTCTGTTGGATGGAAGTGATGTTTTCTCGGTAAAGACAATAGTAAAAGGGAAGATAATCCCTATCACTTCATGTCATTGGGATTAAGGTTTTATGTATCCTCATGAATTAATGTTTGATGATTATTAAGGAAATTCCCCACCAAAAAATGGTTTTTTTATTATGAGACAACTCAGAATGAGCTAACCAGAAATGAGAACATAGAGGACCCCTTGCATTAGAATTAAATAGTTATTCTAGAATTTATTTTATGTTTATTCAGCACTAGATTTTTTCTATGAAAGGTGACTTTTCTTCTCTCTTGTATTAGAATTTAATATTTTTGTATTTGTTATAGAATGAAGATAATTGGAATCTTTGAAGATATCTGATTGTGCACATAAATGAGATGATAAAACATATTTTTAAGTCAAGTTATATTTTATAATTTATAATTATTTCATTAATTCTGAAGGATAATGTATATTATTGTGATGTTGATGATGTAGTAGTTAATGAATGTATTGTAATCATCTTATGTTCTGAAAAAAGTATGAAAATAAAAATTAATTAGAAACCATGGTGAAAGAATGGTTTGGTGATAATGATAGATTCTATGAAACATTCAATATAGTAGATCATCTAGTTAGACCAAGGAATATTATGAATCCTAGTCTCGATCCAATTGAAGATGTAATATATTCTTCAAATGATGAAAAAGAGACCGCTACTTTTGTTAGGGATGCTGGATCACCAAATGATGATAGAAGTAACCCAGACAAAACTTGGCCAACAAAAATAGTTTCTATTGGACCTCAACGTCCTATTTTGGACATAACATCTCTTGAACCTATTCTAAAATATATTTAATTTGAAGAAACATATGTAAAAGGAAATTTATTCTATATTAGTGAATCCAGTGAATAAAAATATCGGTAAGAGGAATCTTGTAGTGTCGAATGTATTTCAGAATCAGTTAGGGATGAAAGAGATTCTAAAGTTGATGATAGAGATGGAGATGAAATGGAAGATTGTGGTATGAATGATGAAATTTGTTAATGTGGTAGTGATTGTGGATGTGGTCATCGTGATGGGAATCTAGATGCTGTTAGTATAGAAATTTTTTTAAGCTAATGATGGTTCATCTATTGAGGGTGTTTTTAAATATGAAAATGTTTCTCCAAATGAACTAGTTTCGTGAGATATATAAACTAAAAAACAAAGTCTACATATGGAGAAGCAACATAGAAACAAAGAATTGTGTGTGGGAAAGAAAACAGCCAAGAAAACTGACACTAAGGGCGTTCCTCATGGAAAGGTAGCTCAATATGATGAAGAGCATCAAATTGAAGGATTATGGCTTGATACTTATAATCCATGGTTATTAATATTATGGAAAAAGGGAAAATGAATCCATGGAATGTGGAAATGAGAGTATATTATGAATATATATATGTGATGTTTTTTCACGATATGCAATGGAACCAGTGGTTGAGACCTCTTCTCGTGACTATGTCACTATGATCAATTTTAAAAACATCATGAAAGACATATGTTCATTGATAATACACTCAGTATTACATAAGATGTGATATGATATTGATGGATCTCAGAGAGAGAACATTGATCTGAATAACAATTTGAAATCTATATGGTCTATTGTTAAAGGTGTATGGATTATTGGATCTTCTAGTTCTTCTCCTACCTAAAATAGTGTATCTCAAGCTGATGTTTCTTCAGTTTCCATGATGGAGATAATACAAATTAATCCAAATTTGATTATAACTCTGAATCAATTGTTAAAGGAAACACCAATATTCTGAATGAGATGAAGAATTTAACAATTTTAATCAAAGATTTAACAACAAAGTATATAAATACAATGTAAAGTCACATGTAGGGGAATGAAAATTATGTTTATCATATTAATGATTCAGATTATTAAAAACTCAGAAAAGAATTTAATGAACATTCTTCCTTTTCTATTGCTTCAACCTCTCTTACACCTATTCATCCTGCAGAATATGTGGATCTTTCTATTACCAGTTCGATTTTGAATGAAGATTTAGAAGATTTAATTTCCCAGTATGGGAAATGTTTAAGATAAATTAGATAAGTTTCTTAAACATATGGTTATTTTACACAGAGTTAATTACAAACTCATTAAGATATTATAAAAATATTAATGACTTTTTCTATACACTCATTATGAATATTCAAATGAAAATTATTTTTATGTATTTTTTCACTAACTTTACTCTTCCTCCAATAACAAAGGATTTTAAGGATCTTATTTAGAATCTAAGAAAATACACTTCGTTTCTAAACATGTTTATAGAAATCAATGATTATTTTAAAAAGTTAATGAAATATGGTGGTGAGATCATTGTAGAGTTCATAAAACTATAAAAACCTTATCTCAATGTCAAAAGTGCAGCAATTGTTGTTCATGCCACTACGCCACCTCACCTTGCTAGTTTAGTGCTTTCTTATTCTCAAATGTTATTTTCTCAATATTTTTCTCAGATAATACTCATCATTATAGAGCCTCTTTATCCTTGGATTATTTCTTAGCACATGCATACCCTATCATCTACGGAACCTTAAGGGGTGCCTCTAACTCCTCCAAAAATCCATTTATACTATCATCCTTCTCATCCTAACCCTTCTACTAGATAATCCATTGAACCTTATGATAATGGGAAGCAACATCTTGACCAAATAATGTAGTTTGATTGGTTGTTTTTTTAAAGGGCTGAGTACATTTACTTTTGTCCATTCAATATCGTTTTCTTATGAATGAAATTCAAATATTTCTAATTTTTTTTAGTTTTCTTTTCAACAATCAAATTTTTTCTAATCCCTAAAGGGAGATAACATTATCAAAAATTATTAGGTGTCTATGCATTGTTATCTTTGATACATTTCACATCACATAAAAATTCTTTTTAGTCTATTCATATTTATGGAAACTTATAATTAGATTTCTTACATTAGTCATTCTCTTATGTACATAATAATTCAATGATTTGTGATCATCAAAAAGGGAGGATATTGTAGACCCATAAATATTATTGGATACTATCTATGAATCTAATGGATTTAATTATCACAATAATATCATATATTATCATATATCTTACCTCATGTATAATACAAAATTAATTCTTAGTACTATATTGATTATGAAATCATCTAAATAATATAACTATTTATGTGAGTTTTAGTATAAACATGATTATAACTGATTATCTATGTGTAATTATGGGTATTAACACTCAATGAATTTGTAGAACTAGAATACATATAGATCATCAAAAAATATTTTAGTATAAGGCATTGCCACTGATAGAAAGATTACTCAACAAAAGGTATTTGACTCACTGAAAAACATCTCAAACATGCATATGTTTTGTGAATGTGTAGAAGACACCATTAGAAGGAAATGTCATTGGAAGAACTCCCCATTCCATATGACTCATTGACATAGATGACTCTCCATTTCATATGACTCACTAATACATATGACATACCATTTGTCCATGTGACCTACTGTTTTATGGTTCTACAAACGCAAGGAATACCTGTAAATTGAAATAAGTCAATGATAGATCAACTATCTCACTGATAGAAGGAAGGAATCCCAATCGAAATAATTCATAGACCTGTTACATGTCTCACTGATTGAACAAAAAGTCACTGAAGTAGCGAGTCAACTACATATGGAGACACCAACAGAAGAATACAATGACAGACGGGTCACAAGTATATTTGTCAAATAGTCATTTATTAATATTATTTCTAACAGTAACATTTGTTTCATCTATTGATTCTCACATGTTGTATAATCCATTATAGGACATTTAGTAGAGATTATGAGGTACATTGAATCGATGTACGTGTAACGAACCTGCTATTTGTCGGCCCTCAAAAAGAAAAAGATTTCTAAAAGAGTGAAGATATATAGAAGAGGTGTGGTATGTGCTTGTGCGAGAGAGACATACTGAATAAAATATTCAACTAACATGAAACCATATTGAATCCATAAACAAAATAAGAACCCAAGAGGAAATCTCAATCATGCTACACATCTAATAGTCAAACTACGTAAGAATATTCATAAAGGAGATGATTAGACATGCAGAACCATACAAGAAATCAGAAAGAAGAATATGACACTCTATTTTTGTTTCAACTTCTAGAAAAGGGCTCAAACTTCATCTCAACTACATCTGAAGAGTCAAGAGATGTATCTCAAGACACACATAGCCTTATTTATCCATTCTCATATTTTTATTCTCTATTGTGTTTATTTTTATATACATTTTTGACATGTGTATATTTCTCTTAAGGACAAAATAACTCTTATATCAAAATGAAGGATAATAGATATCCTTCTAATCACAACTTCTTACACATATTTACTCGCCTAGATATGTGTGGAATAGTTCTTTGTGTGACCTTATAGCTTGTACCAATGAAGAACTATGGTAGAGTTCCTGTGACGGAGACAACCTATGTGCTATTGTGAACCTTAATCCAAGCTGTAGATCAAACTATTTATTAATATTTACATCTTTCTTGAAGGTGATCACCATGTGTAGAGTACTAAGCCACTTCTTGATACTAATCCTCTTATTTTATCTCCTCTATAATTTTACTTTTCATTCTTACTCTATTTTATCACATATTTCATAAAACAAAATTAACCACATAATGTTAGTCTATGTATGTGTTTAAAACAATGTTGACATATTATGTTGGTTTCAAATGTGACATGAATTATCAAATTGAAACAAACGTGAACTAATCAATCTTTTGATAAATTAATTGAACAGTAACGATCTTTAAAATTCACTAATGTCTAACTAGGAATCTAAATTTTAAATAATGGGGGACCTTCAAATAATAATTTTTAATAGAAATATTTATAGAAACACTATTGAACCCCCCTGTAGAGTACTCTACTCGGACCAAAATAGGATATGATTAAAAAGATACTAAAGCCTTAATAGTTTGTAGTTGAATATAAATTTAATAATGTTTATTCTTGAATTTTTATTGAAGGAAATAATTTTATTATCTAAAAAATCCATTTATTAGTAATCTCCAAAATGTTTTTAAAAATTTTTTATGTAATTGTACCATTTTCATCTCATTGGTAAATAAAATTATTGAGAAAATCTATTCAAGAAAAAACATCTTCATTTCCCACTTCCATCACAAATCATATTTCCTTAAAAATCTATCTTTTATAAAAATAATTTAATGAACGTATTTTATATTCTAAAATATTTTTAACGAAAACTTTTACCAAGTTTTACTTAAAATTATTTTTTAAAATGAATCTTCCCATAATTTTCTGAAAGATGATATTTATTAATTTTCTTACAAAATGTGAAAGGAATGATTTTTAACATATAAAACACGTAATGAATTACCCACAATCAAAATAATTTATTATTACTTCATAATATAACATAGATATTTTAATAGAAAATTATTCCTATATTATTTCTTGAATTTTACTTTTAAAAATGGATTTTCAAATTAGAAAGGTTATTTTCCTCGTGGATATTTGTTTATATATTTTTAATTGTATTCCTATTAATTAATAATAAAAACCATTAATTACATAGAAGGATTCAAATATACTTATCCAAAAATATTCAATAAAGATAGAATATCTGTTAGAATATGGATTTATGTGGGTTATATATTTGAATATTTAATCTAGTAATAATTAAGAGCGCATTTGATCCAACCCACAAAAGCAGCAGCCTGCGCAGATATCCCCACTGGCTTTCTATGGGTACTATTTGACCTAAAACTATACATAGTATTTAAATAAATTTTATTTGAAAAAAATATAAACTAATTTAACATGAAAAATAAACATAATTGGTGGAAAATCATTCATGTTTCATACATCTATACAAAAATCATGCAATATATCATCTTATATTATAGTTTGAAGCTGAGGGACATATTTGAAATGGGGTGGATAATGTGTGTATTTATTTTGAGCATGGAACAAAATTAACAAATAGGATTTATGAATTAAAAAAATATGTAATAATTTTAAAAATTGATGTACAATACATACCTTTTGTTTTTTATACAACACATTACTGATATTTTGATTTATTTATTTTGATTTTATTATTATATATTAATATTTTTTTATGGATTATTAATATGTTAAATAATTTACAAACATTATTTTAATATAAAATATATATAAACCTATTTTATTTATTTTTTTAATTATTGATAATATCATTTGATTAAATAAATATGACATCAATTATTTCATTATAACAAAAAAATGTATTACCATGAGATTTTTGAAGTAACATAGAAAACATTAATATATATGATAAATAAAAATAACAAATAATTATAATTATATATTACTATTATTTATTAATATGTTGTCATTGAAATTATAAACATTTATTTATTTTATTATATTAATAATCAAGCCTTTAAAATAATTTATGTGTAAAATTTCATGAAAATTTTGACAATAATTTTACATAAATTATATGTAAATTATACTACATAGATAATATATTTAGTGGATTTACATTTAGTAATTTAAACAAAAAAATAGCTAGAATATTCCAATGTAAATTTAATCATATAAATTTCGATATAAAATTTTAATTTTAATTTAAAATGAAATTTTTTATTTTTTATTTATGTATCAATATATTTTGTTATATTTTTATGTATATATTTATAGTAAATGGTTTAATGAAAATATGATATGTAATTTTCTAATAAAAATTTACATTTTTCATTTTATTTTTAATTTATCAACATTATAATTTGAAGGGAAAAATGAATGGTGGGTTTTTTTGTGGATGTTTTCATTGATAATTTATAGTGTTTGTTTTCATTAGAAAATTTAATATGAAATGTATTGTTCAAATTTACAGTTAAAATTTATATTATTAATGTGATAATATATTTGATCTGAAAAATTTATCAATGATTTATTTTAGTCTTTTTTTAATTACAATGAAAATATTATTATACAAAAAAAAAATTTCTTTGGAAATTTAAGTGGAAATTTTAACTAAAATTTTATACAAGAAATATTTACTAAATTTTCATCATAAAAAATTTCTATGAAAATTTCAAGTTAAAATTTATGTCATACATATATATATTAATTTATTTTTATTTTATTATTGATTGTATAAAATTAATTTAATTAATATATATATATATATCTTTTAATTTTAATAGGATAATTCAAATAGAAATTTGTAGTGAAAATTCGCAATGCAAATTTCCATTGATGGATTGCATTAAATATATTTATAGAAACTACATAGTGAAAAATTAAATTATTCATTTAAGTGTAAATATATTGACTTTTTAAATTTAGGTATTCCTCAATTTTATTATTATTTTCATATTTTTAGTATAATTATAATAAAAATCAATTTGAATATTTGAAATAGAAATTAATGTGTTAAATCAAATTAAATATTCAGAGGAAATTTAGAGTAAATTTTATTATGCACAGATTTGGAATGAAAATTTATTATGGAAATTATAATTTTTAATTATTGTATTTATATAATTTCATTTTAATTTTAATTTAAAATTTTAAGGGTAATTTTTCTTGGTAATTTACCCAATAAATTTCCAGTAAATATATTCCTATGAAATTTCTAGTGAAAATTTTTAATGGAAATTTCCCTATGTACATCAAATAAATAAAATAAGTCATATGTATTTTTAATAAATATATTATATGTATTATATAAATTTATATAACAAAAAATTTATATTATTATTTTTATATTTAAAAAATGTTATATATTATTTTTCAGTGTCGACGAGAGGTGTGTGGGCATTGTTTACCATAAACTGGTATGGATGGTTTGGTTAAATTCCACTCCTAAGATGATATTAATCAAATAAATCATCAATGAAATAATTATTTAATCGTATTTAATTTTTTTCAATTATTGGTAATTGATAACTAAATCTTTTCACCAAATCTATAACACATCTATTTTCCCACTCCACATTGTCATGACTCACCAAGAAAAAAATGTAAATTATTTTTTAAGCTTGTGGGGTGGATCATTTGTTTATGGGTCCAAGATGGGTGGGTCAGGATATTTTTTTTAAGTATTTAGTCTTTGTAGACCACAATACATTGCTCAATAAAATAAATATCCCACATTATATGTTCTCTGGGATTACTCGATATATGCTATTAACACCTCAAACATATATGATTTTTATATATGTCTCTTATATATATATCATTCTCACTCTAACATCCATTGATGGGGTAATACATTCATTATTCTCATTTTTCAAATTCCTTCATTATGAAATTTCCTTTTATTATAATATGAAGCAAAATTATGTAACCTAGATTTATTCCATGGGTAATTGTAATGATTATACCATATTATTTGTTTCCTTATGTGTCCTGCATATGCATGATCATTACATGAATGGATCAGGTGACCCAAAAATTATATATCTCTCTAATGCAATGGGTAATGTTTTTGTCGAATGAGATGTCAATAATGTGATTATGGAGTTAAATTTTAATATTATGGGACTCAATTGACCATGTAATTTTATTTATCTTGTTAGTCATGACATATTTTTATGTCATTCATTATATTGTTTCCACACATCCTATAATTTCATGATCATAGGTTTCGTTTTTTATTTGGGTTATGATTCAACATGATTATTCATTTTTCCTCTCATTTAGAATACCATATTATACCATTGACTCACATAATTAGATTCCATATCATGTTTATTTAATTACCCAATTTAATACATCCTATATTTTTTAGTGTACTCTCAAGGTTATCCCATAAAAAATTTTCACTTCTATCAAATTTAGGTGCTAATTATGGAGAATGAAATAAAGAAGTTTTATTTTAGCCTCACGTTGATCTATTATGAACATAGTATTCCAGGTCAGCTCACATAATTAGATTCCATATCATATTTCTTTCATTACCTAACTGAATGGTAGGTACAGATAGCCTATACAACTCTCTCACCCATCAACCTCCTCTGTGAGTCGTATCTTCATGTAGTCCACCTCCGGGTACTGACTCGTCGTGTAGTCCACCTCTGGGTATCGTCCAGTCCTCGAACACTCAGCCTTCGTCAGAATTGCCCGTCGTCTGCAACCAACACAACGAGGTGCGGGCATAGCCCGTGTAGGGGTGAGTATAACGATACTCAGTAGGACCCCGAGACCCTCAAGGTCTCACTAAAACCAACAATGATAACCACAATTAAGATCTCAATAGATATCATTTACATAGGTATATGCCCATACATATACCTAAGTTATCATGTAACCCATCTCTATAATGAGGGAACACAAGGATTATGAAATCAACGGATAACCACTACCCAGGTAAATACCCAAACATATACCTAATTTATCAAGTAACCCATCTCAACCATGAGGAAACACAAAGGTCAAAAGTCCCAGCTCAAACCAGGATTTTCATTATCGAAACCGTAACTGCTGAAGAGCTCCGTCTCTAGAGTGTACAGTGGTCCTGTCACGACTCCAAGGTACTGCTCACTAACCAATGACTACAGAGGTACTCATCATGTCAAGTATCGCGGGTCATCCACCCAAACACAGTAGTGCTTCCCACCGTGGCATGTCACCCAAACACAGTAGTGCACACCACCTAGTAGCCTGTTGAGGTACTCTCCGGACTAGTACCGCGGGTCTGCACTGTCACATAGGTAGTGCACCGTCCCCCATGGGTCTGCAGCTCACAATGTAGTGCTCTGTCCACTGGGCTAGTCGAATCACTACAAGTCGAGTCGGTCAAGTTGTCGTTAGGTCTCAGTCGGCTGCACAGTCTCCGTACTCCGCACGCTCGTCCCCAGGAGGGTCCGCTCCAAGAGCTACAGTTCGATACTCCAAGTATCTCAAAGTCCCATGATGAAGTATCTCAAAGTACCGCCTCATCATATGGGTCTCAACGCAATAAACGGCGCGTCAATCGGATGCACGGTCTGTGAGTTACTAGCCTTTTCATCCTAGGGGCCCAATTGGTTTCGTGAGCGAACCAATCCTGTCTGCATCTCAATTGTACCCCGATCTCTCGTAGGGTTTAATCATAGGGACCGTTTCTCAATGAGATCAACAACGCCATTGACGGTTCGTCAAACGGACGTCCTGTCTGAAAGATATCAGCTTTCCCGATCCGGGGGCACAATTGGATTTCGGGTACAATCCAACCCGGCCACTATCCAACTGTATCCAAAACTTGGGCGAAGTGTTCCAAAAGTTCCATCTCATCAAGAGGAAAACAACGAGACAGACGGCGCGTCAATCAGATACCCGGTCATTGAGTTATTGGCCTTTTCGTTCCAGGGGCCTGGTTGGTTTCGCGAGTGAACCAACCCGACCGCACTCCGACGGCATCCAAAACACAAGAGGAGTAATCCAAAAGATCTGTCCCACTTAGAGGAATCCATCAAAATTGACGGCACGTCAATTGGACATCTGATGCTCAAGATATGAGCGTTCTGCTCTGAGGGCCCGGTTGGTTTCGTGTACGAACCAACCCGGCCGAACCCAAATAATCCTAAACCTCGAGTGTGGTATACCGAAACGACCATCTTGATCCAAGGATCGCATCGCCACTGACAGATCGTCGTTCGGAGGCCCATATCTCAAGATATGAGCGTTTGAATGGAAAAGTACGAGTACTGGGGGTCTGGGCCAGGGCCGGCCCGGCCCAGTACCCCCTGGGCCGACCCAAACCGGGTTGACCAGGGCCAACGGCCTGACCCAGCCGGTGGCCCGACCCGGCCAGCGGCGGTGTAGCCAGTGCGTGTAGCCAGCGCAGCCTTTGCGCCGCACACGCGCCAAGGGAGGGGTGTTACCCCTCCATTATGAAAACGGCGGCCCCCATTAAGGGGGCCACGCCATGAAACACTCGGGGGTGTAACCCCTCGGATTTCTGCCAGAAACGGTCGGCCAGTGCAGGGCCGTCCGGTTTCTTGTTGCGGGACCCCGCGGTCCCACGTCTTACGGTGCCGGAGGCCGGGGTTCCGCCCGCCTCCTTCATGTTCTCCGGCGGCCGGTTTTTCTGGCCGCCAATTCCAAGATGGCCGTGAATCCGTCCGGCATGGCGTGACAGCATTGTGCGCTTCCGCCGAGTCCTGACTCCGGCCGTAGCCTTGTTATCAATCCTCAGCACGGCGCGACGGCACCATGTTTCTTCATCGTGGCCCGCTCCTACCGTGTTTCCTCTCGTTCATGCGTGGTGCGACGGTACATTGTCATCTTCACTAATCAAAACGAAGAAAATCAAAGGGAGGAGGGGTATTGGCCATGTTTTTGCGGGCCAATTCCCTCCTATTATTTCGATAGCAGTTGGTCGAAACGTAAAACGTTTGACCTTCACAATTTTTAATTTAAATAAAAATTGGAACATGGCCGACTGATTTATCTTTCATAATCGAAGGAAAGAATCACCAACTTAAAAATAGTCGAACCCCTACCTTGGGTATAAGACGATTAGAAGGAGACGCCACCGTTCAAGGTTAGTCGTGGAATGGCGTCGTGAGGATGACGACGTCGAAGGGGGATGTCGGCGTTCGTCCAACTCGAGGGAAGGTGAAGTCGTCGTCTCTCACTACCCTATTCCGTTTCCGAGCATGTTCGTCGATCCGTTGACTTTGAAGGGGAAGAAGAAGATCCGTTGAAGAGTCTCGCCATGGAAGGGGAAAAATTCCTTGTAAGGAAAATGAGCATTCTTCGTCAGAGGTGGCGCGTTCTTCGTGTTCTTCGCGAATGTGGATGAGGAGAGAAAAACTCAGCGCAACGCTTCCCAACCCAAAAAAAATGAGGCTAAGGCCTTATTTTATTACATTCTGCCAACGATTTCAAATTTGAAACGACGTAACCCTCACAATTAATTTCAAAGAATTAATTGTAAATCTTAACTACCCAATTAAATAAAGGCGATAAATAATTAAGGAAACATGTCTGTTGACTTCGTTTAATAGGGGGTGTGGGTGTGTTACTTAAGAAGAAAAGAAATGGAGGGCTCGTGTGGGTCCCACCTCACAAATATCCTACCAAGTGGGTAGGATATTTTGAATTTCACCCTATACGCTTCAACCTAGCTTAAGTAGCTTAAAGTGGTCTTTAAGCAGCTTTAAGTGAAATGAAATAAAATTGTCGTACGGCTTTATTTTATTTCTTATCATAAACCCTAAAAATTAATAAAGCACAACTGAGCAAACACAACTCCGAAAGAGGCGTTTCTAAGCAAATACTGGTGCTGCGATTCAATCAGTGCCCTCAGAATTCGATTCTGAGCACCGGTTTAAATGTTAGAAAAACCCGCTCATTCTTTCACTGAACGTACGTGATCCAATCTTCGGAAATTGATTCTGGGCACACCTGTCCTCAGAATATGGAACCGTTAGAAGCTACGTTCTTGTAAAATCCCAAAGAAAATTAGAAAAAAATTTACCTTGAATTTTATAGGTCTTTACATTACACCCACCTCAGGGCTTTATGTCCTTGTAAAGTTGTAACATAAACTGGGGATACAAAAATGGTACTGAGCACGCTTCTGAGCCTTCCGCTCCCGTGTGCTCACCCGGAGGTTCCTGTACTGCCCGTGAAAGCGCACTCGAGGAATATGACGTCCTCGATGGATCCACTCCTTTTGATCCTCGATCCCCACTAAATCCTCCATGAAAGACACCACATCACCATCATCCAGCTCCTCATGGTCGATGATATGCGAAGGGTCGAGCACGTATCTCCTCAGTTGAGATACGTGGAAGTCGCCGTGCACCTGGTGCAACTGAAGAGGATGGGTCAAGCGGAAAACCATCTCGCCTACCCTACTAGGGACCTAGAAAGGTGCATTGAACCTTGGATATATCTCTCCGCCTCGGCTACATCTTTGTATACCTCATCGAGGTGAGACTCGAATAAGAATGTGATCGTCATTCTCAAACTCAGAGGTCTCCAACTCCTATTTAGAACAGAAACTTAAAACGACTGCTTCCATGAGGGTAAGGTTGACCGACTGAAGAGTGATCGGTCGCACCCTCCTATGCAAGATTTTATCCTGTGCTACCTGGGGTTTCCTTTTTGCCGACCAAGGAAATCTCGTCCCGACGTTCTCCTAAAATCATCAATTTGAGTATGAACAGTTATTACCCATTTCATAATCAAACTAACGTCATAAGGCCTCGACGCTGCGACCAAGATATTCCAAACGAAACTCTCACCTCGAGGGTCTGACCACACTGTCGGCGTAAGTGTGATTATCGAGTCTCCTCCCACGGTATCTCTAGAAGTGCGGGTCAAGTCCACGGCTTACCGGAAACTCTAGGTATGGAAGAAGATTTGTGAAAGCAAGGAATGATTCATATCAATGTCTGTTACTAAAGCAACTAGTAGTGGACACAGAATGTCCCTTGAATCATTCATAGAACCATCAGGTCACTCTCCTTGACCGCATGCAGCCGCACTCTTCCTCTGCCCTCCAGCTCCCTAAGCCTGGCGGGGCTAACTAAGGAGGTTGGTTGTAGCATGTTAAGATGTACACCACCTCATATTCCTCTCCTATCTCTACCTCCACATCTGCTGCTTCACAATCTTACCTCTACTTAAAGCTTCCTCTTCTTTAAACGTTTAACACGCTTGAGTCTCTATTACTGGAGGGGGTTTCCTGTTTCTTACTGCACTGTGCAGTCTTCATCCTCTCCTGGATGATCTTCACCAACTTTTCCTACGATCTGAAGAGTTGCAAAAATTTCTCCTTTGCTGAAAAGAGAAACTCGGTCTCATCCCATGGATGAACCACGCCCATTGCCTAATAAATCCAATCCTGACATGAATGATGTATTCATGCCATGAATGACATCGTAAGGCCTCGACGTAAGTACCAAGAGATCCAACTGTCACACTCGCCTCCAAGGGTCGAGTCACACTGTCGGCATTAGTGTGAGGTCACTGGGTCTCCTCCAGTAGAAATCTCGAATGTGAGGGTCAAGTCAATAGTCTTAACCAGGACCACTCACTATCAACCAAACAAAAAGAACAGGAAAGCAAACATCACAAAGATAAGTGTCTTTTTATTATTGCAACTCATAGTAAAAAGACATGAATTCAACAGAAACATGGAACTAGAAGTACAATGGACGTATCCACTACTTCGTCTCCTATCCACCTGCTCCTGGAGCTCTACTACCTTGTCCACTGCTCGGCTGTTTCTCAAGCACTAGCCACAGCTTCTGCCTCGGTGGATCCTCCATAGCCTGCGGATCAACTGTGTGGGGAGTCGGACAGTCACGTGCCAGGTGACCCTTCCCGCCGCAAGAGTAACACAGCCTGTTTCTAGAACGCCTTGTTATATTCCCAGCACGGGTGCCCCACACCACTGGTCCTAAAACCCGAGATCGTCCAACTACTGGTCGGGTCCTCCTGGACCTCTACATCATCTGTCTACTGCCCACAGATGACTCGGAAACTGATCGAAAAACATGCGGCAAAGTCATAATCTCCTGTACACGCTTGGGATTTAGAGCTACTGGCAAAAACTCCACCCTGAAGAAGGTCTTGAAGCCTTCCCATACGAAGGTCATCCCATCTCAAAACTGGGACAAGTGGCTCCACCAGCTGCCTGCTGCTGCCTGAAGGAGGCTGGTAGAAAAGATCACCATGAAGTCTGTCGGCGTCCCCACTAGCCTGGAGACTCTCACCACAGCCTCCAGCCAATCCTCAGACGCCTGCGGGTCCGTCTCTCCCCGGAACCTAGGTGGACTCTAGTGCTGGAACTCATGTAGTGCACTCAAGTGGCGTGCATCGCCTACTGCTGGGGCTGGTGGCATCGGTAGCCCAACGTATTGTAGTAACGCAGGTGCCTCCACTGGTTCCTCAACTGCAAAAGGGCCCTGTACCGAAGCCTCGTCGCTTGGAAGGCTGTCAGTGCGCACATCCCTCAGGGCTGTAGCTGGTCGTTCGATAAAAGGGATCCTGAAAGAAACAACGTAACGCGGTCAAACAATTATACCTGGTGAGCTGACCTGGTTTGAGCTCATATTTAAAGGGAAAACCTTTGAAAACACACACGCAATCAGTGTTTTCGTGCACAAAGTCGGAAATCAGTTGTCAGGGTCCTGGTGTATGGATACGTCGGCCGCTCGCACCAGCACTGGACTCCCTGAACTGAAAACCACACTCGGTACTCTTAACACTATTTCTTCACAGAAAGAAAACATCAGAGTTATATGTTTTGTGGTAGAAGCGACTCCTCTGTTACCAATTTGTCACGACCCGTCCTCAGGGCCCGTGCCATTACTACCCCAAGCCCGCCTTCCATAGCCTAGGGGCAGGAAACTAGCACCAAAGGAATAAATCCCGATAAATAGGAAGGCATTGCCTTTATAAAAGAAAAAAAGCACCACAGAGTAAGCAAGCGGAAAAAGTAAAACACTAAGTAAAAGAGAAGGTGCTGAAAGGTAAATGGTCCAGAATACAAACCCAAAAGAAAGTACAACTACAACTGAACAAGTACATCAGAAAAGACAAAAACTAGAAGTATGGTAGTGTCTCCTGGGTCGTCCCCCTCGGATCCTACCTTAAGGGTAGGTACAGATGGCACAGCTCCTGGATCGTCCACCACAGATCCTACCTGAAGGGTAGGTATAGATGGCGCAGCTCCTGGATCGTCCACCACGGATCCTACCTGAATGGTAGGTACAGATAGCCTCCACGATGCTCTCACCCGTCAACCTCCTCCGTGTGTCATCTCGTCGTGTAGTCCACCTACGGGTACTGACTCGTCTTGTAGTCCACCTCTGGGTACCGTCCAGTCCGCGAACACTCGGCCTCCGTCAGCACTGCCCGTCGTCTACAACCAACACAACGAGGTGCAGGAATATCCCGCACATGGGTGAGTATAACGATACTCAGTAGGGACTCCGAGACCCTCAAGGTATCACTAAAACCAACAAGGATAATCGCAAATAAGATCTCAACAGATAACCTCTACTTAGGTATATGCCCATACATATACCTAATTTATCAAGTAACCCATCTCAATCATGAGGAAACACAAGGATTATGAAATCAAAGGATAACCACTAACCAGGTATATGCCCATAAATATACCTATGTTATCATGTAACACATATCAATCATGAGGAAACACAAAGGTCAAAAGTCTCACCTGAAAATAGGATTTTCATTATCGAAACTGTAACTGATGAAGAGCTCAATCTCTGGAGTGTACAGTGGTCCTATCACGACTCCGAGGTACTACTCACTAACCTAAGACTGCTGAGGTAATCCACCTATCGAGTACTGCGGGTCAGCCACCCAAACACAGTAGTGCTTCCCACCGAGGTATGTCACCCAAACACAGTAGTTCACACCCCCTAGTAGCCTGCTGAGGTACTCTCTGGACGAGTACTGCGGGTCTGCACTGTCACATAGGTAGTGCTCTGTCCGCCATGGGTATGTATCTCACAAAGTAGTGCTCCATTCACTCGGCTAGTCGACTCACTCCAAGTTGAGTCCGTCAAGAAGTCGTCAGGTCTCAGTAGGCTACACGGTCTCCGTACTCCGCACGCTCATCTCCGGGAGGGTCTGATCCATGAGCTACAGTTCGATACTCCATGTATCTCAATGTCCCATGAAGAAGTATCTCAACTGACCACCTCTTAATAGGGGTCACAATGAAACAGACGGCGCGTCAATCGGACGCCCGGTCTGTGAGTTACTGGCCTTTTCGTCCGAGGGGCCCAGTTGGTTTCATGAGCGAACCAATCCCGGCTGTATATCAAATGTACCTCGAACTCTGGTAGGGTATATTCATAGGGACCGTTTCTCAACGAGATCAACAACGTCGCTGACGGTTCATCAAACATACGTCCTGTCTGAAAGATATCAGCTTTCCCGATCCAGGGGCCCAGTTGGATTTCGGGTACAATCCAACCCGGCCACTATCCAACTATATCCAAAACTCAGGCGATGTATTCCAAAAGTTCTATCTCATCAAGAGGAAAACAACGAGACAGACGACTCGTCAATCAGATGCCCGGTCTGTGTGTTATTGGCCTTTTCGTTCCAGGGGCCTAGTTGGTTTTGCGAGCGAACCAACCCGACTGCACTCCGACAGCATCCAAACCTCAAGCGGAGTAAGCCAAAAGATCTGTCTCACTTAGAAGAATCCATCAAAATCGACAGCACGTCCATCGGACGTCCGAAGCTCAAGATATGAGTGTTTCCGCTCCGAGGGCCTGGTTGTTTTCATGTACGAACCAATCGGGCCGAACCCAATGTAATCTGAAACCTTGAGTGTGATATACCGAAACGACCGCATCGATCCATGTATCGCATCGCCGTTGACGGCGCATCATTCGAAGACCCGTAGCACAAGATATGATCGTTTGAATGGGAAATTCCGAGTACGAGGGGGTCTGGGCCCGGGCCGGCTCGGGCAAGTGCCCCCTGGGCCGACCCGAACCGGGTCGACCCAGGCCGACGGCCCGACCCAACCGGCGGCGCGGCCCGACCGGTGGTATGGCGGTGCGGCCAGCGCGGCATTGCGGCAGGGCGGCCAGCGCGGCGGCGTGGCGGCGCGGCCAGCTCGGCGGTGCGGCGGCGCAACCAGCGAAGCCAGCGCGGGCGGCCAGCGGGTCCTTTGCGCCGCACACATGCCAAGGGAGGGGTGTTACCCCTCCATTATGAAAACAGTGGCCCCCATTAAGGGGGCCGCGTCTTGTAACATCGTGCGGTGTAACTCCCCGAATTTCTGCCAGAAATCGCCAGCCAGTGCAGAGCCGGCCGGTTTCTCGCTGTGGGACCCCACTGTCTCGCGTCTTCCAATGCCAGCGGCGCAGCCTGGACGGCGGCGGTGCGGCCAGCGCATGCAGCCAGCACGACCTTTGCGCCCCGCATGCGCCAAGGGAGGGGTGTTACCCCTCCTTTATGAAAACGGAGGCCCCCATTAAGGGGGTCGCGCCTTGTAACACCGGGGGGTGTAACCCCCCGGATTTCTGCCAGAAACGGCCAGCCAGTGCGGGGCCGACCGGTTTCTCACTGTGGGACCCCGCGGTCCCGCGTCTTCCGGTGCTGGTGGCTGGGGTTCCGGCCGCCTCCTTTGTGTTCTCTGGCAGCCGTTTTTCCGGACACCACTTCCAAGATGGCCGTGAATCCGTCCGGAATGGCGTGACAGCGCCATGCCCTTGTTCCACGGCCCGACTCCGGCCGCAGCCTTGTTCGCAATCCTAGGCGCGGCGCGACGACACCACGTTTCTTCATCGTGGCCCGCTCCTACCGTGTTTCCTCTCGTTCAGGCACGGTGCGATGGTACATTGTCATCTTCACTAATCAAAATGAAGAAAAGCAAATGGGGGAGGGGTATTGGCCATGTTTGTGCAGACCGATTCACAATCATTATTTCGATAGCTGTTGGCCGAAACGTAAAATGTTTAACCTTCACAATTTTTAATTTAAATAAAAATTAGAACATGGCCGACAGATGTATCTTTCATAATCGAAGGAAAGAATCACCAACTTAAAAATAGTCGAACCCCTACCTTGGGTATAAGACGATTGGAAGGAGACGTCGTCATTTGAGGTTCGTCGCGGTATGGAGTCGCGAGGATAACAATGTCGAAGGCGGACGTCAACGTTCATCCGACTCGAGGGATGGTGAAGTCGTCATCGCTCGCTACCCGATTCCGTTTATGAGATTGTTCATCGATCCGTTGTCGATGAAGGGGAAGAAGAGGATCCGTTGAAGAGTCTCACCGCGGAAGAGGAAATGTTCCGTGGAAGGAAAACGAGCGTTCTTCGTCATAGGTGGCACGTTCTTTGCATTCTTCACAAAGGTGGAGGAGGAGAGGAAAACTCAGCGCAACGCTTCCCAACCCAAAAAAATGAGGCTAATGCCTTATTTTATTACTTTCCGCCAACGATTTTAAATTTCAAAAGACATAACCCTCACAATTAATTTCAAAGAATTAATTGTAAAACATAACTTCCAAATTAAATAGAGGCGTTAAGAAATTAAGGAAACCTGTCGGTTGACTTCGTTTAATAGGTGGTGTGGGTGCATTACTTAAGAAGAAAAGAAACTGTGGGCTCGTGTGGGTCCCACCTCACAAATATCCTACCATGTGGGTAGGATATTTTGAATTGAACCCTATCCGCTTCAACCCAGCTTAAGTAGCTTAAAGTGGTCTTTAAGAGGCTTTATGTGAAATGAAATAAAATTGCCATACGACTTTATTTTATTTCTTAACTTAAACCCCAAAAATTAAAAAAGCACTACCGAGCAAAAGCAACTCCGAAAGAGGCATTTATAAGAATATACTGGCGCTGTGATTCCATCGGTGCCCGCATAATTTGATTTCGGGCACCAGTTCAAAAGTTAGAAAAACCCGCTCGTTCCTTCACTGAACGAACCCGAGCCAAAGTTCAGAAATTGATTCCGGGCACACCGGGCCTCAGAAACAGGCGCCATCAAAAACTGGGTTCTTGTAAAATCCCAAAGAAAATTATAAAAAATTTTACCTTGAATTTTACGGGTATTTACATTACTCCCACCTCAGGTATTTACGTCCCCGTAAAGCTTTAACATAAACTAGGGATACAAAAATGGTACTGAACATGCATCTGGGCCTTCCGCTCCCATGTGCTCACCCGAATGTTCCTGTACTGCCCATGAAAGCACACCGGAGGAATAGGCCATCCTCGAAGGATCTGCTCCTATCGATCCACGATCCCCACTGGAACCTCCGCGAAAGACACCCCATCACCATCGTCCAGCTCCTCATGGTCGATTTTATGCGAAGGGTTAATGTTTTCACCACCCTTTTTCATGTATATTTATTCTTCAACATCTTATTTCTTTGTTATTTCCTTTCTAAAATAATAACCCAATTACCATATATATATTATGTGATGTTATTATAAATATTGTACAACCATATTTAGTATTTTATCCATCATTTGAATGACATGTCACCATATGTGCATACGTACGGCTTACCATCTCCACGTCGTGGTGTAATTGTTATTAAAAACATTATTATTTGGATGGGTATGATAATGATATTTAATTCATGTAAATAATAAATATAACATGAAAATGATTCTATATATATGATATACCATCAAATTATATAATTTTTTAATATCAAAACAAAGATATTTTCGCTCGTGCGTACGTACGGACTACCGTCTCCACGAACGCGATGACATTCATTCCCCATCATATCCATGGAATTATAATTCTCATTTTATGATTACAAAGAATGTTTAAGGACATTATATAATTCTGTATATGAATAATATACATCTTATCCCTAACAAACATGACTTTTGTAACAAAACATATAAAAAAACAAGAAAGTTAACACCCGGAACGACGATAATACTAAGACATTATTAACAAAGAAATGTTAAAAGATCATATATGATACCATATTAATGTATATTATTATTGTATAATTTAATATCAATTATTTAACCATTATACAGGAGGTTAACATATCCTCAACCAAGGAAAAGTACAAGGTAAGGGTTTGTTTCAAAAAAAAATTCTTATCTGAGGTTGTTTATATGTAATTATCTACAGGGGCCTCTTTATCAACCACATCAATGTTTCCTAAAAAATTATTTCAAATAATTCTTACAATATTATTGAAAATGGGTTAAATAAATTTATAACCATGTTTAATTTTTATAATATTCTTATAAAGGAGACTTTCTACCGTTTTCCAAACAAGGTCCTTTTTAACCTTTACGACAGAATTGTTGTAAGAATGTCGTTTTTTAACTTATACGACGGGTGTAGATATTTTTCACCATTAAAAATCGTAGAAGCTTCCAATATTGGCTTATAAGAATATTTTCAAAGTAAATGTTTTATTTTATAATTATGTGACCTATAAATGATTTAAAATTGAATATTTTACGAATTTTTGAAAGGTACTCATTATCAAGATGAGAATTTTAAATATTTTATGGATTTATCTTTATAAATCTTTTTAATTAATGTCCATGTTTTCAAAATCATTTCAAGGATTTATTTAAATGGACATGAATGTTTTGAAATTATATTTCATTTCAAATTTTTCAATGTGGTATGAGACACTTTGATTCAAACATATTTTATAAATTACTTTCTTTATAAATGTGTAACTTTTAAATGATTTCAAAAAAGAGATATTTCTCTCAAATAGTTTTGATTTCATCTATGTAAACTTCGTTTGATGTATTTTAAGATTATCTGAAGATGATTTATTAATATAAACAACCTCCATTTTGTATTGAAGGATTTGTGATATTTTTGACTCTGGATGTGTTATTCTTATACCATTCATGGTTTATGGGAAAAGTTTTGACATTTCGTATGATAGTTTTACTACTAATGTTTATGTTATGTTTAAACCTGTTAATATGAGGAATTCATTGGACATAATTAGTGATGGGTGGAGCCAGATATAGCTCCCTGATATATCAGTAGGTCTCATGAGACAAACTAGTGTCTTGGCATAAGGCCTTGACACAATCTTATTTGTTTTCTTGGCACGAGGCCTTGAATATGTGGTTATGATAGTCTGGCATTTTGCATTCCATCATTATGAAAGTGGTTATTGATATTTCATGTGATTATTAGATAGGTAGAATTTCCATTTGAATAAGTAAATGGCATTATTTCATTTTATTTTTGAAATATGATGCTGAAGTTCAAGTTTAAAAGGATTTTGTTTTAGTTATACATTTCCTTAAATGTTTATCCTTATTTATGAATGTTTTCTCTATATTGTTATCCTTACTGGGAATTTGAGCTCACCCCATTCTATGTTTTATTTTTCCCAGGATGTGATGACGTATTTTATGAATCACCTGCAGGGATAGTAAATGGATATGAGTGTGGATAGAAGATGATGTTGCACTTATCACTTTATGATGTAATATAATATTTATGAATGTATCCAGTGTTTCCAAGGCTACTATACTAATCGGTCTTTGAGCTTTGATCTTTAGTGATCATTCCAATGTTTTGTAATAATGCACCGAATCTGGGTAACTGGGGTTTTTGCATTACATTTGGTATCTGAGGAATTTTAGTAAAAAAATTATAAGCTAGATATATATAATATTTGATTATAGAATATATCCTTAAGATAGACTTTAATGTTTAGTATATATGAACTTCCTATAATTCTGGTATTGTAAAGATTTTGTGAGTTTTTCGAGCAATACATCCTTTCTTGGATACGAGCAGGTAGAGGCGGCTCTGGCACAGATGTACCTAGGGGTAAAACCCGAAAACACCGCTTTGAGTTAGACTCAAACAGGAACTGGTGCCCGACAACAGGACTTGTTGCATTCTTGGTTACGACACGCCTGAGGGATATGCTTAGGATAATTCTCATTTTCATTACAAACCATTATAAAATGATAATGAGTATATAATTTCTCAAAGAAATTTTTTTCATGATTATGGATTATATCCATAAATAGTTCAATTTGTGTTTATTTTTTTACAAGTATGGAATTATGTATTTTGATTCATAAACTGATCTATTTTATGCCATTATTTATAAATGGCTCATATTTGAAGAAATGGAAGCCATATCAATGCATGCACTCCATGTAGGGATTTCCCTCCTACTCAAGAAAATTATAATAGAGCTGGTGACACAATTGGTGCTAATTAGCTAATCACCGTACTGGGACAACTCACTCAGGTTATGAATAATAACATTACCCTTATGGAGCACACTGATCTGCAGCATGGATGATCAATGTTAGATCACTTCATTTTGAAATAACCAACAACATTCAATGGGGGTACAAATACACTACTAGATGAGCAATGGATAAGTTCTATGGAGAAAATATTATAGGCTTTGGGGAGTAGTGAAAGGGAAAAGGTTATCATGGCAGTTTACCGCCTCACTGAAGACGCTGATCAATGGTGGTCATTAATTCAAAACAAAAAGGATGATGAAGAAGTATAAAGTATAGAATAAATCTATTTGAATGATAATTTCTTAAAAAAATTCTTTCCTCATAACCCTTGAGCAGATACAGAAAGACAATTTCTCAGTCCGAGGCAAAAGGAGGATGAGAATGTCACAAATTTTGAATCAAAATTACAAGGTTAGCAATGCATGTAGAAGATTATATATGTAACCAGATGAGTAAGATTAATCATTTCTTTGATGGGTTAAAATCATTTCCTTGTCGATCATTAGTCTCACAATCCATCTCATCATACGAAGACATTGTCTCATGTGCAATAAAGACAGAAAATGAATCCTCTAAAAATTATGACAATAAAGTAAAGCAAGAGAAGAAGAGAACTGTGGAACTAGAGATAGATAAAGGGAAAAAGGGAAAGAAGGATTTTCCATTATGTGATAATTTTTGGAAGAGACACCCCTGTTGATGCTTAAAAGGGATTGGAGTTTGTTACAATTGTGGTGAAAAAGGTCACTAGGCTTGTGATTTCAATGAAAAGAAAGATCCTATCAATATTGAATTCTACAATTGTAGAGAAATAGGGCATTATGCGAATGAATACACTAAGTTCCAAGGAATCATACCTCGGAAAAATAAAAGGGATCAATGCCAATGTTATGCTATTGTTATAGTTGATGTGTAAAAATTGATGTATTTTTTACACTAGGATTATATTCTGGTTATAAGAATAATGTGATGTATATAATGATTGTACTGTAGAACTTATTGTTTCATTAAGGTATTAATATGACTATTGTAATAATATTCTCAGTATGTGACAATAAGATAAACTCTACTTTGTCTGGGGAATCTGATGTGACACTTGATTTTAGAATTTAGATACCATTTACAGAGTGTCTGGACAGAGGTACATTAGATGACTATAATGTTTTGGGTGGATTAAGTTGAACATTGGATAGAATTATTTATGGGTGAAAAAATTATTATGATCAATTTTTTGAATATTATGATACTGTTGTTTTAGGAAAAGGACAACCGGCAGGTCGGGCAATATCCCGTCGTGTCGAACAAAGCTGCAGGAATCAAACCTACAACCATATTGTGACAGACCTTTGATACTTACCATTATCCTATAGGAAGTCCCTGGTCATTAAAAAAGTATTTTTCTTTATTTAAATGGTATATTTTAATGTTTAGATCCTTATACGATTAGGATAAATATAATATTTTTGAGTTCTATTATCTTTTGTGGTAAAAGATGAGTTTATGGTTGAAATTAGTTGAAGGGTGAAACTCTACTAGTAAAGTATATGTATATATATATATATATGTATGTATTTCTATTTCTCTTATTATATGAAAAAAATAATTCATATACATTAGTTAAGGGATCCTAAAACCAAAATGTGTTATCCTAATACCTTATGTTTTGTTGAACCAATGATATTATAAATCATCAAAGATTGATGGCTTTGAGGCCCTTATTTCTACAATTATTTGTGACTGATGATCTCAATCACTCTTTATAAATATCTACATTTTCCCTCCAATTATGTGTCTCTAATTTCAACAATTTTTGTCTAAATCGAGATCATAATTTGGTAGTGACCTTTTCATTTCCCTTTTCCTTTTATTATGAATAAATATTAATAACCCAAATTCTGTTGTGGGTTTTCCCACAAAGACATTTTCAATTTTCAACCTTTTATTTTCGAAGAACAATTTCAAATTGTGAGGACGCAATTTATTGAAGGAGGCGAGAATGTAACACCCCTAGCTTCCATGGTACATTTCCCTTTGAATAATGCAATAGCTTGCATTGTACGCAACCTCGAGATTCTAGCACACCGTGGCCAATCAAAGAAGCCGTTATGAATATTAATACCCAATTTTTTAAATTTTATAAATTTTATCTCTCAAAATGGACTTCATTTTTGGATTCTGAGTATCTATGTTAGCCTTGGGTAAAATTTTAGTACTTTTTGGATAACTTTTATATTTTGATGAATAGTGAAATTTACTAAATTTTAATTAAAAACATGTTTTTTAATAAAAACAATTGATAGTGATAAATTATGAATTTGAGTGGTTTAAAAGTTTATTTAGAATATAGTTTTACCATTTAATACAAATTTGGACATTGGACATAATTTCACATTTAAACCGAACATAAACAAGTGTCAATCTTTTGATAGTTACTATCTCTTAAAAACAAGTTTTTTTGTTTTAACAACGGAAATTAAATTTATATTTATATTTTACACTTATGTGTATTGAATTTAGA
Organism: Viscum album; assembly: GCA_963277665.1. Classification (NCBI taxonomy): domain Eukaryota; kingdom Viridiplantae; phylum Streptophyta; class Magnoliopsida; order Santalales; family Viscaceae; genus Viscum; species Viscum album. The sequence goes on along the minus strand of OY728137.1, from coordinate 1,697,776,033 downwards.
AAAATGAATTCCATATTTGGAATCAGGGTGTCCAAATTGTGTAAATAGGTAAATTTTATTTTTAAACATTTTGAATAATTACTTTGGTAAATATTTTATTTAACATGGATAAAGGGTAAATCCGGTACATATGGGTAAAAAAATAATATTATAATAATATTAATTTACACTAAAATGTGTCATAACCCTATTATATGATACATTTCCGACCAGGGTTATCTTTGGGTTGATTTTGGGACACCATGGTGCCCCATGTAGGTGATAAGAACACTTTATATTAATTATGTTATAGTAAATACAAAAATGACATATGCATATATCTTTTTAAAAAACAATTTTTACAAAGGGTTATTTATGATATATTTTCGACAATAAATATTAATTAGAAATATTAAAAGATTTCCCAAATAATTTAATTTTTTTAATAATTTTTAGACAATTAAAAATTAAATTTATTAATGACACAATAATGATAAAGTATATTCCTAATTAATGAAAGAATCAAATAATTGGTATTATAAATGCTAAAATAAATATAATTTTAAAGTTTTGATGACATCCACGAATTTAATTGGATAATATGACATGTTAGGATTTATTAAATGAATTATTTTAAAAAAAACATTTTATGACTTTAACAAAAATAAATTATTAAATATTGTCAAAATTGAAATAAATGAGTTTTTAAAACAAGTATTATATTATTAATTGATATTATATTCCTAAAAATCTTAGGTTCGTCCAAAGGACTTATATCATGATATTTTTATCATTAATGGACCACTTGGGGGTCTCTTGGATGTATATAATAGGTTTATTAACTATATAATATAAAAATACAAAGTGACATGGTAAATGTCAATCTAATTAACTAAGAGTTAAAAATAAAAGATAAGGTTAATATAATTTCCCAAACCTGTCTAAAATATATTGGATGAAAGGATTTCGACACATCCCCACCTTAGACTTTGAATAGTCTAATTTGGAGACATTTTAAACCGAATATGAATTTATTATAAATTAATACGTTAAGCTTTTTCTAAAGAGCACATCCTCCCCCTTATAAAAGGACATAATTTCTATCCAATTATTATCACCTGAAAAGCCTTTTTGTTCATCCAACCCTTGCCCAAATAATCTCTCAACTTCCCTCACTTCAACCTAGTGGCCTTAGTTTTATCAGAAATCCAACCTAAGGAGCCCTTTTGATCAAATCAAAAAGAAGAACCCGAAGCAGAGGTAATGTTTTCACCATCCTTTTTCAAGTTCCATTCATTTTCAAATTATTTTTTTTTTGTTATTTCCATTCAAAAATAATAAAACTAGTATATTCTATATAATTTGATGTTATTATAAATATGGTACAACCACATTCGGTATTCTATCCATTCTTTTAATGACAAGTCACCATACGTGCGTACGTACGGCTTACCATCCCCACGCCGTGGTATAATTATTATTCAAAAACATTATTATTTGGATGGGTATGATAATAATATTTAATTTATGAAAATAATAAATATGACATGATTATTATTCTGTATATATGATATAAAAAACTATTATATATTATTTAAATATAAAAATAATGATATTGTCGCTCGTGCGTACGTACCGACTATATTATCCATGAACATGATGAGATTAATTCCCCATCATATCAATGCAATTATAATACTCATATGATTATAAAAAATAATGTTAAAGGACTTAATATCATTCTGTATATGAATAATATACCACCTATGCATAAAAAACACGACTTATGTAACAAAACATATAAAAGAAAATGAGTAAGTTAACACTAGAAATGACGATAATACAAAGACAGTATTAACAAAGAAATGTTAAAAGACTATATATGATATCATATTAATGTATATTATTCTTGTATAATTTAATAACAACTTTTTCACCATTATAATGGATTTTAACCAACCCTCAACCAAGAAAAATTACAAGGTAAGGGTTTATTTCACAATCTCTTCATTATCTGAGGTTGTTTATATGTAATTATCTACTTGGAACTCTTTATCATGCATATCCATGTTTCTTAAAAATTTATTTCAAACCATTCATACTATTTTATTGACTATGGGTTAAAGACATTTATAACCATGTTGAATTTTTATAATATGATTATAAAGGAATATTTCTGTTTTTTTCCAAACAAGGTCCTTTTTATCCATTTGGATAGAATTAAGGTATGAATGTCTTTTTTTATCTTATACGACTTGGGTGGCTATTTTATGCCGTTATAAAATCATCGAAGCTACCATTACAAGCTTATAAGAATTTTTTCAAAGTAAATGTTTTATTTTATAATTATGTGACAATTAAATGATTTCAAAATGATTATTTTAAGAATTTATGAAAGGTACTCTTTATCAAGATAAGAATTTTAAATGTTTTAATGATTTATCTTTCTAAATATTTTCAATTAATTTCCATGTTTTCAAAAAAAATTTAAGGATTTATTTATAAGGACATGAATTTTTTTAAAATATATTTCTTTTAAAATGTTTCAATGTGGTATGGGACCCTTTGATTTAGAAATCTCTTTTAAATTACTTCGTTTATAAATGTGTGACTTTTAAATGATTTTAAAAAATGTTATTTCTCTAAAATTGTTTTGATTTCATCTATGTCAACATCCTTTGATGGATTTTAATCTTATTTGAAGTTGATTTGTTATGATACAAAACTTCCATATTTTATTTAAGGTTTTGTGATATATTTGACTGTGGATGTGTTATATCTGTACCATTCATGGTTTATGGTGAAAGTATTGACATTTCGTTTGCTATTTTTAATTCGAATGTTTATGTTATGTTTAAACCTGTTAATACGAGGAATGAATTGGACATAATAAGTGATGGGTGGAGCCAACTATAGCTCCTAGATGCATCAGTAGGTATCAAGAGACAAACTAGAGTCTTGGGACAAGGCCTTGACAAAATCTTATTTGTAGTCTCCTCACAAGGCCATGAATCTGTGGTTATGATAGTCTAGAATTATGAATTCCATCATTATGAATGTGGTTATTGATATTGCATGTGATTATTCGACTAGTATGATATCCATGTGAATAATTAAATGGAATTATTTCATTTTATTTATGAAATATTATGATGAATTTCATGTTTAAAAGGCTTTAGTTTTTTTTATACATTGACATAAATTTTTATGCAAATTTATGAAAGATTCTGTTATATTGTTATTCTTACTGGGAATTTTATCTCACCCCTTTCTATTTTTTATTTTTTCCAAGATGTGAAGATGTATTTTATTAATAACCTATATCGATAGTGTAAGGGGATAAGAGTTTGGAGAAAAGATGTTGTTGTATTCTTCACTTTATTTTGTAATGTAAACTTTGTGAATGTATCTAGTGATTCCAAGACTACTAAACTAATCGTCCTTTTGAGATTTGATATTTTTTTATCATTCTAATGTTTTTTAATAAAGCACCGACTCTGGGTAACTGGGGTCGGGGCATTACAAAAAGGATCATATTTCTAGTTTCAATCACTCATGGAAAATATGGTGCATGTAGTTTTAGGTTATACACCCCAGACCCTAGAATTAGATAAAATAATTGGTGATATGTGGTCTACCAGACCATTTTTTTCCTTTATATATCAATAAAATAGGAGGAATTAATATACCATGGTCTCTAGAATTTTATAATTGTGAAAAAAGGATATGTGTAAAATAAGAAAGGGATGACCACAGATTGAATTTGAATTGTTGGTTCCAACACAATGTCATCAATGATTACATGGAAAAAATATACTTATCCAAAGTGAAATGTTACTGCTATTTGATAGACTCACATTTTGTACTATTTTATGAATATATAAATGGGATGTGTTATGATATAGTCAAACAGTTACATCCTTTTGTCGATAAACCCATTGTGTGGGATACATTATTAAAACCCATCTAAGATGTGTTGTAACATAATTATGGATAGGAATCCTCAGGTATTTTAAATTCTATCATTGGGAGTGAGGGAATGATTATTAATATTATAATGTATCCATGATTAGTACTATGGAATGTGTTAGGGATATGCATGGGCATAAAGTCAACATTTGTATTGATATTGTCCATGATATGTAGGGTCCCTTTCATAAATCTGATTCATAGGTAAAATGGATAACTTTCTATTTCTATAGTGGATCCCTTATTGAGGGGTCCCTTATTATGATATCCTACATATATCATTGTTTCTACATAAGATATGAGGTAATCTCATTTTCCACTATTGATGGGACTAGGAAAAGAGGCCTAGGATTCACTACATTTATCATTTGAATAAGAATCAATCCACACATAGTCTTTGAGGTACCATTTAGATTAATGTCATGTTGTTAGAAAGATGTCCATGTATTTTATCATCATGTTGTAAAGAAGAATGAGTCTTGATGTGAAGAGAGAGGAAATATTACAGATAGGCTAGGGCATTGAACCCAAGAATCACTATGTATATTATCAAAGTAGGAATCAAGACAAATGTAGTTATAATATATAAACCCCCCACATTGATTGAATTCATGTGTAGAGGAAATGGGTTTTTAATACATGTTTATGCATTGGGTGAAAAACCATATTTTATCCTCTCATATATATCTAACTCATAAATGGTAGAATTTTGGAATTTCTAGTATTCTGATGTGGCTAGGCCACGACTTGAATAACTGATTGTTACTACATATCCCATTGAAATGAGAATCTAGCCAAACAAAGTTATTGAACAGATCAAACAGTTTATTTTCATTTGATAAGGAAATAAAATGTGCCTTTTAGGGTTCTTCTTCTAGGACCATGGTAACCCCAATGTGAATTGATATGCTTTACATATGTAGAGAATACTTTTACAAAAATTCACAAGCCCATATGAGCTATAATAGATCTAATAAAAAATTATCTGCAAAGGTTTATTCAATAAAAAAGGGATTTTTTTACGGTTATGTGAATATAAATTCTATGGATAATTTTATTGGGAATGCAATCCATTGGTCACTAAATATATCCTTAGGTATAAAATCAATCATTGTATTGTTTTTCAAATCCTATGTAATTTAATTTCTTCTAGTGAGGATGAATAAAAACTCATGAGAAAGAAATAATTTTTTTTTGATGGGGCCAAGGGTGGAAATATGGGTTTCACTATGAATATCATGGGAAAGATAATCAAGATTAACATATTTACCGGAAGGTTCCTTATGTGGGCCTTAGCCGTATATAGGGAGTTGGGTTTTTTTGTTGTGGCTAGGCCTAAGACTGGATATTTCGGAGTCAATATGTATATCATGGGATTGGGAATCATGAAAAAATAGTTCTATTATATAGTGAAATATTATCATGAAATGATAAAGTTGGTCATACAGATTAACTTTTTATAGTAATGACATGGGTCACCTTCTGTGGAATGGAATATTGCATTTAGACCAAGGGATATGACCTGTAACACCTGAGAATTTTATGAGAAATATTTTTTTATATGTTATATAAATCATCAAAGGAATCTTTCGATGCACACAATCGTGACATTCCTCGATAGCGTGTGTAGTACGCAATACCGAGTTCCACTAAACAATGATTTAATATTATAATATTATAAACTAGAAGTTATGAATAGTATTAACTGAATTTTAAATTTTACAACATTATTATTAAACTTACATGTTTTCTAGAACATGGTAAGAGATCAAAATAATTTTTTTTGGTAAAATATGTATTTATAAAAAATGTAGTTTTGCCGCCATTTGATGGCGCACCCACATTAAATCTATTTTTCGACACATTTATAAGTTCAATTTGACAAAAATAATATTCTTATTTTGAATCAGGATATAAAAATTTACTTTGGATAAATTTTTGATACTTTTCTGATAACTTTCATATTTTGATGAATAGTAAAAATATGCTAAGTTTTTATTAAAAACAACATTTATCATTGAGATAATTTATATGGTTAAATTATAATATTGAATGGTTTTAAAGTATATATAGAATATATTTTTACTATTTAATATAATGTATGTTATTAACATTAATTTCACATTGAATTCATAGGTAAAAACATTTCAATCTTTGCCAATGTTTTAACTTCTAAAACGCGTTTTCTTAACAACAAGATTTATTTTAAATTAATTAATGCAACTTATATGTTTTAAGTTTTGAAAAATCGATTCCATATTCAGAATCAGTGGGTCCTAATTATGTTAATATGCTACTTTTTATTTTTGGGAATTTTGAATAGTAACTACGATAAATTTTATTTACCATAGTTAAAGTTAAATAGGGTAATTTAGGGTAAATATAAGATTATAAAATTAACCTAACCGCTGTCAAAATCCTATTGGATGACTAAATGTAAACCCATATCACCTAAGGGTCGGATTAGATTCATTTAATAGACTTTTGTCCATGAAAATAATTTAATTATTATTAAAACCAAAGAATGTGACAACATGTCACTTTCTTAGGTCTTAAAAGTATAATAATTTTAATTTGGTGATAAACTTAATGAAACTTCGAACACAAATATTCTCCATAATGATAATACAATTATCTACATCATAGGAATTTATTTAGAATTTTTAGGGATTAAATAATTATCATTAATTATGACACAATAGTGATGTTGAAATTATTTTAGTAATTAAAATATCAAATTAATGGTTTTAAAATATTAAAATATTTATTATATGCACTATTTAATGTGCTCCAATAATTTTATAGATACATATGACATTTTATTAATCAATTAAATCTTTTTTTTGAACATATCCTATGTATATATTTTATTTAAATTCAAATATATGAATAGTGTCAAAATTGACACTATTGTTAATTTATAAAAATAACATATTATAAAATTGTTTAAAAATCACAAAAATATTTAAAAATTGTAAATTAAAATTTATATGGTCTAAAATGTCATAAAGTGGCAAATTATGGAAAATTCACAACACATATGTAATTATTAATAATAATTTAAAATTTATAATATTATTACCACAAATAAAATAAAATTTATAAATAAGGATAAATCAAGTTGGTAATGTTTAAAATAAATTCCTAACACGTCTAAATTTTATTGGTTGATGAGATTACAACCCTATATCATCTAAACTTCGGATATGAGTCATTTTGGATGTTTTTAAGTGGGGTTGAGATTTAATATAAAATAATATTTCTTATATTTCCAAAGGTGCCCCTCTACTTCCTTATAAAAGGGCACCTCCTACCTCTCCTCCTCACACCAATTTGAGCCTTCAATCTCGGCCAAACCCTTCCCATTTCACTTCCCCAATTCCCTATAATCATCCTAGAAGCTCTGGTCTTCTTCAAAGACCATCCCTAGTTCCCTAATAGGAGGTTAAGAAGAGGCGCGTCAAAAAGAGGTAATATCCATTACTGATCCTTTCCAAATTCTTTCTTCTTAAACATATTATTATTTCTTTGTCTCATTATTAAGTAATAACAGCAGTATCACTCATGTACTGATATTTTATTATAAGTATGAAACAACCCTATTTCAACATTTATCCATCCTATGGAAAATGGAATCACTGCGCGTGTGTACGTACGGAATACCGTCTCCACGACGTGGTGTAATCTATTTTCCCCCACCGCCATACTTGGATGGGTATAATGATGTAAATAATTACTATATATGATTATTGTAAATTTATATTGATTCTGAAATAGTATACATACACTCCAATACAATTCCATGATCATGGGAACGAGATCATCGCTCGTGCGTACGTACAGAATACCGTCTCCATGAAGTGATGCGATTTATTCTACATGATCTTCATTGCATAATGATTATATAAATGAATTGAATGAATAAATATGATATATATAGTACATTAATACCATCCTGGAAATTATTTATCTAAAAACTAAAGGGATGTATAAGAATTTATTCGACAAAACACGCATAAGAACAAAAAGTTATAAACACCCGTATAACAAGTAGAAATGAAATATTACTACAAAAAAGCTATGAATATGACCATATATGATATCATAACAATAATTATGATTCTGTAATAAGTATATAACATTATTTAAATCATTATACAGGAGGTTCGGTCACCTACGAGGAAAATCAGACCTAAGGTAATGGAAATATCACAATCTCATTTTTATCCAAGATTGTTTATACTTTAGTATTTACTGGGGTGTAATTTATCATCATCATCCATGTTTCCTCAACATGTAATATTATTTCCATCCACCTAAAATTCTTTAAATCCAATTTTACCCTTCGCTGAGTTTTTAGTAAAGGATATGAAAGGAATCTTTTGTCGTCTTTTGTAGGAGGTACTTTTTGACTTTTCCGACAAAAGTACAAAGAATGTTTTTTTAACTTATACAACATGAATGGGTTTTTAAAACATTATTTCCAATAAGATTCCTCTACAAGTTTTCAGGTTTATTTTTAATCAAACTCTTTTAGTTTAGAATTGTACGACATGTTAAGAAAGGAAAAGTGTTTTTGAAGCAGAATGAATATTTTCCTCAAGAATGGAGTTCAAGTGTTTTATCAAAATTATTTTTCCATATACGAAAATAAAGGGTTTTGTTTATATCCCTATTATTACATTGATTTGAATATGTTGTGATGGAATTATATTTTTATGAATTCCTTTATCTTATATGAATTGTTTTATGATGTCACGATGTTTATGATTCCCATTTTTATTACATGGGTTATGCTATGATGTATGGTTTCAGATTTTATGGCACACATAAAAATGGTATCATTATGAGAAGGTTGGGACCTATATCTCCCTCCAATTCATTGGGTAAAGATTTTATATCTCATGAGATAGACATGGCTGGAACGATAGGTTAATCCGGTTCAGTGAAACATGACTGAAACGAGGAGTGAACTCGGTTCAGAAATGTAATTTGTCCACTAAGATAGTCTTGGAAATGAGTCTTGAATAACAAGAAACGAATCTCTATGATTATGTGTGTATTCCAAAAAGTTTCATGTTTTATGTTATTATTATTGGGATTACATTTCACTACTATGATTTATCCCATGTTATGAAATTGTGATTTCTTTTGCCAGTTATGATTTCCAAAAGATATGTTCTTATGTATATGATGTGATTGATATTTATTTTGTTTACCCATACTGAGCATTTGAGATCAACCTTTTGTATGTTTTATTTCCCCAGGTCAGGAAGAAGGTTATTAAGTAGGTTATTCCAAAAAAGTACTCTAGATATGATGAAATTAATGGGAGGAAAAGTAGATGCTTTAAAGACCAGTTGTTTATGTTTCCCAATTTCTAAAGACTCTATACCTATACGGTCCTTTCATGGTTTTGTTATATGTTGTAATAAGTGTTCTTCAATTTTGAAGTATTAACAATGTATGTAAAGTATGGGTCGTTATAGTTGGTATCAGAGGAAAGGTATAGTCCACCTTTGGAAACTATGATGTGAAATCCTTAGTAAGATTCCTACGGATAAGTATAAGCATAGAAAAAAATCTTAGTGTTTTATAAATGTACATGAAAAACCTATGATAAGACCTTAAGTGTGAAATTTTATTCTTTATTATGTGGTTTTCCTATTATAATTAGTGTTGCTCACACTATTCTTCATGGTTGTAGTCAATGGCTGGAACCCGAAGGAACTATGTTAATGTGGAATGCGACGGGCAATGCAATGATTGTCCCCATAAGCAACCAAACGTTATGGCAGCTGGAATGGAAAATATTGTAGCCATTATCACACAACTTTGTCAAGCTATGAATCATTAAGGACTTCCAAACGAGAAAAGGAAGGAGCAACATTCTGTTGAATCCTTCATGAGGAAGTGTCCACCTTCTTTCACCGGGTCTACTGATCCATTAGTTGCTGAACAATGGATTAGTATTACTGAAAAGATATTTTCAGTTCTTCAATGTTCTGAACATGATAAAGCCATCCTAGCAGTGTATCGTTTGGAATGATATGTTGATCAATGGTGCGATCTTATTAAGAATACGAGGCAAAGGGATGAAATTAAGTCCATTGAATGGGACGAGTTCAAGAACTTATTTTTCAATAAGTACTTCCCTCGTATTCTCCAAACAAAGATGGAGAAAGAGTTTCATGAACCGAAGAAAAAGGATGATGAATCTGTTGGTACTTATGAAGAATATTTTACAAGACTTTCAAGGTAGGCTTCTAGTATTATTATCCAACCTGAGAGTAAGATCGATCGATTCTTTAGTGTCTTAAAACCAAGTCTTCAAAGGGTGCTAGACATAAGGGACTTCAATAGCTATGAGGAAATCATTCAATGTGCTCTCAAAGTATAGATGGATATTGGAGTAACCCATCAGTCATATGGGTTTGATAAGAAGAGGAAAATGGAATTGAAAGGAAAATCTAAAGAGCACATTGAAAAGAAGATGACATTTCCCTTATGCTCAAAGTGTGGAAAGAAACATGGAGGGAGTTGTCTTAAAGGGAAAAGTAAATGTTTCAAATGTGGAAAGGAAGGTCATCGGACATTTGAATGCCACAAATATGGTAAGAAGATGTCTAATGATGCAAACAAAGGAAGGGAAACATAGAATGAACCTACTACACTTCAATGTTTCAAGTGCAAGAAGATGGGGCATTATTCCAATCAATGACCAAATCCAAGGGTTGATGATGTGGTTGACATCAACAAACTCTTAAGGATAAAGACAAAGGAAAGTCACATGCAATTTCTATCAGCGATGTGGAGTATGATAACGATGTGGTGAAAGGTACACTTACCATCAACTCTAAAGTAGAAAATGTTTTATTTGATTCTGGATCCACCCACTCCTTTATTTCTGAAGAATTTTCTATGGATATCACTGTATTACCTCAACAGTTAGATGTTGAGTTAGGTGTGACAACCCCTAATGGCACAACAGTCGCATCAAAAGTTTATAATTATTCTCTGATTGAAGATTGGGGTAATGTGCTTCCTGCAAATCTTGTGATCCTTCCTATAGTGGCATTTGATGTGATTCTTGGCATGGACTGGCTTTCTCTACATGGAGCTCATATCAATTTCCAAAGAATGGAAGTCACATTTCATATTCCAGATCAATCTATGATCTTCTATCGATGCAAGGATGAACATAACCTTCCAGTGGAAATTTATTCCATTTTATGGCTATTGATTCCACTAAATGAAGTTTATTTATCTCAAATGGTTTGTGAGAAACTCATGATTAAGAATATGCCCATTGTACGGGAGTTTGATGATGTCTTTCTGGAAGAATTACCGGGTCTCCCACCAAACCGTGAAGTTGAGTTTTCAATAGAACTCATACCATGTGCTTTGCCTATTTCAAATACAACTTATAGAATGACCCCAATTGAGTTGTAGGAATTGAATAAGCAACTCCATGAGAATCTTGATAAGGGGTTCATACTCCCTAGTGCATCACCTTGGGGAGCACATGTTCTGTTTGTTAAGAAGAAAGATGGATGAATGAGACTCTGAATTTATTATCTAGAACTTAACAAGATCACTATAAAGAACAAATATCCTCTACCATGCATTGATGACTTATTTGAAAACCTATGAGGAGCTCAATACTTTTCCAAGATTGATCATTGTTCAGGGTATCACCATTTAAGGGTCAAAAGGGAGGATATACCAAAGACGGCTTTCCGTACAAGGTATGGACAATTTGAATTTATATTTATGTCATTTGGTCTTTCTAATGTCCCTACTATCTTCATGGATCTGATGAATAGATTCTTTAGAGACTATCTTGATCAGTTAGTTGTAGTCTTTATAGGCGATATTCTTGTATATTCAAAGACCATGGAAGAACATGAAGATCACTTGAGAATTATATTGAAGACCCTGAGAAAGGAGAATCTTTATGCCAAATTTACCAAGTGTTAATTTTGGATTCAAAGAGTTTCATTTTTGGGTCACTTAATCTCAAAAGAGGGGATATCCGTGGATCCAGCAAAAATAGAGGTTATCGAAAGATGGTCGAGACCAACAAAAGTAACTGAGATCCGAAGTTTTCTTGGTTTGTCTGGATATTATCGGCGTTTTGTGAAAGATTTTTCTTGATTATCTCATCCACTCACCAAGTTGACTCAGAAAGGATTTAAGTTTGTTTGGATGGAGGAATGTGAAGAGAAATTCATGGAGTTGAAAAGAAGGTTATCCAGTGCACCTGTGCTCACACTGCCTTGTAGTGGAGAAAGAATTCTGATCTACAGTAAAGCATCCAAGAAGGGTTTGGGGTGTGTTCTTATGCAAAATGATATGGTGATATCTTATGCCTCGTGACAATTGAAAATACACGAGCAAAATTACCCAACTCATGATTTGGAGTTACCTGCGGTAATCTTTGCAATAAAAATGTAGAGGCATTACCTTTATGGTGAAAGGTGTGATATTTATACTGAACATAAAAGTTTAAAGGATATTATCACACAAAAGGATCTGAATATGGGCCAAAGAAGATGGTTGGAGCTGATTAAAGATTACGACTGCTCAATTCATTACCACCCTGGGAAAGCAAACAAGGTGGCAGATTCATTAAGTCAACAAGACCATGCCAGTTTATCCATGATGAGGATCACAAAAGATACAATATTTATGGATTTACAAAGGATGGATCTTGGAATTATAATGAAAGTGGAAAAAACGTATATTTCTCAAATGAATGTTCAACCATCTATACAGGTGAAGATTAAAGAGGCACAGAATGAAGATGTCGAGTTACAAAATAAGGAGACAAATGTTCCTGAATTCAACCATGATTGTGATGGGATAATAAAGTTCAGGAATCGGGTTTGTGTTCCTCCCATCCCCGAATTAAATAAGGAGCTACTGGTTGAGGCTCATAGTTCTTCATTATCTATTCATCCTAGAAGCACGAAGATGTATAGGGACCTGAACGAGTACTTCTGGTGGGATGACATGAAAAGGGATGTTGCTGAATATGTCTATCGATGCTTGGTTTGTCAGCAAGATTAAGCTGAGAGACAGAAGTCTAAGGGGATGTTACAACCATTACCCATACCCGAATGGAAATGGGAAAATATCATTATGGACTTTTTTACAAGACTTCCTAAAACATCCAAATGCAATATTGCTATCTGGGCCATCGTTGATCGCCTTACAAAGTCTGCACGCTTCATTGCTATTAGAGAGGATTTCTCTCTAGATCATCTTGCCAGGATATATGTGAAGGAAGTGGTAAGATCGCATGGAGTACCACTTTCTATTATATCTGATCGGGATCCGAGGTTTACCTCAATGTTTTGGCAAAGTCTTTAGCATACTATTGCTATAGAGTTGAGTTTCAGCACTACTTATCATCCTCAGACAGACGGTCAGTCTGAGAGAACAATTCAAACTCTAGAAGATATGTTGAGAGATTGCTCTATGAATTTCAAAGGTGGTTGGGATCAACACCTACCTTTGGTGGAATTTTCTTATAATAATATCTTTCACTCCAGTATTCATATTTATCCTTATGAATCTCTATATGGAAATAAATGCAGGACACCAACTTGCTGAGATGAAGATGGGGAAAGAATGATATTAGGACCTGGTATTGTTGATGAAATGGTAGAAAAGGTCCGATCTATTCAAGAACACATAAGAGCATCTCAGAGTCAATAGAAAAGTTATACCGACAACCGAAGAAAAGACCAAGAGTTTGAAGTGGGTGATAAAGTGTTCTTACGAATATCTCCCTGGAAGAGGGTCATGAGATTTGGAAAGAAGGGGATGTTGAGACCTACATATGTTGGTCCTTTTAAAATACTAGATCGTGTTGGGAAGGTAGCTTACTGATTGGCGCTTCCACCGAATCTCTCTCAAGTTCACGCTGTGTTCCATGTATCTCTCATGAGAAAGTACATACCCAATCCTTCACATGTACTCAACTCAGAAGCTGTACCGCTGGAGAAAGATCTTTCTTATGAAGAACAACCGATAGAGATTCTGGATCGTAGTGAAAATTTCCTACGAAACAAGACCACTCTCTTGGTGAATGTTTTATGGAGGAACCACCAATTAGAAGAAGCTACATGGGAGCTTGAGAATATGATGAGGGAGAGGTATCCTAATCTCTTTGTTACAAAGTGACAAATTTTGAGGGAGAAATTCATTTTAAGGGGAGTATAATGTAACACCTGAGACTTTTATGAGAAATATTTTGTTTTTATGTTATATAAATCATCAAAGGAATTTTTCGCTGCACGCAATCGCGACCTTCCTCGATATCATGTGTAGTACACAATACCGAGTTCCACTAAACAACGATATATTATTATAATATTATAAACTAGCCGTTATGATAAGTATTTGATGAATTTTAAATTTTACAACATTATTATTCATCTTACACATTTTCTAGAACATGGTGAGAGAACAAAATAATTTTTTTGGGTAAAATATGTATTGATAAAAAAATGTAGTTTTGCCGCCTTTTGATGGAACACACACATTAAATCTAGTTTTTGACACATTTATAAGTCCAATTTGACAAAATAAAATTCTTCTTCTGAATCAGGATATAAAAATTTAATTTGGATAAATTTTTGATATTTTTCTGATAACTTTCATATTTTAATGAATAATAAAAATACCCTAATTTTAATTAAAAACAACTTTTTTCATTGAGATAATTTATATGGAAAAATTATAATATTTAATGGTTTGAATGTATATATAGAATATATTATTACTATTTAATATAATTTATTTCATTAGCATTAATTTCACATTGAATTCATAGGTAAAAACATTTCAATCATTGGCAATGTTTTAACTTCTAAAACCCATTTTCTTAACAACGGGATTTATTTTAAATTAATTAATGAAACTTATATGTTTTGAATTTTGAAAAATGGATTCCATATGCGGAATCAGTGGGTCCAAATTATGTTAATAGGCTACTTTTTACTTTTGAGCATTATGAATAGTAACTACGGTAAATTTTATTTACCATAGTTAAAGGTAAATCGTGTAATTAAGGGTAAATATAAGATTATAAAATTATCCTAACACCTGCCAAAAACCTATTGGATGATTAAAAGTCGACCCATGTCACCTAAGGGTCGGATTAGAATCATTTAATATACTTTGTTCCATGCAAATAATTTAATTATTATTAAAACCAAAGAATTTGACAACATGTCACTTTCTTAAATCTTATAAGTATAATAATTTTAATTTTGTGATAAACATAATGAAACTTAGAACATGAATAGTCTCGAGAATGCTAATACAATTATCTACATCATAGGAATTTATTTAGAATTTTTAGGGATTAAATAATTATCATTAATTATGACACAATAGTGATGTTGAAATTATTTTATTAATTAAAATATCAAATAAATGGTTTTAAAATATTTAATTAATTATTATATGAACTATTTAATGTGCTCCACTAATTTTCTAGATACATATGGAATTTTATAAATCTATTAAAGCTTTTCTTTTGAACATATCCTTTTCATATATTTTATTTATATTCAAATAAATGAATAGTGTCAAAATTGACACTATTGTTATTTTATAAAAATAACATATTATAAAATTGTTTCAAAATCACAAAAATATTTAAAAATTATAAATTAAAATTTATATGGTCTAAAATGTCATAAATTTTCAAATTATGGAAAATTCACAACACATATGTAATTACTGATAATAATTTAAAATTTAGAATATTATTACTACAAAAAAATTAAATTGATAAATAAGGATAAATCAAGATGGTAATGTTTAAAATAAATTCTTAACATGTATAAATTTATTGGATGATGATATTACAACCCTATCTCATCTATGTTTCAGATATGATTCATTTTGGAAGTTTTTATGTGGGGATGGGATTTAATATAAACTAATATTTCTTATATTTCCAAAGGTGCCCCTCTCCTCCCTTATAAAAAGGCACCTCCTCCCTCTCCTCCTCACACCAATTTGAGCATTCAAGCTCAGACAAACCATGCCCATTTCACTTCCCCACTTCTTTAGAATCATCCTAGAGGTTCTGGTCTTCTTCATATACCAATCCTAGTGCCCTAAGAGGATGTTAAGAAAAGGCGTGTCAAAAAGAGGTAATATCCATTACCAATCCTTTCCAAATTCTAACTTCTTCAACATCTTCTTATTTATTTGTTTCATTATGAAGTAATAACATAAGTATCGCTCATATACTTATATGTTATTATAAGTATGAAACAACCCTATTTCAACATCTATCCATCCTATGGAAAATGAAATCACCGCGCGTGCGTACGTACGGAATACCATCTCCACGCCGTGGTGTAATCTATTTTCTCCCACCACCTTACTTGGATGGGTATAATGATGTAAATAATTACTATATATGATTATTGTAAAGTTATATTGATTCTGAAATAGTATACATACACTCCAATACAATTCCACGATCATGGGAACGATATTATCGCTCGTGCGTACGTACGGAATACCATTTCCACGATGTGATGTGATTCGTTCTACATGATATTCATTGAATAATGATTATATAAATGAATTTAATGAATAAATATGATATATAGAACATTAATACCATTCTGTAAATAATGTATCTATATCCTAAAGAGAAGAATACGAATTTATTCGACAAAACACGCATAAGAACAAAAAGTTATAAACACCAGAATAAAAAGTAGCAATGAAATATTACTACTAAGAAGATAATAATATGACCATATATGATATCATAACAATAATTATTATTCTGGAATAAGTCAATAACATTATTTAAATCATTATACAGATGGTTCGGTCACTTACGTGGCAAATCAGACCTAAGGTAAAGGAAATATCACAATCTCATTTTTATCCGAGATTGTTTATACTTTAGTATTAAAGGGGGTGTATTTTATCATCCAAATCCATGTTTCCTCAATATGTAATATTAATTCCATACACTTATTAATTTTTAAATCTAATTTTACCCTTCGGTGAGTTTTTAGTAAAGGATATGAAAGGAATCTTTTGTCAATTTTCATACAAGGCACTTTTTGACTTTTCCGACAAAAGTACGATGAAAGTTTTTTTAACTTATATGGCATGAATGGACTTTTAAAACATTATTTCCAAGAAGCATAATTTACATGTTTTCATGTTTATTTTTAATCAACTTCTTTTAGTTTAGAATTGTACGACATGATAAGAAAGGAAAAGTGTTTTTGAAGCAGAAATGATATTTTCCTCAATAATGGAGATCAAGTGTTTTATCAAAATTATTTTTCCATATAAGATAATAAAGGGTTCTGTTTCTATCCATATTATTACATTGATTTGATTATGTTGTGATGGAATTATATTTTTACGAATTCCTTTATCTTATATGAATTGTTTTATGATGTCATGATGCTTAAGATCCCCATTTTTATTACATGGGTAATGCTATGATGTATGGTTTCTGATTTTGTGGCACACATAAGAATGGTATCATTATGAGATGGGTGGGACCTATATCTCTCCAATGCATTGGGTAATGATTTTATATCTCATGAGATAGACATGGCTGGAACGGCGGGTTAAACTGGTTCGGTGAAACAGGACTGAAACGAGGAGTGAACTCAGTTTAGAAATGGAATTTGTCCACTAAGATAGTCTTGGCAATGAGTATTGACAGACAAGAAATGATTCTCTATGATTATTTGTGTATGCCAAAAGGTTTCATGTTTTATGTTATTATTATTGGGATTACATTTCACTACTATGATTTATCCCATGTTATGAAATTATGATTTCTTTTGCAGGTTAATATTTCCAGAAGTTTTGTTCTTATATATATGATGTTATTGATATTTCTTTTGTTTACCCATACTGAGAATTTGATCTCACCCTTTTTTATGTTTTATTTACCTAGGTTAGGAAGAAGGTTATTAAGTTGGTTATGCCAAAAAGGGACTCTAGATATGATGAAATGAATGGGAGGCAAAGTAGATGCTTTATGAACCAGTTGTTTATGTTTCTCAGTTTCTAAAGACACTATACCTATACGGTCTTTTCATGGTTTTGTTATATGTTATAATATGTGTGATTCAATTTTGAGGTAATAACAATGTATTTAAAGTATGGGTCATTATATGACCCGAGTGTCAATATGTCTCTTGCTAGAGTAAGAATCAAGCTACATGTAGTTCTTGAAATATTTTTCCCACATCAATTATGTTTTGATAAGAATAAAATAGGATTTAATATTATCACAAATGATGTTTTGGTCCATGTAATGAGGTCTAGACATCAATACATATATAATTATAATGAGAATCAACCCATAGATTTGGGAAGTGTTACCTTTGTTGATATGATTTGTACATAAGTAAAAGGGTATTTTCTATTCCTTTATCAATGTTGGACAAGGGACGAGAGGTGTGAGAGTCATGAAATTTCTTATTGTAATGATAATCAAACTATACATAGTTCATGAAAGAATCATTTAGTTTATTTTCAGAAAATGAGGATGTTGGCCAAGTAGTTTTATGTTATGCGGTATGGACATGTTAATATTTGAGCATCTGCCTATAATGTGTGACCAAGCGCCACTATGGAGTGGTAATGCTGTGAGTGGGGCATACACATGAGATCTTCCCAATTTTTCATTCTCATGTTTGACAAAGAGGGAATATCGTCCCAATAATGGGTTAGAGAGATGTGGTTGGGACTTATACCCATGGTAGAGGCCCATTATGAAGGGATCATGAGAAGTGCATCAGTTCATTGTATTTTGAGGGGTTCCTAAAATAAAATGAGTAGGACATTAACCAAGTTGTTTAAATTCATGTGGTATGGAAAAATGTTGTCTTATAGTTTTTTTGATCATACACCTCGAATCATATATAATGCGGTTTATTGTTGTGCAACAATGATTATGCTGTTGTGAAATTTTACATCATATGGCACAGACTTGATGTTTTTTTTTAACATGATGCGACAAAACCTATATAAGTAGTTTAACATCTGGAATCATGTATATAGGCCATGTGATTACATGAAATATGTATTTAGGTAAAATTCATTGTTTGGGGTCGAATCGAGCTCTCCATCAATTGATATCATTGAATATGATGCATTTTTGTGGAGAATGGGTATGTATTAAGCCCAATAACACATTGTGTCATGTTTTGAGACATATTTCCTACAATCATTATAGTCTTTAGAACCAATAATATTTCTAATAGGATGAATGAATATATGTTTAATTTCTTGTTAACGTCATATTCAATCCTATTTTTTAGAATAAATAATTATGCATGGTGTGAAATATTTTATCATCTAATTTCTCTAGTTTTTTCAATAATATCTCATTTTTATCATATGTAGATATGTAGTCACATATAGAAGCACATATTAAGGGAAACATGAACTCATTTACAGGAATACTTCTGTTCCATATATCGGTGAGTACTAGGTCATCATAGTTGAAGAATGGGTTATATTATCTTAATATTATATGTTATGTAGGATCTCTTCATCCTAGGACATCATATCCTTATTCGCCATTTTCTAGAGTATGTTTTGATAGGCTATTGTTGATTGAATCTATCTATACATTAGGCATCAAATGATAGTGAGATTAATGGTAGGATTTCATAATATTCTTTGGATAATGATTTTCAACCTCACTATAATGGATATTTATAACATTTTTCGTCAGTATATTATAAAGGACAACAAATCTAGAATTGCTGTTGAATGTCAAAAATGGGATGAAGCTTTTGGCCTAGACTTCTTTGATATGTATCACCTCATCCCATTTATAGAATAAATCAGCAGCATTTCAGATGTATTTGAACTTCATGGTCATAGATGGGGGGTATTCCAATGAAAAATCAATTCAATATACGGTAAATGGATTTGAGTAATTAAATATATGTAGAAACTATAGGTTTTGGTGGATGAAGTTGGAATAGACTAGAAAATAGTGACATTTCATAGTGAATTCAATGCAATATTATACCATTAAAGGCTATAAGTTTCAATGTCTTCAGATTTGATCATTAATCAAATAACATGATTGGGGGGATAATATAATGCATGTACTTATTCCATAACAACCATAATATCTTTTTTATTGATACATATGAGAATAAATCAATCAAATACTCATTTAGTGGGGACTTTCTAGTGATTTGGTCCATCATAAAGAGTGAAATTGACTACTCACTACAATATTATCCCATGCCCTGTTATGTCTAATGGAATTACTCCGTTTTATTAGTATTACATGATATGAATAATATATAACATTGTATGACCATATAGATTAAGGATTGGGTTGACATTAGTTATATCCTCCTTTATTTTTTGAAAACAAAAGAGATATCATTCCATGATGGGAAATGTTGATGACTGTTTTTTCAGGTTTGATTTTTACAAAGAAATAACTAAATATTATAATATATATAATTTATAATTCTATGATCATAGGATGTGATTAAATGATGGATATAAGGGGAAATATTTTATTAACCCTCATATATAATAATGTTTTTCGTTCAAATCTACTTTTCTGATGGGGTGATCCTTATTGATTTGTTTGATTAGTAACTCCGAATCACCTCTCACCTCATGGTGTCCTCCGTTATTTGTCGTTCCAAATCGAGTTATGATGTGATTGCTTGATATTATGCCTCATTATTGGTACATCCTTATGATAGTATGAAGTATTAAGGTAATATGTCCTTCACAAGGGAAATGAGCATGATCCATAACCCATCTTTGTTGAACATAGTGTAATCATTATCTACCCTATTGGGATCTTTGATACGCTGTCAAAATATGATTCCCAAACATGTTGGGCCATGTTGAATAAAACTACCTCGTCATCAAGTATCTCAGTATATAAAACATTTCTTATATAGATGGGTGTTATATAGTAATATTCTTTGAGGTAGTGCCTTAGTTTATGAACATTAATGATTAATTATGGGAATATTTTCTTAATATCTGAATAATGAGTCTCACCAGCGAGCATGGTTTGACTGTTATAATAAAGGTTATTTTCATTCCCATCATCATTCTATTTCTTAAAGATGTTTCTTAGTGATCCATTTATAGAATTAATATATAATATATTTTGATTCTCCTCAATGGGTGTAAATAATACTGGTGGACACCATTAAAATTTCTTGTGGTTTCTAAATGTTTCCAAGAAGTCACGGGTCTATTGATATGTGAACCCATTCTTCATCAATTCGGTGAAGGGAAAATACATTCCTACAGGGATGGATATGAAACACAATATATAGTCCACATTTCCATGAAATCACCTAAAAAATTTATGGTTTTGAGTAGGTCACATGATAAGGGTAGCTTTTTTCTTCTTGGTCAACATTGATGTCATGATGGAATTCAAAAATCATAGAAAATTTCCCGATGTTACCCAAAATGCAAATGCCAAGTGGTTCATATTCAGGATATGATATGGTTCATTTTTAAATATGGTATTTAGGTCATCTATGTGTTTAGGAAATGGTTTTTAATTGATACACATTTTCAAAATCATAACATTCGACAAAATTCGACAAAAAGGGTCTAAAGATGCGATGAATAACATGATGGTTTGTGGCACAATAATTCAACAAGAATAAGGGAATTACTTGATAGAATAATACATTCATTATAGGTGTGGGGTGGGTTTAAGTATTTTGATTCTTTATATTCTAGGGAAATATGAATTATTCTTACCCTGACTATCCATCCATGAATGAGATGTCTTGATAAACAGTTAATTCATCAATCATGAGTTCTGTGATTGGATCATATAAGACATATTTTAGAAAATACTTGCGGAGTTGTTTGAATTCAATGAAAACTCTTATTTTAAAATTTTTAATCTTCATAGAGACAATTTATGTAATTTAATTTTTATATTTTTCTTCACAGATGAAGTAATCCTTGATCAGTGTGTCCATATCTGCCTCAAATTTGGAAGCATGGGTTGGGTGTGTCCTTATGGATGCATCCTTGTATCCCTTGTGGGTTTCTGGGTAACCGAATTGATGGGGGGATACCATAAGGATAAGCCCTTCTATCTCTATGTATTTCCATAAAAAATAATCTTGGTGTTACTTTTGGAAGGATGTGAAACCAACTTGTTCTTTGGTTTTTGTGGTCTCACTAATCAATGTTGGTCTTGGATCTTATTCAATACTAAGATTTACCAAATTATTTTCATCAAAAAGGTTAGATAAAACATACTCAAATTATGTAGGGGAATCCTTAAGGACTCCAAATTCATATTATTCTTCATGCCTTACTTCTTTCTCAACTTCTTCAGAAGAAGGTGATAAAAAATGTTCTTAAGATATAGGATAGGAATTGACATTTAGACATCTAGAAGACAAATAAACCATTTATGTCTTGAATTCTAGTATGAGGCCTTCATGAAAATCTGATGGAGATATGATGTAATGAGGATAATTATCTTCATTTTATCTCATTTACATGAACATTTATTCTAGACCATATTATGTAAATGGGATTTTTTGGATCTAAATGGATGAAATATAGGCATTTTCATTCAGGAAAACTCTTTTCCTTGGATATTTGAAATATTATCCAATGATATCAAACTAATTTGTAAAAATTTACGTCAAAGACTTTTTGAACATATGATTGAACATGAACCTAACCCTTTTATTTGGTTGATTGGTAAAACGTAATATTAACTTAACTACATGAATGAATTAGTTGGTATCATCTCCAGTCCATTTGGGGAATTAATCCAGATGACATTATCAATCCTGAATTATTTTCATTTGTTATGGGTGAATCCTCCATCAATGTATTATGGATCAAAAAATATTTTAATGGGGACTTATCACCATGAATGGTTATAATTTTATAATTGAAACAATATTTCAGTAATTGATGGTATGAAGATGTGATCTCACATGCTAATGTAGAAATATTATTACAAGTAGAACATTTAATGCTTCATACTATCTAAAAACCATGAATTATTAATCAAAAAAAGGATTCATGAACTGATCCTAATGTTTTATTTCACTGAGTGGGGTTTGTTCAATCTTCTCAAAACCATGTAACATAAGGGTAGAGGGGGACACATGATATTAATTGAATCCCAAATAGCAAAGTGTTTGAATTAATATGAGGTTTTCTCAAAATTATTTGTTGATTAAATATCATAGCACATAAATACAATTTATCCTATCATGTATATATATATACAAGGTTTTGACATTTCCCTATGTGATGAATTTTGCATCATTTTCCAAGAATTATATGATAGTGTGGAATTCAATAGATTCAGTCAATGCACAACACATTTGAAGAGAAGAAACATCTTCTTGTAATTCTTGAAGGCTTGGAAATGCCTCAGTGATAGCTTAATAATTATATTTTGATATAATCTGGGTATTCCGGATCAAAAACTTGGCCAAAAATATGGTTAATTGATTCAAAATATCATATTTCATTTCTAAAGGCCATTTCCTTATTGAATGGTTTAGTTTTTTCATAGGTTCAAGAAGAGATGAAGTTACATATATAGATGGATCATCCATTGGAATATGGGATAAAGGTGCTTCAAATTTTGGTGAACTATGATAGATAGGATTTCCTACACACTGAGGTTGATTAGTTGATGATGTATCCACTAAACTATATTCCATGGTGATCATCTTAGAGAACACCCTATCATGTTTTGGATAACGTCTATGCACTTGTTTATCTCACTGATTATCACTTCCATGAGTTTTAACCATTTATACAGTTCAATATGGGGTATTGCTAAATTAGTGACTCAGGGAACGAACACATCATCACACAATTTCATAACATTAAAAAACACTTCCTTTACTTCCCCAAAAAAGTGTAGAGAACTCTAGTTTACAATCATGCTCATCATATGTTAAGGGATCCATTTTGTGAATAAAATTATTGGAAGAACATTTCAACTCATTGTCTAATGGAGATTCTACTTGTTGGGTGGACCCCTACTATACCATTTTGAGGGGTGGTTCCTATTCTTTTGTGACAATTGGAATGACTCCTATTAATGTCCAGGATAACTTTTTTCTCAAAATAGTCTTATCGTCCTGCAATTTCTTCTTACATTTCCAGCCATGAATCTTATTGGAAAACAAGAATTCAATGGACCATGATTTTAGTCGATATGGATATATAGAAGAGAATGTGGCTAGAGATATTATAATTAGTAGAAAATGTTCTTGGAGGATAGAATGAGTTTTCTTGATTCTTATATTAACAATCTAGTCATCAAACATTGGCATTCCTTTTCAGTAAGCTTCCTTTGATTCACTATACTCTTCTGGATCAGTGGAAGAGACGCACACTACCTGAGAAGATGAATTTACAACTTCAATTTCCCATATTCCACCAACTTATACATTCTTTGTTTAAAAAAAAGTCATGGATTGTGTTCTGTGGTACTTGGAGGAAGAAAAAATAATTTAGTTTATCTTCCTCACCATCATTTATGAGGTAATAAGGATTGGGAAACTTGATTATGTCATTTCACAATACTAATATTATGATAATGGGTACTTTGGATTCTAAAAATGAATAGTACTTGTTTTTCATCTCATCAAACTCTTTTATCATATTAACTCTCTAACAGTTATAATGATGTAGGCATTTTTGTTGATACTCAGTAGATTCTACCTCATAATATGATGTATAAATGGAGTTATAGATGGTACAGGTTCATACCTATGCTTAACTGTGGAATCCTATTCATTTCATGTTCTCCTTCCTTGAGTTGATGGGATTATATAATTCATTTCCTTATTATTTGTAATGGAGTCCTCCACTATTTGATATTTTACATCAAGGTGTTGAACCCTCTTGTGTATTTATCTAGGATTAGTCGTGTTTGATAATCATCGTTAATATTCAATATAAATATATACAACAAATCTTCATAATAGAGGGGTAGGTTTAAGGATTGTGTCAATTAATTGAAACATGAAATTATATATGAGAAACATTTATTCTCCTACTATTTATGGATTTATACACCTTGTTATGTAGTTTGAAGATGAACTAGAAGATAAACATTTAATAGAGGTCTTCTTACCACATAATTGACTAATCAAAAAAATTTGTATATAATACAATGGTTTTCCCATAATGTGATTTTACAAATAACCGATGTTTCAATTCCTCCAATGGTTTTGTGGGAACTATCAAGGGATCACAATGAGACTAACAATGGATTAAATTCTTCTTTGGGTCTTAGGGTCCATTAAAAATGAAAAATGTTAGATTCCCAATTTTTTGAGAGGGAATAGTCAGATATACCCATTCTATGTAAGGATTGTTTATCAGTTGTGTAGATCATTTTTATTCTTACATGTTTTCTAATAAATCCATGAGTGACTCAAGATAATTCATGATCCCTTCAGTAATGTCTGGTTGGGCCAGAATTTGTGTAGGATTAGCATTTGGTAGGGCCATGGTTGGTGTCACCGCTAGTATATTCATTGATTATCCCATGGGTTAAGGTTTCTAATGTTGTTCCTGGACATATCATGGTCATTAACCAAAAATATATAGTTTTAGATATTCTTCTATGAGAGCCATGTATATTGGTTGAAGGAATCCAATATTGATCAGTTCTTCCATATCATCTTTGGTTTATAAGACTAATCCTCCTTGTTGGGGTAATATAGTTTCATGTTCAAGTTGAATATCATATTATATAGTATATCCCGTATTAGAACTTCCTCATATTAGTTCTATATTGATTATCCTCAATTATTTCTTATCATACACAAGTTATGAAAATCATTCCTCTTGTGGATGGGGGTTACCATACTTAGGAGGTAGGTGGGAAAAAATATGATGCGTACCCTTTTCCATGAATGATGTTTTTCTTGGTGGAAATGTTGGTTTTTCTAATGGAATACCCATATTTAAAGAAATATTTTTGTTCCAGTAGGACATGAATCCTTCAATTGTTTCAGTGTGGACCGCATTATGAACTTGAACATCCTCCTATTACATCTTTGGATTGGCCTCATGTTTTGTAGTGTTTCCAAGGGAGGTTTTAATGAAATTCACTTATTTATAATGTTTGGTAGGAATTCTATTAGGTTTTTTTGCAATACTTATATTTTTTATGCCCTTCATGAGGCCTAGTCTTCTCATTGGTAGTCTCTATGACCTGTTTGTTAGACAACAATACAATGGTATTTTTTCCAAAATTATAGTATCTTAATTAATAAAAGACACGATATAATATTTTCTTATTTTTTATTATGATAATTAATTTAATTTGTTTCTCAAATAAAAATTAAAGACTGTTTTCCTCTCCATATATAAAATATAATTTTTTTAAAAGAGCATGCTGTGAAAAATATTAAATAAAATAAATGGTAAAAAAGAAAATTATGATATAATTTTTCAAATGATTCACAGTCTGAGCTAAATTGAGTTAATGCTATAGTTCTATAACAAATGGTTTTTGATGACAATTTTATATAAACTACTGTTATTTTTTAAATTAATGAGAATAATTTAAATTCCTCAAAATTAATTCTTTTAATGTTTCTTGTTGTAACATCCCTTATGTAGTGGTTGGTTTTAAATGTTTCCATTTATGTTTCCTTGAACAATAAAGTGAATGTTCCAATGAATCTCTGATTACATCTTCATATGGTAAGTTGGACTAAGTGTTTTCGTTATAATACCTAGTGATCTTTTAAGCATGAAATTATTTTTGGTTAGATGCCTTGTGAATGTGAGGAGCTAGCCCAGTAATGGTAGTGCACTTAATCCTAAATGCATTGAGAAATTATGCCTTTTAGTTTTCAAACAAGGGGTTATGTTCAAGAGATGGTTTTCCCGAGTAGGACTCAAGATAGTGAAAGACGCCTCATTTATATGGGAGGAATTTTGGAAAGTTAAAACATAAGGGGGGTATTCCCTTACAGATATTATATTGACTATTCGTAATATTATTCGTTAAAGTATTTTTTATTCATTTAGAGATAACTCCCTTATTTTGTTTCTTAAAGACGATCCGGGTCTCATCACCCTACGATTGTAATGTCACTACTTTATATATTTGGATATTGATATTGAAAATTGTGTTTTAGTGATTCATTACCTTTATAGTTTAACCTCTTCTAAAAGATGGTTACCAAGAAAATTATATTATGAGTGATAAATTACATTGAATGTGATATGGTTCTTCTATGAGAGACCTTAGGGATAGGTGGGAGGCATAGAGACCCTTAATTGTCATCTAATCCCTAGTAGTCCAATCACATGGTTCTATTATGGATAAAATTTATATGATATTAGTTAGAGAGTACATTTTTTGTAATGAGATAAATTTTATGCTCTTGTCAACACAAATTCATTATAGGTGAAAAAGTGTTTTGATTATGGATTGGTGATACCAATGCTACTGAAAAGCATCCTGATTGTATGTTTATCAAAACTGGCTATGTTGGGTAGGAATGTTCAGGTGCCAAGGCCATTTGACTAGTGCTTACACTGTTGAGTCTTTATTCTATGAAATGATGTCATGAGGTGGGAAGTCATTCAACAAATAATGACACATGTGAGATTATCAATTTTTAATAGGAGTTCCAATGAAACAGAAAGTGAATTAAAAAACTGATATGTCATGTAAAATGGACAATTTTACAATGTTGACTAATAAATATCAGAATTATGAGTTTAGTTTATAAATATGGGTTACTAGATGTGCACGTACAATGTATGAAAATTATTTCTCATGCCAGTTGTGCGTGGAAAGAATCTATGATTAATGTTAGTGAGAAGAGAAGTTAGGATTAAGGATCCAACATTGAGAATATTAAACTTGAAGGTAGAGTGACCCAATTATTTTGTTCCGTAGCCATTGTATGGTGATGACCCTCGTTATGAATTAAATTCTCCTTTCGTTATGAGATCTGTTTTTTATATGTGAGAATGGGTGATGTTTGGAATTTACATTAATGCTTGGTATAACCATGTTCATAGACAGGCTGATTATTGGGGTTTGGAATCGATAGAATATGGGATAGGGTAATCCAAAATTATTTTTTGTTATGAAAAAAATATGATCCTAATGAGGGGTGCACAACATCAATTTCTAGTGGACACCATTATTGTGTGTCGGATCATGGAACTGTAAGACATGTTCTGTGATAGTTTTTTTGCACACATATTTTGTTCTATGTATTGTATCACATATGTCAAGAATCCTAGGTAATTAAATATATGAATCGATAATTGATTGTGTGAAATTATACGTTTTGGAATTATACCTAGAGTAGATTAAGAGAATCCATGGATGTTGGATAAAGATAATGTTTGTCATGGGATGGTAGAACAAGAAAAAAAATTATTGGGAGATTGTTTGATTGGGAGAAATCACCTGATGTTGGGTGTGGTATTCAGTGAGCTTACTCAGAATGATCCTCATATGTCATGGAGTAAGTGATTCAGAATATTATTTGAGATGTATCATCCATAGGATTCGAGTGACAATAGGTAGTAGTTGAATAGAAATAGTTTGAATTAAATTCTCTCAAATAAAGGGAATCCATTTTTGAGGAGGAAACATCCAACACATCATCACGATGAAACATATGAGTTTAAAGGGTCGATTGAGATTATTCAAGGAAAATATGATTTTACTAGCTTGATTTTCGTCAAATAATGTTCATAAATTATAAAATAAATCAATGATAATGGTAGTTTTGACACCTTAAAATTGTTAAATGTATCAGGAGTGACCTATAATGCTACATGCATCATTTTATATGAAATTTTGATGGTGGAGGTACAATGACACATATTTGGCTGTATTAAAACAAGAACCTATGGTGGAGTGTTCTATAGGCTAGTTGATGTGTCAACTAAATGATCCTTTCTTGGGTAATAATTACTTGGGTAAGTGCATTCTTGGTCTTTAGAAAATATTTTCTACTTTGGCTTTAGTAATATTGGAAAAAGTACCTCGTTTTTAATGTGGTTCTTTGAGGAGTGTTGGGAATTTTGAAATGGAACACAACTTTTTAAAAAAAAATCATGACCCAAGTAGGTTCGTTGAGGTTTTAATTGTTCCCCATGGTTTGACGAGGACAATAGGTTTTATGTTGGAGACATTGTATCATCTAAAATATTTGTTCTAGTGTATGTTTATAAAGGAAGGTTTAATTTCTGTTTGGTGGTTGGGATAAACAATAATGGGTGGGGTCTTGGGAAATGATAGTTGTATGATTAAAACATGGTTAGACAATTCAAGTGGCTAAAATATGCGACTAATTTAAATGGTAAAATTTATTGAATACCCCATGCATCATTATATTGGATTTTCCCAATTTTTTCCTTCACCTCACCTAGGCAGCCTCCCATATGCACCACTCATCCAATCTACCTCTTGGGTGTATCTCCTCTATTCCATTCACAAGTCAGACACCGTCAGATGTTTTAGAATACCCTCAGTAATTATATGACCCATAATTGTTCATTTCATTGACTTTCAAACTTTGTGGGATGCTAAATCCTTGCGATCTAGTTTTCCCTATTTTCAGGGCAATTGTCCAATCTTCTTATTTGTTATCTTCCAAATAAAAAATCCCAATATTGGATGAGTTCACCATCTTAAGAATTTGGTTTGTGGGTTATAAATTTTACCTATACAATTTGGGTGTTTTATATTTTGTCTTGTTGTGCCATGCACAGAACCTTTTGGGTGTTTCTACATAAATTAATAGACCATTAAATTGCATGTTTCAATGATGTTTTAAATATATTATTACACCTGCATGCACAGTTTGAGGTCATCCAACTCAACCCAAACCACCCTTGAGGTGATTTTTCATTATTGAACATGTTTACAAAAACCCATGTATGGGGTTGATGTCATATATTGTTAAAGGGAGGAAAATAAATTTAATTGAATTGTTAATGATTGGGTTACTCATTTTAAAATTTTCATAAAAATGAATGGATTAATGATAAAGATTAAATGTGAGTGGTGGATGAAATGGAAAGTCCATTGACTTAAGTTAATTATGTACCTGTATAATGGAACAACATAGATATTAAAATAAACCTCCTTCTAATCACACATATGTGTATTAAATTATGAATTAAATGTTATTAATCAAATTGATGCGGGCAAGAATACTAACTTGGACCCTTGAATCATTATATGAATTATGTTGAATGGGATTTCATAGTATAAAATTATATTGACCCAACTCGGTAGAGATTTGGTGAATAGCTTATATAAATATATATCATTGGATGGATTGGATTATAACCCGAGACATTACATTCTTGGACTTCCTTGGACATGATCCTTGAGATCCACCCTAGTCATCACATTGTATACTATAGATGAGCTCTGCAGAATCTATGAAGATGAAATGGTCAATATAATTTGGTCCTAGCTCATGTAGGAATATATTTCACTAATCTATATATAGATAATATATAAAACGAGAAGAGGACTACTTGGTCAATGACCTTTGGTTTTTTCACTCAGTGGTTGGATAAATTATTATTCTGGTTTTTCTACACATTCATGATAATTGATATACCAGTGTAGGTTTTGGATTGTGTTTTTCCCAATTTATAGTTAGTCATATTTAATAAACTAATTTTTATAAAATTTTGTTATATATTTTATTTTATAATTAATATTTATTTATTTATTTATGTTATATTAAAATACTTATACAACCTATATGAATATAATGGATTTTTTGTAGACACCATTTGTAGTGGCCTCAGAGTACATTTCACACCCGGTTTGGGATGCCATTGAACCAATGTACCCAAATAGACATCATGATTAAAGGTTCGATACCATGGTTTGTGCTTCCATGTTGTTATAATTCATGGATAGGATATAGTATGAGATTAGATTATTAATCCGATATTCAGGATTCAATAAGAGATAAACATAATGACTTTTATTTTTTTCCCATTTTTTTGCCTCTCTAGGCACTGTGTATACCTGCCTGTATATATATTAGCGCACATCAATGTATTTTTTATATTAATTATAATTTTTTTTGTTTATTATTTAAACTTTATTTATTATTTATTCTTTGAAAATTATTTATAATAATGAAATTATAGTCTCCCCTTTGTTCAAGGTTTTGTCCCTCACAACTTGTCTTAAGAATCTAGATTATGGGTAGGTGTGCCTGGGAACTAGGGTAAAAACAACTCAAAACACAATTCTAGGTGGATCCTGGGACGGGATTCTACACTCTTTGTCTTCTTTGGTACCTATAGAAACCATACTCATTAATTTATTGTGAGTACCCATTAATAAATGATTATGAAAAACGAATATTTTTTGGGAATCCATTTATGAATTTGGTCGCAAGTAACATGTTTGACTAATTACAATTTATAATAAGAGATTTGATAGGAATGGTTAAAAATTTAGAAAGCATAAGGGATCTATTCAAGGAATTTGAGATTTTTAGTGATTCAGTATCGAATCAATTGGATATCATTTTTGCGAGAAAGTTGTTACTGCTTAGATATAAAGAGACTTTTTTATTTTCTCCAAGAGGACATAGATTTTATTAGAATTTTTTGGGGGTTAATAATGGTTATGAAGGCATCCATAGATTAATATTTTACTATCATTAATCCATTTTAATACAAATAATTTGGACGCCATCAAATACAATTTATCCTTCACCATTTAACTTGTGGGATACATTGGCAATAATTTTTCTTTAGCAACTAATATATGGTAGTTTGATGGATAATTGGATGTAAACACACATCTAGATAATTGAGGATCACCTAGCATCATCAGAGACTGGTTGATGGGACATTTTCACAACAAGGATTATGGTCATATGAAACCAGCTGATTGGTTCCATGAAATAATAAACCCGAATATTTCTCAATAAAATTTTCTCTTTTATAATTGTTTCATACATACTAATATTTTATTATATAAAGCATAAACACATGATAAAACCACAAAAAATTAATCATAATTTAAACATAACATTTTCTGAGTAAATTTTAATAAAATAAATAAAATAATTACATTAAGAAAAAAATAAATAAGTAAGATAATAAAAATATGAAAACATGAATATGCTCGATTCTTCAGAATAAACACACCCAAAATGATATTATATAACTGAAATGGATTATTAGTTATTAAATATTAATTTTCAATGTGAAAATATTTATAACCTTCATAAAAATAAAATTAATTAATAATGAGAAAAATATGAGATAATTATAGGAAGTGGAAATCCCATATGACCGTTAAAAATTTGACCATTAGATTAGTAATCTGACTGTTGGAATAATTATATGATTATTAAGAATAATAATATTGTAATTAAAATAGTATCTAAAAATATTATTGTATAAAATAATAATTTTTAACTTATAAAATTATAATATAACCTATTTATAACATGATACAAGAATATAACTCTTTTACAAATAAAATAAGAGTTTTAAAATTTTAAAAACATATTTGTTTTATTTTTATTTATAGAATTTATATAATGAATTTAATATAATTAATATTTTTAAATAATGAGTTTATAAATTAAAAATATATTTTATTATATTTATAATATAACTTTATAATCCCAAAAGAATTTTATTAATGGGTCCGAAAATAGATTGCAATATGAAAATTTGTAATTTTCAAAATAAATAAATATTTTACATAATTACCTAATTTAACATATTTATAGAATTAATAATATGAAATAGATTAATTTTTGGAAGATACCTATAAAAATATATATGATTTTTTTGGGGATTTTTTCAAAAATAGTTGAATTTTTTAAGAATATAAAAACATGAAAAAAATTATGTAATTTGAGAAATAAAAAAATACATGTAGAAATAATTAATTACTAATGTAAGAGACCATTAAATAAATATTAAATGCATTGTTTAATGTATAATATCACAAAAAATGATCTCTATTTTCATTTTTTAGTAATAATATTAAACTAATGAATATAATATTTAAAAAGTACTCTCCTCTTTTAATATATACGACCCATCAACACAAATTTATGAAACAAGTTATAAACCTTTATGATTATTAAATTTCTACCCAAATCTCTTCCCAATACTCTCCCATTTATCATACATATATTAGCTCCATCAAAGAAAATTTCAACGAGCTTGAAAGGGTTTCCTAATAGGATATAACAAAATGGGGAGGTTAAATTGTCAAATAAACCACTTATAACATTATTCATATTCTACTGCACCCAAACATTCTTCATCCACATACTCATATTAATATAATAATCTTAAGTATTGAAATGTGGTTTACTGTGGTGTTTTAGCCTTTTTATACACCCAACTAAATTGATTTTTAAATAAATATGGTGTTCACACTATTGTTTGTTCACCACCCACATGAGCAAAAAAAATAATTTTTATACACCAACTTATTGAATGATTAGATAAATATTATTATGGTTAAATATAATGATAATAAGTATAATATAGCTTATTTATCTTTTTCTAATGTTTTAATGTTCATCTCATTAATGAAAGAAAATCTATTTCATTATAGTCGGTAAAACCGCCCAAATTAACTAGAAATATAACATTTATATTTTTACCATATGAAGAATAAATATGGGTACTTGGGACCATATATGTTTTATGAAGTATGTAAATATCATTTGATTTTACTTTTGTAGTTTTACTCCGATTTTATATGAACTTCATAAATTATACACAAGTGATCGGACTTTCGAACCTCGAAATTAACTCCCACATAACAGTGAAATTAAGCTCTATATTGCACTAAAATAACTGTAAATAAATATAAAATAATTATTTTAAATCAAAAATGGATGAAAAAATATTATAATTAAGAAATAAATTTATTTTATTTTATTCTTCATGACGTTATGTACAAGTGCATAACTATTTTGGACACAAATTATGATATCCCACCAACAACTAACTTTTCTACGGTTAATGACCATTCTATCTCTTACAATCATTTTTGATATATTATTGAATAAATTATATGATTATAAATTATATATATATTCCTTTTGCATATATATCTTGCTTATTCTTCTTTCCTTTGAATTATTTATGGATTCCAGAAATTCATTTATGAAATGGCTTCTTTAAAACGCAAATCTGATTAAGGAGAACTTTTCAACTCATAATACTTTTATATAACTTTTTTTAAAATTCTTTATTATTATTAATTATTTATATAAATAAATTAATATTGTTATGATAATCATTTTGATTTACCTTTTTTTTCAGATAAAAATCATTCATTATTTCTCTGAATGTCTTTAATCAATTACTCAAAACACTATTTTGAAGGATTATTTTTAAACATATGTCCCTACCATTTTTCATAATTTTTGGTAAAAGGACACCATATTTGATTATTATTACTATTTATTAGAACATGAGAATCAAAAATATGTATTCCCTATTATCCATAGAATATTTATGAAATATATTTTATTTATTATATGATACAAGATTTTGAAACTCATTTCTTTTAATGAGTAATTATTATATTTATTTAATATGTTTTATTTTCATTTTGGGAACACATAATTATGTACATGTTATAATGGGTGATCCCATATAGCACTCCAATAATTTGGGTATTCTTTTTTTATATGATATATTATAAATGAGATTAAATAATAAAGTTAATCTATGATGAGAAACTATTCACCATTTGATGTTTTCCTGATAATTAGCCATGACTTACGCTTATGTGAAGTTTAATGTTTTTGTCACATTCAGGTCATTATGTGATATAATTATTCCATGTTCTTTTTGTTATGTCTCTATTTATTTATTATTTCTCCGATAAAGTTAATGATATCTTGTTATGTCTTTCTATTTATATGTTATACTACTTTACCTTGTTTATTACCATACTAGGGTTCAAAACTCGCCATTTGTTTATGTGCCCCCTCTTACATATTGTTCAGTTAGAGGACCTTAATTGGATTTAAGAAATTATATAGTAAATTAAAGTTAAGATGTTTTCTTTTTAATTATTATGAACAAATTCTTATAAAGACAACATAAATAATGATATTAGAGTTTTTTAATTTGATATTGATTTTAAAAATCATGTAATGATTTATGTATAAGTATTAGGTTACATTGCATGAAAAGATGAGCCATTAGACTTTTCATAAATCCAATTTCCAAATGGGATACCCTCTCATTCTATTAATACCTTCATTATATTTTCAAAAAAAATTCCATGATCATTAGGAATGTTAAAAAATATGTAAAAGCCTTCAATAAGACTTTAAGATATTTTATTTGTTTAATGTTTCCCATCATTTAACATTCAAACAATGCACTAAAGTTCACTTATATGATTTTTTTTAGAAATATATAAACGTTTTTTTATCAATAAAACATAATAAGAGGAAGATATATAGATCAATCACCCTTATTTTATGTTCACACACACACACACATAATAGAAAAATAAAAATTCAGTTCAAATCCAAATTATAAAGATAATAAAAAAATTAAATTTATTGATAAGATATTAAATTATATTAAAAAATAAATAAATCAAATAATTTAGTAACAAGAAATATACATTTATCACATATTTACAACGAATCTCACTCTCTAAAATAATAAATAACAATCCTAATGTTTTAAAATTTCCCAAATTAAATGAAAATTCTTCTCTCCATTTTTTAAATGAAATTATATATTTTTTTTGAATCTTCCCTACTTGAGAATAAATTTGAAAATTTATAAATTTATTCATTTTCATTTTTAATGAATCGAAGAATAATGTGATGAATGTGGAAAATATTTTTAAATAAAGAAAATAGATGAGATTCTGAAAACAACTCTTAATGATCAAGTACCATTTTTAATAAAAATATATAAGAGATATAGAGCGGAAAGATAATATAATATAGAAATATAATAATTTATTTTAAAAATAATTAAAATAATAAAGGATGAAAAAGTGGAAAATATACGTGATACAAACTTTTGGCATAAAAATTCTTTCCTGAAATAGTGATTTTAACTTCATTTATTTATTTCTTCATCAAAAGAGCATTATAAAGTTCTAAATAACTAAAACCATAATTTGGAAAATTTCTTCAATTTCTATTTCCCTAAAGAAAAATCAATAATATTGTTTGAGATATATATATATATATATATAAATTTTACCCATCCTTAATATTATATAATGGGAGATAATTAATTTTAAAATATTATATACATAAATACCATTATAATTTTTGGAAAAAATTAGTTTGAAAATAGTAAGATTATAAAATTTTTTCTTTGGGGATATTGTTTTTTTAAAATTTTAAAATAAGATAAAATGTCTTAATTAAGTAAAAATTAATTTGTAAAAACACATATTTTTAGGAAAATTTAAGGCTAAAAAAATATATGAGACTCTCTCTCAAAGGATTTCACAAGTGAGATAAAAGAATCATTTCCCACTGATAAAAATACAAAATAATAATTTATAGAATTAAAAATACTTGAAAAGGATAACTCAATATAGGAATATGCCAAATGGAAAAAGTCACAAGTAAAGAATTAAAAATTTATCTTTAATGAAATTTAAATGACCATGTGTTAGGTTTTCGGTCAAAATACTAGAATGATGATATTTTATCTTAAAAGAAATTCCTATAAGATATGACCCTTTTTAATGAAATATAATAAAATATTATGACATTGATAAATGACCTTGGTACGAGAGTGTTATATTAGAAATTCGGGAATATTTATTGCTCAATAATTTTCACATTTAATTAGGATAAACTAATATGTTATCTAGGTGTCTATGAATGTGTGTTTCATTTATATTATATAGGAACAACAAATCTCTATGAATGTGTATTATACTTAATCTAAATAAATAACCACTATGTTCTTCTTTTTACGAATATATGTTCCAAAATATTATACAATTATATAGAAATACACACTTTTAATTCTACTTTATAGATGGCATCCTATAAAATCATCATAGAAAAAACTATCTAATTCAAAATAGTTTTATTTTGGGTAAAACAGAATAATAATCATAATTTATTTTAAATAATTACATATAATTTTGATAAATTTGAAACAATATTCGGTTGGATTAGATTGAAAAAGAGAATAGACAAAAAATGTATATGATATCAAAACCGGTTGCAATAAGGTAGAGTATAATACCGGTTATAATACTTTAAATATTTTTATTGACCATGTTATCTGCTTCACCCATCATTAAATTACATTTTTTACTAATGGGAATTCTAATTAACATTTCATGACCAATGTATAATCATTATACTTTCTGCGAGTTAGAAAAATGCTATCATTGAATTGATGAATTCAAAATCCATGAAAGAGTTTTATTTCACCCATAAAACTCAATTAAAATATCAAATTACACATTCATAAAATTAGAAAATTATAAAAAAGGAATTATTTGTTTGAGTTTAAAATAACATCATCAAATCAAATTTGAACAAGTAATAAATCATTTAAGATGTGTTTTAAAAAAATAGATCAATTTCTTTTCTCCTATAAACACCATTTGAAAGGAAGAATTTTTTAAATACTTATACCAATATTAAAGGGAATGTTTTAAACTGTAAATACATTTAGTTAATTTTAATATATAATTTTAAAAAACACGATTTTCCAAACTAGTTGATATTTCAGAAAACACATTTTCATCAATAAAATAATTTTAAAAGTTGGTCTTGATATCTAATTTAATGAGTTTAGATTGATGAGATAGTTGAATTCCCTGATTATTCAAGTATATTATAACAAATCAATAGATGTAAAGGTTTTACCATAATTTATTCCTTTTTATTGTTTGTAATGTTTTGTTACTAGATTATTTTTACAAATAGTAATTTTAAAATTTTTTGTTTATCTTATTCCATAAAATATTTAGATCGAATTATAGGATTTTAATTAGGGATTTATATTTGGTTACATACATAATATCAAGTGAATTGTTTTCTTTCCTATTACAAGGAATGATAGAAAATTAAATCATTAAATGACATCATTGTTTTGGTGTTCTAAGTGAGATACAAAAGAAATGTGTTCAATCTCATTTATGACCAAGAATCTAGTATCAATTCTAACATGAAAATCTATAATGAAATTTTCAAAGGGATTTTCTTCATAATATTTATAATATATAGGGAATGAATTTGAAAGATATTACTCTTTTTCATTAACTTCATTAGTTTGAAAACATTTATTAAAAATTTTATTTAAAAAATAGATTGATATTTTGGAAATATTTTATCAAAAAAATAGTTTTCTCCTTCCACCATTTTTTCATTTTCTTAATGATTATATATATATCTTTGTCAAGTTAGAGTACTTAAGAATTATAATTTTCATATTTTTAGTATAAATTTTTCTGAGATTGTCATTAGTGATTAAATTAAAATAATTGCATAAAAAAACATTAAAAAAATTGACACTCAGTTTATTATTTGAACAATGATCATAAGGATTATTTTTTAGAAATAGTTTTTTGATTACATGATTAATGATATAAAATAATGTATTCATGGCCCCATGACAATAAAATTTTGGAATATTATAATTATTTGAAATAAATTGAAAAAAATTATTGATATTTCAATTTTGATTATATTACACTATTTCGTTGAGGGGTTCATTGAATAAAAAAATGTGATTATATAATTATTAAGAACATATATAACAAATCCCTTATTATTTAATTATTAAATATTATCACTTTGAATTTAAATAATTTTAAAATACTTTTCAATTTTTTATTTTTTATAAAACATGATAATGACATTGCAAGCATCAATTTTATGAGATGAGAAATATACCCACAATAATATTGTAATGGGATTAAAAACTAAAATAATTGAATGTTTTTATCCTATATTTTAAATATGATATGTTGTAAATAACTCAAAATGAATTAATTACAGAACAATTGAAGAATAATTCCCTTTTTAGATTTAAAATAATATTTTTGTTGCTTATCATGGTAAAATGTTTCACTAACCATGTAATTTGTGAAATGAAATTTGGTTAATCCTCATAATAGTACATAACAGTTGATTTTGAAAAGTTTTTTTTCGCTGTAGTGACCAGTGATTCTATTCTAAATCCACCACTCAGTATCATTTCGCTAAATAATTTTATGTTTTTTCTAGAAAAGACTTAATTCTATTGTATATGAATCTTGAAATAAATAAGTTGTAAAAAATATATTTCTTATTATGTTGAAAAAATTATAATATTGAGATAAAAAATTAAAAAATATATCTCAGAATCAAGAAATACATAGTAAAATATGTTTGAATTTTTTTTGATAAATTATTTTTAATAATAGTTTAGTTACTAAAACTGATGATAGGTTCACTAATAATATTACACATAATGTTTTCATTGATGGTGGTGTCATCTTCTACATTATTGATATTATTGAATTTAGAGGGGTTTGCAAATGTGTATTAAATAACCACTATATAGGTACCACAATGCTTGTTGTGTTTTTTTCTCAAAACATAATTTTAATACAAAATAAAACAAGATATAGTTTTGGAAAATAAAAACACGGGTCAAATTTTCATTCCAATAAGGGTTTAGGAATCTATAATTATATAGCTTGAGGAGTTATATATTAAATATTTAATGGAATATAAATTGAATTTTTTCTCCTATATCTTGAATTATTACAACCATATGTATAATTTAAATGACAAATTCATTCACAAAAAGTAAGAAACTTATATTGTGAGAAACCATTAATAAAAATTTATTTTGATGGATTTTTAGTGGTTCTTGGAGAAATTGAGAAACCAAAACAAAACAAAAATTTTACTTAAAATTGAGATTCCAAAATTTTATTTATATTATTATCATCTAGAGTTAAATTTGAAAGGGATATTTTGAGTTATTTAATGGTAGATTTTATTTTATTTAAATCTCATAAATTATTAAAATACATGGATAATTAATATTTTACCTTGAAGAGAATTAATATTTTTAATTTATTTTTCCAATTATGTAATTTATTTTATTTCCTATTAATTTTTTATTTATAATTAAGAGAGTTAATTAAAACCATTTTGGAGTTTATCATGAGTGTATTTTTTTCCTTCATAATGATGATGAATGAAAGAGTATGAAGAAAAAGAGAGAGTGGATGAATTAGGAGAATAAGAAGAGGAGGATAAAATAAGAATATGGTTTTCAGGACAAAGATCTTTTCTGGTGATGTTGAAATAACAGGATATTGGTTAATATCATTATAAAATCATAATAATGGCTTGAGTGTTTCCTTTCATTGTTCAATGTGAAACACTTGAGATTGTTGAGAACATAAACTCCAGAACATTTTTGAGTTACAAAGGACATCAGATGTAATCTAACAGATTGAGGTAAAATATCCATGTATAATAGATAAAATAAATTAATATGATATTTTTGATGGAGTGTAGGGTTAAAGTTTTATCAATAAATATTAAGAA
Source organism: Viscum album (assembly GCA_963277665.1). Lineage (NCBI taxonomy): Eukaryota > Viridiplantae > Streptophyta > Magnoliopsida > Santalales > Viscaceae > Viscum > Viscum album. Next base: position 1,697,735,474 of record OY728137.1, on the reverse strand, counting down.
GGTCTATTAGATATAGATAGTTGATAAGAAAAGCATGTGATGTATTGATGATCTTCATAGTTCCAAACTTCTTGAATAATTAATGTTTTCACTATCAAGCATGGAGTCCAAAAGGAGAGTTTGGGGTATGGATATAAAAATATTTTACTACTATGTACCTATTAAATAGGTTACTAAATTGCATCTATATTACTATTTTTTATCTGTCAGTCATTTATAATGTTTTCAGATTAAAGGATGTTTTGAAGAAGTGAAAAATTGTGGGCTCTGAGAAATTTCCTCAGATAGGGGGGATTATATAGATTTTATATAATTTTAAAATAATTCTCACTAGTCATGTAACACACAAATATTATAAAAAATGTAATCAATTCTCGATAGAATACAACACACAAAACATAAATCATTAACAAACCATCAATTAATATTATTTTATATATGATTATTATGACATTGCTGTTAAATTGGTTGGTGTGTATATTCTTAACTATATTTTAAAATATATATCTATATATCATAGTCAATACCATTTTATTTTTAATTTCTTTTTAAATAATCAATCAATTTTTATTAATTTAATTTTATCCATTAGAAATAGGATTTCTTAAAAATTTCATTTATTTCATTTTGTGAGAAGATATTATACATAATTTCTAGAATTTATAGAAAATATATTTGAAAAATGAAATTAATATTTTGATCATCATAAAAATATGTTAGGTTGAAATTATGTTATTTTATTGGAAAATATTTATTTTTCATTGAAAAGTGAAACAACCACGATTTTTGTAATAATAAAATTCCATTTCAATGAATTTAATAATTTTAATGTAAAATTATGGTTAAACAATAATTTCCGATATCATAAGTTTTATTAATTTATATTTAATCTACATAATTAATTTTTAATCCACCTTATAATGGATTTGGGTATAATATTATTTTTATTTTCAAAAATAGTTTTTCTAAAAACTATTTTAATGTGATTAGTTTTTCTCCGTTATAATTAATTAAAAAATATCTCATGATGAAGGATTTAAACTAATATTTTAGATTATATATCAATGAATATTAATTATAATTAATAAAATAAAATTTACTAGTTTTATATTTAATATAAAATCAATTTATTCCTAAAAAATACATTTCTTGTAAAACTACAATTTTCATTACATCTTTGGGTTTTACTTGAATGTAATTTATACCAAATTTGTGAATTTAATTTAGTAAAATGAATTATAATTTTGAATCATATAATATATATTAACAAATATGGTAATCATAATTATTTTTCATAATTAATAGTGAAAATTGTAAAAAACATTTACTTTGGTAATGGTAAAAATGTGTTTATTTAGGGTTAAACTGAAACGATAATTGTTAAAATGACCTATAAACCTATCTAAAATATATAAGATGATAATATTTTTAACCTTATTTTTTTAAATTTTTTTTGTAATCCTCTTGTTTCAATGATCAGGAATCATGCTGAACTATACTAACTATAATTTATTAAGATACATTTTTTTAATCATGCGCATATTTTAATATTAACAATTATTTTTAGTGTTTTCTTCATAAGAAATAATTATTGATTTTGGATAAGTTTAAGAACCCTGTAATTATGGGATACTAGAACTTTTTATATTTATAGAAAATTCATTGTTACCCAACTCACTGATACATGAGATACATATTACATAACCTACCAATAAGACGAGTCACCAATATATGTCTAAGCTACCGATAGAGTGACTAATTGACAGTGGAAATCATAATTTTCACAGATTATAAGTCACTAATATCTTGAATCCATGAAAGACAAGTTATTCAAAAATTAGATACCAATTCATCACCTCCTGATATCTTGAAAATATGATTCAGAGATAGAGAGGCATGTTTTACATTCTTTTATATTGATCCACTGATAGTATAAACTATCAACATAAATGATCCACCGATAAAAAGGGCTACTGATAGGCTGACTCACCAACATCTTGACTCAGTCACAGCATGAGACAATGATAGTTTGACCTTACCAAAAAATTATTCACTAGTGATCTATCAATTATGATCAAACTTATTACTAAGGATCGTATTTGGGTCATTTAATGATATTGATTTTAGTAATTATATTTTTATGACAATATTTATGATGTTGTTAATGAAGTATAAAATGTATGAGGAACCCCATATGATTAAGATCATGGTATTAGTTGGATTTTAAATTTATAATTTAAAATCCTGGGAGAAAAAAACAAAATATAGGTTAGTGAACACAAATATTCACAACTATGAAAATTGATCTACCAACTAGTTGTGAATACCAAGAGAAATTGCTGAGAACCAAAAGACCGAAAATATATACAATAATAACATAGAAGAGAAGAACACTTCAATGAATATTCTACCTCACTAGGAACAAAATATATAAGAAAAAACATATCATTATTTTTTAGATTGTTTCTACAAGATGACTCCAACTACAATTCTACCATCTTCAAGGAGTTCAAAAGCTTCATAGTTCCTCACAAAAAGAATTCTAAACTCTTCTTATCATTTTCCTCTACATGTGAAAATTATTTATATTTTGAGCAGTTTGCTATTCAATTTTATAATCACACACTAAATCATGATCCAAAAAAGAAAATACAAAGAAATACTCACAAACCATCACATTTATACACCCATGGATAACAGTGGAATAGGTCCCAATGTCGACTGTTTATTTTTACACTCCCATGAAAACTATGTAAAAGGAATTGTTGGCCTGATCATTTTGTATAATATTTTCACCCTAATTAGGGTTTGGATATATTATATTTAATATAAACTACTTGGTGACAGGTGATCACCAACTGAAGAGGATTAACACTCATCTTGAGACTGAACTTATTATTTACATTTACTATTTGATTTTAGGTTTTGTTTTCTCTATATTTGTAATCATTTATGGAAACCCACCATAGAATTGATGGATAATTTTAAATATTTTTTATGTTAGAATTTTATTAGTAGACAAATTTCATAATTTTATAAAATAATATATATTGCTTTATCAAATAACTAATCATTCATTGAGAAATATTCTAAACAAACAAATCATCTACCTTGTTCAACTGGGGTTTTATGTTTAAAATTATATATCTTCAAAATAATTATAAGAAAATATTGATAGAAATTTTTATAGGAACTAAATTCACCCATATTTAGTGTCCCACTCTAACAAACATTGGTTATCCATTGAATTTTAATAAAAAACTTCCATTGTTTTAAAATTATTAAATCTTTTTCAAACTAGGATGTTAGTTGTGTCTTAATGATATATAAATTTTAATTATTTATATTTTTTTCCATTAAATGTATTGAAATAATTCTTAATGGACAATACATAGTAAGGTGTTGCTACAAATTGAGCTCCATTCTTTAATGGAACAAACAATGCTTTGTGAAAAATTAAAACGTAAATAAATTTTTAAAATTATGGGTTTGGAAATAATGTATTCAATTGTAAATGAATAAAATATTGCTGGAATAGGTTATAACACATGGAATGATACCACTAAATCATCCTATAATAATAATTTTAAACCTCTAAATTCCATATACTGCTCATTAGAGTGGTGCATAAATTAGTAGGATTTTTCACTGTAAATCACACATGAAATTTGAGATACCATAGCTATTTTACATAATAGAAATACTAGTGCTAACAAAATGAGAGTTAATACTTATACCATTACTTAGGATAACATTATAATTAGTCACGATGAACCCATTTTTAACATGTATTTTCGGATCCATGAAATTTTCAATATGATGGTCTCTCGGGGAAATATAATCACATCTAAGGAATATTTAATGTGAATTATCATATGTTTAACAGAATTATGTAGAAGAACATCATTATCAATAATGGAATTTGTTGATATCGATGCCTTACTTGTAAAAGATATGATAATAATTTTGATGATGTATAAATAATAACTGAAGGTCAGAAGAGAAGAAGATAATTATGAAAAGAAAAATTTAGTAGAGTGTTAAACCACTACCTCAAAAAAGGATATTGAAATGTTCACATTAAAAGTTCCAGTAATAAAGAATCACTAAGTGAAAGTGACAAGGAAACACATTAGTTTTCAAGAATATATAAGAAGTTTTATAAAATAATGAATTTCTCCATATAGCATTTTCATAAAGAGAAGAATGAATGTAATAGAATTTGGAACAGAAATTAATATTATAATGAAATATTCTACCATGGATATAAGAGAAAATACATCTAAAAACATACTATAATAAGTTAAATTTCAAATGGAAATTTGATTAAAAAGATAAAAAGTACTAGAATGTTATGAAGGAAACATTGAGTTCTTTTAAGGACAACTTTAGTGAATAAAAATATTCATGGGATGAGAAGTCTGAAAAATACAATCAATGTTTCATTAAAAACACCTATGAGAAAATCTGTTTGAAGAGTTTTTAAAATAGCATATTGTACATAGACAATGGTTGTTTTGTTAAAATAAAATGGGACTATTTGATCTAGAATAACTTTTTCAATATTGACAGTGGTCATGTCACATATGGTGGTAATGAGAGATAAACAATTATTGTCCTCGTCCAAATTAGTAATATTGATTAAATTTTAATTTATAAGGCAATTTTTGTTGATAGTCTCAATTAAAATCTACTTATAATATCACAATTATTTGATGATGTATTTAATGTTAATTTTAGGAATTATTATTTTAATTTTTTCAACCATAAGAATGATTTTCTATCCAATTCTTTTAGAAATGGAAATTTTTATCCTATCAATCTAGATCTCTTAGTTTCTAAAAATGTTTCTTTCGTAATTGCCTTTCACAAAAAGTCATCAATCTGTCATATGAGACAAGTACTTTACAAATTTAACTCCCTACGAAAAACAAATATAAAAGTAATTTTCCAAGATCAACTAAAACGTGATTTTATAAAATAAAATTTATGTAATCCTTTATAAAATCGAAAACAACACAAATTATCATTAAAAACAAAGAAATAAGTTTTAATTTTTAAACCTGAGGAGTTGGTTCCCATTGATTTTTTTTGAAAATCAATAATTCCATGATTAAATGGGAAGCATTATGTATATGTTTATTAGATGATTTTTTTAGATATATATGGACTTTTGTTTTAGCTCACAATATTGAATAATGTTCCCTACATCACCATGTATTATTGAACTATTGGACACATAACTTGTAATAGATTTAAAACCGTAAGATGCGACCAGAGTTGGGAGTATGAAAACTATGATTTTGACTCATTTTTCTAATGGAGTGTCTATAATCACAACTTCACTTCACCAAGGAAACCCATTTATAATGGATTTGTAGAAAAATGAATAGAACCATAGAATTGATATCTCGAAATATGATTAATGAGTACGACATGCCTGTTTACTTTTTGGTAGAATATGTGAATCCAAATTGTAATGAAATTAATAGAGTTTTAATTTGATCTATACTTATGAAAAACCCCAATTAGTTATGAAATAATTAGAATCAAATTATTAATTTATTTAATGTTTTTGGTTATAATGTCATTATTTTTCAAAAAAAATATAATATCGATATGTTTTCTTCAAAAAGTTATGAATGAAATTTACTAGGTTATTCATACTTTAACAAATCATATAAGGTATTAAATAAAATAACCAAGTGTTTAAAAGAATATGTGCATTTCAAATTTGATGAATCATATACATATAAAATTAATTCCTCCCTGTAAAATACTCAGGATGATTTGTCAAATATTGACTTAAATGATAATCCTTATATATATGTTATTAAGAAAGAAGTAAAATCCTCAAGTGCTATAAAATATCCCAACTCAGATCATAGTTAACCAAAACATATAGAAGAACTTTTAATAACAACTATATCTTCTCTTAGGAATCATGTTTAACATCAATAATTGTTTTCATAGCATGAACCTAATAGCATCAATGATTCAATGAATGATAAATTTTGGGAAATCGATATTCATGAACACATGATTCATTTTACCAAAAATAATTTCAAAAAAATAATTTACGGATCCAATGACACCTCGACTGTAGGCACTAAGTGGGTGTTTAGATATAATGTGCATTAATCTGGTCCCTTAATGAGAAATGAAGAAATACTAGTTGCATGAGGTTATACTCAAGATGAAGGAATTATCTATGATGAATATTTTTCAGTGGTTTGTAGACTTGAAACCTTTAGAATTATTCTTGCATATGCAGCACATCTGAATATAAAATATATCAAATAGATGTTAAATGTTCATTTATAAATGGGTATATAGTTGAGAATGTCTTTTTTGAAAACCCCCTAGTTTTAGAAATCCCCATTTTCCAAATCTTGTCTTTATGATATTAAAAGCATTTAATGGTTCAAAATAGGAACCGAAGCGTCGTGTGATAGGCTAACCACAATTCATATTTCTAAAGACTTTATAAAAGGCATAGTTAATCTTGAATTTTTTTAAAAAAATATTCTCATTGTGTTTTTGTTGTTCAAATCAATCTTGATGAAATTATTTTTGGATCATGACCAATTTTATTATTTATACATTTTTCATAATTGATGCATAATGAATTTGAAATTAGATTATGGTGTGTACTAATATTCATTATTGGATTTCAAATTAATCAAAATAAATGAGGTATTATTTTAATTCAATGTGTAATCACTAATTATCCTTCCATGTGGTTTGACATTGATATTACAAATTTTAGTGATTCTCTAGTTAGTATAACCTATGAATTGGATCTATATTAAAATAGAAATTCTGTTGATTAAACCAATTACTATTGGATGATTGGAAGTCTACACTAAATGAGTTCTATTAGGAATTATATTATTTTTAGTTTATGTATGTGTGCCCATTTTAATGAAAACACAAAATTATCTCATTTAACTACTATTAAAATAATTATCAAATAACACATGTATACTACCAACTTATGATTTTTCTATCCCAAAGGAAAACCTTTTTATTTAGTTAGTCATTATAATGATGATTTTGGTGGTTATAAGTTAAATAAAAAAATAATCACTGGAACATTTCAATTTTTTGAATGTTTCTTTTATCGTGGTGTATTAAAAATAAAAAAATTCATGCATTATCTACAACTGAAGCTGAATATATAGCTACTGGTAGTGGTTGTGATCAGATTTTGTAAGGGAATCAAAATTACTAGATTATGGATTTCAATTTAAGTATATAACTATAAACTATGACAATATATGTGTTATTAATATTTATAAGAATCACATTTCCTACTCTAGATCAAAACATTTTTATGTGAGACATCGCCTTTTGAGAGATCAATATAAAAAAGGTGATATAAATCTTGAAATCATTGGCACATAAAATAATCGTGCTGATATTTTTACTAGGCCTTTAAATTCAGAGAGGATGAGATATATCAGTTATGATTTACTGTTGATAAATTTTTGAGTACATTCTTCTGATTACTCACTTATAGGACAATCCAATGATGAATCACTGATAGGACCTACTTATGGTGACTCACTGATAGGTCGTAATTATGTGTCTCATGGAATGATAATTATTTATTTCATTGTCAAGAATTCTATGTGGTGCTGTTTTAATTGTATTATGTTATCTTAACCCTCGTTATTTATTATTTGTCGTCAAATACCTAAATGATAAAAACGCATTCCAATCCAATACTTCTTCTTACTCTTACACTATGAATATTGGAATTCATTCTTTCGAACCCTTCTCCAATTTGCAGATGTCTTTGTATTATTTATCAAACACTTTGAACCCCTTAAATGGGTCATGTCAAGTGGATCCTGAAAAGATCATAGGATGAGTATAATCAGTCTAAGAGGAAATGAAGAGAAGCTACTCAAAAAACCATGCATGATCATCTAGATCTCGTTAATTGCATTGTAATCCCAGAGAAAGAAGTAAATTTGAAATCAATATTGATGATTATATACTTTCAGATGAATGTATTGAAAACCCAATAGTGGTTGGAGTAGATCTCCAACAATTAGAGATTGAACAATCTAAGGATGTTACAATATTTTACTTTTTATGATTAGTTCCTTCTAAAAGTATATGAAGTGTTTTGGATAATGTCGATAGTGGATGGAATGGGAGTTTCATTTTTGTGTATGCATTGGGCATGATGTCCGAAGGTACCCCATGAGGGTGTTTGTGATGAAAATTAGTGAACTGGTCCCCCAACAGGTTCCCCAATCAATTATGTGGTAGCTTTGGTATATTTGACATGAAATTGAGAGAATTGGATGCCTATTTATAAAGATATAATTGGTGAGAGTAGGCTTTTATTCAAATTCATCCAACATCAAATATATCCTAGGAATGGATATTTTTCATCTTTTAAGTATCATGAAGTTTACATTATCTATATATTGATAAATAAGAATAAAGAAAATTTTCCTATATAATTGATAGTTCATATCAGTGATTTGATCAAGCCATATTTAACGAAAAATTATTTGTTTTATCCTAGGCTTTCTTATTTTATTTTGAAGGCTAAGTGTTTAGTGAAAGATGTTGGATAGAAATTTTTTTTCTAATGATGATTTCTTTCTGAAAAATTTCTTCTATAAGTTGTTGAGGATTAATTTACACCATTAAATGAAAATGCGGTTTTAGGATTATGATATGTTATATGAAGATTTCAATACTATTGATAATCCCTCTATGCCAAATAATATGGTAGCCCCTGGCCAAGGAACTGATGAAGTGTGTGTTTATTCTAATGAGGATGTGCTAGAAGAAGATTAAAGAGATAAATATCCAATTTATTATAGGAGTGAAACTATCATTATTAATATTCTATCAAGGATGAATTATAGTCCTAAACATCCACCTGGTCCTCAACCCTCTAAAGAACCACTTCTAACTGAGGATTATAGTGATGAGATTGAAGAATCTGATGATACTAAGTATGTTAGTCCATCATGTAGTGAGTAAGAATATTTTGTTGATGAAGGAAATAGTAGTGAAGAATAATAAGACGAGGATGATGATGGAGTTGAAAGATATGTTGAAGAATCTAATTAGAGTGATATAATGGATGAAGGAACAAATAGTTCATAAAATGTATTAGATCATCCAGGAGATGATCCAGACCTTGATACATAATATGTTTTCCCATCCTTAGTGGATCATAAACCGATCATAGAACTACATGCAACTCATGATTCTCATGTTGAATCAGATATGGATGAGTAGAGGGATCCTGATTCTCTTGTTCATATTCAATTTTACACTTAAATATGAATGCCTTAGAGACACTCGTGAGCCAATTAGTCTATTCCCATAAAAGGAAAAATTCTGTGGGGGAGAGATCATCTTGGAAAGAAAATGATGATGTACATGATCATTTAGATGAAATTGTTGTACCTTTATTGAGGACAGATCCATGATAAGTTACTTTTTGTATGATGTATCTAGATTTAAAGTATAGGACAACTTCACCTAATCCTATTCCATTCTTGTGGATGGTTTATAATCTTTTGAATATGTCACCAAATTTGATATTGATGCCTTTAAATATAAACTATTATCTGTAGTCCAATTTTTTCATCATATTAAACATCTTCCTCTTCTATGAAATATTTAAAGAGATGAATATTTGATCACTGAGATAGTTTTATCACAGGTTTAACCATGTTTATTTTCTATTACGGAATTTGATTTTTAAGAATATTATAAAAAAATAATTGAAACATATACTTTACCAATGATTTCAAATTGTTGGTAAAGACTAGAGAACCATTGGTATAAAATATTCGAACAGTTTTCCAAACCATTGCCTATGGAGCTGTGGGGATAAACATATCGAAACAGTTCTATGAAAACCATTGTGATATGGGTGTTTAATCAATTATATACCAATAGATACAAGAAAATGTTTGTATAAATTTTTACCAATGGTTTATTTGAATTGTAAAAATAACATTTTTATCCAAACGATTTCCAAACCGTTGGCATAAACATTTACCAGTGGTTCCTCAAATACCGATGGGAATATCCAGGTATAGAATCTATACCAAAAGTTTCATGAACACCGTTGTAATATGTTTTCTTTTACAACATATGTCAATATTTGAATACTATTGTAATAGCCTTTATGAACCTATAATAACATAAGGCTTGCCTCCCACCTATGCACCTATAGCAATGATGGTCCACTAGTTCTCAATACAAGCATACATACATTTCTGTATTTAATGAATCAGTACACACATAGAGAATTAAAACATAACTCATAATGTAATTACATCAATTATTCCAATACAACAAGTATACCCAAACAACATTAAAAACATAATTCAAAAGTTAATTAAATTCATACCAAATTAAATTAAGAATTCATATAAATTACACTATGAAATAAATAATTCTGAACTGAATAGATACAATATTGAATTATCTATAATAGAAACAGAATTGAATTCATAATTCAGACGGTAATAACCCATATATAATAAAACCATGATTCGGGTTTTGAATATGGAAATTTTGTTCATTGTCATGGTTATATTCAGAGTAGATTTTAATTATTGGATAATATGTAATGTCATGTTGTAGTAAGGGGAAATGTGACATGGGGTAGAGGATCTACTTGTTTATGACTATCCAAGGGGGAATGGGGTGTCAAGGGGGTGAGGGCTGCCTAAGGGGTGGGGGCTGTCTAGGGGTTGGGTTTATCCTGGGGTTGGGGTGTCAAGGTGGTGGTGGTGGGGGGGGGGGGTGCTGTACAAGGGGGTTATGGGGTTGTCCAAGGGGTTAGGGCTTTGTCCTAGGGTGGGGGTGTCCAGGGTGTGAGTGGGTGTTCGGGAGTGGGGGGGGGGGGATGCCTGGCGGGTGGGGGCTATTCATGGGGGTGGGGGAGCCCAGGGGGTGGGGGTGTCTAGGGGGGATGTCCATTGGGGTGGGGATTTCCAAGTATTGGGGTTGGGTCTAGGGGTGTGGACTATCCAGGGTGTTGGGGGGGGGGGTTGTCCAATGTGGTAAGGGGTGTCCAGGGTGTGGGTTGTCCATGGGGGGTATGGGGGATGTCGATGGGGTAGGGGTTCTCCATGGGGGTGGGATTATTAGGGGGTGGGGGTGTTCATGTGGTGGGGTGGTGTCGAGGGGGTGGGGGTGTTCATGGGGTGTGGTGGTGTCTAGTGGTTTGGGGTTGTCCATTGGGGGGTTGTCCAGTTGGTGTGGGGGTTTCTAGTTTATGGGTTTTTGTCCAGGGGGAGGGGGCTGTCCAAGGGGTTGGGGGTGGGGGTTGTCGAAGGGGGTGGGGGTGTCCCGGGGTGGGGTTTTCAATGGAGTATGGGATCTTCAGAGGGTGGGGAGGCAATCCATGGGGGTGGGGTGTCTAGTGGTGGGGGATGACTATGCGTTTGGGGGTGTTGTCCATAAGGGCAGTGGGTGTCCTGGGGGTGGGGGGATGTCTAGAGATTTGGGGCTGCCTGTGGTGGTAGGAGGTGTCCAGGGGGATGTCCAAGGGGGCAGTGGTGTCCAGGGGGTTGGTGTGTCAGGGTGTGTGGTGGTGTCTCGGGGTGGGGGTGGCTGTCCCGGGGATGGATGGATGTCTATGGGGGTGGGGGTGTCTAGGGGGTGGAGGTGTCTTGGGGGTGGGATGTTTTCCAGGGGTGGGGTAGTCAAGTGGGTTTGGGGGGCTATCCGAGGTGGTAGGGGGAGTCCATGAGGTGGGGCACTGTCATAGAGGGTGGGGTGGTCATCCAGGGGGTTGGGGTGTTGTCCAAGGGGGTAAGTGGTGTCCAAGTGGGTTCGGGTGTCCTGAGGGGGGGGGGGGGGGGGGGAGGGCTATCCAGCATGTGGGGTTGTCCATGGGGGTGGGGTGCCTAGGGTGGGGGTGTCGAGGCTTTGGGGTGGTGTCTAGAGCGTGGGGGATGTACAGGGTGTTGGGGTGTCTAAGGGGATAGGGGTGTTCAACGGGATGGGTGTGTCCTGGTGGGGGTTTCTGGGGGAGGGGTTGTCCATGGGGTTGGGGATCCCACATGTGGTGGGGAAGACCAGGTGGTGGGGCAGTGTCAGGGGGTGGGGGTGTCCAGGGGGTGGGGGTTGTCTCTAGGGTTGGGTGGCTATCCATAGGGGTGGGGTGTCCATGGGGGTTGTGGGATCTCTAGGGGTGGGGGTTGTCCATGCTAGTGGTGTGTCTAGGGGGTGTCATATGGGTGGGGGATCTCTAGGGGTTGGGGGTGTCCAAGGGGGTAGGGGGTATCCAGTGGGGCTGTATAAGGGGGAAGGTGGTGTCCTAGGGGGGTGGGGTGGTGGTGTCCATGGGGTGGGGAATTTCTAATAGGGGTGGGGGATTTCCATGTGGCGGGGTGGTGTCTATGGGGCAGCGAGTGTGTCAATATGGTGGGGTAGTGTCCATGGGGTGGGGCTCTCTTAGGGCTTTGGGGATGTCCAAGGGAGGAGGGGGTGTCCACGGGGTGGGGGTGTCCATAGGGTGGGTTCTATCAGCAGGTGGGGGTTTTCCATGGGGGTGGGGGTGCCTAGGGGGTGTGGCTTATCTGGGGGTTGGTGTACAGGTCATACAATGGAGTACTGGGAGAAATCAATGGGGATGGGTATGTATATATGGGGTTGGGGTGTCAAGGGGTGGTGGTGTCTAGGGGGTGGGTGTAGTGTCTATCCATAGGGGTTTGGGTTCAAAGGGGTGGGGTGTGCATGTGGATGAGGACTGTCCAAGGGGTTGTGGGGCTTCCCAAGGTGTAGAGGTGTCTGGGAGGTCTCTCTAAGGTGGTAGGGGGTGTCTAAAGGGGTGGGGGTGACTGGGGGGTCTAGGGTGTGTGGGGTTGTCTGGGGGGGGCTATCCATGGGGGTGGGGTGTCTTGGGGGGGAGGGGTGTCCAGGGGTGGGGTGGTGTCTAGGGGGGGTTGTCTAGTGGTTTGGGTGGATGCCCAAGGAGGTTTGGGGTGTCCTGGGGGTGTCTAGGTGGTGAGGAGGGGTTCTGTCTAGGGGGTTGGGTGGATGTCCAAGTGGTTAGAGGGAGTCCAGGGGGTTGTCCTAGGGTGGGCTGTCTAGGGGGTGTGGGGGATGTCCAAGGGGGTTGGGGTGTCTAGTGTGTGGGGGTGTCCAGGGGGTTTTCTATTGGATGGGTGAATCAGTCCCAACTAATCATCAGGTCATGTTTTATTATTTATAGATAAAAAAATAAAGATAATTTTACCTACCTAATTACACATATTTTTAGGCACAACTATTCATCAAACATGAAATGCCAGAAATATCAGTAAAAAAATGTAAAGAATCACGTTGCCCCTCATCATTATCCCTATCATCACCATCATCATTAGCCTCACCTACACACTCATCTCCATCCACAATTATCATCCCATCAATCCTCTATTCCCTTCTCTTCTCCCTCATACTTTGCCTTTTCCTCTTCCTTGCCCTCCTCCTTTGCCTCGAGCTCCACCTCAGCCTCCTCCTATACCTCAGCCTCCTCCTCATCCACCTCATCGTCATTATCTCACCGACCACTAGATCTTTTACCTGGAGGACTATATATATAATTCATTGATGACATATATTCATCACAATCTGTGATGGCCTCTGGTGGTTGTTTTGGACATAAAACATAGTTCAGCTTTATAAAAGCAGTGTTTTCCCTAGCGGACTATTCATCCATCTCTATTTCTCTTTTTGAGCATGTTCTTCTTCTTTATTAACCATATGGAACTTAGTAGGACTTAAAATCGTCCCTTATGAGGCCCAATACATTTTCGGGACTATACTCTTCCCAGGTTGACATCATATTCTGACATGGTGCTCATCTACCAACACCTGATATAAGTGATAGTTTGGCCCAAAATTGATATGTTCATGGGAATCAAGGGCCTCTAAAGTATCATGTAACAGATATAAATAGATTATTAAGTTGCAAAATGTAAATTAAAATTTGAAATCAACAAAGAAAAACATACAATATATTGCGGCATCGATTCATTAACCAAATTTCCATCTTTCTTCCTTTAACTTTAGAAAATCAGTTTTTCTCGAGGCAAACATCATTCAATATCCATTTTTCCCATCAAAAATGACATTGAATGATGGAAACCATAATCAAAAATATGTTTCCAATAATTAATTTGATTACTAAAAATATATAAATACTTTATCAACTTAATAAATTAGGGATGAAATTATAGAACGTGAAAGTTTTAATGAAAAATAATAATAAACTATCATACCTTGTTTTTCTCATGATTTGACATTGTAGTACGTCACAATGAGTTGACGTATTTTTTAGCATCACTTTTTTTTATTTCTTCCATATTACTACTAAATATAATTTAATAATAAAATAGATTGTATTGACACAAAACATGGAATTTTACACTTAAATGTCTCTAACGTGATTAATACCATAATCTTATTAGTCTTAAAATGAGAAATAATCTGCCAATATTGTTCTATCGGTCAATCACCCATGATAGGGACTACCTCTAACTCAATTCCAACTCTAGATTTCCTTCTAATATAAAATGTGTGCATATAGGATCTCCAAGGATCACCTAAATATTTTAGATGTCCTAGTTGTGCACCTTAACATTTAGAAAAATTAAAAACGAATCTGACACCAAAATATTAATTCATATAAATACGAAAACAAATTATTTCATTAAATACAGTAGATTATTTTAACCATTTCTCTACCGAAGAATTATAGATGGCTTCATTTATAAACATTCACAATGTGAGCAGTCTGATAGAAATGATGTCAAAGTATTTGGAAGTCATCGCCAAAAACCTCTGATAGGCTCAAGGTGCATTTGCTTATATTTCTAATTATTAATTTTAATTAATGATTTATATCATTAATACTATATGATTTGGGGATATTTTTACTAAGACAGCGAACATGATTGGGGATGGTACAACTCTTCATACTTTTTAATGATTACCAATTAACTTTATTACTAACTTGTAGAGGTCACATATGTCTATATACATTTATATTAGGATAAAGTAGTGTAGATTCAGATAGGTTCTCCAAGTGGAACATTATACAAATTATCTAATTAATTAATTAGTTATGCAGTGTATTTAAATATATTATCACACTACTCATTTTCTCTTTTTTGTACTCGATTGATCGAGACACAATTGGTGGTGGGATTTTGTGTATACCACACCCTCTGTATGGTCCACCATTGATACCCAAGAATACATAATTGTTGTAGGTATAGATAAGGAGAATTTTTCAAATTATGATTCTTGATTATTATTTTTAGATACAGCATTAGGAATAAGACTAAAATGATGCTATAGATCCAAGTAGTAAATTTTTCTAGTATTTCGTGGAATTTTTATATAATGTGTTATATACATGTATCCAATTTTTCCTTATGTACAATTCTTTTTTATAACTACATTATTATCCCCATTATTTTTTGTATATTATTTATTGTTCGTACACTAAATTTTGTTTAATTGTCTTGGATAGTTTAATATTATTATTATGTTCTATATTTTTCATGTTACTGCTTCCACTATGAAGGTTTAATGATCCTATCATTATAGGGTCATCTTCAACTATTTCTTCTTTATTGTTTTTTATTGTTTTCTACTCCGATTTCTGAGGGAATAGTCTCCCCACAAACACACCCTTATACTTTAAAACAAGTTTGAATATTCTAGCATATGGGGAGGTGTGATTATGGTCCCATAGACACCATATCAAGGAACCATTAATTGGAATCTGATGTTGGATGATATATCTCATTTTCATTATTCTTCTTCACTGGACATTTTTGGGAATATTATTATTGAAAATCTTGTCCTTCTCCCTATGTTTTAATTTGATGTTATCTTAATAATTTATTGACTTTCTCTATATAATTCCCTTATCAATTACTAGGGAAGGGAAGTCATGTCTGATATTCCAACCCAAAATAGGATCATTTATCTATGGGTTGATAAATATAAACTTCTAATGAAAATAACATTCATTGTTTGGCTCATGATTCTTAATTAAAAGGTGAGTTTACCTCAGTTAGTTGGGGAGAAAGTCAACATTGAAGAAATTCCTATTGTAAATGTGTTTGATGAGAAATTTTTCCAAAAGATTCATAGTCTTCCACTAGATCATGATGTTTAGTTTCCAATATATTTCATACCTAGTGAAATTCCTATTTCAATGACTCTATATATAATGAATCTCATTGAGTTTTAGAAATTGATGAAAAACCTCTAGGAGACTCATGAAAATGGATTTATTCGGCCATGTGTATCACCTTGGGGATCACTTGTTCTTTTTTATTTAGAATAAATATGGATTATTGTTTCTCCACATTGGTTATTGAGAATTTAATAATATCAAAATCATGGAAAATTATTAACTTCCCAAAATTGATGTCTTATTGGACTAACAACTTATATCATAGTAGGTTTCCTTGATTGACCTTCATTTTGGTTATCATCGATTGCTGGTTAAGAATGATTATATCCCCAAGAAAAAATCCATTATATGGTATGGAAAAACTAAATATATAGTTATTCAATTTGGTCTTTCTATTTCCCCTTCTATCATAAGGGATTTAGAAAATATAGTTTATATAGATTAACTTGATCAATTTGTTGTAGTTTTTAAGATGATGTTATTCTCTATGAAAACAGAGAGGAAGAGATTGAATATTACATGATGATTGTTTTGATTCCCTTAATAAATGTGTAACTATATTAAATAAATAAAAATTTGATTTTTTTTGCACATAAGGTTTCATTTTTAGTTCATATTATTTCAAGATATAGTATATTTATGGATCCATCAATGACTGAAGTTATTGAAAATTTTCCAAGACAAAATTATGTTATTGATATTCAATGTTTTCATAGTTTGGATGGATATTATCAATGGTTTTTGATTATTAATCATGGCTATATAGTTTACTCACTGAGTAAACATAGCAAGGAAGAAATTTGTTTTGGATAAATGAATATGTAGAAAATTTCATCGAACTAAAGAAAAGGTTAGTTAGTAATAAAATTAAAACATTACCTTATAATGGGGAAGTATTTGTAATCTATAGTGATTCATAGAAGAATGGTCTAGGATGTATTTACATATATAATAATATGCTGATATCTTTTACCTCACAAAAATTGATGGTCCATTATAAAAATTTCTAAACTCATCATTTATGTTATTTGCAGAAATTATTTCATTAAAATATGGATGATTTATATTTATAAAGAAAACTAAAATATATATACAGATTCTAAATGTTTAAATTTTATATTCAACCATAAAGTGTTGAATATCCACTATAGAATATGGTTTTAAGTTATTAAATATTTGGAATTATCAATACATTACAACATTGGAAATACAAAAAATGTTGTGGTTGTCATCGAGATAGTACATGAGTGGCATGGAATCCTGATTGGATTTCAATAGACTCAAGATCAACTCCTAGTGGGGTGAATTTTCAGGTTATAGTTGTAGTACCATAGTAGTAGTGTAGCAACTCAAACTATTCATCTATTTTGGGCCTTTAGGCTATAGGGATTTCAGGACTCGAATGGAATTTGGGCCATAGTCATTTTGGGCCATACAGACTAAGAAGGAGCCTAGGCATACCACACATGATAAGGTGATGAATTGGATTTAGTGAAACAGAGAAACCACTACCGAAGAACTAACTAGATTTAATGAATGAAAGTGTATTTAAACTACCATTTGTACAAGGAACCATGCATCTCTACATCGGGTATTTCGAGCAGATTAAATATGAGGGGGGGGGGATAATCGCCCTCAAGATGCAGATACTAGAGATGATCTATTTCAAGTGTGTCATATCTTTGACATTCAATGTCATGTATTATGCCTTGTGACTCTAGGGAAAGGTTCTTGTACATGCCTTGTCCCTCAGACCTGTGTGTCTTGTTAGGCTTACCCCTCAACTGTTAAATGGCGTATTGTAAAAATTAAATGAAAATAGAAGGTCTTTCAGAAATTAGAGTAATAAGGTGGATTATGCATTGAGTCAAAATGAATCATGATATCTTATATAGGATAAGGATCACTAAAGATCAAATATTTATTGGATTTCAAAG
The DNA here is from genome assembly GCA_963277665.1 of Viscum album. Lineage (NCBI taxonomy): Eukaryota > Viridiplantae > Streptophyta > Magnoliopsida > Santalales > Viscaceae > Viscum > Viscum album. The sequence goes on along the minus strand of OY728137.1, from coordinate 1,697,717,342 downwards.
GCTGGATCTTTAAGTCATGACGGAGGGGCGAAATATTATTTTTCACAAATGAGTGTTCAAACATTTATAAATGAAATGATTAAATGGAATTAAAAAGTTGATGTAGACATATAGATGAATTTGGTATATTTATTATGTTTATGTATGATTACAATTGAGTGTTATGGTTTAGGAACAATCTATGTGTTCCATACATAAATGATTTGTAGAAGGATCTATTAGAGTAATCTCATAGTTCATCATTACTTATCCATCATGGTTTTACGAAGATCTATAGAAATTTGAAATAGTATTTTTGGATGGATGAAATGAAGACATATATAGATGAGTTTTTATCATTTTTCATATAATGTCAACATGTTAAGGCTATGCGACAAAAGAATAAAGGTATGTTACAATAACTTCTTATACTAGAATTGAAATAAAAAAACAGAACCATGAATATTGTTATCAGAATACCCAAAAAATAAAATGGGACATTGTTATATGTGTTGTAATTTATCACCTTAGGATGTCAGCATGCTTAATATCAATCAAGAAATATTTCTATATATATAATTTTACCAATATATATTAAAAAATCGATAAGATTGTTTGAAATACTACATTATATTTTATCTAATCAAAATTCATGTTTTACCTCAATATTTTTGGGAAGTCTTCAACAAGCCCTTGATGCACTGCGGAGTATTAGAAACTCATGTTTTCTTTTGATATATGGTATATTTGATATGAGAATTCAAACCCTATAAAATATTCTGTAATTTTCTTCAACTGATTTAAAAGGTGGTTGGGATGCAGAGCATCCTCTAGACTTGTTTCATTACAACAATATCTTTTTCTCGAAGATTTTGATGGCTCATAATAATGTCTTATATGGAAATAATTATATAAATTATATGTATTTGGATAAAGTATGATAATGAAAACTATTGTGTCCTAATATAAATAAGGAAGTGAATGATAATTTTCGATCCACTACATAACACATTATGGTATTTTAGAGTCTATATACACATTATACAGACAATTATCGGCGTGATCTAGAATTTGAGGGTGGTGAGAAGGTGTTTCTATGAATTTCCATGAGATATGTCTACTATATTTATAAATAAAGGAAATATAATTTGTTTGTAAATTTTCCATTTTGATATTCTTGATTGGGTAGGGATGGATACCTACCACTTAATTCTTCCATCGAACCACACTCAAGTCCATGATGTATTCCATATCTCCCTCTTAACGAAGAATAAACCGAATCTTTCACATATACTAGAATCAATGTTCAATCCAATGAATCTTGATGTTTCCTATGAATAAAAATCAATGTATATTCTAGATTGTATAGACAAAGTTATACAAAATAAGTCCACTTACGTGCTCATAGTTTTGTTGAAAAACAACCAATTTTATGAAAATATATGTGAAAATGACAAGATAATGAAGTAAAGGAATCTTTATATGTTTGTATTGTAGTGATATAATTTCAAGGGTCAAATAATATTAAGGTGGGTATAATGTAACACCCTAAAATTTTAGGATTTTTTTTTTCAAATATATTTAATTCCTTTTATAGCCTGTGTTACTTAAAATATTAATTTATAAAGAACCATATTAATGGGTTAAAATATTCATTATAACCTAATTATTAAATTACCAAAATGAATAGTAATGACCACATTTTGAAAATTGATTTTTTTTAAAATATTAGATAAATAATAGTTATTTCTAAATAAGTTATTAATTTTTAATAATGTCTTTATATGCTTCGAAAATATATATTTTCATACAAATTGAATTTTATTAGTTTTTTAAAAAATATTAATGAAATTAATTTTATGAATTTTTAAAATATTTTATGAATAATATAACATAAATTTTAAAATAAAAATTTAAAAATTATCTTATATTAAATTTTTGTGAATTCTTTGAAAATATTACTTTTTTGATGAATTGTGAAAAATATTTATTTTGATTAAACAATTATTTTTTAATATAAATATTATATAAATTAACATTGATTAAATGGATTAAAGAGTAAAATTAGTTCAATTATGTTATTATTAATCAAATTTAATTCTTCAGAATTAATTTTATGTTAAACATTGATAAAAAATGATACATATGAAATATTTTTCTTTAGAAAACCAAATTTTTAACGTACTTGCAGAATTTATTCTAAATTACATTTTACCACGTTAGAGAATTGAATTTTGTAAAATGGATTCAATATTATTAGTCATAATAAATAATATTTTTTAATAATTTTGATATATTTTTTTCCTTAGTGAATATAAAAAATAAATTATCGCTGCTAACGTTAAAACAGGGTTTTCCGCATTACATTCACTTGTGTTAAAAACAATATTCCACCCATATTACAGTATTATTTGATACATTTTAAATCATATTTATAATCCTTGGGCCAATATTTTATAATTAGGCTCATTATAATTGTATTCTGGAAGGATAAATTAGATAAGAAAAAGAAAATTATTTTCCGAGGTGAAAAATAAAATCGTAAATGTAAACTTTGAGGTAAAGGGGGTAACATGTTTAAAACAAGTTCAATTTTTGATGTGGAGTTTTTTATTAACCATATGATCCCTCACTCTAGTATTTATATATATTGGAGGAACATTGCCTGAGATTGACTTCCCATTATTTAATAGTTTTGGGTATTTATAAAAATACCACTCTTTCTCAATTATAAAAGGGTGTCTCGTTAACACACATTGAAACACTTATTAAGAATTTTTTTACAACAAAAAACAATATAAAATATCTTCAAAAATAACATTACACATTTTAGAGCAACATTTATTCCCAATATACCTAATCTATGGTTCTTAAGAGGAGTTACTAAGCATGTTTTCTGTGTAATGTTAATTATATCCACAAAGATCATTCTTTTTACATGTTATCTTACCACATTATATCATGTATTAATAATTACAGTATAATAAAAATATTATATAACATATAATTAGATGTTTTTATGTATTTTAAATAACCTATATCAATCTTCACTTCTATCAAAAGGGATATAAATCATTCGATTGTGTATACGATGATCTACCACCTAGCTCACTAATGTAATTCATTTTTTAAAAAACACCTTTCTTGGATTGATATAATTATACAGTTAATACATATATATATATATATATTATTTAATTATACTTCTGAAGTTATAATATCACCTCAACATTCTTATATTCTAATATACTGGAAGACAATAATTTCACTTGTGTGTATCTGTGCACAATCACATCCATGAAACAATGTGGTATATTTGTCATTTTATTTAAATATAAATGGTAATAAAAATATATGTGGTTAAAATATATTTTTTTGATATATTAATTATATATAAATTATAATTATTATTTTATGATTTAATAATGATTTTTTAAATCCATTACAAAATGGTTTACATTACTATGTAGCCTGGATTTTTGTGTTGTAACGGGTATTGTTATGGCATTTATAACCTAAAAAAATTATATTAGTGGTAATTGGTGTATTATACAACAATTATCTTATTAGATATATTTTTTTAATAATTGGGTGTTGTTAGTTGAAGGAGAATCTTGAGCTTTTCACCATGGGGTGTTTTGTGGGTGCAGGTTATGAAATTCCAGTTTTCTTGGTTACATGTTGTAAAAAATAGTTTCAACCTATGGAGATTACCAAAAAGGATATTTATTAGGTTTAAATATAATTAGAAAATGAGGATCATTGCATGATGTGTTTTTCTTACCATGAATGATTTAAATCAACAGGTTTCTACATTAAAATATCATATCATTCAGATGGGAGATTTATGAATTTAATGGGATGATTTTCCTCATATTTATAAGAGATTATTAGGAAGAATGTTTCATGGACGAGGGTATTCTCCACTATTTTACGAATTAAATTTCCTAACATCTATGTACACCACATTCTTCCCTCCACCTCTAATAAGGTGTTGGGGTCATGTGATCACGGATCACCATCTACATTTGTTCTATCTTAAAGACATCCATGATCTTCCCTCATTCCAAGTCATCGAGCATGAAACCAAGATTCATAATTTTATTTTGGATTTACCATGATTTTAATTTATAAATGGTAATCTACAGAGGCATAATACCTTCATAGTCTCTCTTTGATATCTCACAATGGATGGAATCATCCATCAGTTCAAAAATTTGACCAATTCATCTCAGATTTGTTGTACATGCTTCATCAGGTGGTATTAGTGATTTTTGACCCCCACCACATTCTAATACTCATCAAGATAGATGATGGACATATATATTCCTAGACCGGGGTCCAATGATCCTTCAATGATGTTTGAGTATTATTGTTCCTTTGGACATTAAATTTTTTGCTTGATACTAGATCCCCTAGTAACAACAATCTATGTTAGTTTTCTAAAACTACTATTACCATTATATATACATTCAATTTTATCAATGCTTGTAAAAATAGCATGATTTTTTTTGACTTTATATATCAATAATTCTTCCATATAATTTAACTATGTATCTACATTTATATAAATTTATCCAAACCTCTTGTTAACTTCACAGGGATTGATATCTAACATGAATTCCAGATGAAATAGGTGGTGTGATTCAATTATTGGATAAATTTATTCCCCTGTTTCCATTATTCGGGTCACCTCAAATATGTTTAATGGTGTGGTTAATTCATCCAAGTATCTGATCCCCCAACCATGGTTCATGATTATAAGTATTCAGGTAGTGAGATGGTGAGGTCATATGGGGATGTGGATTATCTACCCTTAAGAGTAAGGTTGGTTTTTTCTGAATTAGATAAGTGTGGAACCATTTTTTCATCTATAGAAGGGGTTACAGAAAATACATGGTATGATTCATGATTCTTAAACCCTATATTTTACCCTCAGGTTCAGTCATCAAGATAATGAAATGGATCATCAGGGTCTAACGAACAAAAGTTTCTTGCAACACCAAAAGCGATTGAATAGGTCCTCTTATAGAACATGTTCCCCAAATTGGAAAATAAATTTTATGGGACGTAATAATAAGGGTGTTAGAAAACTATGAGATATAGGAAGGAAAAGAATATGGGTCTATCCTATGTTGAGTATTCTTTAGAAAATTAGTGACATATATGTGATGCCCCCTAATCATAATCAGAGTATGTGGAGGATGAAGAATTTATTTTTTTCCCCAAAAAGGATTTTCTAAAGCGGTGTTAAAGATCAATGAAGTATTAGATTATTCAATGAATGTATGGAGAAATAACAAGGATTTTATATATTATTCATACATTCTAATACCAATTACTACTATATAATTATGAAATGGTATCTTCATTTGGGAGATTTTTCAGTCTTCCTTTAAATCCCAGGATCTGCCTGCAACACCTCCTAGCGATGAGTTAGAGGTTTCTAGTGATATGGATGAGGAAACTAATGTTGTATTAACAGAATATTCTAATATTTTATTTGATACGGTTTTATATGATGGAGTCCAGAAGGAGGAAAGGAATGAGTATACTATCATGAAGATTCTCCAAAATTCTATGGAATAGATAGAAGAGGAAAATTTGGGTATTAATGTTTAAATGGAGGAAGCGGATAAAATTTATGAGAGAACAATTCATGTTGATATTAATGGTTAATAATTTGATTCTATGAAAAAAAAGAATAATTTTTCTCTCATCGAATAAATGGGGGAAAAATAAATCGTGGGGAATATATTACAACCTTGGAAAGGTTAGCCTACCACTTTGAGGACACAATCAAATATGATGAAGAAATGAATTCAACCTATATCTCAGTGAGCTTACGTAAGGAGTTTAATATAAAAATATATGACTTTTCTATAATAGAGAGGTATTTTATTATGTAGTATGAACATGGTTTCATATGTGATATATTTTTTTTCTCACATTCCCTAAAAAGTAATTTAAAAAATTAAATTTTAATTTTCCAATCTAAATGATATTATTGAATGAATTTTCCAATCACAATTAGGATTAATAGAAAATTCAACTAAGGTGTAGCTTGGATATTATGTTAATATTGGAAGGATATATTTCCCTTAAAAATAAGAAGGTTTTTTGATAAAAAATAATTGAGTAATGAGTTGATATCGAGATGGATACAGAAACATTAGGAAGTAAAAGATGGTTGAGCTAAAAGAATATCACAGTGATGATTTTTGGAATTCATCGCATGGATGAAGGAAAAGTTGATTGATAAACCATTGATAGTGTAATATCATTCCCATTTTCTAAAGATTGACAATGACTTTATTAGAGTATTGTTGATCATTATGAGTGACTCTGATTGGTGAGGTATTTTTTTGAATCTTCTAATTCTATATAAATAATGGGATCACATAGAATTCCCATAAAAAAATCCACTTTTTTATTCGGATATATTGTCTTATAATGGTTTTATTATCTCTATATTATTCTTTTTTGGATTAACCACATAATAAATATTATATCTCTCATTGTTTTCATTATTTATTTATATCTATTTTATGGAGATACATTTTCTAATTAATGGTTAATTAATATTGTTAGACTATATCATTTTTTGAGATAAACATGTAATGATTTACAACCCATCTAAGGGTATTTGTTTTGGACCAATACGTTTTATCTATGTTGATGGTTTCTGGAAAATTATTCTATCTTTAAATCTATGAAACTAAACATTACCCACAGTGGAATTTTGATCAGCGATGGTATAAATTTCTAGTTATGGACTAATTTGACGTAAAAATATTTACAATATTTAGGAATAGAAATCTACAATACTATTACACTTGTAATATCAATTAATGGGGATAGAAAAGCAGTATTTGAGAAATACTGAAAACATAACCTTGTAGTTAAAGTAGTGAACATGTTAAAAAGATCCTTATCCAATACCATATACTTGAAGGTGATATCATGTAAATCACCAAAAACAATGTGGAGAAAAATTCAAAAACTATATGAATTGTCCTATAATGTATGCAAAGTAAAATTATTGGTTCTATACAATAGATATAAGGATTTGAGGATACTGTAGAATGAGTACATTAATGAATATGTTAATCATTTGACCATTATTGTTGAGTAAATGCCTAAATTATGAGAAACCATGAAATATTAAAAATCTTTAAGTGGATCCTATGAATAATAACATTGGAATTCATGGTGAAGGATATTGTTCATATTTAGTAGAGTTTAAGGAAAGAGTTATAAATTTATTTTTTGGTCTTGATTGAATTAGAGTAGGCATTTCCTGGAGAATAATATACTCAATACAATCCAGTTCCTCCCTATATCGAGTTTCATGGATCAATTTGTGTGTATATTTTTGGAATGAGTGTTGTTTTAAGGGGTCCATACTAGGGGTTAATAATTAATTTCTCCAATTATTTTAGGATAGAAGTTTTAATAAGAGTAAAATAGTCACTATGATGAATATAAAGCCAGTTTTTGTTGGAATTCCATGTCATTTGGTGGTTACTCAAGCTATGATTCATTGGTTTAATGATTGGAGGACCTATTGTATTATTTTTCAACAGTCTATAATTATAAGTAGTAGTCATTTATCCCTATCATGGTTTATGATTCATCTATTAGTATATGGCTTCTTCCCTGATTTGGGATGCTCATTGGTATTGTTGTTATGAGAAGGCAGACCAAGTGCATGTTCAAATGTTCATTAATTTGTTTGCTTCCTTGTCCTTTGTAACAACACAATATTTTAAAATTAATATTCATTATTTAAAATATTTAATATCAGGTGTCTTATTAAATACACAACTTAAATGAAAAATTGTGTCCTATAAAATTATAATTATTTAAATATAACTAATATAACCTAGCTGGTGATTTTGATGGTATAACTAAGGATAATAATATAATAAAATATATGTATAAATATATTCATAATAAAAATGTACTGTTTAATGACTTGGATATAAGAACCTAATTTATAATATTACCATATAATATTATTGGAGATATTTTTTCATCAATAAAATATTTTACCTCTGTAAAGTATTTTTATCAAAATAAATTTAGATAATCGTTATAGTTTAATTTTTAATTAATTTTTATATATTATAGTTAATAAAACAATTTTTCAATAATCAAATGATTTTTACTATATAACTAATGATTATAAATACAAACATTAAATATAAATTTTATTAAAATATGGTTTTAATTTATTTTTAATCACAAATATCATGAATAGTGTGTATGAGTTGTAGTAATCATATTTTATAAATTGAGAACTATTTTTAAAATAATTCATTCCAAATAATTTTAAGATATATATGTTGTATTTTTTGTAAAATGGTTTATTATTATGTGGATTGTAAAAAATAACGATTGTTGCAAAAATATGCTTTATTTTATATAAAAATAATAATTTAAATGACCCAATCAATTTTGGATTTATTTTTTAAGTAAAATAATACCATTCTTATTAAAAATATTATGATTTATTCTGTATTAGTCAACATTATATATATTTTTTATAATTTTATTTTTATATTTAAAAACACATTTTTCTAGAAATTATTTTTTATGACATTTTGTGAACTTATATTAAAATTGATTTCTATAACCTATAAAAATCTAAAATTAAAAAATATTTTTAATATTTTTAATTATAATATTCAAATTATTAACGAGGTAAATTTTATTTTTGTTCAGTAGGAATAGTAAATTTTGGAAAAATATTATCACCCCGGTAAAAGGATTGAAAATGTCAATTATGGTTAAATCTAGATGACATGGTCACTATATATTATAATAAATATTATTTAATAAGACTATTTCTACCCTTATCACCTAATTTTTTAATTTTAATTATTTCATGACAATATATTGTCCATTGATTATGACCATTATATTATTTTATGTAACAAATAAGTATAAAATATAAATATTTTCCAATTAATAACACAAATATATTGTCATAAAATTTAAAAGATGTTATTAATAGTTATAAATGTTTTTTTAATATTAATAAATTATATTTACAAATTTTTTTTTTTTAATTTTATGATGTTGTATAATTTTCTTGAATGCTTACACAGTGTTGGCACAATTCCTGTGCAAGTAGTCGAAAAATTGAATAAATAATTTTGAAAACATTAAAAGCAATATATTAGATTAATTATGGAATATGAATAATTTAATGTTTAATTATAGTGTATAATTTTTGTATAAAGTGTTTCTATGTGTTTTACTTTTTTATTATGATTCCTCTAAAGTCAAGATATATACACAGTCCAAGAAATGATCTTAAATGGTATTTAATGCCTTAAAATTATTTTTAAATCAGTTGACAATTATAAGAGTTATATATTCACCCAAGGGAATGATAAATGTATTACCCTATAATTCAGGTTTAATTTATGAATAACTTTCAATATTTAAAATTAATTACATGTCCCTCAATGTGTGAAATAATGTGTTATAATGGTCATGGATAAATATTTCAAATGGGTTGGATATCCCAATAGATAAGATTTAAAATGATTCCTAAACTTGTATTAAATTTTTTAGTTGATTACAATTTTATATTATACACATTATATTATAAGATAAAGTAATATAGATTCATTTTACATGATTTTTACCTATATTATTTATTAATATTTAATGTATATATAATATTGATAATCACCTCACTTATAATCGGGAACCACATATCCTCTTAACATACACTCAATTAGATCCATATCTTAAAAAATACATGAACATATTCCATTATATATTCCAATTCCACTTACTAGATCTTCTGTTATTCTACTAATACCATCATAATAAGTCCTAAGGTGTAAGCTAATGGAGGATTTCTAATGAAGAGGTATAACACTTAACAAATTTCGTTATTTTAATTTATTGTTCTACCTCTATCAATTATGTACTAATCATGATAATATAATAACATATTTATAATAAATACATTATAATTTTATTATTATGATGACGAAATCCTTATTCAACCCCTTTTCCATCATATGGGAAATGAAATCATCACTCATGAATATATGTATACTACCACATCCAAAATGAGATGCATTTCGTTTCCATCGCCAAATCACATGGATGATTATTATAATGTATTTAATGAATATATATAATATTAATAAATAAATTATTAGATTAGAAATAGAATATATCACTTTCCTTTTCACACTTTTACACATTAAAATTTATTATATAACTCATGCGTACGTGTGGACTTCCCCCACCACAAAATGATGTTATTCATTTTTCATGTAATAATTTCATGGATGATTCTAAAATTTTATTCTATGTATAAAAATAATAATTATTTAATTATTAATATTATTTAAATGATATAACTATAACCCATTTGACCATGATCAACGTATTAAAGGTTTTTAGGACTAATAATCATTCATCCTCAAAATACCTGATGTTAAATTTACTTAATTAGTTACTAAATAATTCGTGGTAATAAATTATATCAATGATATAATTATTTTATAATAAATATTAAACATGTCATTTACTAAGTATAAAACTAATATAATTATATTTTTAAGAGTTTTATAATGTATGAAATGATTTGTAACTTGAGGTAAGAAATTTTTACCTTAAAACATTATTTTAATTTTCTCCATTAAAAATATTTCTTCTCAATGTTTATGTTAAAAAAATATTACAAGAATGTTTTTATTTATGATGAAAATATTATTAATGGTTACATTAAAATAGTTGTTACATTCTTTACAAATTATTAAATTGAATATTTTCATATTTTTATTGTTCGAAAAAATTATTTTTTTTTATTAAAAACATAAAATAATGTATTTATTTATTGTATAATTAATGAAAAGAATTACAACCATCTTGAACGTTATTTTATTTCATGTTTATTTTATAAATTTACATATTTATTTTTAAAAAAAGATATTTTTTACAAATTTTGTATATTTTTATTTAAAATTTTATCCATAGAAATGTAATATTTATCATGATTTCAGCGAAAGGATAAAATGATATTTTAAAAAATATTCATATATTTTAACATATGTTTATGATTATTATAAATTAATATGGATATAAACTGAAGATAATATCACCCATATTTCTTTTTATGGTTTATAATCATGTTTTCTATTTATTAACTTTGGAAAATATTAACATTTGATATGCTATTTTTTAAGGTTAATGTTTTCGTTTATTAGATATTATTTTGGTGTTAATTTATTTTATATGATGAAAATTTAGAACATAGTAAGTGATTGATGGAGATCGTAACATCCCTTGGATGCATTGGTATATTGCATGAGACAAACAATCATGGGTACTTGATTTTTTCCTACACATTTATTTTTGATGTCTTGGTACAAGGAATTGAAAATAAGATTATTCTGCTCGATAATATGCATTTTATCGATATAAAATCAGTTATTGTTATCCTTGTGATTATTTATATTTTAATAGATAAATTTATTTAACATTCATGTTTTGTATAGTTTTTATGGAATTATATTTCTTTCATAGGATGTAATGATGAAATATAAATAAGAAAATTGATTTCGATTTCCTATGGGTAATTGGTTTGATTTCAATTAAATTATTTAAAGAAATTAAGATAATGCCTAAGGAATTAATTCTTTTCATTAATGACTTCTTATAAAAAAAGTATGAATTTTTTTTTCCGAAAATGTTTTATTTACTGTGATTGTAAGTGATTATTTTAAACTAAAATTTCTTTCTTGAGAAAAGGAAAACATCTTTTTTTAATTAATTTAAAATGGATTAACACGTTTTCTTTCATGTTATATCCGTTACTTATCCTTTTTTCCTCATCATAGGTTTGAAGATATTTTTCATAGGTCACATAGATTAATATAAAATATAATAAATTCAAAATCCAAATAAAATAAATATGCATTGAATGAAGAAAGTGTGCTAAGAATGAAAAATGAATATAAGTTTAATAATAAGGTTTTTTTTTAAAAAAATGGACTTTGAATTGAAGTGTTTACTTTGTTTTTTATGTGTTTGATTTGTAAATTTTTTTATTAATTTACTAAAAATCAACCCAAAATGATCATCAAAATGTAATATGTTATATTAATTTTTATAAATCATGTAATTATGAGTTATCTAAAGAATGGGGCATTATAGATTGAATCAGAGTAAATGTATAGATAACATTATATGGTTTTATGATTTAGATAAGGATATTATAATATTTTTAGACACCTTCATTGGTTAATAAGCCTATGGTCGATCTTATGATTAATGTTATAGATACCCATTTTGAGGTTTTATGTGATGAGATTACTTTGGATGACATCTATTGGGTAATAATAAATTTTTTATGTTTATCTGACCATAAAAATTAACTAGTGTTAGAGTGAAAAGGATATGTGAGTATGTATGATTTAATATTTTATAAACATAAGATGAAATGTATTAATGACCATTAGGGTTAATATTATCTTTGATATTAGTGTAATTATATTTAATTGGGATAAAGGAATTCAAAATTTTTTGGAACATATGACTGATTGTATAGATAACAATAAAAATGATAATGGATTGAGTGACTAAATGACTATGGTTATTTTTGTGAAAATCCAATATATTGAAAAAATTATATAACTATGGTATATAAAAATATTTTTTGTATTTGATAAGATAGATATTTATTTTAGGAATGAAATAAATTTTATCTCTAGAAAAAAGATATTATTTATTTGTTGATTTATAGTGATTCAAGATATTTTTGTAAAAGATAATTATATTTTTGAGGTTATATAATTATAGTTTATATATTTTTGTTATATGAATTTAGAAGTGATTGATATAATGTTGAGATAAATGTTATGATTATCTTGGAAGAAATGTGATAAAATATTTATGATTTTTAGGGATTTCAACATGTTCAGACATATTTTGAAGAGTTGTATGGTTACTTATTTATTGAATGATTTAATTTATAATTTGGGTGTTATTATTGAGGTTTTATATATTAATTTTGTATTATTCCTATGATGGTTTATAAATTATATATATTATAATATATTATACTATCCATTTTGGGTTTTTAATGATTTAAGATAGGTATAATAAGTTATTATCATTTTATGTATCATATAATATATAAAAATTAATTATAGTGATTTTTTAATAAAAAATTACTCTGGAATTTTCATTTCATAGAGTATTATACGAGAGAGAAAGGTAAATTTACAAATAACAACCAATGGATGAAATTATTCTTATAAATTGGAAATAAATAAAATAAGTTTATTTTTTCATGGTCTCTATGTTATTTGTAAATAAATATCTCAAAAAAATAAAATGATCTTGAAAAAAACAATTATTCATTTTCCATCATTTATAATGAATTTAAGTTCTTCATTAAACAATAATGGTTTATGGTTTTATAGTTATTTAAATTTTCATGATCATGTTCTCTATAAATCTCTATTATTCCTTGGATGATACTTTTCTCCACTATGTCCATATTTTAACTTCATTCCAATGTTATCCCATTATGAGGAAATGATTATTAATTATTCAAGTTGAACTATATATTTTTTTATAATATATTAAAAGGATGATTCATTATACATTTTTATGATGTTGGTTCTAAAAAAAGTATTTTTAAAAAATATTATTCCTTTTCATGATCATATGTTCGACATTCCACTCCATATAATTGATTTCCAAAAAATACTTTCCATCCAATTTTATTATACATGAGATAATATTTTGATGATAAAATTTATATATGTTGGTTGAATTTAACACAAAATAGTTTTTTATAAATGTATTAATGAAATATATTATATAATGTGTGGTACACACAACACTATGCTTAAATGAATCATGATATACTAAAAATTATTATTAATATTTTTTAAATAAGGTTGTGAATCATAGGACCATTTATTAAAATAATAAACAATATATATACGAAGAACATTCAATGGAAAAATTATACATAAAGACATAAAAATAGTGACCAAAAAACATTATTAAGCATGTGATTGAGGGTTCGTACTATGGTGAGGGGTCACCACTACCATGAGGATATCGTCCTCACCTTTATGTATTGAAATCCAAGGCTCACCTCCATTACATAGAGGTTTAATATCAATTTATTCCCTCTCTTGTTCTTATACACCATCACATCTTTGAAAATATTCTTCCATCAATCTAGAGGAAAGAAACTCAAAGGACTTATAAGTGATTAAAATGAAACTCAACATATTGTTGGGTTGAGTAAGGGAAATGATCTTTGTATAAGGAGATACTTGTGGTGTATCAATCATAATGATCTCTAATTTAAAAGCTTCTGCTCTCTCACATTTTATAACATATTCCTAGATATTATATTGTTTTTTTGGACCACACCATTTGTTCTAAGCCCTTCAGAATTATTCTGTTTAGATTCCATATATATAATGGAAATGACATACAGATCCTTCCTACAATGATATGTGATAGCTATTATCCTAGAATCAGGATTATTTATTATTGTAGAGTCCATATGAACTATTCCCTCAAATTTTTACCACTATCCAAATATTTTTCTATAAATTTTAAAACACAATGACATAATTTCACCCCCAAAGAAGATTAATCATCCCATTTATTATCATAATAAAGGGGATTAAAATAATATACCAATGAATGTGTCAAATTTTTACCTAAGTACACCCAAGAGAAATCAATATATTAATAGGTAGTGCGAATAATAGGAGGAATTTTCCCCTCCTCTTTTACTTTTTCAAGTACAAATTGGAATATTACAGCTTCATCCTGCTCATGTAAGACAAGAGTTATCTTGATTTGGGGTTTTAATGAGATGGTTTATTCAAATGTACCTTTCCCGTAAGAAACCTAGGTATGAATCATTATCTATTCATTATAAATAATTAAATCTACCACATCTAATAAAGAATGTTATTTGGTACCTTAAAAATCATCAGATTCATCATCAGTATGCTTATCAACTACGCCTTTGTTCTTGGAATATTTAATGTAACCTATAACTATGGGAAAGGTTGCCTCATCTAGAATGACAACCTAATAAATATTGGTATTAGAAGACTCCAAAATGTAATTAGAGTATACTAATCTAGATTCATCTATAGGGAAAGGGGAAACAATCCTTGTAATATGGTTCTATACACACGCATCCCTCTATGGAAAACACAAAAAATTGATACTTAGTGCATCATAGGATGTGACTACCACAATAGAGTGAGTCTGTATCACTATAAGATTTGAATTTCCCATTGTAAGACAATCAAACCTTACTTATGAATTTTCAACATTCTTAGAAATAATTCCCATCATTCTTCCTCCATAGACAATTAATTGAATTATGAACACTTAAATAGAATTTGGGGAAGACCAGATCACTCCTAAAATAATATTTTAAATTTTCTATAATTCTAAAATTATCTTAAAATGTGGTGGGGGAATCATTTATAATTCAATTATATGGCTTAACTCATCCCGTGGAATAGAAATAAAAACTATATAAATAACGGTAGAACTTAGATCTATTTATATAGGTACCCTTGTAAAGTGAACAAATATAACATGTCATGTTTCTCTATCTATACAGATTGGGATTCCAATTGTGGAATCAATATCATATGAGATTTTTTGGAATATATGATCAAATATAAACCATATATTTTGACCAATATAAGGACACAATTTCCCAAAAAATATTTTATATTAAAATTAAGGTTCTATACATGAAATCATATGGTTCATGACCTATGTTTAATCAACCATAAACTCTATGATCATTCATTAAATTCATATAAGTGAAGAGGATGTGAAAAAGACCATGATTGAGAGACACACACCAAAACACAGAAGATCCCCAAATCATGGCTAAATAGAAACCTGGGTCTGTAATTTCCCGTGGATTAATAAATTTCAACAAGGAGATATGATCACTAAATAAATTATTACTAATATAAATATATATTTGAAATATAAACATAAAACACTAATACATGGGTGGTATTTACTTTTTTGATGATCTATTGTGACACCTGATCCATGAGAATGTTGAAACATCCTCCTGAGATATTTGAAAAAGAAGAAATTACCTTCAAGTTTTACTTTAGTTTTTGGGTACCCCCTAGACCTAAAAAGATTTATTTGGAAAAAAATAAAAAAAAATTCTAGATCCTCTGGGGTCCATTGACATAACAATCCCAAGCTTTCTCTGAAGACTACTTCTCATGTTCATCCATCTGTATGATTAAATAAATATTACTATATAAATGTAACAATTATAAAATACCTATTGATTTAATGGGTATGAATATGAATAAATATATTCTGAAATATATTTATAAATGTTAAATAATCCAAATTGATAGACTAGTTAATAATAAATAATAAATCAATATAAATAAGTTCACATAAGATTAATTGATGTATTTTTTATTCAATGAACTATTTTATAAATTCTATGTACTATAATACAAAAATTTAATTCATTAAATATAAAATAAATTTTTTAATGAAATTTTTATTTTATATTTTCAATAAATTAATTTAACATTCATCAAAAATTTTTATTATATATATAGTATTTTTAAAAGAATGCTTAAAAATAAATGTTCGTCAAAAATGACTTTAACAATTTTTTTGGGAAATAATATACTCAATTTATTTCTATAATATTTTAAAATTTTATATCATAAAATGGGAATTTATTTAAATCACCATGTAAAATTAATGAAATGTTAAATTTTTGGGAGGTTTAGTAAATGGTTGATTTTTGTGTAACATGTGAATATACCAGTTATTCGAAAACTGTTAATAATTTTTTAAATAAAATAATTTTAAATAATATATATATTTTTGTATATCGTTTTAAAATAAAAAAATATCCATTTGATTAAATATAATACAATTAATTACATAGTAATTAGTACTATATCTTATTTTGGTATATGTTCATGTTAATGATGAAAACACATTTTTCTACAAAACAATTATGTTGGGTTTTGTGCACTTACGTCATACTTGATATCATTCCACATATTAAAATTGGTTTATTTATAATTTATTTAACATTTGGAATCAATTTTTCATTTTTAGTGAATATTTTTATTTCATTTTTGGACAGTATGAATAATAACATTTCCAAATAATATTACCCAACAGTAAAAAGTTAAAATATTTAAAATAAGGTGATGAAAAGTGATAAAGTCACTAAATATTATTTTAAATCACACTAGATGAGAATATATTAACCCTAACCACCTTATTATTTAATTTTAGTTATTTAATTGAATTTTTTATTTGATAGTGACCTTTAAATAATTAAATGTAAAGAATAAGTACAAAATGTCACTCTTTTGTAATATCTATAATACATTTTACTAAAAATAAAAAATATGATATAAATTTATGTAAAGGTTTAATTTTAATAAAAATAACTTTTTTAGGATATTAATTTTTTATAAATAATTTCAGATCACTCAACTTTTATGTTGCACTGAGAGAGTGAATTTCAAGTAGTAGAAATAAGTAAATAAATAATTTTTAAAAACATGAAAATAAAATATTTTGAATAAATTATGGGTTTCAATGAAATTATGGTATAATTAAATTTTATATGTGATGGTTAATGATTTTATATTTTAATTAAATTGTTATCTCAATTCCATTAAATTCATGATATTTGAATAATCACAAAAAATAACCTTAATTGATATCTAATTTAAAAAATTTAACTTTAAATAATTATAAAATATTAAAATCCACATTTCTACTAAAATTTATTTAATATTTTCTATAATATCATTCTTGGTTTATTTATATTCTACTTTATATTTTGAAACCATACTTTTGTGAACACATAAAGCATGAAAAATATGTTGTAATGGTTAAAGTTAAATATGATCAATGACTGAGTTATACCAAATAAATAAGGTTTAAAATGTGTCCTAAAATTGACTAAAATTGATTGTTTGATTATTTTTCAACATTGTATCCAAAATATTTTAATATAAGGTACTTTATTTCCATTTTACAAGAGTTAAACACATATTATATATATCAATATTTTATGAATTTAAAAATTTTGCACCCACCTCAATTAAAAAAGGAAACCAGCTATCTTTTTTTCATCTTTGTTGATGTCCTAAATAGATTATTAAATATAAAAAAATATATTATATTTTTTATACTCTTTTATACCTTTTTTCCCTAATACCATCTTATGTATGACTAAGGTGTAATCTAAAAGAGGATTTCCAAAGAAGAATTATAACTCGAAACCAAGTTCATCATTTTATTTTTTATTATAACTCATTCAATTTTATCCTAACCATATGAATATAACAAAATAAATATCCTAAATATACAGAAATTATTTTATGTTTATTTAATATCATTTATTCATATAATTTCCCATCCTATGGGAAATGAAAACATCACTCATGTGTATGTGTGGACAACCACCTCCAAAAACTGACGTGTTTCATTTTTCATCACCAATTAATAACAAAGGTTATTATAATGGTTCTAATGAATATATATTATATTGAAGAAATTAGTTTTATTATATAAATATAACATATTACCTACCTTATCACCCTAAAAACCAATAAAAAATGATGACATCACTCATGCATACATGTGGACTGCAACCTTCACGGAGTGTCCATATTCATTTTTCGTATCGACCATTCATGGAGGATTATAAAATTTCATTCAATTTATAATAGGATAACTATGTTATGATTAATATATCATAGATGATGTAACTATAATCCCTTTGAATATGGAAAAATTATAAGTGTTTATTATTATTACGAATAGATAATCCTCAAAACATTTGATTTAAATGTAACTAAACAAGGAATTGTAAGAAATGATATAAAATGAATAACATTAATGGGATAAACATGAATTGTTTTTTAATAACATATTAAACTAATATAATAATATTATTTAGTTGTTAGATAATTTACAAAATTATTCATGACATGAGGTTTGATTCTTTCCATTGATTTATTTTTTAATATTTTTCCTTTCAAAATAATTTTCATCTATATCCATGGTCATAAAATGATTCATGAATGTTCAAATTTATAGTTAAAATAATTTTAATGGTCATTTTAGAATAAATTTTACTTCATATATAGATTATTATGAATAAAAATTTTCTGATGATATTCATACGACTCACTTAGGAAATTTTATTAAATTCTAAAGATAATATCCTCGTTTAATTAATAAGGTAGGGAGAGATTTTAACACCATTATAAATTTTATCTAATTTAAAGATTCCATTATAATTTTCAATATTCTTTCTAATGAAATTATTTTTCTTAATATTCATTAATTTTTTATTTAAAATTTCATCAAATAAAATTATTTTTTAAAATATTTTCAAATAAATGATATGATTTTAATATAATGTTTTTCCATATATATCAGCAAGAATTTATGGATCTTTTGATTTAATATAGATATACTCTAATTATACAATCAATATTATTTCTATATCTGAATTATGATCACATTATTTAAATAATTAACTATATAATTTTTAACATTCAATATGATACAATTTAAATACTAATCTTTATATTTATTATGTAATGTGTTTTTATTTATATCCTTCACATGAGTAATTCACTTGACATGGAATGTGATGAGAGGGGCCATTTATATATATTTAATTTATTAGTAGGATTCATGAGATATAGTATCCTTGGTATTTGGTGTCTGAATACCAAATTATTTATGATGTCTTGGAACAGGGCCTTGACGATATGATTGAAACATCCAACATTTCAAATTCCATAATTATGAAATTAGTTATTATTATCCCTATAATTTTTTATATTTTTATCCTAGAATAAATATAATGTTCTACTTTTTTTTTAATTAATTCGATTGTTTTCATATGAAATGAAAATCAACACTAACATAAAATATTTATTATGATATTATATAGTTAAAATAATGTTTTTCAATAAAAAACTATCATTTCTAAAAAACTACCACATGAATTATTATTTTATAATTATTCTTTCTTTTAAAATATTTTATTAATGACTTTTGGTATAAATGTATTTCAATAGTATGTAACTCATTATATTAAAAATAATATTTTTTATGAGAAAAGGAAGAAATCCATTTTGGTTTTCATGAATTTCCAAAGGATCTATCAGTTAATTTAAATTTTATATCCCTTATATAGATTTTTTTTCTCAAAAACTATTTTAAAAAAATATTGTTGGGAATAATGTGAAGTAAAACCTATAATAATTTAAAAAATAAAATAAATTGGATCATAAAATAATGAAGTATGTAGGGCATGAATAAGATATGACTATGAATTTAAGAATCCTATTTTTTGGAAAAATTGTATTTAATTCAAGGTGTATACTTTTCATAGTAAGGATTTGATATATAATAGTTTTTACAATTTCAATTAGACATTAAACAAGAAGGGTATTGGAAATTTGAAAAAAATAATCCATTATTATAAATATTCTAATTTTGGTTTTTTAAAGAACATTTTGTTATAATTTTACCCTAATAATTATCCTTCTTGGGGCCATAATTAATATAATAGAGGCCTCAAATGCATGAATCTAATAGGCATTAGTTGGTGACTCACACCAAATGAATAAATCATGTAAATAAGTGACATTACCCACATAAATAACATTATCATAGAAGTGGAACCAGTAATTATGTCAATTATATAATTAAGGATACTGTAACAAAATAACTATATTTCCTGAAATTTAATATGTATAAGTCCTAAAAATAAATAACAAAAAAATAATCTTAGATATGAACTCTATCCTGAGCCTAATGATCTTATCTATTATTTTCCACCACTATTTCCAAACTCACCATAAAAATAAAAATAAATTGTATATATATATGTGTGCCAATATACATGTATATCCAGTAGGATCCTCCTCAAATCCACATGGGAAAAGATGTAAAAATCATTTAATTCCATTAGTATATAAAAAACAAAAACAAAAATAAAATAATATGTAAACTACCACCCAAAATCAACAATTCTCACTCACAAAATATCACATCGAGGTATGAAATTACAATAATTAGTGAATATATCAATGATGTATCCTTCAACAACCTTTCATCTAGATTATGAGTCTCACACCGCAATGCCAAACATTATGTTCTCCTAATACCATCCGTAGTCATTTCAATGTTAGCCAAATGACATATTACCTCCATACTAGATACCCCGACCACATAATTTTCATCATAGACATGTAATAATTTTCACACCGATTTTTTTATTATATCAGGGTATCATGAACACAAAAGATATCAGCCCCCAAAAATCTTGTTACCATACGTAACCCTCATCATACAATATCATCTTATTTACCACAAAAGGACTATCACTATACCACAATCCCAAAGGTAATATATTATATTCTATATTATTATACCTAACATAAGTTTCCATAGCTTATAAAACACTCGAAATATATAGATGGGAGTAGGTAGGAGTGAGCCATATGTTCTGTAATGAGCAAGTATGTTTAAAAATAAATATACAACTAAAAATATTTGGTCATTAGTATGGTTATCCTATTCAAGTTGGGTGAATATGAAATCATTGGGAAAATATATGTATAATACAACCACATCCAATCCCATCCTTGTGGATTCCCCAAAAATCAACCTTTTCACACCAATCACGACCAATATACTACACCTTTCACAATCTTCCATAACATCCAATAACTATATGACAACCAACCTTACATTCAACACAAAGAAACCTCCCAAAAAATTCAAAATTCTCCTCTAATAAATAACTTAACCATTTTGATATTAAACATTTACCGTCCATATTATGTTCATTATGACATTCAATTCCATGTTTAATTAATAACCATTATTATAATCTATGCACGTTAAATACATTTGTTAATCATCTATTACATTCCATAAAATTTCATTAACAAATCAATGTCCATTCAATTTCAATATGATAAATTTTACCAAGGTAATTATTAATATCATATTCTATTAATAATAGGGAAAATAAAATATCATTATAATTATCAGCCAAATGAGACAAAACCATCTCCCTAATTTGGATAATATACTCTACAACATCTACACTATAATCCCCATTTCAGCAAAAACAATTGTACTATTATTCCCCGACAACTTCCTATTTTTCTTCTTCCAACTATTGTGACGGATAAACATACTCATCAACCAAAAATTCCTTCTTAATCCACCCAAAATTAATGACAAATCTAGGATTCATAGTTACAACATCATAATAAGAAACATACCAATCACACACACCAACCATTTCCAGGAATAATAGAGATCTATAATCTTCATTTTAAACCACACTATTATATTCATTTATAATGTATTACTTAAGAATAACCATAAATAATTAATTATTTAATGAAATACATTATTTATAATCGTTAATTAATTTTGATTTTTTAAGTTTAATTTCGTAATTTTAGTCACAAAAACACATATACAGATATCACCCTCTAAATAATATTAGTAATAACAACTACATTCATCAATCACATAAGAAGAATCATAGAAACATGAAAACACATGAAAATAACCTCATTTCAAAATATTTAATTAAATATGATTCATTAGCTTCATTTATAAATTCCACCCCATTCAGCCATTAAATTATAAAACATGTATCATCATTAATTTTAAAATTAACAGAAAATATATCTTCAATCCCCTACCTCAACTTACGCTTTACGATCATTATTCAAAATCTTGGTGTGAAAAACAAATGATCACAAGAACAAAATCCTGAAGGAGAAACTTCAAAAATCTAAAACACAGTAACTACCCATCCAAACATGACTCAATAATACCAAAACTGAATCCATCTTATTTCAAAACCACTCAATGAAAGAACAACATGGAGAAAAAATGAAAAAAGAGAGGATCTTACCTGAGATTACAATGATTTGATCTCTTAATGATGAAAACGAAATAATTTTTTATGGTATTCTAGAGTATCATAAGGGGATCTTCTAGTGTCCAAGTGTGTGGGAATAATAGCGAACATTAAAATAATTCTAATGGGTTTGTAATATATACCAAGGATGTTAAATGTTATAACTGTTACACAATTGGTACGAGTATCATTGTAATAGTGTAAAATGGAATGAATCTAAAAAAATCATTCAATATTACATATTATCCATACCCTCTTAAATATTTTCAACCCACCTTAATCCATTAAAAATGAGGAATTTACATGGTTTATAGACTATTTCTACATCATTGTATCCAAATTCATGAAACAGAAATGACGTCTCTGAATCCAAAAAGCATTGTTGCACAAGGATCACAATGCAACATATTTCAAAATATAGGAACCAAAGAATAAACCCATATAGTCTCGAAGAAACAATATTAATAACTATATATTAAATACATTGCCTTCTATTCACACATATCAACCCCTTACTAACACCATAATCTGGACAATGTAACAATATATAAGGACTCCGTAAATTGATGAACAGGGGGTCTCAATCTATAAAAATCCAGGATGATGTGACCCATATAAAGGAAGAACATCAAAACTACCAACTCCAGGACCTTCACCACAATACCATATCCCATATTTAAATTAATACATATTTTAAAAAAATTCAACCCATCTACACACCATGATCGACACTACAATATTAAGAAATCTTCATATAGTAGATATTTCATATCCAACAACACCAATTCTCCCCCAATTTCCACCTAATATATCTAAAACTCAAAAAACACAATGTAATGATATAGAATGGTCACAATAATTAAATTAGATACCTATAAAAATATTATCATCCCCAATAATCAGAACCAATAAATATGAAAAGAAAATCTCTGAATCTAAGCAATCTCCAAGGAAATACATTATAAACAAAGAAAATTCCATAACTATGAAAAAATAGATATGGGACAAAAAACTGAAAGAATTACATGCAGAATAATCTAATATCTACAAATGAATATTGAATTTAACATCTCCAGATCAAAAAATACAATATTAAAAATATATTTGGATACTGAGCAAGAATATGTGACTCATATTACAATTTATATTCCACCAATCCACCACACCTATATAGAATCTGATCCAAAGGAATGAGTCATCTAGAAAAAAACATCATTCGATGATCATAGATATCAACTACTTGATCTATGTATTTCATTTAAACCACTACATCCATCTCTACCGAATAAATGACATGGGAGTGTTGAACTATGCTAACAATTTGGCATTTATGGAAGAGAATATGGTGTTTGAACCCTTATAGTTGTGATGTTTCCCAAATTATTAGGGGGTATGCCATATTTACAAAAAAACATAGTGCATGAGAAATGTGTGTCCAAATTAATGGAAGGATATAGTGATGTGTTTTTGGTTGTGGAGATGAGCCACACATACAACGAGTGCATATAGGTAAGTGGAACTGGTGGGTGACATAGTTTTATGCATGAAACAAGTGTTAAGCATCATGGGAGGGGTGGATTAGGGATTGTTAGTTATGAAAATTTGGTGCAGGGTGATATAATGTGGTGAATTAGGATTCATTCCATGGTTTCATCAAAAAATATAAATATTTTGGCCTTCAGTCCTTGGATCTTCATGTAATATTTTATGGGGCCATTGACCCATAAATCATTGGGCTTCTGAGTCATTTATGGTATCCCACTATACCCAACTAAATGTATGACTATCTAGAAATAAAAAAAATTAATTAGAGAAATTACATGATATTTATCATGAAGATACTGAGAAAGATATGAAACATTAAAGTTATAATTAATTTGCTCTAGATATGGGTGGAAGTGTCAACTGATACACCACCTTGAAAATGCACACCTACACCCCAAAACGGTTAAAAACTGATGAGAAAGATAGCTTATTTGATCAAATATAAACATTAGATGATGTTGGTAATCTATTAAAAACACATGATCTATAGTCTTAAACTTCATAGGAATTGTCCTTCGATCATCATAATACATTTTATGATCTTACACTATTTTCATCCAATCCAAAAACATTTGAATTTTTTTTCAGTTCTCAGCATCACATCTGGTCTAAGGACCATTGATTTTCCCACCTCACTGTAATGAAATATTGATCTCTATGGATTCCCATATAACACTTCAAATGGGTCCATGGAATTGTATGACTGATAACTTTTATTATTGGAAAACTCAACAAAGTTTTAGTGACTCACTCATGATCCTTTAAAATCAAGAACATAGACATGCAATATATCCTCTTTGTTTGAATAACCAATTTCTTAAATCCATATATTTGATGATGGATGTAAATTATAAGGATGATCTGAGATCCCTAAATTTGTTGGAGAACTCCATGAACACATGAGATAATTTTTGGATCAATATCCAATATAATGCTCCTTGATACCCAATAGAGGCTGACTACCCCCTCCACAAACCACCTCTACTGAACAACCATGAGACCAACTTCATGATCACATGTAAAAGAGGCATATTATTCTATAGGACAATGATCACCCATTTAATATCACAACCACTTGGCATTGTGGTAAACGATTGATGAAATCCATTAATAATTCTCCCCAATTCTACTCAGGGGAATCCAATGGGTGTAACAATCCACTAGGAGCATGATGTTATTCATTTACCCACTAGAAGACCAAATATCACAATATGAAAACATCTAGTAGTAATTTCATCCTTGGAAACCAATGGTGAATCCTAAACGAATGACACATTTTTGATATACTATGATGTGTTCCCAATGTTAATATATGAAACTCAAAGAAAACCTCATCATGTTTCATTAACATAACCGACAATATTACATAAAATAATATCTCACGTCGATCATCCACCGATAAACTCTCTAAAGCATCACAATGGATGAAACAACCCTAGATCACCTCGACCTCTATGTTTCTCCATTGAGACTTATCTACTTTTTTCATCAAGGATACCGACATTTCTATTTTGGAACTAACAAACACTGCCACCATACACTATCACATCAAGATATATAACTAAATTATTCCCAATCACTCTTCCAAAAATCCCAATATTCCCAAAAAACATCTCTTCATGACTTTCTAATCCGCATGTTAATAACTGAATTCCCTTTTCTGAAGGTCTAGGATATTTAGAAATCATGGTCCTTCAAAAACATTATCTACAACCACTAATTCCAATTATGATCATGTAGAATGAAAATATACCCTAGGATCACGTGTTCTATGAAGAGTAAAATGGTTTTGTATATTAGGTAATATCAAAACCAATTTACGGAAAAATCACCTTCACAAAATCAATATCATAGGTTGAATAACTATGGTCTCAGTGGAATAACTAACTATATATATATATATAACATCATTACCCTATACACATTATGAAGAATCACAAACTGATATGTGAAGAGTCATAGGAAACATTGAACATGACTACCTCCCCGGGCATCTAAACAATGTGGGAATTGATAAACCACTCATTTAGAGAACCAAATGTCACCTAATCATGATAAATCCATATGAAATTTTGGTATTTCCATGATAAATCCACTATCAAGGAAGATATTTGAGGGATGATAAATATAAAACGTATATAGTATCCCCCCTGACAACGAGAACTGCATACCTCTACAATATTCTTTGGGGATTCCCAAGAAACCACTACCGTATTCATTAAAGGATTAACCCATACTCCCTATAAATATTCCTCATACATGATAACATACACCTCACAAATCTAGCACATGGACTTGGAAACCATACTCTAAGGATTATGGTGATAGAGGACATATAAAATAGGCCTAAAATTCTTGACACTTTCCTCCTATGATTTAATTTAAATAATAATTTTTTGATGAAAACCATCATGAAATGATCTAGAAAATCATAGAACACATAGTCTATTGTTGCAATGAGACAATCTAGGGTGTTCATGACACAAAAAACATAACAAAAAACAAGAAATATCCCTTAATTAAATAAAATAGTAGTCTTCAAGATAAACATTACATTCACCCTCATCTCACGATACCAAAAAAACATCAAAATCCATCATAATTTCTTCAACATTATGAACATATCATTGATCCTTAGCAGTGGATAATAGTTCTTTAGAGTCATTGGATTCAACTAGTGGTTGTCTATACACTATCCCAAACAAGTATTTTTTTATCGAATAACACATGGTCACACCTTGGTGACAAGATGGGTCAGTTGAAACCAGTCTACATTAATTTCTTGATTCGAATCCTCAACATATTCTATTTATGAAGATATATTTGATAATTGTATATTATAAATGGGGATTCACCAAGAAAAATATTTTTCTCAATCTGTTAATCACATCGAGGGTGTAAGGATAAAACATCTATAATAAACACATATATAAACATCTCTATTCCTCTAGGGAACTCCACTTCATATGAATCCACATAATATATTGATAAGGATACTAACTGAGATAATTAAAACAATAAACTTCTATGACATGTTCGATAATACTTTTCACCATGGAATACCTGAGGTATATGATCCCTATTATAGAACACAAAACTCCCTTAGAAAACATTGGTCATCACACGCAAAAAATACACCATTTCATGATGACAATTAAATAATATGGTTGTATTTAAAGTATATATAAATCTATAGAGGATCGATGCTACCCCATGAACAGATCGCAAGCCCAAAAAACATAAAAAAACATTTATACCCCCCAAATTGGATGTTCAATACCCAGGGTACTAATATTATCTATACCTTGATTTTTAATGAAGATAAAAATGTTAGAAAAATATAATTGAGCAAAGAATAAGATTAAAATAAAGATATATCTACAGTACATGAAGGTGAAATTGTACCACATAAAATATCTATACAATCTTATATTTTTTTCACAAAATCCTAAAACTATATTTTCCCAACATATTTCATCTTATTCTGATGGCCACCTCAATAAACAAACTCATCCCAATGTCCAAAAGGTTGTGGGATATCATGGGTCTACCCTCTAAAAAATATATATTCTCTAGATGTAATAATTTCCCATTGTCCCAACAACTAATATGATCTGTAATGATACGTTTTTTGATTCCAGAATATAATCAAGCCACACTTTCCATATTAGTATCCATGAAAGGTCAAGTACTGAAATAACTGATAAAAATGAACTATAAAACAAAATAATACAGTTTCAGATCATCTAGTGGATGCTTAAAAGTGATATATTCATAAAATATTGAGATAGACTTCTAAGGATGACTATAAGTTTTTCTAAACATATTCTATTCTAACATCTAATTACTTCTATCTATATTCAAAATCCCCATGAATCACAAATAACTCTCTTATCAAGATGATTTCATATATTAATGAATCGTATTGATAAACTCAACATTATTATACATGTAAGTATATATAGGCCATTAAAATGGGGTGAAATGATGATAAATAAACTAGCATAGTACATCATTTAATCACAATTCTCTGAACTCCTCATTTGTGAAATGAGTAGGTGAAATGGGAAAAACGTAATTAAATTTAATCCTAATCTACAAAATGTTGAATCTTCCATCATAAAGGTTGATCACCACCCACCTCTTTAGTCCAAACATCATTGATGATTATAACACGAAATTTTATTGTATATAAAAATCATTCCAAAAAACCACTATCTTCATTTCCCTACTTGAGATAGAGAATACAACTCTGTGGACAATATCCTCAAATATGGTTAAATTTTGAAGGAAATTAGAACTCCACCATATAATGTACAAGATTGATGATGATATCAATCTTCAAAAACCAGTTATCTCTCTTTGGACTGGATATTATTCTTTTATCATTATCCAGACTCTGATGTTAGAACGTGTATAATGAGTTAAAATAATCCTCATCCTGTATGGTTAGCTCAGAACATTGAAAGTTTCCTCGATCAGTCTAATAAACATCAATAACCAGAACCATATATGTATAATGAACAACATGAATCTATAAAAGTATAATTAAATATTATTCATCATGTAGAACAGATTTCATTTAAATTACAATTAATTAGGATCATTATAAAATCCCAAATTTTATCCTAATTCCAACACATATATATACAATAATGATGCATCTACGAGCCCTAGATATATACCCTAAAATTAATTCAGTGTTTAGTATGGTGTTCAATAAGCTCAATTCCATTAAATTAAGTCACATGAGGTGTTTATTCCCTGTAACCAAGATGGCCTCCCCTGCCACCTCACACACTGATATTGACTAACAATGGTTCCATTAGAAAAAATATAATACTCACCAATTAAAAACTCTTACTCTAAATAAACACCATCCATACCTATGATTAAAATTTTTGACAATCATCCCCCACTAATAACACATACTATGTTTTCATTGATTATAGGAGCGGCCCTCAAGACCTTCCTCAAATAGACCTCGAGTTTGCAACTACCTACAGATGTATAAATCTTGAAAATATGATACCTTTCCCTTATAAATGACAAGAAAATTTTTATTTAACCACTAATAATCAATATAAAATAAATAATACCAATATCCCATAATAACCATAATACACGAAATTTGAATTGAATACAATTCTTCAAAATAAACTCTAAAAAACTACTCATAGTCATTAACTCCAAAAACATCCCCATGTTCTAGTCTAGATCTATCCATATATCCCACCAAAATATCTATAGGTACCTGATAATTTGTTTATATGTATAGGGGAAAACATACATGTATTCTTAGAATAATACACTTTAAGACCTCTGTAGGGCCATAAAAATTACACATTTATGATGACTAAAATTCCATAACACTAGAAAAATGATAGAAATAAAATGATGAAAAATATTTGAAGAAAAATTTTGAAGAAACCAAATTCAGAAAATGGAAAGAGAGGACCAGTGATCCGTAAATTAATTGTGCATACAGTTAGTCTACATGGTAGCCCGTGGCTGTGCGGAGCTGTCTATGAAAAAAATGGACTGCGGAACAAATATGACGGTATATTATCCTGCGAAATGAAACATTGGTTAAATAGAGGCATAAAATTATGCCTAGAATATGATGTCCCCCATATTAACGATACTTCAAAAACAGTAGCTAAATGGACTAGATGGAATCACCAACCCCTGTAAATGACTCCCCCAGATGACTAAGTCCACTGTGGGATTTTTTTTAAAAGGTGCTACGTGACCTATCGATCTTGTGCCTCAACTCTTATATAAATCAACAAATAATGATATTGGAAACTAAATCTCTATCAAATAAGAAACAAGTTTCAAACTATAGAGAATGATAAAAAATATGTTGGAGAAATATCTCACTCACCTGAAGCAGTTCGTGAAACTCCATCATATAAATGATATGCAATAACTGTTTATGGAACATTATCCCTCAAATCATATGCAGATGAGCCTCCATAAGAGGCAATTTAATTCACATAAATGTGGAATAATGTTATGTCTCGGTGAAGAAACGAAAAAATAGTCTACATAAAACCCCTATATATACTACAATTCATAAAATACCGATATAATGACTATAGTTTAGGGAAGACACCCTATGCTGAAAATGGTTCACAGACAACCCCTATGCAGGGGTTACATACCAACCATCTAATGTGGAAAACTCTAAATGTTTCTACAACATCCATCCATTCAATTCCATGAGTCGAGCTTCTCCTCATGAGGCTCATAAAACCCCATCACCTATATCATATTCCAGTTTGTTCCAGAACCCCATGGAAAATCCCAGTGGGATTATTTCTTATATGATTGGAAACATCATTTACATTCATAAATATTTGTGTCCTAGGTGATCTCAAATATTTATAAAAATCCATGGCCATCTGAATTGGATGGTATGTGTCCTGAGGACTGGTCTTCTTGACTATGTGAAAAATTCCCCAACAGATCAAAATAAGTTTCCCAAAAAAGACCTTTCAACCAGAGAAATATTTGTCATCCAGAGAAAATATTTCTATTTTTGAACACCCAATCGATTCCATGCCTCATATCATTTCTCCCAATCAAAGGTCATGTATAATCATGGTTTACACATTCCTTCACTATTATGTTAAAGACTAGTCAGAACATCCTAAAATGATTATCCTCATGTTAATCATGATTTCATTAACAAACGGTCGATACACTATGACCTCAAACTATGATTTATCATCCTGACCCAAAGACATTAGATTGTATTGTATTATTCAAGGAATCATGATATTAAATTTTAATTCATTTTTCAATGCTATATGACTTTATCCAATAGTATACAAGGAGATTTTGGATCTTCATAAACATCCTCAGCCATGGGAAATGAATTAATTTTGTCCTAGGGATTCCTGTGTTTTACTACCATTACAATTCCATGATAGCTCTACATAAATTTCCTACAAAAAAGGCAAGTCGACCAGCGTCTAATTAAACCTCAAGAGTGGTCATTCCTACCTTCAAACATCATAATAAATTCTTTGACCCATTTCATTTATACTGATCCGAGATCCTCCAAAATCATGTATTTTATGTTCCTTCGCTCTCATATTCCAGGCATTATCGAATATCCCCTCATGATTATTTCTTGGTTTCATGTTAGTACAAGGGTAAGGGCCCTATTATAGGTAGTTGATGTGGGATCAATGTGTTCATGTATGATGACTCAAACATGGATTTAGGACCCAAAATGTGGATTCTTCTATTTATTTCATTTGGGGTTTTTTCTGTCACTTGACAAAGTTGAGCATGTCACAACATATTTACTATTGGTTGTTTGTTATACCTTGTTTTGGGTAATGGATAGTAATGCATGTTTCTATTTAGTAGTTGTTTATTACCTTATTTATTATGTTTATCTAACATGGATTTCCCTGATAATGATGTATATTATACCCACATGTCACATTAGACCCTCCTACTAATCGGTTGCCTCTAGCATATAGGGATTAATGTCTGAGGTCAGGTGGTGACCCGTATCGGGGAACCGGTTTAGTAGATCTATGTCCAAGGATGTTACAACCCATCAAATAAAAAAACAAATACAATGACAAGTAAAATAAGCGTCAAAAAATAATTATTTATCTTAAATAATCCCAGTGGAGAATGATACAATCCATTGTTCCAACATAAAAAACATCAAATTCTACAATAATCTATATTAATTGAACAAAACAAGTCATAAACAAAATGATGAGATATGTTTACAAATAAAAATAATTTGATCATCTATCATTTAAATTGTAATTTTGGATTTTATGTAACAAAATAATTTTAAATTCTAAAATTCTAAAATTCAACCCTTTTAAATTGAAATCCAAATATTCCATAAATTAGATAAAAACAATTTATTTTATCCCAATCAAGGAAAAAATACCATAAAACCAATTTTATTAAAAGTATTATTGTTTCTACATATAAATTTGTTCATACAAATCATTTATCCAAACACTCCCATAAACACAAAATTTATTTAAACTAATATATAAAGCTTTACCCAACCATATTCAAGAAAATTTTCAATGAATATGAAAAAAAACTCATATCAATTAAACTTATTGAACATAAAACTACAAGCACCTAATTTATAGCACTAATTAATGTTTATTATTTTTTGAAATAAATTCAGTTTAAAAAATTTAATCTCATTAATTTCAATAATTAAAATAACTAAAAAGAATTCGAATCATTAACATAAACTAGTTTAATTAAATTAAAAACTATATATTTATTAAGAATCCATACTATCCGTAGACACACTACATGTATTTAATCAAATCATTAACTCAATTTACAATACTTTTAACCTAAAATTTGTTATTTAAATAAAGCATTACTCCAAAAATTAAACTATTAACTTGAAAATTTTGACAAATAATTTTACTCATAAATACAATCTTTTTTTAAATGATTTTTTTACATTCAATATCATTTTAATTCAGATTTATTGGGCATATAAGGGTGTGTTCATTGATTATATTTTTTTAATAAGTATAAATAATAAATACATGAGAAATATAATTAAATAGACATAAGAAAAGATTTTATGTTTTATTCAATATATATCAAAATTTAATATATCCTTTTTAATAGAATATCTCATTTATGATATCAATCTTGGGATTTTGAGTCCCATAATAAGAAAAGCGATGATAACATCAAGAAAAAAGATTATTTACAAAAATTATTAAAATATGATCATAATAAAGGAGTTAGTTGTTGAACCAGAAAGAGTATCATCCCCATTAGTTATTGACCCTATTCAAAAACCTCTAATAGATTCAGCAGCACCATGTTGTAACAAGAACATGTTGATGTTGTGGAGGATTATATATAGGTATCAAATTATAAACATTCATACATTAAATAGAATAAAATAAGTAAAAAATCCAACAACTAATTTCTAAAATATATGATTTCATTATGTCCCATAATTCCCCTGGATACTGCTATGGTTTTTTGAAACATTCATGAAAAATATTTCATGCACATAGGATTCACATAACGATGGTGGTGACAGTCTTAGTGGTTGTATGGGTTATGACTTTAATAATATTGTTGTTGTTGAATCTATGACAGATAAAGATAATAGTGATGACACTTGTGATGATGATAATGAAATTGATGGTTATGATGGTAGTGGTGTTTCTAATAGAAACATTTCTACACTTTTTTTATTACTTAATATTTTTAAAGAATCTCCGTGGATAGTTATTAACAATGAAAAATGAATATATGTATGTTTTTAATATTTTTAAAATGTTAAATCGATTAAATATAAATTATAAATCATATTATCTATATTAAATGTGATTGGGGACTGGGTGAAAGTATAAATGTATTTTTATTTTTCAGTAAACTGGTTTAGTAGTGCTTGAGATGTTGGTGAAATTTGGGTATATGCTAGGTGAAATGGACTCCTATACTGATGATGTATTAACCATCAATATTAAATCTATACCCTTGGTTTTTATGAACCATTGGAAATAGAAAAATATGAACACCCCTATACACACAGTTTCCATATATCCTTTGGTATAGGTGTATTCCAATTATGAAATTCCCAATAGATATGGTAACCAGTTTTATAGCCTATAAAAATGGTTTTAAACCATTGTTATAAGTGAATTTTGTGTGATGATATTTGATATATTTTTAGGAATCCATTAAAAAAATCCATTGAATTTTGCAAAAAAAATATTTCTATTGATTTCATACAACAAACTAATATAATTAAAATTTTAATAATTAATAATTTTTTCCTTTACCTATTAATGATGATCTTTATTATAAATTAAAATTACTCTCTACATATTTACTAAAACTCTATTCAACGTTTACAAAAAATAATCAACATTTCCATTCAAAAGAAAATAGCCTCAATATAGTTCCAAATGAAATTTCTAATACATAAATTATACATGATCAAAATAAAGTGTAGTATGAATACATAATAAATTTAAACCATTTATTTTAAACCATTCTTCTGAAAAATAAATAAAAATTATAAAACTAAAATACAATGTATAATTTTGGATACATCTGATTAATTTGATAGACAATATATTAAACAATAATGTGATTGTATCATGATTTTCTCTTTTTGAAGGATTAAAAAAACTTCCATATTTTGATTGAAACAAACAAAAATAGGCCTTAAATTAGTATTTATAACTGTTTAGTAAAACTATACATGATTAAAATTAGTTGTTTCTCAAAAAATGGTAACTGATACTCACTATTCTTCTTTTGATTATATGAATATCACAATTTAATATAACTCAAGTGGGATTGAATAAAAATTCAGATCATTATATTTATTATACTTGAAAATATATCTCCATCCTTGGAATTTGATAATGTCATTTTAAAGAAACATACTATTTATAAACATGACTTTGTCTACTATACGTTCAGAGTCAATAGTTCTCGTATATATTTATCTGTATTGAACAATCAATTAATTAGAAAATGATCACTACTTTATAAATTAAAATAAAAATTATTATAGATCTAAAATAAAGTCATCCAACCAACTCTATATCCACCTCGATATATATTCCTCAGAATTTATCCTTCATATTCTATTCATCATCCAACATTAAGCGATGATGAATATTTCCTTTGAACACATATGATTTAAAAAAATTATTAAATAAATTTAAATGTCCATTTCGTAAAAGTTATATTTTAAATTTAACAACATTAATTAAAATATAATTAGTTTTGGAATAAATAATAGTTATTCAAAGAAACATTCTGTATATAAACAAAAATAAAAAACAATAGAATGATATTATACAATAAATCGATATGATCTTATACTTTTGATGATGGTTATATAAGGATTTATCTAATAATTAAACAGTCATATAATTAAAATATTACAACATAAAAAGATATAAAAACCATAATAAATCTAACTCACCAAAATAAAAATAATTAAAATGATATATTAAAACAAAATTCATAAGTTATTTAAACGTACATACAAATAAACTCATAAAATTAATCTGTTTTGGTAAATTTAATGATATTTACCAAGTAAACTCATCTCCCGAAAAAAGGTTGATTAATTTCCTTATAAATTATATCCTTGAAAGATAAATATTCTAATTTCTTAAAAAATAGAGAAAATTTTATTTGGAGGCTATATTTTTTTAGGTCTTCAGTGCCTGCAATCATCTAGTTCCCTATAAATGAAATTGCATGTTCATAAAAAACATTAATCTCTATTCAAGGAAAAATTATTCCTCAAATGTCTTATAATCTAAATAATATTTTAAAAAAATTCTGGACGTAGTATAAAATTATTTAGTTAATAAGAAAATATTCCAATGGTTTTACATTAAATTACATATGATGATATCGGATGACTCAATCAATTATACAATTTCATAGAAAATGTTCACCTTGTAGTAATTATTATTAATAATTTCATTCTAAAAGTAATCTATAAATTAAATTTAAAATTTTAATTTATATCATTATGGGTTTTTCATTATTCTTAGATTTTTTTAATATAAGATCATCATACTAATAGAATTCTTCTAATATTTTGAAATTTTTATTATTATAAGTATTAACCACAAAAAATTATTCTTCAAATATCAATACATATAATTTATATTTTCATTATTAGTTTTTATTTTTGGAATGTTCGTTGAAATTATTATGAAATTATTCCTTATATATTACTGACGTATTCTTGAGATTACTGTAATGTTTAGTAATCATATAAAATTATTCCTTAACCTTATCACTTTTATAATTTACATCTGTTTAAATTTTTTCATGGCTGGTAATATATAATTTCATCTCAATAATAGTAAGGGAACTATTTTCATATCAAATATCACATCCAATTTAATAATAGAAAAATTTTATCGATTAATTATGGTAATTTCTCCTATAGTTATTTCCCCCATGATACATTTTTTGATCAATAGTGAATTTTATAAAAACAAATGTTTTTATTTTCATCTCCATCTTCAAATTGATTATCAAAATTAGTATGCATTTAAATATTACTATATATATCCAATGTTTAAATGTATTTTTAAGTTTTATTTATGAGGGTATTTTGAAGACATACCATCAGTCAACTATAACATTGGATAATATCATCAAATGTCACTGAACATTGTAAATTCAAAGGAGATAGTTTCATATAATTTTTTATTATCATACTTCTCATTCCCTTATTTATGATAATCTCTTTAAAATTTATTATTCCCATATATTGATTCATTCTCTAAGAGTATAGGGAAATTTCACATTATATTAGCTAGATAAAACTCTAATATTTAGGACTACTTGATTTATCATCACATGCTTCATATTTTAGAGAAACATTAGATATAAATAAAAATGCATTTTTCGTATTTCCATTATATATAAAAAAATTTAGAATATATCATACTATATAACATTCCAATTAAATCATCAAGGTTGAACATGGTAATATGATTTTTTTCATTAATGGATGTTATCTTAGGATCCACCAATTCTAAATTATATTAATGATTTTTTCTAACAACTATTCATCTGATAACTCATTATTCATATATGATTTTAAACTATTAATAATTTTCATTAATCTCAAATTAATCTGTTAAAAACAATCTAGATGTATAAAATAAAAATCTTTAAAACTGTATTTAATACTATATCTCTTAGTTTCGACAACTGTTTATGTTATAAAATGTGTAAGATAAAATTTCCTGAAAATGGAACAAGTAGTTCTACAAGAAAAAATATGTATATACATTCCATTATATTGAATATAAAATAATTATTTTGAACATAAATGTTTAAATGGAATCTATATTTTTAATTTCTTAAAACATTAGTAACTTCTCTCTCTTGAATATTTTATATTCTTCTAAACATTAGAAAATATTCTACACTAATATTAATCCTGAATGTTTCAATCTCATATATACAATATTCATAATTATTTCCTTCATAAATTGAAGGCATGTTTGTATTCTGTTTTTTGATAATACCGACATGTAGCCCTACAACAAAATAAATTTCTTTACAATCGTTTTAGGTCTAATGACATTGAGATATGAATTCATGTTAAAATATATGAAGAAAAGATGGCATATAAGGATTAGACTCAATTATAGATAATTTCATTGATACCAAATGCTAACCCAAATTAACATGTTATTTAAATGATAATGGTAAATTATGACCTAAATTATGACCAATAATTATAGATACATCACATATTTTATCTAAGGGTAGGAAAAAAATATAAAAAAATAAATAAAACCATAATATATCTGTGTCACAACTCATCGGATGCTAGGATTCAATCCCCAACTACCCCATGAATAACTACATTATCTAGAATGTTGAAACAATAATTGAATAGAATATCCTAAATGGCATGCCTTCAACTAAAGTATATGTATGCACACACCCAACCATATTAAGAGATAATTCTATAGGAATAAATATAAAATTATTCAATAACTAATATTTAATCCAATAATGAAAACCCTCTATGTGTACACGATTGTGAAAATGAAAATGGAAAAGTAAAGAAGAAAAACACACATAGAGCTATAAATATGTCCCAACATGAAAAAATAGGATAGTAAAATGTTGTGAGATCCAAACTATTGATCTGCAAGTTGTGACCACCGTACACAGTCTAATGAACTTGGTATCCTTAAGAACCTCTAATGTCACCACTAACATGTCTGCCATCTTCATAATACATGACTCATGAAGGAAAATCCCATGAGGGGTTGATAATATAAAAACAAGGTAGTAAACCCAAAATGATGAAGGGGGAAGAATGAGATACAACAATAATTTAAATATAATATATTTTACACAGGATACTATATATAGTTAATGAGAATAGATCAACATGAACTAAGAGAGAGTAACCACATCAAAAAAAATTGATCAACATGGTATATATATGATCTATAAATTTAGTATTTTCCTCCTATATCATAATTCCAGACTCATTCAAACCGGAGAATCAAAACATGGAGAGTAGGTTGCGTACCTTGGATGTCATCACAACCCATAGAAGGAGAGTAACCAAATCCAAAAGATTGGATTAAAATTAATATATATATATATATATATATATATTCTTAATCAATAGAAATAATAAATGGATAATAGGTATATTCATCTCATAGATCATCCTAGAAATAAGATTCGTCAATAGTACTAAAAGTATATCAATGATGCAGAACATCTGACAGATCTTCCTAGAAGAAAACATCCAAGAAAAGCCATGCCTCGTTAGTATGATTCATAGTCAAAGGGACAAAATATATAGTTTTAGGAACCATACCTCTGTACGATAAGAAGGATTCCACTACAATAGTCTATATAAGACCTATTCCCTACCCAACAGAAGAGTTCCACTCTAGTATTTGAGGACTCATACACTTCCAAAATGGAGGTTTCCACTAAAAATTCTTTAGGAGACCCATGACATCTTCCAATAAAATGGTTCCACTCTAAAAAAACATCGTGAATACATATCCATCGGATCTATAGGGTTCCACTAAATATTTTGTATATGAATCAAGCCCCTCCAAGAAAGAGGGATCCACTCTATAAGTTATAAGACAACATAAGACCAACCTAGTTATAGGAATCCAATCTAGAACTCAGTAGAGTACCCATGCCCTTCCTGACTGGAGGGTTCAACTAATGATGTCTATTGGGGACCCATGACTATCATAGCTAAAGTGTTCTAGTCTAGAAATCTATAGATGACCCATTCCCAGCCCAAATTTAGGGTTCCACATGGCATGACTCTTGTGATCATGTGTTATCACTATCATCATCAATTGTCATCAAACTAAGAATCATTCCTAAAAAATTCAAAATAATTTCTGAAATTGATAACAGAGGGAACTGTAACATTATACATGAAAAAAATCAAGATAGGTTAATCATGGGATAAAATCCATGTTCAAATGGATGATATATTGAATTTTTATGTTTCCAAAAAAGTATTCAACTAGTACATAGTGTTTGAGGGGACCCACAATATTTGTAGTCGCACTCCTTCACCTATTCGTGTCCCCATAGGTAAACTGATCTCTAACCATATAGTATTATATGGCGTTTGGGGGATATACATGACATGATTATGCCCCTCGGGGTCTCTAATACATTCCTAGGCATGTCCAGGTTATGAATATGTGTTTATTTATCAAACCACATGACCATGTATTTTAGTATTCTAAATGGATCATTAGACAGGGTGTCACCCATCTTCTATATTTGTCACATTTTCTTCAATCCTACCTCATTCTTAATTTTTTTCATAATTCCATGGTTTGGGATGAACTCGGTACCACTCAACAACGTTGAACTAGGACCACAAGGTCCTACAGATGATAATGTTTATTAATTGAGTAGTAAAGGAGTAATAAAACAAATTTATACATTATCTAAAGAAAATTATTTTTCAATGATCATTAACTTGGATACCCAAATGTTGAAAGAAATCTAATAACCAATTTAATTTGGTATGTGGAAGCATGCCAATGATCCTCAAATATACATATATCAATATAAGAGATTGACCATTGAAATATGTTCAATCACAAAAGGCAAAAAACACATCTTGATGAGTCTTATATACAGATGGGATTATTTTTTAATTAATAACATGTTTATAAACAATCGACGGATGTCATTCTGTTTTCTATATCTTGATCTGATTTGATCTGGCATTTCTTCGTCGTTTGTGGTAATTAACCAATGAATGGAGGAAGGAGAAGAACTCAAAAACTCCTAGTATTATGAAGAAAAGTATTGAAAAATTTCTATGGAATTACTCTTATATATATATCATTTATTAAAAAAAAACAATTAAATAAATTTAATTAATTAATATATCATCTAAATGTACCGCCAACATGAGTGATATATAAATTACCATTAATGACCTATTTTAGGTTCCAACTAGTGTAAAAATTATTTTCTGGACTCAACCATGGTCAAATATTTCTAATGTGATATTATGTTTAAGAGTTATCACATTTTATTTAGGAAAAATATGTGAGTGTAATATAAAATATATATTATATTTTTATAAATTTACTTTTGAGAACTCTTAGCCTTGGAATCACAAACCATATCAGTTCCCAACTCTATAAATAAATATAGTTGTATTTATAAGCATTATAATGTTAAAAAATGTCTCTACATCACTCAATACATTATTTCACAAAAAAGAAAATTGATATAGACAACTTTGGATACTGAGCTGACATCTGGCTCTCCCACTCCCCGGAACTCTCCTTCTTGTTCTTGTGTTTCCACAAAAAGATTACCAAAGGAATGGTTCATCCACATAACATTCTCTATTTTATATACACGACCACCATCGAGTACTCCATAATGGTAGATCCATTGTTTATGTCCAGCTCCCCTAGTCGATGAAATGTGTTTTTCCATGCACGTATCCCCTAAACTACGACACAAGGCTGACATCATGCACCTTCTACAGCTATGGGGGAAGGGAGTGGCAGTATTAAACCTCAAAAACACATTACATGATCTAGAATCTCTCGATGAATCTAATGGATATATTTCATCATCAATTGAACCTCCATAATCAAAATTATTCGAATACTCTAATTAAAATGTGGTATCCCTAGTTGATCACCAAGGGAATATAATAGTGTTATTTGTAAGATTTATATATTCTATTGAATGTCCTCATTTTCTCATGGATGACTTGGACCTTATTCATCATTTCTTGCACCTTCTCTAAGAAAAAAAGATATATATCCCAAATTTATACCCAATAAATGGGTCGTCTTCTGGGTCTCCCATATAGGGCATTAAATAATTTCATGAGGATGGTAGAGTGGTATATTTTGTTGTACGAAATTTCTAATAATGGGAAGTGATCCTCTTAGCTCCAAATAAGGACTAAAATGCAATACCTCAATACATCCACCATCACCTTGATAGTATACTCAACATGAAGAACTTTATCGGGATGAAATTTTGTACTCATCATCATTTTGGTCTCTATTTCCCACTAGAGGACTCTCTAAATACATGATGTAAAACATGTATAACGATTAGAGAAAATCAACAAGGGAAACTCATGAAGGTGAATGATCCTTTTTACATACTACTCCATAAAACTATCCACCATGCTATGCTCCCCGATAGTAAGGAAGTGTGAAATCATTATGAGTCGGTCAACTATCACCCAGATGGAATCATGGACCTTCACTGTGTGTGGAATCCCTGCCAAAAATACAATTGATATGCCATCCCACATACACTATGTGATCTAAATGGTCGTAATTTAACCTAATGGAACTTGGTGATAAATAGTCATTTTCATATATATAATAAACTATGAGACAAATTCATCTATTCTC
The DNA here is from genome assembly GCA_963277665.1 of Viscum album. Taxonomy (NCBI): domain Eukaryota; kingdom Viridiplantae; phylum Streptophyta; class Magnoliopsida; order Santalales; family Viscaceae; genus Viscum; species Viscum album. The sequence goes on along the minus strand of OY728137.1, from coordinate 1,697,675,336 downwards.
TATCTCATGAATGGCCACCAAACCTGATAGTGAAGGTCTCTCTATACATCATCCCCATGCAACGATGTACAGCCAGAGAAAATGTGTGGAAATCTCACATAACCTTCTCATACATCATGTCTAGAACTATTTTAAGTCCCCATAAAAGTATTATTTGATTCCATCCATCATAATAAACATCTAGTGAGTACCATAAAAATATACGGTCACATAAGATATCATAGTTGATATCTATCATCTATAAATCTCTCACACAATTGAAAAGTATAGGAGTAAACAACTTCGACTATAAAAAATTTATACCCTCCGACTCTACAATATAGTATCACATGTCATCCTCAACCTCAAATACTTAATGTCACACTATAACTAGTAGACCCATATAAATGGTTACCCTTTTCACGTTAGTTTCGTCAAAGGGGAATTAATTAAAGAGAAGTATACCAAAAACCCCATATAGTACATTAACAAGACATAAATGATCTTCACCTCTAAGCAACCCTGATGAGTCTCCCATGAAATCACTACATTTATCTTCATTGGGTCCATGGGTATGAATGTATTAGAAATGAAATTACCCATAAAGTGAACTTCATGAATCTAGAACTAGAACTTTGAGATATTCCCATATAGTTGGTTCTCTTGATTAAAATATATATCCATCATTATGTTCTATGCATAATCATCATATGATACAGATTAGATGAGTATGTCATCAATAAGGAAGACCAAAAACTGGTTCATGTGCATTTAGAAGACCCAAATCATCCAATCCATAAACAATGTAGAAAAATTAATTACATCATGAGGAATCACTAGGAACTCATAATGTCTTTAGTAATAATGTAATTATAGAATTGGAATATCACACTTCAAAACCCTCAAATGGTGGTATCCAAACATGTGACAAATATTATATAACCATCTCACACCTCACAAACATGAAAAGAGGTTATCAGTCCTTACTAAGGGGTACTTATTATTTATCATCGCTAGAGTAATGTGAACATAATAAAAAAAAAACCAAAAACATCCATCCACATTTTTCAGAAAAATAACTATAGATAGCCAGGGTATAAGCATGGTCTAATGATACACTTCTCATTGAGTTCCTCTAACTAAAATTGCACCACATAGAGCTCATTAGCGGCCATCTGATATTCTATAGAAAACATCGGTGTAGTCGTGGGATTTAATTGAATGAAAAACACCATATTCCACCTCGAAGGTAGTATCAGAATGAACTCTTGGAATATATCCATATAATCCTCCACAACTGAATAAATACATAATCCTTAATATACTACTGCACGAAGGTCCATAATTAATCGTTGATGGGTGATGGGATACAACATGGTGCACATTGAACCTACTTGTCCTAACACAAGATATATTTCACCAATATTGGTTAATATCGTCCCATTAGTGTGTAGACGTATGATTCTTCTATAGTGATAGTCAATATAATCTCGTAATGTTTAAAAGTAGTACATACCCAAGATTAAGTCATATAATTCCATTGTTATGAACAAAAGGATTCATGTGAACCTTTCTCCGCTATGAAATAACACCCACTTCTATTAGATTAAGGATTCATAATAAGTGTTCCTTGTATGAACCATAAGAAGACGATGTTGTGATAGAACCATAACTATGAACTCTATTTATCTAATCAGGCATATAGAGATTAATTAATGACTAGAAATTATATATACTAATACTAAATTAAGCATAAAATAAACATATATCATTCATCTTATTGTCTCATGTCTTATGGGGTCATAAACCTCCAATGTCTGCAGCTACCCCTGGTCCCTGCCTCCAGCTCCATATACCTGACATGGGATTCCTAGTGATTGTTGTGGAATGATCTCATAGTGTTTTCCATAACTTATAGTGCCTCCAATACTTATACAATCTCTGACTACCTAGGGATAACCCTATCCTCGCATGGGAGATCCCTAACCACGATGTTACCTTTGACATAGTGGTCTGTCAGCTACTTGCATATGGTCCTCAGCATGACATGTGGGTCAATAATTTTCTATGTCTCTATTCACATCATAATCATTTCACCAATCCTATATGGGTTGCCTTAATTCTCTATAATGTCCCTATACATCACGATCACGTGCTTGAGTCTGATCGTGAAAGGATCTCTTGTGTCGATATCTCCCAGGCAGGGACAAGATATATTCTCTAAGAATATCATCCATATAACATCCTCTTTTTTCACTAATGTTTATGTGTTCCTTTGAAAAAAATATCATTATCAATATTTCCCTCTCCATCACCCCATCATATGTGGTATTCAGAAAGGGCACCATGATGTCATGGATTTCATTATGGGGTCCCAATTCAAACTTATATACTTGAATGTATCTACCTTGAATAATGTTAAGGGAGTATTTTATTGGGGTTTTGAACCTCATTTCATACAAACATATCATCATTAATTCATTTTTAACTCTGTATTCTCTTGAATCCAAACTGATCACAAACATGGGGGTGTAATACTCATCCTAGAACAACATGGAGATGTTGGTCCAAGAGAGTTTCGACTCATCATTTATCTAAGTAACCAGACTCCATATGTGACTAGTTTCTCTATGGATAATAATTGATTCTAGTGAAACCACATGATATATTGAGTTCTGAATGATCAAGAAGATGTGGACCATCAAATCTAGCTCATCCTCAACAAAATGGGTATTAGGCTCATCAAAGAACCATAGCGGCTCATGGAACTGGAACTTGTGGAGTTTGATGAGCTAGTGTGAATCCTCATTCTACTCTACTGGGATTATGTACTTCTAAATGGGTAGTGGGGGTTCCACCTTCCACCTGGATGATGAATATCATGAGACTAAACCTTGAGTTATACCTTTTCACTCATCAGATAATCACCATGATATAGAACTAGTACCAGAGCTGGTTTTCATTATATAAGACTCCTAGAATTTTATCTAAGATACCCCACAGTTAAATAAGCATAAATATCTATATAATAACAATTGGGATCTCAATAAACAAGTATGTTTGAGGAATAAGTTTTATATGATGTGTATACCATTGATCCCTTTACCCTATGTCACGGTATTCTGAGATGATATGTAGGTATTCATGGTCCTGTAAAATGATACATCAACATCCCGCAACATCAATGGATTCCCTCGTTCGAGAGCCACACTCGAGACACTTTTACACTCATTTATGAATCCCTACTAATTCTTCATAATGGTACAACTGCAAAAACAAATTACAAGGAATTAACTATTTTGATTCAATCTATTCTGACCTGACCCAAAAAAGGACTCGATCCGCAACTAACCTAGTCGGCCTTCACTGGTCAGGGGTGGCGATAACTTCTAAATTTTATATCATAAATTGGAGGTCTTTTCTTAATTTACCTATACACACCCACCCACCCATCTCAATGAATAAGTTCATATTAATAAAAAATAAAATGATTCCATAGAAATTATGTAAACCAATAATCAAAAATGTCTACGATGTACAATAGTATGATAGGAAAAAACAAAAATTAAGGCATAAAAATACATTCCCTACAAGTAATATGTACCAACCTAACAAAACAAAAAAATTAAACAACTATGATAGACTATCTACTAATCTATATGTTAAGACCACAAAAAACGGTCCAAAGTATTAGTTATCCCTATCATCCTTTGATGTCACTTCTAACACATCCTTATTTTTTATAAGAAATTACACATGTGAGAAAAGCCTATATAGGGGTGAGTGTATATATAACCAATAAGAGTCCCTAAAATATGAAGAGGGAAATATAATATATTGAACTATAATATAAATATAGTAGATAGTACATGAGATGAAAAATATAAAGAAAGATTCCATCTCAACCAAAACGAAGAGAGAGTAACCACATACTAATATAAGGATCCCAACATGGCGTGGAAATGAACTAATCATAGAGTCTTTTACACATATAACAGAAGAGTATACTCATCTCACAACCGGAATATAATAATAGAAATAATGTGGAATTGGCACACCTCACATCATAATTGAATTTCATATCAACACACTTCTTTGGAAATATATATATAAATATTTCAATTTCTTAAAAAAACATGGTCTCTATAATCATATAATAAAAAAATTTATGTAGTGATAATTTTGTATTTGAATTTTATGAATTTTATATTAATTTTAACATTATGTGAAAATAAAATAACTATGTAAAAGGAAAACATAGTAGAAATAGAAACAAAATATAGATCATTTATTTTAAAATCAGTTATCTTTTTAAAGGATATAATAAATTTATTTTTAAACAAATTAATAAGGGTAATATAACCATGATTCATGTTATAAATTACTTTAAATAATTGAATGGTATCATTTAATTTTACATGTTGAAAGTTATTAATCATTTTCTACAATATATTAGCATGAATATATCATCATAATAGATTATTTCAATCAATATCATAAAAATTTGATTATTCATCATCAAAGTGGAAACTAAACACTATCATAATACGATTTAATACCTCGATATTGAATGATCAGTAACACAATGGTTAGAAATGTAATTTCTAATATATTTAGAAATAAATCCTCAAAAAGAAAAGATTTTCATAACCCTCAAAAATAATATAAAATAAAAATAACTCAAAAAATAATATGGTTAATAGTTTCTGAAATTATATTCATTTTTAGAGTATATGATACTTCTACCAGTCCTCAATGTTGTGGTTTTATTTATGGGAAAATTTATAGTGGTCATATTCCACAATTTTCTTGACCAGTTATCACTACATTATAAGAGTCTTAATCATCTTTTAATGAACTCATCAACACTTCACATATTCTAATAATGTTGGCAATATAAAAAAATAGTTCTCAATAGAAAAAAAATCATCTATAACTTCATGTTAAGGACCTATGAATATATAGTTACTAAATTTTAAATCATGTTCACAAAAACACATAAAAACAAAAAAGATAATATTGAAAATAAATATATCTTGTGTATTATGAAATTTTAAAAATATTAATAATCATAGTCCATGAATTAACACTGAATTGAGATTATTAAATAATCTATATTTGGTGTTATAATTCCTATGTAGTATTTGACTCAAAAACATTCCTTTTCCATGTGCTCTTGAAAAACTTTTTCTTATTCCAACTATTTATTCATCTATAGCCTTTAATTTATCAAATTTAAATTTTCTCCCACAATCTCAAATATTGATTTAAACCATTTCATAGAAATTTAGTCTTTTACTTTAATATAATTTTTCTATAATGTGTATTTTTTTAGTATTCATTGTAACAGTAAGGATAATTACTAAAGATGAACTTTTTTTATTGATTCATTTTTTATTACTTATCCAAGAAACATATTTTGTTTAAAAAAATTAATTTTGTTAAATAATCGATTTATTTCATATTTTAACTCATATTATATCTATTTTTCATTGATTTAGAAATATTGTTAATGGATAATCATTTTATTTTTTGGGAATGACCAAAAAGATAAAGTAACAGTTTGTAAAACTTAACAAGATTCATTATTAATCCTCCATTTATTAATATAATTTCATTTCTGTGTATAATAAAATTCTATTTTATAAAATACGCAACTTTATAATTTAATTTGTAAAGACCTGTAAAATTCAAGGGAAATTTTTTCTTAATTTTCTTTAGAATTTTACAAGAGCGCGGTTTCTGACGGCACCTGATTCCGAGGCTCGGAGTGCCCGGAATCATTTTCCGAAGTTTGGCTCGGGTACGTTCAGTGAACGAACGAGCGGGAATTCCTAACTTTTGATCCGGTGCAGGGAATTGAAATCCGAGGGCACCGATGAACTCGCAGCGCCAATATTCGCTTAAAAAGACCTTTTCAGAAGTTGCGTTTGTTGCGGGTTGAAGGATAGTTTTTGGGATTTTAGTTTAAGTTAAATAAAATTCGTGAAGAACAAATTTTATTTTAACTTGTTAAATCCTACCAAAGGGGGTTGGAAGTGGGACCCACATCCACTTAACCTCCCTTGGGAGGATTAAGTGTGGTGGGGCCCACACGAAGCTCCCAACCTTTCATCTTCTCCCAACTCCCTTAACCCCTCTTTAATGACTTGAGTTATTTAATTTTGGAGTTAATCTTTTTGAAATTAAAACCTTTGAAATTCTTTTGTTAGGTTTGTAAATAAAATAAGCTCTTATTTTATTTGGTTGGGTTCGAACACTTTGGCCACCTTGAGAGATTTTGGGAGCTTTTCTTCTTCTTCTTCAACTCTGACGAAGCACACGAAGTACCTTCGAACTTGACGAAGAATGCTCAAGTTCCGACGAAGAACGCCGCTCCGCTCTTCTTCGTCTTCCGTGTCAACGAGAGGGAACGCCGCTTCCTCCTCGGATTCCCTTCGTCGGCATACGAAGTTTCGCCAACGACGTATCACATCGGGCGCACCCCTTCGTCATCGGATTTGACGAACGACGACCGCGACGCCCGACCTCCGCGACGTTGTCTTCCGCGGAACGTTGTCAAATCTATGAACATATACCCTAGGTAGGGGTTGTTGATTTATTGTTTATTTATTTTATTCTTGATCGAGGATCTCGCATGTCTATCGTGAGGCTTTTGAATATTTTAAGTTTTGTTATTATTTAATGTGAGGGGGCCGGACCGCATGAACACGGCTGAACCCCCTCCATCGTTCTTGTTGAATTGCTTTGCGGGTGGAAACAAGGTGGCGTGGTGCCGTCGCACCACGCGGTTAATCGTGCGTTTATTTTACGCAACGCCGTCGCGCGCGCACCATGGAAGAAACATCTTGAACGCGACGCCGTCGTGCCGCGTTGAAAGAAATAAAGCCACGGCGGAGGGGCGCGGTGCCGTCGCACCGCACCGGACGACGAACACCGCGGCCGGTTCCAGGCCGCGGCGGAAAGAGAAGACCGACGGCGGAGCTGCCGGCGTCGGAAGCCGATGAGGGGACCGGATTTTCCGGTCCCGTTTGAGAAAACCGGCCGGCCAGCTGGCCGGCCGGATGGCAATAAACCGGGGGAAATTAATCCCCCGGCCATCACACAAAACCCCCCACATTATGAGCGGGGCGGTTTCCATGAATGGGGGGGGGGCAGCAGCCCCCCGGTTTTTCTTCAAACTGGCCCCCACGTGGGGGCCGCTTTTTCTGCAAAGGGCGCTGCACATAGCCGCGCCGCCATCCAATCAGCGGGGGAATTAATTCCCCCCGCGCTGCCTCCATGCGGCGCCAGGCCGCCGCGGCCGCCGCGCCGCCGGCCGTCCGGGCCGGGTCGGACCCGGGTCGGGTCGACCCGGTTCGGGCCGACCTAGGGGGGTCGGGCCGGGTCGCCCCGGACCCGGACCCCCCGTTTCGAAGCAGTTTCGGTCTTTTGGCCATAACATGAGCCTCAGACCTCCGATTGACGAACCGTCTGTGGCAACGCGATCCTTGGATCGAGACGGTCCTTTAGGTATATCGCACTCAAGGTTTCGGATTACTTTGAGTTCGTCCGGGTTGGTTCGTTCACGAAACCAATCGGGCCTTCGGAGCGGAAACGCTCATATCTTGAGCGACGGACGTCTGATTGACGTGCCGTCAGCTGTGTTGTGTTCCTCTTAGTGAGACAAATCTTTTGGCATACTCTGCCCGAGGTTTGGATGCAGGTGGAGTATGGTCGGGTTGGTTTTTCCTTAAAAACCAACCGGGCCCCGGGGATGAAAATGCCAATAACTCTCAGACCGAGCGTCCGATCGACGCGCCGTCTGTTGCGTTGAGTTTCTGTTGACGATACGGAACTTTTGGATACATCAACTCTGGACTTTGTGTCAGTTGATGTATCAGCCTCTCGGCTCGTGGAGCGGACCCTCCAAACGAGCTTGCTGTGTGCGGGAACCCTAGTGTTGGCTGCGACTGTTACAGTGACTACTACTGCTACTACTGCTACTGTGACTGCGACGACGACAGTACAGAGATCCTGTGTGGATTCGACGACGACGACTACAACACTCAGCGATCCTACGTGGATCAGTGCTACATGTCCTGTGTGGGCCCGATCCTGTGTGGGTCCGATCCTATGTGGGTCCTTGCGCTCAGCGGTCCTGTGTGAACCAGCGCCTACAGGTCCTGTGTGGGCCCAATCCTGTGTGGGTCTTTTGCGGGGGTTAGTTACCTATCGATCCTTCGTGGGTCCGACGACTTAGATGGATCAGAGATCATCTTTATCGTCCTTTGAAGAAGTATACATGTGTGAGCTGAATCCTGTTGCTTTCCTGTGTGGATTGTGTAGTGCAATCCTGTGTGGATTACGTTTTTCTTTCCTGTGTGGAATACGTTTACTTTCCTGTGTGGACTGAGTTGTACTTGTGCTCGGAGGTTGGAGCATATTTAAATTTGATGACTTAGGTTTATGTATGTGCATATACCTAAGTAGTGTCGGTTATTACTTCGTGATTGTACCTTTCTTCGTGGTTTATCCTTTGTGGATTTGAGAGACCTTCAGGGGTCTCGGGGTCCCTACTGAGTAGCTTATACTCACCCCTGCACGGGCTTTGCCCGCACTACGTTGTGTTGGTTGCAGACGACGGACAGCGTTGACCTTAGCTGAGGCTTGCAGAGCGAGACGGTACCCGGAGGTGGACCACTGGGCGGGACGTGCTTGGAGCGGACGGCGGGACCCGTGGAGCAGAGGAGCAATCTATACCCACCCTTCAGGTGGGATTTCAAGTGGACAACTCAGTGTAGCGGCTTTTACTTTTCAGTTGATGTTTTCCCTTTCGAGTTGTACTTTACTTTCATTTTGGGTTTGTATACTGGCCCATTTACTTTTCCGCACTTTCAGTTGTACTCTGCTTTTGTTTAGTGTTTACTTACCGCTTGCTTACTCTGTGGTGTTTGTTTACTTTACAAAGGCAATGCCTTAAATTTTTACTGGGATTTACGCCTTGGTGCTAGTCGCCAGCCCCTGGCCTATGGAAGGCGGGCTTGGGGTAGTCACGGCACGGACCACGAGGGCGGGTCGTGACAAATTGGTATCAAAGGAGTTCGGTTCTACCGCGAACTCTGATCTTTTCTATGTGAAGCAATAATGTTTAGCGTATTGAGTGTGGTTATCAGTCGAGGGAGTCCAGTGTTGGTGCGGCGGCCGACTTATCCGTACACCAGGACCCTGACTTCTGATTTCTGACTTAATGCATGAAAACATTGATTGCGTGTGTGTTTCAAAGTTTTCATTGTGATTACTTATATCAGCTCACCAGGTATACTGTTCTGACCGTGGCGCACCTGTTTCCTTTTCAGGATGGCCCCACGACGGTAGCCAGCTAGGGTTCCGAGAGTCGTGCGTGACGACAGCCCACCGAGCGACGAGGCCTCGGTGCAGGGCCCTGTGTCAGCAGTGGCACCGGCGGTAGCTCTACCCGCCGAGCCCCCGATGCTTCCAGCAGCAGCCGCTGACGATGCACGTCGCCTCAGCGCACTGCATGAGTTTCAGCGCCAGCGACCGCCCAGGTTTCGCGGGGAGACGGATCCCCAGGCAGCAGAGGACTGGCTGGAGGCAGTGGTACGAGTGTTTAGGCTACTGAGGACACCAGCAGACCTCATGGTGATCCTCGCTGCGAGCCTACTACACGCAGCAGCAGGACGATGGTGGAGCTTGATGATCCAGGTGCACGATGAGGCATCTCTACTTTGGATGGACTTTGAGAGCCTCTTCCGCTCGGAGTTCGTCCCAGCCACCCTTCGTGTGGTGCGTATCCAGGAGCTTCTATAGCTGCGGCAGGGAAGCATGACGGTCGCTCAGTACTCGGTGATATTTACCGATCTCTCGCGCTACTCGACCGACATGGTACGGGACCCATTCTTCCGGGCCTTCGAGCAGGGTTTGAGACACAAGATCAGGGCATCGCTGATCTCCCTCAGTATACTGACTCAGACAGGAGTACTGGAGCGGGCCCTTCTGATCGAGAGCTTCCTTGCTGAGTCTACACCAGCACAGAGACCCACCGCAGGGCGGCACGTGGCAGAGTCATCTGCAGCAGGCAGTCGACGGATGACTCAGGGGTCCAGACAGACCAGACCATCGGGCAGACGATCTCAGGACACTGGCTCAGCAGTGCGGGGCACACAGCGCAGAGCTAGTCTTACGAGAGGCAGACAGTGTTACTCGTGCGGCGGGCAGGGCCACATGGCTCGTGACTGCCCGACCCACCGTGCCGAGGAGCAGCAGACGGTTGAGGGACCACCGAGGTAGAGGCAGAGGGTCGACCGTGGCGGTCCGCAGAGAGGAGGCGGATGAGGCAGAGGAGCTGGACGAGCAGCCGGTGGTGGGCGACGCTTTGAGGCTCTGCCACCACCACCACCAGGAAGTCCACCCCGACCACAGGGAGCTGGCGGGCAGAGACAGGCACAGCTCCAGGCAGCAGAGACCTATGACCACGGTGCACCCGAGATGATTCGAGGTACTATCTGTGTCTATTCCACCCTTGCTGCAGTTCTTATAGACACAGGAGAGAGTCACTCTTTCATAGCCGATGCCCTTGTTCGGAGCTCGGAGATTCCGACAGAGCCGTTGGCTCGATCTTTACGACTAGAGACTCCTACGGGAGCTGACTCGATGATTACGCACTGGTGCCGGCAGTGTGAGCTTACTCTAGGAGGCGAGAGCATAGGCTGGGATCTTCTTGTAGCAGCGTCAAGGCCTTACGACGTCATCTTGGGCATGGATTGGCTATCTACGGTCCATGCACAGATTGACTGTTTTAGGCGCAAGGTGCGATGTGTACGCACCGACGGGAGCAGGTTCACCTTCACCGGCGAGAAGGGAGCCTTAGCAGCACATGATGGACTTCCGCGGAGGAGAGGACAGCCCATTACTCATCATTTGGCTAGCCTCATCCTTGGAGCAGTTGACGTGCGGAGTCCTGGTTTTCCTGCAGTGGTGGATCAGTTTGCGGACGTTTTTCGCGATGACGTTCCAGGGCTACCTCCTCGTAGAGAGGTAGACTTTTATATTGACTTGTACCCCGGGACAGCCCCGATATCCACTCCAGCATATCGGATGGACCCCGCTGAGCTTCGAGAGCTACAGGTACAGTTGGAGGACTTGCAGGGCAAGGGGTTCATCCGACCTAGTGTTTCACCCTGGGCTTCCCCGATTTTGTTCGCCAAGAAGGCGGACGGGAGCTTGCGACTTTGTGTTGACTATCGTCGCCTGAACCAGGTGACAGTGAGTAACAAGTATCCGCTACCGAGGATTGATTACCTCTTTGATCAGCTCAAGGGAGCACGGTGGTTCTCGAAGATAGACCTCAGGTCAGGCTATCATCAGCTCAGAGTCAGAGACGAGGATGTGCAGAAGACAACCTTCAGATGTCGGTATGGCCACTATGAGTTCTTGGTTATGCCATTCGGTGTAACCAATGCTCCAGCAGTGTTCATGGCTCTCATGAACAGGATCTTTCAGCCATACCTCGATCGGTTTGGCGTGGTCTTCATCGATGACATTCTGATTTACTCTACGACAGAGGAGGAGCACGCCTATCACTTGCGAGTTGTACTAGACACACTCCGAGAGAACCAGATTTATGGTAAGCTCTCGACGTGCCAGTTCTGGATACGTGAGGTCCACTTCTTGGGACACGTTATCTCTGAGGCGGGATTTGCAGTGGATCCCGCGAAGATTGAGGCTGTGTTAGCTTGGGAGCCAACCAGGAGCGTGACTGAGGTTCGGAGTTTCTTGGGACTATCTGGATACTATCGTAGATTTGTGCCAGACTTCTCTAGAGTTGTGGCATCACTCACAGCTTTGACGAAGAAGGGGAAACCCTTCGTATGGTCAGACTGATGTCAGCAGAGCTTCCAGGAGCTGAGACAGAGATTGACCTGCACACCTATCTTGAGGATGCCTGAGGAGGGAGTAGGGTACGTAGTGTATTGTGATGCATCAGGGACCGGACTTGGATGTGTTCTGATGCAAGAACGGGCAATGATCGCCTATGGATCACGTCAGTTGAGGCCGCATGAGCAGAACTACGCTACCCATGACCTGGAGTTAGCAGTAGTGGTCTTCGCTCTGGAGACATGGCGACACTGCCTGATGGGCGAGCGCTTTACAGTCTTTTCCAATCATCAGAGTCTGAGGTATATCTTCTCTCAGAAGGACCTGAACCTGAGACAGCGGTGATGGCTCGAGTTCCTCCAGGACTATGACTTTGAGATAGTCTATACTCCTGGGAAGGGGAACGTAGTAGCTGATGCCCTTAGCAGGAGGACGGGCATCCAGTTACTTGAGGAGGCGACGGAGCCGCTAGCCTCTTTGCAGATATCCTTCGTGGATAGAGATGGAGCAGCCTTCCTTCAGTCTCTCACAGTCACTCCTCCACTACTGCAGCGAGTCAGGGAGGCACAGCGTGGGGATGCTGACTGTGAGACACAGCGTACACAGATATTCTCGGGACAGGCACTTGATGGTTTCTCCCATGGAGCAGGGCATGACATCCTTTTCAGAGGACGTACTATGGTACCAGTCGCTTTGCAAGAGGAAGTGCTGAGAGAGTTTCACACTTCTCCTTTGGCGGTACATCCTGGAGTGGCAATGATTTACCAGGACCTGAGACGACAACACTGGTTGCCGGGCATGAAGAAGGAAGTAGCAGAGTTCGTTTCTCGATGCCTCACCTGCCAGCAGGTGAAGACAGAGCATCAGGTACCAGCAGGCTTGGTACATCCCTTGGAGGTTCCGGAGTGGAAGTGGGACGGCATATCTATGGACTTCGTGACTGGACTTCCACGCACTTCCAGAGGTCATGACTCCATCTGGGTGATTGTTGACCGCCTCATCAAGTCGGCACACTTCTTACCCATCAGAGAGCAGGGATCAGTGGAGAGCTTGGGACGTATCTACGTTCAGGAGATTGTGCGGCTCCACGGCATGCCATCATCTATCGTATCCGATCGAGATGCCCGCTTTACTTCCCGGATTTGGACGGGGTTACAGGAGGCGTTCGGGACGCAGCTACGTCTGAGCACAGCCTTTCACCCTCAGACGGATGGTCAGACGGAGAGGACCATTCAGAATCTCGAGGACATGCTCCGTGCATGTGTCCTCGACTTTGGTCGTAGCTGGGAGGACCGCCTACCCTTGGTGGAGTTTGCGTACAACAACATCTACCACTCCACCATCGGGATGGCACCGTACGAGGCGTTGTACGGCCGACCTTGTAGATCTCCTTTGTTCTGGACAGACCCCGGAGAGTCAGCACTGGTGGGACCGGAGATGGTCCAGGCCACGACAGAGAAGGTCCAGGTCATCCAGGAGCGGATGAGGACAGCTCAGAGCCGGCAGAAGTCATATGCTGACAGGAGGCGGAGGCCACTAGAGTTCGAGGATGGTGACCATGTCTTCTTGCGGGTCTCACCTCGACGTGGTATTCGGAGATTTGGGCGAGGCGGCAAGTTATCTCCGCGCTTCATCGGACCCTTCCAGGTCCTCAGCAGGGTTGGCGAGGTGGCTTATCGCCTGGCTCTACCACCTCAGTTTCACCGGGTGCACGACGTCTTCCACGTGTCTCAGCTGAGGAGATACGTGCACGACCCGACGCACATCTTTGATCATGGGGAACTTGACGTTGACGATGGGGCGACTTTTACGGAGGTTCCGGTGGAGATAGAGGATCGACAAGAGCGGGTCCTGCGTGGGCGATTGATTCCTCTTGTGCGCATCAGATGGCAGCACGGGAATCTCCAGGAGAGCACATGGGAGCGGTAGGCTCAGATGCGTGCTCAGTACCCTCATTTGTTTCCCTAGTTTTTTGATGTAACTTTACGGGGACGTAAAGCCCTGAGGTGGGAGTAATTTAAAGACCCGTAAAATTCAAGGGAAATTTTTTCTTAATTTTCTTTAGAATTTTACAAGAGCGCGGTTTCTGACAGCACCTAATTCCGAGGCCCGGAGTGCCCGGAATCATTTTCCGAAGTTTGGCTCGGGTACGTTCAGTGAACGAACGCGCGAGAATTCTTAACTTTTGATCTGGTGCTCGGAATTGAAATCCGAGGGCACTGATGAACTCGCAGCGCCGATATTCGCTTAAAGAGACCTTTTCGGAAGTTGCGTTTGTTGCGGGTTGAAGGTTAGTTTTTGGGTTTTTAGTTTAAGTTAAATAAAATTCATGAAGAACAAATTTTATTTTAACTTGTTAAATCCTACCAAAGGGGGTTGGAAGTGGGACCCACATCCACTTAACCTCCCTTGGGAGGATTACGTGTGGTGGGGCCCACACGAAGCTCCCAACCTTTCATCTTCTCCCAACTCCCTTAACCCCTCTTTAATGACTTGAGTTATTTAATTTTGGAGTTAATCTTTTTGAAATTCAAACCTTTGAAATTCTTTTGTTAGGTTTGTAAATAAAATAAGCTCTTATTTTATTTGGTTGGGTTAGAACACTTTGGCCACCTTGAGAGATTTTGGGAACTTTTCTTCTTCTTCTTCAACTCTGACGAAGACCACGAAGAACCTTCGAACTTGATGAAGAACGCTCAAGTTCCGACGAAGAACGCCGCTCCGCTCTTCTTCGTCTTCCGTGTCAACGAGAGGGACGCCGCTTCCTTCTCGGATTCCCTTCGTCGGCATACGAAGTTTCGTCAACGACGTATCACATCGGACGCACCCCTTCGTCATCAGATTTGACGAACGACGACCGCGACGCCCGACCTCTGCGACGTTGTCTTCCGCGGAACGTTGTCAAATCTACGAACCTATACCCGAGGTAGGGGTTGTTGATTTATTGTTTAATTATTTTATTCTTGATCGAGGATCTCACATGTCTATCGTGAGGCTTTTGAATATTTTAAGTTGTGTTATTATTTAACGTGAGGGGGCCAGACCGCATGAACACGGCTGAACCCCCTCCATCGTTCTTGTTGAATTGCTTTGCGGGTGGAAACAAGGTGGCGTGGTGCCGTCGCACCACGCGGTTAATCATGCGTTTATTTTACGCAACGCCGTCGCGCGCGCACCATGGAAGAAACATCTTGAACGCGACGCCGTCGCGCCGCGTTGAAAGAAATCAAGGCACGGCGGAGGGGCGCGGTGTCGTCGCACCGCGCCGGACGACGAACACCGCGGCCGGTTACGGGCCGCGGCAGAAAGAGAAGACCGACGGCCGAGCCGCCGGCGTCGGAAGCCGATGAGGGGACCGGATTTTCCAGTCCCGTTTGAGAAAACCGGCCGGCCAGCTGGCCGGCCGGATGGCAATAAACCGGGGGAAATTAATCCCCCGGCCAGCACACAAACCCCCCCTAATTATGAGGGGGGCGGTTTCCATGAAGGGGGGGGGGGGGGGGGGGCAGCAGCCCCCCGGTTTTTCTCCAAACCGGCCCCCACGTGGGGGCCGTTTTTTCTGCAAAGGGCGCGGCACTTAGCCGCGCCGCCATCCAATCAGCGGGGGAATTAATTCCCCCCACGCTGCCTCCGTGTCGCGCCAGGCCGCCGCGCCGCCGGCCGGCCGGGCCGGGTCGGAACCGGGTCGACCCGGTTCAGGCCGACCCAGGGGGGTCGGGCCGGGTCGCCCCGGACCCGGACCCCCCGTTTCGAAGCAGTTTCGGTCTTTTGGCCATAACATGAGCCTCAGACCTCCGATTGACGAACCGTCTGCGGCAACACAATCCTTGGATCGAGACGGTCGTTTCGGTATATCTCACTTAAGGTTTCAGATTACTTTGAGTTCGGCCGGGTTGGTTCGTTCACGAAACCAACCGGGCCTTCGGAGCGGAAACGCTCATATATTGAGCTACGGACGTCCGATTGACGTGCCGTCAGCTGTGTTGTGTTCCTCTTAGTGAGACGGATCTTTTGGCATACTCTGCCCGTGGTTTGGACGCAGGTGGAGTATGTTCGGGTTGTTTTTGCCTTAAAACCAACCGGGCCCCGGGGACGAAAATGCCAATAACTCTCAGACCGGGCGTCCGATCGACGCGCCGTCTGTTGCGTTGAGTTCCTGTTGACGATACGGAACTTTTGGATACATCAACTCTGGACTTTGTGTCAGTTGATGCATCAGCCTCTCGGCTCGTGGAGTAGACCCTCCAAACGAGCTTGCTGTGTGCGGGAACCATAGTGCTGGCTGCGACTGTTACTGTGACTACTACTGCTACTACTACTACTATGACTGCGACGACGACAGTACAGAGATCCTGTGTGGATTCGACGACGATGACTACAGCACTCAGCGATCCTACGTGGATCAGTGCTACAGGTCCTGTGTGGGCCCGATCCTGTGTGGGTCTGATCCTGTGTGGGTCCTTGCGCTCAGCGGTCCTGTGTGAACCAGCGCCTACAGGTCCTGTGTGGGCCCGATCCTGTGTGGGTCTTTTGCGGGGGTTAGTTACCAATCGATCCTTCGTGGGTCCGACGACTTAGATGGATCAGAGATCGTCTTTATCGTCCTTTGAAGAAGTATACCTGTGTGAGCTGAATCCTCTTGCTTTCCTGTGTGGATTGTGTAGTGCAATCCTGTGTGGATTACGTTTTTCTTTCCTGTGTGGAATACGTTTACTTTCATGTGTGGACTGAGTTGTACTTGTGCTCGGAGGTTGGATCATTTTTGAATTTGATGACTTAGGTATATGTATGGGCATATACCTAAGCAGTGTAGGTTGTTACTTCGTGATTGTACCTTTCTTCATTTTTATCCTTTGTGGATTTGAGAGACCTTCAGGGGTCTCGGGGTCCCTACTGAGTAGCTTATACTCACCCCTGCACGGGCTTTGCCCGCACTACGTTGTGTTGGTTGCAGACGACGGACAGCGTTGACCTTAGCTGAGGCTTGCAGAGCGGGACGGTACCCAGAGGTGGACCACTGGGCGGGACGTGCTCGGAGTGGACGGCGGGACCCGTGGAGCAGAGGATCTATCTATACCCACCCTTCAGGTGGGATTTTCAGTGGACAGCTCGGTGTAGCGGCTTTTACTTTTTAGTTGTTGTTTTCCCATTAGAGTTGTACTTTACTTTCAGTTTGGGTTTGTATACTGGCCCATTTACTTTTCCGCACTTTCAGTTGTACTCTGCTTTTGTTTAGTGTTTAATTTCCGCTTGCTTACTTTGTGGTGTTTGTTTACTTTACAAAGGCAATGCCTTCCCTTTTTACCGGGATTTACGCCTTGGTGCTAGTCGCCAGCCCCTGGCCTATGGAAGGCGGGCTTGGGGTAGTCACGGCACGGACCCCAAGGGTGGGTCGTGACATAATTATTAACGAATGCAGTTTATGACAGCCTTCATCTCACATACTTGAAGAATATCTTATCCTCTTACAACTCATTATTCATTATTAACTTTTATATTCCTTATATTTATTAAAATATTATTATGAATTATAACACATTAAATCTAGATTCTATCAGAAATTATTCACAGAAATCATGTTGAACTAGTTCTATATTATTTGTGGTAATATCAATTTTAATATCGAATGTTCTGTTAATCAATTTAAACCATATATAAAATTGTGTCAAATACCTAAAAGGATTCACTCAAAATGAGTCTAAATTCCTGTTATTATTATTTTCTGGATTTTTTCTCTTAGATTTACTTGAAAAACAATTATCATGAAAGAAATGGGTATTATTAAGTATTACATTTTATATTCATCATTTACTATAGATATAGGAAATATATGATTTAACTATAATTAAACTACTAAATTAGTATTGTATACATTAAAAACATTATTTTGAACATGAAATAAAATATCATTTTGTCAAATATCTTTATGAGTTATTGTTTATGAAACAAACATTACCAAATTTGAGTTTTTAAATACAATAATATATATACTAGGAATGTGAGGATGTGATATTATCTAGGATATATTGTATTCATGATCCATAAAATACATAATGATACACTTAATTCTTTTAATATTTTATATCTTTCTTGTTTTTTGGTATTTGGATAATGATATATAATTACATATTTTATCTTCAACCCAAATATGTATCAATGAAATGTTAATCTTAATTATGAATATACATAATGTAGCTAATTTTACATTATTTACATATAAAAAGAATTATATATTTACTATAATGAACAATAGTTAAACATTTTATGAAATTAGACTCATATTCAATTTATTGTCTGTCTTTACCCTTGGTTTAATAGGAAACTATGAAATCTTTTTAAATTTCAAACTTTTCATTTCCCTTTTTTCATTTTTTTCATCATTTTCACTAAAAGATATAATGATTCAATTTTTATTAAGATCATATAATCTTAGAGAACCATACCCAATGTATATTGAAGTGGTTTATCCATACTATTCAATTTTTAATTCATAAAAAAAACCTAATTAAATGGGTGAAAATGAGGTGAGAATGAGATTTATTAAAGATCATGAATCCTCTAAAATCCTAATTCTATGTACCAATTAATGTACACTATCATATTGAGTCTATGAGGAAAACCCTGTATTCCATGTTTGTGTGTGTGTGTGTATTTGAATTTTTTCATTCATGGTTCCCATTGGAAAGGCACCCACCTTCAATTTTATACATATTATTCTTCGTATGGGGCGAGCATCATGATCCCCCACCCCACCAGAAATTTTATCCAACAACGTAGCACTTCAACGACTATATATAATATATATTATATATATATATATATATATATATATAATTTTGTTTTTTATTTTAGAAAATAAATCCAATATTTGAACAATAATTTCATGGATTTTTGAAATCAGATCAATGTGTCATTAGTTGTGTTGGGACTATATCGAATTCCTCTATCTTAAATGAATAAAATTTAATTGAAATTTTTACTTATATTTTTTACATCTACATTGATACCATTGAAGAAATTTTGTATTCCATGGAATAATGAAAGTAGTTAAATTTTAAAATATTAAACTAAATCTATTTTAATTGACATGATTTGGTATGTAAATACCCAGTTAATTCCAAGGATCATTTGAAAATGAATTTAATCATTAAAACAAAATAAAATATGAACTTAATTGGTACCTTGTTTAACAATGTGATCTCAATTAACTCTTGTCGTCTCTAAATTATCATAGCATGACAGATCTATGAGTAATTCCATAAAGATTGTCCAAAAATTCACACAAAGCTCCTAGTTTTCTAATCATCAAGGTTTACATTCTTATATTAATGAATATAGAGATTTATGCTGAGACAAAAATCCTAGGAAAATCATTAATCCATTTTGGGAGATGGGTTAGAACAAACCATGTTATTGTATTTGATTATCTTTCTTAAATTTGAGATATAACCTAGTAAGATATAAAAAATTGAGTAAGTTTATCATCTCCCCGTTTTAGTTCTTAAAAGTTATTTCAGTACTATATTTAACTCAATAACATTTTCAGTTTATCCCTTTAATTGGGTGAACCTAAAAACCAACCCTTAACACCAATAGAAGCATATTTATTATGTTGCTTATGTCACAAATATTTCATCACTCACTGATGAAACTCTCATGTGTCAAATAATGAAACAAGATCTGTTAACTGAACATATTCCTCCATTAATATTTTAATAAACATTCATTGTATAATGTTCTATTAAAAATTAATATTTTCCCACAATCACTTTTATAATTAAATAACATGTCATTAACTTGAGGAATAAATTTAATTATTATTACTTTGTACAAAAATAACATAATAGAATTAATTTTCTTATGATTTTTCACACTTTTATGTTAACCAACCCTCACATGTGGTGCCCAATTCATTCAAAACATCAATTCAAATGAATTGGTGGAACATGTATACATATAAATATATTTTGTGGGCCTCTAGGCCATTATCTCAATAAAAACGTGTAAAAAATGTAATCCTATAGTATTATTTAGAAACACATCATGAACCATGAGGAGACAAAGATTTGTTATAGGTACGATATCCTTCTATAAGAATTCTCTTTGAAATATAATATATTTTCCTCATGATATCTCATAAAGAATGATTCATGAGTTTTTTTCATGATTACATGCTTTATTTAAAATTTCCAAATAGTTTTAAATAGATTTTTTTATCTACACATCATTGATTTTATTCAGGTCAATAACTTCCTACTTATTTTTCAAAATATATCATATTCCTTTTATATGTAAAAAATATTATATAGATAAATTATTTAATTTAATATCAACAATGGCACTCCCAGTTCAAAATACCATGCAACAAATATAAATTTCATGGTTTATGTAATTTATCAAAGTACACAATCAAATGATACACATTGGTAATGATATCATGTCGTGATATAAATACACATTATTATATATTAATAAATTCAATGAAACTATAAACATATTGTGTTCATATTGTAACTCTAGTCCTTATGATACCCAATACATGAGATCATCGAGTTTGAAGGTTGTGGAAAAATTATCAAAGATTATGAGCCACTAACACCTTATAGTAATACATCTTATTTTTCCTATTACTATGGTGTATTTTTACCATAAGAGATATCATTAAGATTAATTTTATACAATCTTTAATTTCTAATTATATATAAAAACTTATATAACCTTTTGATATGGAAAATAATCCATGGACATCACGATGTAACGAGAGTATGAAAAAGTACCAAAACTATTATAATAAGAATATAACATCTATGACCCTCTGTATACATGATATGTTAATTGAAAATTAGTATTTTTGTTATGTATAGGGAACTCATGTATTCAAATAAATCAATATTTTTCACTTAAATAAAATGGATTTTTTGAATACCTTATGTCAAATAAATCATTATGATCACATTGAAATGTCAAGGTAAATAAAATTTATGATCATCGTGTCCATATGTTGTAATAGAATCCTAAATAATCTAAATAAAACTAATCCCCCATCAATACATAACAAAATACCACATAGTACAAATCCAACCCACTGACCAAACACTATGATAAGAAAGAACAAGTATTGAATAATCAAAAGGTAAAATGATCTTACCTAGGATCAAAATTAGTTGATCTCGTGAAGTCGATGTTATTGGAAATCAAGAATAAAATATAGGGTTCTATTGGTACCCTAGGGTTTGGAGAGAATAATAAAAAATAGAAGTATTCAGATAGGATTTTGAATTTACACCTAGGATAGAATATATCTAAACCACACCACAATGGGTAAGGGTTTTAATCCAATATCACTGAAATAAATTAATTTATTAAAATCACACCACATTTCACCTCATCTACTCTATAAAACTAACTAAACCACATTAATCTAATATAATTGTGGAAGTTCCACTTTCTAAGTATGATCCCCACATCAGAACATTTATTTCCCCCAAATGTATGGAAGTCTTTAAATCCAACCATGGAACAACAGATGCACCATATTGAGAGGAAATTGGAAAGGGTATAACTATATAATCAACCCCACTAGGAACCATGTTTCATGGGGGATAACTACACAGAAATTACCTTGCCTTCCCTTCATCGTTATTAACTATAGGGAATAACCATGTGATTTCCTAAGGACCACAGTAAATGGAATCTAGAAATGGCAGAATCAAGGGTTTTGACCTCTAAAACACCATAGTGAGATTTTATTACCACAATGCCGTGACCCCTAGAATACAAAAACATAAAAATGTCCCCGTAGGGATCCAAAATGAAATAATAAATTACACACCACAATGACAACCTGCATAAAAAACAAATCCTCAAATAACTTCCACACCATGAATAAAACCAACATTACAAAAACATCTCTCCTACACCAATACATTTAACTGATGTAGCACATATACCCCTAAAATATCTCCTTGATACATACTACACCCAAAAATATGAAATATAACGGTCAAGAATTGTTTGGTCCATTACACGCGTTTATTGGATTATTTTGATTTGATGTGATACAAGTCCATAGAATATGGATCAATGATGGTGAGTTGTTCAAGTTTATGCAGGCTAAATTAGGTGGAATCTAGGATCTATATTTTTATATAAATACTACTAGCCCAGTGGTGTATTAGTGGTGTGTCACTGTATGGTGGTTAGGTATGATTTATTCTTATCATCATGTATGTATCTGATATGTTATTCCTTTGGATATTATGATTTGAAATAGAGGTTTTAAATGTAAGAGATTGTGTGTTCACTGGTTGATAGTTCACTGTAATGGTTGCTTTTAGTTACTACTATGATTATCCATTATGTATCAATAGTTTCTGATCAGGGTTCATAATTTTTGAAAACCTATTTTCTAAGATGAAATAATAATTTTCTCTACCAGAGATCAATTTTTTAGTAATAAATACATTTTGAGATTCAAATTGTTAATGATTATAGAAATCATTATGACTATATGTCGAGAGAGTCTGATTTACTTGTTTAATTTTTTTTTAAAATTTTTTAGAAACTATTTTCTTACATGTGAGTATGTTGAGGTTATTTTTCATGGAAACTATAAGTGGATAGGCAGTGTAACATTATGGATACATATGAAAATTATATAAACAATGGGAATGTAATGGAATCTAAGAGAGACATAGACATTTAACATTCCTAGTCTATTTCAAGAGAGATAATGATTACATGTGAGGGACTCTTCCATTCTTTATCGGATACTGGACCTACATCACATAAAAGGAATAATTACCATATTCCTCATTAATAATAATTAATTATTTAATTAATACCATTTAAAATTAATTTGTGAGATTTTTTTAATATGAATATAATTCATTACTAAACATTTTTAGAGGAGATTGATTTTATTGTACCATTTCATCTCATTATTATTAAATATATTAAATACATTTTAAAACTAATCTAAATGACATATCATGATATTTCATTATATTATCATTGTTAGTGAAGGAATTATCCCCCAAATATTTTTTAATAAAATGTAATCATCTAAAATTTTATATGGAAGGAAAATTACATCATATTTGGTTTATGGAGTATTTTGGACATTATTGTAAATTTGGCCTAATGTGGTTATTTTATTAATTAACTTGTTTGTTGAATTTATTGAACATTTATATACACTTTTATAAGAGTGTTTATTTTTTTCAGGTAAATGGTAAACATTATGTATAAGTACAAAAATGATATATAGGATCTAAGAGAAAATTATGATTCATATGTATGATTTTATTATATAGTTTAGTGGATACATAAGTAATACTTATCTACTAGTGGAATGAATGGATTTGAGTTCCATATGATTCATAATTTATATAGTTTTATAAATAAAAAATTCTTTATATGTAAGATATATAGCTAGATACAGAAGATTTTCTCATTTTTATCAGAGAAATGATATGATACATAATATTTATCTATAATGACACATTTATACAGATGGAACATTCCATTTTCATTGAGGAGAGATTCTGGACATTACATAAGATTTACGATAAAGGAAAAATGTACTATTTGTTATTATTTGGTACTTTTAGTGAGCTACGTCGGAATAAAATCCATTAGAATTTTATTAAAATATTATTCATGTGAGATTAACTCCAATATCCAGACATCAGAAATGATTTTACATGAAATTATAAAAAATGCTTCAGGGGTTGACCATAAATCAATTTCAAAATTCCACCTAAATAATCAAAAATCCCTTCCAAGAAGATATCAACCTAGATCATAAGAAAATTTGATCAACTTCATCAAATCAGTATAAACAACATGTCCATGCCTTTTAATATAATGATTTTCTTCTTCAACTTGAAGTACTAAATCACCTCTTGAAGATGTAAAGATATAGATTGTTGGATGTGATCATTTAAATCTAGAACTATTCAAATATAATAAAGGTAAATGAAGGGATGTTTATAAATATTGAAATTACAATTTTTAAATAATTACAGGTTATGAATTTTTATCTTTGTATAAATTATAGAATAATTTTTTTATTTTGTTATATTGGATTGAGTGGGAAATTTGAGTATTATTAGAATAGAATCCCTCTGGTAAAAGGGATCACTACTAGGAAGTACATTTATTTATCAATTTTATAATTATATTTATTATAGTAATTGTAACTATATAAATTTTTCATATATGTCAGTGTTTCTTACACCTTCTATTTTCCATTTTTGTTTCAGTGATCCCCTGATACCACAAAGGATGAGAAACATAACTGAGAATTTGATTCTTAAAATGCATTTTGTGTCCACCTGAATAACCATTTTAATTTTTGGAACGGTTAATGGGGGTGTTTTGGATTTGTGTGGTAATTTTCAACCATCACTAGTACATTACATATTATATTCCAATATTTACCATATATTTATACCTATAATATCTCTGTTCACTTGTATCATTTATCATAATTTATAATGGAATGAATGGGATTGATTCATAACCGATGAACGGTGGTGTTGGATGGAGTTCATGACATACCCCAGACATGCTATATTCACCAATCTATATTATATAGGTGGTGAGATTCGAAACATCATGAATATTTTTAAAATTGCACAAGATTTTATAATTTCATTATTAGATGGTAATTCATGAATGATATATATTTCATAATCAATTTTTTTTAAACAATCCCCATATGGAATAGATTTTATTTTTTTCCCACCATTACATGTGGCGGTTTTTTTAGGAGGTCATGTTATTGTGCCTTTACATCTACATCTTTCAACCTTTATACCCCGCCCCATGACCTCCTATAATTGGATGCAAATATCATATATGGATAAAAATGTCTACTAAAATACAAACTTATAATTTTCCCCATTACCTAAAAACAATTTGTATTACTACTTTTTCCAAATTTTTCATGTTGACACGATACATTAATACTACCTAGTTGTTTCCCCAGTATTTCTATAAATATAACGAAACGAAAAATATATATGTAATTAGAGAGGATATTATTCACTAGGTTGAACCCTTAAGATAAAACCTATGGGGTTCCAACTATTCATTCACATAATGAATTATAATACAAAATAACACCAAATCATTCAATAATATATTAGTGAATCGCTTTTTAGCACCATTTTTTATAAGCTGAGTGATTTACATACTATTATTGTCATAAAAATCTAAATAGAACAACCTAGATTTTCTTTATTTTTTAATTATTTTATTTAACTAAAGTAGTTAATTATGTAATTTTAAGAAAATCAATAATTTTCATGGATATAATACTCTATGGTTTAAGATGGATTTTATAATGAAAGGAAATCCTAACTGCATGATCATAGGGGGACATTCAAGAGCTTATAAGAAAATGAAATTCGTAGTATAGTTCCTCTAAGAATCAAATGAATAAAAAATTAGATATAGAAACAAGAAAAGCTGGATGAATACCACACACCACTATACAAATAGTTTGATAACACCTTGGAAGCTGAGAAAGAAATACATGATCGTTTACACTTATACATCACCCTACCAAAACATGATAAGATAAAAAAGTATATTTGGTGGATAAATTTACAATACATGATAAATTATATTTAAATGAATTTTTGGTGATATTTTATGAATTATTGTTCTATATGATAATTCATATTTAATGAACCACAATCAAAACCACTCTACCTTAATTGGGATTTGGAATAAAAAGACACCACTGAGTTGGTAACATTTAAGGAAATGATGGTGGGTATTGAAAACCTACCATTAACTCACACAATATACAACTAGGAGGTAGTAAAAAAGAATAAAAAATTCAATCCATGTCAATAAATATATTTTGTCTATTATTAAACTCATTTACATATAATTTTATTAAAAATATATTGAGCACTAACTCCAACTATTTTGAATTTTTAGAGTTGGTATTCCCATGGATTCTATAATAGAATTATGATAAAGAATAATATGTACTCATTGATGAACATATAAATATAAATTTTCACATTGAAAAATTTATAATAGTGGTATAGTATTTTATGTATCATAAAATGTATATATAATAATAAAATGATAATATGAATAGAGAATATTCTAACCTGAATGCATAATGATATGAAATGTTCACTGAATTTCCTATTGTTAAAATTGTTAATGGACCATAATTAAAAAAATAACTATAGGATGTAACCACATAATTAGTGGAAATAAGAGGATTACATGTACCATTGACCACCCGTTCCATGAATGTTAATCCTAATTTCTTAATAGATATATTTAAAACTATCATACCAAGGGGAATTTCTCATCTAGTGAAAATTTAAGATAACTTTATTCAAGCTTATGTTCTTATAACTAACACATAATCTAAATCTCTTATAATATTTGGGATAGAAATTGTTACTGTCATCCTTTTGGGAAAAAAACATGATACCCTTTTTGGGTTATAAACCCTTCTCTCTCATCTCCTTAAATATTCATTTTTGTTTTTTATTTTAATAATGATTCTCATGTTCATATTTTATCTATTTTTAAGAATAAATATATTGAAAATTGAGATATTAACTAAATGTTTCAACTCATTAATGAAAAATGCTTTATTTATTTTCACTTTTGTTAATATTTATAAATTTTATATGAATTACACACAATAATAAGTGTGGTATAATTAGATGAGTGTGGGGGGAATCTCAACCTATTTAAATAATTTAAATTTCATTTTTATTTTTAATTATTTTTGTCTCATTTTAATCTGATAGTATATTTGATTATGTACTGTGACCTCCTAGGTGAAGATGAATTTCCATTTTTGAGTGATTAACTACTCTAGAAATCATTGATTTTATATGATTACCTATATAAGTTGGTTCCTATTTTCATGGACTAGAAATTTTTTTTGTAGACATGATACAAATTTTCATTCCATTAAATGTGTACCCCAAATTTTGTATTCCCCGCCAGAGATAAATCATAAGCCTATTTTATATATTCTTCCTTTAAATCCATTTCATTATAGTTTCAGGTCTTGTGAAATACTTTAATATCTATTGATTATCATTTAAAGGTATAGAATTCAATATATCTTCATTATTTTTGGGGCCATA
The DNA here is from genome assembly GCA_963277665.1 of Viscum album. Classification (NCBI taxonomy): domain Eukaryota; kingdom Viridiplantae; phylum Streptophyta; class Magnoliopsida; order Santalales; family Viscaceae; genus Viscum; species Viscum album. The sequence continues at coordinate 1,697,648,340 of OY728137.1, read as the reverse complement.
ATTTATTGAAAAATATCCGGGTTAATCAATTATTAAGAACGAAACATTACATTTAACCCCATAAAACAATTAAATCCTTGTATTTCCTATTAATTATGTGGTGTTTAATATTTATTAATATTTTAATTTCGATATATTTAATAAATTTCATGTTACATTTTGTGTTATGTTTGGGGGATATTATATGTTCATGGTAAATTATTGGAATAATTTCAATCTTTGGGGTTCAATGTAAGGTAAATTATGCCAAGTTGTGGTTTGTGTGGACACAATACTTAATTTTTCATAATAATTTTTCCCATTTTACCCTCTAAAAAAAATTTAATAAAAAAATAAAAATAAAAAATTAAAGGAAAAATATTAAATAAATATATTTTGGTGTGTAGATACGATGATTATTCTTTCATAAATATTCATTACCATAGCTCTGGGCAAAATAAAACTAAGTGGATGGTTGTTGTTATTTTTTTTATAGATGTACATGAGTTAACTAACATTGTTTTTATTTACGTAATTATGTTTATCCTGAATTGTGATTAAATATTTAGTCCCATCATTCTACCTCTATGCTTTTAATATTTGAATCCCATCAGCCCTAGTACCTTGGTAGAATTTTTTGGAATTATTCATGAGTAGTATACTTGTTTATACTAGTAGAGAACATAGAACCTTAGAAGGACTATGGTGGATCATATTAATTTTGAGAAAGATCATTTGAAATGTTCTTGGACTAAAGAGGGTATGATTTTATTTTCAGTAATTCTTTTATTGGTATGAGAAGCATTAAATGGTGAAAATAATTTGTGACAATATGTTTAGTTTTGAGATTAACATATTTATCAAAAATAATAATTTATGGATATCCCTCTGTGAAATTAGAGGATATATATTAATAGAAGGATATCCCATAGTGAAAAAATGATCCCTACTGTAGAGTATCATATGATTTACCTATTTTATTAGATTTATACTAGTAATTTAAACTCCCCTTAGTGTTTAAAAGTTATTTTTTTTATTACTCCCTATATTATATATTTTTTAACAATAATCTCTTAATTACAGTGATATTTTGAATTTGACCCATGATTGTGATTCATATGGATATATTCACCATTACTTGAATCCAAATTCAAATTTCTTAATGTTTCCATTTAATTTTAGTGGGATAGTGGGGTGTTTTGGATTAGTGTTGTGGTCATCCAACCTTACAAGAATGATCCTTATTTCATTCCAAACTCTTATAACTATTTCCACCTCCCTTGTATTTATTCTATTCATTTTTAATGGAATATATGGGATCATGTAATGAACAACGAACTATGGGTTTTTATAGGGTTATTAAAATTCTATGCAAATGGTACCTTTATCATTATGTATTATTGAGGAGATCATATTATATTTTTATAATAAATATTTCAAAGTGTATAGAATTTTAAAATTTCATTAGAGGATGGAAATTCATATATTAATTTGATTCCATTATTATATGATAATAAAAATATGTATGCATAATATATACTAATACTAGATTACTATAGTATTTACCCATTTCTCCATAAACATTGGGTTTTACTGCTTCCATTTATTTTTTCTTCTCAAACACGACACCAAACTCCCCATTTCTTTTCTATTTTTTCATATAAATCTAAAAATACCCAGAAACATATATTAGTGGTTAATAAGATCTATTAATAGTTTTAATACTAATGAGACAACTTATAGTAAACCCACTAATCTTCCCCTTGGGAATCAAAATTTAAATTTTAACTAAATTAATTTAAATTATTTTTGTACATAACATAACATTATGAATTTTATTTTCTGTTAATCAGTTATTTTCTCTGGAAATCATTCAATATTAGTGGATTGGGTTTATATTAATATATATAGATGAAAATATTTTATAGTTCATAGTATCATGAATCTTCAAGATATTAATATCTATTGAATTACATGTTTTTTTCCATCACTTATATTATATAATTGAAACCATTTGTGATAAGATATGATTTTTCTATCATTGTAAATATTACATCTCCATTTTTAGACCATTCCAATAACTACTATGTTGTATATATTTTCAATTTCCTTGGATTAATAAACTACTATTATCATTTGTTATTTTTGTTATAGAATTTAGAATTATTTATAGTTTGATAGAACATTCTCTAGGGGAATAACTATTAAAACCAACAAGATTGGACACTTTTTGTCAGCTAAATTGGCCACTATAAGGCCTTAAATTCTTTATCAATCACCATGGCATTGAAACAAGGAATAAGGTATCATATAAATAGGTGTGTGAATGATTTAACCCTTAATAAACACATAATAGTATCAAGAAAAGTGTTTTATTAAAATAGATATCCAAAATATAATAAATGGAAATATAACCAAGAAATAAATATAACATCGAAATAACTAGATAACATGGCCTAAACGAACAAAATGAAAGACTCAAAACATGGAAAAGGATAAATATAATGTTTTTTAACCTCATAACCATATTTCACTACCATCCCAACCCACTTAAAGTTAACATGGTTGGAGAGAGTGATCCTCTACCAGGAAATATTCTCCTTAACATTATCCTATAAAAACGATTAAAATGATTTAAATAAAAAGAATGATATGAACAATAATGATCAATAACATTACAATAATAAAATATAAAATTTATATTATTGAAAATTAGTTGATTATTATTTAAAATATATTTAAAAGTAAATAAATACAATTCATTTTCAAGATATAATCATCTTTTGGTTTTCTTTTGATAAAATTTAAAAATTGAAATATTAAAACATATATTTCCTAAAATTTATCCATGGGGCATAAATAGTTTCTAAGATAGGATTAAATCGTTAATAATAAATCAGCTTGATAAAGATAATATAAAATGAACATTCATATAATTTTTCTATATAATAACAATTGGAAAATCCAAACATAAGCATGTATTAAAATTTGGAGAAAAAGAACAAATGATGACATAAGTGACTCTTAATTTATAGGAACCATGATCACCAATATATTCTACCCACTATAAATTTATATGATAAAGGAAAATTTCCATAGTAATAGCTAAATCCAAAAGGGATTATATATGACTAGTTTTCCACAATACCCTATGGTTTACCTAGTGTTCTATTATAATATAATTCAATAAAAATAAACTAATTTTTAATAATCCTTTTCTAAAAAAATCCATTTCAGTTACATTCCAACATTTTTTTAAAAACATTACATAGAGATGTTATGCTACATTAATGATTAAAACCCAATTTTATTCCAAAATATTCTATAAACCATTTTATAAACACATCACAAGTTTATCATAGATTTAAATAATAACCTATTTTTTAAAATCATCTTCGTAACCATCAATGACAAAATTCACCTACAATGTTTTAAAAAAAAACACTTCATAAATAAAAAGAAAATGGAATCGTAATAACATTAGTCATTACAAGGTATATAAAAAATTATATAGATAATTACCTCAAAAACAATTAAAATATCATTACATTATAATTTGGTGATGGGTGAGGATAATATATAGTCATTACGAGGATCAGTCTAAAAATGGAAAGCCATGGAGGAATTGAAACACCCAAGTCCACTAATTAATAATATATGAACACCAAAAACCTCTTATAGGATCATGCTAAGTTATAAATCCAAGACAAATGCATGGGAAATCTATTAGATAGAGGAACCGTATGTTAAGTAAATTAACAACTCCTCCCCCCATTAAGGATCCACCTAACTGGTGTAACTAGACACATAAGATTAGCTCTAATCATGTGTTTCCAAAAACTAAATCTTCTACCACCACACCCATGTGATTCCAAACACAACATTGTGGATTCTCCCAAGAGACTTTACATGCCCTGAACATAATATCCGGACCATTTTGGTCTGTCCATGACCACTACAATGTTTATGGTGTGGTTGATTGGTTGTATAATATAAGGAGACACCAAAAGAAATCAATGTATTGGATCATGCCCTACAATGGGCATGGTGGTTCATGCCATTTTTTACAAGTGTCCCAAATTATTACCAAGGTCGTAGACAGTCCATTTCCATATTATTTACAAAATCAATTTTTAATCCAATTAAAACCAACAAATCTTATAAAAAATAAATAAAGATTCTCTATAGATGATTACTCTTTTCAAGTTGTGGCATTAACCCACATTTATTTTTTGGAATATGAAAATAAATTTTTGACAGTTTTAATAACCAATAATAAATCAAAAAATTACCCCATTTCTAAGGAGGGAAATATATACATTATGAAATATATAAAAACACTCATAAAAAATTAAAACACATAAAAAATTCAACAAAATAATCTTGTACTCATTTTCACTTAAAAATTAAAATTTTCTAACTTGGGAAATATTTTCGTTTCAAAAATTAATATTTAGTCATTTTTGTTGTTTTAAATTATAAGAATTGTTAAAAACAACTATTTTTATTTTATAATTGATATTTATGTTGAATGTTTATATTTATTTTTTTGTTGGAATATTTTGTGTTTCAATTTCATACTAAAATTTCGTCTTGAAGCATGAATGTCTTCTTTTCGGAAATTTTCATGTCCGTAAAGTTTATTAGTATCTATTTGAAATTGTTTAGAGAAAATAAATACCAACAAATTTCTTGATGTAATAATTTCTAATAACATATATGATTATTTTTTACTGTTATGATCATTTAATCCCCTTTTGTTAATAGTTAGTTTTTGGATGAAATTACATTATGTCTACTAAAATTAGAGTTTGTGATAAATGGGTTTTGTAAATGGCTTACAAAAACAATTTTTATTTGAATTAAATATTAATAAAATAATTTTTTTGGGTTTAGTTGGGAGGGTTTAGAGTGTATTCATAATAATAATATGTCAATTTGATTACATCAATTCATATATGATATTTAAAAACACTTCCATTCCTATAAAGAAGTGAGAAATGGAGAAAGATGAATTCTAGGTTAGAGGGTAGCAGATGACACTGAATGGGTAACAACTAATTTTTATCTTAGAAATCTTATATACATTAGACATTACCAAATATCTACAATGTATGAGTCAAAAAAATCGTACTAATCATTTTTACCTTTTTATGGTTTAACTAATGAATATTCATTGATATTAATTAGATATTTTTTTAATGTTAAACATATGTTGTTGTAAGGATTTATTGAGAATGAGCATAGAATTATAATATTATCCATCTATTTGAAGAAAAATTCTATGAGTTGGTTTCTATAACTCTATCAGAACATTTATATATGTGTGAAAAAATTAATAATTCCATTTTAATGAAGTATTATCCTAAATGTAACCCTAGGAAAATTATCAATCAGAAAAAGTGGTTTATATGAGATGTTAGAGAGATATATTTTACAACATTTTCAAAAGTTTTTCTGACATGCAAAGTAAATTACCCAAATACCAACTCCCATCACACATTTTTATGGACTCCTTTTATGAGGGATCCTTACCATAATTCCAAACACATATGAGTAATGTGGATGGTGGAAGTTATATCAATAAAATTTATGAATAAATAAATTATATTTGAGAAAAAACTTATTTTAATTCCAAAAATAAATTCAATTGGCGGATACATTTTCATATGAATGAAAGAACAACTATTTTAAGCCTTTATGCAGGTGAACATAATACTGAAATCTAGAAAAATATCCAATATTTATTATCAAGAGATTTTATAATAAATTATAGTATAGATTAATATCAAAACAGGTCGTAAACACTAATGGAACAATGTTTTCATTATGTGATGTATGACTATTTAGAATCTTAATTTCCATACATTGATATGACCATACCACACACTAAATTTGTGAATTTTACTAGTCATGGGGGTATAAATAATGGTTCTTGGATACTTTCATTATTAATTAAAGATCTTTATATAGTAATAAAAAAATATTTTTGTATGAATAAGGAATTATTATGATAACTCTCTTAACCAAGTTTCTCAATTCAGTCTAAACCATAATTTATAAAAATAAAATAGTGTGGGTACATATAATTATCATGTGAATTCATAAGGTATTATGTAAAACATTTCTAATAAAATAAATTATAAAAAGGATAAAATTGATGCCAAAATTCATAATTTGGATTTTAAAACGTTTCAAATGGATAAAAATTTAACTAAAAAGGAAAAAGGGAAGCTAAATTTGACCACTAAATCAAACATAGGGGCAATATAATAGTTTTATTAACTAAAATTTTTATAAAATCTAATAAAAAAATTAGTAAAAATATATTTCATTCTATGTTGATGTCTAGAACGAATCTATAACTAAAAACCATGAAAATATTGAGGATTTAAAGTGTACAAAAAACTCATTGAAGTGATAAATTCTATTACATTACATGAAAATTAAAAATATAAACAGTTAATATGAACAATTAATAAATATATGAATAAATATATTGAGGATCAGATGGAGTATATATTTAATATTTAAAAAAAATATTTACATATCCCATCCATTCAATTAATTATAGAAAATAATAATGAAGCTATAAATATTATGCTTCTAGGGGTGCTTAAAAAAATTCATCTGAACAATATATTTATATAAGATTTGGTTTAAATTCTTTTATATATAAAATTAATGAAAAGATTTCTAATGAATATTTTTTATAATTGTCTTCCATAATAAGCCTATCTAGTGAGTTTAGGGATGTACTTCAAAATGATCTTACATAAAAATTTTGAATGGGGTCTTTTTCCATTCCGTACATATAAGTAAGTAGTGGTAAACAAATATTTTTTGATACATTTGTAGAAATTTAAATCATATTACAATTTTTTTCATGTAATTGGGAATTGGATATTTTCATCCCATAGACATTACTCGTTAACTAACTGATCGGTCAATTACTAATCCCATTGGGAGAGTAGTAGGATTAATGGTTAGTGTAGGAATATAGTTCCTTCCAATAGACTTCAAGATACATGATATGAAGTGTGATAAATAGATCTATATATTCTTTTTAAGACTTTATTATCCACAATATGGTTGCGATTGATTTTTATATTGAAAGCTATGACATAAATTTTTGTGAGTAGATAGGTGAGTTTAATGTGTGCAATAATTCTATAGATACAAACAAGGATAATAAAACAAAAAATATGTTCTATTTGATTTATAAAGGACTTTATATGAACATGAAGAAGAATTATTATAGATCAAAGATGAATTTTATAAGAAAAAACATCAAATTAGATTAGTAATCTGGGATTTACTAGATTTCCAATGTGGGAAAAAAGGATTAATAAACATTTTTTCATCCAAATGATATTATAAGCTACATATTAAGGAACATAGGATAGATTAATCCACAAAATATATGATTTTTTACATAAAATCCTATTGTAGAACCAACACCTTATCCCAATCACATAAATTTTAATTTCAAGTCATAATTTGAAAAAATAAATGATCATTTCTACTGAGTTAGAAAAGAATAACGAGTATTTGTGGTCAGGTGTCCCGATATTATTGAAAATTTCCATTTTATGGACCATTGCAAACATTAAGAGTCTTAGAACGTGTTATTTATACATTGAATACCTATATAACCCAAACAAAATATTATGATATATAGGAAAATGATAATCATTGAAAACAAGAACAATATTGTTAGAGAGGAAGCTATAAATTTTTAAATACTATAATTATTTTCCCAATCTTAAATAGCACTTATATTAGTTTGTTTCATGTTAAACCTAAAAATAATAATACGTTTTATGAAAATGTGAAGGAAGTGTATATTTGGAAACTAAAATTAAAAAACAGATGGTGTTTATAAAATATTATAATCCACAGAAATCCCTAGAGAAAGTTCAACTTTCCATTAGATTATTAGACCATTTACTATTTTGTTTGATTGGAAATGGTTATTAATATGTTTTAAGGATATTAAATCATGAAATAAAATCTAAATTCCCTTGTGAATCAGGAAAACATTAATATTACATGTACATTTCAATGACTTTCCTATCATATAATTTCATTTGAACTGTGATGAGTTATGAATACCTATTAAGAATTCATATTAGTTATTTTTTCTGTTATGATTTAGTGGACCCCTAACGTGATGATGAATGATTTTTCTATAGTTTATAATATTTTCAAAATTTTCAATATAACATATTCTATTTTTATAGTTGTGTTAAGATATTAATTATTACTTGAATTTATAAAAGTATTAATTTTTTATCACCAAGGTTATAGTACTTGATTATATGGTTATTATAATAGTAATTGACGAAGAAACTGTAAAAGTCTTGTAAATTATGAACATTACTTCACCGTAAAATTTTATCTAAGCTATGTATTTTCTTTATGCAATATTATTTGTACAAAAATATTGATAAAAAATCAAAAACGAAAAAAAATATTTGTGATACTTTTCATAGGTGACTTATATTTTATGATATGTTCCTTGAATAATTCAATTTGAAAAAAAATTACATATAATATCATATATCTATAAGAAACACCATAATGAAGTAATGTAAATTTATTATGATTTGTATTTAGGAGATGTTTTGTATATAGTGTATTACTATAGAAGATTTATATATGAGACACAGAGGAATTACACCATAACTAAAAAAGAGTAAATATATTTTTTGATTTCTCTAAAAAAATTGTTTTATTTTATTAGGTCTATTGAAATTGTTTTAAATATTTTAATATATTGAAATAAATTTTATCTAGAATATGGTTATTATAATACTCATTAATGGGATTATCCATGTGTAATATTTTTTCATAGAAATAAGGGATAAAAGAGATATCAAAAAACTATTAGTAGATCATATGAATAGTCTATCCAACTCTAGATATATTAAAAAATTGGTGATAAACTCTTGTTTTTCTGATGACAAAACTATTTATTATTTTTTTACACATTCATATTTTGTATAAATATTGTGAAAATTTCTTTATCTTCTAATGTCATTACATGTGGTATTAATCGAACAAAAAGGAATAAATTTATTTCATAAGTGAACCACTTCTATTTGAACATCTCATATAACTTATAATATATAGAATTTTTTTATGTGTTGTGTGTTGAAGGACAAAATGATTCACATTATCCATTTTTCACAATTCACCTTAGATAATACTCCATGTGGTAGAAATTATATCCTAAAAATACCATCATTTATTGTTCATTAGACCATCTTTATTCAAGGATACAATGTGTTTTTAAACTATGATGAGTTCCAAAGGATGGTCACAATGTGTTTTCCTGGAGTTTCCATTGAAATATATTTTCTAAATTTAGAAATATTATTTTTTAAATATCTAATTTTTGAAATAAATAATTTTTGAAATATATATTTGTGGGGGGGGGCTTGATTTCATGGAATAATTTCAATATTCTTATAGGAAGGGGTATATATTTGTAGTAAATGATTATGTCTCAAAATGGAATGAGGTAGTGTATGTGCCAAATAATGAGGCATATAATTTGATAAAATTCCTTAAAATAAATATATTTTATGGTTAGGGTGCCTAAATCCATTATCACTATCAATGGAGTGCACAAAAATAACATTAAATTCTAATATTTAATTCATAAATAAATTTTTCCCATAAAAATAGTACGACATATCATCTATAATCATGTTTACATGTTAAAATTTATAATGTTAAATGGAACTAAATTTTAGTGAAAATAGTGGTCAATAATATGTTGGATTTATCTGTTTAACTATTTGAGGCTTTATATGTATTTATAACTTTTTTTAAAACACTATTATTGATATAACCTTATAGGATTAATTATTGAAAATAATACCACCCACCTATTGAGCATAAACTCAAATACATATAGTATATTTATTTCGTATTTTTTACATAAATCCTTAATAATATATTTATCCCCCAATGAATGATATATTGTATTCCATGGGATGTCTCCCATGAAGGATGTGTGATATGATAGAAAACTGTCACATTTTTTTCTCATTTGGTAAAGGGAAACTAAAAAATCTATTGTAATAGGATTAAACTAAATTTAAGCATAATATAAAACAAAAATACTAAAATAAATGAGATTTGATGATTTTAAAATAATGTATAAATTCTAATTTAATAGGAGTTTGAAAGAAGATTTTATTAAAATCAGAAAGGCAATAGTGTTAATTATTCAGGAACACCCTTTTACCTAGTATTATTGTATTATCTAATTGTATCCCCGAATACTCACATGAATTCTTCTTTGTGAACAGAAAAAAATTATTAAATTTCATACAATGACTTCAGTATGGGTATTGATCCTATTATGAATTTTACTCAATATCTCAAAGAACTCAAAGATATTTTACCTGATTAACATCACTATACTAAATATAAATACTGGTATAAGATTTTTAATTAATAATAACAACCACATTAATTTCTTAAATTTAACAAAAATTTAGAATAGTTCAGAATAAAAATAATTTTATAATAAATATGACCTAGTTCATTTGAAAAAAATGTCTCCTAAAAAATATACGACTCTATAATGGGAAAAAAATAAATGGGAAGGATTATCCTAGGATATCTATTATCAACAAACACTTGGGAGTTTATCAATATAAGTATAAATCATCTCCCATATTCTTCATATTTCCTCAACTATAATATCATTGTGTGAATTCTGCAGTAGTAAACAACACCTCAAACCACGTATGTCATGACACAATCTTGTTCCATACAAATAAGAACCACTGGATTTGTTCTACTTATACTCCCATAATGGATGGAAAATAATTTTAAAATATTTCCATTATTCAATTTCCCCTTATGATACTCTATGTGTATGTATCGACTTTTTAAAATCATATATAGGTGGTAGAATCAACAATTATTTATTTATTTTCATATGTTTTAATAATTGAACATCAGTTCTCAATTGTATTTTAATTCTATTAGAATTACTCCCCAAACCTATTTCCTTTTTTCTTATCATTGAATGAAATAATGTTCTTAGATAAAGATGTGATGATGTCATTTTCGAAATGAACCTGACTTTTATTACATTATGTGGTTAAAATATTCATGTTGTTTTGATGTATTAATTTATCAAAAATTAATTGAAATTATAGATACCTTTGGTGTATTTCATGTTTTTCACCGAATATAATAATTGTAAAAACACCCTTCAAAATAGTCATGTAATAGATTTATGGATATTTTGTTCATGCTAGGGAACAAAAAATAATTTACAAAACTTTTACAGAAATAATATCATATTAGAGAATAAAGATCAAAAATACATGTGGTATTAACTGTCTACTGGTGTAGATAATTAACTTATAAATTGAGAATTATCATATGGGATCTAAAAATATAATACCTGAATTAAAAATGACATACTATATTGACGAAATCATATATCGTCGCTCAAAATACCATTTGAGCTGGGAAAATTTATTAAAACAAATACAATTTTAGGAAGAAAAGTTTCATATGGGTGTTCCAAAATATCCAATATAGATAAAAAATTCCTACGAGAGTCATAATTATATTAAATTTATTAGAAAAATTCATATGAGAATTAGTTTTAGAAAAAAAAATCATTGTATGGGAAATAAAATATACCACAATACTTTAGGAAATGTCTTAGGATCCCCTTGGAATGTCTTATAAGGATAAAAAATATCTTATAATAGATAACATTTGAAATTTAATGAATTATTTGAGAATGATAATTCTCTTACGAAGAAAAAACAAATATCTTCTGAGAATCTATACTTATGGAAAATTTTCAAATTTGTGCACAAAAATGAATTTTTTGAAAAGAACTCATGGATTCATAATTATTATAATAGAATGATAAAATATGCCTATAAATAATTAAAAATACTAAAAAATAGGTTTCAAAATAAATTTCAAAACTATCCTCGAAAGCCATAAATGAAGATATTTCTATGAGAATGAGAAAATGGTGGGGAATAATCCATTTATATGCACATGAAAATTTATAAAAAAATATATATCTATCAATCCCCGACACATATGAATATTAATCTTGGAAAATTAAAATAAAAACATTAAAAAAGTATTTTTGAATCACATATCATTGACATCAACTAATTTATCACCAAGTAACTCAAGATTATCATAACACCATAAAAACCATCACTCTAAAATCTATATTTGTAAATTGAATTCATTTCCACTTCATTTATCCTCTCATGCAGATAATAAAATTTACCTCTCATTTATTTTTTCTCATAAAAAAATGTGGATTTTCAATAAATTATTTCTTTTAAAAACACTTATAAGGGACAATATTGGTCTGATAATTTTTTAAATCTCTACCCATATGATTTATAGACTTGGGTAATCATGTTGATGTTTTAGAGATTATTATGGGATTACGTTTTTTATGTTTCATATGTGAACAATATTGAGGTATAATAATTAGGGTTTGGTGTTTTAAAATAGAAAACTCATAATTATATTTTCCATGAAGAATGGTTTCCTCCATACTCCTTTTGTTAACTAATCCTCTCCAAAAAATGAAAATAATTATATATTATCCACAATTTTATTATTTTAGGAGAGTCATTTCATGCACTCAACTTCATTCATATATTTTTTTCTTTTTTGTTGATATTTCAAATTTTTATATAATAGGTTTTTGAGGGCAGTTATTTTTCATTAATTTTCCAAAAAATGGGTGTGACCTACAAAACTATATATAGAATTATTAAACTTATTTTCATCATTGCAATTATTTAGTTTCATTACATTTAAACCATCTTAAAAATAATTTTGTTTCTTTTCAATATTGTGTTTATAGAATTATTATCAAAACATTCTTCAGTTGTAACACATTATCATATATCCAAACCATAAACTAATAATTAAAATACCATCCTAAAGCATTCTCAATTATGTATAAAACAACAAGGAAAAATCCCCTTACAATTGAGTTCAACAAAATCATTAATTTCTAGTTCTGTAGAGGGTAAGATAAGAACTATTTTCTTGTAATGTGGTTACATGATAGGTTGTCCACGGATTTCATAAGGCCCACATAGAAAAAATATAAAGGGGGTGCCAAAATAAAAAATTAAATTTTTTAAGGGGGATTAAAAATAATGAAATGACTCAATAATTATCAACACAAAACCTTAATCTATTTGTATTTCAAAACAATAAAAAGTTTCTTAAAAATATTTATTTAGAGCTCTCGAAATGTGGTTTTAAATGTAATGAATATTTCGAAAGGGTTCATAATCCTCCCATTCAGTTGAATTTTGAATTTGATATTGTAATGTGTTATAAGAATAAAAAATTTAGAGGCATTTTCATGAATTACCAAATTCTATGAATCTTGTATAAATTCATTTTACCATTAATATATTATTTTATTTTAGAAATAAAATTTATTCATTAAATATAATGGGTTACAAGAGTACAAAAACATTTCTCAAATAAAAATGAGAAATGTATGAAAAGCCCAAAAATGTAATGAAAAAAACATGTTTGTTTAAAAAAACGAATATTAAATAAACAAAGGGTTCAAAACTCCAACACGTACAAAATTATTATTTTAAAATTTCCTCGTTATGAAATATTTTATATGAGAAATCAAAATAAAAAACACATGGTAAATGAAAAAATATTAAAATTGAGGGCACAATATGGTGTTTAGATGTAATCATATTAATGATGATAGATATACTCCCTTAAAGGATCAAGAAAATTCAAACTAAACTACTTCAATCTATGGCCATTTAATTTAAAGGTTGTATCATTAAAAGGATCTTTAATATACACAAAACTAAATTTAATGATATGAGTAACAAGTAAAGGTTTGGAGAATTTGGAACAAAATTTAAGTAGAAAAATATTCATTCTAGATTAAAATGATTTAACAATGTATCCCTCTATAAATTGTTCTTTTAGGATCATTTAATCAATAATGGTATTGGTTTTAACCTGTTACATTAAACATTGATCATATGAATTTTTTAAAATTTCATCCATCTCTTACATGTAAAATTTTCTTTCTTTCCCATTAAAAAATAGATTCATGTTACATTATTTTATTTCCAAAAAATATTCATTTCCAAGATAGACAGGTAGGTAAATTTAACTTCCATACTCTAATCTATATGGTGATATTTTAATTTTTTATATTCATTCCTATAATTTAATGTTTCATCTTCTAATTTCGACTCCAATATATTTATTTTGGGTGAAAATTATTTTCCAATATATGTATGTTTTTTTAATAACTCAACCAAATCATTTTTATGGGTGTCGTAGGGTGTATAATCTTCATTATGAGGTCAATATTTCATCAAAATATATTTTATATTTCTGTTTTTGAAGTGGTAACCTTGATTAGTGATTAAAATATATAGTAAATCAAATATAGATTATTTACTTTCACAAATTTGGTAATAACTTTAGAATCATAAATTCTATATAGAATAAATATTAACCACATTGAAACATAAAATTAAAAAAAATATATAAAAGTATATAGATTAATTCGGAAAAAATTCATGAAATCCATATAACATATATAAAATATATCAAAAAAGGGTGGTTAAGGAATCTTATTTCACTTAGAAATATTTCCTCTAAAATTGGGATGTTTTATAATTTTTAATAATTCAAAATAATCTTTAAAAATGATGGTTAATTTATACTAGAATCAGTAACCCTCCTAGTGCTACGTAGAAATATTAACTGATTTCAATAGGTCAAATTTTTACAATAAACAAATAATAATTTGAATTCATATTTCGGTATGAATCTCCAATTAATTTAGTCACTACCAACATACTATAAATAAGTATTATCCTATTGGTAGTCCATGGGAAATATTAGTATCTTTTTAATTTAAATCCAATGAGTAATTACATTTGTTGAAAAATAATTCACAAGATCAACAAACCAAACTCTCATACCTAATATAGCATGTAGTCACTCACCTTGAAATTTATCTATATTATGTGGATAGATATGAAGTATTTCATTAAATATAGTAGGTAATCTTTTAAATGGTTAGATATAATATTTTTACATCTTTTATTAACCCTAATATCAAGATAAAATTATTATAACAAAAATATCAATCACAAAATTATTATTTTCCATCCTATTTATTCATTAAAAAACATATTGTACAATTATTAATGAAAGAAATAAATTTATAGTCTTAAAAGTAAAATAAAAATGTGACCAATGTATAGACAACATCTAATATCCCTTTCTCATTTGTTGTGTAGTGGGCGTGAGATTTACATATATTTTTAGATTCCTGGCCAATCACATGAGATTTATTTTTTATTTTATAGTAGAACACTGTATCCATGGATAAACCATATTTATTAAATATTAATTAAAAATAAAATTGTCATATCTGTGGTTAAACAATTCATGGGGTTATCACATTTTGTTTTAAATAACTAAATTCCTATTTACATCTCTCAAAAAAGAAAAATTGAAATTAATTATTAAAAAATATAGATAATTAAAATGATCTTGTGCTTAAATATTTTATTAATTTCATATGAAATATGGAATTTCGATGGAAGGATCCTATAAAACACACTTATTATAGGTATTAAAACGTATAAATTACATAATCCTTGTATTTACCAACTTCAAATCCATATAAAAGCACAATATGGATGAAAAAAATTGATTATCTACCACGAATTGGAATTTTACATAACTGAGAACAATTTATTTAGCAATAGAAGTTTTAAATATAATAACCAAACATTTGATATATATTTTGAAAGATTATCTATTTATAGTAAATTCAACCATAAAATCGTCAATAAAATTTTCTTTAAATTAAAAAAAAATCATAGTTTATATTTGAAATATCAGTGGGGAAATATATAAATAAAAGTGAATACAAATATCCAAAAAATTTCCAAATTAATATTGGAATTTGGTTTCCGCTTGATCTTTATCTGCAATATGATTTTGAACGTACCCAAAAAATCTCGAATGAAAGCAATAATGTTTCTGAATACTTTATATTTCCTGAAACTAGTTTATAAATAATTTGGTAAAATGATATTTCCTTAGAATTAACTAGATTTTTTATAGTCAATTGATATTAACCATTTGATTATAACACAAACATGAATAGACTCACTAAATTCAGTCTTCAAGATTGTAAATCCACTCTTTATATGATCAAATTGAGGTGGACACACTAAATATCTATCATATATATGAAATATTATTCCAATTGTTAGAAAATTCCTGAAATCATTATAAAACTATTTAAACGGTTTGATTTAATCTTCATTGAAATTGTCCCACATGTTTTATATTATCTCTTAAAACAATAAATAAAGAAAATATATGGGAATATTTATGTTCTATCAGATAAAGTCTATCCTAAGGATTTCTTATGTGTCTAAAGGCCTCCAAAATATTTTTCCTCTTATTCTTTTGGATGATCATTATAAATTTTTTTAATATGTTTCACATGCTCACCTAAGAGTGCATATTGATATTTTCATGTAATATATCCATGTATAACTCATATTAGAAAATATAATTGGTAGAATAATGTTTTTGTGACTCTAAATCACCAATTTGAACATTTAATTCATTATCAAATAAAGAATATTTTAGAACAATATTGTTGGTAATTGGTTATCTAGTACTATGTTAGTAGGTATTATTTTCCAATGAATTTAATTGTATGAAATAATAAGAAATATATGGACATTTATTAGTTTTTTATTATCATACATGAACTCAATTATGTTTGGAGATAAAAATATTTCCAATTTTTTTAGGAAAAAAATATGTAGGTACAATAATATGAAAAAAAATTATAGTTTCACTAAAAACAGAAGGAACACAATAAATCATATAAACTATACAGGGAGATGTTTTATCAGGTCCATTAAACTCATCATTAATATGATATTCAAAATACTCATATCTTTATAATTTAAAAAATAATCATAATTTTATATATTTTCATCTATTCCTCATGAATTAGATGAATCATTTTCAAAATCCAAGGGTTTAAAAACATTAGTTTTATGATTTAAATTTTGTTCTAAAGAATAAATTTGTTTCTTATGAAAATAAATTTTAGTAGTAACAAGGTATTAACATTTAGAAAGAGAAATTGGATTTTTATTACATGGGGAATCAAAAAATAATTTAGTGAAAATCCAATCAATCATGAAAACATGAGCATACAAATTATCTTTTATTGGGTGTTACATATATTAGAAAATATTAAAGATACCTTTTTATCCTATTAATACAAGAAGAACACTTACATTATAAAAAACTAATGATTTTTTAGTGGCTTTTAAAAAAGGAATCCCAATAATGACCACCACATTTATACTAAATATATTATCTTCCATATCTAGAAAAAATAATTCAGTAGGGAAAATCTTGTCTATTTCCTAAACCCAAACATATTCTCTATCTCTAGTAGGTTTGGTGGTATATTGATCGGAATTTTGGATGAGAATTATTAAATATTTTATCTCCTCATCCTATAAATATTAATAAATTAAATGGGATAAGATATTTATGGATGATCCTAGATGTAACCTAGAGTCATGTAATTCAAATTACCCTATAATTCATGAAATGGTAATATTTTATACAACTTTAATTTAAAAATTAAAATCATGTTGAATCATGGAAGAGGAATTCCAGCCGTGAAAAACATTTTCTCCCCCTTTGAATGGGTTTTATGAAAAATAATATAATTAAAAATTCATAAATTGTATTTTTTATCATCAATTAATGGTATATTGATTTTAAACTTCCTAATATTTTATAAAACATCGTTTCCAAATCTATTTCAACACTTGACTCTCCAATGGGATACATCTAATATATATAAGTTTTTTTAAGTGTATCCCAAACATTTTTAGCACTTTAATGGGAAAAAAATTATTTGAAAGTTTTCAAAAACTTATATTAAAAATGAGATGTGGATGTGTATTAATTATTTTATATATCATATCAAGAACATAAATATCTATAACAAAATAATGTCACAAGACAACCCAGATAACACACATAAATGCTAACCAATATGATCCTGACATATCTTGATGGGAATTTCTGATCCCCATCATCTAACAAAAATATCCAAGGAGAAATAAAAAATTAAAGAGGAAAATATTACTCTATTATTGTTGAATGACAATAAAAAATGGAAGATAATGGACAAGAAAAATATAAGTATTATAGATATTACATAGGAAAAAAATGGTCCACAACACCTTGATAGAAGTCTCATATTTTAGTTTTTTATTTATATCCATCCTATTAGGATAAAAATTATACATTTGTAGAAATAAATAAATAAATAAACATAAGGCGTACATATAATTTATAAATAAATTGATAAGTAAAATAAATATCAGAATTTGAGTGTTAATATATAATTATGTATATGTTTGTTTCTCTAAAAATAATTTATTTAATTATATTAATCTTATATGTTAAAGAAATATAATATATCCAAAATCAATAAAGAAACTTGACCCTAATTCTCTAAAATTTGATTATTTTTCAATCACAAAAGTCATTCTCAATTTCCTAACTCAAATAATAAATAATAGAATGTTTTAATTAAATAAAGTTAAAAATTAATTTTTCCCATTTTAAATAATACTCTGGTGACCAAAACATGGGAGAGTTCAAGTTAAATAACAATCATTTTTATATAGTATTATATTCTTCATTTTGGGAATTTTTACAACTATTTGAACAATTTTATTTTATATTTTCCTTTCTTCTGAAATATTATAATTAATGTTTTATCTTACATTCATTTCATTAATCATATTTGATTAAAATGATTTTGTATGTTCAATGTGATTCTAGGAGTTTAAAAAGGGATAATAAAGATATCAATTTCATATAATCTTTTTCTATATCTCAACACCCAATTGAGGTTGTGATCTAAATATTTCATTTATATCATCATATTAGTGATTGTTGATTACATAATCAATCTTACAGAAACAATGATAATTAATATTTTAATTATGCTAAAGAATCTCTTTGACATTTTCCATATCAATACATATTTTTAAATTATGGATTAATTACATAAAATCAATTCATAAAATAAATAATTTAGTTTTATGAAAAGAGGATCAACATATCATGAACATGTTTAAGTTCACTGCTCTAAATATAGATTGTAATTTCCAAAAAATATGAATTATTACCTTTTTAACCGTATATCACACATTCATTTGTTATTCGTTATTCAACACCCGATGTTTTTAGAATAATTTTCAAATAAATGTCTCCATTTTGAATTACAACAGATATCCACATTCAATAAATCCAATTATATTCATTTGTTCAACTGGTAATTTATATGTCATAGAACACAATTACAATCCTCTATAGGATTCAATAATGGATAAAAATATAGTATTCTTAAGTATGAAAAATTAAAACATAGATATAATATTCTTACTATCAAATTGGAATATTTGTCCGCAGTACAAAAAGTTTATAATTATTCATATTTGGATTCAAATATTTTTTAAAATATATATTATTTCATTCAATTTATAATTGAAACCGAATTTTATTTATATAAAAAATCACATTCCAAGACACCCACACAATGATTTAATGAATTTTAAACATGATATTAATAGTAAATTTCATTAATGAATCAAAAATATTGGATAAATAGATTTAAATATTTGATAAATGTATTTTACACTATGTTTGGTGAGATTATTTTAAATGGAAAATAAATTACTTTATTTTTTACAATAGAAATAAAAAGAAAAGAAATGATTTTAATTTATACCCTTATGAATTGATTAGTAATTTAGTAAAGTAAAATAAGTTATTTGAATTTCGATTTATGTAGTTTAGTTAAAAAATTTAAATAAGAAAAATAAAGGATTTAGAAACCTGAAAAAAATAACATTATTAAAAAATAATGTTTCACTATAATATTATTATATATTCAAATATAAATATATTATAATTTTCAAATATTAGTTTTATATCTTGGAAATTATAAAGACAATTTATTAGGAGAATATATTATTAATACTATTTTTTTATTCGGTGACGTCAGATGTATACATATTTTAATTTAATTATATAATAGTTAGAGAAGGATAATATGTTAAAAATGAAAAATGGTTTAATCCCCCTATGATTTTTATCCAAATCAAACCCTTATTTAGTTCATTCAAAAACTATCATCTAACAGAAATGAGATTACCTCCAACTCTTCCAGAATTGTTTTTCACTTTTAAAACATATCAAATGTGGGAAATAAATTAACCACCTCAGTATCATTTTTCCTCTCAAAATCAATATGAACAAGTATACACTTAAAACTGTTATTTGTGGAGAAAACCCAAAAAAATCCATTATCACACATGAAGAATTATTAACACACAAATATGAGTATCAAAGCCATTTTTAAATCATGATGAAATATTGTGAAAGAATAAGTTTTATCAAATCTGGCCAATCAATACCTCATGGACTATTCCAGACCACAACGATAAGACAATGGGGGGTGGTATGGTACATGGGTAAAGATGAACTAAAAATAGTGAAACAATTCAAGAAAAAATAAATGATTAGAGAGAATGATATAGCTTTAATTTCCAAAGGGTTGATTCATCTGATAAGTTTGAGGTAAAATGGCGGTAGAGGTTGATTTCTGTGAGTGTTTATTCCACGTGATCAACTAGGGTGCTATTTTGGTTGATGATAAAATATTGGGAAGGGGTTTAATAGTTATTTCAAAAAAACTAATAATGATGGTTTTTGATAGTGTTAAAATAAAAATCATTGTTGAAACCTATTTTTTATTTGGGTTTTTATAAGTACAAAGAAAAAAATGTCTAGAATATAATGAAAAAATATTAAACAAATATATATTAAAAATGTATTAATTATATAAAATTTAAAAATCTGTTAACACTATTAAGAAATAAATGATCATAAATAAAATAAGGTAAAAAATTAGTGAAATTGACAAATTAAATAACAATAGACTCCAATTATATTTAAAAATTGATAAGATTTATAAATTATATAAATTGTTAGAAAATAAAAAATTAATATATAATAAAATAAAAATGCACACATATTAAATTTATACATTTTAACGAATTAGAGACATTAAATTTTAACTAATAAATATGTAAATTTTAATATTGAAAATGTATAAATTACCAAAATATTAAATGTATAAATATTAAAAATGATTAAATATAAAAAAATGGAAAAAATAATAATAACTATATTTAAATAAGAAAATATTAAATGAATAGATATTAAAAGAGGGTAAAATTATTAAAATAACAAGTATGTAAAAATATTTAAATATAATTACGTGTCATTAGTTCTATATATTACATAAAAAATAAAAAAAATACGATAGAATGAAAATAAATACATATTAATTTAAAAAATTACAAGTGCTATATTATAAATAGTAAATGTCAATGAATCAAAATGTATAAATAAATATTAAAAATGTATATAATTATAAAAATATTAACTATACCAAAATTATAAAATAATAATTTACAAATATATTAATAAATATTTCATATTATTTAGGTATAAATAATATTAAAAATTAATACACTGTATAAATAATATTAAAATATATTAAATAATATATTTAAAATAAAACTAAAAAAATAAATAAAATCAACCGGTTAAAAATATAATATGCCAAAAATATTATGATATTAAATAAAAGTAATAAATAAAAATTAAAAAATGAATAAATTATTGAATTATTATGTATGTATGTGTTTCTTTATATAATTGAATTAATTATTTTTATGTGCATGTGAAATTATTGTATATATAAAACAGAATTTGTCTATATTTTAAATAGAGAAAATGGAATTATATAATTTATAAAAACTATTTATTGATACTAAATAGTCCACATTTATAAATAATATTAATTATTAATTTGAAATCATTTTTCACTAAATATAAGATTTATTAAATTTAAATTAACATTATGTACATAAATCATATTTATAAAAACATTATATACTGATATATATATATATATATTAATATATTTCTATATTAAAAATATTACAAATAATGATGAATAATTACTCAAAAGAAATATTAAAAATGAATAATCATTAATAATATATAATGAATAAACATTAATAATAATAAATTAATAAATATTAAAAAATAAATAATTTGTAAAACAATAATATTTACTTAACATTATCAATTAAAAATAAAATAAAAATAATGGATGTTAAAAAAGAGTTTAATTTAATTATAAAATGAATAGATTGAAAAAAGTATTAAAAAATGAATAAGGCTCAATGATTATATAAATTAAAAAAATAGAAAGTGATTATTTAATATTAAAATGAAAACGTATAATAATTATATAAAATAAAATTTTATTAAAAAACTAAATGTTTCATTCGTTAAAAAATGTATAAAATTTTGAAAATCATTAAAGAAATAAAAATTAAAAATTATTAAATTACAAAACCATAAAAAATTGAATTCATGAAATAAATAATATATATATATATATAATGTAATAATATGTAATATTGAAGGTAAAATTAATAAATTAATAAATTTTATTAATTTAAAACATATTCTATGAAATTTTAAATATTAATTAATAATAATATAAAGCAATAAAATTACTATTATATTTTTTTCATTTTTTTGTTTCTATAAAATTATATTATTTATCTATTCGTTAAATGACTTCCTGAAATTAAGTGTAAATACATATATTTCGTCGATATTTTAAGTAATAATTAAATATTTATAAATTGATATATATATGTCAAATTGAAAATAAAAATGATGTTAATATAAAAAATGTTAAAAAATGTATATTATTATTATTATTTTATATTTTTAATTATTATAAATAATGAATTAATGAATGTTTTATTAAATTTTGAAATATAAAATTAAAATACACATTTAATATTACAAAAACATAATTTAAGAAATTTATATATATTGAAATATTTTTCTATACTAAATATGATATTTAGTATTATAAAATTTTTCTAAGAAAATCACATTTTATTATGTCTAACACACAGACTGAGAGGGATTGTTATTATCATGTATATTTCAAAGTACAAATAAATATTACCATTATTAGTAATATTTAAAAACACTGATAAAAGGTGGAACATTTGACAACACATTTTATTGAACTGATAAAGATACTCTTTATCATTTATTTTAGGCGGTGCTCATAAAATCACCCTTTTCCAAAAAAAAACTTACCTCTATTAATGGTTGTTATTCCATAGTATTGAATAAGCATAGATTGAAGAAAATTAATACAAGGTGATTGTTTTATATTTAATAATTATCATTTTGGTAGTGTGATCACATAGTATGAGCATATAATATTAAAAATGATTCCAAGCCACGTGAAATAATAAAAAAATTTAATGAAATATTAAGTTGTAACATCTTTCATTATTGGAATTTGAACAAAACTGAGTTTACAATGTACAGTTCATCCCTTGAGAAGGGTTCCTCCTACTACCGATGCTTTCTTATATGGGGGGTTGGTCAACATTTCTAAAAGTGAAAAAAATTAATAGTCATAACAATCTTGTTTCATCTTTTGAGGAAACAATTTGATTAAATCAATGTAATAATTTCTAGAATCTTGGGCTTCACTCAACAGATCATTGAGAAACACGTTTATAGAGATGGATAATCAAACCCCTCCCATAAAATTCTATGAGTAGTGGAATAACTATATCATTAACTGTGAGAAATATTTTATGGATCCTTTACACTAGAATTTTCCATTTATTGAGTATTTTTAATCTATTATTGTGTCTTTTGGGGATCATTAATATAGTGGGAGATATATAATGATTAACTAATGGGTAATATTAAATAAATAATCGATATAAAGTACTAAATGTTGTTTTTCTATGTTGTTGATAAAATGTAATTTACTATAAAAAATTCACTACAATTAATTCTTGATAAGGAACACGTGCTAACTGGTACAAAATAAAATTAATAGTATACAAACATATACAAATGTACAAAAATATTTGAAATTATATGTGTTGGGGTCCCCACTACTAGTTGTGTCACCTCGAGGAAAAATGGTGAGAAAAATACTTTTAGTAGACTCATGTATGACCCATTTAATTTTAACATCATAATGATATCTAAAATGGTTTATGTGTTGTTAAAGAAACAATTATACATGGATAACATCACATGGTGTCTCATCCCCATGATTTCTGTGAGGAGAGTGTGAATCAAGATAAGAATGAGATTACGATTACATTAAACATATGTAAATTGAAAAATGTGGTGTGATATTTCAATACTCCCCTTTATAATATACTAATCTCTAAATTATATAGGTTTTATTTAAGATCCTAAAAAACAATATTAAGAAATTAACATCATTTCATATTGAGTAATCTTAACTAAGCAGATAATTAAAAAAATATGTTTTAATATTGTAGCACCCCTTAGATGAGGTATATAATTCAAACGTGTTTATTTTTATTTATATTAATAGGTTGCATAATGTTTGGTAGACTTTTAAAGGTTATTGGGATGATTTGGGGATTTTAATAGGGTTACATTGTTTGAGGACAGCTTGTGGAAATTGTGCAGCTTCTCCAAGAAACCAATTACATGGAGATAGTGGTTTAGGGGTTAGATCATGGTTTGGATGCATGGTTCAAGAACAATTTTCTAAACGATGCAGCCACCCTTGTAAAATTTTTATTTAGAGGTATAGGTCTTTCATAGGAATGATACATGGCTTGTCTAACCATGCACCCCAACCATGTAGATTCACTATTGATGTAGTATCGTACCATTGATTAGCTAATGGTTTTTCTAACCATTCATCTAAACGATGAATGTATTAAAAATATTGTTTTTAATATTCAAGGTGTGATTGTATTTTCCGTAATATAATAATTTCTCCTCCCACTAAAATATAACTCAGGATTCCTTCTATTTAGGGGTTACATAATCTCTAAAACTCATTTTATAATCAATTAAAAGGGTTCCAATGTTTCATATAAGGTCATTTTATCTAAGTAAGTCTCATATCTTGTAATTTTGTGGTTATTCTTAAATATTCACTCATCTCTCTACTGGTTTCGTAGATATAATTTATTATTATATAGATATAGATTTTATGTTTGTTATAATAGTGATATTTATAATTATTAGTGTTAGTGAAAGGGATCTTTCGAAATTTGGTTGAATTTTCTACTTGTTTAGATGTTTGGTTATGTTATTTTTTGATTTCATAAAAACCTTAATTTATTTGTCTTCACTATCTACTCCATTTATATTTAACTAGAAGGATTAATTTCTATTAACTTGCGTTTTCATAAAATGCATTGTGAATATGATGCATGATGATTATTTGAACCTAATTTTTTTATGAATTCTATGTTTTTGGAGAAAATGGTGTTGTGGTCAAATGTTACTTATTACTGGATATTAAAATGCTTATATTTAAATTATGAATTTCAAATTAATTGCTTGGTTGATTTATGTAAAATTGTATCTAGAAAATAGTTTTCAATAAAATAGTCGTTTTATTGAAATATGTTTGGAATGGATAATGGTTTAAGGGTTGTTTCATTATGATGGTGATTTATTGAATAGATTTTGGAATATTATTGTAATTTTTTTTGTGATTAATTGATTATTTGGTTAGGAAATTGTTGGTTTCTATGTCTTGGATTGTGTTGGTTGAGATTATCTTAGTTAATATTTATTGGCATGTTCTTTTGATTTTTTATTTTTTTGTAATGTTAGATTTTTGTGTAATAATGTATGGAAAAGAATGTTTATTGGGTGTGAAGAACGACCATAAAAATAGGATAGATATATGATATGAAGGAACACCATCCAGTATAAGTAGGTTTAAAGTACCTCTATAAAGGAAGATTGGTAAACATACTTTGACATGAAGTTACAACACCATGAGTACATTGATTTTTGATTATGTAACATATGAATAATATAGAAATATATGTATGTCCGTGTATGATGAATTTGGATATTCATGTGTGTGGTGGGATAATTTTTAATGACATGTTTTGTTTTATTTCCTAGTATTGTGTAGTTTGGGGGTAAATTGGTTCTTTAAGGATGTGTTTTGATAGTTGGTAATTGTTAACATGTTTCATAGTTTTATATGAATTTTTTATATAAAAGTTATAAATGGTTCTATCCAAGTAGAATGTGTAGGTAATCCATTTAGGGAATGTGTGCTGATAATTATTACTCACCCCCTACTTCGGCACATTAGTGCTTTGTAGAAGTTTTACTTTGGGACATAGTTTAATGAAATGAACCAATGTTTATTAGTGGTTCATCATCATTCTTAGGATTTCTTATATTGTTGGAACTTGGAGCTTATATGGATCTATGTAGCTATATCTTGGCATCTGGAGCATTGTTGTTTCATTCATCCTATTGGTATATTGATTTTTTATTATTTTGGTATTGTTTCATCAGTCCTTTGGTATTGTTATATTGTAAAGTATTATTGACCTACATCAAGTATTTGTTTTTTTTTTGTACTATGATGTTAGTTTGGTTATTTTCATTTCAAATTGAAAATCATCCCCCACAACTATTGAATCTCTCTACATTTATTACCATCCTTAGGATCCCTAGGGATTTATTCTACGGATGAGTATCACATCTATATATAATCAAGAAAATACATATTGGAAGGATGTTACAACTCGTATAAGTTTGTTTAGTCCTTTTTGTTCAAGTAAAAGTATTTTGTTCGATCCTTTGGAATAATATGCCAGTATTGGAGTTAACATTAATTCTTGGTTTATTCCTTGAGTTGGGATGGTAGTAAAGAGTATGCTTTTTGGAGCATTAAATTTATAGAATAAATGGATGAAGATATCCCTTTATGATGAAATTAAACTTACCATGGAGTTTGGTACATCATAGATTAGGAGACACCTGTAGTTGTGAGATCTCATTGTCTTGGTCGTAGCCTATGAGATGAGTGTATGATCTTGAAATTTTTATGAGATAATTTTTTTAAATTTTTTTTTTCTTGTGTTGTATGATAAACCAATATCATATTGTGCTATAATAAAAACCAGCCTAGCATGGGGTATAAAAAATAGTCTACTTGTCCTGTGTTACACTGAAATTCAATTTCATTTGATAGAATTCATTTCTGGAAAGTATGTGTTTAGGAGAACAACTAAATATAATTATGTTACCTTATAACCTTGAAATAATAAAGTTATATATGAACAATATTAATTTAATTATGAATATAATCTTTTCAAATAATTATATAAATAATTAGTTGGTGTGCAATTTATTATAATTGAAAATAAAAACCTTTTTATATAAAAATAAAGGATTTTTTCTGATATACTATTTAAATGAAAATAATTAAATTTATAAAATAATAAAATCACACTTGATGTGTTAAAAAAATTAAATATATATGTAACATATTAAATATAATTTTTATAATTTTTCATACATGTTTTCTATACATGATAAAAGAACAAATTCAATTTTACAGATAAATGAAGTATTTTTCAAAATAATTACAGTTTTTTATTCTTTTGATTGAGTAACCATATAAATATTATTTTTAAAACATTTTTAATATATTTAATAAAATAAACATTTTATTTTGAAGAAGGATATAAAAAATTAAATTGGATGAATGTTTGATAAATTTTTGATAATTGTTTAGTGTTGATGAATTGTAAAATCATACTAAATTATAATTTAAATAAACTTTTTAAATTGAAATAATTTATATAGTTATGTTATATTTTTTAATTGTTTTAAAATATAAATAGATTGTATTTTTATCATTTAATATAATTTAGGTCATTTCCCTTATTTTTACATAGATTTTATTTGTAAAAACATATCAATATTTGGAAATGTTTTAACTTCTAAAACATGTTTTCTTAGTCAGAAAACATGACTAATTTTACATTAAATATTATGATTTATCTATTTTTAAATTTGAAAAATGGATTCTATATATGGAATTATAATGTCCAAATTAATTAAATATTCTTATTTTTTTGGCATTATGAATAGTATCTTCCGTAATTTTTAATTAATTTTTCAGAGAGTAAATCAAATAATTAAGGGTAAAAGTTTCATGAACCGTGCCAGATCATCATCTATCCCGGGGCCCGGCTTGGTATGTGACATGTCCTGAAGGACGTTACCGATCCCCATGGGCTGGCGACTAGTGCCACGCACCACAACGAGGTAGTTGAAAACGTTTTTTCCTAGAAAAGACATATAAACAAACAACAATAAATAAACAAAGTAGTTGAATACATGCAACTAAAAATATATCAAAGATGGAAAGTTAATCATACCTCCAAGAGACCTCAAGGGTCACTACCAAACAATAAAACTAGCTTACTACAAGATATATCCAAAAGTAGATCCTAAAACTGAAAAAGATAAAGTAGGAATGAGCACTATGATACTCAGTAGGAAAGCCAAAATAAAACAACTCCCCATGCCACAACCATTAATGAGAAATCCAAATCATGCTACTTTGAAAATAACTCACAATAAAGTGATGTTTTATTTTTCTTATTTCAAATTCAAATAACAAGCTTGTATTTATATAATGAAATTTCTCTTCCCTTTTAAAAATAGGTTTTGATCATGCATTAAAATTTCAAAATTTAAGGAGACAATTTTAGATTAAAATATGGTTTTCACAGAAGAGGGAACATGAATGAAACAACTACATTGGAAATCGTATCACACACACCATGGGAATTCCCTATGTAGCTAGTGTTAGTTGGGGACCTAGAATCTTCATGTCTCGGAGAAACATGGCTTAGAATCCATGACGATCAGAAAATGTGGCTTAAAATGCCACAACCCTCAGAAAACATGGCTTAAAAGGCCACGACCCCCAAAAAACAAGTATTAAAAGACCATGACCCTCAGACATTCATATGTCTAGTTACTATTGTAATCGTCAAAAATGTTGTGGATTTGGGACAAATCACATCCAAAAAATATGCCCACAATTCCTAGGTCACCCACCTAGATACCTAGGTTTTCCCATGTGCTCTATTTCCACTTCTCTCATCAAATATGTTTCACCAAATTCACTTTCACACACTAGCATTGTAAATACACAATTAAAACCCACCATTTCACATATGAATAACTTTTTTTCATATTTACATGCACACAAAATCCACTTCCAAGCCATATACATATTAAAAAAATTCAAACCACCTTTTCCACCATACACACAATCCATGAGACCTTCATTTTCCAAACAAAAATTTCCAAAAATAATTTTAAAGGTCTAAATGATCATCCATAGAACCACACGATTAAAAGAAAGCGGTATTCCAAGAATAATTCAATCAATTCACTTTTAAAGGTTAATAAGAGAATCTAATAATTGAGTGGGAAGCAACATTTTTTAGACCATAACCGATTATTTATAAGCATTTAATGTGTGCATTTCATATAATAATGGAATAAAGAAAAACATTTTAAAAAAATTCAAGCAATAATTGAATTCAAGAAAAAGACATAGTCATACGGGGCCTACCTCAAAACATGCATTTTTTAAAAGGGTAACCTGAGACCGGTTCACCTACAAGCATATACATTTTCCGGCACACCCATATAAACAGTTCATTACTACTGATGACTCTAACCCCCAAGGAAGGGACCATTAAATATACATATAATTTAATAAAGTAGTTAAACACATAAACAATTTATATAGAATTTAAAATATTACATCAAAAGTTTACACAAATGACACACTCAAAACATCCTTTCTGAAACTGAGCACACCCAGACGCTACACAAAAAACATGATAGAACAAAATTCACAACCATTCCATGACATAACAAACCAACAAAAATGTTTATAAAACACTATGAAAATCTCTACATGGGTTTTCACAGAATTACAACATTCATGGATGAGGCTAATGCAATCCTTGCAGGTATAATGCTACCCAATGATCGTGGATGGGATAAAATCAACCTCGAATCACACTGTCTCGCCATTATCAATGCTATCAATTCAAATGACGGAGGCCTCCAGTATTTTGGATCCCTCATCAAGAGAGTCCTTTCATTCCGTCAAGCCTTCTCAATCTGCACCTTCTCCATTACTAAAAGGGAAGGAAACAATGATTCTCATCAGTTGTCGGCCTTAGGCCCTGATGATGTTAACCAGCTTTGGATGGACCATTTCCCTTCAAGGATTTGTGATTGTACGTTCGTTGATCTCTAACATTAATGAATTTGTCTTTTCAAAAACAAAACACGCTACAAAACACATCAAAATCATATTAAACCTTAAGTGAAAATATATACACACCAAGAAAACTACTCAATGAGTATTCTAAACTAATTAAATAAGAAAATTAATTCATCAAAAAACACATATATGTGGATACACATACCTTTGGTATCGAAACTTCGCAACCACTATGAGAAAATTCCGCTGCATGACAACTACAACCTAAATAGCACAATTAATCATTAAAAACAAGTAATAGGATCAATGAAACAATAAATTAACCGAAAAAAAACCAAAACCCTAACTTCATCTTAATAAAATTGAATGAACGATCAACAGAGGTATAATGCACCTATAGAAATGGTGTGAATGTTCAACCGGGAAAGGGTAAGACCACCGGAGGTGCACCAAACTGGAAAATTAGTGGGAAAATAGGGTGGGGCAGTTTTTCAAGGGTTTATATCAATGAGTGGGGTGAGGGGAGGATGCACGTGTGAGTGAGGAGGATTGAGAGGTGCCTCTAGACAGGAGGATCATTAGAGGGAAGCAGGGAGCCGGCTAGGGATTGATGGTGTGTTTCATTCGGTTTCATTGTTAGAATGAAGCACTGGTAGAAGAAGGAGGTGCGTCCAGGGTAGTGTGTGCGGGGCTTCGAAGCGAGGAGGGTGGCTGGGGTGACTTTGGTGGCTCAGTAGAGAGGGAGGTGGAGCGAGGGAGGTGTGAAATGGTTAGAAGGAAGGGCATCGGAGGACTTCCTTCTCAGAATAAAGGAGGCGGTGCGGATATCCAGCAGAGAAAGTACGAGGTTGTTCGACTATCTGATGAGGAGTGTGGTTCAACCATGTAAGTGTTTGATGGACCTGCTGGACGAGGATCGTGTGGCAAGGATGTTTGGAGCAGGGGGAAGAGGCAGCAAGACCTATGGTTAGGAAGAGGGGAGTGTGTCGCAAACCAGTGGGTCTTGTGTGGGACAAGGGAGAGAGTGGGGGAGAGGATAGGGCGAAAAGAAAAAATATATAAAAGAAAATAAAAAGGAAAAAAATAAAAAATAAAAATAATGATAAATTAAAACCTTAATAAAACTCCAAATCAACTTAAAATAACAATAATATTGCTAATAATAGTAGTTGTAATATTTGTACCAAAATATGGTGAAAAAATCTTATCAAAATAACATAAAAATAATTATAATCTAGTTAAAATATTAAAGAAATTAATAATAATAGTAATAATAATAAAATTTGTATGCTGATAATTTTATAACCATTATAATAATTTAATAATTTATAACAAATTAAATTATTATCTTAAATAATATATTATGTGAAATAATCCAAATATTATTATTATTAAACAACTCATGAATTATTTAATTATTTTTCTTATTTCATTTTTGTGGTTAATTTATTATTTAGCTCGCTAATTTATTAATTACCCATGTGTTGGTAATGTCGCATGTTGATCAGGCATAACCACATTCCGTTGTTCCTATGGTGTGTGTGAGTGAACATTACAATGCCAAAACATTTTTTTATCAGAAAAATGAAAACACACTCGTTGTGTCCAGACCACACCTCACCAAAGCTAATTTTATTCCAAATAAAGATTATAAAATAAATGAAATTATATAATTATAGATTTTTGGGTGTGAAAATTATCCCCACCATGACACTTTCTGCCCACAGAATGTCCCAAAACACTAGACCAGCCAAGGGTTCCATGAGAGTCCATGAAGACACATAAAAAAACATCATTCTCTCGAAGACCCAGTATTCAAAATACTCATAAAATGATAATCCAAAAAAACTCAAATCCAGAATCAAAAAAAAATAACCAACAGTATGGAATTCACCTCCATACACAACTACAATGTGGATCACCCCGACTCCTATCATAGAATGATTTGGTTGCTCAAGATCCCCAAGAACGATTGTTAAGAGACATACTAACCAAGATAAAAAGTTAGCATGTCCATGATCAGGCAGAGCAGAAGTAAGGGAGTAACCCTGCCAAGCACACATTCAAAACATAGTCTCCCCTATGTTCATCCTATGGTGGAATCTCCCCCCCCCCAATATGAGGATTGTTTTCAAACATTACTTATCCAAACCATAACTACTATGAAAACCATAAAATCTTTATCAATATATTGACCGTCAAAATTCCCTATGTTTAACCAACACTAGAAGGCACATCGAAGAGGCCCGCATTGGGTATCCCCACCATTTTAAATTCTCTTATAACCACGGATCCCGCTCGGGCCTTCCCAGTTTACATTGACCAATACAGACTAGACTCATCATTACCAACCCACCAAAAAAGTTTTACTTGCTCAAAAATTCCCATAGTGGACAAAACTCAACCATAAAAGAGGGTTTTGATATCATAAACCCTTAAACATAGCAAAACAAATGGACATGCATGTGTCAATTCCACAAGACGATATCATCTCAAACGCGAGTACAATTCTAATTTATAACCAACCATAAGATGTTTTACGGAGAACACCTACCGGCTATACAAGAATACAAATTCTCTGAACCAATTAATTGCCCAAGAGAGACTTTCATATACTAAGAATGAAACAAGGAGACAACGACTTAATGATCCTAACAATAAAATGAAGCTTTTAGAGAAGATACCGAAATAGTGGTAATTTAAGTCATCCTTATCACATTATTGTAGACTTATATCAGACCAAACTCCAACAACATTCAATAATTTTAGACTATGAAAAAGCTTCCCCCCGAGTCCTATTGATGGGGCACTCATGTTTGAAGAATACACCGTCTCACAGTCATAAGTTGGACACCTCTAGTTGGAACATTCTCTGCTAGAAGAGAAACCTACATAATGTTCCTCGTGTCCCAAACTGACACTTCATCAATATACCAACTGAGAACTACAACATACTACCTAGAGAGCACAACTGACCACACTGGGAACAAAATTGAGTGATCTGTCAAACGCGCAACACCAACTAATGGAAGGAGCACTCCAAGAACAAGTCGTATTGGTTCACACGCCCCGTCGGATGAGGAACCATTACATACCATAGTATAAACCAGACTGACAACATACACGAGTTTTAAACTAATGGTTCCACACTACCTCTAGGGACCATGGAACATGAAAATCAGAATGGTTAACACACCTCCTTCATCGCCTCTTGATTGTTCGAGAACCTACGAGATCCGCCACTTTCCCATGCCATCGCTTCTTTATGTGAAACCTCATGATGAATATAGTTTTGAGGAGCTCTCAATAAATTGTCATTCATAGTTAAATGAAAGGATCACCATTTACTGGTCTAGTCCTTCTCATCCAAACACACTAATAACAACTTACACCCACAAAACATTCAGAGTGCCTCAAAATCCTAATACACTCCCAACATCTCAAAGCATTCAACAATACTCTCTCAAACTCAACATCTACAAAATGATGACACCACTGAGCATAACCCATCTCTTCCACTCCACTAAGAGTCCGGGCTAAGCCAAGAACCGATAGAATTTCTGAAAACCCATGGGACCTTCTGAGGGGGAATATACCAAACAGGAAACATAAAACAACCTTACATAAATAAAAAAATCACAAAACAAGAATCCACACCTCTGACACAAATCCAAAAAATAAAATTTAAAACATTATTTGTTTTTTAAATAAAGAGGAACACACGCATGAAAAACCATGTACAACACAACAAATCCCAATAGCTCCTTTGAACCCATCACTTTCACTTCAACCTTAAAAAACATTTCCAATTCCATAATCAATTAAGCACAAAACCCGATTTCAGAGGAAACCCCATTTTTTTGTTAACATGAAGCGGCCTTAATAATCAATCCATCACCACTGATATTCCAAGATTCCTTGAAAATATTCATCTTTGTGCCACTCAGGAATGCATCCACATGATCTACAAAATATCCATTAATCACTTCCACATGAACATGCTAGCACACATAGGAATACCACTGGAAAAGAAACAAGGATCATCCAATTTCAAAACAAAACATTCCCAATATTCCGAAAATACATTTTTCCTAACCATTTCAAAAATTAAATAAATATTTTAAAAATTAATCCAATTTAAAAAATAACTCAATAAAATTTCAAGAAAATCCAAGATGTTCTTTTAGAAACTAATCTTTGGAAAATAAAATTAGGACTTCCAGAAACAAGTTTGAAAAGAAATGCACCCAAAAATTAATGTCAAACTCACACCTAGAGAAAAAATAACAGTAACCCAAGGTTCTCTTTGCATAAAAAACATCCGCGCCCACACAAAACTGAAGGAAGACTTCACAAACATTAAAGAACCTGGATGGGGGACTAGTGGTCATGTCTAACCCATTTATATGGTTTAGAAGACCATGCCATAGGAAAACACCAACTGCTAGGAGTGTCAAATCATACTCTTAGGCAACACATGGGATGCCACTCCATGTGAGACTGTGCACAGTACCTATTTACTCATATTTTCATCCCCCATCTATGAGGACAAAATACCTAAACATAAATCCTGGACTACGCCTGGTTAGTTAAGGATCAGAACAAGGAAAAGTTAATGATGCTCTTCACACACCTACCAGTCGCGTACTGACAATCCTATATCTGATCTACCTGACAACCCAAATAAAAAGACCAAAACCTCCCTCAGAAACCATTTTTTTCATGAACCATGCTAGAGAGTGATCCGACCTGGGGCCTCACCCGGTCAGCGACATGGCCCGAAGGGCATTCCGGATCCCCACGGGCTGGCAACTAGTGTCGGGCACCACAATGAGGCAGTTGGGAATGATTTATCGAAGAAAAGTCATATAAATAATTGACATAAAATAATAAAGGTTGTTGAATACTTGAAAATAAAAATAGAACAAGGATGAATAGTTAAACATACCTCTAAAAGACCTCATGGGTCCCCACCAAACACAGAAAATAGCATACTACAAGAGAGATACCAAACTAGAACCTAAAACATAAAAGATAAAGTATGTGGGAGAACTGAGATACTAAGTAAGAAAGAAAAAATACATCAATGCCCTATTCCACTACTATTAATGAGAAATCCAATTCATGGTAGTTTAAAAATAAGGCATAATAAAGTAATTTTTTCACAGTTTCCCAATTCAAATAAGAAGCATTCATTTCCTAGAAAAACATTTCTCTTCCCTTTTTGAATGATTTTTTTATCATGCATTAACATTTCTAAATTTGACACAAATTTAGATTAGAATGTATTTTTCACAAAAGAGGGAACAATCATGAAACAACTGAATTGAAAATCATATCATGCACACCATGGGAAGTCCCTATGTATCTAGAGTTAGTATGGGACCAAGAATCATCGTGCCTCAGTGAAAAGTAGAATATAAAACATGACCCTATGAAAACTCAGCATAGAAGGCCATGGCCATCATAAAACATGGATTAGGAGGCCAGGACCCTCTGAAAAAGTGTCTTAGAAGACCACAACCCCCATTCATTCATTTGTTTATTTAGTGTTGAAATCATCAAACCTGCAGAAAAACTCCGTCATGTCACCTCCAGAAAACTTGCCCACAAGTCCTAGTTGACCCACCTTGATACCCAGGGTTTCCCATGCGCTCTATTTCCACTTCTCTTATCACATTTTTTTCACCACTTTCACATGAACACACTAGAAATGTGATACACAATTATGATCCACAATTTCACATACGAAAAATCTTTTTCCAAATTTACAGGCACACCAAATCCACTTTCAAACCACATGCATCTTAAAAACATTCAAAACAGCTTTTTCACAATTAACATAAGTCATGAGACCTTCATAAGCCAACACAATTATTTACAAAAATCATTTTAAATGTATAAATGAAAAACTATAGAACCACATATTTTAATAAATGTTTTATACCAAGCATAAATCAAACTACTCACATTTAAAGGATTAAATGAAAATCTAATAATAATGTGTGAAGCCAAATTTTTTAGACCATAACCGATTATGTATAAGCATGTAAAGGATGAATTTTATATCAGAATGGAAACAAAAAATACATTTTAAAAACAATCAACCCATCATGAATTTCAAGTTAAAAACCTAGGCATAGAGGGCCTACCTCACATCCCGTAGCTTTTGACAAGGGTAACCCTAGGCCGCTTCACCTACATACATATACATTTTCATGCATATTCATATAAAGTTTTATATACTACTGATGAATCGAACCCCCATAGAAGGGACAACTCACTATACATATAATTTAATAAAGGAATTAAACACATTAAAATTTTATAAAGAATTTGAAATATCACATAAAAGGATTACACCAATATAACACACAAAAAATTTCTTTAAGAAACAATGTGCACCATGATGCAATACTAAAAACCTGATAAAACAGAATTTGAAACCCTTGGGTGACATAGTAAATGAATATAAATGATTATAAAACAATGCGAAAATCTCATCATGGGTTTTAACCAAATCCAAACATTCATATTAAATAAACATGCTACTAAACCCATAGATAACATATTAAACCTTAAGAAAAACTATATTCGCACAAAGAAAACTAATCAATGAGTACACTAAATTAATTAAATAAGAAAAATAATTTGTCAAACAACACATATATGTGGAAAAAGATACCTTCGATATCAAAACATCAAAAAGGTGGTGCGAAAACTCTTCTGTATGACAACCACACCACAACCCACATAAATAATCTTTAAAAACAAGAAATCTGATCATTTACACAATAAATGAACCAAACTCCACACCAAAACCCTAACCACAACTTATTAAAATTCAGTGAATGAACAACTGAGGTATAACACTCCTATAGAAAAGGGGTGAATGTACAACCAAGAACGGGGAAGAAATTAGTAGGTGGGACACCCTGGAAAATTAGTCGAAAAGAGGGTAGTGCGGCTATGTGGAGTGGGAGAAGATATCAAGGTGGTTGAGGGGAGGCTGCACGTGTGAGTGAGAAGCTAAGAGAGGCACTGCCAGATAGGATGATCATCAGAGGTTAGCAAGAAGCCGACTAGGTTTTAAGGGAGGGTGTCGTTTGAGTTTGTCAATGGAAAGTTGTACGGGTAGCTGAAGGGGGAGCGGCCAGGGGCAGTGCACGATGGGAATTAATGCGGGGAGGGTGGTGGGGGTGACTTGGGTGGCTCAGCCGAGAGGGATCCGGCGCGAGGGAGGTTTGAACCGGTTAAAAGGTAGGGCATCATAGGATTGCCTTTCCGGAATAGAGGAGGTGGTGTAGGTATCTAGCTAGGGAAAGGAGGAGGCGGTTCGCCTTTCCGATGAGGAGTGCGTTGCAGCCATCTGAGAGTGTGACAGACCTCTGGGATGAGGGTTGTTCGACAAGGCTATTTAGAGTAGGGAGTAGAGGAGGTGCGACCTAGGGTTGAGGAGGGGAGTGAACTGTGAACCAGGGGGCCTGTGCGGGACAAGGGAGAGGGGGAGAGGATGGAGGGAAAAGGAAAATAAATATAAATGAAAATAAAAAGATAAAAAACTAAAAAAAGATAAAGAGAAATTATAACCTTCATAAAAACATCAAATCAACATAAATTAGCAATAATATTGTTAATAATAGTAGTATTATTATAAGTACCAAAATATGGTAAAAAACATATAACAATAACATAAATGTAATTATAATCCCGTTAAAATCTTAGCAATGTAAATAATAATAGCCATAACGTTAAAATTAATGTGCTGATAATTTTATAACAATTACAATAATTTAATATTATCTAACTAATTAAAATGTTAACATAAATAATAAAATAAGATAAATAATCCCATTATTATTATTATTATACAAATCTTTAATTATATAATCATGTTTCGTATTTCATTTTTTTCCAAAAATTATTATTCAGCTCACAAATTTATTAACTACCAACAAGTCAGGCATGCCGCACGTTGATTGGGTGAAGCCAAATGCCATCGTTCCTGCCATACCTGTGCGTGAAAATTATGATGCCAAAACGTTCATTTATAATCAAAACACAAACACACTCGTTGGGTGTGGCCCACACCTCAACAAAGGACATTTAATTCCAAATAAAAAATTTTCAATTATAGAAAAGAAATTATTATGGATTTTCGGGTGTCACAAAAAATAATATTATAATATTTTCATAAAACATGTCGTAGTATCAAATTATGATATTTTTTATAAATAAATAATCTTTAGGTATAAATTTTATCCTTTTGATGACACATGAATGAGATTAGAACATTTAATATAATTTATTTTAAGAAAATTTAAATATGTAATTCTCAAAATTTAAAAAAATTATGATTTTTTATATATGTTTATATAGATGATACGTTCTACAATAAATAATAATTTTAAAACCAATATTTTTTATTTATCATGATAAATTATTTATAATTTTTAGGAAATAAATAATCACCGTAAAGGCTTATTCATGGATGATGCATATATTTTTATTTGATGAAAAATAAAATAATTTTTTTATTTAAATGATAATAAATATTAAGAACCCAAAACATGGTCCAATATAATTGGAAGATTATATATTGACCGTAATCATAATATTGTCTAATTTTGAATATTTGGTGCCACATGAAATAGATTAATACATTGATAATATTTTATCTAAATTGACGTTAAAGTGTGCATATTCATGTTTTAATAAATATAAAATTTTTAATAAAAGTTTTTCCAGAAATCTATATTAGATTTTAAGTATAAATATGAAATATAATATATTTAAAATTTTTAAATAATTATATTTTTAATTTTTAATAAATATATTGGTATATTTAATAATTTAAGTAAACTAAGGTAGTAATTATTTTATTAATAGAAAAATCAAATTAATTATATTAATTTTTTTGAAATAAATATAATTTGGGATAATTAATATAGAAATTTGAATTTATTTATTACCTTGAACCATTAGGTATAAAATAAAATATTTATTTTTAAGATAACATCTTATCTTGATATTTATTAAAAATTCAAGAATTGAATATTGTCAAAATTGACACCATTGATATTTTTTCAAACAAATTATTTACTAATTTTTTTAAAACACATAATAAATTTTTATAAATATAATATAATTATTATATGGTCTAAAATGTTCTAAATTTTTTATTTTTTTCTAATATAAATCATATAATTAATAACTATACTATTTTAATATTAAATCATTTGTTATTGTAGTTAAAATTTAAATAGAATAACTAATGGTTAATTAAAATAATAAGTTTTAAATTTAAAGGAAAAGAATTTTAAAAATTGTTGATTGATTATATTTCAACCTTATATAATCTAATCATATATAATATAAAATTTTTGACGTTTTTTATGTAGTTTCATTTTTTTATAAAATAATATTTTTTTAATATTCCAAATGTACCCCTCACCTCAATTATAAAAAGGGAACATCATCCAACAAAACATCACATCTCATTAAACATTTATTATTTAATATCCCATATCCATTTACATAATAATCATACTTAGTATAAATCAAGAGATTCTGTTCTCTCAAAAGACCAACTCTAGTTCTTTTTATGTGGAGATATATAGATTGCTCATTGAAGAATATGAAATTTACTCTACTAATTCATTCAAAAATAGTTCTTCTTATACTTCATCTCCATGAATTATTTCCATAATAAAGTAATAAAAATAGTATCACATATATTGTGAGATGTTACTATGGTTATGTAAAGACCATATTACACATTCTATCCATCCATTGATTTATCAAAATCATCATGTGTGCGTACATACAACATACCATCTCAACACTATGTTGTAATATTTTTTTATCACCACTTCACATGGATTGGTGTAATGATGGAAATAATAAATATATATTATTATTATACCCTGATATTTATTAGGAAGTATTATATACACTTTTCCATTCAATACCATTTCACAATTATGGAAATGATATAATAGGTTGTCTGTACGAACGACCTATCATCTCCACAATGTGATTTGATAAATTCTACATGATCATTAGTAAATAATGATAATATAAATGAATATAATTAATGAACATAATATAATTATACTAATATAATTATATAACTATAATTTATGAAGAGTAATGAGAAAATATCCTACAAA
Organism: Viscum album; assembly: GCA_963277665.1. NCBI lineage: Eukaryota > Viridiplantae > Streptophyta > Magnoliopsida > Santalales > Viscaceae > Viscum > Viscum album. The sequence goes on along the minus strand of OY728137.1, from coordinate 1,697,607,822 downwards.
ACATGTGTAAGAAAATAATTCATTTAATACCCTATGGAGAACTAATAATTTTATAATCAAACAAAAAATAATATGATCAATTATGATATTTAAAAAATTAATATCATTCTAGAATTACATAATGATATTAGTTAAACCCTTATACCAGATGTTTATAAATATATGAAGGAACCCATACCTAAGGTAAGGGATAATTTTGCAATCCCAATATTGTCCTATATTGTTAATATGTAAGTATTTACTGAGGTATATTTATCATCAGTATCCTTGTTTCTTATATATTTATTCAAAAATATTATTTAATTTATTATATATTCTTTAATTTGAATTTTACAAATTGGTGATATTTTTTAAATGGAATTAGAGGAATCTTTTTTCATTTTCGGTACGAGGTACTATTTGACTTAAATAAAAAAAAACCATAAACTGAATATTTTAATTTAACTTATAGAACATTAATGGATTTCTATGTTTTCATTATTTCTTGTTTCCATGAATCTTTCCTTATAATGTTTCAATTTTTTTTCAAATATGTTAGTTTATTTTTAGATTGTGTGGAATTTTGAAAAAATAATATGTTTTTGAATAAGAATGTGTTATTTAATCTATAATTCATTTATAGTGTTATATCAAAATTATTTTAGATATAATATGGAATAAATTAATAGGGTTATTTTTTAGGTATACAATAAAAATTACTCATATGGATTTATTTTATTTATTATTGAATTCTATTTTAAAATACACTTTTTAGATTGATTTTGTTATGATGAAATGGTGTTCAAAAAACCTATTTTATTTTTGTGGTTATTCTTTGATGAATGAGTTATGTTTTTGTTGATAACATAAGAACAATTTAATTATAAGACGGGTGAAACCTATATATCTCTCTAATTTACTAGGCAATGACTTATATCTATGATGTATACAAGACTATAATGGGAAATGAATGTGGTTCATTAATATATAGATTGAGTGAGAAATGATATAGGTTTATTGATACAGGGATATAATGGTACAAAAACCTAGTTCAGTAATGTAGGGCTAGAATAAGGCATGAAATGGGTTTAGTAAAGTAATTTTTCTAACATTATGTTCATATAAATGAGTTTTGGGTAATATGGAAAATTTGTTTCAATTCATATATGTTTTCCACAATTCCATGTCTTATTACAATGTTATTTTCCCATAGATCATGTTCTTTTATGGTTTATTCCTTATGAACTACAATTATTTATTCCATGAATCAAATACTGATATATGTTATACATGGTATGATTTTTTAATTTTATTTTAATTATTTTACAATTTATGTTCATGTTTTGTTTGATAATTTTCTTTTTTTACCCTTACTGATCATCTGAGCTCACTTTTGTCATATGTTTTCTTTTCACTATGAGATAATGAGGGGAATAAAATTTAAAAAATAAAGGTTATGAAATTTATGGAAGATGATTAAGAAATATCACAAAATCATATAGATTTGATCCATGATTCTAATGCCACAAAATAAATATGGTCTTTGGGCATCATTATTGTAGTTTATTATGTATTCTGAAAAATCATTGTAATATCCTTGCATGACATACATCTTTCATTATAGTTTGTATAAGATAGAAGTTTTAGTCAACCATTAGAAACTAGGATGTGAAATATTTTTTCAGAACCCTAGAGATATTTCTTATAATATGTCTAGTGTTATCCTTAGTATAATCTTCATTATATATGACTATACTACATTTTTGTTAAAGATCATAAATAAACTAATATCAGAGATTAAAATAATATATGTAATTTTCATTAATTTTGTGTTTAACATATATGATAATTATTTCCCAATATTTTTTGGGTCTTTGTCAATAGGAAGAATAAGATAGAACGTACTTATCATTTAATGATTCAAATGTGGAAAGCATGGGCATTTTATGTCCTATGTGGAAAAATCATGATTATAATCAAGAATTTTGTACGTGTATTAGTTATAAAATTGATTATAAAGAGATAGTAAATAACAAGTGAATGTTATAGGAAGATATATCTGTATTATATAACTTAATCATAAGAAAAATTATTACATTGAGGTTGAGGAATCCTAATACATGATAAGAATTTCATATTATTTGCATGAATAAGATAATAAAGCATGAGTAATGGGGTATGAATAAATTTGGATGATTAAAGTGTATTTTTATTTTAATTCATGGGTTAGGTATAATTATTTTCAGTATATGTTTTTTATTAATGATTGAAAATATAGGTTCAATGATGATGAATACCAAGAATGTTATTTATGGGAATGGTAATATTTTGATTATAGAAATGTAACCATTAATGATTTTAATATCTAGAGAAACCATTATTATTTTGTATAATGATATTTTTGATATGAATAATTAAATTGGATGGTAATTCATTCCACATACCTAATTAATGATTTTTCTGAAATGCTTTTTTCTGCTAAGATGGATGTAGTTTATTGCTTTTTGGACATAAAAATAAGTGAATTTCCATGTTTTCAATATGTATTTATAGTAATTTGGTTTCATATACATTGAAGGAATTAACATGTTTGAAATTTGAAAAAAAGTGGTGACATTATGGTTTATGAAAGATCAATGTCACGCCAATTTAGTTAACCTATATTTATTGTTTTGGATTTTCAGTTTTCTTGTCTATTTTGAGGATATACATTTTTGGATAGTATAAGTTAAACGTTGGATGAAGTTTTTTATATTAATGAATTATATCACTAAAGGTAGAATTATTTATATTTGATATTGTGTGACAATATTTTTGATGTGACAAAGAAATATTCAATGACATTACATTCTACTAATGGGTCTGATGATCTTCTAATACAGAATAAATAAAAAACTATCATTCATTTCTAGGAATAATAAATAAAGTGTAAATTAATCACGGTACAATTAAGGGTTGAGATAATACTTAACCATGTAAGTAATTATTCATATTCTTTATCTCTATGAAATGGATATTCAATGAAAAGATGTTAACATATTACATTATTTATCATTGAATCATACGATCCTTTGTAATATTGTATTTATTCTTTTTGATTGTTAACTTTCCCAAAATGATGTTATATATCACTCTCCATCAGAACATGATAGTTTTACATCTCATCTATATCCATGTTTTCATTCTCTACATATGTTCTCATATCTGAAATGCAATGATTAGTTACATTTTGTAACCACTAGGATTAATACATTTCACATAAAAATATGCTTTAGTATTTATTTTTACAAATTTTATTTCAATGAAAAAAACATTCAAGTATCAATACTTGTATTACGGATATGAATTTTGAGTTAGAAATTTATTATAAGGTGTAGAATGTGACATCATAATATTTTTATTAGATATATATATATATTTTAATTTGAATGATATCTTGTGTATTATTGTACACAAATATAATCATGTGTGGTATGTAACATTTTCTCAGATTGCAATATTCCCAAAACTATGCTTGGATTTTTTTACACACAATTTCATGTTCTTTAGATATGTTTCATTTCATGCATGACTGAGTTTAAGTGAACTAATAAATATTATTATGTTACCTTATAACCTATCCATTATAAAGGAGGGAATGAACAATATTATATTAATTATCAAAACATTCTATACACCTGTATATAAAATTAATTATAAATGAAAATAAAACCATTTTTGAATAAAATGAAATGATTTAGGAAAAGACTTTAAATGAAAATAAGTGAGTTAATTAAATACTAAAATCACTATTGAAGGGTTCTATTAATGAAATAGAAATATAATATATTCAATATAATGATTAAATGTTCTCTTATATGCTTTATATACATGATATAATAACAAATTCAATTTTTCAGATAAAAGAATTATTTTAAAAAAATGAATTTTGGCTACATCTTTATCGAATACGCATTTTGAATAAATATTTTAACCCATTTTTTCTATTTTTAAAAATAAAATTCTTGTTTTTATGTGGGATATAGAATTGTTTTTTGGCTGAATTTGTGAATTTTTTTTGATAAGATCCATGTTTTGATGAACAGTGAAAATATTCTAAATTTTAATTGAAAACAAATTTTTTCATTGAAATAATTAATATGGTATTTATATATTAATTAATTGTTTCATGATATAAATTGATTATATTTTTTATCATTTATTATAATTTAGGTCATCGACGATAGTTTTACATTCAATTTTTATGAAAAAAATATTTCAATCTATTGTATTGTTTGTACTTGTTAACTCATTTTCTCATTGAAACACAATAATTAATTATATATTAATTAATAAAAATTATCTTTTTTAAATTTCTAAAATAGGAATATTTATTTTGAATTATTAGTTGAAAAATATTTAATTATATTTCTCAAATTTTTTGCCATTATGAATAGTAGCTTTGATAATTTTTTTAATACATTTAAATGGAAAATCATGTAATTAAGGGTAAAAATAATATTATAAATTTACAATAAAACTTTTCATAATATCATTAGATGAGTTATAATTTAATTAAATAAAATTTTGGTGGATATGGTATGATTTTAATCTACTAGGATGATTTTAGGACATTTAATATATTTAATTTTTAGAAAACATAAATATGTCTTACTCAAATTTTAATAACTTTCTTATTTTTAATATATAATTATAAAGAAGACGAGTTAGATTATATATTCTCTTTTGAAAGGTAATATTTTTTTCATTTTTCATGGTAAATGTTTTTAAATTTTACGAAATAATTAATTAACTTAAAATATTATACATTCAATATGCATAAATTATTTATTTTATTAAAATCATTAAAATAATTTTGATTAAAATGATAATAAATAATAAAAGACTGAAACACATCACCCAATAAAATTTTTCATGTATATATTGAATAGAATCAAGAATGGATTGATTTGTTGACCATTTTTAGCCTCATGGAATAGATTATGGCACTTATAATATTTTATCTAATGTGATGTTAATGTTTTTATATTCATGTTTCTATAAATATATGATTTTGTATGTTGGATTATCTAGATTATATTTATGGAAACAAAGTATTATTATAAAATATATAGGAAATGTATAAATTATATTATTAGTTTATTAATTTTTATTCAACATATATGAATATTAAATAATTACACAAAATTGATGTAGTGTTTATTTTATTTTATTAAATATCAAATAAATGTTATTAAAAATATTAAAATAAAGATAATTTCGGATATTTGATATATCAAACTACTTTTATGAATTACCCTGACCTACTAGGGATATAATAAAATAATTTATTTTGAGATAACATCTTATCTTTGTATTTTTTTAAAACCCAAGAAATGAATACAGTTAAAATTTAAACAGAAGATATTTAGTTTATATAATGTTTTATAAAATTATTTTAAAATCATTATAAATTTTTAAAAATACAAAACCATTAATATGGGGATTAAAATTTTCTAAATTGTTCATTTATTTTCAATTAAACAAAAAATAAGTAAAAGTACAAAATTTTAATATTGAATCATTTGTCACCTTAGTTAAAATTAAAAGATAATAACTAAGGGTAAAATAAAATTATATTTTTTAAATAAACATAAAAACATTTCTATAATTTATTTTTCGATTATATTATAACTATATCTAATATTATATTTGAATGTATAACATTTTTGAGGTTTCTAGTTGTGGTTTTATTTTTTGAAAAATTAATATTTTGGGGGATTCCAAATGATCCCTTCACTTGAATTATACAAGGTAACATCCTCCCTCACAACATCACTTCATGTTGAGCTTTAAATATTGGATATCCATATATATATATATTCCCTTATAAAAATACCTAGTATCATTATGGAGGTGTTGGAAGTCTCAAAAGATGAACTCGGGTTCTTTAAAGAGGAGACCTAAATAGAGCTCATCGAAGAAGAGGTAACATGCTCTATGGATTCTTACAAAGCTATTTCTTTTTCTACATTATATTCATGAGTTTTCTTCATAATAAATTAATAAATTCAGTATAAAATATTTTATGATATTTTATTATGGTTATGGAAAAACCATATTTTAACTTTAATCCATCCTACAAAAAACAAAATAACTGCAAATGCGTATGTTTATATTACCATCTCCATGTCGTGATGTAATATATTTTTCATCAAAAAATTATTTTGATGGGTGTAATAATGTCAATAATAATTATATATTATTTCCATCAAATGATATTGATTTATAAAAATTTTATACAACATTCAATTCAATACCATTCCTTAATTATGAGAATAATGTCATCACTAATGCGTACATACAACCTTCCATCTCCACAATGTGATGTGTTTCATTCTATACAATCTTCATTAAAACGTGAATATATAAATGTGTAAAATGAATAAATATGATATATATAATACTAATATAATTCTGGATATGATATAACTAAAAACTAATAACATAAATTGTAACATATCTTGAAAAACATTCGTATGAAAATAAATGAGTAAATATCTAATAGACAATGAATAATGTTATTAACAAATGGGTAATATTATGATCAGTTATGATATCATAAAAAAAATATGATTCCAAAAAAAGTAAATGATATTATATAAAACCATATATAGGTGGTTTGGACATTTACAATGGAATCGAGACCTATGTTAAGGGATAATTTTACAATCTCATTATTATTCGAAATTGTTTATAGATAAGTATTTACTAGGGAATATTTTTTTGATCAGTCCATGATTCCAAAATATGTATTCCCAAACACACTATATATTCTACTATATATGTTTAAATTCAATTTTTTCCAATTTTTAGTTTTATAAAATGATATGAAAAGATTATTTCAATCTTTTTGATACGAGGTACTTTTTGACGTATCTAGTAAAAGTAGGAGAAACATGTTTTCATTTAAATTTTATGACATGAATGGATTTTTTTAATATTAATAATGTATTTTTTGAATGATTCAATCAATAAAATACTTTACGGTTATATTCAAAGAAATACTTTTATTTTAAATTTGTGTTGAATTTTGATAAAATAAAATATTTTTGATGAATATATGAAATTTTCCTCAATAATTAATTTCAAGTGTTGTATCGTAATTAGTTTCCATTTCAGAAGGAATTATTTAATAAGGTTATGTTTCAAGTATACTATACATATTATTATGATGGTTTTATTATGTTTATTATGGTATATTATTTATGAAATAGAATAGTTTTATATGGATTACATTATGATGAAATGATATTTAAGAAACCCATTTTATTTATTTCGGTTATTCTATGATGAATGACATATGTTTTGGTGCCACACATATTAATGATTTAATTATGAGATGAGGGACCTATATCTCCCATTAAATAATTGGGTAATGATTTAAATCTCATTAAATTGACATGACTATAAATATAAATGACCACAATTCAGTAATAAATGGTTTTAATGAGAAATGATATCAGTTCAGTAATACAGGGCTAGAATGGTATGTAAACCATGTTCAATAATATAAGGTTGAAATAAGGAGTGAAATCAGTTATGTAATGGATTTCTTCAATATTATCATCTTTGGAATGATCCTTGGAATTTATGGAAATGATTTACTATTTATATGTGGTTGACCGAATTCCATGTTTTATGCCAATGTTATTTTTCCATGGCTAATGTTCCATTATTATTTATTCCTTATGAATATTCAATATTTATTTCACGACTCATGATATTGATATATGATATACATGGTATGATTTTCAAATGTTATGTCGTTGTTATTACCTTGTTATGTTCATTTTTTGTAAGATATTTTTCTTCATTACCCTTATGGAACATTTAAGATCACTATTTCAATAATATTATTTTCCCCATGATATAAATAATGAATTTAGTTTTGAAAAATATTGGGAAAGATATTTGTGGGAGGTGATAAATATATTTCAAATAATTAGTATAATGTGTTCTATGTTTCCCATGGTGGAAAACTAATATAGTCTTTGAGAATATTATTGTTTACTATATTATTTATTATTCAAATGTATTGTAATTTCTATCTATGTCAAGCATGGGTTGTTAGAATAATCATGACATGCATGGTAGAAATAGGTTCCCACTAGGATTGCATATCTCATTAGGTTTCATGATTTCTGTTGTGGTATGAGTGTGTTAATTTTTTTAAAATATGTTAATTTTTTTCAAATGTGTAGTTTTTAGAAGAGATGTGTTTTTTATTTTAAAATTTCATTAATTTTCAAAACATAGTATATTTTTCTAAAAAATAGGTTGAACATAGAAAAATTGAAATTTTGGAATCCATGGTAGTGATAGATAAAATTTGATAAAATTTGAAATTTTAAGTCTTCAGATGATATGGAGTGAGAATTATGTTGCATGAGTTTTGCTGATATAAATGCCACTAGGTAGGCATCATAGAGACCAATTATAGGAAGCTATGGAAAATGTGGTTGCACATGAGTCCCGTGTGAACAAGAAACTAGTTCAGAGAATTTTATTTTATTTCTAATATATGGAATGTGTGATTAGATTGAATGATCCAAAGCATATTAATCACATTGTTTAGTTTCAAATGATGACAACACCTATCATAAGGGGTAATTCGAAACCCAAAAAGGATGAAGAATATTGTCAATGATGAATAAAAAATTTGATTTCTTTGGAACACTAGCTGAGTTGAAGGATATGTTAGTACATTATATGTTTGTTCATTTGGAAAGTTAGTGATGTGAGTTAGGTTTCCATGAAAATTGTGTCAAAAGTATGGAATTGGAGGATTTTGAGTAATTTTTCAAGAAAAAATTCTATTCTCTCACATTATAAATTCACCAAATGTTATATTTATATGTATTCAAATAGAAGAAAATATTGGTGAATGATTATGCTGAAAAGTTCATGAATATTGTATGGTTTGTACCTGATATTGTGTATTGTGTTTCTGTGAAGGTGAGGATCTTTTAATCGGGGTTGAGGAAGGAAATATATCCAAATATTTTGGATTTCTATATAACTGATTATACAGAGATGGTAAATTGAGATAAAATGGATTAGTGGGATATCATTAGTTCTACATGTGGGGGAAGTATTATGGTAACCATGGGAAATGGTGGGAACTCAAATGGAGTGAGAAAAAAGAAGAGTTATACTTCTAGGGTGATAGTATGGCTCATAATACGATGATAGGATCTGTGATTCTGCTTCTAATGCCTCAGAGTAATCAGAGATGTTTTCAGTGTGGTTTACATTACACAAAAAAGTATGATTTTATTTAAAAACCTGTATAATTACACACCTATATGAATATGGGGCATCATAATCATATTTTCTAAAATGCTACAATGTTGGGTGTTTGTGACAGTCCTAAGGAACCATAGGGGTAATATTCATGGATGAGATGGTGGAGTAGCATACCCATCATCTGTAGAGAATATATAGTCATGGTGAATCTAGGAATACAATGAATTATAACCATGTACAATTCTGGAAGTGGAATATAGGGAAGTCTGTGTCAAAAAAGTAGTAGTTTTGGTGTTGAGAAGGTTGTCATGGATAATCAGTGAAGACAATCCTTGGTGAGAGGAATGATTATTTTGAATTATACCTTTATGAAAGTGTTGATTGATACGGATGTGTCATATTCAATTATTTCTCCTACTATAATTTATTTTTTGGGTTCAAATGTGGAAATTATTCCTTACATTTTGCAACATCAAAATCCACTAAGCCAAAGAGAGTATATAGCCTTTCAAGGCAGAGCATGTTGTATAGAATTTTACGGGGTTTAGATGATGTGGTATTTCTCAGTGATCGAGATAGATTCTTATGATATAAAACGTTTTCCAGATTAGTTAATAATTTTTAAGCCCCACATTGGTTATTATACATGGACAATTAGTTTCACGATGGATTATGGATTCAATCATCTCTTTATATGAGAGAAAAATGTGCATGTGGGTTAAATAGGTTGGTTTGAATTATTGTTTGGAATGATCTCATATTAGTTGGTGGATTATTCATTTTCATTGAATGAATTCATTCAAGAAAATAGTTTTCTGATTTTTTTATCATTTTATATATGATTTTCCTAAATAATTATCAGGTTTTCCACCCTTAAGATAAGTGGAGTTTACGATTAATATCCTTATGGGAATTAGTCCAATCCCACTTATATTTTGTTGGATACATCTAGAATAACTGATATATTTGAATGTGAAGTTAGAGGAGATGAAGCATAAAGGGTTCAAATATCCTTGCACGTCTCATTGGGTATCCCCAGTGTTGTTTGTTAAAAATACGGATGGAACATTAAGGACATCTGTAGTTTATCATACGATTAACCAATTTATAAAAAATAATCGATATCCACTCCCACACATTGATGAGATTTTTGAATAATCGATGGAGATCAATAATTCTCCAAAATTTACATGGGATTAAGATACCATTACTTGGGTGATGAATAAAGTTTACATTCTAATAACCACATTCATAAGTAGATAATTTTATTATGAGTATGTGGTTATTCCATTTGGTCATACAAATGAACCAACAGACTTTATAGAATTGAGGAATATCATATTTTAGTCATGTCATGATTCATTCCTAATGGTTTTTTTGATGATATGTTAGTGTATTCTAATACATGGTTAGAGGATGTGAAATACATAGAAATAGTATTTGTAATATTTTAAGATCATTGATTGTATGATAAATTATCAATATATGATTTTTGGATACAAGAGGTTTGATTTTTTGATTTATTATTTCTAGGAATGGTATTTGAGTTGATATATAAAATATGGAGGCTGTTATCTCTTAGAAACATACTAATAATATATATTTTCCATTGGTCTATCATGGAATTAAAAATGAATTGTTCATGATTTCTCACAACATGCATCACGGATGACATCTTTAACAAGGATGAATGATTCATTCCAATGAAATGAATTGTGTTAGGTGTCTTTTGAAGAGATTAAGAGTTACCTTACAACAACACCAATCTCGAGTTTTCTAGAACCTGTAAAAGGGTACGTTGTGTATTGTGATGAATCATGACTAGGGTGTGACATGTTCTCATGAAATGGGCTCTTGATAATGTATATGAATCATTGATTTTAGAGGTTCCATGATAATAAGTTCCGAGCAAATTATTTGTATTTAAATATTGTGATGAATGAATTTAAAGCATGGAATCATTATCTCTTTGGTGATAAATTCATATTTGTCACCAATTATTAGATCATAAAGCATATTTTATCATATATGGATTTTAATTTTAGGAAAAATATATGAATAGATTATCTGAAGATAATTGACATCAACTTTATTTTCACACTAAGTAATGGAAATTCAGTTACAGATTCAGTAAGTAGAAATTCATATGTTTATTTGGAAAAATAATCATTGGATCAATTACAGTTGCTATTGGTCATAACTAACATGTGGTTGGATTATGAATAATGATACAATGTAGTGTTTTTAGTTCATGATTCGTTGGTTACTAAATAGTTTATATTTGTTAAAGAGGTGATGTTGTCTAATTTGGGTTGTGTGTTTATGAATATGAAACTCAATGGTGGGGAGAACATTTATGGGTTGAAACTATATGGAAATTTAGTATTGTTCTATTAGAATCAGATGGTTGTACAAGTGTATTTTCATGAGAAACATTGTATTTTTTACGATCATTCTAGGTGGTTTTTCAATCCTATAATTTAAAATTTTAATATGGAATAGAAATATTATTTTTAGAGGATGGATTTGAAAAGTAAAGTGGAAGTTTTTTATCAAGATGATTGACTATTAAATAGGTCAAGTTAGAGAATAATTATTCAGTAGTTATGTTTGACGTTTACCTATCTTGGTGGATTAGTTAGATTAAATAATGATGGATTTTTTACTGGTCTTCCAATAATAGTTAGGAAACATGATTCTATATGGGTGATTTTGGATCGTCTCCCAATGTTAACTCATTTAATTCCTCTAAATGAATCTCATATGATTGGGGACCTTTCCAAAATCCATATCCATAAGGTGGTAAATAGGCACGGTGTACTAGATATTATTTTATTAGATAGATATCCAATGTTCACATATCGTTTATGGAAATCCTTACACTATTCCCTTGTACACATCCAATTATGATTATAGTGTATCATCCATATATGTTTTGTTAATCATAGTGGTTCATATAAACATTGGATGATATGTTTTGGGATTCTTTGATGGATTTTTTGATTCATTGTTTGATCAATTTCTATCGTTGGAGTCCATGCATAATAACAGTATTTGGGAATGGATACATATGGATTTGTTCGGATAATTTAATAGGTATCTGTGTCGTTCAATATATTGTATGGTAGAAATAGGTGATACATATATATTTGGTATGATCCCTACCCAAGAGACTATGTAGAATATTAGTTTGATCAATAAGTGAATATAAATGGCTTAGAGTCATTAGAAATAATTCGGGGATCATCATTGATTGATTTTTTCGTTTAAGGTTGGTGATCATGTTTACATTAGAATCCCCCCTACGATGGTAAATCATGATATTGAAATGAATATAATGTTATCACCATGATATATTAGGAATTTAGATATACTTTAGTGGGTTGGATAGGTGGAGTATCAGATGTATTTACCACGATGGTCCATTGTGGGGCATAATTTTCTTCATTTTTCCCAGTTGAAGAAGTATCAACTAGATCATGACCATGTGAGTCGATGAGATTAGGTAGAGATATAGCGATATTCTCTCCGGGTGTACATACTAGTGTGGATTTTGGACATCTAAGAGAATTTTTTTCATTGTAAAATAATTGGTTTAGTTTTGTAGATGTAGAAACATGGTCATGTTCAGGAAGAGTCTATGTAGTTGGTGAAAGAGATGGTCGAGCAATGTCCAGATCTCATTCTGAAATGTGACGGTTCGCAACGTTCTGAGGACGAAAATTACATTGATTCAGAAATATTTTCAAGCTTATATAGAGTTATTTATTATTTTTATGCTCTTTTAGGTGTATTAAGTGAATGGGTTATGTTTATGAGAGTGTGGAAGGGTTTTGGGATGATATCTGTCTTTTCTAAGGCTTCACTGTTTGAGTATGGTTTGTGGAAACTCTGCTGCTTCACGAGGAAACCATGCACAAGTAGAAAGTGGGCTACTCATTGGTGCATTGTTATGGTGCATGGTTTTATCACTATTTTCAAAATAATGCGTCCAACCAGTTAAAATGATTATTTTTAGGTAGTGGGATTTTTCATGGTTGAAACAAGATTTTTCTAACTGTGTGGGCCAACCATGTGTGGTAACTCTTAAGGATATACCAGGTTCACATTTAGAGCATTGTTTTCCTAACCATGTGGAAAAACCATGTGTGACGTAAAAATATGTTTTTAAACAAATCAGGGGGATCAAAATTTTCCCTAAAACACTCAATTCTCCTCCCACTCGAACCTAACTAAATAATCCTTCTTTTTTAGGGATTACAAGGCACTCCCACACATTTTTAATAAATTAAATGTGGTTTCAATGTTATATTAAGCCTATTCTCCCTCAATAATTGTAACATATTAGTGGTTTTGTGGTTTCTCTTACATATACTCTCTTATCTCTCAGGGTTTTCTTAATCTTATTCCATCATTTGCATATATAGGGTTTTTGTTTCATATAATGATCATCTATGGTCATGTTTCTGTTAAGGAAAGGTATCTATGGTGATATTGTTGATGATTCACCCAGTTTCAGTGTGCAATTTTGTGGGGGGTCAATTTCATCTAATCCCTAAACTATGTGGCTTCAATCTGAACACCACTTATCTAGAATTAGAAGGATTAATTTCATTTATTTTGGTTTTCATGAAATTTAATATCAACGTGATGTGTGAATCATGATTGAAACCCATTTTGTGATGATTTGTGTGTTTTTGGAAAAATAGGTGTTTTGGTGAAATGATATATATTGTTGTATTTTAAAATTTTCATTTTAAAATTGGTATCCTGATTGATTTTTGGGAAATCGTTTATAGAAAATGGTTTTTAATAAAAACGTTGTCTTATTGAATTTTTTTTGCATCGATAAATTTTTAAGGGTTTTTTAATTAAGTGGAATGATTTTCTGAAGTGGTTTGGGCATGTTGTTGTAAATTTTTATGAGATAAATGTATTGTTTGGTTTGGATATTTTTGGGTAGAATGACTTGGCATGTTTTGTTGATATGATCTTGGTAATTGATTATTGGCATGTTATTGTGATTTGTTAAATTTTGTTGGTATGGTTTTTGGATTTCATGGTATGAGTTGGTTGAAACTTATGGTTAGTGGTTGTGATGAAGCATTATAAAAAGGGGAGGGAAAGTTGGTGTAATGGACCACTATCAAGAATAAGTTGGACTAAGGTAGCCCTGTAAAGGAAGAGGGGTGAGCGTGCTTAGACGTTATGTTCCCCCAACATGGGTACATTGATATGGGTATATGAAACAAATGAATATCATTAAAATATGTGTGATCCATACAAGGTCATTGGTAATTTTCTAGTATGTTTTTGTAAAATGGTTATTGATGTGACTAGTTTCATTGCTTGATACTGTATTATTTGGGGAAAAATGTTTGGAAAGGGTGAGAATAGAATGTTTAAAACTGTTTCATTATTTCATGGTTTTATATAATTTATTTATTCAAATGTGATAACTAGATCTATCATACTAGTTTATGTAGGGAAGTTATTTAGAGAAATCCAACAAAGTATAATTACTCACCCCCTACTTTGGAAAATTGTTTCTTTTGTAGAAGATGTACTAATAGACGTAGGAAAATGTAAATCATCTCATTTTATTTGTGGTTCATCATGATATATGAGAGGTCTTATAGGGTTGGAGTCCAGTTCTTGGTGTGGCGCTATAGATCATTATCATGGCCTATTGAGATTTTTTTATAATCATCTGCTTGGTACTCTGATTCAGGATTATTGTGGTTTGGTTATATTGTTCCATTTGTATTTTTTGTATGGTAATGATTTTCTGACATGAATCATTTAATTGTTTTGGGTATTGGAATGTTTTGTTGTTGTTTCACATTTCTAAGGAAAAATATCCCCCCATTGTACGAAAAGCCCATAGCTTTTATTCATACCCTTTGGTCTCCTACGAATATCACCTATGGCTGAGTAGCACTTCTTCCTCTACCCTAGACAATAAGGAGGGGCGGGATGTTACAAATCATTAGTTATTATGGTTAATAATTTGAAAAAAATTGAAAATTCCAATGGGGAGATTATCTTTAATGGAATATTCATAAAAGTATTCAAATAAAAGATGTATAACTTTGTACTTGAGTTTATTTACATATCATGTCCTGAGATATGTCTATAGAATATAAAAATAAATGATATAATATCAAAAAAATTGTACTCATAATTATATGGGATGTTTTTGTCTTACTTTTTAGAATTATATATTTAATGTCTGTTTAACATTTTAATCCAAATAAAGTAACCACGTATGTGTATAAATGATACAATAAATGAGTTGAATTCTCCAAGTGTCTAAGAAATGTTGATTTCGTAGTTATTAGTGGAATGTACCCTTCATCTAATTTCTATGTTTATTAGTTTTAATTGATCTTTATTTATGTGTTATCAAAACACTTATATCGTGTTTCCATTAGATATTATGATAAATTATTCAATTTTTTTAATGAATTTCATTTTGGTGTTAAATAATAAAATAATTGTTCATTATTGATTGAATCATTATAAATAACTAATGAATGTAAAATGTAAGTCTCATTTATACCTAGCTGTGGAAATAAAACTAATTTTCTACTAATACTATTTAGTTTTAATGAAAAAACCCTTTATGGTTTTTTGAATTTTGGTGGTTAAAAATCAATGTTGTTATCAACACATTAACTTATTTAATTTTGGATGATGAAAACATCATAGATTAATGTACTCCCCAAATATTTTTGAATTAGTTCAACTATATAGAATGAATTATTCCACGAACAAGCTAGAGGTAAATTAATATACATCATTAGATTACATTAATAGTTTTAAAAAATGTAAAACTGAATTACGGAATATGAATGGTTATAATATATGAATTTATTTAGGATCATGTGCAGAAGACAATCTCAACCAATCATTCATTGATCATGAAAATGTATTATGGATTTATTCATAAAATCGCATTTCCATACACACACCCATGATTTTCTGGTTTTTAATGAGGATCAATGATGATTATTACATGAAAAATTTTATAATTAATATATAGGATTTAGTAATTGTTAAATTCATATTTCCATATACACATTAGATTTATGATATAAGTAAAAGGAGAACCAATGTTGAAACTCATACACATTCCTGAGAATTCCATTTTTTTAGACATTCTTAAAAAATATAAGCATTATCCTATAAACATATTCAATTTTTATGAAAAATAGACCTCATATGAGTTATAAAATGAAAAAAATTACGTTATGTCATAATAATAGGGGATTATATGCCAATATTTTGTTTTGGATAAGACAATAAACAATCCATTAGTAAGACAAACACAACGTGTATCTAAAGTAATTATCCTAAATGATTCTATTTATATTTTATAAATACATGAGATAGAAAAATTATAGTCATGTGCTAGAATATATATCATTTAAATATTGAATATCTCTATTTGAGATAGTTGGAGTAATATTTACTTGGATGTAGTCACATTTGAATATACACATGTGGATGGTATATGAATAAGTTTTAGCACATCTTATGGAAAATGAATTTTCAAAAGACTCATATTGAATATGACTAATTAAACCGTAGTGGTTGTTTTATATTCACTCTAGTGAGTGATACATTACTCAATGAGAATAATAGACCCTAAAATATAGAAAATATCTAATTTTAACTATTATTAAATACAATATATGAATTTATGAAATGTATTTTATATAGAAAACATAAGTCATTATTTTGGTAGATTCTTCAGTTTATGTAATTTCATTGGCAAACATTCAATTAAATCTATACATTGGTGGTAAAATAGTGTTAGCAATAAGGATTGATTTATTATATCGACTCATCATTCCTAAATGCATAAGAATTATAATTCTCATGGATTTTTTTATGATCAAATTATGTATCATTGAATATAAATATCAACATTCATTTAAGGTTTCTATTCTATAAATAGAGAATGAATTATTGACACTAAATAAATCTAATAAAAGGATAAACTTTCTAAAAAACAATTATGTATTAAATTAGAAAAAAATATCATTTAATATTCATTTTGATAGAATATTCACTATATTTCTAGAAAATTTTATTCGTAGTTCCATCATTTTACAAATAATAATATATTAATAACATATGAATCATTTTATTATACTCATAGTTAGTTAATACTTAAATCAATGATTGACTTGAAGTAGTTACACATGTTCAATGGAATGATACCTTTTTAACTAGATATAATTTTTTTAATGTTATGTCCAAGTATATGAACTCATAAGGTATTTGAAAAAAATATGGTAGAAAATATTGATAGATATTTTTCACCAAATTCTCATGATATAAATCTCTTTATAAAGATACACATGAGAAATAGGAGAAGATTAAATTGGTTATTTGAATCCTCAATGAGATAGTAATGGATCAATCACATATTTCGTTCTATTTTCTAGAAATAAAATTTAAATCATTTACTTAATGGTATGAAAATTTAGTTAAATTAATGAGAACTATAACAGAAGCAATCAAATCAATCAAATTGTACTTGAGAGAGTACATGGGATATATTCCATGTACTTGAACACACCTTCAAATTAAATGAGGTAGCATCTTGATTATTTTGCATGTCTTATCGTTAAAAAAATATCTAGTAATTTTGTTCTAGGATGTACATTACTAAAGGTGGTGTAGGTATATAGATCTAGTTATAATGTTTTATAAAACCTATCCGATGATCTTCCATTTCATTCCCTATCACTTTTTATATTAGTGGTTTCCAAAAAGATTATATTGACTCCTTACACATGAATCCTAGTGTGAATGAATGTAACATTCTGGACCTAGTTCACTCAAATTTAACTGATCATAGTATGCCTCATGGCCAAAATAGTTTCTCCCCATATATTAAATTCTATTTACATGAAGTGAGCATCTAAGGTGATGTAGTGGGGATATTATTCCCTCTTGGTCAAAGTGAATCACCTTAATGAAATATATGGACAATCTCGTGAAAATTTTCATAATTATGGAAATAGTATATGATCACAATAAGTGGAAAAAAATCACCAAGATAACTAGATATAACCCCATTTCATAATCAATAATGTAATAAAATTGATTTCATATTTTTATGATATACCATAATCGAATTATATGGAAATAAAGACTGAAGAATTATGAAATTTCTAAAAAAATGAACAGAATGACAAAATGATATATGTAATAGAGTCATGAGAATAATCTCAATCCCCTAGTCATGTACTAAATCGTAGTATAACAACTCATGTGTTTTAATATGGGTTCTTCCCCTTGACCCAAATTTCATTCTTGAATACTTTTTGGGTACCAATCGGCATCCCAAATAGGATGTGAGATAACGTTTGTAGGCCACCACCAATGGTGTCTAGAACAACTCACTATGTAAATATGTAATGAGTACTGTGAAGGAATAATGATTACGAATAGTAAATATATAGAACATTCCATTATGGGATCCTCAAGGGACAACCATTTATGATACATTCTTTGGTCTATGTAAGAATATCAATGAAAAAGTGACCATATTATACTTTATAAGTATGTTAGTTTGTATAAAACAATTAGTGTCCCATGGGTTATAACTGATTAATCCATGTAAAATATTACTTTATGGGAGCTATGAGGTTAAATAACTTGTATGACTTTATCTATAAATTATATTCCTAAATGAAAATACCCTTTCCAAACAACACTAAGGTGTTCTACTTGATCCTTAGAAACACATTCTAGGTAGACTCATTGTTTGGTGTAATGTGAGTCATATCTTATCAAGTCATGTGGTGCCTAGATCTTCATGTTTTCACCTAATAGTAATAAAATATCCATAATAATATGGTTGGTAATATACCCATTTTATTATTTATAAATTACTGTAAGACATGGTTATACCATTAACCTTAAATTTATCGCATTTATCTATTTTATTTATATTCTACAATCCTAAAACATCCTTTAAAGTGGTTCAATTACATATCCAATCATATAGGACAATCCCTGTGTCAGACCATTTTATTTACATCTATTTAAACATCTCATTTATGATGGAAAATTAAACATTCCTCAATAGATAGTATCAATTATCATTAAAAAATAGAATTTATATAAATGTTAATCAATCCATCCAAAGGGTAGATGGTATAGTGGTTTCCAACCTCCAACCACACCAATCATCTATGTGAATAATTTACCATTATAGAATTCATGAAATTTAATTATAAAATTTATATTAATTCCATTTAGATATGAAAATAATATAAATATTCCTTAGTAGGTGGTTCATGTTGAGGTGGAAAACCTTTAATGATGGAGTTTGGCCTTAAAGACTACATAAATTATAAATTATAAATTTATATGATTAATTATGCATTTATGGATAATAAATTAGGTGAACGAAAGAAAAACACAAAATATATATATAATAAATAAGCTAAAATATCTTAACCACACACATTATATGGTTATTAGAATCCTCATCTAGTATAATCATATAATTCAGGATAGAATGGGATAAATTATAGAAAAATAAAAATGATCGTAAAATAGATCATATCAGCTCACATTGATTAAGAATTCAATAAAATGTGGTAAATGAAGAATCTTATAAATTGAAATTATAGAATTGCTATTATCTTTTCATTGTGATGAACAATAGTATTATGAGATATTGTATAAGGGAGATGTATCAAATCCTAGAGGATAGGGAGGTGGAAATCCTAGAAATGGAGTTGTGTTGTGAAATTTGGAATGTAAATGTGGATAATAATAGTTAAATGAAAGAAGGGATAAATCAATATTTTATGATTTTTAAAGGGTAACATGGTTTGGTCATATGGTTAGTAAAACTATATTCCACCACTATACATATTACTGAAACCCTCACACGACTATGCACACTGATTGAAAAGCAATGTACAACTTGTTTGTGCACACTACCCAAGATCCATTACCCTTATATGATTTAAAATCCATGTGAAAACCATGTGGATAACCAATAAAATATATATGGATTATTTTTCATAGCGACGTGACCTCACATGTATTTTTTCCTTATCATGAACCTCTATATTTGGGTTTTCTTGTTGATTTGTGCGGTTATTACAAACTGTGTGCCAACCATCTTCTTTAATCTATTTCTAAAAAAATTGGAGCTTCGAGCTCTAATTAATACAAAAACACTCTAAACCCATACATTATCCATTAAGAGATATTAATAGAGTTAAATAAGGTGTTTAAATTGAAATGAAAAGGATATGTATCTCTATGAAAAGATAGGGAATTACAACCTCCCCTTATTAAAACAAATCATCCTTAAGTCACCCTTCTGAGGGTGGTAGGGAATCATATGAGAATAATTCCAATAACTAAACAAATATGTCATATCATGACCCCTACCCACAAGTTGAAACCCTCTCATGACAACAATATGATAAGGTAGAATGTGACCCCCGTTTCCCACCTCCAGTAGGCCTCGAGATGGTGACAAGAACCAATGATATAGTAAACACACAAATGGTAGGAATTATCCTCCAAGAGAACACATGCGAAAGAGAGAGATAATATAGACACCAACCTAATTCCACTCTTACTAAAATATATAAGAATTCCCAATAACAAATATATAATTTCATTTAAGATATACTATAACTGAAATAGAATACTACTAGTACCCAAAGAAATTAAAAAATGGATGTGACCATGAATCCCAAACAGCTCTGCCAACCCCATGCAAGTAGTAACCAACTTGATGTCCAACCTTCTCCAAGTGACCTGAAATAAAAATTTTATTTTAATAGGGTGAGTATAATAGTATACTCAGTATGGTCCTCCAAGGAGCCTCTCATGAAAAAGTAAATAAGCATGGTGAAATATATTGAACAACAAGTGAAACTAACTCATCACATAAATAGGTATACTATGTTCCCATCCAAATAAAGGATAATATCAGTAAGTAATTCATAAAAAATTATATAATATAATAAATAATATCAAGGGTAACCCACTACAGCTTCCCTGCTAGTTATCTGATTTTCCCCAATTTCGCACGTCCAAAGAATCACTGACCAAGAAGGCTTTCCTACAGACACATGATCATTACACCACAACATGAAGCACGTGCAACACAACAACTAAGCCAACATAACCAGAGTAAGAGGTTAGTTTCATGGTTCCACCGATGATTCATAACATGTATCATACATTAGGTATTAAACCTCAAACCTTTATAAGTCATACACTAGGTAATGTTCCTTAATCTATCATTGCATATACACGTTACACCTATAGTAGTCTATAGAAAACTAAATCCATAATATATTTGTGTTAATAACAACAAGCCATTACATAACTCTAGACACATATATGGGGAAATACAATGGATGTGCCTATAATCACAAGTAACTACCAAAAGAATATAGTAGTGCTAAGGGGGTATTCTTCCATCTATCCTCGCGCCAAAATGTTGGGGAAAACACCCCTAGGGCCTAGACTCTCTGGTGTGTCAGCTACCCTAAATGAAGCAGAGGAGTAGAGTACAAAAACACAAAATGTATATAATATAATTTATATCACAACCATACTATGTGGATAACATTGTATTAGACCAAATAGAAGCTAACGTCTCTCAGACTCATGGCTTCCACTACAATCACTTAGTATCCTATATGCACCAAACCATTTAAATAACAACATTAGATTACTTTATCCAATTTTCTCAGCATCAAATTACTTAAATAAATAATTTAACTACTAATTGATCATTATTAATTCAAAATTACATATAATTAGCATTATACAAATGTTTCATTCACTCCTAGAATAACCATACCATGTCCATATATTCTTGGGAATATTACATTAGCATGGTATACCCGAAAACACCAACACCTTGGGTTTACATCGTTTTTTAAATCACTTATCAATGGAATTATTACATTCTCATATTCCCTGAAATCTAGAAAAACATTATTATATACCAAATTGTAGGTGAACAACAGAATGATTAGATGAACAACTTATCAATTATTTTCCACCTATAGTAGGATCATGGACCCATCCTCCCATAAAAATATAAACATGGAAATCTTGTGGCATACCTCATGCATCTTCACCCCTTTTGGAAGGAGGGTGAATTAGACCAGCTACCTTGAGAATTAGTGAAAGATAAGTAGATAAAAAAGTAACATGATTCAACTAGAGTCCAATAATTCACATATATAATGTATTTTATCACCTCTAGTGTCCTACCCAACACCCACATGCTTAAACTAATGCATCTCTCTACTCAAGGCATCTATTGCTGCCATAACAAATGGGCCCTCCTACCCTCACATATCATAATAGCCATCCATGCTCACATCACAACACATGAATTTGGAGACAAACATCATATCAACTAGGATCTTAGACCATAAACAATGCATCCATACTTTATACATAATTATCACTCATGGATCCAAATCACAATAAAATTGTCTTTACAAGTTAGATGGTAACTAAGAACCCTACAAGGAATAATATTTTATCAAACAACATGTTTCAATATTCATATGGGATTTACCCATTTATTATTTTTTGGTTCCAAATCTAGGAAACCTAAACATTAAGCTATCAAAAATTGAAAAAATTGTTAACTAACAAGCCTTTAACTCATTATTAACAATCATTAACAAGACTCTTCCTCACAAATTAATTCAATTAAACATGATTACTACAACAAAACCTATATTCATTTAAATTCCTCTTTATCATTAAAAAATAATTGAAATAAATCCCCATTTACGTTATTTAACAATTCACATCAAGAACAACATGCTAAACAAGGAAATCCTAAATATCAATATATTTATAAAATTAATAAGCAATAGCATTTGATCAATACCAATTTATTTATTCAATTCAGATATTTGTTATTTACATTATGTTTTGATAATGTGGGATAAATCATGCTAGCTCTATATTTTCATGTAAAGAAATAAGGGATCCAAGAATCCCCAACATCAAAAGGTTCTTGATGTTCTTTACATAAGAACAACACACACAACAGATCATGATCACCTCCCCCCATGAAAACAGCATCCACCCGAGGATGTCATGGCAAGATCGCATCAAAAAAACTCCCAAGAAAACATCATTACAATCATAGAGATCACATTACATGAGATGGAAAAGAGAAATGAAATAAAAAGGATCAAATATACCACAAGAATGGACGTAAATTATACTTTTTATCGATGATATATCAGCACTTGCTGCGTACACAAAAATAGGGGATGACATGCAGTAGGAAGAAACATCAATGTGAAATGATATATGGATTAAGGTTCGATCACACCACTTCTATGGGATAATGTCTCAGGTTACCTCACATGGAGATAAGGGAGAAGGAATGAAATATAGAAAGGATCCTGATATTATAGGATTAGATTTGAGACTTATAGGATTTGAAATGGTTCAAAATTTCCATTAATGAAGATAAAATTATTCTGCAAGGTTTGAAAATGTAAAGGTATATTTATCCTTAGATGAATTAATATTGTAATTATGGGCAATTAATTCGACTTAAATCATTAAAATAAGGCATTCAATGCATTGTTTTCAATGAAAATTATAATTGGGATAAACTATAAGAATGTATAAATAATGCACACCTACAGATAGCTAGAAACATTTTACAGCTACTAATGTCTGGAAACACTGTACTCCTAACGATGGCGGGAAACATTGTACACCTATCGACAGTTGGAAACAATGTACATAAATCTGGAAACACTGTTCACGGAACTCAAAATTTGGTAAAGTGTTGGTTATAAGTGACCCTGACCACCAGGAACACCCCCAAATGTAGATTTTATCAATGAGATGGACTGGAGTGGAATGAGACATTACATGTCAACCACATTATGCCTAATAACATCAGGCACATATCCATTCTTCCATATAACCATTACTAGAGGAATTGTTCTACATTAGAGATACATCATTCTTAAATATATATTACAAAATAGATACTATTCAAAATAACCATCAACATCAATATAAACCACTTATAGCTCTAAAACATGGTATAAATCTGAATATAAATGGAGAAACCTTGAAACATGATGTCCTTGTTAATGTCCTTATATGTCTAAGGAAACTAATAATAATAGTCTGTTACACCATATCTCTATAAAATCTAAAAGGATATAAGGACCTTATGTGAAAGATTACCTTGTTTCTAAATCCATTAATTCACCAATCTATGTGAAACAGACTAGAATACCTAATATCAAAAATCATCATCCAATGTTAAGAAGTGTAAAATGACATAATATATATCCCTAAACTATGTATATCCATACACATATTGAATATCTATACCTGGTTTGATGTATCCTGAAAGAAACACGGTATCATATGTGCTTCCTCTTCATTCTCTAACCATCGCTTGGGTGAACAGAATGACAAACCATATAGGGCCTCATAAGGAACGATCTGTATCATAGCATTAAATTTATTATTATATGTGAGCATGAAAAATTACATGATATTTTTCCATGAACCTTTAATATCATGGATAAATTCTCTCATTAGGTCCTCTAATACCTATATCATATGATCAAACTATTCATTTGTTTATGGGTGATATGTTTTACATAGAAGTACTTATCTACCTAGTGCCTTCTATAACCCCTACTTGAAATATTATGTGAAATGAGAATCCTTATCTAATACAATAGTATATTTAACTACATGATGTCTTGAAATATCAATTATATAAAGCTTCACGAGCTCATCCACTGATAATATGTTTTTAATAGTCAAGTAGTGGTCGACATTTGTCAGTCTATCAATGATCACCCATACTACTTCAATACCTCGTGGAGACCTAGGTAAAAACAGAAAAATATCCATAGTGATGTTATCAGACATCCACTCAGGAATGGGTAATGGATGTAAAATTACTTATTGAAATTGGTGTTCCTCCTCAACCGAATGATTAATGGAGCATTGAGTAACAAAACCATCTATTTCTCATTTCATACCTAGCAATCAATATGAGAGGAATATTTCATGGTATATCATTGTAATTATGTGATTTATTGTCTATTTAGAGGTATGATATTCTATCATCAAATCCTCTTACATGTCTTCTAGAAACTAGATGAATCATTGAATATGAAAGATCCAGTCCTCATCAAAGACCAAATTATGCAGTGGGTACTCATTGATAATGCTATCATATATGACCAAGCCCTTGGGATCATAAATCTCTCTCAACATCACTCTATATAGAAATGAGGATTTCACTAATAACAAAGTTATTTTAGTCTACCCATAATTGTCCCACACCTCCAAATTCATATCATAGAACATGGCTATCAAAATCTAATCACTACTATCCCCTAAAACAGCTTGTGTTTGATTATAAATTCTATGATCATTTCTCACTCGATTAACTTTTAAATAATATAGGAAATCTAAAAATCAAAAACCTGTAGGTATTCATCCCATATTCACTATATAAAATTCAATTAACATTTTGAAAATTTTTATATAAGTTGTTGATTTTATGTGTATACAAAAAAACACTCCCCATATAAAATTTTATCCAATTGCATAAATCATGAACCAAAACATCCAACTCGTGATCATGAATTAGGTAATTCTACCCAATATGAATCAATTGAAGAGATATATAAACCAAAAATAACTCCCATTACATAAAAATTACTTAAAAATTACCCCATTATGCATCATATTAAACTGTATAAATTTATCCCGACTCATGTAGAATTATATTTTCACTGAATTAAATCTTTTTTTCATTTCCTCAATGTATTTCATAGAGACTCCACTCCATGGAGACTAAATTAAATTTTCATTAAATCCCTTATTATATAACTCTAGGAGTGAAAATTTCTAAATAAAGTTCCTATAGTATCGAACTACATCAAGAAACTCGTTATTCTAAATAATTTCTCGGGATTTTCCCATGAATCCAGAATTCTATCTATATTTGTGTCAACAGATATTCCTACCTCTATTAGTTTTTTCAATAATATTTAAATGTGTTTTGAATGATCTTGTAGAGTATGATAATACACAAAGATATCATCATTGAAAATCCTAATGAATTAATTTGTGTGTGGGTGGAAACCCCAATTCATTATTCCCATCGAAACAATCAGCATGCTTGGGATACTGAATGAAATTACCAAATACTAATATAATCCATATCTACTATGTAATGTTTTATCTTATATATTTAAGGGTACAGACCATACATGATGGTATTTCATCCTCAGATAAATTTTCGAGAAATCTTGATATAATCAAAGATAGTCGAAGAGGTCTTCGATTTGTGGTAGTGGATATTAGTCGTTATCCATATTATAATTTAATTTCTACAAATACAAACAAAGCAAAATGATTATTTCTATATTCATAGTGAAAATAATGGCCAAACCCTATAGAGTATTATTTTTCCAAAAAAAACCATGGTCTTCCAAATCCTCTCACTATATCTCGTGATTCTGAAGTTCTTAAATATTCATCCTATAAGGAAGAATATGAACTGATTACACTCCTGGTAGTATCGCCATAGTAAAATATACCACTATCTCAGGAGGAATCCCAAAAAATTTATCATGGAAGGATTCCCTAAAACAATCCACTACCAAATAGAAATCTTATTGACACGTTCCACGATCATACAATAAATGACCGTCAATCTTGGTTGTCCCTCCACCAAACCAATGATTCACTAGTCAAGATCAATAATTCTGATGCAACATTGGGATTTATAAATATTATTACTTACCTTAGGTGATGTGAAAGATATCCATTGGTGATATAAATCCACATTATATTGGAAAGGCATTAACCAGTTTATCGTGAGATTGTGGCCAAAACATATCACCTCAAGGACAAAGATGTTCCATATAAAATTATAACTTCATAAATCAATGGGATATTTCTTACATCCTCTTACAAAATCCTATATCACTCCTAATGAATTATCATGATTCAACAACCATAGTATTATTAAAACATAATTCTTTGTTTTTCCATAATTTCCACAAATATGAAATAATGTAACGTTCCTATATCGAACTAATTATAATCATATGCTGAGGCTACTAAAACCATACAACACACTATAAAAGGCCTAAAACAATACACTTTATTTCTAGATTTCATGAAAAATAAATGGATTGATCCACAACCATTAAATATTACATTGATACTAAAAGTATGTCTACTCTGATGGTATTTTATGTTTGGTGTCATGATCCCTCATCCATGACAACCTCCTCGAACTAAATGTCTTATAGTTTTCCAAATATAGGCATGGATAGTGGATACTATCCACAATCTTGGACATAGAGTCATTGCATATCCTATCTCACTAGAAACTGGAGGAATCATTATAAATAAATTTTTAATATCCCCCCATATTTTTGAAATTCCAACCTCAATAGTTTATCTAATACATTGGGACTTCATATGACCTATCTTCCCACACAAATTTCATAACAACCGGCTACTAGTGCATATACTCTGACTGCCACCACTCTAAAAAGAACCCTCTATATTATGACTTCTACCACTTTTCAATGCACTATTTGGTATAGGTGTTTCATCATACAATATGAGACTTACAACCTCTATCAGATTACCCTTGGTGATGAGGGATAGGTTCACTTTCCTTGATGTTATAGTCAATTGATAGATTTTCACTTGCAATACGATTTCATACCAAATCCCATCTTCAATCAACTGGAATTGGATGAATCGTTACCTAGAAGCATTATTGTGAATCACTAAGGCTCATTAAATTGATATTAATAATCTATAATAGAAATGATGTCATTTTTAGGTCTATAAGATCTCTAACATGGTCAACTATCAATGCCTAATGATTGATGTAATCATATATGTATGTATATAAATTCATCTAGACCATATCATTATAATGATCATCTTGATTAAACATATCCCACCAATGGTTTGGAGATCCATATAACATGTATGTTGCACGCTTCACTCTCCTCCTATTAGGTATCTCAAGATTCTCAAAGATGGATATCATGGATTCAAAC
Organism: Viscum album; assembly: GCA_963277665.1. NCBI lineage: Eukaryota > Viridiplantae > Streptophyta > Magnoliopsida > Santalales > Viscaceae > Viscum > Viscum album. The sequence continues at coordinate 1,697,579,431 of OY728137.1, read as the reverse complement.
GATGAAAAAACACCATAGGGACCACCTTACCCTAAAAAGGATGGTGGGTGATGATATTGGAACTATTTAGTTAAATATCCCGTGGATGGGGAATGTCATTGATTTCCCTACATAGACTACACTAATCAAAATAAATTCTCTTGAATCTATGAATCAGTGGCAAGATCTGGAATAACACGATGTGCTTTAATCATGACTTCAGGAGTTATTACAGGTGGTTTAGGTCCCACCACCTCTATATAATGGTCATCACCTTCTTCCTGGTATTCAACCTAAGGTCTTCAGTGTGGAATATATCTATAATTCCAAGTATATTCCTCTAATAGGATTTGATATCTAAATCAGTAATATAAAAGGAAATATAATTTGGACAAGCCTTTATACACCAGAGTTAACACCAGATATAATTTTGCTAATGCTAGGTCTAGGTGATATAAATGATAATATATGTTATAAGAGAAAATCATGACTAAACACTACTTAGGTTGAGTTATTTTCATATTACATGTTTCATGACATAGGCTTTGATATATGGATAATCAATTTCCAGTTATAGTGGAAAGAAATCATTAAGTTACTAATTGAATAACAATTTAAAGGTAACCTATTCATTTTCCCATTAACAATCGTAAAGTTTCTAATTTTATTTTTATATATATATATATCATAGTGAAGTAAGATTCATCTTCTCCTCCGAATTTATAATCTCATGTGTTTTATATTTTATAATTGGTACTTTTTGAAACTACAACCATCCTTTTATGATGGTCAATAATATGGATAACCATTCGCAATTTATATAGGTTCACACACCATATATATTTCAATTCATGTATTTTTAATTTCAACCACTAATGTTTCAGGAAATGTAAATAAATGATTATGGATCAGACATGACATAATTGTCTAGTTAGAGTTCCACCATCATTATTTGTGGGAAATAATCATTTTGGATAATGCGTACAATTTAATTAACGGAATATATGTATGATTCTTCTAGTGGAAATGTCATTCAATAAAAAATATAATATTCAAGGAAAAATAACATGTAATAGTAAATGAACATAATAAGTAAACATGACATGGAGTATGCATGACATAAATATCCTTAGGTTCCTACAATAAAACATGTTCAATATCTCTTTAACATACCAATCCATGGGTAGAAAAGATAATCCCTAATAATAATAATAAATAAAAAAAATCATGGCCATTATCCATTAGCGAATTCAGTACAACTATAATTGGAATAATCCCAAAAAACAATTCCCATTATAGTTAATTGGGATTTTTTCTATATGTGTGGAAGTTACTATTAATAATAGGAACATTACCAAATATTGACACATTTCTAGTCACTTGACTACTAAGAAAAAAATTACCAATGTAAAAAAGTCATGGATACCACTTTGTGACATCCCGAAGAAGGTTCATTTTTATGTAACAAACTAGGTTAGTCACATGGCCTCTATAGAACCACACCATATTCCATATAATGTTGAATATCTGCAAGGGTATAAGGTGGTATAGTGGGGAGATTATCCTCTCATGACTAGAGAGGATCATGGTGGTGAAATATCTGAATAACCCAATATAAGTAGTAATAAGGGTAGAAATAGTGGACTATCACGTGCAGTGAAAATAAATAATCCAGATAACAATAAACATTCAATTTCTTGAACCAATAATAGATATAAAATAACATCGTGTTAATCTGATATACAAAAAATTCAATGTATGGGAATATAGTTGCGTGAATAAACAACATCCTATACAAAAATGACCAAAATGAAAAAATTATATATCAAACATAATTAAGATCATAATCTTGGTTCCCTTCTCTTGTAATACATCATTGTATAGAAAATCAAGTTTCTAAATCCAAGAACATCCCCTTGTCCCTGCCTACAACCATTAATTCATTATAGGTACCAATCAGTAGCACGAACAGGGTGTGGGAAAAATTTTGGTAGGTCACTATCAACGATGACTAGCACTATCCAGTATGAGAATATATAATGATAATTGTGCATGTATAATGGTTAATGTATTAAATAAATAAACAATTTCAATTTATGTTCCGCATTGGACACCATCTTGATGCTACCTTATTCAGTATAATATGAAATGTCTCAAAAAAATGACATCGTAAGATTATATATGTATGTGAGTATGTAAAAGAATTATTGTGACCAATGGCATATAGCAGAGGTGTTCATGTAAAATAATCCCCATAATATGATATTAGGTTCAACATAATTTATGAATTTAGTAGAAATGTATAAGTATTAATGGGTGTACCCTTGGTATAACTCAATAACATGTTCGACTCGGGCCCCAGATACCCTATATAGGTATCCTCATTGTTAGTCATAATATGACCTATATCATATCATGTCATGTGGATCCTATATCTTTATGTGGGCACCTAATATAATGATTCAAATCGCAATGTACAATGTACTATTTAATGATAAAGAATTTCATGTCCTATAATAAATTACAATGATAGGAAACACCATTTCTAAACTCCATTTATAATATATGGATCACCATGTGCAATATTTCAATCCATGGAGAAGTGAGCGAGAGGAGATACATGTCCAATAATTTTCATTCAATACTGAGGAACACCATGTGCAATAATAGTTATAAACAATGAATGATAAAACTTATGGGATTAGACTAATTCAATAATTAAATAATATCCTAGTAACATGGTAATACCATTTATCAAATTTTTCAATTTCATTCATAAGGTATTAGTCTAATGGCCCTTATAAACTATTTCCTTACAATATAAATGAATTTCATCCAAGTACAGTATCACACCCTTTCATCTAATTCAATTCAAACATCTGATTTATGATTGAAAATTCAATAATACACAAAAGTAATTTTGACTAAACATTAAGTCCTTGAATTTATATACATTTAAAAAAAATTCATCCTAATGGTGGCTTCGGTTGAGCTTGTCAACCTCCAACAACGTCATGAATATATGTGAAGAATTTACACTTCCAGAATTTGTAATGACCCCAACCCGGAATCCTCCAAACCGGTGCTCCGAGCCGGGTGGTTACATGACCTTAAGTGCGCCTACTCGTACGCCAAAGGCTGCCGACAAGCATCGGGGGTCTATGTGGTCATGTGGGGAGACTATACCCCCTTTTTGTTAGAGTAATCCACAACAGAAATAAACCAATTGTGGAAACAATAATCAACAAACAATGAACATGTATAACAACTATTTCAAACAATCAAATATGTCATGTCATACTACAAGTGCAAAAGTGGAAAAACCCCAAAATAAATACAATGGATAAAATCCCCAAAATGGTCCTGACTCTACGTCTGGATCCTCCACTAAGTGTTACCCATGTCCACTCAACTATCTAGCAGGGACCCTATCCCTTCTCATGACCTGCAAACATGAAGTCTGCCCGGGTACCCAATGGCGGCCCGAGTAGTGTGTGAGTACAACTCAATAGGCCATCACCAACAGTGTCTACATTATGTCCAGTCTAAAAAGATAGTGCATGAAAATGAATTTGAATGATAACTGCCATATAATTATTTAAGGTACCATTATCCAGTTTTGGACCAAGACATTTCCACTTCCATTACCATTTATTACACACCCATTATCACCGTTTACCATTTCATCACATTTCCCTGCGTTAATCACATATATTATGTTACATGGGTCTATGGACAACAACCACACACAAGAAGGTAAACACATCGTTGTCCTATCTCTGTTGGAATAACCCCATTATAGAAACCATAACCTCACCTCGAAGCCTTAGTCTTGGTGGATGCAACCATTAGGAGAATAGACACTCAGTACCCTTTTTAACCCGTGCTTTTAGGGTGTATTTATAACCTCAGTCTTCACTCGACCTGTGGGCGTTGATCCTCCTGTCATAACCCACTCTACAAAGCCATGTGCACATTCTTATATATAAGTAACCATCAACCATCCAATCCATTTCTCTTCAGAAAACACTAATCACCACATCCCATATGGGAAACCACATCATGCCTTAACCCATTATCACATTACCATTTCACATCATTTTAACAATTCACCCAATTCCCATGTGGTATCCCTATCTCACTAAGCATTCAAAATTAAACCCATAATCTATCCCATTATGGTCTTTAATAAGTTTACACATTAACCCATTTAAATCGTTCATCGTTCCCATGAATAAATCATTTAATGCATTCCACTTTAACCCATAGGTTATTTCCATGTCTAGGTGCACCACCTAACTTCTATTCCAAGTTCAACCAATCATGCCATCATATTTATCAAGGGCTCTACAATTCATTACAAAAAGGTCACTTGTTTAATATCAATCCATAAACCAGAGAAAAGCCGACACATCCCATGGATGGCTCCAATTAGGTCATGTCTATCACAACACATCCCACGAGGACTATGTGGGTTCCAATTTTTCATTTTTAACACCATTGTTATGAAACATGCCATGTTTATCCAAAACATAACAAAAGGAAAGCAATAACAAAACTAAACATGCAAAAATACCCAAATAACTATGGGATATCACTTGTAAATGACCTACTTTGAATCCACGGTAAAATGCACTCTCAATCGAGTCCTTAGACCTCTATCCAACCATCCTTTAGAGCTTCAACCTAAAACTCGCCCAAAAGTTAGGGTTTTAGAGATTTGGAATTAGAGGGATAGAATATACAAACCCTAAAACAAAAAGATAAGAAGGATGTGATTAGCCTTACCTGAAGCTTAGATCCAAAACCAACGGTACAAAAAATGCCTTAGAATCGAAGGGGATTAGTCTCTTGGAGAATTTGGGAGATTTGGTTCATGCCTAGGGTGGATACGGAGGAATAGAGAGGAAACCCCGAGTGGTGTTTTAAATCCTAGAGTGGGAAACTTTTTATTTTTCCCACATTTAAGTGGTCGCATAGTTTATCCACACGGTTTGGAAAACCGTGTGCAAACCTTGTGCATGCCAATGTCCGGAGGAGGAGGGGTTGCACGATTTAGCCGCACGTTTTGTAAAACCATGCACATGCTTCTGTCTGAAGGAGGAAGGGTCACATGGTTTATTATGGGTAGGCTGTAGGGTTTTCCTGGCCATGCACAGGCCGTGCGCCCTGGCCTGTCTTGCCAAGATTTCCTTTCTTACGTGCCCTGAGCCCCCGGAACAACCCCAAGGCCTCTCAAACTTTTAGGAAACATCACTTGAATCCTGAAACAAGGGATTCAACCAAAACATATCAAAAACATTACTTTACAAAAAACTGGGAACTTACAACCTCCCCACCTTATAACAGCTCATCCTCGAGCTGAGTTTCCAAGCCACATTGATCCACCAAAGAGGATATTTCGAGCCACTGAGCCCACATATCCAATTCTCTCTCCTATGTTTATTTCTGAACATTCCCATTCTGCCATAGTACTCATACTAATGGTACAACCATGCCTCAAAAGGCCTTATCACTATTATCCACCAGACGAACTGGATGCTCCTCATAGGATACATCAGCATCAAGCTCCAAATCCTCAATATTAACCGCTTGAGATGGGTCAAGGTGATACCGTCGAAGCTGTGACACATGAAACACGTAATGCATCCCACCATACCGCTTTGGAAAATCCAATGGGTATGCCACTAGTCCGATCCTCTCCACAATCTCAAATGGTCCCACATACCTGGGTTCCAACTTACCCTGCTTTTGAATCTGTTGGTGACCCAACCTTGGTGACGCCTAGTGGAACACTTTATCACCCACCCCACACTCAAGATGTCTACGCCTCCAATTTGAATATGAATTCTGCATACTCTAATCTTTAGCCATCGTCTTCCTGATCAACTTAACTCTCTCTGAAGTCTCATGCATGATACATGGCCCCAACAACTCGAATTCACATGTCTCTAGCCAACACAACAGAGATCGACATGGCCTCCCGTAGAGTTCCTCAAATAGTGCCATTTGAATCATAGCCCGATAACTGTTGTTTTAGGAAAACTCAAATAATGATAGGTGTATCTCCCAAGAACCACCAAAGTCCAAGACACAATCTCTTAACATGTATTCAAACACTTGGATCGTATGCTCTAACTACCCGTCCATCTGCGGGTGGGAAATCCGTACTCAAAAACACCTGTGTACCAAGCGCCTTCTACAACTTTACCATAAACGAGATGTGAAATGCGGATCTCGGTCCAAAACTATGGTTCATGGAACACCATGCAGACACACTTTTTCTCGAACATACATCTCACCCAACTGGTTGATTATATGGGTCTCCTGAATCGGTATGAAATGAGCCACTTTTGTTAACTGATCCACAACCACCCATACTGCATCATTCTTTCGTGGCATCCTTAGAAGACCCACGACAAAATCCATTTTCATGTCATCCCATTTCCATTCTATAAATTAAAATGGATGTAACAAACCACCTGGGTGTTGATTCTTGACCTTCACCTGCTGACAGGTAAGGCACCGTGCCACAAAGCCCGCATCTTCTTTCATCATTCTAGGCCACCAAAATTCCATCATAGATCACGGTACATCTTGCTCAAACAAAGATGCACTACCCACATTGATTTATGGAACACTCGCATAAAATATTCCCACACACCATTTAGCATAACTACACGATTATGAACACAAACAACACCGTCCATGCCGACAATCCCTCCAGAAGGTTTCTCTCCACCTTTAAGCTTTTCCTTCATGATCAAACACTCAGGATCACCAAGATAACCTTCCTTAACTCGACTCACAAGCATAAAATCCATTTTTATCGAAGAAAGAGTAACCGAACCCTTCTCCTCTTGCACCTCCAGTTAAATTTTTTCCAACAATTCCATCACCTTCCACTCGGTACTGGATTCCTAAACCACCTGATTTTGAACCTTCTAACTCAGAGCATCAGCAACGCTGTTTCCCTTTCCCGGCATGTACACTAACTCAAAGTCAAAAATCTATAGATATTTAACCCATATTTGCTTCTGAAGATTCAGTTCCCTCTGTGAGATGATATACTTTAAACTCTTATGGTCGGTAAACATAGTAAACCATTCTCCCAAAAGATAGTTCCTCCAAAACATCATGGTGTATACTACTACAGCCAACTCAAGGACATTAGTGGGATAATTCCAATCATGGAGTCTCAATTACCATGACCTTTATGCAACCAACCACTCATCTTGCATCAACACACCCCCATGTTCGATTCCAGATGCATCAAAAAACACAATGTACTTCTTACCTGGCTCAGGTAAGATCAAGATATATGTGGTTGTCAGTTGCTTCTTCAACTCTAATAAGGAATTCTCACAAGATTCAGAACATTCAAAACTGATTCTTTTTTTGGGAAATCACGAGAGTGGTGCTGCCAAGCGAGAGAAATGTTGAATGAACCTTCGGAAATACCCAGAAAAACACAATAAAAACCCAAACATTAGAAACACACTTGGGATGCTCCAAAGATACAATTGCATGCAATTTCTCTAGATCCACAGACACACCTGCCTCTAAGATGATGTGACCCAAAAAATGCACCTCACATATCCAAAATTTACACTTTGATATCTTGGCGTATAGACGATGATCTCTTAGCATACCTATGAATATGTTAAGATGTTGGGTGTGATTGACGTGAGGTTTTGAGTACACTAAGATATTGTCTACAAAGACAACCAAAGTCCAATCTAGATAGCGATGAAAGATCTGGTTCATCAAAGTCATAAAAACTGTTGGTGAATTCGTCATGCCAAAAGGCATCACCTCAAACTCACACAACCCGTACCGACTCCGGAAATCTGCTTGTGGTATGTCAGAAGTCCTCACCCTCAACTGGTGATAACACGACCTCAGATCAATCATAAAAAACACAGATTCACCCCTCAACTGACCAAAAATTTCATCAATTCTAGGAAGAGTGTACCGATTCTTCACCGACATCTGATTCAACATTTGATAGTCAATACAAAGCCTTAACAACCCATCAACCTTCATTGAAAAAAAACAAGAGATCCCCAAGGAGACGTACTAGGATTGATAAACCCCTTACACTCTAACTCCCCAATATGAACCTTCAGTTCCTGGAGTTCTGCCGGTGCCATTTGGTATGGCGGAATAAAAACTGGCTCTGCTCCCGGCAGCAACTCGATCATGAACTCCTCATCCCTCTCAAGGGGTAACCCCAATAAATCTTAAAGAAACACGTCCTAAAAGAAATCCAACATAGGTGGGAAAATAGGATTCTCCCATCTTGCATTGTCATCAAGAATGAGACATGCCACTCGAGCCATGAGTCCACTCATATTTTGAAAAAACGGACCTGCATGCCCTGCTCGAACATCGCATTCACCACGGTGAGCATAAGTGTCATCCTCAATCGACCTGAACGATACTCTGCGAAGTTAAAAGTCTATGTTCTCCTGATACAACACCAACCAATCTATTCTGAGGCTTAGGTCAAACACTAACATTTCAAGAATGATCAAATCCCAAAAAAAATGATACCCACCAACATCCAATGCACACCCCTTGCATTGTTTGATATCCTCAACCCACACCCCCAATAGATTGTTAATTAACATAACTCCACACACCCTCGCCATAGGTAATAGTATCCCTACCACAAGTTGAGAAGATACAAAAAAGTGTGTGGAACTTGTGTCAAACAATGCACTAGAAAGAGTAGAAGCCACAAGGATCTTACCTCAAATAGTCGTCGGTCTAGCCTCACCACCACTATGCAGAAACTGAACATCCATAAGATGACCTGCCCCTCTACCTTGGGCCCTGCTTGAACACCCTGCACTGCACTTCCCTTCTGGTATGAGTGATCCTACCTTGAAGTTCCACATCCACCGCCCCTACCAGTACGGATCGTAGAGCGCCAACTTCATACCTGATAAGGGGCATCTGGTCCCCTTCATGTACTTGGAACCTGCTTTTCACCATTATACTCACCCGCCTGGTAAGGGTTCTTGTAAATCTCAGCACATGCCCTATCCTTCCGCATGAACGACACACAACTGGAGATCGAGGACACTGACCACACATATGCCAGGGCCTGCCGCACTGATAACAAAACACCTGGTTCCCACTCTGAGAGGCTGACCGCCTCTTCCAGCCACTTTGCATACTTCTTTCATGTTGTGAGCTCTCATGGCGTCGCTTTCGACCTTAGGTAGCTGCACCACTCATCTGACCCACTAACACCACAAGTCCACTACCCGAAGCTCCCATTCTGTTTCCTTCTGAGATCAGTGCCCGATTTACTACCATTGCGAACCTCATCATGTGGAAGATGATTGCATGAGACCTCATCTAATAACTCAGCCCATCCAGGAAACACCTTGCTACTGCTGCCTCATCCCCTGCTAACATTGGGAAAAAGCATCTCAAATCATTGAAGTGACGAGAATAGTCCATCCCTAAAAGTGATTCCTGAGTCAGGCTCATAAACTCTACATCCTACTCTTGTCTCAAGGTCTCTGGGTAGAAATTCTCTAGAAACTTTTCCATAAACACCTTCCATTACATCCCCTCAGCCAGCTCTATTTGATCTTGAATGTCCAACCAACGCCTTGCATGGCTTCGCAACATAGAAGTGTCCATCTTCACTCAATTTTGAACAGTGGTCTCCAAATGGTCCATTATCATCTGGACAGACTCTAACCAGAACTCCGTAGCTTCTGGCCAACCCTATCCGGTGATGGTCGGTGGGTGTTGTAGCTGGAACTCCATGGTCAACTCAATCCTACTTGGTGTAACCCGCCCTGGGTCTCGATCCATCATCTACATAAGGAGAGTCATGTTCTCTCACAACTAGTCTTTTATACCTTTATCTATCACCACATTTTATTTCTCCTCTATAGGAGGAGTGTTCTAAGCAACACCCCCACTTTCCCAATTGGTAACCAATGTCGTGGTGTCATTTTTGTACAATTCCAAGCATGAGATTCAGCCTATATACCATAAACTATCATGACTCCATCAAAATATCTTTACTAGCTACAACAAACCAATACATATACTAAGACAACGACATTTTCGAACTTGTTACAAAGCATATTACTCCATTAAACATCATTTACCCACATGTTTTATTTCATTCTTCTCATTATTTCTTGGTATCATGAAATGTATGATGCACCCTACTTTCCTGCCTCACACACCCACCCCATCCATGTGGATAACACAATGCATGTCACCTATCACCCTAGGTGCCTACAATGATGCATGAATGAAAATCGTCGTTCTGTTAAGGCCACGAGGAACACGTCATAAAACAATCACATCAAACCACATGTTCATCACCCAACGGTGAAATATCATCAAATGTAACATCACACAACCAATAACATCATTTCCCACCCATGGTGACTTGGGTTTGCCCCGTACCTGGTTTAGCTACTCCTAGGAACGATCTCATTTCCAAGGTTCGACACGTCTTAACCCTTGGATACCAATTCCAAATAACAAGACCTCAGAGAAGGAGAATAAATACCTCCTATGATACCACTTTGTAACATCCTCCACCCAAATCCACTAAACCTGTGCTCCTATCCGGGTGGTTACATGACCTTAAGTGTGCCTCCCAGTACGCCAAATGTTGCTGACTAGCAGCAGGGATCTAAGTGGTCATGTGGGGATACTATACCCCTTTTTATCAGAGTAAGCTAAAACAGAAATAAACTAATAGCAGAAACAATAATAAATAAAAAAGTAACATGTATAATAACCATTTCCTACAATCAAATATGTCATGTAATACTACAAGTGCAATAGTGGACAAAACCTTGAAAATAAAGACAACAGCCAAAATCCCCAAAATGGTCCCGAAACTAAGTCTAGATCCTTTACAAAGTGTTACCCATATCCACTCAACTATCTAGCATGGACCCTTGTCCTTCTCCTGGCCTGCAAACATGAAGTCTTCTCAGGTACCCAACAGCGGCCCGAGCAGGGTGAGATTACAACTCAGTAGGCCACCACCAACAATGTCTTCAAAATATCCAGTCTAAACAGATTGTGCATGAAATGGAATATGAACTATAACTGCCAAATAATTATTTAAGGCACCATTAACCAGTTTAGGACCAGGACATTTCCACTTCCATTACCATTCATTACACACCCATTATCACCATTTACCAATTCATCACATTTCTATGTGTTAATCAAAAACATTATGTTACATGGGTTTAAGGACAAAAACCACATGAAAGAGGGTAAACACATCATTATCCTATATCACTAGGACTGACCCCTCATAGAAACTATAACCTCACCTCGAATCCTAAGTCCCAGTAGATGCAACTGTTATGAGAATAGTCCCTCAGTCCCCTTTCCTAACCCGTGCATTTAGGGTGGAGTTTAGAACCTCAATATTCACTCGACTCGTGGGAATAGATCCTCATGCCATACCCCACTCTACGGATCCATGTTCACATGCTTATATATAAGTTACCCTCAGCCATCCAAACCATTGCCCTTTAGAAAACAATATTCACTGCAACCCACATGGGAAACCACATCATGACGTAACCCATTAAGACATTACCATTTCATAATAATTTAACCATTCACCCAACTCCCATGTGTTATGTCTATATCACTACGTATTCAACATTAAACCCATAATCTATCCCTTTTTGGCCTTAAATCAGTTTACAAAATTTACCCATTTAACACATTCATCATTCCAATGAATTAATAATTTAACACCTTCCACATTAACCCATTGGTTATTGAAAAGTCTTGGTGCGTCACCAAACTTCAATTCCAACTTCAACAAATCATTACATCATTTTTATAAAGGTCTCTACAATTCATTACAAAAAGTTCACTTGTTTAATATCAATCCCTAAATCCGGGAAAGGCCATCACATCCCATGGATGGCCAAAATTAGGCCAAGTCTATCCCAACACATACCATGGGGATCGTGAGGGTTTCCATTTTCTATTTTAAACACCATTATTACCAAACATTCCAAGGTTATCCAAAACATAACCAATGGAAAGCAAGAACACAACTAAACATGCCGAAATACCCAAATAACTGTAAGATATCACCTGTAGACCACCAACCTCGAATCCATGATTTAACGCACTCTCAATCGAGTCCATAGACCACGATTAAACCATCCTTTAGATCTTTAACCTAAAAATCACCAAAATTATAGGGATTTAGAGCTTCGCGATGAGAGGGAGAGAAGATACAAACCATAAACCAAAAAGAGAAGCAAGGGTTGAATTAGCCCTACCCGGAGCTTTGATCTGCAACCAACGGAACCGAAAACACCTTTGAATTGAAAGAGATCGGTCTCTTTGAGACTTTGCGCGATTTGGTTTTTGCATAGGGTGCAGAGGTAGGAAAAAGAGAGGAAATCCTAAGTGGGGTTTTAAATCCCTAAGTGTTAAACATTTAATTTTTCCCATATTTAAGTGGCCGCATGGTTAGTCCGCATAGTTTGGAAAACAAGGCGCAAACAATGTGCATTCCACTGTCTAGAGGAGGTGGGGTCACAGGATTTAGCTTCACGATTTGGAAAACCAAGCACAAACCGTGCGCATGATTCTACCTGGAGGAGGAAGGGTCGCACAGTTTATCATAGGTAGGTTGCACGGTTTGACTGGCCATGCGCAGGCCGTTCATCCTTTCCTGTCTTGCCCAGATTTCCTTTCTTTCGTGCCTCGATCCACCAGAACACCCCCAAGGCCTCTCACACTTTCAATAAACACCCCTTTAATCCTGAAACAAGGGATTCAACCCATACATAATGAAAACATACCTTTCCAAAAACCAGGATCTTACAAAATTAATGAAATTATATTACTACATTTCATTTAATTCCATTTTGATACAGACAAAATAACAACACACCATAAGAGGTGGTTAATATCTAGGTCGAAAATATGACAACATATATCTTTAATAGAGATTAATGTGTGATATATTACATAAAGATTCAAATAATACATTCAAAAAAGACTGTCAAGACTAGTGTCATTGGGAAATTAGGCACATAGTATAACAAATTGCAATACGAATACAAATACATTATTTAAAACTTCCTTAACATTCCCCTAAAAATAAAACATTATTCTAAAACATCTCTTGATAACTTGTGGACGTACATAATAAATGGGTGAGATATAAATACATGTATGGGAATAAACAAAGCATTGAATAAGATAAAGTAGTTCATGTGATCTAATTGGCCTATCAATGTAACATAAGTGTGTTGAGAATCAGAATCATTAACAATGATGAATGATATAACATGATAACATTAATACATCATGGGAATGTTGAAACAACCTAAAACAAGACATCATAAAAAAATTCAACGATAACCATTAAGAAAACATAACATACTATACATAGGATAACCACATGTGCACCATTCATGGTGTAACACCGATTTGTTATAAATTAATGACATTATATTTGATTGTGTAATTGACCCATGACCCTTATTATAAACAAACCACAAAATATATTTCTTTATATTTAATCTCATTGATATCCTTCATAATATGAAACACCATGTTTTAATGAACCGTAATATATAATAACATTATAACTAATCCCTTAAATTTTAGGGGATGAATAGATATAACTAAATTAAAAAAATATTGTTTTATATTGATTATAAATAAAATAATAATCCTTTAAAATAATAATAAATATTTCCTGAAAAATCAATATTTTTTCTAAATACTAGATTGGTCACGCTTTGTGCACATAATTTAAGATTATTTTTTACCAAATTTTGATATATTTTTGGATGAAATAAACTTAATTATAGAAATTATAATATAAAAATTATCATCGGGTGAAATTTTAGGATTTTTGTGAAATGTTACATTTATTGATGAATAGTGAAAGACAATAAATTTTAATTGAGATATGCATTTCCATTTAAATTATTTATATAATTAAATTACATTCTGGATTTGTTTTAATGTAAAATTATTTCATTTATATTACTATTAATTTAATTTATTTCATTTTAATCATTTAATGTTTAATGTTTATATAATAATTGTGTAATCTTTTTTATAGTTCATCTTTCAAATCCTTTTTTTTATTAACATCTACATTTTTTATTTACAATTTAAATTTAAACATTATTTAAATTTAATATTATAAAATTAAATAATTAATATTAATAATAATTATTAATATTTAGATGAAATTGAAACATTTTTTTTCAGGAAAAAAATAAAAAACAATAAAAAACAAATCTTTTGTTTAAGAATAGAAGTTGTGTTTTTGCACTATACATGATCTTCTGTAAAAATTAATTTTCAAAAATAATAGAATTTTATTTGATAAAATGGGTTGAACATTTATAATAATTAGTTACAATTTATCTAATATGTTTAATTTTATTTTATTCATATATATTTAATTACCTAGGTTTAAAAAACTAATTATCGTCATAGAAACTAAAGACATAATATGGGATTAAACTTAATGTATAATGGATAAATTATATTAAAAATATATTTAGTTTATTTTAGGTTTTTATCAACTTTTAAATACCTTCATTACATTATTTATCAATTTTGGATCCACATGAGGTGATTGCGGGTAACAATGACTGAATACTTTTGGTTATTTACAAAATACCACTCCTTATAAATAATAAAAGGGCACTCAATATCCTCACATATTGACAACTATAATGCTATTTTTCTTAACCAAAACTAGACCAAATCACTTCCAAACCTCAATTTAAACATCCTATAAGAATTATTGTTTACAAAAATCTTACCTTTTAAGGATTTTCATTAAAACCTAAGGGGGATACCTGAAGAAGTGACAATGTTCTTCAATGAGAATTTTGATTTTATTTCTTCATCAATATAATTACATTAAAAATAAAATAAATTATATAATAAACTCTATATATTACATATATATAGATGTTCTTAGTTTAATTTCATGACATAAAACCATATCCACTTCCATCAAATGGGTTATGAAATCATCATTCGTGCATACATCTGACTACCACCACGTGAACATGTGTCAGTAATTATTCCATTACCACCTCCCACAGTTGGGTATGATTATTGATATAATGTATGTATTAGTAATTTATATAATAATTTTATCACTTTATTAATTATTTATTATAAAACTTTTTTAATTTATATTCTATAGGGAACATGATAATGTCGCTCATGATTATAGAGGACTGCTACCTCTTGAAGCGATGTGATTCGCCTTTCCGAAATGCCTTACACGGAAGAAGATGATGATAAATTTAATGATTATATGTGATAAAAATTTAATAATTATTATATTAATGAAAAATTTATCTTTTTAAAATATAATATCTTATTTTGTATCATACAACTAAAAATTATAACATGTTTGTGTACGTGTGGACTATAAACTTCATGAAGCGATGTGGATCTATTATAATCATGACACCACATGAAATATTTATAAGTATATTAAAATAAATAATATGATATATGTGATATTATTATCATTATTTAATGTTATAATGTTACTCACCTCCTTACCAGGCTAATCATTGAAAAATGGAAATGTTACTCATGCACATGTACGCCATATCGTTCCAATGATTGTAACTTAATATACATATAATAAAAATAAATAATTATTAGTTTAAAAATATAATTTCTCTAAAATTATTATAATTATTTCATTTTAAATTTTATTTATATTTTTTACCATACTATATGTGAAATAATTGGTCCTTCCATAACGAAACATGCATGATCGAAGTGGGCATTTAACCCCTTAAATAATGAAAATAATTAAATATTATTAACGAATTGATGGTACGATGTTATTAAATGATGATATATAATATTATAAATATTAATATTATTATATAATAAGTTAATAACATTTCGAAAACCAGTATAAATCATGTTATATAATGTTCAACTAAAAGGAATTGTGATCTAATGGATTTCGAATCACACTTTTATTTCGGGGAGACAAATGCCGAATTCACCACTTGTTTCATTCATGTGGTGTATTTCCATTACCATTAACTTGTTATATCATGAATAATCTTATTTTCATGATATTTAATGTTTCATTTTATTTTATTCATTATTGGGGATTACGAATCAATATATTTTCAATGTTGTATGGACTTCGTCTAAATTTACCTTTATTGATGAAAATAGTTTTATTATACACAAAATTACTTTTATATGGTGTATTTAAATTTATTTTTACATGTAATATCATAATTCATTCATTATTCAAGTTATTATGTGTTTAAATTTTAATTATTTTATCCAAGTGAATTTGACATTAAAATTAGCATGTGGTAAAAGTTATTGTATCTACTCACTTTCCATTGTGATTGTTTGATATATCTTGAAATAATAACATTATTCTGATAAGTTTTATTGATCATTAAATTTAACATTAATATAAATACTCTAGTATGATGAGTATTATTATTTCCTATACTGTATACCATTTTTTATGAGTTATACTTTGAATGATATTTTATTAACATGGAAAATGTTGATAAATCAGTATACATTACTCAATACATATATTTGATGATAAGCCATATTGAGTAAGGAATTAAATACATTATTTGATATATGATAAATTATTTGGGAATTTAGAAAATTTTGGGTCTCAGTTATAAATATATTTTTTTATGCATCAACAAGTATCATGAGACAAACTAGTTGGAAAAAACTGTTAGGTTTTTACACAGATGTTTTAAACTGTCTTGAGGATAGATCTCAATGGTAGAGGATTCATGTACCTGATACACGACGTTTTAAAAATAATAATTTTAATCTTTTATAATTCATTTTTCTTATTATACATGATATTTTAACCTATATATTATCTCTAGTTTCATATAATTATTAGTAAATTAATTTAATGGAATGTGTTATTAGTTATTTAACTTGTCATATTGATTATAAATTATCTTATAATGGTAGTCGAATTTTATATATAGAGTTTGTGATCATTGATTGACCTTTTTATGTTTATTATTCATATTTATTTATAGCATCTTCCATTGTAAAAAAACCCCTTACTGATTACTTGAGATCACACTTATTTTTTTCATTCCTAGGATATGAAGATGAAATCATTGAATGTGTTTTCAAGTATGTAGTTCAATTTTATTATTTATCTATCATGTTTTATTCTTTACACCAAATGTTAAATGGGTAATTTATATGTATCCAGTTCTCTAAAACAAATAAACAGATGGGTCCTTATAGATTTTTTCTGTCGTATCTATGCTAATATACTAAACCAAATATCGGATCTGGCTTACTGGGTTTGGGGTCATTAGGATTTTTATTAGAATATATTTTATTGAAATCATTGAAAATAAATTTATGAAAATAGAGATTGTTGAATATAAACCGGTTATCAAATTTGAATATAAGTATATAAGAATCGAATAGTATTTTGAAAAGGAATAGATTGTATGGTTTTTCATAGAAATAAATCACAGTATGGATACTACAAGTAGATGTGGTTTGGAATAGAGATATTTATGGTTAATAAATCTGAAAATGGGGTAGTGGGATTAACCCTATCATTACCTTGTGAAGAAAATTGGATCATACTTTGAACATGGATTGAAACTCACATGGGATATTCTTAAGATAATTCCAAATTTCCTTACATTCCATTATAAATGATTTAAAAAAGTGATATCCCCAAGAAATACATGTTTATGATTATGAAATTAGTTATGTATAAATTATTCAATTTTTTGATAAATTTATCGGTAGTTTAGTGATTATAAGTAATTTTTCATAATTATAAGATAGAATATAATATATTAAATACTTTTTAAATGATGCCTAGAAAAAGGAATGGGAACTATATCAATTTAGAAAATCTATAAAGTAAAAATGATTATTCCAATGATGATCTTATGAAAATATTTTGAAGGAAAATAGTCTCCCAAACATTCTCAACTTATGAGGACAAAATATCAATGGCTAACAATATTGACAAAGAATTGTCTATTTTTTGTGATTTTTAAGAGAAGCACGAGAATAAGTGGATGCTAGGGAATATGATTGATAAAGAGAAGAATGGAATTGATGATTTTCAAACATGTGATAAATAAATAAAGAAACATCATGGTACTTTCTAAAAAGTAATTGTAGTTTGATACAGGTGTGGAGAGAAAGGCATCTATACTTATAATAGTGAGGGTAAGAAAAAATATCTAATGTAAAATGGTCCATGTATAAGTATTTGGGGTACTACGCAAATCAATATATCTATAATCGAAATAATATACCTCCAAAGAAACTAATGGATCAATGTCATGATTTTGGAATTTCTACAACCGAAGTGGAATGATTAATGTTCTTATTTTTTTATTCAATATTTCTGTAATTTAATTATTTTATCAATGATATCCTAGTCAAAATAATAATGAAATTTATAATTATGTTACTTTATTAATATTTAATTATGTATTTGAAATCATCTATTGAACCGCACATATGATAAAGAAATTTGAATCATTGGAATGTTGTAATTATTGTACAACACATGACTGAGGGAAATATAACCCTTAATATGTTCCTGATGATTGGATAATGAGATTATTAATATTGATAAATTGAATTAGATATTACTCAATACCATTGTATAGATTATAGATTTATTTAAAATTTTGTTTATACTATAATTTATGGAGATTAAAAAATATTTGGATTAATGGAATATACCCAATAATCAGTGTTTTATTTATGTAATATGAAATAATTCATGTTTTCTATTAGTATTTATGGTATCTTATTAAACAGTTTCAAGAGAATGAATAATTAAGGTATTCACAAGTTCTATATATGATGATTAAGAGATATCTCAGGTTTTTATGGTTTAATGTTAACATTATTTTATAAATTTAGTGAAGACTTTCTAATGCTCTGGATCATAATATTTTGGATGGTTTGTATGTTAACCATTTATGAAATGGATTAAGTTGAAAATTGGAAGAGGATTTATATATTATTGTATTCCTTCCCCATATGATGATTAATTTATATTGGATATTTGGAAAATACAATTTGATTATAATAATAACTATAGATTTAAGTAATGAATTATCATTCTATTAGGGGTCTTGCCTTCCATTAAAATTGTTTTTAGTGCTTCAGGAAATTTTGTTTTTCTAATTTTCATTT
Organism: Viscum album; assembly: GCA_963277665.1. Classification (NCBI taxonomy): domain Eukaryota; kingdom Viridiplantae; phylum Streptophyta; class Magnoliopsida; order Santalales; family Viscaceae; genus Viscum; species Viscum album. The sequence continues at coordinate 1,697,560,210 of OY728137.1, read as the reverse complement.
GTTGGAGTAAAAGATTAATTGGAAATTGATCAAATTACAACCAAATCATCAAAAATTTTATTTAAAAATTGAAACATACCATGTAATTATATATCCCAATAAAATGTTACAATTCCTCATCATTAGGAAAATTATCGTTCCAAAAATGACATCATATTGTCATGCATTTTATAATATCATTAAACTTTATCAAACCAATTTTTTTAATGGATTTTTGGTCGTTAACCATCTATGGATCACCAACTTTTTGTGATCAATATTTTCTATCACTCTCTATCAGTATTTGGGAGTCATTATTCTCGTTCATGTCAATGTTTTTATTTCCTAGATATTTTCTCGTACATAGAAACCGTGTTATGTGATTATTCTATAGAGAAATTTTTAATACATTTATCTCTTATTATGATTATATTTTATTTACTCTTTTTGTGATGGGGATTATAAAAAATGAATTTTCAAATATAAACCCTTAATTTATCAGAATGAGATAATATTTTGAGGTTCTGATTTATCTATGGTTGGTAGAATATAACACCACAAGATTCTTAAATAATAACATTATATTTTATATCATATATGAAAAACAACACTAATAATAAACAACCCAAAAGATATATTTATTTATTTATAATCTCTTTTATAACTTATGGAACAAGGTACCCTATGTCTGTAATGTCTTGGACCGGCTCACCACTAAGTCAGTGGCTAGATCAGTGGGTAACAAAGCCTCAAGCACGCCTTCTCATACACAAGATACTGGTTACTAGCAGTGAGGGTATGTTGATGGTATAATAGGGAGCCTATACCATCTAGATCAGAGTATCATTGTGGTTTTATCATATAATAAATTACATGGTACAATAGAAACTATATATATATATATGAACGAAAAATTACAGTGGAATAATAATAAAATATCTGAATAAATATGTCCAACATATACATACAACATTTCAAGTATTCCATATAATGCTGTATTTCCAAGTAGTTAAATTTTTTTTAAAAAAAAAGAAAGACTAGGCCATGGTCAAAACCTCTAGTATCATGATGAATATCCCCGTTAGGTCCTTCATACATCCTATGTATGGAACACATCACAATAAGGGAATCCAATGTCCTGAAATAAACAAGGTCAACATGGGTGTCAAATGGTCCCTGAGAAGGGTGAGAGTTATAAATCTTTGTAGGCCAGCTCCCACGATGTTTATCCCAATCAATTTCATTTAATTAATAATAAATGACAGTGTGATAGATATTATAAATATTAGGTGATAAAAAATTAAATAATAGAAACTTGTTCTTGGATCTTAAACTAACACCCATCATATACCACCTGATTCATCCAAAGACGGATATATATTTCATTGGGAAGATTCAATTGAATCAAGAAGGATCACCCAAATTAGTTTCAAAATATCCTGAAAAATATGAATCACTAAAAACATACCACAATCTTATTTATTCTACCATTAGACTCACTAAAACCATTCCCCCAGTCATAACTAGTATCTTTCCCTCAAGCATTAGAAAATATCACCATCAAGAATAACTAGAATCTCTCCCTTAAACTATCCAAAATATATCTCTTAAGAATAACTAGTATCTATCCCCCGATAATGGTTTGATAATGAATCTAGCCCTTAAGTATCCAATTTAAACATATAATCTTTTATGAGGAATTCATTATCATTGTACCTAGACTCAATTCATATGAAAACATGCATGTATCCCTTAGGCATCACATAAATCATGATTTTTATCCAGACAACACAACATTTCAAACAGTATCAAACCCTCAGGTATCAATGAAATCGATATCACATAATCTCAATATCTATACAAAAAAAAATCAATTATATTATCAATGATATTACATTTGTCATCATAAGACACAACAATCAATTTTATAACATTAACATCTAGAAACTAGTTTAGTTCAATAGTCCAGGTTCTTAATTATTACCATAATTATATAATTTTTTTTAATTATACCCTCAGAAATCTTCTAGTCTGAATGATAGAACATGACCACACAACCAGAACACTCTAATTTATATTTTGAGGGTAATTGTACCTTGTACAAATGTGAGACTCACAGAAATTATAAAAAAAATATATATCAAAGATCAAGACAATAATATGAACACACATCTTAAAACAGGATACTGACTCGAGTCCTCACATAGGCCTCCCAACCATTTATTGACCCATCAAAATAGATAAACATAAGAATAGTATGTATCATAATGCTAATGAAGAGACATCAACCACTCTCCACAGAGGAACATCAAAAATCAAACATTAAAAAGATAATTAAATAGATAAACGTATTTCTACCCTTGGTAAGTACTTGATGATAACATAGTATTTCTCAAAATCAAGCCTCATTCCTTGATGAAGTCGTAATATCAAATGCCAAAACCATTGTGAGCCCGGTCTATTAAAAATAAAAATCACCCATGTTAACTATCTGCATTCATAATTTCTACCCATTTCTAAATAGAATGAGGTTAAATATCAAGGCCAATACACAATTTGGCACTACAATCTCACACAGGATATCATCCTACACATCAATAGAGAGCTCTAAACAACAAATAAATCATAAGGGATAGTTATGAACTACAATCACGATGTCAAGGGAAGGAATCCCATATTACATTACCAATTCAAAAATCATACAGACCATGTTACACAAGCTTCCATCACAAATATCCCAAAACAAAATATTTCCAAAAATAGATAATCCATGAGAATGAATAACTCAAAAAGTATCCACTCAAACATCAAAAACAAAAAACCGGAAACCAAAATATTCTCCAATATGTGAAAGGATTCACTCTATGGCCTATGCCTCAATAACTATTATCATGAATCATATTTTACATGGTATTCATGAGTTTATATCTCTAACAAATTTTTCTCTTTTGACTAGTACAACTTACAGAAACACTTAAGGTGACATCGACGACCACATCGTCTACAATCCATTGTATAACTTCAAAACCACCTCATAGAATGAGAAGGTTATTTGAACTTTAAACCCATTATATTTATCCTATTTTCATGAGAAGTATCTAATTTATCAATCTTAAAAGATGAAATATTCAATTTATGTTCTTTTACTATGTCCACTTAGTCAGATAATTCCTTATTGGGCATTCCTAAATTACAGACCAATCTATTCATAGGCATGATGTCTATGAGGTATGGTTGAAGAACTTTTATTAAAAAATTTCCTTTCTAAAATCATCACTACAATCCCTAGGATGAATCATACCAAACATGAGAATTTGATGGCATACTCCACAACTGTTATCTCATCTTGAAAAAACCCCAAGAACTCAGAATGTTTATACATCGTCAATTCCATTGGATATTGTGATCAAATGAAGGGTGAATTAAAGGATTACCAGGATATAAATTCATCAAAATATCGGGTAATCACATCATTCCACCACATCCGACACGGTCTATCAATTAATTTGTCGGTAGACATAACCTTTACAGTAACATGAGTCACGGGAAACTAGAAGATCGCATCAACTTCTTTAATAAACATTATAACCTAAATAGATCATTTTTAACCTTTATAAGAAGGTTTATTCCAATACATGAATTTGACAATGGGTGTCGAAGGAATGAATGTATCTTGCTCTACCACTCGATATAGTGTTTGGGTACATTCATGGACAAGGGATGATAATTTTTTAAAACGTTTTAAACTACCAAAGGGACTAGACCATTTGAAAAAAATTCTATCTATCATGAAGGAAATTCTAAGAGATATTTCTAGACATCACAAAATATATGCATATTATCCCAAGGATTAATGACTACTCAAAAATAGAAAAGTTGATTTTAAAAAAATCACAAACCAATTAAATCCAATCATTATTGTTTTAAAAAAAGAAAATATTGATCCATTAATAAAACATTTATCATTAATTTTAAAATGATAAATCCTTTTATAATTTCATCACATTTGAAAAATCACATTACCGATAGTTTTAAATTATTGAATAAATTAAAAATCATTGACATATTTTTAAATTTTATATAACCATTTCCATTTAAATCTATTAAAATAAAATATTTCATCACAAAACATTGTTTTATCACATCACATATGAATCATTGATAATTATTTTTTCAAACCAAACATATCATATAACTCATCATTGATATTTGAAAAAATTTCTCAATGTAATTAACAAAATCATGTTTTAAGGCACAATTTAGTATTCACAATAGATATTAAATTACTAACAATGGATTAAATTATAAACATCCAAACAAGAGAATTAAAAAACTAACCTCTATAACCCACATAACTAACCTTACATTAGTTAAGTCACTTGAATGAAAATGGATACAGTTTAATGTTTAAAACTATGTAAAAATATAAAAAATATAGGTCATATGGGACGGTAAACCACACAACAACCACATAAAAACTCATAATTGTATTTCCAAATATACTAAATTGTTTCATCAATGTTTAGCAGCCCCTGAAACATGGATGCACTATGGTTATCATTCTATTATAGATCAAAAACTCATAAGAGATTCCAAAAATCATTGATTGTATCATTGTGAATCAAAATATAATTTATCATCAAAACCCAATAATTAAAAATAATGACTCAAGTCCCAACATCCCAGGTTACTCCAGTCTCACCATAAAGATGTGGTGATCAAGAACCTACCCATAATATTTCTCTCGAGTCATGACACATCCTAAATCTACATTCTACCATGAGTAACCCCAAAAAACAGATTTGTATATAATACATGTATTCCCCATTAAGGAATGACACACATTGGTACCACTTATAATGAACCAACCTAAAATACTATCTATACCATTAACCAAGATGAATATCCACTACCCTGTGGAGCATTCATAATCTTCACAAGCTAGTGAAAAGACAATGGGCAATAAAAAAATCAATTGAGAACAATTTCACCCTAAAAATTATAACAATAATATAGTAAAATGTCGAAACGTCATTAGATATATAAATCAAACAATATAGACATATAATAGTGCGAAGAGACTCTAAGAAAACTGAAATGGTAACCTAACAATCAAAACCCATCTCCATGTTGTCCAAATCTACCCAATATTTTTCAAGCCACTCTCCATTGATAACCTTAATAGGAACCCATATAGGAAATATAAATCATGAACTCCTACTATAAGAAATTAAAGGAATACAAAAAACCATAGGTAAAAGAAGTATGTGATCTAATAAGAACAATAGGATTCCAATTAATATTCAATTCAAATGAATTATAAAGAAATTAAAATATACTAAAAGTGGAGTATAAATGTGAGAGTTTGAGGATAAGTTTAAAAAAGAGTTTCCAAAATTTTTAAAAACAATAATTAAAATAATCTTATAAAATATTACATGAAAAATTTTACCAAATAATCATTTACATGAAAATATTTTTAAAACAATTCAGAAGATAAATTGAGTTAATAAATAAAATATGAAAATATTAATCTGATTTGAAAAGATGAAAATGAATAAATAAAATAGATTTACGGTGAATAATAATAATAAATGAGTAAATAATGGAATATCATTTTCCAGATAGTGGCAATAAACATTTCCATGTATCAAGATCAAGTAAATGGATTTAATTGGTACAACAGAAGTTGGATAGTGTGTCCACTATATAATAGATTACAAAAATACATGATGACATTTTGGGATTACATCTAGTCCAAAATATCTAAAGAAAACCAATTCAATGGACACCAGCTTTCCTAGCCTCAATCACAAAGGTTTAACCTTTCACATTTTCTATGGATGCTCTAAAAAGCTGTGAATCCACTATTGAAACATAAATCTAGTTCATCCCATATAACTATGAATGTTATCGTAACAAGTAAAAATATATGAGTGAGATAATATTTTTATGTAGATTGCTCAGGGATACTATTCAAACATGGGTAATGGCCCAAAAATTACATCACACTCAAACCCTCAAACTTCTTCAATGTAAATAAAAACTTTTCTGACAGACAAAAATGGGAAGTAGAAGATGAAATAATGTCACATTTTGTGATTATTACAATATATTATCATCATAATGTTCTAATCGGGCCATCAAGAATCATCATTTAAAATCAAACCTTTCTAAATAAACCAAAATTCAAAAATGGTAAACATACCAACTCTTTTACCAAAATTATATTTATAATAAAAAACATCCTTTAAAATAATCATTTACATCAAATCATCCCTAAAGAATTTAATGGAAGTGTTATAATTTTAAAAGGATTTAAAATATTTTAATCCATGGGTTTACACCGTATTTCCATGAATATATATAATATATTTCAAAAAACCCAACAAAAAGCATTTGAAAACAAGGGGAATATAATTCAATGGGTGTTATTTTATGTTTAATAAATTCATTCCATTCAAAATATTTTGAAAATATTAAATATCTCAATTCAATTAATTCAAATCCTAGGAATTCATTTTGTATATGAAAACCCAGCCCAATGCCCCCAAAAAAAAAATCCTTATAAAATTTCCTTTGGAAATAAATTCAAAAAAACTTGGAATTTAAATAATTCATAAAAATGTGGTAGATTTCATGATTGTATCTATTAAAAAAATGACATGTTCAATTAAATGAGAATTTTTTCGAAGAGTCAATTTTAAGGAATTAAATGGATTAATTTCAAATAACATGTCATAGAAATTATGAAACATTTAAATATAAATTTATATAGAATTAATGAATTACAAAATGAAGGAAGATAATAAAAACACCTACATTGGAAAATAAGTAATCCAACTGTAATGAATAATAAATGTGTAGCCTTTGATAGAGATCACTAGATCTATGAAGATGGATTTTGAAATAAGAGAGAGGAGATCTGCGATCAATAATTCCAAATAAATCAATAACTATCAAATAGAACATAATAAATTCACAACATTAATGAATAATGAATCAAGATGATAAGTGAGATCCAAAAATAAAAAGAAAATAAATCACTGAAAGGGAATATCGCCTCTTCTATTAGAACATAAATCCACCAAGAGATAATGTTTAGGGATATGAAATGGCTTTAGGGGGCCCACAAAATTCAGAGACTCAATTTAGGATTTAATAAGAGATTTTTATGGTTAATTATGGGTTTTTAGGATTTTAATTTTAATTTTTGTAAGGATATTTATCACTTCCATTGTTTCCTATGAAAATTTTCACTGTTAGTAATAACCATGAAAAAACCAAGCAACATGTTTAAATCAATTTTTAAACCATGAACAAACAATGAAATAGTTTGAACACTTTGTTAAAATAATGAAAAACCATGAAATAGGTCATAGACATTATTTAAGTCGTGAAAAAACCAGGGAATGGATTACACATTTTTTTAATCAATGTGAATCCCATGAGTAATCTATGAAAAGGCCATGAAACCTCCAAAAAGGCTTCATTAAAATTTTGTAGACAACCCCAAAGGGATACAATCATTAGTATCTCAATGTAGTGGGTCAAAACACATGATAAAAATTAATGGGATGTTACAAATACCACTAGAATACTCTTGTGACTAGGTATTCTGAATCTAGTAGTGAGGGATACAATAGTTTGATAAAATAGTAGGAGATATTTGATAATTGAATTAACTTGTAATGTCTATTTTGCAATAAGGATAAAATTACTAATCTATTTGCCTTTATTTTATATTAAATGGAACGTAAAACAATAAATACTCTTATATACATAATTTAATAAGATCTTGTCCTTACTGACACAAATTTTCATGAGTGATACGATCACATTCCCATAGTACTAAAATAAAAAATTTTATTATATGGGCTAATGTGCCCAAAACCTGATCAACCTCCCTAAGGAGTTAGTGAGAATGAAAAGAATTAATACAGGAGGGTCTTAGATGATGCTTTTTATATTTATATCATAATAATAACATCAATGTCTATTGATATTTTGGTTTGACATTTGGGAATGGATTTATATATCATGTTGTCTCATCTATGTGAAGTTTGTGAGGAGAATGTGTAGTGAGTAACCAATGAGATAAGGATAGAACTGATCATGTATCGATTTACTTATAAAACTATGTTTGGTTCTCATATAATCATAATGTTAATGTACATTGAATTACTAAAAGTATGGTATTTAAGTTGAAATAAATTACTTCTAGTTATCTAATTAGCTCATCCCTCCCACCTATTTTTTCTAGTTTTATTGGTATAAAAAATTAATAGTTTTGAAAACCAATTTCAATATTTTTTGGGAGATTTATTTCTATAAGATGATAATTTTAATAAAGATAAATCCTTAATTCTTATGGTTAATAGATAAAAAGTAAAAGTAAAAATAATGATATTATGTAAACTACAAAATTCTGCTTCAAAATGATTTTCTATCAAACCAATGACAAATATGGAGATCATTGAATATAAATATATTTTGTTTTCATGCAGAAAGATTTGTCACTATAATAGGTACAATAAATAAATGAAAGAAAATAAATCATGTTATTTTAATTATGATGTATTCATAATTAAATATAATAATTAATTTATGCTCTTAAGTTATTAGATATAGCATTTCCTTAGATACATGTTCTTTTTAATAAGAATGATGGATGTAAAGAAACATTTCTTGAGGTTATGGTGTGTTCTCCAAGATTATGAGGAATGATGATACATACATTAGTAGTGAGAAGCACATAATTTCATTGTCTATATAATGGATATTGAGTAATTATAATAGTGTGTTGAATACTATCAAAACATTTTAGATTGGATTTTGTTTATCGTATTCCATAAAAAACCAATAGTATAGTGATACTTGAATAATAAGAAATACATGATGAATATAAAATTTAATACATTTATACTATGATATTGAAAGATAATTCTTTGACAATAAAAACTGTGTAATTTTTAAAGATATACTCAGAATGGTTTTAGACTCTTTGGATTTAAATGACTTAGGTATTATCAACAGCCTTATGTACATAGTTATGGACAAATAAACTATTAGAAAAAAAATTCTATCACAAGGCTTTGGGAATTAGTTCAACTAGATATTGTGAACAGTTCCAAGAAAATGTTATTTCTATAAAAACGTAACAATATTCCTTTAATATTAATTTTGTCAATGTAAAAGTGAAGTATGAAATATTCATGGGATAAATATTTAAGTTTCTTTGGGATGATGTTCTAAATAATATATTGACCAATAATCCATCTATCATTATAAGGCAGCACATAGTAATTCTTCAATACACATTAACATATAGACCACAGATTCATGATGTTACCAATGTGGACTATTAATGAGTCTTAAAAGGAAACATTTATCAATAAAATGTAATATGGAGTAATTCCTTTTTCACATTTCCATATACACATCAAAGTCAGGATGTATGTAAAAGGAGCATTAATATTGTGACTTATATGTATTGTCCTGAATTCCATTTTTTTCATTATATGATATGAAAATAGAGGCATTATCCCCTAACCATATGAAAACACTAATGAAAATTGATATCATATAACATTAAGTATCATATGAATACATCATGTCATAATAACATGTATTTATCTATAATGATTTTGTTAGGATATAAAAAGTTACCTCAAGAAAAACACAGTATACATCTAAAGTAACTTTCCTAAAGTGTTCTAATGATACTACAAAAACAATTGAGGTAACAAATTGATAGTGAAGTTATAGATTATATTTTAATCAATTAGTACACATCACTATTTTAGAAAGAGTGAACAGTATTGACATTGATTTAGTCAATGCTGAAGATGAAAAACCAGTTGAAATAAAAATAAGTTGCAGAAGAATATGTAGAAAATGATCACTCTAGAGAAACTTAATGCATATGAACGTTAAAAAAATGTAACAATCATCAACTCAAACTGAGTTAGACATATAGATGGTATGCCACTACTAATGTTGTCTGTAAGAGTTGTTTTCTATGAATATGAATCTAACAATGTGCAATTATATGAATAGTTTGTGGAATAAGATGTGTGAAATATTAACCATTTTATGATACACTCCTCATGGTATGCTCAATTGACTATACCTAATTCATCCTATAACCTATGTGTCTAAAAAGGTATCCTATAAATGATCAGGATCTTAGAATATAACCAGGTATTTCCAAAAAAATATATAGAAATGTGGGACCTAATGAGTAACGAAGGTTTCAAAGTAGTAACAATTAAATGGTAGTATAAAAGGTGAAACCAAGGTGTCCTTTAACATATATGGTTGACCTAGATCACAACTATAAACCATAAAACCTATCTATAGAGGTATATGTGTAATCCAAGGGTTACCTCCATAGCATTACAGTGGAAGATTGTTGAGATGAGTCCATTGAACATTTCCATATTAAATCTCGATTTATGTATTTCTGAATCCCAAGGAGATATTCCATGGTATCACAAGTTCAGGGAAATCAATATGAATCCATGTAGTGTATCCAAGGAATTATAATATCTCGATATAAAGTGAGTGAATTTTTGGTACACCATTGGGGAATTCACATTATAATATGACTATGAATTAATTATATGGTGGGTATCTCCCTTGGAAACTATACCAATGAATCTGGGTGTCTTTTTTTGAGTTCTCAAGCTAGTCCCTCAGGTATCCATGGATGGATAAGTCTATGACCCCATAAACAAGAAAATGGTCAATAGATTCATTAAATAACATAAATTTAACAAAATAACAAATTACATGAAATAAACATGTGATTGTAACATTTCCATTTGATTAAAGATATTATAATTGAATTTCTAAAGATAAAGGATAATATGAGGAGTTATAACATTAAAAAATTAAATTTTAATTTTAATTATTTTTTTGAACCTCAAACCTAACACATAGAATGGTGTTTTAGTTAATTTTGTACAAATAGTTATATTAGAATGTATATTATACACTGAATATATGTCTCATGTTTAGTTCATTGAAATAAAATGATATTAGGGGGTTTATTAGAGAATCAATGTTTCAAATTTGACAAATAATTTTAGGTAGATTAATTTTAAGGATATTGTGCAGGTAAAATAGGTGCATGACACAATAATGAAAAATATAATTGAAAATAATTGATGGGATGTTTTAGACCACCTAAAATATGGTGTTATACATTCCTTTTTCCTATATTAGCTTCTGATATGGGCTGTGATGGAATAAATTGTATAAATTGAAAATATATTTGACAATACTGATTATTAGCTAACATGTAAACGACAAAGAATATGGAAAGATAAAATACGAATGGATGGTAACAGATTGAACAAACTACTGTTTTCTAAAAAAACATGATACAAGAAGGTTTAATTAGAGTATGATTAAAGGGTAAATAAAAGAAAAATAGAGAATATGTGGATGATATCTCCCAGAGGGAGGTTTTAGTTCAGGGAGAAAAAAGAAAATAGGTTTCAAACATAAAAAATAAGACAAAAACTCTTTAAATACACATTATTTCTTGACTTTTTAGTAAAGTTACACATAAAACAATCCCAAAATATCATAAATCCGGGTTTATTTGGTAGATTAGGTATATGTTATATCAACATGATTCAAATATACTACTGCATAATTGAAAACATTCTTATCATGCCTTTACAAATCTCTTTCTATTCTAAAACAACTTAGGATATCCTGGGGACATGCATATGAAATGGGTGAGATATAATGCCCTATAAGGGAATTAATAAATTCATAATATGATGAAATTATTACATGTTAGTCAATGGTAATTTCAATGGGACATAAAATGGTTGAGATTCATAAACATGAACATTGAATCATGATATATGATGATAACATAAAGGCAACAAGAGAATTCTATATCAACATAAAACATGCAACCATAAACAGAAGTCAATCATAATAACCAAGAAAATATAACATCTCATGATTTTGATAACCTCTTATGCACCATACATGGAATCTCATGTGATTAAAACATTACCCAATTCATTTGAGGGATAAATAATTATGGTCCCACCCATCACATTCATATCATGTACATGCCCAAGTGAGAAACGTAGATCATTCAAAATATGATCATATTTCATCACATTTAATACCCATATTAGGGATTATGGTATTAAATAAATGTATTTACCTACTCAATAAAGGATATATACATCTATGTGAATACCCTTCTGTAAAAATGGTGATGGTTATTTACAATAATAATGATTGGAAGGTATAAAACATGGGATCATTTTGGTAGTAAAATAGGGGGACATAATGAATCATGGAAGAGATTAATGATATTGAAGAAACGAATTTAATCACATATAAATCATAAGGGTAGTGATAAGGATATGTATTAACATAAAACGATTTGAAAAATTGGTAATAAAACGTCATAAGATGAAGAAGGTGATTGAATAAAAAGGATAAGTATAGGATCCCCTACCTCGAGAGGGTATTTCCCAAATCATTGGAGGAGCCTCTTGATAGCTTGGGGGACCATAGAAAGGATATAGAGAGGTAACAGTACAGTTTATATATCATACAACGGATTCAAGTGAAGAGTAATTGGAACATTGGTAGTTTTATATAGGAATAGTGATAGTAGTTATTTATTATTTCTCAAACATAACTATTGGACATTAAACAATAATGTATTCAAAACCAAAAACCATTCTATAGTTTTAAAATGGTTTCTACCAAAGTTAATTATATTTCATTATTTTAATAATATAACAACTGTGATTATTAAACTAATAACTCTATTGTTGTTATGGCCCAATCCACTGGGGGCCTCTTGACCAGTGGAATGTTGAGTTGTTACAATCCCAATATAGCCTCTAAATGCCTTAGAGCTAGAATACGTGGGAGAAGGAATAATATAAATGTGATATCTTTTCACATTGTACTTATATACCTTCACCGAATCTTCTCCTTGAAAATGTGTGGAGGAATAACCAAATGGGATGTAGCATCTAGATTAAAACCCTGCATGTAATAACCTATTTGGAATACATCATATTACAATAGAAAAAAAAAGTGAAAAAGGGAACAATACACTCCCTACTAGAAATGAAATCCCAACCTAATAAAACTTGCATAACGGAAATTTATGAGCAGCTAGATCTGGATCAAAAATCCCAACCAATATACATGATCTATTCACCATGGTATTCATATTCTTTACCAAAATCACAACTGATATTTCTATCATCTAAATAAGACACCAAACACATGAAAATTCCATGCATGGGTTAGTATATACAAACCAAGTGGGATACCTAGAAGACTAATGGGGTGAAAATAGAAGATATGATAAAATTTGTCTTCTCATCCCAAATAAAGAAATAATTGTATCCCAATAATATATATGCTCACAAGGAAACCCTGATGCGAGAGAAATGCGATCTTAATGTTACAACTCATCCCTATATAATGAGTCTGCCTCCAGCTCCACAATTATATCATCAATTTCTAGAATATCTATTTTTTTCTGTTGATTTCATGATGGGGTCCCACACTATTCCACTACTAAACATCATGAGGGGGAACAATACTCAATACAAATATGACCTTCCCTATCATATTCTAGAGGGATGTCACTCAATAGATAGGGAGAGAACACATGCCCTAGTGAAATAAAGTGATTCCAGCAAGTATATGGATAGAAGACTCATGACTTGTTGTGATTGGGAGATTTCATTCAATCTTGGAGGAATCGTGCTCTAACATGATAAGGTGTGTCACTTGATAGATATTGGTAGAGGGATTGTTCCTTCATGCCCTTGGGGGGTTCTACTTGGTATGTAAAAATAAAGGATCTACACCATTGTGTCATAGGGGGAAGGCACTCAAGAATAGAAGACCCATGTGATAACATAATTAGAGTAATATCCTATGTATTTAATGAAAATAAATAACCCACAATTATAATAATTTATGATATTATTTATATGAAATTTTAATTTTAGAATAAATTTCTTAATATATGTTTTAATCGGATTTTTAAAAGGGTAAAAGCTCAGTTAAAACATTGGAATATTATAAAGAATATAATCAGATTTGGTCACTAAGATAGAACGGGATTCTTGGGGCCATATATCGTTGTGGAATATTGAATAAAAATATTATATATATTATATTACCCATGCATGATGTTTTAAAAAATAATTTAATATCTACAAAATAGGGTCTCATATGAGAAATCAGAGGCAACTGTAATATCTTGTATGAGAGTTATACCCTAGAGATAGCATACCATTTTTTTATATTTGACGTTTTGTTAGATTGTATGTTAGGATACCTTATTTAATATTTTTTTCATATAGTTTTCCACAGATAATTTATTTTATCGTAAAGGTTGCATTATTCGAGAAATATAAGACTACAGTTAGGTCCATAATATGAATATTATGTTAGGTGTGATATAAATTTTGTTCCCGCCAGGTGGTTGGCTACATCTCCCGAAATGGAAATAATGATTATTTTAGTATTTTGAATATTTCTGTTCAAAAAATGTAAATTACTTGTGTAATTAATATTTCTTAATAGATTAGTGATGTTTCTCCCTGGGTGATAATATATTGGGAGGTTAGGTAATAATAGTGATATAATTACACTACACAAAATAAATGAAAATGTGCAGATAATATTTATTTATTAATTATAGTTGCAAAAAATTGAATTTGTATTTAAATTTGTAATGGTTTTAATGATTTTAGTTATTTAATAATAATAATAATAAATACTTTTTGTGTAATTGTTATTACTAAATTTGAAAAAAAAAATTAGTATGTGGAAAATTAAAAATGTGTATATATTTGTGAGATAAATATATATTTATATATATACATATGAAGTTGTATTTAAGTATATACAGATGTGTCCATATATGGTTTTAATATATTTGTATATATTTGTGTGTTTAGGGATTATATATATATATGTGGAATATGATTAATAAATATTAACGGATGATGTAATTTTTTAGGCGTAATGATAAAAGTAACATATGAGGTGAGAATGTTTTTAAGAGAAGTAATGAATAAATTATGTAATAAATTTTGTAAATAATTATTGAATGGATGTTAAAAGATATATAAATAAGAGGGATATTTTGGGTGGTGTGCATGGTGACACATCCAATTCTCATACAACCCTCTCTCTCACTCTTATATATATAAATATATTTATTTTATAATATTATTCGTTTCACATCTCACTTTGCTAAATTCTTCAATACGAGCCGAATTAATGCACCTTCAGTGACGTTGGATTCTCCTCGATGAGCAGAAATTTTTATCAAAAATTTTATATGGAGTCATCAAGGTATTTTTTTCTGATTTATTTTTATCCTTCATTTCTTCATTTAAAAAATCATTGAAAATGGAAAAAAAAATATCAATGGATAATTATTGAGAATTATCAAAGGATAATTACAAGAGATTATCAAAACATAATTTTAAAAATTACGAAAGGATAATTATAAGAGAATTATCTTGGGGAAAGGGTTATTAAAATTTTCAAAGGATAATTACTCATATTATATAATGATAATTATCAATAATTATCAAGTGATAATTGTGCTAAATTATCTTATTATAATCTATGGAAATTTTAACAAATGATAATCTGACTATTTATCAAATGATAATTTATCATAAACTATCAATAAATAATTGTAAAAAGATATTTTTTCAATATAACAAAGCATATTTATTTAGATAATTAATGGATAAGTTTTGGGTTAATAGTTATTCTTGAGGGGAATTTTTTGCTGCATGCTTTGACCTAAAATGTTAATTTGAAAATTTTGTTACGCCGCAATGATAAATCAATTGAAATTACCTTTCTATAATTATGTCATATAGTATAATCACATGAAATCACAACAAAATGAACTACAAGTACTATGTGACCTTTAAACATAATATTGTCAATATTGTGGTTTGAATATCAATAATATAACATAAATAGTTTTCATTTGTAATATATTGGGATTCTGATGGGACAAACATAATTTTTGGTAAATGGTATATAACACCTATGAATAGTAATGTTACCCCTATTAATAGTAATATTATCTTTATAAATAGTAAATAGACAAAATGATTATGTAAACATAGCTATGAATGTATAAATAAAATTAATCCATCATATAATTGACAATATGATATAATTATGTCATAGTGTTGGTATTATTAGTAGTCATAAATATTTAATTTAAATTTGATGAATAATTTAATATTTTAAAATATAATTTATTTTCATAAAATTTATTCATAAAATTTATTATTTCTTACAATTATAGGATAATTCTATGAAACCTTAGTTAATTTTTTAATGTATAATAAAATAAGTTATAATTTTAAAATAAGTATTTTTAAATTAAATGGTGATTAAATTTACAAATTAAATATCTCATATTTATAAGATTATTTTCATATAATGGAGTTAATTTTTATATTATAAACATATAAAAATGGATTGTGAGAATCATTCTGAATTTTCTAAAATAGATGATTTTTATTGAATAGAAAAATACAATAATTCACAGACTAAACTAAATACATGATTTATTGGGTCATGGATGATGTTATGATTATATAATAACCTTGGGTTTAAACTCACATATAAATAATACTCATATTGTTAACATGAATCATTAACATAGATTTTATTTACCATAATAATAGAATAACGAATAAAATATTGAGAAAAACCACCACTCATTCACTAAAAACCCTCATGTCTCCCCATATTCTACTAATGCTTATCAATCCTTCTTCCTTGTGAAAATTATTCTCAAATATCTCCCTAAAAACCTTTAACACTACCATTATCCATTTTTATATTAAAAGGTCAAAATTTTCTCCCCTAAAGAGGTTCTCAAGAAAGCATATTGAATATGTAAATTCTATTATTCATTTATTTTATTTTCATTTAAGATACTTTCTTTATTTTCTATTCCACACCAATTTACATACAAATTTTATGATAACAAAAGTACCTTAAATGTAATGTAATTTTTTTTTGATAACGAAATAATTCATCATCATCTCTCAGTTACCTTCCTTTTAAACTAGATATTAAAACACCATATGAGATATGTTAATTCATCACAGTCAAGGATAATGATTTTTCAATTTCATTTACCATTTTCAATTTAGTTCATGAAACCATATTTATGATCGAACCGGAACAGAAAACATGTATTATGTATAATTCGAGGTTATGGAATTTCATATGCACATTAAAATAATTAATGAAGAAAAATGTCTTCGATGTGATCAAACACCACCAATTAACCAAACCGGTTATCACTTATATATTATATAACGATTCATCATCACATCAGGTGACCAAATAAACATTAAAACAATGTAATATTTGGAAATTTCACTATTAAATTAAAACATGAATTATGTACTAACATTTTCATCTCAAATGTCTATCCATACATGTATATAAGTAATACATTCATGAAAACCACAGAAACAAACACTCCCAAACAATAAAATATATCCTCTTAACCCATAAAAAAGGACATCAAGGAACTTAATAAGGCTACAATACATAAATTACATGATGTACAGCCCTTTGAAATATTATTTAATGAATAAATTTTTTTACCCATGTCATTAAGATCACGTGAAGGGATCCTTCGGACTCATGGTAAGGTTTTCTACCTGAACAACAATTATTCCTTCAGGTTGTTCTATATTTACTTCTTCCCAATTGAAGTTATCTACTATTTTTATGAAAATATTCTAAATTCAATGTATATGCTCCAAATAATGTATCAAAATCCATTCATCATTCTATTTCAGTGATATACATGTTTTTAAATGATTCCCTCCTCAATACATCCTGATAAGCAAACCCGTTTTAAGGGATCATTGAGAATTTTAACCTGTTTAAAAGTAAACTATATAATCTATTTTTAAGGCACCATTATTTTCATTAATACACTATATTTATCATTAAAACCTTCTTCTTTCACATAGGGTTTTATGTATAATATGATTTCTTTTTATGTTTTAAATGACATTGGATATTTTTCATTAACTACACTAAATGTTTTAATTCTAATGTTTCATAAGAACTATTTTTATATGATATTACTTCAAGTTGAAATGTCTTTTCATGATATAGGGCTATTATTCTCCATTATTTTCTATGCATGATATAATTCCTTTCCATCATGAACATTTTTATGATATTCCCATTGGTTATGCCTTATGACATGATTATGAGACAATATTTTCACAATGGGTCACCCTTGTGTTTATGTATGAATTATTATGTGTCATGTATATTCATAAACATGTTAATATGGGTGTTCCTAGATATTTATCCAATTCATTGGGTAGTTTTGAGTCTCATGAGATGTTATATGGAACAGTCTTGGCGATTATCCTTTACACGTGCTACCGTGTGCAATTTTTTAGGTGGATAACCTTGACTTGTGCCTCTATATGTCAAAATATCCTCAAATCATGATAAATTCATGTTATATTGTTTTCCACATTATTATGAATCCATGTTTATATGATCACATATTTATATGTTATGATTCCAAATGTTCCATTCCTTTTTATATGATTATATCATGTCTTCTAACCCATTTACTAAAGATTTATTCTTATGTTTATTCCATTACTCATATTTTTTTCTCATCCCTATGTTCATGTTATCTGTTGGTTATCCTATTATGATGTATTATAACAATGAATGATATGAGCTCTTTATAAATATTAAATTATGAAATTTTTTATTTAGTCTCATGTTTTTAGTTTTATGTACATAGCCTTCCATGATAATAGAAATTAATATCCTTGTATTATAATATGATTTTTTTAATTATGCTTAAATAATTTAATGATATGTGTAAGAGGGAAAGGTCACTACTAGAAAATTTCCCTATACCCACAGTTTTTCATAAAACTGGGGGCATATGTGTGCCCTATACCCACAGTTTTTGAAAAGTATGGGTATAGGAATAGTATACATACCATTACCCATAGTTCATGAATACCTTAAGTATATGTGTTTCTTTAAAGCCCTATACCAAAGGTTTTATGAAAACTGTGGGTATAGGGTTTTTTCAAAGACTTAAACCCACTGTTTTACAAAACTGTGTTTACAGCATTGGCCGGGAAAAAATCCACCAGAAACAAAAACTATTTATCCGAAAAACCTATACCCACGGTTTTCCCAACTATACCCAAGATTTGAATTAATATATTTAAAGGGATAAAAATATTTAGTCAAATAAACTCGGTAAGTTGGTTGGTGGGGTGTTCTTTGTATCATCTGGAGGTCCAGGGATATTATCTCTCAATTTTTTTATACATCTAGATATATTAATATATTATACTAAATTTAGATTTATTTAAATGAATGTGGAATATATGTGTTTGTGATCTGTGGAATATTTCATGTGAAAGGTTGCGTTTTGAAACTCGTGAATATCTTTTTTTTCTAAAAATGGATATATAAAAATATTTTTTCCAAAATATTGATATTTATAGTCAAAAATTTTGTAGCTTGATGGTGTGATGAGTATGATGAGAAGGGAAGGTGCTACAGGTCCTGGGTTCAACACATGGTGGTTCCATTTTTTTAAAATTGATAATCAATGTTTTAAAACCATGAGTAAACCCTTCGATACTGTGGAAAAGGGTATAAGGATTTGACTATGTGGAAAGGAAAGTTATACCCACGGTTTGTAAAACCTTTTTTATAAGCTATGGACTTATCCCAATGCCTCGATTTCCCATAGTTTCCAAAGTGTGGTATAATCTATACCCATGGTTCTGGGGGCTATACCCACAGTTTAAAACCATGGGTATATGTCAGTTTTCTAGTAGAGGGTCTCTATAGATGGTATCAAAGGATTTTATAGTTTATATAAATATTAATAATAAAGTAATTTAGTAAAAACTATATGAATGACTCTATGAATAAGAAAACATACCTTATTTTTGTAAGTATAGAGTAAGTGGTTTATCAGGAAAAAACATAATTGTCTGGAAACAAATAAGTGGATATGGCTCTAGCACATATGTATCTGGGGTAAAACACAAAAACACCTCTTTGAGATAGACTCTAATTTGAATGGGTTGAAGAAAAGGTGCCTTGCTACAATCTTGGTTTTACCCTCCTAGGATATATTATTTGGAAAATTAATAATTGCAGAATAACCCATTATTAAGGGAACATAAATATTCATATAAGTATAAACATGAGGAAATATTTCAGAGATAACCTATATTGAATCCAAGGGAATCACAAGTTAGGATATATAGTTACTTTTAGAGTTTATCCTTTTATGTTTAATTTTTATTTTTTATTCTTAATAGCTATGTATTGATGACCTATAATTGTACATTCCTTTTCATTATTATGTGGAGGGAGAAGAAATAATGCCAACATTCAATTTTATAGGCAATACGATGAATTCCAAAATGATACACCTTATTTGATGTGAATGGGTTCTCAGAACATTATGATAGTAATTTCTCAGCTGTCTCATGTTATGAATAATAACTTCAATCATGATGAATTTCCTCCTACTCCTAGGAAATATAATGTTTTCATCTAATACTACATACAAAAAGGCCTCAAATTATTTTTGGATCTAGTTATCCCATCCCCACAAAATAGTGTATTTACTCCATTGAAACGATATTCTTTGACAATTTGTGCTTTAAAGAAGGGAAATTCATACTGGAGGTCTATTGTTTTGATGGGGAAGCTGATAAGTGGTGGACACTAAACAAGAATTTTATCTCCATGGGGAAATTGATACCATGGATTGAGAGGAATTCATGGAAAAAAATTCAATTAATATCTTCCTCGAACCCTCCATCTCATGATGGAACAAGAGTTCCTCAATATAATCAAAACGGAGATGATCCCATTGGTAATATGAAGAAAACATGACATGCCTTTAAAGATATTCCTCTAGCTTTATTATGAACATCAGAAGAATGTTTGATCTCCTCTTAAGTAGATTAAGTCACGTATAGAAATATTAATTGGTGATTCATGACACTGAGAGTTATGAGGAGATTGTACGTTGTTTTCTCAAGGTTGATATAGATATCAATGACTATCAATGGTATCATGGGAACACTGAAAAAATGTGGAAAATGGATTCTAATATTTGTGATTTGTAAAATAAATCCCATAATAGAACGAAGATCAAACATCCCACTTATTAAAATTGCAGGAAGAAGAATCATTTGATCTATCTAGAGTGAACTAGGAACTGCTCGAAATGTGGAAGAATCAGACATATGGCTAAAAACAACCGAAAGGATATGATGAATCCCACAAAGGTGGAAGAAGGAAAGATGTCCCACATCAATAATCATCCAATAGTTCAGTGTTAAAACAATAAAGACATATGAATTATGAGAAGAATTTCTCTATACCAAGGGTTGTTGGTGTAAATGAACAACAACCTCCAAGGAAACAAGTAAGTGTTTATGATATCACTACTATTGAGGTGGAGCTAGACAGTGATGTGGTGGATAGTATGCTAGTTATTCAATCAATAATATAAATCATATTAGTTGATTCTAGTTCTACATATTATTTCATATCTTGTCTGTCTATTATAATTATTCAAACACTATCTCAAAATTTGGATGTTGAGTTATATTTGAGAACGTTGAATTGAGTAATTATTTCATCCATGGTTCAGAACTCTACCCTAGTAATAGACTAGGGATTGAACCTCCTAGAAAATATTTTCATACTTACATTGGTGGAGTTAGATGATATTTTTATCATAGATTGGATATCTATATACAAATACGACATTAACTGTTAAGAGAGGTAGAATACTCATCAAATCACAGAGTATCCTCCAATTATGTAAAATTTGTAAGGAGGAATATGAAAAACCTGCAAAATCATAATATCTGGTGTAGATAATGTTTCAATTTGATGAAGCATATATTTATCAAATGTTTGAGAAAAAGGTAATGATAATTCTTAAAGATATTCACATCACGAGCGATAATAATGATGTATTACCTAACGAATATTTTGTTCCTCCTTTTTATTGGGAGTTTGAGTTTTGAATTGAAAATATTCCAAGATCCCTACATATATCCAAGAAACCATTTGGAATAGACATCGTGGTGTTAGAAGATATTAAGAATCAATAACAGATGAAACTAGAGATGGTTTGTATATGCATGAGTGCTTCACCATGGGGTATACTCATCATCTTCGTTAAAAATAAGGATTATGTTATGAACCTTTTAATTTATTATATTGAACTCAATAAAATCATGATAAATAACAATTTTCACCTACCTCGTATAGATGACTTTTTCAATCACCTATGTGGTCCCAATTATTTCTCTAAGGTGGATCATTGGTAGGTATATCCCCAATTAAAGGTGATGAGAGAATATATTCCTATAAATTGCTTTCAAATAATGTATGGACATTATAATTTCATAGTCATTCTATTAGAACTCATTAATCCTCCATAAATATTCATCTATTTAATTAATAGTTTCTTAAGAGATTTCCTTAAAAAATTAGGGTAGTCTTTTTTGATGATATATTAATATACACCAAGAGATAGGTGGAACATAAGAAGCTTTTTAATAGTCTACTGATGGCATTTTGAAGGGATAAAATTATGAAATATACAATAAATATGAGTTCTGGATAGTGGAATTAGAATTCACAGGGAGTTTTATCACTATAAAATGAATATATGTGGACCCTTCCATGAAAAAGGCAATTAATTTATGCCTCATGCCAACATCTAAAATGGAGATCCATAGCTTTTTGGGTCTAACAGGTGTTATCGATTATTTTTGAACATTTTCAAAATTTTCATACAAAATGAACAAATTGACATAGAAGGGGTGAAATTTTTATGGATTGGAGAATATGTGGAAATCGTTATAGAGCTCAAAAAAAGGATTATCACTCTCTTAGTACTAACAGTCTTGATAAGTGGAGAACACATTGTGGAGTATAATGATGCTTCAAAGAATTTATTAGGATATTTTATGTGGGAAAATGATAAAGTGATAGGATACACATCACGGTAGTGGAAAATCCATATGAAAAACTATCCCATGCATGATTTGGAGATGACAGTTGGAATCCTTCCAGTGAATATTTAGAGGCATTATATATATACATGGGGGGAAGTAAGATATATATACTCATCACAAGATTCTCAAATATATGTTCATATAGAAATATCATAAGTTTCACGAGAGAAGATTGTTATATCCCATTAATGATAATATTACTGCTCAATATACTACTATATCTCTAAGTCAAATAAGGTGATGGATGCTCTATGTATAAAATATCATGCCCTAATATCTATGATGATAATTGAAAATGATCCAATCATATTTGATGTGTAGAGTATGGATATGGAAATCATTAATAGATGAACATCATCAATCCTTTCTTAAATCATTTCTCAACCATCCCTTTTGGAGAAAATAAAGGATGCTTAGAGAAATGACGTGGATGTTTAGAAAAGGGTGTATTCAATTAGAAATGGGAAATCCTCTAAGTTCATGTCTGAGGAGGACGATGGTATAAGATTTGGTTCACGATTATGTGTACCATACAATCCAATGATAATGAAGAATCTTTTGAATGATGCACATATCTCAACCATATCTATTCACCCATGGAAAAAATGATGTATCATGATCTCCTATAGAACTTTTAATGGGGCAATATAAAAAACATTTTACTGAATATACATCCAACTGTCTTGTATATCAAAATGTTTGGATTGAAGAAAAAATATTAAGGTGATGATGAATCCTCATCCATACCAAAATGTAAATGGGAGAATGTATCCCTTGAATTTGATATTGAAAATGTAAGGACAACCAGAGCAAACAACACAATATGGTTCAATGTGGATCTTCGTACAAAGGAAACTCACTTTATTGAAATAGTAGGGGACATCTCATTAGATCAACTTGAATCGATATATATCAAATAGGTGGTAAGGCTACATGGAATACCACTATCTATTTTATCTGATCGATATCCAAGATTCCCCGTGATGTTCAAGAAAAGTCTCTAACACGATCTAAGCACTAAACAGATCCTCAGTAAGACCAATCATTGTCAAACTGATGGAAAATCTAGGAAAACTATTTAGACATTGGAATAAATTTTTACTGCATGTTCTATGGACTTCAATGGGTTATGGGACCAATATCATCCACTGATAGAATTCTCTAACACAATATTTTCCCCTCCAACATCTAAATGGAAATACATGAAGTCCGTTATGGGAAAAGGAGTAGAACACCAGTGTTATCAGATGATGTCAGTGAGTGTAAGCTAAAATACCAGAAATTATTAATGAAATGGTGGAGTATGTGAAAAAAATATAGTATCATATCATGGAATCCAAAAGATGACAATAGAGTAGAGTAGACAATCACCAATAAGACCTTGAGTTTAAATTAGATGACATGGTATTCCTCAGCATATCTCTATGGATGATGGTAAGTTTTTTGGGTTGGAAGGAACTATAAGTCCTAGTTACATCATCCCCCTAGATATTTTTTATTGTGTTGGAGTTGAGTCCTATCGACTAGCACTTCCTCCTGTCTAAATTAAAACATAACTTCCATTAATCCTTTATAAGTATGTACATACCAAATACAACACATATAATATCTTTAAAGGTGGTATTGTTGGATAATGATATTTCCTATGAGGAGATTATAATGAAGTTATTATATCATAGAGATAATACTCTAAACAATATGACTTCTCAGCTGGACAATGTACTATGGGGAGACCAAAACTACAATTAGGCTACTGGGGAACTAGAGGAAGAAATAATAAAAAATTAACCAAACATTTTAATGGATTAGATTGTAAAATGAATTTTGGATGGTGACATTTCTTAAGGGTGAAAAAATAGAACAACCTACAATTTTATCAATTGAAATTCACTTCTTATAATTATGTTATATAGTATAATAACTTGAAATCACAACCCAATTAACTGATAACTACTATCTAACCTTAAAAAATAATAATGTCACTTATATGATTTGAATTTTTATAATATGACATATATTGTTGTGATTTGTAATATATTTGGAGTCTTATTAGACAAACATAATTTTTTATGAATAGTAAATGAAACTTATGAATAGTAATTTTACTCTTATGAATGGTATTATAAACCTTATGAAATTTCAATAATCCTAGTGAATAAGTAAATATACCAATGAATGTATAAGTAATATTTGTCCATTATATACGTGACAATATGATATAAATATGTCACAGAGTGGGTATTTTTATAATTTAGAAATATATATTTAAAATTTTATGAATTATATATCAATTTAAAATAAAAATCATTTTCATAAATTTTATTAATAAATTAATATTTTGTATTTATCATTATTATAGGATATCTTTGTGAGACCATATTTAATTTTTCAAAGTACTATAAAAGCAGTGATAATTTTAAAATATGTATTTTCCATTTAAATGATGATTTTATAAAAAATTAAATATCAAATATTTAAAAAATTATTTTAATAAAATGGATATCATTTTTTGATTCTAATAATTAGAAATTTGTTTTGTAGAATTTATTGGATTTTTCTAAAACACATGAGTTTTTTGTGAAATGTAAAATATGCTAATTTTCGGAATAATCTAAATATATGATTAATTGAGTCATTGATACTATTTTTCAATGTTAAGCACATTGGGTTCGAAAAAAAATTCCCAAATTACTATTTTTTGTCACATGAATTATTACTATTACTATTTAGAATAAAAATCATAAAATAGTGAGTAAACTATTGAGAAAACCATCCTCTCCTCCACTATAAAATCCACCCCACACCCCCTATTCTCCTTAAAATTCGTAGGCCTTGTACCAATCCCAAATTACACTCAAATATCTCAATATTCTTATCTTAGACGTCCACAAGCTATTGGTCTCTTTAATAGGCCAAATCATTTCCTATAAAGTGTCTCTCAAGAAAGATATATTCAAGAGGTAAATTTCTCTTTTTATTTCTTATATTTTCAATAACAATTTTTGGTTTCTTTTCCATTCATAATCTATGTTCATCCAAATGATATGATAACTCTTTTACCATAAATTTACTTGAATTTAATTATTAAAATGGAATAATTCATCATAATATCTACTTTCCCCTCCTTTTCTACTATATATTTAACCAACATCCGAGAAGTGTTAATTCTTCATATTCTAGGACGATGGGTTTTCAATTTCTTTTACCATCTTCAATTCAAGTCATGAAACCATATTTATTATCAAACATGAATATAATATATTTTTTATGTCTAATTTTATGTTTACTAATATTATGTACACATTTTATGTATTTATACAGCCAAATGATTTTGATGAGAACCAAAACAGTGATCTCTAGCGTATTATTTAAGGATTCATTGTCACTCTAAATAAACAAAGGAATTTTATAAGCATTTAATCTTCTATATTTTAAATAATAACATAAAACATCAATTATAGAAATGTATTATCATCTTAAATGTTTATCCTTACATGTATACAGGTAAATAAATCAGGAAAACCAAGTAAATAAACTCTCTAACATAATGAAATTGATCCTCTTAACCCATAAAAAAATTCAAGAATGAACATAATAAGGTTATACAAAATCATATACATTATGAATTGGTTTCAAAAATATTAAATAATTTGTTTAATTTGGTTATCCATGAAATTAATATAATGTGATGGACACCTTCGGACAGAAGGTAATGGATTTTACCCAAACCACCATTATCCTTTCGGGTTCTTCTATCATTCTACATAACCAAATATAGTTAAAGTTTTTTCACATAGTATAAATTCTCTTTGTATTATCTAAATATATGTATAAACATCCATTGATAATTCTCTTTTGATTATATACATGTTTATAGACGATTTTATCCTCAATACTTATTAATAAGAAAACCCATTTTAAGAGAACTTCTCGAATTCATATTCATTTTCAAGTACTCTATATAATATATTTTTAATCTACCATTATTTTCATATAACCAATACATTTATCATGAAAAAATTCTATTTAATATTTGGGTATTACATAAAAAATTAGTTCCTTCAATGTTTTATATGACCTTTGATATTTCCCTGTAACGACACTAAAATGTTTAAATTCAAATGTTTCTTAAGTCTGCATTTTACAAGTTATTATTTCATGGTTCAATAAAATATCATCATTCGTACCTTCTCTACTCTATTATTTACCAAAAATTATCTAATTCATTTATTTCATTAACATTTTTATGATAATCCCATTTTTTATTACTTTTGACATGATTATGATACACAATTCTTACAATGGGTAACCCTTATGATGATGTATGACTGATTATATTTGATTCATTATGTATAAATAATAGTCATCAACATATTAAGATGTTTTCATCGATATATAAATCCAATTCATTGGTTGATGTTGATTCAAAAGAGAGATTATGTGAAACGGTCTTTGTGGTTAGCCTTGACTCGTGCAACCAGGAGAAATAGTCTGGGTGGATAACTATGAATTGGGATCCTCTATGTGAAACAATCATTGAATCATTCTACGATCTTATTTATAGTTTCCGAAATATTACTATGAATCGATGTTAATATGATACCATTTTTATATGTTATGATCAAATATGTTACATTCCTTTTTCTATCATTAATTCATGCTTCTAACCCATGGGCTAAAGATTTATTCTTTTGTTTATTCTGTTACTGATATTTTGAGTTCATCACATTGTGGATGTTATCCCCTGGTTATCCTATAAATATGTATGAGCACAACGTAGTTTTGTATCATATTGTGAATATCGAAATATGAAATATATTATTTAGTCCCATGTTTTCAGTTTTATGTTCCTAGTCTTCCAAAACACTAGACTTTATGATCCTTGAATTGTTATATGGGGTTATATTGTACTTAAAATATTGTTATGATTTGTGAAAAATGAGATGGTCACTCTAGATTATCATGGATATATAAGGTATAATTGTATGTAAAATTTTATTTCTTCTTGTAATAAAATATATGTTTTTTATTTTTGGAGTCCTTATCACGTGATCATATTATTATTCTTGTGCGTATACGGTTTCGGTGATGACCCCTTCAATGAAAATTTCCATTGATGGTGATGAAATTGACATAAGAATCCTAAAACATCTTGGAATCTAATTTACACATATTTCCGTACATGATTTATGTGTTGTAATATTTTATCTTTTGTTTCATTGTGGTCCCATGTTTGTGTGTGTGTAGCCCATGAGACCTATTATGATTCCATAAGTGATATTAGGGTTGCATTTTCCATGATAGATTTTTATCACATGTTGTATTGTTTTATGTTATATACACAGGATGATTTATTATTCTACAAATAATTGTGTTCTCATCCTATAAATGTATTATCATTTCCATAGAGGTTATAATTTGAATATGAGGTAGATAGACCATTGTGGAAAATTAACCCATAGTAGGGGAGTTCTCCTAATTGTGATGATGGAAATGAGGGACACGAGCACATAGAGAAGGTATGAGTTAGCCTTATTGTCTTGTGGATGTTATTTAAAAGGTAGTATTTATTTTATAAGTGTCATTCACCATATTTTACCCTTGTTGATATGAAAATTTGATATTCCTATCCAGAGGATCTAGTTAACATGGTACTCTTGAGGTATATATGATGTTGGGTGTCACATCCACAACACTATGGGGATACCGTAAAAGGGATAGATTTATTCTTGCAACTCTTTATATTATCTTCTAACATGGATCCTATGTAGGTATAACGATTGGATTGTAGAATATTGATTTTTTCACTACTTATTAGTTTTGGATTATAGGTTTATTCATTTATGCATTTATTATTATTAATTCATACACATGTACACATGATAATATCAGGATAATGAGGCATTGGTGGTGCCCTATAGAGTCTTGTACTCACCCCTAACTTCAATATTTTGGGCCTCCTGTAGATTTCATCAGGAACCTAAGGGAGGGAAAGTTCCCTATGTTAGAATGTTGTGAATAGGAATATGGAGTTGTTTGTAGACTGAGATGAGTTCTGATGGACCTATAGTTTTTATTAATTTATTTATCTACAAATGTTACTCCATTGGGAGTACAACATTATGAGTCATTTATTAGTACGAAATGTATTTTATTTTTATATTTATTATCATCACTTGAATTATTTGTTATTTATTATATTTATTATGATTTATTATCGATGATATTACATGATAAATAAGGTATAGTCTCCCTAATAATAGAATTAGACCCTCACTACTAGTTGGTAGCCTCTAGTATATCAGGAGGAATGAATATGTTCATGTGGAATTCTTAATTAGACCTGATGGTTTGGATTTGTTTTTTAAAAAACGGAATCATAAGATTAATAATAACTAAGTTGTATTTCTCTTTACCATAGGTTGGGACCGGTTATACAATAGTTTGTATGGTTAGGACTCAGGATGGGGAACTATGAAAGTGTCTCTTGAACACTGAATAGTGGACCACTAAGATACCACAATGTGTGGAACATTATGATTTTTTTACTACCATGGATTAAAATTACATTGGGTGATACACATGATATTGATATATGATTTATTTTATTTTGTATTTCATCACTCATGATGACTAGATAGGTGGGATTACATTCGATATATATACTTATATTTGTATGGAATAGTATTTAATTAATTAAATGATTTTATTTGTTCTATCAGTTCAAGATTGTTTCTATATATGTTATATATCTTTGTTGTATATTGTTGTGATATATCATTATTATCATTAATTAGTTAAAATAAGAATATTAATTTTTTGGTATATGTAAGATTACATTGAATATAATGTATGGATGAAGACAGAGGTTAGCATTAGGAGGGGCAATCCTTTGGTTTCGGGTAGACTCTTAGTAGAGCATTATGTGATCCCATAGACTGGTAATGGGAAAACTCATGTAATCACATAGACCGATTGGGGTTTATCCTATTTACTTTAATTATTATTTTGATGTTTATTCCTTCATGTTACAGAATATTTCAACAACAAAAAATTATTGGACTACATGAGAAGTAGGCTCAAATAACCCTTTAAGGGGGCACGCCTTCCCTGTGGTTTATGAATCATGTCCATGTCTATATGATGTATTTTACATAGTTCATCTCCTATGAATAAGTGTTCCGAACTGTAGTCAAATATGTGATGATTTTCAACTCCAACATTCTTTCTTCCTTAAAGATCAATAGAGTCCCTCATGATACTGATGAATCAGTTGACATATTTTTTTGAATCATTTTCTGAGTATAAACATTGAAGGAAGAAAAATTTAAGATGATATTAAGATAATGTAAGGACCACATCATTTTAGTACCTCATATAATATTTATATAAATATGATTAAGGATCTCATAGAACATTTATAAAACATAGAGAGGAAGTCATTTATCAGACCTACTACTTCATCATGTGGTTCACATATTTTTTACAAAAAAAAATTGGATTGTATTCTCCTGCTATAAATTGATTACTATAAGTTAATCCTGGTGTTGATGAAGAACCGATATCAATATCCTTGGATTGAGGATATTTTTGATCATATATAGGGATCCCAGTGCTTCCCAAAGATTCAAATTTCATCGATCTATCATCGATTTCTAGTTAGATTGGAGGAAACTATAAAGATATTTTTTTGGAGTGGTTATAGACAATAGGAGTATGTAGTGATGTCGTTTTGAATTATGGACACCCTAGTAGTGTTTTTGGATCTCCTGAACAATATCATCCATCTACACATAGACTTGTTCATCATAGTATTTGTTGATGATATCCTCATCTACTCCTCAACACTAGAGAAACATGTTAGGAACATTGATATAGTATTATGTACTCTTAAAGAACAAAATATTTATGACATGATGTCTATTATATAATTATGTATACTAGTGGAAAAGTCCAATGAACATTGGTTGTATTAGATTAGAATATCCATAGGCCTAGAAAATGTTTAGGTCGTCATGTCCTGGTCACATCCCTAGAACATGCTTGTAATTTGGAACATTATGTGTGTATAAGGATATTACTGATAGGTTCCCTAGGAATCCACTCAACTATTACCACCCATGATTGTGTTTAAAAAAGTTAGTGGTGTTATAGTGGTTATAGTAGTGTGAATAGTCATTCCATCAGAGAAAGATAAGGTTGATGATTACTATAGTACTGAAACTCCATGAGCCTGGGATTGGTTAGGTAGTGTACTATGATGCATCAAGCTCTAGTATGGGAGAAGTCCTAATGAAGAGATAGATCATGTAGTATTATGTGGAACTCATAATATACTATCCCATTAGAAACAATACCTTACACATGAATTGTAATTATAATCCATGTCCACATCTTGAAGTTTGACCAACTCTATCCCTTTCATAAGAGATTTTTTATTTATATTGTACATAAATTAATTCACTATATCTTCACACATGAGGACATATGTTTGAGGAAGCGATTCTATTTTGAGTATATACATACATTTTTTTGAGTTGAGGTATTTACCTAGGAATGGGAAACATCATTTCAGATTCTTTTATATATAATATACAATATGAGAGGGTTCATGGTGAAATTCTTATGAACATCACTACGATTGAGCACAATGTACTATCCTCAGATCAATGAAATGTCTGAGGGAACTATAATCGTATTGAGGGATGTGATTCAATGATTCATTATTGGCATCAATGGAGCTTGGTATGATCATGTGTCTTTAATTTTGTTCTCATACAATCATATTTACTGGTATTTAAATAAAATGGAACCATATTAGGATCTTTATGTGTATGATCAAATGATGATTTTGAAGAATTATCAAGATGTAAATTTTATAAATTAAAAAATATTAATATAATGAAATATTATCAAAATATAATGACACCATTTATGTATGGGTATTTTTTATAAAATTATTATAGGATAATTTTAAAAAGATAATATATTCATTTTGTTAAAAGATAATTATTTATAGAATAAAATAATATTTATTTGGTTTATAAATATTATATGGTGGAATTTAGTGAGTGAATAAGTTGGCCTAAAATAATAATTATAAAATTATCTATCAGAGAAAATGTTTCATAGAATGTAATATTTTAATTCTTCTAGAAATAAAATAGATGTTTTATATTCTAGGAGTTTTGGGCATAAAATCTTGTTGTTGGTTGTTTATGAACGTGGTTCGGGTGATTCCAACTTCAATGGAATTTGTCATTGACATTGATGACTTTGAGGTAGGAACATATTTACCTCTTGGGTTATCATTTAAACATGATTCCATTCTTGATTTATGTTTTACATAATTTGATATCATTTCTGACTTTGATCACATGTGGGTGTGTGTGTGTGTGTGTGTATCCCATGAGACTTATTGTGATTCTATCTGTGATAATAGTGCATCCATTTCCATATTTATTTGTTATCGCATGTTGTTATGTTTTTTTCTATATAATCATGATGATATATTATTTAATGCTATCATAGATATCACCATGTATGTGTATTATCATTATCTTGAAGATTCTTATTAGTTCATGAGGTAGGTTGACCATCATGCAAATTTATCCCTTAGTGAGGGAGTGTGCATGATTGTGATGATGGCGAAGAGGGTCCTGGTCATAGTGTTGAGGTAAGATGTTGTCATGTTTTTGGGTCGAGGATTTGATTGAGGTGGCCTAGAATATCCACGTTCCATTCACAGTGTGATAGTTAGGTTGATGTGAGTACTAGATATTATCATTCCTATAATTAGAGTGAAATGTTACTATTTAGGTATATATGATGTTAAGTATCACCTCCATGACACTAATATAAAAATATACATGGGCATGTTTGGTTGTTCAAACTCATTTGGCTATCTTCTAGAATTGTGTTGAAGATGGTGTAGTCAGGTTTTTGTGGAATCTTGGTTATTGTACTGCTCCTAGGTTTTGTATTTTATGTTTACAGTTTTATGTATTTATTATTATTATGGAATACAATTATTTACATGACCATGAATAGTTAAGGATCCATTGGTGGTGTCCTACTATGTCTTCTACACACACACTACATGGGAATCATTATGTGTTGGAAGATTTCATGGGGGCCCCTACAAAGGTAGAGATCCCTAGGTAGATGTATATGTAGGGAATCATGGAGTTGTTGGTAAACATTGATGAGTTCCAATGAACCTATAATTTTTTTATCTTTATTTTTTACTATTTTGGTAATTCCACATTGGTAATTGTTTATTTGTATGAAATTTATGTCATTTCTAAATTTCAACTTAATACTATTACAATTTATTATTTATTATATTTTATATGATTTATTAAAAATTATATGTCATGATATAGATTTTATAGTGTCCCTAATAACAATATTTGACCCTATATACTTGTCAAAAACATCTTGAATACTTGATGGTGCGCCTGTGGTCTTGTAGAATCCTAGCTCAGACCTAGTGGTTCTGGTCGGGATGTTACACAATGGTTTCATATGATCATGACTCTCTCACTTTTTTTCTCCTTCCCATTAGTTGGGAAAGGTTAGAGTATATTTATTATAGTTTTTTCTCGAATAGAGTTACTATGATAATGTCTGGTGAACATTGAATAGTGGACCTCTAAGTAACCATAATGTGAGTGAAATTTTGTTTTGTTGAATCCATTTATTTTATTCATCATGATTAATACCCAAGATGTTGATATCTAATTTATGATTTTTTTTTGTGTTCATGTATCATGACTGGGCTCGTAGGTTCCCATTGCATATATATACCTGTTGTTTTATTTCATAGTATTTAATTAATTAAATACCTTGATTTGTGTATCTTTTCAGGATATATTACCTCTTTGTGATATATTAGTGTTATATACTATTTTGATAAATATTTATTATCATTGGTAAGATGAGATAAAAATGTTTTTGTGTTAGAGTATGTATAATGGTTGGAACTAACTTGTAGTGATTAAGACTCGGGCTTGTACTTGGAGTTGTAATCCTTGGATTAAGGGTAGAATAATAGGAGAAAATTTTGAGATCCCATAGACTGGATAAGAGAAACTTTTTCTGATCCCATAGTATGAATAGGTTTTATCCTATGGACTCAGTATCCTTTTGTAGTTATTTCCTTCACTTTATGGAATACGTCACCACACCATGGTCTTGTGGGACTACTTGGGAATTATGCTGAAATACTCTTATGAGAGGTGATTTTTTTGCATAACTGTTGGACACATAAGAGAATACATTTCAACGTTCTCCTTCACCTTCCCAATGGTTTATCCATCAAGGATGCTTCAACCATAAGTTTATCTCATAGTGACAATACTAGTAATTGTATTTTTGAACTACGATGAAATATTCAACAATTATATAATCAATAATTCTTCATCATTATAGAGCATCTAAGGCCCTCACGATGCTAAATAATGGGTTAAAATATTTTTTAGAATCATTTCCCTAGTAGAGGCTCTAGATGAATGGAAATTTAAGATGATATTGAGCTATATTTGGCAAAACATAAATATTGATATCGAATTTCATATGTCTCAAAGTGAGCTAAAGGGGCTCAAGGTACAACTAGATGACATAGAGTGGAATATATTTATCAAACATAGTACATCACTGTGGTTTTCACCTATTTCATTCTAAAAAAAGTGGGAATTAGTGTTTTGTAATGCATTGATTGCCAGAATATTATCCAAGTGACATTGAAGAACTGATATCCATTAACAATGATCAATGATCTTTCTGATCTGCTATATTAATCATGATGGTTCATTATGAGTTTTCTTCATTCGGGTTTTCACTTTATTCAAGTTAGAGAGGAGTACATTACAAAGATGACATTAAAGAGTATGTATTGAAAACATGAGCATATGGTGATTACTTTTTGGCTGGGGAACGAACTGGAAGTGTTCATGGAACTCAAGAACTAGATCTTCCATCCATTCCAAGACTCATACATTTTTGTGTTTGTCAATGATTTTCTAAAATAATAACTTAATCTAGGGAAACATGGTAGAAACCTTGATATGGTATTGAGTGTCCTTCATGAACCATGAATTTATGTCATGATATAAATGACTGAATTTTGGAATAGAGAGGTGAAGTTCCTAGTGCATGTTGTGTATGAAAATGGTATATCTATAAAACCAAATAAAGTTTAGAATGTCATGTATTAGAAATGCCTCTGGAAAAGGATTCAGATTAGGACCTTTCTATGTTTACATAGTTATTACTAACAGTTTATCTAATACATATTATGACTATCATCACCCATTGTAGTGATAAAAAAATGTATTGAAGTTATAGTGTTAAAAATAATTAGAATAGTATTTCCTTTTATAAGAATAGAATGATGAAGTCAACTCCATTACTAAAACTAGTTCAGTTTGGGATTGGTTATGTAGTGTACTATGATAAATAAACCATTGGTCTAGAGGTAGTGTTGATGTATAATGGGAGCATGATTTTTACAATGTGTCTAATTAGTTGTGATCCCATGAGAAGAACTACCCTACACATGACATGGATTTCGTAGTCATGGTCCATGCTCTAATGTGTTGTCAACACTATCTCTTCAGAATGAGATCCATTGTTTATTCTTACCATAAAACCCTTCTCTATATAATTACTCATAGGGACCAAAATCTACATCAACAGTGAAATGTTGATTATATATAGACGTTTCTCTTTAAAATTATGTATGAACTTGGGAAATTTAGATTCATTGTGAGTAATCTTATATAAAATATTCAAGACGATTATGAGCTTTTTTAGAGGCCATTAGAGAAGTAGTGACACATAGTGAGATTATTGGCTGATTGGAGGATAGATGATTACCTGGATCATGGATCAATGAATTTTCCCATTTAGAAATTGAATCCTGACTTATGTACTATTTTAAAGCTATATAAGAGTCAAACCCTATGTTTGTTGTGATGGGATCATAGCTGGTTGGTGGTGTTCTGATGCCTAGATTGTTGGTGGATGATGATGATGATGCAATCATGGTATGTGAGGGAGTAGAAGTATATTCTTATATCATAGAGGATTAAACGAGGGTTTATGATACCTATATATGGGTAATATATTCATGTGTGACCAAGATGTATCATGTCATTAGGTATAAATTCTAGTGGCCATGGATAAAGAGAGATATTGTGTGTTTCGTCTTTTGATGCCTTACATTTCAGAGGGAGAAAGGTGAGAACGAGTGTTTTGATATGTTATTGTAGCCACTACAAATAACTCAAAGTAGTTGGAGGACATAATTATGTAATTTTTCATATGTATTCCTAGGACCATAAGGAGTTGGGACTTTTTCTCATTGATTTTTGATAGGCTAATAATATCTACTCACTTCTTACCCATCTAAGAGACTCAATCAGTGGACGAGCTATGAAATATCTATATATGAGGGATCAGAGACAAACATGGAGTTTCCTTTATCCTTCTTTTTCGATTAATATTCACATTTTACAATTTTATTTTAGTGGCTAATGTAGAAATCTATAAGGACTCAAATAAATTGACCACGATGTAACATCTTTAAATCGATGGATAATCCAAGTGGACTATACACATATGAGAGGATATTATTTTAGATTGTATGTTATAATTTTTTTGAACATGGTATGATCACATAGCCTTTAATGAGATCATATATAATAAAACCATCTAAGATATGATTTAGATAGCGTCTGCTGAGGATATTTATGGGAGGTTGTGTCACTCTCCGCTCTATTGGAAAGAGAAATCTGAGATAATGACTACTGGACCCAAAATGGTTTACGAGACCTCCAAGATAGTGACGATTATATATAAGAGGATTATCATTACTTAGTGTAGAGATACATATTATTCCTACCGTAGGAGGAAACCCTTGTAGTTTTTTTTGGGTGATCGGGTTTTCTTGAGATTGACTCCTCAATTAAGGCATCGTTGTTTAGGAAAGTAGTATAATCAAGCACCCTTTTTTATGGACCCTTTGAGATCACCATGTGGAGAAGGGTAGTGGTGTATCATCTAGACAACCCTTCTAACAATCAAGGTATGCACAACGTGTTCTATGTGTCACAACATTGGAGCGACACACCCACCTTTGTTCATGTTTTATTTATTGTGATGACTTTGATTTGGAGACCAATGCATATTATGAGGATCATCTACTATGGATCATAGACCAATGAAAGTAGTTATTTGGTGGAATTAATTTACCACAAGTCCAGATTTGGTGGGAACATAGACGGACCGATGAGGAGATGTGGGAGTCTGAGTTTTATTCTAATGCTATGTGTCCTAAGTTGTTTGAAAAAGCCTAATACAAATACTTCTCAGGGATGTTATGTCGATAGAAAGGAATAATACTGAATTTTTAATTGAAAATAAACCCACAAAAATAATAATTAATGATTATTTTTATGTGACCATATAAAGACCCAACTTTTCCATACATAACTATTGCATCCATTAAAAGATATAAATCGTAATTGCATTACAAAACATTGATCCAATAGTTTTTTTTTTGGAAATATTAGGACAATAAATAACTTTTGTATAATAAAACATAAAAATGTATATAACATATTTTTTCTTTATCAATATTTTTCTCACATTCTCTTTATTACATCTATTCACCCAATGTTATAAATCAATGAAAAGGGGTGATCTAATGTCCCAGAATGTGGATGAATAAGTGACACAAATTAATATAACAAGGGTGTGAGTAATCATCATCATTATACAATAAACATATAATTTTAATCATAATAAATTTAATAAGAATTATATAAAGTCATGTAATGTGGAAATTCTTATTAATGTAAAATTTTGTCATAGATCGGAAATTCCACATATAATTGTGAACATTCATGAATCATGTTCATGCAATACATTTGCGCATAATCATAAAATTGTTATAATGAAAAAATATAGGATCATGTTCTTGCATATTGATAATTATCTCATGAGATACATCACATTACCCAATTCCTTATAGGGACGTATATGTTGGTACACACCCATCACATCATAACATTACATAATAACACATTCTACAAAGAATATATAACAATCGTAGTAGTAAAATAACCCAATGAAAGAAATGGGGTTTATAGTAATTTTATCAATCATACATTCATAAATAAAATTTGTTGCTCCCAAAAGTAAAATATAAAAACATAAATGGTATAATAATCCACATTCTTGATTGAAGAACAATCTATCTCATGAGGAGACAGTGTGTGTTTTAGAAAAACGAGTTCTTTTGGAAAAAACATTATAATTTTACTAAAATAAATTTGAAATGAAATATATTATATACAATAGTAGTTAAGAAAAAATAAATTATATTTAAGGGGTATTAATGGAAACAATTTATTGAAATTTGGATTGATATAGGTATAACCCAATGAACGAGAGTTGGGTTCAAGAATATCATTACTTTATATCCGATTGATTTATTCAATTTAATATCATCGATAATCAAATTAAATCATTTAATTAATAAATATAGAACAAATAATAAATTTAAATTATTTATTATTTTTTTATTAAGATCAATTATGGACATTTTTATGAGTTATAGAGTTCAATTTTATACTTTGGAGAGTGTCAGTTTTCTTGTTTGTCATGATCGGTTCACTTGTATTCAAGTAATAAGTTCATGTAAAATGAGGATAATTATTTATAATTGAAATTATATGTTATTAATGATCTTATATAATTTTAAATAGCCTTATATATCATTTTTTATATGAATAACATTCCTTAGATAAAAAATTAATGATAAATATTTAGTTTATTTTGGCCGTTTTTTCCATCTATTGTGAAATAATTATATTTTATTTAATATTATGATTTTTATTTAGTTTTATAACATTTAAAAAGTAATAATATGAATATATATATATTTATTAACCATAATAATTGGTTTACTAAAATACTAGATGGCATTAATAATAAATAAAATCTATTCATCCATGAATGTTGTGAATCGTCATGTCACAGACGATGTTTTCATTTTTAGAATAAACGGACAAGAAAAGAGGTTTTATGATAGATATTACATTAAGACAAAAGAATTATAGTATATATATAGTAATGAATTTATTATTACACTTTTTATAGGTGAGGTACATAGAGAATAATAATTAAACTAAATTAAAAGAGAAACAAGGTGGATTTTACCTCTTGAATATATTCCTCTTGAGAAACTTCATAAGGCACTTGGGATTGGTATTTTTTTGATAAAATTAAACTTGTAGGTGGGTAATAGGACTTGTAACGAAATTTTTTTTATTTAATAAAATATATAAGGCTTTGATGGTGTGAGAAGAATGGGGGGTGAGAGGTGCTATTTATAGGAGACGAGAGTGGTATTTTTTTATTCGTTTTCATATTATTTTAAATTTAAGTCTATAAATAGTGTTTATTATTGTGAAAACATATAGTAAACAATTAAATATTTATCAATCCAATGGGTTCATACTGCATCCATACATCATCTATACACTAAATAATTCATGTATTTATCTGATATAGTAAACTATCTTTTTTCACATTTCACTAAAAATATGACTATTTTAGAAAATTCCACATAATTCACCCTAAGTATTTTTTTGTGTAGAATTAAAAAAAGACACCATATTATTAAAATAATTATATATATAATATAAAATTATATTTTTAATTAAAAACATCATTTACTAATGAAAAATCAAATTTAATATTTTAACCAATTTTATGAAACTATGAAAATTTAATTACTGTCTACTAAAATTATATTATAATTAAGATAGAAAAATATTTATTTATCAGTATATTTTTTAAAATAATTTTCTTTCAAATAATAATATTAATTTTAAAATTGTAAATAACTATTTATACTTTTCAAAAATAACAATACATAATTTATCAGTTTTAAAAAAATTATTTACTTATACCATTATATAATTATAGTATATTTTAATTTATAAGATGCCTATATTTTATGTATACTTTCATAGGTTAGGATAATATTCTATTGTTCGAATAACTATTCCTAATGGTCATGTTACTATTCCAGTCTTCATGTTACAGTTCCACCAGTAAAGGTTGATTAATTTCAATATTATTTATTTGATTCACTATTTATTATAATGATGTTTTATTGGTATATCTATTTTATGTATGTGATTTTTGAAAAAAATATAAGAAGTTAAATTCAACTGATAAAATTTTGGGTCATTTTATTGTTCCCCCATTTAAGAAATTTTACCCCTAAAATTTCAATTCTCTTACGAAGTTGAAAATATGTGAGGGTAATTCACATTCATTAATTCATCTAGTTCCCATGTTACATATTTATAATTATTATTCTACCACAACACTTTTACAAGTTGATTTGACTTGTTGTGAATGAATTTATCTATTTGGTATAATATCTTTATCTGTTTCTCCTCATATAATAGATCATTATCTTGTAGTATCATATCTAGATTCAGTACATGTGAGGGATAAGGTATGTTCATATTTAATAGTTATACATGGAATATGTCGTGAACACAAGCAATACATGGTGGAATTGAAAGCGGATAAGGCACTGATCTTATGCAATCAAGGTTCTCAAAGGATATAACGTACATAGCGTTCAGATTCCATTTCATTCCAAATCACATGACTCTCATCCATGGTTATATTTTAAGGAAACCAATGTCTCTAAAATCATATTTTAAGTCCCTTTGATGGTTTTGATCATAGATCTTTTCCTTTTATGAGAATCTTTGAGGTATTTCTGGATGGATTGAAGCTTTTCAATCATCTATTTCTCAAGGTTATGTACAAGTTGATTTTATTCTCCATCATCATTCCAACGTATTATATTTCAATTTCAATATTCGTAAAAAGATTATAGACACCATGAAATATGTTACATTCATTTATTTTCAAAATATCCTCAATCAGACTTGAATATTTCATTATGTAATGATGCATTTTTCATGGGGGTCGGTGATGGTAGTGAAGGCACCGACCCAAAGTACTAGGACTATAGCGAGACACTAATCCCAAGTTGGTCTGCGAGGGAACATCCCCCATCGTATAGAGAAATTATTTTGGCTATGTCCCCAAAAAAGAACCCATGACACTAACACGCAAACACCTGAGTGCCCTGATGATGGAAATGATTGAATTATTTATTTGGATAAAGTACTCAAAGTGTTTCATTTGACCAACCAAAACAACATCGGCGTGCATGGTACTTGTGCTCTACATTCTAGTGTGCATGTTACTTGTTCACCAAATCTCCAAACGCCCAAGGAACAATTTTTAAAATAAAAATACCCATGGGGCCTTTATTTGTATGAATGATTTTCTCTAAATCCCAATTTTTTCTCCGGTCTCCCTAGTACTTCACCGAAGTCCTCTATAACATTTAAGTTGATTTTTTAAAACATAACGAGGATAAATTGTGGAAGATCATAGGACTTTTCATTTTAGTTATTGAAATATAAAACACTTATAAATCTAAATTACCCAACCTCACAAAATCAGAGACACTTGCACACCATCTTTTCCAATCATAGGTACTTGGGGGACCCACTTTTGGAATCAGCTATTAATAGACGTGAAGGATTAAACCCAGTCTTTCTCAATTATTACCATATAGGTTGTTTACTGCTTATGTGAATATCAGGTCACCTATTCTTACATGCATGCCCATACATGCAATCCCTTATCTATATGGGAGCCCCTCTTTGACTCACATACTCTCTTTAGTCAAAAATCCTTCTAGCCCTTTTCAAATACATTCATGTCAAGGCTTCTCCTTTATTGGCTTCATTATTTGAAAGGGATTATGTTATGGCATCTACCAATACCTGATGTCTTATCAAAACATCAGGAAGGGCACATCAGTGTGTCTGCTGTTTGGGTTTGTATATCCATAGTCAAAGGTTTCACACATTTTTTCACAATGTTGTTAGGATTCATGGAGTTTTGGGGGGTTTTGATATACATAGTCACATGGACAATTCTCCCAGGAACATTTCCTAGACGTTCCCAATAATGAGAATAATGGTTTGGGTCATGTCCTCTCCCTTCTCAATGATCTAAAAACTTCCATTTCTGGTAGATAAGGTATGGTTTAAGCTTACACTTCCTTTTGACCAAAATAAAAATCTCCCTTTGCTAACATGATCAATTTTAGGGCATCCATCATTGTTTATGCACGTAAACCAACATCCCTTCTTCCTTTAATTGGACACTTATCCAATGTACATTGAATATAGGGAAGGATGTTCGCCTCACCCTCTTCTCTGGACGCCTTTCCCTCATCCACTACAACTACCGTGGGTGTTTCCTCGTCCACTAGGGTAGGAGGAAAAGTGTATGAGTCATTGTTTAATCATTCGCACCAATTTTTTATCACGATGATCATGACTCATGTGGGATTAGAGTTTCTTGATGATTATAAGATGTGCACAAACACTCATAGAGAATGGACTATGATAACTCTGATTCCCACCATAATTGAGATATGTAGGAAGCATTCTCAATTCCCAAGATCATTAGATATCCTCTTTAAGTAATCAACCCTAATTACCTTAATCTCGACACCCTCCTTTGGAATAATATCCAAATTAAACCCCTAAAATCATTAGGGAATCCTTTTCAAAACATTATCCCAAACTAATTTCTCTAAATGGACCATACTCTCATATGAGATAAATGTATTTATGTTGTCTTTGATTCCCATCCAAATGAGATATGTAGGAAGCATCGTTGAGGTACAAACACAACACTTCAAATATACATGGTTCTTGTTGGGCCTTATTCCAAACAAGGTCGAATATTAAATGGAATCCAATAATTTTTCCAAGTTCCTTGAGTTTCTTAGGTATAAGTCCCACATTAAACATTAACTAAGAACTATAAATATAGATGTCTTTAACACATGAAATTAAACTATATGGTCGGGTCCATATAACATGACCTTAAAAAGGTATGATGTGTCAAATCAAGTGGCAGCGAACTATGAGTGTTCTATTTCCTTTCACAAGGATACATAAGTAGCACATATTACTGTTATGATCCCAATATCAAAACAATAATTTGTCTACCTAGATAACAATAAATTCTAGAGTGCCCTAATGAGTTCCATAAAAACCATTATCATCATAATGATGATTAATAGAATATTAAAACAGTATAGAAGAGGATACCATTGATGGAGATCCACAAATATATATGGATATCTACATTAATGAATATCCTTGAATACATATAGATGATTCTAAATTTTATTCATGTTAATAAGGGATTTAAAATTCTAAGGAAGACTTATCTTATAATTTTTGAATTAGTAAGGATTAATGATATTTTTTTAAATTTTTAAAGAGAGTAATGGAGTAGAAAATAATTACCCCTAAAAGGGTGTGAGGAGTTTGGACTCCCATAATCTCAAACAAATCACATTTCTATGTATCATTTTTAACGCCTTCCTTTGGTAATTAGGTCCCTTTTGGATAAAAAACCCTGGACTATTTCTAGTTCCATGAAATATTTTATAGATACCTCCTAGAGGCAGTGATTATTAGAACTAGAAAACACAGGTCAGGGAACTACTAAACAAAAAATGGTTAACTTGATGTGAATATTTATCCAAGATAACAATGTTACCCACTTGTCTAGCCCCTATCCATTAAAAAAGGAATGACATTCAAAGGAGTCAATCATGTATGTATACATCTAAAATATGTCACTTTAATGGAGTTTAGTTTTGTAATTATATTTTTCTCAGAATTCCCTTCGGTCCAAAATAGATTTCTTCAAGATGAAATATTTGAACAACCCAACTACTACTCAGGCTGTATCCTCATCCACAATAAGGACATTATTTCCAAACCAGTATATCTAACACCAGGTCTCTAACATGCTGGTAAAGGTGTACCATCATCATTGTATAATCCCAACATTGGAGGCTTCCCGAAAGGCCCCACCATGTCAATAAAAATCCCTGATTATCCAGCCAATGATGACAGATGATCAAGAAGAGGACAGTGTCAACCACCATGTTCAACCATTTAAGGATTTTATTCCTAGAACACAACATGTAGTCCTTTCTGTACT
Organism: Viscum album; assembly: GCA_963277665.1. Taxonomy (NCBI): domain Eukaryota; kingdom Viridiplantae; phylum Streptophyta; class Magnoliopsida; order Santalales; family Viscaceae; genus Viscum; species Viscum album. Next base: position 1,697,515,940 of record OY728137.1, on the reverse strand, counting down.
ATAGGTATTTGGATCAAGAGGCCACTCATTAACTCAATTCAACGATGTAGGGGTCCTTCTTGAGGAATCCTCTAAAAAATCACTGCCAACAGAATTATGTGTTAGTGAAACCCCAACAATATGGGTGTGTTTACTCTAGACATTCGGCCCGGATATCGTTGACCCAAGCATGCAAAACGAACAATTGAGGACAATGCCCAATATATATGGAGAATGTTTCTACCTTTTCCCCCTATAGAGAAGTTTATCAACCAATCATGATGGAAAATAATGAGAAGGATAATACAAAAGACCGTACTAATTATGTTGTCCAGTAGACTCATCTAGAAGAAACACACCTATCACACCAAATAAATCTAGTGAATTAATATGAAAAGTGAACATACACCTTCTTATTAGTTAACATTAAGTCTTATGGCTTGTCTAACTTCATTTATAGATGAATTCAAATTCAATGTGAAGACAACTGATAAACATGAACATACACTTTCTAACAATCACCAATTCTGCCAGCAGTCTTGTCTTCTAGTTATGAAGGATTTCTATTAACAATATATGATGGGAAACATCTAAAAATCCCATAAACCTGCCATTGTTCAGCACGATGTCGAACAGTCTCATTTGGAAGCACCATGAGAAGTTAGATAGAATGCTCTGGCGACAAATCTGGGGTACACACAACTCTCTGCCCACATAAATGAGTATTTTCAATACCTATTGACATGAAAAGGAGGACCGAGATAGGCACATAAACCAACTCCAGATATGGAATGGACGTATATTCGTGTTCCATCTCCTGAAGTCACCAAACACATCTTATCATTGGTGAAATAGAAGACACAAATTCTAGGCCATATTCTGGAAGCATGGAAGGATATTATAATATCTACTTCAGCAGTACCTTGATAAAAGACACATAAATTTGTCACCAAATGTGTGATAACACATTTTTATGGTATCCCAGAGAAGGTACACACCATTGTTCTAGTCCAAGCAAGTCATAGGACATAATCACCCATATCATATGGACAATAGGATCGTGAACACACCCCCTTTCCGAATAGAGGTAATTGGTCTGTTCTAGGAACCACTCTATGGCAGGCACATATAACTGCCCATGATAATCACTTCTCCAAAAAATTAGTCCCAACTATGTGTAAGAGAACTTTCAATAATATGTATCACCAAACCCTGTGGTAAAATCAATATTAAATATTCAATTTTCCCCTTTCATTACTGGAGCTTTTGAAGCCCTCAAATATTTATCGGTTTTAGCTCAAGATCCTATATGCTAACTACTAAATTATGGGAGTAGTAGTAGTAATTTTGAAGATCCCCATCAAGATACGTTAACATTATGTATTTATTTATAAACATTTGGTCAATCTAGATATCATATCTCTTAATGAGAGCCACTACAACCCTTCATGTGGCTGAATTCAATAGGTAAAGAGGACATATTCCTTGCTATAATCCACCATAGTGCTCCTCCCTAGGATGGAATTCACTGTGAAAGTCCTCTCTGAAGTAGAATTTGGCATTGTCAATATTGTTCTATATTTGACAATGTAGAGATGAGAAATCCTTCCTATCTCGAGGAACATGTTGTCACAATGAAAGTCATGTCTTATGCCTTGTTATTAATGAGTAAAATCATTTCTCCAACAGAAGACATATTAAGAGAACGATCATTATTTGAACCTCTCTAGGGTCATTTGTCTTCTAATATAGAGTTTACACATTGGTCAAACTAGGTGGAGAAACCACTAGTATAAAATTATAAATATATGTTAAACATGAAGAAAATAATGGCCAAAGGAGAAATACCAGTCATGTTCTATCCTTTGGAAAATTAACAGCATGACATTCTACAATTGATTGAATAGAATTGCATTCATGATATCTGAAACAACTTATGTAATACTATTCATCATTTGAAAATCATAGTATTACCATATTATGAATATCTAAATAATCAAAAGGTAATAAAAGGGTTGCAATTCCAAATTTCCAGGACATCTCTCTCAGTTTCCCAATATCTAGAGATTAAAAAAAAGTTGATAATTATTCATTGTGGGTTCCTCAATGCTCTAAATATGATAATCTAGTTAATTAATGATTCCCCATTGGGAGTTTGTATCAGAGTATGGGGTTCCAATGGAGAAATGCATTTCACTCCACTATAGAATCATCTAAGTACTCCAAAAGTGGGTCATGCAATGCTATTGCCCATGTTAGTTCATAATCAATAGATTTTGTATGTAATAAAATGAACGTTCAAGAATAGGAATCAACTAGATCTCATTAGATTCCGGCCTAATGAAATCCAAAATTTGAGTACCTTTTACATCAAGCATCTGAGAATCTTGAGCAGAATTTCCTCTTAAAAGATGTCGGCCGTTAGACAACACAAAATTTTGAAATAGTACAACTATTATTAAAAACATTTGATTTGTGTGGTTATCAAATAATACCCCCAATCAATGTCCAATCCAAAATTAAAAAAATCAGAAGATCAGATGTAGTAATCTCATACATAGATTCTTGAGAACCACCCCAGCATGTAGAGTTGGGGGATCATTTAATTAAAACATCAAATTTATCGAACAAAGTTCAATGGATTGAAGAAGAAAAATAGGATCAACATTAGCCTAAAGGGATATGAGCCTTTTCAGACCTACAATACCCTACTCACCAGATGTCAGTTTTCTCCCGAATAGGGATGAAACATCAAAGAGAGTACACAACTACACTATCCAAGGATTCCCTTTGGGTTATTGTCCATCAAAAGCCTCATAAAAATCCATTATATAAGGGATAAGTGCCTCATCATAGATACAATGGGAGATAATATTACAAAGATACTTACTGACTTCCATCAATGAATTATGCATTATTAACTTTCATTAAAACAATTATAGAAGATCCTCCAAATAATTAGTCAATTTCATGGGAATCAGAAAAAAAAAGTAATATTCTATAATAAGGTACACACTGAGGAAAATGAAGAAGTACTACGTACCCAATATCCTAGGCTAACCAACAATCTAGGTATTCCTTCAAATAAGCAATTCCCACCCCTCTAAAAGGAATCATACATTTAGAATGCTAAAACTCATATTGAAAGTCACTTTTCCACTCGATAAGTTAAATTTCTTTTGCTAAAGGATATATTTTCACTATAAGAAGAGAAGATGAAATAGTTGAAAAGGCTCAATTTTTAGTTACTTCGAAACAACCTTTATTCTAGACCTACACCCCAGGAAGATCCTCATCTTGAAAATCATGTAGGAGCTCCTTATAAAAGAGGATTTCTAGTTACTACAGATGTGTACAATGAAATTACTCCATTGGGTACATAGCCAAGGTAGGATCAAACACATCCTGATAAGCCATCTCCAATGGGTTATCCATGGAAAAAAACCAGCACCATCACTAGTGGTTTTTTCGGTTGTTGCACCATCTCAATCTCCAATTGATATACATTCAGTGGATCCTGATCACAGGGATATTACCCAAAATCATATGAGCACAACTGAGGAATTAACAACATGATTGGAATCTATAGAGGAACGAGTTGCACCTATTCTTCAAGAAAATAATGTTTACCTTGAATTGGTGGATCTAATTCCACCACCACCAAATTTTATGAATACAACATTCCCAATCAATAATGTTTTAGTAGATCTATGGCAAAACATGACACATTTTTTTCATTCTGATCCCATGATGGGAACTCTTAAACAAAAAGAATCAGTAATGCTTCACTGTTTTGTGCAGTCATTACAGGGATCATGTTTTGTATTGTATACCAGTTTACAATCTCAATCCATTACTAGATGGGAAGATATCTGTCAAAAAACCATTCTTCAATTCCGTGCAACATTAATGAAGACAACACGTTTTTATCTCACAAATTTAAAACAAATAGATATTGAAAGAGTTTCATATTTCATTGCTCGATGAAAATGATAAAAAAAAATTTATGATTGAAACTCACTCAATAAATGTTTCTACCAATTTGAGTGTAAAATCTATGTGCCGAGTTTTTCACATCCCGGATCCCTGTGAGATATGAAGGATGGTTTCAAGAAGATACTTCAATAACCCAATAGATTGATGATTATATTATAGAAACAATCTCTAAAATTCGTATAATTACATTATCTCTAGGATGGATAACAGGGATTGTAGGGGCTACTATAGTTATACTCAAGCAAGAACATGTACAGGCTTCTACCATGAAAGCTTCATCATATCGAAGGTATTCACATCATAATCATCAACTGCAACGACCGCCTCATCAAGATTATTAGATACATTAATGGTGGATGTAGTTTGATGAATTAAAGATCAATTTTTATTCCATTCAGAACAAAAAATTTCCCTGTTACCTCATATCATCTCTAGAAAATAATTTAGTTTAGTTGCCACAGCCAATAAAACCAAACAAAGTAGCTGATGGACATATTCAAAATTATTGTCCCTTTCACCAGATGTTGGGGTATCTAATTTTAGACTGTTTTGATTTCAAGGACCTCCTATAAAAAATTGTAGAATCTGGACAAGTGAAACTGAAAAGTTTTCTAATTCAAGTAGCATGTGTTACTACTACTAATCTCTATGAAGAAAGATAATGAATGAAATTCAAAAGAAAAAATGTGAAGAAATATGTTGATTATAATATCAGTAAAATGATCAACCAAACTCATTCCATTCATCACACATAGTTGAAATAACAGATTGTTTCATTCTCCAATTATACCATAGGAATACCATTATCATCAAATAGTTCATCAAAATAAATGTTATCCAAAGGATAAAGAGTAGTTAGCAGATGATTAGCTAATATCATGTGCAATGTTTTCCATGACATTTGATGTTTCATTCCATCTTCTTTAAAAGAATGGGCACCAGCCCACCAAATGGCCAAACCAGAACTAACCTGTCATGCGGAATCATCAACAGATGAATAATTGATATTTTTTTCCATCAATGTTATCCACATATCAAATCCTTAATTCCAATGGTGATTTGGATTATTATGATCGAGAGATAATGGTACTTAACTGGGGAACGTGAGGAAGAGGTCAAGGTTGAAAATGTCAGGGAGGACGTGGGTATTATAGAAGCTACTATTTTAACACTACCATTTCTAGAACTGTATATGTTTTATAAACTCATGGAAGAGCCCTTCAGTGGGCCCTACAACAACAAAGATAATATGCCATACAACACAGTTTCAGTCTTGACGTGGTTATTTTGGAGGATTGATTTGAAGTCACAACATCTTTCAATAAACATTTAAATAGATATAGCCAGTCTAATATACCAAAGCTAGGAGTATTTCATGCTTTTGATCCGACATAGTGTACATCCACATCAGAAGCATCAACTTCCAAAAAACCAGAAAAACTGGAACTCCATGTTGGGAAATGGAGACCATTAGACCAAAATAATGATGTCTTGATAAATTTTTCCCAAGTACCATCCATGTTGTCAATTTTGGATTCCTTAAATCTGTCAAAATATCTTCATGAAGCACTAATTGAGGCATTGATAAGTCCTCGAGAGTTTGAAACTGGAGTTTCTACTGCTGAAGGTTACTATATCAGGAATGATCCAACATTTTTTCATGTAGTTTTATCCTTTATGGATGAAGATGAAGATGGTGTTGTACAAGGATATATTAGAACATTGTATCTATCTTTGATGTTCAATGACATAGAAAACCTACGATCCATCATTGATAATGGCTCTAGAGTCAGACACATTACCATTCATACATATTATTGTTTGGGCCTTAATGAATCTGACTCGTATCATTATACATTAATGTTTCAAGTATATGAAAATAATGAGCAAGAATCTCTATGAGAGATACCACATAAAATTCACTTCTCATATCTCGTATCGAATTCAGATTTCATGGTTGTTCATTAGGACACAACCTTCAACATTCTTCCTGGATGGCTTTGGCTATATCAACGTGAAACTATAGCTTCGTCATAGAATCAATGTCTCAAATAGTATTTCAGTGGTCAAACTGAGATATTGTTTATTAACAAGGCTCTTTTAAAAAAGTGTTAATCTCAATACATTGAGGTATTGTTTTATCAGAAAAAGGGAATGACGTCTATGGCCATGGATATAACTAGAATTAATGGTCCAAATGAATAAGAAAATATCCCAGAAAACACATTCATAAAATTTAGTATGTATTATGTGATACTTATCAATAAAATTGAAAGGTTAATGCCAAATCAAATCACTCATCCAAAATAATCCATAATGCCAATTTTGGAAACTAATCCTGACAGCATGGGAGAAATTTTGGATTCATCAAGTAGTTACGGAAGAATAAATGGAGATTTTTTTATTTCATCAGATGAACTACAACAAGACTCTACATCGTAAATTACAATATAAGAATATGTAGAAATTATAGAGGAAGACATAGATATTGATTTCGAATCCATCATATCCTCTTAATTACCCCAGGAACACCTTTCATTATTACTAGGGTCAGAATTGGAGGCCATTTCTTTATGATGATCAAATAATGACACCTTACCTAACACTAAAAGTTTTTATTTGTCATCTAGTTCACATGTAGAAACAAAATATGTATCATGTAATTAAGATGAATATGAATATCTCAAGGATAATCCTCTATTATTTGAAGAAGGTGTCTCTACCAAAGTGGATGAGCTTAGAGAAATAAATATGGGTACAAAAGAAGATCCATGAATCACTCTAATTAGTGCGGCCGTTAATTTAGAAGACCAAGGGGTGTATTATTAATTTATAAATGACCATAGATATATAATTTTTTGTACTTATATAGAAATACCATGTCCTAATCCTAATGTGGCTAGCTATCATTTGGGTTTTCCAGATGAACATCACAGACTCAAGAAGACATCAAGAAGAACTCACACAACACATGCCTTTAAAAATGATGTAGAAGGTGATGAACTTATAAAGGAAAACATTTTAATGGATGTTAAATATCCCAAATATATGGGAAACACTGTACTAGTGAAAAATAAGAAAGGGAAAATCTAAGTCTGCCTTGATTTTAGAGATCTTAACTGGCATTGTCCTAAAGAATACTTTTCAGTTCTGATCACATATATTTTAATTAATGCAACAACTAGATATGATGATGTTTCCTTCATAGATGGATACTATATGAATAATCAATTCTATATGGCCTAGAGGATTAATAATCTATCACCTTTATATCCCCTCATGTTGTGTTTTTCTATTGGGTAATTCTCAGTTGCTTAAAAAATGCCAGTCCAACATAAAAATGTGCCATGCACCATATCTTCATACCCTTATTAAGGATATTTTTAAGATGTCATGTCTTTGATTTGGTGGTCAAATCCAGAATAATTTCCAATCTCATGGGTAATTTGGACACTATATTCAACAAACATCAGCAACATTGTTTGAAGATGAACCCCTTGAAATGTGATTTCGGGGTAAAATCCCGAATGTTCTATATCTTTGTTGTATGTCGTCATTGTATCAACGTTGATACCTGTAAAACAAAATCTATCCTTAGAATGTCACCTACTCACAGTATGAGTAAATTATAAGGACTCCAAAGACACATGGCCTTAATTTGGCACATTATCTCAAATTGGGAAGGCAAGGGCTGTCCCATCACCATATTAACGATGAAGGGAGTTACCTATCAATGGACTAAAGATTGAAATGAAGCATTTCATACCCTCAAGAAATATCTTTTTAGTCCACCAGTATTAATGCCACCTATTGAATGAAAACCACTTATTCATTATCTGACATCTTTAGAGTGATCGTTGGATGCCTTTTTTCCAAAAATAATTATCGTGGGAATAAAAACATCATTTATTATCTCATTAGAACTATTCTTGATTTTGAAATTCACTATTCATGTATTGAAAAATGGTTCCTATAATTAATATTTGATTTTCAGAAATTGAGGTAAAACCTGCAACAACATGAGTTCTAATTAGTGTCCCGTGGTAACACACTCAAATTTATCCTCAGCCTTCCTATGCTTACAGGGCATCTAGAACTATGGGAAGTAATTTTGAAATAGATTGATATCTAGTTTGTGCCCTAGAAGTCAATAAAAGGCTAGGATTTCGCCGAATTCCTTGCTGAGCAACCATATGAGGAAGATACATCATTAAATACTAGACTCCCTCAGGAAATGTATTTTTTATTCAAGATAATACACAAACAAGGGAGATGTACATTGATGGTGCCTCCCAAATATCAACATGAATAAGAATGGAAAACCCTAAAATCAAAAAAATTGGGTTAGGAATTGTCTTTATCTCCCAAAAAATGGCAGTATTGCATTATTCTTTCATATTATCGGAAGGAAGAACCAACATTGAGGCAGAGTATCAAGCTGTCATCACAGGCTTGGAATTGGCACATCATGTGAAATTAGAATCACATGAAATTTTAAAAGGATTTAGAATTTGTAATTAATCGAATCAACGAGGAATATTCTATAAGTAATAAGAGTAAATAACTATGTGCGATTATGTCATAGGGTTAATTGATGAATTTCCCTAAAATATGACATTTTATTTTGTACCACAATCACATAATGCCCATGATGATTCACTATATAATGAATCTACAACCTTGGAATATGTAAATAGGGATGAGAGAGTCATCAGTATAACCAATCATCATGTGGTCTCACCTTTTGATCAAACTAGAATGGTGGAAATTAATGAAATTATCCCTATTTTGGATACATAAGTTTATACCACGGGATGAAGAATACCCATCATGTAATACCTTAAATGGGAAATACTTCAGCCAGATAAGGATGATAAAGAATAAATCTGATGACGAGTGGCCAGTTTTACACCCTTTTATAGTCTAGATACCCAGAAAATCCTCTACAAATGAGGCTTTTATGGAATCATATTCAGATGTATTGATAGAGAAGAAATTGAAACTATAATGAAAGAAGTACATTCAAGAGATTTTGGTGATCACCAATCTGGGCATAAGATTTCTGATGAAATACGAATGGTTGGATAATTTTGGCTTAAAACAAAATAGGATTACACAGATTTCTCTATGAAATGTCATCCCTATAAAGGGCATGCCAACTTCATTCATCAACCCTCATAGATTCTAAATACAACTATATAATCCAGGACGTTTTCCACATTTGTAATGGATATAGTTGTACTATATCCTCTAGATATAGCTATGCAGATATAGTTAATTTTTTCTACTACTGACTTCTTCTCCAAATGGATGAGGCAATTATTCTCAAAGAAGTAGAATCCCAAATCCTTTTTAGTTTTGTCAAAACTAACATTATCACCATATTTGATATCCCTAATAATATATTAAAAGGAAATGGAACAAATTTTTGTTATGTTGATGTAAAAAAGTTGTATTAGGAGCCTAATATCAAGTCCAATCATTCATCTCGCTATCATGTGGCAGCCAATTGAAAAATTACAACTTTCTATATGTCCTTATAAAAAATAATCCAACAGAAGGTGGATAATGATAAGAAATCATGGCCTGATAAAATTCTTTCTTGCTTAATGGGACTATTGGACTACTACCAGAACATCCACCCAATAAAATCCTTATTCATTGGTATACAGAACATAAGATGTTTTTTCCAATTGATATTCAATTTCCTTCACTTAGTGGTTCAATCTGGGATCAGTTTTCTACATATGATAGGTATTATAAATGGTTTGATGAGCTAGTACGTTAATATGAGAAATGATTACATACTTTGCATCATTTGGAAGTCTATCAAAATATAATAGCGTGAGCCTTTAACAAGAATGTTCAACTCAATTCATTTCTTCATGGAGAATTTTTATTGGAACTCAGGACTCCGATGATACCAGGAATGAAACCTTCAAATCATGAGGAAAAGTTGGAAGGATAATATTCCATTCATAATTTATACTAAAATGGAGCTTATGACTTAATATCAATGGATGGAGATTATATTAAAAATCTATCCAATATGAGATTCTTGAAGAAATACTTTCTAAAATTGCTCGCATTTTGTCCTCGCTGTAAGCCTAAAAACTGCCCAGCCCAAATATCCTCACAGCAATATATAAAACAAAATAGATCAATTTCCTAGTTTCATGACGTTTAACTATGATACTTCCATAAATGTTCATGATTCATGGTGTTAAAATGGGAAGTATCATTTTTTCTCATAACATGACATTAAACTGTATAGTTAATGTCCTCTCTACTTAATGTTAGGAGCATCGATAAGGAATCATCACTGGGATAATTACTACTCCTTAGTGGCGTATGAGTCACTCTCTTCCCTATGTCTGATTCAGATCTTCATAGGGACCTTGTTTCAATATCTACATGTGGACTGATTAGCATCTATTTGAGATATGTAGAGATGCCTGGATCACTAATCGTGGTCCTAGCCGCAACCATAAAAATTTTTATTTACTATTTATACTCCTGTATATAAATCATACCTATAATGAGTGTTTCCTTGAGATAGAAGGTATGATATTTATACCATTTGTGTCGAATTTTTAACTATTCTTCTAGAATATGTCAAAAAAACCTTGTCTCCCATATCAAACTCCATTGGTGTGGGAACTGATTTTATAATGAACTACATGTAACATGATTCTCATCTATATGAGATATGTAGAGACACCTAGATCTTTAATATTGGGCCAATACATGATATAAAAAATCCCCCATAATTCAATATATAAGAATCAAACTTGCATAGGGAATTTTTAAAGATATATGTATGGCTTGATTCATTCCCATAGAAATAAATGCGGTGACACTTGGGTTTTATCCCTTACTACAGTAACAATATGTCATTCTTTTCACATTTATTCATCATCATCCATACTACATGAAGTTAAATAGTAAGGAAATATAACACCCATATTTTTTACATGTGTCACCATTGTGTTATATAAGAATCCCTTAATGATCCATGTTTCTCAGACTGAGAAAAGATCATATGGGATTAGGAATCATGTAAAAGGATTCTCAATATGAAAAATGTTTCTTAAAATGCAAATCAGAATATTAATTCAAAGGAAACAATGAATGTATCTATTTTACAAATGTGTCGAATCTATGTAAGGACTTCAAAATCATACCCAATATTGATTCAAATATTTCTCATGTGCATTGAGCATAAACCCTTCCATATTTCACACTCGTAATATTGAATATTTGTAGATCTTTATAATCTTTATGACCATTTCTGGTGATAAAGTTTCTAATATATAAAACAATTTTTTCTGATTATGTGGTATGTTCTCATAGGTGGCCTTGCATAAGTTTCCTACATAATGGGTCAGTCAGTCAAAAAATTCCACTATTTAGATATGAAGTTTAATCCCTTGTTTTCCCTCCATAATATAGCCCTCATAATGGGTTTCTTAAATGATTGTAATTTTGTTCATGGTTATAGTGATATTTTCCCCTTCAAACATTGATGATAATATACATGACTCTTTATTTTAAAACAATCATTCAGGTATATTTTTTCAATTATATTTCTCTCAATATGACTATCTTCAAGACCATGGTTTACACATCTCAATCTCTATTTATTCAATGAAATATAAAATAACATCGGACCTCTTGATCGCAAATCATATATTGTGTGAATTTTTTGTCCTAGTTGTATGACCTAAAACTACAAACACCATACTCCCTACATTTGGGTGATACCTTCATTGAAATCGTATTCATCCAATTCATTGGATATCTTGATTGGAAATAACCTCTTCATATTTAAGTAACATTTTTCATAATCCATACTCTGTACATCAAAAAATATAAATCTTCTTAAACATTCATCGACTTTTAGAAATAGATTGTAAAATATCTGAGAGAACTTTTTCTTGATAATGCAGTACATGCCCATAGGCAGCCTTGCAAAATTTTCAAACATAACAGGTCAGTCAGTCAAAGGATGAAACTATTTAGCTATACAGTTTATTCCCTTGTTGGCCATGCATAATACATCCCCCATAACAGGTTTTTCAATAAATGGTAATGTCATTTATTTGGAAAATACTTATACTAATACCATTATCCCTTTTTTGTATACCATTCTCTAGTTCCAGAAATTCTCTAATCATAGTTTACAATTTTCCATTCCTTAACGGAATATGGTAGTATGTTTCCAAACAATTTATCATGTATATGGGAGAATCTCATTACTTTGGTCATCGCTAAGGACATTAAATTAACACTACAATATCTCCTCACAATGATACATAAAAATAAATATGGAAATATCTTAACTGCATGACATAAAACTACAAAATACAATGTCCTCACTACATAAATTTAAACTGCACAGTACCATGTCCTTAATACATGACTTAGAACTATAAAAATTAATGTCATAAGTTCCCCTTTCTGATAAATTTTTACCATTCCCCATGCACCAAATTTTAATATTAATGGTTTTCCTATTCCTGACATATGTCAACAAGAGATACCCTATTTATTCATAAAATTGCATTCCTTGTAAAAACAACCCATTGTGGTAATGAGTCATCCAAATATTATTTTCCCTTGTCTATCATCAGAAAAATGGAAAATTCATAAGATCTATTATTCTAGACTATGTAGCATATTCCCATAGGTGTCCTGGCATAAAATATTCTTGCATAACGTCCATGTCAGTCAAAATGTGCCAATATTTTGTCTATACAACATATGCCCCTGTTGGCCATAAATGACACAATTAACATAAAGAATTTGTCAAATAATGGTAACTTAATTCATGGAAGAGACATCCCTTTTGTTGACATTAGTTTTAGATTTGGTGACCATAAAAATCATGGCTCAAGATACCCATTAGAAATAATTAGTGAATATTAAAGAAATTATTAGCCACTGAGTCGTTTTTGGGATCTAATTTCAATATTTCTGGTTAAATATGTTTGACCATAATCATTATCCTTTTTATAGTCATATATTCATCACATTAAATTCCAAAAAACAAGAGATGTGGTATCATCAGATTGAGAACCATAAAATTGAACTCTAAACAAAATTCGAATCCTGGCTCAGTAAACATAAATTTTGTATGATTTATTGTAAAAATATGCATGAAATAATAATAATGTCGATCTCGACACCCCGTGAAATTTCAGTAGAATATACCCTCTTTGAATTAAGATGGGTGTGTCCCACCCATGTTAATCATTAATGGTATATATATTTATTATATTATTATCCAAATCCCCCCTAATCTCCCTTAATACCCCACTACTTTTGGAGTCATTTTGAGATGCTTTGAGGTGAGAAAGGAGGGTACATAGTTTAGGTGCACGGTTTTCCAAATTGTTCACACAAACCCTGAACCCATGTTATTCTCATTAAAAAGGAGGTAAATTAATTTTATTCCCTCCCAAGATTTAAACTATCTCACAAATTTCATTCCCAAATTAAACATAACAACCATGGAAGCCCTAAAAGCTTCTCGAACCCCCATTGAAACAACATTTTGAAGGGGGTTTGGTGGAGGAACATCACACAATCTATTTTATGTGTCTCTCCCTCTTAGTTCCCCCCCATTTTCATGAAGTATTGTCCAATTTACTTATGTAAAAAATTCCTAGAGGGTATGTTTTAGAACCTAGGGTTTAACTTTGGGTTAGTTTTTTCCAAAATTCTGATTTTAGTCTTGATCTTCCTTCCTTGATGTGTGACGACTGTGCGATTGAATTTCCTCAATAATGATTTAATGTTTTATCAAATTTGTTAGGGGATTTCATGTATACAAAATTCTTGTGACAAATATTGTTGTGTTTATAACATTTTAATGTTTATATCATTTTATTATGGGTGAAAAAAACGTTTTAGTGGTATTTGTAAATAAAATGAAGTTTATGTTCTATTTTATGGTGAATTTGGGTTTTTTTTATGTAAATCCTTTATCAGTTCATTTTGGGATTCCATATAACTACTTAGTTTATATTATTGATATGTATTAGAAATGAAAATAAATTTTTGAATGTTTACCTCCTTTGTTTGTTGCTGTAATAATTTTTTTAATGGTGTTTGGGAAACATATGAACTTTAAGTGCAATGATTGTATGAAAATAGATGTTTTACAAATATATAACATCTTGGATTCATATGGGGATGTCCTATAAATGATTTTTCAGTTTCATTGAAAGGTATTGAGCAGCATGTTTTTGTTTTGGTGACATTTTAGTGTGCACGTGGTGTGAAATTAGAGGATATCAATGAGTTTTTGGGTGCAAAACAATGCGAGATTTGAAAATTTGTTTTACAGAAAATAAATTTTTTTTATGTGTGTTTTATGTAGAATAAAGTGTGTATAGATACTGTATTTTTTTATAGTGAACATTATTTGTGTTTTTATATGAAATGGGATGTATTAAGGATTCTGAGGTTTTATGAGCACAAAAGGGGATGATCGGGTTCCTCAGTGGGTGAATATGTACTAATATGCTAGTGATCCGGGGCAGTTTTATACCTGTTTCACATAGAATTAAGGATAATGATAACTCTATATAAAATATACGGATTATATTTGGGGACCAATAGGCTATGTGTATGTTTCGTACTAGTGGCTCATGAACTGGAAATGACTGTGACATGGATATTTTAAATCGAGGTACAAGGAACATAGGGCCTGAGACTATATAGTTCCAAGGGGTGTTCCTGTTTTTATTGATAAGTGGATTTGTGGTATTTACCCATGTATTAGGGTGTGTATGTATTTACATTATATTATATAACATGTATTATTATAATTTTTTTAACATTCTGAATGTTTTATTTTGAAATCTCTTTACAATAAAATGTTTCATTTCGGGGAATCTATCGTCGATTTTCCCTACATGTTAAAACGGCATGATTTTCACCCTTATCACATAATCTTTGGAATATATGTGTGTTATCTTATTAGTATTAGGCTGATACCATACATACATCCATATTATGTAATTAGACTTGATTTTTTTGACACAACTATAGGTAATGCCTCGGGTGAAGGCGATTCAGTTTGATAGTCCCCTTCTATGTTGTAGTGTTTTGGAGATGGATTAGGGGTAAATACCCCTTGTCATGCAGAGTCGTTATGGATGATTTGATGTAGTTTTTATTTATGTATGGTCCTCATGTACTTTATTTAAAACCATGTATTCATGGATGGTTTTTTTTACGGTTTTTTTTTTCTAGAAAATTTCAGATTCATATTAATGATTTTGTAATTATTTGTGGTTTCATAATTCAAAAAAATCATTCCAAACCAAAATTTATTAACCCTCAGGCACTTGTTCCAGCCAGTGGGGATAGGGAACACCATTTGGGAACTTTCATGTGATAGATTTTGTGAAGGTATTATAAAAAACTAGATTCTGTTCATGATAAAATGATATCATAGGAGGGATATTTTTTTGGATTATATTACTATTTTGGGATAAGTCAGCATAGACATTAATCTAAAAAAACCATTTTCATGAATTTTGGATCCACATGAGTTGGGAGTGACAACTCATTAATGAATAGTTTGGGTTTTTACAAATATGCCACTCCTTAATTATAAAAGGACCATGAATCCCACCTACTTATTCACAACTGTAAATCCATTTTTATTGAAAAATACCTTCCCAAATCACTTTACAACATCCATTATTTCATCATATAATCATTATTTTTTTCATTAATCCCTCATTAGAAATATTTTTCGGCAAACCTAAATGAGATACACGAAAAAATGTAGCATTACTCAATGAGTATTTTTATTTTATTTCTTCCTCCACATCCTTCAATTATTATTAAAACATGATCATATAGTATATTCAGCCTCTTACATATTAATTAATTTTTATGTTATGTTAATGATCAAAAAAAATATTCATATCTATCAAATGGGTTATGAAATAATCATTTTTGTTTACGGCTAGCTACGACCCTACGAATCGATGTTATTCGTTTATCAATTACCACCTATCAAGGATTGGTATTACAATAGATAAAAAGTATATATTTGATATTAATAAAATTATAATACTAATAAATTAATTATATAATATATTTTCCTTTTTAATTTCAATTTTATAGGGGTCATTATAATATCATTCGTGTGTACAACAATGTACCACCTCGCAAAATGATGTGATTCTTATTTTACTAACATGGAATGTGATAAGAATAAATTTATTTATTATATGATATTAAAATGAAATAATTATTATATTAATAAAATATTTATCATTACGAAAATATAATATATCATTATTTTATAATACTTCAATATGATAAGATCATTTGTGTACGTGTGGACTACAACCTTCACGAAATGACATGACTCCCAATTAATCCCCACACCACATAGATGATATATATAAATATATTTAATGAAATAAAATGGTATATAAAAATAATTATAATTATGAAAATATAAATTATAATTTTCCTCATTTCCATAATGATCTTCAAAAATGAGAATGTTACTCAACCGTACATAAGGCCAACTATCTCCATGAGTATAACATAGTCCATTTTTCATAACCATATTTCATGATTGGTTTTAAATGTATAATTGGATGTAAAAATATGATAATTTTTTCATGATTATTATTTTTTAAATTAATCAAATATATGATATGCATATGAACTGTATCTTCCCTGTGAAAATACTTATGAATGAATAAGGTAATTAACACCCAAAAAATTAAAATAATGAATGATTTTTAATGAATAAGTGATAAGATTTAATAAAATGATATTTTGTGATATTATAAATATTAATATGATTATATTAAT
Organism: Viscum album; assembly: GCA_963277665.1. NCBI lineage: Eukaryota > Viridiplantae > Streptophyta > Magnoliopsida > Santalales > Viscaceae > Viscum > Viscum album. Next base: position 1,697,499,113 of record OY728137.1, on the reverse strand, counting down.
AGAATAAAAATATGTTTAAAACCCGTATATAGGTTTTAAAATAATTTTCAACCAAAATGAAGTGTGAAGTAATTGATTTATAGCATCTATTATTTCTAAGAGAAGTATTTCATATTCAACAATTTTTTTATTTTGTGTGGATTATTTCAGATGCCTTTATCTTTTAAATAATTAAATATTTTATTTTAAGTATATTTATTGTATAATTTTATGTTATAATTTTCTGGGTATTATGATTCAAAATATTTTCAAAAATATTAGGGACTTTGTCACAATTTTCAATTATTGAGGCATATTTTAATATTATAAACCTAATTACTTTTAAAGTGTCAATAAACAAACCATTTAAAATATAATATCATGATGTATTCATAAAAATTATTATATTATGTTTCAATTTAAATTATTTATTTCAAGGGGATTTGACTTAAATTTTACCAAGTGGTAAAAGTTATTATATAAACTTACATTATTTTCTGATTGTTGCCTTTCAATTAAAAGAAATAACTTGATTATTATCATTTTTTCATTGATAATTAAATTTATCTTAGATATACATATTCTTCAATCATGTATATGATTATTCCCTAAAATGAATACCATTTATTTTTCATACATTGTTTATATTTGGATTTTTTATTGACTGGGGAAATATTGATAAATATGCATCCTCTAATCAATACATATATTTGATGATAAATCATATTTATTTAAAAATTAACATGATTATTAAATATATAAAGAATTATTTTGACATTTAGACAAAGGTGGGGCCCAATTATAGATATATTCTCTATGTATCAAAAAGTCTCATGATATAGAATAGTTGTCCAAATTTGATGGGTTTTTACCCAATAGTTTTAAATTGTATTGAGGATTGATCATGAGGATAGTGGTATAATTTTATTGAGAAATTACATCCAAAAATTAATCAGTATTCCAACATTAATTCATTTATCTTATTATCTATGATATTTTTTCCATGATATTATCTTTGGATGCATTTAATTCTCATTGTATTGATTTAATAAAATGTATTTTTAGTTATTTACATTTCCATATTGAGTATTACTTATCTTATAAAGATTTTAATGTAATTTAAATATAATTTGTGTTCAATTATTTACCATTCCATAATTATTATTATTTTTGATTAATAATATATTTTATTATAATTTTCCCTTATTGATAATTTTATCTCATTCCCCCAAGATATGATGATGATTTTTTTGAATGGGTTTTCAATGATGCAGTTGATTTTCTATTATCATGTGTATGATTTATTTTTTTACACCAAATGTAAATCAGAGATCATAAATGTATCTTGTTCTCCAAAAATACTAATCTGACTAGACCGCTAGTATTTATGATGTTCTAACTATGATAATGTAATAAATATAGCAGCTGATTTTTGTTATGGAGGTTAGGATCATTATACATATAATACCATGAGGGTAAAACATTACCTAATTCCTATGATGGATATATAATTTCATCACAACCTTTCACATTCACAACGCATACATGAATAATTACGTCACCTAGATCATTTAACATAGGATCATATTTCATCAATGTTAACCTCATGAATAATTATATTGGGTCACATGGATTGAAATACAAAATAAAATAATTATAGATAGAACTAGGTGAATTATTTTGAGTTGAAATGTAATAATGTATTCACTACAGAAATGATTGGTATGAAAAATCTGACAAGAGTTTTAGTTGTACAATAGTTGTACGCAATGATTAAAAAAAGTGATTAACTAGTATAAAAGGGGTATCTTATAACATAAAAATAATATGTATTGTAAGATGGATATGAAGAATATAACACAAAATTATGAATTGAAAGGATAATACAAAAGAAAATTAATGTTCTTGAAGAAAGGAAAAGGAGATGATATTTTACCTTGAGAGGGCACTTATGTAATATTTTAAGGATCTTATTAATTTATTGGTGTACCTTAGGAGGGATCTGTAATGGGAAGCATAGTGTAATTTAATTTTCCAATGGATTTGAGTTAATAGAAATGTGTGGTTGTGTTTATTTATATATAAAAAGATATGACAATTATTTATTAATGTAAAATCATAGATTTTGAACTCTATAAGTTAAAAAGTTATCTATATTTTGTTGAATTATCAAATATAAGAAATTTATATAATGGTGATAAGAAGTGACATGTTATAGTTTTGAATCCAATGCTTGTTGAATGCTTTTCAAGAACCACGTGGTTATCCTTGGTTATTAATCAGATACAATAGAGAGTTTAACTTCACCAATTCTTTCCACTTCTTGTATTTATATTAGGGAAAGTTGGTTGATTGAGAAATATTCATAGATATAAATTAAATATGATAAATTTATACTTAAATCAACTACCAAAAAGATGTTTTTATTTCTTGTAGGTGTCTTGGAAATTCCTATAATGAAATACATGGTTATATTTACCCATTTCTATACTAGAATGAGAAATGTTTTCATAATATCCTATGAATAATTTAATTCAATCATAACCTATTGTCATATAGAGAAATGAGATACAAACTCTACAATCTTAATATTTATTTTATTCAAGTTTAATGTTTTATAAAAATGTCTATATATCTTATTTCATTTGAGATGAATAGATATCGAAAAGTTATGAACATCATCTATAAGTTGTATCTTATTTTTTTTATTTTATTGAAAAATTATCATTATTCCAACCCACAAAACAAAATGTTTTATATTTTTTATCTCCATAATTTTTGATACATTCTTCTGTGGAAACTCAAACTTTTTTTAGGCATCCTTGAACCTCTCAATAATAGATGGTTGAGCAGTTATTTGGGTGAGGTAGGAAGAAAGTACTTCTATGATTCCCATGACTATCATATTCATGTATAAGATGATTGTATCCCTTAAAATACTTATCATGGATAGATCTGTGTGATCCTTTCAACATATAGTATCTAGCACATTGTTTGCGTTCCCCAAAAGATAATAGATTGAACAATCAGAATCCATTATCAGGACTAACCCCCTCTATTGTTGCAAATTTTTCTCATTCTATGTGAATATATACTTAAGGTTTTTATGTTCCTTATATATTTAAAACTTATCCCTATCTACATAATGTATTTAAATATTCTATGTGAATACCGCTATAGTAAATTCTTCCTCAAGCGTTGGATTTTTTTTGTATGGATCATTAATTGGAGATAGGCATATTCTTTCCCATTTTTTTATTTTACGTGTACAATACCTATTGAATTTTTAGATGCATCAGATTAGATCACGCAAAATAACCAATGGGTGGGTAATGTGACAATATCTTCATTGACTATCATCTTCCTATTATTTTTAAAGCATTATTTTCACTCATTAGAATAGAAAAACATGATTTCATTCCAAGTAATGTTGTTTTTGTAGTTAAAAATAGTGATATGTTTCTCAAGAACAATAATAGTGAACATTTAATCAATAGAAATTATCGATTTCCATCATATATGGTTTTCTATGATATCCATAAATTTCCATTGTTTTTGAAAGATCCACATATTCCCATTTTGGGGATAACATACCCCATGAATTCTAATTTCTTCATCTAATGCTCGCATTTATTATACTTTTCAAATAAATTTTCCTTTTTCAAATTCATTAGTGTGGAATTAAAATTCTCCTAATATCATTCATTTCCTTTGTAATAGATAACACTATCATCTATAATTACTACCAATATAAATTATAGGTAATCACTAAAGACTCTATTCATTAATTCTATTAATATTGTTGGATAATTAGTGAGTCCAAATGTCATCAATATAAACTTTTGGTTCACATACCTTGTTTGAAAATAATTCTTGGGAATATCATCATTATTCATCTTTACTTGATAATATCCTTGATAATGATCCTCGTTAGAGATGTATTGTGATCCTCATTGTAGATAAAACAAGTCATCAATCTATGGTAGTGGATACACTTTCATTATAATGATCTTATTGTGATTATTATAATAAATGAATTTAATATTCAGTAACCCATCTTCTTAAAAAATGACTGGTACGTCCCATAATGAAGTTATGCACACCTTTCATATGGCATGGTTAAAGAAATTCATTATTTTTTCCTAGGCAGCATAATGGATGACTAGGACATCACTCTTGTAGAATTTCAAAATTATTCACACAATTATTTAAATTCACAAAATTTTCTATCTTTGTAATTTTATTATTTAATGAAATAAATTTTATTTACTTCCATAGAGTAATAATGTAATTAAATAAAATAAAAATTAATAATATACAGATGAAATAGATTTAGATTAGGAAGGAAATAGCATAGATAAGGGTTTAAATTCTGGTTCCTTGATTATTCATTATATTTCATTAAAATTTATATTGATAGATCAATCGTGAAATCCAATTCAATAACTACTATAATTTATTTCATTTTTGTCAAAATTCTAATTCCAAATAAATCTAAATTCCAACAACTCTTGTAATCAAGGTTGATGAAAAACCTCAACCAAAAAGGTGGAATGTTCCAGGATATGGATCCAAAGTATACAATTTCATCCATTAAATAGTTAAACACCACCATATAAAGAAATTATGTTAAATAGAAGAAAATGAAATTATTTAAAAAAAATAGTAGAAACTGTTTTGAGATTCATTTCATGGTGGAAAATCATTATGCCAATACATATCACTCTTAATCACCATAAACATGTTCAAAATATTAAATAATTTAATCATATAATATAGGAACATACATTCCTCCCTCGTGGCCAACATCCACCCATTATCAAAACTATGAGATCACATAGTATAATGAATAGATGAACCTATGAAAATTTAAAAAATAAAAAAGAATATGAAAAACATTGAAGAATTATGTTAGAAAAAACACATGAATAAAAAAATTTAAATTGAAAGAGTAAAAATTATTATAAAAGAAACTAAAAATAAAAATTACAAAATTCGAAAATTAAAATAAAGAAAAATCAATCTGGTCTCTTCCAGGGTGATGACCTATACCCTTCATTGATCTATCCCTTCATTAATGTAATGATGTCTCGATTTATATAGGGACAAATCCTTATTTATTTTGGTGTATTTGAATATATATTTTTGAATCCCTCAGATCACATCATTGATAGGTATTTGAAAAAATCTATGATTAATAATTCATGAATATCTTTGGTCTTTCCCTTATAAATGAAACATAAACTAGAATGGAATCATTGTTCATCACATATATGGAATGCAAGGGTTGTTCATGAAATGTGGATGCATGGAATCATCTGGAGGGGATGTGATAACAGAAAATGAAGCATCTTATGTTTCATATACACTTCATGGTGGCCATATGACACTCTCAAAATCATAAAAGGATTCAGTGTATTTCAGGTTGATCATTCACAACTATAGAGGTTTTCATGGGTGGTCTTGGGAAATAAAAGTGGTTTCTTGTAAAGACATAGATATCCATAGAGAAAACAACAGTGTGTTTGGAATTTGTAGAAGGCAGTGGGCTAGTGATATTTAGTGGCAGTAGTGGGAGGTTTCTGAGAAAGGGTGTTCATGAATGTAGCATGAATGACATCATATGAATTAAAATGATCAATACCCATATTAGGGTTATCCCACGTCATAAATTAGAGGCTAAAATGATTGCTTTTATAAGAAAATTCATTCTATCATTGTCTTAAAATTTTTCTTCATGGATGGGATCTAGGTTACAAAAACACACATATGTGGCCTTCCTACTCGCACAGCCTGCATAGGCCAAGAAAAAAACAATACACTACTAAAACATTCTCCCCATGTTACACATGCACCATCCCCTGGTGCATGCACACGGTTTGGGCTTCATGTTTGAAAAATATTCTATGGGCTTTCTATGAGGCATGTTGTCTACTAGTTGAGTTCAAGCCCTAGGATAGCCCCAGTTTTCACCTTCAAAAATATTAAACAATAACACTAATTTCCGTAAAAAGTTACTTTCAATAAAATAAATATTTAAAAAATATTTTAATTATTTATTTGAAAATTCCAACATTAGTAATAAACATTAAAATACATGGATAACACATTAAAATAGATTAAAAATCATTATATTTTTTTAAATAAATGCATGAAAATATATGTTCATAATTAAGCACATGTTCATATAAAACATTTAACTAGATTATCATGTAGTTAATTTTTCAAATCCTCATGTTAAACAATTACTATTCAATATAGAGTTTTGAATATTAGAATGGATCTGGGTATGATCTTGATTGATAAATCAACCTATTTTCTAAGAGGAAGGCTAAAAAATTCTATGAAAAACACATAAATGATTTCTCTTACAATGGGAATATCAGCAGGGATTATCTTTTCATTAGTATCAATAATTTGGGCAAGATACACTTACTCACAAGGAAATAATATTCATGAATAGGAATTTAGTTGCAATGAAGATTCACCCACCTCCTTGAATCTATATAGAATCAGAAGATGATTCATGATATTGTTGGTGATTTCCTTCTCCCATCAATTTATGTTTTCACGATATATGTAAATCTCATCCATAACCATAATTGCATCAAATTATATTATGGGTATTATCATGATGATTTATGGGAAATTCATCGAAAAATAAAGATAAGGGATTAGTTATATGCTTGAGATTCAGAAGTGGACCCATTTTCTATCATCAATGATAACTTGACTTCCATATTTTGAGGTGTTGTTTGAATAGTTTTACTAAACATACCTGATTTAAATTAATGCATAAAACAAGAATTAAGAATTATATTCTCTATTATTGAATGAATAAATAGTGTACCTACCACCACTTAATTATTAGGATCAACTTCAACAGTTGTGAGAGAACAGTCTTACCATTGATCATTGGGCCTTATAAGGTGGTATAATTGGTTTTCATTAATAACCATTGGTTTAAGAAACTGATTCCTAGTTTCTATATACCTTATTGTTGAAACATTATACTATATTTTGAGGGTTTAATGGATCCCTCATTTCTCGCATAAAATATTACGGTTTTACACATTGATAATCACTATCATGACTCCATTCCTTCCCATGGTTAATTTATTTCCATATCACCATTATAAAATTTTATAAATGATACTTCTATTAATTTTGTCATGTGTAATATTGGACATTCATTCATGTTTTATATTTCTCTATCATATTGTTTGAATTAAAATATATTATTTTCTTCTTATCCATGTGAAAACATAGAGATTATCTGATCTTCGTTTCAACATTGAGGGAATATCAAATAATTTCAACATATTTATTTATGTCTTTAATATCCAAATGTTTTTATATATTTGAAATTATCCCACAAAATTAGTAGTCAATATTATAGTCAGTGGAAATTAAAAATTCAAAAACATATAATGCATGTGTTGTGATGTTTTTATCATAATCATAAATGGATTTATAAACCTTTTAATTGTGGCTACAGAGGTCCCTCCCTATGTCGAGTTAGAGAGTGCATAGAAAAAATTTATTAAAATAAATAATAATTCCGTACACTCCATCTCTTTGATATCGTCATCAAGCTTTATATTTTTTTACCAGTGTCCACCATTGATATAATACTTTCTCCATATGATAAACAACTATCATGTCCTTCCCATGATCTAAGAATTAAAAAATAAATAATATTGTTTGAATTGATATGATTTATTTCTTCCTCGTTAAGGGATCAAAAGAACAGATGAAAGTAGAAATCATATGTAGAAAAATTCTATCAATTTCTAATTGATATTTCTTAGGGGGGGTTAAAATTTTTTTATTCATGTTTTGGTTTTAGACATCAGTTAATTGGGAAATTATTATTAAGATGATTGTGATTTAATTCCCCATCAGGTTATGTTTTTAATTTGGGAATCCATTGTATTATATTTCATATTCATTGTTCACATATTTTCTTCAATACCCAGTGATTGACTAAAATAAAAGGAAAATTAGGGATGATAATTTTTTAAAATAATAGATAAATAATAGGGAAACCATGAAAATTAGTGGGATAAATAAAAAATGGAATTTATTCCATATCCTGTGAATTTATAGATGTCAATCAAAAAAATCCATAATCTATTTCCTATAATAATTATTATTAAACAATTTACCCATAATAATGTTTTTTAATGACATTATAAATTTACTAAAGCATACCCTCCAAGAGTTTCAAACCAGTTCTACAAAAACGATTCTTATCATGCACTAGTTGATGCTAAATTCTAGTACAATGCTCTTTTTTAGGTTATTACAGCTAGGTACCTCTATATCAGAGCCACATCCACTTGAAGTTTCTAAAAAGAGATTTAATTTCATGAAAACCACTTACACTATACTTTACCAAATTTATCGACATTATTCATGGTTTAATTTTATCGTTAAATATTTCAATAGTGTTTTCTAATACTGATCCCAAAATTAACTAGACTTTTCTCTAAAACCTATTATGATAAGTCATATTTTTAATTCACCTTAATTTATGATGTATCATATAAAAGTACACATGATATTGTCCCAAAGGATCATGAAGGCCGGTTTTTTTGGGAAATTGGGTGTATAAAATAATAACTTGAAATAGTTATACAATGATTTTATTGATAACTTACTAAAAATGTTCTTAAAATTATATCGTTCTTAAGAAACATCATTGGATCGCCTATGGAAAAAAATAATAAAGGGGTGAGCTATAAATCCCAAAAAAGGAATAAAAAAGTATAGAATAAAATAGTGTATTGCATGTGATCCAAGAGGAATGTCAATGTAACATAAGAGGGTTGATAATCATAACATTCAATAATGAGGAAACATATAACACGATACAATAAGTTGGTATGGGATTGAGTAAACCACATGAAACAACACATCATAATCACAATCAAGTCTAACTGCAAAGAAAATATAACATATTGTTCTTAGAATAACAACATTTTAACAATACATCTAATATCATGAGATTAAAACATTTCCCAATGCCTTGGAGGGATATATGATTACAGAACAACCGGTCACATTCATATCATGTACATGCATAAGTGTTCCGTATAGTTCATTCCACATATGATCATATTTTATCAATTTTAACCCTTTGATTTTGGAGTGTGGGTTATATACATGATAAATCCCTAATAAATGATTGATATATATAGATATTTAAATATTATTGAGTGTAAATGGGAATTGGTATTCACTAATAAAATTTTTAGAATGGAATATCCTAGGAAGATTTTGGAATCATAATGGAAGTACATAAATATTCAAGAAACTTATTAATAAGAGTGAAATGGTTATTTGATCACATGGATATCATAAGGATTGTAATATTGATATGTAAGAACATAATCCAACATGAACAATTTGAAATTAAAATGTATATGAAAAATAAAGTTCATGAATAAAGTGGACAAGTAGAGGATTCCATACCTCTAGAGGAAGCATCTAAAATCTAGGGAGGTGCTTTTTAAAAGATTATGTGAACTGTCGGAGGGTGAATAGAAAAAAAAGAGAATAATTTAATGCTCTATGTAATTTTAGGGACGATGAATGATATTTTTTTGGTTTTATTTAGAAAAAGATATGATATTTATTTATTAATTTGTAAACATATGTTATTACACTATATAATCATGTAACAAATACAAAAGAATAAGTGTAATAGTGGGTTTCCTATACCCAACTGAACAATAATTTTTTATTAACATATCACGTATACAGTCAGTTATGCATGATGTACAATTACCAAAACAATTTTTAGATACTAAGACATTATTATAAAACATATTTCATGAAGTCTAGTTACATCATACTGATTAAACATAGTTGATGTCTGACTATATTCTGTTTGGGCTCCTAATAATTGAGACTTTTCCATTGAATTTCACACATGGTTATCTATAATAGGTGAGTTAATGATAATAGACTAGCCAATCGTAACACCACATGTTTTAGGTGTAATTTATCATTCCTATATATGATCATGTGTGTTTGTATACTAGTTTGATATCATTAAAAATTTGTAGAATTTTTTCCCAAACATTTAGGAAAGTAAAAAAATCCTAACATTGAATTAATATCGAGGTAGCTAGCATTGGGTTCATCATTGATTTTATTATAGTGGTTTAATGGTAATGAAATAATTTTTTAATTTTGAGTTGAGAAAGTGATATATCATGTAATCTTTATAAAGATAGTATTTCCTTCATGAGTCCATGGAAATTGTAATCCTAGGTATGTACATATAGTTATATTAACACATAATAAATGAAGAATGGATGATGAGAGAATATGTGTGTTCTGCATTATGTGATATCATGAGGTAAATAGATTATATTATAGAATTTGTGTTCTTAGGAATGGTGTTCATTATTATGACATTTATTTATCTCCTTAAGGGCCTTGATGGTCTTTTAGACTCTACTCTTGGGCTGCGAATTGTATTCAATGTTATTGAGATGAACTCATAGAGGGTCACACACAAATCCATATTCAAGTCTCTTCCTTGTTCTAAAAAATAAATGTATAGGAGATACTGTACCTTACTTTTATCAGGTAACAAATTTAGAATATATTAAATGTATGTGAAAAAAATCTATATGACATTATGATGTAGTTATTTTTTATAACAAGACATTTAACTCTTATTTAGTTGGTGTTGGATATATGGTGGTCTAGGAAACATTTTCAAGTAATTTACCATCCACTATATAAGGAAATAATTGATCTCATTCCATGGAATATTCATTCTAATGGATTGAGATCTTATATATCGTATTTCCCAAATTATAGAGAGATAATGAAATCATCTACAAAATTGATCCATAAACAATGTCACATATCGAATGAAATGAGTCGAGATGATTGTTATGACATTGAATGAATCATAGGAGCCTCACGCTGGCACCCAAAATATGACCATCAGCAAATTAGTGGACTTTTGAAGCATGCATGAAGGATTTAAAGGGGTTTCATCTTAAATTCATTGAGCAATGATCCAGGTGAATAATTATCGTTTAACATGCCTTAAAATCAAATGAGTTAATAATTCATGTATAATTTTTTTCTTGATTAGTTCATGTGAGATACTATAACATCTATTGATACTCAGATCATTAGAAACAATTTAGTTTTATTACTTCAATGGGGAAAAATTATAAATATCTGGCCCATAAACATCCATGTTGTGGCCTGATACCATCAATTAGTTTCATAAAAAAACATTTAATATTTTAATCCAAGAAAAAAATTTGCATTACATTATGTAGATATAATTATTTAGTTATGAATGGATTAGACACGACATCAATCCAATCTTATATGGACAAGATACGATCATCCGAAAAAAATAATAGGGATAGATTTTGGTTTTTTTAGGTATTAAATTTTTATAATATATATATCTTTTCATTAATTTTTCTATTTAGTTCTACCACCCTTTTTCCAGCAACGGTCCATACATATATCGGTTAATGAAGTATTAATCATCATTGATCATTTAATCTATCAGTTACCAAACAAAAGTTAACAATTAATACTTAAGATTAATAAGATTTTATTTTATTGTAGGAAGAAAAAATCCATTTTGTGTTGTGAATGGGGTCATCAGGACTCATGGTTTAATAAAAACAATCATATATATATATATATATATATATGAAGGGTGTGGGATCAAAAAAGGTTAATAAAAATTAATTAAAACATTGGGGGTGTGGAGTGGTGCCATCCATTCCAAAAAAAATTTAAAAAATGATCCATTATAATAGAATTTATCCCTCCACTGCTTCCCCTATCGATGCTGGCAAGAAATTATTCACCATTATTTCATACTTACAGTCGCAACATCCATCACACAAGACCACCCCCAGGCCATCTCCCTCTTTAGCTAATTCTACCACACCATTCGTTGTTCCAGATGCCACCCTCCCGTTATGATTTTCTTTCAACTAGACACATGCTCTTCATCTCTAAATCAGTCTTATGTACACCATCATTGTGAACACTAAACATTGTTGGGTTCATCCAATAAGATCATGACCCACGAGTATCTTCTAGGAAATACCTCCCTTGTTGGTGGCCATAGACATCTCATGTGGCACTAGTGCAGATCGGCTGACCTATGATCCGGACTGGGTCTTCATGACCTACAATGAGGTAAGGCACGTCTACATGGCCCAAAATTCACTTGTATGTGATTTCTATCTGGAAGCATCCTTGTGTGGGTTTTTTCTAACCCTCAATGGGTATGATCTAGTTTTTGAAGACAATATAAAAACCCCAATTTTTATGTATTAATATCTGGAATTTAAACATTTTTTTTTGTATTCCCAAAAATTAGATTTCATTTTTTGTATAAAATTAAATATTTTGATTAATATGTTTTTTGGAATGAAAATTAATTTTATTTATGGAGTCAATGAATTAAATTATTAGAAGTTATAATAATTCATTTAATTTATTGAAATTACTTCGAACATTAAATTATTACATTTTAATTAATTTCATCTTGATTTGAATTTTAAAAAAAAATTCTTTAGCACTGAATAAGACTCTGTTTATCATGATTTATATATTTAATTAATAATTACAACTATAGAGGATGGTTAATTAGTTTTTAAAATAGCCTCTTCGTCGTCACTCATCGCTTGATATGTATAAAGGGATGTGTGTCGGTTAGTTTTTTAAAAATATGTACTTTGTGCTTCTCTAGTACCCCTCACCTACATGTGACGATATTATTAATGTTGATTATTATGTTGTTAGACATAGACCATGAAAAGAAAATGATTTAAACTATATGATATGTCACAACATGTGACTAGGGAAGAGTTGTGATATGATTCAAGACCTGAATCATGTTTTATTCACCTCAGTCACTATTGCTCCATTCAGTATAAATAGATAAAACAATATTATATGATCAAGATTAGTCTGGTAATTATTTGCATTTATGTTCTGTTTATTATTTTATTCTTTTTAATACCAATGGGGAAGACGATAATTAATAAATAGAAAAATTCATAAAGATGTTATGAATGTATTCTATTAATGAAATTCCAGTTATGAGTGTCACATAAATGTATGAACATATTTAATAGAATATTATTACATTTGTGAAAAATATTAAAACCCCTTCAATGAAATATTAATTCATAAATTCATTTCGTTGCTCAAATTTGTAGAAAATCAAGAGTATGGGGTTCCCATCAACCGATGTTGATAGTGACCCTACTACCAGGGGTTTCTTATTAGAGGGATGAGTTGAATTTACTAAATATGTTAGCAAAAAATTGTCAAAGAAATATTTCTACCACATTAGAGGAAAAAATTTGTGGGAATCAAGGTTGTAATTGTGAGAAGAAAATACATCACTCAACGGTTCGTTGAATCGGGAGTCATTGAGTTTTTCTAGTCTAGTTCCTACATATAAAATATCTGAGTAGTGTCATAGAAAAATATTCTAGACTATGAGGGGATTATTTGAGGATACATATTGTAATGAACAATCCCATAATACCCTCTAAACAGTTACTCGATCTAATTCACAACTAACAAGATGAGCATTCCCAATATCCACGGGCTAGGGACAAGATCCTGAGCATTAACAATTAATTGTTAATAATTATTTCAACCTCAATATATTACAATTACATATTAAAATGGTGATACATTAGCATATATATATATATATATCAAACAATACATACATTTCATAATACAAACAAATACTAATAAAACTAAAAGTATAACATAATGACAAAAACCTATCTCTCGGTGGTCCATGAAAACCAACCATGTCCCAAGTCACCCACCCATGGACACCCTAACATGAAGCCACAAAGATAAAATAAATCATGAACACCCTCTATAAGATCATAATGGGCTTCAAACATAAAAATGTAAAATCATGATGACAACTGATGTTCATAGTTGGACTGTACAAATTATTTTTTTCAATTACATCCTAAAGCAATTAAAATATTTTAAAATATGGTCACAAATGAGAGATTATGAGTATTAGATTATAAATAGAGTTTTATTTTTTTAAAAAAATTATTAAAATAAAACTATAAAACATGCCATTTCATCTTGTCAAAACTAATCATTTTCTTTAAATCCATTGAAACAAATTTCAATATATAAAGTTAGATTATCAAGAAATAAGGAGAATATTTCCATAGTTATTATATATGAATAAGAATGAATAAAATTAATTAAAAGTTCATAATAACAATATATGATATAAGAAATGAAACTATGATGCCCAATGCTGACAACCAAAGAAAACATGTATTGAAATCATGTATATGGGTTGAATGGGTACAACTAGGTGTGATAGTGAGTCAACATCAGAATAGATAATCAAGATAAATAATTGATAATAAATCTAACATCTTTTCTCATAGGTCAAAATAAAAACATTTCCATGAACACCCAATTTTCTGGCCAGAAGTCCATAGCCTGATCCAATTATGTTCTATGTGGATCCACTATAAGGGTGTGAGTCCTATAGTGAAGCATATATTTAGGCCATCCCATATAACTATCTAGCTTCACATGAATATTAAATAGAGGTGAGTGAGAGAATAGTGATATGAGGATCATTCAAGGATCCTATTCAAACATGGGTAATGACCCTAAAATCCAATCTCACTCTCACAAAAAAATATACCTCAATGTAAATAATACCTTTCCCAAGACCCAAAAATTTGATTTACAAAAAGAAATAATGTTACACAATGGGATTATCAAAATATAGGATCATCATAAAGTGAACATAATTGTTTCAATACATGTCAATTCAATTCATATACATTTAAATATCCCAACATTCAAAAATGGAAACCCAACCTTCTTTTTCCCCAAATCATTTTTATAATGCCAAATGGGCCTTTAAAATAATATTTTATTTTAAATAATCCCTAAATCATTTAAATAATGTATTACATTTCACAACATGGTTTTACACCCACATTCCATGTTGATAAATCATTTATTTCAAATTATCAAAGAAAATCCATTTTAAAACAATGTGAAATAAAATTCAAAGCATGTTCTTGGTTATTTAATTATTTCATTCATTTAATACTATTTTCAAAATTTCAACTAGTTAATTTAATTTAATTATAATCATTTATGTTCATTTAATAAATCATAAATCCAGGTAAATTCACTCAATTTCACCAAAATACGCTATAAAATCTCTTTAAAAAAACAAAAAAACATGGAATTTAAATAATTTATAAAATGGTGTTATGTTTCAAGATCATATAAATTATATTAATTATATTTTAAATTAAAATGGAAATTTTTCAAAGAAAAATTTATGGGCAATTAAATGGATTAATTAAACAAAACATGTGTTACATGTTATTTAACAAGTATCTATGAATTTATATATAAAAAATGCATTACAAAAAGAAGGAAAATCATAGAAACATCTAATTGGGAAAATAAGGTATTTAACTAAAATGAATATGAAATTTTTTATCTTTGACAGAGGTCCCTAGATGTAAGAAGATATATCATCAAATTAGAGATAAGAGATACGAGATCTATAATTTGACATCAATAAATAAATATCCAAAAAACTCAAGGATTTTACAACATTTATGAAGAAGGAATCCCTAGAGAAATGGAGATCCAATATTAAGAAGAAATGAACTCCCCAAAATATATGTTATCTGCATTGATTGGTGATTCAATTCCCAATGAGATACATTTTGGGGGATAAAATTGGGTCTTGACAGCTCTCAAAAGCTATGAAATAAATTTATCTTTGAGTGGGACGTATTCATTGTTAATTTTTAGTTTTAAGGAGTTTAATAACAATTTTAATAACATTACTAATCGCATGAATGGTTTATTAGGACAAGTCACATGGTTTGTAATAACCATGTGAAAATCGTGAAACATGATGCACACATTGTTCAAACCATTTGAAATACATGTGAAAACTTTCAAACATGTTGTAATATTTTTCCAATCCCTGAAATAGGTTGAACACATTGGTTTATCCATGATAAAACCATGAAAAAACCATGAAAAACATTTCACAAATTGATTAGTCCATTCATAGACATTGCACAAATCATGAAAAGGCCCTGAAACCTTCAAAAAGGCTTTAATAAAATACTAGAAACAACCCTAAAAATTATCCAAACAATGGGATCAAAAATAAATGTGTCAAAAAACCAACAAAAAAAGTAATGGGATGTTAAATCATCCCCTCCATGGGACTTTATATCCTCAGAAATCTTCTAGTCTGAATGATAGAACATGACCACACAACCAGAACACTCTAATTTATATTTTGAGGGGAATTGTACCTTTGTACAAATGTGAGACTCACAGAAATTATAAAAACAAATTGATATCCAAGATCAATACTATAATATCAACACACATCTTAAAACAGGATACTGACTCGAGTCCTCACATAGGCCTCCCAACCATTTATTGACCCATCAAAATAGTTAAACATAAGAATAGTACGTATCATAATGCTAATGAAGAGACATCAACCACTCTCCACAGAGGAACATCAAAAATGAAACATTAAAAAGAAAATTAAATAGATAAAAGTATTTCTACCCTTGGTAAGTACTTGATGATAACATATTATTTCTCAAAATCAAGCCTCATTCCTTGATGAAGTCATAATATCAAATGCCAACACCATTGTGAGCCCGGTCTATTAAAAATAAAAATCACCCATGTTAAATATCTGCATTAATAATTTATACCCATTTCTAAATAGAATGAGATTAAATATCAAGGCCAATACACAATTTGTCACTACAATCTCACACAGGATATCATCCTACACATCAATAGAGATCTCTAAACAACAAATAAATCATAAGGGATAGTTATGAACTACAATCACGATGTCAAGGGAAGGAATCCATTATTACATTACCAATTCAAAAATCATACAGACCATGTTCCACAAGCTTCCATAAAAAATATCCCAAAACAAAATATTTCCAATAATAGATAATCCATGAGAATGATTAACTCAAAAAGTTTCCACTCATACATCAAAAACAAAAAACTGGAAACCAAAATATTCTCCAATATGTGAAAGGATTCACTCTATGGCCTATGCCTCAATAACTATTATCATGAATCATATTTTACATGTTATTCATGAGTTTATATCTCTAACAAAATTTTCTCTTATGACTAGTACAATTTACAGAAACACTTAAGGTGACATTGATGACCACATCGTCTACAATCCATTGTATAACTTCAAAACCACCTCATAGAATGAGAAGGTTCTATAAACTTTAAACACTTGATATTTATCTAATTTTCATGAGAAGTATGCAATTTATCAATCTTTAAAGATGAAATATTCAATTTATGTTCGTTTACTATGTCCACTTAGTCAGATAATTCCTTTTTGGGCATCCCTAAAATACAGACCAATCAATTCATAGGCATGATGTCTATGAGGTATGGTTGAAGAACTTTTATAAAAAAAATTCTTTCTGAAATCATCACTACAATCCCTAGGATGAATCATACCAAACATGAGAATTTGATGGCATACTCCACAACTGTTATCTCATCTTGACAAAACCCCAAGAACTCAGAATGTTTATACATCGTCAATTCCATTGGATACTGTGATCAAATGAAGGGTGAATTAACGGATTACCAGTATATAAATTCATCAGAATATGTGGTAATCACATCATTCCACCACATCCGACAAGGTCTATCGATTAATTTGTCGGTATACATAACCTTTACAATAACAGGAGTCACAGGAAACTGGAAGATCGCATCAACTTCTTCAATAAACATTATAACCTAAATAGATCATTTTTAACCTTTATAAGAAGGTGTATTCCAATACAAGAAATTGACGATGGGTGTCAAAGGCATGAATGTATCTTGATCTACCACTCGTTATAGTGTTTGGGTACATTCATGGACAAGGGATGATACTTTTTTAAAACATTTTAAACTACCAATGGGACAAGACCATTTGACAAAAATTCTATCTATCATGAAGGAAATTTTAAGAGATATTTCTGGACATCACAAAATATATGCATATTATCCCAAGGATGAATGACTACTCAAAAATAGAATAGTTGTTTTAAAAAAAATCACAAACCAATTCAATCTAATCATTATTGATTTATAAAAAGAAAATATTGATCCATTAATAAAACATTTATCATTCATTTTAAAATGATAAATCCTTTTATAATTTCATCACATTTGAAAAATCACATTACCGATAGTTTTAAATTATTGAATAAATTATAAATCATTGACATATTTTTAAATTTTATATAACCATTTCCATTTAAATCTATTAAAATACAAAATTTCATCATAAAACATTGTTTTATCACATCACATATGAATCATTGATAATTATTTTTTCAAACCAAACATATCATATAACTCATCATTGATATTTGAAAACATTTCTCAATGTAATTAACAAAATCATGTTTTAAGGCACAATTTAGTTTTCACATTAGATATTAAATTAATAACAATGGATTAAATTATAAAAAATCAAACAAGAGCATTAAAAAACTAACCTCTATAACCCACATAACTAACCTTACATTAGTTAAGTCACTTAAATGAAAATGGATATAATTTAATCGTTAAAACTATGTAATAATATAAAAAATATAGGTCATATGGGACGGTAAACCACACAACAACCACATAAAAACTCATAATTGTATTTCCAAATATACTAAACTGATTCATCAAAGTTTACCAGCCCCTGAAACATGGATGCACTATGGTTATCATTATATTCTAGATCAAAAACTAATAAGAGATTCCAAAAATCATTGATTGTATCATTGTGAAACAAAATATAATTTATCATCAAAAAACCAATAATTAAAAATAATAACTCAAGTCCCAACATCCTAGGTTACTCCAGTCTCACCATAAAGTTGTGGTGATCAAGAACCTACCCATAACATTCCTCTCGAGTCATGACACATCCTAAATCTACATTCTACCATGAGTAACCCCAAATAACATATGTGTATACAATACATGTATTCCCCATTAAGGAATGACACACATTGGTACCACATCTACTGAACCAACCTAAAATACTATCTATACCATTAACCATGATTATTATCCACTACCCTGTGGAGAATTATTAGTCTTCACAAGCTAGTGAAAAGACCATGGGCAATAAAAAAATCATTTGAGAAAAATTTCCCCCTCAAGATTATAACAATAATATACTAAAATGTCGAAACATCATTAGATATATAAATCAAACAATATAGACATATAATAGTGCAAAGAGACTATAAGTAAACTGAAATGGTAACCTAACAATCAAAACCCATCTCCATGTTGTCCAAATCTACCCAAAATTTTTCAAGCCACTCTCCATTGATAACCTTAACAGGAACCCATATAGGAAATAGAAAGCATGAACTCCTACTGTAAGACATTAAAGGACTACAAAAAACCATAGGTAAAAGAAGTATGTGATCTAATAAGAACAATAGGTTTCCAATTAATATTCAATTCAAATGAATTATAAAGAAATTAAAATATACTAAAAGTGGAGTATAAATGTGAGAGTTTGAGGATAAGTTTAAAAAAGAGTTTCCAAAATTTTTAAAAACAATAATTAAAATAATATTATAAAATATTACATGAAAGATTTTACCAAATTATCATTTACATGAAAATATTTTTAAAACAATTAATAAGTTAAATTGAGTTAATAAATAAAATATGAAAATATTAATCTGATTTTAAAAGATGAAAATGAATAAATAAAATAGATTTACGGTGAATAATAATAATAAATGAGTAAATAATGGAATATCATTTTCCAGATAGTGGCAATAAACATTTCCATGTATCAAGATCAAGTAAATGGATTTAATTGGTACAACAGAAGTTGGATAGTGTGTCCACTATATAATAGATTACAAAAATACATGATGAAATTTTGGGATTACATCTAGTCCAAAATATCTAAAGAAAACCAATTCAATGAACACCAGCTTTCCTAGCCTCAATCACAAACGTTTAACCTTTCACATTTTCTATGGATGCACTGTGAATCCACTATTAAAACATAAATCTAGTTCATCCCATATAATTATGAATGTTATCGTAACAAGTAAAAATATATGAGTGAGATAATATTTTTATGTTAGATTGCTCAGGGATACTATTCAAACATGGGTACTGGCGCAAAAATTACATCACACTCAAACCCTCAAACTTCTTCAATGTAAATAAAATCTTTTCTGAAAGACAAAAATGGGAAGTAGAAGATGAAATAATGTCACATTTTGTGATTATTACAATATATTATCATCATAATTTTCTAATCGGGCCATCAAGAATCATCAATTCAAATCAAACCTTTCTAAATAAACCAAAATTCAAAAATGGTAAACATACCAACTCCTTTACCGAAATTATATTTATAATAAAAAACATCCTTTAAAATAATCATTTACATCAAATCATTCCTAAAGAATTTAATGGAAGTGTTATAATTTTAATAGGATTTAAAATATTTTAAGCCATGGGTTTACACCGTATTTCCTTGAATATAAATAATATATTTCAAAAAAACCCAACAACAAGCATTTGAAAACAAGGGGAATATAATTCAATGGGTGTTATTTGATGTTTAATAAATTCATTCCATTCAAAATATTTTGAAAATATTAAATATCTCAATTCATTTAATTCAAATCCTGGGAATTCATTTTGTATATGAAAACCTAGACCAATGCCCCCAAAAAAACAAAATCCTTATAAAATTTCCTTTGGAAATAAATACAAAAAAACATGGAATTTAAATAATTCATAAAAATTTGGTAGATTTCATAATTGTATCCATTAAAAAAATGACATGTTCAATTAAATGGGAATTTTTTCGAAGAGTCAATTTTAAGGAATTAAATGGATTAATTTCAAATAACATGTCATAGAAATTATGAAACATGTAAATATAAATTTTTATAGAATGAATAATTACAAAATGAAGGAAGATAATAAAAAAACCTACATGGGAAAATAAGGAATCCAACCGTAATGAATAATAAATGTGTAGCCTTTGATAGAGATCACTATATCTGTGAAGATGGATTTTGAAATAATAGAGAGGAGATCTGTGATCAACAATTCCAAATAAATCAATAATGATCAAATAGAACATAATAAATTCACAACCTTAATGAATAATGAATCAAGATGATAAGTGAGATCCAAAAATAAAAATAAAATAAATCACTGAAAGGGAATATCGCCTCTTCTATTAGAACATCAATCCACCAAGAGATAATGTTTAGGGATATGAAATGGATCTAGGGGGATCACAAAATTCCAAGACTCAATTTAGGATTTAATAAGAGATTTTTATGGTTAATTATGGGTTTTTAGGATTATAATTTTAATTTTTTAAGTATATTTATCACTTCCATTTTTTCCTAAGAAAATTTTCACTGTTAGTAATAACCATGAAAAAACCATGCAACAGGTTTAAATCAATGTTTAATCCTTGAACAAACTATGAAATAGGTTGAACACTTTGTTAAAATAATGAAAAAACCAGGAAATAGGTCACATACTTTATTTAAGACATGAAAAAACCATGGAATGGATTACACATTGTTTTAAACAATGTGAAACCCATGAGTAAACTATGAAAAGGCCATGAAACCTTCAAAAAGGCTTCGTTAAAATTTTGTAGACAACCCCAAAGGGATACAATCATTAGTATCTCAAAGAAGTGGGTTAAAACACATGAAAAAAATTAATGGGATGTTACAAATACCACTAGAATACTCAAGTGATTAGGTATTCTGAATCTAGTAGTGAGGGATACTATAGTTTGATAAAATAGTATGAGATATTTGATAATTAAATTAACTCGTAATGTCTATTTTGTAATAAGGATAAAATTACTAATCTATTTGCCTTTATTTTATATTAAATGGAACGTAAAACAATAAATACTCTTATATCCATAATTTAATAAGATCATGTCCTTACTGACACAAATTTTCAAGAGTGATACGATCACATTCCCATAGTACTAAAATAAAAAATTTAATTATTTGGGATAATGTGCCCACAACCTGATCAACCTCCATAAGGAGTTAGTGAGAATGAAAAGGATTATTACAGGAGGGTCTTAGATGATGCTTTTTATATTTATATCATAATGATAACATCAATGTCCATTGATATTTTGGTTTGACATTAGGGAATGGATTTATATATCATGTTGTCTCGTCTATGCAAAGTTTGTGAGGAGAATGTGAAGTGAGAAACCAATGAGATAAGGATAGAACTGACCATGTATCGATTTACATATAAAACTATGTTTGGTTCTCATATAATTATAATGTTAATGTACATTGAATTACTACAAGTATGGTATTTAAGTTGAAATAAATTACTTCTAGTTATCTAATTAGCTCATCCCTCCCACCTATTTTTTAAAGTTTTATTGGTATAAAAAATTAATAGTTTTGAAAACCAATTTCAATATTTTTGGGAGATTTATTTCTATAAGATTATAATTTTAATAAAGATAAATCTTTAATTCTTATGGTTAATAGATAAAAAGAAAAAGTAAAAATAATTATTTTAAGTATACTACAAAAGGCTGCTTCAAAATGTCTTTCTATGAAACCAATGACAAATATGGAGATCATTGAATATAAAAATATTTTGTTTTCATGTGGAAAGATTTGTCACTAATATAAGAACAATAAATAAATTAATGAAAAAAAATCATGATATTTTAATTCTGATGTATTAATAATTAAATATAATAATTAATTTATGCTCTTTGGTTATTAGATACAACATTTCCTTAGATACATGTTCTTTTTAATAAGAATGATTGATGTAACGAAACATTACTAGAGGTTATGGTGTGTTCTCCAAGATTATGAGGAATGTTGATACATACATCAGTTGTGAGAAGCACATAATTTCATTGTCTATATAATGGATATTGAATAACTATAATAGTGTGTTGAATACTACCAAAAAAATTTTGATTTGATTTTGTTAATGGTATTCCATAAAAAAACCAATAGTATAGTGATACTTAAATCATAATAAATACGTGATGAATATAAAATGTAATACATTTATACTATGATATTGAAAGATAATTCTTTGACAATAAAAACTGTGTAATTTTTAAAGATATACTCAGAATGGTTTTAAACTCTTTGGATTTAAATGACTTAGGTATTATCAACAGCCTTATGTACATAGTTATGGACAAATAAACTATTAGAAAAAAAATTCTATCACAAGGCTTTGGGAATTAGTTCAACTAGAGATTGTGAACAGTTCCATGAAAATGTTATTTCTATAAATACGTATCAATATTCCTTTAATATTAATTTTTCAATATAAAAGTGAAGTATGAAATATTCATTGTAAAAATATTTGAGTTTCTTTGGGATGGTGTTCTAAATAATATATTGACCAATAATCCATCTATCATTATAAGGTAGCGCATAGTAATTCTTCAATACACATTAACATATAGACCACATATTCATGATGTTACCAAGGTGGACTATTAATGAGTCTTACCAGGAAACATTTATCAATAAAATGTAATATGGAGTAATTCCTTTTTCACATTTCCATATACACATCAAAGTTAGGATGTCTTTAAAAGGAGAATTAATATTGTGAATTATATATATTGTCATGACTTCCATTTTTTTCATAACATGATATGAAAATAGAGGCACTATCCCATAACCATATGAAAACACTAATGAAAATTGATATCATATAACATTAAGTATCATATGAATACATCATGTCATAATAACATGTATTTATCTATAATGATTTTTTTAGGATATAAAATTTTACCTCAAGAAAAACATAGTATACATCTAAAGTAACTTTCCTAAAGTGTTCTAATGATATTACAAAAACAATTGAGGTAAAAAATTGATAGTCAAGTTATAGATTATATTTTAATGAATTGGAACACTTCCCTATTTTAGAAAGATTGAACAGTATTAACATGGATTTAGTCAATGCTGAAGATGAAAACCCAGTTGAAATAAGAATAAGTTGCACAAGAATATGTAGAAAATGATTTCTCTAGAGAAACTTAATGCATATGAACGTTAAAAAAATGTAACAATCATCAACTCAAACTGAGTGAGACATATTGTAACATCCCAATTAAGTAATGAATAATTGATATTTTTATCTATTTCTATTAATGATTAAGATAGTGTTTTAGAGGCTGAAAATGAAAATAAATCCAATCTTAAGCTTGATATACACTAATATTCTTAAAAGATTGTTTTACTGCCTTATGATGGAAAACCCTTTTTAAATCTATCTTTTGACAATTTTATAAACTATTTTTGTCAAAATAATCTTATTCTTTATGATTGGAACATCAAAATTTACTTTGTGTGAATTTTTGGTATTTTTCTAACAATGTTCATTTTTCAATGAATAGTGAAAAATACTGCATTTTACATCAAAAATGCTTTTTAATCTAATTTATTTATATGAGTAGATTACATTTTGAATTATTTTTAAAGTTAAATTAGAATATATATGTTTACCATTTTATCCAATGGTGGTCATTGGAATCAATTTCACTTTGAAATTAGACTTAAACTGCTGTCAATCTTTTGATACTTATTGTTTTATAAATACACGCTATTTGCTCTGGCAGAGGGAATTAATTATTAAATTAATTAATGTGACTTATATGATTTGAATTTTGTAAAATAGACTTCATTTTTGAATTCAGAATATCAAATATAGATTAGGGTGAATTTTTGGTAATTTTCTGAAAAATTTCAATTTTTGATGAATATTGAAACCACTAAGTTGTACTTATAAAAACTGATTTTCCGTTTAAATGAAATATTCCCATCATTGTGATTTGAATTTCAAAAATCCAACATACAAGGTTTTCATTAAGATATAAAATTTGGTTCAATGAGATTAAAATAATTTTTTGATGAATAGTAACTTATTATTTTTCTAATCGCGATTAGTGGTAATTAGTGTAGTTTAAGGTAAAAATAATTTTTTAATAAAATGAGATGAGCTTGACACATGTCCTACCCTCATTGGTTTTGTCATGGAAGACCAATATAAGCCATGGGTCAACTTGGGGACCCCATGGATCCACTTTGGTTGGAAAATGACATAAATAACTTTTTATTTAATGTAAAAGTAAAAATGACAGAAACATAATATGTTTTACAAAAACAATTTTTACATGAGGTTATAAAGCTCAGATTTTTGATTATAAATAGTCATTGGAAAGCTAAAAAGAGTTCCTACAACATAGTATTTTTTTGATAATTTTTATACTTTAAATAAATAAATGTATGTATGACATCATGATGATGAAGCGATGACCTCATTATTTAACGATTTATATAAAATGGAAAGATAATGAAACATCTAAAACCTAAACATGGAAAAAACCAATTGGATGAGTGTATTTCGAAGCCGTATCACCTTATCCTCTAATTATAGCAATGTGTGACCTTTTTAATCCGAAACTCTTTTTAAAATAAAGTAACTTATCTTTACTTTCCAAAAGTGCCCCTCTTCTCCTCTTATAAAAGACCCCCACCTCTACCTCATTACACACACACCTCAAGCCTTTGGCTCGGCCAAAACCTGCACATTTACTCTCTCCACATCCCTCTACTAATCATAGAGGATTCCCTTTGTCCATAATCCTTTCAAATAAAGCCTTTAGTCTCAAATCAAAAGGAGTTACACTTTTAAAGGTAATTCATTCTCTCATGTTCATTAGTTTTATTTTGCTTCTCCAACCACCTAAACACTTTTTATTTAATTATTTTGTAACAACACAAGTATCTTAAATATACTAGGATGTTGTTATAATATTTTGTTTGAGATACACTCTCACACAACTACATCAAATGGTTAAACAACATACGGTTTCCGTGGATTGAGGAATTCTACCTCCCGAAATGATGATTGTTCAATACTCATTTAACACTTTAAAAGATGTCCATTATGATTCCACTATTTTTATATATGAAATATTATATGTTTATGTTTTCATTAAGCTTCTGTTATTTTTCATTTTGGGCATACCTTTATGGTTTCCATTATGGGTAAACATGATATCTTCATTTTAGGAAGTGCAGACTATCGCCCCCTGAAAGTGATTTGACTCATTAATACCATATGTGGGATGTTTAAATGATAAAGTTAATGATATTATATATGTTATTATACTGGAATTATATTATAATCTTATATCATTATGATTCCATTCTAGAAAATATGAAATAGAAAAGTAAGTAGCGTTCATGCGTACGTACGGCTTACCATCTCCATGAACGGTGCATTTCATTTCTTACCTCTAAATGTGATGTAATATTATAAATACATGTATATGATGAATATATATGATATATATGTTATCCAAATCATTAATATCATTCTGGATATAACGAACCTTTGACCAAATTAACAACATGTAAGTGTAAGAAGTCTATTTTTGACTTCAGAACCAAATACCAACAAAATGAACATTATTAACTTAAATGATTAAATGATGTTCATAACATGGTATAAAAGGAATAATGAACTTGAAAAAGGTTCATAAGCAAGTATAGATTAACTCAAGTTTATTATTCAGGAGATTAAAGAACGGTCGGGTCATGTCGGATACGAGGTATGGGACTTCATCTCAATCTCCTTAAATTGAT
Organism: Viscum album; assembly: GCA_963277665.1. Taxonomy (NCBI): domain Eukaryota; kingdom Viridiplantae; phylum Streptophyta; class Magnoliopsida; order Santalales; family Viscaceae; genus Viscum; species Viscum album. The sequence goes on along the minus strand of OY728137.1, from coordinate 1,697,472,327 downwards.
GCATATTTTATTTTATACACAACTTTCTTTTATACTGTGTATAAAACCCTTTTACTTTTACATTAATTCAAAAGGAATATTTTTATATGAAGCGTTTACTAAACGACGAAAGGGAATGTTTTTGTCGTACGTATGTGGCGACAACGACTTCTCCGCCGTCGTGACCGTTATTTGAGTTTCGTCTTCCTCTACTAGCCATACATTCTTTTTAAAAGGAAAATAAATACCATGTTTTACTTTTCTTTTATTTGGTATTGAAAATGGTTTTCACAATGTTTTTTGTGTTGTATTGATATCTTGTGATTGAAATGTGGAAATGTTATGTTTGATTTATGCATTTTTTATGTGATACAATTATGTTATGGTTCTTGGAAATTATTATGAATATGGGTGGTTCCGTGATAAACTAAGGGCAGGTGAGCCCGATATAGCTCTCCAATGAATTGGGTAACGCGAAGGAGTGAAATGTTAAGGTTTCTCCGAAGAGATTTTAGGGAATATACTGTGATGGGTATTCCAAACATAACCAAGAGGGTTACTCCCTACGTATGATTGTTATGAATGCCTCAAATTACCTTTATGTCTTATGATTTCAATGATTTACTCATGATTTAATGAGATATGTTAATGTTCTTATGTTTTATGGGTAAAGTATGACTTCACTCTTATGTATATATGTACCCATGTTTCCTTTCCATGTTTTTATAACCCATACGGAGCTTTTTATGCTCATCCCATGTTTTTTTGAAATGTTTTTCACAGGTCAAGGGAAAGGTACATGATATGATGATAGTGTCAAAGAAGTGTCAAGAATTAATCCATGTTTTATTTTAAATATGTTTCTATTGATGTGAATGAAGAATACTATCTTTGTGTAACCACATTGTTTATATGTGGAATGTAATGCAGGTTTTAGGATATAATTCTCTAAAAATCTAAACCCGAAAAGATCCTCAATGTGTAATCTTGTAATAACTCAAGATTAAGTAAGGTTTAAGGCTGGGGCCTTATTTTTGGTATCAGAGGTCGGTTTAGATAACTTTAGGAGTTAGAATTCTATTAAATTATTATCCAAAAAAAATATTTGAAATGATATAGCATTTGAAGATTACCATGTTGCTTCATCTAAGACATGTTTGTTCAGAATGGTTTTCCGTAGAGGAAACAGGGAAGCAGTGCTAGGAAGGCATACAGAAGGAAATAACCTTCCGAATCAGCATCCAGAAATGGTCAGAATTGGAACTGAACTGTTCGTTGCAGTAATGGCGCAGTTGACTCAAGCGATAATTGGTGGTGGTATACATGCATGAGATCATCCAGATCAACCGCAGAGGAACATGTCAGTGGTGGAAAATTTCATGAGGCAACATCCACCATCATTGAGAGGATCATCTGACCCTGTGCTAGCAGAAGTGTGGATTAAAGCACTGGAGAAGATTTTTGATGTCATGGGGTGTTCAGACAATCAAAAGGTTAGTCTTTCTATTTACCATTTGGAGGGTGAAGCAGATCAGTGGTGGTCTATGGTTTAAAATATCAAGGACGCCGATGAGATTGATGCTCTTGACTGGGATGAATTCAAAGGTTTGTTTCTTGAGAAGTATTTTCCTATGGTTGTTCGACTTAGGATGGAAAAACAATTCTTGGAATTGAGGCAAGAGGAAGACGCAGTGGCTGCCTATGAAGAAAGGTTCACTCGATTGGTAAGGTATGCTCCAAATTTTATCCAAGACCTTGATAGTAAAATCAATTGTTTTTAGTCAGGATTAAAGCCAAAATATCGAAGGGCATTAGATTCTCGTGAGTTCAAAATTTATGAAAAGCTTGTTCGATGTGCTGAGAAGGTGGAAATGGAGATTTCCGATGACCAAGTGTTCTATAAAAACCAGTATAAGAAGAGATAGAGGTGGCTGGAGAAAGGTATGAATTCTTCAAAAAAGTCTGATGGTAAGAGAACTAAGTTTCCAGTTTGTGATAAATGTAGAAAAAGTCATGCTGGGGAATGTCTTCTGAATTCTGTAAAGTGCTACCGATGTGGTATGATGGGACATAAGGCTCGTGATTGCACTGAAAAGGATCAAGGTGAAGGTAAGAAAAAATTTGATTTACAATTAGTGAAATGTTATAAGTGAAATGAGATTGGTCACTATGCAAACGAGTGTCCGACAAAGAGATTGAGTTATGGGAAGAAGTTAGACTACAAGCTGAAAGGGGTAGTGAAATCCTTTGCAACTACTTCAGCAGATGTTGGGCCATCAAATGAAGTTGTATCAGGTACATTGTTTGTTTTTTCAGATTATGCCAGTGTGTTTTGTATTAGGGGTCTACACATTCTTTCATCTCTGAAACCTTTTCTAGTAAAATGGGAATACCATCTCAAGAAATGACTCATGAACTTTTGGTAAAAACAACTGGGGGAAATTTTGAGGCAAAAAAAATTTATAAGAATCTTCTTATCCTTATCTGTGGAAAGAACCTACTTGAAAACCTTATTGTTATACCTCTAGTAGAGTTTGATGTTATCATGGGTATGGATTGGCTCTCTATTTACCATTCTAAGATTGACTGTAGATCTAAAGAAGTTTCTTTTTAGAAATACTTTCAGTTTGTTTACAAGAATGAACCCTTACTTTGGATAACTTATCAAGAGGCCGAGAAACATATAAAAGACGGAAATGAATGTTACCTTGCTCAAATTGTTGAAAACAAGGGAACTATTCAGATTGATGATGTGCCAGTGGTAAATGAGTATCCTGATGTTTTTCCTGATGAGTTGCCTAGAATAATACCAGATCGGGAAGTTGAGTTTACTGTTGACTTTTTTCCTGATGCTAAGCCAATTTCAAAACCCCCTTATCGAATGGCACAAATTGAACTTTTATAGTTGAAGGAGAAATTGCAAGATTTATTAGAGAAAGGTTTCATTAGACCAAGAACATCACCAAGGGGTGCTCCTGTTTTATTTGTTAAAAAGAAAGATGGTTCTATGAGACTTTGCATTGATTATAGAGCCTTGAATAACATCACTATTAAGAACAAATATCCTTTGCCTCATATCGATGATTTCTTTGATCAGCTCCAGGGAGATCGGTTTTTTTCAAAGATTGACCTGAGATCGGGGTACCATCAGTTGAAGGTAAAGGAGGTAGATATTCCGAAGACCGCGTTCCGTACGAGATATGGCCATTATGAATTTGTAGTAATGCCTTTTGGTCTAACCAATGCACCTGCTGTATTCATGGACATAATGAATAGAATTTTCCATGAGTTCTTGGATAAGTTTGTGGTGGTTTTCATTGATGATATTTTGGTGTTTTCTAAAAGTAAAGAGGATCATGAAAAACATTTAAGGGTTATCTTGCAAACCTTAAAAGAAAAGAAACTATATGGGAAATTCAGCAAGTGTGAGTTTTGGTTGCAACAAATTTCTTTCCTTGGTCACATTGTTTCTAAAGATGGAATAATTGTTGATCCTACAAAAACAAAAGTTGTGGAAGAATGGCCAAGACCGAAAAATGTAACCGAGATTCGTAGTTTCCTTGGTTTGGCAGGCTATTACCGAAGGTTTGATAGAAATTTTTCACGGTTATCTTGTCCAATGACTAAGCTAACTCGGAAGGGTGTTAAGTTTATCTGGACAAAATAATGTGATGATTGTTTTTAGGAATTGAAAAGAAGATTGGTGAATGCTCCAGTTTTGGCACTAACTTCCAGGAATGGTGAGTTTGTTATATACAGTGATGCTTAATTTAAAGGACTTGGTTGCATCCTAATGCAGAATGATCAGGTAATTGCTTATGCTTCACGACAGTTGAAAACTCATGAGGTAAATTACCCTACACATGATTTGGAATTAGCTGCTGTTGTTTTTGCTTTAAAAATTTGGAGGCATCATTTGTATGGAGTAAAGTGTTAAATATATACGAATAACAAATTTTTAATGTATATATTCAATCAGAAATAGTTAAACATGAGACAGAGGAGATGGATAGAATTAATCAAGGATTATGATTGTACAATTCATTACCATCCAGGAAAAGAAAATAAAGTGGCTGATGCTTTGAGTCGAAAAAGTAATGCTTCATTAACAATGTTGTGTTTGGAACGTGATCCTTTGGTTAAGGATTTGATGAACTTTGGAATAGAAGTTGTTGGTGTAGGAACTCCTTCTGTTTTGTTTCTTGTATTAGTGAGATCTTCTCTATCAGATAGAATCAAACAAGCACAGAAGCAAGATAGTGAGTTGCAGAAAAAGGTAGAGCCGGTTCAGAAAGGCAAGTTACCTGAATTCAACATTGATAATGATTGTGTTTTGAGATTTGGGAAGATATTGTGTGTGCCTTGTGATTCACAGTTGAAGAGAGAGTTGTTATGTGAAGCTCATAGTTCTCCATTTTCAGTTCATCCGGGCAGTACTAAGATGTATAGAGATCTGCGGGAGTATTACTGGTGGGATGGAATGAAAAGAGATATTGCTGATTTTACTGTGAAGTGTTTGACTTGTCAGCAGGTTAAAGCAGAGCGGCAGTTACCGAAAGGGATGCTTCAGCCTTTACCAGTGCCAGAGTGGAAATGGGAGAATATATCCATGGACATTGTTGTTGGATTACCGAAGACATCTCGAGGTAATAATGGAATCTGGGTTATTGTTGATCACTTGACCAAATCTGATCATTTACTTACTATAAGAGATACATTCTCTCTTGATCAACTTTCCTGTTTGTATCTTAAAGAGATATTCAAGTTACATGGAGTTCCTCTCTCCATTGTATCGGATCGTGATCCCAGGATTACGTCTAACTTTTGGAAAGGACTTCAGATGTCGTTGGGTACTGAACTAAATTTTAGTACAACTTTTCATCCTCAATCAGATGGGCAGTTAGAACGAACAATTCAGACATTGGAGGATATGCTACGAGCTTGTTGTATGGATTATCAGGGAAGTTGGGACCAACATCTTAATTTGGTTGAACTTTCATATAATAACAGTTTTCATTCCAGTATACAGATGGCACCATTTCAGGCATTATATGGGAAGCGGTGCCGAACTCCAGCTTTCTGGGATGAAGTGGGTGAAAGGAAGATGATGGGACTAGAATTGGTAGAAGAGATGGCAGAAAAAGTTCAGCTGATTCAGAAACACATGAGAACATCTCAGAGCAGGCAGAAGAGTTATACGGATAACCGGAGGAAGGATCTATCTTTCGAGGTAGGTGATCATGTTTTTCTCAAGGTTTCTCCTTGGAAAAGTGTTATGAGATTTGGTAAGAAAGGAAAGTTGAGTCCAAGGTTCATTGGACCATACGAAATTCTGGAGAGACTTGGATCAATTGCATACCGAGTGGCTTTACCTCCGAGTTTATCTCAGGTACACAAGGTTTTTCACGTTTTGATGTTGAGAAAGTATATGCCAGATCCATCTCATGTTTTGAGTCCAGAGGTAGTTCAGCTGGAAGAGAACCTCTCTTATGAGGAACAACTGGTCCAGATTCTTGACCACATGGAGCATGTTTTACGGAATAAGGTGATTCACTAGTTAAAGGTTTTGTGGAAAAACCACATGATTGAAGAGGCAACATGGGAATCTGAAAATGCAATGGGGGATAAGTACCCCCATTTATTCGATAAGTAAATAAATTACGGGGACGCAATTTTCTAAAGGGGGGAAGTATATAACATCCCAAATAAGTAATGAATAATAGATATTTTTATCTATGTCTATAAATTATTAAGATAGTGTTTTAGAGGCTTAAAATGAAAATAAATCCAATCTTAAGCATGGAATACACTAATATTCTTAAAAGATTGTTTTACTGCCTTATGATGGAAAACCCTTTTTAAATCTATCATTTGACAAATTTATAAAATATGTTTGTCAAAATAATCATATTCTTTATGATTGGAACATCAAAATTTACTTTGTGTGAATTTTTGGTATTTTTTTGACAATGTTCATTTTTTACTGAATAGTGAAAAATACTGAATTTTACATCAAAAATGCTTTTTAATCTAATTTATTTATATTATTATATTACATTTTGAATTAGTTTTAAAGTTAAATTAGAATATATTTTTACCATTTTATCCAATGGTGGTCATTGGAATCAATTTCACATTGAAATTAGACTTAAACTGGTGTCAATCTTTTGATACTTATTGTTTTATAAAAACACGCTATTTGCACTGGCATCGGGAATTAGTTATTAAATTAATTGATGTGACTTATATTATTTGAATTTTGTAAAATAGACTTCATTTTTGAATTCGGAATATCAAATATAGCTTACGGTGAATTTTTGGTAATTTTCGGAAAAACATCAAGTTTTGATGAATAGTGAAACCACTAAGTGGTACTTATAAAAACTGATTTTCCGTTTAAATGAAATTTTCCCATCATTTTGTTTTGAATTTCCAAAATCCGACATAAATGGTTGTAATTAAGATGTAGAATGTGGTTTAATGAGATTAAAATGATTTTTTGGTGAATAGTAACTTATTAAGTTTTTAATCGCGATTAGTGGTAATTAATGTAGTTTAAGTTAAAAATAATGATTTAATAAAATGAGATGAGCTTGACACATGTCCAACCCTCATTTTTTGTGTCATGGCCGACCAAGATAAGCCATGGGTCAACTTGGGGACCCCATTGATCCACTTTGGTTGGGAAATGACATAAATAACTTTTTATTTAATGTAAAAGTAAAAATGACACAAACATAATATGTTTTACGAAAACAATTTTTACATGGGGTTATATAGATCAGAATTTTGATTATAAATAGTCATTGGAAAGATAAAAAGATTTCTTACATCATTGTATTTTTTTATAATTCTTAGACTTTATATAAATTAAATTATTTATGACATCATGATGATGCAGCGATGACCTCATTATTTAACGATTTAAATTAAATGGAAAGATAATGAAAAATATAGAACCTAAACATGGAAAAAACCAACTGGATGAGTGGATTTAGAAGCCTTATCACCTTATCCTCGAATTATATCAATTTGGGTCCTTTTTAATCCGAAACGCTTTTTAAAATAAAGTAACTTATCTTTACTTTCCCAAAGTGCCCCTCCTCTCCTCTTATAAAAGGCCCCCACCTCTACCTCATTTCACACACTCCTCATGCCTTTGGCTCGGCCAAACCCTGCCCATTTACTCTCTCCACATCCCTCTCCTAATCCTAGAGGATTACCTTTGGGAATAATCCTTTAAAAGGAAGCCTTTAGTCTCAAATCAAAAGGAGTTACACTTTTAAAGGTAATTCATTCTCTCATGTTCATTTGTTTTATTTTGCTTCTACAACCCCCTAAAATCTTTTTATTTACTTATTTTGTAACAACACCAGTATCTTCAATATACTAGTATGTTGTTGTAAGATTTATTTGAGCTAAACTCTCACACAACTACATCAAATGGTTAAAGAACATACGGTTTCCGTGGATGGCGAAATTTTGCCTCCCGAAACGATGATTGTTCAATACTCATTTAACACCTTCAAAGGTGGCCATTATTATGTCACTATTTTTATATATGATATATAATATGTTTATTTTTTCCTTAAGCTTCTGTTTTTTTCATTTTGGGCATACCTTTATGGTTTCCATTATGGGTAAACACGATATATTCATTTTAGGAAGTGCGGACTACCGCCCCATGAAAGTGATTTGATTCGTTAATACCATATGTAGGATGTGTAAAGGATAAAGTTAATGATATTATATATGCTATTATACTGGAATTATAATATACTCTTATATCATTATGATTCCAATCTAGAAAATACAAAATAGAAATGGAAGTAGCGTTCATGCGTACGTACGGCTTACCGTCTCCATGAACGGTGCATTTCATTTCTTACCTCTAAATGTGATGTAATATTATAAATACATGTATATGATGAATTTAAATGATATATATGTTATACAAATCATTAATATCATTCTGGATATAACGAACCTTTGACCAAAGTAACAACATGTAAGTGTAAGAAGTCTATTTTTGACTTTAGAACCAAATACTGACAAAATGAACATTATTACCTTAAATGATTACATGATGTTCATAACATGATATAAAAGGAATAATGAACTTGAAAAAGGTTCATAAGCAAGTATAGATTAACTCAAGTTTATTAATCAGGAGATTAAAGAATGGTCGGGTCAAGTCGGATACGAGGTATGGGACTTCGTCTCAATCACCTTTCTTTGAGGCATATTTTATTTTATACACAACTTTCTTTTATACGGTGTATAAACCCATTTAAATTTTTCGTTTATTCAAAACGAATCTTTTTATACGAAGCGTTTACTAAACGACAAAAGGGAATGTTTTTTTCGTACGTATGCGGCGACAACGACTTCTCCGCCGTCGTGACCGTTATTTGAGTTTTTGCTTCCTCTACAAGCCATACATTCTTTTTAAAAGCAAAATAAATACCATGTTTTACTTTTCTTTTATTTTGGAATTGAAAAAGGTTTTCACAATGTTTTTTGTTTTGTATTGATATCTTGTGATTAAAATGTGGAAATGTTATTTTTCCTTTATGCATGTTTTATGTGATACGATTATGTTATGGTTCTTGGGCATTATTATGAAGACGGGTGGTTCCGTGATAAACTAAGGGCGGGTGAGCCCGATATAGCTCTACAATGCATTGGGTAACACAAAGGAGTTAAACGTTAAGGTTTCTCCGAATAGATTTTAGGGAATATACTGTGATGGGTATTCCAAACGTAACCAAGAGGGTTACTCCCTACGTAAGAATGTTATTAATGCCTCAAGTTACCTTTATGTCTTATGATTTCAATGATTTACTCATGATTTGATGAGGTATGTTAATGTGCTTATGTTTTATGGGTAATGTATGATTTCACTCTTATGTATATATGTACCCATGTTTCCTTTCCATGTTTTTATAACCCATACTGAGCTTTTTATGCTCATCCCATGTTTTTTTGAAATGTTTTTCACAGGTCAAGGGAAAGGTACATGATATGATGATAGTGTCAAGGAAGTGTCAAGAATGAATCCATGTTTTATTTTAAATATGTTTCCATTGATGGGAATGAAGAATACTATCCTTATGTTACCTCTTTTTTTATATGTGGAATGTAATGCAAGTTTTATGATCTAATTCTCTAAAACTCTAAACCCGAAAAGATCCTCAATGTGTAATCTTGTAATAACTCAAGATTAAGTAAGGTTTAAGGCTGTGGACTTATACATATAGATGGTATTCCACTACTAATGTTGTCTATAAGAGTTGTTTTCTATGAATATAAATCTAACAATGTGCAATTATATGAATAGTTTGTGGAATAAGATGTGTGAAATATTAACCATTTTATGATACAATCCTCATGGTATGCTCAGTTGACTATACCTAATTCATCCTAAGACCTATGTGTCTAAAAAGGTATCCTATAAATGATCAGGATCTTAGAATATAACCATGTATTTCCAAAAAAATCAATAGAAATGTGGGACCTAATGAGTAACGAAGGTTTCTAAGTATTAACAATTGAATGGTAGTATAAAAGGTGAAACCAAGGTGTCCTTTAACATATATGGTTGACCTCAATCACAACTATAAACCATAAAACCTATCTATAGAGGTATATGTGTAATCCAAGGGGTACCTCCATAGCATTACAGTGGAAAATTGTTGAGATGAGTCCATTGAACATTTTCATATTAAATCTCAATCTATGTATGTATGAATCCCAAGGAGATATTCCATGGTATCACAAGTTCAGGGAAATCAATATGAATCCATGTAGTGTATCCAAGGAATTATAATATCTCTATATAAAGTGAGTGAATTGTTGGTACAAAATTGGGGAATTCACATTCTAATATGACTATGAATGAATTATATGGTGGGTATCTCCCTTGGAAACTATACCAATGAATCTGGGTTTCTTTTTTTGAGTGCTCAATCTAGTCCCTCAGGTATCCATGGCTGGATAAGTCTATGACACCATAAACAAGAAAATGGTCAATAGAGTCATTAAATACCTTAAATTTAACAAAATAACAAATTACATCAAATAAACATGTGATTGTAACATTTCCATTTCATTAAAGATATTATAATTAAATTTATAAAGATAAAGGATAATATGGGGATTTATAACATTAAAAAATTAAATTTTTATTTCATTATTTTTTTGAACCTCAAACCTAACACATAGAATGGTGTTTTAGTTAATTTGGTACAAATAGTTATATTGGAAAATATATTATACACTGAATAGATGTCTCATGTTGAGTTCATTGAAATAAAATGATATTAGGGGTTTTATTAGAGAATCTATGTTTCAAATTTGACAAATAATTTTAGGTAGATTAGTTTTAAGGATATTGCGTAGGTAAAATAGGTGCATGACACAATATTGAAAAATATAATTGAAAATAATTGATGGGATGTTATAGACCACCTAAAATATGGTGGTATACATTCCCTTTTCCTATATTAGCTTCTGATATGGGCTGTGACGGAATAAATTGTATAAATAGAGAATATATTTGACAATACTGATTATTAGGTGACATGTAAACAACAAAGAATATGGAAAGAAAAAATATGAATGGATGGTAACAGAATGAACAAACTACTGTTTTCTAAATAAAACATGATATAAGAAGGTTCAATTAGAGCCTGATTAAAGGGTAAATAAAAGAAAAATAGAGAATATGTGGATGATATCTCACAGAGGGAGGTTTTAGTTCAGGGAGAGAAAAGAAAATAGGTTTCAAACATAAAAAATAAGACAAAAACTCTTTAAATACACATTATTTCTTGATTTTTTAGTAATGTTACACATAAAACAATCCCAAAATATCATAAATCCGAGTTTATTTGGTATATTAGGTATATGTTATATCAACATGATACACATATACTACTGCATAATTGAAAACATTCTTATCATGCCTTTACAAATCTCTTTCTATTCTAAAACTACTTAGGATATCCTTGGGACATGCATATGAAATGGGTGAGATATAATGCCCCATAAGGGAATTAATAAATTCATAATATGATGAAATTATTACATGTTAGTCGATGGTAATTTCAATGGGACATAAAAGGGTTGAGATTCATAAACATGAACATTGAATCGTGATATATGATGATAACATAAAGGCAACAAGAGAATTCTATATCAACATAAAACATGGAATCATAAACATAAGTCAAGCATAATAACCAAGAAAATATAACATCTCATGATTTTGATAACCTCTTATGCACCATACATGGAATCTCATGTGATTAAAACATTACCCAATTCATTAGAGGGATATATAATTCTGGTCCCACCCATCACATTCATATCATGTACATGCCCAAGTGAGAAACATAGATCATTCAAAATATGATCATATTTCATCACATTTAATCCCCATATTAGGTATTATGGTATTAAATAAATGTATATATCTAATCAATGAAGGATATATACATCTAGGTGAATACCCTTCCGTAGAAATGGTGATGGTTATTTACAATAATAATGTTTGGAAGGTATAAAACAGGGGATCATTTTGGTAGTAAAATAGGGGGACATAATGAATCATGGAAGAGACTATTGATATTGAAGAAACAAATTTAATCACATGTAAATCATTAGGGTAGTGATAAGGATATGTATGAACATAGAAAGATTTGAAAAATTGGTAATAAAACGTCATAAGATGAAGAAGGTGATTGAATAAAAAGGATAAGGATAGGATCCCCTACCTCGAGAGGGTATTTCCAAAATCATTGGAGGAGCCTCTTGATAGCTTGGGGGACCATAGAAAGGATATAGAGAGGTAACAGTATAGTTTATATATCATACAACGGTTTCAAGTGAAGAGTAATTGGAACATTGGTAGTTTTATATAGGATTAGTTATAGTAGTTATTTATTATTTCACAAACATAAGTTTTGGACATTAAACAATAATGTATTCAAAACCAAAAACCATTCTACGGTTTTAAAATGGTTTCTACCAAAGTTAATTATATTTCATTATTTTAATAATATAAGAACTATGATTATTAAACTAATAACTCTATTGATGTTATGGCCCAATCCACTGGGTGCCTCTTGACCAGTGGAAGGTTGAGTTGTTACAACCCTAATATAGCCTCGAGTAGCCCTAGAGCTAGAATACGTGGGAGAAGGAATAATATAAATGTGATATATTTTCACATTGTACTTATATACCTTCACCGAATCTTCTCCTTGAAAATGTGGGGAGGAATAACAAAATGGGATGTAGCATCTAGATTAAAACTCTGCATGTAATAACCTATTTGGAATACATCATATTACGATAGAAAAAAACAAAAGTGTAAAAGGGAACAATACACTCCCTACTAGAAATGAAATCCCAACCTAATAAAACTTGCATAACGGAAATCTGTGAGCAGCTAGATCTGGATCACAAATCCCAACCAATATACATGATCTATTCACCATTGTATTCGTATGCTTTACCAAAATCACAACTGATATTTCTGTCATCTAAATAAGACACCAAACACATGAAAATTCCATGCATGGGTTAGTATATACAAACCAAGTGGGATACCTATAAGACTAATGGGGTGAAAATAGAAGATATGATACAATTAGTCTTCTCATCCCAAATAAAGAAATAATTGTATACCAATAATATATATTATCATAAAGAAACCCTGATGAGAGAGAAATGTGATCTTAATGTTATAACTCATCCATGGATAATGAGTCCACCTCCAGCTCCACAATTATATCATCAATGTCTAGAATATCTATTTTTTCTGTTGATTTCATGAGGGGGTCCCACACTATTCCACTACTAAACATCATGAGGGGGAACAATATTCAATACAAATATGACCTTACCTATCATATGCTAGAGGGATGTCACTCAATAGATAGGCCGAGAACACATGCCCTAGTGAAATAATGTTATTCCAGCAAGTATATGGATATAAGACTCATGACTTGTTGTGATTGGGAGATTTCATTCAATCTTGGAGGAATCGTGCTCTAACATGATAAGGTGAGTCACTTGATAGATATTGGTAGAGGGCTCGTTCCCTCATGCGCTTGGGGGTTCTACATGGTATGTAAAAATAAAGGATCTACACCATTGTGTCATAGAGGGAAGGCACTCAAGAATAGAAGACCCATGTGATAACATAATTGGAGTAATATCCTATTTATTTAAGGAAAATAAATAACCCACAATTATAATAATTTCTGATATTATTTATATGAAGTTTTAATTTTAGAATAAATTTTTTAATATATGTTTTAATTGGATTTTTAAAAGGGTAAAAGCTCAGTTAAAACATTGGAATATTATAAAGAATATATTCAGATTTAGTCACTAAGATAGAACGGGATTCTGGGGGCCATATATCCTTGTGGAATATTGAATAAAAATATTATATATATTATATTACCCATGCATGATGTTTTAAAAAATAATTTAATATCTACAAAATAGGGTCTCATATGAGAAATCAGAGGCCACTGTAATATCTTATATGAGAGTTATACCCTAGACATAGCATACCATTTTTTTTATATTTGACATTTTGTTAGATTGTATTTGAGGATAACTTATTTAATATTTTTATCATATAGTTTTCCAAAAATAATTGATTTTATCGTAAAGGTTGCATTATTCGAGAAATATAAGACTACAGTTAGGTCCATAATATGAATATTATGTTAGGTGTGATATAAATTTTGTTCCCGCCAGGTGGTTGGCTACATCTCACGAAATGGAAATAATGATTAATTTAATATTTTGAATATTTTTGTTCAGAAAATGTAAATTACTTGTGTAATTAATATTTCTTTTTAGATTAGTGATGTTTCTCCCTGGGTGATAATATATTGGGAGGTTAGGTAATAATAGTGATATAATTACACTACACAAAATAAATGAAAATGTGGAGATAATATTTATTTATTAATTATAGTTGCAAAAAAATTGAATTTGTATTTAAATTTGTAATTGTTTTAATTATTTGAGTTATTTAATAATAATAATAATAAATACTTTTTGGGTAATTGTTATTACTAAATTTGAAAAAACAATATTTTTAGTATGTCGAAAATTAAAAATGTGTATATATTTATGAGATAAATATATATTTATATATATACATGTGATGTTGTATTTAAGGATATACAGATGTGTCCATATATGGTTTTAATATATTTGTATATATTTGTGTGTTTAGGGATTATATATATATATGTGGAATATGATTAATAAATATTAACGGATGAAGTAATTTTTTAAGCGTAATGATAAAAGTAACATATGAGGTGAGAGTGTTTTTAAGAGAAGTAATGAATAAATTATGTAATAAATTTCGTAAATAATTATTGAATGGATGTTAAAAAATATATAAATAAGAGGGATATTTTGGGTGGTGTGCATGGTGACAAATCCAATTCTCATACAACCCTCTCTCTCACTCTTATATATATATACATATATTTATTTTATATTATTATTCGTTTAACATCACACATTGGTAAATTCTTCAATACGAGCCGAATTAATGCACCTTCAGTGATGTTGGATTCTCCTCGATGAGCAGAAATTTTTATCAAAGATTTTATATGGAGTCATCAAGGTATTTATTTCTGATTTATTTTCATCCTTCATTTCATCATTTAAAAAATCATTGAAAATGGAAAAAAATATCAATGGATAATTATTGAGAATTATCAAAGGATAATTACAAGAGATTATCAAAAGATAATTATAAAAATTACGAATGGATGATTATAAGAGAATTATCTTGGGGAAAGGGTTATTAAAATTATCAAAGTATAATTACTCATATTATATAATGATAATTATCAATAATTATCAAGTGATAATTGTGCTAAATTATCTTATTATAATCTGTGGAAATTTTAACAAATGATAATCTGACTATTTATCAAATGATAATTTATAATAAAGTATCAATAAATATTTGTAAAATGATATTTTTTCAATATAACAAATCATATTTATTTAGATAATTAATGGATATGTTTTGGGTTAATAGTTATTCTTGAGGGGAATTTTTTGCTGCATGCATTGACATAAAATGTTATTTTGAAAATTCTGTTACGCCACAATGATAAATCAATTAAAATTACATTTCTAAAATTATGTCATATAGTATAATCACATGAAATCACAACAAAATTAACTACAATTACTATGTGACCATTAAACATAATATTGTCAATATTGTGGTTTGAATATCAATAATATAACATAAATAGTTTTCATTTGTAATATATTTGGAGTCTGATGGGACAAACATAATTTTTGGTAAATGGTATATAACACTTATGAATAGTAATGTTACCCCTATTAATAGTAATATTATCTTTATAAATAGTAAATAGACAAAATGATTAAGTAAACATAGTTATGAATGTATAAATAAAATTAATCCATCATATAATTGACAATATGATATAATTATGTCATAGTGTTGGTATTATTATTAGTCGTAAATATTTAATTTAAATTTGATGAATAATTTAATATTTTAAAATATCATTTATTTTCATAAAATTTATTCATAAATTTTATTATTTCTTACAATTATAGGATAATTCTATGAGCCCTTAGTTAATTTTTCAATGTATAATAAAATAAGTTATAATTTTAAAATATTTATTTTTAAATTAAAGGGTGATTAAATTTAAAAATTAAATATCTCATATTTATAAGTTTATTTTCATATAATGGAGTTAGTTTTTATATTATAAACATATAAAAATGGATTGTGAGAATCTTTTAGATTTTTCTAAAATAAATGAATTTTATTGAATAGAAAAATACAATAATTCACAGAATAAACTAAATACATGATTTATTGGGTCATGGATGATGTTATGATTATATAATAACCTTGGTTTTAAACTCACATATAAATAATACTGATATTTTTAACATGAATCATTAATATAGATTGTATTTACAACAATAATAGAATAACAAATAAAATATTGAGAAAACCCACCACTCATTCACTAAAAACCCTCATGTATCCCAATATTCTACTCACGCTTCTCAAGCCTTCTTCCTTGTCCAAATTATTCTCAAATATCTCCCTAAAAACCTCTAACACTGCCATTATCCATTTTTATCTTAAAAGGTAAAAATTTTCTCCCCTAAAGAGTATCTCAAGAAAGCATATTGAATATGTAAATTTTATTATAGATTTATTTTATTTTCATTTAAGATACTTTCTTTATTTTCTATTCCACACCAATTTACATTCAAATTTTTTGATAACAAAAGTACCTTAAATGTAATGTAATTTTTTTATGATAATGAAATAATTCATCATCATCTCTCAGATTCCTTCCTTTTAAACTAGATATTAAAACACCATATGAGATATGTTAATTCATCACAGTCAAGGATAATGATTTTTCAATTTCATTTACCATTTTCAATTTAGTTCATGATACCATATTTATGATTGAAACTGACCATAAAACATGTATTATGTATAATTCGAGGTTATGGAATTTCATATGCACATTAAAATAATTAATGAAGAAAAATGTCTTCGATGTGATCAAACACCACCAATTAACCAAACTGGTTATCACTAAAATATTATATAATGATTCATCATCACATCAGGTGACCAAATTAACATTAAAACAGTGTAATATTTGGAAATTTCACTATCAAAATAAAACATGAATTATTTACTACCATTTTCTTCTCAAATGTCTATCCATACAAATATATAAGTAATACATTCATGAAAACCCCAGAAACAAACACTCCCAAACAATAAAATATATCCTGTTGACCCATAAAAAAGGACATGAATGAACTCAATAAGGATACAATATACAAATTACATGATGTACATCCCTTTGAAATATTATTTAATGAATATAATTTTTTACACATGTCATTAAGATCACGTGAAGGGATCCTTCGGACTCATGGTAAGGTTTTCTACCTAAACAACAATTATTCCTTCAGGTTGTTCTATATTTATTTCTTCCCAATTGAAGTTATCTACTATTTTTATGAAAATATTTTAAATTCAATGTATATGGTCCAAAATAATGTATCAAAATCCATTCATCATTCTATTTCAGTGATATACATGTTTTTAAATGATTCCCTCCTCAATACATCATGATAAGAAAACCCGTTTTAAGGGATCATTGAGAATTTAAACCTGTTTAAAAGTAAAGTATATAATCTATTTTAAAGGCAACATTATTTTCATAAAGCCACCATATTTATCATTAAAACCTTCTTCTTTCACTTAGAGTTTTATGTAAAATATGATTTCTTTTTATGTTTTAAATGACATTGAATATTTTTCTTTAACTACACTAAATTTTTGATTCTAATGTTTCATAAGAACTATTTTTATATGATATTACTTCAAGTTGAAATGTCTTTTCATGATATAGGGTTATTATTCTCCATTATTTTCCATGAATGATATAATTCCTTTCCTTCATGAACATTTTTATGATACATCAATTGGTTATTCCTTATGACATGATTATGAGACAAAATTTTCACAATGGAAACCCTTGTGTTTATGTATGAATTATTATGTGTCGTGTATATTCATAAACATGTTAATATGGGTGTTCCCAGATATTTATCCAATTCATTGGGTAGTTTTGAGTCCCATGAGATGTTATGTGGAAAAGTCTTGGCGATTATCCTTTACGCATGATACCGTGTGCAATTGTTTAGGTGGGTAACCTTGACTTGGGCCTATATATGTCAAAATATCCTCAAATCATGATAAATTAATGTTATATTGTTTTCCACATTATTATGAATCCATGTTTATATGATCACATATTTATATGTTATGATTCCAAAATTTCCATTCCTTTTTATATCATTATATCATGTATTCTAACCCATTTACTAAAGATTTATTCTTATGTTTATTCCGTTACTCATATTTTTAGGTCATCCCTATGTTCATGTTATCTGTTGGTTATCCTATTATGATTTATTATAACAATGAATGATATGATCTCTTTATAAATATTAAATTATGAAAATTTTTATTTAGTCTCATGTTTTTAGTTATATGTACATAGCCTTCGATGATACTAAAAATTTTGATCATTGTATTATTATATGATTATTTAATTAGGCTCAAATAATTTAATGATATGTGTAAGAGGGAAAGGTCACTACTTGAAAATTTCCCTATACCCACAGTTTTGCATAATACTGGGGGTATATGTGTGCCCTATACCCATGGTTTTTGAAAAGCATGGGTATAGGAATAGTATACATACCATTACCCATAGTTCATGAATACCTTAAGTATATGTGTTTCTTTAAAGCCCTATACCAAAGGTTTTATGAAAACCGTGGGTATAGGGTTTTTTCAAAGACTTAAACCCACAGTTTTACAAAACTGTGTTTACAACATTGCAAGGGAAAAAATCCACCAGAATCAAAAACTATTTATCCGAAAAACCTATAACCACGGTTTTCCCTACTATACCCAAGATTTGAATTAATATATTTAAAGGGATAAAAATATTTAGTCAAATAAACACGGTAAAATGGTTGGTGGGGTGTTCTTTGTAACATCTGGAAGTCCAGGGATATTATCCCTCAATTTTTTTACAAATCTAGATATATTAATATATTAAACTAAATTTAGATTTATTTAAATGAATGTGGAATATATGGGTTTGTGAGATGTGGAATATTTCATGTGAAAGGTTGTGTTTCGAAACCCATGACCATCTTTTTTTTTCTGAAAATGGATTTATATTAATATTTTTTTCAAAATATTGATATATATAGTCAAAAATTCTGTAGCTTGGTGGTGTGATGAGTATGATAATAAGGGAAGGTGCAATAGGTCATGGGTTCAACACTTTGTGGTTCCATTTTTTTAAAATTGATAATCAATGTTTTAAAACCATGAGTAAACCCTTCGATACTGTGGAAAAGGGTATAAGGATTTGACTGCGTGGCAAAGAAATTTATACCCACGGTTTGTAAAACCTTTTTTATAAGCTAGGGACTTATCCCAATGCCTCGATTTCCCATAGTTTCCAAAGAGTGTTATAATCTATACCCATGGTTCTGGGGGCTATACCCACGGTTTAAAACCATGGGTATAGGTCATTTTTCCAGTAGAGGGTCTCTATAGATGGTATCAAAGGATGTTATAGTTTATATAAATATTAATAATAAAGTAATTTAGTAAAAACAATATGAATGATTCTATGAATAAGAAAACATACCTTATTTTTGTAAGTATAGCATAAGTGGTTTATCAGAAAAAAAACACTTGTCTGGAAACAAATAAGTGGATACGGCTCTAGCACATATGTATCTAGGGTAAAAAACAAAAACACCTCTTTGAGCTAGACTCTAATTGGAATGGGTTGAAGAAAAAGTGCCTTGCTACACTCTTGGTTTGACCCTCCTATGATATATTATTTGGAAAATTAATAATTTCAGAATAACCCATTATTAAGGGAACATAAATATTCATATTAGTATAATCATGAGGAAATATTTCATAGATAACCAATATTGAATCCAAGGGAATCACAAGTCAGGATATATAGTTTCTTTTAGAGTTTATCCTTTTATGTTTAATTTTTCTTTTTTATTCTTAATAGCTATATATTGATGCCCTATAATTGTACATTCCTTTTCATTATTATGTGGGGGGAGAAGAAATCATGCCAACTTTCAATTTTATAGGAAATACGATGAATTCCAAAATGATACACCTTATTTGATGTGAATGGGTTCTCAGAACATTCTGATAGTAATTTCTCAGCTAGCTCATGTTATGAATAATAACTTCAATCATGTTGAATTTCCTCCTACTCCCAGGAAATATAAAGTTTTCCTCGAATTCTACATACAAAAAAGGCTTCACATTATTTGTGGATCTTGTTATCCCCTCCCCACAAAATTGTGTATTTACTCCATTGAAACGATATTCTTTGTCAATTTGTGCTTTGAAGAAGGGAAATTCATACTGGAGGTCTATTGTTTTGATGGGGAAGCTGATAAGTGGTGGACACTAAACAAGAATTTTATCTCCATGGGGAAATTGATTCCATGGATTGAGAGGAATTCATGGGAAAAAAATTCAATTAATATCTTCCTCGAACCCTCTGTCGCATGATTGAACAAGAGTTCCTCAATATAATCAAAACATAGATGATCCCATCGGTCATATGAAGCGAACATGACATGACTTTAAAGATATTCCTCTAGCTTTATTATGAACATCAGAAGAATGTTTGATCTCCTCTTAAGTAGATTAAGTCACATATAGAAATATTAATTGGTGATTCATGACATTGAGAGTTATGGGGAGATTGTATGTTGTTTTCTCGAGGTTGAAATAGATATAAGAGACTATCAATAGTATCATGGGACCATTGAAAAAATGTGGAAAATGGAGTCTAATATTTGTGATTTGGAAAATAAATCCCCTAATAGAACGAAGATAAAACATCCCACTTATCAAAATTTCAGGAAGAAGAATCATTTGATCTATCTAGAGAGAACTAGGAACTGCTCCAAATGTGGTAGAATCAAGAAAATGGCTAAAAACAACAGAAAGGATATGATGAATCCCACAACGGTGGAAGAAGGAAAGATGTCCCACATCAATAATCAGCCAATAGTTCAGTGTTAAAACAATAAATACATAGGAATTATGAGAATAATTTCTCTATACCAAGGTTTGTTGGTGCAAATGAACAACAACCTCCAAGGAAACAAGTAAGTGTTTATGATATCACTACTATTGAGGTGGAGCTAGACAGTGATGTGGTGGATAGTATGCTAGTTATTCAATCAATAATATAAATCATATTAGTTGATTCTAGTTCTACATATTATTTCATATCTTGTTTGTCTATTATAACTATTTAAACACTATCTCAAAATTTGGATGTTGAGTTATATTTGAGAACGTTGAATTGAGTAATTATTTCATCCATGGTTTAGAACTCTACCCTAGTAATGGACTAGGGATTGAACCTCCTATAAAATATTTTCATACTTACATTGGTGGAGTTAGATGATATTTTCAGCATACATTGGATATCTATATACAAATACGACATTAACTGTTAGGAGAGGTAGAATACTCATCAAATCACAGAGTATCTACCAATTATGTAAAATTGTAAGGAGGAATATGAAAAACCTAAAAAATCATAATATCAAGTGTCGATAATGTTTCAATTTGATCAAGCATATATTTATCAAATGTTTGAGAAAAAGGTGATGATAATTCTTGAAGATATTCACATCACGAGCGATAATAATGATGTATTACCTAACGAATATTTTGTTCTTCCTTTTGATTGGGAGTTTGAGTTTTGAATTGAAAACTTTCCAAGATCCTTACCTATATCCAATAAACCATTTGTAATAGACATCGCGGAGTTATAAGATATTTTAAATCAATTACAGATGAAACTAGAGATGGTTTGTATATGCCTGAGTGCTTCACCATGGGGTAAACTCATCATCTTCGTTAAAAATAAGGATTACATTATAAACCTTTGAATTTATTATATTGAACTCAATAAAATCATGATAAATAACAATTATCACCTACCTCATATAGATTACTTTTTCAATCACCTATGTGGTCCCAATTATTTATCTAAGGTGGATCATTGGTAGGTATATCCCCAATTAAAGGTGATGACAGAATATATTCCTATAAATTACTTTCAAATAAGGAATGAACATTATAATTTCATAGTAATTCCATTAGAACTCAATAATCCTCCATAAATATTCATCTATTTAGTTAATATATTCATAAGATATTTCCTAAAAAATTTAGGGTAGTCTTTTTTGATGATATTTTAATATACACCAAGAGATAGGTGGAACATAAGAAGCTTTTTAATAGTCTACTGATGACGTTTTGAAGGGATAAAATTATGAAATGTACAATAAATATGAGTTCTGGATAGAGGAATTAGAATTCACATGGAGTTTTATCACTATAAAATGAATATATGTGGACCCTTCCATGAAAAAGGAAATTAATTTGTGCCTCATGCCAACATCTATGATGGAGATCCATAGATTTTTGGGTCTAATGGGTGTTATCGATTATTTCTGAACATTTTCAAAATTTTCATACCAAATGAACAAATTGAAATAAAAGGGGTGAATTTTTTTTGGATTGGAGAATATGTGGAAATCGTTAGAGAGCTCAAAAAAAGGGTTATCACTCTCTTAGTACTAACACTCCTGATAAGTGGAGAACACATTGTGGAGTATAATGATGCTTCAAAGAATTTATTAGGATATTTTATATAGGAAAATGATAAAGTGATAGGATACACATCACGGTAGTGGAAAATCTATATGAAAAACTATCCTAGGAATGATTTGGAGATGATAGTTGGAATCCTTCCAGTGAATATTTATAGGCATTATATGTATATGGGGGGAACTAAGATATATATACTCATTACAAGATTCTAAAATATATGATCACATAGAAATATCTTATGTTGCATGAGAGAAGATAGTTATATCCCATTAAAGATAATATTACTGCTCAATATACTACCATCTCTGTAAGTCAAATAAGGTGGTGGATGGTCTATGTATAAAATATCATGCCCTAATATCTATGATGATAATTTAAAATGATCCAATCATATTTGATGTGTAGAGGATGGATATGGAAATCATTAATGGATGAACATCATCAATCCTTTCTTAAATTATTTCTCAACCATCCCTTTTGGAGAAAATAAAGGATGCTCAGAGAAATGATGTGGATGTTCAGAAAAGGGTGTATTCAATTAGAAATGGGAAATCCTCTAAGTTCATGTCTAAGGAGGGCGATGGTATAAGATTTTGTTCACGATTATGTGTACCATACAATCCAATGATATAGAATAATCTTTTGAATGATTCACATATCTCAACCATATCTATTGACCCATGGAGAAAAATGATGTATCATGATCTCCAATAGAACTTTTCATGGGGCAATATAAAAAACATTTTACTAAATATACATCCAACTGTCTTGTATATCAAAATGTTTGTATTGAAGAAAAAATATTAAGGTGATGATGAATCCTCATCCATACCAAAATGCAAACGGGAGAATATATCCCTTGAATTTGATATTGAAAATGTAAGGACAACCAGAGCAAACAACACAATATGGTTCATTGTGGATCTCCGTACAATGGAAACTCACTTTATTGAAATTATAGGGGACATCTCATTAGATCAACTTGAATCAATATATATAAAATAGGTGGTAAAGCTACATGGAATACCACTATCTATTTTATATGATCGATATCCAAGATTCCCCGTGATGTTCAAGAAAAGTCTCTAACATGCTCTAAGCACTAAACAGATCCTCAGTAAGACCAATCATTGTCAAACTGATGGAAAATCTATGAAAACTATTTAGACATTGGAATACATTTTTACTACAGGTTCTATGGCCGTCAATGGGTTATGGGACCAATATCTTCCACTTATATAATTCTCTAACACAATAGTTTCACCTCCAACATCTAAATGGAACTACATGAAGTCCGTTATGGGAAAAGAAATAGAACACCAGTGTGATCAGATGAAGTCAGTGACTGTAAGCTAAAAGACCTGAAATTATTAAGGAAATGGTGGAGTATGTGAAAACAATTTAGTATCATATCATGGAATCAAAAAGATGACAATAGAGTAGAGTAGACAATCACCAATGAGACCTTGAGTTTAAATTAGATGACATGGTATTCCTTGGCATATCTCTATGGATGAAGGTATGTTTTTTGGGTTGGAAGGAAATATAAGTCCTAGTTACATCATCCCCCTAGATATTTTTTTATTGGGTTGGAGTTGAGTCCTATCGACTAGCACTTCCTCCTGTCTAAAATAAAACATGACTTCCATTAATCCTTTATAAGTATGTAAATACCAAATACAAAACATATAATATCATTAAAGGTGGTATTGTTGGAGAATGATATTTCTTATGAAGAGATTATAATGAAGTTATTATATCATAGAGATAATACTCTAAACAATATGACTTCTCAGCTAGACAATGTACTATGGGGAGACCAAAACTACAATGAGGCTACTGGGGAACTAGAGGAATAAATAATAAAAAATTACCCAAACATTTTAATAGATTAGATTGTAAAATGAATTTTGGATGGTGACATTTCTTAAGGGTGGAAAAATAAAACAACCTACAGTTTTATCAATTGAAATTCACTTCTTATAATTATGTTATATAGTATAATAACATGAAATCACAACCCAATTAACTGATAAGTACTATATAACCTTAAAAAATAATATTGTCACTTATATGATTTGAATTTTTATAATATGACATATATTGTTGTGATTTGTAATATATTTGGAGTCTTATTAGACAAACATAATTTTTAATGAATAGTAATTGAAACTTATGAATAGTAATTTTACTCTTATGAATAGTATTATAAACCTTATGAAATTTAAATAATCCTAGTGAATAAGTAAATATACCAATGAACATATAAGTAAAATTTGTCCATTATATACGTGAAAATATGATATAAATATGTCACAGAGTGGGTATTATTATAATTTAGAAATATATATTTACAATTTTATGAATTATATATCAATTTAAAATAAAATTCATTTTCATAAATTTTATTAATAAACTAATATTTTGTATTTATCATTATTATAGGATATCTTTGTGAGACCATATTTAATTTTTCAAAGTATTATAAAAGTAGTGATAATTCTAAAATATGTATTTTCCATTTAAATGATGATTTTATAAAAACATTAAATATCAAATATTTAAAAAATTAATTTAATAAAATGGATATCGTTTTTTGATTATAAAAATTAGAAATTTGTTTTGGAGAATTTATGGGATTTTTCTAAAACACATGAGTTTTTTGTGAAAAGTAAAATAAGCTAATTTTCGGAATAATCTAAATATACGATTAATTGAGTCATTGATACTATTATGCTATGTTAAGCACATTGGGATCGAACAAAAATTCCCACATTACTATTTTTTTTCACATGAATTATTACTATTACTTTTTAGGATAAGAATCATAAAATAGTGAGTAAACTATTGAGAAAACCATCCTCTCCTCCACTATAAAATCCACCCCACACCCCTATTCTCCTTAAAATTCGTAGGCCTTGTACCAATCCCAAATTACACTCAAATATCACAATATTCTTCTCTTCTACGGCCACAAGCCATTGGTCTCTTTAATAAGACAAATCATGTCTTATAAAGTGGCTCTCAAGAATGATATATTCAAGAGGTAAATTTCTCTTTTTATTTCTTATATTTTCAATAACAATTTTTTGTTTCTTTTCCATTCATCATCTTTGTGCATACAAATGATATGATAACTCTTTTACCATAAATTTACTTGAATTTAAATATTAAAATTGAATATTTCATCATAATATCTACTTTCCCCTCCTTTTCTACTATATATGGAAACACCATCCGAGAAGTGTTAATTCTTCATATTCCAGGACGATGGGTTTTCAATTTCATTTACCATCTTCAATTCAAGTCATGAAACCATATTTATGATCTAACATGAATATAATATATTTTTTATGTCTAATTTTATGTTTTCTAATATTATGTACACATTTTATTTATTTATACAGCCAAATGAGTTTGATGCGAACCAAAACAGTGATCACTAGCTTATTATTTAAGGATTCATCGTCACTCTAAATAACCAAAGGAATTTTATAAGCATTTAATCTTCTTTATTTTCAATAATAACATAAAACATCAATTATAGAAATGTATTATCATCTTAAATGTTTATCCTTACATGTCTACAGGTAAATAAATCAGGAAAACCAAGGAAATAAACTCTCTAACATAATGAAATTGAACCTCTTAACCCATAAATAAATTCAAGTATGAACATAGTAAGGTTATACTAAATCAACTACATTATGAATTGGTTTCAAAAATATTAAATAATTTGTTTAATTTGGTTATCCATGAAATTAATATAATGTGATGGACACCTTCGGACAGAAGGTAATGGATTTTACCCAAACCACCATTATCTTTTTGGGTTCTTCTATCATTCTACATAACTAAATATAGTTAATGTTTTTTCACATATTATAAATTCTATTTGTATTATCCAAATATATGTATAAATATCCTTTGATAATTATCTTTTGATTATATACATGTTTTTATATGATTTTATCCTCAATACTTATTAATAAGAAAACACATTTTAAGAGAACTTCTCGAATTCATATCCATTTTCAAGTACTCTATATAATATATTTTTAAGCTACCATTAGTTTCATATAACCGATACATTTATCATGAAAAAATTCATAGTTAATATTTTGGTATTACATAAAAAATTAGTTCCTTAAATGTTTTATATGACCTTTGATATTTCCCTGTAACGACTCTAAAATGTTTAAATTCAAATGTTTCTTAAGTCCACATTTTACAAGTTATTATTTCATGGTTCAATAAAATATCATCATTAGTGCCTTCTATACTATATTATTTACCAAGAATTATCTAATTCGTTTATTTCATTAACATTTTTATGATAATCCCATTTTTTATTACTTTTGACATGATTATGATACACAATTCTTAGAATGGGTAACCCTTATGATGATGTAAGACTGATTATGTTTGATTCATTATGTAGAAATAATATTCATCAACATATTAAGATGGTTTCATATATATATAAATCCAATTAATTGGTTGATATTGATTCACAAGAGAAATTATGTGAAACGGTCTTTGTGGTTAGCCTTGACTCGTGCAACCAGGAGAAATAGTCTGGGTGGATAACTATGAATTGGGATCTTCTATGTGGAACAATCCATGAATCATTCTACGATCTTATTTATAGTTTCCTAAATATTACTATGAATCCATGTTAATATGATACCATTTTTATATGTTATGATCAAATATGTTACATTCCTTTTTATATTATTAATTCATGCCTTCTAACCCATGGTCTAAAGCTTTATTCTTTTGTTTATTCTGTTACTGGTATTTCAAGTTCATCACATTGTGGATGTTATCCCCTGGTTATCATATAAATATGTATGAGCACAATGTATTTTTGTATCATATTGTGAATATAAATTTATGAAATATATTATTTAGTCCCATGTTTTCAGTTTTATGTTCCTAGTCATCCAAAACACTAGACTTTATGATCCTTGGATTGTTATAGGGGGTTATATTGTGCTTAAATTTTTTTTATGATTTGTGAAAAATGAGATGGTCACTCTAGATTATCATGGATTGATAAGGTATAATCGTATGTAAAATTTTATTTCTTCTTGTAATAAAATATATGTTTTTTATTTTTTGGAGTCCTTATCACGTGATCATATTATTATTGTTGTGCGAATACGGTTATGGTGATGACACCTTCAATGAAAATTTCCTTTGATAGTGATGAAATTGAAATAAGAATCCCAAATCATCTTGGAATCAAATTTACACATATTTCCATACTTCATTTATGTGTTGTAAAATTTTATCTTTTGTTTCATTGTGGTCCCATGTTTGTGTGTGTGTAGCCCATGAGACCTATTGTGATTCCATAAGTAATATTAGAGTTGTATTTTCCATGATAGATTTTTATCACATGTTGTATTGTTTTATGTTATATACACAGGATGATTTTTTATTGTACACATAATT
The DNA here is from genome assembly GCA_963277665.1 of Viscum album. Lineage (NCBI taxonomy): Eukaryota > Viridiplantae > Streptophyta > Magnoliopsida > Santalales > Viscaceae > Viscum > Viscum album. Next base: position 1,697,444,543 of record OY728137.1, on the reverse strand, counting down.
GTGTTCTCATCCTATAAATGTATTATCATTTCCATAGAGGTTATAATTTGAATATGAGGTAGATAGACCATTGTGGAAAATTAACCCATAGTAGGGGAGTGCTCCTGATTGTGATGATGGAAACGAGGGACACGAGAACATAGAGAAGGTATGAGTTAGCCTTATTGTCTTGTGGATGTTATTTAAAAGGTAGTATTTATTTTATAAGTGTCATTCACCATATTTTACCCTAGTTGGTATGAAAATTTGATATTCCTATCCAGAGGATCTGGTTAACATGGTACTCCTGAGGTATATATGATGTTGGGTGTCACCTCCACAACACTGTGGGGATACCGTTAAAGGGATAGATTCATTCTTGCAACTCATTATATTATCTTCTAACATGGATCCTAGGTAGGTATAACCATAGGATTGTAGAATATTGATTTTTTCACTACTGATTAGTTTTGGATTATAGGTTTATTCATTTATGCATTTATTATTATTATGTCATACACATGTACACTTGAGAATATCAGGATAATGAGGCATTGGTGGTGCCCTATAGAGTCTTGTACTCACCCCTAACTTCAGTATTTTGGGGCTCCAGTAGATTTCATCAGGAACCTAAGGGAGGGAAAGTGCCCTAAGGTAGAATGTTGAGAATAGGAATATAGGGTTGTTGGTAGACTGAGATGAGTTCTGATGGACCTGTAGTTTTTATTAATTTATTTATCTACACATGTTACACCGTTGGGAGTACAACATTATGAGTCATTTATTAGTATGAAATGTAGTTTATTTTTATATTTATTCTCATCACATGAAATATTTTTTATTTATTATATTTATTATGATTTATTATCGATGATATTACATGATAAAGAAGGTATAGTCTCCCTAATAATAGAATTATACCCTCACTACTAGTTGGTATCCTCTAGTATATCAGGAGGAATGAATATGTTCATGTGGAATACTTAATTAGACCTGATGGTTTGGGTTTGTTTTTAAAAAAATGGAATCATAAGATTAATAATAACTAGCTTGTATTTCTCTTTACCATAGGTTGGGACCGGTTATACAATAGTTTGTATGGTTAGGGCTCAGGATGGGGAACTATGAAAGTGTCTCTTGAACATTGAATAGTGGACCACTAAGATACCACAATGTGTGGAACATTATGATTTTTTATTACCATGGATTGAAATTACATTGGGTGATACACATGATATTGATATATAATTTATTTTATTTTGTATTTCATCATTCATGATGACTAGATAGGTGGGATTACATTCGATATATATACTTATATTTGTATGGAATAGTATATAATTAATTAAATGATTTTATTTGTTCTATCAGTTCAAGATTGTTTCTATATATGTTATATATCTTTGTTGTATATTGTTGTGATATATCATTATTATCATTAATTAGTTAAAATAAGAATATTAATTTTTTGGTATATGTAAGATTACATTGAATATAATGTATGGATGAGGACATAGGTTAATAGTAGGAGGGGTAATCCTTTGGTTTAGGGTAGACTCTTAGTAGAGCATTATGTGATCCCATAGACTGGAAATGGGAAAACTCTTGTAATCAAATAGACTGATTGGGGTTTATCCTCTTGACTTTCATTATTATTTTTATGTGTATTCCTTCATGTTACAGAATATTTCAACAACAAAAAATTATTGGGCTACATAAGAAGTAGGCTCAAATAACCCATTAAGGGGGCACACCTTCCCTGTGGTTTATGAATCATGTCCATGTCTATATGATGTATTTTACATAGTTCATCTCCTATGAATAATTGTTCCGAACTGTAGTCAAATATGTGATGATTTTCAACTCCAACATTCTTTCTTCCTTACAGATCAATAGAGGCCCTCATGATACTGATGAATGGGTTGACATATTTTTTTGAATCATTTTCTGAGTATAAACATTGATGGAAGAAAAATTTAAGATGATATTGAGATAATGTAAGGACGACATCATTTTAGTACCTCGTATCATATTTATATAAATATGATTAAGGATCTCATAGAACACTTATAAAACATAGATAGGAAGTCATTTATCAAACCTATTACTTCATCATGTGGTTCACATATTTTTTACAAAAAAAATTGGATTGTATTCTTCCGCTATAAATTTATTACTATAAGTTAAACCTGGTGTTGATGAAGAACCGATATCAATTTCCTTTGATTGAGGATATTTTTGATCATATACAGGGATCCCAGTGGTTCCCCAAGATTCCAATTTGATCGATCTATCACCGATTTCTAGTTACATTGGAGGAAACTGTAAAGATATTTTTTTGGAGTGGTTATATAAAATATGAGTATGTGGTGATGTCGTTTTGAATTATGGACACCCTGGTAGTGTTTTTGTATCTCTTGAACAATATCATCCATCTACACTTTGACTTTTTCATCATAGTATTTTTTGATGATATCCTCATCTACTCCTCAACACTAGAGAAACATGTTAGGAACATTGATATAGTATTATGTACTCATAAAGAACACAATATTTATGACATGATGTCTATTATATAATTATGTATACTAGTGGAAAAGTCCATTGAACATTGGTTGTATTAGATTAGTATATCAATAGGCCTAGAAAATATTTAGGTCGTCATGTCCTGGTCACATCCCCAGAACATATTTGTAATTTGGAACATTATGTGTTTATAAGGATATTACTGATAGGTTCTCTAGGAATCCACTCAGCTATTAGCACCCATGATTGTGTTAAAAAAATTTAGTGATGTTATAGTGGTTATAGTAGTGTGAATAGTCATTCCATCAGAGAAAGATAAGGTTGATGACTACTATAGTACTGAAACTCCATGAGCCTATGATTGGTTAGGCAGTGTAATATGATGCATCAAGCTCTAGTATGGGAGATGTCTTGATGAAGAGATAGATCATGTAGTATCATATAGAACTCATAATATACTACCCCATTAGAAACAATACCTTACACATGAATTGTAATTATAATCCATGTCCACATCTTGAAGTGTGACCAACTCTATCCCTTTCGTAAGAGATTTTTTATTTATATTGTACATAAATTAATTCACTATATCTTCACACATAAGGACATAATTTTGAGGAAGCGATTCTATTTTGAGTATATATATACATTTTTTTGAGTTGAGGTATTTCCCTGGGAATGGGAAACATCATTTCAGATTCTTTAATATATAATATACAATATTAGAGGGTTCATGTTGAAATTCTTATGAACATCTCTACGATTGAGCACAATTTACGATCCTCATATCAATGGAATGTCTGAGGGAACTATAATTGTATTGAGGGATGTGATTCAATGATTCATTATTGGCATCAATGGAGCTTGGTATGATCATGTATCCTTAATTTTGTTCTCATAAAATAATATTTACAAGTATTTAAATAAAATGGAACCATATTAGGATCTTTATGTGTATGATCAAATGATGATTTTGATGAATTATCAAGATGTAAATTTTCTAAATTAAAAAATATTAATATAATGAAATATTATCAAAATATAATCACACCATTTATGTATGGGTATTTTTTATTAAATTATTATATGATAATTTTAAAATGATAATATATTCATTTTTTTAAAAGATAATGATATATAGAATCAAATAATAATTATTTGGTTTATAAATATTATATGGTGGAATTTAGTGAGTGAATAAGTTGGCCTAAAATAATAATTATAAAATTATCCATCAGAGAAAATGTTTCATACAATGTAATATTTTAATTCTTCAAGAAATAAAATAGATGTTTTATATTCTAGGAGTTTTGGGCATAAAATCTTGTTGTTGGTTGTTTATGAACGTGGTTCGGGTGATTCCAACTTCAATGGAATTTGTCATTGACATTGATGAATTTGAGGTAGGAACATATTTACCTATTGGGTTATCATTTAAACATGATTCCATTCTTGATTTATGTTTTACATAATTTGATATCATTTCTGACTTTGATCACATGTGGGTGTGTGTGTGTGTGTATCCCATGAGACTTATTGTCATTCTATATGTGATAATAGTGCATCCATTTCCATATTTATGTGTTATCGCATGTGGTTTTTTTATCTATATAATCATGATGATATATTATTTTATTCTATCATAGATATCACCATGTATGTGTATTATCATTTTCTTGAAGATTATTATTGGTTCATGAGATAGGTTGAACATCATGCAAATTTATCCCTTAGTGAGGGAGTGTGCATGATTGTGATGATGGCGAAGAGGTTCCTGGTCATAGTGTGGAGGTAAGATGTTTTCATGTTTTCGGGTCGAGGATTTTATTGAGGTATCCTAGAATATCCACGTTCCATTCACCGTGTGATAGTTAGGTTGATGTGAGTACTAGATATTATCATTCCTATAATTAGAGTGAAATGGTACTACTTAGGTATATATGATGTTAAGTATCACCTCCATGACACTAATATAACAATATAGATGGGCATTTTTGGTTGTTCAAACTCATTTGGCTATCTTCTAGAATTGTGTTGAAGATGGTGTAGTCGGGTTTTTGCGGCATCTTGGTTATTTCACTGCTCCTAGGTTTTGTATTTTATGTTTACACCTTTATGTATTTATTATTATTATGGAATACAATTATTTACATTACCATGAATAGTTAAGGATCCATTGGTGGTGTCCTACTATGTCTTCTACACACACACTACATGGGAATAATTGTGTGTTGGATGATTTCGTGAGGGGCCCTGCAAAGGTAGAGATCCCTACGGTAGATGTATATGTAGGGAATCATGGAGCTGTTGGTAAACATTGATGAGTTCCAATGGACCTACAATTTTTTTACCTTTATTGTTTACTATTTTGGTCATTCCACATTGGTAATTGTTTATTTGTATGAAATTTATGTCATTTTTAAATTTCAACTTATTACTATAACAATTTATTATTTATTATATTTTCTATGATTTATTAAAAATTATATGTCATGATATAGATTTTATAGTGTCCCTAATAACAATATATGACCCTCTATAGTTGTCAAAAAAATCTTGAATACTTGATGGTGCGCCTGTGGTCTTGTAGAATCCTAGCTCAGACCTAGTGGTTCTGGTCGGGATGTTACAAAATGGTTTCATATGATCATGAATCTCTCACTTTTTTTCTCCTTCCCATTAGTTGGGATAGGTTAGAGTATATTTAGTATAGTTTTTACTCGAGTAGAGTTACTATGATAGTGTCTGGAGAACATTGAATAGTGGACCTCTAAGTAACCATAATGTGACAAAAATTTTGTTTTGTTGAATCCATTTATTTTATTCATCATGGTTAATACCCAAGATGCTTATATCTAATTTATGATTTTTTTGTGTGTTCATGTATCATTACTGGGCACGTAGGTTCACATTCCATATATATACCTGTTGTTTTATGTCATAGTATTCAATTAATTAAATACCTTGATTTGTGTATCTTTTCAGGATATATTACCTCTTTGTGATATATTTGTGTTATATACTATTTTGATAAATATTTATTAACATTGGTAAGATGAGATAAAATGTTTTGTGTTAGTGTATGTATTATGGTTAGAACTAAATTTTAGTTATTAAGACTGGGGCTTGTACTTGGAGTTGTAATCCTTGGATTAAGTGTACAATCATAGGGGAGAATTTTGAGATCCCATAGACTGGATAAGAGAAACTTTTTCTGATCCCATAGTATGAATAGGTTTTATCCAATGGACTTAGTATCCTTTTTGTAGTTATTTTCTTTCACTTTATGGAAGACGTCACCTCAACATGGTCTTGTGGGACTACTTGGGAATTATGCCGAAATACCCTTATGAGAGGGGATTTTTTTGTATAACCGTTGGACACATAAGAGAATACAGTTCAACGTTCTCCTTCACCTTCCCAATGGTTTATCCATCAAGGATGCTTCAACCATAAGTTTATCTCATAGTGACTATATTAGTAATAGTATTATTGAACTACGGTCAAATATTCAACAATTTTCTAATCCATCATTCTTCATCATTCTAGAGAATCTAAGGCCCTCACGATGATAAATAATGGGTTGAAATATTTTTTAGAATCATTTTCCTAGTAGAGGCTCTAAATGAATGGAAATTTAAGATGATATTGAGCTATTTTCGGCAAAACATAAATATTGATATCGAATTTCATATCTCTAAAAGTGAGCTAAAGGGGCTCAAGGTACAACTAGATGACATAGAGTAGAATATATTTATCAAACATAGCACATCACTGTGGTTTTCACCTATTTCATTCACAAAAAAGTTGGAATTAGTGTTTTGGAATGCATTGATTACCAGAATAGTATCCAAGTGACATTGAAGAACTGATATCCATTAACAATGATCAATGATCTTTCTGATCAGCTATATTGATCATGATGGTTCATTATGAGTTTTCTTCATTCTGGTTTTCACTTTTTTCAAGTTAGAGAGGAGTACATTCCAAAGACGACATTAAAGAGTAGGTATTGAAAACATGAGCATATGGTGATTACTTTTTGGATGGAGAACGAACTGGAAGTGTTCATGGAACTCAAGAACTAGATCTTCCATCCATACCAAGACTCATATATTGTTGTGTTAGTCAATGATTTTCTAAAATAATTAGTTAATCTAGGGAAACATGGTAGAAACCTTGATAAGGTATTGAGTATCCTTCATGAACCATGGATTTATGTCATGATATAAATGACTGAATGTTGGAATAGAGAGGTGAAGTTCCTAGGGCATGTTGTGTATGAAAATGGTATATCTATAGAAACAAATAATGTTTATAATGTCATGTATTAGAAATGCCTCTGGAAAATGATTCATATTAGGACCTTTCTGTGTTTACGTAGTTATTACTAATAGTTTATCTAAAACATACCATGACTATCATCACCCATTGTAGTGATAAAAAAATGTATTGAAGTTATAGTGTTCAAAATAATGAGAAGAGTATTTCCTTTTATAAGAATAGAATGATGAAGTCAACTCCATTACTAAAACATGTTCAGTCTGGGATTGGTTATGTAGTGTTAGTGATACATCAACCATTGGTCTGGAGGTAGTGTTGATGTATAATGGGAGCATAATTTTTCCAATGTGTCTAATTAGTTGTGATCCCATGAGAAGAACTACCCTACATATGACATGGATTTCGTTGTCATGGTCCATGCTCTAATTTGTTGTCAACACTATCTCTCCAGAATGAGATCCATTGTTTATTCTTACCATAAAACCCTTCTCTACATATTTACCCATATGGACCAAAATCTACATCAACAGTGACATGTTGATTATATATAGATGTTTCTCTTTAAAATTATGTATGAACATGGGAAATTTAGATTAATTGTGAGTAATCTTATCTAAAATATTCAAGATTATTATGAGCTTGGGTAGAGGCCATTAGAGAAGTAGTGACGCATAGTGAGCTTATTAGCTAATTGGAGGATAGATGATTACCTGGATCATGGATTAATGAATTTTCCCATTTAGAAATTGAATCCTAACTTATGTACTATTTTAAAACTATATAGGAGTCAAACCCTATGTATGTTGTGATGGGATCATAGCTGGTTGGTGGTGTTCTGATGCCTAGATTGTTGGTGGATGATGATGATGATGCAATCATGGTATGTGTGGGAGTAGAAGTATATTCTTATATCATAGAGGATTCAACGAGGGTTTATGATACCTATATATGGGTAACATATTCATGTGTGACCAAGATGTATCATGTCATTAGGTATAAATTCTAGTGGCCAGGGACAAAGAGAGATATTGTGTGTTTCGTCTTTTGATGCCTTACATTTCAGAGGGAGAAAGGTGAGAACAAGTGTTTTGATATGTTATTGTAGCCACTAAAAATAACTCAAAGTAGTTGGAGGACATAATTATGTAATTTTTCATATGTATTCCTAGGACCATAAGGAGTTGGGACTTTTTCTCATTGATTTTTGATAGGCTAATAATATCTACTCACTTCTTACCCATCTAAGAGACTCAATCAGTGGACGAGCTATGAAATATCTATATATGAGGGATCAGAGACAAACATGGAGTTTCCTTTATCTTTCTTTTTCAATTAATATTCACATTTTAAAATTTTATTTTGGTGGTTAATGTAGAAATCCATAAGGAGTCAAATAAATTGACCACGGTGTAACATCATTAAATCGATGGATAATCCAAGTGGACTATACACATATGAGAAGATATTATTTTAGATTGTATGATATAATTTTTTTGAACATGGTATGATCACATAGCCTTTAATGAGATCACATATAATAAAACCATCTAAGATATGATTTAGATGGCGTCTTCTGAGGATATTTATGGGAGGTTGTGTCACTCTCTGCTCTATTGGAAATTGGAATCTGAGATAATGACTACTGGACCAAAAATGATTTACGAGACCTCCAAGAGAGTGAAGATTACATATAAGAGGATTATCATTACTTTGTGTAGAGATACATATTATTCCTACCGTAGGAGGAAACCCTTGTAGTTTTTTTGGGAGATCGGGTTTTCTTTAGATTGACTCCTCATTTAAGGCATCGTGGTTTAGGAAAGTAGTACAATCAAGCACCCTTTTTTATGGACCATTTGACATCACCATGTGGAGAAGGTTAGTGGTGTATCATCTAGACAACCCTTCAAACAATCAACGTATGCACAATGTGTTCTATGTGTCACAACTTTGGAGCTACACACCCACCTTTGTTCATGTTTTATTTATTGTGATGACTTTGATTTGGAGACCAATGCATATTATGAGGATCATTTACTATGGATCAGAGACCAATGCAAGTAGTTATATGGTGGAATTAATTTACCACTAGTCCAGATTTGGTGGGAACATAGATGGACCGATGAGGAGATGTGGGAGTCCGAGTTTTATTCTAATTATATGTGTCCTAAGTTGTTTGAAAAAGCCTAATACAAATACTTCTCAGGGATGTTATGTCGATAGAAAGGAATAATACTGAATTTTTAATTGAAAATAAACCCTCAAAAATAATAATACATGTTTATTTTTATGTGAACATATAAAGACTCAAATTTTCCATACATAACTATTGGATCCTTGAAAAGATATAAATCATAATTTCATTACTAAACATTGATCTGATAGTTTTTTATTTTGGAAATATTAGGACAATAAATATCTTTTTCATAATAAAACATAAAAATGTATATAAAATATTTTTTATTTATCAATATTTAGATCAAATTCTCTTTATTAAATCTATTAACCCAATGTTATAAATCAATGAAAAGGGGAGGTCTAATGTCCCAGAATGTGGATGAATAAGTGACACAAATTAATATAACAAGGGTGTGAGTAATCATCATCATTATACAATAAACATATAATTTCAATCACAATAAAGTTAATAAGAATTATATAAAGTCATGTAATGTGGAGATTCCTATTAATGTAAAATTTTGTCATAGAGCTGAAATTCCACATATAATTGTGAACAAATCGTGCATCATGTTCATGCAATACATATGCGCATAATTATAAAATTTTTATTAAGAAAAAATATAGGATCATGTTCTTGCATATTGATAATTATCTCATGAGATACATCACATTACCAAATTCCTTATAGTGAAGTATATGTTGGTACACACCCATCACATCATAACATTACATAATAACACATTCTATAAAGAATATATAACAATCGTAGTAATAAAATAACCCAATGAATGATATGGGGTTTATAGTAATTTTATCAATCATACATTCATAAATAAAATTTGTTGTTCCCAAAAGAAAAATGTAAAAACATACATGGTATAATATTCCACATTCTTGATTGGATAACAATCTATCTCATGAGGAGGCAGTGTGTGTTTTAGAAAAAAGAGTTCTTTTGGAAAAAACATTATAATTTTCCTAAAATAAATTTAAAATGAAATATATTATAAAAAATAGTAGTTAAGAAAAAATAAATTATATTTAAGGGGTATTAATGGAAAATTATTACTGAAATTTGGATTGATATAGGTATAACCCAATGAACGAGAGTTGGGTTCAAGAATCTCAATACTTTATATCCGATTGATTTATTCAATTTAATATCTTCGATAATAAAATTAAATCATTTAATTAATAAATATAGAACAAATAATAAATTTAATTTATTTATTATATTTTTATTAAGATCAATTATGGACATTTTTATGGGTTACAAAGTTCAATTTTATAGTTCGGAGAGTGTCCGTTTTCTTGTTTGTCATGATCGGTTCACTTGTATTCAAGTTATAAGTTCATGTAAAATGAGGATAATTATTTATAATTTAAATTATATGTTATTAATGATCTTATATAATTTTAAATAGACTTATATATCATTTTTATATGAATAACATTCCTTAGATAAAACATTAATGATAAATATTTAGTTTATTTTGGACGTTTTCCCATCTATTGTGAAAAAATTATATTTTATTTAATATTATTATTTTTATTTAGTTTTATAACATTTAAAAAGATATAATATGAATATTTATATACTTCTTAACCATAATAATTGGTTTACTAAAATACTAGATGGCATTAATAATAAATAAAAACTCTTCATCCATGAATGTTTTGAATCGTCATGTCACAGACGATGTTTTCATTTTTAGAATAAAATGAATAGAAAAGAGGTTTGATGATAGATATTACATAAACACAAAATAATTATAGTATATATATAGTAATGAATTTATTATTACACATTTTATAGGTGAGGTACATTGAGAATAATAATTAAAATAAATTATAAGAGAAACAAAGTGGGTTTTACCTCTTGAATATATTCCTCTTGAGAACCTTCATAAGGCACTTGGGATTGGTATTTTATTGATAAAAGTAAACTTAGAGGTGGTTAATAGGACTTGCAAGGAAATTTTGTTTATTTAATAAAATATATAAGGTTTTGATGGTGTGAGAATAATGGGGGTGAGAGGTGCTATTTATAGGAGACGAGAGTGGTATTTTTTTATTCATTTTCATATTATTTTAAATTTAAGTCTAAAAAATAGTGTTTATTATTGTGAAAACATATAGTAAACACTTAAATATTTATCAAGCCAATGGGTTCATACTGCATCCATACACCATCTATACACTAAATAATTCATGTATTTATCTGATATAGTAAACAATCTTATTTCACATTTCACAAAAAATATGACTATTTTAGAAAATTCCACATAATTCACCCTAAGTATTTTTTTCTGTAGAATTAAAAAAAGACTCTATATTATTGAAATAATTATATATAAAATATAAAATTTTATTTTTAATTAAAAACATCATTTACAAATGAAAAATCAAATTTAATATTTTAACCATTTTTATGAAACTATGAAAATTTAATTAATGTCTACTAAAATTATATTATAATTAAGATAGAAAAATATTTATTTATCATTAAATTTTTTAAAATAATTTTCTTTTAAATAATAATATTATTTTTAAAATTGTAAATAACTATTTATACTTTTAAAAAATACCAATACTTAATTTATAAGTTTTAGAAAAAATTATTTACTTATACCATTATATAATTATAGTATATTTTAATTTATAAGATTCCAATATTTTATTTATACTTTCATAGGTTAGGATAATATTCTATTGTTCGAATAACTGTTCCTAATGGTCATGTTACTATTCCAATCTTCATGTTACAATTCCATCAGTAAAGGTTGATTAATTTCAATATTATTTATTTGATTCATTATTTATTATAATGATGTTTTATTGGTATATCTATTTTATGTATGTGATTTTTGAAAAAAATATAAGAAGGTAAATTCAACTGATAAAATTTTGGGTCATTTTATTGTTCCCCCATTTACGAAATTTTACCCCTAAAATTTCATTTCTCTTTCGAAGTTGAAAATATGTTAGGGTAATTCACATTCATTAATTCATCTGGTTCCCATGTTACCTATTTATAATTATGATTCTACCACAACACTTTTACAAGTTGATTTGACTTGTTGTGAATGACTTTATCTCTTTGGTATAATATCTTTATCTGTTTCTCCTCATATAATAGATCATTCTCATGTAGTATCATATCTAGATTCAGTACATGTGAGGGATAAGGTATGTTCATCTTTAATAGTTATACATGGAATATGTCATGAACACAAGCAATACATGGTGGAATTGAAAGCGGATAAGCCACTGATCTTATGCAATCAAGGTTCTCAAAGGAGATAACGTACATAGCGTTCAGATTCCATTTCATTCCAAATCACATGACTCTCATCCATGGTTATATTTGAAGGAAACCAATGTCTCTAAAATCATATTTTAAGTCCCTTTGATGGGTTTGATCATAGATCTTTTCCTTATATGAGAATATTTGAGGTATTTCTGGATGGATTGAACATTTTCAGTCATCTATTTCACAAGGTTATGTACATGTTGATTTTATTCTCCATCATCATTCCAACGTATTATATTTCAACATCGATATCTGTAAAAATATTATAGACACCATGAAATATGTTACATTCACTTATTATCAAAATATCCTCAATCAGACTTGAATATTTCATTGTGTAATGCTGCATTTTTCATGGGGGTCAGTGATGGTAGTGAAGGCACCGACCCGAAGTACTGGGACTATAGTGAGACACTAATCCCAAGTAGTTGTGCGAGGGAACATCCACCGTCGTATGGAGAAATTATTTTGGCTATATCCCCAAAAAAGAACCCATGACAGTAACACGCAAACACCTGAGTGACCCGATGATTGAAATGATTGAATTATTTATTTGGATAAAGTACTCAAAGTGTTTCATTTGACTAACCAAAACAACATCGGCGTGCATGGTACTTGTTCTCTACATTCTAGTGTGCATGTTACTTGTTCACCCAATCTCCAAACGCCCAAGGACCAATTTTTTATCATAAAAATACCCATGGGGCCTTTATTTGTATGAATGATTTTCTCTAAATCCCAATTTTTTCTCCGGTATCCCTAGTACTTCAACGAAGTCCTCCAAAACATTTAAGTTATTTTTTTAAAACATAACGAGGATAAATTGTGGAAGATAATAGGACTTTTCATTTTAGTTATTGAAATATATAACACTTATACAACTAATTTACCCAACCTCACAAAATCAGAGACACTTGCACACCATCTTTTCCAATCATAAGTACTTGAGGGACCCACTTTTGGAATAAACTATTAATAGACGTGAAGGATTGAACCTAGTCTTGCTCAATTTTTACCATATAGGTTGTACATTCCTTATGTGAATATCAGGTCACCTATTCTTACATGCATGCCCATACATGCAATCCCTTATCTACATGGGCGCCCCTCTTTGACTCACATACTCTCTTCAGTCAAAAATCCTTCTAGCCCTTTGCAAATACATTCATGTCATGGTTTTTCCTTTATTGGCTTCATTATTTGAAAGGGATTATGTTAATACATCTACCAATACCTGATGTCTTATCAAAACTTCAGGAAGGGCACATCAGTGTGTCTACTATTTGGGTTTGAATATCCATAGTCAAAGGTTTCCCACATTTTTTTCACAATGTTGTTAGGATTCATGGAGTTTTTGGGGGTTTTGATATACATAGTCACATGGACCATTCTCCTAGGAAAATTTCACGGACGTTCCCAATAATGAGAATAATGGTTTGCGTCAAGACCTCTCCCTTCTCAATGAGCTAAAACCTCCCATTTCTGGTAGATAAGGTATGGTTTAAGCTTACACTTCCTTTTGACCAAAATAAAAATCTCCCTCTGCTATCATGATCAATTTTAGGGTATCCATCCTTGTTTATGCACGTAAACCAACATCCCTTCTTCCTTTAATTGGACACTTATCCAATTTACATTGAATATAGGGAAGAATGGTCGCCTCACCCTCTTCTCTGGGCGCCTTTCCCTCATCCACTATAACTACCGTGGGTGTTTCCTCTTCCACTAGGGTAGGATGAAAATTGTATGAGTCATTGTTTAATCATTCACACCAATTTTTTATCATAATTATCATGACTCATTTGAAATTAGACTTTCTTGATGATTATAAGATGTGCACAAACACTCATAGAGAATGGACTATGATAACTCTAATTCCCACCATAATTGAGATATAGAGGAAAAATTCTCAATTCCCAAGATCATTAGATATCATCTTTAAGTAATCAACCCTAATTACCTTAATCTCGACACCCTCCTTTGGAATAATATCCAAATTAAACCCCTAAAATCATCAAGGAATCCTTTTCAAAACATTATCCCAAACTAATTTCTCTAAATGGAAAATACTCTCATATGAGATAAATGTAATTAAGTTGTCTTTTATTCCCTTCCAAATGATATATTTAGGAAGCATCGTTGAGGTACAAACACAACACTTCAAATATGCATGGTTCTTGTTGGGCTTATTCCAATCAAGGTCCAATATTACATGGAATCCAATAATTTTTCCAAGATCCGTGAGTTTATTAGGTATAAGTCCCACATTAAACATTGACTAAGATCTATAAATATAGATGTTTTTAACACATGAAATTAAACTATATGGTCGGGTCCTTTTCACATGTCCTTAAAAAGGTATGATGTGTCAAATCAAGTGGCACCGAACTATGAGTGTTCTATTTCCTTTCACAAGGATACATAAGTAGCCCATATTATTGTTATGATCCCAATATCAAAATAAACATTTGTCTACCTATATAACAATAAATTCTAGAGTTCTCTAATGAGTACCATAAAAACCATTATCATCATAATGACGATTAATAGAATATTAAAATAGTATAGAAGAGGATACCATTGATGGAGATCCTCAAATACATATGGATATCTATATTAATGAATATCCTTGAATACATATTGATGATTCTAAATTTTACTCATGTTAATAAGGGATTTAAAATTCTAAGGAAGACTTATCTTATAATTTTTGAATTAGTAAGGATTCATGATATTTTTTTAAATTTATAAAGAGAGTAATGGAGTAGAAAATAATTCCCACTAAAAGGGTTTGAGGAGTTTGGACTCCCATAATCTCAACCAATTCACATTTCTATGTATCATTTTTAATGCCTTCCTTTGGTAATTAGGTCCCTTTTGGATAAAAAACCGTGGACTATTTCTAGTTCCATGAAAAATCTTATAGATACCTCCTAGAAGCAGTGATTATTAGAACTAGAAAACACATGTAAGGGAACTACTAAACAAAAAATGGTTAACTTGATGTGAATCTTTATCCAGGATAACAATGTTACCCTCTTGTCTAGCCCCAATCCATTAAAAAAGGAATGACATTCAAAGGATTCAATCATGTATGTATCCATCTAAAATATGTCACTTTAATGGAGTTTAGTTTTGTTATTAGTTTTTTCTCGGAATTCCCTTCGGTACAATATAGATTTCTTCAAGATGGAATATTTGAACATCCCAACTACTGCTCAGGCTGGATCCTCATCCACAAGAAGGACATTATTTCCAAAGAAGTATATTCAACACCAGGTCTTTAACTTGATGGTAAAGGTGTACCATCATCATAGTATAATCCCAGCATTGAAGGATTCCCGAAAGGCCCCACCATGTCAATAAAAATCCCTGATTATCCAGCCAATGATGACAGATGATCAAAAAGAGGATAGTGTCAACCACCATGTTCAACCATTTAAGGTTTTTATTCCTAGAACGCAACCTGTAGTCCTTTCCGTACTATAGGTATTTGGATCAAGAGGCCACTCATGGACTCAATTCAACGATGTAGGGGTCCTTCTTGAGGAATCCTATAAAAAATCACTGCCAACAGAATTATGTGTTAGTGAAAACCCAACAATATGGGTGTGTTTCCTCTAGAAATTCGGCTCGGAAATCTTTGACCCAAGAAAGAAAAACGAACAATTGAGGACAACGCCCAATGTATAGGGAGAATGTTTCTACCTTTCCCCCCTATAGAGATGTTTATCAACCAATCATGATGGAAAATAATGAGAAGGATAATACAAACGACCGTATTAATTATGTTGTCCAGTAGACTCATCTAGAAGAAACACACCTATCACACCAGATAAATCCAGTGGATTAATATGAAAAGGGAACATACAACTTATTATTAGTTAACATTAAGTCTTCTGGCTTGTCTAACTTCATTTATAGATGAATTCAAATCCAATGTGAAGGCAACTGGTAAACATGAACATACACTTGCTAACAATCACCAACACTACCAGCAGTCTTGTCTTCCAGTTATGAAATATTTATATTAACAATATATGATGGGAAACATATAAAAATATCATAAACCTGCCAGTGTTCATCACGATGTCGAACAGTCTCATTTGGAAGCACCCTGAGAAGTTAGATAGAAAGCTCTGACGACAAATCTGGGGTACACACAACTCTCTACCCCCATAAATGAGTATTTTCAATACCTATTGACATGAAAAGGAGGACCTGGGTAAGCATATAAACCAACTCCAGATATGAAATGGACGTATATTTGTGTTCCATCTCCTGAAGTCACCAAACACATCTTATCATTGGTGAAATAGAAGACACAAATTCTAGGCCATATTCTGGAAGCATGGAAGGATATTATAATATCTACTTCAGAAGTACCTTGATAAAAGACACATAAATTTGTCACCAAACGTGTGATAACACATTGTCATGGTATCCCATAGAAGGTACACACCATTGTTCTAGTCAAAGCAAGTCATAGGACATAATCACCCATATCATATGGACAATAGGATCTTGAACACACCCCCATTCCGAATAGAGGTAATTGGTCTATTCTAGGAACAACTCTATGACATGCACATACAACTGCCCATGATAATCACTTCTCCAAAAAATTAGTCCCAACTATGTGTAAGAGAAAATTCAATAATATGTATCACCAAACCCTATGGTAAAATCAATATTAAATATTCAATTTTTCCCCTTTTATTACTGGAGCTTTTGAAGCCCTCAAATATATATCGGTTTTAGCTCAAGATCCTATATGCTAATTACTAAATTATGGGAGTAGTAGTTGTAATTTTGAAGATCCCCATCAAGATAAATTAACATTATGTATTTATTTATAAACATTTGGTCAATCTAAATATCATATCTCTTAATGAGAGCCACTTCAACCCTTCATGTGGCTGAAGTCAATAGGTAAAGAGGACATATTCCTTGCTATAATCAACCATATTGGTCCTCCCTAGGATGGAATTCACTCTGAAAGTCCTCTATGCAGTAGAATTTGGCATTGTCAATATTGTTCTATATTTGACAATGTAGCGATGAGAAATCCATCCTATCTGGAGGAACATGTTGTCACAAAGAAAGTCATGTCTTATGCCTTGTCATTAACGGGTGAAATCATTTCTCTAACAGAAGACATATTAAGAGAACGATCATTATTTGAACCTCCCAAGGGTCATTTGTCTTCTAATATAGTGTTTCCACATTGGTCAAACTAGGTGGAGAAACCACTAGTATAAAATTATTAATATATGTTAAACATGACGAAAATAATGGCCAACGGAGAAATACCAGTCATGTTATATCCTTTGGAAAATTAACAGCATAACATTCAATAATTGATTGAATAGAATTGCATTCATGATATCTGAAACAACTTATGTAAAACTCTTCATCATTTTCAAACCAAAGTATTACCATATTATGAATATCTAAATCATAAAAAGGTAATAAATGGGTTTTAATTCCAAATTTCCTGGACATCTCTCTCAGTTTCCCAATATCTAGAGATTAAAAAAAGTTGATTATTATTCATTGTGGGTGCCTCAATTCTCTAAATTGGATAATCTTGTTAATTAATGATTACCCATTGGGAGTCTGTATCAGAGCATGGGGTTCCCATGGAGCAATGCATTTCACTCCACTAGAGAATCATCTATGTACTCCAATAGTGGGTCATGCAATGTTATTGCCCATGTTCGGTCATAATCAATAGATTTTGTATGTAATAAAATGAACGTTCAAGAATAAGACTCAACTAGATCTCATTAGATTCCGGCCTAATGAAATCCAAAATTTGAGTACATTTTACATCATGCATCTGAGAATCTTGGGCAGAATTTCCTCTTAAAAGATGTCGGCCGTTAGACAACATAAAAGTTTGAAATAGTGCAACGATCATTAAAAACATGTGATTTTAGTGGTTATCAAATAATACCCCCACTCAATTTCCAATCCAAAATTAAAAAAATCAGAAGAACAGTTGTACTAATCTCATACATAGATTCTTGAGAACCACCCCAGCATGTAGAGTTGGGGGATTATTTAATTAAAACATAAAATTCATCAAACAAAGTTCAATGGATTGATGAAGAAAAATAGGAAAAACATTATCCTAAAGGGCTATGACCCTTTTCAGACCTACAATACCCTACTCACCAGATGTCATTTTTCTCCCGAATAGGGAAGAAACATCAAAGAGAGTACACAACTACACTATCCAATGATTCCCATTTGGTTATTGTCCATCAAAAGCCTCCTAAAAATCCATTATATAAGGGATAAGTGTCTCATCATAGATACAATGGGAGATAATATTACAAAGATACTGACTGACTTCCATCAATGAATTATGCATTATTAACTTTCATTAAAACCATTATAGTAGATCCTCCAAATAATTAGTCAATTTCATGGGAATCAGAAGAAAAAGTAATATTATAGAATATTGTACACACTGAGGAAAATGAAGAAGTAGTACGTACCCAATATCCTAGGCTAACCAACAATCTAGGTATTCCTTCAAATAAGCAATTCCCACCCCTCTAAAAGTAATCAGACATTTAGAATGCTAAAACTCAGATTTAAAGTCACTTTTCCACTCAATATGTTAAATTTATTTTGCTAAAGTATATATTTGCACTATAAGAAGAGAAGAGGAAATAGTTGAAAATGCTCAATTTTTAGTTACTTCGAAACAACATTTATTCTAGACCTACACCCCAGGAAGATCCTCATCTTGAAAATCTTGCAGGAGCTCCTTAGAAAAGAGGATTTCTAGTAACTAAATATGTGTACAATGAATTTACTCCATTGGGTATATAGCCAAGGTAGGATCAAACACATCCTGATAAGCCATCTCCAATGGGTTATCCATGGAAAAAACCAGCACCATCACTAGTGGTTTTTTCGGTTGTTGCACCATCTCAATCTCCAATTGATATACATTCAGTGGATCCAGATCATAGGGATATTACCCAAAATCATATGAGCACAATTGAGGCATTAACAACATGATTGGAATCTATGGAGGAAAGAGCTGCACCTATTCTTCAAGAAAATAATGTTTACCTTGAATTGGTGGATCTGATTCCACCACCACCAAATTTTATAAATACAAAATTCCAAATCAATAATGTTTCAGTAGATCGATGGAAACACATGACACATTTTTTTTCATTCTGATCCCATGATGGGAACTCTTAAACAAAAAGAAGCAGTAATGCTTCACTGTTTTGTGCAGTCATTACAGGGATCATGTTTTGTATTGTATACCATTTTACAATCTCAATCCATTACTAGATGGGAAGATATCTGTCAGAAAATCATTCTTAAATTTCGTGCAACATTAATGAAGTCAACGCATTTTTATCTCAAAAATTTTAAAAAAATTGATAATGAAAGTGTTTCATATTTCATTGCTCGATTAAAATGATAAACAAATTTTTATGATTGTAACTCACTCAATAAATGTTTCTACCAATTTGAGTGTAAAATCTGTGTGCCGAGTTTTTCACATCCCTGATCCCTGTGAGATATGAAGGATGGTTTCAAGAAGATACTTCAATAACTCAATAGATTGATGATTATATTATAGAAACAATCTCTAAAATTCATGTAATTACATTATCTATAGGATGGATAACAGGGATTATAGGGGCTACTATATTTATACTCAAGGAAGAACATGTACAGGCTTCTACCATGAACGCTTCATCATATCGAAGGGCTTCACATCCTAATCATCAACCGCAATGACCGCCTCATCAAGATGATTAGATACATTAATGGTGGAAGTAGTTTGATGAATTAATGATCAATTTTTATTCCATTCAGAACAAAAAAGTTTCATGTAACCTCATATCATCTCTAGAAAATAATTTAGTTCAGTTTCCAAGGACAATGAAACCAAACAAAGTAGGAGATGAACATATTCCAAATAATTGTCCCTTTCACCAGATGTTGGGGAATCTAATTTTAGACTATTTTGATTTCAAGGACCTCCTATAAAAAAAATTGTAGAATCTGGACAAGTGAAACTGAAAAGTTTTCTAATTCAAGTAGCATGTGTTACTACTACTAATCTCGATGAAGAAAGATAAAGAATGAAATTCAAAAGAAAAATTGTGAAGAAATATGTTGATTATAATATCAGGAAAATGATCAACCTAACTCATTCAACTCTTCACACTTAGTTGAAATCACAGATTGTGTCATCCTCCAATTATACCATAGGAATACCATTATCATCAAATAGTTCATCAAAATAAATGTTATCCAAAGGATAAAGAGTATTTAGCAGATGATTAGCTAATATCATGTGCACTGTTTTCCCTAACATTTGCAGTTTCATTCCATCTTCTTTAAAAGAATGGGCACCAGCCCACCAAATGGCCAAACCCGAACTAACCTGTCATGCGAAATCATCAACGGATGAATAATTGATATTTTTTTCATCAATGTTATCCACATATCAAATCCTTATTCCAATGGTGATTCAGATTATAATGATCGAGAGATAATGGTACTTAACTGGGGATCTTGAGGAAGAGGTCATGGTTGAAAATGTCAGGGAGGACGTGGGTATTATAGAAGATACTATTTTAACACTACCATTTCTAGAACTGTATATGTGGTATAAAATCATGGAAGAGCCCTTCAGTGGGCTCTACAACAACAAGGATATTATGCCATACAACACAGTTTCAGTCTTGACATGATTATTTTGGAGGATTGATTTGAAGTCACAAAATATTTCAATAAACATGTAAATAGATATAGCCAGTCTAATATACCAAAGCTAGGAGTATTTCATGCTTTTGATCCAACATACTGTACATCTACATTAGAAGCATCATCTTCCAAAAAACCATAGAACCCGGAACACCATGTTGGGAAATGGAGACCATTAGACCAAAAAAATGATGTCTTGATACATTTTTCCCAAGTACCATCCATGTTGTCAATTTTGGATACCTTAAATCTGTGAAAATATCTTCATGAAGCTCTAATTGAGGCATTGATAA
Organism: Viscum album; assembly: GCA_963277665.1. Taxonomy (NCBI): domain Eukaryota; kingdom Viridiplantae; phylum Streptophyta; class Magnoliopsida; order Santalales; family Viscaceae; genus Viscum; species Viscum album. The sequence goes on along the minus strand of OY728137.1, from coordinate 1,697,423,213 downwards.
GTCCTTGAGAGTTTTAAACTAGAGTTTCTACTGCTGAAGGTTACTATATCAGGAATGATACAGCATTGATTCATGTAGTTTTATCCTTTACGGATGAAGATGAAGATGGTGTTGTACACGGATATATTAGAACATTGTATCTATCTTTGATGTTCAATGACATAGAAAACCTACAATCCATCATTGATAATGGCTCTAGAGTCAGACACATTACCATTCATACACATTTTTTTTGGGCCTTACTGAATCTGACTCATATAATTATACTTTAATGTTTCAAGTATATGAAAATAATGAGCAAGAATCTCTATGAGAGATACCACGTAAAATTCACTTCTCATATCTCGTATCGAATTCAGATTTCATGGTTGTTCGTTAGGACATAACCTTCAACATTCTTCCTGGATGGATTTGGCTATATCAATGTGCGACTATAGCTTTGTCATAGAATCAATGTCTAAAATAGTATTTCAGTGGTCAAACTGAGATATTGTTTGGTGACAAGGCTCTTTTAAAAAGGTGTTAATCTCAATACATTGAGGAATTGTTTTATCAGAAAAAGGGAATGACATCTATGGCCATGGATATAACTAGAATTAATGGTCCAAATGAATAAGAAAATATCCCAGAAAACCCATTCATAAAATTTAGTAAGTATTATGTGTTACATATCAATAAAATTGAAAGGTTAATTCCAAATCCAATCACTCATCCAAAAGAATCTATAATTCCAATTTTGGAAACTAATCCTGAAAGCATGGGAGAAATTTTGGATTCATCAAGTAGTTACGGAAGAATAAATGGAGATTTTTTTATTTCATCAGATGAACTACAACAAGACTCTACTTCATAAATTAGAATATAAGAATAAGTATAAATTATAGAGGAAGACATAGATATTGATTTTGAATCCATCATATCCTCTTAAATACCCCAGGAACACCTTTCATTATTACTACGGTCCGAATTGGTGGCCTTTTCTTTATGATGATCAAATAATGACACCTTACCTAACACTAAAGGTTTTTATTTGTCATCTACTTCAAATGTAGTAACAAAATATGTAACATGTAATTAAGATGAATATTTATATCTCAAGTATTATCCTCTATTATTTGAAGAAGGTGTCTCTACCAATGTGGATGAGCTCAGAGAAATAAATATGGGTACAAAAGAAGATCCATGAAACACTCTAATTAGTGCGGCCGTTAATTTAGAAGACCAAGGGGTGTATTATTAATTTATAAATGACCATAGAGATATATTATTTTGTACTTATATTGAAATACCATGTCCTAATCCTGATGTAGCTAGCTATCATTTGGGTTTTCCAGAAGAACATCACAGATTCAAGAAGACAGCAAGAAGAACTCACACAACACATGCCTCTAAAAATGATGTAGAAGGTGATGAAATTATAAAGGAAAACATTTTAATGGATGTTAAATATCCCAAATATATGGGAAACACTGTACTAGTGAAAAATAAGAAAGGGAACATCTAAGTCTACATTGATTTCAGAGATCTTATCTGGCATTGTCCTAAAGAATACTTTTCAGTTCTGATCACAGATATTTTAATTAATGCAACAACTAGATATGATGATGTTTTCTTCATAGATGGATACTATATGAATAATCAATTCTATATGGCCTAGAGGATTAATAATATATCACCTTTATATCCCCTCATGTTGTGTTTTTCTATTGGGTAATGCTCATTAGCTTAAAAATGCCAGTCCAACATAAAAATGTGCCATGCACCATATCTTCAAACCCTTCTTAAGGATATTTTTAAGATGTCAGGTCTTTGATTTGGTGGTCAAATCCAGAATAATTTCCAATCACATGGGTAATCTGGACACCATTTTCAATAAACATCAGTAACATTGTTTGAAGATGAACCCCTTGAAATGTGATTTCGGGCTAAAATCCTGAATGTTCTATAGCTTTTTTGTACGTCGTCATGGTATCAATGTTGATACCTGTAAAACAAAATCTATTCTTAGAATGCCACCTACTCACAATTTGAGTAAATTAAAAGGACTCCAAGGAAACGTGGCCTTTATTTGGCACATTATCTCAAATTGGGAAGGCAAGGGTTGTCCCATCACCATATTAACGATGAAGGGAGTTACCTATCAATAGACTAAAGATTGATATGAAGCATTTGATACCCTCAAGAAATATCTTTTTAGTCCAACAGTATTAATGACACATATTGAATGAAAACCCCTTATTCTTTATGCGACATCTTTAGAGTGATTGTTGGATGCCTTTTTTCAAAAAATAATGATTGTGGGAATAAAAAAATCATTTACTATCTCATTAGAACTATTCTTGATGTTGAAATTCAGTATTCATGTATTGAAAAATGGTTCCTATAATTAATATTTGTTTTCCAGAAATGGAGGTAAAACCTGCAACAACATGAGTTCTAATTGGTGTTCTGTGGTAACACACTCAAATATTTCCTCAGCCTTCTTATGCTTACAGGGCATCTAGAACTATGGGAAGTAATTTTGAATTAGATTGATATCCAGTTTGTGCCCTAGAAGTCAATAAAAGGCAAGGATTTCACCAAATTCCTTGCTGATCAACCATATGAGGAAGATACATCATTAAATACTAGACTCCCTCATGAAATGTATTCTTTATTCAAGCTAATCCACAAACAAGGGAGATGTACATTGATGGTGCCTCCAAAATATCAACATGAATAAGAATGGAAAACCCTAAAATCAAAAAAAATTTGTTAGGAATTGTCTTTATCTCCCCAAAAATGTCAGTATTGCATTATTCTTTCGTATTATTGGAAGGAAGAATCAACATTGAGGCAGAGTATCAAGCTATCATCACAGGCTTGGAATTAGCACATCATGTGAAATTAGAATCACATGAAATTTTTAAAGGATTTAGAATTTGTAATTAATCAAATCAATGGGGAATATTCTATAAGAAATAATAGTAAAAACCTATGTGTGATTATGTCAGAGGGTTAATTGATGAATTTCCATAAAATATGACATTTTATTTTGTACCAAAATCACATAATGCCCATGATGATTCACTATATAATGAATCTACATCCTTGGAATATGCAAATAGGGATGAGAGAGTCATCAGTATAACCAATCATCATGTGGTCTCAACTTTTGATCAAACTAGAATGGTGTAAATTAATGAAATTATCCCTATTTCGGATCCATAAGTTTATACCACGGGATGAAGAATACCCATCATGGAATACCTTAAATGGGAAGTACTTCATCCAGATAGGGATGATAAAGAATAAATATGATGACGAGTGGCCAATTTTACACCCTTTTATAGTCTAGATAGCCAGAAAATCCTCTACAAATGAGGATTTTATGGAATCATATTCAGATGTATTGATAGAGAAGAAATTGAAACTATAATGAAAGAAGTACATTCAAGAGATTTTGGTGATCACCAATCTGGGCATAAGATTTCTGATGAAATATGAATGGTTGGATAATTTTGGCTTAAAACGTAATAGGATTACACATATTTCTCTATGAAATGTCATCCCTATAAAGGGCATGCCAACTTCATTCATAAACCCTCATAGATTCTACATACAAATATATAATCCAGGACGTTTTCCACATGGGTAATGGATATAGTTGTACTATATCCTCTAGATATAGGTATGCATATATAGTTAATTTTTTCTACTACTGAATTCTTCTTCAAATGGATGAGGCAATTATTCTCAAAGAAGTAGAAGGCAAAATCCTTTTTAGTTTTGTCAAAACTAACATTATCACCATATTTGATATCTCTAATAATATATTAAAAGGAAATGGAAACAATTTTTGTTATGTTGATGTAAATAAGTTGTATCAGGAACCTAATATCAAGTCCAATCATTCATCTCGCTATCATGTGGCAGCCAATGGAAAAATTACAACTTTCTATAAGTCATTATAAAAAATAATCCACCAAAAGGTGGATAATGATAAGAAATCATGTCCTGATAAACTTCTTTCTTGCTTTATGGGACTAGTGTACTACTACCAGAACATCCACCCAAGAAAATCCTTATTCATTATTATACAGAACATAAGATGTTTTTTCCAATTGATATTCAAATTCCTTCACTTAGTGTTTCAATCTGGGATCATTTTTCTATAGATGATAGGTATTATAAATGGTTTGATGAGCTAGAACGTTAATAAGAAAAATGATTACATACTTTTCATCATTTGGAAGTCTATCAAAATATAATAGCGTGAGCCTTTAACAATAATGTTCAACTCAATTCACTTCTTTATGGAGAATTTTTATTGGACCTCAGGAATCCAATGATACCAGGAACGAAACCACAAAATCATGAGGAAAAGTTGGAAGGACCATATTCCATTCATAATTTATACTAAAATGGAGCTTATTACTTAATATAAATGGATGGATATTATATTAAAAATCTATCCAATATGAGATTCTTGAAGAAATACTTTCTAAAATTGCTCGCATTTTGTCCTCGCTGTAATCCTAAAAACTGCCCAGCCCAAATATCCTCACAGCAATATATAAAAAGAAATAGTTCAATTTCCTAGTTGCATGAAGTTTAACTATGATAATTCCATAAATGTTCATGATTCATGGTGTTAAAATGGGAAGTATCATTTTTTCACATAACATGACATTAAACTGTGTAGTTAATGTCTCTTCTACATAATGTTAGGAGCATCGATAAGGAATCATCACTGGGATAATTACTACTCCTTAGTGGCATATGAGTCACTTTATTCCCTATGTCTGATTCAGATCTTCATAGGGACCTTGTTTCAATATCTACATGTGGCTTGATTAACATCTATTTGAGATATGTAGAGATGCCTAGATCTCTAATCATGGTCCTAGCCGCAACCATAAAATTTTTTATTTACTTTTTATACTCATTTATATGAATCATATCTATGAAGATTGTTTCCTTGAGATAGAAGGTATGATATTTATACCATTTGTTTATAATTTTTAACTGTTCTTCTAGAATATGTCAAAAAAACCTTGTCTCCCATATCAAACTCAATTGGTGTGGGAACTGATTTTATAATGAACTACATGTCACATGATTCTCATCTATATGAGATATGTAGAGACACCTAGGTCATTAATATTGGGCCAATACATGATATAAAAAATCCCCCATAATTCAATATATAAGAATCAAACATGCATAGGGAATGTTTAAAGATATACGTATGGCTTGATTCATTCCCATAGAAATAAATGTGGTGACACTTGGGTTTTATCGCTTACTCCAGTATCAATATGTCATTATTTTCACATATATTCATCATCATCCTTACTACATGAAGTTAAATATTAAGGAAATATAACACCCATATTTTTTACATGTGTCACCTTTGTGTTATATAATAAACCCTTAATGATCCATGTTTCTCAGACTGAGAAAAGATCATATGGGATTAGGAATCATGTAAAAGGATTCTCAATATGACAAATGTTTCTTTAAATGCAAATCGGAATATTAATTCATAGGAAACAATGAATGTATCTATTTTACATATGAGTCGAATCTTTGTAAGGACTTCAAAATCATACCCAATATTGATTCAAATATTTCTCATGTGCATTAAGTATAAACCCTTCCATATTTCACACTCGTAATATTGAATATTTTTATATCTTTATAATCATTATGACCATTTCTGGTGATAAAGTTTCTAATATATAAAACACCTTTTTCTGATTATGTGGTATGTTCTCATAGGTGGCCTTGCATAAGTTTCATACATAATGGGTCAGTCTGTCAAAAAATTACACTATTTGGATATGAAGTTGAATCCCTTGTTTTCCCTCTATAACACAGCCCTCATAATGGGTTTCTTAAATGATTGTAATTTTGTTCATGGTACAGTGATATTGTCCCCTTCAAACATTGATGATAATATACATGACTTTTTTTTAAAACAATCATTCAGGTATATTTTTTCAATTATATTTCTCTCAATCTGACTATCTTCATGACCATGGTTTACAAATCTCAATATCTATGTATTCAATGAAATATAAAATAACATCGGACCTCTTGATCGCAAATCATATATTGTGTGAATTTTTTGTCCTAGTTTCATGACATAAAACTACAACACCATACTACCTACATTTGGGTGAGACCTTCATTGAAGTCGTATTCATCCAATTCATTGGATATCGTGATTGGAAATAACCTCTTCATATTTAAGTAACATTTTTCATAAACCATACTCTATACATCAGAAAATATAAATCTTCTTAAACATTCATCGACTTTTATAAATAGATTGTAAAACATCTGAGAGAATTTTTTCTTGATAATGCAGTACAAGCCCATAGGCATCCTTGCAAAATTTTCCAACATAACAGGTCAGTCAGTCAAAGGATGAAACTATTTATCTATACAGTTTATTCCCTTGTTGGCCATGCATAATACATCCCCCATAACAGGTTTTTCAATAAATGGTAACTTCATTTATTTGGAAAATACTTACACTAATACCATTATCCCTTTTTTGTATACCATTCTCTAGTTCCAGAAATTCTCTAATCATAGTTTACAATTTTCCATTCCTTACCAGAATATGGTGGTATGTTTCCAAACAATTTATAATGTATATGGGAGAATCTCATAAATTTGGTCATCGCAATGGACATTAAATTAACACTACAATATCTCCTCACAATAATACATAAAAATAAAAAGGGAAATATCTTAACTGCATGACATAAAACTATACAATACAATGTCCTCACTACGTAAATTTAAACTGCACAGTACCATGTCCTTAATACATGTCATAAAACTATAAAAAAATAATGTCATAAGTTCCCCTTTCTGATAAATTTTTACCATTCCCCATGCACCAAATTTGAATATTAATGGTTTTCCTATTCCTGTCATATGTCAACAAGAGATACCCTATTTATTCATAAAATTCCATTCCTTGTAAAAACAACCCATTGTGGTCTTGAGTCATCCAAATATTATTTTCCCTTGTCTATCAGCAGAAAAATGGAAAATTCATAAGATATCTTATTCTAGACTATGTAGCATATTCCCATAAGTGCCCTGGCATAAAATTTTCTTGCATAACGTCCATGTCCGTCAAAATATTCCAATATTTTGGCTATACAACCTATGCCCATGTTGGCCCTAAATAACACAATTAACATAAAGAATTTGTCAAATAATGGTAACTTAATTCACGGAAGAGACATCCCTTTTGTTGACATTAGTTTTAGATTTGGTGACCATAAAAATCATGCCTCAAGATACCCATTAGAAATAATTAATGAATATTAAAGAAATTATTAGCCACTGAGTCATTTTTGGGATCTAATTTCAATATTTCTGGTTAAATATGTTTGACCATAAACATTATCCTTTTTATAGTCATATATTCCTGGCATTAAATTCCAAAAAACAAGATATGTGGTATCATCAAATTGAGAACCGTAAAATTGAACTCTAAACAAAAGTCGAATCCAGGTTCACTAAACATAAATTTTGTATGATTTATTGTAAAAATATGCATGAAATAATAACAATGTCTATATCGGCTCCCCGCGACATGTCAGTAGAATATACCCTCTTTGAATTATGATGGGTGTGTCCCACCCATGTTCATCTTTATAGGTATATATAATTATTATATTTTTATCCAAATCCCCCCCTATGCTCCCTTAATACCCCACTACTTTTGGAGTCATTTTGAGATGCTTTGAGGTGAGAAAGGAGGGTACATAGTTTAGGTGCACGGTTTTCCAAATTGTTCAAACAAACCGTGAACCCATGTTTTTCTCATTAAAAATTAGGTAAATTAATTTGATTCCATCCCAATATTTAAACTATCTCACAAATTTCATTCCCAAATTAAACCTAACAACCATGGAAGCCCTCAAAGCTTCTCGAACCCCCATTGAAACAACATTTTGAAGGGGGTTTCGTGGAGGAACATCAGACAATCTATTGTATGTGTCTCTCCCTCTTAGTTCCTCCCATTTTCATGAAGTATTTTCCAATTTCCTTATGTAAAAAATTCCTAGAGGGTATGTTTTAGAACATAGGGGTTAACTTTGGGTTATTTTTTTTCCAAAATTATGATTTTAGTCTTGATCTTCCTTCCTTGATGTGTGACAACTGTGCGATTGAATTTCTTCACAAAGGATTTAATGTTTTATCAAATTTGGTAGGGGATTCCATGTATACAAAATTCATGTGACAAATATTGTTGTGTTTATAAAATTTTAATGTTTATATCATTTTATTATGGGTGAAAAAACGTTTTAGTGGTAAATGTAAATAAAATGAAGTTTATGTTCTATTTTATGGTGAATTTGGGGTTTTTTCATGGAAATCTTTTATCGGTTCATTTTTGGATTCCATATAACTACTTAGTTTATATTATTGATATGTATTAGAAATGAAAATAAATTGTTGAATGTTTACCTCCTTTGTTTGTTGCTGTAATAATTTTTTTATTGGTTTTTGTGAAACATATGAACTTTAAGTGCAATGATTGTATGAAAATAGATGTTTTACAAATATATAACATATGGATTCATATGGGTATGGCCTATAAATGATTTTTCTGTTTCATTGAAAGGTATTTAGCTGCATGTTTTTGTTTTGGTGACATTTCAGTGTGCACGTGGTGTGAAATTAGAGGATATCACAGAGTTTTTGAGTGCAAAACAATGTGAGATTTGAAAATGTGTTTTATAGAAAATAGAATTTTTTTATGTGTGTTTTATGAGGAATAATGTGTGTATAGATACTGTAATTTTTTAATGTGAACATTAATTGTCTTTTTATATTAAATGGGATGTATTAAGGATTCTGAGGTTTTATGAGCACAAAAGGGGATGACCGGGTTCCTCAGTGGGTGAATATGTACTAATATGCTAGTGATTCGGGGCGGTTTTATACCTGTTTCACATAGAATTAAAGATAATGATAACTCTATATAAAATATACGGATTATATTTGGGGACCAATAGGTTATGTGTATGTTTCGTACTAGTGGATCATAAACTGGAAATGATTGGGGCAAGGATATTTTACATCGAGGAACAAGGCACATAGGGCCTAAGACTATATAGTTCCAAGGGGTGTTCCTATTTTTATTGATAAGTGGATTTGTGGTATTTACCCATGTATTAGGGTGTGTTTGTATTTACATTATATTATATAACATGTATTATTAGAATTTTTTAACATTCTGAATGTTTTATTTTGAAATCTGTTTATAATGAAATGTTTCATTTCGGGGAATCTATCGCTGATTTTCCCTACATATTAAAACGACATGATTTTCACCCTTATTGCATACTCTTTGGAATATATGTGTGGTATCTTATTAGTATTAGGATGATACCATACATACATCCCTTTTGTGTAATTAGACTTGATTTTTTTGACACAATTATAGGTAATGCCTTGGGTGAAGGAGATTCAGTTTGATAGTCCCATTCTATGTTGTAGTGTTTTGGAGATGGATTAGGGGTAAATACATCTTGTCATGTAGAGTCATTGTGGCTGATTTGATGTAGTTTTTATTTATGTATGGTCCTCATGTACTTTATTTAAAACCATGTATTCATATATGGTTTTTGTTACGGTTTTTTTGTCTAGCAAATTTCATATTCATATTAATTATTTCTTAATTATTTGTGGTTTCATAATTAAAGAAAATCATTCCAAACCCAAATTTATTAACCCTCAGGCACTTGTGCCAGCCAGTGGGGATAGGGAACACCATTTGGGAACTTTCATGTGATAGATTTTGTGAAGGTGTTATAAAAAACTAGATTCTGTTCACGATAAAATGATATCATAGGAGGAAGATTTTTTTGGGTTATATTACTATTTTGGGATGAGTCAGCATGGACATTAGTTGGGATTTTCAAGGCTTAGGGTTTTGTACATGAGTTGGGTACCTAGCCCCCTCCTCTCGTGGAAGACCTTGAGTCACCGGTGTACTTTGAAATTGTCTGATTGACATCACTTCTAGGTTAGACATGTGGCCTACAGACCACACATGGACATCTGGGGGGGGGTGGAGTAGTTGTTTCATTTGTAATTGTAATGTATTAAGATTATTTATATTATATTTATTTGATTAAAATTATCCGAATTGTGGTATTGAATATTGGTATTGTGACTTTTTCATTTTTTAGGGACAAGACTCCCCAATAAGATCCCATGTACCTGCGGGAGGAAGACATAGAGTGTTCTACCACACTGAATGGTCAGAGGATAGTCGATGTTGTGTTCTGAGTTGTTCATGCAATGGGACATGGACTGTCTCCTATTTCCATTCCTATTATGGAGGAAGAGACGGTTATAAGAAAAGTTAAGGCTTAGGATTTTTATAAAAACAATCAGCATACCTTTTGGGCATTATAGAAACCCAGGAAGTAGAGGAATGAATTGAGAAGATCGAGAAAATTTTTGAGTTCCTGGAAACATGTGAAGAGGTCAGGGTGATGTGTGCCTATTTTTTGTTGGATGGTCCCAGCCACATGTGGTGGGAGTCATTACCTCATACTAGGATGAATGATCAGATGCACTGGGGAGATTTTAAGTCCATATTCAATGACATCTACTTCTATGAAGTTTTGGATTATGCTAGATCCTGAGTGATCTTGTACCCTGTTTATGGGAATCTTTTTGTGATGGAGTAAACCAACTGTTATACCGATCTGGAATATATTCTCATGAAATCACCTCGAATAAACAATAAAAGTGCCTGCGGTTTGATAGAAGCATTTAGCAAGAGATATATAACTAGGTTTTCTAGTTCATGTTAAGGACCTATGCATTAGTCATTGATCGACAGTGTATAGTTGAGATTGAACATAAAGTCGGGGATAGTTTCTTTGGGTCATTATCAGTAGTGGTAATTGGAAGCTCTTCAGATAAGGAAAGGAAGTGCCAGGATTAAGTGAAGAAGGGTTGTGGTAGTTCAGGACACTTTTCCATCCAGTTCTCATATGTGGCTTCTAACGTGACATCGATCATGTGAACCCATCGTGGGAGACATGGGAACATCCTACCAGCATTCCCACATCATCCATATCCATGTTTCTAGTGTGGAGTTATGGTGCAGTTGCAGCGCATTAGCAGTTTGGAAAGACCACTTTATATTGGAGAAGGACCAGTGGCCTCAAAGGGAGTTCCAGCTCAGTTAGAGCCATCGAGGATGAGGGGATAAAATTTTGGTGGACATAGTGGCATGTATGGGTTGTATTTTGGGGATTTATAGTGTAGGGTACAACGACATACTAGTGGTACTTCATAGAAAAAGACCAGAAATTTCCATGTCATGGATCTGGCATCGAAAAGATCATAGGCGTGACCGTCTACAGTTCGATGTACCATTTTGATTTAATCATCTATAGAAGATATTATTTTTTATATTGGTTTATATGTTTCATTTTTCTCTACCCATATTGTAGAGACACTAAATGATCCTACTGATTATCTATCTATTGTGATGGATTTGGTGACTCCACTGAGAAAGAAGATAGATTGGGGTTTTTGGTGCTCGTTGGGTTCTCTCTCCAGGTTAATAATTGAGATGGATTGAGAGCCTTTAGTATTAGATATGGATCATTTGTTTGCAATACATGGCACAGATTGGGTATTACACTTCTTGGCACACAATGATTGTTACAGGTGTTGAGTGAGTTTCACGGCACCTGATGGGAGTCTTCATGTTTTTCATGGAGAATGGGATCCTCGGTCAGGTCTCACATTACCTCCACACCAATATTTGGTATGTTTTATCTTCCAGTTGTCATCTCTCACATAGAAGGATGAGGTTTTCCCCAGAAGGTGAACTACCTCTTATAGTGAATGTGTTTCTAGATGTATTCCTGAATGATTTTTCAGGTTTTCCACCGAAGCAGGATGTGGAGTTATCAATGGATCTCGCATCGGGAACCCAGATGATATCTCTTCCCTTGTAACTTAAGTGCCCACCGATATGAGGGAAATAAATATACAGCTAGATGGCATAGAATCCAAACAATTCATTCACTCAAGAGTATCACCCTGGCCAGCTCCTAGGATTTTTTCAAAAAAGGATGATGGATCCCTCTGGTTGTGAATAGACTACCAGAAGCTGAATAATGACACAATTAAGAACAATTACCCCTTTCCCAAAATAGTTTATTTATTAGATCAGTTGAATGGGGAAAAGTGGTTCTCAAAAATAGGTTTCATTCCAGATACCATCAAATTAGGGAGAAAGAGGCCGATATTCCTAATACAACCTTCCGAAGTAGGTATGACCACATTGAGTATTTGGTTATTCCCTTAGGATTGAACAATTCTCTAGTAGACTTTATGGAACTCATTAATATGGTGTTCCATTGGTATCATGATTCCATTGTTGTGGTGTTTTCGGATGACATTCTAGTATATCCTGGGTCAGTGGAGGAATGAAAACATCAAATGAGGATCGTTTTGGGATAATTGAGGGATCACCGCATATATGAAATGTTGTCAAAGTGCACTTTCAGGATCATGGAGGTGAAATATATGGTGCATGAGATCTCGGATCAGGGGGCTTTAGTGGACCCTGAGAATATCAATGTAGTCATTTCATGAGATGAAATGAATTTTTTGTTCAGGATCATGATTTTCCATTTCCTGACTAGTTATTGGAGGTGATTCGTTCAATATTTCTCCCTTATTTCTTCACGAATGACCACAATCAAATTGTAAGGGGTTAAATTTCTATGGGGCCTAGAATGATAAAAATCCTTCAAGGATATGAAGTTGTGGTTTAATACTACCCTCGTGGTTAGTTTTTCTTGAGGCCAGGATGGGGTATGTTGTCTTTTGTGATGCATCAAATATGGGTCATGGGAAGGTGATTATTATAGGATGATCACATGGTGGAATATGGCTCTTGCCAACTACAACCACATGAAAATAATTACCAGACCCATGACTAGGAGTTATGAGATGTAATGCATTCATTTAGGACGTTCTGTCACTGCCACATTGGGGAGAAGTTTTTGGTTTACTCTAATCACAAAATCATAGCCTATATCTTCTCACAGAAGGACCTCAACTTAAGGCAGTGTCATTGGATCGAGTACTTGCAGCGGTTCGACGTTGGCATTGTAAATAACCCCGAAAAGTGTAATGTGGAGGCTGATTCCTAGAGAAGAATATATCTAGTGTATGATTTGAGTAAGTCCATTAATTAGTAGACATTGATGGTCCTATTTTCTCAAGATCATGTTGAAACCAAGGATCAAAATTGGTTTTCATTCATGGAGAGAGTTTAGTTGAATCATTCTCTATTGGAGTTGATTTAGTGAGAACAGACCAGTGATGAGCATTATCAGCAGTTGAGGAAATGTTATTATGCTTGGGAGACGTCATATGATTGGTATTCATCTCGATAGGGCATATTATGCTTTAATGGAAACTCTATAGTGATGCCATCTCTGTGGAAGGTAGTGATGGGGGATCTCTAACATTCAATCTGTGATGTCCAAAAAGGTGAAACTCACATGAATTATGATGTAGGGCGACTGTTCTTGTGGCCAGGTATGAGATTGGACATAGTGGACTCTGTGTCGAGAAGCAACACATGTCTGCGGATGAAGGAAAAGCACAATATGCCCTCTGGTTCACTCCAACCCATACCCATTCTTACCTAGAAGGGGGAAGAGGTCTCGATGAACTTAATTGTTGGATTTCCTTCTATACCTTAGGGAAATAATTCCAATTGATTGGATATCAACCATCTATCCAAATCATCACAGTTAATCATGATCAATGATATAGCTAAAGTGGATGAGTTGGGCTGTTTGTATTTTTAGGAGGTGGTGAGACTCTTTTGTGTCCCATAATGTGTTATTTCAAATTGATACCATATTCCACTACTCAGTTTTGGGAAGGCCTATAGAAGGTCTTGGGGTTATAGATCAAGATGAGAAAGATGTACATTCATCAAATAGATGGTCAGACATAACAATTGATCAAGATTCTAAAGGACATAATTCTTGAATGTGTTTAAGACATTGAAGGTTCTTAGGATTGACAAATGGGATTGGTCTAATTTTAATAAAATAAATGATACCAATACTCGATTAAATGAACCCCTTTGAGGTTCTCTATGGTCTTCCATATCAGAGGTAGGTGAAACATCACTATTGGTGTTGGGCCTTGTGTAGGACACTTCAGATAAGATCATATTGACCGGAAAACACATTTTTATAGCTCGAAGCCTTCATAAATTTTATTCTGACTAATGGCGTTGAGACCTAGAGTAGTATAAGGGTGAAATGGTATTCCTTAATGTGGCCCCTCATCTATGTCGTTTTCGATTGCGGAATCTAGGGATGGTGACGCCATGATATGTCGACACTTTTGAGATAACTGAGCATATTGTCAAGGTAAATTATAGGTGGGACTTAGCTTCCGAGTTTACATATATACATGAAGTATTTCATGTATTATATTTTAATAAATATAACCTTGATACATCCCATGTGCTGATTTGGTATGATTTGGAGATAGATCCTCGCCTGTTTGTTTTTGAGTGTCCAGTGGAAATAGTGCACTCCCAAGAGAAGGTGCTTCGAGGGAAGTATATTCCGCTGGTTTAAGGTTCATTTTGTGTATTTTATTGATACAGAAGTGGACTAGGAGTTGAATTAATGGGTTGAGGATGAGTTCCCAGTATTTTTTTTCCAATCAAACATATTGTTGACTTTCCAGGATGGAAATTTTACATGGTGAGGACAATTTTCACACCCATATCCATCATTAAAGGTAATTATATTTCTAATATATTTATCCTAACATTCCACCTATGTCCCTAATATTCCACCACAAATTATTGTGTAATTTGGAAATATTTTGAGATGATAAAGGATGGTGTATAGTTTAGGTCCACGATTTTCCAAAATGTGCACACAAACTGTGCACCCATGTACAACTCATTAAAAACTAGGTAAATGACTTCTTTTTCTTCTAGGGATTTAACCTATCCTATCATTTGCTTCCCAGATTCAATCCTATCATCCATGGAATCCATAAATGCTTCTCAAAACCTCATTGGAACTCTATTTTATGAGGGATTTGGTGGAGTAACTACAATCAATCTCATGTAAGTGTTCTCTCCCTCTTAGTTCATCCCCTTTTCATGAAGTATCTTCCAATTTTTTTTGATTTCTGAAAAGGCCAGTCTCTAGGTATTGGAACCTTGAGATTAACATTGGGTTTTCCTGGTCAAATATATTTATTTTTATATAAATCTACATTCCTTGTGGTGCGACGGTGGTGCAATTTAATTTTCACACAAAGGATTCAATGTTTTAACAAATTTGGTAGGTGATTACATGTGTATTCAATAATTGTGACTTATATTTACATGTTTATAAAATTTTACGGTTTCAGTCATTCTATTTTTGGTGATACATTTTGTGTTTACTAGTATTTGTAAAGAAACTTATGTTTATGTTCCATTTTTATGTGAAATTGGGGGTTTCGATAGAAATATTTTATTAGTTTAGTTGGGGAAGCCCTATAACTACTTAGTTTATTTAATTAAGATTTATATGTTTTGAAATCATGTTTTGAATATTTATATCCTCTTTTTTATTACTGAGATTTTTTTAATGTGGTTTTGTTAGCATATGAACATTATGTGCAATGTTTGTGTGAAAATTGTGGTTTTACAAAGATATCACTTCTTGGTTCCTATGGGAAAACCCTATAACTGATTTTTTTGGTTTCATATAAAGTAATGGGGATTCCATTTTTTTGGTGACTTATAAAAATGTACATGGTGTGAAATGTTGGGATTCCAATGAGCATGGGATGCAAAATAATGTAAGATTAGAGAACTTTTTTAATTGAAAATAAAAATGTTTTGTTGTGTGTTTAATGTGTTATAAAGTGTGTATTGATACTTTATTTTTTTATGTTTCCAGTAGTTTTGAATTTATATGAAAATGGATTTTGTAGCATTCTAAAATTGTTTGGTCATAATAGGGGAAGCATGGGTACCTATGTGGGAGGATACGTACTAGTACGCTAGTGATCCAGAGTGGTTTTATCAATGTTTCACTTATCATTAGGGATGAATAAAACTATGAATAAAATATATAGATTATATTTGGGGACAAAAATTTTATGGGTATGTTCCATACTAGTGTCTTATTCATGGAAAAGGATTGTAAAATTGATATATTATACTGAGGTATGAGGTGCATCGGGCCCTAGACTATCTAGTTACTAAGGGTAATCCATATTTTGGTTCCCATTGGATTTGTGGTATTTAAGCTTGTATTAGGTTGTGTTTTTCTGAACAATAAAGTATTTAAAAAGTATTATTCAAATGTTTTATCATTATGAATGTTTTATTTTGGAAACTGTTTACAATTGAAAGTTGCATTTATTGGAATTTATCACCACTTTTCCGTACATATTAAATTTGGGTTCTTTTTCACCTTGTATTTCATTGTATATAGAATAATTTGGTGGTATCCTATTGGGATTAGGATCAAACCATACATGAACCCCTAGGTGTATGTAGACATGATTATGTTAGACTCATGAAATAGGAAAGCCCTGGCTGAATGCGGTTCGGGTTTTTAGACCCCTTTTATGGGGTAGTGTTATAGAGACAGAATGGGGGTGAAGACCCATTATCATGTGGAGTATTTTTGGATTATTTTACGATGTTTTTATTTATTTATGGACCTCTTATAATTTATTTAAAACCACTTATTTAGATCTGTTTTTAATTAAGTCTTTTTGACATGAAAATTTCATATTCATATTATTGATTGTTTTTCATGTTTTATGAAGTCATACTCTGGTAAATTGTTCCCAAACAAAATTTATTGATTCCAAAGAACTCGTGGAAGACAATGGGGGATAGGGAACACCCTTTGGGACTTTCAAGTGTTATATTTGGTACCAGTATGCATGGAGACCAAATTCAGTTCATGATTGGGTGTATATAAACATGTAACATGTAAATAGTTTGGGTCAAAAACATAACCACGGTTTCCAAGTAGAATAAATATTAATGTGGGACTCAACGTGTATCCTATAACAACTATATAATTTATAATAAATTTATCATTTAATTATTTTTTTCTTTAATAACTTTCATTACATGCAAACACTTATTTCAAAAGAACAATGATATAATATTCAAATATTGTTATTTTAAAGTGAATGATATATCCTAGACATTAATTGCGGGATATTATAGTATTAAATAATTGATTAAATATATATAAATTTATAAAAAATATAAATTTATTTAAAAATACTTTATAAATATGTATTCATCCTTAATAAAGATATCTTATTCTACAAAAAATACGAGTCGTTCAAAATTGATTTTAATTTATTTTATGAGAAAATATTATAATTAATTATTAGATATTTTAAAATTGAAATTTTATTAAATAAACAACATTTTTTAAATTATCAAATTTTTATTAACATAGAAAGGAATTTTGCGGGTTTTTTTTGAAAATATTTATATTTATTGAATTGTGAAAAAATCTAATTTTTTTACAAATAGAATTTCATTGTAATAAATTATGTAATAAAAAAATAAAAATATTGTTTTATATGATTTTAAATTAACACTATTTTTATTTATTTATATTTAATCGAATTAATTACATTTAAATCAGATATATATTGGATTTTAATAGAATTTTTTTATGCTTTATAAAACGTTTTTCTAGAAAAAAAATTGTAATGTGCATAATGTTTATCCATTTAAACAAATTACAATACCCCGTAATGGAGTGTAATTTAAATTAAATATATCTATTATATATCTATAAATTTAAATTTAAATTTATTTAATTATTATTACTTTCACATAATGTTTATAAGATCATTTTGTTCTTGAAAAATATAATCATAGAAAAACCATATTTTTGATATGTCCGGAGGTTTAATTTTATATTAAAATAAAACAATAATATGAATTTAATTTGATAAAATTGATTTTATACAGTTAATTAACTTGATTTATATAATATAACAAGGTTATATTAATTTTTTTCTTTAATGACTTGTACAAATATCGAAATATATTGATAACATGGTAAAAAAAATTATAGGGTAAAAGTGAGTAATCATAGAGGTAAAAAGGATAAAATTATTAAAACATAATTATTCTGAATCGTATATGTTTTTAGCACAATCCTCTCTCATAAACTCCTTTAATTTTTTAGTTTCATGGGCACTTGTATTGAGAGTGACTTTCCATTATTGAATCATTTTGGGAATATACAAGAATGCAACTCGTCCACCCTTATAAATGGGAACTCCCTCTTCACTCTTTTCAACACAATAAAACGAATTTATTTGGTAAATAAATTCCCAAATAAAATACTTATTTACCATAAAATATCTCATAATCATTGTTTTGATAATAAATTAAATCTAGTAAATTTTTATGTATAATTCTACATAGGTGTTCTGAAGAAGAGGTAATAGTCTTCATGCAGCTCAATCATTTTTCTACATCCTATTCCACTATCAATAATTTATTAAAAATTAATATATAATAACTCAATTATATATTATATATTGATTTTTCATTATATTTATTACATAATATTAATTCATCAACTCTTCCAAAAAATGAGAAATTAGACAAGCATTCGTCTGTACAGTGGACTACAACATCATGAAAAAATTTAATTCATTTTCCATTATTACCTATCATGAATATTCATAAGTATTTATTTAATATTTAAGTATATTAAATCCGTAAATATAAATTAAATTTTTAATGTATTATATCATATTTTTTATTACCTTACAATCCATTGAAAATCAATAACACAGTTCTTCTGTTTGGCGGATCGCTGCCTCACGAAGCGATGTGATTATTTTTTTTATTACAGCATCCCATGGATTCTATATGTATGCTTAATTAAAGAAATATTTTTATATTTCTTATATTATTATATTTTTGGAAATATATAATAATACATATCATATTTCCATCATGATCATTGAAAAATTGAAACATTGTACATGTGTACGTACGACCAACCATCTCCATGATTATAACATTATTCATTTTTTATAACCATATTTCATGGTTATTTTTTAAATTATAATTAATTTATAAAAATGATAATTATTACATGAATATTATTATTTATATGATAAAAAAATGAACCATTTTACCTTATTCAACAATCTCATGTCATTTTGTATTAATAATCTAAGAATCCTCAAAACACGCAATGCAGACATAACAAAATAATTAAATAAGTACATAATAAAAATAAATAAAGTAAATTATTTAAATATAAGTGATTATAATTTGGAAATTTTCATAAGTAAAAAAATAATTTATATATGTCTATTATACATGAGATAAAATACATACGCAATTATCCTATACTCGAGGTAAGGGTTTCCATCTCAAAACATCATTCTTTGACATGCACGTTATTTTATACAAATAATATATTTTATATGTTGAATATAGTACCCATTTAAAAGTTATATCATGAATTATTCATAATTTATGTATTATTATTTACAATTCACATACTTTATTCATGGGGGACATTATTCCAAATTTACAAAATAGATAAGGGTTTATTTTTTAATCTCATTTTAATCGTGAATGTTTATTCTTGAATTTCCATTTGAAGAGGTCTTTTTGATCACTATATTATAATCCCATTTTTAATTATTCTTCTATAGTTATTTAATATATAATATAATATTAAAATTTTACTTAATTAGGTACTTAAAATTATTGATAAAATGTTTTTAGTAAAATTAGTTTTCATTTCTCTCTTTGGTTAAGAAATGTTTTCCTTCCAAATATATGTTTTCAAAAAATGTTTTAAATAATGTTTTCCATATTATCTAATGATCTATTAGAGAAATTTTTATCCATTTATTAATTTTAAAAATGGTTAAAATATAATCTTCTCATTATTTTTATAATGAGGCACTTTTTGACATTTCAAACAAAATGCGAAAGGAATAGTTTTTAACTAATAAAAAATGTTTAAAATTACCTTCATCAGTTTATATGTAGTTTTATTTTTATTTTTCCAAGTTATTTTAAAATTTAATGATTCCTTTTTTTAAATATTATTTTTTTAAAGTTAATTTTAAAGTGGGATAGTAATTTTCCTCTAGTTTTTTTTAAATTATAAAAGTATTTTTGTTCATTAATGAAAATAACCATTAATTTTATTGTATGCTTATAAAAACTATTTATATGTTTCTTAAATATATAAATTTATTATTCTCCATCCATTTATGGAGTAATACATGTATTTTTTTATTCGTCAAATACATTCATCATAAAATTTTATTTTGTTTTTGATATAAGGAAAAATATGTAACTCATTTTCATTCCATGGTTATTTATTATCTTAATGGATTATGACTAATTTTCATATATGGAGAACATATTCATGTAAATAAAATTAATGTCACTTGTGGGACTATATTTATATATTCCTCAAATTCATTGAGTAATTTTATAGTCTCATGATTCGTCGTGTAAGGGATTAGGGAGTGAATATCACCTATTATGGGACTCTGTTCATCATGTGATGTTGTCTAAGTAATTATCCTTGAATTATGTTTATTTCATGCATTGTGTTTCTATCACATTTACAATGATTCCATGATCATAGTATTCCATGTTCTTTACGTTATGTTTATATGTGATTACTCAAATAAATTCTATTTTATGATATCATTTAATACCTTTGACTCACATGTTAGATTTCTTTATCATGTTTATTTCCTTAAGTGGTTTTTAGGTAATCCATTTTTTATATGTATTATGTGGGTTATACCTTGAGATTTTTGGAGATTAAATGTATTTTTTATTTATTTTGAACTATGTATTCCAAATATACTAGGCCTTCAGATCTTTGTTTTGTAATTAATGGATGTTTATAATAAAAATAATGTAATGATATATGTAAAAGTCTTGAGTTGTTATAGTTGGTATCATAGTAGTATTTTTTATCCATTGGAAACATGGATGATAAAAATTTCATGGGTACCCTATTATATGTGTAAGGATAATAATATGTATAAAAAATTTAATGGAATCTTGATGATGTATAGTGTGAGTGGTTGTCAAGAAACTACATCTCTATATAGGTAATTATATTAGACGTGGTTCTTATATAGATGTACCTAAGGGTAAAATTTCCGAAAAAATGGATTTCAAATTTGAATTGGGAATTAAATAGTACATTATAATAATCCTTACTGTGCACCTAGTTTGGTACTTATGAGGGATATGTTTTGGAAATTCACAATCTCATTATGATCCTTTAAGAAAGACATGAAAAAAATTTAAGGTAAGGAAACCTAATTTTAATAATTTTCAAATATAATATTTATTGACACCAAAAAAACATAATTGAAGATATTCTTATCATTTATAAATAAATAATTTTAATTTTATATGATTTTTTTAAAATTATTATCATATTGTTTATTATTACATTAGTTAATGGTCAGAAATATGGGAAATCATGGAAACAAACAATGTGGTTGTAAATGTAATTATATCCACAATGATATCAATAAACTAAAGGGAATATAAGTTTAGAATATTGGGATCATGAGAATGAGCTTTTTCATATTAGGACTAATAGATGGAACACAGTTGTATTCCCAAACACAATAAACATGATAATGATGGAATATCAGGGATGTTCATGGGATAATGATGAAAAATAAAAGAATATTCAATTTCATATATTTCAAAAATGTTGGAGGAGGAACAATATAAAATATATTAATGTAACTGGAAGTTCATTTATATATAGAAAATTGGGGAACAAATTAGAAAATTGTCGACGAAAAATGAAGAGTATGATTAACAAGAAACATATAAAAAAATTTCAACCTAATGCACAACTAATAGACCATGTAATAAATGTGGGAAACATGGCCATTAACTGAGCCAATTCTCTAAACCAAATATGCATTCCTAAGGGACTATGTGATAAGAATAATTTTTTTTGAATCACTAATGTCTTTAGATGTTATAACTCGAGAATCATGTTATGGAATTATTTTTATCAATGGTATTATGGTTACAAGAATCATGAAACTTCTATATATATTTATATTGTTGGTTTCATTAAGTATTTGAAATAATATTTTTAATGGTACTAATGAACTATAAAGTAGGTTAAATTTTATGGTGATATTCAATAGAAAAACAAATGAATAATGAATAGATTCTCTATGAGAATTTTACGATGTAGATGTAGTTATAGTCAATTAAAATTATTTCATTTTATGGAATGGAATGATATGGATAGATAAACATAGAGGTAAAAAAAGTGATTTGATTACTAATGTTATCACTGATTATATTCATTATACTCTTTATAATGTTATAGGATCATGGTGAATTGTGAATATGATTATGAGATATGTTTTTCCATAGTTTTTGATAAATGACCACTCTCAATATGGCTGAAAACTCATCGGAACTGGCATGGTCAAGAGGATTAAAGCCACAACTGATGTGTGATAAATTGTATTATCTACCATTTGCCTATGTGGTGTGATGGTTAGTATGATATTGTTTTTTCATAAAAACTTTTTTGGATAAAAATTATAATATTTTTGGGAAACATATATTTGGATTAGATAATTTTTATTTTTAAAAATTTATGTGATTAAAGACATTCTAAGAAATTTTTTATTAGATTGATATATATATATATAACCATTAGGTTTAGCTTATATTGTTATTTTCGATGTACACTACTATGTTTTTTGATATTTAACATAAAGGGTGTGAGATAATCATTGAGGATAAATAATTATTTCATGTTGGGGATATTGAAGTAATTTGGGATATATGTTTACTAATATAAGTAATGGTCTGTATTAAATCATTGGTTTTATTATTGAATTTAATATATTAATATATTCATATTCATTTTTGGAATTTTCTTATCTTATGCTAACTATTTTGGTTTTAATAAATATAAGAGGAATATCTTATTACCTTTTTATGAATCTTATAACCTGTTAAATCACTACTGTAAAATAAGCTAATACAAATGTTTACAAACTGTTGATAAAAGTTGTGACACAGTTGGGATACTCTATCCTAATGTTACACTGAACTGTTGGGATGTGAGGTGTGATAATATCCATATCCAAAATGTTTAAACTTGACCCATTGGGATAGTTTCCTGGATTTTTAAAATACCAATGGTTCAACGCAACCGTTTGTAATTTTCTCCCAATCAGTTTGTAACTGTGGGTTTATAAGGTTTATACAAATTTACCAATGGTTCAGCGAACCGTTGGAATATATTTATTGAAATGGTTCAGAAATCTTTTTCCATAGGTTTTTCAGTATGGGTATGAACCAATGGTTTATGAACATTTTGATTACCGCCTACATGACACTCTATTCCTACAGTTTCATTGAAACCATTGGGATGTATGTATACCAACAGTTCTCAAATAGTTGTAATACCAATCACAATATGTATACCAACGGTTTATAGAACCGTTGGTATATCCATATCTCAGAAAAATTTAGTATCCACCTTTCTTCCCACCATCCACTTCCATCCACACAGAACATATAAAAATTGGGATTTAACATGCAATCAAATGCAGGGTTTCAACTCTTATCCTATAATCAATAAACATAGAAATACGCCGGAAACCTACAACCTAAAATCACACACAAAAACATTGGGATTCATAAAATACATAGGCAACATTCAACATGAAATCACACAGAAATCACATAGAAAATTCTATGAAAACCCACAAAAAAACTCACAATAACCTACTACCAACCGATAGAAAACACACAAAAAATGCAACCTACAATCATACACAAACTGGAACCTGCAATCACACCGACAACCCATAGCAATCAAAAAAATATATAGTTAACATTAAATCACACAAAAATAGGCAAAACACACAAAAAACACACACCAAACCTAATACCACAAAAAACACACAAAATCTCATTTCAAAAACAAAAATACTCACAAAACTCACGGCATTCAATCACACAATCTCATAGATGTTTGTATTCGACCATGATATTGATGAGTCTGTAATTATTAGGATGAATATATTCAACCTTGATCTCATTATGTGTGGAATTATTAGGATACTGGGATTCAACCTTCAAGTCTATGGAATTCCATATATAATCCCCTAAGATTTGATGATGTGACTACAGATTTAAGAATTCCCAAGTTGTCTTTGAATCGACTCTATTGACACTGAAACTATACTTTCTGAGGATCATGGGAATTAAATGATACAAGATGATGCTTCACATTCTAGGAATTTTAGAAATAGACCAGTTTTCATGATAGTATTTGATTTCATAGGGGGAATTGGTTGTGGGCTTGATGCAATTATATTTCCTATGGCTTTTCGCCTCGGAAAGAGTTCATGAACATACAAAATTGATATTGGAATTCACTAATAGGATGAGAATTGGTTTTAAATGATATACTAGTTGGAAAATCTTGACATCATTATCAAAGACACTTCAAAACAAGACGGGATAGGTGGGGTCAATCACAAGTGTGACATTAGAGACATAGGATCAATAATGATTTTTAGTTATATAAAATGGTTTTTAAATATATTAATATAAGAATACCACATGAATAGGAACACATTTAATAGTTATGTATCAAACTATATTAGTGGTTTACTACTATGTTGTACTCTTTCCATGCTTGGGATTCTATGACACTTTGGTCCCTGAGAAGAATTATTACTTGCATATAGGATCAAATTGGGTAAAAGATCATTGTTTCATTATAATGATGAAGAAGTATAAATAGTTTGGTTATTAAGATTATGTGAGACTTGGAGATGGATTGAAGTCTCTTTTTCTATTTATATTCATTTTTTATAAATGGTTCCAATCTGGTTGGAGACCAACGTGTGATAGTATTTATGTATTTAATTTTAATACACTTATTTTTTGACATTTTTTCTCTAATATTTATATCTTAGATATTGATTGGTTTTTTCTTCTTGTGTTGGGATCTGAGATATGGGGTATAGTATTCTAATGTTATGACCATATAGCCTCATTTTTAATCGATTTCCTCTTGTATAAGGGATGGAATGCCTAAGGTCTAGTAGAGACTCCTTGATTCAGGAACCATCGAGTGGATGTGGACCAGGAAAAAGATGTTACAAGGGAGAAGATGCTCAGTAATTATTCATGTAATCATAGGGTAAGGCCTTTGAAGCTTGTAGATAGTGTATAAAAAAATTTGGTTCTAGTTATGATTTAGTGGTTAGATGAAGTTTGATCCCAAAACTACTTAGTTTATGGTCTCATAACATTGACCAAAGTTGAAAACTCTTATGTTCTTATATCCTAGAGTGTATGGGTGTAATTATTAAGGTCTTGATTCAAGGAATAAGTGGATAAATTGAAAATAAATAAATATGGGTAAAATAAACATAGAATTTTATTAATAGCCTAGGGAATATTAGGAACACATCAGGTATGAGTGAATAGCTCTTAAGGTTATGGTGTTTAGACTAGTGTAATTCTACCACGATCGTGATCCTGTACATAAGGATGAGAAATTATACAGTGGTAAATAATTAATTATGTGTATTTATTATGTCTTTATCACCTAAGGAAAACCAGGTGATCCTATCACATAGTCTTAACCCTTACACAGAAGAAGGGGCATCATCTATGAATTAGGCTGGGCAGGGGCTAGACATGAGTCTGTCAAAATCATGAAGATCTATGCTGGAATAAAAATTGTGATAGATGTTGGGTCTAGGACATTATTTCTAGAAATAAATTTGTATCTTTTATAGTTGAAATCAACCCATAAATATTTCGAAATGGATTTTTGAGGTTGTCTGCTAAGAAACCTCAACAAAATTCATCAACAGGTGCATTGTTTGACATTAATCATCAAATTATTTAGTATCTATTTCTGGACTACATAATCGTGTTGGTTCTCTTCAATTTATTAAAGATGTTAAAAACATATATATCTAATAAATATACACCTTCCATCTCTTTACCATGCCCTATGTATGGATAGGGTCCAAGGAGAGTATAAAATGATCGAGGTCCATGAAGGGTTGAACTTGATATCTGATTTGGGTACAATATTCCTCATACCTTTTAATCCAACATGACTGTGAACACTCTTAGAATGTTATGATTTGGGTAACTATTCTCAGACAGTCCAAGCATAGATGGAGGGATCATAGGGAAATGGTAAGCATTTATCCTAATATTGAATATACCATTAGATCGGTATCAATTTTTCTATCCTTTGTTTATACTTCCTCCCAATTAGGGTTGTGGGGTCTATAAAAATCTCCTTGAACATATTATGTCAGTGGAATGGGTTTTATCTGTGCATCAATGATGAATGTGATAGGAACACATTTCTATCATCTGTTGGGTCAATGATGAGGTGAATGAAGTACCTCCTACATTAACTAAAAAATGAAAATGCTCACCATTCAACATAATTGTAATTCATTTGAGAAAATTATTTATGTACATTGTATAACATGCCTTATTTAATTAATTATGGAAATGGAACCTCAAGGATAATAGATCCATGATCCATTGGCCCCTGTATCTTTTCTCATATAAGATATCTGTACAACATGCACACCAATGGATGAGAGTAAGAGTCCCTCACTCACCACATTGTTCCTATATACATATCTATTCCTTCACTTTTCCATGGATAACATTTCGATTTTTAGGAAAACATTGTGGGGATAGATATAATAAATCATATTAGAGGGGGACATTAATGATCTCATGGACCATTTGGAACACTTCCGATACAAGTTCAAACCCCTCAACTCTAGGGTGAATAGGTGGTCACCATTAAGGAGGAGAATAGAGAAATTTACTTAAATCTATCATAAGTGGATGTTTCATGTTTGGATGTACAAAAGTAAAATAATTCCCTAGAAAACTCTCTCTACATTAAATAGAATTAGTGACCCACAAAAATACATTAAATGATTGGAGTGTTGAAATTGATATGATTCAATTGGAGTTTTCCATCATAATTTATATGTTGACTATTGAAAATAAGATAGCATGATAACAATATAGCATCTATGATGTGGTAATGATGGCCAGACAAGACTTTTCTTCTATGGTATAAGCATTATGATTGGATGAAGAGGCGTGGACTACATCAATTGATTTATTACGCCAATATGTATCTTCTCTTGGGTAAATGATAACCAATCACATGGATTGTTATGAGAACATAATATAATTATTTCTTATTCATAAGAAACCCCTTTTATCTAGATAATCATTGGAAATATTCTATGTTATGGACATTTATCCCTTATTTTTATTTATTAACATAAAAAAAATTTGAATTTCATGTGTATAATGAATGTATTAAGAGCCTCTATTGACCCTTAGAAACAAACATGATTATTTGGTCATATATATCCATAGGATTGATTATTAGTGTGTTCTATAGGAGTCATGGCCTCTAATGAAGGTAAATGAAATGAAATATATTAACATAATAGACCTATATATTTGGTGTTCACATGCCCCCAAGGATTAATTAAGGTTCTTTAGTGATTTTATGGAACTGAAATCACTCTATCACTCGATCTCCAAGTTGATAAGATATCGATTGGGATATGTTTAGTCAACATTATGTCTAATTATGGTCTGTGAGTAGAAACTATGACAGGTTTGAGGGACACTAGAGTATTCTCATGTAGATGATATAAGAATGTAGATGTGTTTTAAAGGGTGTGCTTTTGTGACTAGGACAATCGTGAGGTGAATAATCCTCTAATTCCGGTTGGATGATGAGATGTGAATCGAGGCATGGGATAATACTCAAGAGACGAGTCTAGAGTATGTAACTGAGAGGATATACTAAATTTGTGGGGAGGACTTGTAATCATAGTCATACTAGGATTCAAGGAATCTTCCATGAATATCATAAAGTAGTTGAGGTCATCATAAAGTCATTTTTCCTTTTGTGGGTATGAGACTGAGTTGAGTCTCATGGAGTTACGTGGATTCCCTTTTGTAACACATACGAGTACAAAAAAGTCTAAATTTTTTCACATGGATAGTGAGACATTGTTGAGATTGGGGTATTTGTTCTGATTGAATAGAGACTTGTACATATCTGATGAGCTATGATATATACTAATTTCCCCTATTGATATTTCATGCACATGTTGGGTGACAAATTATAACCTGTATAATGATATATCATAAGTAATGAAAACACCTTGAGTGATAAGGTGTTGGAAGGATCTTTGCATGAGTGATAATGATGTTATTATATTATAACATAATATCTAACCCATCCACGATTAATTTGGTAGTGGTCAAGATAATGGCCTCACCTTGAATGTAAAGGTTCTAGATGGACCTGACCATGATTGATAATGGAGCGTTTGGATCCGGATATCAGACCGGGCATGGTAAATATGGTATTATTTTATAAAATGGTTTTACATTGATCATAATGTATTAACATGGATGTTTTTTGAATGAGATTGTTGGTATGTGATATGTAGTTCTTTGAGACACTACCTTTAGTATTATGGTAGACGTTGGGAGTTGGGTGATGACCTATATTGAATGATAGGTTTTCATATAGATCCTGGATTCATGAGATTTTCCTACACATTAAGAAATGATTATGAAATGGATTGGGATGGAATATCACAATAGGGATTGAAGGAGAGGATATTACGTTGTGATCGAGGATGGAAATATTGCCTATTGTGTATTTTTAATTGTTTTTTGGGGTCAAATTGGTGGGAATTAGTTGATGTATGATTGTATGCATCCACATGGTTTATTATTATAATTTTTTTTTTCAGAAGAGTATACCAAAAAAGGAGATATATATATATATGTGTGTCTATAGGCCATTTTAATGCACAACTATGAATTGTGTGGATCACCCTAGGTTTCTATATCAATATAGAAAGAACATGAAATTTCATCATTGTGTAGGAATTTCCCCCAATCATGATAAAAATAATAATCACTATTCATTTGTTTGAGAGAAAATGTACCTCCATTGGAGGGGTTTTATTATTAAATCATGAAATTTATTTAACATAGAATTCATTTAATTATATTAATTTTTTTTCTAAAACTCATTCAACACAAATCAAATGCATTATTTTAAGCAACTAGATATACAAAACTGTCAATGTGATTTCTCACAGATAACGCACCTTTGATAGAGGGGTTTTATTATAAAAATGTGATTTATTTTTTCAAATGAAACAATTATATTAAATAATAGTTATTTATGTTATGAAATTTATTATAATTAAGATGAATTAAGAAAAAAGATATAGTTCATTTAATTCATTCTTGAATTAAGGAGGTTGTGAGAGGGACCCTACATCAAGGTGGAACCAAACCATCCACATAGGCTCTTGGAGATATCAAACTAAAAGCTAATTCTCCACCACTGGGTATGGGAACCTTCACACACGTGCAAGGAAACATATCACTTATGAACACACCCACATGGTTATGATCATGTGCAAGGTGATCCTCGCACATATGGTTATATGCTTATTGCAATCCCTACTCATCTACATATGGATTTATATGTAAAAATATATACATGGGGACACCTAATCCTATACATGAATAATCACAACCAAAGGTGAATACACCCATAACAAGGTAACCCAGATACATATACATACTTACCTAATCTCACATAAGTTACTTTATCTTGACTAGGATAACCAAAACCAACGAGCAAGGATCAACGCACAATAGAAAGGATATTTGGAACCTTAAAACACATAAAGAACACTACATGACAAATGAAAAACCAACAAACTACATTAAATCCTTACATAGACTGGAAGAAGAGAACAAAAACCACCCGAACAACCATGAAATGATCCGAAATCTTTCCAAAACCGAATTTAGACTCAAAACCGCTATAAGACTCTAATACGTGAGGTGTGAGTCAATTAGTTACCATATAATCTTACCTCAGATCAATGTCGGCAGACTGAATATATATGAACCTATAATGGCCCCATTTTTAGAATATAACTAACCTATTTACATAGAAATCAATAAAAGTCTTAAGTTAAAAATGCAATAATGAAAAAAAATAATAAAAAATAAAACATACATATCTCATGTGACTATACATGTCCCCACCCATCATATACTAAACACAACGCCCATGGGTCGAATCATGTTCCTGCAACTAAGGTGGAAATATATCCATGTTTCAAAATGATAATATTAAATAGTACATTCATTTTAATTAACAATTACACTTCCTATTAATGGTATATTATCAGTTTTGCTCATGATTCAACTTAGTTTGATTTTGTTCGATATATGTTTGTTTGGGAGATTTTCATTATATATTGTTTTCATGTTTTTTATTTTATTATCTTAGAAAATTTCATTCATTTTTGTTCTAGTTGATCATGGTGTTAATAAATAATTAGTTAATAAATATTAAAAATAATATCTATAGGTACATATCTGGAGTAAAAAATACATAAAAATTAATGATATCATATAAGAAAAATCATAAAAAGGGGCAGGATGTAAAGTAGTATTATTCATGAAATTCATACCTAATATTGATTTTTCATGGGAACATGAATCACTAAATGACCAAAAATAAATTTGTCTAAACAAAGACTGAATAATAATCCAACCTCAAATGGTGGGAAATGGTGGCAGATGAACTAAGATGATTCAAACATCTTTTTCTTCAAAAGAAGATGCCAAATAACATCTTAGGTGGACCTAAAAAACATTATACCCCTAGAAATGTGGATCAATTTTATATATGTTTCATGTTTATAAGCTTATAAGAGTATTACAAAGTCTTTCAGAAGATCAAGATTTTCTACTACAACCCCCTGGACAGCACACCTTCACACACTCAGGACACCACCCCACCACCTGAACACCCCCACCCCCTGGACACCCCACCCCATGGATTGCCCCCCAACCCTCTAGATAGCCCCCAACCTCCCTTGGACAACACCCCACCACCTGGACACCCCCACCCATCCTAAACACCCCGACCCCCATGGACAGCCACCACCCCCTGAATAGCCCACCCACCTCTGGACACCCACACCCCCTGGATAGCCCCCAACCCCCGAGGACATAACCCAACACCCTATACACCCCACTCCTTGACACCCCGACAACCATGTATAACCCCCCCCCCCCCCCAACCCAAAGAAATCCCCCCACCAGCTGGAAACCATCCCCTCCCATATGGAAAACACCCACCCCTAGGTACCCCTTCCCCCTTGACAACCCCTAGACCCCTGGACACTCCACCCCCAAAACAACCCCTACCCCATTGGGTAGACCCTCCAACCCCCCTGGATAGAACCAACCCCTAGAAACCCCCTTGGACATCCCCAGCTCCCTGGAAACACCCTACCCCCTTGGAAAACCCCCAACCCCTGGATATCCCCCCACCCCCCGGGACAACACCCCACCTCTGGACACCCCCATGGACATCCCCACCCAAATCCATAGCTCACCCACCACTGGGACATCCCCCCCAGATGCCTCCCCACTGGTATGGACAACCCCACCCCCTATATACCACAACCCTTGGATCCCCCACACACATAGATAGCCCCCACTGGACTCCCTCATCCCCATTGACAACCCACCCATCACCGGGACTTACCCCCACCCCTGGAATTCACCCCATTTACATGTACACCCCACCCCCTAGATACCGGACCCTGGACCCCCCCCCCCCCCTAGGACACCCCCAGGACATCCCCGACCCCCATAGGCAGCCCCTCCAGCCCCCCAAGACAGCACCCCACCAAATAGACAGTCCCACCGGACACCTCCAAGTGCGCTAAACTCCCCATACCCCCTTCGAGATCCCTACAACCCCCCCCCCCCCCGGGATAGCCCCCACCCCTTGAAACACCACCCCGACCCCTGGACACCCACACCCACCCCCCATTATTGACTATACACATAACAGGGGAACCCAAAAACATATACCTACATACCAATGCACATGCAGGCGTGTCACCCATGAATTTGCGATTCGAAACCAACGATCAAGGATCAACACACTAAAAAAAGTTTACAAGGAACCATAAAACACATAATGAATGGTACATAACTGGTGAGAAACAAACAAACAAAATTAAAGACATACATAGATTGGAAGAAAATAACAAAATCATCAAGAACCACTATGTAATGATCTGACATCATACCAAAAAAAGAATATGTAGTCAAAGACCCTGAAATACACAAATTCATGAGGTTTGAGCCATGTAGTAACCATAGAATCATTCCACAGATCAATGTATATAGACTGAATCAATATGAATCCATTCTATCCCCATTCGTAGAATATAAAAAACCTATGTCCATAGAACGTAGTAAAAGACCAATGTGGCCAATGCGATATAGAAAATAAAATAAAAACTAAACTAAAACATACATGTCTCATGTGACTATACTTGTCACCACCCGACATATAATAACCACAATGCCCCATGGGTCAAATTATTTTCTTGCAACTAATGCGGAAACAGATCCATGTTTCCAAATGATAATTTAAAATATTACATTTCTTTTAATTAACAATGACTATTATTATAAATGGTTTATAATTAGTTTGGCATGAGTTTTAGCCTATTATGATTTTGTTTTATACAAGTTTGTTTGGGACATTTCTATTAGATTTAGTTTTCCTTGTTTTTTATATTATCATGGAAAATTTCATTTATTTAGGTTCTAGTCAATCTTGGAATTAATAAGATTCAATGAATCCGTGTTAATAATTATATCCATTAGTTCCATATCTGGAGTAAAACCTACATATAAAAGAATGATATCATATAAAGAAAATAAAAAATGGCAAGGATGTAAAGTAGTATCATTCATGAAATTCATACATAATATATATTTTTCATGGGCACATAAATCCCCAAATGTCCCAAATTAAATTTACACAAACAAAGAGGGAAGAATAAACCAACATCAAATGGTGTGAGATGGTTTCAGATGAACAAAGATGATCCAAACTGCTTTTCCTTTTGCAGTGGATGCCTAATCACACTTGAGGTGGACCTAAAAGAACCACGATACTCTCTAGAAATAAGGATCATTATTAGATAAGTGGAAAGCCTAGAATCATAGAAGAGTAGAATAATATCATCGTGATGATCATGGATTTTCGACTAAACCCACTGGAAAACTCCCCTCCACACCCCTAACCCATCTCCTGAACAACCCCACCTCCTGGAAATCCCATCCTCATGGAAAACACCATCAATGCCATGGACATCCCCACTTCCCGTGGATACCACCCCACCATCTAGACACCCCCACGCCAACTGGAACCACTCACACCTATGGAAAGCCCATACCCCCTAGACCGCCCCACCCCCTAGAAACCCACACCACCTAGACAACCCACACCCTTGGACATCCCGCAACCCCTAAAGACATCCCCCAACCCCTTGGATACCCCACCCCATAGACTCCCTTACCACCTTGGAAAGCCCCTAAACCCCTGGACAACCCCCACCCCTAGACACCATCCCACCCTCTTAGACACCCCTACCACCACCACACCCCTAGATACTCCCACCACCCTAGACACCCCAACCCCTATGGATGACCCCCCTAGACACCCCTACCCCATGGACATCCCCCTGCCCCCTTGGGTAGCCCCTCCAACACCTTGGATAGAACCCCACCCCTAGATATCTTCCTGGACCCCCCCTCCTAGTGCCCGGGACCCTCTTACCCCCTTGGAAAGTCCCCAATACACCTGGATAGCCCCTCACCCCCTAGGAATCCACCCCACCACAGGAAACTGCCACACCCGTGGACCCCCTGGACAAACCCACCCCCATGGACAACCCACCCACCACAGGGAAATCCCCCCCCCCATAGACACCCCTACCGCATGGACATCCCTAACCCCCAGATCAACCCCCTGGACTCCCCCACCCCATATAATACCCCCTAGAAAACCCCCCATGGGATAAACCCTCAAAATGAGGCATATGTTATTGAAAAATGGATTCCATTATTGAATAAGTAGGAGAAATGGAAGAAAAAGTGTACCTTCAGGTGTAAACTGGATAAGTTATTATAAATATAATCCCTAGTGGTCGTTGAAGAGAGATGGTCATCATGGGGTTTTTGTATGAATAATATGATTCTATTCAGGTAGTAAGGGCTACATAAAAGTTTATTAAAAAAATTGAGGGTGTGACTTTATTCTAAATAATTTTTTTGGGGCCTAGTTACCATTAAAGTGGATTTACAATAAAATAATAAATGGTTTGTGTATAGACTATTTAAAAATAGAAATAATGATCTACAATTTATATGATATAAAATTTTAATTGAAAATGAAATCCATCCATGAAAGAGATAGTATAATTGGATTAGTAGTTGAAAGTTTTGTAGATGATACTAAGATATTTCAAAAGGAAAAGTGAAAGAGGTTGAATAAGTTTTTTGATGGTGTAATTATATTGGTCATGGAGCTATCATATGTATGACTTTGATTTCGTACATAGATCATTAGATTTTTGGTAATGGAAAAGAGCCAATGTTATCATGTTCTTAATTAGTTTCTACAAATGGATACACACATATGAATACGGTTGAACACGATAAGAAGGAATGATTGGTCATATAGTTTGATGAGTTATAATATGATAATACAAAAAATGGAAAACATTGAAAGTTCTCTAATTTCTCTAGTGAATATGCTATTTTAAGAAAATAATAAACTCTAGAAAGAATAGAAAACCATGTTTCATCAACATAATAATGTTTATAATGTGATAATTATGAATTCCCAAAAAGAATCAAACACTTTTGAGCTAAATAGAAAAGTTCTCCAGAAAAAAAAATTCCTCAGCCGGTTTTATAACATAGAAGTTGATAATCCCCCCTTATAACCATACTTGTTGATATAAAAAAACAGATGAATTTTACTGTCATGTTACACACAATTCACAATTTTTTTTTAAAAAAAAATTATTTTTCAAAATTAATCCTCAATATAGTGTTGTTATTCCATTAAAAAATCAACATAGAGAAAATAATAAAATACATTTTTGTTAATCACATCTCAAAAAAAAATTCAACACATTTCCAATGAGTTAATTTGATATTTATGGGGAACATTAAATATAGATAACACATTATTATTTAATAAAATATGGTTACCCATTCAATTGTATATGAATCCAAAAATTACAACACATTTATATATAAAATAATTTCCCTACACATGAATCATGTACATATTAAAACAATATAGATTAGATAAAATTTTTATATGAAAATAATAACACTCCATTTACATGACAACGACATCCACAAATCATCAATAGTATAAATAGTTCTACACATGAAATATTCTATACAATTTTATGATATCTAAATGATTTCATAGAATTTGATATTCAATATGAAACTAGAAACACTTTATATTCTGTTCACCAAAATCGGAAAGAAATAATATCCCCTTGGTGTCTTCTATGTGAAATTCCAATGATTTATATCAAAAAACACTACAATGATAAATATTTTTATGTTTATGGAAATCCAAAATCAATTATATATCAATATAAAGAAACAATCTGAAATTACAAAAATTGAATTAAAAAACTCAATCTAAACAATTAATCAATTAACCCTACCAAATTAAGATTTGGGACTCACTGCAAATGAATACATGAATCATAAAAATGTATATGTGGATGCTCGAGCAGAAGGAATCCTCAACCTAGGTGGGATGTCTGACCAGAGGGTATTCTCAACCTTCTCAAACTAGGGGGATTCGAATCGAGTGAAGGAAATCTATACCTAAGGGAATTTGCATCGGCTGAGTGAAAGACTGATCTTGGGCGGATTCAAGTTGGGTGAGGGATAACTCGACCTAGGGTGGATATGCGACCTCATATGGAATGATATACTGTTGGAGGAAAAATAAGGGGACACATGAGTGATATAGAGTGTTTATCGGCGAGCGGCGAGTAGTGAGGGTGGTTGGAATGGGAGGAGGGGAGCATAACGGGGATGAGAGTTGTAGAGAGGGTGAGTCAAGATGAGAGATGAAGAAAGGTGGAGTAAGGATTAAGAGGAGTGATTTCAACGTTTTGTAGAAGGGGGAGCGACATTAGGGGAATTTGGGATTGGATGAGGGTCATGAGTTGAGTCATTTTAAGTATGTTTATCCCAACTATTCATATGAACTTTGGGGTATTGAGGAAGTTTTGTCTAATGGATCACTAAAACCGTTGGTAAAATTATCTTATATTAATTCATACAAATAGTTACACAGAATTATTGGTATATTTTATTTTATTCCAAAGGTTTTCTAAAACCATTGGGAAAGAACAGTTTTTATATGTCGTATTTCCACTATTAAATGTTAATTTTAGTGATTTAGTCATAAAAAAATTATATTGGTTATCCATTGCTAATAATAAGAGGGGGAGTAAAAATTGATTGAAGAGTATCTCAATTATGAAATTATGTCTATAAAATAAAAAAGAAACCATGTAATTAAATTTTATTGTGTTATCTATCGTGATTGAAAAAGAATACCTCACCTCTAGGAATAGAATTTTGAAAAAAAAATCTATTACCTTTATATCTAATGAATCAATGGTCCTTTAATTTAATACAGATTTATGGTTTTGTGGTTGTTAACTTTCACTTTATATTTCAATTTCTTATGATTAATTATCTATTTCACTCTACATAAGTTTTTGCAGTTTTTTTCTAAGAACATATTATCACTTCCCTGGAGTTTTTTCATTTGTGCATACTTTTTTGTGTGATTACCTTTATATTTATCTTCCCATATTTTATAGAGGACATTTTATTAATCCCTTTTAGGATTTTGGTTTTGACCAAAATAATTTTTAAATTTCCAAAACTAAATTACCGATAAATAGTTAAAATTGAAAGGATGAAATTTATGTAGGGGCGGTAGAATTTAACACCCCAATAAATTTTAATATTTTTTTCTTTTAGTACATTTGCTTTCATGGATAGATTTCATTATATGAAACACTGAGTTTAAGGGACCATTTATATAATATTAAGTTATTATTATTTATGCATGATCAATCTGATATAGTCATCAAATTAAAAGGTATGAATAAGATTAAATACATTATAAAATATATATAAATGTTATAATATATATAATATTCTTTAAAATTTTCCATATATAATAAGTCATCATTAATAATGAAATTATATTCAATAAAAAATATATGCTTCCATTAAAAAATATTTTTATTTATTTTATTAAAAAATATTATAATTAATTTATGTAAATGTTATCAATGTTATCTAATTAAATTAAAAAAATATTTAAAAAAATAATATTGTTATTAATTAGCGTGAAATATCATTATTTTGTGGTAAAAATATATTTTTCAGTTAATAGTGAAAATACCACTTTTTTAAAAAAAATCTATTTCACTTTAATAAATTATGTAATTTAAAAGTCACACT
Organism: Viscum album; assembly: GCA_963277665.1. Classification (NCBI taxonomy): domain Eukaryota; kingdom Viridiplantae; phylum Streptophyta; class Magnoliopsida; order Santalales; family Viscaceae; genus Viscum; species Viscum album. Next base: position 1,697,385,583 of record OY728137.1, on the reverse strand, counting down.
ACTATTTAATATGATTTAAAAGTAACATAATTGTTATGTTTTTTATTTTTTCTAATTTATTAAATTTAAATCATCGTTATATTGAATTTTAATATAAGTATATTTTTTTGCTTAAAAAAAATTTTTTTAACTGGTTTGAAGTTCATTATGTTCCACCATTTTAAATTAATAAAATATCAACTAATAAGAAACGATTTAAATTATATATACACATTATATATATATAAATATGAATATAAATTAAATTAATTATTGTTATTAATTATATAGTTATTTTTAAGATGGATATATACTTTAAAAATCATTTATAGAAAAAAAAAATTGGACACGTTTGTGAGTTTATTTTAAATTTAAATTAAAAAAATTATAGGAATTTATTTAGATAAAATTTATTACATATTTTTAATCATCATAATTTATAATATATAATAATGATAACTATTTTTTCATAAATTATAATAAAAAAGTAACCATGGTTAAAAAATTAAAAGTGTAAAACACAGTAACATTTGAGGAAAAGAGGGTAAAATCATTAAAACATATCTATTTTGAGTTGTATTATTGTTTATTTTAATTATATATCCCAAATTCATTTATTCATACTGTTTCCAGTCACTTAAATTGAGAGTGATTTCACATTATTAAATATTTTTTCGTTTTTACAAGATTTCCTCTACTCCTCCATTATAAAAGGATACCCCTATCAACTCTTTTAAAAACAAACAAAAAACATTTTTTCATAAATTAAATAACAAAATAAATTTTTCAAATCCTTAAAATAATATTTTAACCCTTTCATTTTTCATAAACTCGGTCTAAGAATGTTTCGGGATTAACCGTAAAGAGTGGTTGGAAGTAGATATAATAGTCTTCAACGAGAAATTCTTTCTTATTATTGTTTTTACACCTTTATTTATTTCATATAAATTAAAATATAATAACATAGTTATATAATATATAATTATATTCTATTTTATTTATTTAATAATATTAATTCATCACCACTTCCATCAAATGGGAAACAAAGTCGTCGTTCCAGTGTACAGAGGACTACTACCTCACAAACTGGAATAATTTATTTTCCTTCATCACCACTACTAATTATTCATAATGATATATTTAATAATTATATATGATATTAATAACATATTAGTAATTATTTAAAATTAATATGTCATATTTTTTCTTACCTTACCAACTGTTGAAAAATGATACCACCATGGGTTTGAATAGCAGACTACCACCTTGTGAAGCTATATGAATCATCTATTTATATTATCGAGTTACATTGATGGCTCATGTATGTTTATTAAAATAAATATGATGATATATATGATATTATGTTCTTTTTTAAATATAAAATAACATTTAACTTTGTAACATCATGATCATTGAAAAATGGAAACATTACACCAGCGTATAAATCATATGTTCTCTTTTTGATTGTTACATTTTTCATTTTTCATAACAAAAAATCGTGGTTATTTTAAGAATTATAATTTCTTTATAATAATTATAAAAATTACATTATTATTAATCTAAAGATTATGGAATAATTCCCCTTTTGAGTATGTGAAATACATTAATTCCATTTTGAAATATAGAATTGACCATCCTCAAAACCCTCGACATTCACATAACTGATTAATTAATTAAACAATTCGTTAAAATAATGAAGTAAAGAGTTTAATTATAATGGTTTCAAATTGAAAATTTACTAGATATATCAAATAAGTGATATTTCATTATTTTAATGTAGATAATAGACCTACATGAAAATCTTGGACATCAGCTAAGGGTGTCTATTTCAAAACATCATTATTTGAAACACATGATCTTTTATACACCAAACATATATTATTTGGTCCATATAATTACCCTTTAAATATTATATCAACAATACCTTATACATAATGTTATTTGTTTTTAAAATTAACTTACATAATTCATGGGGATTATTATATAAAAGCTAATAAAGTGGAAATGGTGTATGATTCAATATTATTTTAATCGAGATTATTTATTCATCATTTTAAATTCATGTAATGTGTAATGGTATATAACTTTATAGTCTGTTACATTGTAATTTTTGGGATGGTGGAGTATTTAGAGTGGTTTGGTGTAGTTTGGTGGAGTTAAGTTCCAAATATCATTAAAAAGTGGGAGTAATATCCGTGTAATGAGATTACATGACATGAAATTTGGTTTCACAGGTTGCCTTGGTGTTTTAAAATCATGCAAGAATCTTAAATGGTATGATGAATGGTTTCATGATGTGTATTATTTTAGGGTTATGTAAAAATAAAATAAAATTAATAGGTGATGTTGTTATTTTTAGAACTGAAACCATGGTATTAAAGGATTTTAAATGGGATGACACGTCATATAATACCCTGATACAGTTTTTAAATAAAATTATTTTTAGTTGAATGTTCAGTTATTACTCCATTTTCACTCCTTCCTATTATAATAGATTATCCATAGATGACTGTAGGATTATATCAACCCCCAATTCTTCTTCCTTGATCTATCAGTCCCATTGGATGTTTGTTGGTGATCTTTGGTCAACCAATAGTGATTTATCTATTATTCCTCATCCATTTCATTTTGGTCTTCTATTGGGATTCACTATTGTGTATTGGTTTGAATTGATTTGTGTGTCTCTGTTTACTTTTGATAAGCTTGTGGTTGGGAATGCATTGATCTCTGTTTGTAGTGGTGTGGTTGTCCCTCGAGGAAATTTTTTTATTCTATAAGGTGCACAAATGAGTTTAAAAACTTCTTTGAGATATGTTTTACTTCATTTTTATTCAATTATGAATAATGTGGGAGGGTTATAATTTTGTTCACCAACCGATCAAGGTTGTTCTGGGATAATCAAAAACGATAATTTGTTAAATGTAATTGAAAAGGTTTGGGGAATCTATTTTTCATGAATTTGTATTTTTATCATTATGATTGTTCTATTGTGAATTATTTAGTATTGATGCCCTCACTAAAAATCTTGGTCATTGGGGGGCCTTGTTTGGGAAATTAATGGGATGTGTGTTGATTAGTTCATGTTGAAAACATATATATGAAAATTGGTTTATCACATAAATCTGGAAAATGAATATATTCCCCATTACTTTTTTTGTGTGATATCACCCTTAAATAATGAGTTGGAATTTAATATGTTTTCTCAGGGTAAATCTAGAAATTTATATGTCATGATCTGTTGTGAGATGTGTCAAATGTTTGTGGTTACGTGTGTGGGGAAAATAATATATGATGTGGGTGTGTTTTTTTGTGTGGGTTTTCTATGACTTGTATTGTGGTATGTTTGTGGGCATAATTTTGAGATATGGTTTGGACTAGGTGGTGTTATGGAGGAACCTGTCTGTGATTCATCAACCAAGCTATGTAAATGAATCTTTAGTTGAGATATTGATTCTTTGTGGAATGAATGGGAGCTGTTGTACCATAGGGTGGGGTGATAGTTGTATAGTAATGTTATTCCATATGGGTATGTCAGTTGGGGTTTTGTTCTATTTTTATGGGACTTTAGTGGGATGAATATTTTGAACAACAATAGCAGTTGTTTTGGGTGATAAATAGAGAGGAAATATGGAACCTTGTTAAATTTTGTATCAGGGTTCTTCACGTTCGGTGATGGATTTAGTTATGTTTCTGATTGAGTTATGTGTTTAGTAGTTTCATAAATAGTTATGAAACAAATTAATGATTGATTAATAAATCCTAGAAGGTTTTTTATAAATTAATTTAATATGTTGGGAATGGTTAATTCAAAATTTGGTAATGTTAATGGGTTTTTGGCTTGATGTGTGGATTAGTGAATATAGAGGTAGCTAAAAAATGTGAAGTATTTTGAGCAGGTAGATTATTTCTAAACCAATACAATAGGTAAGGGGTTTTTCATCATTTATGTATGAATTTTTATTTTCATCATGACTCCCATATGAACCTTAAACTAGTAGTTCACTGCGTGATGAATACCCCCATAACCGCGATGGTGCGTATCCTTCCCTAAAATCCATGTGGGAGATGGATGTTTGGCCACCCTCTCATCCTTTTGATTTGTTGGGGGAAGGTTTGTGCATAAGAGATTTTACATCCTAGGTATCATTGGGATGAGATGAATCATTCTTTCCAAGGTGTTTTTGGGACTAGGCATGGTTTGTGGCCGAGGTGTCTATGGGTGTGATGAGATGTCGTTTTTTCCATAATTTCTATGGGAATGATGTGATGTGGTTTCAGGCACATGTATCTAAATGAGGGATGCACTATGGTTTGTGGCCCAGGTGTCTGCCGGTGGGATGCGATGTGGTTTGGGGCATAGGTGTGTGCGGGATGGATGTGTTGCAATACTTTTAGATGTTGTTAGAGTGTGAGGATGTTTTATGTAAGGCTATAGTATCTAATAAGAGGGAAGTGGTGAAGGAACATCATCATCTATGAGAATTATATTACATTAGTTGACTTTTGTTATTGGCGAGTGTGGCTTGGGGTGGTTGGGATGGTTTGTATATATTTTATTTGTTGTTTGGTTCTATTGTTTTCTTACAGGGTCATTGGTTTTCTACTTTCACCTGTAACGCCCCGACCCCAGCTACCCAGAGCCGGTGCATTACTTCGTAACATTGGCATGATCCCAAAAGATCAAGTCTCGAAAGACCGATTAGTTTAGTAGCCTTGGAAACACTAGATACATTCATAAGTCTTTCATTACATCAAAATTAAACAAACTACAAAAAAACATGGTCTTCATAGTCCACACTCATATCTTCACTGATTATTCTTGCAAGTCAGTCATAAAATACTTCTTCACAACCTGGAAAATTTTTAAACATTGAAAGGGGTGAGCTCAAATGCTCAGTAAGGATAACAATAATGCGGAAGCTTTCATAAATAAACATTAACATTTAAGGCAATGTATAACTAAAACAAAAGCCTCTTAAACATGAACTTCAACATAATATGGCAAAAGTAAAATGAGATAATGCCATTTACTTCTTCACATGGATATTCTACTGGTCGAATAATCACATGTAATATCAATAACCACTTTCATAATGAGGGAATGTATAATGCCGGACATTCTGAAACATTTTGTCAAGGCCTCGGCCAAGACGTCTAAAATGATTAAGGCCTCGGCCAAAACCATAAATCAAATTGGGAAAGGGCCTCGGCCAATTCCACGTCTAGTTGTCTCATGAGACCTACCGATGCATCGAGGAGCTATAGCGGGCTCCACCCGTCACTTATTAAGTCCAATACATTCCTCATATGAATAGGTTTAAACATATCATAAACCATAACATAATCGTATCACATAAAACATGCATAAAGGAAACATAACATTTCCACATTTCAATCACAAGATATCAATATAACACATTGATAAAAACTCTTTCAAAACCATTTTCAATACCAAAATAAAAGAAAGTTAAAACTTTGTATTTATTTTTCATTAAAAAAAATGATGGCTTGTAGAGGAAGCCGAAACTCAAATAATGGTCACGGCGGCGGAGAAGTCATTGTCGCCGCATAAGTACGGAAAGAAAAACATTCCCTTTTGTCGTTTAGCAAAATGCTTCGTATAAAAAGATTCCTTTTGAATAAACGTAAAAGTCAAAGGGGTTTATACACCGTATAAAAGAAATTTGTGTATAAAACAAAATATGTCTCAGTGGATGGTGATTGAGACGAAGTCCTTAAAAATATCATTTTTAGAATAAAATAGATCTATTATGTGTATTCACTATAGGTACACATAAAGAAAGTAAAAATACAAAATAATACATAATAATATCATGACATAATCGGAAAGTAGGAGATTAACCCAAAGAATGGAAGTTGGGTTAAGAAGTTCCCTTACCTTGTGTCCGACTTGATTCGACTGTTCTTTAACCTCCTGAATAATAAACTAGAGTTAATATATACCCTATTAAGAACCATTTTTAATTTCATTATCCTTTTTATAACACTTATTACAATGTTATGAACATTATGTAATTATTTAAGTTAATAACGGTCGTTTTGTCGATCTTTGGTACTTGAGTCAACAATAAGCTTCTTATAATTACAAGTTGTTTATGTGGTGAAATATCCATTATATCCAGAATTATATTCATGATTTAGATGTCATATATATCTTATATATCCAGTATATACATTCATTTATAATATTACGTAACATTTAGAGGTAAGAAATGAAATGCACCGTTCATGGAGACGGTAAGCCGTACGTACGCATGAACGCTACTTTCATTTCAATTTCATATTTAATGGAACTAAATCATAATGATATAAATGTATAATATAATTCCAGTATAATATAGTGTATAATACCATTTACTCCATCCTTTATACATCCCACATATGGCATTAACGATTCAAATCACTTTGAGGGGGCGGTAGTCCGCACTTCCTAAAATGAAATTATCACGTTTTACCCATAATGGAAATCATAAAGTAAGCCATAAATGAGAAATACAGAAGCATAAGTAAAACATAAACACATTATATATCATATATAAATATAGTGACATCTTAATGGCCACCTTTGAAGGTGTTATATGAGTGTTGAACAATCATCGTTTCGTGAGGCAGAAATTCGCCATCCACAGAAACCGTATGTTCTTTAACCATTAGATGTAGGTGTGTGTAAGTGTAGCTCGAATCCTTCTTATAACAACATCCTAGTATATTGAGGATACTGGTGTTGTCACAAAATAAATGAATAAAAAGAGTTTAGGGGGTTGGAGAAGAAAAATAAAACAAAACAACATTAGAAAAGACATTACCTCAAAATCGGGTAACTCTTTTTGATTTGAGCCAAAGGATTCCTTGGGAAGAGTTCTGCCCAATGTGAGGCTTCTAGGAGTAAGGGAGGAATGTTGGGAGAGTATTTGGGCAGAGGTTGGCCGAGCCAAATGGCTTGAAAGTGTAAATGAAGTGGGAGAGGTGGGGGCCTTTTATAAGTGGAGAGGAGGGGCACTTTTGGAAAGATTGAAATGTTACATTATTTCAAAATGCTTTTCGGATTCTAAAGGTCCCACACTTATATAATTCGAGGCTAAGGTGATAAGGTTTCGAAATCTCCTCATCCAATTGGCTTTGGACAAGTGTAAGCCTTGGATTTTACATTATCTATTCATTTTATTAAAATCGTTAAATAATGAGGTCATCGCTGCATCATAATGATGTCATAAATAATTTAATTTATTTAATGTCTAAAAATTATAAAAAAAATACTATGATGTAGGAAATCTTTTTATCTTTCTAATGAATATTTATAGTCAAAATTTGGACTTGTGTAACCCTACATACAAATTGTTTTAGTAAAACAATTTATGTTAGTGTCATTTTCACTTTAACATTAAATAAAAAGTAATTTATGTTATTTCCCTACAAAAGTGGATCCATGGGGTCCCCAAGTTAGGCCATGGCTTGTCTTGGTCGGCCATGACTCAACCAATGAGGTTGGGACATGTGTATAGGTCATTTCATATTATTAATGTATTATTTATACCTTAAACTACACTAATTACCACTAATCGCGATTAAGAACATAAAAGTTACTATTCACAAAAAAATTATTTTGATCTCATTGAACCACATTTTACTTCTTAATGACAACCATGTATGTCGGATTTTTGAAAATCAAATCACAGAAGTGGTAATATTTCATTTAAACGAAAAATCAGTTATTTAACAACCACTTAGTGGTTTCACTATTCATCAAAAATTGAAGTTTTTCAGAATAAGGCCAAAATTTCACCCTAAGCTATAATTGATATTCCGAATTGAAAAATGATGTCTATTTTACAAAATTCCAAACATATTAGTTGCATTAATTAATTTTATAATTAATTCCCGCTGTCACAACAAATAGCGTGTTTTTAAGAAACAATTTATATCAAAAGATTGGCAATTGTTTATGTCCAATTTCAATGTTAAATTAATTCTAATGACCACCATTGGATAAAATGGTAAAAATATATTCTAATTATACTTTAAAACCACCAAATATTATAATTTATCACTATAAATTATTTTGATTAAAAAAGTTGTTTTAAGTATTTTTCACTATTTATAAAATTTTAGAAGTTCTCAGAAAAATACCAAAAATTAAACATAGGCTAATTTCGATATTACGAATACAAAAATGAAGCCCATTTTGACATATAAAATTTCTATAATTTTAAAAAGTGGTTATTACTATTCATAACGGCTACTTTGATTAGTCGCGGTGTTTTAGAACTCGAAGTTGCGTTCAATGCAAGCTATTTCATTATTGAATGAGAAGCGTATCGTGGAAGCTCGGGGTGTTACATTCTCCCCTCCTTCAATAAATTGCGTCCTCGCAATTTGAAATTTTTCTTGGAAAATAAAAGGTTGAAAAGAGAAAATACCTTTGAGGAAAACCCACATCGGAAATAAGGTTAATAAATACATAACATTAAAAGAAAGCAGGATAAGTACAAAGGTCACCCGATATAGCCCACTCTAGGATTATATGAAAATATGGATATGGAGGAGAAACAAACCATCAAGGTCTGATGGAGAGTTATAGAAAACAGGATTAGGAGAATGTTTAACCACAAGAAAATCACAAACTTGTGATTGGTTAAACGGTCATTGAATCCCCAGTTGGAAAAGTTAACCGACAACATTTTTGTTTTAAGTTACCTTTTATAATGTTGAGGAATTTATTTAGGAGATTTACTAAGAACGTAAGGGAATATACATACTTGTTATGTATACTTTCATTCGTTAATAAATTTTTGCCACAAACCCATCTTTTACTCCAAATGGTAACGGAACTCAAAAATATTCTTTTTATCCTAATTGTATAAGGTTCCAAATATTAACACATACCATTTAGATTAGTAAAACTATTTTGTAATAACCAGGGACTTCCTGTAGGCTAGTGGTAGGAAATAAAGGCCTGTCGCACTTTGATTGTGGGTTCGATTCCTACAGCTTTGTCCGACGCGACGGTTTATTCCCCACCCTGCAGGTTGTCCTTTTCATAAAACTATAGTATTCCAAGAATAATCTCCAGAAAAATTTTTTAACCTTAAATTTACTATCCCAGGTTCAACTTAATCCACTCCAACCTTTATAGTTATCCAAAATACCTTCATCCAGACTTTCTCTAAAAGGTCTCTAAATTCCAAAATCAATTGTAACAACAGATTCCCCAAACAAAGAAAAGTTTCTCTTATTGTCACATACTAAAAATATGATTACCTTAATCATATTAAAACCTTACTGAAATCAAAAAGTACTGCAGTACAATCCTTATATATATATCACATTATTCTAAAAACCAGAATATAATCCATGAGTCCAAAAGAACCAATACATTAGTTATTCCGCTTCAACTGTAGTAACAGCATAAGATTGTCCTTGATCCCTTGGCCTTTTCTGAGGTAAGTTTCCCTGACGCTTAGGACATTCATTTACATAATGACCCATTTCTCTACAATTGTAGCATTCAACTTTGACAGCCTCTTTCTTTCCCTTGCAATCACGAGCCTGGTGACCCTTTTCTCCACATTTATAACAAACTCCCATTCCTTTTAGGCAAGTACCAGGGTGATTCTTCCCACAATTATCACATAATGGAAAATCCTTCTTTCCCTTTTTCCCTTTATCTGTCTCTTGTTCCACCGTTCTCTTCTTCTCTTGCTTTACTTTGTTGTCATAAGACTTAGAGAATTCCTTTTCTGTCTTGATAGCACATGAGACTATATCCTCGTATGTTGAGAAAGATTGTGACACTAGAGCTCGACGGAGAAATGGTTTTAACCCAACAAAGAAACGATCAATCTTACTTCTTGGGTTACGTATATAATCTGCAGCATGCCTCGCTAACCTTGTAAAGTTAGCCTCATACTTTGCGACATTCTCATCCTCCTTCTGCCTCAGACTCAGAAATTGCCTTTCCATATCTGCTCGATGGTCACGAGGAAAGTATTTTTCTAAGAAAAGCTCTTTGAACTCCCTCCATTCCATACTTGATACGTCGTCATCTTCCTTTGTGTTTTGAATCAGCGACCACCACTGATCGGCATCTCCAGTGAGGCGGTAAACTGCCATGACAACCTTCTCCCTTTCACTACTCCCCAAGGCATGGAATATTTTCTCTAAGGAATTTATCCATTGCTAAGCTACTATAGGATTTGTACTCCCATTGAAGGTTGGTGGTTGTTGCCTCATGAAGCGGTCTAACAATGGTCCTCCACGTTGCGGATCAGGGTGCTCCATACGAGTAAGGTTATTATTCATAACCTGAGTGAGTTGTCCAAGTATGGTAATAAGTTGATCAGCACCAGTTGTATCTCCAGATCCACAATAATTATCTTGATCAGGAGGGCAATCCCTACACGGAGTTCGTGCATTGATACGGTTTCCATTCCTTCTACTAGGCGCCATTTCTAAACAATGGCATAAACTAGATTAGTTTATGAATCAAAATACATAATTCCATACTTGTAAAACACTTTACATAAATTGAACTATTTATGGATATAATCCATAATCATAAAAAGAAATGTTTTCTTTGAGGAAGTATATACTCATAACCCTTCATAGTGGTTTGTAAATAAAATGAAAATTATCCTAAGCATATCCCCCGGGAGTGTCGTAAACAAGAGTGCAGCAAGGCCCGTTGTCGTGCACCAGTTCCCGTTCGAGTCTAGCTCAAAGCGGTGTTTTCGGGTTTTACCCCTAGGTACATCTGTGCCAGAGCTGCCTCTACCTGCTCGTATCCAGACAGGGATGTATTGCTCGGAAAACTCATATCATCTCTATAATACCAAAATTCTAGGAAGTTCCTCTATACTAATCCTCGAAGCCTATCTTTGGGCTATGCGTTCTAATCAGAGTTTATCTACATCTAGCTTCCAAGGTTAGTACTAAACTGCCTCTGATACCAACTGTAACGCCCCGACCCCAGCTACCCAGAGCCGGTGCATTACTTCGTAACATTGGCATGATCCCAAAAGATCAAGTCTCGAAAGACCGATTAGTTTAGTAGCCTTGGAAACACTAGATACATTCATAAGTCTTTCATTACATCAAAATTAAACAAACTACAAAAAAACATGGTCTTCATAGTCCACACTCATATCTTCACTGATTATTCTTGCAAGTCAGTCATAAAATACTTCTTCACAACCTGGAAAATTTTTAAACATTGAAAGGGGTGAGCTCAAATGCTCAGTAAGGATAACAATAATGCGGAAGCTTTCATAAATAAACATTAACATTTAAGGCAATGTATAACTAAAACAAAAGCCTCTTAAACATGAACTTCAACATAATATGGCAAAAGTAAAATGAGATAATGCCATTTACTTCTTCACATGGATATTCTACTGGTCGAATAATCACATGTAATATCAATAACCACTTTCATAATGAGGGAATGTATAATGCCGGACATTCTGAAACATTTTGTCAAGGCCTCGGCCAAGACGTCTAAAATGATTAAGGCCTCGGCCAAAACCATAAATCAAATTGGGAAAGGGCCTCGGCCAATTCCACGTCTAGTTGTCTCATGAGACCTACCGATGCATCGAGGAGCTATAGCGGGCTCCACCCGTCACTTATTAAGTCCAATACATTCCTCATATGAATAGGTTTAAACATATCATAAACCATAACATAATCGTATCACATAAAACATGCATAAAGGAAACATAACATTTCCACATTTCAATCACAAGATATCAATATAACACATTGATAAAAACTCTTTCAAAACCATTTTCAATACCAAAATAAAAGAAAGTTAAAACTTTGTATTTATTTTTCATTAAAAAAAATGATGGCTTGTAGAGGAAGCCGAAACTCAAATAATGGTCACGGCGGCGGAGAAGTCATTGTCGCCGCATAAGTACGGAAAGAAAAACATTCCCTTTTGTCGTTTATCAAAATGCTTCGTATAAAAAGATTCCTTTTGAATAAACGTAAAAGTCAAAGGGGTTTATACACCGTATAAAAGAAATTTGTGTATAAAACAAAATATGTCTCAGTGGATGGTGATTGAGACGAAGTCCTTAAAATGATCATTTTTAGAATAAAATAGATCTATTATGTGTATTCACTATAGGTACACATAAAGAAAGTAAAAATACAAAATAATACATAATAATATCATGACATAATCGGAAAGTAGGAGATTAACCCAAAGAATGGAAGTTGGGTTAAGAAGTTCCCTTACCTTGTGTCCGACTTGATTCGACTGTTCTTTAACCTCCTGAATAATAAACTAGAGTTAATATATACCCTATTAAGAACCATTTTTAATTTCATTATCCTTTTTATAACACTTATTACAATGTTATGAACATTATGTAATTATTTAAGTTAATAACGGTCGTTTTGTCGATCTTTGGTACTTGAGTCAACAATAAGCTTCTTATAATTACAAGTTGTTTATGTGGTGAAATATCCATTATATCCAGAATTATATTCATGATTTAGATGTCATATATATCTTATATATCCAGTATATACATTCATTTATAATATTACGTAACATTTAGAGGTAAGAAATGAAATGCACCGTTCATGGAGACGGTAAGCCGTACGTACGCATGAACGCTACTTTCATTTCAATTTCATATTTAATGGAACTAAATCATAATGATATAAATGTATAATATAATTCCAGTATAATATAGTGTATAATACCATTTACTCCATCCTTTATACATCCCACATATGGCATTAACGATTCAAATCACTTTGAGGGGGCGGTAGTCCGCACTTCCTAAAATGAAATTATCACGTTTTACCCATAATGGAAATCATAAAGTAAGCCATAAATGAGAAATACAGAAGCATAAGTAAAACATAAACACATTATATATCATATATAAATATAGTGACATCTTAATGGCCACCTTTGAAGGTGTTATATGAGTGTTGAACAATCATCGTTTCGTGAGGCAGAAATTCGCCATCCACAGAAACCGTATGTTCTTTAACCATTAGATGTAGGTGTGTGTAAGTGTAGCTCGAATCCTTCTTATAACAACATCCTAGTATATTGAGGATACTGGTGTTGTCACAAAATAAAAGAATAAAAAGAGTTTAGGGGGTTGGAGAAGAAAAATAAAACAAAACAACATTAGAAAAGACATTACCTCAAAATCGGGTAACTCTTTTTGATTTGAGCCAAAGGCTTCCTTGGGAAGAGTTCTGCCCAATGTGAGGCTTCTAGGAGTAAGGGAGGAATGTTGGGAGAGTATTTGGGCAGATTTTGGCCGAGCCAAATGGCTTGAAAGTGTAAATGAAGTGGGAGAGGTGGGGGCCTTTTATAAGTGGAGAGGAGGGGCACTTTTGGAAAGATTGAAATGTTACATTATTTCAAAATGCTTTTCGGATTCTAAAGGTCCCACACTTATATAATTCGAGGCTAAGGTGATAAGGTTTCGAAATCTCCTCATCCAATTGGCTTTGGACAAGTGTAAGCCTTGGATTTTACATTATCTATTCATTTTATTAAAATCGTTAAATAATGAGGTCATCGCTGCATCATAATGATGTCATAAATAATTTAATTTATTTAATGTCTAAAAATTATAAAAAAAATACTATGATGTAGGAAATCTTTTTATCTTTCTAATGAATATTTATAGTCAAAATTTTGACTTGTGTAACCCTACTTACAAATTGTTTTAGTAAAACAATTTATGTTAGTGTCATTTTCACTTTAACATTAAATAAAAAGTAATTTATGTTATTTCCCTACAAAAGTGGATCCATGGGGTCCCCAAGTTAGGCCATGGCTTGTCTTGGTCGGCCATGACTCAACCAATGAGGTTGGGACATGTGTCTAGGTCATTTCATATTATTAATGTATTATTTATACCTTAAACTACACTAATTACCACTAATCGCGATTAAGAACTTAAAAGTTACTATTCACAAAAAAATTATTTTGATCTCATTGAACCACATTTTACTTCTTAATGACAACCATGTATGTCGGATTTTTGAAAATCAAATCACAGAAGTGGTAATATTTCATTTAAACGAAAAATCAGTTATTTAACAACCACTTAGTGGTTTCACTATTCATCAAAAATTGAAGTTTTTCAGAATAAGGCCAAAATTTCACCCTAAGCTATAATTGATATTCCGAATTGAAAAATGATGTCTATTTTACAAAATTACAAACATATTAGTTTCATTATTTAATTTTATAATTAATTCCCGCTGTCACAACAAATAGCGTGTTTTTAAGAAACAATTTATATCAAAAGATTGGCAATTGTTTATGTCCAATTTCAATGTTAAATTAATTCTAATGACCACCATTGGATAAAATGGTAAAAATATATTCTAATTATACTTTAAAACCACCAAATATTATAATTTATCACTATAAATTATTTTGATTAAAAAAGTTGTTTTAAGTATTTTTCACTATTTATAAAATTTTAGAAGTTCTCAGAAAAATACCAAAAATTAAACATAGGCTAATTTCGATATTACGAATACAAAAATGAAGCCCATTTTGACATATAAAATTTCTATAATTTTAAAAAGTGGTTATTACTATTCATAACGGCTACTTTGATTAGTCGCGGTGTTTTAGAACTCGAAGTTGCGTTCAATGCAAGCTATTTCATTATTGAATGAGAAGCGTATCGTGGAAGCTCGGGGTGTTACATCACCTGTGCCGGAGAGACACTGGTTTTCCAACTGAGTATACATGTTTGCTTACCATACATATATAATTATTATTTAAGTTTTATAGGATGATTGTTTGGACCCTATTGGTATTTACTACTTCTGTATTTAGGAAAGCTATTGAGTGGATGCTTTGGATTTAATTTGGGTACTTTATATTAGAGAATATTGTTTGTATCAGGTCTAGTTTAAAAATACATGTGTGATGGATTTTGGATTAATTTTATATGATGTCAGGGAGTTTTTTTGGATGATCGATCATATATCCTGTTAACATTTCAAAAAAGGGAAATGACTTCCATATTATTTGATATGTATACCATTTGTGCTAGTCACCAACCAAGGGCCTACTAGAGGTTGGACTCGAGGGTCATAATCTCCATTTCTTCATATCTATCCTAGGATGGGTATCATTATTGAGAGGGGGTTGTGATGGAAATTATTTTATTATCTAATAAATCTCTTTCAAATTCTTCACCTCAAGTTAATCAAAAAATTATCAATGAAACAGAACAATTTTCCACCCTAAGGTTCTAAAATGACTGAGAAAATATGCTTATGAAAATACGACTTCATTTATCTATTCAGTCAAAACCCCATTTTCCATATAAATCCTTATTTTCTAAAAATGTTTTAATGTATATTTTTAATATCATATAATGATTTCTTAAAAAATGACTTATTTTTTATATAAAAAATGTCTTAAAATTAATATTTACATATATTTCCAAATAATACAGTTTCGTAATTTTCATTCAAAATGTGAAAGGAATGGTTTTTTTACTTACAAAACATGTTCTAAATTATGCACTATCATTTTAATTGAATATTAATTTATATGTTTCCAAATATATTTTTAATGAAAAGCATTCCAACAATTTTTTTTAAATTTTTATATTCTTAAATTTTGATTTTCAAACATTTAAAGTAATATTCCTGAATATTAATTATACTTTTAAATGTATTTTTATTCATCATTAAAAACAAAATTTAATGATATAGAATGATTCTAAAATACCTGTCAAAAAAACTACAGGGCCACATGATGATCTCTTATCCCATAGATTTATGTGGGTTATGGCTTTCAATATTTATTTATTTAAATATTAAGACTGCATTTCATCCAACATAAAAAATCCACAGCCCGCACGGACTAGCCCACCAGGTTTATGCAGGTTTAGTTTGACATTCAATTATAAGTGGTATTAAAAAATATATTTTTGAATAATAAAATAAAATAATTTATTACAAATAAATAACATCAATGTTGGAAAAATATTTCATCTTTAATATAATCATACATAAAAAATGGAAAATATCACCTTATGTTGGGTTCTGAACCTGACAGTTAGATTGGTTGTGGGATGGATTACGTATGTGTTTATTTGGAGTTCCGACCAAAATTAATAAATTGGATTGATTAATTAATACATTGATGTAATAATTCAGAAAATGGATGTACAAGGCTACCCTTTTTTCTAATACAATTCATTACTAGTATTTTGATTCATGTATTTTAATTTTGTTATTATAATTTTTTATATATTCATTTTTTATTTTTCATTGAGTTTTAAAATTTGAAAAAAATAAAAAAAAAATTATTTTAAAATAAAATATATTATAACATATGTTTTATATTTTTATAATTTTTCATAAATTCATTCAATAAAATAAAAATTACATCCACTATTTCATTTAAAAAGAAATTATATTACATTGAGTTTTTTAATATAACATATAAAACATTAATAAATAGGATAAATAACATTAACAAATAATTATAATAATTATATAATTATATTATGTATTAATATTTTTTTTATTAAAAATATAAATTTGTATTTATTTTAATATTTTGATTATAAAGTCCCTAATACAAATATTCAGTGTAAATTTCAATGAAAATTGTGAGTACAGATATTCACAAATATTAATAAAATTCCAATATATATAATATAATTTTGAGATATATATTTTGGAATTTAAATGAAAATTTAACTACAATTTTACAATGGACATTACAATATAAATTTTTCTGTGTAAATTCTAATGAAACTATATATTTTATAAAATTTATAATTTATTATTTATTATAGTTTTATGTTAAATATTCTATTATATATTTAATGTAAAATATTCTAATAAAAATTTTAAACATAATATTAAAGTAAAAATTTACATTTTTCATTTTTTTATTATATCTAAATTGTAATTCAATGGGAAAAATTAGACCATGAATTTTTTGTTGAAATTTTCATTTATAATTTACAATGGTATTTTTTACTATAAAATTCCATATGAAATTTATGTTTCAATTTTTTAATAAAATGTTGTTTAATTTATGTGCTAATATATTTGAACTGAAATTTTGAGCATTGTATTTATATTGAAAATTTTTAAACAAACCCTTTAATATAATTATTATTACAATAAAATGAAGACATTCACTTGAAATTTATGTGGTAATTTGAACTAAAATTTTCATCAGTAAACCTATACTAAATTTTTTTCATTCAAATATTCAATGAAAATTTATTGTTAAAATTTATATTATATACATATAAATTATTTTAATTTTAATTATCGAACGTTTATATTTTATCTTATTGTATAAAAATATCAACATTTTTTTAAATGAAAAATTCAACTACAAAATTATAGTGAAATTTTTCAAAGCAAATTTCTTGTAAAAATTTACCCTAAAATTTTCAATATAAAATTTACAGTTCAAATTTTCTATATAAAATTAAATTATTTATTAATTTTTTCATATATTTAAATATTAAATATATGTATTCATTTAGTTTATAATTTTTTATCAAATTTTTAGTATATGTATAAAAAAATAGAAGTGTAATTTTTTACATGAATTTTAAGTGGAGATTTAAAAATTTTTTTTAGTGGAAGTTTACTTTTAATGTTATTATGTGAAGATGTGAAATAAAAAATTTAGTTTAAAATTTTCATTTCATATTTATTTATTAATTTATTTTCATTTAAATTTAATTTTAAAACATAAAGAGTAATTGTTTTGTGGAAAATTAGACATTAAATTCATAAGGAAAATTTTCATAAGAAATATCTCGTGAAAATTTTCATTGGAAATTTTCTTATGTACATATATAAAATAATATGTGTTATATGTATGTGTAATCCATATATTATATATATTATATAAATTTATACAACAAATAATATGTATTATGTTATATATATATAATAAATATCATGTATATTAGTTTTAGTCTTAATAAGAGGAACATGGGTATTGCTTTCTATAAAATTGTTTGGGTAGTCAGGTTAAATGGACCACCGTAGAAAATATTTTTAATATAAATAATAAAAAATAATATATGGTAATGGAATTTGTTTTTTTAGGGTTGTTATTAGTTTAAAATGAAATATTTTCATCAAACCACAAAACACTTCTATTTCCTCCTACACATTACCATGGTTCCCAGGGGAAAAATATTTTTATATTTTATTATATTTTTTCCAATGGTATATCGTGTTAGACCGTCATTACCACATGGATGGCTTATAAATTTAGTTTTTATGCCTACATTCTTTGTGGACAGATACATACCTCTGATCAAAATTAGAATCTTGCATAATCAACATTGTGGGATGACCCGGCCTGCCCTATTAATACTTCAATCTTATATAGTATAAATATATGTATATTAAATATACTCCTTTTTCACACTACCTTACTTTATTGGGTTAATACATTCCTTATCCTAATTTATCAAATGCCTTCATCATGAAATTTGTGGTGATATTAACATGAGCATTGATAATGTAACCCAGTTTCTCTCTAATGGTAATTCATATGTTTATTCCATGTTATTTATTTCCTTATGTGTACCACATATTCATGTCCATGAAATTAATTTATTGGGTGAGACTAGAATTATATATCTCTTTAATTCATTGGGTAATGTTATATTTTCATGAAATGTCTTATATTTGATTAGGGAGTTAACCTAATCCATTATGGGACTCTATCCACTATGTGATGTTGTCTCAACAATTAGTTTATACATATGTTTATGTTACTCCTTAAATATCAACCACATTTAAAATGATGACGTTATGATATGATACCATGTATTGTAAATTATGTTTCCACATGATTATTCATGTTTTTTCTATTTTATGATATCTTATTATGCATTTCAATCATATAAAAGGATTCATTATCTTGTTTATTTCCATCCCAACCTTTATAGATCATCCCATTTGTTGATGCATTCTCAATGATATCCCATACAATTTTTGGAGGTTTGACAGATTTAAGAACTCATTATGGAGAATAAAATAAAGAAGTTTTATTTTGGACTCACTATGATGTATTACGAACATAGTCTTCCGAAGACACCATTCCTTAAAAAATATTGGTTGTAATTAAAAGATTATTATGTAAAAAATCATGTACCGATCTGTTTAAAATTATTGGGTAACTCTATAATCAAGGAATCTATGTAGGAATAATAGAATGGTGGGACCCGAGGTAAAACCAAGGCTTCCATAACCTTATAAGGTCTATATATCACACATATATAAACAATTAATCATTACTATAGGGTTTTAACTATAATATATGGTGTTTTATCTTGTCAATAGTCTACAAAAGTGTCAAATAACATTCATGAAACATGTCAATAATAAAACTTAGGCTAACAATGAATGGATCCCAAAGAGAGAATAATATGTTTGAGTGACTGTGGTGATCAAGTTGAATCCATGGAGTGTATCCAAGTTATTATAATTTTTAGATATGAAGTGAGTGAATCATCGGATCTATGAAATGTAATTACCATACTAATAAGAAAAAAATTATAATGTGTGTATCCCCCTTGGTAAGTGGATCAATAAATAGATGTGGCATCCTTTAAGTAGAAATGGTATTCTATATATAATCTAAATCTTGCATAAGTATGACCACATATAAAATATGAAAAACGTCCCTAATATTAATAGTCACCTAAATTTCAATAAAATAACTAACGGTAATGTAAAACCATGCCAACATACCATTACCAATTCATTCATGCCATCCCAGATTCCTTTATATTGGAATATCCTAATACGTAGATTCATATAATTAAGACATTACATTAAAAATATAAATGAGATACTTGAGGGAAGGTAATAACCTTATGGAAGTAGATGAACCCGCATCCAGCTTCATCTTTAGATTAATCATAGGAAAAAAGGAAATGGATTAATAGGAAATAACACTAATGATATAAAATATTAATAGGCAAATAAACAACATTGAAGATGGAGATAAAATATGAGAGAGGAAGAATATTGATTAAAGCTCATACTTTTGGATAGCTATGTTCCAAAAAATGATCTAATTAGAGACCAGATGAACGAGAACCAGAAAAACGTGTGAGATAGATGCGTTAATGGAGGAGAAAGGTCAGACCATAGGGCATATCATACAGGCTAAGGTTTTTATTGGCCAATATGGCCCTATCCACAAATAAAATGGTCTTAAAAATAAATTCCAAACTGATCCATACAAGACCCTCATAATAAAGGGATAACCAATATTCTTAAAAAAATAATATAAAAAATATTTTTTCATGGTAGACCATGATAAAGGGGAGCAGTAAAATAAAATTGAATGAGATCTGTTGAAAATAATTATTTTTCAATTACCAAAAACCCTACAATATCTTCGATGACAATAAATTTAAAAAAATTAATTATTAATGATTTATGGGACTAATATTTACTCAAGTAGTCCATTTCAATTGACTATAAATACTATTTTATGGTCAAAAATAACCCTACACCCCTCATTAACAAAGAAATTAATATATATTATATTTATTACATATAAAAATACTAATTTATATTATATATAGTATAAATTTATATAATAAAAATAATATATTTACTATTTTATCATATCATATATATTATTTATTATTCCAAAAAAGAGTAGTCAGAGAAAAAAACCCATGACCATTTATTAAATAAAATAAGAGATTAGCAAACAAGTACAACAGACCCATCAAATCCATTAAAGATTATCAAAATCAGACCTGTCACTACCCCCATGGTAAAAAGTTTCTTCCATAGTCACTGATTCCCACTCCGAACTTTCGTAATGCTTCAAAAAATTAGTGTATTTCCTTCTAAGATTTAACCCCTCCTATTAGAGGAACTGATTAGTAGTATTCATACCATTATTGAACCTAAGACTCCCCCCTTCTTTCTTGATAGTTGATCTAGTGGACATTGGCTTTGGAATGTAGGAGAAATCCTTCCTCAGCCTTCTTCGCAACAAAGTAGTCACATCCTCCTGGTTCCCAGACAAAATCTTCTCCCACCTTGGATAATGTCAATGTATGAGGGATTGATAATAACACCATTATTTTCATTTCCACTATCAGAATGATCCCCCCATTAACCATGGATCTGCATCACTTGATACTGCACTAATCGGTCCTGCGAAAACTGACAATTTATATCAATCATAGAAAGGAAATGTGGGTGCTCCACCACATCCTGGTCTGAATATATACCATCATTTATTACTTGACATGCTGAAACATCATCTTGAGACTTAGTATTCATTTTGGCTTCATTTATTGGGAGATAATCTTCCACATCCACATGCCACATCACATGAAATCTATTCCATGTGGGCACTATGATTTTTAGACCTCCTTAACCAGCATCCTATCCACTGCACCGACCACCATCGACCTCCGGAGCACAAAAATTTATATTAACATCACATACAGAAGAATCCAACTCCTTTACATCAATAGATTTCCTGTTGTCCTCAATAGTAGTCAAAGCCGATCCCTACCTTCCCTTACTCACATCGTCAATACAAATCCACTTATCTAAATAGCCACAACATCATATCCCTCTATCTGACTGATTCCAATAAGAGAAAGTTCCTATTGAGTAGTGGCCTAAGGCTCTTGCAGATTATCACCTTCATTCACAAGCCCACTCAAGGGATATGCCACACCACCACCAATACCACCCACAATCCCACCTATGGGTAGCATCCTATTGAGAACTATGTTTACTTATTATTTATCCAATCATTTATGAAATTCCACTTGGATCGAAAATAATGTATACCATGATTCATCATCATTATTAGTGGGATCATGGAATCCATTTGTTGAAAAGGTTATTATCCTATAAGTTTCACAATATCTTTATGAAGAATTGTTAGAAAAGTGGATGGATGGAATGAAATGAAAATATTCCATCTCACAATGGAATTAATATACCACATACGAGGTAAGACTCACCAAATAATAGAAATTTTTTAAAAGTTATCAGGATGATGATCAATAACATTAAATTTTATGAATTTTCACAAGAGAAGAAATTCCCCCACCTGAATCATTTATGTTTTGGCTTATATCCAACATATCCATGAATTTAGTATTATTTTTGATGATATATACCTATCCATTTTCACCAACAAACACTAGAACAATAAAATACACTAGTTTCCAACTCAATTCATGTTCCAAAATTTTAGTGATTATCCTAGGGTTAATATAATTTCTAGTATCACTGGGAATATTATGTGCAATTTTTTTAACCTCATTGCAAGGATAATGTAATGTAAGATCAATTAGAGTATGTGAATCTATTGTGTAAAAAATAACATTTATTGAAAATATTATTCTATAATTCCCACATCATATTTATCCATTGCCACATGTGGAACCATGAGCTCAAGATCCTCCATGAAATTAAATTCCCTTTTTATTTATATAAAATTATATGTCTCCTCCACCACCAACATTGACTAGTTTTTTAATCTAGTAATGTTACAAGTGTCTCTATTTTGGAAAAATTTCTAATCATGCAAATATTTTCAGATATAGGTGATAATATTTAATTTGACATGAAGTCCCCTTTTTGTGTTAGTTCACGTTTTATTGTCTTAATTCAGACTATATCATGGTAAAGATGATTCCTAATTCAATTTAATTTTCATCCTTAAAAGGTGTATTTTGATATACATAGAATGAAATAGTATTCACATTGGGATAGATAGGTTTTGAACTCACCGAATAAGGACATGGAATCTAATTTTCTAAGTTACCATTATATTTAATAGATTTGGAGACTAAGCTCTCATATTATTGAAATTTTATTATATTTTAATATTCGGTTTTTGATAGAGAGGTTTCATCAATGGAATGAAATGAATAAGGGTCAATCAAATTATTCTTTTTATCAGAATCAAGAAATTTATTTTGTTAAATTTTAATCCCAATTTCATCATCTTCAATATAATTTTTCTGAATTAGATCATCATGTGGAAGTGAGGATGGTAATTGTAATAGTTTAGTTAGATGATTTTATATATTATCTATTTTATTTTCAATATTTTTTGTTGACTTTAAATATCACTTTTTTCTAAAAGAAACTTTTCATTATTCCCAACTTGAAGATCAATCCTCTGATTTTATTATTTATAATAGATTACAACATGGTCCCAATTATTGAGTTATTTGTTTCACATGAGTTATCATGTTCTAAATTTTTATAAATTCTTTTACTTTGAAATTGGTAAAAAAAATTTGGAACTAGTATTAGAATATTGTGGTGTATTCTCACATGGATCATGAAAATTACCAGAATAATCATCATTAAAATAAAAAAAATAACTTATAGTGATCATGTGTGGTGTAATATTGAATTCCATACCATGTAATAGTTGTTGATTGGGTGGATATTTTTTGTAATCATGTGGTGCGGCCCACAACATTCTAAACGTCTCAATGTCTTGAAAATCCCTTCACTATAATATTCCCAAAGTAGTAAACTATTTTTTAACCTGAATAAATCTCTTTTTAAACATCCTAATGGTGTTATTATTCTTATAAGTGTTGCATGAAATTTGGTATCCACATCACAATACATGAAAATTTTTAAATTTATTAACCCATTAACTACTCTAGAAGTAGTTTGTAGTTTTGAACCATATTGATAATGTTGATATACACTAGTAATATCCTCTTCAAGGATTTATTAGGATGATTAATCTTTGATGTGTTTAATAGCTAAGGATTATAAAAATAAATAACTATTAAAAATGACTATATAAATTAAATATAACTATCTATGTGAAATATATTATGTAAAGAAAGAAATTTATAGAGATTGATGTTTCAGAGTTGTCAAATGCATTCAGTTGTTTTCGACACCAATTATTTAATTACCACATCGGAATATCTATTTATTAAATTATCACCGAATAAAAATTTAATGAAAATACTATTGGTACATGGACTATGCTGTTATAAAATATTATAATATTTACACAAATCATACATAATTTCATTCTGTGGAAGGATGAATAATTTTCATGCAATTGTAGCACTGAATTACTTGTATAAATACCGTAACTCGGTTCTAAAAAAGACAATGTATCCATTTGTTCTAGATTTTCCTCAATGAGATCACATATGAACTATCACTCCTGAATGTTTGAAGGATAATTCACACAATATATTGATTTTTCAATTAATATATGTATTTTTTCATAATTCTATCATGTGTGATTTATGATTTTATTATGCGCATGATCAAATTCTGAACAAATAAAATTTTCAATCATCTACCACAAATGATTAATTATTAGGTATCACATAAATGTTTTCTAAAGAATTTTTTTATAATTAAAATGATAATTAATTAAAACCCAAATATATTAAATTAGAAAAACATCAAAGTAATATGAAATTATTTGAAATTAAAAATTTAATAAAATTAAAATCTTATATACACAATTACATTCATCAAAATTAAAACTCCATGAATGATAGACCACCACCGTGAAAACATTACATGAAAAATAAATAAATGATGACATTGTGTTCATATCAACATATTTTTCTCCACATGCCAATAAATACAATTTCAAAATAATATCCATCACTCCCAATGATCACCGTAATGAAAAAATGAATCGATATATATCTTTATGAAAAATGATAACATATAGTAAGATGAAACAATCTCTTATCAATCAGAAACAATATAAGAATCGATTCTACCATCCTATCTTTCCGTAGATAAATGTTCACCTGTATCAAAAACATAATATATCAATCAATGAATTCCATTTTGTATCTATGTAGATAGGTGAGTCCTCAGTCATAGTTGTATGATAGTGTTAAGGTGCAGTAGTGTGATTGGGGTTATGTGGCTGGTTGAAGTGCAGTGGATGGGGGTATGGTTAGTGGAAAAGTGCAGTGTGTTGCAATTCCAAGAGGGGTGTCATATTGTGTATTTCTATAGGTGAGAGAGGGATGGATTTATGGTACTGAGGGTGGATGCATGTATGAGTGATGCATGACAAGGATGGGTCGACGAACAAATTATTGTGGAGGAGTTCGAGAGCACGCCGCTAGTATGGAGGTGAGGTAGGATGTGACTTGACTCGGGGTTAGCATTGGAAAATATGTAGGTAGAAGGATAATTCACATTGATACATAATGCGTCCATTGGATTTATTTCATAAAAAGGGTCGGATCCACCCCCATGTTGATAATGTATGTGTTTTTGGTGGAATTTCACCTCAAGGATTTCTCAGATAGTTGGGGTAAATCCGACACCGATTTCCAATTCTCCCATAGTACTAATTTCTGGAGAAATCTGGAGATTATATTAGATTAAAAACCCTATAAGAGATCTCATAATCGCTTATATATAAATTAGAATATGTTTAAATTGCACTGGTTTGGTTAAATAAGACAACATTTTGACCAAAACAAGACATATCCGGTTGAAGTACACAGTAGATTGATCTCATATTTTCAGTCAAAGAACACCTTGGATCAACTAAAATGATTCAACCCATGGTGATGGTCACAAAAATTAGAATTTGAAAAAAAAATCTTACTATTTTAATAAATATTTTGAATCATGAATCAAACTATCCCCCACTTTTATTCATAATTCTTATTTATCTAGATCAAAAGTGAGTTATTATACATAATAAAGGTATATTTCGATTTAAAACGATACTTAGTTTCAATATCTCAATGTTTTATCAGATTTATATGTTTTCAAATCATTATAATTATTATTAATTAAGATAGACTCAAGATATCATATATACAATGAACATCAATCCAACATCTCTTTTTTTGTATCACTTTTATGGACATGTTCTTATATCCTTTTCATGAAAACTCTAATGTGTAACCCCATTAACACAAATAATAAGCATCCCATCATCTATGTTCACATAAGAAAATTAATACAATGTGATTATATTTTTATATCACATAACTCAATTAGTAAATTTATTTTGCTAAGAGTTGATAACTAATCTTCTTGTCACAATGAATAATATTAACAACAAAAAAGTTGAGTCTATGATTTCCAATATCAAAAGTCATCATTATAACTTGTTTTTACACATTAAACACATTGATTATGATCTACCTATAGAAGGAGTTTGGTTTCCATTATTGAAATAATTTATTCTATGGGTTTTAACACCATCTATTTATTAGTTGCATGAATGATGGCTTTATGCAAAAAAAATTAAACTGACCTACTTGGTTTTTACATGATCTCACATATACAATTGTTATGGTAAAATCTTGTTACAACGTTCTCACATAATCATGTCTCAAACTTATATGTCTAGACATTCTATTGAATATTAAACTATATTCCAATTATAATGTTTATTCACTATCCTATCTAATAGATATATAAGGAATTAGACATGGATATAAACTAATATAAAATAATAGTTTATTTATCCATTAAAATCCTTTTCCACATGACACTAATGTGATGAAATCTGATTTCATTTTTCATTGTAAAATACATGTTTTTTTACTCGCCGAAGAAACAACACAACCTCCAAAATTAACCAACAATTCAGAAGTTGATTGGATATCATCAATACTTGTAAACCAAAATTCATTAGTTTATCAATAAAATATAGGTGGATAATCATTCTTTTATAAATATAAATCATTTTTCTATCATAAGTATCCAAAAATTCTCATTATACATCTCTGGTGACCCACACTAAGATTACAAGTATATATAGTAATTTTACATACTGTAAAATCAATACCAGGTCTAGTGAAATGTATCATATATAATAAAAACCCAATCACACTAGCATAATTAAGGTGAAATACTACTGATACCATATTTATAAAAATATTAACACTATAATCAAATAATGTATTGGAATATTTTAAACCAAGATGGTCGAATTTGTTTAGCATTTTTCTTATGTAATGAGACTGGAATAAATAACAACCCCACTATGTTTTCTAACAATAATAAATACAATATCATCAAATCTTCCAGGATCATTATCATCAAAAAATAAAATATAAGTAATTCATTATCTTAATTACACTAATCTAATTGGTTCCAAAAATTTACATATCATCGAAATATTGACACACAATAATCCCATGTTCTTTTGAAAACATCAATTTAATAAATTTATCAAAATTTTTATTATTAAATCCATTAGATAAAATAATAGAATTGAATTTCTTATGGAATTTATTTAGATCTTTTCAATGACCATAAATTGAATTAACTAGTTTACCAACCTTGTTTTCATTACCTTGTAAAACAAACCCTTATGGTTGTTCAATGAAAATATCTTCATTTAATTATCCACACAAAAAAGATTTAATATATATTTTATGCACATAAACATGATTAATTGTAGAAAAGGAAAATAATATTCTTAATGATGAAATTCAAGCTACATGAGCATATGTATCAAAACAAAAAAATCCATTCTATTTATCTGAAACAAATAGAAACCAATCTAGCATTAAAAGAATGATTGTCACTATTGGAATCATTTATCTTTCTAAACACCCATTTACAATGAATTGGATTTCAAACTCTTGGTAAATATTTTTTGGACCTTGTATTATTATCCATAATTGAATCCGTTTCATTATTAATTACATATTTTGAGAAGGAAACATCTCTATAATTAATTTACTCTTTATAATTCCAAGGGTCATATTCTATAGTCATCACCATAGTATACGTATTCAGAAGATGATTATTTTGATCACCATTAAGAACGAATTTTATAGAATATATATATATACAATCATGATGTTAATTATTATCCATCATAATTCATGTACTTTTTTAGGTCAAAATCAAGAATATTTATTATTATCTACTATTGTATTTGAACAAGATGGTGTACATGTGATAGGGGTATAAAGAATAATTCTTCCAAATCAACTTTCTAAAATTTAATTTCATATAATTTTTCATCCAAAGGTTTAAATAATTATATTTTCTCCCCAATCCATAATTCATTATTATTTGATATTTTCTTTATATAAAAAAAACACCTTCAATTTTTCTAAGACCAATTTTAGTTCTTTTAGAAGGAGGATTTCTATAGTAAGATAAACACCCCCACTCTATTAAATATGAATTATTAGTTCATTTACCGTTAAAAAATTCCTAACGGTATAATATAGTTTTCCTAGAGGAAATCCTATTTGGAATATGATATATTAGTAATAATGATTTTCCCCTTAAATTTAATGGTATCATATATTTATTAATCCTACAATTTACTATTTCCACAAATGTTTTATTTTTTCCTTTCATTTATTCATTTTTTTGGGTTGTTTAAGGAGTACTACATTGATAAAATGTACCATTTTCATCACAGGCCTCATTAAACTCATTAATAAAGTATTCAATACCTCTATCTATGTATAGTACATAAATTTTTTTTTTAATGTTTTAAACTTCTGCATAATACTTATTAAAATCATTTAGGGCTTAATCATTTCTTCTGAGAAGACATATATGTATATATCTAATATTGTCAACAATAAACGTAATATAATATAATTTTCCACCTTGATTTAAAAATCCATTTAATTCAAAAATATCCGAATGGACTAATTTTAATATATAATAATTTTATTCAACAATATGAAAAGACATATTATATATTTTATTATATAAACATGTTTCACATTTATGAAAATAATTTCAAATTATAATTAAATATAACATCATCCTTACATTTTATTAATTATAATTAACTTTTTCAAGATGGTGATTCCACAAATTATGAAGATTCAATAAAGTAATTAGAAGATCCAATCAAATTATTAATGGATAATTGATACATGACATAACTAAAGTACTATTTCCCTAAAAACATACCTACCTTTGACTAGTTAACCTTATTGAATTGAATGAAACCTAAAATCCACTATTTCATAAATGGTCAAGAAAACTATGTTCTTACAAATTTTGGGAACATAAAACACATTAAGGGGTGTCATCATCATTCTCGATGTAATGTCTATATCCACACTTCCTTGTCAACTGATATTGATGTTATGTACCAGGACGAAGTAGTGGAAGCCAATGATCATTTAATTTAAAAATTTCTGCATCAACGGAGTGACATTACTTGGTCAAATCCAGTGATCTTTTCTCAGTTCAGTCTGAGTATCACAAACTTTTTTAACAGATTACCATAATGACCATTTACATAGTTCAGATTTAACATGTTCTAGTTCTCCATAAGACACCGGTGATCATTATTAGAAGACTCCAACGTTGAATCCCTCTAGATCATCTTGAAACCACTCTTTAATCTCCACACATGTTGATCATCAAGATCTGGGTGCTAGTGCGGATCATAAACGTTCACATCAGCACTGCGACGATCACCGCATGACAAGAAACTTCAATATGAGATTGATGAACATGAAGATATTACTTCAATTGAGTGACTCTCTATCTAGATTCCATGAGGATATTTGTGATCTCAAACCCAACACATTAATAGTCCAAAAGGGGAGAGATCCTCTCTTACTTATTTAGAGAATGTTTAAAACATGCAGTATGAGTTTATGGCCCCCATGTAATAAACATCTTCTATATATTTGTTATAAATTATTATTTATGACAAATAAAATTATGCCCTAAATAATATTTATAACTTATAACTTAGTCATAGTATATATAATTATATTACATGATAATCATGAGTCTATAACTCGACTCACACCTCCTACTAATATTAAACAAACCTCAGATATTAATATCCATTCAAATGATATCAATACATGGATTTACTGTATAACATTTAAATACATGTTATAAAAAAATTCAACAAATTATTCTAAACATGAATAATTAATATTTTTTATTCTTTGGTGATCCATAGAACATGGATAGTACTCAGACCCTTTGATAGGGCCCACCAAGTTCTATATTCATATTCCCAGGATAGGGAAGATTTTCAAAGTACTATTTTGTGTGACCCTCTAGGTCCTTACCTCAATAGTAGTGAATAAAATCCACTGACCAAGAACTGGGTCTACCAACCCATTGAGGCCCCCTATAATGATAAGGAAAATTCAAAGCTACTACGGCCTTCCCATGAACATAGTTCGTGTAATATAATCTCTTCGTCATTGATATCTCAAAAAACAATAATTCACACTAGTTTAATCATTACTTATCTTGATTTATTTTATTTTTTTAATTTCCAAGACGGTCTTAACTTCCACTACCATGACCATAGATTTAATAAAGGTTCAACCATCCTAATCAATGTGGCCCGATATATCTTTTCTTGGACTCGAATGCGACCAATCCTTTATTGATGATTCAATCAATTCCATGCAATTAATGACGTACACGGAAAAAACTACCTCTCCCCTTCTTTATAGCCATGGTTTTCTCGTTGCATAAAATGTACATAGTTAAATGACATCCATTTACAATGATATCTTGTTTAAAGACCATTACACATGTTTGTAGATAGAAATGTCGAATGTCATCTAAAACATGTGGTGTTCATATATTGCAAGTATTTTCTCATGATATCAATTACTAGAGATCATCATGTACAGAATTAATGAGAGGATGTGTCAATTCTTATGAGTCCCCAACACCTGATGGTCACAGATCATATGTGTATATATATAATGACATAACCGGACCATATGAAATTACATTTATATTAATATCATGATATCTTGAAGTTCTTAGTATATCCTAGGATCTAATATACCCCCTTGATATGACATGTAATCTGAGGAAATTTCCAAAAACAAAGTGGATGCAAGAAGTATCTCAAATATTCTTGCATGATAAACACATGTATTAAAATAATCTGAATACATGTAATGGTAATAAATGTTCAATACAATTTTAGCCTAGGGCACCCACTTATAACACTCCCACATGCACTAGAGCGAACAGCTAACATGTTTCAATCCGCTAGCACTCACATGAGAAACATGATTCTGCTAAGAAATGGCTTTAGTTAGGAAGTCTACCATGTTTTCCTCTATTGCTACATTGATAACTGTGACATCACCTATTTGAGGAAAATCCCTCATGATATGAAACTTCCAAAGAATATGAATTTCCTTCTGGTGAGACCTAGGTTCATTGGCAAGGACCACTAAAATAGTATTATCAAAATATACTGGAATAAAAACTACATTACTAGGAATAATACAAATATCTGAGATAAAATTTCATATCCAGACTGCTTCCTTTTCTATATCAGAAGTTGTAATATATTCAGATTCTGCTGTAGAATTTGAAACCACATCTTTCTTCGAGCTTCTACAGATCACTGCACCACCATTCATGAAAAAGATATATCCTGACTGTGATTTCATATCATCAAGATCTGTATAAAAACTAGCATCATTGTATTCCTTCACTACTAATTCTTTATCTACTCCACACACTATGAACATATCCTTAGTAAGGCTCATGTACTTTAGTATAGTTTTTTACAGCTTGCAATGCAGATCTCCTGGATTGTATTGATATCTACCCACCATTCTAAAAGTAAAGGTGACATCAAACGTAGTCCATATCATTGCATACAATTTAGAACCCACTACCACAAAATAAGGGACTGTACTCATTCTGCCAATTTCCTATTGTGTTTGTGGAAACATTTTCTTAGAAGGATTTATACCATGCGACCTAGTCCACAATCCTCAATTGGATTGGTCCAGATTGTACCTTTTATGTACCTTGTTAATATATGTACATTGACTTATCCCATGAAGCCTATGATATCATTCTTGATAGATATTAATCAATATAATTTAGGCTTCATCACCTTATTCAGTTATGGATACGAATGCATTTAACCATGTCTTAACTGAATGTAAGACTTGTACCACGTTTCACATAATAAACATGTCATTAACATATAACACTAGAAAAATGATGGAATTCCCTTCCACCATTTTATTGACACAAGGATCACATTCAATTTTTTTACAAATCCAGAATCTCTTATGGCCTCCTCAAAATGAATATTCTATGATCTTGATGCCTGCTTCAATCCATAAATGGATCTTTTCAGCTTGCATACTTTTTTGGAATTCATTGACATGAAAAACCCTTCGGGTTGACTCATATATACGTCTTCAACGAACATCGAATTTATAAAAGAAGTTATGAAATCCATTTTTCTAAATATCATAATCCTGAAAGAATACTATTGCATGCAATATTCTGATGAGCTTAATCATTTCTACTTGTGAAAAGGTTTCATCATAGTATATTACATAACGTTTCCTGAAACTCTTTGCAACCAGTCTTACTTTAAATGTATTTAAATTACCATACATTTCTAGTTTCTTCATGAATACCCATTTGCTTCCAATGGGCATTACATCAGCTGTAGGGTCTACTAAATCCAAACATGATTTTAGTACATGTAATCCATCTCAGAATTCATTGATTCTTTCCATTTAGCATCTTATTTTCATTCTACCGCTTCCTTGTAGGTTATAGGTTCATCATCCTCAAGGAATCATGTGTCACCTGATTCAGTGATAAGAAAACCATAACACTCTAGTTATCTAACCACTTGCATTTACCTATGCAGTATCTGTGTCTCAGGAAGAACATATTCTTCCACTTGCTCTGGTGGAGATAGTTCCTCTAACAAATCTTGTGAATCTAGAGCATTAAATTCATGGAAGTTAATAATTCTCCCACTATTTCCAATAAAAATGTGTTCCCTTTCTAAAAATGTGGCGCATCTTTTTGCAATGAATTTTTATATAAACGGTTATATATTTATTATCCTCTAGTTTCTTTTTAAAAACCTATAACGATGAAATTAGTGCTTCTGGATGCTAATTTTTCACTTGGTAATGTTTTGAGAAATGTCTCTCACCCCCAAACACATATGTGTGAATGACTGGGTTTCTTTCCACACCATAATTGATATGAAATTCCATCTTCCTCTTTATTTGGTACTCAGTTGAGTGTATATGCTTCTGTCTGCAAGGCATATCCCCAAAAGGATAATAGAGGAGTTTCATGACTCATCATTGATCTGACAAAGTCAAGAAAGGTCATATTCCTCCTTTCACTAACACAATTCCATTCTGGTGTATAAGGATGAGTGAGTTGGGATACTATCCCTCACTCCATTAAGTGATCAGTGAATGCTATGTTAAGATATTCTCCACCTCGGTCTCAGCGGTGTGCTTTTTTCTTTTTACCAAGATGGTTTTCTACTTCATTTAGGAATTCCTTAAATATACTAAATTAATATCACTTATACCAAATTATGTAGATATATCCATACCTAATATATTCATTAGTAAATGTAATGATGAATAGAAAACCACCCCTTACCTCTACAAGAAATGGACCACATAGATCAGTATGTATTATTTTCATCACTACATTGGCTCTTTCTCCCATATCCTATGAAAGGGAATTTGGTCATCATTAATTGTAAAAAAGCTTGAAATACATCTAAGGGGTCAAACTGTACCGTTTCAAGATACCCTTCTTGATGAAATCTTTGTAATGTATTCTCATTTACATGACAGTTTCCGCTGGAATTGGGGGTGACCTGGTTGATTGAAGTTTCAAACATTCAAATCAGTTTCTAACGGGTTTGTTCATAGAACAGAAAACATCCAATGATTCCATATCCATTTGGACCTACTTTCCAAAGGTAGGTTCTCATTAGTTGTGGACTGATGAGTCTTAGAAATTTTCATTGATCGAGAGGATGAGAGGTCGGACCCATCACACCTTTTTTATGGGAATTATTTTCTACTCCGAGACTTTCTTTGTAGAATTATGTTATGTTCGTGAATACTTATTACATTACCAAGTATAAAATGATCTTTTCTTTAGATATTTCAATCAATTATTGATATGTAGAAGATTTAGAGAATCTTTTATATGTATTTGAGGTTCTTCATTGATAGAGAATCATGTGTATTTTTTATAGATATTAATCACTGGTATCATTCAATACATAAAAGTATCTTTTTCATTGTGATGACCATACCTGTTTTAAATCCCCTCTATGGGGCACTTGAAGTTTATTTTCATTTAGAAGGACATGGTTTATTTCAGATTTGGGATCATACCCACAGATGGGCTACCTACGTATCCTTTGTTTTGGAAAAGGAATGAGAACCCCCATAGTTCGAGTAATTGAGTATAATGTTTATTTATGATTGATGGCTCAAATAAAGGTGGCATAATTACATTTACACTATAAGCACACATGAGTCATGCTCGGTGTGAGAAACAAATGGTATTGGTAAAACCAGAAAATCGTTCCATCATAAGAAATGATACGGGGCTTATGTATGCATGACTTCCCAAATTGATGATGATTAGGATTTACTATAGGGAAGAAACCCATAGAAAAGTTCCATATAAGGTATATGTACATCATGGAGATTTGGGATACTCTAACTTGGGGCTTACTCCTAAGGAAGATTACCAAATTAATAGGGGAATTATTATTGGGTTTTACTCTTGAGAAGGAAGACCAAATAAAAAGTAAATTAAGTCTGGTAAAGAGAAATTAAGACTGGGACATACTCCTGAGAAGGAGGCCCAAGATAAAGTGATTTGAGAACTGGTGTTTACTCCTAATGAGGATACCCAGGTTAGGGGACTTGGACTGGGACTTACACATGAAAAGGATTCCCATATTTGTAGACATTGAGACTGGGGATTATTCCTGAAAAGGAATCCCATGTTAAGAGAATCATGGTTGGGGCTTACTCCTGAAAAGGAAGCCCAGCTTTGGAAAATTATGACTGGGGATTACTCGTGAGGAGGATGCCCAGTTTAGGGGACTTGTGATTTGGGTTTACTCCTCAGAAGGAAGCCCAAATAAAAAAAAACATGGACTGGGACTTACTCCTAAAAAGGAGTCCCAGGTGAAGGTTTCTCTCATTTTAATGGATGAAGTTGAATTGAATGAAATCTCTGACCGTAGTGACATAATGATATGTAAATCACTAGGTTTTAAGATATGTTCCACCAAATTCCTTTTAGATAAGGAAGACAACTAGGAAATCATGCCATGGATCAATTTAGAGAGTATTCTGAAGGCCTAATCTTGAAGAGGATAGGTGGATAAACATAGGAGTGGTGAAATAGGCATGAGGGGAACCCAAAAAGAAGGCAGCGTGCAAGTCCTGGATGGGCGTGCAAGTACTATGGTGGCACGCAAGTCCTGGTCACGTAGGTTTACTTGTGTGACACTTGGGTACTTGCATGACGGTCATTCCATAGGGTAGAACATGGGCATGACTTGGCTCAATCCTTTTATACTACCCCTAGAGACTTCCAGAAGATAGGTGTGAAAGTTATGTTGAAATGGAAAGGCGGTGTGCAAGTGTGGCCATTTCCCTTAAGGGATGGCCACCTAGGTGCACACGTGTTGATGAGTATCAACACTTAGGATGTCCCCACCTTTAAGATCTTACGTTCTAGGTAAGAAATTACCTTATAATTGTTCGGAAGCTTTGAGAAGATACTAGGGCGCCAGGAGCTCAAATATGAGTTTCTGGAATTTTTCATCATTAAATGGGGGTCCCACATGGGGTATTTATAGGCTAGGGAAGAACCTGGGTGAAAACTCAAAGAGGGTGCACGTGAAAGTCACCTGTGAGACCATTGGGTGGTGCAAAAGTATGCTTGTTCGATCTTTGTGGAACTTGCACGACCCAAGTGCAAATGAATCTTTGCTCATGCCATTGTCAAATTTTTAAGTTTCTTCAAAGGATTAATCACATTAGGTTCAGGGTATTTCCCCCCATTTATTCATTTAGACTCTCATACGTAAAGGAGTGTCAACCAAATCCCCCAATTATAGTTGGATCTGGAGAGAAAATAAGATTTGACTATGAGGTGAGAAGAAATGAGAAATTTGGTAGTTTTAAGTCATGCATGTTGGACTATAAAAAGGCTAATTTTTAAGGTCTAATAGAAATTACCGAATGGATTAAAATTGACTCAATTTCTTGAAAATTTATCTAAAATAATATTACCATGATCAAGGATGAGGGAAAATATGTAAATGATGACTTAATAAATTTTTAATCTGAGGAACGATATGAAAAATGGCTAAATGGAATCAGAAAAAGTACATCCCATGAATGAAGATACCACAATTTAACAAACCTGTTAGGGGGTTGAATTATGGAGGGACACCTAAGGGCATTGGCAGCATAGTCAAATAATAGCTTCTTTTGGCTGACAGGTCTGTTATGTAGACTACTTATGCAAGGCCACCTAAGGGCTCGAGCTTCATAGGCAGGAAAAAGAACTCTCAGGAATATACTTTTCTATTAATAAAAATCATGTGGAAGTTTATGGGGATTAAAAATTTTCAATGCATAGAGTTTTATGTATGGAGAGAGGTACACGAATGTGTAGAAGATATTTCGAAACAAGATTGTCTAAGAACCAGATGAATGTCACTCTTACGTAGGTCTGACCCAAACGTAGGGAAGGGAAATATAAAACATAGACTTGAATACATTTAGATCATTAAAAATAGTATTTGAAAAATATGTTAAGGATGGAATTTTTTTGTGGTTCCTTACATATAGTCGTTAAGACAACTAAGGAAAAAAGAAGTTTTCTTCCCAAGAATGAAGTTACCATTACTTGAAAAACCCATTAGGGGTTGAATTATGCAGGGCCACATAAGGGAATTGGCTGCATATTCAAATAATAGCACCTTTTGGCTGACAAGTCTGTTATTTAGACTGTTTATGCAAGGCAGCCTAAGGGCACGTGCTGCATTGTTAGGAAAAAGAACTCTGAGAAATTGGACAATTTTTTACCAGAAGTCGAGAAAAGGGTAATAAGGATCTGTAAATATTTAAGGATAGGATTACGACACATGAACATGGGTATTTTCCAATGTATGTATAAATACATAGATCAATGCTAACCATAATCATTTGGATGTTGGGTCCTGAATTGAAATGTTGGACTTCACTACGTATCCCATAAGGATGGGAATCAATCCATATTTAGTTTTTGAAATATAGTTTAACGTCATGTGGGATGAAAATATGGGAGATCATAGTTTAGGTTCATAGAGATCAAACCATTATAAGAAATACACAGTGTGTGTTTTCATAGGGACTTTTCATCCATGGGACTGAAAGTGGAATTTGGGGTTAGGCCCAAATGACTTGGGGCTCGATTCGCGGGATGCGTGAATGATTCTACATATCGAATAAAGATGGGAATCAGGACCACATAGTTCTAGAAATACCCTCTGTACAGATTTGTATTGTACATGTGAAGGGTGAAAAGGGGACTTTAGTGCAATGATGGTTTGACCCAAGATAAAATGTTCGGGCATTACCATGTATGCACATAGTCATTGAAATATAGCAAGATTGGATATCACTGTAAATAATGATTTCCTCTCAATTGAGGGTATCAAAAAATGTTTTATTTAATTATCATACATGAAAAAAGGTGATTTATAGTTTAATGTCATGTAATAAGGAAAAAGGTGATCCAATGTGAAGAGATTGATTCCAGGGGCGGTTTCACGAATAAACATCATATGAGATGGAGGTGAACTGATGTGAAGAGATTGGTTTTGGGCTTGAACCTCAGGAGGCTGCCTACGTACCCAGCCTAGAAGGCAAGGATAGAAGTCCGCGTAGTTAAATTTAAGAATGAATTAGTGATCAAGTTGTTCTTGGAGACAACAAACTAAAACATGATGTTGGGATTTACGCATAGTTAATGACACAGAGAGGGTGTTATGGTTGAATTTTAGTGAAAGATCACGTGAGTCATACTTGGTGTGAGAAATAATAGGTAGCAACAATCTTAATGATGCATAGTTTAATTTCATGTAGGACACATGAAGGGACTATTCAGTTTAATGTCCTATAGTTAGGACTATTGGTGTTGCACAGTTTAGTGTCATGTAGCAGGGACAAAATATAGTTTAATGTCATGTTGGACAAAAAAGGTGGACTAGGAAGTCTAATGTCAGTCAGTCAGAAAAAAAGAGGACATAGTTCACCATCTTTTTGGTTGTATTAGAGACGTTTTCACAGTTTAACATCATGTTGGACAAAAAAGAAACGATATAGTATAGCGTCATGTTGGACAATGTTGCGAATAGTTTAAGGTCATATCCATGGACCATTGTTGTATAGTATAACGTTGTATAGGACGATGAAAGGGACACAGTTTATCATCATGTTTGATGAAAGTGAGAATAGTTTATGGTCATATTCATGGACCACATATGTGTAGTTTCACATCGAATATTACGATGAAAGGGACACAATTTAACGTCATGTTGGATGAAAGTGCGAATAGTTTAAGGTTATATTTGTTGACCATAAATGATGATGCAGTTTAACGTCTTTATAGATGAGAGAAATGCCAATAGATTATGTCTGTATGCATGGAACGTTGGTTATATAGTTTAACATCTTGCTTTAAATACTGGACTTCTGTATAGTTTAGCGTCATGTAGTTAGGACGTCACAGTTTCACGTCATGTTGGACGTAAGTTCCAATACCTTGAAGTCGTATGCATGGACCCTTGGTTATGCAGTTTAACGACTTGCTGGAAGAAAGTAATACAAAATAGTTTAAGGTCATATACATGGACCATAGATGTATTTTCTGTTTATACAAAATATTTCATCAGAAATCTGGCATTGGTTGGAGTAGTGATGGGTTCTCCATCAATTTAAATTAAATAATAAGCTCCATTGGAGTAGACCTTATGTATTGAATAAGGTATTTCCTATTTTAACTCAAGTATGGGAGTTTTCATTCCTGGTACCATTGGAGTTCTGCAAACTAATACCCATTATCCCTAAACGAATGAGTGATGATGAACTTTTTTGTTGAATGCTCGTGCTATTAAATTTTGATAGACTTCCAAGTGGTGGATGGTGAAAAACATTTTCTCATCTAACAGTTCCAATTCATCCAATCGCTTTTAAGACTGTTCATCTGTAGATTAATGATCACAAATGGATACTCTGAGTGAAGGTAAATGAACCTCAATTGGCAATACTACTTTCATTTCATATACCCTTGAATATGGAGTTGACAGTATTACAGTGCGGGTGGTGGTTCGATAATCCCATAAATCATGAAAGAGTTTATCAGACCATGATTTCATATCATTATCCACCATCGTTTTTAATATGTTTGACAGAGTATTTTTTAATGCTTCTATCTGGACATTGGTCGCTGAATGATACTGAGAGGAATGATTGGATTTAATGTTGTATTCTTGATACAACTTCCTCACCTCGGATGAACAGAAGTTGGTGCCATTTTCCATCAATATGGTATGAGGGAAACCAAATCTGGTAATGATGTTAGACTTGATGAATCTAACAATGCATTTAGAACTAACTTCTTTGATGGGTATTTCTTTTTCCCATTTGGAAAAGAAGTTAGTAGCCGTAAAAATGTAATTAAAATTATTGGATGTAGCCGAAGGATAAGGTCCCACTAAATCCATTCCCCATGTGGAAAATGGCCATGAGTATTTATATGTATGAAGCAACTCTGGGGGTTGATGAATGATGTTGTCATGTACATTCCATGAATGACACTTCTTTATGAAATAAACACAATCTTGTATCATTGAAGGCCAAAATAATCCAAGCCATCGAATTTGATTAGATAGTCTATGTCCAGACTGATGGGCACCACAGACTCCTGCATGTACTTCTTTCATGAAAACCATTGTCTCTTCACCATCAATACATCTGAAGAGAACTCTATCAAAACCATGCTTGTAAAGAATTTTCTCTAAGTGATTTGGGATATCAAAAAGATTGAAATTGACTACATGTCTCCGAACGTGTTATTTACCGGATCTATCAGGTGGAAGTGTTCCATTTTGAAGGTATTCCCTGATAGGTGACATCCATTCTGTATTATGACCACATGGTTTAGATATGGGACTAATTTCATTGATTTCATCTATTCTGATTTGAACATAAGGTGAAATTGTACGACGGTGGTTAATATTTCTGGTTGTCTCGTCCCGATTTGGATCTGCCAGAGATGTGGTTGTATTAGCCAGTGCATCAGCCTGGGCATTTTGTGATCTTGGGACATAAGAAAATGTCAGTTCCAAAGGAAACACCATCATTAACTCTCTGAAGTAACCATACAAAGGGACTATTTCTTCTTTTCTGATTTCATAATCCCCATTGACATGTTTGATTACCAGGTCTGAATCACCTTTCGCCTTTATGATTCACATGTTCTTGAAGTGCCAACACCAATCCGGCAATAAGAGCTTGGTATTCCGCTTCTTTATTTGTACCGCCTCCCAACAATGAGATGGAATAAGGTAACAGTTCCTTTTTTGGGGAAATGAGTACAATTC
The DNA here is from genome assembly GCA_963277665.1 of Viscum album. Lineage (NCBI taxonomy): Eukaryota > Viridiplantae > Streptophyta > Magnoliopsida > Santalales > Viscaceae > Viscum > Viscum album. The sequence continues at coordinate 1,697,345,136 of OY728137.1, read as the reverse complement.
TTAACCCAACATTGTTGAATTTAGGATTTTCCATTTTCCTCCTTGTTGGACTTCTAGAATCACCATCAATGTACATTTCCCATGATTGAAGACTATCATGAATAAAGAATACTTCCTCATTTGGAAGTTCAATATCTGAAGATTTATCTTCTACTGAAGGATGTTTGGGATGGAAATCCATCAAATCATGTCCGTTTATTGCCTTTTGAGACACATATTTAATAACCAATTGCGGAAAAATAACTTCCCATATTGCCAGATATCCTGTAAGAATTGGACGACTAAGGATTAATTTGAGAGTGTTATTGCGAGATACCTATTGGACCTCGTGATGTTGCAGGTAGTGTCTCAACTTCTAAACTGCAATTATTAATTCTAGGCAGCTCATCTCAATATTTGAATATTGGGTTTTTGCTACAAGCATAGTCCGACTAAGATAGTAGAGGGTGTCTTCATTCCCAGCATCATTCTTCTGAGAAAGAAAGGAACCAAATGATCACTCTAAAGTTGTCACATAGAAAATAAGTGTTCTTCCTTCAACAGGTGGCATTAACACCGGTGGACTGAAGAGATACTTCTTGCGAATATCGAGGGCTTCTTGACATTCTTCAGTCCACTTGTAAGTGACTCCCTTCTTCATCAATTTGGTGAAGGGTAAAATTTTTCTTGCCAAATTGGTGATAAAACGCTGAATATAGTCTAAGTGTCCTTGGATTCCTTCAAATTCATTCAAATTTCAAGGAGGTGACATACTAAGGATAGAATTTTTCTTCTCAGGATTGACTTCGATACCATGATAGAGTACAACAAAACATATAAATGTTCCTAAGGATGCCCGAAAAAAATATTTTAAGGGGTTCATATTCAAATTATGTTGCCAAAATTTGTGGAATATGATTTCAAAATTAGCCAAGTGATTAGAACGTTGTTTGGATTTAACCACCAAATCACCCACATAACATTAAACAAAATTCCCTAAAAGGGTTTGAAGATAAGATTCATGGCACACTGATATGTTGCGCCTGCATTCCTTAGGCCAAAGGGCATTACTCGATAGAAAAACACACCCAGAGGGGCTCTGAAGGCTGTAGATTCTTCATATTCTAGATCCATTCAGATGTGATTATATCCAAAATATCCAACCATGAAGGAAAGTGCTTCATAGCCAGTTGTTGCATCAATTAAGAGTTCTGTAATTGGTACTGGAAAATCATCCTCGGGGCAATGTCGATAATGATATCTAAAATCATTGAAAACTCTAATATTAAATTTTTTATTTTTCACTAGGACAATAGTATCCAACCACTAGGGATATTGAACTTCTCTGATGAATTTAGCAATGATGAGCTTATCCACTTCAGATTCAATTTTGGAAGCATAGGTTGGGTGTGTTCTTCTAGCAGCTTGTTTGAATCCTCGATGTTCTTCTGGAAAACACAAACAATGAGTAGCAATATTATGATCAAGCCCTGGAATCTCTGTATAGTTCGAATAAAATATATCTTGATTTTTCATTAGAAATGAAATATACATCGATTTCCCTTCAAGATTCATAGCTGCACTAATTAAACTATGGCGTGGATCTTCTTTTGTACCCAGATTTATTTCTCTGAGTTCATCCACGATGGTAGAGATACCCTCTTCAATTGCTGGAGGAGTATCCCTGAGATCTTCCTCTTCTTATTCAACATGTGTTATTTTTTCTGTTTCTACTTGCATAGTAAATAATGATGTATAATTTTCATGATCCGAAAAGACGTTAAAATTTTCACATCATGAAGAAGAAGCTTCCATTTGTGACTCTATTGATGAAGAAGGGTATTCATTGGGTAAAAAAGAGGAGATGATGCATTGAAAATCGACATCATCATTTATTTCTAACATTTATATAACTTGATCTGGCCAGATTGACAATGTATAGACATGCTGGATTTCAATGGATGAAATGAAGACATCTCTATTTGAGCTTTCATCATTGCGTGGAGGATCACCAATATCTCCCATGTTGTCGGGCTTGATTGCTGCAATAGACATTATGGAAGTTTCCATTAGAGTATTTTTATTTGAGTCTGTCCTGTCAATTTTAGTGATACGAAACACATAATATGTACTCACATGTTTAAATGGATTTACTGGAATCTTTTCCAAACCATATGGAGCATTAACTTTGGTAATATCCTTTGTTTTGGATTCCTCCTTCCCCTTCATGTGATATAATTCCGCCTCAATATATTGAGATTCACATGTCTTGAACAAGGATTTATCACCATACAATGTCCCAATTTGACCATCAAAACAATATTTGAGGCATTGATGATATGTTGAAGGGATAATATTATGTTGATATAGCCATGGTCTACCATGAAAGATGTTCAAGGCTGAGTCTTGATCAATAACCATGAAATATGAATTGAGTACAAGATCTTTAAACTGAGATTTGAGTATAATCTAGACCCGTGGTTCTTGTTCATTTTTATCATATCCTTGTAACATCAATGTAGAAGGAGATAAATTAGATTATGTGAGGCCCAATCGACGAAGTGTATGAATGTGTATGAGGTTGACTCCTCAACCATTATCTATAAAAAACTCTTCGAATGTCTACACCATTGACCATGCCAGATAAGTACAAAGGATTAATATGTCCATGCACAACATCATCTTCATCTTCATCAGTAAAAGATATTACTGCATGGCATTCATTAGGATTATTCTATATATGGATTCAGCTGCAACAATTTCAGTTTCAAACTCCTGAGGACTTGGCAAATCCTCAATGAGTTCCTCCTGAATATAATTTGATAAATTAAAAGCATCCAGAATTTATAACATGGCCAGTATTTGGGAAAAGTGTTTCAATACATCATACTTTTATTCCAAAGGTATACTTTTCCCAACAGGAACATGAGGTTTAGCAGCTGCCTTGGAATTTGATTCTTTGGAAGTTGATGCATCTTGTACCGGGATATGAATTGGTAATACTCCTTGCTTTGAATATTAGACCGATAGGGTCTATTTACTTGCTGAGAGGAAGAATATTGATCCTTCAAGCGATCTTCCAGAATAATTGTGCCAGGACTGAGTCTGCATTGTGTAGAAGAACATTCATGTTCATGTTGAGCTATTGAAGGGCTATACCTCGAGTTTCTGCAGCATAAATAGTTATAGCAGGGGTAGAATTGGAATAGTTTCCTCTGAAAGATCCATGTCTTCCCATGTATCCTGAGCCTCTGTAACTTTCTCTGATTCCTCTGTTTGATATAGGGAACTCAGGCTCATAAAAATCGAAACTGTGACTGACATATGGATCTAATAATTGAATCATATTAACAGAACCAATGATCAACTATTCATCTGATGAAGACTTTTCCTGATTAGCATGTTTAGGATATGTAGTTTGGTGGGGCGGTTCCCGTTGTTTCGAAGTAGATGGCATAAAATCTGCCAGAGTCAAAGACAACATGGGCTTTGACACATACTCTTCTTCTTCTAATTCTTCCTCTTTATTTGAATTATGCCATTTATGTGAGGATTTTTCCGTTGATGAAGAGGGTTTTGCTGCGGCATTCATGGCAGAAGACACAATTAGATTCATCAATTTTGTTACCAAAATGGCATGAGTTCAGTTGATCGTTTTTCTGACCATCCACTTATCATATTTTTGCACATTTTTGTTCTTGACTTTTTGACACTCTCCTTCCTCCTCTAGATCTGTAGCAGTAACACATGCTACCTGAGCTGAAGAACCTTTCAGTTTGACTTGTCCCACGTCAACCATTTTTAATAGGAGGTCCTTTAAAACAATAAACACTTGAATGGGATGCCTCAAGATTTGATGAAATGGGAAATAGTGGGACGATCATCATCTCCTTCCTTGTTCAGCCTATTTGTCTTTGGAAATTGAACCAAATTAGTTTCCAGAGCAGAATTGAAGTAACCATGAACTTGTTCATTTTGGAAAGAGTAAAATTTTCTCTTCAGATCCCCAAATTGTTTCCATCCTTGATCCCTTTGATCATCTTGAAAAAGAGGCATTTTTTGTTGGCTCTCAGGAGTTGGACTCTTTCGAGAAGATGAAGGTTTTGATGTAGAAGTAGGTACAGGTGCTTGTTTAAGAATAAATGTAGAATTCTCTAGTTTTCCCATTCTCCTTCCTGGAGCTGATTGAATTACACGAGCTTTATCCTAAGTCTTTATAAAAGAATATTCAATCTGTTGAGCAATTGAAGTATGATCTCGAAACCCTCCTGTGTATTTTACAGGGATCAATATTGTGTGAAACTCATTACATAAAGTTTCCACACAGATTGGAAAAAATTCTTCTTGAGGGAGTTCGAAGCTTATGGAATATGTTAATCCGTTTCAGTGAGGAATAAAATTTGATACCCTTTCATTCTCCCTTTGTATAATGTTTGTAACATAAAAAACTATTGTATTTTTCAATGTTGAGCTGAACTGATGAATAAATCTTTGGCGGAGATCCTCCCATCTGGTAATTGATCGGGATTGCAATCTTGTGTACCAGACAAAACCAGGCCCTTGTAATTACTGTACAGAACACCTAAGCTTAACTGCTTCCTGTTTCTGAGGGGTTTCCATCATAAGATCGCAATGAGAAACAAAATTTTTTAATTGTTGCTCTTTGTCTCCCAAACCATTAAATATTAAGAATGTGGTACTTTTAAAATTTTATGGGGGAGGAATTGCATCAACCCATTCAGCATAAGCTCTCTTTTCTAGTTGAATTTGAGCACGCTATCCCACCATAGCTTCCAAATGAGCTATTAAGGAGTCAATAGTAGTTATTAACTTTTGAGAAACATCAGATTGATCATGGACATAAACAGGTTCAATGACTGGAGCCAGTACAGATATGGTGGCTGGTACTCCAACTAATGGTAGCACTGCAAACTGTTATTGCACTTGACCTGTGGGATTAGACCTGTGAGGGTGTACTGGTAGAGGAGGATATTATTGATCCATCTCAATACTAGAAACAAATTACCTTGGCTGACTGACTCCATCACGCTTAGGAGGAAGACTACCTTGAAGTAATTATGCGTTCAACCTCCTCAATTCCCTCATTTCTTCCTCTTGATGTGCAAATCTTTGCTCTAGTGAGAGTGATTGGCATTTTCCAGAGGAAGGGTATGTAACCTAATTCTTTCCATTGGCATTGTTGGATCCCATTAGGAAAAGGGGAAGTGGGTTACTTGAATGAATACCCAAATTTTGGGTAAGGCTTTGATTTCGTGTACGCACACCTTCTTCATTTGTGTCTGTGCATTCAACTTCTTGAGCAGGAACCTGTTCATCTTATCCCTCTATGTGAACTTCATCTGGTAGATCAACAAAAAATGAATTGATGAAATTTATTGATGCATAATGCATTGCATCCCTTCTATCATAATTTCTATCATATTGTCTTCTTCCATGTCTTTGATGAGACATTTCCTTTTGTTGATTCGATCCCTCGGGAATTTCTTGAAGAACTGTAATTTGGAGAGAATCTCTGGATAATTTGGCTCTTTGTTCTTCTTGAGGCTTCTCCCCCAATCGAGAGAAGACTGACTTTCTATGAGGGAGGAATTGATGATTTTAAAAAGTCCCCAGTCCAGTGGACTGGGGTTGTTCCTTCTCAACTCCTAGAATCATATTTTTTGATTCCAAGGGTTGTGTTAAAAGAGTCCCCAGTCTTCCAAGATGGCGTGGATCATGATATGCTACATATGAGACTTTCTTAAAATCTATCCTGATATTTTGGACTTTAGTCCGAAAATTAGTTGGATGCATCAAACTGCATCCACTTTTATCACCTGGCTCAAAAGACTGTTGGACGATTTCTGACACTTCTATCACATGATGATGTTCTTGCTCCAAATGAGACCCTTGTTCAATATTCTAGGTTTCTTTATGCAATATTAATTCAACAACATGTTCTTTGTATGCTTGATTTTGATAGGAACTAGTTGAGGCATATTCTTGGGAATGATTTTGATTATAAACAAAACTTATTGGCTGTGCCCGGCCATGGGCAATATCATTGCATGAGACCATCTTAGACGGGCATTGTTGGCTGGAGATTACAGTCAAATGTAGCTCTTTGTGAACACCCCATCCCCTGATATGAATACCAGATAGGGCATTGGAAATTAACTGGCGTAATCTTCTTAGTGCACCAAGGAATGAACGCTGAAGGCCTCTCTACTATTTTTCAGCCTTCGGATATCAATTAACTGAGGGAGATGCCAAATCAATTTGGCAATGTAACCCTTATATTATCTTGATATGATTTTCATATTCTTCATAATATAATATTTTTTTTCAACTGACAATGATTTTTCCATATGTAGAGACGAATATCATGAATTCCATCTTCCGTCAACATTTCTGGAATGTCATATTGAGAATCACCCAAATTCCAAAACATAACTAGAACTTCACCTTTCTCCAGTTTTTTTCTCATATTTATTACTTCCTCTTTATCATTCAATGAAGATGATTCAACATGATTAGAATAGAGCTAGTTCTTCCTTGCTGCTTCATAAGATTCAACAAGATTGGTAGAGAATTCACTGATTACACTAAAAGATGAACGTCCCAAGGGTGGTTTGGAGAATTACCTACACCCCGTGCTATATTCTGATCGAGAAAGTGTTTCACCTAATTGTTGTAAAGCATTAGACATGACTGGATTCACATTAAGAAGGGCCTAAAGATAAGAGGGATTTCTCGTAACTACATTGTCTGTTGAAGAATTTTCCGTGAAATGTGAATCACTACTACGGAGAGGACTATCATAGCTAAATTCATTATCATGGAGGGGACCAACATGGTGGGTTACAACAAAAGATGAAACATTTTATCTCCACGATCTTATGGCCGCATAGAGGGTTCTTGTGGCTCTCATCTGAAGATGAAACATCAAGATCGACTGAATTGTCATGAAGCAATCCTTCATGAGGAAGTATCTAATGCAGACCTTCGGAAATAATGTTCCCACTACTGGGAACTAAGGGATTATAATATTCAGTTGCAACAGATAATTGTCTGAGTGCATCAAAAACTCCCGCAACGAGTAAGGCCTTAGTATAGATTATCTCTTGATTTCTTGACTGTGCTGGTCGGGTCTTTTTTTAGAAACATTCTTACATTCATTAGGAACCAATTTTTTATTAATGTGTCCATTATGGGCGGGTGTACGTGGCTACTCAAGAGGAATGACCAGGATATGATGATTTCCCCCACTCAAATAAAGTGTATGTGCCTAACTTGGCAGTCCATATGATATGGGGGAGTATGCCCCACAACCCTCTTGGACTGGAACAGATGTGTGTATCTTCTCTTGAGTGAACTGTTGATGTGTCACTACACTGGTACGGATAGATTTATGTGTCTTTCACTAAGATGATGACAAAGGTATTATAACATCCTGGAAGGCATGCAGAATATGATCAGGGATTTGCTTCTGTTCTTTCACCATTGATAGAAGGTGCTTGGTGACTTCAGTGGTCGGAATGGTGATATACGTCCATTCCAAGCTTGGAGTTGGTGTATGTGCCTGGTCATGTCCTCCTTTTCCTATCAGTGAATTGTAAAAGTACTCAAGTGTGGGGGAAGAGAGTTGATTCTGCCTCTTATTTGTCACCAGAGTTGTCTGAATGACTTCTCTAAGTGATACCAAATGAGACTGTTGGTAGGCTTGATCATTACTAGTAGGTGTATGTGCCTACTGATTGCACTCCACCAAACGTGGTTGAAGAGATTCAATAAATACTGATAGATGAAGTTGCTGGCGAGATTGATGAGTGTAAGTAGGTTTATGTACCTGTTTACCATTTGTCAACACATTGGGTTGGTGAGGTCCATCACATGTAGTCAGACGAGCTTGCTGACTAGCCGATGATTTATACACAGGTGTATGTTCCTGTCTATAGTACTCCGCTGGAATTGCCTGGCGGGATTGGCGTGTTGCTTCTAGATGAGTATGCTAGACAACGGGATTAAAACGGACAGGTGTGTGTCCCTTCTCGTTGCTTGCCACCGTGTTATGTTGGTGGACTTCTCCAGAAACGATAGAGATAAGAACCTGGTCACTTTTAACCGGTTGTCGCCTCTCGTGGTTCGTCTTGCTTGCTCGGGTTTGAGGAACCTGAGCCGAATACCTGGAGATGACACCCTCATCATGTTGAGGGTGCACTACCACACGATTCTGGTGGTGATTGTTGGTGGGAGCTCTCGGGAAGGAATCCCATTTCATTGAATTAAGTCCCTGAGCGGCCTTCTCATTCACCTCCTCGGAATATAGGAGGTAATGGTTGGTGCGTTCTGGGGATAACGACCCGAAACTATTGGAGATGGTGGTTATCACCGTCTTCTTCTTGATCACCGGTCATCACTGTTTGGACGACCATGGTGAATTGTACACTTGGAGGGATTTTAGAGTAGCCTCCATAGTTGGAATGGTACCGTGTTGGCAGTCCTCCTTAACCAGTGCATTCGATACCCAGCGTTGAAGACATTGAATAGGTGATGTCGCCCTCAGAGTAGGCGACGATCCAGCAGGAGTAGCAGCAGATGCATTAACAGCAATGGTTTTCATAGCAGAGGTATTCACATGTGTGAATTTAGGAGATGTCATTCTTGTAAGGCATATGATCTTGGAAAAGAGTTCCTTTTTGATATAACAATCATAATCCTGATAATTTCGGCTGCTACATATTTTGGATGAGCACATATGTTATTGATTTCTTTGTTGGCCCTAACATTGAATTTAAATAGGGTCCTCACAAATAGGTAAAACATCACTTTAACTTGGTTAAGGATTCACGTCAGGTTCACCATTTTTTGTTTCCAAACGTAGGTGCTCATTAGTTGTGGATTGATGAGGCTTAGGAATTTGCATTGGTTGAGAGGATGGGAGGTCGGACTCATCACACCTTTTTTAGGGGAATTATTGTCTACTCCAGGACTCTTTTTATATATTTAATTCTTGTTCGTGATTCCTTATTACATTAACATGTATAAAATGAGCTTTTCATTAGACCTGAAAAGCAATGATTTATATGTAGGAGATTTAGAGAATCTTTTATATGTATTCGAGGTTCTTCATTGAAAGAGAATCATATGTATGTGTTAGTGATTCTTAATCAATGGTATCCTTCAATACATAAAAGTCTCAGGGTCATTGTGATGACCATACTAATTTTAAATCCACTCAGTGGGGCACTTCTTGTTTATTGTCATTCAGAAGGACATGGATTATTTCAGAGTTGGGATCATACCCGTATGTGGGATACCTACATACTCTTTGTTTTGGAAAACGAATCAGAACCCACATAGTTTGAGTAAGGGAGTATGATGTTTATTTATGACTGATGGCTCTATGAAAGGTTTAATAATTACTTTTACGCTCTAAGCTCACGTGAGTCATGCTCGGTGTGAGAAGCAAGAGGTATCGGTAAAACCAGACAAGTTTTCCATCATAATAAATGATATGGGGCTTATGTATGTATGACATACCAAATAGATGAATATTAGGATTTACATCCGGGAAGAAACCTGAGATCAAGGTCCATAATGGTGTATGTACTTCATGGAGATTTTGGATACTCTAACATGGGGTTTACTCTTGAGGAAGATGACCAAATTAGGAGGAGACATATTATTGGGTTTTACTCTTGAGGAGGAACCCCAGATCAAATGTAAATTAAGACTTGTTAAGAAAAATTAAGACTTGGACTTACTCCTAAGAAGATGGCCCAGGTTAAATGGATTTGAGAACATTGGTTTAATCCTAAGGAGGATTCCCAGGTTAAGCGACTTGGACTGGGACTTACTCTTGAAAAGGAGGCCCATATTTGTATACTTTGAGACTTGGGATTATTCCTGAAAAGGAAGCCCAAGTTAAGAGAATCAGGGTTTGGGATTTCTCCTAAAAAGGAAGCTCATATTTAGAAAATTATGATTGTGGCTTACTCCTGAGGAGGATGCCCAGTTTAGGGGACTTTGGATTTGGTTTTACTCTTGATAAGGAAGCCTAAATAAAAAAAACTTGGACAGGGGCTTACTCTTGAAAAGGAGGACCATGTTATGGATGCTCTCATTTTAAAGGATGAAGTTGAAATGAATGAAATTTATGACCTTAGTGACATAATGATATGTAAATCACTAGGTTTTATAAGATATTCCACAGAATTCATTTTAGATAAGAATGCAGACAAGGAAATCATGCCATAGATGGCTTTAGAGAGAGTTCTGAAGGACTACTTTTTAAAAGGATTGGTGGATAAACATTCGAGAGGTGAAATAGGCAGGAGGGGCACCCAAAAAGCAGGTGGAACACATGTCTGGCATCGACGTGCAAGTACTGCGGTGGTGTGCAAGTCCTGGTCGCGCATGTATACCTGCGAAACACATGGGTACTTCCGCGATAGTCAATCCTTAGGGTAGCACTTGGGTGAGTCTTGGCTCAAGCCTTTTATACTACTACTATAGACTTCCAAAAGAGAGGCGCTCAAGTTATGTTCAAGGGGTGAGGTGGTGCACATGTGTCCATATTTCCCTTAAAGGATGTCCACCTATGCGTGCGTGTTTTGATGATTTTCAACACATATCCCCCCTTAAGATCTTCCGTTATAGATAAAAACTTACCTTAGAAGTGTTCAAGAGCTTTGAGAAGAGACTAGGGCGCCGAGTGCTCAAATCATAGTTTCTAGAATTTTTCATCCTAAAATGGGGGGCCCACAGGGGGTATTTATGGGATAGGGAAGACCCTGGGTGAAAATTCAAAGAGGGCATTCAATTCACCTGCATGACTATTGGGCGGCGCGCAAGTATACTTGCATGACCTTTGTTGATCTTGCATGACCCAAGTGAAAATGAATCTTTGTTCATGCCTTTGTCAATTTTTTATGTTTCTTCAAATTATGAATCACTTTTAGTTCTAGTTATTTCCCCCTTTTTATTCATTTAGACTCTGTGAATAAAGGAGCGTCAACAATAACCAAACTTGAAGTATCGTATGCAGGTGATATATGAGTCATGTTGGTTGTTTTTGTCATTTATTTACATTACGTGGTTCTCTACTTCCAACATATGTAAACCATTGTTAAGATGTTCCATACCATAACACATGATATTTTTTAAAAGAGACAAATTTTATTTCCAAACATGAAATAAATAACCATATTTTTTAAACTCGACACATAGATATTGTTTTTGGTAATAGAAGGTACATAATAGCAATTTTTTATGACGATAATGAAACCAGTTGGCAATGTTATGTAATAGTCTCCCAATGGCAAGTCCACCAGACATGCACCATTTGTAGCTTAGAGATCCTCTTGGCCTTTTTCAATGTTATTGAACCTAAATGGTTCTTTAGTATGAATAAAATGTATGAGCCACATGCCGTATCCAATACCTAACTTGTAGATAAAGATAGATTTCATTCAATGACAATCATTTCTCTTCTTCCTCAGAGCTCTGTATTTCTTATTCTAGTGGTCATTCTTGCCAAATCCAATGTAGACAACATCATGCTTATTACGTTTACTCTAAATCTTTGGATTCTTTGTAGGAGGACTCATTAGTGTCTTTGGACTACACTTGGCCTTAGAACAAATTTTCTTTCCCTTGTTTTTCTTTTTCTTCATAAGGATAGAGGAATTTGTGGTTTTTTTATTTGTCAGCTTAGAGAAATAAAGCCAAAAGGTTCGAGAGTGACTTTATTATATAATTCATATTATAATTGAGAGTAAAAGTCGAGAAGAATAACGGTAAAAAGGAATGAATGAGATCCAAAACTATTTCATTGTTCAATTTGAACCCATGGGATTTAAGCCTCTCAATATACCCAATCATTGTGAGTACGTGAGGACCAGCTTGATCCCATTCTGCTAGTTGTCACATATAATTTGCACTTGAGTTCTTATACCATTCATGCATAGCCCTCTTCGGATACAGTTCTTGATGATGTAAAAGAATCTCATAGGCATCCTAATCGTCATCCATTTTTTTCAATTAGCTAGACATAGATGACAACATGATGCATTTTACATCATTTACATCATCTACATTATTTTTTCTTTTATCCTTTTCTTCCATAATTTCTCCATGAGGAGGCTCAGCACGAAGTGGGGAATCCAACACATATAACTTCATTTCTTGACATAATATTATGTGCAAGCGTATATACCACTCTGGGTATGTTATATTCATTCATGATATTTTTTTATCCATAATTTATTGCAGTGACAATGAAATTATGGTGTTGGTAATTTCAATTTAAAATCTACATCAGATAAACATCTAGCAATTCGTACCTTGTCTTGATTACCTCTTGAAATTTATGATTAATAAATGATTATATAATTTAATGTCTCCAACTATTTTATCGAACTTTAATAGCCCTCACTATTTGATTCAGAATACTCTATAGTGTGAGTATTCTAGTGGAAAGGATCCTTGAAACGTCCCACCTAGTCTTCAATCAATGGCTACTCCACTACATGGAGGGTTTCACGATAGGCTCTATGTTGGCCAACCACTTGGCTTTCAGTTCCATGTGTTGTTGAGTAATGCACCAACTTTTGGAATCTGAACATGATTCCCTCAACCACATTCCTCTAATGTGATAGAAAGTTAGATAAGGCTAATAATTGACTACTAACATTATTTAAGTCGACATAGTTCTCTCATGAAAATACCCTGGTTGTAAAATTCACTCTCAACTATGGCTAACGAGCACTCCAAATATTCAGTTTTGTTTAGATGTTAGAAATAGAAGGAATTTATTGGATATAATATATCTTTGAGTAATTTATATATTTATTTAATAATGTAATCCATTTCTATTGATTATGTTAAAACACTGTTGTTGTGCTCACAACTGAACATGAAATAGAATGTAATTCATCATATCTTTGTGCATTTTATATTGTTTATAATTCTATGTGATCACGCAGTAATCATGGATTCGCATAAAAAAATAAACAATGAATAAAGGAAAATCCTTCAATCAGAATGGAATTGAGCATTCTATAATGATAATTCAATAATGGATCAATCATAGGCTTCGGGAATCCATACCAGAGTCGAAACATGACATATGTCACTGCAGGCCCCAATGCAAAGTACTCAGCTTCTGTCTGGACTACTGCCTCGATATGGAGGGATTTGAATCTCTGATCAACACTGTATAATTACAAATATAGTCGCACACCGGAAAGGGGTATGGGGTAAAAATAAATAAAACTAGTGAAATGGATGTGCATGCCCTTATACATATCTTAATTAATAGACAATTCACAGATCTTCATTTATCTAATTAAATATTACAATCATCAAACACTTTGAATAAATAAATAATTAAATAAATCCAAACATGCACGGGTTAGTCCCTAGATCAAGAATAGTTGTTGTAAATTATGCGCAATAAAATTAAAGTGCCAAAAAATAAACTAGTGCAACGTAGAGTTATCATGGTATGACCGCGGCAGGACCACGGCGTGACCTCAACGTGACTGCAACATGACCATGGTATCTTGGCCAAATAGAGCGACATATGCAGGGCAGCATATGCCGGCCAGGAGTGAAAGGAGTGGAAGGAGGCAAGGAAACATTCCTGCTAACGACATGGGTGACAACCCACTACTCCGGCCAGCCGTCGGGGCGACTGCCTAGTCTGCCGTGACCTAGACCAGCAGCAGCCTGGTCCAGCGTGGCCTGAACTAGCGAGTGCTGGTGCAGGGTTCAACATGCGTGAGAAGGAGGGATGACAAGGGTGGGAGCGGTGTAGCGCATTGGTCTGGCAGAGCTCATCCTGTATGAGAATGAGGGACGAAGACCAGTGTGGCGCAGCTCACGAAGGCTCGTCTGGCACGATAGGTAGTGACGCGGCGCGACAACGGGATAGTGGCATGGCGGCGGGGATCCAGTGAGAGGGGAGAAGGCTGGTCGGGGAGGGTGAAAGCAGATCCTCATTGTGTTTTTGGGGTGGGGAGCAACCCGCATGAGGAATAAGACCTACATGTCTTCTTTTTGATTTTTTTTATTAAATAATATTTTTGTATTTTGACAAAAATACCCCAAAAATACAAATAATTTCCCAAGGGTCATTGTCATTCCTTTTTTTTTCTTAAACAATATTTTTGGGAAAATATATTTTCCCTCCATTGTGGAAAATATTTTTCCACACCTATTTATGTTGTGGAAAATTTTTTATAATAAAATATTATATTATATTTTATAATAATAAAATAATATATTTAATTTTATCTCAATTAAGATTTAGATTAACATCAGATGAATGAAAAAACTACGACATCAATCTGATTAAATTTCTTAAATTATCGTAGCCTGATCATTTTAAAATTAAATGAGGCATAGTCGAGTCCTAATGAACCAATTAAACACCCCACACAAAAATTTAATGAATCTAAATTTTGTTCACTCATAAAATCCCTGTGATCCCTCTGATACCAGTTTTAGGTAAAATGATGGCACATCGGAATCTGGTGGGCTGGGAATTTAAATATTTCCCCACCACCGGACTGACATGACTATGTCTAATCTGGTGATCATGTCCCGGTTTAGTCTAAGGATCACACAAGGTTTAAAAAAACAAAAATTAATATGTACAATGTTTAAATATGACGTTTGATAGTCCGTTGTAGGATGCCAATGATCATTGCTCGAAGAATCCAATGTTGAAGCCCTCTAGATCGTCTACACACGCCTCTCAAATATGCTCTTGCACCTTTTGTCGAGATCTGGGTGCTAGCATGGATCTTCAACGTTCATTTCAGCATAGTGACAATCACCGTAAGGAATGAAACAACAATCAAGGAATAATGAAATTGAATATATTCCTTCCCTAGAGAGACACTCTCTCTAGATTCAATGAGGAGATATATTCCCTCAATCCCAACACATGAATATTCCACAAGGGGAGAGCCTCTCTCTAACATATATAGATAATGTTAAAAACTCATTGTAGAGACCCGAAGCCTGACGTACATTGACATTACATTACTTTTGCGGAATACTTAGTACATTACAAAAACACACACACAAGGACCGTAATACTTTAGTGTCTTTGGAAACTCGGACTATAATATTCTAATCGTGGTGAAAGATCTTCAAAATCTCCCATAAAGATCTTCCTTTTTTTTACCTAAAACCTTTCTTTATATCCTGGGGAAAAGAAAACATAAAAGGTGAGCTCAAATGCTCAGTAAGGGTAAACAAAATAAATATCAATCACATCATATTCATAAGAACATAACATTTTGGAAATCATAACCTGCAAAAGAGAGCATAATTTCATAATCATGGGATAAATCATGGCAGTGAAAATGTAATCCCAATAATCATAACTTAAAACATGAAACTTTGTGGCATACACACATAATCATAGAGAATCATTTCTTGTTAGTCAAGACTAATTGCCAAGACTATCTTAGTGGACAAAGTCCCTTTCTGAATCGAGTAACCCTCGTTTCAGTCCTGTTTTACTGAACCGGTATAACCTACCATTTCAGCCATGTCTATCTCATGAGATATAAAATCTTTACCCAATGCATTGGAGGGAGATATAGGTCCCACCCATCTTATAATGAATCCTTTCTTATGTGTGCCACATAATCATACATCATCGCATAACACATGTAACAAAAATGGGATTCTTGAAACATCATGACATCATAAATCAATTCATATAAGATAAAGGAATTCATAAAAAATATTTCCATCACAACATAATCAAACCAATGTAATAATAGGGATAAAAACAGAACCCTTTTATTATCTTAGATGGAAAATAATTTTGATAAAATACTTGAACTTCATTCTTGAGGAAAATATCCTTTCTGCTTCAAAAATACTTTTCCTTTCTTAACATGTCGTACAATTATAAAATAAAAGAAGTTGATTTAAAATAAACTTAAAAACATGTAAAGGAAACTTCTTGGAAATGATGTTTTAGAAATCCATTCATGCCGTATAAGTTAAAAAAAACATTCTTCTCGTACTTTTGTCAGAAAAGTCAAAAAGTACCTCGTACGAAAAACGACAATGATTCCTTTCATTTCTTTTACTAAAAACTCACCGAAGGGTAAAAATGGATTTAAAAAATTGTAGGTGGATGGAAATAATATTACATATTGATGAAACATGGATGTGGATGATAAAATACACCCCAGTAATTACTTACGAATAAACAATCTCGGATAAAAATGAGATTGTGATATTTCCCTTACCTTATGTCCGACTTGCTTTGTAAGTGTCCGAACCTCCTGTATAATGATTTAAATCATGTTATTGACTTATTCCAGAATCATATTCGTTGTTATGATATCATATATGGTTCACTTATGACATTATATTCCCCGTTCTTTTGTAAATTCCATGTTAAAGAAGCGTTTTGGGTAAAATCGTTTCATTTATCGTAGGTGTTTTGACTTGTTGTTCTTGACATCATTATTACTTATATAATGATCTACTTACTTCCAGAATATAAAATATGATTTATATATCATATATATTCAGTATATATATATATATAATAGATAGATAAATAAAATGAAAAACACCGTTCATGGAGACGGTAGTCCGTACGTACGCATGAACGCTGTTTTACTTTCCTTATTGTCTTGAAATGGAAGTAAGTAGATGACATACATATATATATATATATATACATAAATCCAGTAACTTTACAATGTCATATATTTCATTATTATTTCTTATATATACTTTATAATCATTCTTAAATGGTTAACATGGAGAATGAATCTCATCGCATCGTGGAGACGGTAGTCCGTACGTACGCACGAGCGATGATATCATTTCAATAAATATTGAACTGAATTGGAGTGGATTATACAATATATCAGAATCAATATGATGTTTTAATAACTATGTATAGTTATTCTTTACACCATTATACCCATCCATGTAAGGTGGTGGTGGAAAATAGATTACACCACGGCGTGGAGACGGTATTCCGTACGTACGCACGCGCGATGATTTCTTTTTCCGTAGGATAGATAGATGGTGAAATATTGTTGTTTCATACTTATAATAACATATCAGTATATGAGTGATACTGATGTTATTACTTCATAATGAAACAACCTAAGAAGAAGAAGTGGAAGAAGAAATAAAGATGAAAGAATTGGTAACGGTAATTACCTCTTCTTTGAAGCGCCTTTTGGAGACCTCCTCTTAGGGAACTAAAATTGGTCTTTGAGGAAGACCAGAACCTCTAGGATGTTGCTAGGGAAGTGGAGAAGAGATTTTGGCAGGGGTTGGCCGAGCTTGAGTGCTCAAATTGGTGTGAGGAGGAGGGGGAGGAGGTGTCCTTTTATAGGGGAGGAGAGGGGCACCTTAGGAATATCTCAAAATATTATTTTATATTAAAGTCAAAATCGGTTTATAATGGTTCCAAAGGGTCTTATTTCGAAGCTAAAGTGGGGATGGGTCGAAATCCTATCAACCAATAAGATTTAGACAAGTTTAGGGTATTATTTTAACCTTATCAATTAGATTTAACTCTAAGTTAAATAATTTAACTTTTACCGTGTCTTTTTGTTTTCTTTCACTGTATGGTTAATACACTTACTATAACATGCCAAACGAACCTCAAATTGTTTATTATTAATATATATATCCTTATCTAAGTCATTTGGCCGAACCTTAGATTTTTAGGAATACAATAACAATTAATAATATAATATTTGATTTAAAAACTATTTTGTGTCAATTTTGACACTATTTGATATATGATTTTTTTGAAAGTCATAACAGAATTATATGTTCGAAACAAGTTGATTAGATCAACAATAATATATCATAGTAACCTATAAAATTAGTGGAATTCATAAAAAGTCTCAAATTACATTTATTTTGGTGTTTATAACATCAATTATGTCAATATTTCATTAATAAGATAATTACTGCATCATCATTGTGTCATAAATAAATTAAATTCTTTAATGTCTAAAAATTACAAATAAAATACCCTTATGTAGGAAATCTTTTTAGCTTTCTAATGAATATTTATAGTCGAATTTATCTTATGTATAACCCCATATTAATAATGATTTACTTATTAAACTTTGATTTTAACTATTTTAACCCTTCTTTAAATAAATTAATAATAAATGTCCTAATCTAATCCAAGTGGGCCTAAATGGTCATATTTTATTCCTAAGTTTGTTTTTGGTCGAATTACACTTGTCCAATAGAATTAGGACATGTGTTAGGGTAATATTAATATCATATTTACCCTTAGTTACCCTATTTACTATTAACCGCGGTAAAAAAAGTAAAAAGTTACTATTCACCAAAAAATTATTTTTATCTCATTGAACCACATTTTAGTCCTTGATATTAACCGTGTCTCTCGGATTTTCGAAATTCCATTCACAGAAGCGGTAAAATTAAGTTTTATGCAAAATTCAGTTTTTAACCTACCACTTAGTAGTTTCACTATTCATCAAAAATTGATGTTTTTCAGAACAATGCCAAAATTTCACCCCAAGCTATATTTCATATTCCGAATTCAAAAATGAAGTCTATTTTACCAAATTCATAACATAAAAGTTGCATTAATTAATTTTATAATTAAATCCCGCTGTTAAAACAAATAGCGTGTTTTTAAGAAACAATATCTATCAAAAGATTGACACTTGTTTATTTCTAGTTTAAATGTGAAATTACATCCAATGACCAAAATTGTATTAAATTGTAAAAATATATTCTAAATATACTTTAAAACTACTCCAATTAATAATTTATCACTATTAATTATTTCGATTTAAAAAGTTGTTTTTTAATTATAATTTAGTAATTTTCACTATTCATCAGAATATGAAAGTTATCCGAAATGTACCAAAATTTCACCTTAGGCTAAATTCGATACTCCGAATCCAAAAATGAAGTTCATTTTGAAAAATAAGATTTACAGAATTTTAAAAAGTGGTTATTACTATTCATAACGGCTAGTTTTAATAACATTTTAAAAGCATATCGCTGTTTAGTGAAACTCGTTATTGCGTACTACACACACTATCGAGGAAGGTCGTGATTGCGTGTAATGCAAGGCAAGTCAAGGATGCGTGTTGTGCAAGCTCCTTTTGGTGTAGCATACAACACAAGACATTAGTGAAATTAAAAAGAATATTTTTCATAAAATCTTGGGCTGTTACATTCTACCCCCCTTAAAATGAATTTCGCCCTCGAAATTCGTCGGGGTTATAAATGGTTTACTATTCGAAAGTTTCTTTAATAGAAACCCACATCGTAAAAAGGAATACCAAAACTTGGCTTTAAAACTAAAGTATGAAATGTAACGATTACCCAAATAAACAAATTATTGGGTTTCCACATAGGTGAAAATATGGATATGGAAGAGAAATCTAACCATCATGTTCTGATGGAGAGTGGTAGAGAACATGGCTATGGAAAATCCAATAATCACAAATCCATAGATTTGTGATGATATAAGGTACCATCTGATTCATCAGGTATAAGATCATTAGGACAACACTTGTGGTTTTTATGATCATTTCCCTAAAGTTGAAAATTTGAATTAGAAAAAATACTTACTTTATTTTGGTACAATCTCACTGTTGTTCATGCCTTGAACAATTTCCACTTCATCTCTTAAATAAATGAAGTTGAATTTGTTATTCGTGAAGTGTTAGCAGATCATGTGATAGAATGACGGGTCATTCCATCTGTCTCAAACAAAAGGTTAGCAAAAATTATATACATAAGTCGATCTATAGTCAGATTAATCACATATGGTTCCTAAAATGGACTTATACTTCATATATCATACTGCTTAATATAATAAAACTAGTTTCTACTAAACAGGGACTTCTTGTAGGCCAGTGGTAGGCGATAAAGGCCAGTCGCACTTCGGTTGTGGGTTCGATTCCTACAGCCTTGTCCGAAGCGATGGGTTGTCGCCCGTCCTGCAGGTTGTCCTTTTTCTAAAACTACATTACTATAACATCTCAACAATAATATCGAAAATCTTCTATCCTTAAACAATACTAACTTATGTCCAACATAATCCATTCTAATCTTTAGTCCTATCCATAATACTGCAGTCCATTCTCATAACATAGTGAAAACGATTACCAGAGATTTAATACCATCGTTGATCCCCATATATCATAAGATATATCTTGTTGGACACATTCCAAACATTCAAAGGCCTTAATCTTGTACTCTCTTGAATACCCATTGAACCTTAGTGAAAACTTGAATGCAGTTAAAAGTTAACACTTTCCACATACCAAACTCCTCAAAATTCTATATACTCAAACCATGATATCACTTAGTCCTTATATCAATCATGAGCTCATGAATACTGTCAAATATTTCATTTTCTCATTTTCCCTTCATTATGCGCATATCATCTTTTTTCCAAAAATACCTCAATCACTTCGAATACCACATTAGAGCAATACATAAATATTCCAATACACCATAAAAGTACCTCAACAACATTATTCTTGAATACCAATACATAAACACTTCAGTCCATCCACTTCAATGACTGTCCTGGAATAAGTCCGTCCTTGATTTAGAAGTATCTTTTTAGGTCAGGGCATTGAGTTGGGTAATTCCCATGTTCTCCACAAATAAGACATTGAACTCCATAACAATCTGTCACTCTATGACCCTTTTCTCCACATAGATAACATCGGTCCCTCCATTTGGGGTATTCCTCAAGGTTCTTCTTCCCTTCTTTAGAAATCTCAATCTTCCTTTCTTTATGATCCTCAACATGCGGACATGCATAATAGTTTATCTTCCTCTTCTTTGATGAATTAGTCATACCACTAAATTTCACCTTGTTAATCATATATCGCGATGACTGATTTGGCATAATCACAATATCTTTATCTCTAGGCATCACACAATTTTGTTGCTCATAGTCACAAATTTGTCCATTGGATTCAATGTTAACCGAATTCCTTCTGGTTCCCTCCATTAACTAAAACACAAAAAGAATTTTGTGAGAGGCGAAATCATGCTAGGGAAGACAACATAGTAAAGGGGGAGCACCCTCAATATCTAACATATTAGGTTAAATTCTAGGATCGTTACCGTAGTTCTAGGAATATATCCTATACTTATACTTATCCTAAGGGACATCACTAGACATACCTTAGAAATATCTCTAGGGATCTCACTAACGTTCTCACATCCTAGTTTCCAAAGGTTGACTAAACCTTTCCTCTGATACCAACTGTAGAGACCCGAAGCCTGACGTACATTGACATTACATTACTTTTGCGGAATACTTAGTACATTACAAAAACACACACACAAGGACCGTAATTGTTTAGTGTCTTTGGAAACTCGGACTATAATATTCTAATCGTGGTGAAAGTTCTTCAAAATCTCCCATAAAGATCTTCCTTTTTTTACCTAAAACCTTTCTTTATATCCTGGGGAAAAGATAACATAAAAGGGTGAGCTCAAATGCTCAGTAAGGGTAAACAAAATAAATATCAATCACATCATATTCATAAGAACATAACATTTTGGAAATCATAACCTGCAAAAGAGAGCATAATTTCATAATCATGGGATAAATCATGGAAGTGAAAATGTAATCCCAATAATCATAACTTAAAACATGAAACTTTGTGGCATACACACATAATCATAGAGAATCATTTCTTGTTATTCAAGACTAATTGCCAAGACTATCTTAGTGGACAAAGTCCCTTTCTGAATCGAGTAACCCTCGTTTCAGTCCTGTTTTACTGAACCAGTATAACCTACCATTTCAGCCATGTCTATCTCATGAGATATAAAATCTTTACCCAATGCATTGGAGGGATATATAGGTCCCACCAATCTTATAATGAATCCTTTCTTATGTGTGCCACATAATCATACATCATCGCATAACACATGTAACAAAAATGGGATTCTTGAAACATCATGACATCATAAATCAATTCATATAAGATAAAGGAATTCATAAAAAATATTTCCATCACAACATAATCAAACCAATGTAATAATAGGGATAAAAACAGAACCCTTTTATTATCTTAGATGGAAAATAATTTTGATAAAATACTTGAACTTCATTCTTGAGGAAAATATCCTTTCTGCTTCAAAAAAACTTTTCCTTTATTAACATGTCGTACAATTATAAAATAAAAGAAGTTGATTTAAAATAAACATAAAAACATGTAAAGGAAACTTCTTGGAAATGATGTTTTAGAAATCCATTCATGCCGTATAAGTTAAAAAAACATTCTTCTCGTACTTTTGTCGGAAAAGTCAAAAAGTACCTCGTACGAAAAACGACAAAGATTCCTTTCATTTCTTTTACTAAAAACTCACCGAAGGGTAAAAATGGATTTAAACAATTGTAGGTGGATGGAAATAATATTACATATTGATGAAACATGGATGTGGATGATAAAATACACCCCAGTAATTACTTACGAATAAACAATCTCGGATAAAATTGAGATTGTGATATTTCCCTTACCTTATGTCCGACTTGCTTTGTAAGTGTCCGAACCTCCTGTATAATGATTTAAATCATGTTATTGAATTATTCCAGAATCATATTCATTGTTATGATATCATATATGGTTCACTTATGACATTATATTACCCGTTCTTTTGTAAATTCCATGTTAAAGAAGCGTTTTGGGTAAAATCGTTTCATTTATCGTAGGTGTTTTGACTTGTTGTTCTTGACATCATTATTACTTATATAATGATCTACTTACTTCCAGAATATAAAATATGATTTATATATCATATATATTCAGTATATATATATATATAATAGATAGATAAATAAAATGAAAAACACCGTTCATGGAGACGGTAGTCCGTACGTACGCATGAACGCTGTTTTACTTTCCTTATTGTCTTGAAATGGAAGTAAGTAGATGACATACATATATATTTATATACATAAATCCAGTAACTTTATAATGTCATATATTTCATTATTATTTCTTATATATACTTTATAATCATTCTTAAATGGTTAACATGGAGAATGAATCTCATCGCATCGTGGAGACGGTAGTCCGTACGTACGCACGAGCGATGATATCATTTCCATAAATATTGAACAGAATTGGAGTGGATTATACAATATATCAGAATCAATATGATGTTTTAATAACTATGTATAGTTATTCTTTACACCATTATACCCATCCATGTAAGGTGGTGGTGGAAAATAGATTACACCACGGTGTGGAGACGGTATTCCGTACGTACGCACGCGCGGTGATTTCTTTTTCCGTAGGATAGATAGATGGTGAAATAGGGTTGTTTCATACTTATAATAACATATCAGTATATGATTGATACTGATGTTATTACTTCATAATAAAACAACCTAAGAAGAAGAAGTGGAAGAAGAAATAAAGATGAAAGAATTGGTAACGGTAATTACCTCTTCTTTGAAGTGCCTTTTGGAGACCTCCTCTTAGGGAACTAAAATTGGTCTTTGAGGAAGACCAGAACCTCTAGGTTGTTGCTAGAGAAGTGGAGAAGAGATTTTGGCAGGGGTTGGCCGAGCTTGAGTGCTCAAATTGGTGTGAGGAGGAGGGGGAGGAGGTGTCCTTTTATAGGGGAGGAGAGGGGCACCTTAGGAATATCTCAAAATATTATTTTATATTAAAGTCAAAATCGGGTTATAATGGTTCCAAAGGGTCTTATTTCGAATCTAAAGTGGGGATGGGTCGAACTCCTATCAACCAATAAGATTTAGACAAGTTTAGGGTATTATTTTAACCTAATCAATTAGATTTAACTCTAAGTTAAATAATTTAACTTTTACCGTGTCTTTTTGTTTTCTTTCACTATATGGTTAATACACTTACAATAACATGCCAAACGAACCCAAAATTGTTTATTATTAATATATATATCCTCATCTAAGTCATTTGTCCGAACCTTAAATTTTTAAGAATAAAATAACAATTAATAATATAATATTTGATTTAAAAACTATTTTGTGTCAATTTTGACACTATTTGATATATGATTTTTTTGAAAGTCATAACAGAATTATATGTTCGAACCAAGTTGATCAGATCAACAATAATATATCATAGTAACATAGAAAATTAGTGTAATTCATAAAAAGTCTCAAATTAGATTTATTTTGGTGTTTATAACATCAATTATGTCAATATTTCATTAATAAGATAAATACTGCATCATCATTTTGTCATAAATAAATTAAATTATTTAATGTCTAAAAATTACAAATAAAATACCCTTATGTAGGAAATATTTTTATCTTTCTAATGATTATTTATAGTCGAATTTATCTTATGTATAACCCCATATTAAAAATGATTTACTTATTAAACTCTGATTTTAACTATTTTAACCCTTCTTTAAATAAATTAATAATAAATGTCTTAATCTATTCCAAGTGGGCCTAATTGGTCATATTTTATTCCTAAGTTTGTTTTTGGTCGAATTACACTTGTCCAATAGAATTAGGACATGTGTTAGGGTAATATTAATATCATATTTACCCTTAGTTACCCTATTTACTATTAATCGCGGTAAAAAAAGTAAAAAGTTACTATTCACCAAAAAAATAATTTTTATCTCATTGAACCACATTTTAGTCCTTGATATTAACCGTGTCTCTCGGATTTTCGAAATTCCATTCACAGAAGCGGTAAAATTAAGTTTTATGCGAAATTCAGTTTTTAACCTACCACTTAGTAGTTTCACTATTCATCAAAAATTGATGTTTTTCAGAACAATGCCAAAATTTTACCCCAAGCTATATTTCATATTCCGAATTCAAAAATGAAGTCTATTTTACCAAATTCATAACATAAAAGTTTCATTAATTAATTTTATAATTAAATCCCGCTGTTAAAACAAATAGCGTGTTTTTAAGAAACAATATCTATCAAAAGATTGACACTTGTTTATGTCTAGTTTAAATGTGAAATTACATCCAATGACCAACATTGTATTAAATTGTAAAAATATATTCTAAATATACTTTAAAACTACTCCAATTAATAATTTATCACTATTAATTATTTCGATTTAAAAAGTTGTTTTTTAATTATAATTTAGTAATTTTCACTATTCATCAGAATATGAAAGTTATCCGAAATGTACCAAAATTTCACCTTAGGCTAAATTCGATACTCCGAATCCAAAAATGAAGTTCATTTTGAAAAATAAGATTTACAGAATTTTAAAAAGTGGTTATTACTATTCATAACGGCTAGTTTTAATAACATTTTAATAGCATATCGCTGTTTAGTGAAACTCGTTATTGCGTACTACACACGCTATCGAGGAAGGTCGTGATTGCGTGTAATGCAAGGCAAGTTAAGGATGCGTGTTGTGCAAGCTCCTTTTGGTGTAGCGTACAACACAAGACATTAGTGAAATTAAAAAGAATATTTTTCATAAAATCTTGGGTTGTTACACTCATGGTATGGGTTCCCAACCCCTGTGTAATAAACGTATTCTATATAAGTATTATAAATAATTATTTATAAAAATTCTAATTTTTCCATAAATAATATTTATAACTTATCACTTACTCATAATATATATAAATATATTACATGATAAACATGAGTATTTAACTTGACTCACACATCCATCTAATATTAAATGAACCTAGGATATTAAAATCCATTCGAATAATATTAATATTTTTATTTACTATATAATTTGTAAATACATGTTATAAATAAAATCAACGAATTATTCTAAACCTGAATAATTAATGAATTTATTTATTCCTTGTGGATCTATATAACATGGATAGTACTCAGACCCTTTGGCAGGCCCACAAGTTCTATATTCCTATTCTTTGAATAGGTAATATTATCAAAGTGCTATTATGTATGACCCTATATGCCCCTACCTCAATAGAAGTGAATAAAATCCACTGACCAAGAGAGGAGTCTACCAACCCATCGAGGCCCACTATAAAGATAAGGGAAAGTCAAAGAAACGACTGCCTTCCTATGAACACAGTCTATGTAATATAATCTCTTCATCATCGATATCTCTATAAAACAAAATGATAACTAGTGTCATTATTCTTTATCATTCGTTATTTTATTTGTTGATTTGTCCAGACGGTCTTACTTTACACTACCACGACCATGGATTAAATGATTGTTCTTCAATCCTAATCAACCAGGCCTGAGATATCTCTTCCTAAACTCAGAAGCGATAAATAATTTATTGACCATTCAACGAATGCTTATCCATTAATGACGTAACCAACACAAACTACCTCACCACGACTTTATCGCCACAGTTTTTTCCATGAATAAAATTTACATAAATAATGAAATCCATTGACAATGATCAGAAGTATAAAGAAAATTACAAATGTCCATAGATAGGATGACCAATGTCACCTGAAACACATGGTGTTCCTATTATGTAGTTCTATCCTCATGATCGCATTTTTTAGAGATCATCAAGTGCAAACTTTAGGAGAAGAAGTATCAATTATTATGATCCCACAACACCTGATGGTCACACATAATCTGTGTGTTTTCTGAGTGATGTAACTAGACCATAGGATGTTACTTTAAGATTACTGTCAAGGTATCTCGGGGTTCTCATTATAGCCAAGGATCTTTTATACCGCCTTGATACAACGTGTAATATAAAGAAATTTCCATATACAAAGTGGATGTCAAAATATCTACACTATTACTGTAAGATAAACACATGCATTAAAACAAACTGAATACATGGTAATCAATGAACAATATAATATGGGACTAGGGAACCCACTTTCTTTAATTGATACACGAATTGATTCAATGTTGTATACATTTTTGATAGTACTATCATAAATGTATTTAATATTGAATAATCTTTTCACACATGTAACATTTCTGCAGAATCAATCCACCATCCCATCTTCATTAAAGCTATATTGACTTCAAATATCGTTGTGACTAGATTTTCTTTAGTCATTATATTTTCAATGATTTTATCATCTTTTTTGAATAGAATCATTCCCATGATAAATGCCGCAATTTTCCAAAAAGAAAACATTCTACATTATTCCTAGAAGGATGGAATTTAATCGTGAATTGTTTATATTTATTTTTCCATTCTAAGAAGAGTTTGGTTGTGAATTTCCCACAATGGTATTAACCATGTTATCAAATTGAAAAGTCATACCTATGTCTCTCATCATGGATTATTCTTCAATATGAAGAAGAATTTACAATTGATCTCATGATATATCTTTCCACTCTTTAATAAGCAATTTACCAAAATTCATGTCACATAGGTGGTTATTTAGTAATAATTACACCAAATGAAATGATTTTGGTATGTTAATATTAATGGAGGGAATATTATTTTATAAAACAAGAAAATCATGAACATTTTTCAAAATAAATGTAATCAATCATCATGTAGTTTTTGTACATTGAAATAAAAACGTTTTGGGACCTCATTCCTCATTTTTTAATTTGAAATTGAGTGCATTAAAAATATCTTGTGTGGTATTTATTTATAATAAGTAGTCATAGAGATGATTTTTCAATGTTTTGATAATATTTCCACCATAAAAAACATCATTTATTTCATGATTCTACCTTATTGACTAAATGTGTTTGACATGAGTCACATGAATCGGTGTGCTGTCAGAATTGGAATAGGGATCCTTTAGAATGGGAGGATGATTTGATTCCAGAATATAAGAAATCATCCACACTGTAAGAAGAGACCTAATCTTTTATTGCACCTGGAGATGTTGTTACCTTCTAAACTGTCATGTTTATCCACGTCTTGGTTAATCACATTCAGGGAATCAAAATCCATCTTCTATGTTTTGCCTTTAATTTCTAACCCTTTTGATTGTTGAATGATATATATGTAGAATAAGTATATAAATTGAACCCTAAGTCATGATTACAATTCACAATTTAAAAGGGTATGATCCACCACCATGTTATTGATGTAGGGTTTATGGTGGATGTTTCCCTCAAAGATATTACCAAGACATTGGGGAAATCAAACAAATATGTCCAATTTTTCCAGTACACTGATGTTGGGAGAAACATGAAGAATATATTGGATTGAAAAAATAACCTCTACACAGTATCATCATAACTTATTTATAAATCAAAATCAGTGTGACATTAACTAGTTTAGTTAAAGAACACAATAGTTCGATAGAAAGAAGAAAACTCTTGGTGAAGGACACACATGTTAGATCTCATCATTTCAGTCAAAGAACAACTTGGTTAGACCTAAATGAAAAAACCATTGTGGAGGGACACATCATTTTGAATTTGAAAAATCACACTAACTATTTTAGAAAATATTTTGAATAAATAATATAACAATTAGGCATGTAGTTGAGGAGGTGGGTTTGGTCTCTTAGATTGGATCGTTGGGAGTTGCAGCGTGATGAGAGGGGGGTCCAGCGCTTCATGGTGGGAATAGGGGGAGAAGGGGGCGACTGGATTGAATTGCTAAAAATATAAATTTAAATATCAAATACATATATTTTTCAAATTATTAAATGTTATGTAATTATAATAATTATGATAATAAAAATAAAAAAGTTATTATTATAATAACAATTGTAATAATAAATATTATAATTATAATTATTAGAGTAACATTAATAAATTTATATACACATGTAATTAAAAAAATTAATACAATACCTAAGATAAAATTAATAGTAACATAAAATTATAATTTACAAAAAAAATATTAATAATACGATTAATATAGTAAATTTAGGAAACTAATATTTATAATATTATTTTAATTAGAACTATTAAGATTAAAATAATTTAAAAAATACATAAAATTAAAATAAATACTAAGAAATATTCATAAAATAAAATATTAAAAAAATAATGTTAGGTAAACTAATAAAAAATAAAATAGTTAGATATATAATGTTAATAAAGTTTTAAATTAATTAAAACATAAAATATTATAAAATAAAGAATATTAAAATATAAATAAATAAAAATTACAAATAAACAAAACTATAAAAATCAAAACTATAAAAATAGACAAAAAACAATAAAAATAGTAAGAAAAAAAAGGAAACTAAAAAAGAAAATTTTTAAATAACATGTGGATTCCATGTGCATGATTGACTATAACTAACTCTTAGAACCGCGTCACCAAATAACATGGGTCTGTGTCCACCCATTAGTCAACTTCCTACATGCACAATATTTACTCTCGATGTCTCCTACCTCAATAATTTGAAATCATAAATCACTGGTTTTCATATAAACAATCATTGATTTATGGTTTAAATGGTACCATGGGTATCTTACTATTACAATTATCAACCGACTCAAACTCCTGCGAGTCATCTATAAAAAATAGTATGTTGAATGAACTTCATTAAACAACAGTATAAATAAATATAAAGCTCCCAGTAACTCCTCCTATAAATTTAGTACCTTACCTGGGCCATGATTTGTTCCATGACCACCTATCACTAAACATCATTCAATACACAATATCCTACCCATGTTTTGAATACTTTTTAAACCGTGGAATGACTGGTCAATAAGATTATGAACCCAAAAAGTCATTCCAACTGGCGTTAATCTCCCAAAAAACATCCCATATTTTTCTTAGAAACTGGAGGTATCATCATTGCAATGTCTAAAAACCTGAGAACCTACCATTCAATAGTCTCAACAAAATCAAACAACTATTCTCAACACCATGATGGAATCCTCAAACCCTGGGGAACCTCGGTAATAGGATTCCCTTAATCACACCGAATATCGACCTAGTGGGGTATAATTAACATCTAAGGGTCTATGGGACTCTCACCTAGCCCTATAGATCATGTCTCACAATAGGGTATCTAGGTCTAACCACATAGCCGAAAAGTCAACCAATCCCATGAAAGGTAAGGATAAAATTGGCATATGATGTTTAAAATGGCCAATATAGCCTACAAGGTCCTGATACTCTTCGACTATCCTCATAACAAACTTCCCTTTGGTGTGTATTGGTTTAACACATAAATGAAAGTTGAACTGATAATCATCATGCATTCATATAGGATAATACCCCTCATGGTCTAGTTCACAACAAATTTTTTGTTATC
This sequence comes from Viscum album, assembly GCA_963277665.1. Taxonomy (NCBI): domain Eukaryota; kingdom Viridiplantae; phylum Streptophyta; class Magnoliopsida; order Santalales; family Viscaceae; genus Viscum; species Viscum album. The sequence continues at coordinate 1,697,314,991 of OY728137.1, read as the reverse complement.
TATCAGTATCATACAAAGCGATCGAATTAAATAATAAATAAAAGGTTGGTTATATATAATGTAATTCTATAATATGAATGAACACACTATATATATTTTTATTAACACTTTAAACAACCAAACTAGAGAAAAAACACCATGTAAGGGGAATAACATATTGGAATCATGTTCCTTATTGAGGAACTAGGTTCACTACACATCCAATGCATTATGGCTAATTCATCATCCTCACTGTCACGTTTATCAATGTATATACACAAGGCATGTCATCAGAATGAAATATTCATATAAGTAATCCAAATTGAGTAGAGTGATACCAAAAATATATATGGGAAAACACTATTTCGTTTTTCTGTGGAAACTATATTGAAATTTTCATTTTTGTCAATAAAATCACACACTAGAAGGCCTATAACATGTGAATCCTATGTGTCAAATATAATGCATGATATTCCTCAATCCCTTTATATATAATATTCATTATAAATCATTGTCCACTTTCTAACTTCTAGGGGTCATAAATTCACATTAACTCCTTAAATCAAAACAACATGCGCATTTTTCAATGAGAAAATAATATAAAACATCAACATTATAGATCATAACAACAAACATATACACATAAAAACCAAGATTTCTCTCTAGATTAGGTTTTATCAATGAATTAGTTTGATATCCATTATTGGTTTTGAAACTTTCTCAATAATCATGAAAACCATATCCCAGATAGTAATATAGCAAGAAAATAAAAACAAATAACAACTTCTACTAAACTAGTTATCTGGATTGGTTCTCCAAAAGGCCTCATGTGTGCCTCTCTATATGGAATTTGTTGGTGACTAGAAATGAGGGTCAAGGGTCTGTTCATGGAGATATTATTCCCTCATATAGGAGTGAACCCAAATGGAAATAACAAGAAAACAACTATAGTAGTAAATTACCAGAATGAAGAAGTTGTAAATAAACTGAAATATAACATGTAGTAATAATATATGTAATGTTATAAAAAGATCTAATATTTATGTCATACATACAACACCAGTCACCCACTGATCCGACTATATAAAGAGTACATGAAATAAAGTGATATAATGTACATGGATATACTACTAACTTCTAACCAGACCACATTCCCAATCTTCATATTCATATCGAAGCCATCATGTTTGATTAGTCTCGGTCCACAAGCTTACATATTCCTATAACAAATTGAATGTCTTATCATGTACCCCAGTATAATGGCATCCCGGGTATGGTGTGACTATAAAATGAAGTATGGAACCACAAATGTGGTCTCATACATAGCCATTAGTCTGAATTGTATGTAAAAGTGATATACTCATCAGATTAATGATGATAATAATGATTGCAACTAGAGATAAACTATCATAAAATTCATACAAGGAATGCTCAAGGAATGTTCACAACCTAGATGAGACACAACTGAAACAATAAATAAAACATAATACATGAAAGCATAGAAAATCTCTGGTCAGGTAAACCTGGTAAACTAGTTTATGTGATATCATATATATACGTATATATATATGTGTATATATATATATATATATATTTCCATATATAATCACACACATAAATTGTAATATACATGAGTAAGCTGAAAATAACATAAACTACATAGTTAATCCATGGGTCTATAATCCCAATCATCTATAAATATTATTCAAAGGGAATTTATATGGATGTTGTGCCACTCAAATCATATATAATTAAGTTATTCTCTAGGTCCATAATCCTAGTTTAAAATAATTACATCACCAAATAATAGAAATGTCTCAGAGAAATCTACATCACCAAAGGGTGATACATGTCCTAAAATAGGGTTCCCCGATACTCTCATCCAATCACTATAATAAAAGATACAATATACCAATTTTCAATCCTATAAATGTAGCATTGAGATAGATGCCATTCTAATCATTCCACATTTAATCAATTCTGATGACTGATTACAATGCAATGGTCTATAGCCAATTATGACATTTAAATTTTGACAATCCCAGAGGAGATCACCCTTAGGCGATATATAATGAATAATCTCATGATCCAAGAACATGTTATAAACCCATTTCTATAAATTGATCAAAATACCCACCCCTTGGTTGTACTTATGTGAGATGTTGTAATGGCGCATCCACCTGACCATATAGATCATCATTGGAATCACTCATGGTGAGAGTAATCATCCATAGACTCTATATAAAAATGGTGGTAGTGAAACATGTCCAATAAACCTAATGATTATGAGGAGATTCATGTTCAACATTTTATCATAAAATGATTAAAATTTATATCACAAGAAGAACCTTTGGGAATCCCAAATTATGTAACTGTCAAACAAGTAGGATCAATCTCTAGATCCCACGAAGAATGTCTAGTAATCCTTGATAAATATTGAAATGATCAAAAGTTTGATAATTGGAAATACCTCTGTAAATCTTAATATATTAAGACTCAAAATCCTATTCCTGGGAAGCACACATAGGCTTCCCTATCAAATAGTGTATTGTGTCAAGCTCATCAGCAATCAACAAAGAAGCACCCCTGGTAATCATCATGTCATTAACAGTAATCACGTGAAATCATAATTAGAAGATTGAGGGAAGATTAATAATTAATAACATAATACTTCTATAGCCTCATGGATTAATAGTTTTGAATGAGTTAAAAGGGGAAAACCGTATACAATATCTACCCAGACCCATAACAAACATGCTTCAGGTCGATCAAGTACTAGGACACCCACTGAGTCCCCTAAGTCATAACACTGTAGAGGCATCCTACCTAGGATCCCAGTGGTCCATGGTCAATAGAGGCATCCTTATTGTGGTTCTCTAAGTTAGCATGTTTGAAAAGAATTCCTATTGGTATCCTAATGAATAAATAAACATATTTATCTCCCTAGGTTTCCTCCATCAAGGTCAAAACCTAATTTTTTCGGGATGAAGCTAGAACATTTGGGTTTTAGTGGCCTTGAGAGTTCATACAATACCATCCTCCAACATTATTTAATAATAAAATTTCTCAAAATAAATTTAAATAAGGGTCATCATCCTCAGGGTAAAGATCATTAATCCACATAATACCATAATATATGAATAAATACTAAAGGGTGTTTATGACATGCCACTTATATTTATTAATCATTCCATCATTTTTACAAAGGCTGACAGTAGTTTTCATGGTCTATCATTGCTCAATAGAGGTATAATAGACATGGATAACAAAAAAATCATTACAAGTATTCAATTATAACAAAAATATAATCAATTAATAGAACAAAAAAATCTATAAATAGTGAGGAGAAAAACATTATTCTAAAATTCTATGAAGCTCAAAACCTCACAATTCGATATCATGACATCAGAACGATGGTCTAACACATGATAAAAACAATTGGTACCCAAACAAACTAAAAAATGTTAAAGTAACATATAAAGGGATTCAAAATAACCATTTGAAAAATTAAATAATATCATTAATGCTTTACAAATAAACCGTTGTGACGTAACTCGACGAACTAATATGAGACAAAGTTAAAACGACATCTATGCATACCCTATTTCTAAAAATATCAAAACAAAATCATTAGTACCTTATTCCACCATGATCTAGTAGAATTGGGACCAAAATAAAAAATCATAAAAACCGATTTTAGTGGGAGAAGGAAAACTAAACAATAGAAGATAATGAATTCTAATAATTACCTAAAGGATTCAAATTCACCTAACTATAATCATTGCAGATCAAGAATGATGACGATTTTTCCATGGTAAAGGTAATATTTAAAGGTGTGCTTGTGGCAGAGGAGAGGGGAGAGAAATAGGATATTACCTCATAATTTCGTTTATTTCTTGGATTTTTGAGATGGTCTAAATTCTCTCTTGTTTTGAAATTTTTTTTGTATGGTAAACCAAAATTTTTCTCGAACATCAGAATTTAACTCTGAGTTTTCCAGTGAATCGAGAACATTTTTTAGTCTTGTTCCAAGGCTTGAAAATTTTAATGGGTGTTTATATGTGTTTTATGTACATTAGTGGACTGGAGGACCAATTATTGAAATTACAAGATAAGGTGAATGGTAAGATTTAATCGTGCAACTTCATAGTGAAAATACCCACCCTCTATTTTTTGCACTAAGAAAGGTTTGGAAAACCATGAATGATATTGAGAATGACCATATGAGAACTCTATAGTTTTTAATAGATGTAATTTTCATGGTTTGATAATGATTATGTAAAACCATGCACAAACCTCATGCTTAGTTCCATTTTGGTAGTTCCCTTCCACAATAAAGTGCACAGTTTCTGCCCAGGTAGTCCTAAAAATGAATGCAACTCTACAGACCTTAGATCCTAAGTCATAGTATCAACATGATTTCCACACAATTTAAAAAAACTATGTGAGATAATAATTTGACACATTAAATTCGTGAATTTATGGTTTTCCCACCTCTTATATTTATTCTTATCCAACCTTTTTCATTTCCTCACCCATGCGCACAATGAGCTCCCCTCCATGCTTTCTTCTATAGGAAAATGTTAAAGTTAGTTCCTCCTTCTAGAAAATATTTTTATTTTCATTAGCTACATTAGATCTATATCAGTAAGTCTCTTCATAAACTTACATATAAATTCCATTTCTATCACCTCACATTTCAGTAAATACACGGAAGTTGTTTTTTCCTATTTTAATAGTGTCCATTTAAAATGATGATTTCATCCTAATATGTTTAATTTAGTGGCAATGATAAAATATGCCTATGTTAACCATCCTGATAATAGTATTTGTTACTTTTCTATTTGATTTCACCAATTTTTTGTGGGATTATCATTGAGTGCGCCATTTTGTTGAATGTGAGAGAACATATAATTTTAACAGTTGATTTTAATTAATTAATTTCAACCATTTTATAAGACAATGGGAATTAATTAATGAGAATATAATTAGTTTGAGCCATGGAGAGGTTATGGAACATGGGAAGTATGGTCAGGGTGAGCCCCTTATTTCAAATTTAATTGTTTTTATTGTATTGATTTTTATGGTATTTGAGTTATTTAATTCCATTATATTGAATTGTCTTATAAATATGAATTGCTTGTAATATAATACTGAGCTCCAATAAAATGTGATGAGGTTAGACTGAGGATTAATATTATAATTGCTATATTTTTTATGTTGATGTGATCATCACGCTAGGCATGGACCATTATATATATTTTCTGCGTAACGTTGATCATATGTTTGGGGTCCCTGTCATTAGTTGAGGTGGCATAGTTGTCAGGTTATTGGAATAGACCAGTTTGTGGAATGGTGTGTCCATTATATTTTATAAATGTTGTCATAGGGTCACGAGGTATAATAATTGGTATGTCTTATGTTCTATTTGGTTATTTTTACTCTCTCGTGTTTTCCAAACCACTATATAGAGTTTTGTGCCCATTGCATGACTCAGATGTTTAAGGGGTTTTGACAACTCATATTGTAGTGGTATCTAGTATTTTTTTAGGAATTATTGCTGGATGTCATTGTATTTTAAATCTATAGAGAGTGCGAGGATCCAACATATGACATGGTTGAAGTTATCGGTTGGAGATATGTGGCTCACCATACATGAGGTAGTTAGGTTGAATATAATTCTGGAGAATGTATGTCTTTGATCGTTTTGAGGATAGTTGTTAATCTAATAGTGGTATTACATTGATGATAAATATGGATGCGCATCCAAATGTTGGTTTTTGAGCCAAAAGTTTCTTGGGAGTTGGTGTCTGAGGGATGAGATTTTTATTCATTGGGTGTACATTTGGGGTATCGGTGACCTAACATGGACACGAAGTTTCCGGAGGCACATGATTAAATGTTACATTTTGAGGTAGAACATAACGGTTAACCTTGAATATATTATTTCTATGGATTCCATGGTCTTAGGCAAAGGATACTTTCTATTAAGTCATTATGTCATTGCCTAATGCAGGTCATATCTTTCTAATGTTTTTTGAGAACAATAGAAGATTGTATTTATTTTATGCATGTGATATTATAAATGTTATTTTTGTTCAAAAACTTTGAATCTCAAATTTCTGTTATTCACACTTAGTGATGGACTACTAAGAGTCATTCACACACCCCACACGATCCATTCATGACTTGTATAGATTTCATGAACTTTTGTTCTATAAAAGACTCTGGTTCCAGAGTTGGATATTACTTTATACAAGGAGTTTATATTTTGAGTTTTCCTTTTTTGTTTTTGCATGTTGTATATGTATATACTGGTTGTTAGCCATGGGCAACCCTTTTGCTCATTTTGATATGTATCACCTATTTTGATATGTATTCGTAGATATGAGTGGTATGTTTTTCATATTTTTTTATTTCACTATTCTTAATTTATGATTTCACAATTGAATATTATTGACTATGACTCCACTAGGGGTGGGTTATTAGTGTAGTGTCTATAATTATTTACATAATATTCTCATATATACATATTTTTAAAATTATTATATCATCCCTAGAGGGTATAGTATACACAATATCACTCATTTATACACTCAATTCTAGTTTGAAGGCTTTGGAATACAGGTAGGTGTGCCTAATGATAGTAAAACTCGGCCCGAATGCACTGTTCGAGTGGCTAATTGGGTCAGAGATCTCAAATTGGTTTCTGAGTTTTTCTTGATAGGGAAATAGTATAATCATACAACTATATAATAATGGTACCAAATACATTTTATTTCGATGTATCATACTGTTTTTGTTATGGAAGATATGACATTATGATTTCTCTAGAACTAGGTTTATAGCTTTTGTTTGGGTGCCTGTAGCCCCAATCATGTGGGGATGAAAAACATTTTTAAGTGCGCAATTAGATGTTATTATATTTATCATTTTATAGTTTATATGATTTCCACCTTTATTGCAACAATTGGATGTGAGTTTTTATAAATTGCGGTAAGTTACCCTTGACCTTGTATGGTAAAGGAGTAATTATTGAACCCTTATCCAAGTATGAAAAGGGGTATCCGTTTTGTTTTTGATAGGAATATAGTAGGATTGTTTAATAAGTACATGTATATCTCTGTTTGCACCTTTAATAAATATCTTGGTTATATGTGATATGTGATACTTATATATCTGGGCATGGATCTTAAAGAAGTAGGAAGGTATGATGAAATAGGTAGACGTTGATCACCTGGTTGTTGATGTAGTCTTTAGTTTGAAGGGATGTGGTTTGTCAAGATAGGCATGGACCGTGGCATATTTGATACATGGATCTGATATGGGTGGTTAAGGATTCCAGGAGGATGGGATGTCATGAAAAATGGTTTTGATGGGGGAGAGTAAGGGTAGTGAGTTGAACTTACATGTTACTAATTTACTATTTTGTGAAATAAAAATTAATGTTATCTAGGATATCTGACCATGTTATATAATTTAGAGGTATTCCACCAATATATCATTCAATGGAGTATCATGAGGGAGATGGTTTTGTTCCACAAGATCAAGATTTGGTTGAGACCCCTACGGTCCAGTTATATCATGATCCATTATAATTGGCTCAGGTACCGGCTCTGGGGCAGACGGGGCGACCACTATATTTTATTGTTTTTTTTCATGGATTGAAGAGCAGCTTAGATTTAGTCTAGTATGTTACATCTACGATATAGATATGGGAGATCATGGAGTATATCTTTTGATGGTATATCAGAATCAATAGATCAAGTCATGGAACCCAACACATATTTAGGGTGATGGTGGTTCACAGGTGACTGTGAACTAGAACGAGTATATGAAAATGATTTTTGAGAAGATGGAGATGCCTCTTGGGTGGAGGATAAAGCTAGAAACATACATGCTCATAGGAATAGTATGAAACTAGTGGGATGTTTTCTTATTAGGAATGAACACTTGAGTGAAAGTCCTGAATGTATATTGTGGACATGTTCTTCTATCACCTCCTTCGAGAGGTACAGAGTGCTGTGAGAGATTAATAGTTCTTATTCAAACAATAGGATGATATGAATTTCATGGAATATGTAAATACATTTAATAAATTGAATCTCTTTACACCTGACATGGTGAGAGATTAAACCTCAGGGTGACGTGTTTAAAAGATGATTTTTATTATAACATTCAGGTGTAGGTAAACACCGTTAGATTAGACTTGTTCCCATAGGTTCTTAATCAAGTTCTCAAAGCCTAGGAAAAGTTAACGTACCATTCTTACTGGACCCAAATGATGATGAACATAAACATTAACGGTGATTCTTTATATAAACGTATGGATGCCCGAGAGGAGTTCTAGTGGGGAATCTAGGCCATAGACATGATCTTCCGACCTATTAATGGGTCGTCGATAGTGTTCATCCAGCGGGCGAATATAAGACATGTAAAAACATAGTGATAGAGTCATCCAAAGGAGTGTCTGGAATATTGATAGGTTTGGAATTTAAAGTGATTCTATAATAGTCCATATAGGACAACTGATATTCATGGATCAAGGCAGACTTAGGGTTTAGATGACAGACCAAGAGTGGTACCATGTGGAAATAGTAGTGTTTAAATTGCATGTAGAGGTCATTGTAGAGTGAGAGGGACCAACTAGTTGGGTCAGTGGTTAGTGGCTGGTATAGAACAATAGGGAAGATGGGATCAGGTAGTTGGGAATTAGGTCATGTGTATTCTGTAGAGATATCGGGGTTAGAGAAGTTTGGTAATCCAATAGCGGTCATAAGTACTTTGTGCACTTTTCCAAGTTTAATATAATTTTTGTGACATAATGTTTTGAGGCATGTATACATTCGGTGAACGAGGTACATGAGATGTATATATGGACTTACCAGACCCTTGTTAGTAGGTTGTCATTGAATCAGATGCATTATATATATATGAGGTGAGTGGAATGTGGATTACATGAAGTGAATTGGAATCAGGGCTTCGAGTAGGTGGTGGTTACATGAGAGACATTGAAATATTACCATTGGAATGATGTAGGACATGTTTGAGGTGTTAGGAAATGGGACTCATTTGGGCATCTGTTGAGATGTGGGACCTCATAGGTTCCATGTTCTACGTGGGCATATGGCAGGCACCAGCCAGTTTCAGGATTCTGAGGGGTGTTAGATATGACAGAGGGTAACATAATTAGGTGTACGAGTGATGAAGCATCATATGATGGGATTTGATTCTAGAGATGGTTAGTGGACCATAATGGGGATTTTATTTATGATTGGGGATGCGACTGGATTTGTCAACTCATAATGCAGGGAACCCACCTTTAGGTAGTTGACATATACCATTTAGACCAAGGTAGTCTAGAATAATTTTAAGGAGACGTTTATATTCTATAAAATATCCAAGTTTTGTTTTATAGCTTGGAGATTATCTATGGTATATTGGTTATATTTTAATGTCTTGAGTTTTAGCAACATGATGAAATTCTCGACTATTTTAAATTTTTTTTGTTGAGTGGGTAAACGAAATTCATTCTCAATAATCAGAACATAATTATGATTTATCCTTAGACACAAGACTTTATATTTTTTTAATGTTTTAGGGATTGAAAATATTTATGGGTGTTTGGATGGGATTTCAGAGAGTTCGATTTCTGTAGGCCCAATTTTTGAAAATACATGCTGAAGCATACATTTAGATTTAACTATGAAGCCTCTTCGTGAAAACTATGCACCCTCTTATTTTCATAGATCATAGTTTGTTAAAACATTTAAGAGGAGTCTCAAAACCATGGAATACCACTATAGATTTTAACTGATGAAATTCTCAAGGTTTTCACATTGTTTTGGAAAACTATGAGCACATTTCCGGATTAGTTCAATTTTGGTACTAGACCCAAATTATAGTGTGCGTAGTTTCCAAATGATTATGCCTAACAATTAAAGTATCCATGAAGGGATTGGATCCTAAGAAACATGATCCAAATAGTATCATTAAGGGTAAGAAAACTATATTATCTATGCTAGTGGATCATTAAATATTTGAATTCAAAATTTTCCATCCACATATTTTTCATCTTCCCATCCATTTTTCTTTTCCTCCATCTATGCACATAGAGATTTCCCATCCCTTATTTCTACTTCCTGCTATGGATATAGAAAGGTACTCCTATTAGACTCCATTTATATCATCATTGGTTTTCTTGGATCAGTATCATCAATGATATCCGTCATCGCATTTATATTTTCCTTTGATCTCCCCTTACAACCACTGAATTGGAGTGAGTCATTTTACCCAATTTTCCATTGATCTAGGAGTGGCCCATTATATATGTTTTATATGTTATTTTGATTATAGGTTGGGTGACATATTCTTCAGTTAAAGTGGAATGAAAATCATTTTGAGGGAATGGACCATGATATGGGATGGTCTGGCCATCGAAATAGAGGGATGCGGTCATAGGGACATGAGGTTCCGAAATTATTATTGATTAGGTTCAATTTGATGATTTCCACTAACCCATGACGACCAAAGTTCCATTTGTGAGGACACAAATTATTTAATGAGGGTAGAATGAAATTGTATAAAATTTGAAATATATTTATCTTTAAATAAATTTTATTTCTTCGATAACTTGTGTAAGATTAAGCACTGAGTTTAAACGAACTTGTTTGTAATAATAAAATATTATTATTTACATTTGACTGTTATAACTTAGCTGATAAATTGATGGGTAAGAATAGTATTAACAAATTTATGAAATATATATAAGGTTTCAACGCAATAAGAATTTATTTAAAAATTCTTAATAAATATTCATTCAACCTTAACAAATATATTCTATTCTTTTAAAAAATAAATTTTCATCAATAATGGTTTATTTATTTTACGTGAAAATTTTATATTTTTTTTGAAATTATAGAAGTATTATTTTATAATCTGAAAATAATTTCTTAAATAAAAAATCAATATTAATTAGGATTTATTTTTTTTATTTTTCAAGAAAAAAAATTATTTTTCATTGAAGATTGAAAAATACCCATTTCGTTAAAAGTGTAATTTCACAATAATAAAATAAGTAATTTAAAAGTCACATTATTGTTTAATATGATTTAAAAAACTAAGAATTATTAGTTTATATTAAATATAATTATTTTTATTTAAATCATTGTTATACGGTATTTTAATATATGTATATTTTTATAATTTATAATACTTTTTTTCTGAATACAATTTTAAGTTGCATAATGTTTCTCCATTTTCACTAATTAAAATAAAAAATAATGAGTAATGACATAAATTAAATTTTTATATTATATAAATACTAATTAAAATACATTTAATTTTGATTAATTATTATATAGGGATTATACTATCAACTTATTCCTAAAAACCACATTTCATGAAAAAACGTTTGTTTGATATGTCTGCTTGCGTAATTTTAAATTAAATTATACAAATTTTTTTAATTGAATTTTATAAAATTTATTCCATATTTTTTATAATAATATTTTATGTGCAATGAAATTTTATACGTTATTTTATTAGTAAGGAATAATCAAAACTGTTAAAAATTATACCATGCTGAACAAAGTGTAGAAGAGAGTCACATTAGAGGTAAAGGGGGTAACATGTTTAAAACATGTTTCTTATGAATAGTATAGGTGGTTAATATAAATTTATATCCTCCTATACCATTATTCAAAATTTTATGAGGCTTATTGATTGATAATTAATTTCCACTATTTAATAGTTTTGTATATTTATAAGATTGACAGTCAACTTCCATTATAACAAGGCACCCCAATCCTCGCCATTAAAAGCTTCGAAACCCCATTGGATCAACATAAAACCTTAAAAAATAACGTCCATACTTCCCTAAAAAATCATATGTTTCTTTTTTTGAACAATCCAATCAAGGCATTCTTTAGAAATAATACTGAAGTTGTTGTTTGAAGAAAAGGCATTAGTCTTCAATGAGATCCTTCTTTTTTCATATTGTTTTTCCACATTAAATTATTAAATAAAATTTACAATATAATGTCACAAGTATTTAATATATACATTTATTTTAATATATTTATTTTATAATATTATGTAAAATCCTCTTCCAAAAAATTTTATATTAAACCATCGTTCTATTGTATAGTGGACTACCGCCTCACGAAGAGGTGTATTCTGTTTTCCATAATCGACTATAATTTATATTCATTATGGTTGATTTAATTATTATATATTATAATAATAAAATATTAATTATTCTTAAAAATTAATATATCTTATAGATACTTACCTTTAGTTCCATTGAAAATGATTACATCATTCGTGTGTGTGACATACATCCACCTCACGAAGCGATGTGATACGTCTTTTTATAAACACAGAACATGGACGTCATAAGTATGTTTATTTAAAGATATAACATAATATATATGATATTATTATCATTATATAAATAAAAAAATACTTATCATCATTCAATCCTGATCATTGAAAAATGGAAATTCTTTAAATGCCTACGTATGGCCTACCATCTCCTTGATTGTATCATAGGTTCTATTTTATAAAAACAATTCATGTTTATTTTTAAAAATATAATTTATGTTTATAAATGATAAATATTTCATTATTATTATGTGGTATATGATGAAACAGTTACACATTTTAAAATAGTCAATACACTGACAACATTTTGATGTAATGAACATAGCATCCTCAAAACACCTGAAGTGAACGTAAGTTATTAAGTAATTAAATACATTATTAAAATAAATATTATAAATGTTTCTGTATATGGTATTAAAAAAATTAAATTCACATAATAAAAAATTATATCATATAATTTTATTATATGGAAGATAAAAGTCATACAGGACATGTCTAGACTCGAGGTAAGGGTTTCCATCTCAAAACATGATTCTGTGAGACAAATGTTCTTTTATACAAATAAATTATATTATATGGAGTATATAATGGAAATATAAAAATTATATCAAGAATAATTCAAAAAATAATGTTATTTTATGTTAAAATTAACATACTTTATTTGAAATGGCCCATATCATAAAGGTTCATCACATTGCCAAAAACATTGTCCCATCAAATGCTTCCACAGAAAATGTGGAACAGTGATGGTGGCACTTGTCAGAAGAGCACCATGATGGTGGCACTATAGCAGTGAAACTGTCACAATCACTCACCAAAATGGTAGAATCGTGTTGGTGGCACCATTAGGGTGGAAACATTATGGTTTCACCATGACGGTGGCCCTGTGACGGTGGAACTGTGACGGTCATATTGTTACAGTGTCTCGCTAAATGATGTGACACCCTTGTTCCTTTTTTCTAGTTTCTAACATTTTCTGCTCCCGCAACATATCATTTTTACATAAAAATGATTTAATACCGCTTTAAAATCTATTTAAATCCCATAAATGATATTAAAAATCCCCCAAGAGTCAGGCGACTATTGACTTAACCAATCATGTGGATTTTTCCTTGGTATCACACTTTTTTCCTCACACATTCCAATTTCTCCCCTATTACATGTTTTCCTATACTTAAAGGAAACCCTTTAACTCAAAATAGTTATGACAACCTCTCCGATTAGAATTATTAAATAACAATTATTTCCATCATGTGAAACTGTCCAACCACATGGTGAAACCACTCATCCTCCTTTAATGCCTTTCAAAATTCAAATCTCGTAACATTAAGATGTCGCCTTTTATCCCATGGGAATTATTATTTCATATTGGATGGCCTTTTTTTATTTCCATGGAGCATTTGGAGTCTCCCTTTTTTAGGCTAGTGGTGTGCCTATGATTGAGCCAATTCTACTCACTCTTGAAGTCCCCAATGTCCCTTCCCTTAATGTTACCCATGCACAGTTCTTGGATCAAGGAGAAAAACATCGATGAATGATCCTCCAAGTAGGGTTCATCCTTTATCTCTTTATACTGTGAATCCTGCTGGGTGGGAATGATAATGTTTCTATAGGGATGGATGAAACCAAACCATAACGAAGATAATAAACCGAAATTTATATAATCTATGGGTATTTTTTATGATGTTCTTGTACTCCTTTATCCTTTCTTATATGTTGTGAATTTTATGGTCTAATGTCCACAAAAATTCATGGTCGTTGGTGGTCAATCCTTGGGCACTAATGGACACATGTCTTCTGTTATGACTGATTGGATGTAACATGGAAATTGGTCAATCATGTAAACTCTCTTGATTAAATGAATTTCCAGTGAGAAAGAATCCATCTATGACCACCACAGTTAACAAAATAGAAATAATTAACATAATGAATGGTGTGTTTGAATCTGAAAAAAAACTCCCTTGATTTATCTTGGTAACATTTGTGGTTGTTCTGCTTGATGCTTGTGGGGTGACATGGTTGGGGATGGGATCACCTCTTGTGTATTTGTTAGTTTGTGGATTTTTGGGTCGTGTGAGGTCATATTATGGGGCTTGGATTGGTTCCAATACTTCAAGAGACCTTACGGATCACTGTTGTTGTGGTGACTATATAAGAGAACTGGTGAGAATACTTAAATTGTTGCTTGATTGTTTTTCCTTCCTTGTCTTTTGGATTATCATGTTAGTTTCCCAATAGTGAATAATTTTTTAAATGTAATTAGATGAATAGGAAAACAAGAATGGGATCAATGGGGAATCATTTTCAAGGAATGAATTGTGACTTGGTTGTGGTAGTTTCGCATCGTATGAATGAATAGTAATGAGGGTGTTTGGGTATGGGATAGTTTTGGGACTCCTAGTTTGGGATGAGATCATTTATACCTATATTTAAAATTCAGTTCTTATGTTTCATATTCTCACCCCACCCATGTTTTTCACATCATGCCAAACACCCCCCATTTAATGGGGTAGGGTGTTTTCTCCAAAAATCCTATGAGTGGATAGTTATTAGCTCATTTTTGGATCCCGTTACTGAGTAGCCCAAGACTCTTCATACAGGTTGTAATGGGTTGATGACTATTATACCCTAGTATTCTTCATCCAGGGTAGTGGTGGTGGTTTTCCAATGTGTGTGCAGGCTGGTTGTTTCCAATGTCTCTTCAGGATGTAGCCCATGTGTCTTCGGGCATGGTGATAGTTGTTCTGGAATAGTAATTTATGGGCATGGTTATGTGTGGTTGTGGGGGACCAGGTGTTTGTGGGAGGGATGTGTGGTTGTGGTATCCTCGGTGTGTGTTGGAGGATTATGATGGTGTGACTGTGGTGAGAATAGCAGGGGATGTATGACGCATAAGATGTCTTCAATAACCATTGTAAAAGTGGTGTGGGGTGCCCAAACATCGATGTGTTATTACTATTATTTTACCATAATTGCGTTATATGTGGAATTTTACTTGGTTGGAATGTGACTTGGTTAGTTTTGTTGGATAGTTTACTTGTTAGGTGCTTCCATTATCTCTTTTTCTCAATGGTCATTAGAATACCTCCCCACATGTGAACAAGAGCATTTGGTTTTCCCTACTGATTATACATGTATAGTCACCCTACATATATAAAACTTCTTTCAATTTTCCTGGTGGACATCGTGGACCGTTCCAGACCATATTATCTCGGAAAATTGTACCATTGACATTTCAATTCATTTCATTTGGTACATCCCTTTTTAATTTTCCATATTTTTTTAGCAAAGTTTAATGAAATATTTATATGTGAATGGATTGTTTTGGATTTAATTGTTTTTTCCAGTTTTGATGTTGTTTGGTATTCACTGACTTATCTCTTCATGCTACTAAAAAATGGTAATGCCTTCAATATTACATGTGAATCTATAATCATGGTGTTGGTTGCCACTTTAGGGAATATTAATGGTGGGTCTCTGGGTTAATTATCTATCCTTCAAGATGAGGAAGGAAGGGTTTGTCAATCTGATGTATATTCACTCATATTGGTGAAGGAGGTTCATGACAGAATTGTATTGAAGGCAGGATGAGAGATAGGATGGAGTTCCAAGCTAGGGATAGTGAGGATTTCATTGGATGGTTGGGTTATTGTGTTAGTAAATCATGTCATGTGAAATATTCTTGGGAATACCAGCTAGGACATGAGATTTTAGGGCCCCTCGTGATCTACTGCAAGGACAATAGACCTACTGAACGACCATGCGAGGCTACACTGATTGCAGGGTAGAGACTCTTGGAAATATACATTCATTAGAATGAATTTTTTTCTTTTGTTTCTTGGGTATTTTAGGTATTTATAATAAATTAGAAGTCTAATAAACATTTAAAAGAAACTTCTACACTACTCGGTCTTAGGAATTACGTGTTTACTTTGTAGCTATGGAACCCGCTCGGAGACCACAGGTAGTGTGGGAAATCAAGGCCCATGATAATGATTAGGCTTATCAGGAGAGGGATGATCGAGAAGAGGATGATGACCAGTAGAAAAGGATGATTCATCGCTTTCTGTGGGAGACACTTGGGATGTAAGAGGGAATAGTCTTGGACATGGAGAGATAGAGGTGGATTGATGAGCTAGCGAAATCATTCAGCTTGATTCAGGATCCGAAAGAGTAATGGGTTCCTTTTGGCTATAATTCAGATGGGGGGAGCAGCATGTTGATGGTGGAAACTCGATCATGGGGAGAATATGGAGGATGAGGTTTCATGGACTGACTTCGAAAGGGAGTTCAGAGGAGAATTCATCTCTTTCATGATGAAAGAGGAGAAGAGGAAGGAGAAACACTCCCTTCATTAGGGGAGAATGTAAGTGAGGGAGTTGAGGATCTTGTTTAAGGATCGCCTTCACTTTTCTTCGGACCAAATTCCAATGAAGAGTCTCAGGTGAGATGTTTAGAGGAGGTACTCCAACATTCTCTTTCATATGTTATTAATCCCTTCACCATACTGACATACATGGAGGTATATAATAAGGATGAAGTGGTGGAGAGGAATCACATGATGGTAGGTGTTCCCAGAGAGGGGATCCAGTTGGGATTGTCAAAGGGGAAACTCGTCAATAGAATGCCTCAAACATCAGGTCCATCTTGGTTTCGTCCAGTGGGGAGCAGACCCCAACAGTTCTTGTTTTGATCTCCTAGTCCTTGCACCCTCTATGCAGGCCTAGGACAGAGATGCCTCATCTGTGGAAGTTGTGGAAATCATTGGAATCTGTGACCAGACCGAGGGATGTATGTTGGGGGTGGGGATGTTCGACACCCAACTCAGCAACATCAATTTACATCAAGGCATTTTTAGTCATAGCATTAGGGACAATGAGCTCCCGCTCCTCTAATAGACGATGATGGAGGAGGAGTCCGACCTATGGGAAATATTTAGGGACCTTGACCAGGGCATGGTTGGGGAGGTAGCTGACAGCCTGGGGTCAGAGGTGTAGGGTGTGGGAAGTTGCAGGCCGTAGAAGTAGTTATTCTAGCAGGGCCAGAAATTCATCGTGGTATGATCAGCATGTTTATCACTCTTTCCTACACATTGATTTATTTATGAGCTTCAAAGTCCTTTTTTGCACCCAGTTTATCCCATTATCTGGGTCTAGACATAGAAAGACTTCTTGTACCCATGGTTTTCACTACACCAGTCGGAGGTCAGACCAACATGTCTCGTATTTTCCAATGATGTAGATTAATTTTGGGACCACATGAGTCTAGTGCAATCATTTATTTGCTAAAAATTAATTTATATGATGTAATTTTTGGAATGTACTATTTATTCAGTATATGCGCTATTGTTGACAACATACAATGAAGGATCATGTCTTTTGATATGGTTGACCAGCATGTAGCTATTATTTGTGAACATGTATGCCTGGAGGGAAGCTAGTGAGTGGAGACCCATCATTCATTATTAGCTGAGATGTCAATGGAGTAAACAAACTCGAAGATGGTGGATTCTTAGTATTTTTAGTGAGTTCATGGTATTATTCCCTGAATTGGTGGTGACACTACCCCCTTAACATGATGGTGAGTTCAGGATACACTTGAAACCAAGGGCCCATTAGGTTTTGATGGCTCCCAATTGGATGGAACCTTCTGAGTTGCGGGTGTTACGGATTTATATTGATGATCTGCTGAAGAAGGATTTTGTTTGACCAATATCATCACCATGGGCAGCTCCAATATTGTTAAAAAATAATGAAGATGGTGGTATCAGGCTGTGTATAGAGTACCGAAGGCTGAACCAGGTGATGGTCAAGAACCCTAACCCCCTCTCTAGGATCGATGAATTTTTTGATCAGTTGAAGGGGATGGGATAGTTATCCAAGAACGAACTATTGTTAGGATACCACCGGTTGAGGGTGAGGAACAATGCGATCTCAAAGACTTCATTTAGGTACAAATATGGGAATATTGAATTCATGGTTATGAATTTTTTTGTTACAAACTCACCTGCATGTTCATGGGGATGATGAACAATGTCTTCTTGGAATATCGAGACCAGTTTGTAGTTATGTTTCTTGAAAACATCCTGATCTACTGAAGATCAAATACTGACTACATCAAGCATCTGAGGATGGTTTTAGAGGTCCTCCGACAGCACTGACTCTTCAAGATGTTGTCCAAGTGAATGTTCTCGACAACAGAAGTGAACTTCTATGGAAACATGGTGTCCGATAAAGGAATAGCAGTGGACCCGTTGAGGGTCGAAGTGGTTTTTTCATGGACAACACTGCAAAACATGGCAGAGGTTTATATTTTCCTGGTTATAGTTGGTTAATACTAGTGGTTTCTACCCAACTTCTCCCAGGTTACAACACCATTTACTGCCTTAAGCAAGAAATGCCAGAATTTTTTATTGAGTGAGATGTTCCAAGAAGCCTTCAGTTATCTAAATGTTCATATCTTTAGTTCCCTAGTACCGAGGTTTCCAAATGAATGGGTGACATTTGAGGTGTTATGTGACCCTTTAGTCTATATATTGGGGTGTGTGATAATGCAGTAGTGGGGTTGATCTCTTATGGGTCTAGATAGTTATGTACCCATGTGCATAAATATTCCACCCATGACCTGGAGCTCATAGCGGTTGTGTTCACACTAATTTTTTGAATAAATTAATCATTGTGGTGCTCTTTGTGGTCTACACGGATCAGAAGAGCTTGAAAAATATCTTCTCCCAATGAGACCTAAACATGTGGCAGTGGAGGTTGATAGAGTTTTATTCATGAATATGACTATGAAATTTCCTACACCTAAATAAATGGGAATGTGGTGGCTGATTCCTTTATCATTAATTCATAGAAGGATGTGGTTTGATAATCATCAAATGCATTGATGGAAATGGTTGAGTTGGGTGCCCTACATCTAGATTCATGGGTGGATAATGGAAGAGGCAGTCTGTTCCAGATAAACCTATAGTCCTCTCAATTGTAGCCGGTTGTGGAGTCTCTGTGGGGGGACATAGAGGCTGAAGTGATGCACATACATGTTATCTAGGGTGATGTTCTGGGAGGATGGTCATAAGATAGGAAGAATCAATAGTTGTTTCATGGAACATTATTCGTCCCCATGGAGATGCGTGAGTGTGTTCTTGGTGAGTTCCAAAACTCCCCCTGGGTGGTGCGCCCTGGAGATTCCAAGATATACGGAGGCTTGAGGAGACATTTTTGGTGGCTTGGGGTGAAGCGGACAGTGGATGCGTTTGTGGTAAGTTGCCTAGTGTGTCAATAGGTGATAGAAGAACACCACATCCTAGGATGTTTTTTGAAGCCTTTGATGTCCCCGAGTGGAAGTGGGATGAAATCTAGATGGATATTATCACAAGAAAACGTAGCGTTCAAGGAGACTGTGATGCTATCTGGGTAGAGGTGGATTGTCTGACAAAATAAGATCATTTCCTAGAAATCAAGGAGTCAAGTGTAGTGGATTCATTGAGATAATGGTACGTAGATGAGGTGGTGCCATTTCATGGAGTTCCAAGGTATATAGTCTCAAATCATGATACACTGTTTACCTCACGAGTCTAGAATGGATTGTAACATTATTTTGGCACCTAGTTATGCCACATCACTGGTTTCTAACCCCATTCAAATTGGCTGATAGAGCACACCATATAGACTTTAGAGGATATGCGATGGGATGGTTTTTTAGAGTTTAGGGGATTATACTAATGACAAATTACCTTAGTAGAGTTTCCTTGCAACAATAGTTATCACCCTACCATTGGCGTGGCTCAATTCTAAGCATTGTACGAAAGGTTGTGTCTCTCACACGTGTGCTGGTAAATGTTCATGAGAGAATGTGCTCTTGGAATGGAGTTAGTGTAGAGCCTGATAGAAAAGGTTTAGCTTGTATGAGACAGGATGAAGGTGACTCAGAAATGGAAGAATTCGTATGTCGATCATAGGAGAATACCCTTGGAGTTTGACTTCAGAGACAACATGTTCTTGAAGGTCTTCCATTGTTGTGAGAAACCATGGATCGAAAGGGGGAGTAAGATTTCTCCCAGGTTCGTCAGACACATTGAGATGTTGAGGCGGGTCGATGAAGTGTCTTATCTTGGGGTTCTACCAATGCCACTACTGAGGGTGCACAATGTCTTCTATGTGTCTCAACTCCCTCAGTATCTCGATGATGATTCACACATCCTCGACTTGGGGGAGCTAGATATTGTGGAAGATGTGATGCTTTTAGAGAAACCAGTGAGGTTCGAGGATTGTGAGAAGAAGGTTCTTCTTTGACAAACCATTCCCTTGGTTTGTGTGTTATGTATTCATTGCTTCCTTGAGGGGATTACCTTGGAATCCGAGGCATAGTTGTGTTCCCAATACCCAGAGCTATTTTTAGTGGTGTTATATTTTGTTTTGTTCTTATTTGTGATAATTTTTTGAACTTGGTATCTATTAGATGGCTTATTTTCATTTTTCTCTGGATGTATGTGAAGAGTCCTAACTGCATGGATGTGAGAACCATATCCCTAATCGAGATGCATTATGTTTGATGCGATTAAACTCCTGCGGGGGAGTCAGTTCCTCCCAAAGTGGATATTATATTGACATGGGATAATGGTACTCCCTAATCAATATTTTTGTAAAGTGAAACCTTTATATGTTTTTGTGGTTAGTTGATGGAGAGTTATTCCATGATTTTGAGGAGGTTTACTCTTATGATTTTTCTTTTGAGGTGGTTGTCCGGACCCCTCTATTTTCATTGGGATTATCCATGAATTCATGAAGATGAGAATACATTGAGAGGAATCTTATGTAATTTCCTAAAACCTCCTGGTCCAGTACATTTCCAAAAAAAATCTGTCCCATAAAGAAATTCCACAGAAATAGTGGCACTGTGATGGTGGCACCGTAGCAGTCGCACCGTCACAGTCCCTCACCAAAACTATGGCACCACTGACGGAAACACCATAATGTTGGAACAATGAAGGTGGCACTGTAATGGTGGGATTTTTATGGTGTAACCTTGAGGTTGGAACCATTACCATGGCATCGTAACTGTTTCTCACCAAACGGTGTCCCAACCAAGTTCCTTTTTTTCCAGTTTTTGACATTTTCCACTCCTAAAATGTATCTATTGATATAAAAGTGTTGTAATACCCTGTTGAAGTCTACATAAAGCACATAAATTATTTAAAAATTTCTCAAGATCTGGTCAAGCCTTGAATTAGAAATACATGTGTATTATTCTCACTGTCACACTTATTTTCCTATACTTTCAAGTTTCGCCCATGTTACAGATATTCCTCCATTTATAGGAATACCTTGAACACAAAACCATTATGGCCACATCTCTGATGAGAAATTTTAAATAAAAAATGATTAAATCTTGTGTAACCATCAAAATTCTTGGTGAAACCATGATCTCTCTTTAAATTTATTCAAAATTTATATCCCATAACTCCAATATCTCTCCTTTTATCACACGAGAATTCATTCTTCTTATTGGCTTTTCTATTTTTCTTTCCTTGGTGGGTTTGGAGTCTCTCTTTCAATGGATAGTGGTGAACCTCTTCTAGAGCCATTCATACTCACTCTTGGAGTCCCTAAAGTTCCACCCATGCAAGTCGTGCATCCCCAGTTCTTGGTGCGAGGATAAACACATTGATTGTTGATTATCCAAGTAGGGTTTATACTTTTTATTTATTTACTATGTATCATGCGTGGTGGGTATGATAATATTCAATGGATATGGATAAAATTACAACGTATTGATGATAATAAATTGTCTTTTAAAGAATGAAGCAGTGTGTTTGATGATGATGTTGTACTCTTATACACATGATTATATGTTGTTAATTGTATGGGATTATGTCCTCTAAAAAACTTGTTCATTGGTGGTCTTTCCATGCACACTAATTGACCCATATCTTCTGTGACGATTGAAATGTTGTAACATGAAAATTGGTTTATTACGTAAACTTTCACAATTAAATGGATTTCCAAGGAATGAGAATCATTGTGTGATCAACAAGGTTAACAAAACATAAAGAAGGAACTTAATGAATGGTGTGTTTGTATCTGAAAAAAACTTCCTTGTCCTGTCTTAGTAACCTGTGTGGTTGTTCTGCTAGATGATTGTGTGTTGACATGTATGAGGATGGGATTCCATGTTTCTTAGTTGTTAGTTTGTGTATTTTTGGGCCACGTGAGGCCATATGATGGGGCTTGGTTTAGTTGTAATACATTGAGGGATCTCACAAATCCCTTTTGTTATAGTGAATTTACAAGAGAACCGTGTGTGAATTCATAAATCGTTGCTTGATTGTTTTTCTTCCTTATCATTTGGATATGAAATTTAGTTTCCTGTTAGTGAAGAATTATTTTCATGGAATAACTTCAATAGGAAATCCAGAATGGGATCAATGAGGAATTGTTTTTTGGGAATGACTTGTGACTTGGTTGTGACCATTGTGGATTTTATGAAAAAAATAGTAACGAGGGTGTTTGTGAATGTTCTTGTTTTGGAAGCCATACATTGTGATGATAGCTTGTTTGCCTATATGTATAATTTAGTTCATATGTTTTCTATTCTCACCCCACCCAAGTTGAGATCATCATCTTGAACACCCCCATTTAATGGGGGTGGGTGTTTTCCCAAACACTCTTTTTAGTGGCTAGTTATTAGCTCATTTTCTGATCCCTTTTTTGATTATCCCAAGACTATTCTAGTAGGCTACGATGGCCTATGGAAGATTATATCCAATGATTTTTTAGGAATGGCAGTGGGGGTGGTTTTCCCAGTTGTGTGCGGGTAGGTTATTTCTCAAGTGTTTTCAGGATGAGGCCCATGTGTCATTAGGCATGGAAATAGTTGTTCTGACTGAGACATCTGTGGGTGTGGTTACATGTGTTATTTTTGACCCACATGTTTATGGGTGGGATGTGTTATTATGTTCACCAGGTGTGAGCGGGTAGGGTATATAAATGGGACAATAGTACGAATGGGAGGAGAGGTCTGATGTGTAGGATGTCTTCATTAACTAGTGGGAATGTGGTGTGGGGTACCCAAACATCGATGTTTTATTACTATTATTTTACCAAACTTGTGTTATTTGGAGAGTGTTCCTTGGCGGGGTTGTGTGGATAGTTACATTTCTGGGTGATTTGGTAATATCTTTTTATCACTGGAAATTAGAATTCCTACACAATTGTGGATGAAAGATTTTGGTTTTCCCTACTGAGTATACATGTATGCTCACCCTACAAATATAAAATTGCATTCTTGTTTCCAAGAGGACATCGAGAACTGTGTTAAACCCTATTATCTCAGATGCTAAGACCATTGACGTTGATTTTTTTTTCTTTTGGTACATCCCTTTGATGTTTTCTGTATTTTTGTTGAACTTGTTATTTGAACATTCATATGGTAATGGATGTTTCTGAGTTAATTTTATTTCTAGTTTTTTTTGTGTTTTTTGGGATTTAATATCTTATCTCTTGATCTTACTAAATAAAAAGGGAAATGACTTCCAAATTATGTGTGATTCTATACTCATGGTTTTAGTCACCACATCATGGCAAACTGAAATCATGTCTTAGTGTTATTTATCCCTGCTTCAATATGAGGAAGTAATGTTTTGGCAATCTTTTTTCCCTTACAACATCTTAGTGAAGGCGGGTTGTGACATTATTCATTGGGGTATGGTTCCAAATGTACCAATGTGGGAAGGGGTTTCTCATAAATTTCATTTTAATCAAGATTATTGATGCTTGAATTTCCATTGAAAGAAAATGTTTCATCATTTTATTATTAAAATATTTATTATTATCAACCTATATTAATTTATTAAAATTTTATGTAATAGTACAATTTTCATCTCTAATATAATTAAATTTTTAGAGAAAATGGTTTTATGAAAATTCGACTACATTTCCCTATTCGCTATTAAATACCTTTTCAATAAAAATCAAATATTAATAAAAAGAATTAAATAATGATTTCATTCATATATACTAGTTTTTTATTGAAATTTTGACTTGTGTTTAACTTTTAAAAAATGGATTAAAATTTATCATCCAGTCGTTTTCTAAAAGATATGCCTTTAACATTTCATAAATTTTTTGAATGGAATATTTTTTAACTATTACAACATGGGAAATATTATTCCACATCATTTTGTTTGAATATTACATTATAATTTTACACATATATTTCCAAATAAAATTCTTCCAATATTATTTGTGAATTTTATCATTTCAAACGTTATTTTCAAAAGGGGCGGTAATGTTCTTCAAGAATGTTTTTATATTTTTAGAGGTGTTTCTATTAATTAGAGGTGAAAATATTTAATGTTATAGGATTCATCTAAAATTTATATATATTAATCATATATATATACATTTATTACTCTCCCTTCAATTTACAGGGTGATACATGACTAATGATGATTACTCATATTCCTTCATTTTGAATTTTCCATTGATAATGATATGAAGGATAATTATTTTCCCAATTTTATTTCAATGGTTAATTATTATGTTAATTAATTATTATTTATTTCATTATGTTTCAAACATTGGCATGTATGTGAAATGAATGTGACGGGTGGGCCTCACAGTATATTCCCCTCCAATGAATTGGGTAATGTTTTATTTTTTTTGAGACATAATGAATTGGATTAGTGCACGAAACTAATCCATTATGGGACCATATATACCATGTGATTGTGTATTCAAATCTATCATTGACTTATGTTTATGTAATTCCAAGTATTTGTGAATAATTTCTACGATCTCATGATATTATGATATCATGTTCTTCTCATTATATTTTTATATGATTACTTATGTACCTTTTCTTTTACAATGTCATTTTATACTTTTTGACTCACATGCTTAGAATCCTTATCGTTTTTACTTCCTTACCATGTTGTTGAGAACAACCCATTTAAATATGAGTTCCCTAGGTTATCTCATGTAGTTTTAGAAGCTCTAAATGATTTAGGAACTCATTGTGGAGAATTAAAAAAATGTTATTTTATACGCAATTTTATGTACTACGGACCTAGTCTTCTTGAGACACTAGGTATCATGATCCTTGGGTAGTAATTAATATTTTCTTGTTAAAAATAATGTAATTAAAAGTGTTAATGTCTTGGATCGCTGTATAACCATGGAAACCATGAATTAATAAAATAATAGAAACACCCAAATGGAAACCAATGATTCATTTTCCTAAGAAGGGTGATCTGTCTCACACTTATTAACCATGAACCTAACGATTTGGGTTAAAGTGTGATACAAGGGGAACACCCTAAACATTATACAGGAAATGTGTCAAATATATTCCCAAGAACACATCCATAGTAAATATGAATATATGAATGAATGTACCCTTTGTATGGAATCGAAGTCTTCCAAAGTCTAAGGACATCAAGAGGAATCCAAGGAGTATATCCAATGAAATATAATTTTTAGATATGAAGTTAGTGAATCATAAGAAATATGTTGTGATATTCAAATTCTAATAAGGAAAAGACCAAATCCGATGGTGGTTATCTCCCTTGGAAATTAATCTTAAATAATCAAGGTGGGAACTTCTGAATGCATAGGGTATTACCTCGTGGAATCTATAGCTAGCTCATATCTGACAACTTATTATGTATGAAAACGTTCCACTATAGTAGTAGGGACATTAAATATTATAAAATAACCAAATTCCATGTAATAATAATTCCATTTTTCCATTATCATTTCACATAATCCATTACCTTTTAATTTACAATGATAATAGATATTAAGGGGTGTCATGTCAATAGAAAATTAAATTAAAATTTAATTAAATACTTTGTTTTATGTTGCACCAAAACATTAAGGGATGTTTTGGTCAATATTGTTGTATCCAAGGATAGGAAATGGACCCCTCAGTGGGTATTTAATTAGTGGTATATTGTTTTTACCAATTATTTATATATTGATTCATCCTTTTCAATCGATTAATGAGTCAATCAATAATTTTTAATACTCAGACTCACCCTTAAATAAATAATAACATTAAAATCAATAAACAAAGGGATTTAGAAGGTTCAGTACAAAGTCTTATTTTATTTTTTGTTTGTTAGACCCCCAACAATGATTCTCTGCTATATCATGCGGTGATTACAATAGTAACTTGTTAGATCCCCCCAATTATAAACTAGTTATAACCCCTGGTTCAAATCATATTTACCAGTTGGTTAGACGCCCCCCCCCCAACTGTAACTATTTTACATTGATCGGTTAGACCACCTGATTAGAATCATCAAAAAGTATTTAAGGCCCCATATGCAGCCTTCAACATAAGATGTATTGAGTCTCTATAAAATGATCAAGTGAATATCCTCCTTGAGAATAGTGTTGGATCAAACTGGGATGTGAAAATCATAAATCACCTTTTCACTAATGTTTATATTGCTCAAAAAAATTTGATCACCATTAGATAATGATTTTCCTTGGTACTATTCTAATTGGGAATTAATTATTTATTCTATTGAAGATCTAGTTACACATAATACAGAAAACACATATATGAATTCCATCTAAATTACTAATGGAATTGATGTCCGTGATATAGTCTCAAATGTCACTTGTCATTAAATGCATGAAATTTGTATTACAGGTGTATTTTTAATAATAATGAATATATAAAACAATGTATGGGATTCTAAACATTATGAAAAAATAAACATTCATATACTACAAACATTTCATGCATAATTTATTAATTTACATGCATACTTCCATATGTATTTACATTTTCTACTATCTCATACTCACTTTACGCTTCTTCAACTGATTATGTAATCACATGTGCATGTCAAAAGTCACCATTAAGAACACACTTTTTAGTCATCATTGTGTGTGTATTAAACCTTTTCAACGCGATACAGTCATGTAATCATAATGCACATTCCATCACATAAGTATGAACTCTTAATTGTGTAAGTTAAATGTGAAAAATCTCTATGTCTTGCATAACAATATTTCTCAACAATCGATGTCAATTTCTTTCATGATGTTTCACTTCCTCCAAATATAAAATCACCCTTCTGAAATCAAAACACCTAATTTAAACATCATTTCATTACAAATTCAGAAAACATAGAAAATTACATGTAGCCTTAGAACAGGAATAATGTGTTATCAATGTTAAAATTCACTGTATTCATTGTGAAAAACCAAATGTCTATTGATTCACCTATACACATGTATCGTTTTGAATTGTTGTATGAAAATGTAAATTGTTCTCCAAGAACTAGAATATCATGTTATTATATCAGGCATTATTCTGACATTCATCGCATTAAAAATGAATGTTGAATAATGGGAAGGATGATCTTCTTCTTGTAACAAATCTTAGAAATGATTTCACAACAGAATGTCCACAAAACACATACAATCATCAAGTTATTGCAATAGCAGTAACACTATCTCGAATGATTAGGATAAATCTGGTAAAATCTGTGATCTCTCTTGTATTTGTTTCTATCTCATGATTATCTCACCAATGTGAAAAAAACAAACTATATAAATGAGATGTTCTCATGTATTTATAGATAATTGTCCACTTATACAACACTCCAAAAATCCTAGATATAAATCTATTTCATTAGGTCATGCGCCACTGCCTCAAATACCAATATATCACCAACACTAAATTTTCAATTTTCTAAACAATGTAAATCCACAATATATTCTTTTTTATATTATGAAAATGATGTTTAATTATGATTTCAATACATATCATATCATCAGAACACTGAAACTATGATTGGTAGTCATGACTAAATCTTCTTTCAACATTTCATAGAGAAAACTTGACGAACAGTAGTTATCAGGTGAGCTTAAGGAAGATGATAACATGATACACTTACCATAAGGATCTAGATAAATGAATCAAAAGACTATTGTTCTGTCTATACTTTTTAAAATTGAGAAATAATATATGCAACTTGTGATCCCACAAGTAAATATTATGATGTTATTCTCTCCTTTATAAAACAATGTGTATCCATTGTCCTCCATAAATATATTACTGGATACTCCCATCACATCTTGGAACCTACACATGTCATATAGGGTTGATATTTGTTCCCACTGTTGTAGGGGTGAACATGGATCCCTTACCTAGTGGGATGAATATGTTATATTTTATAATATTAGCCAACATAAATGACTTATCGAAACATAAACAACACATGTCATTGAACAAAATCCCACCTCATCAATCGTTCCAATTAAAAACCTCAAAACATATTGAAATATTCTCCCAAACAATTATTTACTACAAATTAAATTTACTCAAAGGATACATCAATCAACACTTTTATATTTTTTGTCAATACGAAAACAATGACAATATTTTTAAATTTCATTCCCTCCCATATTAGAAATGAATAGAGAGGTGAATTTAGGATTTCAAACTAAATATAACATCTACTCCCCTTGTTTTTATTATAAAATAATGATACCACACTGAACAAACGAAATTATATTTTAATTAATCAATTCCATGTCTACGTGGTCGTGGAAGGTGTAGAAAAAAAGAGTAATGTCACCAAGCATCAAAGTTATTCTAACTATATAATGTGATACCATACATAAAATCGATACAACAACATCATTATAAGGTATAATTGAGAAATATTGTTAAGTAATTTCATGTACAAATCTCAAAAAACATATCAAAAAGTTCAATGTGAAATGATATATAGCTCCCCCTTTTCATCTGAATATCAACTCTATTATGATAATTGTTTTTTTATGAAATAATAATTTTATAAATTTGAGAGTGATCATCATTTTTTCATGATTTTTTATATTAAAAAAGTTCACATCATCCATTTTCCCCATCAATGGATGATTATATCTCCATAAATTACCTTCATATTAAAACAATAGAATATATATGATTGAATAAGGAGGAACCGATTGGTTTCTTAAAAACATCATTCAGGTTGAGTGTTTCATCTCAACAATGAATTTCCCTTCTTCCATTAAAATGTATATTTGGAAGTCTTCTTCATTTCTCTTGAGATTTCAAGAGTGTTATACAATGTTTTGATTAATGCACAGTTTTTGACAACATTTACAATTAATAATTTTTTGGTCATCATTTTTAGATGACTCTTTATCATAATTAAAATTATCAAATATCCCGGAATGGTTTTCTTTTTTGTAGAATGATTTTTATATTTTTCAAATTACATAATCTTATCACAAAATCCACTAGTGATTGTAGGTTTCATTACAATATAAATTCTCTTCCCATTTGTACAATAAGAAATCTCATTTGATAAAAAAACACTTAATTTCATATCATTGTGTACTTTTTGACCACATATACCACAGACATCATTCATGCATTTATGTAAATTCTGAATTGATGGTTTAGATGAATTATTGATCATATTCTTCTCTTCAAAGTATATTGATCTCAACTAATCAGCATTTCTAACCCCTAACTGATGCCTTATCCTTTGTAGTGACATGTTATACGTGTATGATTAAGATTTATGAACACCCCAACACACCAATAGTATCCTCTAAAACTTGTTCTCCTAGATTGATAGTAATTTGGTTATAAAAAATGTAGTTGTTTCTTTTTATTATATTATGGATTTATCTACTTAAGAGTAATCATTCTGATAGAATTAGTACACACTTTAATTGTGGAAGAAATTTTATAAATTTTTCTTTTGGTCATGTTGGTTCTAGTAATGTCTATTAGATCTAAATTATTGGAAATACCTAATATATATTGATATTCCTTCAGTTAAGAATCAAATATTTTTTATAAACACGTTTTCTCATTAGATTTAGAATATTCACTATTAATCTCAATATTTTTACAGAAATAATATTTCAGGTTATTCAACTAGCTTTGAGATACAGGGAATATAGATTGTGTCTTAGATAATTCATCCTCTTTTTGAAGATATTTTTATTCATGATCATTCACTATCTTCTCAAATTCATCTAATTTTGAAATATTTTTTTATTATAATTAAAAAATATGATTATTTATTATCATTATATTCATTTCCAATAGTTTTTAGATTTCTTTATAGCTCAATATCCCTATCTTATTTACTCTTATATCATTATATTTAATATACTATTTCTTAATATGTTCTTTATTTAAAAAATAAATATTTTCAAATTCTTCCTTCAGTTTATTATTTCCCTTCTTGAGATACAAATTTTCTACAAGAGTAGATTCAATATTTTATTTCATCATTATTTATAAATCATCTATATCTTCGCTGTCATAACCACTAAATTATCCTCTTAATTTCTTGGAATTACCCATATGAAATATTTGAATCATATAACATCTTCCATATTCAGACATACTACATTATAATGATATTTCATTAACTTATATACTTATAATATTTATATTCCTAAAATTAAAATTCTTCTCATGTTTTTACTCTTTTTTCTAATACTACATAACTTCTTCATCTCATTTCATGTCATCAGACTTATTTATTGGATAATTATCTACAAAATTTTTACTTTTGTGATAATTTTACCATTGTGGTGATTTTTTATTTCTATTCTATATTGCCCATTTTAACAATATTAAAGAAAAGGCTATCATTTGAATGATGTTTTATTCATATGTTTCATCCTCAGAGACACTTGATTCATGTTCTGCATTGATTTCAGTTTTACCTTTTATTATTGCTTCAACAAACATAACATCTTTTAAATTTTTCTCCAATATAGAATCTTTTTTCATTTCTTATGATTTTAGAGTATTATTAATTTAATCCAATGATTGATATTCTCTGTATTATTTGGTGGAAGTTTTTGATTCATATCTATCTGATAAATTTCTCATAATCATCGTAAATAATGTACAATTATATAGTTTTATCCAAAACCTCAGATATATTTTACTTCTTATTTTACTGTAGTAAATTAGTCGTAAATATTTTCCTCATTAGTCATTTTTAAAAATTCTGATATTATTTTATATATTTTCATCTAGGAATATTTGAATTTTTTATTTCCTTCATAGCTTGTTCAATGTTTATCCCATATCTCCCTAGTAGTTTGGAGACCCTTCACTTTAGAGTCCACTTTTTCTGATAAAGCCATCAAGACTGCATTTTGATCCTTTCCGTCACTATATTGATTAATCTTATCTTCTTGAGTCATGTTTTCATCCTCGTAAATTGTTGGGAAACCACTGTTATTGCATCTCTCACTTCCTTAGGTATTCACTAAATTAAAATTCCCAATTTATCATAAATGTTTATAAATCAACAAAGGATACTTGTTCCTTTAATAAAAATTGTACTATTGAATGATTGGTGAGGTACATATGAGATTAGGGGGGTGAATCAGTGGTATCCTATTTTTACAAATTCATTCTCTCTTGATTCAACCACTATAACAATTTATTTTACCATCCATCATTTTTAATACCTATCCACTACCTATAAGAAACAATAACAATTAAATAAAAAAACCAAGAATTATGAGTTTCGGTACAAATAACTACTCTTTGATGAGTTGGTTAGTCCAACATCCTTGATTTTACACTATATCAGAAGGTGAATACAATTGTAACTCCTTAAACTGGTTGTTCCCCTAGTTACAGGCATCCATTAATTATTGGTTAGACCACACAACTGGACCTTTTAAAAAGTGAGTGGTCAAACCATCCAATAACAATCTTTAGTAACTTGGTAGATCCCACATCTAGAACCTTAAAAAATTTTATGGATTTATCCACTGAAGGACGATTAGTTAAATATCCTCCTCCACATGATTTTTGGATCACACTATCTTGTGTACAACCTCCTGAACATTTTCACTGATGATGGACTTTCTCAAACAATTTTAATCACTTGTAGATAACATGTTTCCTCAGTAAAAATCAGATCATAAAAGAATAATTTCATCTTTTGATGGCCCAACCTCGCTTAATAGTGAAAAATTGGATATAAATCTAAAAAAGTAAAAAAAATTCATATTGGATGTGTTTTCTTCTTTTTAATGTGTTTCATTATTATGTTTTTAGTTTTGCTGACTGAAATTCCATCCTGAATTAATTCTCAAAACACACGTCTCACAATAAACATTTAATTCTTATTTTATAAATATTTTCAGTCTTCAAGCATGTATAAAACAATTCATGGATTTCTCAACATTTAGAAACAATAAACATGTACAAACTACACAAATATCATGCATTATATAAAACATGTACATGCATAAATCCATATGTACATATATTTACAAATATCTCATATATCCTTTAATATTATTCATATTTTTAAAAAATCGTTTATGCATGTGAAAACTCACCAACATGAACATGCTTTTTAGTCAATAATGCATTTATATATGGCCTTCTCAAATAAAAACGTTCCTAAAAATAGTATTCACATTTTTTTACATAATTGTTTAGTCTTCATTGCACTAGTTAATGTTTAATATCACTATGTATTTCATAAGAAAAATATCAAAATAACTAATTTTCATTTACCACATGTTTCTACACTTCCTCAAAATAAACACACAATCTTCTCAACTCAATATAGTTATGTGAAACACCCTTTATGATGTACTGAACACAACATTGAAAATTCCAATAATCCTTCATGCACGAATAATGTTTTATCTCTATTTCCATTCATGATCTCATTTGGGTGAACTTGAATGAGTGTTTATTTACCTTTTCACAGGTCTCATTTTACTTTCTTGCACACAAAAGGTAGTTGTTCTACAAGATCATTAATATCATGCTAATATATAAATCATTATTCTGGAACTCATCGCACTGTAAAAAAAAGTGATATATCATGCAAACTACATTATTCTTCATGTTACAACTTCACATAATTATTTCATAGAAAAAATTCCATATAACTCATACATTTATCATGAGATCTCAATGGTATTGAAATAATTTCAAATCCATGGACTAAATAATTCAAAATCAGACCCCTTTTTAATCCCTCATTCTCTTTGAAGAAAATCTTATTGATGTGAAATTAAAGTAAATCTAAAAATTATACACTCTTGGGTATTTAGAGAAAAATACACACAATAATAAGACAATGAAAATGGTGTATACACATATCTTTCATCATCTTTTTCTAGACTTCCTCACAACATGAGATATATCACACATCAAAAAATCTATTCTAAACACACTATAAATCCTCGAGTTTTCATTAATTATATAATGAAAATGATGTTTCATTTTTATTTTTATCTTCTTTGAATCATCAGAACACTCAAAAAATTATTATTAGTATCCTATGAATATTATTTCAACATTCCATGGAGGAAAAACGAAATAATAGTAGTTACTAGATAATCTCATTGAATAAGATTATGAGTGGCACTAATCATTTATCTCTAGTTGAAAATATCATAAAATACTGTACTATAACTGTTTTTTTAAACTAAGAAATATTACATACTATAATTGATCCCAAATCAAAATGTTAGGGTGTTTCCCTCTCCTGTATATTACAAGGTTCATCTACAATTCTCCATAAATTAAAATCTAGATACTCCCACCACTCACATAAACCTGCTCGTGTTTGTGTCAACCTCCACCTTCGTACAACCCTGTAGAATGGCCCCACATTACTCCCATGCGCCTCTGGGAACACCATGAATGTTTCTCAATTCCATGTGAAATCAAATGTCTAGAGTGGATCCTTGTTCAAACATTAGCATTGGTTCAGCTAGATCCTGTATATAGTAGGGTGGGTGGGATATATTTTTAATAGAGACCAACACAAATAAGATAGCGAAACATAAATTCTATGTAATTCCAATCCACCAAAAATTCGTTAACTGAAAGAATTGGGCGTAGAAAATGTTTTTTCTTAGTTGAACCAGCTTAAGTATTTGAACTAAATACCATTTCAATAATTTTCACAATCTAAAAACTCAAAAAAAATTTAAATATTCATCTAAATACTTTTTGAAAATAATGATATTTTCTCAGAGGCCACTTCAAAAAGATTACAAATGGTCCTATAGGCGTATTCATGGAACACCAAAGGGGTGGACCACATTGAGTTCATTGAACTCTAATGATTTATGGGGTTCTATTACATTATTTGGGATTCAAAATAGATAACTAATTTAATGTGGATTAATTTTAGGGACCACACACGGGTAAAATAGGTGTGTGTCCCAATGATGAAAAATATAAAAAATGAGTTTTGAGGAAAATTTATTGACCAAATATTATATAAAAATAGATGAAACCCTATCTAGTAGTTTCATCGTATTGTTTCCAAATGGATGAAAATGGGGAAATAAAAAAAGCCAAAAAATAGGGAATATGAGCATGCAGGAAAAAAACATCCATGAAAGTGAGATAAACCATTAAAATAATATAATGTAATGAATCACTTACGGTTGGAAAAACACAAAATAGATATGGCTATGATTTTATTATGATTGAAGTATAATTAAAAGAACATAGTAGAGGGGGTGGAGGATATCTCATCGAGGTAGGGGTATTGTGGGTGGAGAAAAAATAAGAGGGTAAAATTTTATAAAGGATAGTGTTAAAAGGATATTTTTACACTTTTTGAAAGTGGATTACAGTTGGGCCACAGGTTTTGGATGAATTGTGTGTCAATCAAGTTGGTTCACTACTTAAGTGCCACTAACATTGGAGGATTTGTATAAAGTTTGAAAAATGATGTGCAACCAATGTGGTACCCATTGGAAATTCTCCAATAGATTCTCACATGTCCTTGTTGAATCTTGTTTGTGGTTAAACTAACGGTTCACATCCTCTAATGGGGTCATAAGGTGGAGCAACACAATCAATACAAACTATGATCCAACCATTTTCCTAAGGATGTTTCATCAGGAACTATAGATTCACTCTCTGAAAAAGACTTAAAAGATATTGAAACTATAATGACCTAATTTTGGATTTCCGTAAATATAAAACTAATGATTATAAATGATATTTATTAGATCTTCACCTCTAAAAAATCACTATATTAAATTAATGAATTATAGTTTTCAATTATAGTAATAAAATGATTATATAATATTCATTCGGAATGAATATTTTCCACATGTCTAGAAGTGGTTAGTGGGAGTGCCACTATTTTACATGTAAAATATTTTTTATTCCATATAGAAAAACATTATTGGCATTATAGTTAGTTATGACCATAATAAATGTATATCTTTTGAGATTGATTATAATTATCAACCTATGTAATAGGGAACAATATCTTCTATGGTTGATCTAATAGGTTTTTAGACCTTGTTGAAAATAGATATACTAAAAAGGTATTTCAAAAAAATACAAGTTGGAATAATTTAGGATAAATTATTTTCCAATGTCACATGAAATAAATCACTTCATGAATACATGTTGTAAAAACCCGAGTTTTGAGCCTTTAAGAATTTGAATTTTTTTAGTGTTATTCCAGAGAAGGGTATTAAGACGGCGTGTGATTCCAAGCCCCGGTGTGGCAGGAATTAAATTTTAACGGTGTTCACACTAGACACTCAAAATAAACATAATCACTTTTAAACGGTTTCTCGGATGGAAAAAATTAGGTCACCGTTGAGTTTGAAGCATGTCGATTGCCCTAGTAGGGGTGTAACTTTCGCGGGCGCGACCCTTATATGGAAAATGCCAACAGGGGCGTTTTTTTTAATTTAGCGCCCCTGGGCGTGACCACAGTAACCTCTGAATAGAGGCTCTAATTGAAATTCCAAGACCACCGTTGCACAAAGAGCTTGGTTTTTACCCTAGGGGTGGCTTAACCTCAACCCCAGCAAGAGTTTGGGTATGGGACCTACCGGTGGGGGTTTAAGACATTATCAATTTTAATTAAGTCTTATACATAAACCATTCCTACCCTTACCCTTCTTCCTTTTATCATTCCTTGGAGGATACCTCTTGACAAGCTCCTCACTTCTCCTCCACCTCTCCATGGCGGTGAGGCGCTCTGACGGACTGTTTGTGAAGCAACGGGATATGCCCAATGAGGTAAGAGGTTATGTT
Source organism: Viscum album (assembly GCA_963277665.1). Lineage (NCBI taxonomy): Eukaryota > Viridiplantae > Streptophyta > Magnoliopsida > Santalales > Viscaceae > Viscum > Viscum album. The sequence goes on along the minus strand of OY728137.1, from coordinate 1,697,278,562 downwards.
TTTCATTCCAGATTTCCTTATCGTCCATGAATTAAACTTCTTACATAAAATTTCTATCAAATTCTTGATTGGGGGCCATATTTGTGTAGGGCTAGATTCGATATTTCTAACGCCGTTTTTGGATAAAATTATCAAGTGTTGGGGTGTCTGGGGTGACCCCGGGAAGTTTTCAACTCGTTTTCTATTTTTTTCAGCGGTTCCAAGGGCGGTCTGACGATCGGCACGGTGGTCCGGAGGGCTCCCAGGGCTAGCAGTGTCTCCCAGTGGTGGCAGAAAGCTCCCAGAGGTGACAAAGGCCTCCGAGCAGCTGGCAATGGCGGTCCCCGAGCGTTGGCGGCCCCAGGTGGCGGCAATCCCCAGGTGGAGGTCGTCGGACCAGTGGACTGGGGGTCGCGATGCATGACCCAGTAAGGGAGAAAGAGACTCATCTTCGTTGGGTCTTCACCTGGACGTGTGACCAGCCACAATAGCCGATCAGTGGCTGTGGACGGCGGGCCGGCCCTGTGGGCCGGTCCAGTCTGGGTGGACCAGCTAGACCAGGCCGGTCCAACCCAAGGGGTTTCGTCCCCTGACTTCGGACACCCGTAACGTCCACTATGGGTGTGAGTTTTGCATTCCATCAATGGTAGTGCAATCTTGCTATCGAGATGAATATTCTTAGATGGTCTTTTGAATTTTAAATATCCGAGTCGGGGGTTCGGTGGCGCGACATGCTTGTTAAGTAATACACAAGGATTCTTCCTTTGGATGGTGCGAGCACATCTGATGTCTGTTTAAGGCACCGTCAGCAGTGTTGTGACCATGTAATTGAGGAAAATTGGTCCAAGGTGGTTTAGGCATTGAATCCGGAGTTGAGGCATGGGCCCCACGAGCCGTCTTTTAAGGTTTAAGCAGCGTTTTTGCGACCTTTTCATCATACGTCCATTCGGGGTGAATAAGTAGTCATTTTGGAATGTTTTCTAGAAAGAATATTGATGGAGCAGTCCACCTAACCTCTTTTTGGACTGAGGTGTGCGCCCCATGAGATGCTATGTGGGAGTAAAGTGGTTTTGAATAACTTTTTCTCATGGAGTCTATTCCCAGTGAGTATGTTGTCTATCTCACGTGTTTTTTCCACAAAGATTACCACATTTTAATCTGTTCGGGTGAAGGGATCCTCTTTAAGGAACTCATTAAATGTGGAAACATGAAAGAGAATCGGTCGAATTTTTCCTTGATGAACCCTGACCCAAAGAACGGTCGCTATGTTAGCGACACACAGTGATGGCGCTGGAAGTGCATAGTTATCGGGCTAGTTCCGAGATTACCCTCTAGTGAGGCTGGGAAGTGGGTTGCCCATTGACCTTAGGGTTTACCGTCCAGTGAGGCTGGGTAGTGGGTTACCCGTTTACCTTAGGTTTTATAATCCATTGAGGGTGGGTAGTGGGTAACCCATTGACTTTAGGTTTTACCATCCAGAAGGGCGGGGCAGTGGGTCACCCGATGACCTTTTGGGGTTTACCCTCAAGTTGGGCAGAGCATTGGGTTACCCAATGACTTCATTCACACTCAAGACCTTTAGAAGAGGCTAGTAGGGGGTTTCATTCTCTATGGTTACCATAGCGGGACTTTTGGTGGTACGATTTATTGATGAGGCAACTTTGATATGCGGTATCATTGGGCATCAGTTATGGATACCCTTAGAACTATTGGCGGCTTATCCTAGGCTAATCTTGGAGATGGAGAACCCCTTACACAGTTGTTCAGGTTTCTTTTTGAGCATATATATATATATATATACACCGTACTTTTGTTCCCTCTTCGTGGGTTCATTTACTCTCATTCTAGGAGGGGCGAAGAAACGCGAGGTTGGACACGTGCTTTCCATGTCTAGCTCATCGTGGTTGGGAGAAGTTCAATTCATTCATTTTTGGGGTGAGATGCACTATATCTATTGTTCTCGTAAACTGTTATTTGTTCTGTCTACTGCTCACCATTTTAGTACATCTTTTGTTTCTCCCTCATGCTTTCGGGGCATCCCAGTGGGTATCTTTATAGTCATCACTGTTTTGTCTTTTCCTGTACCTGGTGTGCCCTAACAGATGATGGAAAAGTCGATCGAGACTATGAAAGAGCATAGAGAACATAAGATCTTGGGATTTTTTCAGTTGTTGTATTAGTTCTTCCCGGTGTGAGACTCACTAGTTGTGTACGTTAGTTTACTTGTTGTCGGGTTGTGGCACCTTTCTAGTTGGGAATTTGTTTTTCCCTTGTTTTATGTTTAGTCTATATTTCAGCACATTAATTTCATATATTTTGATGTTGATGCATGATTTTGGTTGGGTTATAGTTATTGTCATTTGGATATCTTTTTCCTCTGAACTTCTGCATTGAGTGGGAAGTGTGTGTGTAGATGTAATTAGGTGATGGCCTCCCTGATATTGTTACAACATTGGTGCTTGTCGCCTACCCCTGGCCTATGGAGGCGGGCTTGGGGTAGTTCCGGCTCGAGAGCGATAGGGTATGGTCATGAAAAAGTGGTATCAAAGGTGTTTCATTCCTTGGGGCATCATTCGGTCGTCCCAAAAAAGGAATTGGTTGGGATTTCGGGAAATAGTGTTGACATGTCGGGAGAGAATCTCTCAGGCTAGGGAGTCTAGTGATGGTTCAGGCGGACGATGTATCCATTCACCAAGACCCTGATAACCGGCATGTCGACTCGGCACATTGAGACGGTTGTTGTAGGGGACATTGGAACATGAATCTAGTAGGATTGACTTATTTACTACACTTTTTGAGTCAACTCCCACTTTTTATTACTATTATATAAATAAAAATATATATATGCTCATCTGATCGTGGTAATCCATGATAATTTTCAGGATTCCCCCACAACAAAAGCAACCCAGGTTACTGTCTCCAGTTCGTGACGACGACCTGGCGAGTGACGAGGTGTCAGTTCCAGGACACTCACGTGATCCCTTTCTGCCCCGTTCATCAGCAGTGGCCCCTCCACCTGGAGTAAGGCAGTTATTTTCTGCAGTACAGGCAGAGGATTAGAGCATGATGAGTGCGCTCTGAGACTTTTAGAGTCAGCAACTGTCGATGTAATGCAGAGAACTGGATCCCTAGGCAATGAAAGACTGGAAAGAGTCCATAAACCATCTTTTCAGTCTGGTACAGACAGTAGCGGACCAGATTCTAGCTCTAACTACCAGCCATTTCTTCAGGATGGTCGGGCGTTGGTGGGGGTTGGTTACATAGACCCACGACGAGTCCTCTATCACGTGTGATAGATTCTAGTAGCTGTTCCTGGAGGAGTACTCCACCTCTTGTATACACTCCATTCAGATTTAGGAGCTTCTAGTGCTGATGTAGGGCGGGATGACCGCGGCGTAGTGCTCGACCCAGTTTTCCAATCCAACATACTACTCATAGGATATGATCTGTGATATTTACTTTCTAGTGTAGAAGTGTGAGCATGGTCTTCGCAGGGAGATCTGTGCTAGTGAAGTTCTCTCGTGAATCCCTACTTATGTAAGGGAGATATAGTGGGTGCTCGTGACAGAGATCTTCTTGGATGAGGGATGCCAGCTAACAGGGCCTAGTAGTGGACGATTTAGAGAAGAGTCTTTAGTGACAGGTAGGTGATGGAGAGCAGAGCCTCGGTCTAGGAGGCCCTTCTGTGAGCAGACACAGGGGTAGGATCATACACCATAGTGGTTCAATGGAGCACCGGTGATGGCAGGAGAGAGACAGAGCTATTCCTGTTATGGACGAGGCCACCTAGCACGAGACTGCCCTACTAGGCGTACTGATCAAACGTGGCAGGCATTGGGCGCACCACAACGGCAAGGGTAGCGCCGTGACAAGAGATCCCCCATGCAAGGATAGGGTTTTTCTTAGGGAGGCGGCGTCGACAGAGTCGTATGACATGGAGGTCTAGGATGGTGTTTTGAGGTCCTTCCACCGCCACCACTAGGCAGCTGAGGATAGGCTCAGGGATCTGGCGGTAGGGGCCGCGGGAGTTTCTATCTATTTGTGTTTGTGACAACCCAGCAGACGATATGGTTCGAGGTACTCTTGGTGTTTACTCTACTAATTCTTAGTTACTAAAAAACACAGACGCCAACCACTCTTTTATATCGCATGTTTTGGTACGGGAGTTGGAATTTTTATTAGAGGTGCTGACACCTTCACATAGCCTCGAGGTTCGTACGGGAAGTACCTCATTGGTGACCTTTATCTACAGATAGTGCAAACAATCGTTCAGAGGGGGGAATTTCACGTGGGACCTAATAGTCATCTTGATGGAACCATATGACTTCATCATGGGCATGGATTGGCTTTATATGGTTCATGACTAGATCGACTGTCGTCACAGATGAGTCAAAGGTGTGTTTTCAGATGGGATGAGGTTCACTATCCTTGGTGAATGAGTCGTCGTGCCAGAGTAGACGGGTACTATGGGCAAGAGACCATGGATTTTTTTCACCAGTTAGTGAGCATGGATCTCGGTGTAGAAGACAATACTGGCACCTCGATCCCTATTGTTTTATTGGACTACATGGATGTCTTTCATGATGATGTCTCGGGACTACCTCCGAGGTGAGATGTGCAGTTATGCATTGACGTGCTATCATGTACTACCCCAATATCATGTGCAAAAAATCATATGGTTCCCATAGAGCTTCAGAATCAATGACTTTAGTTGGTGGACTTTTGTGAGAAGGGATTCATCAGAACCAGTGTGTCACCTTGGGTAGCTTCGTTTTTTTGTGAACAACGCAGATGGGCATCTACGAATTTTTGCAGATTATCATTGCCTGGATCAGGCAACGATAAAGAAAAGGTACCATTTTATGAGGATTGATGAACTCTTCAACAAGTTGAGAGGTGAGAAGTGGTTCTCCAAGAATGATCTCTGATCCGGCTACCACCAGTTAAGGGTTCGTGAGTTTGACATCTCAAAAATGGCTTTTTGTTGTCGATATGGGAATTGTGAGTTTCTAGTGATGCCCTATGTCGTGACGAATGCCCCCGCCATTTTCATGGCTTTGATGAACCAGATTTTCCAACCGTACCTGGACCAGTTTGTGGTTGTCTTTATTGTTGACATACTCATCTACTCTATGATAGAAGAGGAACACACATAACATTTGAGGATGGTTCTAGACTTACTCCGAGAGAAAAAGCTATATTGGATGCTCTCGAAGTGTCATTTCTTTATTCATGCGGTTCGCTTTTTGGGGCAATCATTATGGAGAATAGACTGTCCGTAGATCCCGCAAAGATAGAAGAAGTGCTTGCTTGGGTGACCCCCAAGAATGCGTCAGAGGTGTGGAGCTTCCGTGTTTTAGAAAGGTAATACAAGAGGTTTTTGGATTATTTCTCTAGGATTACTCCACCTTTTACCAGATTAACATGGAAGGGATGACCGTTCACCTAGAAAAATTAGTTCCAGAAGGCCTTTGAGGAGTTGAGACAGAGGATGACTAGTGCTCTTGTGTTGAGGCTGCCAGAGGCGGGCGTTGAGTTCATAGTGTAATGTGACTCCTCAAGAGCTGGGATCAGGTTCATGATGATGTAGTAGTGGGCAGTGATTGCATAAGGGTCGAGTCAGGTGATCCCCCATTATAAGAATTATCCTACTCAAGATTTGGAGCTGGAAGTAGTGGTCTTCGCATTGAGATTGTAGACACACTACCATTTGGGTGAGCGTTTTGTGATCTAATCAGACCACTAGATATTCAATTACATATTCACTCAAAGGGATTTGAATCTGAGGCTGAGGAGAAGGCTATAGTTTCTGTAGGACTATGATTTCGAGATATTCTACACTCCATGGAAGGGAAACGTAGTAGCAGATGCTTTTAGTAGGAATTCCATGGTTCGGTTAGTACGGGAAGCTTCTGAGAAGTTGGATTCCCTATGGCTGACATGGTAGAGGAAGAGGGTATGACTTTTCTGCAGTCGATGGTGTTGAAACCTTCACTCCTTGGGCATGTGAGAGAGTCACAGCTGGGGGACATCGACCGGGATGTACTGCATGATCAGATTTCAATGGGGGATGCACCCGATTGGTATTCTGAACGAGGGAATCATTAGATCTTATTCCAGGGGAAAGCTATAGTACCATTGGAGATGCAGGAGGAGGTGATGTGGGAGTTATACACTTATCCCATGGATGTACATCCCGGTGTGGAGAATAAGTACACAGACCTTCAACGGCTGTTTTGGTAGTATGCAATGAAGTACAACGTAGCTGAGTTCGTTTCTTGGTGTTTTACCTACCAGGAAGTGAAGGTAGAGCATATGCTTCTGGTAGGGTGGTTGTAGCCCATTGATATCCTAGAGTGTATGTGGGATGGAATATCTATGAACTTCATCACAGATCTCCCACACACAATGAAGGTCCACGATTCCATTTGGGTGATAGTGGACCGACTCACGAAGTTGGCACACTTCCTTTCCATCAGGGAGCAGAGCTCGGTGGTGAGTCTAGGGTAGTTGTACATTCGGGAGATCGTCTGCCTTCATAGAGTACCCTCGACAATTGTATCTCACCATGACACATAGTTTATGTCGTGATTGGGGCGAGGCCTACAGGAGGCATTCGTGACTCAAATATGGATGAGTACATATTTTCACCCCTCGACGAACGGGCAGACTGAGTGCATTATCCAGGTGTTGTAGGATATTCTCAGGGCGTGCGTGTTAGACATTGGCCTGATCTAAGAGGATCACCTTCCCATGGTGGAAATTGCGTAAAAAAATAGTTTCCACTCTTCTATCATCATGGTACCTTTTGAGGCCCTCTAGGGGAGACCATGAAGGTCGCCATTATGATATATAGAGGTTGAGGAGACCTCCCTCGTTGGTCCAGAGTTGGTGTAGGCAACGACTGAGAAGGTGCAGGTCATTTGTGAGTAGATGAGGATGAATCATAGAAGACAGAATTCTTTTGAATATCCTCATCACAAGCCTTTAGAATTCGAGCAGGGGGACCATGTCTTTCTGTGGGACTCTTTGCAACGTGGAAACCGGAGGTTTGGCTGGGGTGGCAAGCTATCCCCGAGGTTCATTGGGCCCTTTGAGATCGTGCGCAGGGTCGGTGAGGTTCCCTACCGTCTTTCTCTACCCCCACAGGCGGAGAGGGTGCATGACGTATTCCACATGTCCATCATAGGAAATACATGCACGAACCGACACATGGTATCGACTGGGGAGAGCTGGACATTGAGGATGAAGCCTCCTTTGCAGAGAAACCAACAGAAATTGAGGACCGGCTGGAGCAGACGCTGCATGGACAGACCATTCCTTTGGTACGTGGGTTGTCGCATCACGAGAGGGTGCAAGAGAGCACCTGAGAATGGGAGATCCCAATGCGGGCTCAGAATCCGGAGTTGTTTTTGTAGTATTGTTTTGCGGGTATGAGAAACATGATGGAGGGAATGATGTAAGAACCCAGGTTTTGAGCTTGTAAGACTTTGAATTATTTTCCTTAATGTTATTCTAGAGCAGGGCATTCAGACGGTGTGTGATTCCGAACCCCGATGTTGCGGGAATTAAATTTTATGTGTGGTCACACTAGACACACCAAATAAATAGATTAACTCCTAAACGGTTTCTTGGATTGGAAAATCAAGGGCATCGTTCACTCCGGAAGATGTAATTTACCCTAGGAGGGGTGTAACATTCACAGGTGTGGCCCTTCTGTGGAAAATGACAGTAAGGGCGTTTTTGTAATTTAGATGCCCCGAGCGTGAACTTTGTAACATCTAAATGGAGGTGCAAATTTATATTTTGAGACCACCATTGCGATTGGAGCATGGATTTTACCCAAGGGATGGCTTAACCTCGACCTCATCGAGATTTTGGGTATGGGGCCTACCAGTGGGGGTTTAAGACTTAATTAATTTTAATCATGTTTTCTACATAAAACCTTCCTCACCTCCCCATTCTCCCCCTTATAATTCCCTATAAGATCCATCTCAACAAGATGATCTCTTCTCATCCACCTCTCCATGGCAGCGAGGCACTCCAGAGGACCATTTGTGAACCTATGGACTATGCCCACTGAGGTAGGAGGTTACACATTTTGTTTTTGATTTCCACATCGTCCATGAATTAAATTTCATACGTCGAATTACTTTCAAATTCTATAGAGAGTTCTATATTTGAGTAGGTCTTAGTCTGAGCTTTCTGAAACCCTTTTCGGATTGAATTGTCGAGTCATGGGGTGACTGGGGTGACCCCAAGATGTTTTTACTCGTTTTTTTCTTTTTCTGGTGGTTCCACGGGTGGTCATGCTGTAGGTGCGGCGGTCCTGTGGGCTCCCGGCTGTGGAGGTGGCTCCCTGCAATGACGGTGGGCTCCCATAGGTAGAGGCGGGCTCCTAGTGGCAGACAGTGGTGGTCCCCGAGTGGAAACGACGCTAGGCGGTGGCGGTCCCTGAGCATAGGTCATCGGCCGGGTGGACTGGGGGTCGCGACACGCGACCCAGTGAGGGAGACCGAGACTCGCACTCAGATGGTCTCTACATGGACCAACGACAGGCCACAAGGGTCGGCCAGTGGGTGAGAACTGCGGGACAGCGGCTGTGCCAAGTGGCAGGGCGGCTGCCCGCGCTACGGGCTGGGCCTGCCGGCATGGGCAGACTCAGTCTGGGTGGACCGGCTGGATCGGACCGGTCCAGCCCAATGGGGTCCGTCCCCTGACTTCGAACACCCGTAACTTCCTCTACGTGTGTCCGTTTTGCGTGCCGTCTATGCCAGTGCAGTCATAACGTCGATATAAAGATTTTGTCATGGTCTCTGGAATTTTAAATTCCCGAGATGTGGGTTCGGTGGCGCAACACGAATGTTATGTACTATGATGGGATACTACATTTGGATGGCACGAAGACATCCAATGTCCGATTAAGGCACTGTCAATCGTGTTGTCAACCTGGCGTTGAGACGAAGTGGTCCAGGGTGGTTTTAGCCATTGACTCTGGAGTTGAGGTTTGGGCACCACGGGCGGTCATTTATGCTGAAAGAAGCGTTTTTGTGACTTTTTCATCAGACGTCTGTTCGAGGTGAATGAGTAGTCGATTGGCGTGTTTTTTCGAGAGCATCATGATGGTGCCATCCACCCAACATGTTTAGAGACCGAGGTGTGGGACCCATGAGATGTCGTATGAGGGTAAAGAGGTGTTAAATAACATATTCTATGGGACTCCTTTCCTAATGAGTTAGTTTTCTACCTCAATTGATTTTCCATGTGGATTACAGTGATGTAATATATTCGGGAGAGCAGACCAGCTTTCTAGATCCCATTAAATGTAGAATCATGAAAGGGCATTGGTCAGTGGTTTCTTTGACACACCCCGGCCCAATGCATGATCGTGATGTTAGCGACACCCAGTGATGGCACAGGTACCGCAGAGTCATAGAACCAATTCTGGTCTTACCCTACAGCGAGGCTGGGTAGTGGGTTACCCGTTGACCTTATGGTTTACCCTCCAACAAGGCTAGGCAGTGGGTTACCTGTTCACCTTAGTGTTTACACTCCAGCGAGGATGGGAAATGGGTTACCTGTTCACCTTAGTGTTTACACTCCAGCGAGGATGGGCAGTGGGTTACACATTGACTTTAGGGTTTACCATCTAGTAGGGCTAGGAAATGGGTCACCCGACGACTTTTTGGTGTTTAACCACCAGTTGGGCTGGGCAGTGGGTTACCCAATGAATTATTTCATACTCATCTCTTTTCAATGAGGCTAGTCAGTGGATTCTTTCTCTATGGATACATGAGTTTGAAATTTGGTGGTATGGTTTAGCGATGAGGTATCTTCGACCTGCAAGACTGTTGGGCATCAGTAATGGCTACACTTAGAACTGTTGGCGACTTATCCTGGGCTGAGATTGGAGATGGAGATCCCCTTATGAACTCATTTGGGTTTCTTGTTGAGAATATATATATATATACTCTCTACTTTTTATTCCAATTCTTGGGTTCAGTTACTCTCCTTTTAGGTGGGGCGAATACCCACGGGGTATGCCACATGCTTTCCATGTCTAGCAACTCTTGGTTGGGAAAAGTATACTTCTATCATTTTTTGGGTTGAGCTGAATTCTATCTAGTGTACCCATACACTGTTATTTGTTCTGTCTAATGATCACTGTCTTAGTAAATCCTTTTATACTCCCATGAGCTTTCAGGGAATCATACAGATTATCTTTATACTCACCCTTTCTTGGTCCTTTCCCGCACTTGGTGTGCACATGCAGATGACAAACATGTCAATCGATACTAAGGAGGAGCGTAGAGGACACAAGAACATGGGCTGTGTTTGGTGGTCGAAATAGGTCTTTCATGTATGAGACTCACCAGCTGTTTACTTTTTCTTACCTGTTTCCATGTTATGGAACCTTTCTGGTTGGGCATGTGTTTTTTCCCTTTATCTATTCAGTCTACTTTTCAGCACTTTACATTCTTTTATTTAGAGTTTGATGCATTACTGTGGTTGGGTTATAGTTGTTGTTCTTTGGTTTTCTTTTTTCTCTACACTTCTGCATTGAGTAGGTTGTGTGTGTGTACAAGTACATAGGCCAAGGCCTCCCCGAGATTGTTACGCCTTCGGTACCTATCGCTAGCCCCTGGCCTATGGAGGTGGGCTTACGGAAGTTGCGGCTCGAGACCAGTAGGTTCAGGTCATGATACATATATGGTACATCAAATGAGATTAATTTGGTATGTATAATTACATATGTACCTGTGATGGATCTATCAGATATTCCTTGATATGTACTATATATGATATTTCAAACATATACATTATTTTAGGAAAAAACCAATTATATCTTGGAAAACTACACTAGAAGAGGTTTGAACTATCTTATTATACTTGAGTGAGAAGGAAGGATATATACCTAATGTTTGGAGAATAAGGGACACTACTTTTAGGGGGAAGTAGTATTTTTATAAATCAATAAGGACTTATATTGTTTTTAGGATAAGGTATTGCACAATAAAATATCATTCATGAATGTGGTATCTATCTCTATAAATACCCGGTACGTTGTGGCTTCTGAGGTAGTTAAAGAAAGCAGTGTAAGATATGCAATGATTTGGTCTATTTAATGAAATCACACATAATATGAAATTTATTATACTAATATGATAATTCCAGTGATGTTTCTATCCAAAATGTCAAGTTTTATAGTATGGAAAGTGTATATACTCAAGTTTTACATTCCTTGAGGGGTCATACATAATAAGGAGAGGTTGCAGATACTAGAATTTCCACACAACGAAGACATGGAAGGCCCATGACATAAGATATAACTCAGTAGAAACATGATCTTATCATGTGAGGGATAAAAATTATAATTAGCTAGTAGGATTTAGTTCAATTGAGTGTGTTATAATGGTTGGTTCACTAGACCTATATGAAAACTAAATTTAAATTAAATTATCATCTATTTTGTGAGTTGTGTATAATATAAAAATACATTTATAGTTTTTATATTTTGGTTTCCACCTTGGTAACTTCAATATATTTTTTATCATATAAAAAGGTTATTATAGTCCTTAAGATATAATGAGAACCTCATGATACTATTAATTTAATCTTAAATATACGTTCTGTGTTCTTGATATATCATACAGACTGGAAACGGTTGATGTCTGACTATCAGGTGTTGGGAGATTATAAGCAATAATACTTAGTCCCATAATGATTATAGTTGGTGATCTATGGTAGGTGAGAGCATGATGTTAGACCTGCCAAAAGGAACACCACATGTTTCAGGTAGTATTAGTTGTTTATATATATAAACATTGTATATGTCTCATAATATGAGATAATTATCAATGTGTACCATTTGATCACACACATTGATTCAATTCCAAAACCATGAAATTGAATCCAGGGAGATGTAACTTGTGTTTAGTATGTCATTGGTTGTATGATATTTGTTCAATGATCCAGATATAATTTTTTTATTCCAAGCCTATGAAGTGATATCTCATGTATAGTTGATTAGGATAATTATACCATCAAAATATCCAAGGTCATGGTAGAATAAGGTATGATTTCATGTAATATCAAATAATAATAATGGAAGAATAGATAATGACACATGTTGTGGATCATAATTTGTGATTTAGCATGAGAAAAAGTGATTATATTAAAAAATTATTTTTCATGGGAATGGTTATCATTGTTATTAATTTTCATTATCTCCATAGGGACCGTGATCGGTTCCTATACTCCACTCTTGTTCTGGGAATAGTACTATCTAGTATCGTGATAAGGTCTGAAAGTGCCACATGCAATAGTGTATTAAAGCGTCTTCCATATAGTAATGAATAGGTGTATATGACACGTTGGGCCCCAACATGGGGTATGAGAGATGTCCATGCGTAACATATCACTAAAAAATTAGTAAATTCATTATAGTTTGAGTATAAAATAATTGGATTGAATTTATTTATTTCAATTATTCACATGTTATTTAGTGAATACACAAGAAAGTATTAAAGGAAAAAATATTATTTTAATGTTAAAGGTTTCTCTAATATTTCTGGGAATTACAAGTTGTTTTTATGTATTTTTTTTCACATAATATATTTATTATATATTACAAGTCTGTGATGACAATTTAATGGACAATATGATGTAGTTAAATCATCATAACATGTCATGTATCACTTATTTATTGGTAATTGGATATATGGGAGTCGAGGAAGCGTTTTTAGGTATTTTATTATCCTCTATATAAGACGATAATGGATATAATTCTATGAAATGATCATTATAATGGATTGATCAATTTTCCCTCATCCTTCCTTAATTATAGATAGAAAAAGGATACATTTGTGCAATTTATTCATGAATTACAACGTTACACAACCATAAAATTTGGTCCATAAATCTATTTGAGTTTAAAGACTAGTAAAATAGATCATTATAAATTATATAATACTTGGTTATCATTTTTAATGACGTTTTTCTTAAAAAATAACCACCAAAGTGACTTTTAATGTAATTTCATGAAAAAACCCAATGTTAAATTTATTATAAATTTTAACGTCTTATGTTCATAACATTATATATATAAATGTTCATTTTACCTCAATGGGCTATAAAATCAAATATTGGGTAATGAAATAAATATTGATAATCAAATTTAACAATAATTTTCTGAAAAATCTGCATAAAAAGATACTTTTAACGTTGGTTCCTAAAATAACGCATGTTAAAATTCCACATGGATGTCTTTTATTGTCTCCCATAAGGATCCAACATTAAAATGATGATGTTAAATACAATTTTTATACTAGTGTTAAATAAATATTATTTAATAATAAAAATATTTTATTCAAATATCATATATTTTAAAAATTCATGAATTCGTCAAAATAAATATTAATCAAAACTATATATTTTTCAAAAATTTAATTTGGGTTTCCTCATGACCAAATATATTTAAAAAAATTAATTTTTGAATCATTTGAGAAGGGATAAAATATAATTATATAATTATTAAAACGAAATATAATTTTTTTTATATTTTTAGGGTATATATACATAAAATTTTATTACATTGTAAAATGTTCTAATGGTTTGGTGTATAATGGGGATATTTTCATGGGGTCGATATGAAAACATGGATTGAGTTGTGATATTGATGATATTGATCTTATACTATAAATGGGATCATTCCTGCTTTAGTTATTGAATCTCATGTTGAGTCCATTCAATGAAAGAGCCAAATGATGTTATTTAACATAGATAGACTAATAAATGAACTTTATAGGGTATAAACCTAATATTTAAGGCCATTACATCCTTTTTCATGGTAAATTAAAATTTATCAACAATATTAATATAATAATAATAATTTTAAATGCATAATTACTATATTATCAATAGCTATGGTGTTTCATATTAATTTAAATTTGAATGATCGTATAATGGTTCAAAATAAAAAAAATGTGCATGTGTTTTCTATAATTACATTTATTAATAAGTAATTCCCTAATTTAAAATAGTAATTTAATTTATAAATGTTTGGGACATTAAAAATGACCTATGATAATAGAGTTTGGTCTCAAATACAACTAAAAATACACTTTAGTAATATATTAGATTAACTCCACATTTACAGAGTGACATATGGAATGTCTGGTGAATGGAATTGTGATATGTAATATAAAAAACATATATTGAAAAGGGGGAAGAAACTACCTTATATGGGTAGTAGAGTCTTTGTCCAATATCATACATTAATCTGAGATAGAATAGAAGAAATGAGAGTAAAAGACAAATGACCTAAAAATATTTCAAATTAGCTCACACATATTTAGCATTTAATAAGGTGAGAAAAATAAAGATATGAATAAATATGAATAAGAGTCATTCCATTGGACATCCAACATGATGAACATATATTGATACAAAAATCTTATTTGGGAGATGGATCAATGTATAGAAAATGGGGAGGATGATATCTTCATAGGGGAGATGTGCTTTGTGATTTTAGAATGAAATGGGGGAAAGGGTTAATGGAATGGATGGTAAAATTTTCATTTCACAATATTTAAAGGATCAAATAGTTTGGCCTCCTGTTTGACCATACCTTGAGACACCACTATGTATATGGAATTGACCCTCACATTTCTAGAACCATGATTTCACAAATCATACACAATGGGCGTGTGCTCACTGCCCAAGAGTCATTCCCCTTTGATATTTTTTGCACAGTTTTACAAACATGGTGCACACCATGTGGATCACTACTTCCAGAACTATTCACCATTTTTCATGTCCATGAAACCTCCCATCCATGGTTATCCTTGTTGATGTGCTTTATCTATTGGTTTCATAGTTTAATCGCATGATTTCAATTAATGGTGTGCCTCAATTTTCTTATACAAAAACCAGATATTTCAGCTCTCAAAATTCCATGGATACTCATAATCCCTTATTTTGTCACTTAATTTATATTAAATGTCCAATAAAATTAGTTTAAACTGAAATTCAACAGATATTTACCTCTCTAAAAATCGATGAAATTATAGCACATATCTCTTGATAAGGAATTTAGAAAAGCTATATAGCTCTATGGTAGTTTGCTGATGATCATGGTGTTGGGAGATAGATATGATATAGTGAGAGACTTCAGATTGTTGTCATAGTAATTTTGATTTTTTTAATTTTTAGTTTCTAGTTATTCTGGTACTTTATTTATTGGCCTATATCATTGTGGGTCTGTTGACTACTTATGTATGACTTCACATGAAATTTTTTGTTACATTTATGTCTCTTTTTAGTTCGATATGCAATTTATTGAGATTATGATTATGTTTTTTTAATGGGATAAATAAGACTACAAAGGATATAATATTACCATGTCACTATATACACTCAATCCTAGTCGAAATCATCTTTCATATAGAGGGAAATGCATGAGATTATGTGATACTTCGGTTCGGACCCAAGGGTGTGGGTGGGGCATTATATTTAGCTTAAATCATTAAACATAAAAATAATTTCCATGTATTAAATTATTAATATGTAATTAAAATTTAATATAAAAAATTAATATTAATATTAGAAAATACTTTTATATTTAACACGGATGATTCAGATCAATCCATCTAAAAAGAAATATCCCCACAACGTGAGCGGACCCAATTCAGACAAAAATGACACACATTATTCAGGAAAAATGTGTAAGTGGGTCTGATTTGGTTGGATTTATGATTTTTTGTTTTTTTCATTATCATAAATGAGTTGTTCCTCCACAAAAACCTTCAATGAATTTTAAAATTATATTTTTATTTAATTTTTCGACATTATTAATCTTTTTTTAGAAATAATATTCTATGTAATCTCATCTCAATAATTTAATATTTTTTTGAAAAAAAATTATGTCTGAATTATTTAAATTCATAAGATTCCATTGTACTTTTTTATCCCATTCAGCACATAATTCACATTATATCATTGAATATTAACAATTTCATCACCATAATGATATATTAATTTTAACCACCATTTTTATTAATTTTATGAAAATACAATTTTATTACTCAAAATTAAAAAAAAATTGATTCTAAAATGACCTTAATAGAAACATAGATATAATTATTTTATATTAATTTTAATTCCATTTTTCATCATCCCCTATGGACTAGATTTGTGTTACTGTTACTATGTTGTCTTGGTGAGGTCTCAAGTAACCCCAAATAAATTTTCAATTTAGTTTAAGATTTTAATTTTATTCATCCCCTAGAACCATTGAATAGAAATATTAGTTTGCATTGTACCAGGCAGTAGTCTAAATTACATTGAGACCCCACACATTCCAATATAAATATTTCATTACATAAAAGGAGTTTCACTATTTCTCACCATCACTGAAAGTGACTACACCATCTTTATTCTATGATTATGAGTTTTTTGAAGATATGGTTTCTCTATAGCTGCTGAGGTCACTACTACAAATATAGGTACTCAATGATCATATATCTATGAATATTAGTAGCCTTGGTCATGATACCACTATAGAGGATATAGATAAATAAATTATGTAGAATTAAATTGATGTTTTCTATGATATAATTTTTGGATCTCCGTCAATAATCATAATTACAAAATATCTTACATCATACGATTAGGTACACGAAATTCTCTATATTTTATAATTTTATACAATATTTTTTAATAAATTTTAATTCTCTGTAAGTGAAGGAGAAAAAGGGTTGAATGGTGTGAGAAACATCCTATTCCAGAGGCCCTTGTCTCATATAAACATAGTGCATTATAAGTACAATTGATTCTACAAGAGCCTAAAAAAATGAATAACGTTCCATCAATGATTCCTCTTGTTTTAGGTTTTGTTATTTTGTTGAAATCATAGTGATTGAAATTTCATGGTTGTTTTAATTAGTCATTACAAGAATTTGGAATCAATTTTATTTATGGTCTAGTGTGGATATGATAAATATCCCTACATAACAAAATCATAATCTAGATTGATGAATAAAATCCCACATCATCTTTTAAGGTTCTCTTCTAACTCTAATATGTATGTTATACAAATTGTGGCTCACATATATTCATACCACGTAATGACATGATTGAAAATTCTAAAATATTTAATATATGATTATTACAATAGCTAATTAAAAAGAAAATATTGATGAAAATTTAATGTTTTATTTAGAAAAGATGATGATAAATTGAAATATTTTATATCTATATTAGAATTATTCCAATGAAAGATATTTTGGAAGAAAAATTGACAAATATGTAATATGCCAATTTTACGCTAATAAAATCAACATGATGTTAAATGTGAATTTTGATGGTGAATATTTTATATATATGATAAATATTTAAATAAAGATGTATGATGATTCAATTGTATTGAATAAATAAATATAATAATCAATGTGAAAAAATCAATAAAAAAACAACCAGTCAACATTGACATTATTATTTTAACAATATATATGAAAACAATTGTTGAGATAAAATTTATTCAAAAATATATTCAATTTGATTATTTGAAATAATAAAAACATATGTTGTTATAGCTTGGTGAATTGTAGATAAACTATACTAAATTAGGGATTTTGGCTGAGTTTAGAAAATTTGATGCTGATACGTAGAATTTTTTATTATTTTGTGTGGAAAATTTTTAGTTAGATTAAATGTCAACTAGGGGAAATGAAATAGAAAATTAAAAATAAAATGATTAATTGTTTAATATATAAATTCATTAGTGATAATTGATAAATATGATTCGTAATAAATAGTTAATATCAATGTTGATTAAGCACAACAATGATCATATCGATATTGAATGATTCCATGTTATAAAATATTGAGAGAGTAAAGTAATCAAACCAAAGGTTTGAGAATATCTTCCATGATTTAAATATTTTTGATACCTTGGTCATGATATAAATTTAGGTACTCATTCCCCACAATTTTGTTTTTTGATCCCCCCATTTATAACGATCTTCTTTTTTGAGATCATGTAAATTTCTAATGGAAATTTAATTATTCATTATGTGGATCGACCAATCCATGTTTATTGAGCTATGGGGTAGTGAGAGATAAAAGGCTGGAAAATTATTAGTCAAACCAAAATTCCCACTCCTCTCTTAAATAAGGTTTTCCATTTTTTTATCCTTTCCCAAGAATCCTCCCACATGCACACTACTCTTTATATACTCACCCTTAGTGAATATCCTTTGTTCATTATTTGAATTGAATGAAGGAGCCTGTCTGGGATGTTACATAATATTTCTAAGACTCCTTAGGATTAGTTTATTATTTAATATTTACATATATAATTCTAAATATGTGTGATCTATTTGTCCATATTTTCAAGGTGTTTAGATAATTTTCCATTTTTACAATTGCAGTTCAAATAAAACCCCAATATTGGAAGAGTAAATGATTTTATTCAGGTGGTAGGTGGACAATATTTTTTCTCTAAAAATTATTTAGCTTTTATCACTTGTGTCATTGTGTCACTAGATGAATCATCCATTAATTTCTCCTCAAATTAATAGATACATAAATTGGATATATAGACCACGATAGAAACATGTTATTACACTCATACAGAAGGTTGGAGGTCATAGAACTCAATCTAAATCACTATTAATGTGAGTTTGTGAAATTCAAAAAGTTTACACCAACCCATTGAGTGTTTTGTTATTGAATATTATTAATTATATCCAAATGAAATTACAATAATTATTGAGTACATTGGTTATAAATTTTTCATTAAAAGTGAAAGTGTTAATTAAACAGAATAAATTATTATTGTGGAATGAAATTTACAATCCCTTGACTTATGATACATATGTAGTTTTTTAAAATAATTAAATGGACATTACCATGACCCCATTCATCTCATATTACAGGAGTTCGTGGATGGTAAATTAATATGATACAAAAAATCAGGAAAAAAAACACGTGAAGGTTTCTAGGGAGACGCGAACCCTAGACGTCCTGACACCACAGAGACATGTTTACAACTAGGCTCGGCCCTGAGGGAATGACACTACTCATATAATGTATTTTGATTAAGTTAACAAAGGAATGTAATGAGTTAAAATGATATGGTCATGAACATTAACATATACACATGAATAATTATATGAATTGCGTTGAATGGGATTGCAAAATATGAAACTAGTATAGAATAACAAGATAAAGAACTGATGACACACATGTATATATATATATATATATATATATATATGTTTCATTGGACTTATGGAATATAAACATTGATCTTTAATTCCTAGACCACCTTGGACATTCTCTTTGTGCTCTATCCAAGTCATTATCATGTTTTATGTGGATGTGAATCATGGACTCGTAGAGGATGCCTTGGTCTATAGCCTTTGGTCTTGGACCATGTATGTCTATATTTGACTAAATTTTCCATAGATGAGCTCGATAGACTCAAATAAGACCCCATGATCAATGAACCTAGGTCATAACCATCATAGGTATGATACATGATTATTCAGTGTATGTCACACTTTTTGGATGCTTGATATACCGGTTCACTCCATGGATAGTTTAAGAATCATTTTATAGTTATTTTTCATTTATAAACCGGTTTTTAGAACTTCTGTTTATAAATTGGATTGAATTTATAATCATTATAACATTATTTTTGTTATATCTAAATAATGTTACAACTTATATGTACTATCTAGGTATGTTAATGACATTATTGTTGGTGAGATACTATGTACATCTCACACCCAGTTCAGGCATCTATTAAACTAGGGTACCTGAACATATTCAAGATTTTGTGTTCAACATCATGGTTTGTGCTTGCATATTGTTATATTTCTAGGAAAGAATGGATAATGGTATTTGAGGACTAAGCCTAGGCTCGTGATGCTATTATATATTTTCATGGTGTCTTTTATTTATTTGTTTCTATTATTAGACACTCTATTCATATTGTATACCTAATTGTTTTTATATTTTTGCTTGGTCATGCATGATCAATCATTTTTTAATACTGATTACTATTTAGTTATCCTATTTTCATTATTTTATTTTTATTACATAGTAATAAATTCTGATATTGATGTTATATGCTTCTTAATAAACCACCTTTCGGCCCTTTATGTTAGTAGTAAGACTCTGTTCTATAAGGAGGAACACATGAGGCCTAATGACCAAACGGCTCGGGCTAAAATTGTAAGTGTGTCACAGTTCATGACACTACACTCTTGCGCATCAGTAGTAGATAAGGAACACATGTTTACATTTTCATGGTCAATACATAATGATTTAGTTTTTTCCTTGTATGACTCTGAAATATTTCTATATATAATTTTGGAGTTATTATAAGGCCCCGTCCTTAAACCTTACTTATATTTGAGTTATTACAAGATTACACATTGAGGATCTTTTCAGGTTTAGAGTTTTAGAGAACTAGATCATAAAACTTGCATTACATTCCACATTTAAACAATGTGGTTACATAAAAGATAGTATTCATTTTTACCATCAACGGAAACATATTTAAAATAAAACATGGATTCTTTCTTAACACATCCTTGACACTATCATCACATCATGTACCTCTCCCTTGACCTGTGAAAAACATTTCAAAAACATGGGATGAGCCTAAAAAAGCTCAGTAAGGGTTATAAAAATATGTAAAGGAAACATGAGTTCATATATACATAAGAATGAAATCATAATTTACCCATAAAACATTGGCACTTTAACATACCTCATCAAATCATTAATAAATCATAAAAATCATAAGACATAAAAGGTAACTTGAGGCATTCATAACATTCTTACGTAGGGAGTAACTCTCTTGGATACGTTTGGAATACCCACCACAGTATATTCCCTAAATCTCTTCGGAGAAACCTTAACGTTTCACTCATTCGCGTTACCCAATTCATTGGAGAGCTATATCGGGCTCACCCGCCCGTAGTTTATCACGGATCCACCCGTCTTCATAATAATTACCAAGAACCATAACATATTCGTATCACATAAAACATGCATAGAGGAAACATAACATTTCCACATTCCAATCACAAGATATCAATACAACACATTGATATAATAAAAACATTATGAAAACCATTTTCAATACCAAAATAAATGAAAAGTAAAACATGGTATTTATTTTTCTTTTAAAAAGAAGGTATGGCTTGTAGAGGGAGCCAAAACTCAAATAATGGTCATGATGGCGGAGAAGTCGTTGTCGCCACATACGTACAACAAAAACATTCCCTTTTGTTATTTAATAAACACTTTGAATAAAAAACATTCATTTTGAATAAACGTAAAAGTAAAAGGGGTTTCTACACCGTATAAATGAAGGTTTTGTATAAAACAGAATATGCCTCAATGAAAGGAGATTGAGACGAAGTCTTTAACAAAGATGGTATCCTTGGTTTAAGGATAAATCAATTAAATAATTATGTGTGAAAAACGAATACACCAAATATAAGTGGATATTAAGTGTAAAATAATCAAAGGTCATTCACACATATTCCAAGGATGAAATATTCAATAACTACATGTTGAACCCAATGAAATCGAAATTGGGTTTTGAAGTTCCCTTGACAGCCTAACAGCGTCACAGAAAAATGAGTTGATGAGAGATAAAAAAGGGTATCTCATCACTTGGACATAAAATTTACATCAATAAGGATATATGATAACATATCCCAACATATCAATATGTAAATTAAAAGACCCAACAAAGGAATTCTTTTAAAAAGATAGGGTGAAAGGTTCCCTTACCGACATGGGTATCTTTCGAAACATACAGCTCGTGAAAGAAGGAAAATACAACATTAATGTAAATACTCATAAAAGAAAGTATATTACACAATGAGTAAAATAATGGGCAGTACATACACCACTCAAAGGAAATTATGGAAAATGTAGCATAAATCTCACGGGAATAAAAGTGAGATGAAATATCCCTTACGAAAACTCGGCAGCCTAACGACGCCACATAAAACATAAAAAAATGGATTGATGAGATCAAATAGTGTATATAATCATATTAAATTATAGTTTATAGAAATAGGAATATAAAATAACATCCCCAAACATAAAAATGAGGAGCTTAAAAGATGTGACATAATGGAGAGTACTTAAAAAGAAATAGAGAGGTTAGATCTCTTATGAAAATTTGGCAGCCTAACGGCACCACTCAAAACACCCAAAATGGATTGATGAGAAAGAATAGGGTCTCTCATCACATGAACATAAAAATTAAAGTAAGATTAATATAAAAGAACATCCCAATAACAAGAAAGATGAGCTTTAAAAGGAATGACATAAATGAGTGTACTTAAAAAGAGTGGAGTAGGATCCCTTACCTCAAGTCCAACTTGTCTTGTTCGTTTCATTATATTCCTGAATAATAAACATTGGTCAATTTATAATTTCTTAAGGACCTAATATAAATATTATTATTCAGTTAATATCACATATTTTAATGTTATAATAATTGGTTAATAATATGAGTTCATATTAGACATTTTTGTCAATGTTTGGTACATGAGTCAAAAATTGAACTTGTTGGAAAATAATTTTCCATGTAGTTATAGGTAAATCATATCCAGAATAGTATTGATGTTTTAAATATCATATATATACAGTATAAATTCACTTTATACTATCACATAGCTTTTGGATATAAAAATTAAATGCACCGTTCATGGAGACGGTAGCCCGTACGTACGCATGAACGCTACTTTAATTTTTTTGTCATATTAATGGAATTAAAAAAAACATAGATATATATATGTTATAATTCCAGAATTATACCCATCATTTAGATGTAATATATTATTTATATCCATTATATATATGTACTTATAATTGTACATAACATTTTGAGATAAGAAATGAAATGTACCATTAATGGAGACGGTAAGCCGTACGTATGCATGAACGCTACGTCCATTTCTATTTCATATTCAATGGAATTAAAACATAATGATACATAATATTATTTTAATTCAAGTATGGAATCATATATAATATCATTAAATATATCCTTTATACGTAACACATATGGTATTAACGAATCAAATCACTTTGAGGGGGCGGTAGTCCGCACAACCTTAAATGAGGATATCGCGTTTACCCATAATGGAAACCATAAAGGTACGATATAAATGAAAAATAAAGAATATTAAGTAAAACATAAACATATAATATATCATATATAAATATAGTGTCATCTAAATGGCCTCCTTTGAAGGTGTTATAAGAATGTTGAACAATCATCGTTTCGGGAGGCAGAAATTTTCCATCCACGGAAACAGTATGTTCTTTAACCATTAGAAGTAGGTGTGTGTAAGTTTAGCTCGAATAATTCTTATAAAAACATCCTAGTATATTTAAGATACTGTATTTGTTACAAAATAAATGAATAAAAAGAGTTTAGGGGGTTATAGAAGTAAAATAAAACAAAAGGACACAAGTGAAGAGATTACCTTAAAATCGGGTAACTCCCTTTGGTTTGAGCTCAATGGATTCCTTGGGAAGACTTAGGCCCAAATTGAGTCTTAAAGGAGTAAGAGAGGGAAGTTTAGAGACAAAATGGGCAGGGTTTGGTTGAGCCAAAGATTTGGGAATGTGGGTAAAGAGGTAGAGGTGGGGGCCTTTTATAAGAGGAGAGGAGGGGCACTCTTGTAATGTTAAAAAATGATACTTTATTTTCAAAAGTGTTTCGGAATCTAAAGGTCCAAAATTGATTTATTTAAAGGATAAGGTGATAAGGGTTCGCAATATACTCATCCAATAGGTTTTGGACAACTGTATGTCTTAGATATTACATTATCTTTCAATTTTATTTAAATCGTTAAATAACGAGGTCATCACTGCATCATCATGATGTCATAAATAATTTAATTTATATAATGTCTAAAAATTATAAAAAAATACTATGATGTATTAAATCTTTTTCTCTTTACAATGATTATTTATAGTCAAAAATATTACTTGTATAATCCCATGTAAAAATTGTTGTAGTAAAACATTTCATGTTTGTGTCATTTTTACTTTAACATTAAATAAAAAGATATTTATGTCATTTTCCATAAAAAGTGTCTCAATGGGGTCCCCAAGTTGACCCATGTATTGTCTTGGTCGGCCATGACACATCCAATTAGGTTAGGACATGTGTCTAGGTCATTTCATTTTATTAAAACATTATTCTTACCATAAACTACAGTAATTACCTCTAATCGCGATTAAAAACTTTATAAGTTACTATTCACCAAAAAATTATTTTTATCCCATTGAACCAAATTTTAATTCATAATGACAACCATGTATGTTGGATTTTTGAAATTAAAAACACCAAGATGGAAAAATTTCATTTAAACAGAAAAATCAGTTTTTATAAGTACCACTTAGTTGTTTCACTATTCATCAAAAATTGATGTTTTTCAGAAAAATCCCAAAAATTCACCATAAGATATATTTTATATTCCAAATTCAAAAATGAAGTCTATTTTAAAAAATTCAAAACATATAAGTCACATTAATTAATTTAATAATTTATTCCCGCTGTCAGAGAAAATAGCGTATTTTTATGAATCAATAAGTATCAAAAGATTTACACTAGTTTAAGTCTGATTTCAAAGTGAAATTAATTCCAATGACCACTATTGTATTTAATGGTAAATATTTATTATAATTTCACTTTAAAACCATTTCAAAAGATAATCTAATCATATAAATAAATTATATTAAAAATAGGTTTTGAATTAAAATACAACATTTTACACTATTCATTAAAAAATGAACTTTATCGGAAAGATACCAAAAATTTACACAAAGTAAATTTTGATGTCCCAATTATTAATAAGAGTTTTATTTGGTCCAATAGAATGTATAAGGGTTAACAAAACTATATTTAATTAAGGTTCGCCATCAAAAGGCGATAAGTGAACCTTTAGTGAAAACTAGTGCATATACGCCTAAAATTGAATTCTTTACGTATTTTAAGCCTTTATCTTTTATTGGATAAATGTAAAAAAATTTAAAAAAATATATAATCCTATTTTAGTTATTTCTATCCATTCCCGCCAATACAACAGCTACATGATAACAACCATTTAAAATAATATTATTTTATTATTAGAGTGCAACGTAAGATTCCAAAGAAAATCATTATTGCGTGTTGGGTACGCCATCGAGCATATCATCCCCTTTAAATTCAAATTAATATTTTATTCACAAATATGGATAAATATAAAGATTTCATATTATTTATTTACCTGGGGTGTTACAGTTATGCTCCAAGACTACATGAAATACTAAGGCACAATTTTTCCAGAATTAATTTTAAAATATATTGAATATATTTTATATTATGAGAACTATGTTACATTATGAAAATATGACACATCTTAATAAAATATCAAATCAGAAATCATATACCATAGTTGAGTCTGTAACGTGATATATACCCAAGGTGTGAAGAAAAAGCGGTCAGTGAAGGTGAATTCGTTTATCGTGAACATTAGAAGAAACATTCAGTTAAAAAATTATTAATTTTATTTATTTTATTTAATAAAAATAATCAAACTTTTCCTATTAATACCATGTTATTGAGATTTGTTTTGGAATTAGCCATATAATCCCTGGGATAATCGATATGTGTTTTTCCTCTTTTAGTTTGTTAATCAAGATCTGACAACAATGATACTCATAATCAATGAAGAACGAGATTGTTCAAACACTAAAACACATATAAATCATTGGTGAGTGTGTTTTTTTAAGAATAATGATATAATTTCCATGTTGGACTCATCATTTATGGATTATGGCAGATTATATTAAATTTTTTATCATGATGAATCCCTTTTTTGATCTGCACTAATTAGGGATAATTTCAGGATTTCGTGAATGAATATTAATTTTTTTTCTCACATTAATCATCCCAATTGATTTTGATTCCCAATAACTCTTGAACAAAAAATGTTAAAATCTTTGTATATTTTATTTATTAGTTTTTATTGAAATTATAATGGAATTTATTTTTTTCCTTTGAAATTGAATTATAATGATGTAATCATGTTTTCTTGGGGATTATTTAAGACGATGATAAGCAGTGGTACTCCATTGAATCTTCATCATTCATGAATCCTAAAAAAATATATGACCATTTCTAGTATAGTTGTTAGTGTAAATTATTATCCCTTTAGGTTAGGTTCTTTTGGATTCTTTCGATGGGTGGTCCCCCACAACATTTAATAGGGGAGTGAATGGTTTTGCAATAAAGATGTTTCATATCTAGGGTTTCTGGATTCAATCGAGGAAATAGATACAAGCCATTACAGATAAGACAGAATATTTTATCACACCCTGACTCGTAATAGAAGTAACAAGGATGATGGAGGCGCAAGTGGCCACCTTCAATGGTGATTTTCTTTAGCTCTGATGTGCTATAGGAACTTCATGGTGATTCTTGTACATATGCAACATTGATGAAGTTGAAAGTTTCTCGAGATGACAGTGAAAACCCACACCTACAAATTTTACGATCTTCATATAAGCATACAATCTTGAACAACCTCGGAAAGAGGGTATCAAGCAACCTTTAATCGTGATCCCTCATAGTTCTTTTCTTTTTTCGTATATATTAATTGTGCATCTTGCATTTCAAGTTCCTCCAATTTTTTGTACATATGTCCTCATTGAATATATTTTCAATGTCATTCCTAGATCTATAACATCATAGACCTTAGATATATTCTTCATAATTATTTTTGTATCAATTCTCTACATTGGCAGAATCAAGTATTTTTGTACTCTTATTTATTTTATAGTGAAACCCTTCTTCCCCTACCCCATTTATATAGGCCAATTGGCTAATGCACATAATAATCATGGTGTTATTTTATATTTTTCATTACTATCATTTACAACCTATCGATTAAAATACACACTACTTGGATTATGATGTTTTGAATTGATTTTATTTAATTAAATTAAATTATTTCTTCATTTTTTATTCAGTATTGAAACTGTTGTAGATGATTACTAGAATCTTGGAAAAAATTATCACTATGTTAATTATGATTTTCTATAATAAAATTTTATTATCATCTCGTTATTATAATTCAATGAAATATTGGTTATCTTCATGTAATGTTGCTTTTATCCAGTGATTTTAAAATTTATTTAAACATGTGTTATATATTTCATTGAAATTTTCGGAACTGAAATTATATTCTAGGTCCACATGGGAAATTAAATGGGTAATAACCTAGAATTAATCCCCCAATAATTTGCATTATATTTAATTTCAAATTAGGTTTTCATCTAAAAAATTGTTTTTTTTTGACATTGTTTTACAACATGCTTGTTTTTTGTTTTGATCAGCATTGTTTGTTAATTTGTTTTTTATATGGCCTTCCCTATATTATGTTCATTTAATTGACTAACTTTTATTATTTTTCTTTATCTATTTTATTCCTAATTTTTTGAGGTGCTTGGTAGTTTGCGTAGTTTTTTTCATGGTAGAAGTATATTTGACAGTGGATAAGGTGTTTCAATTGTGTTATCATTCTAGTCTACGTTTGAGAGAGAGAATATATTGAGATATTTATATTATTCCTCGGGGTTCCTGGTATTAAATGGATCTCCCTTTAGGTGGAGTGTATTTTAGGTAGAGTTTTCTCCTTGGGTGGAGATGTATCAGAATTAGTCTTGTCAAGAACATTTATTGTAATTGAATCAGCCTTAGTGTAACATTCATGATGTCCCCTTTTATGGAAGTGGTTTAAATGGTCTTATACACATATCAATGTTATTTTAGTTTACTCCCTTGGGTTTGAGTTTTATGAACATGTCACATTGATGATCCATAAAAATGGATAGGCCTATGTGGCTTTAGGATTAAGTTTCTATGTTATTCAGATGAATGGAGCCTAGTGGATTGGTCTGGGTTTTCTTTTCTTCATACTTTTTCATTTTAACTTTTTAATGTTTTAGGTATCTCATACCTTATATTTCTATATTTCCAAGTATTTTTTTATTGAGTCACAATGATGCTTTCCTTTTTTTTCATTAGTTATGAGTGATCTATTTGGGCTTTTAATAGCTTGATATCAGCTGAAGATCAGGTATGTGATGATTGAAATCTCAGGTAAGATAAGGCATGAGTTCAATTAATGGGTTTTCATAGTTTATAATGTTATTATAATAATGTATTAATAGTCATAATTATATATCATTGTTAGGAAAAGTGTGTGTCACTGTGACACATATAGAGTACACATATATGTTCTATATGTATTTTTATTTATATTTCATGTTCTCCTAAATAAATGTGTTAGGATATGTGGTGCCGGTAGATCAGGTGTTTAGGATTACCCCTTTTAATATTCATGGTCAAGACTTGCTAATTTTTTTCATTATTTGTTTATTCAAAATTGAATTCTAATTTATTTTGTGCTTTATAAATATAAATCTAGAGATGTAATCATATTTTCATTGTGAATGATTATGACGTTGATAAGCAGTGTTTACACATTGAATCTTCAACATCCATGCATCCTCTAAATATGTTTTTCAAAATTTATCTATTATATTTATTAGTGGAAATGACTACCCTTATAGGTTATGTTATCATGGATTCATTCGATAAGATGGTATCCACTTCATTTCACAAGGTTGAGGCTTGTTTTATAGTTGAGAGGTTTCAAATCATGGGGGTTCTAGATTCACTAGAAAAAATATATTTCATTCTTGCGTGAGAAGTGGAAATATCTATAGTCTCCCTAGCATGTCATTGATGAAACAAAATTGTTAGAGGAGTAATGGGACACCATACATGATTATTCTTTGTAGCTTCGATGAGATATGAATAATTATAGTGGATTCTTACCCCCATGAGATGATGATGATGATGATGTTGTAAGATACTCATGATGATGGTAAAAAACACCTACATCTATTAGGATATTCATCAACACCTAGAGGTTTGATCAGCCCCTATAAGGGGGTATCGATCCACATTTCATCATGATATATAACAGTTTCGTGTTTTATTTTTCCATTTCTATGTTGTGCATCATGTATTATTGGATTATCTAAGGTTTGGTACATGCCACACCCTCAACTCAATTTTTTTCGTGAGTTTCGGGTTTCAATAGCTGAGCCTTCAGATATCTTCCTCATTTGTTTTTTTCTATGGTCTATGATGTCTATTGCTTTAATTTTTGAAACCCTAGTTATTTAATAGTGAAATTATGGTTCCCCTACCCTATGAATGTACGCCAATTGGATCAAGCACATAAAAATCCTGGTGTTTTTTTCATTCCCATTTTAATATAGTTGACAGCCTTTTGATGATGATGAATGCAACAGGGATTCCAATGTTTGGAATTGATTTGAATAAATAAAATTAATTTTTTAAGTACTCCACCATTCGTTTTGAAGTAACTATAATGGTTTATAGGAATCTTCATTTTTTGTAATGATTATTCTAATTATTTTTGGCTGGAATAACTTTGTATTAGACTCAACTCATTATAATTCAATGAAATGTTTGTTATGTTAATGTAATGTTTATACTATTAATTGTCATCAGAATTAATTTTATAATGTTTTATATATTCAATTAAAATGTTGGGAAACAAAATTATATTCCTTGTCCCATTGGGTTGTCGAAGGGGGAATGTACCACAAGGCATCCCCCAAAACTCTTTTTCTTATTCCTTTCTCGAGGAATTTCTTCACATTATTCATCATTGGACAACGAGGTTGAGATCCACATTTCTAGGTGAGATCGAGCCCGACAGGACCACTAAATTCATGATAGTTTTACATGAAATGAAGGAATCAAAAATCAAGATAATGTGTGGGCATGAATTATTTTATAATTATTGTTGATTTATGTTGACTCAAGATCTAAGACCAATAGTGGCCACATGAGTTGTGTGCGAGATGGTGGAAATGTGTATATGATCGCACAAGAAGTACTGGGAATTGTTTTTCTAGAAATCAAATGACAAAAATTGACAAATAGAACACAGAGTCACCCATTTTTACTGGTTGTATGTGAGACATCTACTAGGGATGCTAAATATAGAATTCCCAAATGTAGATTTGAATTTCTGCAAATAACCTGACTACAAACCATGTATACTAATGAACACACATCATGTAGCTCATGCAGTTGCAGTTCTAATTTATTGGAGAAATATAATGACGCAATAGATTGTGTCCCACTTTCAAAACATGTTTCCCTCTATGGGTGGACAAGATGTGTGGTGACCACCAGGGAAATTCCCAACGTAGGAGGACACCTAGGTGGACACCATGTATCTAAGTACATAGAAATGATCAAGAACATGGTGTGAAACAAATATATGGATGTAGGCATGAAGAACATTCCTAGAACAATAGTGTAATTTAGATTCCATATAATGAGAAATAGTTGGTGAGTTGTGTGGTAACATGAACTTGATCATTGAGGGAAGTGGGACCACTAACCGTGTGGGACCCTTACTCACCATGTACTACTTATTTCATTCTAAATATATATCATTCTCTAATATCTTTTTATACACAGAAATTGATCTATATGTAGTCTATATTAATAAATTTATCATGAAAGATGCAATAGTTTAATTTATAGTAGTATTTGTGATGTGATGTGAGATTTTATGAGAATGACGCTTATTTAGGAGGCACCTGATGATAGTAGTTATCAGGAAAAAGATCACCAGAGACTATAGAGTGGAACCCCCCAATGGACCAGGGCATCAGTCCTATATCTACCGGATGGTACCCCGATCGCATAGGGTGTGGGACCTCAAGAACCCCGAGTTAACCCCCTTATGGATCGGGGAATGCATCCTCTATAAGATAGAGAGTGATCCCACCTTAACATATAGTGGTCTCCCAATATAGAACATGTTGAGGGACCTCTACATATAATGTGGAACCCCCTAACACATTTGAATGTAGGTCCTCTAATAATACTTAATTTTTGGTACCAATTGGACACTAGGGTTCAATCCATATACTTGGAGATATTTACCCCTCTATTTTGAGCCACAATAGTGAGGTGTTGACCTAAATATAGTCACTTCTCTGGATCTATGCATGAGATTCTGAGCAACGTTGATGAATTTTTTTCCTAATATGTGTTTTGAGATTGAGATTCCCTTCATTCATTGTTAGGTGTTATTGGTTTTAGTATATATCTATATCACTTGATTTTTTTACTCCCATTGGGTTGAGTTTTTTAATATCTATTCTTATTGTGTCTCTCACAACACTCCCATTAGTTTTAAAGAATCCTTTTCAGTATGGATATACTCACAATTAAATGGAATTTTACTACATCTGTCATGTATTATGTAGATGGATGATAGGTTAGGGGTGAATTCATATAATCATTGGGATACTATGTGCATCGGACTACGTACGATTGTCGGAGCCTGGAGATCATGAGTTGGGTTCTCTTAGAACGTTTACATTCAGGTTTTTTTAGGTATGGACATATTTATGGTTTGGAATGTATTTTTCTCATTTACATTAACTATTACACTGTCAAACTCTTTGTCACTATAGAGGATTTTAAAATGAATTGTTATATTCTTGATTGGATATTATTTTAATTCTTATGAACATCTGTCTTGAGATGTTCGGGTGAGTTCATACAAATATAGCTGGTAAAAACTTCCCATTTAGGTTATTTGATTTGTCTAGTTTCCACCCTCTATCCTATTAAGGGGTGATTGATTTAGTTTCTTCTCACATCCCAATAGGGTTAGGTTGTGATAGATTTGTATCAGAGATGTTCATTACATAACAATATGTTTGGTGTAGTCATATTATAAGTATTTGGTTGAGATTAGAACAAGAATTTAAATGTGTTTTGAGTGTGGTTTTTTGGCCAGGGAATCTAGGGTTTGTGTAGTGGCTTACGTATCCAGTCACTAGATACTTGACTACCATCATTTTGACTCTGCATAATGGAACATTCATTGTTGGGGTCAGCGGTACATGAATTATATATGATTTAGTCTTTGATATTCCTTTTTGATTCACATGCACATTATATATATATTCTCATCTGACCGCGTTACATGTTGATTAAATTATCAGGATTCATCTACGATGACAGCTAGCCTAGTTACCAGTTCCAAATTTTGATGATGATTTGACGAGTGATGACGCATCAGTTAAGGGTCCATCCCCTGAGTTCCCCAATGTCGATCGGTATCAGTACCCTCACCTATTGTGAATAAGATTATACCAACATGATAGGATGAATAATTGCACATGTTATAACTCATATATTCCATATATTATTATTTGATATAGTAGGAATTATTTTTGAGACTCAGCACTGACATGATGTGCGATTTTGGGGCTCTATGTTCTTTAAAAAAATATTTAAAATATATTAAAATCATTAAAAAAATGCATGCATATTTTCATTTAAAAAGTAGTTTAGTTTTTAACAGGGGACTCGAATCATAAATATGAGCTAACCCATGTGTTTAGAATGTAGGTTTTACCGTAGGAATGATATAACCTTTTTCATTGTGGTTCGTTTATGGAAAATAAATTGTGGACGTAAAAGAAATAAAATAATTAACTGAAATTATTTTATTAATATGTTAATGTAGTCTACTAAAAAAATATAAATGAATATGGTTATGAAGAAATATAAGGGTTAGACACATAACCCTGGAATCATTATAGGGAAATTGGAGAGTACATTAGAGGATCTCTTTCAGAAGAACGACTACCATATCGGGGATCAATGATCGACTTGTAATGAGATTATCGATCTCACCAATGACAATGATGTATTATTTTTATTCATTATTGATTTATCCATCTCATGGTAGGATTCTTAAATGATTTTGATTATTTACCTATAATAAATTTATATGACAAACACAAATTAATCGGCGAAGGGATTGATTTTTGGATTGTCATTTTGCGACATTAGTTATATTAATCAAGATTTTGGAGATTTATTTTCATGATATTAATAATTTATTAGTTAATTTTTTTATAATTACATTGAATATAAATAGATACTACCATCCATTGAGGATTGTTCCTCATGATTTTCGAGTTATTTATTCCATAGATTTTCTCATTCATTGTGGGGAGTAGTTAGTTTGGATCTGGGTATGATATATCACTCTGAATGGATCGAGTACATGATTTTGGGTGAAATAAAATCATATTGTAGAAAAGGGACCATCACAACACAATGGTGTTGAGATAATGAAATATGTGATAAATGAGAAAAAAATTTATAGATGAATACTTTTTTTCAAAATTATGAATTACGTATAAAGATATTTATCAAACAGATTTGAGGACACAAAATGTTTTTGGATTTGTAATGAGGTTCTGATGACATGTTTATTTTGTTTTCTAAAAGGGTGCATGGCCAGATCTATGACTGGAGGTGTGGAAAAAGATTCAAAGAAAGAGATTTGGAATTCTAGGAAATACTACATTACACAACATGCAACCCAGATCCAAATGTCATGTGTGTTCCGGTCAACGATGTCTAGGTTTTCTAAAGGATGATATGATTCACAAAACATGAGACCAACGTCACACAACATGTGGTCTCTCATTGGTGAACTCAGTGTGTTCTAAAGAGGGTACACATACACCTTTTGGATCACAATGTGTACGCCCCTATATAATCATGTCAGGTATAAGTAAATGAGATAAGCTATGTATTGGTAAACTGGATGAGTACACAAGCATCCTATATGTCGTGTACAATTACATGGGCACAGTCATGAGACATAAGTCATTTACATGGGTAGTACCTAGGGTCATGGGACATGATTCATAACCATAATACACACTATTTACTCATTAAAATATTTATTGGATATATTTTACTTTGTATTGTATAAAATTTTCATTAGGGTGATTTCTCATTATCAATTCTCGGATGGTTAGTATGGAATCACCTCCTACTACTAGGAAAATATTACCTCTATAAAGAATTATTTGACAGATTTGATTGAATCATTCTGTGAGTCTTATAAAGAGATACTTTATTAGTCTTCATGCCCTTGGTGGAGTTAATGGTATCATCATGAACAACACTACGTGGGTGCAGATCATCTATATATAATATTAATCTATATTGAGTTGATGATATACCCCATGAATTTGGGAGTTATCCTCATCCATGTATCAAATATCATCATACCATCATCAAGTAAATTTAATGGTGAGACCAAATGAAAATTATATATATGATATATATCATCAGTGATATCAGTTCCATGAGTGTATTCTCTCAGATGAGTAATATGTTTAATCTTCGAGATGGAATCTTACACTGGATTACAACAGTTGCGACTTTCATTTAAACTATGTGTCTTGTAGAGTATATACGAATATTCTTTTTATATGTATTTTAGACATATACCTATGTAGAAATGACTGTATTTATTATTTTGTATGTTTTTTTTGATTTAGGGTGTCCAAATTGGTATTGATATACCAAAACATACCTGGGGTTTTCCCGCACATATACTATCTATTGTAGATGATCATCATTTTGAAATATTCTAACGTGGATCTAGACAGGATGATGATTTCTATGATTGGACAATCTATGTTTTGTTCCTATGAATTTTTACAATAGTCCCCAATAATACATTTACGTTGGGATTGTTTTTTGAATCTCTGTGGTGGACTTTTATTTGTCCATATATACATTCATATACGACTTATCTCACTTTTATTGTTAGATTTAGGTATTTTTATGTATTATTGTTCAATTTTTTAACATTTTAGTATTTTATAGGCTTGGAGATGTGTGTGGGTTAGAATTTACTTATGATAAGGCCTCCCATGTCAGTGATATGCTTTCTCGGTACAAGTCACCAGCCACAATCCTATTGGAAGTGTGTGTGGGGAGTCATAGAACATTTTCCACTGGGAAGAGTCATGAAATAGTGGTATTAATGTATTCATTTATCACTTAGGACACGAGACCATATATTTGGACTGGGGAAACTTTGTTAAGTGTTTTGAGATTGAATTTTATTATATAGTCTCCAGTTTTGGTGTGGAATTCGATGTATCTATTTACATGTACTATGATCATCTAATTTTCAACTCGTTACATAGGAATTCTTGTTGTAGGGAATGAAATGGTACATAAATCATATATGAAGTAATTTTTTCCATGTCCTTATTAATTCATCTATCTAGATATCCACAATTAATATGGTACTTCTCGTTTAATTTTATGTTGTATCTTAAACATATTCCAACTATGATTTAGCTTAATTATCATGAGGATGCTCTCATTAGTGAAGATATGTAAATATAGAGATCAGTTCAAGAGGTGATACCACAATGTGGTTCACCATCAAGAAAAACACCTATTGATTAGATGATGGTACCCACATTACAATGAGATGAGGTGTGAAAATTAAGTTAACATAACAAATTTCAATGAGAGAGACCCCTCGAGTTCTGAATCATGATGGACCCACAATTGTATGAGTACTATCTTGAGGTAGTGACTCAAGTTTTCCATTTTGTTAGGAAGCCAATAGATATGATAGTGGTCCCAGCAAAGAGACTTATTTATGGTTCAACATGAGAATGTTGATGGTTAGTGACCCAGTCCTACGAGAAGGAGACTCTACCATGGTCAACGTTTGATTGTATCATTAGAGAATTGTTCTCTGTAGCTATGCTGAGGGTTGTACATATCTCAAAGATTCTGATGCACCAGTTATGTAGAATGACAATAACAATGTATCCATCGAAGTTAAAAATTCCCAATATGTACATGATAAACATGATTTCAGATTAGTTAATCAATTATAGGACATTCGAGGGAGGGATACATAAACACGCATGGGGCATTGTTATCTCTATATGCATTCTTACTTATGTGGGGGCGATAATGTGATCTTTTGTGGTAGAGTGTTTCTTAGATGAGAAGATACCACCAGTGAATGGTGATATGGGGCATGCATATTCAAAGAACATGAAAGTAGGTATCCCAAATTGGTCCTAGAGAAATGGAAATGCAAGAAATTTTAATAATAGATCCCTAGACATTGGTCATATTGTTCAATGTATATAGGATGTGCCCAACCATCCTAGAGAATAGTGTGATGATATACATGTGATGGTTGGGGACATCATGCACAGGACTGACCGAGCTACCGTAAAACTGACATAGATACAAATGATGGTTCACCGAGGTAGAGGTAATATTATAATTTGAATATTTCATAGGGAGGAATATGTGGAATATGAGTTGGGAGGGAGGAACGGGGTGGTAGGCACTTTGAATTGTTACCCCCACTACCCCTAGGATGTCTACATGAGGATTATAGATATAGAGGATTGGGGATGGGACAACTGAAGGAGGATGAAGCATATGACCCACAGGGTTCAAGAATGATTTGAGGTAGGAACTATATATTTTATACCTTAGCTGAATTACTAATAGATAACAGTTATATTGATTCCTTTCTTACCACATATCTTATTCAATACATAGAAATTCTAGTTGATCCCTTGGCTGAACAATTACCTTTGGGGACTCTTACTATAGAAAACTCAGTAGTCAAATACTTGGGTAATTATTTTGAATTATATCTTGTAGGTGAGTGTTTCAGTCATGATCATTTTGTATTAGCAAAGAGTCTATTTGATGTCATATTATTTATAAAATGGACACTGACAGTGGATTCCCATATTGAGTAATTTAAGATAAAGATGTTTTGTATCAGAAGTGTGGGGACTAGGTTCTCTTCTACCGATAAAATGGAAACCTAGATAGTTCAGGATGGGACCAGGTATAATATGATGAAAAACAATTACTCATTTTCAAAAATCCTAACTATTGGTGAAGTAGATGTAAGGAGCTTGGATTTTCTTACAGTGGTATCAGAGTAGGAGGAAGTATTCCTTGATGATGTTCTAGGATAACCTACTCGTAGAGAGATAGACTTCATCATTGATCAATTCCTTGACACAACACTAATATGTTTTCCCACATATTTAATGAATTCTAAATATCTTCATAATCTGAGAGTGATGTTGAATAACATGTAGAGAATGGGCTTTGTGAGACATGAAGTTTCACCATAGGCAACCCATGTGTTGTTCTCCATGAATTTGGATGGGAGCTTGAGGTTGGGTATGGAATACCAGCTCTTGATCTAGGTGACTGTGAAAAACATGAATCCAAAACCAATGATATATGTCCTCATTGACTAGTTGAGATGGTTTTGATGGTTCTTTAAGGATGAATGTAGATCCCAAAATCACCAATTGCAAATACGGGCCAATGATATACCGAAGTCTCCATTGAGATGTCTCTATATACATTGATAATCTTGTTTATGACCTTTGGCCTGAATAACACCCCAGTAATGTTCATGGGACATATGAAAAATGTCTTTAATCCATTATTAAATTGGTTATTATTAGTCTTAATCAATGATATCTATGTGTTCTTGGTGTATATTTAGGAGCATGCGAGACAGATAAGGATGGATTTGGATATATTTTTTAGAAAACTAGTTTTATGGAAATTTCATGATGTTTTTGTTCTTTTTATAGCGTTACACATTTAGGTACATGTAATCTCAGCAGATGGAGTGCTAGTGGACCCGACCATGCTTGAGGAAGTGTTATATTGGGAGACACCTAAGATCATGAAAGAAGTTTAAATCATATTGGGGTTGATATGATGTTACCATATATTCAAACCATGTTTCTACAACATAACAACACCCCTAAAATTTTGACCCAATAGGGGTATCCATTCATGAGGAAAGAGAATTATTAGAAGTCTTATTAGTAGTTGAGACATATATTGATGATTTCACCCATATTGAGATTACCAAAAGAGGGTATTGTGTCTAAAGTGTTCTTTGATGCATTAGCAACTGGGTACAGATATGTTTTAATGCATATGTATTTAGGGATTGACTATTTTTCATGTTAGCTGAGACTACATGAGAATAACTACATGAACCAAGTTATTAAGTGAGAAGTAGTAGTTATCAAACTTATTATTTAGTTAACCTACTTCTTGGGAAATCAATTTATCATCAATTCAGATAACAAGAGTCTCTGGTATATCTTCACTCATAAGGATCTTATCTTGTGATATATGAAATGACTATAGATCCTCCAGTATTAT
Organism: Viscum album; assembly: GCA_963277665.1. NCBI lineage: Eukaryota > Viridiplantae > Streptophyta > Magnoliopsida > Santalales > Viscaceae > Viscum > Viscum album. The sequence goes on along the minus strand of OY728137.1, from coordinate 1,697,240,341 downwards.
GGCATCGATATTGTTCATGAAATTGATAATGTGAACGTGATAGAAGATTATATTAGTAGAGGATATTGTTTTCAGCTACTGGTTGAGGAATTAGATCAGTTGACCATGTAATAGTTGTCCTTTGAGATGAAAGATGGAGTAGAATACATCCAATTGACAGTTTTCACCCATCATGATTTATAGTGATTTAGGGAGGAACAAATTTTGGATCTTTAATGTGATACCCTATGAACTCAAATACCCATAGGGCATGATTCTAATGGATTTTATCAATGTGGGGAAGAAATTTTTCTTTTCAATGGGTGCTTGTTGGTACTAGTAGCATTATAGGAGGGGATTATATGAGATATTAATACATATCAGTTGGAGGTCTATTCGGGTGTGACAAATATATAACAGGACTCCGACATCAGTTTTGGTGGCTAGAAATAAAGAATTTAGATGTAGATATTTTCAATTAATGCCTTACATGTCAGCAACGGAAGGTTGAGCCCCATGTTGTAGTAGGTTTATCGCTACCCTTGAGGTTCTATAGTTTAAGTGGGATGATATATCCAAGGAAATCATGATTTTATTACCATGTACATCTAGGGGACACGATTCCATCTGGTTGTTCGTTGAATGACTCACCATGTCATCCAACTATTTACCTATTAATGAAAAACATTTACTAGAGAGCTGGTACACCTCTATGTGTAGAGCATAGTTAGAATCCATGGAGTTTCAATGAAATCATTTATGAGCATGAATATCACTTCACATCACATTTGGGGGAGAGATTAAATGAGGCTTTTGTGACTCAGTTATGCTTGAGGTCATCATTTCACCCAAAATATAACAACCAAATGGAGCAGACCATTCATATTTTTTAGGAAATACTGTAATCTTGAACTAATTGACATTTTCTATTGTTGGGAGGATCACCTACCATTGTTTGATTTTGCATTTATCAATACCTAACATTCCACTATTGATAGAGATCCACTGGCTGCTTTTAATGAGAAACCTTGTAGGTTACTTCTTTTCTAGATTGAAATGGGAGTGATGGAACATATGAGCCTATAGCTGATGGGAGAAACTAACAAGAAGTAATAGATCATAGAAGAGTAGATAAAGACAGAACGTATCCATCATAAGTCTTATGAAGACAGTAAAAGTAGGCCTTTGATATTTAGGGAGGGATACCATGTGTTTCTAAGGGATTCACCTAGTTGTGGATTGCCGATATTTTCATGGGGTTGAATTTTATTTATCTGACTCAGTGGACCATTCTAGTACTTCATAGACTTGGAGAGGTAACATACCACTTCTATCAACTTCCATAGTTATACCGTGTTAACTAATAATTCCACATGTCATAGCTAAGGAGGTAAGTGAATCACCCATCACATGTGGTTGACTAGGGGAAACTGGACAATGATGATGGATCAACCATTGAAAAATTACTTGTAGAAATAAAGGACTAAAAGTAGGGGTTATTTAATGGTTGATAATTTTTTTTAAATTTCTAGTGGTAGGACGAGAATCTCTAGAAGAGAACATAGGATTGGGTGGCTCAGATTAGTTCTCATTACCCACATAGTTGGATATAACTTGTTATGGATTTTTGGGATGTAAATCCCCATGGTGTGGATAATGTTATTACATGGATTTCTATGTATTATTTTTGAATATAATATGAATTATTCTTATTACTAGGTGGTGAGACACCATGTGATTTTGAGGGCTAGTGTTCTGTGAATAAATTTTTGAAATATATAAATAATCATAAATAGCACGTGCATGCATTTTTCCTAAAAAAACTATAATAAACTATATATGGGGGTCAGAATCATAGTATCAAATACACCATTGAACTCATAATGAAGGGATAATCCTAGAAACATCATAATCGTTGTCTAAATGATTCATTTTTGGAAAATAAACCTTAGATGTATAATTTAAGAAATTAGTGAAATTATTTTATTCATCCATTGAGGTCGTGAAAAAAAATTGCATATGAATACGTTTATTATAAACTTAAATGGATAGCCGCACAACTCTAGAGTTGTCAGAGACTTATTGGATATATCATTAGAGGATCTATTAGGTGATTAATAATTAGATCATGAATCGGTGATCAACATCTAATGAGATTCGATAACAGGTGAAAGAAAATTTCTCAAGATAATTCTTAATCAACAATCAATCTATGTTAAGGTATACTATTTTTTTGGATTTGGATGCTTCCCCAATTTTAAATTTCAATGAAAAATTCACATTAATAGGAAAGTTAATTTATTTGGGGATCAATATTTTTGAAGGATGGGATAGATTATTCTGGTATTTGGATGTTTCTTACTAACAATTTAAATTTTCAATTCTTCAATTTTCATTCTAAAAAACATTCCAGGAATAAAATGAACATCGATCGAGTTCAATTCATATTGAATTTTCATTTTCTTTTCTCCCCTGATTTCTTAGTTTACCTTGGGAATTCTTTGGTGGGCCTGAGGTTCTACATACCCCAATTCATCAATCAATAAACAATGTTTTCTTTGTTTAATGATAAGTTTTTTTGATCCGGGATCAACAAAACATTAAAGTGGTGCTACGGTAGAAGCAGTGGTGAATCTGACTACTATAGATACCCAATTTTGTGTTCCTCAGTGTGCAATGAATACTGATATATAAATATATTTTCCAAATTGATTAGATGATGAAATGTGTTAAATGATCCAAAGAGAAACTAGAAGATATTTTCAATTGGTTTTTTGTTATGGAACATGAATGGATCGAAAGGAGGAGGTGCATAAATTTAAACAGAAACTAGATCTGGAATTTTGAAAAATTATGCAATACATGAAAATAATCTCAGAGCCACAAACCATGAGTGCCCCTCTCAGTGATGTCTAGGGTTTTTGGTGGAATATAAGTATCACATCACACATGTCCCTTGTCACAATGAATGTGTTCTTACCCTTATAAACTCGGTGTGTACCTCTGAGGGTTCACGAATATGTGTTGGAGTACATGGGATAGGGCACTCCATGTTCTCCCCTATAAAGACATGACCTAGACGAGAACATCAATAAATCCATGTAATGGTACATATGAAAAGTACACGGGGATCCAAATTTAAATTTACTCTTATATGGACAAGGTCCTCATACATGGGTTGTTTTAAACTGAAGGACCTGGGGTCAAGGGACATGATGTGTAACCCTTATAGAGGATTTGTGCTCCTAGAAACATGGATTGGAACCATTTTACTCTATATGATGGACATGTTTTGGAAGGGTGATTTCCCCATTTTCATTCTCTGAAGGTTATAATGAATATCTTCCTACCCCCATGATAAAAATACATTTAGCAATACATGAATGATAGAGTGGTTGGAATCCTTCATTGGGGTCCATAGTAAGATCCCCTCTACGTCTTTATTACCTAGGTGGAGTTCCTAATATCTTCATGACTAACACTACACATGAACTCATACTCTACTTGTTTTGATAATTCATATTGAGTTGTTGGTATACCCTAGGGCCTTGGGAGTGATCCACATCTATGTATCATACTCATCAAATAACAATCGTGTACTTATAATGGTGTGAGCCGATATGAATTATCTCTTTGGTGGACGTTATCAATGATATTAGACATAAGATTGTATTATCCTGAATGACTGCTATGTGGAATATTTGAGTGGGAATCCTATGCTAGCATAATAAAACTGTGAATTGACTTTAGAAATTGTGTAATGTTGAGCATATCTGTATATTATTGTTATATTTACTATATACATATACCTATATAGAGATGTTTTTTATTTCAATTGTATATACTTTGTGGTTTTGGAATGTCCTATTGGGTATTTTTATACTCACCCATACCTAGTCTTTTCCTGCACATGATGTGTCTTCTACATACGATCGTCCTTTTGATAGTGTCATCGATGGACTATGACCAGATGGTGCATTGTATGATCAGGCATACCAAGGTGTGATCATGTAACATTTTCACATTAGTCCCATGTATTAATTTCCGATTGGGATTATTTTGAGAATATTTATGGTGGACTTGTATTTAGACCTATTTATATTCCTCTACTTCCAGCCAGAAAATATTTTGTTGTATTTAGATGTATGCATGGATGGTTATTCATTTATTTTTACATTTCAGCATTGTATAGGTTTAGAGATGTGTGTATGTATAATGGTACACATGCTAAATTCTCTCGTTTCAGTGACTGGTCTACTCATTGGTATTCACCATTCCCAGCCTATTAGAGGAGGGAATGGGGAGTCACATGATGGGACCCACTAGGATAGGTCATGATAGTTCATGCTTAGTGATCTCTGTTAGTTCCATCATTAATGGCTGCTGAGGAACCATGGAGAACTAGATCCCTCTATAGTGGATGAGTGGATAGAGTTATGGTCATTGTTTTCAAGAATATATAGAAACCGATGAATCAGGTTGTCACATTTGAAGCTTACCTTTTTCACAGAGTATCTATGGGTTGTTGTAGTCTTGTTACCTAGATTCACAATGGGTTAACACTCACATGGCCCGATTTCTAGCAGGTATTTACTAAAGATTACTATAACTCATGTCTATAATGGGTTCTGGTTTAGGAGATTTGGGAGCAACACAAGGGATGGATGATATTGGATGTGTATGCCTCAAGTTTTATATAAGTACCCGACCTTAAACGTTACATAATATTGAATTAAATGAATAATTCACAATGATGATATTTTGCGGTTTAGAGTTTTAGAGAATTAGGACATAACTATTATATCTCAAATTTTTACAAAGTAGACACTTCTACAATGAATAATTATAGTCAAAAGGATAATTTATATAACACCTTAAAAAAATTAATTACTAAAATAATTTTGTTAATATCAATTTAGTCTTTACATTAAATTAATTAATCCAAATTGTCATTATAACCACCAAGTGGCTCAATGGGGTCCCAAAATCAACCCAAGGATGCCCATGGTTAGCCACTACTCAGCCAATAAGGTTAGAACAACTGTTAAGGTAATTTTGAGTTTTAATAATATTCTTTTAACTTTTAATTACACTATTTACCTTTAACCACAGTAAATAAAAGTTAAAATTTACTATTAACTAAAAAATTATTTTCATCTTAATGAACCAAATTTTAATTGTTGATAAAAACCATGTATGTTGGATTTTTGAAATTCAATTCATAGAAGTGGTAAAATTTCATTTAAATGAATAAGAGTCTTTTTTAACTACCACTAAGTGGTATCACTATTCATCTAAAATTGATGTTTTTTCTGAAAAATACAAAAAATTCAGCGTATGCTGTATTTTATATTCTGAACTCAAAAATGATGTCTATTTTTCCAAATTCAAAACATATAAGTTTCATTAATTATTTTTAAAATTAATTCAAGTTGTTAAAACAAAAAGTGTGTTTTAAGAAACAATAACTATCAAAAGATTGATACTTGATTATGTCCCATTTAAAAGTAAAATTAATTCCAATGAACAATATTGGATTAAATGGTAAAAATATATTTTTATTTCACTTTAGAAACAATTAAAAATATAACATAACCATATTAATATATTAGATTAAAAGGCACTTTTGAATTAAAATACAATATTTTTCACTATTCATTAAAAATTGAACTTTATCTGAAAAATTCCAAAAATTAACACAATGTAAATTTTGATATCACAATTCTAAAAAAGGATTTTATTTGGTCATATATAATGTATTAATGAGTCAAAAAGTAGATTTAAAAAGGGTTCACCATTTAAAGGTGATAAATCGTCCTTTTAATGTAAATTATGCTTAAAATTAGATTCATTCACATTTTTAGAATCTAAATTTTATTGGATAAATGTAAATTCATTTAACAAACCTGTATAATCATATTGCAGTTTGATTCATTCATTTCCGCCAAAATAATGACTACTATTTAACTACCATTTAAAATAATAACATTATATTATTAGTGTGCAACATTAGATTCCAACGAAACCCATTGTTGCGTATCAGGTACGTTATCGAACATAGAAACCCCTTTGAAGTAAAATTAATATTTAATTGACAAATATTATTGAATATGAAAAATGTCTTATTCTTCATTTACCTGGGATGTTACATCCTTGCCCCTTTTTGAAATTGCGTCCTTGGAATTTTTATTCACTTATCAAAATAAGTGGGGGGATTTATACATCATGTCATTTTTAGATTCCCACATTGCATATTCAATCATATGGTTTTTTTCACAAAACCTTTACCTGGTGAATTGCCATATTCCGCAACACTTTCTCTCTACAGTCAAGAATCTGGGCTGGTTGATCTTCATAAGATAGATTCTCGTCCAACTGAACTATCTCTGGGCTCAAATCATGAAATGGATCTGGTATATACTTTCTCAACATCGAAACATGAATAAAATTGTGTACATGGGATAAACATGGAGGTAATTCTACTCTATATGCAACAGATCCTACTTTCTACAGAATTTCATAAGGTCCAATGAACCTCAGACTCAACTATTCTTTCATACCAAAACACATCAAACTTTTACATGGAAAACAATTGAGAAAGATATGATCACCTACCTCAAAAGAATTATTCTTCCTCTTGTTTTCTGCATAACTTATCTATATGCTCTGAGTTGTTCTCATGTGCTTCTGAATCAGCTGAACTTTATCGTGAATATCTTATACTAATTCTGGTCCCATCAGCTTCTTTTCACCTACTTCATCCCAAAAAGTTGTAGTTTGACAATGCTTTCCATATAAAGCCTCAAATGGAGCTATCTTTATAATGGAATGAGAACTATTATTTTATGAAAATTCAACCAAATAAAGATGTTGGTCACATCTTCCCTAGTAATTTATCAATCAAGAACGTAACATATCATTCAATGTCTGAATTTTTCATCATGACTGACCATCTGATTGATGATGAAAAGATGTACTAAAATTTAAATTAGTACCCAATGACATCTGAAGGCCTTTCCAAAAGTTAAAAGTAAAAATGGGATCACGATCAGATACAATGGATAGGGGAAAACCATGAAACCTGACTTCTCTTTAACATATAACCAAACTAGTTGATATAAAGTCAAAGTATCTCTAATAGGAAGGAAATGAGACGATTTAGTCAGCTGATTAACTATAACCCAGAATGAATTATTACCTCGAGATGTCTTTGATAATCCCACAACGAAGTCCATGGATATATTTTACCATTTCCATTCTCGCACTGGTAAGGGATGAAGCATTACTTTCAATAAATGTCGCTCTACTTTAACCTGCTGAGAAGTCAAACACTTAACAGTATAATCATCAATATCTCTTTTCATTCCATCCCACCAGTAATCATTTTGATGATCTTTGTACATATTTGTACTGCCTGGATAAACTGAAAATGGGGAACTATGAGCTTCACATAACAACTCATTCTTCAATTGTGAATCACAATGCACAAATATTATCATCCCAAATCTCATAACACAATAATTATAAATTTTAAAAATAGATAACATACCCTTCTGAACAAACTCTACCTATTTCTGCAACTCAATGTCTTCCTTCTGCGCTTTCTTAATTTTTTCTGATAGAGATGATCTCACTGACACCTGAAACAAAACAGAAGAATTTTCTGCACCAAAAACATTTATTCCAAAGTTTATCAAATCAAAACCCAAAGGATCTTCTTCCAAACATAACTTGGGTAATGAAGAATTACTTTTTCGACTCAAATCATCAACCACTTTATTTTCTTTTCCCGCATGGTAATGGATTGTGAAATCATAATACTTTATTAATTCCAACCATCTCCTCTATCTAATGTCCAATTCTTTCTATGTGAATATATACTTCAAAAATTTGTGATTAGTATATATTTCACACTTTACTCCATACAAATAATGCCACCAAATTTTTAATGCAAAAACAATAGGAGCTAATTCCAAATCAGGTGTAGGGTAATTTAACTCATGAGGTTTCAACTGATGTGAAGCATAAGCGATTACCTGATCATTCTATATTAGGACACAACCATGTCCTTCCAAAGAAGCATCATTGTCGATAACATACTCACCATTTTGGGACGGTAGTGCCAAAACTAGAGCATTCACCAATCTTCTTCTCAATTCCTGAAAATAATCATCAAATTATTTTGTCCAGATGAACTTAACACATTTTCAAGTTAAATTAGTCATTGGACATGATAACCGTGCACAATTTTCAACAAACCCCCAGTAATAACCTACCAAACCAAGAAAATTAAGGATCTCGGTTATATTTGTCGGTCGTGTCCATTCTTCAATAACTTTTGTTTAGCAGGATCAACAGTTATGCCTTTTTTTGAAAAAATGTGACCAAGGAAAATAATTTGTTGAAACCAAAACTCACACTTACTAAATTTTTGATGAAGATTAATTTCTTTTATGGTTTTCATGAAAACCCTTAAATATATTTCATGTTACTCTTTACTTTTTTAATAAACCAATATATCAGCAATGAATGCAACCAAAAACATATCCAAGAACTCACAGAAAATTCTATTCATAAGATCCATGAATACAGCAGGTGCATTGGTTAACAAAAAATGCATAACTACAAATTCCTAATGGCCATATCTTGTACGAAACAAGGTCTTCAGAATGTCTGCTTCCATTAATTTCAACTGATGGTACCCTGACCTCAAGTCAATCTTCGAAAAATATTGAGCTCCCTGGAGCAGATCAAAAAAAGCATTGATATGCAGCAAATGATACTTATTATTAACAGTAATGTTATTTAATTCACTATAATCAATGAAAAGCCTCATTTAACTATATTTTTTTTATTAAACAAGACATGAGAACCCCATGGTTATGTGTATGTTGAATAAAACCTTTATCTAATAACTCATGTAGTTGCTTCTTTAACTATAAAAGTACAATTTGAGCCATTCGATAAAGGGGTGTTGAAATTGGATTAGCGTTAGGAACTAAGTCAACAGTAAATTCAACTTCTCGATCAGGTTTCATATCAGGAAACTCATCAGGAAAAACATCAGGGTACTCATTTACAACTGGCACATCATTAATCTGAACAGTTCCTTTATTTTCAACAATATGTGCATGGTAACATTCATTTCTATATTTTACTAGTTTATCAACTTCCTGACATGTTATAAAAATAATGGTTTCATTCTTATACAGAAAGAGTAAATCTTTGTGAAATGAAACATCTTTAGCTCTGTAGTCAATCATAGCATGATAAACAGACAGCCAATCGATGCCGAAAATAACATCAAACTCTACCAGAGGTAAAATAATAAGGTTTGCAGGTACGTTCTTTCTACAAACAAATACATGAATGTTCTTATTTTTTATTTTTATCTCTATATTTCCTCCATGAGTTTTTATCGTAAGTTATCTATTCATATCATGAGATGGAATTCCAAATTTTACAAGAAAACTTCTCAGAAATGAAAAAGTGTGTAGACCCTGAATCAAACAACACATTGGCATTATCTGAACAAACAAACAGTGTACCTGATACTACATAGTTTGATGGCCCAACATCTGCTGATGTAGTTGAAAAGTATTCCACCACCCCTTTCTTCTTATAGTATGGATACTTTCCCTCCATTGAGTTCTTTTCTGGACACTCATTTTCATAAGGACCCATTTCATTACACTTAAAACATCTTACTGATGGTTTTTCATTGACTGGTTGATCATCTTCCTTATAGTTACGAGCAATATGACAAGACTTACCACACTAGAAGAACTTTCTAGACTTCGATAGACATTCTTCAGGATTATTTTTGCCACACTTCTCACAAAGATGGATATTTAGTTTTCTTACCTCCAGGATTTATTGGGGAAATCCTTCCCTTTTCCTACAAACTGGACCTCTTATTCTATTGTTTTTCAACAAACACCTGATCATCGACAACATCCATTTCCACCTTCTTCTCACATCAAACAAGGTTTTCATAAATTTTGACCTCACAAGAGGCTAATTCAATTCGATATTGTTGCTTTAGTCCTGAGTAAAAATAGTTGATTTTACTATCAAGATCTCGTATGAAAATTGGAGCATACCTTACTAGTCGAGTGAATTTTTCTTCATAAGCATCCCCTGAGTCATCATCCTGCCTCAATTTAAGGAATTGTTTTTCTATCCTATGACGAACAAACCCTCTAAAGTATTTCACAAGAATCATACCTTTGAATTCATCCCAAAAAAAGAGCATCAATATCCTCCATATCCTCGATATTTTTCACTATCGACCACCACTGATCAGCTTCACCTTCAAAACGGAAAAAACCGAGACTAACCTTTTGATGTTCTGAACAACCCATGAAATTGAAAATCTTTTCCAATGCTTTAATCCACCCTTCAGCTAGCACAAGGTAAGATGATCCTCTAAATGATGGGGGATCTTACCTCATGAAATTCCCCACTACTGACATGTTCTTCTATGGTTGATCTTGATGATCCCGTACATGGATACCACCACCATTTATAGCCTGAGTCAACTATGCCATCACTGTAACAAACTATTCAATTCTGATTCCAACCATCTCTAGTTGCTGATATGGAAGGATGTCTTCCACTTGATGTTATTCCAACATATATGCCCTATTTTCTCTGCGGAAAACCATTCTGAACACAGAAATATCTTAGGTGAAGCAACATTGTAATCTGTAAAGGCTATATGATTTCATACGTTACTTTATGGATATTAATATAACAATAACCTAACTCCCAATGTTATCTAAACTGAAATCTTATTCCACTATAAGGACCTAGCCTTAAAACTTACGTAATATATAATTAAAATAATAATTCACATTGAGGATCTTTTAAGGTGTAGAGTTATAGAGAATTAGGATGTAACTTTGACATCTCAAAAGATTACGAAGTGGAAACTTCTACACAGTTTCCATTTTTTATTAAACATGAACTCTCGAAAAAAAGGGTCATGTCTAGTTCCATGTTTAAGACATCATGAATTTTCCTTGATCCCATCCTTTACCCAATTCCACATTATGTCCTTGTGTCTCACTTGACCCGTTCATTCCTTAATATCCGTTAATTTGGGTAACTTCCTTTGGTTTGAACTAAAAGGACTTATTGAACTACCTTCTGCCTAATGTATGTCCTCTTGAGAAAGGAGGGGGATGTAGGGAGCTTAATTCGGTAGAGTTTGGATGAACCAAATGGCTTGAGAAATGTGAGGAATTGGTTAGAAGTGGTATCCTTTTATAAGGGGGAGGGGGGCTCTTTAGGAATGTGTGAAACTATTATTTTATAATAAAATTATATTTATTTTAAAAAGGACTAAAAATCATTACAGATGAAGATAAGATGACTCATGGTAGAAATAAAGTCATCCGATCCGAATTGGACATGTTTTGGATTATATTTTAAGCATTATAATCTTATTTATTTAAATCATTTATTAATTATGTAAATACGACATCATTATCGTGTCACAAATAATTTCATTCATATGATGTCTAAAATTTATAAATAAAATACCTTCGTATAGGAAATATTTTTAGATTTCCAATGAATATTTATAGTTGAAATGATAATTTATAAAACCCTTTATAAAAATTAATTACAAATATATTTTTGTTAATGTCAATTTTGTCTTTACATTTAATTAATTAATCCAAATTGTCATTATCACTACCAAGTGGCTCAATGGGGTCCTAAAACCGACCCATGGATGCCCATGGTCATGAAAAAATCATCCAATATGGTTAGGACATGTTTTAAGATAATTTTGAGTAATTATAATATTCTTTTACCCTTGAATAACACGATTTACCTTTAACTGTGGTAAGTAAAAGTCAAAATTTACTATTCACAAAAAAATTATTCTCATCATAATAAACCAAATTTTACTTCATCAAAACAACCATGTATGTTCGAATTTTGAAATTCAATTCACAGAAGTGGTAAATTTTCATTTAAATGAAAAAGTCAGTTTTTTTAACTACCACTAAGTTGTTTCAATATTCATCAAAAATTGATGTTTTCAGAAACATTCCAAAACATAATCAGAAAGTATATTTGATATTACAAATTCAAAAATAATTTCTAATTTTACAAATTCAAAATATAGATTTTTCATTAATTAATTTTAAAATTAATTCACATTGTTAAAACAAATAGCGTGATTTTAAGAAACAACAACTATCAAAAGATTGATATTTGTTTATGTCCAATTTCAAAGTAAATTTTTTTCCAAAGACCAAAATTGGATTAAATGGTAATAATATATTTTAATTTCACATTAAAACCAATTATAATGATAATCTAACCATAAAAATAAATTATATTAGAAGACACTTCATAATTAAAATACAATATTTTTCACAATTCATTATAAAATGAACTTTATCAGAAAAATTACTAAAATTTACACAAAGTAAATTTTGATATACCCATATATTGATGGATTTTATATGGTCATGTAGAATATATTAATGTGACAATAACTAGATTTCAAAAGGGTTCACCATTAAAAGGCGATAAATATGCCTTTTAATGTAAATTATGATTAAAATTATATTCATTCACATTTTTAGAAAATCAATTTTATTGGAAAAATGTAAATACATGTAACAAACATGTATAATTATATTGTAGTTAGATTCACTAATTCCCACAAATTCAATGACTAGGAGTTAACTTCCATTTAAAATAATATTGTTATATTATTACTGTTCAATGTAAGATTCAAAAGAAACACATTGTTGCGTATCGGGTACACTATCAAACATAGCAACCCCTTTAAAGTTTAATTAATATTTAATTCAAAAATATTAATAAATATGAAATATTTATTGTTCCCAATTTACCTGGGATGTTACAATTCATAAACAATAGAGAATAATCCTTCGACATGATTCAGTATGACTATATCCAAGAATGGATGTTTGATCAGGGAATCTATCGTGAGATTTTTTCAAGCGTGGTGACATTGTGTATTCCCACCTACGACATGGCATTGATGTGGGCAATTTTGGTCAAGAGATTCCTGTTATAGGGGTGAATTAAATCTAGATATGACACCAGGTATTACAGGGATGAGTCATCTACAAAAGACATCATGCACCCATCGACCAGATTTGGACATGGGAGACACCCACATTATCAGACATAAGAATTTAGTAGTAAGAAAAATGTATTACATAATGAAATAGGGAATCCCATAAAGGGAAATGTTAAATTCATGTGATAGGAAAGGAAAAAATGTTCTTGATTTCCCAAATAGATGTGTTGATAATGGAAGCAACATAGTTGAAAAATGCCCCAGAGGAGACAATTACATGATTAGGGATATCATATGAGAGGGAAGGGCCCCCATGGAGGTGGAACCTGTAGAAGAGAATTTGGATCTATATGAGGAGGAGTTATGGGTGTTATGCATTGAGATCCTCCCACCACCACCACCACCATGAGGAAGCACTCATCCAGATTATAGAGTTTGTAGTTGGGGTCTTAGATAGCTGCATGCAAAGGGGGATTTTGACCCCGAGACACTCAAGATGATCATATGAATGATATGTGATTATTATACTCTTAAATTAGTATCATTTGAAAAAAGTTCATGTAATTATTACATCTACTTACTCATGGTGTGATAGATGGATCTCCATGAATAATAATTATCCTAGTTGTTTTGTCAACAAATTTCTACAGGGAATTTTTCTTCTGTATAATTCATCATCCAGTAGTGAGAGCTATATCATGGTGGATTTAGGACCACGTGGGACCTTTTTTTTAAATATAACCATATGATGTCATATTGGTTATTGATTGGTTGTGGTTGTTTCGATCCCCTATTGATTTCACTATTTATGACATATATGTATTCTTGCTGATGAGATGAGATTGACCTTTATGGATGAGAACATTTTCATTGTAGTATGAGTGATTTTGATGAGTCTGAGGCACTGGACCCTAAAAATCAGTTGGTGAGGGTATCCCTTAGTGAAATAGTTTTTTTATGAATCTTTATTCTATTAATCATTTATGATTTTATGGTAGTATTCCCCAAGGATGTATTAAGACTACCTTTGAGATGATAGAAGTATTTTTGTATCGAATTGATTCATGACACCACACCAAAATCTTATACATCAAAGTGGATTTCTTCTACTGAGATCCATGTGTTTCTGTTTTAGTTATAGGACCTTCAAGTGAAGATTTTCATTTGACCAGTGTGTCCCCCTATGTAGATCTAGTTTTTTTCATAAAAAAGAAATATTGGATCATGTATATTTTCATGAATTTTCATCTCTTAAATAATTCCATGATAAAGAACGAGTAACCATTTCAAACGATTGATGGCTTCTTTTATCTGTTTCGAGGAACAAGATGGTCCTCGAACATCCATCTCATGTTCTAATACCACCAGTTAAGTGTTTGCGATATTAATATTTTGAAGCAGACATTCCAGTGTCACTATAGATACTATGAGTCATTGGTGATTCCCTTTTGAGTGATGAATGTCTCCCAATATTTATGGATTTGATAAATCATATTTTCCATTTGTATAAGGACCATTTTCCCTCATTGATGATATACTAATATACTCTTAGTTAGTGGAGGATCATGTTGAGCACATGAATATGGTCCTATATTTTTTTAGGAGAACCAAATTTTTGTTTTGTTGTAGAAGATATAGCTCTAGTTTCATGAGGTTCATTTATTAGGGTTTCCATTTTTCTTTATGGATTAGCGATGGAATTGTTCATGATTTATGTACTGCACTCTTGGTAATCACCTAAGAGTGTTACATAAGTGAGGATTTTATTGGTTTGGTGGGGTACTATAAGAGGTTTGGGGATGAATTATCATAGATTTAATCCCCTTTGACCTCCCTAACATGGATTTGGAATAATTTTTTTAGAATGAGATGTGCCAGAAGACCTTCTAGGAGTTGAGGTTTATGTTGATTTGTGCCCCTATTTAATGGGTATATGAGAAGGGTGTGTAGTACATAGTGTATTGAAATACCTTTGGAGATGGGGTTAGTGGTGTGTTAATGCAGAGTTTGGCAGTTATCAAATAGGGGTCTAGGTAGTTGAGGCAAGGAAATAAGAACTACGAGACTAACAACTAGGAGAGGACAATGGTAGTCTTTTCTTTAATGAGTTGGAGAAACTATCTTATTAGAGAGTTTTTTTGTTTACTCAAACTATCAGATACTCATGTATGTCTTCACATTGAGTGAGATGAAGAAAAAACTATAGCGCATGTTGGAGTTCCTATAGGACTATGAATTTTATATAGTCTATAATCTAGGGGAGGTTAATATTTTATAATATTCCCTTAGCAAGGTGTCCTAATCATTATTGGTGCAGGTGGCATCAGAGCAGCGAGCTTCCTTGATAATGACCCTGGTTGAGTATGAGAGTGAAAATTTTCGTTAGTCGATGTTGTTGACTCATCTGATCATTCAACATGTGAAATATTCTATATTTAGGGACAACAACATTGAGGTACTTAAAAATTAAATATCCTGATGAGATTCACATGATGAAATTTATGAAGGAGGAAATCATAAAATATTTTTCTAGTGATGGACAGTTATTCGTGTTACGATGCAGGACGAGGGGATATGAGAGTCCCACACTTCTCACCTAGATATAAATTCCAGTGTGGTAAATATGTAAATATAACACAAATAATAGTTTTTGTGGGATGATATGAGACAAAGCGTGGTTGAGTTCATCTCATATTGTCACACTTGTTAGTAGGTAATTCCTGAGTACCAGGTCTGGATAGGTTTGTTATATCATCATGTGATCACGAGTGGAAATTATATAACATATATATATACATTGTGACAAATATTCCATAAATAGAAAAGGGACATGAATCCATCTAGGTGATAGTTGACTGACTCAGGATGTCAATAAAAATTCTTGCAATTAGCGGATACAGTTATGTGAAGAGTTTGGGGAAGTTATATGTAAGAGAGATTGTTATCCTTCACGAATTCCCTAAAATACTGTTTCCGACCATTATGCATATTGTACATATTAGTTGTGGGGAGTCATAGGCATAATTTTAAACACATATGATGATGAGTAAAACTTTTCAACCCTAATAAAGGTAGAAATTGTAAAATATTTAGGTGATGGATGATATGCTAAGGGATTTTATTTCAGACATTGGCTGTTGATAAGAGGATGAATTTTCCTTGATATATATTTCATAGAACAATATCCACCACTCAACTATCAACATGAAAACATTTGATGCTATTTATGGGAGACATTGAAGGTCACCCTTGTGATGGAAAAAATATTGGAGAGACATATCATGTGTGTGAAGAGATGGTTAAATAAATTTATGATATGTTCTAGGTCTTCCATGAGACGATGAGGATGGACCATAGTAAGAAAAAAAATATTATGCAGATCGACATCATAAAAATATGAAGTTCAAGAAAGTAGAACCTTTTTTACTACAGGTCTTTTGAAGATGAGTAATATAGAGATTCAGTTGGGGAGACAATCAATACATGATATTAATCATTCATATTGAGATATTACGTAGGGTTTTCAAGGTTACACACCACCTCATTCTACCCCCACAAATGTAGAGGGTGCAAGAAGTCTCCCTTAAGTAGAAGCTAAGGAGATATGTGCATGACCTTAGGCATTTTATTGACTTGGGTGATATGAACATTGAGGATGAATCTACTTTAATGGAGTACCCAGTGGTGATTGAATATCGATATGAGAGGACCCTGCATGGATGGAAAATCCAATTGGTTCTTATATTATGACAGAATAAGAATTTGTAATTGATTTATTGGGAGTGAGAGAGATAGATACAGGCTCATTATCCTAATATTTTTTTTCATAATTTCAATTTTTTGGGATGAAAATATAGAACATGGTAATGATACAGTGACCCAGTTTATTTATTGTAATAATTTGAAAAATTTCTATATAAATTTGGGGAGCCATTCTTGGATACTATGTACAATTCTGATGTCTAGTGTTCCCAAGAATAATTTTTTCAAAATATTTTATTTATTTTATATTACTCAAGTTCATTTTCATAATGAATATGGTATATCTCTTAAATGGAATTTCAAATCATGAATTTGAGACTATGAATTATTGTAGAATGAGATATTTACCCTAGGCATGACCTAACATAGGTCGGCATAGGGAATTCATATATTGTGAATGTCAGCAGGTGCATTGAGTTAAAATAAATGATTAAAATTATTTAATTTCACTAATTATATTATCCTAGTTTTTCCTATTAATATATTTTTATAATTATTTTTCCATTGTTATCCGCATAAATGCTTGTTGATTTGAGAGGAATTCGTACTCCTTCTATTGGAGAATTGAGATCGGGCGACCAAGAGGCTTCAGATCAATGTATATCAAGATGTTGTGAACTCAATGAACCATATCAATAAATAGAGATCGTGTAATTAGATTATGAAAAATGAAATATCTAGGTAAGACTATTCCTTTTTTTATTCTTCCATATTTGATTAAATTAAAGAGTTGGATAAATCCCTACCTTTAATATGTGTCAACTATATAAAATTATATGCTTTTGTGAGATGTAATTAATTAGTTTTCTAACTTAGATCACCCTAATTCTATCCTTTTCACTTGAACGCTTTACCAATAGACAATAAACCTTATTCTTGTTTATTTATAATAATATTTATTTGTGTTAGTCATCATTGGACCACGGGGTTGCAATTTTATATTGTCAGGTGGGACCAATCTCAATCGGACCCCGCGATTAGAGATACGTTCATGCGAAACAAATGAATCAATGATTTAAAATGTATTTTGGGATAAATAATATTATAGAGGTAATTTTTTTATGAAATATTTATTTTTGACCAATATATGTGATGAGAGGTGTGCATGAGACGATGCTGGTGCGTGCGGGGTTTCACTTGAAGTATTAAGATTATATTTCCCAGCCAGTAGATATACAAAATCACCGAGAAGAGTACAATTCCATAAATGTATGGTTGATAGATATGTGATATAAGGAAGATAATTCAGATCTAGAAGGCTCAATCGCAGATCTGAAATTCTGGGAAAAACCCATCTGCCCGGATTTTAGTCTAACGATCACATGACAAATAGATCTTGCGACTATGGAAATCGTGTTTTAGAAAAAGATAAGGGTGAAAAAAAATTTAGGTAAACTACACATCATTTATCCATCCACAAGTGGATATTACATATGGTATGAACATGGAAATGACCCCATAAAAGAGGGAACTTTTAGGAGGACTCCATGTAACGAAGGACACATACACAATAAGGGATAATAGACATGTTCCATGAGTATCTTAGACATATATTGTAGTCTCTCGACATTCCATCTATTACTACCTTTTTGGTGAGATGTATAATGGATTGAAAAAACCATTAAGTGAATTTGCACCATACATCATGTGTCACACTTACCTGATGTGTGATTCTTATTTCAATCTATAAAAACATAAAAATATCACATATCCTTCATTTGGACTTAGATTTATGGAATGTGTGTAGCCTATCCTAATTTTTTCCATGTAGAACTCGATGGTGTATTCTTTAGTAGATTATGAGAAGTGATGTTAGATGTTTCATGAATAATGATTATTTATATGGACATAACAATAAAAATAGATAGGTATAAGATCTCTACAGTCACAAGAGGGGATCCCCCTTGATGAACTAGGATGGGGGTCCTCTATCTACTAAAAGGTGACACTATTAGATAAGGAATAGGTCTTCATGAAACCTGAGCAGACCACCTGATAGATCAGGGAATGATTCCTCTATCTACCAAGTGGGGCCCCATATCATTTAGGGTGAAGGTCCTCATGAAGGGCTTGGGTGGGGGTCGTCTACCTATATAGTGGAATCCCCTTGATGCATTATTGTGTGAGTTCTCTATGGATACTTATTATGTTACACCCACATGACGCACTTCGGTGAAGTTCCTCTAGTTGAATATTGATCACCCTTGATTGTATGACATAGTGGTGAGGTGTGAGACCCCACACAATTAATTCTCTTGAAATACAAATGAGATACTCGGAATCATTGATGAAACTCTTTTCTTGGGTAGTTCTGTGAGATAGAGATATCATTCTATATCATTTGGATTTATTGGTTTGAGTATATATATATAAATATGAGAATCTAAATCCTTGGTATTTTAACTCTCATTATTTGGGTTGAGATGTCTATTATCTATTGATATTGTGTATCTTACTGATATCCATTAAATTCTATGGATTCCTATTGGGTATGTATATACTCACCAGTACATGTGTTTTTTCATCTTGTTTCGTGTCTAATGAAGATGATGAATAGTCAATATTGTATTTATTGGAGCTTAGGAATACCCGATACTTTGAACCGCGTACAGTGGTCGGAGCATAGAGACCAGAAGCTGATATCTCTCAACAAAATTAAATTCTAGTTTATTTATAGTATGCCCACTTTCTTGTTTAGAATTTATTTCACCCCTTCACTTTAAGAATTCGAGTTTGTACTCTTGTTCACCTAAGAGGTTTATCTTATGCTTTGTTATATTTGAGATATTTCATCATTTATTTTATTCCCCCATACTTTTTCATTGATATTTTCAAATATGTGTGTACATGACAATAGGGAAAGACCTCCAATTTTGGATATGCCTTCCAGAACTTGTCCCCAACTCCTAGACTATAGATGTGGGATTAGGGTAGTTGCATCTCCAGTCCTGAGTAGACCTGGTCATGATAGAGTACCGACTAAATAAAGGTTACGGGAAAAGTGTTCTAATTTGGAAACTTGTTTCAACGTCGATAAAAAATCTCAACCATTAATGATTACAATTAACGATGATATATTTTAGATAAATGGAGCGAAATTTAAAAAATGAGAATGTATCTTTGAGAGGTTTTTGAGATTATTAGTGATTCTTCATAAATTAAATCAGATATTAGTGTTGGGATAATGCTATTACATCAAAGATGCTATGAAACATTTCTTATATGTTCCTAAAGGAGTGATAACTTTCTGGAATTCATTGGGGGTAATCAAGGAAATGAATATCTCTTTAAATTCAAATTTTACCATATTTAATATATCCTCAATCTAGCAGTTTTGATTCCATTAGATACCATGTATCATCCACCATATAACCCATCAGATACGTTAATGGAAATTTCAAATTTGGAACCAATATTGGGTAGCTTGTGGGATTCATTGAGGTAACCAAGCATGTAACACCCAGAGATTTTATGAAAAATATTCTTTTTAATTTCATTAATGTCTTTTCTTGTACACTACACCAAAATAAGCTTTCACAACACACATCCTTGACTTGCCTTGCATTACATGCAAGCACGACCTTTTGCGATAGTGTGTGTTGTACGCAATACCGAGTTTCTCTAAACAATGATATGCTATTAAAATATTATTGAAACTAGCCGTTATGAATAGTAATAACCACTTTTTGAAATTTTGTAAATTTTATTTTTCAAAATGGACTTCATTTATGGATTCGGAATATCGAAATTATCATAGGGTGAAATTTTGTACTTTTCAGATAACTTTCATATTCTGATGAATAGTGAAAATTACTAAATTTTAATTAAAAAGAACTTTTTTAATAGAAATAATTAATAGTGAAAATTATTAATTTGAGTGGTTTTAAAGTATATTTAGAATATATTTTTACAATTTAATACAATGTTGGTCATTGTATGTAATTCTACATTTAAACCAGATATAAACAAGTGTCAATATTTTGATAGTTATTATCTCTTAAAAACACGCTATTTGTTTTGATGACGAAAATTAATTGTTAAATTAATTAATGAAACAAATATGTTTTGAATTTGGTAAAATAGACATCATTTTTGAGTTCATAATATAAAATATAGCTTAGGCATAATTTTTGGTATTTTTCTGGAAACATTCATTTTTTGATGAATAGTGAAACCACTAAGTGGTAGTTAAAAAATGATTTTTTCATTAAACATAATTTTACCACTTCTGTGAGTGGAATTTCAAAACTCCGAGAGACACGGTTGATGTTAGTAAGTAAAATGTGGTTCAATGAGATGAAAATAATTTTGGGTGAATAGTAACTTTTTACTTTTTTTTACCACGGTTAAAAATAAATAGGGTAATTAAGGGTAAAATTGTTATTATTATTACCCTAACACATGTCATAATTCCATTGTATAAGTTTAATTCGACTAAAAACAACCTTAGAAATAAAATATGACCATTTAGGGCCACTTGGATTAGATTAGGACATTTATTATTACTTAATTCAAAGAATAGTTAAAAGAGTTAAAATCAATGTTTATTTACTACAACATTTTTAATATAAGGGTATACATAAGATAAATTCAATAGTAAATATTCATTAGAAATATAAATAGATTTCCTACATAATTATATTTTCTTTATAATTTTTAGACATTATATAAATTAATTTATTTATGACACAATGATGATGCAGTAATTACCATAATAGTGAAAATTTAGAATAACTGATATTATAAATACCCAAATAAATATAATTTGAGCCTTTTTATAAATTAAACTAATTTTCTAGGTTCATATGACATGGTATTATTGATATAATTAACATTGTTAGAACTAATCATTCTGTTATGATTTTCACAAAAATAAATTACTAAATAGTGTCAAAATTGACCTAAAATTGTTTTTAAAACAAATATTATATTATTAATTGTAATTTTATTTTTAAAAATCTGATGTTCTGAACAATGACTTAGATAAGGTTATATATATTAATAATAAACATCTTTGGGTTATTTTGTCTTGATATAGTATGTTTATTAACCTTATTGGGTAAGAAAACAAGAAGACACGGTAAAAGTAAAATAATCTAACTTAAAGTAAAATATAAATGATAAGGTTATAATAGGAACCTAAACTTGCCTAAATTCTATTGGATGAGAGTATTTAGACCCATACCCACCTTAGCTTCAAAATAAATCAATTTGGAGATATTTAAAACCGAATTTGGCTTTATAATAAAATAATAGTTTTAGTTATTCCAAAGGTGCCCCTCTCCTCCCTTATAAAAGGAAACCCCCTCCCTCTCTTCCTCACACCCCATTGAGCCTTAAATCATGGCCAAACTATGAAAAATTCTCTTCTCCACTTACCTAGAAACATCCTAGAGGTTCTGGTCTTCATCAAAGACCAATTTTAGTGCCCTAAGTGGAGGTCTCAAAGAGGCACTTCAATGAAGAGGTAATGTCCATTACCGATTCTTTTGACTTTATTTCTTCTTCCACTTCTTCCTCTAAGGTTGTTTCAATATGAAGTAATAACATCATTATCACTCATATACTTGTATGTTATTATATTTATTAAAAAACCCTATTTCACCATATATCCATCCTACGGAAAACAAAATCACCGCGCATGCGTACGTACAGAATACCATCTCCACGCCGTGGTGAAATCTATTTTCCACCACCAACATACATGGATTGGTATAATGGTGTAAATAATAACTATATATGATTATTTTAAAGTGATATTGATTCTGAAATATTATACATACACTCCAATTCATTCCCATGATCATGAGAACGATATCATTTCTCGTGAGTACGTACGGACGACTGTCTCCACGACGCGATGAGATTCATTCTCCACTTTAACCATTCATGAATTATTATAAAGTACATATAATAAGTAATCATGAAATATATGACATAATAATGATAATGGATTTATGTGTATATATATTTATTTCATCTACTTAATTCCATTCAACTCAATAAGGAAACGAAAACAGCGTTCATGCGTACATACGGCCTACCATCTCCATGAACGATGTATTTCTTTCCATTTACTGATTTATTATATATATGTATATTCTGAATATATATTATATATAAATAATGTTTTATATTATCAAATTAATTAATCATGATCTATGTAATCATATGAATAATTACAAGTCAAAACACGGACGACAAATGAAACAATTTGACCCAAAACGCTCTTTAACATGGAATTTACATATGAACGGGTAATATAATGTAATAAGTGAACCATATATGATATCATAACAATGAATATAATTCTTGAATAAGTCAATAACATTATTTATATCATTATACAGGAGGTTCAGACACTTACGAAGGAAATCCGACCCAAGGTAAGGGAAAATATCACAATCTCATTTTAATTCGAGATTGTTTAAACTTTGAAATTTACTTGGGGTATTTTATCATCCACATCAATGTTTCCTCAATATGTAATATTTATATCTTTATACAATAGTTTATATCCAATATATCCCTTCGGGGAGTTTTTAGTAAAAGATATGAAAGGAATATTTTGTCATTTTTCTTACGAGGTACTTTTTGACTTTTCCGACAAAAGTACGAAGAATTTTTTTTTAACTTATACAACATGAATGGATTTTTAAAACCTTATTTACAAGAAGATTCCTTTACAAGTTTTGATCAACATATTTTAGTTTAAAATTTTATGACATTTTAAAGGAAAAATGTTTTTGAAGTAGAAAGGTTATTTTCCTCAAGAATGGTGTTCAATTGTTTTTATCAAAATTATTTCCCATCTAAGATAATAAAGGGTTCTGTTTCAATCCCTATTATTACATTGATTTGATTATGTTGTGATGGAATTATTTTTATGAATTTAATTATCTTATATTAATTGTTTTAGGATGACATGATGTTTATGATTCCCATTTTTATTTAATGGGTTATGCAATGATGTATGATTTAATATTTTGTGGCACACATAAGAATGGTATCATTATGAGATGGGTGGCACATATATCTCCCTCCAATGCATTGGTAAATGATTTTATATCTCATGAGATAGACATGGATGGAATGGTAGTTTATACCGGTTCAGTGAAACAGGACTGAAATGAGGTTGACTCGGTTCAGAAATGGACTTTTTCCACTAAGATAGTCTTGGAAATGAGTCTTGACTAATAAGAAATGATTCCCTATGATTATGTGTGTATTCCACAATGTTTCATGTTTAAGTTATGATTATTGGGATTACATTTCACTACTATGATTTATCCCATGTTATGAAATTGTGATCTCTTTTTCAGGTTAAGATTTCCAAAATGTTATGTTCTTATGAATATGATGTGATTGATATTTTTTTTTGTTTACACTTACTGAGAATTTGAGCTCACCCTTTTATGTTTTATTTTCCTCAGGATATAAAAAAATGTTTTAGGTAAAAAAAGGGAAGATATTTATGGGAGATGTTGAGGATATTTCACCACGATTAGAAGATTTTATTCCGAGTTTCCAAAGACACTAAACTATTACTATCCTTGTGTGTGTGTTTTTGTTATGTACTAAGTATTCTGCAAAAGTAATGTAATGTCCATGTACGTTAAGCTTCGGGTCACTACAGTTGGTATTAGAGGAAATGTTTAGTCAACCTTTGGAAACTAGGATGCGAAAACGTTAGTGAGATCCCTAAGGATATTTCTAAGGAATGTTTAGGGATGTCCCTATGGATAAGTATACGTATAGGATATAGTCCTAGAACTATGGTAACGATATTAACCAAAGATGTTAGATATTGAAGTTACTCCCCGTTTATTATGATTTTTTCCTCTCACACTATTCATTTTGAGTTTTAGAAAATGGCTGGAAACAAGATGATTCACGATAATAGAGGATATGATGGACAATGGAATGATATTCTTCCTGAGAAACCAAATGAAATGGGATTTGGAAGTCCAAACATCATTATTATGCTGAATCAGCAATCTCATAATATGATCAATGAAGTAAAATTTGGTAAATTTCTTGACTCGGCTAATAAGAGAAATATGGAGTTTCATGATGATCATAGAGGAAAGAAAGTTCAATTTCCCCTATGTAAATCATGTGGGAAGAGGCATCAAAGAGAATGTTTCAATGGAACTGGAAGATGCTTTGGGTGTGGAAAAGGAGGACACAAATCCAGTAAGTGAAAAAAAAGGTTCAGTTAACACCAGGGATGAGGATAATGGTATTGCTACAACGTCAACAATGGTTAAGTGTTTTAAATATGTAATGTACGGGCATTATCCAAACCAATGCCCTAATGGAAAGTCTCATGACGAGAATCAGTATGGTCGTACGGGTAGTATTTATGTGGATGATGATGAAGAGACTACAAATGATATGTGAGATGAAATAATTGTTGAAGCTCGGTCAATGGTTTTAGAATGTAGTGGAATGATTACATGTTTATCATGTGTAATGTTGTATATGTAATCTCATGGTACTATGGAATAAAGAGACATCTAAGGATTGTCACACTGTTGTCTTTCCTTGAGTTTTGAAAGTGTATGATTAAGGTTACCAGTATCCATGAAAGGTTATTCAGATATTTATGGAATGTAGATGATATGCGCATAATGAAGGGATAAGGAGAAAATTAAATGTTTGATAGTATTCATGAGATCATGACTGATATAAGGAGAAGGTTATATCATGGTTTGAGTATATAGAATTTTTGGATTTTGGTATGTGGAAAGAGTTAACTTTTGACAGCATTCATGTTTTCACTAAGTCTTAATGGGTATTCATTTTTCAAGAGAATACATCATTAAGGTATTCACATGATTGGAATGTGACCAACATGATATATGGGGGATAAATGATGGTATTCACATGCTTGGATGACGACATTTCAAGTAATCGTTTTCTTTATACTATGTGCTTGGACCGAAATATTTTAGATAAGCCTAAAGATTGGAATGGATTATGTTAACCATAAGTTAGTATAGTTTAAGGATAGAACTTTTTTTGATATTATTTATGTGATGTTATAGTAATGTAGTTTTAGAAAAAGGACAACCTGCAGGATGGGCGACAACCCATTGTTCCAGACAAGGCTGTGGGAATCAAACTCACAACCGAAGTGCAAATGGACTTTATCACCTACCATTGGCCTACAAAAAGCCCATGTCTAGTAGAAACTAGTATTATTATATTAAGCAGTATGATATATGATGTATAAGTACATTTTAGGATCTATATATGATTAATCTCACTATAGATGGTCTTATGTATTTTTTGATAACTTTTCTAACCGTTTGTTTGAGACAGATGGAATGACCCATCATTCTATCACATGATCTGCTAACACATCACGAATGACAAATTCAACTTCATTTTTTAAGAGATGAAGTGGAAGTTGTCCAAATAACGACAAACGAGGTGACTATACTAAAATCACGAAAGTATTTCTTCTAATTCCAATTTCATCAACTTTAGGGATATGATCTTGAAAACCAAAAATGTTGTCCTAGTGCTCTTATATCTGATAAATCAAATGGTACCTTAGATCTTCAAAAATTTATGGCTTTGTGACTGCTGGCTTTTCCATAGCCATGTTCTTTACCACTCTCCATCAGAACATGATGGTTAAATTTCTCTTCCATAACAATATTTTCACCTATGTGGAAACCCAGTGATTAGTTTATTTTGGTAACCGTTACATTTAATACTTTTGTTTTTAAAGATTGGTTTTGGTATTCCTTGTTATATTGTGGGTTTCTATTAAAGAAACTTTCGAATAGTAATCCATTTATAACCCCGACGAATTTCGAGGGCGAAATTAATTTTAAGGGGGGTAGAATATAACACCCCGAGATTTTATGAAAAATAATCTTTTTAATTTCATTAATGTCTTGTGTTGTATGCTACACCAAAATAATCTTGAATAACACGCATGCTTGACATACATTGCATTACACGCAAGCACGACCTTTCGTGATAGCTTCTGTTTCACGCAATACCGAGTTTCGCTAAACAATGATATGCTATTAAAATATTATTAAAACTAGCCATTATAAATAGTAATAACCACTTTTTGAAATTTTGTAAATTTTATTTTTCAAAATGGACTTCATTTCTGGATTCGGAATATCGAAATTAGCTTAGGGTGAAATTTTGTTACTTTTCGGATAACATTCATATTCTAATGAATAGTGAAAATTACTAAATTTTAATTAAAAAGAAAATTTTTAATAGAAATAATTAATAGTGATAAATTATTAATTTGAGTGGTTTTAAAGTATATTTATAATATATTTATACAATTTAATACAATGATGTTCATTGGATGTAATTCTACATTTAAACCAAACATAAACAAGTGTCATTCTTTTCATAGTTATTATCTCTTAAAAACACGCTATTTGTTTTAATGATGGGAATTAATTTTTAAATTAATTAATGCAACTAATATGTTTTTAATTTGGTAAAATAGACATCATTTTTGAGTTCATAATATCAAATATAGCTTAGGACTAATTTTTTGTCTTTTTCTGGAAACATTCATTTTTTGATGAATAGTGAAACCACTAAGTGGTAGTTAAAAAAATGAATTTTTCATAAAACTTAATGTTACCGCTTCTGTGAGTGGAATTTCAAAACTCCGAGAGACACGGTTGATGTTAGTAGTTAAAATCTGGGTCAATGAGATGAAAATAATTTTTGGTGAATAGTAACTTTTTACTTTTTTTTACCACGGTTAAAAATAAATAAGGTAATTAAGGGTAAAATTGTTATTATTATTACACTAAAACATGTCCTAATTCTATTGGATAAGTATAATTCGACCAAAAACAACTTTAGGAATAAAATATGACCATTTAGGCCCATTTGGATTAGATTAGGACATTTATTATTATTTAATTTAAAGAAGAGTTAAAATAGTTAAAATCAAAGTTTATTTACTACAACATTTTTAATATAGGGTTATAAATAAAATAAATTAGATTGTAAATATTAATTAGAAATATAAAAAGTTTCCTACATAATTCTATTTTATTTATAATTTTTAGACATTATATAAATTAATTGTTTTATGACACAATGATGATGTAGTAATTACCATAATAGTGAAGAATTAGAAATATTGATATTATAAATACCCGAATAAATATATTTTGAGACTTTTTATGAATTCCACTAATTTTATAGGTTAATATGACATTTTAGTATTGATTTAATTAACTTTTTTCGAACTAATCATTCTGTAATGATTTTCACAAAAATCAATTACTAAATAGTGTCAAAATTGACATAAAATAGTTTTTTAAACAAATATTATATTATTAATTGTTATTTTATTCCTAAAAATCTATGTTTCGGAAAAATGACTTAGATAAGGTTATATATATTAATAATAAACAACTTGAGGTTCGCTTGTCTTGATATAGTAAGTTTATTAACCTTATAAGGTAAGAAAACAAGAACACACGGTAAAAGTAAAATTATCTAACTTAAAGTTAAATATAAATGATAAGGTTAAAATAGGAACCTAAACTTGTCTAAATTCTATTTGATGAGAGTATTTCGACCCATCCCCACCTTAGATTCCAAATAAATCAATTTAGAGCTATTTAAAACCGAAATTGGCTTTATAATAAAATAATATTTTTAGTTATTCCAATGGTGCCCCTCTCCTCCCTTATAAAAGGGAACCCCCTCCCTCTCTTACTCACACCACATTGAACCTTCATGCTCGGCCAAACTCTGCCATATTCTCTTCTCCACTTCCCTAGAAACATCCTAGAGGTTCTGGTCTTCCTCAAAGACCAATTTTAGTACCCTAAGAGGAGGTCTCAAAAAGGCACTTCAAAGAAGAGGTAAGGTCCATTACCGATTCTTTTATCTTTATTTCTTCTTCCACTTGTTCTTATTAGGTTGTTTCATTATGAAGTAATAACATCAGTATCACTAATATACTGATACATTATTATAAGTATGAAACAACCATATTTCACCATCTATCCATCCTACGGAAAAAGAAATCACCGCACGTGCGTACGTACGGAATACCGTCTCCACGCCGTGGTGTAATCTATTTTCCACCACCACCTTACTTGGATGGGTATAATGGTGTAAATAATAACTATATATGATTATTTTAATGTGATATTGATTCTGAAATAGTATACATACACTCCAATATAGTCCCACGATCACGAGAACGTTATCATCGCTCGTGCGTACGTACGGACTACCGTCTCCACGACACGATGAGATTCATTCTCCACTGAACTCATTCATGAATGATTATAAAGTACATATAATAAGTAATAATGAAATATATGACATAATAATGATATTGGATATTTGTGTATATATATTTATTTCATCTACTTAATTCCATTCAACTCAATAGGGAAACGAAAATAGCGTTCACGCGTACGTACGACCTACCGTCTCCATGAACGGTGTATTTTTTTCCATTTACTGATTTCTTATATATATGTATATTCTGAATATATATTCTATATAAATCATGTGTTATATTCTGGAATTAATTAATCATGATCTATGTAATCATATGAATAATTACAAGTCAAAACACGGATGACAAATGAAACAATTTTACCCAAAACGCTCTATAACAAGGAATTTACAAAATAACGGGTAATATAAAGTAATAAATGAACCATATATTATATCATAACAATGGGTATGATTCTGGAATAAGTCAATAACATTATTTAAATCATTATACAAGAGTTTCGGACACTTACGAAGAAAAGCGGACCAAAGTTAAGGGAAAATATCACAATCTCATTTTTATCCAAGATTGTTTATACATTGAAATTTAATGGGGGGTATATTATCATACTCATCAATGTTTCCTCAATATGTAATATTTATATCCTTATACAATATTTTATATCCAATTTTACCCTTCGGGGAGTTTTTAGTAAAAGATATGAAAGGAATATTTTGTCGTTTTACGTACGAGGTACTTTTTGACTTTTTCGACAAAAGTACGAAGAATGTTTTTTTAACTTATACCACATGAATGGATTTTTAAAAAATTATTTACAAGAAGATTCCTTTACAAGTTTTCATCAAATTATTTTAGTTTAAAATTGTATGACATTTTAAAGGAAAAATGTTTTTGAAGTAGAAATGATATTTTCCACAAGAATGGTGTTCAAGTGTTTTTATCAAAATTATTTTCCATATAAGATAATAAAGGGTTCTGTTTCTATCCCTATTATTACATTTATTTGATTATGTTGTGATGGAATTATTTTTATGAATTCCTTTATCTTATATGAATTGTTTTATGATGTCACGATGTTTAAGATTCCCATTTTTATTACATGGGATATGCAATGATGTATGATTTAATATTTTGTGGCACACATAAGAATGGTATCATAATGAGATGGGTGGGACCTATATCTCCCTCCAATGCATTGGGTAAAGATTTTATATCTCACGAGATAGACATGGCTGGAACGGTAGGTTATACGAGTTGAGTGAAACAGGACTGAAACGAGGGTGACTCGGTTCAGAAATGGACTTTGTCCACTAAGATATTCTTGGCAATGAGTCTTGACTAATATGAAATGATTCTATATGTTTATGTGTGTATGCCACAAAGTTTCATATTTTTTGTTATGATTATTGGGATTACATTTCACTACTATGATTTATCCCATGTTATGATATTATGATCACTTTTGCAGGTTAAGATTTCCAAAATGTTATGTTCTTATGAATATGATGTGATTGATATTTCTTTTTTTTCCCTTACTGAGCATTTTAGCTCACCCTTTTATGTTTTCTTTTCCTCAGGATATAAAGAAAGGTTTTAGGTAAAAAAAGAGAATATATTTATGGGAGATGTTGAAGATCTTTCACCACGATTAGAAGATTTTATTCCGAGTTTCCAAAGACACTAAACTATTACGATATTTGTGTGTGTGTTTTTTTTATCTACTATGTATTCCGCAAAAGTAATGTAATGTCCATGTAGGTTAAGCTTCGGGTCTCTACAAAGCTTCTTGATAATTGACGATCTAACTACATTGTATAGGCTAGATTGTGGGTCTCCTTCTCATCGTGGATTCTATAAATATGGCACCAACTGATCGATTCGTAACTATAACATCCCAAATTATTTATTAATATAAATATCTAATATATAATTGTGTTTTACATAGTAATATTGTACTATATAAGGTAGAACCACATGATAAGAAGAAAAATTATTTTAATAATTTTAATAAAAAATGTAATTAAAAATACTAGCATAAGAATTATAAGTATTACAATTAGATAAAATAGAATATAATATAAAAATAATAGAAAAACATGAATATGATAGATCCCTTAGAATAATCACAATCATGAAAAAAATTATAGAAATTAAATGAAATATTAGTAATTCAATATTAATTTTGAAAATAAAAATATATATAATATAGATTTAAAATATAATTGAATAAATAATGAATGAAATATGAGATATTTATAGGAAGTAGAGAACACTTATGAATGTTAAAAATATGATTGCAAATATATATATATATATATATGACTATTGTAATAAAAATATGATAATTAGGAATAACAATGCAATGGTTAAAATTGTATCTATAGTTATAAAAGTATAAATTTATATTTTTATTATAAAATAAAATTAAAATATGAAATATTTATATCCCAATACATGTAAATAAATATTTTAAGATGAAATAATATGTCTTTTTATTTCTGTAAAACATATATTTTTTTATTTTTATGATTATAATTAATATAATAATTGAAAATATTTTTTTATAAAAAAGTTTATAAATTAATATTATGTTTCTTTATAATGATAATAAAATTATATGATCCCACATGTAATTTATGAAAGTGTTCTAAAATTTATCATAAAATTAAAATTGTTATTTTTTAAAAAAAATTAAAATTTTATTTAAAAATATAAATTATAAAATTTGAAAAATTATTTTCTTAAACTGTAAAAATTTTTGAAACCTAAATATAATCAAATTAGTGGGATTGATTATTTATATATTTCTGAAATATTTTAATTTTTTATGACAAATAAAATATGTCATAATAGGGTGATTTGACAAATAAGAAAAGTACATGAGTAAATGAGTCATCCCTGGTGTAAATGACCATTAAGTAGACCTAAAATGCATTATTTACTACATATAAACACAAAATTAATCACTATTTTATGACATGAGTTAAACTAAAAAACTAATTAATATAATATTCCAAACAACTCTATTCCATTTATAAATATAATCCATCACCACCCATTTTTATCATAAATTCTAAGCCTTGAGACTTTCCAAATTTCTTCCCAATTATCTTTCTAATCCTCTAACCCATGTCACATTACTATTTGTTTCATTAATGACTAATTTATTGATCCATAAGGGGTATTTTAAGAGGTTCCATGTAAAGGTTGATGTACAATTCTAAACTTAATGTATTTCACTTTTTTTATTCTTCTCCCACATCAATATATTCTAAATACACGTAAACATATTTACATAAGAATCCTAAATATAATGATATTTTATTATTCTGATGGGTTGTACTTTATATACCTTCACCTAAACTGATAACTAAACAAATACATTATTTTCAATACGGTTTGTTCACTACCTTCATTATCAACATTCATTTTTTTTCTCCAATACCTTCTAGAAATATGATAAAATATTAATTATGGTCAAATTATATTATTAAAAGTATAGTATACCTTTTTTAATGTTTTTTGGTTTTTTAATATTCATTTATTTTAATAAAATAAAGCTAGTTTTTTATGGTCGGTAAAACAACCCAAATTTCCTAACTATATAACATTATTGTTTTTAATAAATGAATCAACCAAATATCAGAACACATATAGAAATGTGAAAGAATTTTAGTTTTTTTAAGGATTTAATATCATTTCATTTCACTTTTTTAGTTAAGTAAAATTTTACAGGAACTTCAATAATTATACATATGTGATCCAAACATTGAACCATAGAAAGAGTGCCATCAGAACAGTTAAATTATACATTATATCTCACTGTAATTATTGTAAATGAACATAATATAATTATATTTAATAACATAATTATGAAATAAATTCATAGTTAATAAATTAATGAATTTTATTTGATTTTTTCATACTCTTAAGTACAAATTCATAATGATTCATGACCTAAAGGATTAAATCTCTCCTATAAAACCATTATTATATGGCTTATGACATTTCTATCCCTTACTCACATTTTCTCTCTCTTTAATGTTATAGAATGTACCAATATTTATATATATATATAATTATTACATATATATCTTGTTTATTCCTCATTCCTTTGAATTAGTTATACATTCATTTTTTACATTTATGGAATTTCATCACTAAAAATAAAATTTGATAAAGGAGATATTTTTATCCCTTAATCCTTTATATAACAGTATTTTAATGTCTTTATTCCTTTTTAAAATTTCTATGAATAATAGAATATTATATAAAAAATCCTTCTAGTTTACCTCTGGTTTTCCAAGAAAATGTTATGTTCATAATTTCTCCAAAAGTCTATAAATGATTCCTTAAAACACCATAATGATGGTTTATTTTTATTCCATATTCCCAAAACTTTTTCATTATGTTTTTAAAATGACCCAACATTTTATTATTATTATTATTTATTCAAACATGAATTTCTAAAATATTTATTCTCTCATCTATTTGAAATCATTAAGAAATCCATTTTATTTTTTATATAGGACCTGATTGGGAAACACATTTATTTTCATGAATAATTCATAGGTTTATGTATTATGTTTGATTTACATTTATGGAACAAATAAAATTTCACATATTATAATGTGTGTTATGAGATTGTTCAATAATTCATCATGTAATGTTTTTGACTCATGGGGCATTATGTATGCGATTAGAAAATAATCATAATCCATGATGAGACTCTGTCCACCATTTGATGTTTCATTAATAGTTATCCCTCACTTATTCTTATACCATGTTTTATATTTCCACAATGTTTAAATCATTCCATGATATTATAATTCCATGTCATATATATCATGTTTCCATATGATTATTCTTCAACCCTTCCTTTTTATGATATAATTTTATGTCGATTTATTCTTTTGTTATGATTCCTTATCAAGTTTATTGTTTTAACTAGATTAATAACTCGCCGCCTTATTTATATATTCCCCAGGCCATCTTATAATGTTATAGGAGCTCAAAGTGTTATAAGAGCTGATTATATACATTAAAATAACTTCGTTTTATTTTATTTTTCATTTGATGTAATATGATCCTAGTATTCTAAATACATCAGGACACTAAATCTTAGAGTTTTATTTATGGAAAATTTCTGTTCAAAATAATGTAATGATATATGTAAAAGGTTTTAGTTCAATTTTTTTAACTCATTAAGTAGTGAATAATCTATAACTCTAACTTCAAAATACTAAACCCTTTCTTCCTTTTAACAACATTGTTGGATTATTAGTCAAGATTAAATGATATTATGATATAGTAAATTATATATCCAAGAATTCAACAATACTTCCTAATAATTTCAATCATTCAAGGATTTTTAATATTTGGAATTCATTAAAAACCCAAAAATCCACTCAAATGAATTCACTAGAAACATATGTGAGTGTTTTTTATCATGAAAACACAATGATTGAGATATGGAGATGTTCGAATCCCTCTCCCCTTTTAATAATCACAAACAAATAACATAAAAAGATAAATTTAGTGAAAAACAAAAGATAAAGGATAGTAAAGAAATCCAATATGTTGTTATGATATTCCATGAACTCAATAAGTAAACACATTAAACAAGTTATTAATAATATAAATACATTTTTCACAAGATTCTAATAACTCTCCCTTTATAACTTAATTATCAACTATCACAAATATTAAAAAGAGTTTCAAATTTCAAATCAATTCTTAACCACTTTTTTAAAGTAAAATTATATTTTTTCTAGAATCCTCTTCTTTAGAGATAAATAAATAAATATTT
Source organism: Viscum album (assembly GCA_963277665.1). Lineage (NCBI taxonomy): Eukaryota > Viridiplantae > Streptophyta > Magnoliopsida > Santalales > Viscaceae > Viscum > Viscum album. Next base: position 1,697,205,454 of record OY728137.1, on the reverse strand, counting down.
TACAAATTTATTATAATTTTTCATAATTTAAAAGAAAAATAAGGAGGTAAATGTGAAAAATATTAAGAATATAACACAGAGAATATATATTTGAAACACCTATTAATATCCAAATAACATTTTTAATATAAATATTTATGGGAGAGAGGGTGATGATAATATAATAGAGAAAAATAATATGTGATTTTGAAAATAATGAAAAGGAAAAATGAATAATGATATAAAAGTATACATCATACATATATTTGTAATGAAAATTACTTACTCAAGGAATTTTTTTCCTCTATTGGTTGAATTGATCTATAAAATATATTGAATATGTTCTTTTCATGTGAATTTATAGCTAGAAATAATTCTTAAATTTCCATTTCACCAAAGGTGACTAAGAATATTGATAGAATTTTATGCTTATATAAAAACATTTATTCATCACTAATATTATTTGAGGATATATAATTTTTTTTAATTATTGTATAAAATAAATACATATATGTGTTTTAAAAATTAATTTCACATTAAAATAACAATAGTTTTCTTAAAAGTACATATTTTTGTATATAGTTTTTGAAAATTTGAAAATAAGAGAAAATATTTTTAAAAATTAATCATTAATTTTAATACCAAAATATTTCTTCAGGAAACGTTTAGAATTAAAAAATAGTAAGACTCCCTCAAATTATAACACAAGTGAAATAAATAATCATTTCCCTGAGAGAAAAAAAGAAAAATGAAGTATTAAAAGTTTCAAAAATAATTAAAAAAAATAACTCAAGATAACAATAGTTAAAACAGAAGGCATCACAAGTTATCCAATTAAAATTCATCTGTTATGAAATCAAAATGATCAAGGGGTAGGGGTTTAGTGAAAACATCTGTCAATTGAGATTCTCTTATTATATGGGAAATGGAATATTATTGTATTATGATTTATTTACACTTTTTGATGGATTTACATTTTTTAAACATAATCTATCATTTGATTAAATCTCAACATTATAACATGATCTTTTTATGGGTAATTCATCTAAAATTACCATCTCTTGTTACATTATTCTATGATATACTCCAATCATCTTTTATGAGGTGTATTACAACCCCTTTTGATAGCTATATCTTGAATCTACTAAGGTCTATGATATTTAATGCTACATTTGATGTTATTCGTTCATGGGGATTACATGTTAGAAGCCACCAAAGCAGAAAAGACTTTATGATACAATATTATTTTTTTGAAAATTTTTTGTTTTCAAAGGGAAGTCACGGGAAATAATATTATTTTATTTTATTAAAACACATATATTTTATGATCCTATGGTTTTGAATTTGGTTTACATGTTTAATTTTTGTATCATCTTCTATTGCTGAAAGAAACATCAAAAATTGTTTTTATGTGATATTTATCTTCTATATACTTTTTACTATAAATAATTCTCTTCTATATATATACTTTCTAAAATGTTTTCAAAAATGATCATTTCTAAGTATAAATTATTTCTTATAACTATTTTACATTATATTTGGCTTAATTTTAAATGGTTTCACAAACTATATTTCAAATTGTTTTCAAAATGGTTTACTTCTGAGTCCCATTACAATATTTTTAAAAATAATATTCATTTTAACATTTACATCATGAATGAGTTTTTACACCATCATGAACACTAAATGTTTAAATATTTTCTTTTTATGTATATCGCTTTTTTTTCATATAAAATGATGTCTTTTTTGTTTGAGAATGTTGTCTATTTTTAATAAGTGATTTCAATAATAAAATGAAATTTTAATCATGAAATGTTTCAAGTGACATTTCAAAATCATTTTTCATCTATGATGACATCCTTTGTTGTTCATCCAAGAAAAAACGTTCTTTTTCTCAAATTTTTTAATGACCCTTTACTGGTATTTCCTTTCAACAACTCCAACTACCCAAGATATTACTATTGCGCCACAAGGTTATGTTGAAATGATACCACCTTTATCCTTTATCTAGATAGATATTGATTGTTTCCATATAATATCATTAAACACATTTATTTTCCATGAGTTAATGTAGTTATGAAGGTAATATTTATTTTTATAGGGTCTTTTATTTATGTTATGGATAATTGAAATTTTATATAAATGGATTAGCCCTATTATAGCTCATGGGTGAGCTCAATACAGCTAATATGGGAGTTTATTTCTATTATAGCTCATGATACGAAGTTTTTATCCACATTATAGATCATGGGTAATCCCAATAGAGCATATAGGAATGGTTAAGCCCCATTATATATCATAAAAATGAGTGATCCCGATATATATTATACAACGTGTAAACACCATTATAGCTTTTTAAAGCATTGTGTAATGATTTTTTTCTATGTACAATTATATTTGAATTTGGAAGTATTGTTATTCCATTTTTAAGAGTTTTGTGATGACAATTTACCAAGATACCAACATGTTTTTGTTATGCGTGCTATGAGTTTTAAATGTATCCATTGATCAAGAATGTTATCAAATAGTTCATTATTATTGATTCTCCTAAATCAATATTTTAATAATATTTATTCCAAGCCACATGTTTAATGATACAATTTTTATGAGTATTAGTTCTCTTATGTTATTATCTTACACATTGGTTATGTCGTCATACCCTTACTCTCATTGATAATATTTAATAGTTGGTTCTTATAATTACCTTTACTGAGAATTTCACTTCCTATTTATTATGTTTCATTTCCCATAAGTCATCATGAATTATTTTAAATTAATTAAGTATATATGGTTTTTATATGTATGATGATGGTGGTTATATAATGTGAAATAAGAATTGATGGGTTTAGTGGCGGAAAACTCTCTTGAAGACCTATGTATTGTTTAAGTAATAGTTCTTCTAAATTCTATAATACTATAAACCTAAATTTTCATTATGTATTTAATTGATTCAATATTTTCATTGAATGTTTTACGGTTCGGATAGAAAAAATTGGGTCACATATAGAGATATGTAAGTTAGAAATGTAAATATCTGGTTTTTAACAAAAAATTTGAGATTCTGATTTGGGGGAAATATATGTCAAAAGGGATTATATGTTCTTTAAATATAATATTGTGTGAAGGATCGTCAAAGGGAACAAATCAAATTCATTGGTTTATATTAACCATATAAACCATATTAAAATTCTTCGGAATGATTAATGTTTTCTCAAATGCAATGTTTATTCGATGGACTTGTAAAAATATTAAGATATGCAGTGAAGACATTAATAGATGAGAAAAAATAAATTTTCATATCAACAGAAATAAGTATCTATATCAATTTACCAGAAAAACAATTTTGTATAAATTTCTTCTGATATAGGTAACTAGGTAATGGAAACAAACAATAGTTTTTTAATAAATTCATAGGTTTAAGGACAATTATTTTTAATAGATTCCATAATGTCCTTTTATGTTATAAATTAACACTGAAAAATGATTCCAAAAGGTTGAAGTTGTGTTATGTTTTATTCTAAATAGACGGTTTGAATATATTTACAGTGCTTTCATAAATTGAGTAGTATGGAGATTCTGAGTTGGTTATTTAATGTATTAATAACTGTGGAGTAAATAGTAAGATTCATTCTAATATTTAATGATGTTTATTGTTATTTGAAAATTATAATGTTTTATTTGGGTGATTTATATATAAAGGGGGTATTTGAATTTGAATATGTGTCTCCTCCCTTAGGTTATAGATAGGAAATTACCATATAAAATGGATTTATAAACCAAGAATGTGTTTTGATGTCTATAAGTTGGGTGATGTGACCTAAAAGTGGAGATATGGTAATATTAATGGATTAAAGATGCATCTGTCTATATGATTAATGAATTATATTTTAATCCGTTTGTACCAAATTAATGGTGTGTGGAAATGATTATATGAAAAGGTTACATTAGAAATCAAATTAATTAGATGATGAAGATATCAAATGAACAAGGAATCAAACTGTTTTTAAAAGGACTTCTTAAAATAGAAAAATATGTAACTAGATATAATTTTATATAAATTACTCAGTGAAAAAATTATTGTTTTTTTGCAATGAAAAAATTAATGAGGATGAATGGCAATATGAAATAATGGAAATTGAGAATAAATTATAACAACTAGAGTAAAAACATAATGAAGCCTTTTAATGAAGATTCACATAGATGTTAAAAAAATTATATCTTTTAACTACTTGAGGAGATTATTCTACCTCATTTTATTATTGTTCTATGAAAGTAAAATAATATTTTATACTTACTATAACACAAGAAATGATTTATTCATATTTTATTGTGTGGTCTTGAATTACTTGTAAATCTTACCAATTACTGGAAACTATTATTTGGATGTCAGATATGTAAATACTTTTGTTCCAATGGGTGTGTATGATTTTTTTCCATAAAATTCACTTGATACTTAATGGAGATGATTATTTATTATTAAGGAAGAATACATAAAAATGGAAGATCACTGATTCAACCCTCCCCCTCTCTATGATCACATTAATTATTTCTAGTCCTTTTAATTTGTATCGTAGGGTGGAATTCCATCATTTACTATATATTAATGATTGAGAAAAAAATATTTTCTCCTTGTATAATTAGAACTCTGTTAATAGTAATTGTATTTTTGTCATTAATGGGAAGAACAATCTAATCTATATGTATAAAATGTTACCATATCTTATTTTTATTATCTATGAAATACTTTTAGTTGCTAGATATGGTTTCCCTCCTCCTTAATAGATTTATCAAATAATATTTTATGATGAAAGTATTTTTGGGAACAATGTATGGGGAAAAATCTATACTTTCCCCACTCATAAAAACTTAATTTCTAAGAGTAAAAGGGATATAAAGCTAAAAAAATTTATGAAGAAAATAAAAAAAGTAAATAAAGGTAACTTATAAATAGGGAGATTCACGTATGTACATATTAATATATGAAATGATGAATATTATGGTGACCTCTTTATTATATTTAATTAAATTTTAAAAAACCTAAAATATTTTGGTCACAAGTTGTATGAATCATCAATTTTGGAAGAAATTATAAGGAATATTCATCAAAAATTGGATGCTATGGTAAAATCACTAAAAGATAGTGATCCTGAATCTCATTCACTAGATGATATTTATATATTTATCATCAAATAAAAATGAAATAAAAAAAGGATATTAATCCAAAAGAATAGTTTTGTTGAGAAATTTATGTCCAAGAAATTAATTACCAAAAATATAAGAAAATTATGGAGTAAAAATTTAGTGAATTTGAAATCAATGATGAGGTTACTATTTTTTTTGGAATTCATGTCTTTGTTTTCTAGAAGGATAAATGTTTCATAGGGATGCATAATGGAATGTTACTCTTAATGTAATTTCTCAATAATGCTATTATAAATTTTTCAATAAATTTTCTATGAAAAATGAAAGATTAGGAGAGTGAATAAGTTATTGGAAATACAACTATATATATGAATAATAAGACATCAAAATAAAAATAGTATACATGGAGAGAGGATAATATGTTATTTAAATACAGAAGTAGAAATGAATTTTCTAAAAGTGGGGAATATGGTGACAATGAATAGGAAACTAACACATTAAGCTGTGATGATGATAACGTGTTTATTATTGTTAATGTAAATTAAGATAACTTTACATGTTATAATAATAATAATTACAAAGAAAAAAATAAGTGGTTACATAGATAGTGTTTATTAATAAAATAGATTTAAAATTATTTGTTGCATAGATTGTCAGACATGAAAAACAGAACATGAAATTGAAGAAAAAATATGTTTCATAGAATAATATAGAATTTTTTTTATTAAAATTACCTGTTTATAAAAGATATATATGAACTAAAGAAGTTAATTCATTAAGATAAAGACCTAAATATCAATCATGATGAAATAATTAATGTGTATGAAAGATAATTTCATCTTGATAATTATTTTAGTAAGATAAAATAATAAAATAATCCAAAAAATATATTTTAAATGTTGGTGAAGGTTTAATTGATATGTAATCCCTTGAAGGATCATTAAAAATATTCTCATAGAGGTCAAAAATAATTTTAAACATGGACAATAGAAAAATAAATGATATAAGGTCATGTATGTATAAAAAATAACTGGATTTGGATTGCATGAAATTTATAATGTTTCAAAGGATAAACAGAAAGACACTATTACTAGAGATCTTTTTATGGTTGAGAAGATAACTAATTTGAAAAAGAATATTATAAAATTATACTAAATATTTGGAGCACAACATAGCATCTAAGGGGATGGTAAAAAATATTATTAAACATATTAACACCTTTCCAGAAAAAATGTTTATTATTGAAGAAATATGTTTTATAAAGAGAAAGATGTTAATATTGAGGCTTTGGGTATAATAAAAATCGATCACATTTAACCATAAATGCTACAACAAATCTAGTATAAATTATATTAATTAGTGAAAACATATTTATTGCTCTAGAGAAAACATATGAAAATGATATTATCTTGTAGAAATTCTTAAATTATTTCTTGTTATGTAACATTATTAATAAATCTTTTATGAAAAATCTTAAAATACTTAGGTGAATTAAGAAAATGGTAAATAAAATGCCTTATTTGTTGAAACATCTCTCAAATATAAAAAATTCAAATGAATAATGATATTTTATAGTGTGTTTTATTTATATATTATAATATATTTGAAATGTTTTAAGAATTTAAAATATTATATAGCTGAAATAGGGTTTTTTGCAAATGATGAGTCACTTAGATTCAAAGGAATTGGATTTTCTATCATTGTAAATGTAAAATTGAAATCAAGAAGAATATTTCATATGGGTTGAAAAATAATATTATTTAGTGTTTCATAAATTCGGTATGAATATAAAATTTTTTTAGAAGGCATGGGTTTTCTGATAAAATAATGTATTAAGAAAAAAATTTACATGATCAAAATGAACCAAGGAAAACATTTTCAAGTTGCAGATGCACATGGTTCATGATATCCATTTAGGATAAAAAACTCTTTATGTATAAAGAGGATGGGTTACATGTTCTTTAGAAAAATGAGAATGTTAACCAAGACATAAATTATTCGTAATATTCCTGACATGAAAAGAAGAATAGATTGGTGTAATTAGATATTTCAGAAAGGGAAAATTAAAAAATTTGAACATATGAAAGTTGAGATACATTCAACTCATCCTTTGTAGCTAAGATAATATGAAATATAAAAGCCAATGAGAAATATAGAAAAATGAATATAATTACATTATTTTCATTATTTACATTTTTACTCACATTACATGAATTATGTTTTTGAAACATTTGTTATAGGATCTCCAAAATTTTATGAATTTCATTATATGTTTTGAAAATATTTTTTGTTATTCCATAATGAATATACACACAAAAAATATTAGAGAAGATAAAAATGAAAATCTAAAATACTATATTGAAAATAATGTTATTTATAATGAATTTATCCAATTATACACACCGCTGTATTAATATTATTATAAAATAAGGAATATAAATTTGGTTGACAGAGAATGAATGATGTTGAATGAAAATGATACTTCTTGATTGTTTTAGAGGAATGATATTAGGAAAACATTTCATATTAAAAATTGATTTTTCTATAGGAAAAATAATTATATTAATCTGTATAAGATATATTATAAAGAAATCCCAATTTTTAAATACCTATGATTGTTTTATTGTACATGATTCATCAATGTCAAAGGTGATAATCGTTGGAAATTTGATCCGAGAGGTGTTGATGGATAATTTAATGTCTTCTGTCCAAATATTAGAGGTATAATGTGTCATAATAAATAAAAATGAAATATTTTATTCTATATAGATGTGAATGTTATAGATTAGTGTTATATGAATGATTCATATACAAGTGTAAATATAGAATAAATTGAATATGAAGTGGTTGTGGTTAATCAACATGAAACTGTTATTGTAAAGAGTATTAATATTTAAATTATAAGTGGCCTATATTCTGATGTATCCATCTTGAGTGATGAGGAAAAATTAAATTTATCTGATAATAGGATGAGGATGTAAGTGGATGTCCAAAATTTTATTGGATATAAATGGAAACAAGTTTTATCCATAAGAACTTTGATGCTTGTAACACATACTTCATTTCTATTCATAGGTTTATCCAAAATTCTTCATAGAAAAAATGGTCCGTCAATAATTGATTTATCCATGAATCAAGGGTTAGAACAAATTGATAGGAATGAGACATGAAAACTTATTCTAGATCCAAAAAACATGACATGATAGGTTTGTAAAGCATTCTAAAAATTTGAAGATAATCATTTGAATGATACATTTTTCATATTAGAAATTACTAAATCTATTTTAATCATCATTGCTATTAATACGCAATGAAGATACACGATACTATATATATTTGTTTAGTCATTTTTTCATAACATATATACTGAAGGAGACATTTATATTGAAAAATTTTGTGACTTCATTCATAGTAAAGATGAAATCTATGTGTTCAAGTTGAAGAAGAATCCATATAGGTTGAACCGATATCCAACGGTTTTTCATTAAGAATTGTATAATTTATTAAGAAAGTAAGAGTTGATAGTATCATAAATATAAAATAAAATCCATATTTTCCACTTATTCTGATTGTTTATATTGATGAAATTATATTCAAATGAAATGATGAAGGAATATGTTGAAGGATTACAAAAGAGATGAACAAGATATTTGAAATTTTCATTCTAGGTGAAATTATTTACATTCTTCACATAGTAATATCTCAATATATGAAATACATTTTCCTATATAAAAAAATTAATTATAAGAAAATCATAATGAATTTCAACAGGTAAGATTCAATGCATGTTTTCATACGAATTGTAGTGGGAACAAATTTTTTAAAATATGAAAACAGAAATAATGCCTTTTCTAAATAGATCATAAAGTAGGTTGGAATCTTTTTATATATAGAAACAAAAACGAATAAATATTATATTTGCTATTAAACTTTGTGCTAGTTATAATTTTATCTTAAAAAATATCAAATGATGGATGGAAAAAATAATTATGAGATATATAAAATGCATAATTGATTTTTGTTGAAATATGATATCAGTATAATGATTGATTTATTTATTTACATAGACAATGATTAGTTAGTTTTTGTATGTAGTACCCCCGGTTTCTGGTATGTAACCCTTACTTGAAGATTTTTATGGTTTTAAAAGTTATGGGTGATGTATGGGAGAATCGGGAGATCATGGAATGAAGTTTGAAGAAAAAGGGGAAGGCGCACGGGCGACGCACATTTTTTCAAACCGTGTGTGTATGACTGGGGAGGCAGTGTCTTCCACATGGTCAGTACACGATTAAGGGAAACTGTGTGATGAGTCTGTCCGTGAAGGATGGACAAGGAAGAAGCTAACGCACGGTTAACGCACGGTTTGTCAAACCGAGCGCAGTAACCATGCAGCCACATAATGGTAGATACTAAAATTGTGGATCTAACTCGTTTTGCTTTTAATTGCCTTGTTTAAACCTCCTATGCAGCCCTAACTCGGGATTACTCTTCCTTGAAGGTTGGAAGACTTCTCCCAAGAATTCTGCTGGTGATCCGAAGGCTTCTCTTGGCGAATCGAGGCTAGATTCTTTAGGTTTGTGATGGTTTTTGATCAGTTTCTTTGATCTACATAGATCTACTTCTCCTCTTCTATCATTTTCTTATATATATGCTCGTTATGGGTATATCAAGGGTGTGGATGCGAAATATGACAAGATTTGGTTTTGGTTATGTTAGGAGAAGAGATCTAAGGAGGGTTCTTGGAATTTTTGACCCGGTGTTCTTGAGTGTTCTTCGTCTGTTGCTTGGTTTCTACTTTTTGTTAAGTTAGGTTGCTTTACAATTGATTCCTCTTTCTTAGAACATGAAGGCTTAGTTCAAATTTATTTAATCGCTTGGTTTTGATTGTGATATTGTGGTTCAAAGCATGTTATAAATCTTCTTTAGTGATGATTTATGGGTTTTGATGAGATTGTGGAAATATAAAGATTGGTTTGTGAAACGTGTTTTGGTTTCACGATTTTAAGATAGTGATTTTAAAATATGTATTTTCAGGATTTGGAAAATGGATAGTGTGAAGAAGGTTTTAAATAAAAGGGTGTTTTATTTAAATGGTTTTGGTATGGGTGAAATGGTGTGGTTTTTGCGCATACTTGCTGAGGGTATTCATATTGCATTTATGAGGCTTGGTTGAAATATGACCTTGTTCTTGGTGAAAATAGCGTAAGGTCACATGGTGAATAATTACCTTGTGATGAATTTTTAGATCGACAGGAGACCGCTCATTAGTATGGAACTCTCATAAAGATGCATGCCCAATAAATTTCACGTGTTTTGAAATGGTCGGTATTGTGGATTTGTGAGATGGAATGAAAGTGATACAAATGGAAATGTGATTTGATTGGGAAACATATCATGGTGGCTTTATTGGAAAATGTTTTGTTGTAAAAATGGATTTGACATGGAATTTTCAATATTGTGAACTGTTTTGGAATTTTTTTATATAAATTGTCTATATAAATTTGCAGACGTGTTTTATCCTAGTGGAATGGGTTGGGAGTTAATCTAGGAAAACCTACTGAGATTCATTACTAACCCTTTACTTTGGAACATTGGTTCTTTTGTAGATGTCATATACCGGGACATTTGTAAAGGTAATGTGTCACATGTTTAGAGTGTTGCTTCGTGAGACTTGGGCTGGTTCATGATGTTGGAGCATGGAGCTTGTGGAGGATGGAGTTAGGTTGTTGTCTTCTCGTCTTTGAGTTGTCTTTTTGTTGTTCACTCTGATGTTTACTATTAATTTTCACTGTGTAACTTTGGTTGGTTTTCTATAAAATTAATGGTCGAGTTGTTTTGGTTTTAAATCATGCATCATATAGTGGTTTCTTCGATATGTTTATCTAGTTTTCTCTATTTGTTGGTTGTTTTTAGTTAAAGGGTAAATCATCCCCAATAAATTTTAAAACCCTTCAGCATTTATTTCCAGCCTTTTGTGCTTTGGGGATGTCACTTAAGGCCTAGAAATGACTCATTGATCTTTCAAGCCAATGAGATTTGGCGAGTCATTACAAATTGTACCAGATTGTTCGGTCCTTCCCTAACAAGTAGTCATCGATGTTCATGGTCTCGGAGTTGAAATTATTTCGTTTCTATTCCTTGGGTGGTCATCATATAAAGGAGTAGGATTGTCGGAACTAGAAATGCATTGCATAAAAGGACGTAGCTAACCCATTTATGTTGAACTTCATGTTACCAAGGTGTTGGGTATATAATTGTTTTGGATACACTTCTAGAATGTTGGAAATCTCATTATCATGGGTTTAGCGAATGAGATGATCATGAAATGCATTATAGAGGAATGAATACCCACTAGGATTTTATAAACAATTTTGAGAAATGGATTATGGTTTGATGCAAAAGCGTGATTTCTTAAAATTTTAAGCACTTTGTCAAATGAAATATTTTTAAAAGATAATGGTTGATGTATTTTGAAAAGAAATTGATTTTCAAAAGAAAAAGAATATTTGTTTTAGAAATGGTTAGAAATGGATTTTGTGATAGTGGTGTAATAGAGATCAAAATTCTATGCATTAAGTTGCTAGGAAGTGAGACTAACAACGTGCGTTATTTGTATAGAAAAGTCCACCTGTTAGATGTCGTAGAAACCAATTGGAAGAAGCTGTAGAGAATGTGGTTTCACATGAACCATGTGTGAACCAAGATCTTGTTTAGAGTATCGTTCAAGTGTTTCAGGTGGCAGACATGGGGAATCAGAGGGATGAGTCATGGCATGTAGGCCATTTCGTCGAGTTCAAAAAGCATAATCCACCGATCTTTCGGGGTGATGCTGAAACCGAGAGGGTATAGGTGTGGCTAAGCAGGATAAATCATATATACGATTTCACCGGCACACCATTAGAGCTGAAGGTAATGCTGGTGACGTATATCTTCAAGGATCTTACAAGTCAGTGGTGGGATTTAGCGGTGCAGACTAAATTGGATGAAGGCCTGACATGGGAGAATTTTTAATAATTGTTTGACGAAAAATTCAATCCACACATGTTCAAGATCTAGAGGAAGAAAGTATTTTTCAGCCTGAAGCAGAATAATCTCTCCGTCACAGAATATGAAACTAAATTCATGAATTTAGTGATCTTTACACCATAAGTTGCTGCAAGTGCATTGTTGAAGGCACGGATCTTTGAATTAGGGTTCTGACCTGAGATTCATTCGAAGATAGATGTGATCTATATTAAGATTATACAATGATTTTAAATAGAGAAATAGTAGCAGAAAGAGACATTTCAAGAGTAATGGGTGGAGGAAGTATGATGATTCCCAAAAGAACGGGTGGGAACTCTAATACTGGGAACAAGCGGAAGAGGGACACCTACTTCCAAGGTGGGAGTGCAAATCCGAATTAGATGGTTGGATCGGTGAATCTTACTCCATGACCCATGATGAAATCTGTGTGTTTTCAATGTGGTACGATTGACCACATGAAATGAGAATTTACAACACCACAAAAAGCATGTCACAATTTCAACATGATGGGGAATCTTTAGTGATATTATCACATTACTCCTAGGTCGGGTGCACATGACACTTCCCAGGGCATCGTAATCATCTTATGCTTTGACAGGGCGAGGACAACAAAATCATCCTCACCATCATAACAGGGCTAGTTATGGTGATTCCAAAAATACCACGACACCTCAGGTAGGTCAATATCAACAAGGCAATGAATAGGAAAGTGCAGCAACACAGAAATTGAATAGAGTGGAATAGGTGAATGTGGATGACCATTCTGGACTATCTATAGTGAGAGGTATGATTCATTTGAATTATACCATCATGCGAGTGTTTTTCGATACTAGGGCATCAAATTCTTTTATTTCTTCATAGATTGCTAATTTTATGCACTTAAAACATGAAATGATGCCTTTTGTGATAAAACTGAAAACTCCTTTGGGTGAAAGAGAATGTCAAGCCTTTGTGGTTAGATCATATGCTATAATGGTTGGTGGAGCTAAGCGGAAATGGGACTTCTCCATGTTGGATATTTATGTATATAATATAATAATGGGTATTTATTGGTTGACAACTTTTATGTCTCACGTCGACTGTTATAGGAGAACGATTAGTATCACGATGGAGGACAAGATCGACCATCTCTTCAGAGGAGAGAGGATGGTAAAGAATGCTCCCATGAGCTTATTGGCACCTATGGTGGGAACGATATGTTACCAATTGGCAGTGTCAACTTTTTCATCATTGGAAGAGAATGTGAAAATAGTTTTTCAGCTGTGGTGGATTAGTTTTTTGATGATTTTCTTGAAAACTTTTCAGGGTTACCACCTATAAGGGAAGTGGAGTTTATGATTGATCTCATTCAGGGACCCAGTACTATCTCATTTCCATATTATAGGATGCCACAAATAGAGCTAAATGGATTGAAAGTGCAGTTAGAGGAGCTGGAAAGAAAAGGGTTTATTCGGCCAAGTGTGTCTCTGTGGGCAGCGCCCGTTTTGTTTGTAAAGAAAGCAGATGGAACCTTGAGGCTATGTGTGGATTATTATAAAGTTAAAAAAAAGTTACGATAAATAATAGATATACACTTCCACGCATTGATGATCTGTTTGATCAATTCTGGGGAGCTTAGTGGTTCTTCAAAATTGACATAAGGTCAAGATATCACCAGTTGCGAGTTTGAAAGGATGATATTACTAAGACAGCCTTCATAAGAATATATGACCACTATGAATAAGTAATCATGCCTTTTGGTCTTACGAATTCACCAGAGGTATTCATGGATTTCATGAATCAGATATTTCAACAATATCTAGATTATTTTGTTGTGGTGTTTTTGGATGACATATTGGTGTATTCAAGAACAAGAGCTGAGCATGAGAAACACATGGCGATAGTGTTGGAAATCTTGAAGGACCATCAGTTTTATGACAAATTGTCAAAGTGAGATTTATGGATACAAGAAGTACATTTTCTGGGAGATGTCGTATCTGAGAAAAGTATAATAGTAGTTCTAGAAAAGATATAAGCTATTCTTTCATGGAAATTGCTGAAGAATGTCTTTTAAATACAAAATTTTCCTGGTCTAGCTGGTTATTACCGATGCTTTGTGCATGAATCCTCACAACTAGATTCGCCTATGACAGTTTGGACAAAGAAAAATAGTTCATTTCAAAATACTGAGGAATGTTAGAGATCTCTTCAAGAGTTGAAAGATCACCTTACATCATCACCCATCTTGATTTTAAAGAAATCCGGATAGGGGTATGTGGTGTATTGTGAAACTTCGGGAAAATGGTTGGGTTGTGTTCTCATGCAAAAAAACCATGATGTTTCTTATGGCTCAAGGCAGTTGAGAGTGCTTTAGAAAAATTACCCTACACATGTTTTAGAGTTAGTTGTAGTAGTCCATGCATTGAAAATATGGAGACATTATCTATTTGGTGAGAAATTTACTATGTTTAGGGATCATAAAATATTGAAACACAATTTCTCATAGCAAGATTTGAATTTGAGGCAGAGGAGATGGATGGAGTATCTTCAATTGTTCAACTTTGACTTAATGTATACACCAGGTAAGGGAAATTCGGAGGCTGATACATTAAGTAGGATGTCGTATGATTAGTGGGCAAAGGAAGCTTCAGATGAATGGAAGTTTATGTCAGTCTTTGCTAACATGTATTTGGAATGTAAAAACTGAGGATATGTTTCTGTTTTATTTTCAGCTACAGTTGTTCCTGGTTTAGTGGATTTAATAAAGGAGGCAAATGCATCTGATGTAGACCGTGTTGCAATGAGTTAAAAACTCAATGGTGGGGAGACCATTGAGGGATGAAAGATGTATGGGAGTTCATTTATGTGTTTCAGAGATCAAACGGTTGTACCTATGGTTTGTCAAGAACAACTCCTTCATTCTTACCACCATTCGAGATGGGTTGTACATCCGGGTACACAGAAGATGTATAAGGTGAAAAAGGCGCAGTTTTGGTGGAGTAACAAGAAAAGGAAGGTGGATGAGTTTGTCTCGCGATGCTTAACATGTCAAAAGTTTATAGTAGAGCATCAGAGACCATATGGTATATTACAGTCATTACCTATCCATGTATGGAAATGGGAGCAGATGGCAATGTATTCTGATACAGGTCTTCCAAGAACAGTCCGGAAACACGATGCCATTTGGGTGATAGTGGATCGTCTAACCAAGTCGGCCCATTTAATCACAATTAGTGAAACCCATACGGTGGATGATCTTTCAAAAATCTATATCCGGGGAGTGGTAAAGAGTCATGGTGTACCAGTCTCTATTGTATCAGATAGAGATCTGAGGTTCACATCTCATTTCAGCAAATCCTTACAACAAGCCCTTGGGACTCATTTGACTATGAGCACGGTGTATCATCCTCAAATGGATGGGCAATCTAACAGGATGACACATATGTTGGAAGACATGTTATAGGCTTTTGTGATGGATTTTGGTGGCTCATGGGAGGAGCATATAACCATAGTGGAGTTCTCATACAATAACATCTATCAAGCCTCAATACACATGGCTCTGTTTGAAGCATTGTATGGGAATCCTTGTTGTTCTCCACTATACTGAGCGGAAACTGGTGAAACTTCACTAGTCTTGCCGAACCTTGTCCAAGAAACAATGGAGAAGATTCAGATGATTAGAATGAGGATGGAGACAACTCATATTCGTCAGAAATCTTATTCGGATCATCACCGACGACTGTTTTCGTTTTTAGTGAGTGATCATGTCTCATTGAGGATCTCTTAATGAATTGGACAACACCATTTTGTGATGTAGGGAAAATTATCCCCTCGATATACATGACCTTTTGAGATACTGGAACAGGTTGGAGTGGTGGCGTATCGGTTGGCATTACCATCACGGTTCAGTGCAGTGCATAATGTATTCCATGTATCTCAGTTGAAGAAGTATCATCCTGATCCTGACCATGTGATCATATGGGATCACGTTGACCTAGAGCCAGATTATTCATTGATACATATCCTAGTGTGTATTGTGGACATGAAAGATAATGTCTTTCATGGGAAAAGAATCGCCCTACTGTGGGTTTTGTGGCAATATGGTCAGATTTAGAAAGATACTTGGGAACTGGAGAATGAAATGAAGGAGCAGTGGCCAGAACTCTTTCAGTCAAGCAATTGTTTTATATATTCTAGGGATAGAAAGGCTAATGGTGGGGAGAATGTAGTTCCCATTGATTATGGTATGTAATCGTTAATTGATGATTTTCTTGGTTTTAAAAGTTATGGGTGATGTATGGGATAATTGAGAGATCCTGGAGTGAAGATTGAAGCAATGGGGAAGGCACGCTGGTGGCACATGGATTGTCAGACCGTGTGGCCAAACCATGTGTGTCTGAATGGGGAGGTAGTGGCTTCCACACAATCAGTTCATAGTTAAGGGAAATCGGGTGATGAGGTCGTTCGAGAAGGATTGCCGAGGAAGATGCTAATGCACGGTTAGCGCACAATTTGTCAAACCGTGCAGACTAACTGTGCGATCACTTAAAGTTATATCCTAAAATTGTGGATCTAACTCGTTTTTCCATTAATTGCCTTTTTTAATCCTCTTATTTGGCCCTAACTTTGGATTACTCTACCTTGATGGTTGGATGACTTCTCCCAAGCGTTCTGGAGGTGATCTGAAGGCTTCTCTTAGTGAATCAAAGCAGGATTCTTAAGGATTGTGATCGTTATTGATCGGTTTCATAGATCTATTTATATCTACTTCTCCTCTTCTCTCGTTTTCTTAGATCTAGACCTGTTATGTGTAGATATAAGGGTTTGTATGCGAAATATAAAATGATTTGGTCTTGGATGTGTTAGTATAAGAGATCTAAGGAGGGTTCTTGGAGTTTTTGACACGATGTTCTTGAACATTCTTCATCCGTTACTTGGTTTCACATTTTTTTGAGGTAGGAGGCTTCACTCTTGATTATTCTTTCTTAGAACTTGAAGGAAGAGATAAAATTGATTTAATCTCTTGGGTTTGATTATGAAATTGTGGTGAAAATATTGTTATAAATCATCTTTAGTGATGAATTATGGGTTTTGTTGAAAATGTTGAAATTGAAAGAATGGTTTGTGAAATGTTTTTTGGTTTCATTATTTAAAAATAGTGATGTTAAAATATGGATTTTCGGTATTTTGAAAATGGTTTTTGGGAAAAATGTTTTAAATAAAAAGGTTTTTTTTTAATGGGTTTGGTATGGTTGAAATGGTTTGGTTTTCGGGCATACTTGTTGTGTGTTTTCATATTGCATTTACGAGGCTTGGTTGAAATATGACCATGTGATTGGTGCCAAAAGTGTAGTGGAACCTGGGGAATAATTACCTTATGAAGACTTGGTGGTTCGATGAGAGACCACTCATGAGTTTGGAACTATCATAACGATGCATGTGTAGTGGATTTCACAGGTTGTGAAATGGTTGGTTGTGTGGATTTTTGAAATGGAATGAATGTTTCAAAAATGGAAATGTGAATTTTATTGGGAAAAATTGATTGGTTGCTTTTTTGGAAAATGGTTTGTTGGAAGAATGGCTTTGACATGGAATTTGATATGTTTTGAACTGTTTTGGAATTGTTTTATATAAATTTGGTAAAATGTTTTATCCTAGAGGCATGGGTTGGGAAGTCATCAGGGAAAACCTAATGAATTTCATTACTCACACCATGTTTTGGCACGTCAGTGCTTTTGCAGATGTCATATATCGAGATGTTGGTTAAGGCAATGTGTCACATGTATAGAGCGAGACTTCTTGATACTTGGGTTGGTTCATGAGGTTGGAGCTTGGAGCTTGTGGAGCATGAAGTTGGGTTGTTGTCTTGTCATCTTTGAGTTGTCTTTCCTCTGTTTACTCTGATGTTTAGTGTTGGTTTTCACTGTGGTACGTTTGGTTGGTTTTTGATTAAATTAATGGTTGAGTTTTTTTTTTGTTTTAAATCATGAATCATATAGGGGTTAGTTGAAGATGTTTATCTAGTTTTCTCAGTTTGTTGGTTGTTTTCAGTTAAAGGGTAAATCGTCCCCCATGTATTTTGAAACCCTTCGGCATTTATTGAAATCCTTTGGTTCCCTAGGGATATCGGTTAAGGCCTATTAATGACTCGTTGAGCTCTCAAGCAAATGAGAATTGGCGGGTCTTTACATTGTAAATGATAGAACTCCACATATGGTTCCATTATCATTTTGGGATAATGATGTGTTATCTATCATAAAAGAATCATATTTTAGTGGATATATGTATTAAAAATTCTGAGTATGTAACTACTACATAATACATAACTCAATTGATATGTATACATACACAGTTGGATGAATTGTTAGATGATGTGATGATTCCCATTTTAATGGGTTTTGGTAATCAAAGTCATTTAATTGTCACTAATAATCTAGTGAAAGATTCTTATTTCTAAGAAAATTTATATTAAATATAATTTAAAAAAATTGAATGTGAAATGAAATCAACTAAATTTATATTTGATTCCTACCATGAAGAAAGTTTCTGATATCTTTACTAAATCATTGTAATGTTGAGGTTTAACATGGGTGTAAAACCTCACCGTATTCAATGAATTGGTATCTAATATTCATCTCCAATATCAACTATTCATTAAATAATGTTATAAAATGGTGAGAAAAATGATGTAAAATAAATATATCCTCTGGTATCAGTTACACATTTCTAGGGAGAGAAAATATTTAAGGGGTGGTTTTCAGAGGTGTAAGCTATGATTTTTTTATGTGTGAACGATTTTAAATATTTTTTAAGTAGATGGGGGATGTTGTTTCATACACGTTCTTCAGAGGCATGAGAAAAAGTTGTTTTAAAGATATCTTTGTAGAGTTACTATGAAATATGTTAGAATGATAGGGGTTTAATAAATGTTTTTTAATCCAATGATTAAGGAAAAGATGATATTTTTGTTCAATAATTTGAATATTCTAAACCATGTTCTGTCATGTATGCTTATAATTATTGGATAGAAAATTAATTTATTGTGTTTTAATGTATTATTGATTGATTATCATTTGTTAATAACATAATAAAAAGTGGAATACTTTTGATATAGTTGTTTTGAGGTGATTTTTTCAGAAAAAGGTTTTGGGTCGGATTATTAAGAAACAATATGGTTGGATTGAGTGTTTTATTTTTTTTTCAATGAAAAACATTTAAAATTGTTGATAACAAAAATAATTAATTTTTTTGACTTATAAAGGACCGTACATGGATTCCAATTTCATAAGGATAATACATCAATTGCAATTTAATATCATTGTCTGTATGTTGTTATCAGATGATGTATGGTGTTAATGATTATCCTGATGTGCTCACATGTTCTATCATATATACATATTTTGTATGAAAACTAGGTGATAATTTTTTGATATTCATTCTTCAAAACAACATTACCACTAAATATATTAATGATTCATGTTTGAAGTCTAAAAGGGGATTTTTTTGTTACGGTTGTACAATAATCATGTACAAATTATGAAAGACAAAGGTTATTGAATCAAGACAATTATACAATGTTTTATCAATCAAAAATTTATAATTTATTTTGATCAGTGGAAGTTCTAAGTAGTGTTGAATAATGGTATCTAGGAAATTTCATCATATAGAGGGAATCAGATTGACCATTATAAATTTATAAAACAGTGTTTATTGGTATTAACATGGTTATATGTTATTTATTTAGAAGTGTGAATGAATGTTGATGAGATAAAAAAACTCAAATTCATCGACTAGTGTTCACTGTGTAAAAAATTAACAATTTAATTTTCTAGTATAATTTTTTCACATATATAAAATTTTATCTGAAGGACTTGTACAATGATAAATATTCTCAATAAATTTGTCACATGAAGATCAGAAACTTTTATTCACATCAAAAGATAGAAGTCCCCATATGAATTAATTAACAAAAACAATTTACACAATGTTTATCAGATAGAGGTTTCCAAATAAAGGAAACATAAAAATATTTCTCTATCAATTAATCAGTTAAAGGAAAAATCATGGGAAAGGTTTCTAATATGTTACTATAATGCTGTGAAAGAGTTGCATAGTGTTTTTTCTCCCGAAAAAATCAGTGTTAGGAACTATTATTGGATTGATGGTTCAAAGTGATTTATCATGTTTTAAAAAAATCATTAGTATAAAGATGTTGATAAAGACATTTAACATTTCAATAAACATAATTTAACTACAATGATTCTCACCGATATTTAACTAAGATTAAAGGTAGTAAAACACTAAATGGTATGATAGTGATGATTCAATGTTTAGGAGGGGTATTTTATTTTTTAGTTCTCACCCGTCACTCATGTTGTAGAGATGAGACTCCTATATAAATGGTTTGTATGCCAAAAAAATTTATGATGATTTTTAGATGTTTTTTAAGAGTTTTAGACGTGGTTAGATAATAAATAAAATAGATTGAATAGAAATCAGTTTCAAATATACCAAAGAATGTTTTTTATCAGTTAATATTGGAAAAATAAAATCAAAAGGCAATTTGAAGAATACGATAAAGAAGTGATCTGTTGAAAAAGTCTCAAAAGCTATCAAAAAACTAGGTTTGCATACCAGGTCTAATTGGACCGAGTATACCACACACATAAGTGATATTAAATATGGTCTTTGTGCCAAATTCTACGAAGAATATATTTCTTATTTGAAATATGAAATTGAACAAAAATAATAATAAATATCATGAAGGGAGAGAGTGATGAAATTCCCTAATATTTATTGTTATATAATACGTATTCCTATTGGATAAGGTTCTTAAACTTGTTACAATACATTGTCATGTTATTCATATATGTGAGGAATACATGCACTATCGATTGAATATAATTCTATAAAAGTATATGAATATAAAATTTTTATTATTACCATCAAAAAGATTATTTTCTACTGGTTTTTGTGGTTTTGGATAAATTCTAAACCAAAAAATTGATTAAATACTCTTATTGAGTATAAATACTTATAATTACATAAGTCCCCACATGGGATCCTACTTTGTTTTATATAATAGGTACTTATCAATTACTAGATGAAATTGTTTCTTATTAATTAAAAAAACATAAAAAGGGAGGATCGTTGATTAACCCCCACAACCACACAGTGATCACATTGATCCTAAGTGGCTCATTAAATAATGTATTCATCAATATGTTCTATAATAAACATTTTAATAAAGTCACATGAAGTGGTTGGGGATTTTGAATCCATTGAGTCATCACATGCACTTCACATAGTAACATTGAAAGCATCCTTTCCCTGATTATTTTATTTTAAATATTTTTATTACTAGTCCATTACATATTGATGCAACCATTATTTTTTTACATTCATAGTATTTAACATCATGTTTTTCATTCTTATTTAACTATTTGGATCAGTTGAGAGAATACTTATCCTAGAAGAAATTAGTCATGTTCTTAGAGAGTTTAGAAAATTATAGAACATCACTTTTAGATAAATCCAAAATAATCTATTTAATGAAATATTTTTCATTGCATAATTGGATTTATTAGTGTAACACCTTGATATTTTTGAAATATATTTATTTTAATTATGTTTAATTTTTTCAATATCTTGTGTTTCACAAAATACTAATTTGCAACTAACCGAAATACATAATTAAATACATTATAACAACCTAGTCATTCAAGTTAGTGGTATTAATAGAAATGGCCACATTTTTAAAATTATATTTTAAGGTTTTATAAAATGAATATATAACTACACACTAATTTTAATGTAAATCCTTTATATTTTTAGCGAATTTTTTTTATATTAAAATATCATTTGCTTTAATTTTTGGGAAAAAATAATAAAATTTGAATTTTTTATTTTTCACTTTTTTTTTAATCATTAAATTTATTTTTTAAAATTAACTTATTCAATTATCTTAGAGTTATTTTTTAATTATTTTTTGAAAAGATTAATTTTTCTATGAAAAATGGGAAATACAAATTTTAATTAAAAACTAACATTTCATTTAAGAAATTTAGAATGATAATTTTGTTTAAAATGATTTTAAAAGTAAAATTATTTCAATAAAATTATTTTTAATCCAATTTAGGTGACTTCAAATTATATTACTATTATATTTTAAATAAAAACGTTTTATAATTAACTATATTTTTTATTTTCAAAACCTCATTTTCATCGTACTTGCGTGTATGATTTAAAATTAAATTCTACCACTAGTGTGAATTTAATTTAAATAAATATTCTCCATATATATAATTGTAATAATTAACCTTATTTAAAAATTTATACATAATTTTCATTCATAATGATTTTTAAAAATAGTAAAAATTAAATACGGTTGTCAATGTTAAAATGGGGTTCTCTGCATTACATGCGCTTGTATTAAAAAAATTGCATGGATAGAAGAATATTATTTGATAAATTGGATTTTATATTTTGAATAATTTTTTCAAAGTTATCTAATTATTCTTATTTTATTTTTAATCATAATGGATAAATAACATAGTTAAAAAATAGTTACGGTGGGGAAAACCAAAATAGTGATAGTAAGTAAACATATAGGTTAAGGGAAAAAAATTCAAGAAATGTACCTTTGGGTATGTTTTTGGTGTTTTTATATAATATATTCCATACACAACATTATTTATCAATTTTTTTGTCACATGGATTGAGAGTATGCTTCCATTATTGAATAGATTTGGAATATAAAAAATGCAACCCATCCTCAATTATAAATGAGAACGTCTTTCCCTATCACATTCACACATCTTAATTAATTTGTCACCAAAAAAACCAGATCAATTATATCTAAAAAATCCATTTACATGATATAGATTTACATTTATGACCAAAATACTAACCCTATGATCTATAATAAGAGATCTAAATGATGTTTTTTCAAGTGAATATAATTTATCCACTATGCTCTTTATTTTCAAATTCTTCTATTTACACCAAAATTTATATATGAATTATTAAAATTTAATAACAGTAGTATATAAATTATACTTATATGTTATTATGTTGATTAAATAACATATATGTATCTCGTATTCCATATAATTGGAAATAGAACATTCAATCGTATGCACAACGGACTACCGCATCGAGAACTAATGTAATTAGTTTTCCATCGCCACCTATCAAAAATAGATATATTAATTGATTTAATTTGTATATATGATATTTAGGATAGAATATTATTTTTTGAAGTATAATATCACACTTATAGTCATACCTTACAAGCCTTTGGAAAATGACAATGTCTCTCATGCCTGCTTGTGGACTATCGCCTTCAAGATGAAATATGATTCATTTTTCATTTTATTTTGAAATGGATTATAATAAGGATATATTTTATGTAAATATATTATTTATATTATATAATATTTGTTTTTTAATGGTTAATTATTTTTTACCTTTCTTTTATTCCATTATTCAAAAGAATGAAAACAACGTACATGTTTCTGTACAACCTGCCATCTACAAGAACAATATAATTCATTTTCTGTATATAAATTGTATTGAATATTATAAATTAATATATATTGATTATATATTATATTTATATACTGATTAAAATTATGGAGATAATAGATTCATGATCAATATACTAGGATGAAATACTATTGAACCAAATCATATATGAAGAACATTCCAATTATCAACCAAAATAGTGATTTTAATAATGAATAATTAATAAAAAGGTGTAAAAAAGTTATAATTAAATCATATATGGTATCATATATATAATTATGCTCCTATTAAATAATTATAATAAAACTATATTTATTATACCAGAGTTTTGAATATGTATGATGAAAATCAAGACATGAGGTAAGGATTTATTGTTTCGAATTGTCTTCTTTGGGAAATATGGTATATTATACACCTATATTAAATTATGAGGTGTAATTAATTCCCATTGAAATGTTATATATTGAATTTATTTTTATTCCTGATATTAAATGTTTTATCTGATGTTATTATTTCATGGGGCTTACCATGTCATATATGGAATGATATATATTTGTATGTTTCATATCTTTCAATTATATGATTTATATAATACCCATGAATATATTTTATTATTCACATCATTTAAATTAGTGGAAATACATATCAATATAATATTAATTTTTAATGGGTATTTCAATAAAAAAATTACCAAACTGTTAAGGATTTTTCTAATAAAATATCATTATTTATTAGGATCGATTATGATTATGCATCTAATGATAGAATATTATGATATTTCTCTCATTTATCTAACTAAATTTCTTATACACTTGTAAATTATAATTATTATATGTTATCTTTCCATTTTACTCACTTTATGTACCTAATAAAAACAAATTTTTTTTATGAAAAATATACTTAATTTTTATCATTGGTCGAAAATCCAACTTTCATATCTATGTTGTATTAAAATATTTTCAATAATGTTATTAATACTATTAAATGATCATTTAATGTCATTTTTAAAATTTTTTATTTTTTTAAAAATATTTTAAAATTAATCATTTTTTCATTTTACAAATGGGGTACATTGTAATTTTTACCAAAAAATGTGGTAAGAATATTTTAATGTTTATGATATTTATGAAACATTAAACCATCCTAAACAATTAATTATTCGAAGCATCCATTATAATTTTCAATGGTTAATTTCTAATAAATTGTTTTCTTTATTTAATGGGAAATTGTTTTATTTTAAATAAGTTATTTGAAAGTTAATTTGTTATTTTTATCAATAAATGTTCCAAGTGATACTTTGGAATTATTTTCTATATAAGATGACATACTTTTAGGTTTCCTAATATTTAAAAGGGATATGATCCAATAAAAAAATCGATATTTGTTATATATATATTTTTATGGTTATGATGATATGAGGATTATAAAAATAGTTCCATTATACATGAGTTATTCTATGATGTATTAATTAAATGATTATGAAACCCATTTTTTCACATGTTATGTCATAATGAAATGATTATAAAACTAGTTGTTTTTTCATGGGTTATGTTATGATGAATAGTTTAGGATCTTTTGAAACACCTTTATATGATTTTCATTATGTGATGGGTGGTATCATAATTATATATCCTTTCAATGCATTGGGTAATGATGGATTTCTCATTAGATAAATAGGACTAGAATGGTGGGTGAACCTAGTTCATTGAGGGACTCTTCCTAATATTATTTTCGTGGGAGTGTGTCCATTCTAATATTATGGTCTTTGATATGTGCCCTAAATAACAATGAAATAGTTTTCCAATTCTATATGTATTAAAAAAATAAAAATCTCAAGGAAATGTTATGATCTCTTGAATCATGTTCTTTGTTTCCAGTATAATTAATGTACTATAAAAATTCAAAAATTACTCCATGATTCTATATTATGATATATTATATATTGGGTATAGTTCCCAAATAATATTCTCATGTTTGTATACACTTATTATTAGGTTATGTTATTGTATATCACAAAACAAATCAGGTCATCCCTGAACCAGTCACCTAAGCCAACCCATGACATGCATGAGGCGTGTTCCCAATCACCCTAGGGTAGTGACAATCACCAAGAGAAACCACGAGAGATGGTGGGTGTGATTTTAACCAATATGATATAAACAATGAAGTGGAATGAAAAACAATCATACCAATATTTAAAAAGAACCAAAGAGAAAAAAATCATAAAATAATTATAAATCGAAACTGAACAAGATGACAAAAAATATATCAATGTGATCCCACAGTTCACTCCTCAAACTCAAAAACCAAAATCACTCCATAGTGATTGAGACAATGATAAAACCTACACCTATGGAGAAAACTAAGAATATCAGTATGTGTGTGTGAATTAAAACTCGGTATATATTACTATGTAAAACAATTCCCCAGGAATTTTCTATTAAATAAAATATTTATTATTATATGTTTTAAATATAATATATTTACATAGGTTTTTCAAACATTCTATTTTTAATAAAATCAAACCCCATTTCCCTACCTAATAAAAATATTATTATTAGAAAAAATAATGAGTTCAGAGAATTAATAGAAAGAGAGGCAAATTTATAAGAAGGTTTTATTTGAAAAAAATGTAAAAAAGGTATGTTTTTTTTCAATAACAAATTTCCTATTTTTTACGAAAAACAACTTTACTACGACAACACATTCGAAAACAATATCAGAAGAAATTAAAACATATTGAGGGAAATGAGGACGTAGTACAAATCTAACAAACCAGATATATCACAGAGATTTCCCAAAAAAAGATATACAAGTTCCCAAATCATAAGAATACCTATGAGTTCAGGGACTATCTAGAACATATTGAACCTGATCCATAATATTGGTGTGAACTGTTCCATAAAACAACCCTAATGCTCAATCATAACCTAACTAGACTAAAAAAGGGAAATAATACCAATGTAGATCAATGTCCATGCACAGGGCTACTATCTAGAGAATAATCCTAAAGTAGTGCTAATAACATTCTCTGCTAATCCACTAGCTATTCCATGTTCCCATGGTATATCTAAATGTGGGTTAGTTAAATGTTGTTTATACCATCGAAAATATATATTTAAAATTGATGAAAGACACCACACTGATCACAAAACCATTAATCACCCCCAAATCACCATAAGGAATAATCACCCCATGCCATCCACCCATAAATTCACTATGGCAGTCCCAAATAAAGAACCTCCTATTCTCTTAAGCAATAAAATACAATAGATACACCCTTATTGGAGTTTTCCAAAGAAAACACATTTTAAAAGTTCAAACCAAGAATTACATATTCTTATGTCGACATCCATTTCTAATAAAACCAAACTCACCACTCATAAAAAAATACATTTATAAACCAATATCAGAAACCCAAATCACTTTTTAGAAATTAAAAAAAAATTAATGGCCTATTGGGAATTTTGACAAACACATGGTTTGGAAAGATCAATAAAACCATTGCATACAATTATATTTTTGAAAATTACACTCGATTTTATTTGGAATAATTATTATAAATAATACTAATCATTAATTATCATCAAAATAAGGTGAAAACATAATGGAATCAATGTTTCCTAAATTTAGAGGCCAAATGAACAATTAAACCATCTTAAACTCAATGCACATAGACAACAGAACCCGAAATAGATTCACATAGATCGAATGAGATAATAACACCAAAAATGAAACATAAAATTAAAAAAAACAAATTATGTCAAATTTATCATGAATAATATACTAGTGGAACCATGGTAGTAGATAAACACTTGAGAAAAAGGACAAATAAATAAGAGGGAGATGAAATAAATAGAATAACTTGATAAATTATCATTATAACATGAATAAATCTCTTGATTTCAATACAAGGGGATGCGGGGAGGTATGAGAAAGTGGGTAAGAGCCTTTATAGGGTCCCACAATCAAAATTGGAGGGAAAGTGGTGTTTTGGGATTAAAAACACAGAGGGGTGGAATGGTAAAAATACACTTTAAATGAAACTATGTACTATAAATGGTTTTCCTGAATGGTTTAAAAATTCCTACACCAATCGTGAATCTCTTAATAAACACAAATGACACCCAAAAGGTTTGTACACATGGTTTGGGAAACCACCTGACATCCATACTGGTTTGGTTTTTTAAAAAACATTAAATTCATGCACACGCTTCTTGTACAATTTTGAATAATAGAGATCAACCCATAAAACCTTTTCCTTGGACACACCAGTACCCATATGGTAACTCATAATATCCACATATTCTGAATCTAATTGTTTGCTACCCATGAAATCTCGACAGTGCATGAGGAAAATGAACTAAAAAGTGACATTGAATTATGAGGTCACATGGTTTACATTTAACCATGCACACAAACTGTAAAAAAGAGGAAAAGTATCCCAAAACTAAAAAATATGATCTAAAATACACATGATTCAAGATAGAATCAAATTATAAAATGATAATCCAAAATAAATGTGTGAAATAAAAAATGAGTTGTGATAATTCTCCCCACTATAAATCTTTCTAATGCTAGAAATCCTCAATATTTCTAACTGATTAGGTAAAAGGAAAAGGTTGACACACTAACAAGATTAATCATCTATATAAGGTGCACACATAGAAAACCACCATAACAATACATACATTCCCTCCAAAAAACAATCTATTTAAATTGAACTGTTTCTCAAATGGTGATGAAAATATCAAGCCACAATCCAAAAATATCATCATAACCACAAACATTAGTACTGATCTAAGAGGATATTGTTTTCAAAGATATATGGTAAAATCAATCATAGTAGACTCGATATGATAGTGGATAACCATTTCAAACCTTCCCAAGAGAATAATGATGAAAATGGTCATAAAAAAAGGTTTACTTATAATAGATGAAGGAGTGCAGGGAGGACATCACATAATATTAGTCGTCTATCCCATCACCCAAAATACCCAAATACTATAAAAAATGTTACAAACATGAATAGCCCCAACCATTTTTATGAATAACTAAACAATAAGAACAAGACATACAATGGGACACTCTTCCTACTCTAAGATGATAATATTCAAAATTCCCCCAAATTATGATTCCAATATAATATATCATCCAAACTAAAATAGAAAATCCTCTTTATTACCAACCAAAAGAGAAAAAACATTAAAAAACATTAAAAAAAATATTTTAATCAAAAACCGTAAACATAATTCTCACTAGCACCATTTTCATTCAATTGAGCTAGAAACTTCTTTGATGGAATAGATCTGATTCCACAGTTCATTCGAGTGACAACCTTAAAAAACCTCCAATGATGTCCCAAATGAGCAAAAATGTGAATTTACAATATAAAACATGGGAATGAAGTATTATTGGGACCCTATTTTCTATATGTATAACATACCAGGGTCCTATTCCAAGAAGAATCTGATGAATAATAAGAAGGCCTCTTAATTCCAACACTACTAGAAAAAATATCCTACTAAAAACCCTTATATTTATTATAACTCCCTTCAAAACTTATCTATAACAAATGAGGAATTTATTCCTGTATAACCAATTCAAGTACATATTTACCTTGAGCCACATGCCTCACAATGTCTACAAAGGTGGTTAGGCCGAAATCTAAAACCCTTGATTGATGATCAGGAAAAATCCCATTCACTAAATGTATTAAATTTAGGGTTCCATATTGAATTAACACTAGAATATAGAGAACAATATCAAAAAAATAATGATCAACATATTTCATTAATTTATTTCATTTTTAGAGAAAACATATCGCTATCTATTTTTCTACATTCACAGCCTCTGAGAATTATTTTCAGAGAAATGATTCTTGGATGTAATTTAGGGAGAGGTATTCTCAAATATTAGTCTTAATAAATAAATTCAACCACTTCCATATAATACTTAAGATCATGAAGGTAGAGAACATAACAATTATCTACTTAGGAAACGTTTGGAAATAGAATATCCTTTTAGTTTTTCTCATCCTCTAATCTTTTGTTTGATCAACTTGAGGGTCTACTAACTATGATTCACCAACAATTGCACCGTTAGTATCCATCCTGCCATTGGTGGGATCATAATATATGTAACAATGAATAAAAAACTCCATCAAAAAACAACTCACCATCAAAAAATAATCATAAATAAAAACCAAACAAAAAAATAAAATAAATTATTGATTCCCCAAAACCATTTAATTTTTATCTAACAACCATTTCAAAAACTATTTTCAAACTCCACACTGCAATGTATTTCATTCCACAAAAAATACCATAAATTCCATAAAGAAATATGACCGTTTTTTTCTTTAAAACTCATTATTTTAAAACAATCCACATTTAGTCAAATAACATTTGATTAAGAATCCATTTTAAAAAACATCCTTCAAACCCATTTTAAGAATCCATTAGTTTTTTCATTTATGATAGATGAAATCACAACATCAAATTTATGTTTCATTCTTTTAAATAGGGGTATCAAAATAATTTTAAAACTAGGAGAGAAAAAAATTAAATTATCAGGGGGGACTAGTATTTATGGTTGAAATTTCTATATGGTTTGAAGCCATTTCCCAATCACACCAAAACCACCAATAATCATTTTAAAGCATGACCCTAACTCCACATGGCTTTATAGGACCTATAATCTCTTTGAAACTATTTTCCCAAATCCCATTTTTCTTCTTAAAAACCAAAAGAGCAATAAGAAATATAATATAATGAATAAAATAAAAAATCATCATAAAAAAATATGTATTGAGAAAATAATTGAAGGAAAAAAAGGAAAAAAATCAGGACCCAACTTCCCATGGTATCCCAAGGTTCATCACCTAATGTGTTTGATAGACACTTCCTCAAACATACACCCCATGTTCGGATAGTCCCACTACTTATTACATAACAACTATAACAATAAAGGGAACTATGAATGTTCGTCCATATATAGAAAAAAGGATATGATACCATTCTTTCATGAACAACCCCGAGTTAACCCTAACTAGGTCACCTGAACTGACATGTGACATCCCTACGGTGTGTTCATGATCACTATAGAGAAGCAAAAACCACCAATGGTGTAAAAAAGAGTTGGTGGGACTGAATTATCAAAGAATTAACTAAAATATCAGTAATAATAAAATCTATAAGTGCAATATAAGTAAAAGAAACAATGAGAGTAACAAAACATAAACTAAAAATAAAACTAAACATTACCTTGAGGACCGAAATCGATCTCTGTGTGATAGTGTAGGACACTTAATAACCCATAACCCAACATCGCACCTCAATGATGTAGACCAAGATGGAACCTACATATGAGGATATAAATAATAATGAAATTGTAGGTGTGAGTATTAAAACATAGTAGACATTCCCATGTAAACTATTCACTTTTCATTTCCCTTAAATAAATGATTTGTTATTTCATGTTTGGAATATAATATATAAAAACATGGTTTTCAAATATTTATTTTAAAAAAAATCGAATTTCACACTGTACTAAAAATATTTTTATTTTCTTGAAGGAAGAATTTTTATTATTAATGATAAAGGGAGGGAATGAGATAAGATGTGTGCATTTGAAAAAAAGAGGTATGAAACATTTAAAAAATATATAAAACATTTCAAATACAAAAAATAATCTTTAATAATGTGACCCATAATAAATATGTATTTGATGAAATGAAATCACAATGAGGGTAATTAGAAAGAAATACATAAGTAACAAAACCAGATGTTTCATATAGATTATTCTCAGTAGAAAGAAATGTTTCAAAAAAATGGAGAATACCAAAGATATCGTTTGAAAATCTAGATCATTCCAAAACTATTCAATATCTTAATCACTCATGATTAAATATAATATCCCTAATAATTAATCATAACCTACATAGACTAACTGAGGATCATAATCCCAAAGAAAATAATGCTCCAAACTAAGGGACACCAACCAGAGCAGTTTTCTAAAATTGTGAAAAAAAAATCTCAGATAATCCAATATATATGTCGGGATTCAATGTTATATCTAAATAAATGGGGAATTAAATAGGTTCAATCCATCATAAATATATATTTATAATATAATAAATAAAAAACATTGATATTACAACCAACAATCACCCCCAAGTCACCTTATAGAATATTCCAATTTTTCCTTCCAAACATCAATTCACAAGGGATGTAACATTCCACAGAAATTTCATTCCCATTTGTTATAAATAAATCCATAGATATGTCCAATATGGAGTTTCTAAAGAAAAAACCTTTTTAATGGTGCCAATCGAGCCACACAAATTCATTAAGTGATAATAATTTCAAAAGGAACAAAACACAACACTCATAAAAACCAAAAATCAATTTAGAAACACAATTGAGAAACCAAAATCACCATTTACAAATAAAAACACATTCAAAAGGGACAACAAGTAATTTTGAAAAAAAATCGGTGTGAATAGATCAATTTAACCTTTATAAACATTTAAAATTAAGATAATTTTACTTGATTTATTTCATATTATTTATGCAATATATTAATTATCAATAATTATCATCAAAACAAGGTTACAACCTTAATCAATCAATTTTTCTTAAATTGTAATGAAAAATTCAAAGATAATCCTTACTCAACTCGAAAATATTTAAAAAATTCAACACATGATAACATCAAAGCAGTCCAAAAGAGATAATAACACCAAAGTAGAATACTATCATAGAAAAACCCCCAAAAATAAATCAATGGAATCATGATACCTAGATCAATGACAGCAAGGGAGAATATAAACCCAAGATAAAAATGAAAAATAAGGATTATGGAGAAGAAACAAATGGATTACCTTGATAAATTATCCTTAAAAGATGAAGAAATCACCTAATTTCACCCTGGGAGGTTGAAGGGATACAGTGGGAAGATGGGGGAGATACCATGGGGATTCGTAATCCAAATGGGAAAGGAGGTGTCATGGGGTTAATAAATGAGAGGGGTCGAAATGTTAAAATCCGTATTTGTTGAATCTGGTCATTACACACAGTTATGATGAATAGATTAGAAAACCATGAACCAACCATGAATCAATTACCCAACTCATATGAAACACACAATGTTTGGATTTATGCTTGGAGAAACCATGCACCAATAGTTTAGATTGGTCCTATCAAATATAATAGTTCCATGCACATTCATCCATTATTTTTAGGACTAACCATGATCATGTCATTTTTCTCATCCCAGGACACCTCGTGACCTTCCCAGCAACTCCAAGGATCTGAATGGTATAAATCTATCAATTCTCTACCCATGTAACCAAGACCATATAAGAGAAAAAATTCCCCATATGTACATTCCATTTAGAGGTCGCACTGTTTCCACTTCACCATGAACAAAATGAGTTCAATAAAAAACAACCAAATAAAGAAACACTCATTATGAATCAACCAATACTAATTAGAAAATTCAAATACATAATGATAAACCAATATAAGAGATAAAAACAAAAACTACGATGTTACAGTATCTCCCTTTTTTAGTATTAGTGAGAAATTGTGCTCACCCTTTATTATGTTCCATTTACCTATGTTATGAATAAATTTATCATGTATGATATGTATTAAAAGTGTAATGGTTAAGAATAATATATTAGTATATGATGTAGTTCACTAATGAAAATGTTGTTTTTGAATCCCACTTTCCAAAGATACTATAACAATATGATTAAGGAATGCATTATTATGTTATGAAATGAATATTCATATATTAAGATGTGATATATATGTATGAATATCTTGGTACATTATAGTTGGTATTTTAAAATCGTGTAGTTAAAAATTAAACACTAGGACGATAAAATATATTTGAAAACTCTAAGGATAAGTCTATGTAAAATAAAATATCCAAAAAAATGTTGGTGAAGGTTAGAGTAAGTGATTTCTATGAAATTATATCCTTATCTAGATACTATCTGTGGATATGGATAATGAACTATTGTACATTATGGTAATAACTCTAAAAGGTATTCACATTGATTTGAATAGATCATCACCCGGTTCTGGACAATGGGCCTTGCTATATACTCGGATTAAAACTCCCAGTGATATGTTTTGGAATTCTTGAAATATTGATAATCAATTAGGGATGATTTGAATATATAATGCTGATAAATATCCTAGAAAAAATATATTTTTTCATAGATTGAAAAAATGACATCCACATTTAGAAATCCTATAAATTATTTTTCATAATTAATCACATTGATTTAATGTTCATGATGGTCATGAAAACCATTTTGGTATTAGTTTGGAATTGATGATAGAGTTATGTACTTGAGGATGTAATATGTATGATTAAATAATTATGTACCTGATTTGATCATAGTTATAATAATATCTTTATATCATGAAAAGTCTCTTAAAATGTAAATTCCAATACCCAATTATTAGATGATGGATTAGTAGTGAAGTCACCCAATGTTATGATGATCACATTTGAAGTCTATGATTCCTCCCTAATTAATGTATGTGCGAATATACTTCGAATAAATCTAATTATTCTTCATCAAGATGAATTTGATGTTATCATATGAAAATATTGACTTTGTTTATATAAATCCCTCATTAGTTTCCAATTAAGGGAATTCATGTTTCATATTACAAACTACCATATGTTCATCAGTCAATTAAACGATAAATATATACACCTGACGAAAATAAATTCCATTTTATGGGTGTTTATTCCCTTTCAAATGATTTATTTTTCCTAGTTGTATGGGGATAAAATCAACATAAAATATATTCATATTTTACTTTATTTGTTTAAATCATTTCTAGAATATTTACCAAATCTTATGCTGAATCCAGAGGTTGATTTATCAGTAAGACTCATACCTAGAGAAACACTTATTTCAATGTATCCATATAGAGTTAACTATATTGAGATTCAATAATTTAAGAAGAAACATAATGATAATATTGAAAAAGGATTAAATCACTAATGTGTGACACCATGGGGTGAACCAATTATTTTTTATTTAGAATAAGGATGGATTAATGTGACTCATTATTGATTATCCAGAACAAAACATTAATACAATCAATATTGAGTATCTTCCACACAAAACTGATGTCTTTTTTGACCAACTACAATGGGCACAATGAATATATCGTTATTCCATTGATCTTACTAATTAAACCACTATCATAAAGGATTTAGTTAATAAAGTATTTAATGATTACATTGATCAGTTTTGGGTAGTCTTTATATATATTATTATTCTATATTAAATGTCAAATGTAGATCATGATGATCCCTTGAGGGTTATTCAGAAAATTCCCAGGGAGGATAAATTGTATAAAAAAAATTAAATTTTTTGAATTTTTCCTATAGACTATTTAATTTTATGGTCATATATTTTCATTATAGGGTATATCAATAGACCCATCAAAGACCGAAGTTATTGAACATAGGCTAAGAATAACTATTTTTAGTGTGATCCAATTTTTTCTTGGATTTTATGGAAATTATTTGTAGTTTTTATAGAAATTATCATGACTATAGAATCCAATCATAATGTTAACATAGAGGGGATCCATATTGCTTTAGAAAAATGAATGTGAATAAAATTTCATAGAACAAAAGTGAACATCAAATGGTTTACATATGATTTCATTACCTTTTAGTGGTGAAGGATTTTTAATCAACAGTGATGAATCAACGAATGAACTAGGATGAATCATCCTATGTAATGAAATGGTGGTTTTTTATGCCTCATAAAAATTGGGAGTTTATGATCTAAATTACCAAAAATCATGATTTGGAGTAAGGTTCTATAATTTTTGAATTAAAATTATGGATTAGTTATCTTTAAAAATAATTTTTTAATATATATACTAATCCTAAAATTTTAAATTCAATATTAAAAAAATATATTTGAATATGATCCATAGAATATCATTGGAACAAATTAATGATCATAACTTCCCAATATATTACCACCCTATAAATAATAAACAAGGTGAAATATTCTTTGAGTTGAAAGGATCATGGTAGATTATCTATTTTGGTGGATAAAAAAAGATCTAATATTTATGTATTTTCAAAGTTTAGATCTAGAAATATTAAAGTAAGGGTTGAAATGTAATCTTTCTCAAAAGAGTTTTTAAAAACTGATACAAGTAATTATTATAGTCATATATAAGAAGTTATAGAGATTATGAAGAAAGTGAGAAATGTTCCTAAGTATAAACTAGATTATAATAGAATAAGTAGAGGTTATAGGATGCTTATAGTTTTAATTCTAAATGTATAATTGAAATAATAATATATATAGAAGTTTTAAAGAGTATTTCTAGTGGTACAAAATGAAGAGTGATACGTTAGTGATTGTATCTCAGTTCTTAATATTTCAAAATTTTAAGGATAAGAGAAAAAATTATATGGTTATGTACCAACCATTCCCCATTACAAAATAGAAATACGGAAACATAACCATGGGATTTTTCATCAGCCTCCCCCAAAACATCTAAATAGAATAATTCTACATAGTTTGTAGTTGATCACCATAAAAGATAGGATAATTAATTGATATCATAGAATATTTATATCTATATAAGATTATAAGAATATACAATAAATAAGTGGTATGTTTGTTCGGAGTCCCATATTATATTTTATCCAATAAATATTTTAGCTTTACCTTATAGTTATGGTGAAGTATTTAACAATCCATTGACATAGAGTTATGATTCATAACTTTGTATCATGCTTAAACATGTGGTAAAATTTATCGATAAATTAATACACTAGAGGATATTATGTGATTTATTATGTATTTAAAATGTGTTTAGAATCAATACCTTACTCTAGTAAATTTTTTTTATTAAAACAACTCTCACATGAACATTCATATTGACACTAATGTAGACCTTGATGAAAAAAAGTATAGAAATAAGTTTTTTGGGGAAAAGTTTGATAAATAATATATTGGTACCTTAGATATGTATGGAAATATCATATAATTTTTTAATAATTCAATAACACATCAGGACAACCTAGAATCAACATAAAACTTATCCTGATAATTTTAAACTTGATCAAGAACTTGATGTTAGTGGGAAGGTGGTTTTATGAATTTCTATATGAAATATGATTATGATATTTATAAAATAAGTAAATATGAAGTCTAGGAATATTTTTCCTTTTAAGATTTTTTCTTGAGTATGAAAGTTTTATTTTTCATTATTCTTCCACTAAATTTATCTCAAGTCCACAATGTCTTTCATGTATCTCTCTTGAGGAAGTACATAATGTATCATTCACATGTACTAAACTCAATGTTTCTAAAATTGGATCATGATATTTGCAATGATGAAAAACATGTAGTGATCCTATATTGAAAAAAGAAAAATCTATAAAATAAGCCACTAACATGGACATTATTTTGGTGAAAACCCACCAATTTGAGGTAGCTATATGGGAACATGCAGATTTGATGAGGTATAATTATCTTGAATTGTGAGTATTTTAGTGTAGTAATTTTGATAAAAGTATTCATCTAAAAATTTAGAATGTATCACCTTTAGATTCTATGATATATATATTTTAAATATATTTAATTTCTTTGATGGCTTGCATTATATGCAACACCGAGTTGGAATGAAACTAAAAAAATTAATAAAATATTACATCCTATATGTAAAATTTGGTTATTGGAATTTTAATAAATAAATTAGTAAAAATAAATATTAAGGAATTAGACACTAAAAAAATATTATTAAATAAATAAATAAATTTTAATAAAGTCGTTAAATTCATTGAATATTTTTTTCTTGAAAAAATAGATATTGTTGATTTAGGTGAAAAAAATTAAATTTACCAATTTTTATATCTGTTTTTGAATAACTAAAATAATTTTTTGTATAAAAATATCTAAATAAGATTAAAGTGAAATTTTTATTTTCGATAAATGATAATTTTTTAATGAATTGTGAAAAATATTGACTTTTATTAAAAATAGAATTTTTAATTTAATGAATTCTCAATGTTTTATTTTGTTTCAAAATTTAATTAAATTTAAAATTAATTCAATTACATTATTTGTAATCTAATATAGGTAATTTAATTTAATTTTATATTAAAATTTTATATAAGAACTTTTTTATAATTAAAAAACATTTTCATTGGAAAACAACATTTTTATAATTAAACATATGCAGATGTTGCATATGTGTGGATTGTAACCTCTATGAAATAATGTTATTGGTTTTTCATTTCATTTTAAAATAAATTGTAATAAGGGTATAATTGATAAAAATATATAAGTTATATGATATATTAATGATTTTTATAAATGTAAATTATTATTATATGATATAATATTGATTTTTTAAATCCCTTGGGAAATATTTTTGATTAGTGTGTAACCATTAAGGTTTTTTCGGAAGTGTTATGGGTATGGACTTTTTCCACTGAAATATATATATATTTTGTTATTGGAGTAGTATACAACAATTATTTTTTTAGATATGGATTATTATAATAAATTGTTTTTTTAGTAAAATTATTATCATTAATATTACATCCAAGATGTGTTTTGGGGATGAAAGCACTAAAATTATGAGATTTTTTGTCACATACTGAAAATAAAAGTATCAAGTCTTGGAGGTTCCCATGAAGGCTCTATTTTAGGTTTACATTTTTATAAAAAAATGAGAATCATATCATGATTTTATTTTTCTCAAATTGAATAATTCATGTCAATAGGTTTATATATTCAAAGATTGTATCATTCTGAAGGGAAATTTAATAATATAATGTGTTGATTCTTTAAAGAATTATAGAATATTATAGGGTTAATTTTCACAAAATAATTAGGGTAATATGAATATTAATAAGATGGGTAGAATGGAGATTATATTAATTTTGTTGATATATATTTCACTTAAAATAAATAAGGATCATGGTTAAGAATAATATATGATATAGTGGAATTTGAGATCAATGATGGAATGTTCATAAGGAAAATATGGGTGACATATTCAATTTGAGAAATTTTTTGGAAAGTTAGGAAGGAAAATATGGGTGATCTAGGAGAATATCTCACTATATATTTTTGGATTTCATCCCATGGATGAAGGTGTTTTTTATTGATACACCATTTATGTTGTAATATAATTATTGGTTTATGGAGACTCAGATAGATTTTCATGAAGGAGAAATAATATTTTTTAGTGACTCAAAGAAGCAAGTTATTTATTTTGAGAAGTTTACAATTTTAGAGGGATAGTTTTATAACGCTAAATTCTAGAATATAATAAAAAGACTTAATTATTACAATACGATACCAAATCAATTTTTATTCTCCTCGTATTATCATAGTTTTGATTAACTAACTAAATATTATCACATTCCTCTTTTTTGATAAATTGACTCAAATATATTGTAATGGAGAGATATATTCTTATTAATTGTGAAATAATGTTTTTTATAGACAAATTTTAATAGATTTAATTTTTTTAAATCACCCCATATTGTTGTATTTATTTTTATTTGGACCAACTAGTTATATCGATGATGAAGGATTTTTTAAAATTAATCGCTCTTTAAAGGATTGACAACAACATTTAACCATAATGTAATTCCAATATTCAATTAAAATAATTTATGATTATAGAGAATTACATGTAACACTATTTATGATGTGTATGAATATGTATTGAAAAATTATTACACAAGTAATCATGGTTAACATGGAGATAAAATAGTTATCTGATAATGATAAAATGATTAATGGGGAAGCTAAATAAGACAAGATGTTATAAGGATCCTAATCCAACACTATAAA
Source organism: Viscum album (assembly GCA_963277665.1). Taxonomy (NCBI): domain Eukaryota; kingdom Viridiplantae; phylum Streptophyta; class Magnoliopsida; order Santalales; family Viscaceae; genus Viscum; species Viscum album. Next base: position 1,697,165,916 of record OY728137.1, on the reverse strand, counting down.
TATAATGGTTATGACAGGAAAATAATAACAGACCATGTGGAAAAAATGTTTCAATTTCTATTAAAGTAATTATAAGGAATGTGAATATAAATTGTAGGTTCTAAATACCAAGTATGAGGATTTGAGGATGCACCTGAATGAGTAAGTTGATGAATTTGTTTATTAGGAGGCCATTATTATAGAGTAATTATATGAATCTTGGGAAAAATTTTAAAAAGGAAAAAAATTGAATTGGATAATGAGAATAATGGCATTTCATTTCATGGTGTAGGATGGTGTTCATATTACGTTAAGTTCATAGAAATAGTTTTATATAGAGATTTTGGTCCTAAATGAATTTGTGTGGGAATTTACTTAATAATTTTTTAAGTAATATGGTCTAGTTAATTCTTAGACATCTTGTTAAGGTTTTATTGTTATCTAGATCATAATCATTACTATCATTTTTATGTTGTATGATATATTGTTTAATAATTTATTTCTACAATTATTTGAGGATTGATGTTTGAGACAGAGTTACATGGTCACTACAATGATGGTGAAGAAAATGGTTACTAGCAATACATTTGAGTTTAAGGTTATTATAGTTATGATTAGATTCTTTATTTCTTAGAGGTCATGTTTTTTTAGTTCCGAAGATTATTTAATTATAATTAGTATTAATTTATCCCAATGAAGTTTTATGATTCACCCATTGGTAGTTTGTTCAGTCTGAAATTTTGGAGACCCACTAGTATCGCCGGTACTAGTAGGATGACGACGTTTTCTTCAAAAGTTCATTTATTTATAGGATTATGTTACCTATATAACACCCTACTATTTTAAAATTAATTTTACTTATGTAATATATTTGATTGTGTGTGGAACATGAAACACTGAGCTTAAACGATTCATGATATACAATATAATTATTATTAGTTAGATATAACAATTCTAACCTAGCAATTTGAATGAATTGTATGATTAAAAATAATTGTATTATGAAATATATATAGGAAATTTTTGTTAATAAAAATTTTCTGATTATTTTCTATAAAATAAGAACATATTTTTAAATAAAACTTTATAAAATTAATTTAATTTTTTTTTCTCAGAAATATGTTTTATATGCCCAATATTTTTTAAAAAAATATTAATTAAATCACTATAGATTAATGTTTTTAATGAAATTTTATTTCCATATATTTAATAAAATATATTAAAATCCATCTAAGCATTCTTTCAAGATAAATAATGAGTAGAAATTCATACATAGAAAATATATTTTATTCATAAATAGTTTTAATTAATTTTTTTCATGAATATCATGATTAATTTATGCCAATTTTAGATAATATATTTTAAAAATTCAGTAATATTTTTTAAAATCATCATGTCAAAATAATCATAAGATTATTTTTTGGATTTTTCTAAAAAGGTTGATTTCTATGTGAATAGTAAAAATACTAATTTTTGCAAATGATTCAATTCTTTATTTTAATTCATGTTTTTTAAAAGTCCAAATAAATTTTAGATTTAGTTATAGAATAAAATAAATCAATATTTTATTAAATATATCCTACATATTTCTAATTTAATACATATTATATATTATATTGTTATAATTTCATATTTATGCTTATAAACTAATTTTTCTAAGAACATTTTTTTGATGTGTTTGGTGCACATATATTAAAATTGATATCAATTGTGAAAATAAATAGAATCATGAAAATAGAATAAATATTTTGAATTTAGATATTCAATTTTTTTAATCTGGATATTTATGTTTTTGGTCATCATGAATAGAAACATTGGTAAAAATACTCTCCCCACAGTAAAAGGGTAAAATAAGTTAATTAAAGTTAAAATTAAGTTATTTAGTCAAAAAATATTTTTTGAATTTAGATAGGATGATAATATTTTTACCCTTATCACATTATTTTTTGTTATTTATTATTTAAGTGGCAAATTCCATAGAGTATGACATTTATATTATTTTAATTAACGAACAATTGTAAAATGTCACTCTTTTTCTTTTAATATATCAAATTTGTTCTCAAAAGAATTAGATTAAGTTATTAATATTTGTAAATGGTTAGTTTTAATATTAATAATTTCGTGAAAGTAATTTATTTTTAACTTTTCATAGATAGTATAATTGTATTGCATACTTACACATCTCTGATCAAGTGCTTTTTAAGAAGAGAAAAAATATTTAAAAAATTAGAAACATTAAAAGAAATATATTTTAGATGAATTATGAAATATAGACAATTTATTAGATAATTATAATTTATATGTGTTTTTTAAATATTTTATATTTGAATTATATTGTAATCTTCATGAATTTAAAATCAATATTTATCCATATTCATTAAAATGATCTTAAATGATATTTATTTCCTAATAAATATTTTAAATTATTATAAAAATAAAATAATTATAAAAATATTCAATTAAATCATAAAATATTAATCCCATCATTAATGGTTAAATTATGTTAAACTTATTACATTTAAAATTGCATTCATGACACACAATTTATGTGAAAATGAGTTACAATGGATAAGGTTAAACATGGTAAAATAGGGGGTTAAACATAATGAAAAGGCTTAAAATGTTACCAAATCTTGTTTTAAGGTATGTTTGTATTTATATATTGACATTATTGTCTTAATATTATAATATTAGTCAATTTGTATCCATTTTAATTGAGTTATACCCATATTATATACAAATATTTTATGTATTTATGGGTTTTCCACTCATATCACTTATAAAATAAATCCATCTCTATCTCTCACTCAATCTCCATGAAAAAATTATCATGAATAATCTATGAAAAAATAACTCTCATATTACATCACATCTTTCTATATATTCTTGTATTCCTTATGAAAATATGAATAATGATTTGGTGTAAGATTAATGATGATTTCTAACGAAGAGGTATTACTCTTAACCGAGTTCATTCATTTTATTTCTTATTGTACCTCTTTCAATTATATCATAACCAAGATTATATAACTATAAAATTATATTACATATAATAAAATTTGGTTATTATTTTGAAAAATCACTTACTCATCACCTTTTATATCTAATAGTAAATGTAAAATCCCTCATTCAAATGTGTGGACTACCACCTCCAAAAAGGGATTATTTTCTCTTTTCATCAACACTTCAAAAAGTTGAATTTATGATCAATTTAATGAATATATATAATATTAATTACCTAATTTTTTTCAAACATAATATATCACCTTAATTCTTACCCTTCCACCTATTAATATATTATTACTTCGCTCGTGTGTTTGTTTGGACTACCACCTCTATGATGCGATGTGATCTGTTTTCCATGTACTCATCTCAGCGATGATTTGAAAATTTTATTTAATGTTTATACATTATTATTTTCTAATTATTACTATTATGGTTTTTAGATAACCATAATATCATGGACATTGGTCAAAATACTATATTTCATTTGGATTATTAATTCAACGTCCCCCAAACATCTAATGTAAAATTAACTGATTTAGTATCAAAATAATTCAAAGTAAAAAAATGAAATTAATGTAATAATTGTAAAGGAATAAAAATTAATCAAGTTAATAATCATGTATAAAACTAGCAAAAGTTTATTAAACCAAAATATAATGATTAAAATGAATCCTAAAAATTTATAAAATTGATATTTTGATTTTATATAAACATTACACTCCCTCTATATTAATATAAGGTGTTTTGATCCACTTTACATGAGTTTGACACATACTATATATTAATATTTCAATAATTTAAACCTTTTTTGTCCACCACACTTATAAAGCCAATCACCTCTCATCTCTTCCCCAGACGTCAAGAGATAATTATATTAGAAAATACATAAAAATACCTTATTATAATCATTATACAATTTATAAAGCTTATTTTATTCCTCAATATCCATTCTGAAAAGGATTACGCCGTAAGCCAATTGAGGACTTCTAAGGAAGAGGTATAACACTAAACATGGTTCATTCACATTATATCATATTCCACCTCTTCAATTATATCTTAACCACATTGATATAATATCATATTTATATTATTTATACTTAAAATTTATTATGATTCTGGAACTACACATATTAATTTCATTTACCATAATATGGTAAATGAAAATATCCCTCATGTGTACGTCTGGACTACCACATCCACAGAGAGACATGTTTTGTTTTTGATAACTGCTTTACATGGAATGTAAATGTATTGGATTTAATGAATATATATGATATTAATTACATGATTATTATTATATCAATATGGTATATTACATACCTTCTTACCCTTATATCCATTAAAATATGACAACGTCGCTTGTGTGTACGTGTGCACTTCCACCAATATAAAGTGTACTGATTCTCTTTTTCATGTCCAACTTTAATAAAATATTATATAATTTTATTAATGTATAAAAATTATAATTATTTTATTATTATCATATTGGATATTATGTAAATATATTACCTTTTACCAAGGTCAACCTACAATAATTTTTTATTGGTATTATGAATCGAAGTCCTCAAATCGTCCAATGTAAACATAACTAATTTAGTTACTATATAATGAATTGTAATAATTTAAATATAATTAATAATTATAAATAATAAACCATTAAAAAATTTATGAATAATGTATAAAAATAATATAATTTTAATATTTAGGTTTTAGAGAAAACAAAAAATAATTTAGGACACCGGGTAAGAGATTTTTCATTTAAAAATTTTCTTCAAAATGTTTCCTTTAAAAATATTTCACTTCTATGTCCATGATTATATAATGTTTCATGGTGATTATATGTATTTTTAATATATTTATAATTATTATTTTAAACTTATTTTTAATATATTTATGCATTCAAAAAATAATATTTTCCAATGATTTCCACACAACCCACTTATGAGTTTTTATAAAAGACATAAAAGAATATAATATTTTAATGTATATGCCATTGAAATAATTAACCAACATCATTAATGATAATTATATTATATATATAATTATAAGTTCCATATTATTTTTAATGAATTCAATTTTCTCAACATTTTAAAAAAATTTATTTATAATTTTGTCAAAATAAAAGAATATATTTATCATGTTTTCGAAGAAAGGGTTCAATGTTCTGTTAAATGTATTTTCATCCTTGTAATCAAACATTTATGATTATTATGATTTTTGGTGATATAATTGATTGATAAAGTCCTCATTATTTTTTAGGATGAATTAAGATAACATTATTCTATTTATTGACTGGGGAAAATATTAACATATCCTATTCCATTATTTCAATTGTAAAGATTATGGTTTTTACAAACAAAGATTTTATATATTTCAATCACATGATGAATAAATTAAACTTGTAATTTTATGGGTGGGGAACTTTATATCATGTTAATTCATTAGTAGGTCTGATGAGATAAAAAAGCCTAGGAATTGGGTACATTCCAACCCAATTAGTTATGATTTATTGGCATAAGTCCTTGACGATATTATTATTATGATAAGCATTATACATTATACAATTAATAATAAAATAAATATTACCCATGTGATTTTTTATTTTTTTATCCTTGGATATATTTCATGTTGAATTTATTGGTGTCTTTCATGGAAATATTTCGATTTTATATGATAAGAAAAAAACACTGATTTAAAAATTATTTTTGATTTTATATCGGTAAAAGGATAGTTTTCAAGGGAAAATTTTAATGGTTTTTGTAAAAAACATCATGAATTTTTATTTTACATTTATTCATTGATACAAAAAAAAATTACAAAAAATATTTGTAATAATTTTTATTTCCTGAGTAATTAAATGATAATTTTACACTCAATGATTATTATTAAAGAAATATAACATCTTTATGAGTTATTATGAATTTAAAATTGAATAATGAGTTTCATTTCTTTATATAAATTACTACTATTTTTTCATAATACGTTTTCAAATGTTATTATGTTTGAATAAGGATGAGTATAACTATTATAATGTAAATCAATAAATAAATGAAATTATCCATTAATAAAAAAGTGTGTCATGGATGAAACAAGACTAAGAATTTAATAAACTAATTTTTAATGGATCTAAATAAGCACTGAGTAGAGGTGTTCTATTTTATTTATAACGGGTTGATATGTAATAAATTCCACAATTTATCTTTATCTATAAATTAAAAATATCATCGGAATGTAATAAAGTGCATCCTTTGTTATAAATCCAATTATTATAGGATTTTTAAGGTACATGGTGTTATATGTTTCACTTATTAGGAAACCTCCAGGACCTATAGTAAATATTGGATAGACCCTTGATGAATGTATCTAATATGGCTTCATCTATTGACTAACACAGAAGGTATAAATCAGTTAAAAAAGATAAAATACCCACATAAATATCATGAACATACAAATGAAACCACTAATCAGCATAATAGTATAAATATGATCAATTAGACAATATAACCATTTTCTAATAAATTTCATATAAATAAATAATCAAAAATAAATACTAAACAAATCACATAGATAGAATCTCCATCCATAGCCCTAACCTATTAGCTAGTACATTCAAACTAGGTTACCAAACTCACCATAAAAACCCAAATTATTTTATATAAATATTTTTAAAATATATGTATACCAAGTAGGATCCCCTTTAAAAGAACACATGTAAATGTGGAAGAATCATTCAAGTGATTCAATGAATAAACAAAAGAACCGAAAAGAACCTATTTGATCAACTATCACCAATCCCCACCAAGAATAGATCACCTAAATTCACTTATTTGTAAAAAAATTATTATCCCAAGAATTTATCCAAGGGATACCCTATAACCACCTTCTTACTATTTTTTTCCCCTACACCCGAACATAAATTCTTATGTGCTCCCAATCCCATTCATAGTCAGGATATTATATATCACATATCATATCATAACAATAATACATGCCACAACCCCATCATTAACATCATAAGAATGAAATCAAAATAACACCCACATATCTATTATAGTGGGGTATTATGAAAATGAAGGAAATCAACCCCATGATATGCTCTTTCCATGCATGACCCCAAAATCTAATATCTACCCATATACAGAATAAGATCCACCTGTATACCACATAATCAATGTTAATTCATTATTACCTACATTCATATAGATATCATGAGCTAAACCTACCCATACTACACCAAAAATTGATAGAGGGCTAGAGGGAGTAATTATCCATATATTCCCTCGCTAACCAAGAGGTTGGAAAAAAAAATATTGATCACAAAAAATTTATGAATTTCTAATGTAATCTGAATTAGGTGGGGTGAATATGATATCATAGTGAAAATATATGTATAATACAACCCCAAAAAAGTCCAACATAGAGGTTTTACACAACATCATCATTTACAAAACCATACCAACCACTATACTATAATTGGAACACTATACCTCTACTATCAGTCACTATAACATAACCAACCATTCTTTACATAAAAAATAACAATATTAACTACTAAAAATTAACATTTATTCATATCATTTTTTAATTTACATATTTTCCATTTTCCTAAAATTTTATTTTTATTATGTATTTTAATTCCATTTTTAATTAAAAAAATTATTATCAATTACCCACATTAATTACAATCATTACTCATTGAAATTTAATTAACTAACCATTGTTTATTTAATTTCAAGAATACACCATTTATCAAGTCTATCATTGCCATCATATTCTATTTCTACTAATAAAATATATATAATTATTATTACCATAATCCAACTACCACATAACCACCCCACAACTCAAAATAACATCCTCTAAAACAACAACACAACTCCACCATTAATCACATACAACTTTATGATTATTGCACACCAACATGCACCTATCCTCCTGATGAATATTTTTAGGAAGGTGCAACCACACTACTCCACACATCCAATTAAAAACTAACTAGAAAAAACGACCACTCAAGTATACACAATCATAAATTTATATCAATAAACATACCAACCACACACAACAACCATTTCCAACAATAACTCATTTCCAGAATCCCAATTTTAAAATTTTCCATCTAATTCATTTAATATCTATTTATTTATAAGAGTTATCTCAAATTAAACAATTCATGAAATTGGTCCTTCACCATATTTATGGAATTATAATTTAATAAAGTGGTAATACATAATATTAATCACAACCATTAATATAAAAATATCAACAAAAAAATACATTCATTTACAATAACTATAATCATCAATTACATATGAAATATCATGAAAATTGGTAAAGGCACACATATAGCCCCATTCCATTCCATTTTATTTAATCTGGTTCATTATTTTCATCAATATATTACACACCATCCACCCACTAAATGTAAAAATATGTATCTTCTAAAATTCATAGATAAATAATAGAGATATAATAAATTTCATACTTAAATTGAAGCCTTACGATCAATGTGCAAGATCAGGGTGGGGAAAAGAATTTATTACTAGGAAGAAATCATTAATGAAAAGCCTCAACAATATAAATCATAATAATTCAACATAAATCAAAGACCCAACACTACAAAAATTGAATTCAACTCATTTCACAACCTCTAGAATATAGGGGAAATGAGAGGGAACAAAGAAAAGACAATATGATCATACCTCAAATAAAAAAAATTTATTTCATAAAGATAAATTTCAAATATGAGTTAAGGGTAATCAAGAGTATCATAATGGGTTCATTGGGTCTCCTAGTTTTTATGTAGAATGATTAAAATAAATAATTAGAATGTTATTTTGAATTTATACCTAGTATATAAAATTAAAAGAATGCAGCACAAAGGTTATGGGTCACACTGAAACAAGGTTATATTGAACAATTATCTAGAGGCTATTTGTGTTTCCACTTATCCATTACCTCTTAACTTCATAAAACCCACCTCAATATAATATAAATGGTGAAGGGAAATGGTGTATATAATATTTCCACATCCTAGTATATGAATAACTATAACTCTATGTAATCCCCTAAATCCAACCATGGTGTAGCACAATCCCCACAATTCAATGACATCTAAAAGGGAAAAACAATAGAATCAAACCCAATAGGTTATACTAAACAATATTTATAACAATTTTGACAATCAATTTCTTTACCTTCACCATTATCAACCCCATGATAAAAACATAACATGCCCTTAGGACCATGATATAAGAAATATAGAAATGCTGGAACATGGGATATCAACCTCTGAAAATACATGACTTAGTGAAAATAATATTTAAGGAACCCCAAAAGCTACACCACATGGATCCTCACCAAAATATAATATGTCATTCTAAAATTAACACCCAAGGACAATTAAATAATATTCTATACACTTGAACACTTTGATTGAAACCACCATGTTGTTACATGCCACGTTTGTTGAAATATAATCATTAACAACACCTACCTCCCTCTAATCTCCCACTGATATATATAACACCCTAAAAACAAAAATTAATGAGATTGAAATGTTTTATCCAGTAAAATATATGAATATAAAAATTTTATGATCCTCAATAATTATAACCAATCAAAAAGAATGTAGAAATCACCCAAACTAAACACTCCCCTCTGAGAATCCTCCTAAAATATTACCATTCTATCATTAAATAATTAAACATCATCCATGATAAGAAACTACAAAAAATCCCTAATGAATAAATTAATATCAACTAATCAATATGAAATTTTACATCTCATGATTAAATGATAAAATATTCAATATATATTTAGATTCTGAGCACACATCTTAGAATTATGTTCCTATGTACATTCCTCTATTCCACCATGAATATGTACAATGTGAACTGAAGGAATAAGTAGTTTTCACAACAACTTCTCCAAATGATCTGATATCTCATCTAGTCAATATTTGTATTTCCTTTGATACACCACATATAACCCTCCTTAAAAATGACATGGGAGTGGTGACCAATTCCACTAAATGATACATGCATGGTAGGGGATTGGGTGTCTGACACCCTTCTACTATGTTTTTACCCACTTTATTGTGGGCCATGATTTCATAATATTACCCACATAGTGAATGAGAAGTGGGAGTACCACTCATTGTAATGCTATGATAATGATATATTGGTTGTAGTGATGAGATATAGATGCGACTAACAGCAGCACATAGTTGGCACTGTGGGTGAAACAAGCATTGGTTAGTCACCTGTTTAGGGTAGCCTATGAGGGTGGGTGGGTTGTTAAGGGGAATGCTGGGTGTGGGTACTATTTTATAAAGACATTGTGAGGAAACCCATTATGTAATGAAATCCCATAATTGTAGTATATATATTATGGGTTTTTGAAGCATCAATATTTGCGGTATACGAGTCATGTTTGGCTGTCCCTTTAATCCATTTAAAAATATTATTAACTAGAAATATAATAAATTTTTAAATTAGTTAAATTAAAATAGATTCATCATAATGATACGTATAGATCTATGAGACATTAAATAAATCATATCTCTGGTCTACCCATTTTGGAAGTTACAAATAATACGCCACTAAGACAACATGCCCCGACAACCTCAAAAGGGTAATAAACTAGGGACATAGAATACTTATTTTCCTGAAACTTTACATTAAGTGAGGCTATGCAACCCTTAGAAACATATGATCTCGAACATTTAACCCCCATGAATTCTATATTGATTATCGTAATAAATCCACTTATCCAACACTAACATCAAAAAATCCAAAACTATCTAAAAATACGTTGTCCTTCACGTCACCACATCTGTTCCATGGACCATCTAATTTCCATCCCCTGTCTATTAAAGTAGATATATGAAATACCTCACATATAACACCTTGAATTGGATCACTCTACTAGATGAGTGATATCAGTAATTATAATAAAACACATTCAATGGTAGTTTCGTCATTCACAATCATTCAAAATTAATAAAACATACATAGAGAATATCCCCCAATGCTTGAATGAGCTATTTTATCAACAAATCTATTTGCGGATGGAATGAAATTCCTCGGCCAGGCTAAAATCTAGAAGTATAATGGATATATCCAAATAATTTCAAGATAAATTGACGATCCTAATTAGATATTATGGTCCTTGTTACCCCATGGATTCTCACTCCATCATCCATTTACCACCATTCCAAAACATCCACAATACTTGACATTTGTAATCACCTTTAATAGATTCAACTCCATATTTTAGCATAGGATCACCCAAATAATATCACACCCATTTTCATGTGGTAAACTGATGATAAAATCACTTGATATTTCCTCCCACGTTTACTATATGACATTCAATAGATGTAACAATCAACTTGGACCCTAATGCTTTACCTTTACCTGATGGGAAACAAAAAATCACATTACAAACTCTACTTCTGATCATTACATCGCATGCCACTAAAGCTGAATCCTATAGGTGTGATACATCATGGATACACTAGGATGTATTTTCAAAATTATTCTATGATGATTTTTTATAAACTCATCATACATAAATGAAAGAACAAAAAATCTTACCTGGAATATTATATGATACTTATCATCCACAGATCACCCACCAATCACCCTTCAATGAATCCTCATGGAAGAAACAACCCTAGATGACCTATATCTCTACCTTTACTATTGAGACAACTCAACTTTTTCATCATGAATAAATGCATCATCATTTTTCAACAACAAACACCACCTCTAGCCTTCTCCACCTTATTATATATAAATGCAAGAACATTCATCACTCTCCAGTAATCCCTATGAATCCCAAAAAACATATCCTAATGATTTTATAATATGAGTATTCAAAAATAAATTATGGTCTCATAGGGTGTAGGATATCTCAAATTAATTGTTTTATAAAAACTCTATACACTTAGAGTAACCCTAATTCATACATTGTCAAGAGAAAATATACCCTGGGTTATTGTGTTCTATGAAAACTATAGTGTTATCATCGATGAGGTAATATCACCACCTATTCAGAGTAATAAATAATTCACATACTCGATTTCATAGGAGTAATGACTATTATAATTGGGGTATAATTACCCATATCTATATGATATCACTAACTTATATATAATAAAGCACATTCCATCCTAATATGTGATGTTTCATATAAAACCTTGAACATCACCCCCTCTAACTATAGCAGAATAACAAAACAATTGATCTGCATCTCCATTAGATATCCAAAAGTCGTCTAACTGTAATCAATACATATTAAAAATTTTAATTTCTTATTTAAGGCTGGTATGAGGGCTACAATTTTAGGGAAACATAATTTTAACCTTAGATAAGAGCCCATTATACCATGTTAAATACTTCACTGAACAAAATTTATATGGTATTAATATGATAAAACTACCTCAATCATTGAATGATTAACTGCTAGTCCCTATCGAGACAACACATAATCAAGAATATACACCTCACAAATCAAAAACATGGACATGGAATAATTACAATTGAGTTTATAGTGCTATAATGTCTTTAAAATAGACCTAAGATGCTTCAAATGTTCACCCTAAGACATCAATAACATAATATTGTCTTTTATGAACACCATCATGTACTGATATAGGTACTCATGGAACACAGTGTTACTGATTTCCATGAAAATATTTTAGGTGTTCATGGAACTAAATGATGTTAGTATAAACATGATTTTCCCATAATGACATTATAAATAAGTTTTGGAGATACACTTCCCTTTCATTCTAATATGATGGTACCCAAACTATAAATCAGTCATTAAAAACTACCTATATCCCATAAAATGGTTGAACAAATCAATGATCTTTAGAAGGGGATAAAAGTACTTGACCATCACCAAATATAACCATCGATAGTCTGTGGACAACCCTAAACCACCACTATGCATGTTTTAGAATATCATTAGACCTACCCAAGGAGACATGCTGAGATAGATGAAACCGTTCTACAAATAATTATTGATCCATATCCGCAAATTCAACAAATCAAAAATTCCCATTTGGAAAGGTTCCATTATAATCACGGGGCACGAACCTATAACCTTTTCATGATAATTATTTCACATCTTGGGGGTAGGGATACATCATATTAGAGAAAAGAATTTGGAAAATACTATATGACTCTAGGTAATTCCCCTACCTATGGATCCACTAAATCATGTGAACAGGATACTAAGTAAGATGATAAAATATCCAAACAATTATAACCTATCTGATAATCCCATTATGAAAATAAAACCTTATACATAGACTCCTCATTATAGAACACAACTCTATTCCATATGAAATCTATGATCACATACAAAAAATACAATAATAGATGTCGAGACTGAAATCATATGGTCGAATATAAAGATAAAAATAAATCCCCAGATGAATAATTCTTCCACATCTCTGGATCAGAACCCACAAAAACATCAAAAATTCATATATGAATTCCTAATAGAATGATCAAGAGTAGGGATACTATAATAGTAATGTCCCAGTCTTGGGTCCCTCCCAAAGGTTCTTCATACACAGTTTCTCACATGGCCTCAAGTGCATTTTTCCAAATACCTGCGGTTGTCGACTTGTAGCGAGGGCCTTGGATGTGATAGTGGGTTTGGTAACATTTGTAACATACTCTATATCTCCACAAAAAACAAGTACCGGATGATGAAGGGTACATGCCCTTATCTATACTTGCAACCATATAATCTATTTGGGTCAAAAGCTTGATCCAAATAGGGTGTGAGATGAATCCTATTAGGAATCCAACACAAGATCTGTGCCTAACTATTAATGATTATAAAAAACATGTAATAATAGAAATTGATAAAAGAAACTCAGAGTACACAAAAGTTACCAAACCTGCATTTCCCATGTACTTTCCTTAACATTAAATATTCATCAATTAATCATGTATCACAAACAGGTAAATCAGAAGACAATATAAAGACTAAATCCAAGCTTGTTCTTTGGCATGGAAGACGTATTACAATCATTGAAAATGTATGTTAACCCTCTAGGTAGCTCACACTGTCTATCCCATATTGCCAAGTAATAAAATAATAAGTCAAAGACACTCGAGGAAGCACTCACCATCAATTCCCACTATCATCGTTCATGAATAAAAATAAACACTATGGGGGAAGAAGTAAACATCAATTAACCATGTGGTCTCATAATGTAATCTATTGAAACTCTGAGGGAGAACTCACCATCAATCCACCCTATGGTCTTATAGAGTGAAAATATAATAGACACTCAGAGGTAGCACTCGATGTTTATTCCCCATGTGGTCTAACATAACCAGGTTCTCATAGCCCTGTTTAATTATATCATGCATAAAAAATTTAAAGTAGCCCAATGTAATCTCAACTACTGCATAGATACAAAAATATAATTCAGATCACAAGTATTTAAAATTCATAAAAATTCATATAGTTCCATCCTATTATGAAAGGAATGAAAACCAATTCATCCTCATATACAACCTAGACCAAACGACCCTAAACTATCGAACAAGGAAATACGCCCAAATTGTTTTTTCAACAAGTAATTTCACATAATATCACATCATCAAACAATCAATCCCACAATCTATCTAAGGCAATTAAATTAGGGTTTGATTTACTTAACATGAAATACTTGAAACATGGTCAACCGACACTCTAGCATATAAAAGTCAATGTCAACAATGAATGGCAACATACCACCTACTTTGACGTTGTATGATGAACCCTATCTATCGTCGACCCTTGAATAATCCAATAAAATCTTAGATATACAAAAATGTCAATAAAATTCAACATGAATAACTCAATAAAGAGGAAAAATCAGGAGGTGGTGCTCTATATGATGGAAAAACCCACCCGTGGGATTCTAACGCACCTACTAGTGTTTAATTCATAGAACATATGATGGATCAGTGAATCTAAGAGTATCCATCACTCTTATCTTCTCATGAACGAGACAAGGTTAGATGATATGATTTATGTGGATTAGTCGCAACCTGGTTCATTTAATCAAATTATATAAAATGTACATGTAGTGCTCATTTAATGTACATTTCATGTACCTGCCACAGACGACCCCTACTTTAGGCAGTCTCCATGTCACTACAAATGGCCATGTCTTGACCGTTACATATCTAATATACGGATACCTGTATAATCATGGTATACAGCCTGAACCCTAATGTACATGATGTGAACTTATAAAATTTCAAAAATCTCCCATTTTCCTAAAAAACACCCGAAAACAAGATCCATACCAGAAAAGAAGATCTGGGTGCTTACAAAATTTCTCTATACATTAATTAACAAGGCACATAACTTGGTGGGATAAACTAATGAGTGAAAATATTTGAAAAAAATAAGAAAAAAAATAGATTAGATGAAGTAATAAGGAACCTTATACAATCTCTCCACCATCTGGAATTAAAATCTCCAAATCATGAAACTATATATTCTTAACTCCCTTACTCAAATAATGATGGAAACCTTTATGACCATACTCATCCCCATGTCCCAATAGTTTTGGTATATCATGTGGATATCCTCTATAAAATATATCTGTTCTATATAGAATAAATTCCCACTATCCTTACAAATAATATGACCCAAATGGAATCTTTTGTTTAGGATAGAAATGAAACTGACTTCCTGCACAATGATGGCCTCCAAGAATGACTATAAAATAAAATAACTAATGGATATGAACTATAAAAGAAAATAATACTTTGTTAGAAATAAATGTGGATGCACTGAAATGATAAATACTTAAAAGCATGAGGTATAAGTCTAAGGATGACTCCACATTTGTCAAAACATTGACTATTCAAACATATAAGACCCTCTATATGTTTCCAAACTCCTCAGAAGACCTAATGACTCCCCTATTGAGATGATTCCATATGTGTATGCATAATCTTGATCACCAAGATTGTCTTCAACAATTTAGATACATAATACCTGAAAATGCGGTTACAACATATTAAATAACCTTTTGAGGGATTTATATTAATTGTATGCTCTGAACACCTAATTTGTGAAATTATTAGGAGAAATGTGAATAAAGAACCTGAAAAGAAACCTAATATACCACATGATAATGCTCCAATTCTAAATGGAGAGAACCTTCCACTTCTTCACTAGCATTATCATTTATGATAATAAATTTACATGAAATATCGACTAAAAATTACCCAATTTAACATTTTCCTCTTTTCTCTCCTAAATATAAAGAATCCACCCCTTGTGAGTTGCTCTATACCTATGTGAGAGTAATAAAAGAACATGAAACTACATCATATAATATATTAGACATAATTTTATATCAATATTCAAAAACTAGTTATCTATCTCTAGAATAGTGATTCGACTATCATACATATCTGGCCCTTGATACGTGAACTTGCATAATGTATGCCTCTTCAACACGTCTTATTATGATGGATCAGAATGTCGATAGTTAACTGTATTGTTCTAATACACCTATCTATCCTAAACCAAATTTTTATAGTGACTAACATACATCACCAAAATTATAATGAAAAATATTATGTCTTGTGGAATGGAATTCATTTAATTTTTATTTAATTTTTATCAATTTAAATTGACAATAATCACTCAAATAAATGAAATGAAAAAAATCATGATTAAAGTAACACTAAAATGAATCTACCCTCAAATAATTAATATATTTAATAGGGTGTTTAATAAGATTATTTTACAAGAATCAGATCATTGGTGGACTTAATTTCTTATCGCTAAGATGTTCCCTCTTAACACCTTATACACCGA
This sequence comes from Viscum album, assembly GCA_963277665.1. NCBI lineage: Eukaryota > Viridiplantae > Streptophyta > Magnoliopsida > Santalales > Viscaceae > Viscum > Viscum album. The sequence goes on along the minus strand of OY728137.1, from coordinate 1,697,149,071 downwards.
GTTTGACAGATATTGTTTCCCTAGTAATACCATATTATACTCACTAGTTACTAACATTATACTACCTATTATCTATAATCCATATATTTTATAATACTTTAAAATTATCATCTCCCACTTGAAACCATCCTTAGCTTGCAATGATGACAGGAGGGGCCCACAATACCTGCCTGAAATATGCTCTATATTGAAAGATAGAACTAATGGTATAAATCATGAAAATGAGGAATTGCCATCATGAATCACATGAACATTCAAATAATTACACAATTATTAATAATAAAATAAATTATACCAATATACATTAATAATAATAATTTGTGAAATTTCATTTGAATACATATCTACAAAAAAATCAGAAATAAAACTCATAGTCAAAAAATAAAACAACAACCCCATATTCCAAGATAGTTCTTTCTAGATTTATCACCAAAAAACCATTGGAAAATAGAATTTTTTTAATATATATAGGGGTGAGTATATATATAAACATAGTAGTATCATCTTTAAGACCAATCATGTAAATTTGGAATAATAATTCTAGTGATTTAGTGAACAAATAGCATAAAAAATAATCACCTATTAGGTAAAATATCACCCAGACTCACCAAAACTCAGTCACCTAATATCTCATCCTAGTATTGTAACATAATAAAAAAAAACATATCAAATAGGTATCACATAACCATATCACCAGTTCTAAATGTCTTCTTCTTCCAATCTCATTCACTACTATTCCACATCACACAACATCTAATATAAAAACCATTCTACATATTTTGACAAAAAAAATATCATAATTTCCACATTATAATCATAAAACCACATATCCATTATTGTAGGTTATCATGAAATGAATGAAATTAACCTCATACCCCCACCTACCATGAACAACCATTAATATATATTATAATATAATATACCATATATGTTCTTCTAATATATCACAAAAAAACATTTCAACTAGTATAATTAATCCTACCATGATCAACCATATAATGTAAAGCACTTATAAGGGAGAGTGCATAAGAGGTGGTAATCAAACATTCATTCCCTTAACATCCTATGTGTTTACTGAATACACCATAAGACAAAAACATATGGATATCGGTAAGGTAATATGCCTTGGGTGGGGTGTATATAAATTCACTGGGAAAATATAAGAATAATATATTTCTAAAAAAATCTTATCCTAGAGGTTTAACACCAAACCAACACAACCACACCAATCACAGTCCTTATAATACAAAAACGACAATCTATAATCACTACCAATCACTATACCACAATCATCACTAATTTCCACACAAAATCCACATAAAACACTTATAATTATCATTTAATCACTTCATTTTACCATTTATAGATTTACTATTTACAATCTATATTACATTACTTATTCATTTAAATTTCATATTTTATGATAAACAATTATTACCCATTACAGATATGAATTTATTCATTATTAATTTATTTCATTCATTATTTTTTTATTAATTTCTATCACTTTTTTCAAATTTTATCCCACAATGTTTACGAGGTTCATTATCACCATCATATTAATTTTAGGTTTAGTAAATATAAAACATCCCTACAACCACCAACCAACCTCTATACATCCATTACGTAACATGGGAAATAACCCATATAAAAAATAGAACATGTCCCATTCCCTCCCAAACAACCATACCATTGGTCCACATTTACAACCATCTATCATCTTAACAATCATGACAAGATAACTATAAACCCACTACCCAACTGATACAATCTCATACCAACCCCATAAAATACCCATCTTAGGTCGTAAAATTGCAAAATCACAAAAATAATCACAATTGAAGCACAAAACATCCAATTCCAATAATAAATCACTTTCATAGTCACCATTTTCACATATTCCATCATTTTTATAAGAACATTATTTCTTAAGAAGAATGATATTAATTCAAAATATCACTTAACAATATCTTCAAATTATTTGAGTAATTAGGAATTTCTAAAAAGTGATTAAATCATTTTAATCAAAACAATCATACATATACAGATGTCACCAATAAAATATTTTAATTAACAATTATGTAATACACTAATCACAATAGTTATATCATTAAAAATTGTAATCCCATGGTTCTCATAGTATTTAATTAAATTTAATTTCATATAATTATTATATTTATAAAGACAATACACACCATCCACCCAATGAATTAAAAATCAAGAAACATATAAATTTATTGGGTATGATGTGAAATATTGAAAGCATATAAATTTCAAAATATAAAATCCAAATCTTTTCTCATAAACCTGATTCAAAATAGTAAACCCCAATTCATTCAAATGATCATATATAATATGATGTATGAAAATGAAATTAATTTATTCCATAATAAGTAGAATAGTGGAATATTAGTTCACGATGTATAGTACATGGTTCCAAACTAATATATTTTTATGTGATATAATATACAAATGACTATATTTAAATGATCTTTCACTTTCAAAAAGAATAAAAAATAAACCTGATGAGGTTGGAGAAAAAGTACTTTTTATTCTATTTATTTTATCTCTAATAATTTATAGAAACTTTAGTGGAGTGTATATTTTAGAAATAATCTCATCTCACTTTTATTTACTCTTATAATAAATTTTATACATAGGTTTAACTCTTTAAAAATTTCATTTTATCCCATTAAAAATAGTTGACCCAAAAAGTAACTTGTAACACCACCAGTGATATAATTAATTCATCGAAAGAGACAACAAGACGATTCCCTCACATGTGACAATCTAATGTATCAAATAATAAAGAATAATACATTAAATTAGTTGATTCCTATTAACATTATTTAATGAAACTTTAACATATAATGTTCATTCAAAAGATAATATTTTCTCATATTCAATTTTATAATTAAATAAAAAGTTAATTCCTTGAGAAATAAATTAAATTGTTATTATTCTTTAAAATCGAATAATATTATTGAGGAAATTTAAAAATTATTGTTAACATTATGACATTCACTAAACCCCAAATTTGGGTACTATTTAATCCAATACTCCAATTAATCTGAATTGGTGGTAGTTATAGATAAACATTGTTTGTAAACCACTAAGACCATACCTTGACAACAGTGATTCATACTCATGAAACAAGACTGGTATCTAACAACACATCATAGCTCCAAGATAAATAATTATGAGTCAAAATCACAAAAATCTCTCATGATAACACTCTATGAAATATAGTCTCCTTGTATTAAAATATCTCATGTTGTTGGATGAACAATTTGTGTCATCATCCTCAAATACTTTACTTATCTTAATTTACTGTGTTAGATGGAATATCCATCATCTACCATGGCTATGAGTCTAGTGATGTTACTAACATTTAATAGGAAATTGATATATTCTTTCTTTCATAACTGAAAAATTATGTATTAATCATTAAATCAATTTCATGCCGCTTATGACTCACTTAATCCAAGATACCTCACAAAAAACATAGAGGTAATGGTATTTGTATTTTCTCAATGTATTCTATCATATGATACACATTAATATTGATCTAAAATCATGAGGCAAATATACATTCTCATATATAGGAACATCCAATGAAATCTAAAACATATGTTTTTCCTTTTAGTAGTTTAGTCATTATGATCTCCCCAACTCGAGATCCCCAAGAGTAAACATTATTAGAATAAATTTAAATTATTATTACCCCTGACACCAAATATACATAAATAATCTATGTCTAGTGAGTATGATATTTCTAGACCATATAACATATGACTAATATTTCTATTAAAATATCTTGAGGGTCTCAATATATATATAAGTTGTTATAACCTTTTGATACCACATATAATTGTAGGATATTTCTAAAAAAATGATGTATAAAGAATTAATAACTCTATTATACTAAGAATAAATCCTACATAACTCATTATATAAATTATTTGATAAAAGAAAGTTGTTGTTTAAGCTACGTCTTGGGTGCCCACATTTATAACACCACCTCATTCACTAAAACCAACTTACTAACCATCAACATGTAATCCCTCACATGATTTGATCATGCTTTTGAGGAGTTATGGATTTGATCATTGGTAATACTTCACTTTTTCCCTTTGTCTAAAACATGAAATATTTTATGGATCCATTTTTAGAATCTTATCATATGTTATATTAGTGTTACACTTTACATTTTAGGTATGAATCAATGATCTAGAAAAAATATAATTTTATTTTATACCACTTCTTTAGCTACATCAAAATATATAACATACTCATTATTTACAGATATGAATATTTTGGGTTTCATTAAGATTATATTGCTAATTCCTCAACTATAATATGACATTTGACCAATTATTCAATTGGAATACTAGTTTTTTCCATTATATGACTTGAATTACTTCCTATCCAATTAAAATTTATACGTCCATTTTACTTTCTCAAATACCATTGAATAAATCAAACTGAATCTTATTCAATTTTTTTGGGATTTATTTGATATTTATATACTATTATATATGTGTCAACAATAACTTTTTTATTTTATACAATATAATATGAGATAGATGCATATTTATTGTGTATGAAGTATTCCTCATCATTTTAATCTCCTCCTATATATTATATATGTCTTCTTGGAGAGAGTCATGTGACATTATCAACAATTCCCTCTTGAATTGTCCCACAGTTTATTTACAACCCCTTTGTATTATATGTACATAGGCATGTTCTATGAATACATTATATATGCCATATTAGATATTTTTCACTAGAAAATATGTTCAAAAATTACACTAATATATGAATTGTTTTTTGATATATTTTTAATTATATATAAAACTGGTAACTATTTTCCATATGTTGTCAACATAATTCTCTTGGAATACTATGATTTTTCCACTAATATATTATAGCCACAATAAAATATAATTATCCCATTATTAAATTCCTACCCTAATCCATAAATGGGTATTTATAGAAATAATATAGTAACTGGGGATGAATATATAACAATTTAAATTCAAGTTAATTACAACATTGTTATTTGTAAAATGGTTTCAACATAGTTAATATTATTACTGGTCATAGGCCTTCATCAATTCTTACTTTATAGGGAATCACATTACCATCCTTGAAATCCTCTCCCTTGAAAATCCACTCTGACCTGATAGTATTTATATCAACTAGGGAAATATCCAAAATAAAGATTTATTTTTTGAATATTGAATCCATTTTTAAAATTGTAACCATCTATCTTTTTAATCATATATCCCACTCTCTAATTACTTATCAAGAATGATTTATTAATCTTAATGAATAATATGTCACTAAAATTTTGTCATATAATAACATTATAGGTAAACTATATATGGGGTGGTGTGATATTTAGTAAAATACATGACCAATTAATTTTCCACCATGTGTATTCAAACTAACAGTAATAGAAAGATCCATTAAACCCAATAATAATAAACCTAAAATATAACAGAATATAAAAAAACATTCATAGTGAACATTGTGTATGTATTAATTTTAATTATATTCAATAAATAAAACGTGTAGTTAAAATAAAACAACTACATACAGAGTATGAATAATATAATTAAATATAAAACATGGAGTAATGATTAAAAAATAAAATACCATAAAAAGTATATTATAAAGGCACTTTTATCCCAATGAATAAGTGGAATACTAAACCCAATTCCAAGTATCCAACAATTTATCTAGTTTATTGTTATCCTAGTCATTGACCCATTAGTACACATCAATTAAACTCTAAAAAAAGAAGCTCAGATTTTTCATCTTAATTAAATCCCTCAATCAACCTTTTAGACAACAATTCCTACATATAAAAACCAATATAATTGATTTTTATTCCAACCATGGATTTCCTCAATGCTAAATATTAGATAAAAAATGATTAAAAACAAAAATGACCTAAGAGATTCACAGAAATATACTCAAAAAATTAATAGATCAACACTAAAAATGAACCTAAAATTAGAATCACTCCAATGAAATAAACATTAAATATTTTAGGATATTGAAATATTTTTCATATTATATCAACATTCTTTTAGACCTCAAATATGTTGTCCCATTTATATGAAATTTTCTAGTGGTTAGATTCCATATTATTTGTGATTAGTTGGAACTGAATTAGAATTCTCTTCATCATCATATGATGAACTAAAAAACCCTGCACAGATTCTGAGGATGTTATCTTATCACCAATATAATTACAATCAGAACTCATTCTTCTGATCTTCAATTATAAGGACCTCTATAAATATAGATACTAATTTTTAGTCCTACACACCACGACGCATAACAAACCTATTATGTTAAAAAGAATTATATATTTATATTTATGTGATTTTTAAATCTATAATAAAGTTGGAATATGAATCAAGAATACCCACTTTTTAGAAACTAAAAACACGAATTTTTTTTAAAAAAAACACTATATATTAAATAAATAATACTTAAAATAAATTTCCTAAAAAAATTATCCCCAATTGTTATCCCCATTAATATAAAAATTACCCAATGTTTATACAATTAGATTTAAATATTAATTTTCAAATAATTTAGCCCTTTTATATTTTAGAATATACCAAATAAATGAAATATGAAATATAATAGTAATTAGAGATTATATTATAAAAGAAATCCATTAACATTAAATAACACTACCATTTTAGAATTAATGAAATTTCAGTATTTTTAATTAAATTTATCAGTCAGGTGCTTTAGTTTCTTAATTATCTTGTGTTTTTTGTTAGCATCTCCTTGTGAGTGGACAGATTAACTTCATGTAAAGCCATCATATCATCATGAATAACTATCTTATGACCTTTTTAATGAATCGTTTATCCTAATTATTTAGTTTCGGACATATGTATTATAATTAGAAAATATTAGGCTTTCTTATTACATATTATTTAAAAATATATTTAACCTCATGTTATTTTAATTAACAAAATATTCAATTCCTTATGATCTATTTCATAGTACATAAAAATGTTTGTGCAACTGAGCAAAATTATTTTCATAAAGAGTTTATGTATTTTTTCGGATTTTAGTTAATTTGATATTTATTCTATATTATGGTTACAGATTTTACATTCATTTTAAATATTATTCATATATGATTTAAAGTTTGAAATATTATATACCATCTATTTAGAAATGTAGGATCTTGAGTGACGATAATTTGATTTTGAATGATGTTCACTATGGAATTTATATCCTAATTTTTTAGTCAAAATATTTATTTTCATTAGCAGGTTATAGGAATATCCATTATTCTACTCCACCATTTACACTGTGGAACTTGATGTATATTTCAATGAGATATCATAATTCTCATTATAAACATCAAAATTTAAAAGTTAACCAATTTTATTTTCAATTTGTTTTATTAAACAACAATAAAATTTATGGAATTACATTATACATTAACAATTCCACTTATAATATTATCTTTAGTTGATCTATCCTTCTAACAGGAAATTATTTTTTATGATGCATTACACAATTAAAATATATTTTAGTATGATGAACCGATCTTTTAAAATGTTTGTGTATTTCTATTTTAAGAGTATGAATTGAAGGCTCTTTTAGTGATGCATCACTAAATATATCCTTCTTTTTTCCTTCAAAAACTGGACATAAAAATTTCATAAAATTCACATTATATTTTAATTTTCTTCCCAATATAGGTGGATTCATAAAGAGGAACATACACTAAATAAAAAAATGGTGAAATGACCTCTATGAAAATTTCTTTTGTGGACATCTCTATTAGATCACCAATTGCACAATAAGGGGAGGATAGTGTTGTGAGTTTAACATTAATTTCCTCACATATCATCATTCAATAAATTTAGAAACACAATTTACAATTAAGATGAGTCTTTTAAACAAAATATTAATGAATAATAATTGAGGGTAAGATAACCCTCTCTATTTATTAAGATCTAATCTTGTGAGAGTATCTCATTTTATTTTTCTCTTATATTAACTTCTGAAACTATCATTGTATGGATCTGAACCAAGTTTGCGAGAACTGGTTCTTTATTTGATTACATTGGTATATAGAAAAAGAATAAGTATCCTGAAGGTCTAATCATTTCAATAGTCTTAATGAAACTAGATACATACATGGAACCAATTTATATTTTGAAATGAAACAAAATATGATATATACAAAAAGAAAATATGTTACATCCTTAAAAAATCAATAAATAATCCCTTCTTCTTAACCTAGGGAAGAAATAGAAATTGATAGGTGTGAGATAAAATTCTCATTAAGGGTAATAAATATAGTGGAATATTTTATTACATAAAAATTAGGCATGTTGAATCCCTAAAAACAAGTCCCTTTAACAGAAAATTGAACACATTATGATAGGAATACGAGATATGAACGTAATTCCATAAATAAAAATATTCCATGTTATTCTACTAGAATAATAACTCCATTAATCCGAAATTCTATTTTCATAATGATGTAATGCATAATGTGGAAAAATATAACAATAATGTCAAGGAATTGTTCCAAGAAAATAAATAATCATTTTGTCATGGCTTTGTGCCAATACCGTAGATTGAATCATGAGACCAACTAATGCTCTTGGGGGCTATAGCGAGCCCCACCTGGAATGTCCTATGTCCAATGGATTTATTATATGAATGGGGATAGATATAAACAATATACAAATTCACATTGAAACTAATATATGAAATATATATAGTTTTCCCCTAATATTAAGAAAAAACAATAACTATTTGATGTAATCATGTGAGTCATTTTAAGATAGCACATAAATAGCCAAAATATTCATAAAAATGAAAATAATACGGTAGGTTCTATCATGGAATAATAATCCAAATAATAAATATGAATAAAAAAGAGTGTTGAAATAGATGAATATACTCTTATAAAATCATCGAGTAAATCATGAGATAAATACTCTTTTACTTTGAAAAGAAGATGTATTTTAGAATAATATTTTTAAAAAACCATATGTGAGTAATATAGTATTATAATAATAAAATTATTTATTTTATTATGAAAATGGTTTCCAAAAACAGATTATATAATGTCTCTTAAAATAGGTATGAATTAGAGAAATTCCATTGAATCAGGATTGTATTTAAGAAAAAAATTTGAATATTCATTTTATAACATGTATATATCAAACAAATAATGGAAGATCATTATTGGTAAAAATATATATAACCCACACATACAATTTGTGAGGAGAAAATAATAATAAAAAATATTCTCAATGATGTAATAGATGATAAAAGTTACCCAAATGAAAATGGATGTTCAGGTGGAAAACCCTTACCTTTACTTTGATCATGTTCCACTATTGATCTTAAGCTCATGGAATATGAAATTATACTTATTAAAAACATATTTAATAAGATATTATTCATTTATATTGTTTATAAAAAAAATTTCGTTCATTTATTCCCTTATTTATAAGTTATTATATTAAATTTCGTCGTTCCCCAATGTTGGTTTTCATTATTTTTATAATTTTTTGACTTGTTCTTACGTAATGGAGTTCATGTAAATCTCTATAATTGAACTCTAATATTAATTATATTAATCCATAAGTTTTAGTGGTCATTTATATAATTTGGTTACACGTAATGAGGAAGAATTATTATATAGATCTTGAATGATAATGGTTTTTGTTAAATTTTTGGTTTTGATTAAAACAAACTCATTTGCCTTTATAACAAAATACTTTTTGTTAAAAAGGTTTATAGAACCATAAATATGGTATATAACATATATAATAATCAGGTTAAAACATTAAAATAATTTTTACATGAACATAATTTATAATGATAATAGAAATCAAAATCTCATCATCCTGGAATGTGGTAAATTGATGCACCTCAGATGGTGCTCTCACTACTAGTACAAAAGAAGGAAAAAGGAAGTGATGATGAAAACATATTCCAATATCAAGAAAACATTACTGTACATGTAAGGTACTGGATTCATCACAACATTTTTATAAAGAGATTTTATAATAGAAAAATAGTACAAATAAACATAAAAGTAAAGACAATGAATTGAAAAGAGGAATTTACCTCTTGAACCAAACATCCTTGAGAGCCTTATTAAGGGGGATTTTTTGGCCTTTTTATGCGACCACACATTTTTTGGCATGGGAGAGAAGGATGGGAGGATATTTTGATATAATTAAAATAAGGCACAAGGCTTTAGAGGTGTAAATAAAAATATAGTTAGAAGGGGTTTTATAGTGGAGGATAAGAGAGTTTTCATAAGTTTTTAATAATTAGTTTATTAATATACATAAAGACTAGAAATAGAGATGATTAAATGACCAATAATAGTGATAAATGCATGTGATTTCAAACCAAGTGGTCTTATCTCACTTGTGATGTCATAAATAGTGGGTTTAACTGATAATTTGTATATATGGTATTTTACCATATTTCAATATTCATAAAAAATTCAAGTACTTCAAAACATTCACAAAAATTTACCCCATCAATTTTTAGATGTGTAGATTCAAACAATGAAGTCCATTTAAAATAAAAATTATATATGATTAATTTAATATTTATTATAAATCATAATTTATTCTAAAAAACAATTCTTAAAACATTTATTTACTTCTTCCAAAACATAGGTATATCGTACTCTAACTTTAATATTATTTATATACTATCATATGCAAGGTTACTATTCCTCAGGGTATACCAATATTCATTAAGTTATGATACTATTCATAATGGTAGGTTATAACTCAAAAAAAATTATTTTTTTCTTATCGGACTCCAAATACATTACTCATCGCAACATTGTATGTCCAATTTTAGAAATTCACATCAGAGAAGTGACATTAATATGATTACATGAATTGGTTATAAAAAATTGGTATTTTTAGTGACTTAGTGAACCATGCATTCTATAATAAATCTATTTGTAAACTTTTGGGGTTTTAATTTATCCCCACCTTAAAAAAAATTCATCATTGAAATTTTAAATTAATCATTGAATGTTATTGGTTGATACTTGAAAATTCCCATTATGGAAACCCAGATTGGAAATATGGTTATTAAAATATCCTCAAAAATGTTAATTGAGATGATGTCGTCACCCAAAAAATTATTCTTTCAAAGGATATTCTATTAGTTTGAATAAAAAAATTGTACATGGAAGAAAAATATAACTATGATGTTTTGAAGGAACATTATAGAGGAAATGTTCATATGAATATAGATTACCTTAAAGCTATAAACTACAAAATATAAATTTATCAATATAATCAATACTAATGATAATTGGAATACATTTTATTTATGAATATTTTCCTTGAGTCGAGTAATTATTCCACTCTATAAGATTATAAATATACATTTCTACTTATAAAATCATCCTTATATTGTAGATTTACTATCTATACCTTATCACATAGAAAGGGTTATTCCATTTGGTGAAGCAATACATTATCCTCTAAAATATCAAACAATGATAATCTTAAACCATTTCATAAATGGTTAAAACAATCCTAAAATATAATTATTAAACACATTATAATGAATTCCTCTAAATTTACTAGATGGACTCATCATCAACCTGTAATCGATATAAAGTAGCTCTAAAATTCACTTTCTAGACATGTGAATGATTTCATCATATATCCACTTGAAATATCAAAATATCATGAATTACCTTAAAAACTATATTTGAATCATGAATTCATCCATATTCATTAAGTATTATACATGTTATTAGATATATTACTTAAATCTAAACGTGCTGGAAACATCATTAATGAAAGAATAGGCCACTCCTCGATAAGTCAATAATTAGTTCAAAGGTAGTCAATACTTATCAGAATCAATCATTTCATCATCATTATCCCAATAATAATATATATACTAAGGGTTCCCTTTCCATCAATAATTTTTTTAAAAAGATCAACATTCTACTAAATAACTTTTTCATTTGTACCATTCATCACATGACCTCAAATCATTAATAAAATAGTACTACAATATAATCCTTATTTATATCATAATTCATACAACCAATACATTACTGAAAAAATATTGAAAAGAAAAAATTCATTACAAGGCATATTAATCATTATATTTCATCAATGGTAGCATCATAAATTGATTATTATCCAACATCATCATTTGGGGTATATTCCGTTAAATCATGGAACATTGATTCGAATAGTGTCCCATCTCCTTGTAATTGCAGCATCAAATATTGGAAACAATATTCTCACCCATGAAATCATGAACATAGTGTCATTTTTCATCACATTTTAGAAAACACCCATTCCCTTAACAAATTTATCAAGGTGATTATTTCTAAAGGTATCACATGTGGGGAAACTCTTCTTTCCCTTTATCCCATTATACCTATATTTTTTCTACCATCTTATTATTATTTTTCTTCCTTTCAAATCCATAGGACTCAAGTAAGTCTTTACATACCTTATTAACACATGATATTATTTCCTCATATTATGAGGATACTAGGTAGACAATATTCCTTGGAAAAGATTTCTTAAGACCATTAGTGATATGATCCATCTTACTCTTCACATCACGTGCATTCCTGAAGTTCTCATTCCATCTTCTAGGTGAAATTTCTAATCAATTCCATATTATATATTAGCTACTAATATTATAAATTACTTATATCTATAAAAATTGTATAACACATAACATAAATTCATGTATCATAAATGATAAAACCATATATTTTGTTTACATTTGGGGCATAAATCCTTCATAATGGTGAGTAAATAAAATGTAAATTATCCTAAGCATATCCCCTGGGATTTTCATAACCAATACTGTAGTAAGGACCGTTGTCATGAAAAATTTACCTTTTGATTCTATCTCAAAAATTTGTTTTCATGTTTTACCCCTATATACATTAATGACAGAGCCGCATCTACTTGCTCATATACATAAATGGATTTAATGAATGAATGATCCACAAAATTTATTCCTTACCATAATTCCAATACGTTCTTGTATGTTTAACCTCAATGACTATCTTAGGGACTCTTCTATAATCTGCATTTTCTATACATAATTTCTATGGTTTCTAGTAAACTTTTTCAAATACAAAATATAATGAACTGACCCCAATTTCCTAGATCTAGTGCCTTATTTGATTACAATGGTATACAAACACTGAATAAGCATCCCAAAGGACCGATCAATTTAGTAGTCATGATGAAACGAGATAAATACATGGAGACCATTTTAAATTTTGAACAGAAAGAAAATATTATACATAAAAAAAGCTAATGAACTGCATCGTTGAAAACTCAATAAATAATCTCGTCTTTTTAATCTGGGGAAGGAGAATCAAATGAAACGGGTGAGCTAAAATTATTAGCAATGGTATGAAATATATCATATGATATCATAAACTAATAATTAGGAAAGTTGAATACAAAAAAACATGTTCGTTTGACAAAAAATTGGAAATATTATGGACATAATTAGAGCTGAGTAAGTATATCCATTATGGCACCATTCTCTCCCGTCTCGCTCTCTCGAGATTGCTTTTATTCTCTCTCATCAGTTTCCTTCCACTAGTGCTGATGAGTCCTCCCAACCTCTTATTTCATCCGATGAGCTCCCTAGAGCGTTATATTTCCTTTTTCTTATGCTTTATCTTATTATTATTTTTTTGATTAGGGTTCCATCCTTATCCCCTATTTGCATTTCCATTTATTTTCCTCTTCTTTGGGTCTTAGACCCATTTCCATTTAAGGGTTTCAATCCCATTTTCTCCAAACTTCTCCCATGGTGGTCAAGGGTATCAATTTTTTTCCTATTGAGGAGTTTCAATGATGCCTTGGTATTTGGTTTTCTCTTAATGGTTCGTAGATGATGTTTTTTGGTGCATCTGGTATTTCCATGGTCACGTCTTCCTATGGAATTCTTGCCTGATTTTACATCTCTCTAGCCTCTAGATCCACTGCTTTTTTCCAGGTCGGTCGGGTGCAATGGATTCCAAGCGTTTTTTGGGTTCTGATGTGCGTCGTGGTGGGGGGTTCTAGGTGGCCCGGCCGGGGTTCAGGCGATGGTGGGGTTTCTATTTATATGGGTGCTTTCGACGAAGATCATGACTCTATGTGATGACTCCAAACTTTTCTTATGCTGCTCTGTCTTCGAGAATCACTTCTCATCTCTAGTTCGGTCTGGAGAGGTGGTTGTCACACAAGATTTGGGAGAATTTTTTAGAGTTGTTTTTGGTGTTCCACGAAAACAAATCTTCATTTGATTGATTCATTTTGTGGATGGTATGTGGTCTGATGATGGGGGATGATGAAATTCTGTTTTAAGGTGCTTCGATATTCTGGTGTGGAGTTGATTGGCGACGATGATGGTGATGGTGGACCGGTGTTTACGACAATCATGTTGATGGAGTATCTTCGAGATGGCGGCGACGATGTGTATGTGATTGTGGTCAGAGAAGAGGTCAGTGGTAGTGGTTCATCGGCAGCCTACTCAGATGGAATGATGGTGACGTATAATGTTAGGGGTGACAAATGAGGTGGACGTGTGGCGTGCGGGGTTTGTTTCATCATGATTTTGGATGAATTTTAAAATTTAAAAATCTGAATTGTAATCTAGATGGTTCGGATAACTTGCTATAGTTTTTGTTTGAATTTGGACATTTTGATTGTACTGTTACTGGTTACCATTATATCTTATTTTTAGAAAAAATAAAAAAATGGCTTTGAGGGATAATGAGAGAATGCATAATTTGGGACAACTGAACCATATCGTCAAGGCCTCATGCCACGATCTTAAATAATCATTTTTAAAGCCTTGTTCCAAGAGAGTAGTTTTTCAAATGAGACCAAATGATAGATAGAGGGGATATATGGGGCCCCAAACGAATCATAAAATGTCCAATTCATTCTTCATATGAATGGAGATATACATAAACAACATAAACATTCATATTTAAACTAATTTAAGAAATTTAAATAGCATTCCCCTAACATTAAGCAAAAACACTAACCATTCGATGTAAACTGATGAATAGTTTTAAGATAGAACATCAATATCCAAAATAATCATAAACCATTAAATTAAATATGGTAGATGATAACATGGAAAAATAATCTTAATAATACATAAGAATCAACCAAAGTGTTGACATATATGAAGATACTCTAATCAAATCTTCGAGTAAAATTTGAGATAAAAACTCTATTACATTGAATAGAATAGTTAAATAGGAAAAATATTTTTCTAAAAACATAAGTGATGAAATATAAAATTTTTATAATAAAGTTATTTACTTTATAAAGATATTTTTTTCCAAGAACAGATTATATAGTTCTACATTAAATAGTTAACAAATAGAGAAATTCTCTTGTATCGGGTTTGTATTTCGGAAACCATATTGAACGTTCCTTTTAAAACTTGTAACTATCCAAAAAACAAGGAATGAATATGGTTGTTAAACCCATATATAACCAAAAATAATAATTTCATATTTATAAATAACAATAAAAAAGTTTTTCATTGAGGTAATAGAAAATAAAATTAACCCGAATGAAAATGGATGTTTTGGTGCAAAAACCTTACCTTAACTCCAAACGTGTTTCTATTTTGAACATAAGCTCCTAGAATATGGAATTATACTTATTAATAAATTATTTTGGAAACTATTATACATTTATTTATTTTATCATAATTCTATTTAGTTCATTTATTAACTTATTGATATGTTATAATATTGAATTTCATTGTTCTAAAATGTTCGTTATCTTTATTTAAAAAATAGGTTCACTTGTTCTTATGAAATGAAGTTCATGTCAATCCCCATAATTGAATTAGTATATTATTTATGATAATACATAGGTTTTAGTGTTAATTTTTATAATTTGGTTATATGGAATGAGGACGAATTCTTATATTTATCTTTAATGATAACTGTTTCAGATAAATTGTGGGTTTTGATTAAAATAGATTCATTTTTCATTAAAACATATTACCATTTCTAAAAAGGGATTAAATAATCTTAAATATTATATATTACATATATAATAATCTTTTCAATCCATAAAAAAATTGTTTCATGACCATAATTTAGAATGATAATAGAAATCGAAGACCCATTTCCCTTTAATTGGGTTAATTAAAACATGTCGGATGGTGTTCTCGCTACTAGTATAAAATAAGGTAAAAGGAAGAGATGATGATAATTTATTCCACTATCATTAAAAAATTATATTACATGTATAGTACTAGAGTCCTCACAACATTTGTATAAGGATATGTAATAATAGAGAAATAAAGTATATGAATTTTAAAAGAAATACAATGATTTGAAAATTGAAATTATCTTTTGAACCAATCATCCTTGAGAGCCACTTTAAGGGTTTGGTTTTCTCATTTTTATGAAGTCAGGGCTTGATAGACGTGGTATAGGAGGTTCATGGGATATTTCGATTGAATTTTGAAAAAGAACAAGGCTTGAGAAGAGTTATGAGAAGAGGGGTTGAGAGGGGGTTTTATAGTGGAGGGGATGAGGGTTTTCATAATTTTTTAATCATTAGATTTTTAATTTCACTCAGGACAAGAAATAGTGATGATTACATTACCAATAATAGTTTTAAATTCATATGATTTATAAATAATTTTCCTTACCTCACATGTGATTTCATAAATAGTGTATTCAACTGATAATTTGTATACATGGTATTTTACCGTATTTCACTATTCCTAAAAAATTCCAGTATTTCAAAATAATACCCAAAATTAATTCCACCGATTTATCAACGTGTAGAATCCAAAAATTAATTCCATTTTTCAAATATAATTTTCTAAATATGATTTATTTAATATTTAAATAAAATCATAAATTATTCAAAAAAACATTTATAAATCATTAATTTACTTATTCCAAAATATAGGTATATAATACACCAACTAGAATATAATTTATATACAATCACAGGTGAGATTACTATTAATTAGGTTATATCACTATTAATTATTGTATGTTATTATTCATATGGGTAGGTTAATATTCACAAAAATTATTTTTTTCTTATCAGACTCCAAATAACATACTCACTGCAACTTTGTTTGTCAGATTATCGAAATTCACATAACAGACGTGACAAACATATGTTTACATGGCTTGTTTATAACAAAGGGGTGTTTTTAAAGCCTTAATTATCCATGAATTCTATAAACAATCTATTTTTAAATTCTTGGTGTGTTGCAATATTTATATAAATCTATATCTTCTACTTTATCTAAGAAAAAATAATTATTTCTAGTATCTCATGGTTATTTATTTTTCTATAATTTGTCATTATTTTCCTTCAATGATTCACTATTTGATTCCAATATATTACAAATAAATTTAATATTATTTGTACTCCACTACTGTAGAGGCATCTTATATTGAAATTCACATTCTATATATTTTCTTCTTCTTCTTCTTATTCATCTAAGTAGGGGTTTTACAAAAACATCTCTATGAGATTTTTATTTTCTACTTTAATATATGATTTATATTTCATTATAACATATAAATGAATGGAATTTGTACCTATAATAATGGTCTTATAAAAATATTTTAACTATCCATTAGTATAGGATTGTGTACAATGAACTATATCAATTGTTGTAATTGTTTTGGTATAGGATCCTACCTATGCCACCTTGTCTAATCCCCATCACCTTAACAAAATAAATCCACCTCCAAGACCATATTTTTTCTATATATTTCTTCCCTATGATTATTCTTTGATTTTTATTTGATTAATAATTATTACAGTATTTCATATGCTAAATCATCAAGGTTTTTTAATTATATAAACCATTAAAATTATTTTTTCCTTGTATTTTTAATTTTCATTCCCAAGGGTATTAATGACTTAACCTACTAATAAATTTTTAATTCTTTGAAATTATTTCGAAAAAGAATTTTTGAATTCAATAAATATTCAGTTCTTGTGGGATGTATTATTGAATACACTACCTTGTTTTTTTGGTGGATATGGATCAAAACATGCCATTTGAAAATGGAATGAATATTTATTTTTAGATGAATGTAATTAAACTATAAATTTTCATTTAAATCATTTTATATATTATCCAAATTTAAACATTTATGTTATTGAGATATATTACAATAAATATCTGCATTTGATTAATTCTCTCTTAATCTATAAGCGATAATTTTATTTTTTCTCTCTTACTAAAATATATTAAATTTTGTATAGACAAATTACAAAATTGATGACCATTTTGTTTAAATTTAAATTTTTCATGAATTATTAAATTTATATATTTTATATAAAGTCATTATTCTCACACTAATGAGTATCAATGTTTTTTCCATATTGGATTGTAATTTTTTTAGTAATATTATTTATAATTATATTTTTCTATATTCCATCTATTGGGAGTTTGAACTTATTCCTAAAAATCATTACTATTTCATTTATCAAACAATGATCATGTGAGGTTAAGAATATTTTACTTCTATATGGTTGATTTCCAAAGATATTCATGTGTTTTTATTCCAAATAGAATGGATTATATATTTTTATAACATGATGATTTATTAATTTCTTTAGAATTTTCCCTAACATTTTACATTAGTTAAACTCATCCATCCACTTCCCTTTGGATTTAAATATAAATTCATCCAAGTGTTCTATTAGTTGAGAATTATATAAATGATTTTTTTGGAAAGATGTTTAACTATAGGCTTAGAAATTACTCATTTATTTTCTTTTACATCGTCTAATGTATTAAAATTTCCATCACATATTTAGAATAACCATTTCCATGCCTTGTAAATTAAGAAACAAGAGAGACAACTAAAATAATTTTTCTTACCCATAATCCCATTTAATGTGAATAAATGATCATCTATCATAAAATCCATAATAAACATGTAGGAATACTCTTATGTTGAACCATTGAAAATTAATCACATAACTATTTAATTGTGTTTTATATATATTATAAAATAATTATACTCTTACTCCAAGATGTAGTGCTAAAATTATAATATCTACTTTTTTCCTTTCATATCGATGAATGTGACCAAATTTTAGCTTTTAAATACATATAACACCAAACTCAAATATTGGGTCACATACATACATATAGACTTTTTAGGTTTAGATATTTATAGAATAATGAAAAAACTATATAAAAGTTTATATTTATATATAATATCTATCTTTTTCCAAAAAAAAGGTCGGTATAAAGGCATGCATTCTTTTTTCAAGGTCACTTCATTATTTGGAACTCTGAGTTTATTAACTTTTCTAATAATCCTTAGGACCTATAAAAAATTAATTTGAAAATGTGGGATAAGTAAAAGAAATAATAATAAGGGAAATATAAAATATACTAAATAAGAGAGTTAGTCTGTTTCATAACCACGCGGTCTAATAATTTGAAGTTTCTATAATACAATAAAATTTGAGCACAAATAATCCTTTACATACACATGAAATCATCTTTACTGTATAAAATTATTCATAAAAAATTATAAGAAATCATACAAGAAAAAAATATTCATGGGGGGTTCTAAACAAATATGATATCCCATGAAAACAAATATTAAAAAAATTTCATTTTACACTTCAAGGGAATAATCATTCCTATAACTCAACAGATCAATAAATTAACTTGTTAAATCAAAATATTTCAATAGAAATTCAATAAAATGTATTGAAAATTAATGTAGGTCATTTTGGACATCATTTTCATATAATTATTATAATAAACATGTAAATGGAATAATATACCTAGTGAATGCCAATATTATTTTAGGAGAAACCTATAACTGGTTAACTCTATCCCTCACCCAATTCATTGGAAATCTATGTTAGGATCCCTGGTTATTTTTGTCTATAACATAATCACCTATCATTATTAAATATGTACAAGAAAAAAATAATAATTATGACACATTAAAATGTTAATTTACATAATCATTCATATAAAAACATTTTATTATCCTATAAATAACTATCCAAATATCAATATTTCCATTATATTTAAACCTGGTTTTGAAAATACCCATTATAAAAAGGATGGAGGGTTTTTATTTAAATAAAACATAGAATATTATCACGAAATAAAAAAATAAAATAATCCTTATAGGTGTGGGAAAAAAATTTATTATAAATATATTAAAATAATAAATCACTTTTTTATTGTATTAAATTCAATACATTTTCATTCAAAATACGTAAAAATATTCATTTTGAAGTCCATTGAATTAAAGAAAAATGGGACACAACATTCCCTTTATAGTTCATTTATGTTGATATAAAAACATACATAAATATACATTATAAAACTATATATATAAGTTTAATTATTAGAATGTAAATCACTAGCCCATTTAGAATGAGTTTTTATGGAAAAGAGCACCTAACCTTGAGTCTGACATGCCATGCATGTTATTTATCTTATCTTCATTGGAAAATCAAAATTTATTTACACCTAAGTATTATAATTTTAGTATTATTTAATAAATAATACCTACAAGATGTGGGGAGAGATTATGTGAAGGTATTTGGTTATTTTTTATCTGAAATAGAGTGCATAAAATTTGTGTGGAATAGAAACGCATTGGTGACCATCTATAAGTGAGAGGAGGGAAACCCTTACCATTTTTAATGTATTAAATTAATATAAAATAATTTTCATTGAAAATTGGAACTATAATGATATATTAGTAAGTATAATAATTGGTCTCAATCATTTAATCCAATAAAATTTATACATATTTAGGGTATGTTTTCAACCTTATCGTTTTGTTTAAACCCACACTGACCCTTTTGATGCTTATCACGATATGAATTTTTTTATATTATAGTGGATAAGAATGTAACTATAAATGTGAAAGTGACACATAAATAAACAAGGGATGATATTTTTTAACATATCTTATTCGCATAATAAAAGATAAAATTTTCATGCATTTTATTTTATTTAATAAGATATTATTTATTATAAAATATTATTAATTTCAATTATGGAAATATTTTATTAATTTTGATTTTTTTCATCAATATAAAAATGTAATTTGAATCAAATATTTTTTACCATCAATAATAAACTTTTATTTATCATGAACCTCTCCCTTGAAATATACCCCAATGTGGGGAGATAGGTAATGACCCATGTGTCCTGCCTCCAGTTCGCCACAGGTTGGTGGCATTCATTGAGGGTATAAAAGTCATAGGAAATGGGGGAAAATACCGTATATAATAATATAGGATCAGCGTATAAGATAAATCTTCCACCAAAAAACATCCTTAAAAAATGTAAATCATATCCAAAAATAATCCCACAATCAATTTATAAATAAAAATGATACACATAATCGTATCAAAAGTAAAATACTCAAAAGTAATTCTATAACTACAAAAAAGAAACTATACAAGGGTTGATCTAGTAATTTTTGACACATTCTATATAATTATATTATAAATATAAAAATAAGTTTATATACATAGTGTGAGTATTAGATTATACTCAGTCATAAAACCAAAGTCTCTCATGTACATTTGAAAGAAGCATTCAAATTCACCTATAAGAAAACAGAAGATCCAAAAACTGCAAAATAGGTGGACTATCCATCCCAACATTACTAAGGCTTCCTCAAAAAATAATGTAACCCATGTATAGTAACATAATATGAAGAATATAGATAAAGGGTTCCCTACATCGCTTTCCCACGGACATAATGATCTCGCATCCCACCATCATACATCATGGTTCCCCCATATCTTATGTATACCACACCACCCCACAAGCATGGTCACAAAAAATAATACTCGAAGACACCTGGGCTCTCAGCCCCACATACATGTCCACATAACATATCATATAAAAACACATGATATACTACATATCTAAATAAATAACTCTAGTTATAGGGTATTGTAAAATTTAATGACATAAACCTTATTCCCTACTCTTAACATGAATGACCCCCTCTGTAAACAACCTCACCCACCTAATCCCACCCATAGCCACTTAGGTTAAGTCATATATCTCCTTAAGACTCCTGTGACGCTGTCTCATAAGAACAACTATATAAAATCTCACTCAAATACACTTGGTCTATAACAGCAAACATCTAATACACTATCATACCATTGACCATCATATCCACTAGAATACCTACATCAATTGGATGAGCAAGTGGGAATGAGCAGGTCTCCATCCATTTATCCTCATCACCAAAAGTCAGGATCAACACCCCACATGAATATGTGGGGGTTGTAACGTATTTCTCAATGTGGTTGGGGTACATATAGAAATTAAAATAAATATACAAGTATATATTTATATATCCATACACAAGTCCAACATACAAGATCACAGGAATGGGATAACTATCTCACAACATTCACACTTTCATTGCCATCTATAAATTCACAACACCAGAAAAACCACCACACATTACACAACACCAATTAATTACCATTATCTAACCCATTAATTTAAATATTTAGAATCATCCACATTTTACCATATACCCATCATTTATTTTTTTATTTATCATTTCTCTCCCTATAAACAAATCAAACCCCAACCATTTCAACCATTATTAAATAATTATTTATTCCAACAGTATCTCGAAATCATTGACATTAAATCCACACATCACTAATAGTTCATAATCTCCATCACACCATTTCCTTTCCTCCCCAAAATCATGTCCAAAAAACACCCACCTCACCATCCAAAACATCATGTCCAAAAAACCACTACCTCGTCGTAAGAAAAAATAAGCCAACAAACCAAATCACCACCCAAAAATCAAAACCAACAAGCCACCTCACCACCCAAAAAGCCTGAAAAAATACACCTTACCACCAAAAGTTAATGACCATCATACTATATGACCTCCCCAAAATCACGAACATCAAACCACCTCACTACTTCAAAACCATGTCCATAATTCCTCCCACCTCCCCAAAATAATGGCCACCAAACCATCATCCACTCATTTACCAATCAAACATCAACCACACATTGCTCCCCCAAAAGAATAGTCACACATCATAACACATCAACATACATTTTATAGATATACAAAGTGGATTATATCACATTTCATATTATTTTAGGGGCTTTATCCCACAATCCATAATAATGGAGATCTATTTTATTAGCCAAATATAATTTTTCATCCAATTTTCATTTTAAGGTGATACCACAACAATCATAATAATCACTCTAGTCACATTAATTATCATCAAGTAAGAAAAATCCCCCAATGGAAAAAATATTCAGAAGGGTATCAAGCCCATACAATTTTAGTATCACAATAATGACAAATTAGTAAAAACATGAAAAAACCCGCTTACCCTTCAATTTCAATTTAATGAATTATTTTTCATTGATTTAAGTGAACACAATAATCTCCCATAGATAATCAAAATAAAACCCCTACTAAATGATTCAATAAAAAGACAAATGATAGATTCCCTTCCTCAAAGAATATTTTTCGACTCACAGCACACTATAGAGTGAAGAAAATGTGCCCCAAAACCACAAAAACATCACGAGATTCCGTGGATAAACCTACAACACACCCAAATATCATCAAAATGAAGCCTGAAAATTACCCTAAAAACATCATCACCATAGTGAATTATTGGTAGAATAACTACAAAAAGAACATAAAAGAAGAGAAGGTCGTACCACTAATCAGTAATAAACAACCACCAGATCCAATGAATTAATGTATGAGTAAGGGTTATATAAGATCCTAATAAGAATTACAGGGTTATGAAAAACATGAGGGGGAGGGAGTGGCTAAATGAATGTAAATTCAGCAAAAAAAATTACAAAAAATTTGTAAACACATTTGTTTTACATTTTTTATATTTTAAACATTTTGTAATCACTAGTTTTTCCCAATTATCCACCTTTCATTGTAAAATGTGTTGCCTCATCCTTTATTCAGTACATGTCATCGATTTTATTTAGAAAACATTTATTTTTATTAGGATTTAACTTCTCTAAATTTAAATCCATGAATTCAATATTTTTATAAGCTATAAACTACATTTACACATCGGGCAACCCTTAAATGGTATGAATTTCTTATAGTAGCACTACTAAAAATCCAGCCTATGTCGATAATTTCCAAAACCACACCCAAAAACAAAATACCACAATGAATTTAAAAGTAAAAGTTTGGGAAGTAACATACCATTAAATTGGTAAATAAAAATTTATATGTCACTATAATTTATCCAAAACACATTAGTTATTACGTTTTTATTTATTTTTTGACTTTTCAACTATATGAACATGGACATTATCATCATTTTATATGTGTTTATGGTAATTTAATAACATCTTAGGTAATTATATATTAAATAATTTAAGTTTTATTAATTTTTATGAATTATATAGTTATATTCAATATAGAAATATTTTGTAAATATTAAATGAAAAGGGAAATAGTTTCAATTAAATATATTTTATATAATATTTTTATTCAAATTTTTAATTTATAAAATATTTAAATTTATTAAAAATATATTTTATTAATTAATAATTTCTTAATTATATTTTGGTGTAGTTGTTTTTGAAAATTAACATTTTTCATTAAATAGTGTAAAATACCAATTTTTTCAGAAAATGTCATCTATTTTCAATAAATCAATTAGTTTAAGTGTAACATTATGGTTTAAATTTTTTATGTAACATAATTATTATTTTTTAATATTTAATAAAATTAAATTAACCCAAATAATATTTAAATTTTATTATAGTATAAATTTATTTTTGTGATAAAAAACACATTTCTCTAGAAAACCATTTTATAGTGCAAAATGTTTCTCCATTTTAATTAATCTAAATTACCTATAATTTGGTATTATTTAAATTAAATTTATAAAATTTATTTATTGAAATATGAATTAAAATTCATATCCATATTATTAATTGTCATATAGTTAATATAAAATCATCTTATGCGTGAAAATTATGTTTAATGAAAAACTTGTTTTTCCTCATGTATGATGGTTTAATATTAAATTAATATTTTTCCTATTTTATGAATTTTATTATCTAAAATTTATTCCATATTTGTAATAGAAAAAAATTTCTATTATATATATGGTAAACTTTATTTTTGTCCCTAGGTAATAGTGAAATATGTAAATATCAGTGTCCAAGGTTACGGTAAAAACAAGTTTAATAAAGGGTTAAACTAAAATAATAAGGGTTAAAATGACCTAAAAACTTTTACAAATTCTATTTTATGAATATAATTAATACTTATATCATTTAAGGATTGATAATATACTATTTGGGATTCTTTTTGAACATTTATTCATGGGTATAATTATTTCTTCATCAAATCCAAGTGTGTCCTCTACCCACTAATAAATGGCCACACCCTCTCCTATCTTATTCTCATATTTAATAAATTTTAGAACTATAAATACATACAATAATAACTTCCTTAATTAAATAAATATACCATAGTGTTGAATTTTCATCATAAATCCAATCAATTGATACTTTTGTTATAATCCTAATGAGGTGGTCCGAAGAAGATGTATTGTTCCTAACAATGCATTTTTTATTTCTTATTCTACTTATATAAAATATTATTCAACTATGATGATATAATAAAATAATTATCTCCAATATAATTAGATGTTTTTATGTTAATTTAATAACCTATATCCATATAATCTCCAATAAAATGTGATACAAAACCATCATTCATGTGTATGACGAACTGCCTCCTCATGTACCGTTGTAATTTGTTTTTAACCATCACTACTCACAAATGATTATAAATATTTAATTAATGTGTATATATAATACTCATGTAATATTTATCATTCTTAAAAGAAAATATATCTTTTAATTTTTACCTTTCAATTTACTGAAAAATGACAATGTTATTTGTGTTTACCTATCAACTACCACCTTCATAAAGCGATGTGGTTCTTTTTCATCACAGTATCACGTGGATGATATATGTATAAATTTTTAAATAAATTATATTGATTTATGAAATTTTTATAATTATATTCAGATAAAATATTACTTACTATCATTCAATAATTATCCTTAAAAATTGAAAACATTACTCGTGCATACATACGACCTACTGTCGCAATGATTGTAAAATAGTTAATTTTTCATAACCATCATTCATGATTTGTTTTAAAAATATAATTGATATATAAAAATTATAACTACTTCTTGATTATGATCATATATATGATAGAATAATTTCCACTTTGACCATAATCAACCCACCAAATTCGTTTTTGACATATAAGGTGAATACCGTGAAATCTTCAGAAATGAGCTTAAAAGATTAAATAATTGTATATGGAATGGTAAGAGATAAAATAAAAATAATAATAAACCTAAAAATCATTATGAATAAATTGAATAACTAACAAAAAAAAGTATATTTATGAGGATAATGAACATATTGGAAGATTCAAACTCAAGGTAATGCATACTTTAACTTAAAACCTCTTTTTAATTGTTTTAAAGGATTATTTTCTTGATATTTATCATCCATGTATATGTTCATATACACATTTCAATAATTTTATTATTTATTCAGAAGTGAATGAAAAATATTGTTTTTACCTTATTTCCCTTTCTTTTTAATGTTTTTAAAAATATAAACATTTATTTGGTTTTACATAAGATACATACTTTTAAATATTTTTTGATAATGTCTCTGTTTTCACCTATTTTTTCACTGTTTATATATTTATAAAAAATAAGTGATATATTCATATCAAATTAAAATAATTATAATGAATATTTTATATCTCTTTGGACATTATTTTAATTTTTTTTCAAAAGTAATATATTGATGGAATGTATGGAATTTATTTACAAAAGATAATAAGAATTCTAAATTTTAACATATATGATGAAAATGAATTTTTTCACTACCTTATCTGTAATCTTAATGATTGAATTACAGTATAACATTTCATGTTTTATTTATATAAAATGTCTATGATCAATTTATGTGTTTTTTTGTATATAAAATGGGGTTTTCAAATAAAAGGGTAATTTTGTTTTAATAAATGGTTTTTACACACCTGTTTAAAATAGACATTTATTGGTTTTATGATGAAAAGGTGCTTTCTCAAAAAAAATTATTCATGATATGGTACTCAAACATTTATTATGATTACAAGCAAGAATAATAGAGATTATATTATGGGTATATCCACATTATATCTAAAAATATAATGGTTTGATCCCCATTTTTTATCAAGATATGATGGCTTAGGACCCATTATAGATCACGATTTAAGGGGCAATCCACATTATAGATCTACAATGCATTAGTTAATGATTATTTTGTATAAAGAATTATATTTCATTATAGCCATAAAATTTATAAATTTGTAAGGGTTCTATGAATATGATGTCTTAATTAACCTACATGACTTTCTTATGATTACAAATGTGTTTTCATGGGACTTTTATGTTTTCGAAAGGTATGATAAATGATATTTTTAAAATAATGTGTAATCACTTTTAGGCTAAAATAGTTGGTTTTGAAGAATCAATTTTCCGTGGGACTTCATGTTTTTATCGAATAAATGGATTATTTATATTTTGTGTCCCATAATACAATTTTTGTACTCATTCCTTGTTCTTTAAAAAAATTAAATAGGATTATTGGGTAATGGGGAAGAATAACTCTACTGGAAATTTGTGAATATTTTCCATTAAAAGAAAATAAGTATTATTTTATATGTCTTATATTTAGAAATTAATGGATATTGATCGAATGTGTCCATGTTTTAATATGTGGAATTGTTTTTTAATAGTTATTCCACTGATCATTAAAATGATAAACCTAATATCTAATCGAGGAAAAGGTGAATTCTAGTCTAATACCATAAGAATATGTATTGTTTATGGCCAGGTTTTTATAGTTGGTATTGATGTGTTTAGATACATTTATACGTCAAGATAATTTATGTAAATTTATCTAAGTGATTTTAATATACATTTATCATGTTGAAGCATCGCATGGGTACCATGATTCTTCACATAATGTATGTTTATTTTGAATATTTTTTAGTTTATGAAATGGGGAAGTTGTTGTACGATGATAGAAAGAGGAAAATATCCTTCCACACTAGCATATCAATATGGTTGGAATTGGAATAGAATAGTTTTTAAATGTGATGGATAATTTTACACAATAAATGGTGGCAGTATCCATGCTAGAGAATAAATCGATCTACCACTGAAGAATACGATGATAGTTGAGAATTTTACGAGACAACACCCTCCATAATTCAATGAATATTCAAATACAATGGATTCCAAAAGTTTAATCGATGAACTGAAAAAGATATATTAATTCACTAGATGTTTGGAACATCAAAATTTAAACTAGGAAAAGTATCATTTTTAATGGTGAGGTTGAGTGATGTTAGACTTTTTTATGAATATCAAAGTGAGTGATGAGTTTAATTATATAGAATGAGAAATATATAAAAATAATTTTCAATCGAATTATTTCCAAATGTTGTTTAATATATAATGGTGAAAATATTATTATAAAACAATCAAACAAGATGAAAAATAAGTATTTGAGAAAAATTTTCATGATTGGTCACATATATAAAATATTTCATCTAGGATCTAGATAGTAAGATATATCGATTTTACTCATGGTGGAATCCAAGATATCAACCGGTGTTAGCTTCCTTTGAATTCAAAATTCATGATAACATTGGTCAGTGTTCCAAGAAGCAATATATAAATTGTGCATTATACAATGCTAAAAAAAGAAATCATAAACGGAACCATTAACAATGATAAATTTTTAGCACTGATACAGGAGACCCTTTATCAATTAATTTTGTAGCACATATAAAGGTCATGATCACGTATACGAGTCCAACATAAAAAAAGACGCTTTTCCAGCCGCTTCTTTATATTGGATTCTATTGCAAGATTATCTCATAGTCTTGATGTTGAGATGGGATGCCACGTTCACTTCACACAACAATATTGGTCCACATGCCTGTTTAGCTCTTGGACCATTTATCCCCCCCTTTGGCTTTAACTCATCTACAAACACACTAGGCCTACCCAATCTTTTATCATGCATGGTTGGGTCGTACATGACCCGACCACCTTCCCATGTAGGCTATGTCCAATATTTTTTATATATATAAAAAAAATTATAAAAAATACCCAAACTTTTAAATATTTAAAAATATATATATATATATATATTAAAATTTAATAAATTTAATTAATATTTAAAAAAATAATAATTAATTATTTTTTAAGGATATTAATATATATATATAATAAATTAAATTAAATGTAATGTATCAAACAATGATTTATAAAATATATAAAGAGAAATAATTACTGAAATGAAATTTACAAAGTGTTAAATTATTTGAAAATATTTAACACTTTAGAAATTAAATAATTACAAAAAAGAACTATTTAATTTATTAAATAAATATATTAATTATAAATATTAATAAATAATATATCTTAAATATTGTCATATAATATGAAAAAATTGTAATAGAAAAAAAATAACAAATGAATTAATTAAAAATTTTATTAATGAAACAATTATTAAAAAAATGAATATATATATATATATTATAAATAGTAATAAATAATATATATTTAATAAGCATGTAGAAAAAAGAATAAAATTTAATAATTAAAAAATATATTAATGTATTATTCATTTTTAATTGGTTTTATAAATAATTATTCATTAATATAAATAATATATAAATATATAAATATATTCATATATATATATATATATATATTATTCTCTAAAACATGATTTATATGATACAAAATATATAATCTTACATTAAATAATTCATATATTTAGTGAAATATTTTTTATTGTTAATAGTCAATATTAATTAAAAATATTGAATAATCATACTGACTAAGGGACAATTAATTCAATGTAATTAAATATTTCAATTTAAAATATATGAAAATGTCTTACATTGATTCAAACACACATATTTAATTAAGGCATGTTTATATACACCTCACACAAACATAATATTTATGTAATTTATTAAATTTTTAATATTCATTTTAGAATTATATTTATTACCATAATATAATTAATATATGTTATATTTATAATCGTAAATTATTATAATATTTTATTTTTTATTAAATATATCACATTTCATCCAATTATATTTTTTTATAATCGTTAAATTATTAATATAATTCATTTATTAAAAATCTTAATTTCTTAATTTTTTAATTTAAATATATTAAATTTTTCATTGTTTAATATGTTATAAATATTATCCATTTTAAAGAATTTATTTATACATTTTTATTCATTAATATTAAATTTTTTATATCGTTTAATTTTAGTAAATGAGCCTCATGCAGGTTTGTGAGGACTCAACAAGTGCTTCCAAGAGACACGATATGAAATTCGAGTGGAGGCATATTTCCAGGTATTGTAGCTTTATTATAGTAGACTCTGTAGCATGTACTTTATTATTTACTGTTTGGTACTATAGCTTCTAGAACTATTCAACCATTTGGGCCTTTAGCCCACCGATTTGGTCCTTCGGTCTGATAAGGCATTCATGCCACCAAATGCCTACGGGATAGTTGTATCTCAAGTCATTTGAGCCAACATAATGCCTTAGGGCCACCCCATGGACTTCAAGCCACATGAATACAGATGTACCAGTCAGAATTCAAGGGACAAAGCTTTAGATGAGGATTCAGGGTAGGCGCAATCACTGGAAAAGAGCTTACTAGAATTTGATGAATGAGAGGGTATAGAATTTCCATCATTACAAGGCCCATGCCGCTTTGCATAATAAAGCTACCCGACCATCCCTACAAAGCTGGAGTTTTGATATCATGATATATGTTGGGGAGGAGAAGTTCCATGTTGTCTTGTCTAGGTGATTCCCTTTAAGACCAACATGTAATATAGTGTCTATTAGCCTTTGGGCCTTGTAAGGGTTCCACTTCACACCTTGAAAGGTTGACTATCAATAAAAAAATGATGGATATCCGGAAATTACAATATGGTTTTATTTTAAACAAAAAATATATATTCACTAACATATATAATATTCATTTTTAAATTTTTTAAATTATCATTATAGTTAATAATTGTCATTCATTTTTAAGATTTATTCACTCATGTAATTTTTTATTTAATTAATACATGTTAATTATTATTAAATTCCAGTGTTCTATTTAATATATATCAAACTTGTATATATTTAATCACTAATTTAACCGACACAAATACATAAGAAATTAATGAAATCTTATAAAGAAATGCATAAATCTAATATTTAAAAAAATAATAATTGTTTATATACCTTTCATAATTTTTTTGTAACATAATATATTTTATATATTCTATTTTAAATCAATAACTATTATTTATTTATTTTTAATATTACTAAAATTAGTTTTATTTATTCATTTTAATTTTTTTTAATTCAATAATTTTCAAATATATATTTATATAAAATCATTTATTATATTTTAATATTTTTAAGATTCATTTATATTCATTATAATAGATATCCAATTTTTTTAAAATTTATTTTATCAATAAAACGTATCAATTTATTCAATATTTTTAAACTCTATTCTTTTTTATTTATTCATTTTCACTCAAATTTAAAATTCCTAAATTTAAGATTATATATTCATTAATAATGATTAAAATATATTTTTAAATAAATATTTTTAAATAGATATATTTATAAAAGAAAATTTGATATATTTAAAAAATAATATATTTATAATTATAAATATATAATCTTATATATATTTTAAAAAGGTTTTTACAAAATTATATATAAATATATATATTTTTAAAAAAATTTAATAGTATAATTAATATATTTAAATGATGAATATATTTACTATATTTATATTTATATTTCTATTTATATTATAAAAATATATTTTTTAATATAAATATATATAATGTAATATATATATATATTTACTTATAAAATCATAATATATATATTAAAATAATTAATATATTTACTATATTTATATTTATAATAATTTATCAAGTAAATATAATCATATTAATATATTTATACTTTTAAATAAATAATTATAAATAAATTTACAAATATATTTTTATATTTATATAAATAATATTTATAAAATTATATAATTATAATTAAAATAATATAATATAATTTTTAATAAAGTTATTTATATAATTATAAATATATATTTACATATTTAAATAATTATAACATTACAATAATGATAATTTAATAATGAATATATTTAACATATTTAATATATTTATATTAATATAAATATATATTAATTAAATACCGAGATAAATATAAATATAATTCTATATATTCATATTTACATGAGAATATTCAAAAATATATTAAAAAATATATTTATTTATAATTATAAATATAAATTTTTATTAGTGTTAAACAAGCGCTGATATAGTGACCTTTTATGAGTTCTTATTAATCTAGCACTCATAAAGCCTCTCTTCATACTCATTTCATTGGAAAAGCTGATAGATCCCTCCTGATATTTTTAAAGGAACCCTAACCTAACAAATTGTTTTTGCATCATTCAAGCTCTTCTGGAAGTCAGGTGTTGTTATCACTCCCCCTCGACCTCTCTCAAAATAATCAATTCTCAAATCTAAGGAATGCCATATCTTTTCACCTCCTATTTTGTTTCTTTCTGCTTTAGGATCCACGATGTCTATTAGTTCAGTTTTTTCATGGATTATTTGGGTTAATGGTTCCACAAATAGGAGATCTATCTATGAAGTCCCCACCATTGTTTATTCTCCTATAACAGTTTCTTGTTTGTGGGTCTATAAATTTTTATTTTACACTACTAGAATGTTCATGGGATCCTTTTTTCACATTCTTAATTCAATTTATGAGTTTCAACTAAAATTACAAAAATGGGAAAGTTCTTCATTTACAAAATATATTTTAATGTAAACATCTCACTTTTTTATTCCAACAATTCATATTACTTATCATATAATATGAACACTAAAAATCTATAATATGGGTTCTAATATTTACTCACTCTCTCTGTGAAATATCAATCCAAATTTTATATTTTAATCTTATTTCATTAATTATAATATGTCACAAATGATTTGTGACATTTATTGAACTTTATCAATTTTATACCATATATGTTATTAGACTTAATATTTCATTTTCATGTGAATAAAAAAAAAATTGCTAAAAATAATGGATTCATTGTACTCTATATAGAATTTAATTCCATAATTATTCCTCCAACTTCTATTCATACAATATAAATCTCTATCATAAAAAAATTTATCAATTAAAAGAATATCTTTAAAATGAATGACTGTATTTAAATAATGAAAAACATTTTATTAAACATTGTTGTAGACCAATCTCTTCAGCTCAAAAATATATATTTTTTTCGTAGTAATAAGAAATATTGTACCCAATATAGGCGCATTAATAAAAAATATTATGTGGAAATATATTATAGCTTCCATCTATTGAAATATCTATAACATTTTTTATAAATCACTTATTATTGATAAATTTATGATGGTCATGAAATTTATCATTTCTTATTCTTTTAATTTCATTTCACATTTGAAGTAATTTTTTTAGATGGTAGAGTCTCATATCCTATCACAACCCCCTCCCCACAAAGTGTACCCCTCCTGGGCCGGCAATGTGAGAAGGGAGATAATGACCCCCGAGTCCCGCCTCCAGTAGGCCCCGGGTTGGCGACTAGCACTGAGGGTATAATAAACATACAAATGGGAGGCATTACCCTCTAAGAGAACACATGCAGAAGAGGGAGATAGAATAGACTCCAACCAACTCCAACTCAGAACTTAGATATAAAAGGAAACCAAGTACATATATGAAATGTCATGCAAAAGTACTACAACTGAAAGGGAAAACTAAAAGTACCCAAAAGAAAGTAAAACAGCAGCGACCACAAGCCCGAACAGCTCCTCCTCCAACCACAAGCTAGTAGTAACCAGCATGATCTCCAACCTACTCCAAGTAACCTAAAAAACAGTTTATACATACATAGGGTGAGTATAACAGCATACTCAGTAGGATCCTCCCCAAGCCTCTCGTGCAAAAGTAAAGAAAGCATGCTAAAGCCCAGTGAACAACAAGTGAAACTAACTCGTCACCTAAACAGGTATACTATGTTCCCAACCTCACCATGGCTACTATCACCAAGTAACACATACAATAATATAGCATATAGTAAAGAATATCAAGGGTACCCCGCTACTACTTCCCCACTGGTTTTCCGCATTGCCCCAACGACATACGCCATGTGCATCTCTCTCCAAAGGCTTTCCCGCAGACACCTGGGCTAAGCTCCACACTCTGCACCTCGTGCACCACATAGGCTTGCCCGCAGACACCTGGGCGAAGCACCACACCGTCCTCACAACCAAAAGTAACCAGGTAATTTCCGGGAGCCACCACAGCTCGCATAACGTGTATCATACGTCGGATATAATACCTCAATCCATTACAGCCCATACGCCGAGTAAGGATCCTCAAGCCATCATAGCCTATACACGTTACACCTATAGTAGTCCATAAGTTACTATATCCAGAATATATGCGTGTGAATAACTACAAGCCATTACAGCCCTCTACACACATATATGGGGTAACTAACCGTTGTGCCTCATGACACAAGTATCTACCAAGAGAAGAGAGCAGGGCCAAAGGGGGTAGTCAGCCATTCAACCTCCCATCAGAATGTTGGGGAAAACACCCCCCAGGGCTCAGAATCCCCAGGGTGTCAGTTGCCCTTACCGACAGGGTGGAGTAGCGTATGGAAACACAAAAAGTACAGAATATATAAGTAACTCACATCCACATTATGGGCATTACCTAGTCTTAGATACAACTGCAGCTAACGTCTCTCAGACTCCAGGCTGCTACTTCTAAGACTAGGTATCCTATAAGCACACAAACATTTGAAGAGATTTATTAGATTACTCCGTTCTCATTTTATCAGTTCCAATGTACATTAATTAATTATTTAAACATTAATTAAGAATGAACAATTCCACATTAAACTGAATTGGCATCACTTTCAAAAATAACCGCTCCTTTTTTAGATTCACATAACCTTTAAATTCCAGCATCTCAATCCCCGTGGATTTTCACCATTTAATCAAACATTCATTACCGAATTACTTTTCCACATTCCCAGGCATTCTAGAAAAACATCCTATGCTTCTTAACACAAAGGAGGCTCAACACAGTGAGTAGATATACTACCCGTCGAGTATTTTCCGCCTATAGAAAGAGCATATACCCATTCTCCCTCGAGAGGCTAAACACGGAAAGCACGTGGCATACCCCGCGCATCTTCGCCTCCTTCGGAAGTAGGGTAGCAAGACCAGCTACCTTGAGCAGTGGGGAAAAGCAAAGCAGATTAACATTCAAGAAAACCGTAAGCAACCAGCAACCACATCCATCCCATTCCATCACCCCCGGTGTCCTCCCCGACACCCACATGCATAAACTGATGCATCTTGCCACTCTAGGCGTCATCTGCTACCATAACCACAAGGCCTCCATGTCTCCACATATCACAAAAACCATCCAGGCTCACATCACAGCACATGCAGCAGGAAAACAAACATCACTTCATGGGCTCTTGACCCTTTAACAGACAAGAGGGTAACTCAGAACCCTTTTAGAATTTATCGAACTAATAGTTCTTTAATCCATATTGAATTGGCAGATTTGTTATTATTAGGTTCCAATCAAAGATACCTAATCAGCAAGCGATCCCAATTAAATAACCATGCTTACTTCCCTAATTTGATTATCCTCAAAATAGAACAACTACAAAAACGACAATAACCAGATTAATTTACATGCCTCTTTATCTTTCCAATTAATTAACAATTAATTCCGGCTTTACGTTCATTATCAATTTCAATCATGAACGAAAAACAAATCAAAGAAAACATAGATATCACTATATCTAGGAAAACATGAGGCAAACCATTATCATGGTATAAAGAAACAACATGCA
Source organism: Viscum album (assembly GCA_963277665.1). Lineage (NCBI taxonomy): Eukaryota > Viridiplantae > Streptophyta > Magnoliopsida > Santalales > Viscaceae > Viscum > Viscum album. The sequence goes on along the minus strand of OY728137.1, from coordinate 1,697,112,876 downwards.
ATCAACCAATTCTTTTAATCCGGTTCAAGTTTTTAATTAGGTCAATTTCATTGTGATTCAAAGGTATAAATCATGCTAATTCTACGATTGCACATATACAATTAGAGAAGCCATGAATCCCCTACCTAAAACAGTTCCTCACGTTCTTTATCCACACAACATGTCACGATCCTCCCCTCGCGACAACTGCATCCACCGGAGGATGCTTATATCGAAGATTTATCGACACAGCTTGGTTGCATCAAAACAAAGTGGAACCAATCCTAGGAGTAAATATTGATTATGAAACTACTACGGAAAGGATTGAAAGGTTCTAGTGCCTCTTAATCGAGAAAAAAGTGAAAGAACAAGGAAGAATGACATCTCATCCCTTTTAAAGATTTAATGGGGTGACAGTTTAAGATCCGGTTAATTCTCCATTAAAAACGGATCACAATAACCCACACGGTTGACCAAGTAAAACATTCCAAGCCTTAGGAATAATTAATATAGGATTTATGGCATTTTAAACGGCCTTAAGAGCCCATAAATTAAGACTTTAAATGTATTTTATGTCAAAGGAAATGTCAAAAGGGGAAAAACTGTAGGAGTCTGGAAACACTGTTCACCCACTGTTACTGTACATGAAACCGATCTGTGAAATTGATCTATCACACCGATCTGTGAAACCGATCTGTGAAACTGATCTGTCACACCGATCTGTGAAACCGATCTGTCACACCGATCTGTGAAACCGATCTGTCACACCGATCTGTGAAACCGATCTGTGAAACCGATCCGTGAAACTGATCTGTCACACCGATCTGTGAAACCGATCTGTGAAACTTATCTGTCACACCGATCTGTGAAACCGATCTGTGAAACTTTTCTGTCACACCGATCTGTGAAACTGATCCGTCACACCGATCTGTTAAACCGATTTGTGAAACTGATCTGTCACACCAATCTGTGAAACTGATCGGTGTGACTGATCTGTCAGACCAATCGGTGAGACCGATCTGTGAAACTGATCTGTGAAACTGATCTGTCACACCGATCTGTGAAACCGATCTGTCGGACCGATCTGTGAAACCGATCTGTCAGACCGATCTGTGAAACCGATCTTCCACCCAGATCTGTGAACCCGATCTGTCAGACCGATTTGTGAAACTGATCGGTGAGACCGATCTGTCAGACCGATCGGTGAGACTGATCTGTTACTGTTCATAAAATTTGAAACACTATTCACAGAACTAGAAAATTGGCAAAGTGTTGGGGATATGTCCCCTTGACCTCCCAGAACAACTCCAACACCAAAATTCCACAAAGTAATGGACCGGAGAGGTCCGGGCCATTACATTAGATACCTCTCAAAACATTCTCGTCCTCGAGAATTAAAAACCAACCTAGAAGAAAAGAGGGGTCTGAACAACCACCCCATAAGATACCTCTCAGGGGAAAACCACCATGAGTTGTTCAAAAGCTAGAACAAAACTACGACATATGAGAGTATGGAAACAAACAATTCATAACCAAACAATTCAAACATAACATCTCATCAAAGGTACATAAATAAAACATGAAAGGTCCAACCACAAAGAAAACATCATTAATTGAAAGGAGTTAAACATTAAACAACTCTGGGTAATGAGCATGTATCTGTGACTCACGCTCCCAGGTACTCTCCTCCATGGCACCGTGTCGCCACAAGACACAAACTAAGGGGATAGAACGCCCACACAACACATTCTCCTTAAGGTCTTGGATCTCCACAGGTCGCTCCTCGAAGGTTGCATCATCATCAATATCGATCTCTCCCCAATCGATAACGTGATATTCATCATGAAGGTAACGACGGAGCTGCGATACATGGAAACCATCATGTTTCCGGCTCATCTGAGGGGGAAGTGCTACTCGATACGCCACACCTCCAACACGAGCTAACACCTCGAAAGGCCCAACAAAACGGGGAGAAAGCTTACTTCCGCGACCAAACCTTCGCTGCCCACGACGGGGAGTCACCTTTAGAAACACATGATCCCCAACATTAAACTCTAAGGGTCTCCTTCTTTGATCAGCATAAGATTTCTGACGATCTTGTGCTGTCTTCATCCTCTCACGAATCACTTGAACCATCTCTGTCGTATTCTGCACTAGTTCTGGTCCGAGAATTGCGGACTCTCCGACCCCAGTCCAGCACAACGGAGAACGGCATGGCCGGCCATACGAGGCTTCAAACGGCGCCATGCCGATGGTAGAGTGAAAACTATTATTGTAAGCGAACTCTACCAAAGGTAACTGCTTTTTCCATGAACCTCCAAAATCAAGAACACAAGAGCGCATCATGTCTTCAAGAGTCTGGATTGTTCGCTCTGTCTGACCATCCGTTTGAGGATGAAAAGCAATGTTAAGGCATAGTTGAGATCCAAAAGCATGCTGGAGACCTCTACACACCCTAGAGGTAAAACGAGGATCTCAATCAGAAATGATCGTCTTAGGAACTCCGTGAAGCCTCACCACCTCCTCCAGATACTGCCTCGACAAAACCACCACTGAGCTCGACTCCTTTATTGGTATGAAGTGGGCTGATTTAGTTAAACGATCCACTACCACCCATATAGCATCATGTCCTCCCGGAGCTCGAGGTAAACCTGTAACAAAGTCCATTGATATGTCCTCCCACTTCCACTGAGGGATCTCTAAGTGCTGGAGAAGACCACCAGGAACACGGTGTTCGGCCTTCACCTTCTGGCAGACTAAACATCGAGACACACATTCTGAAACTGTATGCTTCAGCCAAGACCACCAAAACTGACTCCTCAAGGATCGATACATCTTTGTCACACCAGGGTGTACCGACAAAGGTGAACTATGGAACTCTCGGAGAACCGTCTCGCGCATCGCCAAGGGAACAAAAATCATGCCATGATTCAACACTCGGTGTTGTTAATCCTCCGACCAACCATCAGGGGCCTCCCCACAAACAACTCTATCTCTCCAAACTTCCACCTCTAGATCACCCAACTGAGACTCTTCCACCTTCTGCATCAGGGATGACTGCACCGTCATCTGGAAAAGATGACCTCTTCCCCCAACTTCTTTTATATCAAGATGCAAAGCTGATAGCTCTTCCATCACTCTCCAAGAATCACCAGATTCATGCACAACATCATTATGTGACTTTCGGCTCAGTGTATCAGCAACAATATTTCCCTTACCAGGTGTATATGATATTTCGAAGTCGTATTCCTACAAGAACTCCATCCACCGATGCTGCCGCAAGTTCAAATCCCGCTGAGAGAAAACATACCTCAAACTCTTATGATCGGTGAAAACCACAAAGCGCTCGCCAATGAGGTATTGTCTCCACAACATCAGCGCAAACACCACGGCTGCCAACTCAAGATCATGGGTGGCATATTTCCATTCATGGGGACGCAACTGCCGAGACCCATAAGAAACAACAGACCTCTACTGCATAAGAACATAGCCTAGCCCCAGATGTGAAGCATCACAGAAAACATCAAACTGGACTCCCTTCGCTGGAAGACAAAGGACTGGAGCACTTACCAACTTCTCCTTTAGATACTCGAAAGTTGTCTGACACTGATCAGTCCATATGAGCGCTTGATCCTTCTTGGTCAAAGCTGTCATAGGAGTCGCAACTCGGGAGAAATTGGCTACAAACCTCCTATAATAGCCTGCGAGACCAAATAAACTTTGCACCTCTGACACGGTCTTGGGGGCTGGCCAAGACACCACTGCTTCTATCTTCGAAGGATCCACAACTACTCCCTGTTGGGACACAACATGTCCCAAGAAACGAACTTCTCGATCCCAGAACTCACACTTGGACAACTTCCCAAACAATTGATGTTGGCGAAGAACTCCCAAAACGGCTAGTAGATGCTCTGCATGATCTTCTTCAGATGTGGAGTACACAAGGATGTCATCGATGAAAACCACAACAAATTTGTCCAGGAATTCACAGAACACAACATTCATCTACCCCATGAAAATAGCTAGAGCATTCGTCACGCCGAATGGCATTACAACAAACTCATAATGCCCATGACGACAACGGGAAGCAGTCTTCGGAATATCATCATCCTTTACACGCATCTGATGATATCCTGACCGCAAGTCGATCTATGATAACCAACTTGCACCCTTCAGTTGATTGAATAGGTCATCAATCCGTGGAAGAGGATAGCGATTCTTTATTGTCACTTTGTTTAACCGACGATAATCGACGCACAACCGCAAACTGCCATCAGCCTTTTTCACAAACAAAACTGGTGCACCCCAAGGTGACACACTTGGCCGAACAAAACCACACTGCAACAGACCATCGAGCTGAATACGTAGCTCTCGTAACTCATAAGGGGCCATCCTATACGGAGACATAGAGATAGGAGACGCTCCCGGCTGTATCTCGATCCCAAACTCAATCTCTCGTCGAGGGGGTAAGGATACAACCTCTTCTGGAAAGACGTTAGGGTACTCCTCTATGACCCTAGGAAACGCCAACTGTTGAACCTCTGAAGAACTCAGCATCATCCCAGCCATCAGGGACGATAAGGAAGGAACTCGCCTATGACTCATTCGAGGATCTCTCTCACCAACAAAGACCACTTCCTCTCCATCTCCATCAAAGAAAACGACCTTCTTCCTGTAGAAATCCACAATAGCCTGCACCGAATACAACCAATCCATGCCTAGGATGAGATCATATGGATGTATTCATAAACATAGGAAATCTCCCCAAGAGCGGTGCTGCGCCAACACTAGCTCACAATCTCTACATACTTAAAACAAGCTAGCTCGACCTCCAACTGGTGTAGTCAACGACAAGGGCACTGGAAGCCACTCTACCTGAAGTCCCAAAGAATGGACAAGGGTAGGGGATATAAAGGAGTGTGTTTCTCCTGAATCAAACAAGGCATACACCAAGGTAGAAAACAAGCAAAGGGTACCACGGACGACGTCTGGATCGCCTGGAGCTGGCAACGCTAGAGCATGAAGCTGACCACGACCACCTCCACGGCCTCTCTGACCCTGATGACGACCACCACCACAGCCGTGCTCTGCTCTCTGAGGACGGGGAGCGTCATGGGGCTGTCCTATGTCTACTCCATCTACCCTCGGGTGATCTAAAGCTGGTGCAACCTGCTGCTGCTGCCTCGGCTGGAACTGCCTCAACGAAGGAACCTGGAGTGGAGCGCCTGGTACACGATGACTGCTCTGAATAGTCGGGCACTCCCGCTGCTGATGACCACGACCACCACAAGAAAAACAAGCGCTTGATCCCTTGGCATAGGACTGAGAGGTTCTGCCTCCGTATAAACGAGATGGGAAGGGCTGGGACCTACCCCCAGGTGAACGGAAACTCTTCTGTCCTGAAAACCTGGAACCCCGGACCACAGCACTACTTTGTGAGGAATCATGAAGATTCCCCTCTTGTGACGATCTGGTCCTAGCCAAGGTCCTCTCAAAAACCTCTGCCCTTGCCAAAACCTCAAGATATGTCTTCAGCATAAATGGGGTGACCTGGTGCTGGATCTCTGGACGCAAAGCCTCCTCTAAATTCCTCGCCCTGGCCTCCTCATCTGGTAATAGGTCTGAAGCATATCGTAGAAGTTTCCTGAAACGAATTCCAAACTCTCGAACACTGGAGCTCCCCTGTCGAAGGGTGAGTAGCTCCTGGCAACTGGACGCCTTCGTAGTCGATGAATGAAACTCGACTCTAAACATGTCTCAAAACTCCTCCCATGAGATCGCTGACTCCTCACGATCACCGAGAAACAAGAACCACCATTGCCTCGCTGCTCCATGCAGCATCGTCACAACCAAGGACACCCAATGTTCCTTCTGAGCACGAATCGAACTGAAGCCTATCTCGACCTCCTCCAACAAGTCTTCCGTGACTGCATCTGAAACGGATCCCTCGTACTTCTGTAGACTCTGGCGCTGGAACTCTCGGAGTGTCTTCCTCCAAGTGTCATCGTCGTCAACCTCTACCCGGCGGCGATCTGCTGGAACAGCCTGCTGGGCATCTTCTGCGCAAACCTGATAAGGACGTGGACCTGGAGCCATACCTATAAAATAACAACTGTTAGAGCTCCTAATCCTAGAATATTGAAGACTCAACATTAATTAATTAATTGTTCTGTTTTATTAATTTTAGGTTACCTATCCCAAGGTCTACCCATTCAAACACAAGAGCAAAGAATAATGATGCATGATCCTTTCCTAGGTCTCTACCCTGCAATCGGTATCACTTGTTTAGTAGCCATTGTAAACTTAAAGGTCCGTGCAACAGATCATAGGGTGCCCTGAACGCCTATGTCTCTGCCGGTCTCCAGTGTTTAACCCACTTGCTAAACATGAATGACACCATTTCCCTACCATCCCATGCATCCTCACCTGTTCCTAACTCCAAACTCCATCCTATCCCTCAACCAGAGCTCTGATACCACTCTATCACGACCCCCTCCCCACAAAGTGTACCCCTCCTGGGCCGGCAATGTGAGAAGGGAGATAATGACCCTCGAGTCCCGCCTCCAGTAGGCCCCGGGTTGGCGACTAGCACCGAGGGTATAATAAACATACAAATGGGAGGCATTACCCTCTAAGAGAACACATGCAGAAGAGAGATATATAATAGACTCCAACCAACTCCAACTCAGAACTGAGATATAAAAGGAAACCAAGTACATATATGAAATGTCATGCAAAAGTACTACAACTGAAAGGGAAAACTAAAAGTACCCAAAAGAAAGTAAAACGGCAGCGACCACAAGCCCGAACAGCTCCTCCGCCAACCGCAAGCTAGTAGTAACCAGCTTGATCTCCAACCTGCTCCAAGTAACCTGAAAAATAGTTTATACATACATAGGGTGAGTATAACAGTATACTCAGTAGGATCCTCCCCAAGGCTCTCGTGCAAAAGTAAATAAAGCATGCTAAATCCCAGTGAACAACAAGTGAAACTAACTCGTCACCTAAACAGGTATACTATGTTCCCAACCTAACCATGTCTACTCTCACCAAGTAACGCATACAAGAATATAGCATATAGAAAAGAATATCAAGGGTACCCCGCTACTACTTCCCCACTGGTTTGCCTCTTTGCCCCAACGACATACGTCATGTGCATCTCTCTCCAAAGGATTGCCCGCAGACACCTGGGCTAAGCTCCACACTCTGCACCTCGTGCACCACATAGGCTTTCCCGCAGACACCTGGGCGAAGCACCACACCGTCCTCACAACCAAAAGTAACCAGGTAACTTCCGGGAGCCACCACAGCTCGCATAACGTGCATCATACGTCGGATATAATACCTCAAGCCATTACAGCCCATACGCCGAGTAAGGATCCTCAAGCCATCATAGCCTATACATGTTACACCTATAGTAGTCCATAGGATACTATATCCAGAATATATGCGTGTGAATATCTATAAGCCATTATAGCCCTCTACACTCATATATGGGGTAACTAACCAATGTGCCACATGACACAAGTATCTACCAAGAGAAGAGAGCGGGGCCAAAGGGGGTAGTCAGCCATTCAACCTCCCATCAGAATGTTGGGGAAACACCCCCCCAGGGCTCAGAATCCCCAGGGTGTCAGTTGCACTTACCGACAGGGTGGAGTAGCATATGGAAACACAAAAAGTACAGAATATATAAGTAACTCACATCCACACTATAGGCATTAACTAGTCTTAGATACAATTGCAGCTAATGTCTCTCAGACTCTAGGCTGCTACTTCTAAGACTAGGTATCCTATAAGCACACAAACATTTGAAGAGATTTATTAGATTACTCCATTCTCATTTTATCAGTTCCACTGTACATTAATTAATTATTTAAACATTAATTAAGAATGAACAATTCCACATTAAACTGAATTGGCATCACTTTCAAAAACAACCAGTCCTTTTTAAGATTCACATCACCTTTAAATTCCAGCATCTCCATCCCCGTGGATTTTCACCATTTAATCAAACATTCATTACTGAATTACTTTTCCACATTCCCAGGCATTCTATAAAAACATATTATGCTTCTAAACACAAAGGAGGCTCAACACGGTGAGTAGATATACTACCCGTCGAGTCTTTGCTGCCTATAGAAAGAGCATATACCCATTCTCCCTCGAGAGGCTAAACACGGAAAGCACGTGGCATACCCCGCGCGTCTTCACCTCCTTCGGAAGAAGGGTAGCAAGACCAGCTGCCTTGAGCAGTGGGGAAAAGCAAATCAGATTAACATTCAAGAAAACCGTAAGCAACCAGCAACCACATCCATCACATTCCATCACCCCTGGTGTCCTCCCCGACACCCACATGCATAAATTGATGCATCTCTCCACTCTAGGCATCATCTGCTGCTATAACCACAAGGCCTCCATGTCTCCACATATCACAACAACCATCCAGGATCACATCACAGCACAAGAAGCAGGAAAACAAACATCACATCATGGGCTTTTGACCCTTTAACAAACAAGAGGGTAACTCAGAACCCTTTTAGAATTTATCGAACTAATAGCTCTTTAATCCATATTGAATTGGCAGATTTGTTATTAGTATGTTCCAATCACGGATACCTAATCAGGAAGCTATCCCAATTAAATAACCATGCTTACTTCCCTAATTTGATTATCCTCAAATTAGAACAACTACAACAACGGAAATAACCAGATTAATTTACATGCCTCTTTATCTTTCCAATTAATTAACAATTAATTCCGGCTTTACGTTCATTATCAATTTCAATCATGAACGAACAGCAAATCAAAGAAAACATAGATATCACTATATCTAGGAAAACATGAGGCAAACCGTTATCACGCTATAAAGAAACAACATGCGATCAACCAATTCTTTTAATCCGGTTCAAGTATTTAATTAGGTCAATTTCATTGTGATCCAAAGGGATAAATCATGCTAATTCTACGATTTCACATATACAATTACAGAAGCCATGAATCCCCTACCTCAAACAGTTCCTCACATTCTTTATCCACACAACAGGTCACGATACTCCCCTCGCTACAACTGCATCAACCAGAGGATGCTTATATCAAAGATTGATCGACACAGCTTGGTTGCATCAAAACAAAGCGGAACCAATCCTAGGAGTAAATATTGATTGTGCAACTCCTACAGAAAGTATTGAGAGGTTCTAGTTCCTCTGAATCGAGAACAAAGGGAAATAACAAGGAAGAATGATATCTCATCCCTTTTAATGATTTAATGGGGTGACGGTTTATGATCCGGTTAATTATCCATTAAAAACGGATCGCATTAACCGACACGGTTGACCAAGTAAAACATTCCAAGCCTTAGGAATAATTAATATAGGATTTATGGCATTTTAAATGGCCTTAAGATCCCTTAAAATAAGTCTTTAAATGTATTTTACATCAAAGGAAACGTCAAAAGGGGCAAAACTGTAGGAGTCTGGAAACACTGTTCACCCATTGTTACTGTACATGAAACCGATCTGTGAAACTGATCTGTCACACCGATCTGTGAAACCGATCTGTCACACCGATCTGTGAAACCGATCTGTGAAACCGATCTGTGAAACTGATCTGTCACACCGATCTGTGAAACTGATCTGTCACACCGATCTGTGAAACCGATCTGTGAAACTGATCCGTGAAACTGATCTGTCACACCGATCTGTGAAACCGATCTGTGACACTGATCTGTCACACCGATCTGTGAAACCGATCTGTGAAACTGATCTCTCACACCGATCTGTGAAACCAATCTGTCACACCGATCTGTGAAACCGATCTGTGAAACTGATCTGTCACACCAATCTGTGAAACTGATCGGTGAGACCGATCTGTCAGACCGATCGGTGAGACCGATCTGTCAGACCGATCTGTGAAACCGATCTCTGAAACTGATCTGTCAAACCGATCTGTGAAACCGATCTGTTAGACCGATATGTGAAACCGATCTTTCAGACCGATCTGTGAAACCGATCTGTCACACCGATTTGTGAAACCGATCTGTCAGACCAATATGTAAAACTGATCGGTGAGACCGATCTGTCAGACCGATCAGTGAGACCGATCTGTCAGACTGATCGGTGAGACCGATCTGTTATTGGTCATAAAACCGGAAACACTGTTCACAGAACTAGAATATTGGCAAAGTGTTGGGGATATGTCCCCTTGGCCTCTCGGAACACCACCAACACCAAAATTCAACAAAGTAATGGTCCTGAGAGGTCCGAGCCATTAAATATCCAAGGTTATTATTACCCTTGAAATTGGATCTTGGCGAATTTAACACTTCCTAAATTGATAATTTTCCTTGTCCAACTAATTATTTTAATAGTTCCCATGAATGAAATCTTAACTATAAGTTCTTCTTTGGTCCATCAGTTTTACATTCAAACTCATCTTTCATTCTCAATAGAACATACTCAATTTCCAGTTTCTAAATTTTATTTCCTTATTCATTGAAAAATATATTATGATCATTAATGATATCTTTCTATTCCTTAATATTCAATTATTAATTAGAAACTAATATTTATTTTATATGATTTTTTCATATTGTCACACTAATTTATCATGATGATCGACATCTGCTTCATTAAAATTAATATAACCCGAATAATCCAATAACCACCCCCCTAATTTTCTTAGAAATATGTATTTTTGTATTTATCACAATGAGATCCCCTTAAAACTCCATCTAAATATCTTTAAATAATTATTGATTAACATCAACCTCACCAACAGATTTTTATTTTTCTAGTGATTTGAACATATCAACTTCCATTTATATGATAAATTATTTTCAATATATTCTAAGGAATCATCCATAAAATACCACCTCACACACTATAACATTTCTTATAAAATTCAATCAACTTGAATTTCCATAATTGAAATTATTTATATTAGAAAATATCAATTTATGTTTTTGAGAAAATTGAAACCCATTTTCCTCTTCAACAACTTTCATTTGTCATCTAACAACAAAAGGAAAAATATTTCCGAATTGAATGTTAAAAAAAATTATCATACCCTCAAATATTCCTTTATATATTTCACACATCCTTTTCAAAAGTTATGAAAATCATCACATAACACTTCATCAATTCCAGTCTCCCAAACATATTTGTTTCCCATATCTCCGAATAACATTTTTTAGATGAATATTACGAGGATATTTCAAGATTCACTCATATTTCTTTTGAAACATGTTTACTATATATATGTCAAAGAGATAATTATACAATATGTTTTTCATCAAGGGATTAAATGTTTAGATTATCAGTTTACGTTAACATCTATATTATTTTATTTATAATATTTGAATCATAGATCAAAGGGACAAGGTCATGAATATATCAACTGAATTTTTTCAGATGATTAAATAATTAAACAAAAAAAAATTATTTGAATACATATTCAATTCATGAAATATTAATTCCAAAACATTCACCTTTTATTTTCTGAACATTACTTCACCTTAATGGATATAATAAATCATGTCCTAGACATATTTGTATACTGTTTCATCAATCACCAGCATATACAAATAATTAGTTAAATATTGGAAAAAATCATTATGATATTTAGTTTCATTATTACACCTCATGTTACGTAATTCCATAATTGACTGTATGAAGGGACTAGTTACTTGAGTCCAATGTATTTTATCTCTCTAAAAAACATTCACATATGATCATAAATGAAATATAATCAATTTATTCTATACTTAGAATTACACTAATCAAATAAGTGTAATCCATCTCCATTCAAACAATTCTCTATAAAAATTTATTTTGAAAGAATCTATTTGATATATAATTTAGATATTATACCACATATTGTAAACTTTTGTTCTGTTGTTAACTATTGAGGGGGGGGGGGGGTTATTCTAGGTTGTCTTAAAAAAATTGGTATGTTTAAAAAAATTAGTTCATTAATTCCTGTTAGAATATGAATCAGAATCTATCATGTATGAACAATAAAATACTAAAATAGTATATATAAAATGATTTCAAAATTATACATGGTTAACCTATAATTTTATTTATACATGGAGTATATATCAATGATATATTCATATTCCAATAATATACTACTTCACTATTATGTGATTACATGATTTATGATAAGATTATTTCACATCCAAGATCCACATCATCTTCCTCTAATCCACTCACATTATTAAAGAGGGTTAAGAATATATATTGAATATATATCCCAATTTACCAAAGGTATCAATTAAATAATAAACCCAGAACTATAATGGGGTTTCTCTAAAATAAACCAATATTGACCTCTATCCCTTATTAGATCACCCTCTCCCCATATTTTGTGTTCTATTTACATTAGATACACCAATGAAGTTTTTGAATACGATATGTGGGTGATAAATTATAGTAATATGTGTCATTTTTATATGTGGAATCAAAATGATTTTCAAAACAATGATGTGAAATTCTTACAATATTTTTTTTTGGAATATGTATTATTGAAAAGTATCTGTCAAATTTTTAAGAAAAACGAAATGAAATTTTGGATATTATTTGATAACAGAAATATATATTTTTGTATTCCTATATTACATTGTCTAGAATAATATAAAATGAAATGAGATTAACATGGAATTGCAATTCAATTATGTCATAAATATTAGATTCATCAATTAATGTGGAAATTTCATGATCCATGAACTTGTGTCAAAATCAGGTGATTAAATGACCTTTTATATTCTAATGAAATAATTTTTTACACAAATTTAGTATGAAATATTGTAATTAAATGATAAAAAAGATACAATAATTTCCATAGGAATTATTCCATCCAATAATAAATAAATTTTTTTTTACTACATATTTTTATGTGATGATTATATTTATATATGTCTGTAAATTATTCAAAAGCATAATAAGTCCATTTTACTAACATTTTTAATATGATAATTTATTATTATACGCCAAATAATGATATGAAATACCTTTATTTTTGATGTAAAATATATCAACACACAGTCAATGGGAATAAATGTGAGAGGAAACATTTATTCTTGATGTGAATACCAATCATTTGATAGATCTCATAATTAATGGAAATTTGGATTAAGGGTTAGCTGATACTTTTGAGTTGTTAAATTTACCATATGATTTCAACTGTTCTCTGATTTTTATAGATCATAAAATTTATCATATGTTATATTTTCTACTAAATAGTAATTTTAAACAATCATTTCCCTCTCATTTAATTCACCACTTAGACTATCAGTGAAACACCACTTATCTCTTTACATAACATGTAATTAAAGGATAATCATCATCTCCTCCCACTTTCTAGACTCCATCCTAACAAGGATTATGATGATTTCTTAGAATAACTACATTTTTTCCACACAACCAAAAATTGATAACCTTTACCCATATCCACTTGATTAAACTATGTTGTTTCTTTTCATGTTACCCTTCTATAAAATGATAACATATCTAGAATCATGAAAAATAATATTCAATTATCTGGATGCAATTATTATAAATATATATAACATTCTTCTTTTATTATGAATTTCTTAGGTGTATTTTTTTCAAAATGAATATTTTATGAAACTAATAAGATGAATGTGAATATAAAATGGATGAATTATAATTCTATGACAATATAGTTTTGATATATAGTTAAAGAGTTCATAATTTATATAACAGATCTTGAATATGACCCTTATGAAACCCTTTCCCCTATTTATATTGGGGTTATTCATGAATTATGAGTATGGATGAGTTAGAAGTGAAACTGATTTGTCATGGAATAGAATTGAGCTATAATTGTTCGAATGAACATTTGAGAAAGTGAAAATTCACACCTATTGGGACATACAACAACTGTATGAATGATTTGAATGAATACCAATGAAAATGATAATGTATATTTTATTGAATAAATAACAATTATTATTGAATATAACCATTTTTATTTCCATAATGTATTCAAGATAATAAATAGATGTTCTAAGAGACCATTCCATTCCATTAATATACAATATAAACTGTTATTAACTATACTGAAGATATATAATATGAATTCTGTTTGTGGTTTGAATGACCCTAGCTTTATAGAACTACATGGTCTTCTGATTGATATGAAAACAAATTAAAATTAACTTATTTATCAAAAATATGACATTAAATGAATTCTATGTTCAATGCCCATGATCTCTAAAAAATACATGAATTTTCACATGATTAAATATTGTTTCACACGGGTCATGGATCACTCATTAAATTGATTTTGTGTAGTGAATATTGACATAATAAATTTGAATGAAAGTATTTGAAATATACAATGTACGTTCCTATCATTATATAGATTTTAAGACTATATGTATATTGGGAAAACTCTAAAAAATTACATGGCATGCTGATATATTAATTTTATATAGGAAAAAAATTCATCTAACAAACACTTATCAATTGAATATAATTGATTGCATGTACCTTGAATTTAAAAATATGTTGATAAATTGAGGCCTTTCATTATAAATTGATGGAATAAATTCCTTTTGTGTACATAGTAGTAATAACAGTATATGGAAAATAATGTTGGTATGTTATATCTCTCATCCATGGTTATCCAAGTAGTGAAAATAAATAATGTTTTCACTGTATATACCAGGACCAAAACATCTTGGCGATGGTATCAATGTCTATTTAGATCTATTGATCAGATATAAAAAATTGATGTGGTATATTGTTGTTATAATGAATGGTTCTCATAGAAATTATGACTTCTCATTAAGGTCCATGTTATATGGGATGATACATGAAATTACAACATATTGATACTTTTCAAGTTATAACATTAATTTGATTTTGGTGGTGTCCCACTTGTGAAGAATTCACAAACTCAGTTCGGTTGAAACATTACTTGAAAACAATTTTTTCAGGACATCAATTTTTTTAACTCAATGTAATAAATACTTGTCATGGATTAAAAAATTCAATGGTAATAAAAAAAAAGTTACAAAAATGTATCCCTTAACAATTGATCATGTTTTTGAAATTGTAATAGATATTAAAACTATATTCAATAAACCATTTTAAAAAAACATTCCAAAATCAATTTTTTTGAAGTTATCTATTTCATATGACTTATTGCATTAGAATAATTTGTATGCTAGATATTTTCTTGATCACATTCATGTTGAAAAAAATGTATTTGATAGTGTTATTAGATGATTATAAAATGATATTAAAAAATACAATCTAGAATAGTTTGGACATGATTGACATGCGAATAAGGGAAGAGATTGAATATGAGAATGGTAAGGGTTTTAATTTTCTTACCCTAGAATCTTTCACTCAATATAGATATTAGAAAATATTATTTTACATTTTAATTAATGGTGAAAATATTCCATTGGGGTATTCATAAAATAAAAACATTGTTGTGTCCATGACTATTTAGAATTTATACTTACTAAAATCACACGATTGAAATATTTTTATTCAAAATTTTATTTTTGTATATTTGTATTGGATTCATCTTAAAAATATATGAGATATATAAATAAAACACTTCTTCTTTTCAATTCTATATGCAGTAATGTTATATACCCAATTATTTTGAAAATTATGATTAAGGTGATTTCAGTCGTATCATGTTAATTAGATATGATCTTCCCAATATCATTATTTTATTTAATGGTCATCTTGATGGTTCACTTGTATAGAGTGGATCAACTATGTGATCATGATTATTAAATATAGACATACACCATTGAATGATATATGATGATTTTGAATGGTTATATTAATAATAAAATTTATCCCGAATGTTGTATTTCATAATGATATATTGTTGAATTATATGTTGAATTGTATATTGGTTAACTATCAAAAGTTGATAGCATCAACAACCCAAAGTCTCATAACATTCGATTATTAATGGTTGAAGGTATTTCTGGAAGGTTATTTTTTACATTTTTCCTCACATATTGGGGAAAATTGATCCTATAATGTTTAAATAATAGTGAAGATGTTGATCTATATATTGAATCCAAAAAAGTAATTCTTAAAGATTTGAATCCATAAATGGATGATATATGGATATAAAATTAAAATAATCAACAATTTATATGGTGCTTTCAATATCATATTTATAAGGGGTTGTCTAAAAATAATAATTTAATTTCCAAAAAACTTCTATGGATATATAGGGGACCAATTGACAATTTTATATTATACATTTATTTTGTAACCAATGGTTAATTTTTCTATAAAAAAGAAAACTATGAATGAACTACAATGAAAAAAAGTTTAGTGACACTTGTCTTTGAAAGGATTCACATATCATGTTCCATATATAGAAATCTAATTTTTTATAATATGTTATATTTAATCATTATCAAATAGATATATATGTTGTATTATAGAGAACTTCAATTGTTACTTTTTTTACAAATTGATTAAAAACAATAGTGTAGTGAAAGTTGATGAAATGGGATTGATGAAGGTATATTTTAAGGCAGAAGGGAAAAAGGATGATTCATTCATAATGGAATCACAATGAATGAAAATATTTTAGTTCTTATATATAGTAAACAATAATTATTCAATTTACTAAATAGAAACTAAAAAAACTACAGCATCATATTAAAATATATAATGTGTTTTATAAAATCATAATGACCCAATAGTGATGTAATAAAATACAATATTCTTTTTTTCGGCCAAAATAAGTTTTACCATTAAAATAATGTGGTTTTGGGTTTGATTGACATATTCTAAAATTGATTAATGGACCCTTAAAGACTTATTAAACATCTTTTTTTTAAATTTTTTCCTTGAGATTGTGACTCACCTCCACATAAGCAACCACATTATTTTATGAAGTTAGGACTTTGGACTTATAAAATATATTTATTCACTTCCTTTTTCCAAAAACCATTGTCCCAAACCATGGTCTGGTTTGTGGTTTGGATTATTTTAATGTGGGGTGTCCCAAACATTAATAATAAATAATTCCCTCGCCTTTCCTATATAAACCCACCCAAGCTCTCACTTCATCCTCACCCAATGCCTTTAGAGTTCGTCCAAACTCTACCTTCATCTCTCTATAATCCTCCTAAGGTGCCCGAAGATCCAAAAAATCCCCTCTCAAGCCTCTCTCATGATTTTGAAAGCACACTTCCAACTAAGAGATTTTTCATCCTTTCTCATTTTTGTCCAATATTATTTAAATTGTTAAGAAAATTTAGTTCAATTATAAATGTTGGGTAATAGTTTTGAACCTCCCCATACTTCACTCTGTGTGTTTTAAGGATGGGATACCCATTTCTCTTTCATTAAAAACCTCCCATGTACACCTGGTACTATGAAAAAATTATGAATGGAATTTCTCTCTCCTCTATTACATTCAAGAAATTCATTTGTATCATGACTCTAAATTCCATTACAATTGTTGGGAAATGTATCTATATGACCCCCTTAATTTCCATTTCATTTAAATATAATTAGAAATCCTTTTAACTCTCATCAAACATTTTTATGAATTCTAACATCACGTCGTTACACCGTCGAAATTGAACCGATTTTCCTAGCCAATTTTATTGTGTAGTGAATACCATGACCATTTCTCTGTCATGGGTATTCATCTTTATGCTTATTTACAAATTGATCATAAAGTTTCATGTATGAATTCCACATTACTTTATCATGAAATAAATGATTATGTTTTATGAATCCATGTTATATGATCCATGTGGCAGACTTATACATGAAATGAAATGTTTGAGAAGGGTGTGCCCTTATAGCGCTCTAGTTGATTAGGTAAATCACATTATCATGATATGTCACGTTAAAATGGTTTTTTATCATGCTATTTCAAGTGAAAAATTTTTTTACTCGTGCTTCATGCGCAATGAGGATTTACTCATGCTCTATGTGCAATGATCCTTGGTTAATGCTAATTCCATGTTAAGTGTTTTCCCCACATTTCATTTTATGATTATCATGCTTTATCATGCCCTTATTTTTATGCTTTGCTTGTGGTCTATTGATATGACTATTGTCTAAAATATATTTTATTCCTCATTTTATTCCATGATTATTCCCTTATTGGGCTTTAGAGATCACCATTTTCTTATGCATGTCCTTGGGTTATCCCATGCAATGCAAAGTACGAGGGAATGTAGTTGTCATCTTAATGATGTTTTCAATAAAGATGTTGTATTACATGTTTTACGTTGCTATGTAATGATCCTAAGCACCCAAGACACTATTACTCTCGGTATTCTATGTTGTATCAATTGATTTTTATGTAATAAATTATGTTTAATTGTGTAATAAAAGATCAGGGTTGTTATAGTTAGTATCAGAGGATAGGTTTAGTTATTTTTGGAATTAGAATTTGAAAACCATAGTAAAACATTAGACATGAAACTGATTATAAAAAAATCACCCCTATGTTCTAGTTAGTATTATGTATTTTTTATCCTGAAAATACATACCTATCTGGATACGAGTAGATAGAGGCGGTTAAGGAACAGATATATCATAGGGGTAAAACCCGAAAACACCCCTTTGAGCTTGAATCGAATGGGAAATGGTGCACAAATTTTTTTCTTGATTCACTATTGGATACGACACTATAGGGGGGATATGATGTGGTAAACTCAGAAGCATAATATGTACAATTATTATGGTTCAAATAAATTCCCTATGAATATATGTTAGAAATTAGATCATGGATGACATATACTGAATCAAACAGATTCATATGTTAATGAAATAAAAGTTATTTATAAGTCATCAGTTTTTTCCTTGTATTAAACATTACATGTTACCCCTATCTTTCCTTTTATTCTATTCAATTGTCGGAAATAAGAGGACTAGGGATAACAACATATGTGAAGATTAATGTGATAATGATACTAATGAGATGCCCAATCCAATGGGAGTGGGAATAAAGAACATTGTCACACTTTTCTCCCAGCTAAATCCATATTTGAATAGAAACATGGGTCAAGAGGAATGTTAAATCCCCCCACCCTCCCAAAGAAAGATCAAGTCACTATCAGGATCTTCATGAGACCATGGACTCTTACCTTTAATGGATCATCTAATCACTCAATCACTGAACAATGGATCAACTCCATTGAAAAGATATTCTGCATCCTTCAATGATCTGAACATGAGAATCTTTATCAAGCTATATATTGTATGGATGGTGTAGCTGATCAATGGTGGTTTTTGATAAAAAATATGAAGCCTATGGAGGATATCGAAGCATTGGAATGGAAGGATTTCTGGAAGAGGTTTTTTGATAAATATTTTTTGTGCACCCTCCGGGTTTAGATGGAAAGGGGCTTCGTTGCCCACAAGAAAAAGTTGACGAATCTATTAGATCATATGAGGAAAACATCAAAATGATTTTACAATAATCTTCTGGAATTGTCATTACCACCAAATGAATGGTTGGCCACTTCTTTGGTGGCTGAAACCTACCCTTTAGATAACTGCTGGCGATCCGTGACTTCGACATCTATGAAAAATTTGTCAAATGTGCCCTGAAGTTTGAAATGGGGATTGGAGAATATCAAGGGTATAATAGGGATAATAAGCGTAAGGTGGAAATCAATTTTGGCAGTCTGATGGATAAATTCAATGGTTCTAAGAAGATACACCACCCCACTTGCCAAAGGTGTGGAAAGAAGCACAATGGAAATTCCCTGAAGGGTATGAGGAAATGCTTTAGTTGTGGAAGATAAGGGCACCTAGATCTAACTGTTGGAAAGAAATACGCATAGGTGAGACAGATAAGAGGAACAATCAGTTTGATCCTCAACGCGTGGTCCATCGCAACAACTACAAAGAACCAGCTCAACTTGAAAATCAGTTCCCTAATAGAAGGGTGTTCGGACACAACCAACAACCACCAAAAAAGAAAGGGGGAGCTTTTTCCATCACTACTACCAAAGTGAACCCTATCAATGAAGTGGTGACAGTTAAACTAGTTTTTAATTCATAAATGGAGAACTTAATTTTTTAATCAGGTACTATGCATTCTTTTATATCTATGAAGTTTTGTAGAACAATCCTAGAACCACCAAAAATAATAGAAATAAAGATGTTGATGAGTCCGACAAATGGGGAAATAATTCTGTCCCATGAATATAACTCCTCCCCTGTCATAATCTGTGGATTGAACTTTCCGGTGAACCTCGTCACACTCCCTCTGGTAGAATTTGATGCAATTCATGGCATTGATTGGATTTCCATATATAGATCCAACATAAATTCTTTTGAGAGGTAAATCACTATCAATGTGGAGAATTGACCCCTGATTCATTACTAGTGCAAGGAATAAGATGAACCTTCTTTAGCTTCATCATCTCAGGCATGGATATTACTGCCCTATGAGCATGTATATCTAGCTCATATGATTGAGTCTAATATGGAAACCATCCTAGAAGAAATTCATATTGAGAAGGAATTCTCTGATGGGTTTCCCATTAAATTTTTTTGCTTTCCATCAAGAAGAGATGTTGAATTCTCAATTTATATTATACCTAGGGAGTTGCCGATATCCAAGACTCCATATATAATATCTATTGTTGTCTTTGAGGGGACGAAAAAACCACTACAGTAGAATATTGATAAAGGGTTTATATTCCCATGTTTTTCACAATGGGGTGCAACAGTCTTCTTCGTCAAGAAGAATGATGGGTCAATGCACCTTTTCATCGATTATCATGAGCCTAAAAATCACGATAAAGAACATATATCCTCTCCCATGAATTGATGAATTGTTTGATCATCTGTGTGGAGAGAAATACTTCACTAAGGTGCATTTGTGCTTGGGATATTATCAATTAAGGGTGAAGAAAGAAGATATACCCAAGATTACTTCCTGTACAAGATACGATCACTATGAATTCATAGAAATGCCTTTAGGACTCAGTAATGGTTCAGAAATCTTCATGGAATTGATGGATAGTGTCTTTAGAGATTACCTTGACAAATTTGTGGTAGTCTTTATTGATGATATTCTAATATACTAAAACACCATGGAGGATCATTCGGAGCATCTGAGAACTATACTAGAGACCTTAAAAAAGGAAAATATATATTCAATGTACATCAACTGTGAGTTATTTTTGAGTGAGGTCTCATTATTCCACAATACCATCACAGTAAATGGTATGTCAATGGATCCCTCCTAAATAGATGAAAATGGGGGATGAATGAGGCCAACACCAGTAACAGATATCCATATCTTTTTGGGATTAGCTAGATATTATCTACTATTTGTGAGAAATTTCTCACGATTTTCCAAACCTCTTACCAGGATGACTCGGAAGGGTGTAGAATATTCTTGGAGTGATAAATGCAATGAAATCTTCAAGGAGTTGAAAAGGAGGCTTATCACTTCACCCGTTCTCACTTAACAAACAAGTAGAGAACTTTTTGTGGTATTTAGTGATTATTCAAAGAAGGGTATGCGATGTGTGTTGATGAAAAATGGAAAAGGTGTTGCCTATGCTTCAATGCAATTGAAATTTCATGAACAGAACTATCCAACACATCACCTCGAGTTGTCTGTAGTGATCTTCGCTTGGAAAATATAGTGCCATTATCTCTTTGAGGGGAAGTGTGAAATATATACAGACTAGAAAATAATCAAGTATACATTCACATAGAAATAGTTGAACATAAGCTAGAGAAGTTGGTTAGAGCTGATCAAATACTATGACTGCTCAATCCATTAACACCCAAGGAATGTGAACAAGGTGGCGGATTCCATATGTAGAACGGACCAAATGATTCTATCATTGATGAGAATTGAAAAGGATCCAACCTTATGAGATCTAATGGAGATGGGCATGGGAATAATAATGTAGGAAAAAACATCAATCCTTTCAGATATTATTACTCAACTATTACTTTTGGAATGGTTAAAGGATGATCAAAAGGATGATATAGGAATTCAAGAAAAAGTGGAAACTATTGGAAAAGGGAAATCCTTGGATATTAATGTTAATGAAGAAGGAATTGTTAGATTTGGGAAAAGAATATGTGTTCCATCAAGTCTGGAGCAGAAGAAGGAACTTTTGGATGATGCACATAGTTCAAATTTTTCTATTCAGCCAGGAAACAGAAAGATGGAAGGAGATCTCTGAGAGAATTATTGGTGGGATAATATGAAGAAGGAGATCATTGAATATACATCAATGTGCCTGGTGTGTCAGTAAGTGAAGGTAGAGAAGATTATGTCTAAAGGGATGATGAAACCATTTCATATACCAGAATAGAAATGGGAGAACATAACCATGGACTTTGTCACTGGACATTCAAAGACATCCAAAGGTAACAATGCAATCTGGGTTGTTGTGGATCGTCTAACAATGTATGAATACATTATTTTTATTATGGGTGATTTATCATTAGATAAACTGGCACAGATATATATCAGGGAAGTGGTAGGTCTTCATGGAGTACCACTATCTATTATGTCCAATCGGGATCCAAGATTCATCTCCAAGCATTGTAATAGTCTTCAATATGATCTAAATACTGAACTAAACTTTATTACGTCCTATCATCCTAAAACTGATTGATACTGCTAGCGAACTATCCAAACAAGTGAGAAATGTTGAGAGCTTTCTCAATGGACTTTAAAGGAGGATGGGATCAACATCATCCTCTGTTTGAGTTCTCTGATAATAACTGATTCCACTCGAGCATCCAAATGGAACAATATGATGACCTTTATTGGAAAAGGTGCAGAACACCAGCATGTTGGGATGAGGTTGGTGAGATTAAGCAGTTTTGACTAGAAATGGTTGAAGAAATGGAGGAGAAGGTGAAAACCATTCCACAGCATATTAGGGTGGCCTAGAGATGATAGAATAGTTATGCAGATAACCGTCGATGAGACATTGAGTATAAAGTGGGAAACATTGTATTTTTATTCATATCTCTGTGGAAGAAGTTCATGATGTTTGGGAAGAAAGGGAAGTTTTTTCCATGGTAAATCGGCTCCTTCATGTTTCTTGATCATGTCAGGGCAGTGGCCTATCGACTAGCAGTTCCACCTACCATTGCAGATGTACAAGATGCCTTTCATGTATCCCTCTTATGGATGTACATGCCAGACCCTTTACATTTACTATCATCAGAGGTGGTATAGTTAGAGGATGATCTTTCTTATGAGGAGAAATCAGTGAAGATTGTAGATAGTAGAGAAAACTTTCAATGAAGAAATATAATTCCCATCATCAAGGTGATGTGGTGAAACCACATTTTTGAAGAAGCAGCATGGGAATTAGATTAAATAATGAAGTAGAGTTTCACACATCTATTTAGTGTTGGAAAAGTAAATATCAAGGGGAAATTTTTTTAAGGGGGGATGATTGTAACCATCCAATCATTCGATAATGGAAATGCCTCTTAATCTAATAAAATGTCTCTTTATGTAAATTGTTTATATAAAATGTCGACATAATTGGATTGATGTTATGAATTGTGATCATTGTGAATATAGCTATTGAATTGTGATTAAATGATTAGTATAAATTTAAGGCTGTAAGAAATCCAATTTACTAAGACAAAGGAAGCGATGGAATATTTAATCAGAATTTCTCCATATGATGGACATTTATCAGAGATTATAAAATAAGTGGCGTCACTGGGCTTATCTCCTTACCATGACCAAGATGAGCTTCATCATATCAAGCTAAAACAAAACTGTCTACTGGAGAAGTGGAAGTTTCTAGATATCACCATGCATGCAATGTTATTCGATCCACCCCAACAGTCTGTCACCATCACACACCTTACCCTTATGTCTTATGAATCTATATTAAGGGGTTTTGTAACAAATCCCTTGTAATATGGTTATGTACATTATTTTTGTATATGACAATGAATATACATTCATTTTGTTATTATTACCTTGAAAATTGTTTTCAAAGAACAAATAGTATTTTTAGTTAATGTTAGACTAATAAATATATTTTGATGATTAATGGATTTTTGAATTAAATAATATTTTAAGAATAATAATAATTAATATTAAAATAATTTTTATTAATTATAAATTATTATATAATTTTATGAATGAAATTGTAATTTTTATTAAGGTTTGAAAGCTATTTTTGTCAAAACCCATGAATTTTCTATAAATGTGAGTTTTTATTTTAAAACTAAAAATTAACATATTTTTAAAATTATTAAAATACAATAAATATTTTTTCTGGAATCTGGACGTCGAAATTATCTAATGGTGAATTTATCATAATTTTTTGAGACGGTCAAATTTTTGAGTAAAAATTAAATACAATTTTAATATATAATGTGATTTATGACATCATAATGAACCAATAGTGATGTAATAGAACACTATAATTTATATTTTTGGACAATATATGTTTTAACATTAAAATAATGTATTATTTAGTTTATTTGATTTATTTTACAAAGCATTAATGGACCCTTTAAAACTTATAAAACAACTTTTCTTTTTATATTGTTTTCCTTAGGAGTGTGACAAACCTCCATAGAAGTAACCACATTATTTTAAGAAGTTCAGACTTTCGAAATATAGAAAATATTGTTTTCCAAATTTCCTTGCCAAAAAAAGTTGTCAAAACCCATGGGCTGGTTTGAGGTTTGTATTAGTTTAATGTGAGATATCCCAAACCAAAATAATATAGAATTCTTTCCCATTTCCTATATCAACCCACCCAATCTCGCACTTCCTCCTCACTCAAAACCTTTGGAGTTCTTCCAAATGCTGAAATCCACCCTCTAGAATTTTCCTAAGGTTCTCCAAGCTTCGATGAAGACTCTCTCAATCCTCTCTCAAACCTTTGGAAGCACACATCCATGTTAGTGTTTTTTCTTCCTTTATCAATTTTATCAAATATTCTTAAAATTTTTATGCCCCTTTAATTTCTATAATAAATGTTAGGTTATGGTTTCACAACTCCCCCAAACTACCCTTTTTATGTTTTAATTATGGGAGACCCCTTTATTTTCATTAAATTACTCCCATGTACACCTGTTAATATGCTGAAATTATGAATGGAATATCTCTCTCCTATTTTACATTCAAGCAATTATTTTGAATCAAGACTCTAAATTCCATTACAATTGTTGGGACATGTATCTATATTATCCCTAACTATCTATTTAATGTACATATGATGAGAGACTTCTTTCTCTCTCATTAACTTTTTTTTGAATTCTTACGTCACACCGTTACGCTTTAGAAAGTCCACCAATTTTCCAAATCAATGTCATTGTATAGTGAATAGCATGCCCATCTCTCTACCAAGGGTATTAACCATTATGAACATTTATATATTGATTATAAAGTTTAATGCATGAATTCCACACTCTATTATTGTGGAATAAATGAATATGTTTTATGAATCCTTGTTATATGATCCATGTGTCACACTTATTCATGAAATGAAATGTTTGAGAAGGGTGAACAATTATAGTGCTCCAATGCATTGGGTAAAGTATAGAATCATGATACATCATGTGAAATGGGTGTTTATTCATTATAATAAAAGTGAAATGAGATTTTACTCGTGATTCATGTGCAATGAAGATTTACTCATGCTCCATGTGAAATGAGCCTTGGCTCATGATAATTCAATGTTAAGTGATTTTTTCACATTTCAATGTTATGATTATCATGCATTATCATGAATTTATGTTTATGATTCTATTGTTATATATTGATATTCCTATTGTGTAACATGTATTGTATTCCTCATGTTATTCCACGATTATTCCCTAACTGGGCTTTATTTCTCACCCTTTTCTTATGCATGACCTTAGGTTATCCCATGCAATGCTAAGTACAAGGAAATGGAGTGGTCATGTAAAAGAGGTTTTCAAAAAATATGTTGTATTACATGTTCTACGTTGTTATGTAATGATCACAATCCCCAATGACACGAAAACCCTCGATCTTCAATGTTGTATCAAGTGAAGTTTATGTAATAAATTATGTTTAATTGTGTAATAAAAGACCAGGGTTATTATACATGTTCTATAGAAGGATCTCTATTTTAATATAGAAGGTAAATTAGTTGATGAAAACAAAAAAGTAGTATATGAAAAATATATAATAATAAATTAATAAAAATTCATTAATATTTACAAAAATTTATATAAAAATATCTATTTAGGTTCATATATTGTTTATAGAGTTTGGTCACAATAATTGACAATGTCCAGAACAGAATAAAACATAATTTTAGTTGCATTGAAGCAGTCTGAATAATATGGTCACATTAGAGGTGTAGGTTTTGGAGTGTCTCCTAAAAACAATTCCAGAAGACCAAACCAGAAGTTTAAAATATAATACGATAAAAGGAATTAATTCACAAATAGATGATTTTCATGATATATTTGTCATGTTTATTTTGTAATTAAGATATACGTGAGAAGATCAAATCAAACGAATAGTGGAAAAAAGATCAGCACATGAAAAACTAAATGACACCATTATATTTGATGCTAGTTATTTCCCCAAAACACATACCATAAATGAGGTAATAAAATTTTTCAATACTATTTATCTTAAATGAATATTCAATAATTTATGATTATATAACATTACTATAATTATATAGGGAATATTTTAATGTGATTTCCATTATCAGCAGCCAAAGATGACCTTTTTGAGTAGTGTATGGTGTATGATATCATAGAGGAAAAGATACATAGTAAATTAATCCAAAAAGATCACAAGAGAGTGGGAATTGAGGTTTCTAAAGATACAATCATTGAGTTACCTATTCTATTTTATGATCTAGATATTATGATGGTCAATTATATTATTGTAACATTCAAATCATGACTATATAATCATATAAATATATTTGAGGCATGTCATTAACAATGTTTTTAAAATGAGAAACCTATAACAATTGATGGAAAAATTTCTTTAGCAAATTATTGTATTACATACAGATAAAATATGGGTAAAGGGAATGTTGAATGAGGACAATCTCGTGAGTTGACCAAGGAAACAAAAGGACCATTCTAGAGTACATTCTCCAAGACAGTTCTTCCGAAACTTATATTATCATCACAACTTCATGAATACACCACATTCAAATATTAATATGTGGGATTTATTCCCTGTGAAGAAGAAATATTTAGAACTGTTATTACAAGTGTAGTTAGTCTCGAGAGTACAAATGATATTCTCATTTTTTAATGGCTAGGAGTCTTAAATGTTAATACATACATACGTTGAATTTTCATAATAAATATATCAAAAAAATTAGAATGTTCATTAATATTAACAAATATTTATACTTTATTTAGTAATTTATAATACTACTATATAATGTTAAAACCCATCGAAGAATGGTTCAGATTCAATAATCCATGTATCGTTTATACAAAAAAAATAAATTAGAGTCGACAAAATATTATAAGAAACAAAGGCACAATACAATGAATTTTAGAATAAAATTGCAGAAAAAGACTCTTTTTGATGCTTATAATGTAGGATTAAAACACTAAAAAATAATCATATAATATATAATATTATTGATTCCATTATTTATTATTTTTATGTGTCCTTAAAATCAATGGATGCTGACCACCATCAATCTAGATACCCCTAATATTTCTTTTTTGAATACAATGCTTGGATATCCATATAACTAACCACACATGATGTGTATTGTGAATTTTTAGAACACTAAAATCCACATTTTATAGTTAAACATCAAATTATATGTTTTAGTCTAGGTTTTAGAATGAATTTTTTTATGATATGGAAATATATGAATATAAGATATATCCTATTATAAAGTTGGTGAATGAATATAATAAGCTTATGGATTATATCGAATGAAAAATAATTAATGTATATATTGAAAAATATAACTATCAAAACATATTTCAAAATAATTAACTTAAATCGATCATTGTTTATGAAGTGTTTGAAGAAAGATAACAACAATAATTGTGGATGTTATATATAAAAATTGATGAATGATATCACAAACAATCAAAACAATAACATCATATAAATGTAAATTTTAATGGTAATTGTAGTTTGTTTAAAAATATTTTTTATTTTTTTTCTATATATTTTTTTAGAACTAAAAAATTTATGAAAACAAGTGTACTCAAATGATGAAGTAAATTAGATTATATATTATTGGGAAATATATATAGTTTATTAATATTTTCTACCATCAAATTTAGTCTAATAACTACTATGCTTTTGATCTATTATGTGAAATTAGCTTATAAATATATCCATGGAAGGAATTATTAGTATCAAAATGATAATATATAAATTTTGATCAATTTCTCAAGGTGAATAAAAATGGAGGATGTCAATTTGTTTTGAAATAAATGGACAAAATACATAATGTCAGAATGTATACAAAAATCATGTAGAGGTGACTTGATACTACTTGTTAAGTTAATTTTTTCATTTCTTTATGTAATTTTTTATTTATTTTCAAATCATTTTTATCTTATACATAGTTTTTTATATATAGAAATTAGTTCAAAACATATTTCATATGCTCAAAACCATGAAAACAAGCTCTAGGTGTTTTCAAAGTTTAACAAATTAATCCATATTTCACATTTCACATATATGAATTGAGAGCATACTAATCTGACAAATGATGTGGTTATTATGTCCTCATATATGTTTTTTCAAAATAAAAGAGTAATATTTGTTTAGAAGGAGTCTTATATACAAGGAACTAACAAAAAAAGCCCACATTGTCTTCAATATATTGAATAATGATCCATAATTTATTTTTAATGTTGAAGAATTAACGACATGCCAATCTAACACACTGTGTGTTATGTATGGCCTGATTTATGTTTTTTAAATATATAAGCCTCATTTTAGTTTAAAACAAACATCACATAACCAAATCCAAGAAAATAATCCTGTATTATTTTCAAACATTAGGAATACGGTCCATAATTCATTTTTCATATATAATAATGGAGCACAAATCAATTTGTGACATGATGTGGTCAGTAAGATCCAAAGTGCATATTTTCAACAAAAAGTTTCTATTTTTGTTTAAAACATATTTAAAATAGTCAAAACCAATAAAAAGATATCGTATTTTTTCAATCATTTGGAAAATGATCCATATTTCATTTTCCAGTTATAGAAATTGATTACATATCAATTTGACACATGATGTGGTCGATATGACCCAAAGTGTGTCTTTTAAATGTATATTTTCCATTTTTTTAAAAGAAAAATCAAATATTCAAAATAATAAAAAATGGAGGATTTTTTTAAAACATTATTAAAATGTCTGATAATTTATTTTTCATATGTAGGAATTTACTGAACATAAATATGACAGACAATGCAATTGCTATAACCCAAATTTCATTTTTTCATTGAAAAATTTATATTTTAGATAAAAATACATATCACATAATAAAAATAACTCAAATTTATTTCAAAATGTATAATAAATATGTATAATTATTTTTTATGTCCATGAATTTGACCTCACATCAATATAAGACATGATGTTGTCGATAATACTAGATGTGTGTGTTTTTAATATAGAAGTGATTGTTTAAAATAAAAGTTATATCACAGAGATAAAACCAATATAATAAACATGTGTTATTTTCAGTATTTTGGATGAAAATATCTAATATGTTTCTGATATGTATAAATTTTCCACACATCAATCTGATACATGATGTGGTTTTTATGACTCTATGTGTGTGTTTTCAATATAAAAAAACTATTTTGGTTAAAAAAATTTATACAATATCAAAAACCAAGGAAATAAGATATTATAATATTAAAATATTATGAAATTGTTCCATAATATATTCATTATGTGTGGGAATTAACAAAACATCAATCTGACACATGTTGTGGTCGGTATATCTAGAAGTATGTTTTATTCAATAAAATATATCAATTTTAATTTAAAAAAAATCACATGAAGAAAATGAATAAAATCAACTTGGATTATATTTAAATTTTTAGAAAATATCCATTATATATCACTAACATGTAATAATTTTATACATGTCATTATGATATATGATGTTGATGGCAAGACAATTTTTCCTATATAAGTGTGGTTTTAGTTTAAAATGCAGCTCACATTGATAAAACTGAAAAAATGAGATGATATTATATTCAAAATTAAGTAACAAGATTCACAATATATTTTTAATGTGTTGGAATCCATTTCATGTATTTTCAAAAAATGATGTTGTCGATATGACTTGATGTGTGTGTTTTTAGTATAAAAGAGTCATTTAATTTTAATACACATATACCATAACCTAAAGAAATGAAGAATATATCATATTGTTTATTAAAATTATGTAAATGAACAATAATATATTAATGACATATATGAATCAACCACAAGTTAGTCCAACAGATGATTAATGGATAATATAATTAATATATAAAATAATTAACAATATTATTTATCATTTCTATCATATAACCTTAAAATTATATTTTTTAATACAATATAATACAAATAAAAAAATTTATTTGTAAAGATTGAATTTTATATAGTGGTTTATAACAAAAAATAGTTCTATTTTTGATTTTGTATAAGGGTTGTAATTTTTCAATTAAATTATAAATATAAAATTATTGTTAATATTAAGTATGAATATTTTGAATTCATGTGATATTACATTGTGTTTTATATTCCAATTTAATTTCCTATATAATAATATTCATTTATATGAGTTTGTATTTCGTTTAATTTTATAAGGATTTTTCAAGGCTTATGTAGGGCTATTCCTCAGTAGTAGCTGAAATAGTCTTTATCACCGCTTCATGAAAGTCCTTATAAAGGTTATCTTTATCATCAGTTTTCATTGGGATAATAATTTTTTTTGTATTTTAATATCACTTATGTTGTTAGTGCCTTTATATGCTGACAATTCCATTTTAACACTTTTGAAATCAGGATTGGTTGTAGTGAAGGTAGAAATGAAGTTTTTCGATGATCAGGTATTCCAGTAAAAAAGATAAAAATAATTAGATATCAAGAAATGTGGAGGAATTCATTAAAGCAATCCAAAGGTTATAAAATATTATTCCAATATGTGGATAAGTGTGGTAAAAATCATCTTATGGTACTTTTTTTAAATTATGTGATGTGTTTTTAATGTAGAATGTTTGGACATGTGGCTCATGAGTATAAAGTAAATATTAAGATAAATAATGAGAAGTCAATGGTAAGGTACATTAATTGTAAGATGTTCGGTCATTAATCTAATGTAAGATTGAAGTTATTTATATATTTTTGAAATGTTCATTATCAGAAAAATAAAGGCATGGAAAATAATTTTCTATAACTATGGTTGATGTTGGGGCATCAAATGAAGTGGTGATATGTATTTTACAAATTTATTAAATTTATTATTATTCCCAATTTGACAATGAGTCATCACACTAATCCATTATGAATAAAAATTAAAATAAAATTGAAATATATCCATATGGAAATTATATATAACTTTTGGAGAAATATATATGTGGATGTATTAAAGAAAATATTATTTATACGATTCATATTGTTAATATTAGTGTGATAGTCATTCCTAAATAATTTAATCAAATATCCATAGTGGGGTTTGATATATTTTTTGAAATGAATTAGATTTTACGTTAACATGATAAGATATAACATAGGGTAAATATAGTTTTATTCCATGAGTTTTTACCTTTGAAAAAATAATAAAAACTAGGAAATTGAATAGAGATGGAAGTGAATGATTTCAAGATCATATAATTAAAAAATTAAAATAGTTAAAATTAGTGATATCTGAGTATTGAATGAATGCATAAGTGTTCATCATAATTATTTATCTGGTATTATTCATGAGAAGTGGTTGTGTTTAATATCAAAGATTTTTCTGAATGATATGAATACTTCCAAACACCCATATCAAATGGATTATGTTAAACTTTGAGTATTTAAAAAAAATCATGTGTTTCAAGATAATGGTTTCCTTCGACCTAATACTTTTCCATTGGGTGACTATTTTGTTTCTTTGATATATATATGGTTTAATGAAAATTTTCATTAATAACAGATCCTTGAATAACGTCAGTATTTTGAAGAAGTTTCCTTTTCCTTATATCAATGATTTTTTTTGTTAGCTCTATAGAGTGAAATATTAATCAAATATTGATCTCTGGCCAGTGTACCGTTATTTAAAAATGGATGAGGAATATATTATGAAGATAATGTTTTAGACTATATAAAATAATTATGATTTTATAGTTATACCCTTTGGGTTATCCAATACACTAGCTATATATATAGACTGTAAGAATAGATATTTCTATGATTCAAAAACTAATTCTACATTAACATGTAATTATTATTACATGATCCTTTGGTTAATGATTTTATTAATTTTATCATACATGTTTTGGATATAAGAAACTCCCCTTTTTCAGTTTTTATTAAAATCATCTTTGTTATAAATAAATATGAATGATTAGATGGAGGTTCATGTTTCATAGAAAAAGATAGAGTTGGTTAAGAAAGGTAAATTTCAAAAATTTAACGTTGAAAATGAAGGTGAAGTAATATTTTGAAAGAGATTATGTGCGCCTTCTAATTCCAATTTGAAGATATAATTTTTATGTTAAGCTCATAGTCCCCCGTTTTCAATTATTTTGGGAAGCACAAAGATTTACATATACATTCATGTATATTGCTTGTGGTATTGAATGAAAAGATATGTATCTGAATTTACCATGAAATTATTGGCATTATAAATGGATATTGAAGAATTAAATTTACCTAATGGAATGGTTCAACCATTTCTAGTTGCGTAGTGGATGTGGGGAAATATATCCATGGATTTTTTTGTTGTATTTTCAAGGACATCATAGGGTAATCATGCGATTTGGGTTACCATTGGTCAATTTACTAAAACTACACAATTTTTTTCTATTAAATGTGTAAGGTATTTATATCATTTTTTCACTATTTATATAGAAGATGGTCACGTTATAGACAGTTTCCCTATAAATTTTATCAGTATGTGATCCCAGGTTCACATTAAATTTTTATAAAGAACTTCAAACATTATTGGGGAGTTAATAAATGTTAGTATATCTTTTTTTCTTATATATGATGGATAGTTTGGGAAAATTATAAATAACATGGAAATGTGATTCATTCATATTTAATGGATTACTAAGGGTGTTGGAATCATCGAATTTACTGAGACGTGTTTTTTTATAAAGATAGGTTTCATTCAATTAAGTACATTGAAAATTTTGAGGCATTATATAAGAAGTGTTGTTAGACATATAGTTTTTTAAATAAAGTTGGAGAAAGAATGATAATGGGACCTTTGTTGTTAGTGTAATTATATGAGAAGGTTTTATTGATTTAGAAATATATGAGGAAAATTAATAGTATTCAGGAAATTTATACGGATATCTATTTTGAGTAAGGTTGTAATGTCTTTATAAAGTTATCTTCATAGAAATGTGTTATGGATTTTGGTAAAAATGGAAATTTATGTTTTTGATTCATTATACCATTAGAAATAATCGATAAATCTAGATCAATTTCTTACCTAATGAACTTAACTCCAAATATATCCTTATTAAAAAATGTATTTCATGATTTATTGTTAAAGAAATGTGTTTCCGGTTCATCTCAATTTTTTATCCATGATGAAGTTAAATTATAATAGAATACTTCTAATGAGGAACATCTACATCACATTCTTGACCATAAATTGAATTCTTTGTGAAATAAGGAGAATCATAAGGTGAAGTTTTTATGGAAACCCCAAATCGTTCAAGAAGAAACATAGGACTCTAAAAATTATATGACAAAAAGATAACCATAATTATTTAATATGTGAATAAAATTATGAGGATGAGATTTCAAAAAAGGGGTAATAATGTTAGAACTAAATTAATAATTCAAAAAATAGTTTTAATATTTTTAAACAATAATTAATCATACAAATATATCCATTATAAAAATATTATTTAAATGTTAAATCAAAAGGGAAATATATATAATGAAGCACTTTTTGATATGAATATCATTTAAAATTGTAATTTATAAATTTGAGAAAATTATTTTGAAAAAATTATCATCTGTTTACAAATAATAATATAACAATTATCTTCATTTAATCGTTTTGTAAATTTTCGGATAATATTGATTTTTCAGTAAATAATGAAAAATACAATATTTCATTAAAAATGTCATTTCTTTTTAATAAATTGAGTTATTTAAAAGTAAAATTTTTATTAAAATTTTATTTAATGTAAAAAATTATTATTTATTTATATTTAATATAATGAAATAAATTTTAATCATTTTTTATGTATTTAATTATACGTTTATTTTTGGGTTTAAAAACACATTTCTATAAAAAATATTTTAAAGTGCACAATGTTTTCCTATTTTAATTAATTTAAATAAACCCTAATTAGGAATTTTTTAACTCAAATTAATTTTATATATATTAATTCAAATTTTTATTATTACTAGTCATATAGTTTATATAATATAATCTCATGCTTTAAATGCAGTTCCATAAAAACTATTGTTTCAACACGTATGTGTGTTTAATTTTAAATAAAACTATGACCCTTATGTCAATTAAATTTAGTAAAATGCATTAAATATTTTTAATCATAATAATTTATACTATATAATAATATAAAATTAATATTCATTCACAATAAATAGTGAAAACAATAAAAAAAATATTTAGCGTGGTTTTGGAGAAAACAATTTTTATAGTCGTTAAAATAAAAAGTTAATATTTAAAATTACATTAGTACAATTTTTAAATTATATTGTATTGAAATATTTCAAAATAAAATCATATAATCCTAGATAATGATCTCTTTTGAATCCTTTTATCATGTGTAAAAAATGGGTATATCTTTTTCTTTTCAAAATTTCCTAGAGTTTCCTCTCCCATTATTATAAATGATTGTGCCCTCTCATCTCTAATTTACACATTCAAAGATTTTTGGTCATTATATTCCTATAAAAATAAATATAATAATTATAATAAAACACTCAATATAAAACATTTTTATCATAAATAAAATCTAGGAATGATTTATGTATAATCATTAATGTGTGGTCTGAAGAAGAGGTATCATTATTAACTGAGCATTTTTCATTTGTTTCCTATTGCACATCCTTAAAATATTCATAAAAAATGGATATATAATATCATAATTATATAAATCTTAAATATAGTTTATTTTTTTAATTTAATAATCTAAATAAAAATGATATTCAATCAAATGGGAAACATAACCATCATATGTCAGTATGAAGGACAACCACCTTGTGAACCAATGTAATTAATTTAAAATAATTTATATCATGACCATTAATAATTGTGGAATCAATTTATATATATGATAATCGCAAAATATTAATCATTTTTAAAAGATAATATATCACTTAATTTTTACCTTTCCATTCACTATAAAATAATATCATGGTTCATGCATATATGTGGACTACTACCTCCACGAAGAGATGGCCTTCTTTTTTCCATCACCACATCACATGTAAGAAATATATAAGTATATTATAAGAAATAAAATGGTATTTATTATATTATTATCATTATTTAATTACATAATGTTAATTAACTTCTTTCTATTCTAATTTTTAAAAAATGGAAT
This sequence comes from Viscum album, assembly GCA_963277665.1. Lineage (NCBI taxonomy): Eukaryota > Viridiplantae > Streptophyta > Magnoliopsida > Santalales > Viscaceae > Viscum > Viscum album. The sequence continues at coordinate 1,697,077,152 of OY728137.1, read as the reverse complement.
CATTACTCCTGTGCATGTACGACCTACAATCTCCATGATCGCAACGTTGTTCATTTATGCTAACCAAGTTTAATTATTGTATTTAAAAGTATAATTGATGTATAAAAAATATAATTATGTCATTATTTTTATCATATATATTCTGGAATAATTATCTCATAACAAATAGTCAATCTACTAAAGACATTTCTGACATATAAGTTGAATACTGTAAAAACATCCAAGGTGAAATTAATTGATTGTCTAATTGTGGTCACAATTATAAGTGTTAATGTAAAAGGAATATTAAAAATGAAAAAGATTATTATAAGATTAAATAATTAACCTAATTTTAATAATTTGTAAGATAAATAACATAAAATACATTTTAGATTCAGGGTAAGTGACACTTTAACTTAAAACATCACTTGAAATGTTTTAAAATTTTATTTTATAAACATTTATTTTCCAATTCCATGTTCATATAAATATCTAATTTATTTTATTAATTATTATTAAATTAATTATAAAGGTAATTTTTACCATATTTTATTTTCCTTATAAATTTTTTAAAAAAACTATAAAGGTTTTATGTAAGAGACGTTAATTTAAAAAGTTTAATTTAATGTATCTATTTTACTCTATTTTTATTTCAAGAAAATATTTTTGACGATTTATTTAGTTGATGTATTTATATAGAAATTAGATAATTATAAACTAAATTTAATACCACGTTGGACTTTTTCTCAAAAGTGTTTAAAAGGAATATTTTTAGGAAATATGTCATCTTTCTTTACTAAAGACAATAATTAATATTCTATTTTAATGTATATAAAGATAAAGAATTCTCATTAACGTATCCATTTTTTGGTGTTTGGATTCCTAAATAATATTTCATGTTTTATTTTAAAAAAACCATATTTCTTTGTGTTTTGGTTTATTTAAAATGGGTTCTTAAATGAAATTTGTATTTTGATATTAGAAAGTGTTTTTATATAGGATTAAATGAGTTTTTAATGTTTTTTATGATGTAATGGGGAAAAATTATTTTTTTTAATGATATGGTCTTTTTATATTGTTTATGAGAATTAGTGAGCCAAATATAGATTATAATAAGGGTTTATCCCCATTATAGATCATGATATAATAGTTGGAGCCCCATTAGAACTCAAAATGTGATGGGTTTATGCCCCTTATATCTCCTGATAGGATATGTGGGTCTTATCATATCTCTTTAATGTATTGTTTAATGATTATTTTTCTAAAGGGTTATATTAGAAGGAATACATATGATTATTCTAATATATAATGAATCAATGAAGATCGCATCTATAGTAACCTATATAAAATTTCAATTCCTTTTAATGTACTTTCCTAGAAATAATATGTATTCAAAATATATGATAATTTATTTTTTAAAAAGAACAATGACTTACTTTCATAATAAAAAGGTATTTTATGATGAAATTTTTTTTCCATGGGATTTCTTTTTTTTTAAATTGACAAATTCATTTATTCTTTTTTGTACCTTGATAAGGTTTTTTTCACATTCCAAAATTTTAAAATGTTTTTCATTGGTTTTTAGAACTGATAATGAAGATAAAAATGTTAAATTTAATACTGAGAAAATTTTCATGAAAATAAAATTAGATTTATTTTAAATTCCTTATATTATAGTAAAAATATATACTAATAGAATGTGTACTCATTTTAATATAACTGTTAGTTATGTTTCTGTTATGACATAATTATATAAAACTCAAAACCTAAATTATATTTGGTAAAATAATGTAAATTATAGTCTAATGTCACTAGAATATATAATGTTTATAGTCATTCCCTTATAATTTTATAATCAATAATAAATATGAATAAATTATCATCTTAAAAATAATTTCACAATTCTAAAAACAACATTAATGATTCTTTTAATTGTTTATTTTAATCCCTATGGGAACATATAGAAGAAATTTAAATGAAAGCGAATGGAATTTTGTATTTATCATTACTTAAAATATTATATAGGTCAGTATGAGAGAAAAAATAATCTATATAACTATAAATTTTAATCTGACAGGAGTATTGAAATACTACAGTCATCCAATGAAATAAAAAAATTTATTATGTATAATTTAATTTATTTTTTCATTAGTTTTATCTTTAATTAATCTGATTTACCATTTATCCATGGTTATTACTATTTAATATAGTTACTATTCATTATTGAAAATTAAAAATAACTTATTAAAAATTGTTAATTATTATGATTAAAAATATGTATTATATTTTTTTAAATTCAATTCATATAATTAAAAGAATTTAAATTAAAATTAGATATGTAAAACATGACAAAAAATTATTTTCCTTAAAAAATATATTATTAGTTATAAAACATTTTATAAAAAAGTGAAGTATAAAATTGATTCTAATGACCTTAATTTGTTTTATAATTATATAACTATACTAATTTTAGTCGGATACACTTCTGAAATAAAATGGATCTTTTAAAATGATACATTTTAAAAAAAATCCAAAAAATATATTACTCCTGTAACTTTTATATTATGTTTTCAAAACGACAACCTTCATATAAAATACTATTTTCAATGGTTCAATAAATTCATTATAATATTCAGTCACAAAATTACACAATTTTGTATTGATGGAAAATTAGTTTTAATAAATAAAATGAAATTATTAAAAATTGTGTTATCATTCACTAATAAAAAAGTTATGATGCCTTGGTCAAAAGACCAAAGAACTACAAATATATAATGATAATGCATGAAAATTTACAGAAGTCTGTATGCTGTAAATTTATTACTATCTATTTCATGTAACTGGATGAGATCTTCATGGAGTTCATCCACCTAATTAATTGTTCAACTAAATTAATTGATTACAAGATCACCCACCACCTTGTTCACTGTTTGGTAAAATTGGTCGATAATATGATTGAGATCTGTTAGATATTGGGGGAAAATCATTCATCTTTCTGTGAAGTGCCACAATACGTGAACCGCTCCATTTTTAAGAACTTGATAGATGGTAGTGGGGTCTCTTTCTATCCACATTCTATTCATTCATTTTTGATTTATGAGATAGATTAAAATATTAATGTTGGTCATCTCTATTTTTAAAGTGGAGGGAAACCCACATGTACTATTGGAATATCCTTGTGTATACCCATTTTGATTTCTAAAAACAATTCCAAAACTCGTAGGTCATGGTTTTCATTTTTTTAACCATCCAAATGTATTTTAATCAAACTAGGGATATGAGGTTCCCATAATACTTCCAACATAAATTTTGGTTCCATGATTTTTCATTTTATTACAATCTAAATAATAATATAATATACCTGATGGAGTTGTGACATGTTTCTTTTTACATCATTCCATATTCATAGATAATTATTCAGTTCACCACTTAATCTACATGAATGTTTAATGTATTATTTGTGTTCATTTCAAAATTTCATTCATAGTAGATGATGTGGATCAGTTCGTCAATAGTAGCAATGATGATATATTCAATTTGAGGAGAGTCGTCCAGAGCCATACTTCATTAAAGATGAAGTTGAATGGAGTCCAAACTTGTCCATATAAGATCAAAAATGTCAAATAAGTATTTCTATAATTTAAAATTAGCAAAACATGTTATGAACCTGGGGTTAGCATCCTCATTGTGTTTATTACACATTCAAAATTTAGAAAAAATTTGAATACCAAATAATTCAAAACAAAGATCAGTGGGAATTCTATTGTGTGAAATTCTCCATACTGGTGTAATCCTGGAGGGTCTAACCCATTGATTTTTAAAAACATATAATCTAAAAAAATCAGAGAAATTCTTGTAGAAATGATTATTGTCATAGAGTTTATAATTTAAAAAACATTTTGCGCCAGTTACCAAACTATTAAATCATCAGTGTTGATAAAAGTGTAGTTGTAAATAATAGTATCATTCTCATTAGGTAATTTCATGTTTTTAGATTTCATTAAATCATTACTGGAGATAATATTATTTTTAGATAAATATACATAATTAGTCATAGTGATAAAAGGTAATCCTTTCCTTTTATCCACCCTTTATTTCAAGGATAATTATTTATTAATGATCAATATATAGTGTAACATGATTTTAGAAAATGATTTCTTGAGGGAAGGAAATATGGAAGAGTATATTTAAGATAACATAACTTTTTTGAGATTTATATTAAATCTATGTCTCATAAACACAAAGATGTGGAATTATTTTTTATACAGTTCCATGCGAGTTTATCTTGATGATCATCATTAAGGAGGACAAGGTTATTATTATTGAGGCCACTAGTGTAAATGGATTTTCAATAGCTATTCTATGGAATTCTGAAAAGATTCATTTCATGGATTATTCCTCTCAAGACACTACTTTTAATTCTAATTTTTTGTTTTTAATTAAACTAATAAGATATTTATAAGCCATCATTGAATATAACATTTTAGAAATGATGGTTGGTTTTGAAACACAAATCTGACATGCCATAGATTAGGATTTTCCATTCTAGGTGTGGTGTTGATAAATAATCTGGTCCAAAATAATGGAAAAGTATGTGATTTTCGGCTTTCCAAAGAATATAGAAACACTAATATATATAAATGTTAGGGACCCCTATTTTATAATTAGATCCTTTATAATATTATCTTCTTTGTATATAGGGAATATTTTTCCAAAAAATATGTATGATTGGTTCACATTTATGGATTTTCCATAAAATTGTCATAGTGAGAAATGGTAGCTTTGAGATATTGAATTATTATTTTTTCTAGTATGAGCAAAAACATAATATCATCCGCATATAAGTTATTAAAGGGAACATTATAGTTCATAGATGCACTGATGGGATTAACTTTTCCATGGTTAACCTGGTTGGTGATAATTCTTCCAAGGTAGCCCTCAACATTGACAAATAGAATGGATGATAGGTTTTCCACCTATCTAAAACATTTGGTGAAATTGTAATATCCTTTAGGAGTTACATTAATCAAAAGTGAAATGTGAGACGAACCAGATCAAGATTTAATTATGTTAACAATGATGTTACTAAATCCAAAATTGTGAGAATTTTAAAACGAATCGCCATTCAAGGGAATCAAAATCATTCCTAATATCTATATCTATGATAGTGATTCCTCATATATAATTTTTTCATAGTATGTTTAAACTTTCAGAGGTATTTTAGATGCATTCTTGAATGTTCCTACCGTTGAATAATCCAAATTTAATACAAGGGATAATTTTACTTGCAATAGGAACAACCCTATTAGAAAAAATATTAGAGATTATTTTATAAATTGTTAAAATAAGGGAAATGGGTCTAAAGAGTTTAATTTCAAAATAAATATCCAGTTTGGAAATATGGTAAACGAATTGATCATTTTTTCCAAATTCAAGGCATCCACCAAAAAATGTCTTAACTAGTTTAAGGATAACATGTCAGATAATATTTCAATAGTTCTAAAAAAAGTTTTGTTAAAACCATTAGGACCAAGGGAAATATCATATTTAGGAAAAAAACAAAACTTTTAGTCTCATTCTCTATTAGAACACTAGTTTTAGTAGTTTTAACATTGCCACCCAGTAATCTTAGTTTTATATCAGATTTTATGTCCTTATTAATATATAGTCCATTAATTATATTATTAATGTAAGATACAACATGAATGATAAATCCTTAATCATTTTAAATGACTTTGTCCCCATTATTAAAGTATTTAAGTGGTCTACAAATGTTCATAGATCATTGTAAAGCGTTTTAGATTTTATAGTTTCTATCACCATACATAATCCAGTTAATTTTGAAAGTCTGTTTTCAGAACATATATTTTAAGGTGAGAAATGATTTAATTTTAGTGAATAGATTAATTTCATGTTAATGATCATTAGTAAATTCATTATTTTCCATGTCAACCTAAATATTATTAATTGTGGTTTCTAGGGAATAAATTTCTTTGTTAGTTTTATTGAATGATTCTTTGCATCCGGACTTTAGACTTTGTATGAGAAGCTTAAATTTCATGATATTGGAAAAAGAATAATTTATGAAGTGCCATGAATTATTGGTTTCCTTGAAAATATTTTTACAACCATCATAAAAGGACAATGAACTGTTAAATCTAAACGTATGAATAGGTTTGGAAAATCTATTGTTCAGACTAACCAAAAAAGTGGGATGATCCAAGTTAAGTCAAGGCTGTGTAATGATTCAATAGTATTCCAATTATAATGGGATTTAAAATTTTGTAAGGATCAATCATGATTACTACACATGAAACTATTATAATGTATTATATACCAAATTTATTTGGATCTAACAAGGATTCTGTTAGTGAGGTTGTTTTCCTCAATACATGTTTAAAATTACATAGAAGAAACATTAATGTGAGAAGGAAATATTTTTTCCCTAGGTTCATGTATAGAATTAAACTCTCCAGAAATGATCCAATGGGCGTAAATAATTCTCATTATGAAAGAGAGATATTTTCCTTGAGATATCAGATCATGGTACCTATTATTATTATAAATTAAAGTGTAAAATAAGTGTTATATTTTCAATGTCAGATAACATGTGATATCTTGAGAGATAATATTATAAACAAGAACATTTCTTAGTGAAGAGTGAGAAAAGATCTATTGATAATCCATTGAAATATTATTATAAGTATTACTAATAAAATTGTAAATATTTTTTAGCTAGTAAAACTAGATTAAAAGTTAATTTTAGTCTCAGAGATACCAAAAAACACTGGTTTAGGAATGATTATATATATATTTATAGTTTAGATGGTGTCCGGGTTATTTATACCCTGACAATTCTTATAAGGGGTATTCGTTTTAACTTTCATTTTCTGTTGGACCCCCCATTCATTTTTAACTATAGTGTTATTATTTCTTGTGGACTTCTTGGGTGGTATGAAATATGTCTCTATTCTCTTAGGTGGGTTCCTTACCTGCCAGATAAAGTAATAATTAAGAGAAATACTAATTTTAATATTATATAGTCTGTCTTCATCATCAAATTTTGTTTCTTGTAGTCATCATTTATATCACCAAATCACTATTAAAATTTTCATTCCATATCAATCCCTTCAATATATATCTTTTCTAAGGAGATATTGTTTCAATCACAATTGGGAGTCTTCCAATTTTCTTGCATGTTTTTTATTTCCTATGCATTTTCATTAAGAGGCATGAGATAGTTCTCCATGAGCATGTGTTAGTTCTTATCATAATGATTTTAAATTTCCTTGAAATTATCCTGTATATGTTCAGTGTTTTAATTATTGGATTCTATCATGGGACTTTTGAAAATAAGTTCTTGAACTAGATTCATCATCCTCCAATATTTTGTTATGATTTTTAGGTGTTTCCCATATTGGCTTCTCACAATTATTATAGGTGGTGCATATGGGGGACCTCTAGGAAGTGAGTCGGAGTCATTGGAAGGGGGAGAATTGGGGTATTTAGTAACCAGTTGAGAGGTGATGCCTTCTATTTCAAAAAGAATAATAGTATCAATAGTGGTAGTGGCATGGAATGTGAAAGTAGGTTGGAAATATCATCTTCCTTCTTAATTTATTATATAGTTGAAAAAACCATAGAAGAAATTTCCTCACAAATTCCATGTTACTCAATTTCAAATTATTTTTATTCAACCATGTCAAACCAATCCTTCTTAGTGGGGTCCTTTGAGTATATTGTACCACCCAATTACCATTTCAAATTTTCTATCCTTTTCATAGATGGTTCGGGTTACTCCAATGAATGTTTTTTTTATCCCTCATGTTTCTCGTAAAATCTGTCAATTATTTATATTAATGATATTATTTCTTCATAATAACTCTATACTTCATAACAGAGTGTCCAATGATCATGATGTATTTGCAAATTGGTGGTTGATGATCATACTCTATACTTACCTCAGTCATATAATATTTTGCATTAAAAGCAACAACATGAGGTGGGTTTTCTTACATATTCACTTTAACCATGATTATTTCATATAGAACCAAGTCCCCTTTCAATGTTCTTTGGTCATTTTTTGAAGGGACTCAGAAGTAAGAGGTGATATCATTTAATATTTTCAGGTTCCAAAAAATCATCTAAGACCGTGAAAATGAACCCAAATAATAGCCACAGAGTTTCTATGCGTACATGAATTGAACCCAACAAAGAGTGTATTTAAACAAGATGATATCATTTTTTAGAAACTATCTAATCCCTCTTGTGGATGTAAGATTATGTGAAATTACCCTTTTCCAATTAGAATGATTTCCCAATTGGTTGATCCCCAGCAATGTGTGATCCATAGTTTGAGCTCATACACTAGCCAGAGTTTGTATCCATTAGGTTAAAAGATTTTACATAGTATAGAGTACATACATATTTTACACCCCTCTAATAAATTTAATCTTCACAATTTTAACTTGTCTGTGTTAATTAGGGGTTTATATTTTGAAAATAATTTTTTGAAAAACAACACCACAATATCAGTTAATAAATACATATTTTGAGAAGATGGAATGGGAATTATAATGGTCATCTAAAATTCCACATAATTATGTGTCAAAATATTTAAAAATTAGTGATAATTGAACATATATATATGGAGGAAAAATTAATTTCCAATCAATAATAGATATTGATAGAGAAAATTAATCCCAAAAAAGTTAAAGATTATCAGAAAGATAATAATCATAAAACCATTGGGCCATTAGTTCTATAATGGACCACAAATTCATCATATAATAAGGTAATAGTTTAGTGACACTAATTTTATTACATGAATATTACGCCATTTTAATGATAATCAGTAGAATAATAATACCTTTAAAGGGAAAAATGTTATAGTATCATGGGAAAATCCCGACCATTCATCAATATTACAAAATAAAACATAAATATTAATTTAAATCCTTCTAATTTATATTTCTAAATGATAATTTTGTTCATACTACATGTAGTGAACTGAGGATTTACATCAAAGAATGTGGGATAAATAAAATCATAGTAATAGGAGGTACTGGGGACATGAATCAATATAATATGGGTTATCATAACCATTATAATCATATAATAATAATAGGTAATTATCATAATCATGAGGGAAATACTTGATAAAATCATGGAATGTGGCGATCCATAAAAACGAAACATCATGTCATAGTTTGCAAATACCACAGACAATTGTGAATAAATCTGGCATCATGGACACACATAACATATGTGGAAAATCATTGCATCATAATTGTTAACAAATATAGAATCAATTTCATAGATAATACACATTATGTCATGAGATACATCACAGTACACATTTAATTCGAGAACAATGTAATTTTATGCCCACCCATCACATCATAATATTCACATAATCAAGCATGCCACATAGAATGTATAAAAAATGTATTGATGAATTAACACCTAGAAATGAATTATTTTAAAATGTATTTCATAAATAATTAGTTCTTGGATAAATATTGAGATTCTCAAATGAATAAGGAGAAAAATATTATACATAATCATCATCATTCTTTACTGAGGAAAAAACAACTCAAGAGGAGTAAAAGATGATTTTGGGAAAGAAAAGTGATTTTTGAAAATACTTATATTTGTATTATAAATTTATTTGGTAACATGAATATCCCTAAATTAAAAGTTAAAAATAGTGAAGTGACATTTTAGAAGAATTTTTTAATATAATTCAAAAAATAATGTGAAATAATTACAACCTAAAGAGATGGAGTTGGGTTTGAGAATCCCCTTACCTTAAATCCTTCATTATTTAATTGATTTTCCACCTATAAAATAATTAATATAGTCTAATTAAAAAATTATATAAAATTGATTTATTATTATTTTTAACAGTATTTATCAATTAAAATAATTAGTATATTTCTTATTTTATTTTTTAAAGGGAAGTCATTTTGATATCTGGTTTTTTCTTTAATTTTTCTATTTTGTACAATGCCTTGTATCAATAATTATAATAAACTATATAGGATTAAAATAAATATATTTATAAATTTATATAACATAAATAATTTACTATAACCAACAATAAGTTTGGCAATATGAAAACAACTAAAAATTTCTTTGTTAGCGATCAACCAACCATTGTCATGACATTGTAGAAAGAGCAAGAAATGAGACCTTGAAAATTATATATGTCGTAATCATATTTAGTACAATAGGTTAAAATAATTAATATAATGTTAAAATAGTACAATATTAATTTTATAAATTTTTTTTTTGAATTTAATTGTGAAAAATAAAATATAAAAATAAAAAGTGGAGAAATGCTGATAAAAACATACTCTTTACTCAGTGTAGCATTATTCCGATTACACTAAAATTCCAATATTGATTTTTTATGTTGGATCTGTCCAGAAAATACCAAGGTATTCTAATAGGCTTTAGAGAAGCGATATGGGTTGAAATAATAAATTTTAATGTGATATAGGAATATTTTTCCATTGGGAGGGAGATTTATTATTTATACTCGAGGAGAGGCGTATTATTAGTATAAAATATTAAATAAAATAATATATCAATGGTAAAACACTGAATAATGATTTTTTTGAAAATATAGACAATATTTTGTTATAATAAATTTTTTTTATGACCCTATACCCATTTATAATTTTAACTCACTATGTTTATCAAAAATGAATGATGACAAAAACATAATTTTATTATATGGGGTAACTTTTGATATTTGGATTTTGAATATGATTTTTAGGTTTAGAAAATATGTTTATTTTATATTAATGATTAATTTATGATATTAAATATATATTTTCCAAACCAAATGTAAAAAAAATTTAGTTCATTATTTCATTATGAATGACGTAATTTAAGATACATAGTTTATATGAAAAATTAAATTTTTTTGTTCACATGAAAATTAAAGAATAATGGAAAATTACCAAAACACAAACCTTGGATAATTTCAACATTATGATTTTAGAAATTATTATTTTAATAAAAATGAATTTTTTACATAGATAATTTTAAATATTAAAATAAATGTTAATATTTTTACAAAATACATTAAAGTATAGTTTAATTAAAAATGTTCATATACTTTCTTGGTATTTTTAAATCAATATATTTATTTTTTGGAATTATGATTTTTATATTAATTATATTACCAATAATAAATATTATTTATATTACATATTATTATATTTGAGGTTAAATTTCTATTCCATCGGTCCTGTTAATATTCTCAATAGTCAGGTTACAATTACAACAATCACATTAGTATTCTGAAAATCACATTACCTCATTGAGACACTAATATATTCCTTAATTAATTATTCTGATCAATTCAACTCATGTTTATATTTTTTCATTTTATATTTTTTTTGTTTTACAATTATTTGTTTCATTTTATAGAGTTGTTTTTTGGAGTGGCGATTCTAGTATATTGGGGTTATCAATATATTACCATTGTAGTTTTTTTAATTTTTATTTCACCCCCATTGTAATTTTTTCATTTTAATGGTATTAGTCTATGAGAAATATAATGATTTAAATTAATGAAACATTTAGTTTTTGGATAATCTGTGTGTTGTATGTGTATAATACTTTATAATATTACATAACACACATTTATTTCAAAATGAAAATATCATTTATACACTATGGGTTGTTAGAAAAATGATTAAAATTTATTTGAAGTTCATTTTTATAGGGTATTTTATTTTTTTTACTATATTGACTAAGAACATATGTTAATATACTAATCTTACAAGTGTAATTTCATTGTCTAATCAATTTAAACCATAATATCATCATTATATCTTAATTATGAATATTCAAGATGAATTTTCCATTCCTGAAGAACTAAATTAGACTTCTTTTAATGGATCACATAATATACAAAATGATAATAAGATATTCTGCCAATATTTAGTTATTAAAAAAACAGATATTGGTTAGAACAAGGTAATATAATTTATATACTGTATAAACCTTTATATAAAGAGGTGCAACATTAATATCCAAATCTTAAATAATAAAACATGATGTTAGAATATAATAATTCTTTAAAATATACCACGCCATATTCAAAAACAAAAAGTGAAATTGATTTGATAACATAATGTACCTAGATGAACATAAAATTTTTCTCCAAAAAACATAAATCTCTCATTATTCCCCATACCAAAAATTATATTCCCTAAAAATATAATCTCAATAATATAATAATTCATTCTATAAATATCATGAATTACCACATAGAAAAAATAAGATCATATATACTTCCAAATGATAAATGAACCTTCATTTTCAAAATAAATACCCAAATTTTCCAAAATTATTTTTATTTCCCTTAATCCTATAATGTCCATAAAATAGTGAAATTCCTCAAAAATGAAATTTTTCACATCGTCACTAAATCACTTTTCAATCCCATTGTTCTCTATATGATAAATAAGATGTTCCCATCATGTACTAAACAGTTTATCCTAATTAACCACAATTAACTGAATATCAAAAATCATATCATCGATCATGTTTATCAATACCTATAAAATTATGTCCCTAAAATTTATAATAATTATTCCATAAATATATTTATCACAAAACAAATTTAGGGGTTTTATTACAATAAATATTTCCCAAAATACACTTAATCACATTAGAATCACATCACATAAAACATCAAAAGGGCCTATTTTACTTTGATTTTAAAATCAATATTAAAATTATAAACCCTTGATGGTTTTAGTAACTCTTAATTCAACTTATCAATAAAATATTCTATTGTCTAAAGTTATCTAAAGCCTACTATGGTACCAGCTATAATATCATCAATCCCTTACTATAGAATCATGTGCTAAAAAATATTATTTACAATTATGTCCTTGACACTGCTGAACGTGGACCAATTCCATTATTAAAAATATATAAAATAAATATAAAATGATAGATGAATTAACTACCTGAGGAAATTTTATGTTTATAATATTATGTAATTATGAAAAAATCTATCAATGTAGAAACATCCACACAATATCCATTTTCCTCACAAAACATGTTCCTCATAAATGCATGTTTTCTTGTTCAAGGTAACTAACATATATATAACTCTAAATTTACTAATTACTCTACTCATCCATAAGACATTAAAAAATAATTCGAATACATTGGATGGGGAAAAAATAATTTCACATGACATATATAAAGGAATAAAAAATAGTATTAATCCATTTCAAAACCATAAGATCATAAAACGGATTACTACATTTAATATAGTAAAATTTGATCTGAAATAATCATTTAATTACAAATGATGTTGAATTAAATACTCATGGTTTTTTTTAAATTAAATATAAGAAAACATAGAGGAAAAATCATATTCATTAGGGGTTTTTAAAATACATGATTACTCAATAATATTTTTTCCTACAAATATTCCTATTTACCCTAAAATGAATAATCATTTCGTTTAAACAAAACACCATTATCTTTCCATGTGAAAACAATATAATTCAATGAGAACTCATTATATTTTATAGAAATTTAATGTTGGTATTAGGGGAAATCATTTCTATATCACTCTTATAATCACTATAAGGAATTGAATAACTAATATTGTATACCATTAATCACATATATGAAACAAATAACATGTAAAGACCTAAAAATTCAATATATATATATATATATTTAAATTATTTGAGATTATTATGATTATACAAAAATAGATAGCATGTGTTTTTGATTATCGGAGAGGCCAGAATGGAATTTTAATCTTTTTTATGGTATATTCAGTAAATGTACAAGAGGCATTTTAAATCTTTTGAAGAACTATTTAGATTATAAACATTAGGGCACTGTTGAATCTGCAGTACTAGGATTCCCTTAAGGAATTCTTAGCTTTGATCGACAAGGGTTAGATGAAAATATTAATATCGTGGACGTTACAAAGAAATAATAAAATAACTAAAGATTATTTTATTTTACTTTTTTGAAACCATTTGATAAATTGTAGTGGGACTGCTATGAATCATCAAGCCATTAACTGGATTTATTTTATTTTTTGTGTTACTACATAATTGAAGGAAATTAAAATATTGTTTAACAACACTGTTGAGAGAATTAAAGGGGCTCAATAATTATAATCATTAATGAACTTTATTAATTGTGTGGTGCATTGATACAATCCTCCCTTATATTTAATCTGATATCAAGATTTGGTTTTGTGAGAGCTACGAGGTGAAGCTCTTCGGAAGAACCAATGAATTTTTTCTACGGCGACGAATGTGATCCAAGGACAGACACTGGTGAATCAATGGGTTATGATAAGAACCGATGAACCCCTTCGTATGTGTACACTCCTTCCACTTCTACAACACCTCCCAATGAATACAAGGTAGAAAGTTATATTCTTGATTTCTCCCACATACCCTATTCTTGTATATTATGAACAACACAGATCTACAATCCAATAGGTTGATACATGTTTTGTTCATTAATGAGGGAGTATATTTTGGGGTTTTTTGTGGGTGTTTTTATAATTAAAATATCATTACCATGTTGTTATGATAACACTGAGGGCGCGAGACAAACAAAAAAGTCCTAGAACCTCTGCCGAACTAGGTTGTCGTGGCGTTCATCAGGGAAAACCGTATGTTTGGAAGCAATGTGGAACCAAGGGTCGCACAGTGCCGAAACATTTTCAGGTATGCCATTGTCATAGAAAATAAAAATATTGGACCATCGTAGCATCACCGGTGGCACACAGAGGCTTCTCTGGCTTGGAAGCACCAACGACCGAGGGAGGTGGTAACCTGCAACTATAGGCCATAAAGGAATGGTGGCACCTGAAGGCACTATGTCAGATAAAGAGGTGTTGGACCTTCACCGGCCACATTATAGCAAGGTGGACTGTGGTAGAAGGCTACAACATATATCCATGCAGGAGGGTGGAACCGCCCTAGTCGGTGTATTTCGGCCCAATCCATACAGACCTTCCAATGGAGTGTGGTGCCATCCGGCTTTACTGCTAAGTCGGGTGACATGCTACAACAGTGTTCCATAGAGATATATGACAACATATAGCCGTGGAGGAAGGTCACAACTTCTAACTACCAGAGATGGTGGACCTGTGATCTATTGGTCACACGCGTGACCAGCCTAGTGGGACCAACCGAGAGAGGCAGCACCAACCGGCACTTATGTCTTTATGTCCCGAATGGCTTCTTCCATTCATGAGGGGAGTAGACCCCCCATGCTCGACAAGTGGGGCGAGTGATTCTACGGCCTGGCGGGCCGTGCCCATCAAGGTGTGTTGGGTTGAACCCATAGCCCCATGGGGGGACCAAACCATGCTGAACAAGGATGAGCCCATCTCCTTTATGTTTGGAAAACGGGGTCCAGTTGTGTTGGTCCAACTGTATCAGACCAAACATGGACCCCTTTCTCCCTAGTTATGTTTAATTGGGAGTAACTCCTAAATCAGACATCCATTTGATGAAACGTCAGCACCACTGGAACCCTTAGGATGAGGCATTTATTTTGAGATACTCAACATGACTTTTAGATAAAATGGAGTTTGGATAGGTTGGATTGTAATTGAATCCAACTTGGCCCTCGACACTATAATTCATATAACATACCTACCATACATCTAGTTGAAACATCGTCTATTGTGTTGGAACCCTTATAACATGATTGATATTCATGTTACTTTTTTGTGAGACATTGTGATGGAAAAAATATGACCAATGGATTGAGGAGCGGTTCTCCCAAACACGATACATATGGAACACTGTGACTGAAGGAGACTTGAAGACTGATGAATTTTGACTCTATGTGAATCGACATCTAGGGGGAATATCTTCTATGTGATGTGGCATTTCCGTGGTGGGGAGGACCTCTGTGTGACTTGGCAGACCTATGACACTCGACATGAGGAGTAACTCACTATGACACGGTGGAGAGCATCTCTATGTTACCAGGTAGACCCATGGTACGCGATGGGAAGGAGTAACTAAGCTATTAAATGTTAGTGGGAAGTGGCACTGTGTGACCCTATATGCCCACTATACTCGGTAGAGGGGGAGATCTCTAACAGCTGAATTGTTCGACAATGTGACAGATGATGACACTATTACTAACCTATGATAAATTTGGTGTCAGTGTTCTTTGATTTTTTCTTATTGTTGATATTATTCTATGTGTATTTTTTGTGGAATTCTAGGAGACCATAAAGGGTCATGGGGTCCCTACTAAGTAATAATATACTCACACCAGCATTTTATTTGCCTACACCTTGTTTTGTCTTATGTAGATGACAGAAATCATTGATTGAGACTCAGGGAGCATGGACCTGATGGTGTATTTTTGTTATGGTTGAGGTGGAGAGCAGCAATCATTATCTGTATGTACCCATTTGGTAGGATACGTTGAAGATGGACTTAGGAATTGTTTTCCATTTTGTTGTTTTTAAATTTCAGTTGTGCTTCTATTCTAGACACTTTACGTTCATTTGTACTTATACTAAGTTCATCAGTGGTATTTTTTTCCCTTTTGTGAGTTGGTACTTGGTTGACCATGTGTGTGAATATAGTTTTCTAGTAAAATTACTCCCACATATAGGTTAACTCCTTCAATTCTAGTCACCAGCCCCTAGACATTAGGAGGGCTTGGGGTAGTCACAGCATGAGCCCCGGGGGACGGGTCATGACAAAGTTGTATCCGAGGGTGGTCGATACCCCTCAATTATTGGGAGTCTATATTTTTCAATGAATAAACAGTGTTAAATATCATGATTCCATCTTTTAGATTCAGGGATGATTGTGTTGGTGCGGCGACTGATGCATCCATACACTAGGACCTTGATTTCTATTTCTCGGATCAATACATGATAACATGAGTTGCATAATATGTCTCGTGATATTCAATAAGAGAATACTCACTAGGTATAATGTTATAATTATGGTACGTCATGATCACTCTTAGGATTCCACCATGTGGCTGACCAACTAGGATCTCAATACATGGTCGTGACGATATCCTACCAGGTGACGATGCCTCTATTTATGGTCCAGTGTTTGAGATGGCCTCACCAAGTCATGCACTGGTGCTACCAACACCTAATGGTTAGCCTCTACTACCAACATTTCTAGAAGAATACATGCATATACCATGTTACCTACATGAGTTTCAGATATAGAAACCTCTCAGTTTTAAGGGAGAGATGGATCCTCAGGTCACTGAGGACTGGATAGAGGCTATGACATGGGTATTCCGCTTAGTGAGAACACTGCATGACCAGATGGAGACATGGTGTTGATTCTAATATAGGACACGATAGGGATATGTTGTAAATTTACCATCCATACTCTTGATGAGGCGACCCTCACATTGGTTGACATCAAGAGGCATTTCTTAGATGAGTTTTTCCTGTAACGTTGTGCTCTGTTCGCATTCATGAGCTTCTTCACGTATAACAGGGATGCAAGATAGTGGCCCATTACTCAATAAGATTTGATAACCTATTCTATACTCTATATAGATGGTGTGAGACCCTTTCATTTGGGATTGATCCTTCATGTAGGTACTCAGGAATGATATCAGGGCTTCATTAGTTTCTATTAGTATCACTAACCAGTCCAGGGTGCTGGAGTGAGCCCTTTTAATGGGGAGCTTCTTGGATGAGTAGGTTATAATGACAAGAGCTACCAGCAGAAAAAAGGTAGAAGATTCTTCAGCTGGCAATAGATAACAGACGCGTGGGCCCATGTAGTACAAGTCTTTCAGAGTTTGACCTCGAGACTAAGGGTTGGCAGTGTGCGGCTCCCAGGAAAAAGTGATTTTGACGGGGGCCATGGTTTTCTTTACATGTGGCAGTTATAGAAACACGACACGTGATTGACCTAACGACTGTATAGATTACCATAAGATGATCGTGGGAAATCTGATGTTGTGGTCATAGTCCATGTGTATAGGTCTGTAGGGTTGTGGATGTGGAAAAGGAGCAGGTTGGGCATCTGTTTTTGGACGACGATTTGAGGTTCTACCACCACCACCCCCATGTGGTCCAACCCGACCACAATAAACATGTGGATTGGTTCCATTATAGCTTCAGGTGGGAGAGGCCAACGATCCCAACTCCCCAAACATTATTAGAGGTACGATATATGTCTATTCACCCCTAGCTGTAGTTCTTATAGTCCCAAGTTCCAGTCACACTTTCATTTCTAGGGCACTTGTTTTGAGCTCGAGATTCTGATGGAGCTGTTGGCTTGATCCTTTAATTTAGAGACTATTTCGGAATAGGAATAAATGATTACAGACTGGTATATGTAGTGTGATCTCACTCTAGTTGGAGAGATCCTTAGTTGGGATCTCCTAGTAGTATCTTCGAGTCCTTACGACGTCATCTTGGGTATAGACTAGCAATCTGATATCCTTGCTCAGATAGACTTTATGAGGAAAATGTGCGGGTTTTCTATGAGGATGGTATTAAGATTTCCTTCACTGGCAGGGAGGATTGTTTTACAACACATGATTTTCTCTCTCAAAGAAGGATGCAGATGATTACTCATCAATTGTCCAGCCTCACCCTCATTGTAGTAGACGAGATGATTTAGAGGTATCCTAGAGGGGTGTATGAGTATATTGATGTATTCCCTCATAATGTTCTGGGACTATCTCCCCTTAGTGTGGTAGAATTTATCATCGACATGTACCCTGGGATGGAACTGGTATATATACCAACATATCAGATGTCTCCCATGGAGATTTGTGAGCTAAGTGTGCAGTTTGAAGACTTACAAAGAAATTGGTTCATAAATCCTACTGGTTCTCCTCGGGAAGCCCCGATTTTGTTTACTAAGAATGAATATGGGAGTCTATGGATTTTTGTGGGATATCGACTCCTGAAATAGGCAATCATGAAGAAAAAGTATCCTCTTCTGATGATCGATGATCTCTTCAACCAGCTAAAGGGACCACTATGGTTTTCGAAGATAAACCTAGATCATTCTATCATCAGCTCCGGAAATTGGACAAGGACTTAACGAAGACGGACTTCATATGTTTGTATTACCATTATGAGTTCTTGGTGACGCCCTTTAGTGTGACCAATTCTTCGGCAGTGTTCATGGGGATCATGAATCGGATCATCTAGTCATACCTCGATCAAATTGTGGTATTCTTTCTTGACCACATCATTGTGTACTCGGCATCAGAGGAGGATAACTTCATACACCAAAATATAGTTTTGGATACACTTAAAGAGCACAAGTAGTATGGAAATATCTCGAAGAGCCTGTTAGGGATACAGTGTGTCCACTTCTTAGGGCATGTTATCTTTAAGGATGGAGTTGCAGTGGATCAAGAAATGAAAGAGGTGGTGCTTTCATGAGTGCCACCCAGAAGTGTCACCGAGGTGTGGTGTTTCTTGGTATTTTTTGTGTACTACAACAGATTTTTTTCCTAACTTCTCCAATGTAGCGATAAACGTGTCATCTTTGAAAAATAAGGGAAAAACTTTATTGTGGATGGAGAAGTTTAAGAATAGTTTCCAGAATCAGAGTCAGAGACTGATGAGTGCCCCCATATTGAGGCACCCAAAAAAGGGAGTTGGGTATGTAATCTATAGTGTCACATCAGGGACCAGACTTCGCTGTGTCTAGAAGTAGGAGTATGTAGTGATCACTTATGAATCATGGAAGTTGAGACGGAATGATTAGAATTATGCTACACATGACCTAGAGGTAGCAGCAGTGGTCTTTGCACTGAAGATGTGGTGGCACTAATTTTTTGGTGAATGGTTTACAATTTACTCTGATCACAAGAGTGTCATGTATAATTTCTTTCAGAAGAAAATGATCCTAAGAGAACAATGATGACTAGAGTTCCTCCAGTACTATGACGTTGAGATAGTCTATACTCCAAGGAAGGGGAACATAGTAGTAGATGCACTCATCATGATGTCTGGTCAATAGTTCCTGAGTGATGCAACATTAAAGCTATCCACGTTGTAGATATCCTTTGTGTATAGAGATGGAGAGGACTGCCTCATGTCTATGACTGACACTCCCCCACTCCATCAGCGAGTCTGGGAGGCTCAGCTTGGGGTCGTTGATTGTGAGTCCCAACGTGCTCAGATATCCTCAACAATGTCTCATGATATATTTAATGATGTTGGGGTGCACGTCACCCTCTTCATGGGATTCAACATCTTACTGATGATGCTATGAGAGGAGGTGTTGAGGTAGTTCCACACATCCCCTTTGGTGGTAGATCCTATAGTGGAAAAGGTACCAAGACCTCTGGTGTTAGTTTTGGTGGCCAGGGATGAAGAAAGTGGGGTCATAGTTACTATCATGATGCCTCACTACTCTGTATGTGAATGCTGAGAATCAAGTACTGCAAGCTTAGATCACCCACTTTAGAGTCCAGAATGGTAGTGGGATGGTATATCCATGGAATTCATAACAAGGCTACCATGTACATCCAAGGTCCATGATTCCATCTGGAATATCAATGACCAAATCACCAATTTGGCCCACTTCTTACCCATCCTAATGAAGGGATCCATAGAGTCCATAGGATGGATTTATATACAAGAGATTGTATGAATTCATGAGGTTCCATCAACTATCATCTCAGATCACGACGCACATTTCACACCCCACTTAAGGATGGGATTTCAGGAGGCGTTTGAGACTAATATATGCTGGTGCACATCCCTTCATCCTAAAACATATGGTCAAACAGATCAGAACATATATACAATCATGGGAAAGCTTCGTGCTTGTGTCCTCGATTTTGGCCGCAATTAAAAGGACCACCTAACACTATTTGAGTTCACTTACAATAATAACAATCAATCCACCATTGGCATCAATTATTTCGAGGCCCTGTAAGGGCGACCTTGTAGATCACCGATTTGCTAGACATACCCAGGGGAGTCTACACTTATGGGTACATAGTTGATAACGGATACCAGAGAGATGGTGCAGATCATCCGGTAGTGGATGAATACTACATAGACCCGATATAATTCATATGCTGATAGGATATGGAGACACATGTAGTTTGAGGTAGGAGGCCATGTCATCCTCTAGGTCTCACCCCGATGCGGATTATAGAGGATTGGTGGGGGAGACATACTATCTATGAGTTTTATCAGAACATTCCAGATCCTCAGTAGAGTAGGTGAGGTGGTGTACTGTCTAGAACCTTCTCCTAAGATGCACCAGGTGCATAATTTTTTCCATCTTTCATATTTAGGAGGTAAAGGCATTATCCATTTCATGTTATCGACTGGGGAGAGATGGATATCAATGATGGGGAAAATTTTATGGAGTTCTTAGTGTAGATAGAGTATCAACAGAAACAAGTCCTTTGTGGGTGGTCGATTCCTCTTGTGTGATCTTATTGGAAGCATGGGAATCTCTTAGAGAGAACATGGGAGCGGGAGGCTCAAATACATTCTTAGTACCCCCATTGTTTTCCAAAGTTTTTTTATAGATTTAAGGGATGAAAATAATTATAGTGGAGATAATTTAAAGAAAGAGAAATTCCAAATAATATTGTTTTTAAATTATTTGAGATTATTATGAGTGAGTGAAAATTAACATCACGTGTTTCTGACGCCCAGAGAGCCCATAATGGAATTTTTAAAATTATTAAAGTTATGATTAGTATACGTGTAGGTGAAATTTTATATATTTTGAACTGGTTTATTGATTAAAAATTTGAGTGCACTGTTGAATCCACAATGGTGAGATTAAATTTAGGGAAGGATGACATCGAATTAGAAGGGTGATATGAAAAAGTTATTTTCTTGGAAATTATAGAAAAAATAATAAAATAACTGAGGATTATATTTTTAATAATTTTATCAACTGTTTGAAAAATGGTGGTGGTATTTGGGTTCAATGAAAATCCATTTAATGTCTAGAATCTATTTTGGTTCAACCACACCATTGTAGAAATTTAAAAGAATGTCTAACCACATGGTTGAGAGATTTAAAGAGGATCAATAATTATACTCATTACACAAACCCATTAATTATATGATTAATTGAACCTATCCACCCATTTATTTAATCTGGCCATGGGCTTGGGTTTTGGTATAGCTATAATAGAAAGCTCTAATGATGCACTGATGACTTTACTCTCAAAAATAACGTGATCGAGTGTCAAAAGTTGGAAGATTCGATGGGAAACGAAAGGTGCATATGAACACATTATGAAGTGTACACTCCCTCCTCTTCTACATAACATTCCGAAAAATACATGTTAGGGGTTATATGCTTGATTTATCCCCTTTACCAAATTCTTGTATATTATGAAAAACATGCATCAACCATCAAAAGGGTTGATCTATGTTTCGTTAATTAATACAAAAGCATATTTTCGGGTATTTTTTATGAGAGTTTTTATAAATAAAATTCCATTCACATGTTGGTATGATAATAAAGAGTTCACAGGGAAAATGAATAAGGCACAGAATATACTTCAATATCGGTTGTGGTGGCATTCTTCGTGGATAACTGGATGTTATTGTGGCAATGTGGAACCAAGGATCGCACAAAACATGCATCATCCCTATAGAGCCATAGGAATGGACAATAATAATAGTGGACCATCGGAGCTTTAACAGTTTCCTATGGGGGCTCTTCTATCACAAGAGCACCAGTGATCGGGGGAGAAGTCGGTCGGCACTCGTAGGCCGTGAAATAACAGCGATGCCTAGAGGCGCCATGATGGGGAAGGGGGAGACCATCCTTTGCTGGCCGCATTGGAATAGGGTGACACGCTATAGTGGCACAATGCGATGTAATGACATGAAATCGAAATGTGGTAAGGGTCAGACCCATGCTCGCAGTTCCATAGTGGGCCAGTCCATTCAGACCACCAAGGGCAGTGTATTTCCATCAGTCACCACTTGTTATCCATGCGGCGTGCTACAGATTCACAATTCGGATGAAGGCCGCATATTATAATCCTAATAGAGGGTGATCCCATAGTCCATGGTTCTTGTGCATTGTCGGTCCAGTGGGACCGGTTGTGAGAGGATTCACCAACCAGCGCCACTGCCTTCAAGGCCAAAACAGCTTTAGCCTTTCAAGAGGGGAGCATAGCCCCAGTGCTCAGCTAGTTGGTCAAGCGATTACGAGGCCCGGTAGGTTGTGCCCAAGTGGGGGGGGGGGGGGGGGCAGGCCGCACCTGCAGCCCAGTAGGCGAGACTGGGCTTAGACAAACTAGGATGATCCCGGATCCTTCGGGTCAAGCCCGACCAATTGGGTGGGGTGGGTCTGACCAGGTCAGATTGCACTCGGACCCCTTTCGGCCTAGTTAGGTTTAATTGGGAGAAACTACAAAACTGGACGTCCATTTGACGAACCGTCATTCTCATCGAATCCCTTATGATGAGGAGGATCTTTTGAAATACTCCACGGGACATTTGAATAATGTATAAGTTTGGCCGGGTTGGATCATACCTGAATCAAACCATGCCATCGATACTACAATGCCTATAACATACAGACTAGGCGTCCTGTTGAAGCACTGTCTATTGCGTTGGAACCCTTATGACAAGACATATCATCAAGATAATTATTTGTGTGACTTGAGGAAGGTTAGAATATGACGGATGGCTTGAGGATGATTTCTCTAATGCGTGCTATGTACATAACAATGCTACTAGTTGAGACTTGAAGACTACTTATTTTCGACATTGTGTGTCTTGACTGACCAATGTGAAGAACCTCTCTGTGACTAGGTAGTCCCATATTGGTAATCACCTATGTGTGAATCGGATGACCTAAGGTACTCTACATGAGAAGTACCTCAGTAATCTATGGTGGGTAACATCTTTGTGTGACCCTGCAGACCCACAGTACGCGATGGGGAGAAATACCTAAGAAATTCAATGTATGTGGGATGGGGATCTGTGTGACCTGGCATGCCAGATTACTTGATAAAGGAGGAGTTATCCAATAGCCAAGGTGTTCGACAATGTGACTAATGATTCTACTATTACTACCATAGAATACACCTGATATGAGTTGTCTTTTATTTGTGTTTGGGATTAATATTAGGCTATGTGGTTTTTTTCATTGTGTAATTCTAGGAGACATTCAATGTTTGTGGGGTCCCTAATGGTTATTATTATACTCACCCTTGCATAGGATTCACCTGCACCTTGTTGTGTCCAGTGCAGATGACGTGCAGCTTTGATTGAGAATTAGGGAGCCCGGACCTCACATTGGATAACGGTGAAGGTTGATGTGGAGAGATGCAGTGACAGGATGTACCTACCCTTAAACAAGGATCCTTAGAATACTACCTTAGGATCTATTTCAAATTTTATCTATTTTTTCATTTCAGTTGGGATTTTATTCTAACACCTTTACTTTCAGTTGTACTTTTACTCAATTTTTTAGTGGTATGCTATTTCCCTTTTGTGAGTTGGGACTTGGTTGGGCATGTTTGTGCGTATAGGTGTCCATGAAAATTCATTGCACTTGTAGGTTGACGCCTTCAACGCTAGTCGCCAACCCCTAGACATCAGGAGTCGGGCATGGAGTAGTCAAATCATGGGCCCTAAGGGACGGGTCATGACATAAAATGTTAACTTGATCATTTTACTGAATTCCATAGAGAGTTGTGTTAGGCTCAACCATTATCATGATCTGTATTGGTTTCACCCACCATCATGAAAATTTTATAGGAACCATAACATAACCATAACACATGAAATATTGAATTTCAATTATCAGAAATGTAATAAAATTCTTTCTACCCATTATAATATATAACCAAATGTCACAATATCTATTATATTTATTACCTTTATGTAAATACCTCGAAGAAAGTTAAATATGTGTTTTTATTTACGGAAAAACAGGATTAATATAATGGATTCCATACAAAAAATAATGGTTATTATTGAAGGAAATTCTATTTAATGAAATATATGTTAAAATATAACATTCATTTTTTCCATTTTTTAATTAAGTGAAACTGTATTGAATAAAATACGTAAAACAATTACTTTTGAAAACCTTTAAAAAAATGCAAAAAGGGACATAAAACTAATTTTATAATATATTTTTGTTCATATAAGTATATTTCTTAAAAATATATAAGAAAATTTTCATGGCATAAAATGACATAGAAATTAAATCTTTTAAAAAATTATAATATGGGATATAAGGTAAAGTGTCCCTTACCTTGTGATATAATTGATAGATACATTATTTATCTCCTTTTAATTAGAAACCCTTCTTTTCATTACACTTTAAGACTTATAAGGTTGGTATTATACCAAAAATAATACCTACAGGACATAGGGAGTGATTTTACCAATGGATTTGGGTAGATATTGACTAGAAAAAACATCTCAAAAGCTGTGAGTAAGAGAGAAGGGTAGGATTCATTATATAAAGGAGGGTATGTGAAATCATGGAATTTCATAGACTATTATATAAATGTACTTTAATTTTAATGTAAAAGTGTAAAATTTATATATTTCAATTATTAGATGATTATAAATTGAAATCCAATCATATAAAAATATTAATATAAATTTGTGTGATGTTTTCACCCATATATTTTAATTTTAAACCATGTTAACTCATTTGATGATCATTGTGATATCATCGATTTTTTCAATTTAGGTGTTAATAAAGTTACTATAATAGGATAGATTACTGTTATTTAGAAAATGGTTGATAATTTAGAATGTATCTTGTTCACTTGTACAAATATTGTTTTTTGTAATTTTAATTTTTTTATTAAAATATTAGTCATTATAAAATATCATTAATGTAATTTTTGAATTTATTCATTTACTTTGATTTTAAATTCATAAATATAATAATTAAAATTTATGATAATCAATGTTCACATTATTAATAAATTATTAGTAACTATAAATTTTTATTTGAACTATTATTTATTAAATATACATTTCTTTTTTTGATTTAAAAATAATTTACGTTGATTTTTTCACTGCTTGAACAAGATTCATGTAATTATTGTATAATAATTAAATGTAAATATATAATCATTAAGATTTATTAAAAAAATATAATAATTAATAGAATTTCATTATGATAAAAGTATCCTTTATTATTCACTCACATCTTTTTTCTATACCTATAGGAATATATAAGATAAATTTAAAAGTAATATTGTGACATTTTGTATTTTTCATTACATAAATAACTATATAAGTTATTGTAAATGAAAATATGATCCAAGATGCCCTAAATTAAAAATTTATATTAGTATGGATGAATGAAACCCATCAGAAAATGTATTGGAAACTGTTTATTAGATTTTAAAGACTTTTCAATTTAATTTTGTCTTTTTTTTACCTTATTAACCCATTTATCATGTTTATAATAATTTTGCATAATTATAATTCATGACGTACAAAAGTTAGGGTAAAATATTTACAAAATATTAATAATTTTAATTCTTAATATTGAATATATTTGTATAAAATTCACTTAATAAGAAGTTTAATAATTTTATTTAATAGTAAAACTGAAAACCCAACAAAAAAGAGTATTTCAAAAAAAATTATAATTAAGTATAAATGATTTTATTACAAAATTAGCAATAAAATTGACTAAAATAGATTCAATTAGATTATTAATAATATAAATGAACAAATTTTATTTTTAATCTCTTTTGAAAATAAATGGAACTTTGTTAATAGTTGAAACTGAATGAAATTTTTTAATTAAAATTGCTATTTTTTATATCATCAGTAAAAAATAATAATTTGAATAAAATCCTAAAATACCAACCTAAGATAATTTTGATATGATTATTTCAAAATGATATCATTTTTATGAAATAATAATTTTAAAATAAGAACAATTTAAATTTAATATTCTCTCGCAAAAATAAATAAAAACCATTTTCAAATAAAATGTAGTTTTGAAGAATAAAATGAAATCAGTAAAATTTCAGTGATTATTTAATTTAAATTTATCAATACATTTTTTTATCATGATATTTATATATATTCCATAATTTTATTATCACTATCAATACACTCTAATTCAGTGAGTATGTTTTAAGTAAAGTATTTAAATAAGAATATTTTATGGTTTGTTTATTATCGATGTTGCATCTTGTATATGATATTAGAAATAGTGAACTTCTAACAAAAATTTGTTTTACAATAATTACATTTCTTCTAGTGATACCCATATCCTTGATTTCCTCCTCAACACATTAGGTATACTAGTATCAATTTATCTTGGTGATATTGAATCCCAACACAAACAAAATCAAAATTAATAAATGATTATGAAAATATGAAAAAAAGTATATTAGTAACCAAAATAATAAATTGTAACTAAAGAAAACAGTTATAAGATAATCCACATGAGATGAAAAAAACAGTTCTGCTAAATAGATTAAACAATGAAACCAATCAAATGAAAATCAATTAAACAAATATAAATAAAAAACCAACCTAAATTGAATGGAATCAAACCAAAATTAATCAAATAAGTCAAATAATCCATGAAGTTAAAAAAACAACTCCCCCCAAACAAATTTTAAATGATCTATAATGAATGTATATGAATGAACCATAATAGAATCAAATGTAAAAGATTTGAACTCATTTGAATTAAATAAATCTATATAAAAATGAATTGATTAATAGAATATTAATTATAAATTAACTAAAACAAATATGAATGTAGAGGAGAAATATCAAATTAAACTAGATAGAATCAAAATGTCTTGATCCATGATATATATATATATATATATATTGTTTTGGAATTATTTATTATCATTAATATTTCATCAAAATATTCATTACATTCAAGAATTATATAATTATATTCTACTATATTTATATTAATGAAAAAATATAAAATGTGATGTGAAATATATATATATATATATCTAATACTGATCAGATCTCAACCATGTTTCAAAAAAAAGATTATTTTTTTAAATTTTTAATTTTACAATTATTTATATTGATTTATTATACACTACCCTTAGTTTAATTTCATTTATTACTATGGTTATGTCATGAATATGTTTCACACCATATAAAGAAAACAATTTTTCTAAAAACCAATCATGTATGGTATTATATTAGAGATAATATGAAATCTTATAATGGTCATGATCAAAATGAAATGTCTGAAATGGATAATATGGTGTATGATCGGTTACCATTTTATGATAATAATGAGAAATATTTTATTCCAATGCAAAAATATACTGATAAAAGTACATATGGTGAATCTAATTAAAATAAAAAAATTTAGAGGGTAGTAAAATTGATGGATGATGTTAGGAATCCCATATATGGGGATGTGTTGAAATTATAAATTTATAATCTTTACTGATATCATATCATAAAAAACCCAGATATGTAATTTATAATATTACGATTAATCATATTATAAATTTTTTAATTTAAATACTTCCTAATGACGCTAATATATCATCAAATCATTATATAGAATTGATGTAAACTGAACATCATGGATTTTATTTAAACAAACTATTTCTTCTTTCAATGATTTCAACTTATTTGTGGATATGACCATTGGCCTAAATGATTGTAAAGAAATTTATATATCTTGATGGAAGAAAAAAACAAATTGAACACTATCTCTCATGGAATAAAAGTAATATAGACCATTAAATTTATTTAGATGCTATGGAATATTCACTGGATGGATGAAATCCCAATAAATGTGAAGTGATTTGATGCTGAATGAATTAAGGATAATGATACGTTATTTCATCTTGAAGATAGTTTTTAATGGAAGGAATTTGATGTATGCTATCATTATATCGTAGCCATAGTTCATAATGATATGTTGTTTATGTCAAGTGATAGTTTTAATCCCTTTAGATAGATAATTACTTCACACAATACATGTCTAGTTTTCAATCACATTTATAGCCTTCCTCAATGTATTTGAATGAAAGAAGACTATAAATTATTAATCATACTCATATCCAATTCTTATGAATCAAGAAATTGAAAATATATGTTCATGAAACTATTACTAATAGATTTTAATAATAGCTATAATTTAGGATTGAAAACATATAATTTATCATTGAAAAAAATATTTTATATGTTTCATGCTCTTATGTAGATGATAAATGATGTTCCTATCAATTCAATAATTTATGGATGGAGCACGAAGAGAAAAATAACATTTCTATTTTTTATAAGATATAAATGATTCCTAAGACTTATATATCATCAATGGTTCTATTACACGGGATATCAAGGATTACTACTGGTGGATCGTCCATATATTAAAAGCATAAATGATTTTAAAATACTACTGAGACTAAGAAACCACCCCATTACTAGTGTAAAATTAACGTGTTACCTGAATTTTAGGATTTCATATTCTCAATTAATAAATGCCAAATATTATCTGTACTGTGGAGGAATGTTTTATCTAAATCCAATTACAATTTTTTGAAAGAAATATATTCTTTTATGTTCCTTATATGAAAACCTCTTCATTATATTGTTGTTTAGATGTAGTTCACATTGAGAAAAATATATGTTAAATATTTCCTTCAATTCCCTTAAATGCCATGTGTAAGACCAAAGATGATTTATACTCCCAGCAAGACTTGGTTGTTTAGTGTATCGAAATAGAACTTCATCCAATGTATATCATTATAGATAACTAGAAATTTAATTATGATTCTTATGTGATGACATCATCAGTGAGAAAATAATTTCTTGAACTATTAATGACTGTTAGGTTAATGATGGCTATTTATGAAACATATAAAAATATGTCAATATAAAAGAGTTGAAACTATAATTGTAGAAAACACATGATCATCACATCCATGTTAAAAAAAATTCCAAAAAAATTATCATTTATTGTATAATAATGTAATGGTCATAGTGATTCAACTATTCAATTTATATAGAGTTATTTATTCTAAAATTTGACTACATATTTTTGGACAAAAATATAGGAAGAGGAACCATTAATCTTTTATGACTTATATAAATGATTCTAACCATATTTATTCAATTACATGCTATATATAACCATCAGTCTTCCAAATGAAATACATTATTGGGGTACTATTTTTTATGGGATGTATCCAACTAATAGAGAAATATTCACAATAAAGTCTTACACATAAAAAATAATCATCATAAATTCTCCATTGTGAAAAAATTACATTTATCAGGAATGTGTAGATTTATATTCAATTTATTTTATTTGTGTTAGCATGATATATAATCAAACAATGGTAAATAAAGATGATAAATATGATAATATTGATAATATTTTTTATTGACATTCAAAAATTGGGAGAATACCTCAACTATATACGTTGGCTATATTGAGCCATAGAGTACATGAGATATCCCAAAAAAAAAATTTAATCTTGATTTTTGAATGACTACATCGTGTATAAAATTTGGAAATGTCTATTTCATCTCATAATATATAGTAACCCTTATATTAAAAACCATTATACTATATTTTATATAGAAAACTTAAAAAAATTATAAGTTGAAATAAATGATCATTACCTTTGATAAGATGAGACACTTTACATAGAAATGTGTTTTCAAGTTGGTTGAAATCAAAGGTAGATGTACTATTTTAATAAAATAAATATAACAATATTCAATTTCTTTTAAAATTCATCTATATTTTAGTTATTATGTTTTCTTGTTGGCCATAACTCATAATAAATAAGATCATTTAATTTTGGTTCTTATTATGGTGTTCATGAATGAAAATAACTAGTGATTAATGGTAAAGTTTTTGTTTCAACTGATCATGTAGTGGGAATGAGAACACAACCTGATGTTGTTATATTAACTGCAATGATATCTTAATATGATAGAGCATATGAAACTATGACTATATATAAAGATCATTCATATAATGAATCTATTGAGAAAATAATAATATTGGTTTATTAATCCCATGTTTGAGTAACAATGGTGAAATGAATGAGGATTTAATAAATTATGAGACATTGAACATTTATTGATGAATGTATATTTTGAGTTTTTAACATGGATCCCTTTATGGATACCCATGATCCATATATTTTTACATCAATGGATGAATATATATTTAATGTGAAAGATCATTTGTGACCAAAATTCAATTTCGTTGTTGATGTCATAATGAGAAATGTTTTAAATGATATTGGGTAACATATATAACCACCCATATTAGTTTTTAATTAATTTACTTTAGCATGACTTTGTTTTATCATATGAATATATTAAAAAAATTATTTTGGTATCATTTTTTAAATTGTAAACTAATTTTGAAAAATAGATTATAAGTAAATTTTAAAATAATTTTACATTTAATGAAAATATAGTTTATATGTAGACTATATATACATCTTAAATGTAAACGGATTTTTAGAAAAATATACATGTAAACTATTAGAAAAAGTTATCTAGGGCCACATGTTGTTTGATTTTTTATAGAGTTTATAAACATAAAACCAAGGAACATACTTCTTTTATATTAGTATAATAATAATATTTATCTTTCAATACCCATTCACTTCAACAAAATTAAAATCATGAATTTATTTTACGATTTTTTTCATAGAGAATAAATGTCAGTGTTAATTTTTCTATTATTTATAAATGGTAATTTGATATTAGTGTTTATGTATATATAATGTGTATTTACATGATATTAAAAAAAATTATTATGTCATGATGTTTTTATTATAAAATCTGCCAACTAAATAAAAAATATATCAAATATAATAATTTAAATTTTGATGAAGGATGATTTAATTTATAATCATTTTATTTTAATATTGTATGTTTAATATCACAAACGAACCCAAAAGGTCCGAGATAAAATGTCACACGACCATATTCTTTCCACTCTATATATAAGAGGCTACAGACTAACCTGGAGGGTCTAAATTTTAATGTGGGGTTACTATACCCTCTATATCATTCCATTAAGAAGTATAATAATGAACAAAAATAAGACAATGAATAAATAATCATTGAAAAATGAAGAAAATAAGAAAATGATATATGTATAAAAATTGATCCAAATTTAGTGAGTATATACATATTATAAGCATCAAGTAAATATAGCACATGAAAATAAACAACATTTATGGGTACACCATTGTATGTATTGGTCTCTCCAGTTACACACTCTACCACTCTACCGTCAACCATAAGACCATTTCCCATCAACAAATATGATGTCCTGAAATATAAAAGTGCACCAAAATTTCCAAGTATATTGTGAGTATAAGACTCAGTAGGACGCAACCCATGAAACCTCAACGAGTGTGGAAATGAATAATAGGTGATATGGGTGGCACATGGCTATTTAGTTGGGAGGTAATAAATACATAAATTATGTAATGAATGATTGAATAAAATTTATGAATTGAAATTAAAAAAATATATTGTTGAAATGTAGAAGTGTGCCTATGTGAATAGCGTGTGGGATAATTATCCACCTTATCACACCTCACATTATCTAAATCCCTCACTCTCCTATTGTTTTACTTCTTTTATTATTATCCGTAATCTTTTTTCTTCAATATCTACTGGTATATAGGACGAATTGATTTACTATAAGCTCTATTGGATTCATCTAAATAATTATAAATCTAATCCCATGTTTTTTAAATCAAGATGGTACATTTTTAATATATTTAAGATAAAGTTTTTAAATAATAAGGATTATTAAATGAATTATAACATGATAATTTCAATAAATTATCAATGGATAATTTCACAAGATTATCCGATGTTAATAATATGTAATTATAAAATTAGAATTTATAAGAAATTAATATATGATAATTATCAATGGTAAATATATGGAATTTATAAAGTCAAAAATGAATAATGTATGACATAATAAATATTAATTTGGTTCTTCTATACTTTAATAATATACTATGGTCTTCATACATGAGGTTAATCATACCCTGAACTAAAGTAATGTGCAAGGTAAGGGTTTTCATCTCACTCTTTATTCCCGTGAGATTCATGCCATATTGCCACTATTACCTTTTTTGTGGTCTATGTACTACACATTATTGTATTATTTGTGTAATACACTTTAATTTATGTGTATTTACATATTCATTTTATGATACCTCTTTAATGGGTTGTATGTTTCGTTTGTTACCAAATTGGTAATGTTTAATTTCACAATCTCTTTATTATCCGACGTTGTTTTTATGTAAGTATCTAATTGGACATATTTATTATCAATGTCGTTGTTTCATGAAAGTGTTTTAAAAGGGATTCATATAAGGAAATTTTATACAAAAACATAATTTCAAATGTTTTAAATATTAATTCATCTAAATCTTTCTCATTAATGTCCATGTCTTCAAAATGTTTTTAGGGATTTATTTATATGGACATGAATGTTTTTAAAAAGATAATTACATTCAAACGATTCAATGTGGTATGGGAAAAATTGATTCAAAAATTTATTTAAATTCCTACCTTTCTAAATTGTGTGACTTTTAAATGTTTTCATGAAAAATGGATATCTCTCTCAAAGAGTTTTACAAATCATTTTCATCTAACTCAACATCCTTTGATAGATTTTAATCTTGTTTGAAGATGATTTATTACGATACAAATCTTACAAATTGTATTGAAGGTTTTGTGATATGAATGAATAAAGATATGTTATTTTTATACCATTCATGGTTTAATTATAAAGTTTTGACATTTCATATGCTAGTTTTAAAATTAATATTTATGTTATGTATAAACCTTTTCATATGAGGAATTCATTAGACTTAGTAAGTGACGGTTGGAGCCTACTATAGCTCTGTGATGCATCAGTAGGACTAATGAGAAAAACTAGTGTCTTAGAAACATGCATTGACAAAATGTTATTTGTATTCATGGGACAAGGCTTTGACTATGTTGTTATGATAGTTTGGAATTATGTATTCCATTATTATAAAAGTGGTTACTGATATTGCATGGGATTATTTGACTAGTAGAATATCCATGTGAATAGGTAAATGACATTACTTAATTTTATTTTAGAGATATTATTCTGAAGATCAAGTTTAAAAAGATTTCATTTTAGTTATACATTGCCTTAAATGTTTATGTCTATTTATGAATGTTTTCGTTGTATTGTTATCCTTACTGAGCATCTGAAGTCACCCTTTCTATGTTTTATTTTTCCTAGGATTCCAAGAAGTGTATTGTGATTTATATACAGGGTTAATCCAAGGGAATAATGGAATTCATAATGGATTTTTTTTTCGTATTGTATAATTTGTAATGTGACATTCATGTATGTAATATATTTGCCAAGACTACTAAACTAATCGGTCCTTTGGGACTTGATTCTTTATAATCAGGCTAATGTATTAAAATAATGCACCGACTCTGGGTAACTGGGATCGAGGCATTACAGTTGGTAGTAGAGGTAGTTTAATAGTATCCTCGGAAGCTATATTTAGATAAACTATGATTAGAGTACATGGAGCTAAGATAGACTTTGAGGATTATTATAGAAGAAATTCCTAGAATTTTGGTAATGTAGAGATTTTGTTAGTTTTCCAAGAAACTAAATACCTGTTTGTATACGAGTAGGTAAAGGCGGCTCCGACACATATGTAGATAGGGGTAAAACCTGAAAACACCCCTTTCAGCTAAACCATAATGGGAACTGGTGCACGAAAATGGGCCTTGCTGTACTCTTGGTTATGACACTCCTGAGGGATATGCTTAGGATAATTCTCATTTTCATTAGAAATCATTATGAAGGGTTTATGATTATATACTTCATTAATGAAAAATATTTATGATTATGGATTATATACATAATTCGTTAAATTTATGTTAGGTATTTTACATGTTTGGAATTATTCATTGCAATTCATAAAATGTACTAATTTATGCTATTGTATAGAAATGGAACCAAGTAGAAGTAATGTGGACTCGAACAATATGTATGATCCAAAGAGTATTAAGGATCATATCATTAACAGTATTAATCCAACATGAAGATGAGAAATAGTCTACCATGTATTTTAAACATAAGAAGAAATAGTATCATGTGTTAATATGATATGTCAAGTTATCTATGAGTCCTACAACTTTTAAGGGAAGAAAGAAAAGAAAATGATGGAAGAGAGAAAGATGGATAAAGGGAAGAGGTATAAAAAGAATTTTTCAGTATGTGATAACTGTGGGAAGAAATCCCCTGTAACATACGTGAATGGAATGGGAGTTTGTTATATGTGGGGAGAAAAATGACACCATGTACGTGACTATAAGGGTATGAAAAATGTTTCAAATGTACAATGATTCATCTACAAGTAGTTGGGACACTATGTGAACCAATTTTCAAATCATAAGAGAATGCCACAAATAATTTTATTTGATAATAATCACATTATGATAATACCCAAGATGAGGAGGAATGATTATTGTTCTTATTTTATTATTAGAGAATTATGTCACTTGAGGGTTGTATCAACAATGTACTGGTTATAATAATTATGGTGTATATAAGGATTGTACTATAGTACTATTTCATTAAGTACTTTAGATTGTGTGGAACCAAGAAAAGTGACTCAATAGAAGGTTAAATTTTTGGAAAATATATGGTTAAGAAATGGTTTTCCATAATATGGTTCTCATACTGAGGTGGTGATTTAGCAATAATACATGATTGATTTCGATAAATTATATTGGATATTCTTGACTACCTTGAAACTGATTAATGTTTTGTATATTCCATTATTGTTGGAGTTTACAACATTTTTGGATAGAAGGAGTATATCCAGTATTCTATACGAAATAAGGGATCAGGAATGTAATCAATCAGGTTTTATGGTAATTTAGGATATTGCAGTATTTTAAAAGAATACAAGATGAATGGTTCACATGTTATTACGCGGGAAAAAGGATATTCATTGTGTTAAACATCCTTATAAATTTTGGACTGTGAGTTTTGACAGAAGTATTTTGGATAATTCTTGATTGAGATTATTTTTTTATTTCAATCAAAGGACAACCCAAAGATTAGGCCGCAACATGTCGCGTCCGGCAAGGCCGCAAGACTTGAACCCACAATCAAGGGAGACAAGGGTGTATCACCTACCACTGGCCCATGTGATTTCCTAGATTCAGTAATGTAGTCTTTTGAAAAAAACTTCTTGTAGATGAATTATAAATTCATTTTTTAACCCTATATTAATGGGAAAAATAGAATTTTATTTTTATGTTCTATTATCTTTTGGAGTAAAAGATGAGTTTGCTATAGAAATTAGTTAAATAATGGGACTCTACTTGTCAAGTATATAATTTTCTTCTTCTCTTATTATTTGATGAAATTAATTAATATACTTTAGTGAAGGGATCTTAAAACAAAAATGTTTTATCCTAATACCATTTGTTTTGTTGAACCGATTGTATTTCAAATCATCATAGATTGATGAATTTAAGTCCATCAATTTTACACTTGTTTGTGATTGATGACCTCAATCACTACCTATAATTATTTAGGTTTTCCTACAATTATATTTATCTAATTTACGCTAATGTTCTCTTAATCGAGATCATAATTTGGTGGTGACCCTTTCATTTCCCTTTTCATCTTATTAGGACTAAATTTTATTAACCTAATTTTCGATGTGGTTTTTCCCAAAGGTATTTTCTATTTTAAAAGTTTTCTTTTTGAAAAATATTTTCAAATTGAGAGGATGCAATTTATTGAAGGAGGGAAGAATATAACACCCCAAAATTTAATATTATGATATTTATTTAATGTAATTCAATAACTATCAATACACGCAACACTGAGTTCTTGCTCACCATGACTTACAAAACCTGTCGTTCAAAAGTAGTTATGAATAGTATTAACTAAATTTCGAACATTATATAATCCATATAATATTAGAATCTATATTATGAGTTTTTTAGAAAAAATGTAAGGACAAATACATTTTTTTTCAGATAAAAGAAGTATTTTTAAAAAAATGAAAATTTACCACCTTTTAATGGCGATGCCTTTTTAAATCATATATTTGAAACTTTTATATAATCAATTTAAAAAAACAAACTTCTTCTTTAAAATCGTGACATAATAATTTATTTTTAATACTGTTTTGGAGTTTTCTGATAAGTTTCATATTTGGGAGAATAGTGAAAAATACTATATTTTAACTGAAAATGAATTTTTTAATCAAAAACATTTATACTGTTAACTTATAAATTTTAATGGATTTGAATTATAAATAGATTAAATTTTTACCATTTAATCCAATGATGGTTATTGTATGTAATTTCACTTTGAAATTGGACATAAACAAGTGTCAAATTTTTGATAGTTATTATTTCTTAAAAATACGCCTTTTGGTTTTAACAGCGGTAATTAATTTTAAATTAATAAATGAAACTTATATGTTTTGAATTTTGTAAAATAGGATTCATTATTGAATTTGTAATATTAAATTTAGATTAGGGTAAATTTTTTCTATTTTTCTAAAAACATTTAATTTTCGATGAATACTGAAAAACACAGAGTTATAGATTAAAAAAGAATTTTAATTCAAATAATTATTTATTTTATTTAAATTTATTTTAGGTCAAAATAGATACATAATACCTATATATGTTTAATTTAATTCATTAGAGTCAGTTTATAATAATTTAAATATATAAAAATTTTATTGTACTTTGCACCGGCTTTTACCCACCTCCTAGGAGAATTTGTAAATTCACATAAAACATAATTTTACCACTTCTGTGAGTTGAATTTATAAACTCCAAGAGACATGGTTAATATAAAAGAGTAAAATGTGGTTCAATAAGATAAAAATAATTTTTATGAATAGTAACATTTTACTTTTATTTACCACGGTTAGATGTAAATAGGGTAATTAAAGGTAAAAATTATATTATTATTATTATCCTAAAACATGTCATAATTCTATTGGATAACTTTAATTTGACCAAAAACCACCTTAGGAGAAAAATATTACTCTCTTGGTCCACTTGGATTATATTAGGACAATTATTATTATTTAATTTAAAGAAGAGTTAAAAATGTTAAATTAAATGTTTATTAACTAAACCATTTTTAATATATGGTTATATATAATATAAATTAGACAAGAAATATTAATTAGAAAGATAAAAAGGTTTACTACATCATGGTATTTTATTTATAATTTTTAGACATTACATAATTAAACTTATTTATGACACATTGATGATGAAGTAATTACCTTGTTAATGAAGGAATCAAATAATGATATTATAAATATTATAATAAATAAAATTTCAAAATATTTATGACATCCACTAATTTCATAGGTTACTATGTCATTTTAGGGATGATTAAATATATTTTTTAGAAGTACTCAAGTTGTGATGACTTTCACAAAAACAAAATACCAAATAGTGTCAAAACTGACATAAATTAATATTTAAAACAAATACTATACAATTGGTTGATATAATATTCATTAAAATTTATGGTTTTTCCAAATGGCTTAAAACATATTATATATGTCATTAATGATAAAATTGATGTTCTCTTGGATTTTTATAGTATGTTTATTAACCATATATTGTAAGAATGCAAGAAGACACGGTAAAAGTTAAACTATTTAATTAAGAGTTAAATCTAAATGTTAAGGTTAAAATGGTAACATAAACTTGTCTAAAACCTATTGGTTGAGAGGATTTAGACCGATAACTACCTATGGATATAAATAAATTCATTTGGAACCATTATAAACCGAATATGATGGTATAATACATTAATATTTTAATCTTCTCCCAAAGTGGACCTCACCCCTCTTATAAAAGGGAACATCGCCTTCTCTCAAAATCACACCTCCAAATCCATTTGGATCGGCCAAACCCTACCCAAATATCCTCCCAACATCACTTACATTATCCTAGACGACTTAGTTTTATCATAAATCTAACCTATGGAGCCCTTTTGATCAAATAAAAAGGAAGAACCTGAGGAAGAGTGTGGGACTTAGTAACTGAAGGGTGAAGCCCGATATAGCTCGTCGATGCATCAGTAGGTCTCTTGAGACAAACTAGTGTCTTCTCACAAGGCTTTGACAAAATACTATTTGTAGTGTTGGAACAA
Source organism: Viscum album (assembly GCA_963277665.1). Lineage (NCBI taxonomy): Eukaryota > Viridiplantae > Streptophyta > Magnoliopsida > Santalales > Viscaceae > Viscum > Viscum album. The sequence continues at coordinate 1,697,037,982 of OY728137.1, read as the reverse complement.
GGCCTTGAAAATGTGGTTATGATAGTCTGGCATTGTGCAGTCCATCATTATAAAAGTGGTTAGTAATATTTCATGTGATTATTCGACTAGTAGAATATCAATGTGAATAAGTAAATGAAATTACTTCAAGTTATTTTTTTCATATTATGTTGATTTTAAAGTTTAAAAGGCTTTTTTTTATTTATACATTGCCCTAATTTTTTATGATTATTTATTATAGTTTTTGTTGCATTTTTATCCTTACCGAGCATCTGAGCTCACCCATTTCTATGTTTTAATTTTCCCAGGATTCGAAGAAGTGTATTGTGATTGATATACCGGGTTATGCCAAGGGAATAATGGCGTTAATAAAAGATTATTTATGTTGTTTTGTATGTTATAAATTCTAATGTTACATTCATGTATGTAATCTATTTTTCAAGACTGGTAAACTGATTTGTTCTTTGGGACTTGATTGTTTGTAATCATGCCGATGTATTAAAATAATGAACCGTCTCTGGGTAACTGGGTTCGAGGCGTTACAAATCTAATAATAATAATAACATTATTGGTAACTAAGAAATTTTTCTACAGAATTTTATTTATACATTTATAAGTATATCATTATGGTTTTTCAGCATGATGTCATAAATATATCCAAGGTTATTAACCATGGTATCATAAAACATGTCATCTCTAGTGATTAATTTATTTACCCATTGCATTAGAAATATTTTAGGATTAAAAATTCATGTGTATTGTTATTTATGTGAGCCATAAATATAATAATCCACCATTTCATAAATAAAACATGAATAATAAAAGAAACATGTTTCATAAAAAATTCACAGTGCTTTAAAAAATGCATTGAAACCTAATAATTATGTAATTTCTAACCAACTAAAAGAGAAATGTGGTTTTCTGTTTATCCACAAATTTATAAAATTAATCAATTATATATATTTTTTAACACCCATGGAAAATAAATAGTATTAGTTATTCAGTAACATAAAATTAAATGTACTTTCTTAAGGAGAAGAGAGAAATTTTTTAGAAGTAATTTTGATAGCATAATAGGTATAAAATGTGTTTCTATAAAATAGTAAAAAAGGGATGGGAAATAGGTTGACAATTAATATCAGACTATTAATATAGTAAAGGTATAAAACAAATTAAATAAAAGAATATAGTTTTTAAATTTAGAAGATTTACCACAAAAAGAGGGAATTATAATGGAAAAGAGAAGTTGATATTTCCCTTACCTTGAATAGTACTTCCTAAAACATGACTATTTCTACATTGGGGGTATAAGGGATATTGGGAGGTAAAAATATCTATGATTATTGGAAGTTTAATTTTTTGTTCAACTAAATAGGGAAGTTGGTGACAATTTTCAGAAAAGGTGTGGAATTTGTATATTTATTTCTAAAGAATAGAATTATACCCCTTGGTAGTGGTAAATAAAAATCCCTGAGATTGGCCATGGTATTTCCCCACTATATTAAAATATTTGGACACATTTAATGTTATTATAATCTATAATATTGTTACATAATTTTATATTACTTTTTTTTTGCAAGGAAAATTAATGGTAAAACAAAATAACATTCTTAAGGACAAATATTCTATTTTAGAGTTTGGAAAGTGAGTTCCATAATTAGAATTAGATTAAAATTTGTTAAACTAAAATGAATTAATAAAATAGAAAAATTTAATTTGTTTATTGTTATAAATTAGTTATTACATGGTTATTTTTTAATTAAGGTTTCACTAAACATATCTGAAAAACTCAAACTATATTTTTACTATGAAAATTAACAAATAAAGTATTTTATAAAATTATCATAAATTCTTACTGACCTAATTTTGATATGATGATTTCAAAAATGAAATTTATATTATCATAGTAAATCCATGAATATGAGAATATTAACATATATATATATCCTTTTTAATTAAAAATAATAATCGATTGGAAATGCGTAGTGAAATTATTGAAACATAGATAAAATAAAATTATATTATCCCATATATTTAAATAAGAGTGTTTTTATCATAATATTTAATTAAATTAACATTATTTATAATCTCAATGATTATTATAAATATTTATGTGTTTTGTGAAAAGATAAATTTCTTTCCGAAAAATCTTTTTATCTCAATTTTATTAAGAAAAACTATTCTTAAAATAGAAATGATGTAATAAAAATTTTATTAATAAAAAGGTATAAAATTTTATCAACTAATTTAGAGACAAATAACACCTTATAACACCCATGTATGACATAATGGTAATGTTTTAAATGGTGATATATTCCTTGGGTGGCATGGATAATACCACCAAAGTGGTAATTTCTACTATCTTGAACATATCTCATTGCATATTTCATTCACGATCCACTTAATGATGATTATATTGGGCTTGGTCAAGGGAAAATCCTACTGACTATACCACCGCTATGCTCCAAAAAATGGGATTTTAATTACATGACTCTTATTGTTGAGGAAATCATCTCTCATTTTTATACTAATTATAAAATTCGTTTCTATTTATATACACTAAATATAACAATAAAATATTTTTTAAGATTATTGTTCTTAATAGATTTATTTCCCAACAGTTATATGATAGTTGAAACTTGATGGATAGATGTAAAATTATATTAACATAATTATTAAAGAGATATAGTTTGGTTGAGTAAAAAATAATACAACACACATTTTCTTAGGAATCAAATATCATTCAAAAATTCTGGGTCGTTACATTCCTCTCCCCTTAATAAATTTCATCTGCAAAATTTGACATTATTCCCTCTATTGAAAATAGTTGTGTGTACTTCTACGCAATTTATTACTTTTGTTCCCAATGTGATTCTTAATATTTTTTGAATCTTCCACTACACATTTATCAGTTAGGTAGTAGTATTGTGTAGATATGTGCCTCTACATTCCAAGATCCTTAATGGATGGCTCTCATAGGAGAGGACATGTTAAATTATAAGCACATTAGGACACAGTACATTTGAAGGGTTAGGAATGAACTTCATTAGGATAGATACAAGGATTAAATAATAAATATTAGCTATATTTGGAGGAACTTCATTATGGTAATATATTCCTCTTATCTAATCAACGATTTCATAGGAGAAAATGTACATGGTTATAATCTTACCTTCCATTTAAAATATCTTGAATCTCTTCCGATGTGAAATTTAGTGGAATACGTTGTCACTAAAATCAAACTCTGACTCCCATTGATTGTTTTCAGTATAGCTCTTAGGCAAACTCAGAGTATAATTAATGTTTTGTTGTATTGAACTATCCTTATTTTTCATCTCTTATACAGTATCATAACAAATAATATTTCTCTCACCAAAATCATCCAAAATAGCAGTATTTCTACATCACATCCCATATAAAGATTCATAGGGTTCCATTTCAATACTCGAATGAAAGATATTTATTATGGGAACTAAATTAAGGGGATATATTGATCCCATACAAATTTTATTTACATAGATAATTTTATCAGTATTCCCCTACATTTATAAAGAGTCCATTCATATTATCCATCAGTTTGGGGGTGATAGGTCGTAAAAAAATTCAATTAAGAATTTTGAGAATATTGAATAATTATCTAAAAATTTTATGTGAACCTTTGATTATGATAAAAAGTGATAGAATGTGGAACTCATGGAACCCTACCACATTCTATATATATCATGACTAGTTAGTGAAGAGATAAATCTTGCCGAATAGAGATAAAATGTGTATTCATGTTGAGACACTCCACTATAACCCTTTTTTATTTCTTTATTGTGGATGTTCTTGGGATGCTAGTGAGAAATTCCATAGTGGTAGTTTCCCACTTCCATGTTGGAATGGGTAGTGTTTGAAATACCATTTAGAATGTTTTCACTATAACTTCACTTGTTGACACACTGACAACCATGTGGTGTCTTCAATAATAACCCATTTCTCTTAATCCCATCGATAAAGATCATGAAGGTCCCTATACATTTTCATGCTAATATGATATATAGATAATATAGATCGATAAGATGCATCTATCAAATCCTTCTTTATTTCTATAAACTATGGAGCACGTTATCTTGTATGAAAATTCAGCACTCCTTCATGACCAATATTAAACTCAAGGAACATTCCATTCTTGATAGCCTCCATATTATACTATAACAACGGATCTTATCTTTGATATATCATGATCTAATCTAGTAATGCTTGTTGAAAACTCTTTTAGGATAGTGTTAATGATGTCCCTTATAATATGATTACAATGTCTAGTTCTACCAGGTTATTTATCAAATGATATCCTTGAATCTTAATAATTTCTAGAAAAATATGGTCCATCCAACTTAATGCATCAGGAAAATTATGTTCTATTCCAAGGTGATAGCAGATTGAACAATCATAGACTTTAAGATGATTCAACCATCTCCTATGTCTCGTTTTCATTTACTTTTGTCTAAATATATACATCAAACATTGGTTGTTTGTTTATATATCACCTTTCTCAAAATAAAGATAGTGCCTCCATATATTTATAGAACATAACAATCACAACCTGATCCAGGTAATGAGTTGTAAATTCACCTCAAGAGGTTTTGATTGTTGAGATTCATAAGCACTAGACCTGTCATTTTTATAAAGATGTTCCCAATACCTTTTATAGATTCATTAATGAAATCAATCAATATTTCTTTGATAGAGGCTAGAGTTAACCCTAGTGAATTTACCAATCATCCCTTTAGATCTTATAAACATTATTCACACTCCATTTTATAGATTAAATTAGACCCTTTTGAGTTATCATTTTTTATGGATTTGAAATTCATGATTATTTTTCATACTAACCACTTATAAAAACATGAAAATATAAAGAAACTATGAATCTAAGTTACTGTTATAGGACGAGGCCAATACACCACATCATTCTTTGTATAGACATTTAAGATTGCTTCATTGGTTACAACGTTCCCCAAAAAACTTATTTTAACCAAAATTCACCTTTCCTAAACATTACACATATCCCCACCCTCAATATAGTTTTTTTAATATAACAGAGAAATAATCCTTATTATCAGTAAGAATTTTTGAATATAACTAAAAATAATTAATAAAAACTAAAAACATTTAACATGGTTGTCTGTAAAGACTCTATTCATCAAATCTATAAATATAGTTGCTACATTCATTAAGATGAAGGGCATGAAAAAAAACTCATAATGATCATATCCTGTTCCATATGTGGTATTTGAAATGTCTCCATTATTCAAATATAATTGATGATAACCAGATCAAGGATCAATCTCAGGGAAGAATTTTTCCTCCCGAATATGGTGAAATAAATCATCAATTTATAGAAGAGGGTACTTGTTATTAATTTTTATCATGATAAATTATATATAATCATGAATAGTTAAATTTATCCAACCTTATTCTTAAAAAATAAAACATAAGATACCCATGGATACAGACTCGGTTTGATAAAACCATTCACTGAAAGATATGGGAGTTTTTTCATTAATTACTCCCACCCTACATTTTTAATTATATACTGGGTCATTCACATCCGATCTAATATAGGAACCTGTTAAAAAGAGAATATTTCCACTATTTCTAGGGTAGGTCGAAGTAACTCTTTAGTAAATACATCAATTTATTCCTGAATGATCGGGATATTTTTTCTTCATTTATATTTTTTCCTTCTTCATCTTCACTGATAATTTTCATAATGAAGGATATAGGAGGAGCTTCTTGAGAATGCTTAGGTCAAGATATATATTCACAAAAAAATTATTTTTTAAATTCACGACTACAAATATTTACTTTATTTTATAGTTGATCATAGTATTACACTTTGTGGTTCATTCTATAACTATTATAGTGTCAAATTATAGCATTGGAATTATTAATATATATTTTATGTGATTCTGATCAGAAAAGGTACTACTACTGTCTCTATACATTTTTGATGCTTGTCTAATCCCTCTAGGTGTCTTGATAGATAAACATACTTCTTGATGTTCTAGGATTGATTATATATTCATTGAAAAAATATATGAAAATAAAAGAATGTGTTGAAACATAATAAAAAAAATGTAATTTCAATATTTGAGAGAGCAATGAGATTATATACAGCAAAAAATATTAGAAAATATACTTTAGTTATCAAGATATAAAAGTAATAACCTTTTCCTATTTGCCTATGATGATTTTGAAAGTTATTTCCTTCCATTGTGTTTAGATTTGGAAAATGAATAAAAATGTGGAAAAGATATCCACACTTGAATCATGGAACATCTGGGTGGGAATTCACCATTATCCATTTATCATATTTTTTGAGAAGTTGAGTCTTTACATCACTATCATAGATTCGATAAATATTTCCATATCTTCTACATTGTTTACATTTCCCGCTCCAGATCAAGTAGTTACTCGAATTATTCTTCCCACATTTCATACATGTGAGAAGTTTCACTTTATTTACCACTCTTCTATGATAAATGATACTCCTTATTCATGGATCCATTGATATTTTATTATCATTTTATTTTGGAAAAATATTATGTCTTTCCAAACTCAAGTTCAACATTCATATAACTTTTCACTATCTTGTCATAGATATCATAGTATCTATTGGATAGATTCTTACATAGATGAGGTCATTTTCCACTAATTTATCTATCAACCATTCTATTATGATCAATGAAAAAGATATAGGTGTAAGGGGAATCAATTTTAAATTTCATCTCATAACTTTTTATAGATTAAAATTACTTCCACATTAGCTATAATAATTCCTTATTCATTTTAGTTCTCATCAAATAGGGAAATTATTTTTTGAATAATATTCCCATGAACTCTACCTACTCCATAACATCTATTAACCCACTAGTATTTTTGTTTTTATTTAGTTCCCACCATTAATTGGCTTCTCCCTCTAAGAAGTAAAGAGCCAAGTTGAAATGATCTTAGTTTGAACAACGGTGTACCAAAACGATGTTTTATATGGAGCTTATCTAGTGTTCATAAATAAATGGGTCAGTAGATACAATGAAATATGTTGGTAATTGATTCATAAAGGACACACCATAATGTTGTTCCCCTTAAGGTTAATCTGATCTGTCAGTGAGATTCAGGAAATTTATTATCACTCTAGTTTATTGATTTATCATTCCAATGTTTTTTTTTCATTCCTGATTCTATTATATGGAATCAAATCATGATCAGTTTGGCTCACAATTTACACAGTTCTTCTTATTTATTAAAATTTTACAATATAAGAAAAAACTAGTGAGAAAATATATTTCTTTTATGAGTCTAATAACTCTGACTCATTATTTAATAAGTTATTATTTAATAGAAAATACATTTTCTATAAATCCTTTAGAGTGTTTCGTAAAAATAAAATGACTATCAAAACATATACCCTTGTAATGTCATACATAGAGAGAATAAAACCCCATTTTCATGCACCAGTTCCCATTTGAGTTTATCTCAATGTGGTGTTTTTAGGTTTTACCCCTAGATACATCAGTACTAGAGTCACATCAACTTATTCATATCTATACATTGATTTCATTATTCACTAACCATTATAATAATATTTTATAAAAATAATAAGATGTTAAATAAATCCATAAGTTTCTTTCTAATGTTTTTAGGTGTTAAGTTTCATTAATAATTAAACTACCCTTTGATACCAACTATGCCATACCACCTTTATATTAGATAGCTTTTAATTTATGTAGTACAAATTATCATTTAATATTTAGTTTCTAAAAAAAGGTATATAATACAAGAAAACATATATATTTATTATAATCCCCACTAAATTCTTCATTATAGGTTCTTAATATATACATTTTCCTCATATCATAACATCAAGACATATATCAATGGAAAGGGTGAGCATAAGGCCCATTAAGGGAATGTAAGAGAAACATTTTACATGTGATGTTGATTAATATCATTATGGTATGAGAAAGAAGAATATAATGATAATAAGAATATGAATCATATCATGGATATGTGGATATAAAATTTAATTTATATATCTATAATAATATCACTATGTTTTTTCACCAAGGTGTTATAAAAATTACTTTGTTTATTCAACAAGGGATAATAAAACATTTCATCTATAGAGATTAAATTCATTACCCAATGAATTAGAGTTCTATAGTGTAAAACTATTAATATGTATTAATTATCATGTGATCCACATATATCATAATCCAATATTTCATCAATAACCTATGGATAATAAATTTAATTTTTTTTATATCAAAATCTGGGAGTTTTATAAAACTTATTAAAAACATGATTATTATATACTTTTTTAACCAAGAAAAGGAAATATGGGTATTATTTATGTCACTACTAGAATAAAATAAATCATTGATACATCTTGGTTAACACCTATATATATTAAAGCGGTCTGTGTATTCAAAATATGAAAATAAAACCGAAATTCCTAAGCCTAATAGGGAAATTTTTTATAAGTAAATTTTGAATAATAATATGTATAAAACTTGTATTTAGAAAAGGGTTAAATGGTAGTAGCTAAGGTTCTCTCATTCATAATATAATCTAAATACAAAAACATTAAATTAAATTATGTATAATTACTTACTTTGTATATTATAAATACATATCACATTGAGAGGGAACATGAATGGAAAAAAGAAATTGAGATTTCCCGTACCATGAAGAGTAGTTACTAAAATATGAGGATCAAGACATTGGAGGCATGATAAAATATTGTGAGGACCCATTTAGAAGAAAAAATATTAAATATTTTTGGAGAATGAGTTTATATTTCAATGAAACTGGTAAATGGTGTGTATTTATATAAAATGTGTGGTATTTGTTTATCAATTACTAAATAGAGGAAATGGACACCAAGGAAGTTGTAAATGGAAAATCAGGGGATTTCCCATGCTATTTTCCCTATGGTATTAAAAATAGGGGACAATTTTTTTTTATTTTAATCTAAAATATTCTAAAATAATTTTATATTACTTATTTTGGGAAGGAAAATTAATGTTTTCAAAAAATACAATTTTTAAAGATAATATTTCCATTTTATAATTTGGAAAGTAAATTATATATTTTTTAATTTAATAAAATATATTAAAATGAATTATAAAAATAATATATAAAATTTTATGTTCTTAATTGTGTTTAATTAGTTATTAAATCATTTTTACATCATTAGATTTTCATTAAACATACCCATAAACTCAAAATGTATTTTTACTATTAATGAATAATGATTTTTAGAAAATCCTCATAAATTCACTCGAACATAATTTTTACATAATTATTTAGATAATAATATTTTTATTCATAATAAACATATAAATATGATGATTTTAAATTTTAAATATAAAAATAGTTATTTGTTAAAAATAGTAATGATTGAAAATGCACAGTGAAATTTCAGACACTTAAAAAAGATTCTTATATCATATTTAAATAAGGTGATATAATCATTATATTTTATGGAAATAATTTTTTTAATAATATCATAGATTATTATAAATATTTATTAATATTTTTAAAAGAACCAAATCTGTCTGAAAACCCGTTTTATATCATATTTTTTTATAAAATCTATTCATAAAACATAAATGATGGAATAAAAATTTTATTAATAAAAAGGTATTAGTTTTTATATTTTATGGTTGGGACACATAACCTCTTATAAAATCATCATATGACCTATGGATTAGGTGTTAGATGGTGATAGATTCTTAGGGCGGCTCAAATAAAATTCCTGAGTCATAATTTCTGAGGACTTGATCATCTCATGTGGGTGATATTATTCAATATTAAAATGTTGAATTCAAGCATTGGCTTAGTCAAGAGTAAATGCAAGTGATACAACCTTCATCCCGAACTACAATAAATGGGATCAAACAAAACAACTCCAGTGGTTGAGGACATCATTTCATTATTCTATATTATTTATCCTTTGTCACTTCTACTTATAAAACAATAATTACAATGTTAATAATATTATTAATATTATTCATTCTAATGGATGTATTATCCAATGAATATAATTGAATAACTATCATATAATATGTTAAAATAGTCAGTAATATTTAAAATTATATTCTCCTTATTATTAATGAGATATATTTTTTCAATGTAATATAATAATAAAAAATTAGGAAAAAAATATCATTCAAAAAGTCTGGGTCATTACATTTGTGGATGTCATTTAAAAACAAAATAGTTATTATATATGTGTTTTTTTAAAACTATTAAAATATTTAATGTTATATTTTAAATATATTTTCTATATTAAATGTGTATTATGTCATTTTTAATACATAAGTTTTTATGTAGTTTTCGATATGTTTGTAGAATGGTGGTTAAGGTGTTAGTGAATGCTCGTTAAAGGCTATTTTCAGTGGTTTGTTATGCCAATAGCTTTCTAATCATTAGTATAAAATAAATACCACTAGTTTTTATAAATAATTTATGATAAAAAATATAAACCCCCTATACACAAAATTTAAATAGAAATTTTGGTACAGTGTTTTATTGATGAAACAATTCCCAATAGTTATGGGAAAAATTGTTATATTTTATACTATTAGTGTCAAACCATTAGTATATGTTCAATTTCTAGCAATGTTTTTTATAGATTTTTTTTAATCTATAGTAATAACAATTATTTAATTTTCAACATATTTATTTAAGTTGAAGTCATACATCAACTTCATTTGATAGATTGTTTTTTAATTAATCATATTTTCCTTTAAAAAATTTGATTGAGTGGTATTCTAAAATATCATAACTTCTAGAAGATTTAATAAAACTTTGTTCAACATTATGAAAATAAATCTTCAACATTACCATTCCAATGAAAATTTCCTTAATATAGTTCAAAATGTACTTTATATGATTCAAATATTTCTTTTTGACAATAAAGGTTAGTAGATAGAAAATTTTAATTTTAAACATATCTTTTTCACCTTTACTTAGGAAAAGAATAAATTATACAAAAGGAAATGCAATCCGTACTTTAGGTGAATTGTAGTTCATTTTATATATGTTCTATTTAACTATAAATAGAATCTCACACAATTTTTTCTTTATTAGGGATTAAATATAATCCATTGTTTTTGTGAATCAAAAAATGGTTCACCATTAATTAGAAGACTAAATAGTTTAGTAAACCTCTCAAAGGATAAAAAAATAAGATTATCAATAACTATAAATGATGCACACCTTTATTCATTTGATTATAAGAATATCAATGTTTCATTGAATTCATGTGTGATTGAATAGAAATTCAGATCAATGTGATTCAAATGCAAGACATTATATCACCATCCTCGGAATTTAATTACATATTTTTAAATAACTCATGCATCAAAAACAAGCCTCTTCTAAAAACCTCCCATATACAATTTCTATTTTATAGATTTCCCAATATGAGTACATTTATTGATTGTAAAATAAAAATTACATAAATTTGATTTTATTCTGATGATGGTACATTGGAATTAACAACATTACAATAACATCAAAGCCACCCCTTTATATAGGAATTTGAAGATATATTAAAAATCTCATTGACCATCCAAGATCAGGCAGTTCATTAAATTTCCTTAAAAAACATATGATTGAAACAAATATTTAAATTAATTAATATTTTAATTTTGTAATGTTTATATTTATAATTTAACATATATTGGTAAAATAAAATATGTTTAAGAGTAAATAATAGTTCTTAAAAATACCGTAGGTACAAAAAAAGGACAAAATCTGTTGAATGTTATTATATGTTAAACCAATATAATCTTATTTGAAATATAGTTCCAAATAAATTTTTTTAAATCTAATTTTTTTTGCTCAATGTTTACTACCTAAAAACCCAGCTAAAAACATAATAACTACAACTCCCCATAAATTATAATAATTAAAGGAATATATTTGGTAAATACTCAAATTGATTACAAAACATACAGAAAAATAATTCATAAAAGTAATTATTTTTTTAAAGGAAGATATATTTACCATGTACCACATAAAGTAATTCAAATCAAGGAATGTAGTTAATTAATTTCATTATAAATTATATATTTGGAAGATTAACAATTGTAGTTTTGGATGTATTTAAAAAAAATTACTTTTAGAACATACATTATAATACATCTTCGATGCTCATAACTAAACAGTTTCTAAGATATCAAAGCTCATATTCTTGTAAAATACTAAACACTGTTCATTGAATAATTCTTCCCCTAATTTTTTCCGCTCGCAATCATATGTATAAAAGGTTCTTAACGTGGTTAAACACAATTTGATAGACAAGTGAAACAACCAATGGATTTACATCCATGTTCAGATATAGAGCAATTTAGTCTCAATTTATGTTATATATTTTTAAAAAAATATTTTTATAATATTGTATCATGTTAAAATTTTATTTTGTATATTGTTCTTCGGAAAAAACATATATTTTATATTTTTGGTCAATAACATTTCTTTCTTTCTTCTAATTTTTTTTTATATTATCATCTAAATAGGGTCAATTTTCTAATGTTTCTACGACACATTTTACTTTCCTATTAAAATTAACCATATAATATTTATTATCGTAATATTAATAATTAAAAATTATATTTTATTTCTTAATTTTTAGTTTCGAATGTTCATCTAATGTCTTAAAAAATTGTTCCTTCTATGGAACTAAATCAATATTGTGTTAAATATACTTTTTACTAGGCTTAGAATTGTATTCCCTAACATTATCACATTCATTATTTAATCATATTTCTCTTTTTTCAAGTCTAGTAATATATAAATATGTATCCTCAATATTCTATAATTCATTTTCATCACTATCACTACCACTTTCATCATTGAAACATTTCAAAGAGAAATATTTTATGTTCTTTTGTTATCAATTTCTCCATATGAATATTTTCTAACATTAGTGAATTATCATAAAAATTTGTCTTCATATTATTAATACTAACATTCAATGAGATGTTGGAAGTAGAATATCATTCAATATAACTCTATTAATATAATCATATTGAAATTTTTTTCCTTTTCTTTTAGAGTATTTCCTTGATGAATATTCATTTGTCTTATTTAACATTAAAAAATATAGTCAAATATGTCTAAACATTCTACATGCATAGTAGATAGATTCATAAGATTATTTAACATCATACCTCTAATTATCATATTTAAGGTAATCTCTATTATAATTCTTCTTTCCAAAATATTGATTCATTCACTTAAAGAATTGGGAAATTTCACATTCACTTAGCTCGACCCAGCTATTGGTTATGGATGTACATAGTTTATCATCAAATGTCCTAGAATTTAAATCATCATTAGTTGAAATGAAATTAAATTTTTATTCATTTATCTATATACATGCCTTTTGAATAATCTTTTAAGCTACAATAATGTTCCAATTAAATCATCAAGACCTAACTTGGTCATATTCATCATATCATTAATTTCTATTATTTTATACCCCTACTCAATAAAATGTTTATAGAGAACTTTTTATATCAAATGACCATTATATAACACTTTTCTTTTGTTATTGTAAACTATTAACAATTATTAGTAATCATTAATTCTAATGTTCAACACATTCTCTAAGTATAAAATCAAAATTTTGACAATCGACTCTAGGCAGAGCTCCCTTAATTTCAAGAACATTTGAAGTTCCAAAATGTGTATCATATAATTTCTAAAAAATTATATTAGTAGTTATACATGATGAAAAATGGATATATATTTCATTTGAATAAATATAATAATGTATTTTGTTCTTTTTCTTTTAAATGGAATTCATATTTTTTGCCTCTTGATAATTTAGAAACATTTTTATATGGAATATTGTTTTTTATTAACATTAGAAGATTTTATACAATAATATTATTCATGAAAATTTTAATATCATATCTCTAATATTCATAATAATTTCGTTCAAAAATAAGAGGAGTATTTGGATTTTGATTATAATTAGTACCAACATCTTACATTTGTATTAAAAACATTTACCCAATATATTTTAATGTGATAGGAAATCGAGGTATGAAGTCCTAATATAATGATTAGAAGAATAAGAAATATTAGGTTGAGTCTCAAATTTAAAGACAATATTTAATACCAAATTTGTCGAGGATTAACATTGTATGTAAATGAATAGGTAGTGAATTTTATCCTAAAACATGATCATTTTTTAAAATTTATGTATTTAAACTAAATGATAACATAATGTGTTGTTAAACCCAAAAATAATAAACTCAAAATATATTAGAGAACTAAAACAATATGCATGGATAATATTATGTATAATTTAATTTTAAGAACATTTGATAAAATCAAACATGGGAAAAAAAATAAAACATCCACTTAGAGAGAAGGCAAAATGAAAATAAAAAAACATGGAAAAGTGATTCAAAAATAAAATTCCCTTTAAACTGATATTATATTGTTATTTTCACATAAATAATATTTGTAATAAAAATTATTCATGGTATCCATTACTTTAACCTATCGAAAGGTATCCTTGAATTTGATCGGAGGATAGATATTAATATTCTTCTACTATAGGGAAGATCCTCTCTATATTCGTAATAAATTCACTTGATCATCATCATCTATATTATTATTTTCTTATAAAAATAGGGTGTTAAAATTTATCTATTATCATTAAAATCCATTAATAAAGCTAGATTAGTAACACAGTGATTAAAAATAATAATGTGGTAAGATATTTACAAAGAAAACCTTATAAATAAACTCTTAGCATAAAAATCAAAAATCACATAAAATCAAAATTACTGAAAAAAATTGTCAAAGAATAAAAGAAAATCATAAATAATTCAGTGTATATGATTCCTCTTTATTTCCTTAATGTTGTTATCCTATTTTTAGACAATTTTCAAATTTTTCAAATTCCATATTCTTCTAGATTATATGTAACTACATTGGAAGAATCATTATCATTATTTAATTGACTTTAAAACACTTTAAATATTATTTTTATGTTAGTTTAAGCCACTGAATTTATCATCAGATCTTAGACCTCTAGAATTTCATGCTTAGGACCACTGAAAATACTATTAACTAACTTTCAATCCTTCACTAAAAAATCATTCAAATTAAATATAATTATACCATGAGTGTAATTTAATTTTTAGAAATTAAAATAATGTGAGTCTATAACTAAACACTAACTAGTGAACATGTAATAATAAATATTTAGTTTTATATTTCATATGAAGTCTGTGTATCTGAAACATTTATTTCACATGTTCTATTCTGAAACATATTCATATTCCAACTACTTATTCATAACTAGCCTTGAACATTTAAAATTCAATATTTCTCCCCCTATATCAAATAAATATGTCAACCCTATTATATAAATATACTCATTAACGTTATTACTAATTTTTTATATTGATTTTTTATTTATTATACTTATTAATATTAAGGATACTTACCTAATATGAACATTATTTATTGATGCATGATTGTTTCTTGACTTAGTAAAAATATAATTATGTCTAAACACAATATTTTTTAGTAATAGTTCATTTCTTTTATGTAATGACTCATTGGATATCCATTAGTAACTATAGATGGAATTTGGTTAAGGAATACGAGTTATATTTGTGATGAAAGACCTAAAAGATAGAGGAAGAGTGTATAAATCATAATAATAATCATTATTTATAATCTTTTCATTGATATCATTAATCTTGAGCATATAATTAAATTCTAGTTTAGGAATTAGTCCACAGTACATTTTAATGATTGATAAATATTTTGATAAGATAACCTTCTAGTTATCTTCCTAAAGAATCAGTTATCTTCACACCAATAATACTCTTTCATTCACTTTTTTATTCCATAAATTTATTATAGTAAACTCTTGAATATAAAAATTTACCTTTACATTCTACAATAAATAGTGAAAATTTAAATTTATATACTTGTTATAGAATCTTTGTGTCTATGTAATCAGTAATATAAAAATGTGTTTTGATCAATTTGAACCTTTTAAGGAATATGTCAAATACCTATGTTTTTTAACTCAAAATGAGTCTAAATAGACATTATTGGTATTTACATGATGTTTCACCTGTATTTACATAAATAAGAAATTTTATAACAACAATTTATATTATTAATTCTTAAATTTTATATTTAAAATTAATTTTTGATAAATGATATCTGTTAATGAATTATAAATAGTGTATGTATTAATTGTGGTAAACAGTAAAAAACATATTTCTAAAATGAAATAAAATATATGTATGTCTAAAATCCTAATGAGAAAATGATTCTCGTAACACACATTAATGAATAATATCTTTTGAATATAAGAATATATCTACTAGTATTATGATGATGGGATATTCTATTGATGACATGGGATTCATGCTCTATCAATAACTTCAAGATACATTTTATTCATGTAAAAATTTTGATCTTCTATTGTTCAACTATTTGAATAATAATAAATATGATACATAATTCATGTAATACGCAACGAGTAAAAATAAATTAATAACACATGTAATGATAAATTTACCAAAATTAGAAGATTCTACATTTTTTCATCATTAAGTCATTTAAATTTTTATTCAAATGAAAAATATGGACACATGTGATGAAATTATACTCCAAATCAATGCTATATATATTTTCATTTGGTTTATTAGGTTAATATGAATGTTCTTTTGGATTCATATGAGTTATTTTTCTTTTTTCATCTGGTTTTCCTTGTTCACTATGATGACTAAAGATTTACTTTTCATTATGTTCTTTTCATCTTAGAGAATATTATCTAAAGGATATTCAATTTTTTTTCAATATAGATCACTTTATAATTATTAAAAAAATCATGTATAAAGGTTAAAATGATGATGGAATGGTATTTAATGAAAGATCATGATTCATTTATAATCCTAAATCTATTTACTGATCAATGTACTTTATAATATTGATTATATAAAGACCATCCTAAATCCTATATTTCAATGTTCTCATTTTTAATGTCCTGATAGTATCATTAATTTATAGCTTCATTTTCTCTTCATATATTTACTAGAGATGATAAAACATGGTATAAGCACCCTTGTCTTAATTTTTCTTTCTCTGATCATTTTAAATTGAAGAAAACATTATAATGTAAATATAAAGTTCATCAACCAAGAGTATCGTATAAACTACACTCTCATAATAACATTCTTCCTGACATGTCTCATAAGATTTTGGGGACTCCAAGACACACAATTTATTTTAACATAATAGTACATTGTACAAGTGCATGAATCAATCTTTGAAATACGTGGTTTTATAAAAAGTTAATGTTTCTACTATTGATGTAGTATTTATTTGATATTAATGTAAATTTATCAATTAAATAAAACATATCATATTATAATATTATTTTCATTACCATTATTTTGAACATAAATATTTATTAATTATCAATGTGTCAAACTATTTAATTCAAATCATAAAATCACATAACTAATAGATTCAAAATACCTTGTCTCCTAAGATGTCTAATGCGGAAGGATACTGAAATATCTTCACGTCCTCGATTATGGAAGCACTAATACACTAAGAACCTATGCTATTATTTTCTATTATTGACCATCTAAACAGTAAACTTTTTGATATATTTATTGTAACCCTATATCACGTGAATCAGTATAATTTATATACTCACCACTAAAATCCAAAAATTGTTGAAATCTTGTGAAGGTTTTTTCTTGGATTCCAATTTTATTTATGTTGACCCAAAACTCTTTTTAGAACTCCCCAATAGAAGGATCAATCCTCAATTATTCTTAGTGGAAACCCCCAAACTATTGCTTCATTATAATTTAAGGGGGATAATGTATTTGTGAAAATATCTACTTGGCTAATTTTTATATTTTTTGTTTTATTTGAAACATAAATACAATTCTATTTATTATACATGTTACAAAATGGTTTCTCTTACATCATAACTTTTCTTAAATAACATACATTCATTATGAATTTATTCATTTTTATAGTTAATTTATTTTTAATTATCCAATGTGGTATTATAATGTCCAAAAATACCCATAATAACATAATAAACAATGTAAGAAAAAAATAAATAAATAATTACACTTGAATGAGTCGTATTCTATTGGTTAATCCATTGAGTTAATGATAGGTCAATCGATACACTAGTAAATTTACATGATTTTATACATACTTGAATGATAAAATCCATCAAACTCCCTTTCATTTTTTAGTTGTTTTCTTTATGGATATCATCTTGAACCACATCATTGAGAACTCCTCCAATCTGTATAATGTATACTCACACACATGTGAGGGAAAAGTATGATGTGGTAATTAAATTTTATTTCCCAAATGAATTCACATATACCCTTATATATATTATAGACATATGGTAAATATAGATATCATCAAAAATGATATTTAATAAATAATTATTAAATTCTATAGATTAAAAACAAAAAAAATTAAATTAAAAAAAACACACATAGGGTGTTCTAAAATCACCATCAATAACCCTAGAAATCAAATTTTATAATAAAAATTAAATAATATAAAATCTATCTTGAGATGATTTTTAATGAATAAATTCAAATTTAAATAATTTTAATTTAAAAATAAAATGACATCAAATTAGAAATATATTTTTTTCATATTCTATATAATATACATTATTCTCTAAATTGTTAAATAATTTTTTAGGAATGTTTCGAAAAAAATGATCCATCGGGGGGTTTTACTAATCCAAGGATGATATAACTAGGCTAGGTGGGTTATGTTTGGCCCAACCCAGCTTAATCTAGGTTGGATCAATCAACCTCATGGGTTGATGGATTTTAAAATCACATGACACCTCCTTTGGATAGCATAAATATGGGGTTGGGGCGACGCCCCCTACAGGAATTATTATTACTAATAAAAAACATATATTTTATTAATTTAATGGAAATATCTACATTATTCCATGTTAGATGGAATTCTTCTCACCGATCAGTGGAGGGAGATGTGACTAGTAAGAAAAATTCTCAACACACCCAAAATATATATATA
The DNA here is from genome assembly GCA_963277665.1 of Viscum album. Taxonomy (NCBI): domain Eukaryota; kingdom Viridiplantae; phylum Streptophyta; class Magnoliopsida; order Santalales; family Viscaceae; genus Viscum; species Viscum album. The sequence goes on along the minus strand of OY728137.1, from coordinate 1,697,018,860 downwards.
TATATATATGTTTGTGTGTGTGTTTTTGTGTTATTTTAACCTGTATGTTCACAGTTTCTAGGGGAATGAGCACCCCCTTGGTTTTTTTATATTTATTCAACATTTCTTCCAGGGGTGACGATCCCCCAACTAAATATTATTTCCATCACTATAGAACCTCAATGTATATATATATATATTATAAACAATTAATATTATTTATATTTTTGATTTCAAAAAATTAATTAGATGATTTAATAGCCATTTCTTGGTTATTAGAACTATTATAAATGTATTTTTGAGGTTTTGGGGCCACATCAAGTCCCTCTATCGAAATTTGAAAAAATTGATTTTAATTTTGAAAAAAACAGGTTTCCTTTAATACAATAGAAAGAACTAGGTGTTCTTAAAAATCAAAAAAATAAGTAAATTTAAAAATTTTACATTCAATCAATCCTAATATAATTAGATTGGAAATAAAATACCCAATTACATTAAATGATAATGTAATAATAAATTCAATTTTGGAAAAAAAAATTAAATCATAACATAAACAATACCTTGTTCTCTGACATGATCCTAATGCACTGCCCCATATCTAGATTTCTATAGATTAAAGGATCCAAGATATAATGTATCTATATATTCCATAAATATTCTAAAATATCTTGGATTTATTATCAACAAAAATCACATTAATGCATAAAGTAATTAATAGACTTATGTTGAGCCTTTAATCATGGGAAGAATGTGGAATCAATTTTGGGAGGTGGGAATGAACAAACATAATAGTTCTATTAGTTTGTCTCTTTAAAACATGATAGAGATCGTGGGAGGAGATAATATTCAAGGTAGTTGACAATATCACTATTTTGTGTCTTAAAATTTATTTTATACAAAGGTTTATTTCATTCAAAACTACATTATATCGCCTAAAATGTGTTAACCTAATAAACATACCCTACTTACTCTAATAAATTATTCATTGTGTCATATGTGTCTGAAATATGTAATCCCTGACATATAAATACATTGTGTATCACATTATGAAAAAATATCTATTAACTGAACCCATTCCTCCTGTTATTTTTTAATAAACATTGAACATATAATGTTCATTTAAAAAATAACATTTTCTTATATTTATAATCATTATTAAATAATTTTTGAATGCATTGAGAAATGAATTAAATTATTATCACTTTATACTCATATAATATAATTTAAATAATATAATTTTCATTGTTCAAACTTTTACATTCTCTAACCCCCACTTGTGGTGGCCAAATCATCAGAAAATTCAATTCATTGGAATCGGTGGAACATGGGGATACAATTTGTGTGTGACACTTTTGGACCATCTATCAATAATAACGAGTAATAGATATATACCATGAGTAGTTTATATCAACACATTATGTCCCCTAAAGATATAAGAGTAATTCATAGATAGTATAATATTTTATTATCATTCATTATGTAATATAATATATTTTTCTCATGATATCTCATAATGCATAATGCATACTTTTTGTCATCTTCATTTGATACTTTATTTCTATTTGATTGGTATTATTGAATATAATTTCATTTTTATGTCATGTCCATGAATTTATTAAAGGAACTACCATTTCAATTATGTAGCCAAAGATATCTTATTCCTTTTATAAGTGAAGAATCACATCTTGATCAACCAATAAATGTCATACCTGCAATGACACACCAATCATAATGTAACACCCCAGGTAAATAAGGAATATGACATTTTCATATTTATCTATATTTGTGAATAAAATATTAATATGACTTTAAAGGGGACGCTATGCTCGATGGTGTACCCAACACGCAACAACGAGTTTCTTGGGAATCTTACGTTGCACTCTAATAATAAAATAATATATTTTAAATGGTAGTTAACATGTAGCCATTGTAATGGAGGGAATGGATATAAATAACTAAAATATGATTATATATGTTCTTAAATATTTTTACATTTATCCAATAAAAGCTAAAGGCTTAAAATACGGAAAGAATTCAATTTTAGGCGTATATGCCTTAGTTTTCACTAAAGGTTCACTTATCGCCTTTTAATGAAGAACTGTAATTAAATATAGTTTTGTTCACTCTTAAACATTCTTTTGGACCAAATAAAACTCTTATTAAGAATCGGGACATCAAATTTTACTTTGTGTAATTTTTTGGTATTTTTCCGATAAAGTTCATTTTTTATTGAATAGTGTAAAATGTTGTATTTTTATTCAAAACCTCTTTTTAATCTAATTTATTTATATGATTAGATTATATTTTGAATTAGTTTTAAAGTGAAATTAGAAAATATTTTTACCATTAAATCCAATAGTGGTCGTTGGAATTAATTTCACTTTGAAATCAGACTTAAACTAGTGTCAATCTTTTGATACTTATTGTTTTATAAAAACACGCTATTTGCTCTGACAGTGGGAATTAATTATTAAATTAATTAATGTGACTAATATGTTTTGAATTTTGAAAAACGGACTTCATTTTTGAATTCGGAATATCAAATATAGCTCAGGGTGAATTTTTGGGATTTTTCTGAAAAACTTCAATTTTTGATGAATAGTGAAACCACTAAGTGCTACTTATAAAAGCTGATTTTCCGTTTAAATGAAATTTTTCCATCATTGTGTTTTAAATTTCAAAAATCCTACATACAAGGTTGTCATTAAGAAGAAAAATGTGGTTCAATGGGATAAAAATAATTTTTTGGTGAATAGTAACTTATTAAGTTTTTAATCGCGATTAGTGGTAATTAGTGCAGTTTAAGGTAAAAATGATATTATAAGAATTTGAAAACACCATGACACTTGTCCTACACCTATTGGGTGAGTCATGGCCGACCAAGACAAGCCATGGGCCAACTTGGGGACCCCATGGAGCCACTTTAGTTGGAAAATGACAATAATATATTTTTATTTAATGTAAAAGTAAAATTGACACAAACATGATATGTTTTACTAAAACAATTTGTATGTTTGGTTATACAAGTCATATTTTTGATTATAAATATTCATTGGAAATATTAAAAGATTTCCTACATCATAGTATTTTTTTTTAAATTTTTAGACATTAAATAAATTAAATTATTTATGACATAATAATGATGCAGTGATGACATCATTATTTGACGATTTAAATAAAATGAAAAGATAATGTAAAATCTATGAACTACACTTGTCCAAAACTTATTGGATGAGTGGATTTCGAAGCCTTATCACCTTATCCACGAATTATATCAATGTGGGTCATTTTGAAACCGAAACACATTTTCAAATAATGTAATATTTCTTTACTTTCCAAAAGTACCCCTCCTCTCCTCTTATAAAAGGCCCCCACCTCTACCTCATTTAACACACTCCTCAAGCCTTTGGCTCGGACAACCCCTGCCCATTTACTCTCTCCACATCCCTCTACTAATCCTAGAGGATTCCCTTTGGGCAGAATCCTTTCAAAGGAACCCTTTTGGCTCAAATCAAAAGGAGTTACACTTTTAAAGGTAATTAATTCTCTAATGTTCATTTGTTTTATTTTGCTTCTCCAACCCCATAAACTCTTTTTATTTTCTTATTTTGTAACAACACCAGTATCTTAAATATACTAGGATGTTGTTATAAGATTTATTCAAGCTACACTCCCACATAACTACATCAAATGGTTAAAGAACATACGGTTTCCGTGGATGGCGAAATTCTGCCTCCCGAAACGATGATTGTTCAATACTCATTTAACACCTTCAAAGGTGGCCATTATGATGTCACTATTTTTATATATGATATATAATATTATTATATTTTACTTATGCTTCTGTATTTTTCATTTTTTTCTTACCTTTATGGCTTCCATTATGGGTATACGCGATATCTTCATTTTAGGAAGTGCGAACTACCGCCCCCTCAAAGTGATTTGATTCGTTAAATACCATATGTGGGATGTATAAAGGATGAAAATATGATATTATATATGATATTATACTGGAATTATAATATAACTTTATATCATTATTATTCCATTCTATAAAATACGAAATAGAAATGAAAGTAGTGTTCATGCGTACGTACGGCTTACCGTCTCCATGAACGGTGCATTTCATTTCTTACCTCTAAATGATTATGTAATTTTATAAATGTGTGCATGTACTGGATATATATGACATATATGATATCTACATCATGAATACAATTCTGTATATAATAAACATTTGGCCATACGAACAACATGTAATTGTAAGAAGTCCACATTCGACTTAAGAACCAAATATCGACAAAACAATAATTATTAACTTAATGATTACATAGTGTTTATAATAAGGAAATAAGTGATATAAAAGGAATAATAAGCTTGAAAAAGGTTCTTAATAAAGTATAAATTAACTCAAGTTTATTATTCAGGAGATTAAAGAACGATCGAGTCAAGTCGGACCCGAGGTAAGGGATCCTACAACTCTCTTTCTTTTTAAGTACACTCTTTTATGTCATTTCTTTTAAGCTCATCTTTCTTATGATTTGGATGTTCTTTTATATTACTCCTAATGTAATTTTTATGTTCATGTGATGAGAGACCCTATTCTCTCTCATCAATCCATTTTGGAAGTTTTGAGTGGCGCCGTTAGGCTGCCGAACTTTCATAAGAGATCTAACCTCTCTCTTTCTTTTTAAGTAATCTCCTTTATGTCACTTCTTTTAAGCTCCTCTTTGTAATGTTGGGGGATGTTATTTTATATTCCTATTGCTGTACATTTTATTTTAATTTTATGAGATACCCTATTTTATCTCATCAATCCATATTCGGAAGTTTTATGTGGCACCGTTAGGCTGCCGAGTTTTCGTAAGGGATTTTTCATCTCACTTTTATTCCCGTAAGATTTACGCTACATTCGCCACAAATTAGATTGAGTGGTGTATGTACATCCCATTATTCTAATATTTGTGTAATATACTTTTGTTTATGAGTATTTACATCAATGACCTATTGTCTTTCTTTCATGGGGTGTATGTGTTGAAAGATACCCAAGTCGGTAAGGGAAACTTTCACCCTCCTCTTTTTTAAAAGACTTCTTTTATTGGGTCTTTTAATTTACATATTTTTATGTTGGGATATATTCTCATATATCCTTATTGATGTAAATTTTATGTCCAAGTGATGAGATACACTTTTTATCTCTCATCAACTCTCTTTGATGTGATGCCGTTAGGCTATCAAGGGAACTTTTTAACCCAATTTCGATTTCTTTGGGTTCAACTTGTAGTCATTGAATATGTCATCCATTGAATATGTGTGATTGACCTTTTATTGTTTTACACTTAATATCCACTTATATTGGGTGTATATATATTTGTCACACATATTTTTGAGGTTTATTTGTCCTTAATTTAAGGATACCTTCTTTATAAGGGATTTCATCACATTTGACATTTCTATTGAGGGTTCATTGTTGTTATGCACCAATTCACTCTTATATGGTGTATATACTGTCCTTTGGAGTATTATATCATGAATCCTTTTATTCTCATGATATTATAAAGTTCTGACTAAATGTTATTCCTCGATTATTTTATTCAAGTGTCTCTAATTTTGGTAAAACCCCTTTAACCAAAATATCATTTTAAATGTTTTAATTATTTGTTCTTATTAATATCCATGTTTTTCAAAATGGTTTTAGGGATTTATTTATATGGATATTAATGGTTTAAAATGTTAAAAGATTCAAGGTGGTATGGGACACTTTGATTCAAAAATCTCTTTATTAAATGTTTTAAATGGTTTTGGAAATGGTTTCTTTTTGAATGGATTCATTATTTCAATATCCTAAAATGTTATATTGTGATTGAAAGGTGGAAATGTTATGTTTCCTTTATTCATGTTTATGTGATACGATTATGTTATGGTTCTTGGGCATTGTTATGAAGAATGGGTGGTTCCGTGATAAACTAAGGGCGGGTGAGCCCGATATAGCTCTCCAATGCATTGGGTAACGCGAAGGAGTGAAACGTTAAGGTTTCTCCGAAGAGATTTAGGGAATATACTGTGATGGGTATTCCAAACCTAACCAAGAGGGTTACTCCCTACGTAAGAATGTTATGAATGCCTCAAGTTACCTTTATGTCTTATGTTTTCTATGATTTATTCATGGTTTGATGAGGTATGTTAAAGTGCCTATGTTTTATGGGTAAAGTATGATTTCATTCTCATGTATATATGAACTCATGTTTCCTTTCCATATTTTTTGTAACCCTTACTGAGCTTTTTATGCTCATCCCAAGTTTTTGAAATGTTTTTTCACAGGTAAAGGTAAAGGTACATGATGAGATCATAGTGTCAAGGATGTGTCAAGAAAGAATCCGTGTTATATTTTAAATATGTTTCCGTTGATGGGAAGAATGAATACTGTCTTTTATGTAACCACTTTGTTTAAATGTGGAATGTAATGCAAGTTTCATGATCTAATTCTCTAAAACTCTAAACCTGAAAAGATCCTCAATGTGTAATCTTGTAATAACTCAAGATTAAGTAAGGTTTAAGGCTGGGGCCTTATAATTGGTATCAGAGGTCGGTTTAGATAACTTTAGAGGTTAGGGTATTCTCTAAGCAGAAGTGACATTACCATAATGGTTAGGATTTCAGAAAGAGTCCTAGTTTTAGATAAAGTGAATGAGTAAGTATATCTTAGTTTTTATCTTCCTCATTAGTACATGATGGTTATTTTGATATACTCACACTGACATTTTTGGTTTTAGTAAATGGCTGGATCTAGCAGGCCCCAAAGTGACAATGGGTTTGAAGGAAACTGTGGTGGTTCTCTGATTAAGAGACTGTATGAGATGGGGGATTCAATGAGGAATCTCATGGTTGTTCTAAACCAACTATCAAGGAGTCATGATCAACCACTTCAACCTTGGTGAGTTCTCTAATGCATCATGTACGAGATGGCCAACTTGATGTAGAAATTCTGGTAATAATTATTAAGGTAACCATTAGGGTTTATATGATCCTTAATTTTTAGGTAATTATGGGTTACTCTATGATATGATGGAAAATGAGGGGAATGAGATAAACTTGAGGATAAAATATGTTATGATTATTCTTGAAGATTTTATCTCATTTTGGGGAATTTTTTATGAAATATATAGTTTTGGAAAAAGGACAACACGCAGACCGTGTGACAACCCGTCGCGTCGGACAAAGCTGTGGGAATCGAACCCACAACCAAAGTGCGACTGATATTTATCGCCTACCACTGGACTACGTGAAGTCCCTGGTTAGTTTGACTGATTGTTTTTAGTTATATGATTTTATGAATTAAGAGTAAGTTGATTTTGGGTTATTTTTGAAAATGATTAACCTATCATAGAGGATATGTGATTAGGTTAATTACTTTTCAATACGAGACTTTAGGAGCAACTGATGTAGTTTGGAGATAATTGTTACGATTTAACTTGGAAGACTATGTGACTAAATCCTTAAAATATTTGTGTTTCAATCTTAGTTTGGTTTACTTTGAATAATTTTATGGACAAATTTATTATAGAATGGTCCTCGTCGAACTTTGGGTTTTGTTGGACAAATTTTGGAGATTAAGAATAGATTTTATTTTTATAAAGGGTTATCCTTTTTTGGATTATCTGATCTTGTACTAGCCTGTTTGGTTTTGGTTAAAGTCTAAAGACATGAGATGTATATAGTTCTCTTTTGGGTATTAGGTGATTTTCTAGAAGTTGATTATAGAACTCTTAATGTGAACAAGTCTCCCTAAATACTCGTCTTTTAGAAAAAATATGGGTTTGATTAAGGAATCTAGTAAAAGTTGAAAGTCAACATGATAAGTGATTATGTTTCCTTATGAATAAATTCCTCAATAAAAAGTAACTTAAAACAAAAATGTTGTCTATTAACTTTTCCTACTGGGGAATCGAATACCGTTTAACCCATCACAAGTTTGTGATTTTCTTATGATTAACTTTCTCCTAAACATGTTTTCTATCACTCTCCATCAGAACATGACCCTTTGTTTTTTCCTCCATGTCCATATTTTCATACTTGGAATCCTAGTATGGGTTAACTCGGGTGACCTCTGTTCTTATCTTTCTTTATTTTTAAGAGATTGTTTTACCAACTCTTGTTCCGATGTGGGACGTTCAGGGATGTTTCCAAGTGCAATTTTAAAATTGCGAGGACGCAATTCCCAAAAGGGGGGAAGGATGTAACACCCCAGGTAAATAAGGAATATGACATTTTCATATTTATCCATATTTTTGAATAAAATATTAATATGACTTTAAAGGGGACGCTATGCTCGATGGTGTACCCAACACGCAACAACGAGTTTCTTGGGAATCTTACGTTGCACTCTAATAATAAAATAATATATTTTAAATGGTAGTTAACATGTAGCCATTGTAATGGAAGGAATGGATATAAATAACTAAAATATGATTATATACGTTCTTAAATATTTTTACATTTATCCAATAAAAGCTAAAGGCTTAAAATACGGAAAGAATTCAATTTTAGGCGTATATGCCTTAGTTTTCACTAAAGGTTCACTTATCGCCTTTTAATGAAGAACTGTAATTAAATATAGTTTTGTTCACTCTTAATCATTATTTTGGACCAAATAAAACTCTTATTAAGAATCGGGACATCAAATTTTACTTTGTGTAATTTTTTGGTATTTTTCCGATAAAGTTCATTTTTTATTGAATAGTGTAAAATGTTGTATTTTAATTCAAAACCTATTTTTAATCTAATTTATTTATATGATTAGATTATATTTTGAATTAGTTTTAAAGTGAAATTAGAAAATATTTTTACCATTAAATCCAATAGTGGTCGTTGGAATTAATTTAACTTTGAAATCAGACTTAAACTAGTGTCAATCTTTTGATACTTATTGTTTTATAAAAACACGCTATTTGCTCTGACAGCGGGAATTAATTATTAAATTAATTAATGTGACTAATATGTTTTGAATTTTGAAAAACGGACTTCATTTTTGAATTCGGAATATCAAATATAGTTCAGGGTGAATTTTTGGGATTTTTCTGAAAAACTTCAATTTTTGATGAATAGTGAAACCACTAAGTGGTACTTATAAAAGCTGATTTTCCGTTTAAATGAAATTTTGCCATCATTGTGTTTTGAATTTCAATAATCCGACATACATGGTTGTCATTAAGAAGAAAAATGTGGTTCAATGGGATAAAAATAATTTTTTGGTGAATAGTAACTTATTAAGTTTTTAATCGCGATTAGTGGTAATTAGTGTAGTTTAAGGTAAAAATGATATTATAAGAATATGAAAACACCATTAAACTTGTCCTACACCTATTGGGTGAGTCATGGACGACCAAGACAAGCCATGGACCAACTTGGGGACCCCATGGAGCCACTTTAGTTGGAAAATGACAATAATATATTTTTATTTAATGTAAAAGTAAAATTGACACAAACATGATATGTTTTACTAAAACAATTTTGAAGTTGGGTTATACAAGGAATATTTTTGATTATAAATATTAATTGGAATGCTAAAAAGATTTCCTACATCATAGTATTTTTTTATAATTTTTAGACATTAAATAAATTAAATTATTTATGACATAATAATGATGCAGCGATGACATCATTATTTGACGATTTAAATAAAATGGAAAGATAATGTAAAATATATGAACTAAACATGTCCAAAACTTATTGGATGAGTGTATTTAGAAGCCTTATCACCTTATCCACGAATTATATCAATGTGGGACCTTTTGAAACCGAAACACATTTTCAAATAAAGTAATATTTCTTTACTTTCCAAAAGTACCCCTCCTCTCCTCTTATAAAAGGCCCCCACCTCTACCTCATTTAACACACTCCTCAAGCCTTTGGCTCGGCCAAACCCTGCCCATTTACTCTCTACACATCCCTCTCCTTATACTAGAGGATTCCCTTTGTGCATAATCCTTTCAAAGGAAGCCTTTTGGCTCAAATCAAAAGGAGTTACACTTTTAAAGGTAATTCATTCTCTAATGTTCATTTGTTTTATTTTGCTTCTCCAACCCCCTAAACTCTTTTTATTTTCTTATTTTGTAACAACACCAGTATCTTAAATATAATAGGATGTTGTTATAAGATTTATTCGAGCTACACTCTCACACAACTACATCAAATGGTTAAAGAACATACGGTTTCCGTGGATGGCGAAATTCTGCATCCCGAAACGATGATTGTTCAATACTCATTTAACACCTTCAAAGGTGGCCATTATGATGTCACTATTTTTATATATGATATATAATATGTTTATATTTTACTTATGTATCTGTATTTTTCATTTTTGTCTTACCTTTATGGCTTCCATTATGGGTATACGCGATATCTTCATTTTAGGAAGTGCGGACTACCGCCCCCTCAAAGTGATTTGATTCGTTAAATACCATATGTGGGATGTATAAAGGATGAAAATATGATATTATATATGATATTATTATGGAATTATAATATAACTTTATATCATTATTATTCCATTCTATAAAATACGAAATAGAAATGAAAGTAGCGTTCATTCGTACGTACGGCTTACTGTCTCCATGAACGGTGCATTTCATTTCTTACCTCTAAATGATTTTGTAATGTTATAAATGGGTGCATGTACTGGATATATATGACATATATGATATCTAAATCATGAATACAATTCTGTATATAATAAACATTTGGCCACACGAACAACATGTAATTGTAAGAAGTCCACTTTCGACTTAAGAACCAAATATCGACAAAACAATAATTATTAACTTAATGATTACGTAGTGTTTATAATAAGTAAATAAGTGATATAAAAGGAATAATAAGCTTTAAAAAGGTTCTTAATCAATTAGAAATTAACTCAAGTTTATTATTCAGGAGATTAATGAACGATCGAGTCATGTCGGACCCGAGGTAAGGGATCCTACAACTCTCTTTCTTTTTAAGTACACTCTTTTATGTCATTTCTTTTAAGCTCATCTTTCTTATGATTGGGATGTTCTTTTATATTAATCCTACTGTAATTTTTAATGTTCATGTGATCAGAGACCGTATTCTCTCTCATCAATCCATTTTGGAAGTTTTGAGTGGCGCCGTTAGGCTGCCGAACTTTCGTAAGAGATCTAACCTCTCTCTTTCTTTTTAAGTAATCTCCTTTATGACACTTATTTTAAGCTCCTCTTTGTAATGTTGGGGGATGTTATTTTATATTCCACTTGCTGTACATTTTATTGTAATTTGATGAGATACCCTATTTGATCTCATCAATCCATATTCGGAAATTTTATGTGGCGCCGTTAGGCTGCCGTGTTTTCGTAAGGGATTTTTCATCTCACTTTTATTCCCGTGAGATTTATGCGACATTCGCCACAAATTCGATTGAGTGGTGTATTTACTTCCCATTATTCTACTCTTTGTGTAATATATTTTCGTTTATGAGTATTTACATCAATGACCTATTGTCTTTCTTTCATGGGGTGTATGTGTTGAATGATACCCAAGTCGGTAAGGGAAACTTTCACCCTCCTCTTTTTTAAAAGACTTCTTTTATTGGGTCTTTTAATTTACATATTTTTATGTTGGGATATATTCTCATATATCCTTATTGATGTAAATTTTATGTCCATGTGATGAGATACACTTTTTATCTCTCATCAACTCTCTTTGATGTGATGTCGTTAGGCTATCAAGGGAACTTTTTAACCCAATTTTGATTTCTTTGGGTTCAACTTGTAGTCATTGAATATGTCATCCATTGAATATGTGTGATTGACCTTTTATTGTTTTTCACTTAATATCCACTTATATTGGGTGTATATAATTTGTCACACATATTTTTGAGGTTTATTTGTCCTTAATTTAAGGATACCTTCTTTATAAGGGATTTCATCACATTTGACATTTCTATTGAAGGTTCATTGTTGTTATGCACCAATTCACTCTTATATGGTGTATATACTGTCCTTTGGAGTATTATATCATGAATCCTTTTATTCTCATGATATCATAAAGTTCTGACTAAATGTTATTCCTCGATTATTTTATTCAAGTGTCTCTAATTTTGGTAAAACCCTTTTAACCAAAATATCGTTTTAAATGTTTTAATTATTTGTTCTTATTAATATCCATGTTTTTCAAAATGGTTTTAAGGATTTATTTATATGGATATTAATGGTTTAAAATGATAAAAGCTTCAAGGTGGTATGGGACACTTTTATTGAAAATCTCTTTATTAAATGTTTTAAATGGTTTTGGAAATGGTTTCTTTTTGAATGGATTCATTATTTCAATATCCTAAAATGTTATATTGTGATTGAAATGTGGAAATGTTATGTTTCCTTTATTCATTTTTATGTGATACGATTATGTTATGGTTCTTGGGCATTGTTATGAAGAACGGGTGGTTCCGTGATAAACTAAGGGTGGGTGAGCCCGATATAGCTCTCCAATGCATTGGGTAACGCGAAGAAGTGAAACGTTAAGGTTTCTCCGAAGAGATTTAGGGAATATACTGTGATGGGTATTCCAAACGTAACCAAGAGGGTTACTCCCTACGTAAGAATGTTATGAATGCCTCAAGTTACCTTTATGTCTTATGTTTTCTATGATTTATTCATGGTTTGATGAGGTATGTTAATGTGCCTATGTTTTATGGGTAAAGTATGATTTCATTCTCATGTATATATGAACTCATGTTTCCTTTCCATATTTTTTGTAACCCTTACTGAGCTTTTTATGCTCAACCCAAGTTTTTGAAATGTTTTTTCACAGGTCAAGGTAAAGGTACATGATGAGATGATAGTGTCAAGGATGTGTCAAGAAAGAATCCGTGTTATATTTTAAATATGTTTCCGTTGATGGGAAGAATGAATACTGTCTTTTATGTAACCACTTTGTTTAAATGTGGAATGTAATGCAAGTTTCATGATCTAATTCTCTAAAACTCTAAACCTGAAAAGATCCTCAATGTGTAATCCTGTAATAACTCAAGATTAAGTAAGGTTTAAGGCTGGGGCCTTATAGTTGGTATCAGAGGTCGGTTTAGATAACTTTAGAGGATAGGGTATTCTCTAAGCATAAGTGACATTACCATAATGGTTAGGATTTCAGAAAGAGTCCTAGTTTTAGATAAAGTGAATGAGTAAGTATATCTTAGTGTTTATCTTCCTCATTAGTACATGATGGTTATGTTGATATACTCACACTGACATTTTTGGTTTTAGTAAATGGCTGGATCTAGCAGGCACCAAAGTGACAATGGGTTTGAAGGAAACTGTGGTGGTTCTCTGATTAAGAGACTGGATGAGATGGGGGATTCAATGAGGAATCTCATGGTTGTTCTAAACCAACTATCAAGGAGTCATGATCAACCACTTCAACCTTGGTGAGTTATATAATGCATCATGTACGAGATGGCCAACTCGATGTGGAAATTCAGGTAATAATTATTAAGGTAACCATTAGGGTTTATATGATCCTTACTTTTTAGGTAATTATGGGTTACTCTATGATATGATGGAAAATGAAGGGCATGAGATAAACTTGAGGTTAAAATATGTTATGATTATTCTTGAAGATTTTATCTCATTTTGGGGAATGTTTTAAGAATTATATAGTTTTGGAAAAAGGACAACACGCAGACTATGTGACAACCCGTCGCGTCGGACAAAGCTGCGGGAATCGAACCCACAACCAAAGTGAGACTGGTATTTATCACATACTACTGGACTACGTGAAGTCCCTGGTTAGTTTGACTGATTCTTTTTAGTTATATGATTTTATGAATTAAGAGTAAGTTGATTTTGGGTTATTTATGAAAATGATTAACCTATCATAGAGGAGATGTGATTAGGTTAATTACTTTTCAATACGAGACTTTAGGAGCAACTGATGTTGTTTGGAGATAAATGTTACGATTTAACTTGGAAGACTATGTGACTAAATCCTTAAAATATTTGGGTTTCATTCTTAGTTTGGTTTACTTTGAATAATTTTAAGGACAAATTTATTATAGAATGGTCCTCGTCGAACTTTGGGTTTTGTTGGACAAATTTTGGAGATTAAGAATAGATTTTCTTTTTATAAAGGGTTATCCTTTTTTGGATTATCTGATCTTGTACTAGCCTGTTTGGTTTTGGTTAAAGTCTAAAGACATGAGATGTATATAGTTCTCTTTTGGGGATTAGGTGATTTTCTAGATGTTGATTATAGAACTCTTAATGCGAACAAGTCTCCCTAAATACTCGTCTTTTGGAAAAAATATGGGTTTGATTAAGGAATCTAGTAAAAGTTGAAAGTCAACATGATAAGTGATTATGTTTCCTTATGAATAAATTCCTCAATAAAAAGTAACTTAAAACAAAAATGTTGTCTATTAACTTTTCCTACTGGGGAATCGAATACCGTTTAACCCATCACAAGTTTGTGATTTTCTTGTGATTAACTTTCTCCTAATCATGTTTTCTATCACTCTCCATCAGAACATGACCCTTTGTTTTTTCCTCCATGTCCATATTTTCATACTTGGAATCCTAGTATGGGTTAACTCGGGTGACCTCTGTGCTTATCTTTCTTTAATTTAAAGATATTGTTTTACCGACTCTTGTTCCGATGTGGGACGTTCAAGGATGTTTCCAAGCGCAATTTTAAAATTACGAGGACGCAATTCCCAAAAGGGGGGAAGGATGTTACACCCCAGGTAAATAAGGAATATGACATTTTCATATTTATCCATATTTGTGAATAAAATATTAATATGACTTTAAAGGGGACGCTATGCTCGATGGTGTACCCAACACGCAACAACGAGTTTCTTGGGAATCTTACATTGCACTCTATTAATAAAATAATATATTTTAAATGGTAGTTAACATGTATCCATTTTAATGGCGGGAATGGATATAAATAACTAAAATATGATTATATATGTTCTTAAATATTTTTACATTTATCCAATAAAAGCTAAAGGCTTAAAATACAGAAAGAATTTAATTTTAGGCGTATATGCCTTAGTTTTCACTAAAGGTTCACTTATCACCATTTAATGAAGAACTATAATTAAATATAGTTTTGTTCACTCTTAAACATTCTTTTGGACCAAATAAAACTCTTATTAAGAATCGGGACATCAAATTTTACTTTGTGTAATTTTTTGGTATTTTTCCGATAAAGTTCATTTTTTATTGAATAGTGTAAAATGTTGTATTTTAATTCAAAACCTCTTTTTAATCTAATTTTTTTATATGATTAGATTATATTTTGAATTAGTTTTAAAGTGAAATTAGAAAATATTTTTACCATTAAATCCAATAGTGGTCGTTGGGATTAATTTCACTTTGAAATTAGACTTAAACTAGTGTCAATCTTTTGATACTTATTGTTTTATAAAAACACTCTATTTGCTCTGACAGCGGGAATTAATTATTAAATTAATTATTGTGACTAATATGTTTTGAATTATGAAAAACGGACTTCATTTTTGATTTCGGAATTTCAAATATAGCTCAGGGTGAATTTTTGGGATTTTTCTGAAAAACTTCAATTTTTGATGAATAGTGAAACCACTAAGTGGTACTTATAAAAGCTGATTTTCCGTTTAAATGAAATTTTGCCATCATTGTGTTTTGAATTTCAAAAATCCGACATACATGGTTGTCATTAAGAAGCAAAATGTGGTTCAATGGGATAAAAATAATTTTTTGGTGAATAGTAACTTATTAAGTTTTTAATCGCGATTAGTGGTAATTAGTGTAGTTTAAGGTAAAAATGATATTATAAGAATGTGAAAACACCATGACACTTGTCCTAAACCTATTGGGTGAGTCATGGCCGACCAAGAAAAGCCATGGGCCAACTTGGGAACCCCATGGAGCCACTTTAGTTGGAAAATGACAATAATATATTTTTATTTAATGTAAAAGTAAAATTGACACAAACATGATATGTTTTACTAAAACAATTTGTAAGTTGGGTTATACAAGTCGTATTTTTGATTATAAATATTCATTGGAAATCTAAAAAGATTTCCTACATCATAGTATTTTTTTATAATTTTTAGACATTAAATAAATTAAATTATTTATGACATAATAATGATGCAGCGATGACATCATTATTTGACGATTTAAATAAAATGGAAAGATAATGTAAAATCTATGAACTACACATGTCCAAAACTTATTGGATGAGTGGATTTCGAAGCCTTATCACCTTATCCACGAATTATATCAATGTGGGACCTTTTTAAACAGAAACACATTTTCAAATAAAGTAATATTTCTTTACTTTCCAAAAGTACCCCTCCTCTCCTCTTATAAAAGGCCCCCACCTCTACCTCATTTAACACACTCTTCAAGCCTTTGGCTCGTCCAACCCCTGCCCATTTACTCTCTCCACATCCCTATCCTCATCCTATAGGATTCCCTTTGGGCAGAATCCTTTCAAAGGAAGCCTTTTGGCTCAAATAAAAAGGAGTTACACTTTTAAAAGTAATTCATTCTCTAATGTTCATTTGTTTTATTTTGCTTCTCCAACCCCCTAAACTCTTTTTATTTTCTTATTTTGTAACAACACCAGTATCTTCAATATCTTAGGATGTTGTTATAAGATTTATTCGAGCTACACTGTCACACAACTACATAAAATGGTTAAAGAACATACGGTTTCCGTGGATTGCGAAATTCTGCCTCCCGAAACGATGATTGTTCAATACTCATTTAACACCTTCAAAGGTGGCCATTATGATGTCACTATTTTTATATATGATATTTAATATGTTTATATTTTACTTATGCTTCTGTATTTTTCATTTTTGTCTTACCTTTATGGCTTCCATTATGGGTATACGCGATATCTTCATTTTAGGAAGTGCGGACTACCGCCCCCTCAAAGTGATTTGATTCGTTAAATACCATATGTGGGATGTATAATGGATGAAAATATGATATTATATATGATATTATACTGGAATTATAATATAAATTTATATCATTATTATTCCATTCTATAAAATATGAAATAGAAATGAAAGTAGCGTTTATGTGTACGTACGGCTTACCATCTCCATGAACGGTGCATTTCATTTATTACCTCTAAATGATTATGTAATGTCATAAATGCGTGCATGTACTGGATATATATGAGATATATGATATCTAAATCATAAATACAATATTGTATATAATAAACATTTGGCCACACGAACATCATGTAATTGTAAGAAGTCCACTTTCGACTTAAGAACCAAATATCGACAAAACAATAATTATTAACTTAATGATTACATAGTGTTTATAATAAGGAAATAAGTGATATAAAAGGAATAATAAGCTTGAAAAAGGATCTTAATCAAGTAGAAATTTACTCAAGTTTATTATTCAGGAGATTAAAGAACGATCGAGTCATGTCGGACCCGAGGTAAGGGATCCTACAACTCTCTTTCTTTTTAAGTACACTCTTTTATGTCATTTCTTTTAAGCTCATCTTTCGTATGATTGGGATGTTCTTTTACATTACTCCTACTGTAATTTTTATGTTCATGTGATTAGAGACCTTATTCTATCTTATAAATCCATTTTGGATGTTTTGAGTGGCGCCGTTAGGCTGCCGAACTTTCGTAAGAGATCTAACCTCTCTCTTTCTTTTTAAGTAATCTCCTTTATGTCACTTCTTTTAATCTCCTCTTTGTAATGTTGGGGGATGTTATTTTATATTCCTCTTTCTGTACATTTTATTGTAATTTGATGAGATACCCTATTTGATCTCATCAATCCATATTCGGAAGTTTTGTGTGGCGTCGTTAGGCTGCCGAGTTTTCGTAAGGGATTTTTCATCTCACTTTTATTCCCGTGAGATTTACGCTACATTCGCCACAAATTCGATTGAGTGATGTATGTACTTCCCATTATTCTACTCTTTGTGTAATATACTTTCGTTTATGAGTATTTACATCAATGACCTATTGTCTTTCTTTCATGGGGTGTATGTGTTGAAAGATACCCAAGTCGGTAAGGGAAACTTTCACCCTCCTCTTTTTTAAAAGACTTCTTTTATTGGGTCTTTTAATTTACATATTTTTATGTTGGGATATATTCTCATATATCCTTATTGATGTAAATTTTATGTCCAAGTGATGAGATACACTTTTTATCTCTCATCAACTCTCTTTGATGTGATGCCGTTAGGCTATCAAGGGAACTTTTTAACCCAATTTCGATTTCTTTGGGTTCAACTTGTAGTCATTGAATATTTCATCCATTGAATATGTGTGATTGACCTTTTATTGTTTTACAGTTAATATCCACTTATATTGGGTGTATATATATTTTTCACACATATTTTTGAGGTTTATTTGTCCTTAATTTAAGGATACCTTCTTTATAAGGGATTTCATCACATTTGACATTTCTATTGAGGGTTCATTGTTGTTATGAACCAATTCACTCTTATATGGTGTATATACTGTCCTTTGGAGTATTATATCATGAATCCTTTTATTCTCATGATATTATAAAGTTATGACTAAATGTTATTCCTCGATTATTTTATTCAAGTGTCTCTAATTTTGGTAAAACCCCTTTAACCAAAATATCGTTTTAAATGTTTTAATTATTTTTTCTTATTAATATCCATGTTTTTCAAAATGGTTTTAAGGATTTATTTATATGGATATTAATGGTTTAAAATGTTAAAAGATTCAAGGTGGTATGGGACACTTTGATTCAAAAATCTCTTTATTAAATGTTTTAAATGGTTTTGGAAATGGTTTCTTTTTGAATGGATTCATTATTTCAATATCCTAAAATGTTATATTGTGATTGAAATGTGGAAATGTTATGTTTCCTTTATTCATGTTTATGTGATACGATTATGTTATGGTTCTTGGGCATTGTTATGAAGAACGGTTGGTTCCATGATAAACTAAGGGCGAGTGAGCCCGATATAGCTCTCCAATGCATTGGGTAACGCGAAGGAGTGAAATGTTAAGGTTTTTCCGAAGAGATTTAGGGAATATACTGTGATGGGTATTCCAAACGTAACCAAGAGGGTTACTCCCTACGTAAGAATGTTATGAATGCCTCAAGTTACCTTTATGTCTTATGTTTTCTATGATTTATTAATGGTTTGATGAGGTATGTTAAAGTGTCTATGTTTTATAGGTAAAGTATGATTTCATTCTCCTGTATATATGAACTCATGTTTCCTTTCCATATTTTTTGTCACCCTTACTGAGCTTTTTATGCTCATCCCAAGTTTTGGAAATGTTTTTTCACAGGTCAAGGGAAAGGTACATGATGAGATGATAGTGTCAAGGATGTGTCAAGAAAGAATCCGTGTTATATTTTAAATATGTTTCTGTTGATGGGAAGAATGAATACTGTCTTTTATGTAACCACTTTGTTTAAATGTGGAATGTAATGCAAGTTTCAGGATCTAATTCTCTAAAACTATAAACCTGAAAAGATCCTCAATGTGTAATCTTGTAATAACTCAAGATTAAGTAAGGTTTAAGGCTGGGGCCTTATACATAATCTGCCTCACCACAAACATAAATGTATGGGTTTTTTTATTACATCGAAGTATGAAATCAAATGATTCACATTAATAAATTTCTCATGTAAATAAATCAATAAACATTTTCATATATTGAAACATAAAATTATTCATGAATTTGATGTTATTATTATTTATAATACCATCCTTATAATGCAATTTACTCAAAACTATGAACTTTGAACTTCATGAGAATACACTTTAAAGATTATGATACCAAAACCAATAATATTAATACATAATATGTGTCTTGTGAGTGTGTTTTATACAATCCATAAGAAATATCATTAATGATAATTTCAAAATATCTATATGTTCTCATTATAACATGGAAGTATTATAACCTTTTGATATGAAAAATAATCCAAGGACATTACCATGTAAATAATGTATGAAAAAGTAATAGAACTATTTGGGTAAAAATATTTCATCCATAACTCTCTATATGAATGATAATATAAATTAAAATTAATGTTTAATTTTGGTATAGGGAATTCAATTTTTTCAAAATATTATATAATTACAACACAAATAAAAGAGAGTTCTCATATCCCTTATGACAATAGAATCATGATGATAATTGTGAAGGATCATGGTGAAGGAAATAGAGGATCATTGAGCCAAAATCATACAGGAGAATCCTAAAAACTATAAATTATATAAATACCCAATCAATCTATAAAAAAACCTCCCTAACTATTTCCAGCCAACTTAACAACCTCTTTTAGAAGAAATAACAGAGAAGGAAGTAAGACAAGAGATAAGTAACTTTCCAAGGATAAGAATCAATTAATAAATTAGAATTGAAGTAAAATGTCATCAAGACTACCAGAGGGGTGTATTTAGTCCCATATGGTTGGAGTATAATAACAAAAATAATAATATCTGAGTTGGGATTTAGAATTAATACATAGGATATAAAATCACACTACCACACCACAACGGTTATGGGTTTTAGTATAATGTAATTAAGTTAAATAAATATTCTAAAATAACACCATTATTCCCCTTATAAACATCCGTAAAATTTAGTGGGATTAAATAATCCTATACAGTTGAGGATGGTCTATTGATCGAGGAATATAACTATATCATTAAATCCTAACTCCAAAAATTACTTGTAAGTCCCCAAATCCAACCATGGCTCAACACATGAAATATGGTCCAAGGACATTGAAAAGTGTACAATTGTTGAACAATCCCCTCTAGTTTCTATATTATAGACGTGATTACCACACCATTAATACATATACTTACCATTATACAAATTAACCATAGACTATAACACTGTCATGGCCTATGGATTACAGTCTATGAACTCTATCCATTGTGGAGACATGGGTTTCGACCTATGAAAATGAATATTGTATCTTTCGTACCCTGATTTAGTGACCCTTGGAATAGAATAATTAAAATACGATAACCTCAAGGATTTGTACTCAAGAAAATTATACCCCAATAAAATAAATATCCACATAAAATAAGACAACTCCTCAGCCTACATTCATAGTGGGGCAAAAACCAACACACTGCAACATCTCCCATCCATCTAATATTTTTACTCAAACAAAACCTATCTACCTCCAACCTTTCCTCAATACATCTAAAAACTAAAATATGCAGTTAAATGTATAATAATGTTATTGTATATTATGCATGTATTTTGGGACTATTTTGAGTTAATTTGAGACAAATCCATCATCTCTGGATAAGTGTTAGTGAGTTGATCATTCTTATGAAAGCTATATTAAGAGTATTCCAATATATAAATCCCTTAAAATAACTACTATCATGGTGGTTTATTTGTTGTGTGTCACTATATAGAGGATTGGTAATATTTATGATTTACCCTCTAGTATTTTATAAATAAATTATTATGTTGACTATTATGATATGAAAATGGATGTTTGAATGCAGGAGATTGTGTGTTCACTGGTTGTCAGTTCACTGTGGGTGTTGATCATAGTTACTGATGAAAAAGTAACCTATGTCATAATATTTTTATTAGATGTTTTAACTGTTTAAAATATAGGTTATATAATTATATAATTAATTTCTATTCTATTAATAAATTTTAAATATAGAAATAAATTATTTGATGCTGATAGATTATGATAGTTGAAAACATTATGATTGTATATCAATAGAGATTATGTTAATTTTTTTTATTTATTATAAAAAAATTAGTTACATGTGTAATTTGTTAAGGTTTATTTGAACGAGATAAATTGTTTATATGTTATATAACATTAAATGATGAAAGAAAAATAAAATAAAAAATTACGAAATAATGGATTATAGGAGACACAGTACCATTAAAATTTCTTTCTCTATATCATGGGAGAAAAATATTACAAGTGAGGGACACTTCAATTTACATTTCTAACTAGAACTATATCTCTTTAAAAAAATCACATATCCCACATTAATTTTAATTCCTTAATTTGTTACATATTTTTAAAATGAATTTGTAATATTATTTGGAATATTAAGATAATTATTTGTTACACTTTTTAAGGTGATATTTATTCTACTAGATCAATTCGTTCCATTGGTTTAATACATGTGAAAATCATTTTGAAACTAAAATAATTATAGAACTTTAAAATTCATTATTTTACCCTTGTAATAAAATTATTTAATCCCCATAAATTTCATAATTAAAATAAAATTAAATCATATTTATTATTTAAGAGTATTTTTCAATTTATAAAAAATATGGTCTGACATGGTGATTTTATTAATTTGATTCATTTATTGAATTTATTGGGTAAGTACATACACTTTAAAATGACTGTTTTTTATTTTTCAAGTAAAGGTATGAATATTATGTATAAGTACATGGATTATAGGTTCAATATAAGAGAAAATTTTGAATCATATATAAGGTTTTATTGTATAGTTCATAGGATAAGCATGGGATATTCTAATTAAAATGGGATGGAAGGATATGAGTTTCCTTTGACACATACAATA
The DNA here is from genome assembly GCA_963277665.1 of Viscum album. Taxonomy (NCBI): domain Eukaryota; kingdom Viridiplantae; phylum Streptophyta; class Magnoliopsida; order Santalales; family Viscaceae; genus Viscum; species Viscum album. Next base: position 1,696,996,303 of record OY728137.1, on the reverse strand, counting down.
TCTAGTGGTTTTAATAAAAAAAATTATCTTCATTTACAATATATTCAGCTATATACATACAATTTTATTATTATTTTTACAGAATAAATGAGATGATACGAATCGTTGGACTCCAAAAATTCATTTATACATAAGGAAAATTACATTTTTGTTGAGGAAGAAATCTATATGGTATATTTGATTTAGTGTAATGGAAAAAGTATTAAGTATAATTAATTCCATCATCTAGTGAGTTACATAAAAATAAAATCTCTCTATATTAGATGGAAATATTATTCATGTGATATTAACTCTTGCTTCTAATTAATTGAAAGTTTTTAATAAATAAATTACACAAAATATTTTATGAATTTTCCATATATCAATTTCTAAATTCCACATAAATCATCGTAAATCACATCCATGAAGATATTGACACATATCATAAGATAACATATTCAAATCCATCAATTCATTGTGAACAACAAATCCATGCCCCTTCATATGATGCATTCCACTACAACACAAATGATATAAGGAAATACTGAATAAGTATATATTTGGATAGTGGTTGGATCAAATTCCACCATATAAATATTGGAACTAAATTTAAAATCAAGGGAAATCCAATAATATCGATATTATAGGATTTCAATAATTCTAGGGTATGAATTTTGTTCTTATATTAAATTATAGAAGAATATATGAATTTTTAGGTATTGAAGTGAGTCAGGAAATTATGTATAAACAGAATGGGATACCTCTTGGAAATGTATTCCCTACTAGGTAGTATCTTAGGATTTCCATTTTTTACATAGTTTTCTTATATTAATTATAAATATATTTTCTGTTTTTCTATTTCATTGTTTCTTACTACTTATATATTCAATTTTTTATTAGCAATACCATAATTTCCATGATGTTGGGTAAATAATATGGGAGTGTGATTATTTAGAGAAGATTTGTGGCAACATGAATCCTAATTTTGATTTTGTGATGAAGGGATGAGGTTTTTTGGATTAGTGGGGTGATCGCCCACATTATGTAGAATATTCACTATTTCATTCCATTATCTATTAACACTTTTCACCTACCTTGTCAAACTTATAATGTCACTTTTTTATTTATTAATGATATAATTAATGGGATTTAGGGAATAATAATGAATATTGGGGAAGGATATAGTTGATGACATACTCTGGGCCAATTATATTTATCATTTTTCTATTATAGAGGATGTGATATTCAATTCATCTATGTTATTTAGCAAAGTAAATTAGAATTTATAAATTTAATAGAGGGTAATATATCAAAAATTATTAGAAAAGGAATATTTATTATCTTAGAACATTCCCAATAGGGTTCACTTTAGTGTTTCTTCCCCTGCTATACATGTTGTATTGTTTTGAAGAGGTCTTGGTTTTGAGAATTTACATCTACATGTTTATTATTATATACACCACCACTAGACCAACTATAATTGTATTAAAAAAATATATTAATGTTGAAATATAATATTATAAAAAAAATTTATTTACCCCCATTACCAACTATTTTTTATTACTTAATTAATTTTATTTTTTAGGCACATACACTACATCAAAACTCCCTATCTATTTTCCCGATTTTCTTAAAAGAGTAATTAGTGAGAAGAAATGTTTATAAGTGGATAATATAATGACTGCATAGTTTTAATAAACTCTATATAACCATAGTCAGGCCTATTATTCTTGCACTTTATGATTAATAATTTAAAATTACCCCAAATCCTTTGATAAGATTTTAGTGATTTACTTTTTAGCACCTTTTTTTGGGAGGTGTGTGATTTACACACAATTCTTGTCACAACACATTAAATAGAATATCCATCATTTTCATAATGTTTTTAGTTTTTTATTTAATTATATATTTCCATTATTTAATTTTATAAAAATCAATATTATGAATTAAACCAATTCACTCAGTGGTAATATGTGGATTATTGTCAAAGGAAATCACAGTTACAATAGATTTGGGGGCATGCATAATCATTGAACACAAATAAAACTATTATTATAGCAAATCAAAGAATTTATCTGATAAATAATATAGGAATAGAAGCAATAAAAAATAGATGAACACTGAACCCCACATATCTTTTAGTTTCAATATCCCATAGAAGTATGGCATGAAATACAAGAACACTTATGGTTAGACCACAATCCACCACATCAGCTGATGATCACTGATAGGGAAATTATGGATAAGTTTAATATTAAAAAATTAATATTTAGATGCACTTTTTAGCGGGATTTCGATAAATAATATTTTATATGATATTTTATATTTAAATTACCATAATTAAAACCACTCAATACTCTCCATTTTTAGAAGAAGAAGGAACCATCGAGTTTAGGATATTTAAAGAAAGGGGGAATGAGATTGACTATATAACTATAACTATTATAACATAAATCTAGGAGGTAGTTAATAAAGAATATAAAATTAAATACAATCCAATATAAGGCTATTTTTTATTTTCAAACTCATTTCAATATAATTTTATTAAATATGAATTGATCACTAAATCCCACAATTTTGATTTTTTAGATTCTACTAATCCATGTATCCTATGAGATAGAGATGAATATGAATATGATATAACTATAGTTAAATATATGAAGAACCCAAGACATATATAACATTTTCTTATTGAATTAATGATTACAACAGATCTTCCAAAACATACAGAATTACAAATTGATTATATGAATTGCGATGATTCTTAGCTGAATGTGTCATGATTTAGCCTAATTCTATTTTTAATTCCCACGTAACATCCCATGGATTAAAATGATGATGAAACATCATTATAAAAGGAACTAGTGGAATTTTACACATAATTAATGAAAAGATATGAAATGCACCTATACTAATGATCGCCCCTACCACGGTAGATGTACCAAATTTCTAAAGGGATATATTCATAACATAATTACCAAGGGGACATACATGACTAGTGAAAAGTGAAGATCACATGAGTCAAGTATAAGTTTTGGATCCTAAAAAAATGAAAATACTATATAATATTGCGAATAGCCACTGGTATTGTCAACAAAGGGGAAATAAAAATCCATTAACCTTTTGGGTTCTAAAAATGTTACTAATTATATTTAAACATTCTTTCTACATTTTTTATCTTAATTAATTTAATCAATTTATTATCTTATTTTTTGTTTTTAAAAAGAAAAAGTGGACATGAATTAGAAGTTCAACTAACCGGTTCCAATGCTTAAGGAAAATAGTTATCTTATCCTACTTTTTTTTAATAAATATTAAATTATATAATAATATTAATTAAGTATAAATGATGTTTAATTAAATTAGTGTGGGAGGAATATCAATATACTTTTAGGAAATTTCTTGTTTGTTTAGTTTTTTGTGTTTTTAATAAATGTATTTGATATTTGATAATTAATTATACCTTTTAATCTAATTATTAATTTCAATATTTTAATGAATTAAATAGTTTTGAAATCATTGATTATATATGATTTATTATATAAGTTGTTTACTATTTTCATGGATTTGAAATTGTGCATTTTGACTGGATACAAATTATCATACGAATAAATGACTGTGTTACATTTTTTATTCCGCCCATAAGAGATATTTGGATCCTTATTTATATATTATTTATTTCAATCGATTTCAGTATAGTTTTAGGACTTGATTGAATCTATAACATTCCCTGATTATCATTTGATTGTATAGAATTCAATGTATATTATGTATGATTTAGGCTATAATTCAATGAAAAAGTCCCTATAAATTCATTTTTAGAATACACCATTGCATTTAACCCTTGAAAGCCTTAATAACATTGATTTCCCATTAATAATTTGACATTTCATGTAAATTCATCATTTAATACCCAAATAGTTGTTAAATTCGTGAATCATTTTCAATTATGTGTGGGAGATATGGTTGTTTTTGTAAATTTTTCGAAGATGTTTGTTTTTTGGGTTGATAGTGTGGTTATTTATGCCTTGTTATAGTTTCTATGATCATAATATTGATTTTTTCATTTTAAAATTTTTTTCCATCTTATCCCCATGAAAATATGTAATACAATAAAAAATTATACAAAAAAATACAAGAAAAACATATATTAATATATATATATATTTATTTATTTAAAATGATGATTTATTCATCAATATTAACTACATTAGTTGGGACCATAGAAAACATAATGGGATGGGTGTTGAGAGTCTTTCATGAAGGTAGATGAGTTGTGTAAAATATACTTTGTTTATTAATTTATGTTTTAAAAATAATTGTGATTAGATATTAAATATCCTCTTCTGACAACTATGACTTTATCATCCAAATCACATCAACCCTAGAACCCTAAAACCATAGAACAATTTCGTGAAATTCATCATGAGTAGTGATATTTTTCTATTAGTACATCACTTAGGAATTTGGAAAGACTATAGTAGATCACGTGAATTTTTAAAATGAGTAATACTACATTTTAAATTATACATGAGTGAAGAGGAAAAATTTTCATATACAGTATGTCATTTAGTGACATGGAAGGAATAAAAAGGTTAGAAAAGGGTGAGAGTAAGTTTTTTAGTATGATTAACATATAATATAATCATGATAATTTTTTATAATGCATGGATCAGTTCAATTATTTTAAATGTTGATCGGTCTTAGAACATTCCAGGTAGATCATTTTGCTTAAATAAATCGAACGATTTATATAGGGGTAATGTTTATGTCTGGAGGAGTGATAGAATATATATAATAATTATTTTATCATTCGAAACTAATTATTTAGATATATAAATTTTCATAATAAAAGGAAAATTATAATATATTTTGGTTTTAGGAATATTTTTTATATTATTTTAATAATGATGTAAAATGGTGATTTTATTGATTTATTTAGTTTATTGAATTTATTGGACATTGAAATATAATTAAATGTGGGTGTGATTTGTTTTTTAAGTAAAATTATAAAACATATGGATGATCATATGTATGATACACAAGATCCAAGTAGAAATTTTATATCATAAAAGTAATTCTTGAGAAGTTCGTTGGATATAAAATGAATTTCCCTTTATCATTGGGATAGAATGAGATATGTTTCCAATGAGATATGTATTATTAAACTCACTAAAAAAATGGGAACATTATAGGTGGACATTTCTAACATTTGAAGTGGTTATAACTCCATCTAAAGACATTAGTGATGGTTGGGACGAACCACTGCTAATGTGCCCTCCTAATTTATTATCCATAGTTTTGAGTATGAACTGGTAAATTCATGGTGACATTAGCAGAGGTTACATTAGATGGGATTTAAAGCCCCTCTAATGTTGGCATAAACTCACCAACACCAAAACCTCCACTATATGAAATGCATTATGGGAGGTTCCAACTGCCCCGAATAAAGGGGTTACATTAAAGGTGGATCTGAAAACCACCTATAAATCATTCTAAATTTTTTTAATTACCACTTACATCTAGTTTACGCCCCTTCTATCCAGTTCATGTCTCCCCCACAATGACCCCAACCCGCCTCTTGTTCCACGCATTGCGATCACCTCACGATCCCCGCCTCCAGTTTCTACTTCCCAAAAACCACTGGTTCCCCAACTCTGACCATGCCTCCATTTCACCTACACCTCCAGGTCGCGCCTCGGCATCCTGAACTATTCCCCTATCCTACATTCTCTTCAATTCCAAGCCCATAGAAAAATATATTCCACTCAGATTCGATCATGCATCGCCCCATATATCTTCCGCCAGAAATCCCCTATGCAACGATATAACAATATTTTTTTATTGAAATATTTTTTACACATTAATGTACATATATATATATGACTTTATATTGTTATAAATATTACTAGAATAATGTATTTACATACAATTAAATAAAAAAATAGATTATTTACTATATATATTTGTATATGAAATAATATATATTACATATTATACAATTATATATCTTCTAAATATATTACCCATGGATATATATATATATATTGTACTTATAAATGTGTCTGTGTGTACGAGGGATAAAAAAAATATTATTAACTCTTATTATTCTTATGAATTATGTTTTTAATCTATATGAATTATATGTTCATTTTATAAATACTGTACATTTATTTTAGGATTTATATCAGATATATGTTATATTAAATACATTTATCTTATATATTTATGTAAATTATTTATATAATTAAATAGATATAGATATATATATATATTTAATGAATATATATATAAGAATTTACATAATAAACTTATTTATGTTCTTTAAAAATATATTTATATAATGTCATATTATTTAAATTAATTTTTTTATTTGTATAAATTATATAATATTATATAAAATTATTATATTATTATTATTATATTAAACACATTTTATAAAAATATTAATATTATATGTAATTAAAATTATTTTATATATAATTAACATTATATTATATATAATTAATATGTACATAATATACAATCAAGATTATATGGAATAAATTTTAATGAAAAATATAATTAATATTATATGAAATACAGTTTTATATTATATAATATTATGACGAAATGAAATAAAATTTATAAAAATATTTATATAGTGTATTTCAATACATATATTTATTATTATGTATATTAATAAATATTAGTATTTCAATAAATATACATTAATATAATTTTATTTGTAATAGTTCTATTTCTTATAATATTAATTATATATAAAATATAAGGGCATAAACCTAATAAATAAAAATATATTTAGTATTATTATAAAATATTTTATGAAAACAAAAGGCTTGGGTTTTTGTATGATATTATTATTAGATAAGTTAAATTTATATATATATATATATATAATATTTATGATTTTATAATATAAATAATTACTATTATAAGGAATAAAATTTAATCCAAAAAATATATATTAATTTACCTACTATTATTCAATTATATTTATGTATACATATAGATACAATTAAATACTATCATATAAATATTTGTTATAATATGCTCATATAAGGTATTAAAATACATTTATATGATGTGTTTAATTATATATATATATATATATATATATATATATTATGGTAGTTCCATTTATTAAAATAGTAGTGGTTCACAACCACTTTAATCTCTTAAATTTGAGGGGTTTTTGAACCACTCTAAACTAAATACATTATAGGGTAGGTTTGAAACCCATATAAATCAATGAAATTAGAGGGGATTTTGAACCCCCAATAATTTAAACATGTTAGAAGATTTTTTTTAAACTCTTTAATTTAAATTTATTATTGGGGGTTTTGAACCCCCTCCGATTTAAGATATTTTTGGGGGTTTTGATCCCCCTCTTAAATCCAATAGATATTTAAAAAATAATATTATTAAATAGTGTGGGTTCAGACACCATCTAATTTAAGAAATTAAGGGGATCCATTACCCCCTCTAAATTCATTTATTAGTAGGGGTTGTACATTTTCCCTCCCTAATATTTATAAAAAATTAATTCAGAGAGGGCTCATAACCCCCTCTAAATTAGATTGTTAGAGGGGATTGTGCAGAACACCAATATGTTACAGAAAATGAATTTATAGGGGGTTATTCATAACTCTGTCTAAATAACCCCCTCTAAGGTACTGAATTTTTGTGACTCTACATGTGCACTGATACAAAATGATGATTTATTTTTCCCGGATGTGGGAATATAGATAATAGCTGAATATTAATGAGATGGAAATAGTTATATGTATGATCAATTGGGATAACCAAGGATCTACATCCGAATAAAATATATACATGTATATTTAAAATACTACTCATGTGAGATTAAATCCAACATCAAGTCATCACATATGACTAATCAATACATTACACATAACGGTTCGGGGATTGACAAAAAATAAATATTCAAATTTCTCCATAACCTCAAATCCATTCCAATAAGATTCTAAACCTCCTCTAAATAAAACAAAACCAGACCATTAATCCACAATTCATAGTGGATCGAATACCCTCCACAAAATTATTTCCATTATTGAATATTGAGAAAAGGTAGTTTTCAAATAATTATGGTGTTAGATTGTGGGATTTGATCATTTCTCACCAAAGATGTCAAAATTAAATAGATATAAATAAATTCCATCCCACATGAAGAGAAATTAACTTTTAGGAATAAATAGAAGGAGAAAAATTTATTAAAAGGGTTCCCTGGTAGGGAGTATGTTAGGATATATATTGGTTTCATATTTTTCTTAATGAAATTATAACTCCATTATGTGTTCATATGTGATTGCATTTCATCATCCCTATCATTTTATTTTTGGTTCCAATTATCTTTTGATTTACATGGTTCTTGGAAACTAGCACATATGTGTGATTACATGGGAGAGGGTTAAGGTTAATTAGATTCCCATTCAATTTTCTTAATGTTTTCTTTCAATTGTGATGGGAATATGGGGTTTTTTGGATTTATTTAGTTATCATCTAACGTTACCAGAATTATCCAAATATCTTTCAAGCCTCTAAATCTCTTTCTATATCCCTTATCATGATTCCACTTATTTAAAATTTAATAATGTAGATAGAGTAATGAAAAACTAATGTTGGGTTTGTATGGAGTCGATGACATACACTACATAAGATACACTCATCATTATATATTATAGAGGAAGTAAGATTCTATGTTTCTAAGATACTTTTGAAAGTGAAAATAATTTTAAAATTTCAATATAGGTGTAATTAATGAATGATATAGATTAAATTATCATTTAGATAATACAAATAAATAAGGATAACAAAGGCTAATATTATAAGAATGTTGTATTTACTCATTTCCCCCCAAAAACAATATGTTTTACAACATCACTCTAATTTTCAATTCTCAAACACCACTCTAAACTAACCAGTTGTTTTACATTTTTAATTACTTTAAAAAACACCCAATAAAATATAAATCAGTGGTTTGGATAGTGACTGTATATTTTAAAAAATCATTAGATAACATATGATCGTCCCACTAAGATTCACAGTAGGAATTAAAATTTAATGTGGAAATATATTATATTATTTTATTTTATTGAGTCACTTAACATTAACATGATTATGTGGTGTCAATCAATTATTTTCTCAAGAAATAATTTTATTTATTATGTTGGTAAAAATATATTTTTAGAAAAACTAATAATGTTATGATTAATGTTATAATAAATTATATTTCAGTATAATTGAATGTAGTACTTTTCATTTATTTTTGTTGAGTTTACTATCACTATATCAAGGATGATATCAACTCAATGAATTTTTTAATTTCTTGAAATATATTCTTGGAAACATTTTTAAGTGAAAATTTTCTGAAACTATACTTTTTTATATGAATATAATAATATATTTTACAGTCTCTAGAATTGATAACACCCTAGAAATTATTATATTTTACAATACTAGTTTCCACATAACCTATATTAAAATATTGAAAAATTAAGTGATATGAATTTTTTTATCACTATATTATTCTATTCAGTATCTTTGGACCACGCTAATATATTCTAGTAATATATATTGTCAATTTTATTGTATTAATAATCCTCTATAAACTTTTTTTTGTTTTATTATATTATTTATAATAATAATTAGGTTAGATATAACATTTTGTATGGGATGGTATATAACAAGCCAACCGTAGTCAACCCATTATGTAATTCGAATCCACCCACTACAAGGTCCAGTGTGTGTTATCAATGACCATAATATGGAAACAATCACATGGGTATCATCAAAAGAGTCATGTGAATGATTTTACCCTCAATAAACTTATACTAATATAAAAAAGGGATTATCACAAATGATATCCAAAATATATAATATGTAAAAACAACCAATAAACAAAGGTATCTTTGATCAACCGAATAATAATGTCTAAACTAAGAAATTAGAAGTCCACAAACATGGAACGTACTGTAACAAATGGGTCTATAACTTCATGATCATGATTCACCTCCTTCACAACCCCGCAAAATAAAATATAATCTTAGAGATACAATCCCAATATGAAAATATTATCTTTCTCATTATCCTATAAAGCAATGACTATAAATGATTAATGGAAATAAAGAATGGTGTGTACACAAAAGCTCAAAAAGATTCAACCAATAATTTATAAAATATCTATCCACAAACATATGTTAGTTACTATATTAAAATAATTTCAAAAAAATAGATAAATCAATCCTCTTCAAAAAAAATACAATGTTTTTTTCTATTAAAAACATTTCATACTCAAATATTTAAGTAAACATTATATAAGAATATTCTATGTGGCCTAAAAATTATATAAAACTGGTCTCACGCATCAAAAATCATATCAAGTTGTAAATTATAATATAAAATTAACATGAACATAATTTATCTGTACAAAAAAGGGGTACAATCACAACACAAGTGTATACCGAACTAAAAAACAAAACTATTTGATAACATAAGTGACTCATAATTCTGGGATCCTTGATCAACGAGATAGTATACACATAATAAATATAAAGAATAATGGGACCCTATATTATTGACTCTTAATTATATTTGGTATGGAATATGTCTAGTTTTCCACCATACCTTATGTTATTCTCAATGTGATATTAAAATATAATTATTTTAAAGAAATCAAATTCATATTTCATAGAACGTTTTAGAATGAAAATAAATTTCATTTCCATGAACACATTCTCATAAAATATTCTCTATAGTGATTCGACACCAATTATATACTTGAAATACCACTTTCATTTCAAAATCATCTAGGATGAATTTTTTAAATACATCATGTGTATCAAATTAAATTTTAAAAACCACATTTTTTAAATCATTTATATAAACATCAAAGATTAAATTAAACAATCATGGATTCCAAATTATCATTTTTTAAATAATAACAATAGAGAATCATAACTACATAATGTCTTCAATGGGATAAACCAAAGGATAGAGACAAATACCTCAAAATTGATGAGAACATTATTTCCATAAAAACGATAATGGGTCAGTAAATGATATAATCCTTACGAGCATCGATATATAATGTGGAATCCATGGAAGAAGGGAACACCCTTGTGTACTTCTAGATTAGACACAAACTAAATAAAACCCTACTGAAATCTTGCTTGATCTAGAACCCATGATAAATGGATGATCCCAATTGGTTAAACAGAGAGAAATCTAGTTTAGAGAATAAAAAACTCTTTATTACGGTCTCACACAGATAGTGTAACCAACCACATAATAATAGAAACCTAATATGTGTGTCATGAAATGAAAACTAATTATACCACACCCTAGGGATTCCCACTATAGAATGGTGGCCTCACCTTATAGACCAGCCATGCCCAAGCCTTAAGACCCATGTCATTTTGGTCTGGGGATGACATGTACCATGCATGTGGTGTGGCTAGTTTTTCATAGCATATAGGGATAAATATAATTGGGAATTCCAAGTACCATAACCCACAATAGGCATGGAATCTCATACAATTTTCTACTGGAGTCCAAAAGGTTCACCATAGTCGTGGTCTTATTTAGTTTTCCCTTTAATGACAAAAAGCGATGTTATCGCCACCAAAAACCATGAAACTCTTCCAAAAAAAGAATAAAACATATAAAATATGATTTTTATTTGAATTTTAATATTGAGTAATGATATCAACCCTCATTGTGTTCTATCAAATCGAGAAATACTTTTTGACCGTTTTAAAAAACAACAATCAATTCAGAAATATCTCTATTTACAAGGAATAAAACAGTTAATTAATGAATCAAAAAAAAATTATAAAAATTTAAATTATATAAAACATATCATAAATGAAATTTAATAAAGTAAAAAATAAAAATCATAGTACCATTTTACACATTACAAACCCAGTTTTTCATAGTTTGGTAAATTCATCATATAAAATATAATATTTTGTTATTTTTGATGATATAAAATTATGGAAACTATTTAACAAAAAATATAGTAATTTTTTATTATTAATTGTGACATTAGGTGATGTTATATATTTTTTGGAATATTTTTTCTTTTAATATCTTACTAATAATGTTCATTTAAGACTAAATATATTCTTGCTATAATTTTTCACACCATAAAAGTTTAATAGTTTCAATTATAAACTATTTATAGAGTTAAAATACATAAAAAATTATTATTGAGAATATTTTAATGAAATTATATTCATTTTTAGTGTTACGATCACTGAAACCTATTAGGTAGACAATAATTTATTGGATGAAATTAGTCAATGTTTTCAGAAATTTGTGTTTGTGATAATTTTTTATGAAAATATTTATTATAAATATTCTTGTTTGGATGAAATCATAAAAATTGATTCATTGTTTGGTTTGTTTTAGTGGACTTGATGTTTATGCACTCTATAAATTATTGAATTAGATTAGTTCCATAAATATTTAATATTTATTAACACCATAATTTACGTAAGTAAGGGGAAAATAAGAAATGAAAAATCTATGTAAGAGGTTATATGTTGACATTGAGGGGGTACCAACTCATTATTATCTCAGTAAATCATATATATGTTTTAATTTCCAAAATATATAGGAACTATGAGTTAATACTTTCTTATTTATCATTTCTTCCTCACTTTAATGATTTATCTAATAATTATTCCTTGAAATTACTTAGATATATTTTTTGTAATTTTCTATATATATCATTGAAATTATTAAGTGAGGATTATCTTAAACTAAGATTATTTTCCATTTATTTGAAGAGAAATTCTATTATATTTTTTCTATAACATTGAGAAAATTTTAAATACATGGGAACATAGTTATAAAATGAGTTTATAAGGATCTATTATCCTAAATGATTCAATGTGATACATATAGACAAGATTTCATAGAATAAAAAATATTATAGATAGATATTTTATAATGAATAGAATATTTTTTTGACCTGAAAAGGAAAATAACCCTACTACAAACTCCCATCACACATTTTGAGGGACTCCTTTTTAGGTTACTCATTCTGTGATTCTAAAACAATTTTATTTAAGTGGATGATGATGATTTTTTTTGATAAAATTGATGAAGAAATAAATTAAATCTATAAAATAAATTTATGTTAATTACCAATATAAATTTAGTAAGAGGAGAACGTTTCAAAGGAATTAAGACACTACTATTTTAAGAATATATACAAGTGAATATCTTTTTGAAATCCAAAAAGTGATTCAATTTTTTGTTGTCATAGAATTCAAATATAAATTTTAATATAGATTAATGTCAAATAATGGAACAGATACTGATGGAATAATGATTTCATTATGCTATGAACAACTATTTTTAATCTTAATATCCATGACCTGTTATTCCCATTCAACACACTAAATTTTTGAATTTTATTAGTCATAGGGGTATAAAGAAGAGAATATTTTATCCAATCTCTAAAAATTTAAACCACTATTTAAGTAACAATCCAAAAATATATTGGGAAGACAATGTTTTTATTAGGTTAACCATCATTTCCATGTTTTTAAAATCATACTAATACGTAATTTGAAAAATTAAAATATAACTGGTATTTCCAATTACCAAGTCAATTTATTAGGTAAGATATAATTTTTTTAAATAAAATAAATTTAAAAATTGTTATTATTTATTTTAAAACTCAAAATATTGAGTTTAAAGTGTGCTAAATGGATAAAAATATATGTAAAAGTGAAAATTGGATGATACAGTCTACAACTAAATCCAACATATGTATAATTTTATATTTCTCACCACTATAATTAGGTTGAAAAATAGAATATTTCTTTTTGAAAAAATCAATTGATATCTTGGTTGATGTTTGGAATAAATTTGAAACCAAAAACCATAAAATAATAGATAATGAAAAGTGTAAAAAAATCTCTATAAATATAAATATAACACTACCTTACATATATATAAAAAATATAAAATGAAAAATAATTAAATTGTATAAGAAAATAATTGAACAAGAGAATAAAAAAACACATATTATTATAAATTTTTTTTTTCATATCCCATGCATTCAAATAAAATAATGAAATAGTAATGTACCTAGAAATATTAAGTTTCTTGAGTTTCTTTAAAAAGTCTTCTGAACATTTTATTTATATAAGAATTGGATCAAATTTAATCATATTTAATGTCCTTGAAAATTAAATATAATAAAAAACTTTTTGAAGTGATTTCCATAACGTGTATAAATAAGATTTGTAGTGATTCACTTCAAAAATGTCATTTCATAATATTCTTGAACATAGTATTTATTACATATCATTCACATTAGTAAATAGTGGAATGCTAATTTTTTGTGCAATCATGGAGTAAATATAAATAAAATTCCCAATTTTTCTTCAAAAAATTGAGAATTAGATATTACTAACCCCAAATGGAGACCTTTTAAAATACTAATTTTTGTGATACAAATCCCATCAGGAGACTAATTTTCCTTTTATTTGTTGTATGATCATTTTTCCTTCCTATATATTTTGAAATATTTGATATGTAGTTTTATAATGTGATATTTATAATTATTTTTATGACATTATTTTCTACAAGAGGGGATGTGATTGATTTATACAAAGAAAATAAAATATTTGATATTGGTGTATATCAAGGAGAGTTAATATTGTTTAATAATTGTATCATCTATAGAATTTAGAATATATAAAATTTAAATGATAGCTTGATATGCACTCAACACTGAGTTAGCAACCACAATATTCTATTATGTATTATTATTTTAACATGGCTGATATAAACTAAACATTGAACTGGTAGCTATGAATAATAAAAAATGTATTTTGAAAAATATATTATGGTCATATTTTAGAGTTACTTATTTATTAATTATTATATAAAAACACACAATTTTTAGTAAAGTCATTTTATTCACAGAATGTTATTTTAATTCATAATGCATTTTTAATTGCTCTCTATGTGTAAATAAATATCATTAATGTTATAAAATATTATATTTTTTTATTAAATTATCTTAAATTTTATGATATTAAATAAAAATAATATTATTGTTTTATTTTTAGTTTTTTTATAAAATTAATTAATTACCAGTGAATAGTGAAAAATACAGATTTCTTTTAAAAAAATTATAATTATCAAGACCATTGAAATGGTTTATTTTATTTTAGATTAAAAGTAAAATTATTTAAATTATTTTATTAACAACCCAATTAATTTTATTGGAATAAATTTCTTGGTTTAATTTGGAATATGATAACTGTTTTATTTAAAATGACAATTTTCTTAAAAATAGTTTTCTATTGCATTTTTATAATTTAATTTAAATATAAATTCAACCACTTTTATGGTTTTAATTATGAAAAATATAATATATATTTGGAATCATGGTGTCCAAATTTAATAAATACGTTGCACTTATTTTTTTACATTAGGAATAATGAACGTATTAATTTTTTATTAGCACGGTTTTGGATAAATAATGTAATTAATGGTACAAATATCATGATAATGATTATAAAGTTACCCTAAAAATTGTCCAAATTTTATTGTATGGATAATTTTTAATCTAAATCGCCAATGGGTCAACTTATATAACCATTAGAGCCACATGGATTACATTCATTCCCTTGTAGTATTTTATTTTATGAAATGTTTAACATGTCACACTATTGTTTTTAATATGCATAAATTTTTTAATATATGGTAATCTTATAGTAATTTTAGTCCATAAATAGTATTTTGAAATATAAAATATTTATATTCATCATGTTAACTTATTTTTAACTTTTATTAATGAAATAATTACATTAATGTCTTGTAAAATAATGATGAAATATTTTGTTAATTAATAACGAGATCAATAAAATAATTTTTTTAAAGTGATAAGAACTATTAAATTACACATTAAAATGAATAAAATTTATGGATTGGTTATTTTTTCCAAATAATTCACGGTTAATATTTATTATTATTTTCTTATTCGGAGGTGGTTATGATACTAATTATATTTTCAGTAATTAAAATTCAAAATTGTTATAATCATTTTTTCAATAAGTATGATATTTATAATATTGTTTGAATTATTATATTTATTAAACTACAAATATTACTTTCAAATATAAAATAATTATCTAAATCATAGTAACTTATTCGAAATTTTTAATAAAGAAATAGTAACCTTATGTTCATACACAACACTAATATAAAATTATTTTATTTAATAGAAAAATAAAATAAATATTTTTGAAAAAAAATTGAGATAATTTGAAATATTTAATGTGTAAACAAATTTAAATATTTTTGAAATATTATATAGGTTTTAAGGAATTATATTTTAATTACACCTCTTTTTTGATTTATTTGAATTCAAATAAAATTAATAGTGTCAAATTTTACAATAATGTTATATTGTGGAAATAAAATTTCATTAAATTATTTAAAAATCATAAAAATATTATATATACACAATTTTATAATATATGGTCGAATATTGCATCCCCAATTCATTTATATTCCATTTGAAATCATTTTTATGTATAATATTCATATTATTTTTTTATATTTTAAGAAATATTGAATGTTCCCCTCACGTTAATTATACTGGGGAACATCCTCTTTATCACATTCACACCACATTGATCCATATATATGGACCAATACAGTCCCATTTATATTACTAGTATCCTTATACCACTTTTTGGCATCTTATTCCTCCGTAATGACTATCCCAGGGGACCTTAAGAGGAGATCCAAGGGAGGATTCATTTAGACAATTAATCATCTTTACCCACTAATTTGTGGTTATTTATTGTTCTTATTCCTATCCAAGTTTCGTCTACTTATTAAATTAATAAATTAATATTGATAAATATATATAGTTGGAATTATGATTAGGTAAAAACGATATTTTAACTTTTATACATTTTAAAAAAATTAAAGAACTATGTGTGTCTACGTAGGGCTTACTATCTCCATATAATGGTGTAATTTTTTTTATAATCACTTTACATGGAGGAGTATAATGATGGAAATAATTTATATATATTATAATTTTGAAATTATGTCAATTATTTGAATTTATTATATCATTCAATCCCTAACCCATTCAATTGTTAATTTAATGATATCAACGATCGTGTATATGTACGACCTACCCTTTCCACGATAGGATGAGATTCATTTTCACATTAAATAATTGAATAATTTTTATTATAATGTATATAGGGATTAAATATTATATCTATAATATTTATATAATTAGGGATATGATTAATATCCTTTAAAAAATAACCAATACATTTTTAACAAAACGTAAAATAGAAAAAGAAGAAAATTTACACATGAAATAAGAAAAATAATGAAATATCATAAATAAATGGATGAAAGGATGTTATAAAAGGATAAAATAAGATAATTTACACATGAATAATTTTCTGAATCAATTTATAACACGTTTAGAAAATTTTCCATGTTTTTTGGACACATTTTAAATAATTTAAACATTAGGTAATGTTTTCACATATCACCTTTATTTCTAAGGGGAATATTCCTTATTCACAACTTCTAAAATTTTTGTAGTGTATATTCTACCAATTAATGAATTTTATGATACATATTATTAATTTAATTGGGTTAAAAACATCCATCATACTTTCTTTCATTCATTGGGGTAATGATTTGAATGATATTTTACACATGATTTCATTTGGAATATTTTTTTACAGAATTACAAGGATCATTTCAAAGAAATGTTTTCTATTATAGTTTTCAATATTTTATAGAATATGTGATTTAAAAGTGTAAATTTATTCTTTAATAAGGACTTTTTCAATAATATTAACAATTTATCTATGTTAACATCCTTTATCGATTACTATGATTTATTGAGGTTGTTATCTAATGATACAATTTAACATATTTTATTGAATGGTTTACGATCATTTTAATTATGTATGCACTATATTCATATCATTTATCATATTACAAGGGATTGATATTATTATATTTATTGATTTGAGAAAATATTAATATATTTACACTATATTAAAAAGAAACATTTATGTTTTTTATGTTTCTGACATTTTATAGGTGGAATGAATTAGACGTAGTAAGAGTTGGACAAGGAAATCAATAGCCCATAGATGCATTAACATATCTCTTGAGACCAACTGGAAAAGTTCATAGCATCGTCCTTAACCATTTATGTATAATTCTCAGTTATGTACTTGATGGTATATTTTAGACAACATCCTTCATGAATCCCATCTTTATTAATTCATTTTTTGATATTCCATGTTATTATTAGATTAGTGTAATATCCATTGTTATGTTTCCTTCTCATTGGATTATTTATATGGAAATATTTTATCATCATTTATTATTTCCATTTTATTCCCATGTTAATTATTAAATGGAATGTATTTTAGTTAAATCACCATTATTGAATTTTATTCCTTATTTACCAATAACACTTGTTGTATGATTACCCTTACTCATCATATCAGTTCACCGATTTCTAATGTTTTATTTACCCCATGATATATGAGTGTTCTTTATGATTTATATTTGGGGATATATTATGGTTAATAATGGAATTATGAATGTAAATTAGATGATTAATTGTATGTTTTAAAATGTAATGAAATATTCAATTATGTATCTCGTTTACCAAGAATACTAATCTATTTTTTCATATATGATGTGATTCATTATATCTTGTTCCAATGTAATAAACTAACCACTAACTCATGGATATTGGGGTAAAGTTATGTACTATATGTATCGGTGGAATATTAGTAGAGTCCTTCAGAAGTATATTCAGTAAAAAATATATTAATGTTTAAAATCCCATGATAAGATTTAGAAAAAAACATATGAAACCAATATTATGATTTAGAGATTATTTATATCCAATTTTTCAATTAATGTTATGTGTTTCAATATTTTTGAGATTATACACTATGTTTCATAATATAATGTTAGAATATTTTTTTCTTCCAAAATTTTTAAATGGAATCGAGTAAAAGTTCTGAGAACACCATTATTTCACAAAATCCAATGTGTAATAATGATAATTTGTTCAATGGGTTTAATTAAATATTTCTAAGTGATCTAGTCTCAAAAATATTCTCTTCATATGATCAAATGGTATCATTTTATTATATAAATGAGAACAAATTTTATATGTGTTATGGATTTACAAGTATGCCTATGAAGAAAAGAGAATCTAGGAAAAATATGGGTAAAGGGGAGAAGGGAAAGATGGATTTTCACACAAGTGATAATTGTGGAAGGAAAGACCACTGTATATACTTAAAAGGAAAATGTGTTTGGTTAATATGTGGATAAAAACACCATGCTCATGTGTGAAAGGGATGGAATGAATTTTTCAACAATAAATGTTTCAAATATATGGATATGGGGAAATACAAAATATAATGAAAAAATTGTCAATGAAAATACCTGAAAATAAGATAATGGATCATTGATATGATTATGATCTTACCACGTATAAATAGAAATGACTGATATGATTATTCTTATATTATTTATCTATTTAAATTTAGTATTTTATCAATGATGTAATGGTAATATTAATTCTTTAATAAATAACTATTTTACTAAAGTACTTCCTCATTATGGATTTGGTAGAATGTGAAGAATAGTACTAGTAACCAAAAGAAGAAATTCTTTAATATGTTGATATTCTTTAAATAAATATTACTTGGGTATGACACCACAAAAACGATCATTATGTTGATATAATATTAAAAAATGGATATTTATGAGATATTATTTGTGACCCTGAAATTTCGTAGTCAATTTATGGTTCATGATATCATTGTATGGATTATTGTATGTTCAAATTTGTGGAATAATTTCATAACATGAGATTTTATTTTTGATAGCATGAATATTTTCTTTATGATTTTGTAGTGATCAAGGTATTAATGTATTTTTTATGTTACAATGAATGATCTGTTATTTTTTTTGAATATAATGCTAGTTGGATTTTAAAAATATAGAAACCATTATTTTAAAATTTTGGACATTGGATTTAGACAGATTTATTTTGGATGAGTCTTAAGGATAAATTCTTTTGGAATGGCTGAAGTTCAACATTGGATATTGTTTTTATGTTAAAGTATGATTTATTTTATTGGATTAAATTTTCTAATAATTTTTTTTTCATAAAATTGTTAGTGCCTTAAGGAATGTTTTATGGTTCTTATAATAGGTTGAAAGTGCTTCAAGAATAAAAAAAGTGTTCATGAATTTCCATTTCCTATTGTAAGAGATGAAGTGGAAATAGATTGAAGAAAAAAGATAGGATGTGATTACTATAATTACATGGAATGAAATCATGCAAGTTTATTTTATCAAGTTATTTATCTATATAGTAAAATAATTCCTTGACTCTAGGAAAAGGATTTTCGAACAAAAACAATTACCTATCTTACAGATAAATCAATGGTGTTTGTCCCATAAAAAATCAATATATTTGTCATGGTTATTATTATAATTAGCATATTCTCTATCACTATCCATCAAGAAATTAGTTATTATATTTATATGCCATGTCCAATTTTTCACTAACCGCTAATGTCATCATATTCAGAATCCTAGTTTGGTGGTGGCCTTTACATTTTCTTCACCGACATTTAGGTGGATGTTTTATTAACACTTTTTAAAATGACTGATTTCCAAAATAATTTTTTTAAATATAAACCTTTTAATTTTGAAGTGAAATTTCAATTTTCAAGGTTACAATATATTTATTTTTTGGTGAATGTAACATTCATACATTTGATAATATGTAAAATTTAATTGATAGCTTTATTTTTACACAATATCTAGTTCAAAATGATGATATAAGATAATATATATTTTTTAACATGATCGTTATAAGATAGACATAAAATTGAAGGGTTTGAATTGGAAGAACAATATTATGAAAATGAATATGTTTTTCATATTCAATAGCAATATATTTACATATTTATTAAAAATGAACACATTATTATTTGTATGCATTTTATTATTTAAATATAAGTTTTAATCAAAATTATATTTTTATTACTAAATATTTGAAAATAAATATAATGAATTTTTGAGAGATTAAGAAATTTTATTTTTAAAATTTATTTCAATTATTTAAATTAGTATATAAAAAGTATCTTAAGGTGTTTTTTGGGCATTATTAAAAAATATTTAATTTTCACAGAAAAATAAAAACACTGATTTTTATTGAAAATAATATTTATATTTGTACTATTTAATATATAATTTTTTTAATATATTAAAAATAATATTATTTATACTATATATTAAATTGTACAATTACAATCATTGAAATAAATTTCATGTTCGAATGTGGTATAAAATACATTTTTATATTTAAAATGGAATTTTTCTAAAAAAAACTTTTCATTGCATTTTATAGTTTATATTTAAATTAAATTTTATAAATTAAATATTTTTAATTAATAATAAGTTAATTAATTTCTTTAGTCATTAAGTAAATATTTTTTAAATTGTTTTATTTTATTTTTATACAATATGAAAAGTAAAAGTATTTACTTCTATTTCCATGATTAAGGGTATATCTTGTAATTTAGGGTAAAAATAATATGGTTAGGATTATAATATTTTCCAAAAATATGTAATAATTTTATTGAATGTGTTTTTCATAAAATATCATCCATTGGTCTAATTTATGACCATTTTTCTCTAATGTACTATAATTAATTCCACTATTATTCTTATTTTATGAAAAGTCAAACTTATTACACTATTGTTTTTAATAAGTATAAAATTTTTCATATATTGTTATCCATATGATATTATTCACCATAAATAGTATTTTGAATGCTAAAATATATATATTAATTATGGTAACTTATTTTAAATTTTTTGGGACGAAATAATTTCCTTAATGACTTGTACAAAAAAGATACAATAATTATATAAATAACAGAAAAATAAATATATTTATTTTTTCAAAAATGTTAAAATAAAGAAATTAAACAAAACATTACTATTTCATTGAGTGAATTCTTTTCACAAGAAATCAAATTTTTATTTATGACCAGTTTTTTTCATTAATAAGTGTTTATGGACCTTATATTATTTTATATAACTAATAGTCCTACAAGTTATACCGTTGTTTTCGATAAGAATAATATTTCTAATATGGTATTATCTAGAATATTTTTTCATATATGTAAATTATTTGGAAATATAAAATATATTTATAAATAAGTTAAATTTATTTTTCAATTTTGTGAAGAAATAATTACATATAATTATTACACAACACTAATATAGTTTTAATTTAATAAACAAAAAAATTAAATAATTGATTTCAGAAATTATAATTTTTGATATAGTTTGAATTAAATAATGTGTCCAAAAAATATTTTATGTCGATATTACATATAAATGGTATTTTCTTGCATTAAATTAAAGTCACCTATTTTTATTAATATATTTTATGTCATATTAATTGAATAGTGTCTAATTGGGAAATAAATATATTTTATGGAATTAATTTTTTACTAAACTATTTACAAAACCTAAAAATGTTAAATAAACACAATGGGATGATAGATGGTTAGAAATAATATCCCAAATGATTTTATATACCATTTTAAAATATTTTACTCTAGATAGTCTAATTATTTTATAATATTTTGGGAAATTTTATACTTTCCCCTCACTTCAATTGTAAAAGTGAACATCCTCTGTCATATCTTCTCACCACATTGATCCATCTATCTTGAAAAATTCCTTCAAATATATGTTTTAAAAATTATTATCCATTTTCCTGAGGCGTTATTATTCCAAAAATTCTAACCCTACTGTCACTAATAGGTGATCCATATAATGATTCATTAATAGAAGGTAATCATCTTTTACCACACATTCATGTTTATTTATTCATCTACATCTCATTAATGTGTTTTTACCATATTAAAATAATATCTATATTATCTTAATTATAATTATATGTTATTATGATTATAGTACAACCATATTCCACCTTTTATCCATCATATAAAAAATGAAAGGATTGCGTGATCGTATGTACGACTTACCATCTCCATACATTGCTTTAATTTTTTTCCCACAACCTTACATATGTTGTTATAATGATGGAAATAATGGATATACATTATAATTGTGAAATTATATAAATTTTGTAAAAATATAATACCATGATCTCTCATAAAATTTAACTCATTAATAGAATGATATCATTACTAGTGCATAAAAATGATCTGCTGTCTCTACGACACGGTGCGATTCATTTTCCATATTCAACAAAAATATTGTTATGAAACTTTATATAGTGTTTTAATTAAATATTTACAAAATTTATATCATTATTGTGATTATCATACTATATAAATTTCAAAATAAACACAACATTATTAACAAAATATGTGAAGGAAAATAAGGCTATTAACACCCAAAACAAGTAAAATGACGAAATATTATTAATGAATAGATTGTGAAATGCTATAAAAGAGTAATATAAGTTATTATAAATTTTAATATGGTCAGGTTATTAATTAATTATATGTTTAAAACCATTATAAATTAATTATGAATAGTTTTTAAGGAAGTAAAACCTGAGGTTATGGTTTCTTGTGTCATTTTTATTTTTATCGTACATATGTCATATTCACCGCATGTCTCTTTTGTGTGGTTCATAATTTTTACATGAATGAATTTTATGAAACATATTATGATTTTACTGGGACCCAAATATCCATCTTAATATAGTTATATATTATACATTATGATTCAAATGATACCCAGATGTTAAGAGTTTATTTCAAAATATCATCACTATTATAGATTTTTTTTAAGAATCTACTAGACTATATTTCTATCCAATGTACATGTTTTTTATAATTGTTTAAAAAAAATATTTATTATTCTCAAGAATTATTTAATTTAATTTTCAATCATGTTTTAATTTTTTTAATATGTTTCAAAAGGAATATTCTTTTAATTTATTAAACAATGTACTATTTGGATTTCCACTAAAAAATATGAAGGAATTATTTTTATCTTATACGAAATGATAGAATTTCCGCACCTTCATGAAAACCTAATGTTTTAAATATTCTCCAAATGATTACTATGTTAATTTTAAGGAAAAGTATTTATTTTAAAATTTGATATCTTTTATGATTATGGGATTTCAATGTCAAAAAGGGTATTTTCGTCATTATTTTTTAAATAATGTTATTACTGTACTTATTTAAAAATAAAATAATTAAAAGTATGCATCATTAATTTTTTTATTATGATTTCCTTTACCAAATTTTATTGAATGATATATAATAATTTTTACCATGGTTTTACTATTTTGAAACTATTCAATGTGTTTTATATATAGTTTATGATAATGTTTATTGATTATTCAAAATATAAACATTTTATGTTCTAGAATAATATCATAATTTATTGTTGTTTATGTTTTTCCCCATTCATACGATGAATAAATTGAATTAAGTAGTTGAATGGAAGGGCCCAAAATAACTTCCCAATGTGTCATTATGTCTCATAAGACAATATAAATAGGGTTTTTGTCTGGGGATTACACATAAATGTAGGCTTGTTAGACAAGTCCTTGATAGTTTGTTTTAGACATTATGAATTATGAATTATATCATTATAAACTTATTTATTGATATTTAATTATATTCTTTTATTAGTATAATATCATTGTCTATGTTTAATCCTTATTTGATTGTTTATATAGAAATATTTAATTTTCATTTTTTTATTTCATTTTATGATCATATTATTGATTAAATGGTTTGTGTTTTAGTTTTTACCTTTATAAATGTCGATACCTTATTTACTCATTGATTCCACTATCTTCTTACCCTTAATGAGCATCTGATCTCCTCCTTTTCTTATGTTTTATTTTCCCTAATATATGGTGAAGTGTTTTTATATTGATATGAAGAGATATAATAATTGAAATAACATATTTATCAATTAAAATTATATGTTCTATATTATGATTTAAAATTTAATGTAATATTAAATTATGTATCTAGTTTACAATTTCTACTATGTTTCTTGGTCATTCAGAAATATAATAATTGTATCTAGTTCCACTGTAAGAAGGTAACCACTAACTATGGGATTCTTGGGATGGCGTGTTTACAATAATTATAAAGACAAAAATATGGATAAAACTACCCAAAAAGAAAACAATTTAATTTAGAGGACCATTGAGGTGAACATGAGGATTAATATTTTCATATCATAGTATAATTATCTATGTAAAAACATAAAATAATATTTAGAAATGGGTTTATTTGGAATTCCAATTAAGAAATAAATGATTAAGTGTCTTAGTTACCTATAAATCACTTTATAATCCACTTACTATAGAATTTGTGCAACCTAAATCCAAAATAATTATCCATATTAAATAAACCCTTGTTTGGTGAAAAATATATTATCTCTCTCTTAAAATAATCATTTTAATATATAATTTCAAAAAAATTAATGATAATTATTATATTTATTTAAAGAATAATGAGGAGTGGTGTTTAGGTTTCTTGAGATGTTTAAAACTACCATTTAATTAAATATATCAAACAATAAAGGTATTATCCATTATTTCTATTTGAATATGATTCATCTAGAACCGTAACACAATCCAAAGGTAGAGGGTAAGAAATATACTCAATAAAAACATGAAATTATACTAATATATAAAACTATTCATTAATTTTTAAATGTGTTAATTTTTTATCACCAAGGGTATAACTCTTGGTAATATGGTTAACATGAAGATAATTGATGTAGACACTAGTAACGTAGAAGTAATTATTGTGTTTCATCCAACTATTATCATTGAGGATGTTCGGGGTTTCATTGGGAATAATTTTTTATGTACACATTTTGATAAAATATTTTTTATAAATCCCAAAAACATTGTGTGAGAAACATGTAAAAGAAAACTTTTATCATTTATGGTAAGTTCCATGAATAATTAAATCATTTAAAACAATGTATATCAACACCACCCATAATTGCATCTCTTTATTAGTAACCCCTAATGAACTAATGGTACATCTGATGATGTGACAGTATGATATTTTTTGTATGCAGTTCATTATTATAAAATATATTTATATTAGACATATTGGAATTACACCAGAACAAATAAAATTGTAATTACCAATTGTCATTTTTCTAGATATGTTTTGAAATCATTAGGTATAAGGTCATTTTTTCACATATATATTAATGTATTAGAAACAATTTATCTAAAAATTGATAAAAATGGAATAAGTTGAGGGATAATGACACAAATTAATTATTTATTTTATATATGCGATAAAAGTGGTCCTAATAACTTATAGGAATATCATTTTACTAGACAGTCCAACACTTTGAATAATGATCCCAAGGAAATTAATTCTTATTTTTTGGATGAAAATTGATTTATTGTTTTATAAAAATAACCACATTAGTATGAATATTTTGTGCACATATTTATCTTCTAAATTAATTCCATGTGGTTTTAATCACATCCAAGGAAATAAGTTGCAATATAATGTAAACTAATAATTTTTTGAGCATCTATTTATTTTTAAATGATATATAGATGATGTTATTTTGATTTCTGTGTTCATAGAATAAATTCATCCCATAATGGAGTTTTTACAACACAAATCAAAGAGGGAACTATTTGGGAGAGAGTAAATCCTAAAAATTTCTTCCCTAGATTATCTTTTTGGAAAATTTATTCCTGTTTTATGAGAGTTTTTATTTACTATATTGAGTGTCAAAGGATGGTCAATATAGGTATTTGTCATGATATTCCTTATAATGTTATTCTAGTGTTTGACATATATAATTGCTTAAATACTTGATATTGGGAGGATTGATTTCATTGGGATATTTCTATCATCTCATGTTAATGAGTATATGTTTTTAACTATAGATTATATCTCGAAATGGGTTGAGGTGGTGGATTTACTAAATAATGAGGCTTATATTATATTCAAATTAAAAAATATATGAGGAGTCGGGATACAAAAATATTTTATTACTAATAATGGAGTTCACTTAAAAAAATTATATTCAAATATTTAATATAGAAGTAAAATTGTGCTTATAATACTCGTACCACATATCATCCATAATAAAGTGGAAAATTTATATTTTATAATATATAGTTGAATTTAATTTTAGAAAAAAATGTTGGGAATTATTTGATGGATTGATCACAAAAACTATATGAGCCTTTATATTAATATATAACAACCATTAAAACCAAATCACTAATGTCATATTCATGGATTATTTATAAAAAATAATTCCATTTACTTATTCTGTTTAATAAAAAATACTTTTAAGATGTTCATAGAATTGTTTTTATAATAAAAACTAAATAAAATATTTATCCTCAAAATAATTCAATAAACTAGTCCTTGGGTTTTCTCCCAATAAGTTTGTAATATATTTAATAAAATCATTACTTTTATTATTTTTTTGAAGGATAAATATTCTCTTATATTAATATTCTTACATTAACTACAATACCTTTGTGTGAATCCTCATGTAGTACCCAACACCTCATATAATGAATGTCACGACTTAGTTATGTGACATCCCTATTTGAACAACTAATTATTCCTTACATATAAATCTATAATATAGTGAAAATATTTTCCAATTATTTATACTCTTCAATCGATCCGTCATAAAACCCACGATCATGCAATCAATCAACATAATCATCCATAGGTTGTTAAAACAATAATCATTTCTTCACATTCATGTGTTGGTTGAATTGAACATCCATGTTCTCTATGATTTTAATTCTACATATAATTCCTCCAATGAATTTTTATATTTTATCTTCTCATTTTATTGAAATGTATCCTTGGATAATGTTGTAGTGATTTCATTTATGCAAATACTATTACTTTCAATCCCAGATGTAGTGAACTTTTATCAGTTGGTTTTAGGTTTGTCATTCTTTCTTAACTATATAACTCTTATGAATTACTGTTTTATATATTGTTTTTCATAGATTCTTGTATTATTCTATATAACCTCTAAAATAGTTTTCATGAAGATTTATTGTTACTTTTGTCACACCATGTCCCACCCATGATTTTATTGTAATTTTATGACAAATAATATGATAAGATATAAGAAAATTCCAAAATCTAAAAGGGATATAATGTATTATAGGGTAGATAATATCTTAATAAATGATAAATATCATATTGGATACAAAAGTTTTAGGATTGTATTAAAAATGACCTATAATAGTAGACAAATCTCTTACAGGGGATCCAAATACAATATGAGTTGGGAATATTTTTACAAAATCCAATTTTTCAAAAATGAAAATATTATAAGGGTGACCTAAAATATCATATGTCAATCACAAAAGTCTTACAATGTTATATATTTTTATACAAGTTTAGGGAAAAATTTATATGATATTCAGTTTTGGTATAGGAGATAATATAATGGGTAGAAAATGTCCCATGTGACCTTTTGAGACACTTGGAATGTACTATGATGATAAAAAAATTTACAGGAAATAACATTTACAAAATTATAAACTATATATGAAAATTAAGTATATTATAAGATTGATTCAAATAACATACTATATTTTAAACTTATCTAACATTTTCAATTCCATGGTAAAAATTGTATTATAATTAACAATTAACATAATCATAATTAAAATCACTTGTTCATAAAAATTAAAAGAAATAATTAAAAACAATTAAAAACATATAATTGTTACATTCTCAAAATAATTCAAAAAAAATTCCATGAAAAACAAAAAATATGAAATTCCATTGAAAATGTAAAAATGGTGGGAATTAAACAGTTAAAATACACATGAAAATGTATGAAAATTCAATCTCTATCAATCCTATTATACTATTAAATTAAAATCCTAGAGACATAAACATAAAAAATTGTACCATTTTATTTTTTAAGAATATATCCATGAGATCAACTGATTTAACATTATGTAACTCAAAATATCATTCCCTCGTACCAACCATCATTATAAATTTTCTTTTTTTTTATTCAATACTTGTTTACTTAATTTATTCTCACATAAACACAAAAAAATTACCTAAAACAATATTTTATCCTCACATAAATGTGGATTTTTATAAACTATTTTCCACCAAACACTTGATTAGGTCACAATATGTTTTATACTTTTATTAATATCCTCTAAAATGAGTTAAGAAATATAGTTATTTTGTAGAAAATTTAGATATTTTAATAGTCTTATGATGGGTAAATTTATCTGAGAAATATTTTATTGTATAATATAGAAGGTTTGGCTATTTAAATAAATTAATTTATTTATCACTAAATAATTGTCCAATACTCATTCCTTTATGAAGTTAATAATATCTAAAATCATGAAAATATTTAGGAATATTTCACAGATTTATTATTATCAATGAATAATTTATTCCACTCAACATATTTCATGGATCTGGATTTGTATTAATATTTCAAATCTATCCATACATTCTTTTTGATGTGCAGTGAGGTTTATTTGATGTTCCAAAAAATTAAAATTACTTAAAACATTATTTATAATTATTGTATTAATTTTCATCATTTAAATAATGTTTTTTATTTACTCTTAGAGAACCTCTAACACAACAGAATTGGTGTTCACTATTTTTTTCTAGAGAATTTTTTTGAAATAGTTTCCAATAGTAAAACTTAAATATTTATCCAAAACCACAATTCAGGAATAGTTTTCTTCTAAAATTAGTCTAAATATGTTGAAAATAATATGAAAACATCTCCTTATAATTTTGATCGACTAACTCAAGAATTTAAGAAGTTAACTAGGTTATAGAGGGATTATGAGATTATAATGTGGTTCTATAATTAGAGTTATATTGATTTTTTTTGGTTAAAAATGAAACAATATAAATGTTATTCCAATTAAAAATGGTCTTAATGAATGGGATCATAAAATATAAAAAAGTGACACAATTATTTTCAACACAAGAACCTCAAACTCATTGGTTCTGAAAAAAAAATTATGTTTAAAAAAGAATTATTTGATTATATTAAGATGTGATTTTAATGTAAAGAAAATGTCAAAATGGGTTTATAATCCCCACGTTCATGTAACTTTGAAATTGGATAGTGAAACATAGAATGAGATTATAAATTTTAGAGGCATTTTCTTGAATTACATAAAGCATTGTGTTATGAATAAAAAATAACTTAGATTTTATTTAATTTTTATTTCATGGATAATATCAGTTAATTAAATATCACGAGATTCAAGAATACAGAATATATAAATATTAAAAACATAAAATAATATAAAAACAACAAAAAAATTAAAAAAACAACAATTATCATTTTAAAAATAAAATACATGAAAAACTATGATAAAAAGGGATTCTCCTCCCCCAACACCATTTTTTTAAATTTACACATTTTTTAATTGTATATATGATAAGTAAAAAAACACTATTAAAAAATATAAAAACAAATGATATGGAAGAACAAAAGCGAGAGTCTCATATTATTGAAGATGGACCCACTATATTGGAGGATCCTGATAATTATATCTAAATATAATCAATAAGTCTCCATTTAATGTAAGTGGTGTATCTTTACCATGTTCATTATTCTTTACAACAATTAATGGAATGATATGAGTAACAATGAAATGTCTAGAATATTTGAAATGAAATCTATATAGGAACTACTTAATTCTGGTGTAAAACAGAAGAAATTTGACTCCCTATTTTAATTATATTTATATTATCACTTTATTATATAATGTTAGGTTTTAATGTATTACATCATATATCTTTCAAGGGAATTGTTTCAAATTTCATCCAACTCATTCATATATAATTTTATTTTCTACCCCCAATTAATATATTTCTGTTGGATTTTTTTATAGATAAAAAAGTTTTTACTCAATTTCAATAGGTAGGTAAGAATATTTTCTATAATATAATAAAAATGGTGAAATATATATTGGGGTTTTTAATTTATTTCTATAAGATCAAAGTGGATCATCAAATATTGAACTCCCATTTTTCAGCTTGGGTGAACAAAATACCCCAAAATATATTTCACTAATTTGTTTTGATAAATTATAAAAATAATTTTTATACAGTGGTACGTATTACAAACCTTTTTTTTTGAAATCTATATTTCATTAAAATATATTAAATCTTTAGATATTAATTTGGGTAAATTGAGCATTGAATAAAAAAATTGTTAGATTGGAAAATGATTTTTTCCCGTTCACAAATTTGGAGAAAACATTAGGATCATAAAGTCTAATAGAAATACGTTTTACTCACTTAAAAAAATAATAAATAATATAAATGTAAACATATCCAAAATAATTGAGAAATTGTTCCCAGAAATCCAAATAGCATATATTGAATACATTAAAAAACAAAAGGGTCTTTTGAGGAATATAATTTATCATGGAATTATGACCTTGAAATTTAATTGTTTTATATGTTTTATTTAATTAAAAAAGTCTATAAATATGGTCATATGAAATATAACAAATTCAAGTACATTCCTAGTGATTATTTGGAATCATAAGTGACATCCCAAAGAATTTCTATGTGTTATAAGGACACTGGAAAAATTGGTTCACTTGGAATCTTCTTCAATCATTATAAATTATGATATGAAGTTTCTATAGCTCAACTATGAATTTAAATTTTATATTTTCATGTAAGGGATTTTACTATAACATAGTATAGAAATTTCCATTTGTATGAGAAGGTTATGTGACTCTAAATCATCAATTTATTCTTCTAAATACTTCTCAATGAATTTATGTTTCATAAAAATGATTGGGAAGGTCATTTATACTGATGATTGTTTATTATTTTGATTTTAAAAATAATTTCTATATTTAGAAAAATTAATGATAATGATTTCTATCGATAGGTCTGTCATTTTCTATTCACTAATCAATGTTTTGAGATTCAAAATTATCATTGTTTTCAAGAAAACCACAATAATGTATACTAATTTTTTAATCATGAACATTTTCATGAAAAATAACAGGAATGCAACAATATTATTATAACTTCACATGGATCTTTTTTAAGAGGTCCATCAAACTCATTCTTCACATGACACCTAAATCTTTCATTTTCTTCTATATAGAAAAATGTATAATAATTTTATATATTTTCATTGTTTTCACAAGAATGAGATAATTTTTATTAAATCATAAGGTTTTCAAAAATTATTTTCATTATTTAAATTTTATTAGAGTTATTAAATTTTATTCATAGGAAAATAACATTATTCAGTAATAAGGGATTAAATTTTAAACATATGAATTGTTGATTTATTACATGGTAAATCAGGAAAAA
The DNA here is from genome assembly GCA_963277665.1 of Viscum album. Classification (NCBI taxonomy): domain Eukaryota; kingdom Viridiplantae; phylum Streptophyta; class Magnoliopsida; order Santalales; family Viscaceae; genus Viscum; species Viscum album. The sequence continues at coordinate 1,696,963,847 of OY728137.1, read as the reverse complement.
ATTTATTGTAAAACAAATCAATCATATTTACATGAGAGGATAAATGATCCTTCACTGGGAGTTTGATAAGTATTATATTATTATATTCAACTATCACTTTTCAAAAATCATGTATTAATGTTACTTTGTGAAAATTAATGATGGTTTTAGTAGTTTTTACAAGATGTATCCCTATACTGAGTGTTATATGTCAACAAAATATATTGTCATCTATATATAGAATAAAAATATTAGTGTAGAAAATAATGTATTTTACTAGATCCAAGATATAATCTACAAGTCTAGTAGGTTTTTCAACATTTGGATCCGATCTTTGGATGAAAATTATAGAATATTTTGTCTCCCTAAACATAAAATAGGAATAAATAGAATGAGAAATGATATTTATGAATTATCATATATCAATCATGGAATCCTTTAATTCTCATTACCGTATAATGTATAGAATTGTAAAATTTCTTGCATCATTAAGTATAATAGGACAATAATGTAGAGTAATTTACGAACCATTCCTCCCTCAAAATAAATGTTTTCCTCTGAATTTAATTTTTTAAGAACACATTTATTTTAAAAAGATTGTGTGAATTGGATTTCTTAAATATAGAGAAAATTTATATTTACATTACTCCTAAAATCATGTAATGATTATATTCCAAGTTCTTTTTCAACAGAAGACATTATTGGTGGGTTACATATAATATAGATCAATGGTTCTTTACATTTCTCAAGATCATTTTGTGCATTGCCTTAAACATAACCTGATTCAATAATAACATGACTTGAATGGAATACCTAATCCCTATGGGATGGAAAAAAGAACCATGGGTTAAAAATATAATGAGGTAATCATTTTCTAACAATAGTTATATGTAAAATAAAAATAAAAGGCAACTAAACAATAAAACAATTGGAATGAAAAATACTCCACAAGAAGAAAGTGGTCTATTACACCATAATACAACTCTCACAAATCCAATTTTTATTCATATCCATCCAATTATTTTCATAAAAAATCATTTCATACAACATATAAAATAAATACATATAAGGTATAAATATAATGTATACGTATAGTTATAAGTTAAAAATTGTAATAATTTGAGTGTAAATATATAATTAGGCATTTGTGTGTGTCTAAACAAATTCTTGTGTAAAAATCTAAATCTTATGTTTAAAATAATTATAAAATATTCATAAAAAGTATATTATTGTATATAAATCTATGAAATTTGATTAATTTTATTAGGAAAAATTCATGCCCTTCAATGGAAACTTAATTAAGAAATAAAAAATGCTGTAATGTTATAAATGACAGATGTTTTTGTGTGTCTATTTCTAAATAACCCTCCAATTACCAAAACATGGGAGTATTGAAGTGAAATAATTAATTATTCTTACATAATCATATATTTATTATTTTGGGAATGTTTAAAATTATTTGAACAATTTTTTTTTCAATTCATCCAAAATAATTAATTAAATTTTTATCATTTATTAATTTTATACATATATTTGACAGAAATGTTATTTTTTGTCGAATTTTATTCTGAGAATATAAAACTACATAATAATTGATCAAATTATTTACAAACTGTAATAATTTCTCAAAACATAATTTTGGTTCTGATCATAGTTAGAATCACATTAATCTCTTCATATGAGTAATGGATGATTACATAATAAATATTTCTATAAGAAATAGAATTATAATTGTGAATATGGTAACTAATCACTCTGATTTTAGCCATATCAGTGCATAGTTCAAAATTATGTATTTTATAATGAATGTCAATTATTGAAAGAAAAAAATTTGGGCAATTGATTGGGGGAGCCTCCAAGCTTGAACAAGTTTAAGGTCACTACTTTAAATTTAGTTCATAGTTTCCTCAAAATATGTAATATTCTATTTTCAACAATCTATCTCGCATTCACTTATTTTCCATTATTCAAAACCAACTATTTTCACAATCATTTACAAATAAAAATATTTTTATTTAATTAAATCTTAAATATAATTTAAATAAATCTAATTCTATTCATATTTAGTAAATTTGTATTTTAAATGTAAAATAACTCAATTAGAATGATCTATAGAAGACAAAATTGGACAACTACATTTCAATTTTATGTAAAAACATATTGAGACTAAGAGGTAAAATCTCCATGATCAAATGGACATTATTGTAGAGGGGGGTACTAATAAGTTTAATGGTTTCGATATTTTTTTGGAATATTTCCAAAAACTAATTATGTTTATATTAATTTCAAGTTGGAATGATTATTTCATATAAAAAATCACATTAAAAAATAGTGAAACATTTATATAGAGTTGTTTCATCCCAAAAATTTATTTTATTTTTTAAGATAGATTAACAATATAGGATAAATAGGTTCTGTGATTTTATAAAATTATTTAAACCCTAATTTTTTATATTTTATAACATAAGAAAAAATTAATAATTTATAAAAAAAAAATAAAATACTTTTATTTATTCCCTTGTGATTTTATTAATAATTAGGTAAAAGAATATAAATTAATTGATTTTAAAATTTCATTTTTTGGATAAAAAATATAAAAAATTGAAAAAATGATTTTGAAATATTATAAAATAACTTTATTAAAAAAATAATTTTAAAAATATATTATTCTAAATAAAAAAATTATAATTTTAAATTAACCATCTAATTTGTATACCATTATAAATATATAGACATTTATTTTCAGGAAACATATTAGTAATAAAAATTTTAATATTTTATAATAATTTGTATAACATTTATACATATTCATTTAATTTAATTATATAATAGTTGTAAGAGGATTATATTGTAATATTGAAAAAAAGAATACAACCCCTATGACTTCTATCCAAATCATCCAATTTTCGGGGTCCTTCAAAAACCTCTATTGAAAAGAAATGGATTTCAACCCATATCTTTCCAAATATAAGTAATTTTCTTTTTTAAATGTTTTCTAACGCGGAATGTAAGTTAAATTCCCCAATATAATTTTTCCATATCAAAATAATCCTTCCATATAGACAATTAAGTTTTAAATTTCTAATGAAAAAATATATAATCAACATCCATACTTAAACAATTAAGTACACAAAAACGTAAAAATCTAAACCCTTTGAAAATCATTTCAAAATAAATATCCATAAAATAATTAGATATATAAAATATAGGTAATCAAAAAAAAATTAGCCTAAATATATATGGTTGGTCAATCCACTATGGTTAGGGAATGGGTGTTGTATGGTACACAGGGAATGATGAACTAAAAATTGTGAAACAATGCATTATCGGAAAAAAAGAGTGGAAAGAATCACATACCTTTGGTTTGAGGGGGTTGGTTCATCAAAGAAGAATGAGTGGGCATGACCTTATAGGTTGAGTTACATGAGAGCATTAATGTTGTGAATGTGTGGGGTTTAGTTATGGTAGAGTAAAAGAGATCAAGAAGGTTTTTAGAAGCACTTTCCAAAAAGTCCTGATTAAGAGAGGGTTTTATAGCCATAAAAAAATATTCTGATTAGACAAATATATTCATATTCATCTCAAACCACCAATAAAAACTATTTCAAAAAAATTAAAATAAATACTAAAACAATATATATTAAAAATGATAAAATATAAATAATTAACATTATATATGAATAAATAATCATAAATGCATGAATGTAAAAAATGTGTGATATTTAATAAGAATAAATTAATAGACTTCAAAAATTATAAAAAATGGAGAAAATTTATTAGTTATATAAATATTTTAATAAATATATATATATATATATTTATTTATTTAAATTAAACTTGTTACATATTAAATATGCACATTTCAACCATATTAAAAAGGAAAAATGTTAATAAATAAATACATAAAAATAAATATATCTAAGGAATATATTTAAAAATTATGAAATCAATAAATATTTGAAATTAATAATTCTTTGAAAAATTAAATAATAATTAAAACTATAACTAAATAAATAATATTAATTGATGGAATTCCAAAAAAGAGTGAAATTTAATAATTATAATATATTTCCATTATTAAAATATTTCAAAAACATTTTGTGTAATTAATTTTGTAGATTATTTAAAAAAATTAAAAAAAAGTAACTGTAAAAATGATAATAAAACATTAGTAATTATATAAATTTCTAGTACCATAAAAAAATTTAGAAGTTGATGAATCATAATGTATAAATAAATATTCAAAAAATGATAAAATTACAAAAATATTAAACATTCTATAATTCAAAATAAAAAATGTAAAATTTATTAATACTTAATTAATATTTTTGATGAATACATAATATTTAAAATGGATACATTATAAAAATTATCATAAAGTATTAAATAGTATATATCAAATAAAAGTCTAAAAATGAATAAAATTTTCTTCATAAAAACAAAATATATTAAATATATAATGTTAGTAAATAGAATTCATAAAAGAACTTTGAAAATTTAATATATTACAGATATATTATGAGTGTCTGTGATTTTATATAAAATTCCATTAATACCCTTCTTGTGTTTATGAAATAAACGTATATAAATAACATAAGTTTGATACGTGTTAAATTTTATAAAACGATACTATATAATCTGAAATGCATATTAATTAATACTAATTAGTCAATATTTTTATTTAATATTATTTTTTAATTATAAACCAGTTTTCACTAAATATATGACTTATTAAATGTAAATACATATTTTGTATATAATCCGTATTTTAGAAAATATTACATTTTGATATATATATATATATATATCTATCAATCTCTATACTAATCTATATAAAATGTTGTTGAATAATTATGCAGAAAAATTTAATATTGAAAAAACTATAAAAATATTAAAAGAATTAATATAAAAAATGAATAAATTATTAAAATAATAAAATATAGTTAACTTTATAAATTAATAAATACTATAAAATGAAATAATGTTTAAAATGATTAAAATTTAATAAAAGAAAGAATATATTGAAAAAATATTAAAAAACAAAATAAGGGTTATTAATTATATGAATTAAAAAAATAAAAGATAAAATATAAAATGAAAATGAATACGTATATTAATTATATAAACTATAACCATATTTTAAAAAATAAAAATTTTATTAAAGATAAAAAAATATATATGCAAATTGAATAAAAAAATTACAAATGAATAAATTAAAAAAATAATATTAAAATAATTATTAATGAAATAAATAATGAAAAATATATGAACATATATATATATATATGTGTGTTTATATATATTAAAAAGTATCAAATATTGAATATTAATTTAAAAAATAAATAAATCAATAAATTTTAACAATTAAATCATAATATATTAGTTATTAAATATTAATAAATAAAAATATAAAATAATAATATTAAAATTTTATTATTATTGTATATGCGTAACTAGAAATTGGAATTTATTATGTATAAGTGGGATTACCGTATGAAATTACGTTTAAATACACATATATAGTCAATATTTTTAATTAATTATGAACGATATATTATTCGAAATATATGTAAAATTGAAAAATCAAATTAAATTGATATAAAAAATTATTTTAAATTATATATTAATATTAATTTATTAAAAAAATTAATTATTATAAAATTTTAATTAACTAATAATATATATTCCACTAAATATATGAAATATTAATTATAAATTCTTATCTAGTATTATATATATCATATTTAAGAAAAATATATATATATATATATTTATATATATATATATATTTGTGTGTGTTTGTATTTATATATTAAATATGATTTTAAATAAAATACTTACTTTTTTAAGAAGATCACTCTTTTTGTTTTTAAAACACATATCAATAAAAATAATTATTATTGGGTCCAGTTTAAAGCATTGATAGAGTTGGTACTTTAATCATTTTTTTTCAGTACTGTTAAAGATACCCTTTTTCAGCTCTTTAAGGTAGTGCTGATAAATCCAACCTTTTATAAAAAATTATTCTTATATCTGATTAATAGTGGAACTCAATATTTAGGATTCTACAGTAGTTAATATGCATATATTAATAGAAATTAAGACATAGTGAATTTTTTCTATTAAATAATTATTATATTGATACTGCGATCACATCGTATGATCATATAAAATAAAAAGTGTATTTTTAAAAAAATTGATGCTGGATCCTCATTTTATTATGAATAAAAATGAATATTTTTTTCATGGAAGAAAAAGACCCATTGCATAGCCCGTATGCCCAAGGATAAGTGGCCCATGAACATGGATCGAAGGCCTAGTGTAGCATCATGCCTGCAATATACATCCTGCATTACCACCTATCTACATCATTCATGCATCACCGCTTAACCATGCCATGCATATGTCACCCCCTATATCAAAAATCCCCCCAGGGTATTGCCATGGATTGAACCCTATTATTCTAGATACAATATTACTACTGTATGAGGGTATCATAAACCATATTTAAGGTTTCCTATATCTAATATGGCATTGTTATAAGAGTGATGGGTCATATAAACTAACTGTTTCAACAAAGCTATATTCATAGACAATGTGTTTATATTTATAGGCAAATATTTGAGTACATTCAGGTTACTATTCCTATAAGATGGGGATTCACTCACCAAATCATGTAGCCAGAATTTAATGTGCATGGTAAGTCAAACACCTACTTTGAAACTCTCTTTGTAGTGGAAAATTCATAACTTTCACTATGAGGATAGATTTTAGAGATCATTACCACTATAATACTTAATATATTGATTATTATCAATCTATTAGTGTGGTATATTATGGTTCGATAATATAGTGGTATAAATATAATTATTTAATTAATTTGTAATTTATAATCGGTAATTGAAATAAATTACTAAATGATGAGTTTATATGTTGATGATAAAATAGTAATTAATACCACAAATTCACTATAATTAATTCTAGATAAAGAAAGTTTCCTAACTAGAACAAATTTCTATGTGTATTTTAATATCCTTCACAAAATTGTATAATATAGGATATTCACTGTGTTAGAGTCCCCACTACCTATTGACCAACATTGGAAAGGGATTGGGAAAATGATTTTTACATGAGACTCATGTATGAATCAATTTTTTACATCATAGTGTTATCATCAATGGTTGATGTATTTTGAAAACTACATCTAGACATGGATGGTTTCTCATGATTACTCATCTCAATAATTCTATGAGAAAAAAGTGAAGAATTATATAAATTATATGATGAATACAGAGAACATGTGTAAATTGAAGGATGCATTATAGTCTTTAAATACATCCCTTTCTAATATTTTTGTCAACCAATTAAAATTGATTTATTTAGGATCATAAAATAAACAATACGGAGAAAAACACATCATTACCTACTGATTAAAATTTTCTAAAAATATAAGAACTACAAGAATGATTAATATGTAGTTCTTATAGTGAATAATTTGAATGAAAACACATAAAAGGCCAATGGGAATAGTGACTCAAAAGAAACCTACACAAAAACCAACATAGAAAATGGACATATAATCATACAATAGTTTATTTTCCTCCCAAGTTAGAAGAAATGTTTATAATGAATAAAATGACATGAAATTCAGTAGTATTAGATGGAAGATTCAAGATAATTATACTCATTATTGAATGAGATTTTGTTGTTTTAATTTTTTGGGCATATTATTTCGAATGGTTTTGACACATTTATTTATAAATATTGTAACAATTTAAGTATAAAAACATTATAAGAAATTATTTTAATTCCACTAGTGGATGAGAAAAGGGAGATTCTTAAGTCAGATGTGAGAAATGCACAAAATCTAATTACCATGATCATTGGTTCAAATTGATCTTTTAATCATTATTATGAAACAAATTATCCCACATTTCCATTGGACACAATGATAAATTATTCCATTTTGAAATTAATGTTTTTTATGGTGTCTAATACTCAGACAATAACATATTAATGATTTAATAATTAGAAATAACTTATGAATATAAAATGTAGGACTCGTTTATACCATGTTGTGATGAGAAAATTATTTTTATTGTAAAACTATATAGTTTTAAAGAACATGCATAGTATGGATGTAGAATCCTTAATGTTAAAAACCTTCTGTTTTATCCAAACAATTATTTATTTATTTATGGATAATAAATCCTTTAATATAATGGTAATCCATAAATAATTTAGAATTAGTTCCTCTAGAGATCTTGAAATATTCCAAGGAGAAGCTATAGGTAAATTTATATAATTCATGTCATTCATCTAATAGTTTTATGTAATTTAAAAGTGAATAATGTAATATTCATGTTTAAAATATATGATTTGATTCAACGCCATCTACTGATGAATATATTGACAAAACATTAATGAGTCATTAAAATATAAATTCGATTTATTTCTAAAATAACTTTTCCTTTTACAAATCAACGGTATAATAAGTGTATGGTGGATCAAAAATGAGTATTACATATATAAATTGATCATTAAAATGTAACACTGATTATTTCCAAGACATACATTTGCGTATACACATTTGATTCACCATGTATTTAAATGGATATTCAATGTTGAGACTCATATGAATTAAAAAATGTTCAATTATTTTTTGAGACAGGCTTCACAATTAGTGTTTTCAATCCATAATCATGTGCCAACTATTTTGAACTATGTATATAATAATATATATAAAATTAAATAAATCCATAATTTAAAATTATCATGTGTCTGGATTCAATTATTTTGTTAATGATAACTCAATAATTAAAGATTAATCAAGGAAACACAATGTGGATCTAAAGTAATTGTCCTTACGGTTTTTAAGGATATTATATAAGTCCATGAGATAGAAACAGTATAGTCAATTTATAGACTATATTTCAATTAATTGGTTCCCATATCAATTTATATAGTGAAATAATTAGAGAATTTGATTTTGTCATTGCAGAAGTAACACTAGTGGTTTTTATAATAATATGTCCCATACATGTTGGTGGAAAGGATATCCTCTAGAGACAAATACTACTTAGGAATAATGAAACTATAGTGGTTGTTTTAAATTCACTACAACGATTGATTCACTATTTATTGAGAATAAATAATCATACAAGATTGAAATAAATTTGTATTGATATTATTGAAAATTTAATATGAATTTATATAATGAATTTCATATACCAAAACAATTTCAAAATTTTTGTAGTTTCTTTAATTTATGTGATGTAATTGGGGGTACATAGGAAATATTGTGAATTTGTGGTAAAAGTGTGGTACCAATACGTATTGATTGATTATACGAACTCATAATTCAAAAATAAATTAGAATTTTACTTGACATGGATTCATTCTAGGATAAGTTTATTTGAAATTGGATGTAAATACCATTATTATTTGAATGTGACTATTTTATACATATACAATGATTTTGGGAAACCATAGAAATCAAATATTGGGTGAAACTTACTGAAATAAAATTATAAATTAATGTAAGAAAAAATTAATTGACTATTCATTTTGAATAAATTTTCTAGTTGTTTCTACAATATTTTAGAATAAGTTCCATTATTTTAAAAATAAAATTTTTTTAATAACATATGATAAAAAAATTAGTCTTACAGTTTATTAAGACTATAATGAACTATATAATTAGTTACATGACATATAAGATTTTGTTTTAAAGAATAATATATACTAAGGTATGTATAATATCTATTATACCATGTAAAAGAATATATAATGATTAGGAATTTTATAAATACAAGTTGGAAATATTTTGTGGTGATTTGTTATGAATATCACATGGAATAAATATCTCCAAGAAGGCATGTATGAGACATTGTAGGAGATTAATGTTGTGAGTAGAATCTTATAGGCACAATAAAAGGATCTATCAGATATTATGTTCAGTGTTCTAGAAATGATATTTCCAACATTTACATTATGGTAGGAAAATATCATTTCAATCCATGAGAACTTCAGATGGAGTAGTTAGAAATATCTAATTACACATCAAAATGTATAAGGTATATATTCATTATGATTGATTGAGAATGTAAATTAGTTATAAGGTGAAAGAAAATGGACTTCTTTTGGATAAATAATATTTAATACATTGATTAAGGTATTTTAATGATAACTAAATGTTCCACAAAACATGTGGTAACAATATATTATTGTTTTGCGTCTGTTTTGACTTCTAATAGAGTTGAAGAATGATTTTAAAATACATAATAATTTATTCTAATTCTTATAATCACGTCTAGTAGGTAATATTTCATCATTATATGAATTATTATAATCCTTATATAATGGTACTCTATAGAATTTCAACTTTTGACTTTGGAAAACATTAATATACTATACGATAAGATATCTAGAGGAGACATACTCAAGGAGGGGAGGTCCAAGATAGAATAATTTCTATATACTTAAGATATGGTAGTCCCAAAGACAGAATTCATAAATTATAATAAGAATGAACATGTCATGTGAGAGCTAACAAGTATATTAGAATGTTGGATCTAGTTTAAGTGGGAGATTTATAAAACTGGGTTCCATATACTCAACTTGAACAGTACATTTTGATTACTAGATCATGTATATGGTACGTTATTCATAAATAATACTTACAATTATATTTTTTATATTTAAGGATCCATTATTTAAATGGTAATTTCTACAACTATTTATTGTTTCAAAAATGTAAATCAGTTCTCATGATATGTTGAAAACATAATGATGTGATTAGAGTAATTTTAAACTTATCTATTTTTTCTAGGAACATCATGATAAATAGAAATAGATGATGTGTGATGATTAGGTGTTATGGGATCATAAGAATTGATAATTCTTCTTATTATATTCACAATTTATAATCACATGTAGATGTGATCTTGTGTAATAACCCTACAACAGGAACACCACATGTTTCATATGTTGTTGGTTGTTTTTATTTTTAAAAACATATACTAGTCTCCTAACTCGAGATTATTATCAGTGTATACGATTTTATTACATAATTTTAAGCAGGATGAAGTCTAATATATTTATTTCATGGTAGAGCGTCTCCTGTTCTGTACAACATTAGTGTCATGACATTTATTTAATGACCAATATATAAATTTTCACATATAAAATGAAATGATATTATAGGAAAAAGTGATCAAGATGGTAATAGATTCACTAAATACATTTCTATGGTAAAACAATGTAATATCATCAATTAAGTTCAACAAATAATAAATCAAGAAATGATGATTACATGTAATGACTCAGACCATTATAATTTAAATTACCTCCTTTTGAATGGATAAATGATTTATTAAGTAATGATGTTTTAAAAAACATGCACTAGTTTGGATATTTTGAACAATAATACGGTCTATCAAAATTGAAAGTCCCTTATTAGTCATAGTTATTGTTAATATAGATATTCTATAATGAACATTGATATTAGTAAAATAAGTATTTTTGATAAATTCCAATTAACATGGATTGAATAAGTGAATGTCTCAAGTAGTAGGGTCATGCCCTATAAATCCAAATTATAAGTGCATACATGAAAGATTGAATCACTGGGGTTTTCCCTTGACCAAGACCAATATAATATTCAATATAGAAATCATGAGTTAAATGATTAATAATGTAATTTCAATTTCATCGAGATCATGCACCCAACTATGTACATCGATCCATCTCATGTAAATCTCAACAATGAACACCATAAAATTAGGTAATTGATAAGTGTAATAAAGAGATATAAATATATATAGTCTCTAACAGTATGAATTTGTAAAAAAAATTATATTTATCCTTTTTAATAATACTTTTTAAATGATTAAATAATTAGTTAGATAAATATTATATTATGATATAAAGAAAAAAAATTATTTTTTTGAAATGTATAGTATATGATAAAATGATCTATTTTAATGAATTAATTTTTTAAAAAATATTTCATATTTTAATAAATTATTATTATTAAAATATTTTAATTAAATATAAATTTTAATATAAATTTATGGAGTATAAATGAATAATAAGGGTCAAAATACAATTATTGTTAAAAAAATATTATTTTTTCAACAAATGTGTACTTTTGATATGACAGTATATATTATAATACATGGATATATATTAAAATAAAAGAAACTTTTTTTTAATAATTACTTTTAAATTTTCCAATACTTATTTTTTCATAATTTTTGGAAATAATCGAATGTTTGGATCAAAATTAAATACGATATTAATATATGTTGTGTGTTAGGAAATCATAATGACCAAAAAGTGATGAAATATATACTATAAAAGAAATACATGATCTAATATATATTTACCTATTAAAATTTATTTTTTTATGGCATTTGATTAATTTTAGAAACCCTTTATGAATCTCGAAAACCCTATATTAATTTTTTTGGTTTAAAAATCAATTATCTATAACATAACTCACTTCCACAAAACAAAGACTGTTATTTTAATTATTTTAGTTCATATAAATATATATTAATTAACAAAACTAAACAATTCTAGAAAATATAGGGGAAACCATGGGTTGGTGTAACCCAAATTAGGTTAAATACCCAACTAAGTAGTTGAATCGCGGTATGATAGATTAATAAAACAACCCATTAAAATATTGTTTCATAATTAATCAACACACAATTCTCCCTCATTACCATAGTAATGTAAACATATATTTTAAGTGATTCGTATGGAAAAATAAATAAATTGGTTCTCTCTCACTACGATATATCTGAGGAAAATACAATAACGATGTGTAGATGTACCAAATCCACTGAGTTTCATAGACAAATTACACGTTTTGGGATGGATAAATTCTATATTGAGGCTAAATAACATTACAATGTTTAGAGTAAGCTCACTACTTTTAATGGGTCACTCTTGAAGTCTATTTCTCAAGCTCACTCCTGGTGGACATGATCACCCGCTTTCTGTTCCATTTCTCACTACTTTAGAAGGGACCTACACAGAGTTTATGGACATGTAGGTCCCTTTATTTTCATGAATACACACATCCTCAGTTCAAGATAAATGTTTTGTGGAAGACTCATTTTAACCCATAGATGACATCTTTTTTCCATACTATTAGTTTGTGTAAATTAATTTTATGAAATATTTTAGTTCCTTTTTAATCATCCTTGAATCTTCTGATAACTACCTTAAATCACCCATAAATTCGGTTTCACATCATGGAACTACTGCTTTGAGTACCACCCCTCCTTCCATAGACCGCCTCTTCTTATGTGGATCACCCCTACATCACATATTCCTTTTTCTAGTATGGACTGCATATTATCTATAAACATGTTCCCTTTACTATCTATATTGCCTTGGAAACTCTGTTCAAAGAATTTTTTCTATAAACAACTTCACCCTTCATAGAATCATCACTCATGAACGACTTTGGACTTTTCAAAATCCTTCCCATATTTATGATATTTTAAAATGAAATTCACACAGCTTAATGATCTGATTGGTTATATTTATATAAGAAAAATTATCTACAAGAACAACATCAATGAATTACAAAACACATTGATGTGAAACAAATGTCACTTGAAAAATGTTATGTCATCTGTATAATGCCCTTCTCCTTTTTGGTAGTTGATGCCTTCTATAGAAGAAAAATAATTTTTGGAATAAATAATCAATCCCATAATATCGAAATGACATTCATGTGATGAACTGATGAGACTCATGAAAACTATAAGCCTTTTATGAACTATTTTAACAAAAAATGGTTTGCATAGCGCAACTATGTTTAAATCCTACCATTTTTTATTTTCCATCGCCATTACACATACCTCATTTTTTTATGATCTATTCATTGTAGTCTATGAACAATGAACCCATTTCCAAAATTCCTTCCTTTTCCAAAAAACTAATTCCTAATTTGGAGACCCCAAAATTTGGAAATAATTAGGTTACTTTTCTACAATAAAAACTTACTTCTCCAACACCAACCATTCTAATTATTAGTAATATAGATTTTTTAACAAACACAATCACCCCAAAAACATTGAAATGTAACAATAATGGGATTCTTCCCACAAATGTTTTAGGATTTTATTACAATATCATATAGAGTACAATATCTATATTAAGAAATTAATAAATAATAGTCATCCATTTTTTATATAAACCCACCCAAACTCTAATTTTACTTTAATATAAACGATTGTATAATTACATTACACTACCATTCCCTCTCTAGAGACCTACCAATTTTTTCTCAAGCTATTTTGAAGCTCTTTCTGAGTAATTTGATACAAATTTCAGGGTATGTGATCCTCTACATATCATTTTTATTCAAGATCATCATTTATCTTATCCCTATTATTTCTTAATTGTTTTTGTTGGGATTAGATTTCACATATCAATCACTTATTAATTATGATTTGAATGTGATTATGGACCCATTAACTATAATTAATCCCTCTCAAGAACCAATATGTACCCCCATTATGCAATTTGATTTATCCTATAAATTTCATTGCAAAATTTTTTTATTACGAATCGTCCTCCTTATTACCCCTCATGAGTATTTACCTAAGTGTATCTATCTTTCATTTATTGGGGACATCAATTTATATAACTCACACTTCTTGATCGTGGGATTAAAATTTAAAAAGGACTATTTATATTGTATGATTCATGTGGCACACTTATGAATGCACATTATATGAAAATACTGATTGTGCCCAGATAGCACCCTAATGCATTGGGAAATGATTTAGTCTCATTAGATTTAATGCATGGGAGGAAGTAAAGAGTAAACCTAATCTATTTTCAGAATTTTTCTCCCATGTTACAATGTCTTTTCGGTTATCCGTGACCTAATATTATGATGTAATGTTTAATATTGTCACCACATTTACATGATGCATTTATGTTATCATGTAATATCAGAACTCATTTTTCAATATAATGACAATCACACATATAATGTTACATCTTTTTTCCTATTGGATAAAATGTATTAAATTACTTGATGATATTCTTATTTTAATCCTTTTCAGGGGTTTAAAGCTCACTCTTATCTTATGAATGTCCCCGAGTAACCATGTTCTGCTTTATAAGATTAATGGAATTTTAGGATCATATAAAAAATGTTTCAACACTTTTATTTTATCCATGTACCAAGTTGATGTGATATGTACATAATTTCCAAATTACAAATTGACAAACAGTATTTTCAGACTTTATAATGCATAAATGTATGTAATAAATTAGAAAATAATGTTTATTAATACAAATATGGTTATATGAAACATAGTGTGTATCCTACATTATGATATGTCATGAAACAAAGAGAATATATTACACATCATGTGTTTTTATGAGGTTATCATTTCCAAGAATATTCTTTATCTCATTAAGGGCAGATATTGGTGGATAGACTTCACTTCAGGTCTTTGATTAGTTTTCACTACTATTGAGATAAGGTCTTTGATATTTACACTGATAACTTATTCAAAAAATCTATCATGTTATTCATAATTTGAGTACAAGACATGGTAGGACCCACCATGGGGTCTTTAAGATGTCCTAATTCTAATAGTGACCAAGTAATTAATTTATTTGTTTAATATTAAACTAAATAATAATTAGAGTCGAAGTTATTTATTTATTGAATTTAAAAACATTTATGTTTATACATGAGAAAATATTTAACAGATGATTAATATTTTAATATTTTAGGGTTGTGTTATATTTTTTTGAATAATGAGTCGAGATAAAAACTCAGTTTTTCTCTTAATATATTTACAAGCTATTTATTAAAATATAAATGAAATTAATAAAATATGCAGTAAGTTATAACATAACGTTTATGATTTATATAGTTAGTAATAATATTCATGGTTTGGAGACCCATTTCGATGTATCTAATATCTCACTATATAATTAAATGGACTCTCTCATTCTTTGTATTATTCATCACATGATATAAGATATCCACTCTCATCTTTCCCTATTCCTTGGGAAATTTTTTTTGATCCATGAAATAAATCTAAGGTCCCCCTTATAGATCAATTTAATGGTGTAGCTATGATCATTGGGATGTTATTGACTTTAAGGAATCTTATAGCTAGAACATAAATATTGACAATCAACATTCATTCATACTTTAGAATAACATATGGGTGATATAGGGGGATACAATGTTAGTTTATTAATGAAATAGTCACCAGATAAAAAATTTCATTGAACATGAATTCAAATCAAATGATGTAATTGTCTGATTCTTTTTCAGGAAAAAATATTTTATGTGAGGTATATGAAATTTTTATCGACATTCGAATTCTTAAATATGATGTAGTTACATCGATCTGGTGGAAAAAAATTAAATACCTAGTTCATCTTCTTTAACCATGTGCCTCGATACATTCAAAATTGGTGTAGCCAACTAGGTTATACTCACACTCTACATGGGTATCGCATTTCACATGTGCGTAACACCCCGAATCAGGTTTACTAACATGTAATTATTACCAGTAGGCCACTTGGATTCAAGATTACCTCCCCATATTCTCATGCATACAAACTATAAATGAGGATCTAATGTGATATAGATGGATGAATACTCCCTCGTTGTTAGTGTGGAGAACATAATTGAAATTTATGAATAATCTAACAAAATTGTTAACAATGATATAAATAGTTGATTATCAGAAGAAGTAGAAATAAATCACAAAGTTAACTATAAATAGACCCATTCCTTAAGTAATTATATATAGAAAATGATTTTATTTTTTATGATATAAAAAATGAGAATATAAGGAAATGGAGAAGAATACATGTATAATATTATATAAAAAAATGAACAAAATAACACAAATATATATAAAAAATAATCATGAGAAAAAGATAACTCCACCTCTCATGTTCTCTATCCTAGTATAGAAAGTCAAGCTTCCAATGATGGACACTTCCTGTTAACCCTACCTACATCCATGAATCTACTTGGGTACTAAATGGTGGATGGAATAGGGTGTGTGATAAACTCATTAGGCCATTGCCAATGGTTTCTAGCACTATGCAATCCATGAATATATAATGATTAGTGTGTACGAATAATGAGTAAGGAGAGTAAATAAATGAATCATGTTAGTATGGGTTCATCATGGAGCACATGTTTGCTGATACTTACTTCATCATCAGTTTGAATGTGTATGAGAAAGAAATATCATAATACTATATAATTATGTGAGTACAAATAAATAATAATGGTACTTATGAAATATAGTAGATTCATTCTTTAAAAATAATCAGTTAACAGATCTACGAGGATCCTCAATATGTGTGGCATTAGATGTAATTTTTATGTCGGAAGGCACAAATCCTTGTAATGCCACACTAAGGTGTTCTATATGAGCCATAAAAAATATTCTTTGTATCATTATTTCTATGGGTAATAGGATCTATATCACATCAATTCATGTGGTTTCCGGAACATCATGTCCACACATAAAAAAAGGATTCCGTTTGCAATGTCCAATATCTTATCTAAGGTGAAAGAACATCATGTCTCGTAATACATAACAAGAAAAGGAAACTCCATGTAAAACCTCCCATTACAGTATAAGGTTCACCATGTATAGTATTCTAAACCAAGGGGAAGTTTTTTAGTGGAGATGTATGTCCAACAATTTCCATCAATAACAAGGAACATCATGTACAACACTAATAATAAACATTTCACAATCATAAAGATGGGTATGGTCCCATTTTACAATTAAATATGGTTCAGTTGGAAATTATACCATTCACCTTAAATCTACCTCATTAATCTATTTCATTCGTAAGGCATTTTCTTAAAAACCTTATGAAGAGGTTCAAATACATAGACAATAATATTTTCCAATTTTACTATCACACCACTCCATATAATTTAATTTAAACAAATCATTTCAAATGAAAAATTCAAAATTATTTAAAGGTGGTTTAAATACTCATTAGGTCACAATTTTTATATAAATTATAAACAAACCATCCTATGGGTGGATTTTGTTCAGATCGTCAACCACAAAAAACACCAAGGGACCATGTAAAACATTTACCATTCCATAATCTGAGAAATTAAATTATGAAATTTATTTTAATCCCTTTAAGTTATGAACATAATATAAACACACCATAAGAGGTGGTTCATGTAGAGGTTGAAAGCATTCGATGATGGATATAGGACTATATTATACTAAGATTATAATTTAGTAATTTATTTAATTAATTACACTTTTAAGGAGTGGAAAATATTTGTGATAGATGACTATGCAAAATATAGACACAATAAAATATTTTGAAAGATAACCTACCGAAGATGTGTAATAGACTCCCCTTTATGAATCTGCATCAAATTTTGGATAGAATATGTGTAATTAGATAAAAAAATTAATGGACTATTAATTGGTTATATTTTCTTAGACATATTTACCATTCAATAATATGAGATAAGTGAATAAATGGGGAATGCGGAATGAGATATTTACTATTTTTTATCCAACGTGAGGAATACAGTTCAAATAAAACATTGTATGGGGGAGATAAATCAAATCCTATTAAAGAGGGAGGATAAGCTCTTAATATGGGAGAGGAGTTATGTGATCTTGGATGAAAATGGGGTGAATAAGTGTTAAATTAATAGAAGGATAAATCATCATTTCACTCATTTTAAAGGGTTAATGGTTTATCCACGAGGTTGGTTAAAATTTACACCAACCCTACACCAAAACTATCCATATGGAACATGCCCTCAAAAGTCAGGGAACATTGTTTGACAATCTCTATCAAACTTTTATAATATCACTACACAAGATCCATTACCCTTACAGAATTTGAAGAACCATTTACACACCCTTCATATCACCTATGAAATAAGTCTTCACCATGTATTATAGTCATATGATCTAACATTCATGGTTTTCCTAAAGATTATATACTATATATGGGTCATACATTTATGATTCATGGTTTTTATTAGTCATGATCCAACCACAAAACAAAATCTATTTCTCTAGAAAACATTGATCAATGATCCGAAGAATCTATAAAAATTCATAGAACCATTGATTTCTCCCTTAACAGATATTATAAAAGTAAAATAATGGATTTAAAATGAAATGTAAATGACATGTACCTCTCTGAATATCCTAGACATTAAAAAATCCCTTCCATAAAATAACTCATCATTGTATTATCTTTCCAAGGTAATATGAGAATTATATGAGAATAAATCTAACCATGGAGCACGTGTTCTATCCTCTTGATCCTAGATCTCATTCTTCATATGCTCATGCAACCATTTCACAAGTAATAGAAGAACTAACCAACATTGGAGATCTTTTTTTCTCTTAGCCACAATAAATATTAGATACTCTTCAAAATAGTAATCAACATCCAAATCCATCACATCAGGATGGAAAAAATGGGGTGGGTATGAATTATAATGGTGATGATGTGTAACATGGAAGACTTCAGGCATAGTCTCATACCTCTAAGGTAATCGTAACCAACATAGTAGCATCAGAACACCCTCTAAACTATCAAATGTTCCAATGAACCTAGGTGACATCTTCCCCTATTTCGGAATAAGTCAATACAAAAATCTAGGAAAACACCCCATAAGACCTAATATATCACTGAAAAATCGAATGGTTGGTAAAGACGTTAGACATTTTACTTTTTCCAAGGCTAAGATATATTCATAATCATTCTAATAACATATACCATCTCTGATGACACCTGAATGAGATGTCATCCAATTTGCATTGTTTCTCCTTCCTCTAACCATCTTATTGTTGAACGACACATCCAACCATATAAGTCATCATTAGTATCCATCTGTATCACATATAGAAGACTATTACTACATTAAAAGAATAAAATATCTAGGAGAATATCGTATGAACATTTAAAATAAATGATGCATTCTCATATAATTCTCTCAACGAACCATACATTAATCATATACTATCAATTGGTTTGTGGCTAACTGGCTATAAAAAAAGTACCTCTAAACCAAATGTATTTTGTATCCCCTTTAATAAATTCCATGTATAATGATCATCTTTATCCAGTATAATTGTACATATAACTACATGATGGTATATGATATCTATAATAGATCGCCTTTGTAGCCTATCCACATAAAAGGTTTACTAAATAGACAAGATGTGAGAGATTTAGTAAATGAATGATCACAATTACTAAATCAATACCTTAGGAGGTAATATGTATACCTATAAAATAATCCATAGTAAAATCATCCAATCTCTATTCAAGAATAGGTTTTGGATGTAAATTTTTCATTGGTTAGTGGTGTTCCACCTTCACCAATAGAAAAGTGGAATCAGAGTAGTGAAATCCACTATCTCTTGTTTCTTACTGGGCGCTAATTTTGGCAGTGTTTTTCATTGTATATATTTGTAAGCCTAAAATATTCTATCCATTTATAAGGATTATATAATCACATTACCTAATCTCAAAAATCTATAGGACCCCATAAATTTCTTTGAATCATGAATATATCATCCGCATCATATACCAAATCAGGTGGTGGGTCTACTATGAAAATTATCTCTTGCTGGACCAATTCATTGGGAACAGAATCCCATATCATATTAACTCTATCTAAAAGTTAGGAGTAAACTGATAAAAAATTGAGTGCATGATTATCATAATGGTCTTACACATTCATTTTAATTTTATAAAACTATCCCATCAACATTCATTCATTATTGGCCTCGTGAACCACTTGTGTCTGAGCCTTCTTTTCTAGAGTGTCTTCCCCTTCATTTCATTTTCCTAGAGTATAGGAAAGATCAAAATTGAAAAATTATAAGTATTAATCACAAATTTAATATATAATATTCAATTAAAATGGTTAAATATAAATTTAGGACTTTTTTATTCCATGTATATAACCAACCAATCCACAAAAAAATGTATCCAGAAATATAAACCATTAACAATAGAAACTAACATAAGTACATGCAAAGGGTAATTTCACTCATGAAGTCTCAGCAGACAAAACATGTTCACCATGACTCACTCACCCTACATCTAATTTTCTCTCATCCTGATGCCTCATGTGTAAAAAAAACTATATAAATTTTACCCTACTCAAGTATAATCAAGGTAGGTGTTGATATCAATCATCCTCTAATCTATAGAAATGAATTCCACCAAAATTCAAACCATGTATACTTAAAACCATTCACATTAAATCCCATAATGTATGATTATAGGAATGAATAGTCTCAAATAATTCACCTAAAATATCTAATTATCCCTTGGATACACTTTCTTTTAAATATGTTCGTTGGATTATCCCCAGCAATTAAAACTCACATGTAACTCCCTATAAATTGTCATATAGATTTATTATTGAATTCATGGATCACTAAGTCACTAAAAATACAAAATTATTATAACCTATCCATGTAAACATAAATTTTTCACTTATGTAAAGTGAATTTCAAAAATATAACATAAACAGTTGCGTTCAGTATGTTATTTGGAGTTCGATAATGATAATTTAATTCTGTGTGAATTGTAACAAACCCTTATCAATAGTAACATGTCATTATTAATTGTGAAATACCATAATTAATAGTAATAATACATATGATAGAATATAAATAATATTCATGTTGACGTACGATGTACCAGTGTTTTGTAATAAGTAAGTAAATGATTTAAAACTTTTTTTAATAATAATTCATTATTTTTATTAAATATTAAATTAAACATATTTTTAAAATTAATTTTCAAAAATAGAATTTATTTTTGGATTCTACACATTTCTAAATGGATTGGGGGAATTTTTGGTATTTTTCTGAAATAATCAAATTCATGATGAATAGTGAAATATGGTGAAATATTGTATATAAATAATATCTGTAAATTACAAAATTTTTTACATAATAACTGTTGTAATCCAGCTTGGTTCGAACAAACATTCATTTATTACTATTCGTGGTCATGGAATAAGTGCTATTTCAGGTCATGAGGGAAATTAATAAACTAATTATTGACTAATTAAGAAAATCCCCTTATCTTCCACTATGAACCCCCTCCTCACTCCCTCTACTCTCCACTCCTCTTATACTTTAATAACCTAAAAATTATGCACAAATTCCCTTACATAGTCACATACCATTTACATGATTCTATTGGTATTTCTAAAAGAACAAAATCCATTCACTTAAAGTGTTTATCAAGGAGGTATTTTCAAGACGTAAAGCACATTTATTTTTCATTTAGTTTCATTTCAATTTCTCTTCTTTTGTTTTCCTCTCCTAAAATACTCTATCAAAATGACCACAAAAGCTCTATTATAATATATATAATATAATTATGTCATGTTAACTGATAAACCATCAAAAATATCTTTACTCTCTCTCTTTTATTTTCTAAACGAAATCAACATCCACAAGGATCCAATTTATATCCTTTGTGGATGATGAAGTTTCATTCCTCAATTTTAGCTTAATTATTGGTTTTGAAAACATATTAAAGGTTGAACCAGAAAATAATATATGTAGTATAACCTAATTAATATTCATGAAAAACAGTATGTACACTTTATAATATCTTATTACCAAACTAGTTCCTAATAATCAAAATACCACTAAAATAATCTATGTGAATGTCATAAATCTGTCATCTAATGATTCATTATATTTCCATGAATCCAAATGATAGAAATTAACATTAACAGTTTTTTATGTTCATAAATAATATATAATTTCAATTATGGATATTTACATTCATTCCACATGAACGACATTACTTAAAAAAAATGAACTGATTATGAAACTGAAGAAAACAAACACATCGGATTGATGGAATTCAATATAATAACGTATCAATAAGGATATAACTGAATGAAAAAAATTATGATAGACTAAAATAATGTCTAGTAGGTTCTGAAATAACTTATTAATAAGTCAAATTTCATATTCCATGACCTTATGTTCATGAGCAGAACACATTCAGACTAAAGGTAATGGGTTTGTTCACCTAAAATTTATTTTCTGTGAGATATTTTGTATTCAATACCACTACAATTGTATGGTTTATTTAAACAGACCATTAATTTTTAAAAACATGAATATATTTATTTTTATGATATTCAATGTATCATTTAATGATCGTTAATTTTGGGGAAAATGATTCAATTTATTACAATGTTATATGTATTTTCTACACGAACATTTATTTTTATTTAGGTATCTTTTATTGTCTACCAACCTCAACTAAATTATTAAATATTCATATAGATTACTCATATATATTATGATAATGTTTAATATTAATTTATCAACCACAATAATACATTCACTTATGAGTATTTATATTTTTTAAAATGATATTTCAAAATATCATCCCAAAAGAAAAGCTCGATTCAAGGAACATCTCAAATTGTTACCTATTTTAAAGTTCACTATATAATCAGTTTTATGATATATTTATATTTATTAAAAACACATTTTTATATGAGAACTATATTTTTGTTCATTTCTGGTTTTATGAAATAAAATATGACTTTGAGTTTTAAAATCCTTTAATATCATCCTTAAACTACACTAAATTGTTTTATTTTTAAAGCTTCGTCAAAAACACCTTTAAAATTATTCACATCAATAAGACATTATTTATTACTCAAATATAATTTCAAATACCTTACATTTTATTTTCAGTATTGTACATTTTTATAATCTTATTTCATGAAAAAAATATGTAATGTCCAATAGAACTCTCCATTACAAAGTAAAATTGATTTTCCACATATCACTTTACCATTATTGAGATATATGCCTTGTTAACCACTTATTTGTATCTTGTGGTGTATTTAATTCCCTTCAGTTTATCATATACAGAGTTTCCATGTTCTCATGATAAACTAATGGATTGTGATTTTAATGTTTCATGGTGGTATGAGACACTTTGGAATGTTTAAAGATTATTTCCTAGAGGAATTTCCAATGGTCTCATTTAAAAGCATCTTCATCTAGGTCAACATCCGTTGATGAATATTGTACACCAGTGAGGTTAATATCAAATGATATCATCTATCATTTTTATTTTAATGGCTTAGGATTAGTTTGATTGTGGAAGTGCTATCACAAAACAATTCCCCAATTTACTATGAATGGTTAGTGTTTATGCCTAATGTTCAAGGAATGTTATTTACATTCATATTTTCGTAAAAATATGAATGTATATGTTGTTTATTTTTATCCCAATTAATATGAATAATTCATTAGACTTAGTCAGTGTCAGGTGGTGCCCGCTATATCCTCTCGATGCATTGGAATGTCTCATGAGACAAACTACGTTCTTGGCATTAGGCCCTCAAAAAATGATTATTTATGGTCATGGAACGAAGCACTTACGGTATTGTTTTGATGTTATACATTATTCATTCCCTAGATATGAAAATTGTATTGATGGTACATGTTGTTATTTGACTTCTAGAATACCCATTATAATGTTTTATTATGAAATTATTTACTCAGTTCTTATTTTTTCCATAATGTGTTCAATTGTATTACTTTTAAAGGCATGTGTTTTCAATTATTCACAATTTCTAATGTTTATGTTATGATATCATCCATTTTATTTATTACCTTTACTTAGAATTTGATCTCACCCCTTTCATATGTTTTATTTTCTTATGCCGTGACTAATTATATTATGATTGACATGCAAAAATAACCTAGGAGTTGTGGATATTGTCAAAGTATATTCTATGTTATTTTTATTTTCATGTTTTAATGTCTAACTAATGTATGTAATTTTTTTCTAATACTACTAATCTACTCGATCCTTCGGGATGCATATTTTTTTATATTCCAATGTAACTAAATAAGGCACCTGCTCCAAGAAACTGGTGTTGGGTCCTTACTGTTTCTATCAATGGATGTTTACTATAAAACCAAGAAACTAGTGCTAGAAAATGTAGATTATGGAAAAAATCCTTAAGATTGTCTCCGATGATAAGCATACCAGAACATCATGTTTTTTTGGTAAGAAATAGATTATGTGGATCTTTCTAGAAAATATATCTCTGTATATATACAAACATGTAGATGTGGCTCTGGAACAGATGAGCCTAGGAGTGAATACTCAGACAATGAGTTTTAAGGCTTGATCTAAGGTATCCTGGTACACAAAAATGTTCCTTTATTCACTCTCGTCATTGAATATCCCATGGTATATGATTAAGATAATTCATATTTTCATTTCAAACAATTTTGAATGACTTGTGACCCAATGTAACCAATGTATATGGTTTTAGGATTTATGATGTATGTTTTTATGTTTTGTGTTATTCCATGTTTATATAAATAGAGTGTTCTTCATATTATGATAAAATATATAATATATATTTGATAATAAATGGCGCCTTGTATAAGGAATGATAAAATCACCATTTCACGTGATTAGAAGAGTAAGATAAATCATATCCCTGATGGTCATGAGCTATCATTTAAATGGAATATTGAATCCCATGTATACTTTTCATATGAGGAAATAATATCATGTGTTTCCCATGTATGTAAGGACTTATTTGAGTCCTCCTTTATTGATGGGAATCAAAAGATGAAGGGGATGGAAGGAAAAAAAGTGATATAGGAAATAAGGGAAAGAGGCATTTTCTAACGAGTGATAATTGTGTAAGGAAACACCATGGTATATAATGGAGGTGAAAGGGGTTTTTTTCATGTCTGGTGAAAAAGGACACCATTCTCATAATTAAAAGACAAGGAAATAATGTTCTTATATTTAATTATTCAACTACTAGGAGATGAGACACTATAAGAATCAATGTCCCCAGCGTCAATGGAATATAACCCGAATAATGATTTTAGATAATGATCAAGTAATGATGCTACTATAGATGAAGTTGAATATTTAATATGCATATTCAAGAATCATTTCAGTTGAATATATTTTTTAATTAATGCACTGATTGTATGAATTATGAGATTCGTAAGGATTGTAAAGTAGTTATATTTCATTCAAGATTTGATTTTGTATGATTAATGGTACAAAGAAAACGAGATACGGTAGAAAGATAATATTTCTACGAAAAAAAACATGATTGAGGGAAATAAAATCCTTAATATATATCTGATGATGATATCATGATGATGAAATGATTAATTTGGATAATTACTTACTACCTTGGTACTAATGACTGACTTGTCAATACGTGTATTATACTATCATCAATGGAGTTTACAGTATTATTGGATTTAATGAATATATCCAACAACATGTATCTTACTGAAAATAATACAGAAGAATTCATGTTTCCAATATGGTTTTTATGGTAATTGAAGTTATTACGATATTTCAATAAGATACATGATGATCTTATTCACTTGATTGGAATGTGAAATTTAGTGCTACGTGATGTTTGTTAAGGGTTAATGATATGTTCATCCTAGAAATTTAAAATACTTCATTATAATGGTTTGAATCATTATATTTTTTTTAATTTTTAGCCATTTATGAAAACTTTTATGTTGATAATTGTATGATATTTTGTAGTTTAATGTATTGCTCCACCTAATGGTGTAACAGATGCTATGTGATGGGGTATGGATAGTTCAAGTGAAATAAAATGATGAGTTTTTAAGTAGAAATGTATATTTATACTCTTATAGAGGGGAATAATCCATCGACACTAGGAATATAATATTAAATAAATTTTTTTATTATTATCATAATTATTTATAATATCGATGCATTTTTTTAGTTTATAGTTTATTTGTATTCAACATTAATCTGAACATTTCCTCTATCATGTTCCATCGGAATTTCATAGTTAGATTATTCTTCTATGTCTAGGTTTTTACATCTAGTTAATGTCACTACATTCAAAATAATACATTATGGGGTACCACCTCATCTCTCTTAACCATTTTAAGTGGTATATTTTATTAACCCTATTTCTGATATGGGTATCTATAATAGATTTTTCAAGTATCAACCATTATCTTTCGATGTTCAATTTCAAATTTCAAGGATTAAATTTTTGTATGGAAGGGATAACTGAACACCCCAAGAATTTAGAAACATAATTATTATATAAATCATGGATCAAAATTTATATACAAACAACACTTTTCTATAACCCTACCAAGAAATCATAAGTATTTCACTTATGTAATGTGAGTCTCGAAATTCTGACATACACAGTTGCAATCAATAAGTTATTTGGAGTCTGATAAGAAAAACATAATTTTCAGTTAGTAGTAACCTACCCTTATGAATACTAACATACCCTTATGAATAGTTATATTACATAATGAATAGTAACCTTACATATGATAGTATATAAATAATATTCATGTAAAAGTATGATATACCTATGTTTTGGAATATGATAACAAGTGTTAAAAACTTTTTTTAATAATAAATTATCAATTTAATTAAATATTAAATTATTAATATTTATCAAATTATTTTGGAAAAATGGTCTTCATTTTTGGATTATACAAGTTTAAAAATGGTTATGGTGATTTTTTGGTATTTTTCTAAAATACATGAATTTTTTATGAATAGTGAAATACAGTAAAATAATGTATATAAAAATTATCATTTAAATACAATATTTATGTCACCATAAGTTATTTAATCCCACTTTTTTTTTCTAACATTAATTTATTACTATTTTGGTTCATGGAATCATCATTTTTTCTAATCTTGATAAAAATTAATAAACCAGTGATTAAAAAATTTTGAATACCCTCCCCTCCTCCACTATAACCCCCACCCCCACTAACTCTTCTCTTCACTCCTATAATCCTTGAATCTCTTCAATGTTCTTACAAAATACCCTTCCGTAGTCACTCCCAACATCCAAGAAACTCTTGGTCTTTCCAAATTCCAAAAATCACTTACCTTAAAGAGGTTCTCCTGATGATTATTTCAAGAGGTAAATAACCTTTTTTTTCTTTTAGATTCATTTCAATTTATCTTCTTTTTTATCCTCTCCTAACCTCATCTATCCAAATGAACATGATAGATCCAGTGTCATATATATATTATACCTATACCAGGTCAATGGATGAACCATCATCAATATCTTTACTATCTCTATCTTTTATTTTATAAATGAAATCAACGTCAATGAGGTTCTAATTTATAACCTTCATGGAAGGTGAAGTTTCGTCTATCAATTTTTCCTTCATTTCTTGTCATGAAACAATTTTGATTGTTGAAAAATAATGTAATTTATGTTTTATAACCTAATTAATATGCAGGATCCAGTATATGTACATATTATTAAATCGTATGACCAAACTATTTCTTAATAATCAAAATACTCCTAAAATAATCTATATGAATGTCATATATATTTCATTTAATTATTAATCCACATTCCATGTAAAAAATGATATAAATTACCATAAATAATTATATATGTTCATAAATAATTTATAATTTCAATTATATATATTTACATCTATTTGACATGAACACCATAACTTAAAAAATTAGAACTGATTATGAAAATAATGAAAATGAACACTCTGGAATGACAGAATTCAATATAATAACTTATCAATAAGGACATAAATAAACTAAAATTTTTTTTATAAACTAAAATAATGTATAATAGGCTCTTAAATAATTAATTAATAAGTCTAATTTCTTATTCGAGGACCATAATATCAATAGTAAAACACATTCAAATTTCATGTATGGGGTTTCTTCATCTCACTTTCAATTTTGTGAGATATTCTATATTAACAACTACTAATTGTGTATGTTGTATATATACATACCATTGATGTCTAAAATCATGATTCACATATTTTTCATGATATTCAATTTATCATTTAACTATTATTAGTTTTGAGGAATTAGATTCAATGGATTACAAAGTTCAATGTTTTTATCACCCGAACCTCCATTTTCCATCGGGTTACTTATATTGTATACTTACTTTAGTTAAATTATTATTTATTCATATTTAATATTCATATATTTAATGATAATGTTAAATATATTTCTTCCAATTATAATACTACTTTCACATTTGTGTATTTATATGTTTTAAATCGATCTCTCAAAAATTCTTCCTAAACTACATGCTCGATTCAATGAACTTCTCGAATTCATACCTATTTTTATTTTCATAAAATAATAGTCTTTATGAAAAATTTATCTTTATAAAATAAACAAATATAACTTGATAATAATATTATGGTTAATTTCTTGTTTTAGGAAAGAAAAAACAACTTTGTGCTTTAAAATCCATTAATATTTTCCTTAAACCACACTAAAATGTTTTATTTCTAATGAATCTTTTAAAAATATATTTAATTAATTTTACCTCAATAATACATTAATTAATCATCAAATATATTTACAATTACCTTCTCATATTTTCTGGGATTTACATGTTTACAATTAGATTTCATGGAAAAAATAATTCCTCTTTGCAAAGTAAAAATAATTTCTCTCATCTCACATTATCTTTTTTTGATATATTCCTTGTTCATAACATATTTATTTTTTGTGGTGTTGGTACATTCCTTTGTTATATATGATTAATTAAGACCATGTTCTAGTTATATTATAATTTATTGTGATTTGAATGTTTCAATTTAGCATGAGACACATTGGAATGTTTATGGATTATTTCCTCAAGTATTTTTCAACAGTATCTTTTAAAAGTATCTTCATCTATGTCAAAACCATTTATTGAATCTTGTATTTCATTGTGGATTATATCATATGATATCAAGTACATTATTTATTTTAATGGTTTATGGTTATTTTGACTATGGATGTTCAATCTTATATCCATTCACAAATTTAATTCTAAAGTTTAGTGTTTATGCTTAATATATGGGGAATGTTATGTACATTTAATATGTTGGTTTCTACATGAATTTGTATTTAGTTTAGGTTTATCCGCATTAATATGATAAATGAATAGGTCTTAGTCAGGGTTGGGTGGGGCCTGCTATATCCCCTCGATGCATTGTTAGGTCTCATGAGACAAACTACAGTCTTATAACAAGGCCTTGAAAAAATGATTATGTATGGTTTTGGCATGGGGCCATGAAGTTATTCTAATGATGTACCTCATTATGAATTCTCTCATTGTGAAAATATTATTGATGGTTCATGTGGTTATTTGACTAGTAGAATACCAGTGATTATGTTTTATTATGGCATTATTTTCTCCACTCATATTCCAACCATAATGTGTTCATGTTTATTATTTTTAAAGGTGTGTGTTTTCAAATATTCAAAATGCCTAATGGTTATGTTTTTATATCTTCGTATGTATTTCTTTCCCTTATTGAGAATATTAGATCACCCCTTTTATATGTCTCATTTTCTCAGGGCATGAAGAATTTTATTATGATTGACATGGTGAAATAACCTATTAGTTATGTATGTACTCAAAAACAATTATACGTTGTTTTGATTTTAAAGTTGTAATGTCGAACTTATGTATATATCATGTTTCCAATAATACTAAACTACTCAGTCCTTTCGGATTCATATTCCTTGTTTATATTCTAATGTAATAAAATATAGTACTGTCTTTGGGCAATTCGGGTCGCGTCCTTACACTCACCTTATTTGTGTCAACATATATTCATTCTTCTAAGATAATATGACCTAAGAAGCGAAATTTATCAGTCCAAATGTATAATTTCGATAGCATTCAATAAAAATTATGTTCTCTTAGTGTTTCCTATATGATTTCATGGTTTTTGGGATAATCGTGTCGAGTATGATAATACATTAAAATATCATCCACTAAATACAAAATGATAGAATCTAATTAAGGGTGGAAACTCGATTCATCAATGCCAAGAAATTTATCAGCATGTTCATGAGATAGAATGAAAATAATAGATATTCATATAATAAATATCAACTATAGATTATTTAAATAGTATATTTAGGTTATAACCCATATGTGATGATAGCTCAACATCAAATTAGTATTTTATAAAACCCGACATCCTCGGAACTGGTCAAATAAATCATATATTTGAGGTAGTGGAAATATATTCTTATTTATAAGTTAATTTAATTTCTACTGATCCAAGTAAATCAAAATGTTTCTATTCAACTTATTTTAAAAAACATGATTGAACCCCAAGGAGAATTATTTGGTCAAATAAACACTCTATATTCAAAATCCTCCAACTACCAATTGAGTTCATAAAAATATACAAGTATCATCCAATAAGGAAGAATACACACTATGTACACTCCAAGGAATGGATAAATAGTAAACTCTACCTATCTCTCAGATTGTAGAATAGAAAATTCATCCTCTAATACATACTTAAAATGATCGACTACTGGAGATAAATATGCTTGACATGTTCCCAGGTCATCCAATAAAAGACTCGCAACATGGGTTTTCACTCCACTAATCCCATGATGATATAGTTTAAATCAACTATACTGGACATAAAATTATTCATTATGAATATAATTACCACCATCAGATGATGTGAAAGACACTATTTGGTGACATAAAACCTCATGTGTATGGTAAAAAAATAACTAATCCATCCCAATAATGATGTAAAATATCTTCATCCTAAGGATTGAGAAATTACATATGAATGGATAGTCACCCATAATAAATGAAATTATTCACATTACTATAAAATCTCTAATTTAACTCCCAAATGAGTCTTAAGAGTCATGAATCAATAGAATTACTCAATATGAATGATATAATTTCCAACAAATTTGCAGGTATGGAAGAATGTGAAGCGTCTGTATAAAATAAAATAGAAACATAAATAACGTAAAAAAAATCATAGACCACACTATATAAGTCCCAAAAAATTAATCATATGTGTTCTTCACTTCATATATATATATATATATATATATACTAATTCATGGACATGAGATGAAACCTAAATATATTGATTTGGTTTGATCTGTTGAAGTGATATGTCCAACGTCTTTTTTTCTCATCCACAACAACATCCTCATCCTAAATAACAGGACGTACTCAAAATTCATGCCAAGCGATTAGCTATTATCACTACTCCAAGATGTGGAGTCAGTGTAGATCCACTCACCCTAGATCTAGATAAAAATTTCTACCAAAAAACTAATGGTTCCACCATTTTCCTACAGGCTTGAGACTCTATGTTGTCTCCAATACAATGGGTCATCTTTTGACCTGACGTATTATATAGATTTCATGACACTAAGATATTGGTGTATATACATTGACTTCCACCAACATTATGAAGAACCTATAGGATATGATTTCTTCCACTAGTCAATGTACCATCTAGTGTAGGTTTTTCACCACCCTATACCACTCCTACAACCAACCTCTGATAATTCTCATTGATCATGGCATGGTTCAGTATCATCGATACGTTAGTCCATAAAAATTCTTTCACCTATGATCAGATGTTATACCGAGGAGCATCGTGAAAACTATTATCCCTAGATAACTTGTCACCTAGTATAATTGACAAAAATCACTAAATATTGGTAAAGTGAGATAAATATTCTATAATAAACATAATTTCTAACTATAGGGGTACAAACTCCTTGGCCTAGTAAACAATCAAATTCATAAGATATAAGTAATCATAGAAGGTTGTTATAAAATACATCCATACCATATCCCAATGGTGATCAACTTAATTCAAGACATACAATGAATTTTTGGAGGATCTGAATATCATTAATGTAATGTGAATTACTCTACTCACTTGAGGTTTCTCATTATGCTCAACGATAGATAGCATGGACTCCAACCATTACCCAAAATACTAGAGACAATGTTCCCCAAAACAAAATTGGAGAGTTCTTCTACTAGAATGTCACGACCCGTCCTCAGGGCCCATACTGTGACTACACCAAGACCGTATTCCATAGGCCAGGGGCTGGAGACTAGCACCAAAGGCGTAAATCCCGATAACAGGGAAGACATTACCTTTATAAAGGTAAACAAAACACCATAGAGTTCAAGAGAAAGTAAAACACTAAGTACAAAAAAAAAATTGAAAAGTAAATGGGCCAGAATACAAACCCAACTGAAAGTACAGCTACAACAGAAAGAAATTACAACAGAAAAAGACAAATAGCTGGAAGGAAGAAAGAAGCTCCTGGGTCGTCCTCCTCGGATCCTACCTGAAGGGTAGGTACAGATGGCGCACCTCCTGGATCGTCCACCATGGATCCTACCTGAAGTGTAGGAACAGATAACACAGCTCCTAGATCGTCCACCACAGATCCTACCTCAAGGGTAGGTACAGATATCCTCCACATCGCTCTCGCCCGTTAACCTCCTCTGTGTGTCGTCTCGTCATAAAGTCCACCTCCGTATGTTGAATCTTCGTGTAGTCCACCTCTGGGTATCGTCCAGTCCTCAAACACTCGGCCTCCGTCAGCACTGCACGTCGTCTACAACCAACATAATGAGTTGCGGGCATAGCCCGTGCAGTGGTGAGTATAATGATACTCAGTAGGGACCCCGAGACCCTCAAGGTCTCACTAAAACCAACAAGGATAACCACAATGAAGATCTCACTAGATAACCTCCACATAGTTATATGCTCATGCATATACCTAAGTTTTCAAATAACCCATCTCAATCATGAGGAAAACACCAAGATCATTAAATCAATGGATAAACACTACCCAGGTATATTCCCATACATATACCTACGTTATCAAGTACCCCATCTCAATAATTAGGTAAACACAAAGGTCAAAAGTCTCAGCTCAAACCAGGATTTTCATTATCGAAACTGTAACTATTGAAGAGCTCTGCCTCTGGAGAGTACAGTGGTCCTGTCAGGACTCCGAGATACTGCTCACCAACCTAAGACTGTTGAGGTACACCTCTTGTCGAGTACCGCGGGCCTACCACCTCACATAGTAGTGCTTCCCGCCATGGGTTAGCCACCTCACATAGTAGTGCTCCTCCGCCGTGGGTCTTCCACCTCACAAAGTAGTGCTCCCCACTGGGCTATGCAGGTCACTGTGAAACTAATCGGACAAGAAGTCATCAGGTCTCAACCAACTACACGGTCTCCATACTCCGTACGCTCGCCTCCGATAGGGTCTGCTCCACGAGCTACTGGTCGATGCTACAAGTAACAAAAAGTCCCATGATCAAGTATCTCAACAAACCGCCTCATCATAGGGGACTCAATTCAACAGATGTCACGTCAATCGGGCACCCGGTCTATGAGTTATTAACATTTTCGTCCTAGGGGCCCGTTTGGTTTCTTGTGTGAACCAGCCCGGCCATATCTCAACCGTACCCCGAACTCTCATAGGGTATACTCATTGGGACTATTTCTCAAATGGATCAACAACGCCGCTGACGGTTCGTCAAACGGACGTCTGGTATGAAATATATCAGCTTTCCCGCTCTAGGGGCCCGGTTGGGTTTTGGGGACAATCCAACCCGGCCATACTCCAACTGCGTCCAAACCTCAGGCGGGGCATGCCAAAAGTTCTGTCTCATCAAGAGGATTCTAATAAAGTCAACGACACGTCAATCGAACGTTCGGTGCTCAAGATATACATGTTTTCGCTCCGAGGGCCCGATTGGTTTCGAGTACGAACCAACCCGGCCGAACCCAAAGTTCTTTGAAACCTTGAGTGTAATATGTCGAAACGACCGTCTCTATCCGGGGATCGCATCGCCGCTAACGGTGCGTCAATCGGAGGTCTTTAGCCCATGATATGGGAAAAACACTTAAAACGGTTCGAAACGGGGGGTCTGGGCCCGGACCGACCCAGCCCGACCCCCCCCAGGTCGGCCCGAACCGAGGACCCGCCCCAGGTCCGTTTCTGACCTGGTTGGGCACAACCCAGCCTGGCCTGGGCGCGGCCCGGACCGGCGGGTCAGCTCGGCTTGGTCGACCGGCCGAGAGTAAAAACCGCGGCCCCCCACGCGGGGGCCGCTCCGCGGCACCCAGACGCGGCATGCCGACCGCCGGCTCCGGCCTCCGGCGCCGCCGCGCGGGCGGGGCGCGCCGGCGGGAGCTTCCGCGGACCACCGGACGTGCTCCGGTGGCCCGTTTTGGGTACGGTCTTCCCCAGTGGTCCTCCCGGGACCCGATCTTCAATGCAAGGCCCTCAAACATCATAGCGGCCTTCTTCGTCATCGTTTGTCGATCCGCACATTGATAAACAAGCTGTGGAGGGTAATCGAGCCATGTTTGTTCAGCTCGCGCCCTCCGTGGTAGGTGTTATCAATTGGCAAATAAAAAACACATGATTTTAATCATTGACGAGTGTATAATTTATGCATAATAAATTATAAGAACACCTTGAAATCAAATACCCACGCAGGAGAGTTTAAAATTTGAATGTGTGGCGTGACGACATCGTGAATTCTTGCCGCTCGATCCCGCGCGGCGTGATGATGTCATGCATGCTTGCCTCTCGATCCCGAGCGGCGTGACGATGTCGCGCATGCTTGTCGCTCGATCCTGCGTGGCGTGACTTTTTCGCTCATCATTGTCGCTCGATCCCACGCGGTGCGACCACACCACATCAATTCATTCGATCTTCAACAACAAGAAAAAACAAAAAGGGAGGTGGACGGTCGTGTTTGTGCGGTCCGGCCTCCTCCCGTTAACTGATATCATGCGGTCCAAAAATCGCGGATAAAGGACAGAAGAGAATCACGTAAGGAAAAAATCATGTAAACCCCCTACCTCAAGTTGTCGATCGAAGATTGTCACGGGGATGGATCGTTGTGGAAGAAGTGTCGTAGAGGAAGAAGTGTCACGTCGTCGATCTCCGAGGGTTTGGCGTTCTTCATCGCCCTTTGTTGGAGGCCGGTGTTCTCCACGTTCTTTGTGTTCTTCAAGTTCTTCACGAAGGAGGTTGAAGATCATCAAGCTTCTCCCAATTATCTCAACAAGCAACCCTTAAGAGAAAACAAGTATTGGTCTTAGTTTATTCTCATTCCAATATTTATAAAATTCTACGTTAAGTAACGAACAATTAATTCTATAAATTAATGGTACAACATGACTGCCCAATAAATAGGGGTATTTAGAATTTTAAGAAAACGCGTCGGTTGACTTTATTTAAAAAGGGTTTTCACGGGTGCGTTATTTAGAGGGAAAGAAACGATGGGGATCTTGCGGGACCCACCTCACAAATATTCTACCAAAAGGGTAGGATATTTTGGGTTCCACCCTATCCACTTCAACTCAGCTTAAGCAGCTTAAAGTGGCTTTATGCGGCTTTAAGTGAAATAAAATAATCTTTGTCATACCACATTATTTTATTTCTTAACTTGAAGCGCAAAAATTAAAAACCACACCCGAGGAAACACAACTCCGGAAGAGGTGTTTCTAAAAAAATACCGGCGCAACAATTCCATCGGTGCCCTCAGAATTCAATTCTGGGCACCGATTCAAAAGTTAGAAAAAAACCGCTAGTTCGTTCACTAAACATAGCCGAGCTAAACTTCGGAAAATGATTCCGGGCCCACCGGGCCTCAGAATCAGGCGCCGTCAAGAAAATACGATCTTGTAAAATCCCAAAGACAATGTAGAAAAAAAATTCCCTTGAAATTTCTTTGTATTTATATTACTCCTACCTCAGGGCTTTACATCCCCGTAAAGCTTCAACACAAACTGGGGTAACAAAAGTGGTATTGAGAACGCATCTGATCCTTCCTCTCCCATGTGCTCACTTGGAGGTTCCCGTACTGCCAAAGAAGTGCACCTGAGGAATCAATCAACCTCGTAGGATCCCTTCCTGTCGATCCTTGATCCCCACTAGAACCATTGTGAAAGACACTCCATCGTCATCTTACAGCTCCCCATGGTCGATGATATGCGAAGGTTCGAGCACGTATCTCCTCAGTTGAGATACGTGGAAGTCATCATGCACCTAGTGCAACTAAGGTGGATGGGTCAATAGGTAAACCACCCCGCCTACCCAGCTGGGGACCTAGAAAGGTTCGTTGATCCTCGGAGATAACATTATGCCTTGGCCACATCTCTGTAAGCATCGTCGAGGTGAGACCCGTATAAGGACGTGATCGTCATCCTCGAACTCCAGAGGTCTCCAAATCCTATTATAACTGGAACTCAAAATGACTGCTACCACGATGGTAAATTTGACCGACTCAAGAGTGTTCGGTCGCACCCCCCCTGTGCATGAGTTATCTTGTACTGCCTGGGGTTCCCTTTTCGCCGACCAAGGAAAACCCAACCTGACTTCGTAGTTAAACCACAACCTTTTTTCCTAATACCGTCAATTTGTGTATGAACTGTGATTGCCCAGTCCATACTCAAACAAATGCCATAAGGCCTCGACGCAACTACCAAGAGATCCAACTGTCACTCTTGCCTCTAAGGTTTGAGTCACACTGTCGGCATCAGTATGAGGTCACTGGGTATCCTCCAGTATAAATCTCAAAATTGAGGGTCAAGTCAATAGTTTTAACTGGGACCAGTCAGTATCAACCAAAAAGAAGGACAAGAAATAAAACATCACAATGATAAGTGTATCTTTATTATTACATCTAATAGTACAAAGACACGAATACAGTAGAAATATGGAACTATAAGTACAAGGGATTTATCCACTAGTTCTGTTCCTGTCCATATGCTTCGGGAGCTCCATGATCGTAGGCCTCAGCTGCCTGAAGCTGAGCTCTCCCATGTCCACCAACCACCTGCGGTCGGGGTGGACCTCCTGGTGGTGGTGGTGGAAACACCTTGTAGTGTCATCCACCTCCAGCTGCACGGATAGCTTCTCTCCCTCGGCCTTCCACTCCTTTCGGTCCGTCTCGATCGAACCTCTGAATCTTCCTGGGATGTTCTTCATTTATCCACTGGTCATATGCATGGAAGGTTGGACAGTCACGTGCCATGTGACCAATCCCGCCAGAGGAGTAGCACTGGATGGCAGGTCTGGCACTATCCCTCCCCTTGGTGCCTCGTACTACTGACCAAGAGTCATGCGGTCGACCACCTGTAGGTCTAGTCCTCTTGGACCTCTGCGTCATCTGTCTACTGCCTGCTATAGAAGACTATGTCGCATTCCGGCTAGTGGTGGGTCCTGCTGCTGGAGACTGCTCAGCATGGAAACTCTCCACTATGAGGGCTCGCTCCAACACCCCTGTCAGCGTCAGAATGCTGTGAGAAACAATAGAATCTCTAATCTCTCAGCAGATTCCCTGCTCGATGGTTCAGCCCCTGAAGAATGGGTCTCGTACTATATCTGTGGAGTAACGCGAGAGGTCTGTGAACCATGCTGAATACTGCGCCACTGTCATGCTGCCCTGACATAGCAAAAGTAGCTCCTATATACGCACCACTTGAAGGGTGGCTAGTACAAACTCTTCTCGGAACAGGCTCTCAAATCTTCCCATAAAAGTGTCGCCTCGTCATGTATCTGGAGCATCAGGCTCCACCATCTGTCAGCTTCTGCTTGAAAAGGCTGGCAGCAAGGAACACCATGAAGTCTGCTGGCATCCCCACTAGCCTGAAGACTCTCACCACAGCCTCCATCCAATCCTCAGCCGCCTGCGGGTCCGTCCCTCCATGGAACCTGGGTGGCCTCTTGTGCTATAACTCCTGCAGTGCACTCATGCGACGTGCACCCTCTGCTGCTGGGGCTAGTGGCATCGGTGGCCCAATGGGTAGTAGTACCGCTAGTGCCTCCGATGGTGTCTCAGATGGGATAGGGCCCTGTACTGAGGCCTCGTCACTCGGAGGGATGTCAGTACATACCACTCTCAGGGCTCTAGCTGGTTGTCCATGGGGAGGAATCCTAAAAGAAACAACGTGACACGGTAAAATTATTTATAACTGGTGAGCTGACCTGGTTTGAGCTGACTTTTAAAATTTATGGATACACACACGCAATCAGTGTTTTCATGCACAAAGTCAGAATTCATTTTTTAGGGTCCTGGTGTATGGATACGTCGGCCACCCGCACCAACACTGGACTCCCTGAACTGAAAACCACACTCGGTACACTTAACACTATCGCTTCACAGAAAGAAAAAATCATAGTATAAGTTCTGCGGTAGAACCGACTCCTCTGATACCAATTTTCATGATCTATCCTCGGGGCCTGTTCCGGGACTACCCCAAGCCCGCCTTCCATAGTCCAGGGGCTGGAGACTAGCACCAAAGGCGTAAATCCTGATAATTGGGAAGGAATTGCCTTTATAAAGGTAAACAAAACACCACAGAGTACAAGTGGAAGTAAAACACTATGTACAAAAGAAAGTGCTGAAACGTAAATGGGCCAGAATACAAACCCAACTGAAAGTACAACTACAACTGAAATAATGTACAACAGAAAAAAGACAAACAGCTGGAAGGAAGGAAGCTTCTCCTGGGTCGTTCTCCTCGGATCCTACCTAAAGGGTAGGTACAGAGGGCACAGCTCCTGGATCGTCCACCATGGATCCTACCTGAAGGGTAGGTATAGATAGCCTCCATAATTCTCTCACCCGTAATCCTCCTCCGTGTGTCATCTCATCATGAAGTCCACCTCTGGATACTGACTCGTCGTGTAGTCCACCTCCGGGTACCGTCCAGTCCTTGAACACTCGGCCTCTGTCCGCCCTGCCCGTCATCTGCAACCAACACAACAAGGTGCGGGCATAGCCCGTGTAGGGGTGATTATAATGATACTCAGTAGGGACCCAAAGACCCTCAAGGTCTCACTAAAACCAACAAGTATAACCACAAAGAAGATCTCAATAGATAACCTCTACTTATGTATATGCTCATGCATATACCTAAGTTATCAAGTAACCCATCTCAATCATGAGGAAAACACCAAGATCGTGAAATCAATGGATAACCACTACCCAAGTATATGCCCATACATATACCTATGTTATCAAGTGACCCACCTCAGTCATGAGGTAAACACAATGGTTAAAAGTCTCAGCTCAAACCAGGATATTCATTATCGAAACTATAACTGCTGAAGAGCTCCACCTCTGGAGAGTACAGTGGTCCTGTCACAACTCTGAGGTACTTCTCACACAACCTAATACTGCGGTGGTACTCCTCCTGTCGAGTACCTCGGGCCTGCCACCTCACATAGTAGTGCTTCCCACCATGGGTCTGCCACCTCACACAATAGTGCTCCCCCTCATAGCCTACAGAGGTACTCCTCCTATCGAGTACCGCGGGTCTACCACCTCACTCAGTAGTGCTCCTCCACCATGGTTCTTCCACCTCACAATGTATTACTCCCCACTAGGCTATGCAAGTTACATCAAAACGAATCGGACAAGCAGTCGCCAAGTCTCAGCCGGGTACACGGCCTCCGTACTCCGCACGCTCTCCTCCGGGAGGGTCTGCTACATGAGCTGCTGTTCAATTCTCCATGTGACACAATGTCCCACGAAGAAGTATCTCAACAGACTGCCTCGTCATAGGGGACTCAACGCAATAGACGACACGTCAATCGGGCGCCCGGTCAATGAGTTATTATCATTTTCGTCCCAGGGGCCCGATTGGTTTCGTGTGCGAACCAACCTAGCCGTAACTCAACTGTACCCCAAACTATCATAGGGTATACTCATAGGTACTATTTCTCAAAGGGATCAACAATGACGCTGACGGTTCGTCAAATGGATGTCTGGTCTGAAAGATATCATCTTTCCTGCTCGAGGGTACCGGTTGGATTTCGGGTACAATCCAACCCGGCCATAATCCAACTACGTCCAAAACTCAGGAAGGGCATGCCAAAGTTCCCCCTCATCAAGAGGATTCCAATAAAGTCAATGGCACGTCAATCGGATGTCCGGTGCTCAAGATATACCTGTTTCCGCTCCGAGGGCCCAGTTGGTTTCGTGTACGAACAAACCCAGCCAAACCCAAAGTTCTCCGAAACCTTGAGTATAATATGTCGAAATGACCGTCTCAATCCAGGGATCGCATCTCCGCTGATGGCACGTCAATCTGAGGTCCGTATCCCATGATATGAGCAAAAGACTGAAAACGTTCCGAAAACGGTGGGTATGGGCCGGGCCAGACCCCCCCCCCCCCCCCCCCCGGGTCTGCCCGAACCGGGTCGACCTGACCCGGGTCTAGGTCCGACCCAGTTGGGCGCGACCCATCCCGGCCCGGCCTGGGCGTGACCCGGCCCGACGGGTCGGCTCGGCTCGGTCGACCGGCCGAGAGAGGGAACCACGGCCCCCTGCGCAGGGGCCGCTCCGCGGCACCCGAACGTGGCATACCGGCCGCGTCCCGCCCCTCGGTTCTGCGCAGCCATGAAACCGACCTCGCCGCCACATCTGAAGCCGCAGCGGGTTTTGCCGGCGGCGCCGGGCGGTCGGCCGCTGCCGGCCGCCGCCTCCGGCAGGAGCTTTTGCGAACCACTGGACGTGCTCTGGTGGTCCGTTTTACTTGCGGTCTTCACCGGTGGTCCTCCTGGGACCTGATCATCACTACAAGGCCCTCAAACGCCATGGAGGCTTGCTTCTTCATCGTCCGTCGATCCACACATCGATAGAAAAGCTGCGGAGGGTTGTCGGGCCATGTTTGTTCGGCATGCGCCCTCCCCGTTAGGTTTTATCAATTTGAAAATAATAAACACATGATTTTAATCACCGACAAGGGTATTATTTATCCAAAATAAATTATACAAACACCTTGCAATCAAATACCCACGCACGAGAGTTTAAAATTTGAATGTGCGGCGTGACGACGTTGGGCATTCTTGCTGCTCGATCCCGCGCGGCGTGACGATGTCACGCATTCTTGTCGCTCGATCCCGCACTTCGTGACGATGTCATGCATGATTTCTGCTCAATCCCCCGCGGCGTGACGTTGTCGCGCATCCTTGCCGCTTGGTCCCGCACGGTGCGACGGCACCACATCAATTCATTCGATCCGCAACAACAAGAAAAACAAAAAGGGAGGGAGACGACCATGTTTGTGCGGTTTGGCCTCCTCCCGTTAACTGATATCATGCAGTCCAAAAATCGTGGATAAAAGACGGAAGAGAATCACATAAGGAAAAAATCACATAAGCCCCCTACCTCAAGTTGTCGATCGAAGATTTTCGTGGGGATGGATCATCGTGGAAGAAGCGTCGCAGAGGGAGAACTATCACGTCGTCGATCTTCGAGGGTTTGGCGTTCTTCGTGGCCCTTCGTCGGAGGTCGGCGTTCTTCGCGTTTTTCGCTTTCTTCGCATTATTCATGATGGAGGATGAATATCTTCAAGATTCTCTCAATTCTCTCAACAAGAAACCCTTACGAGAAAACAAGTATTGGTCTTATTTTATTCAGATGCCAATATTTAGAAAATTCTAAGTTAAGTAACGAAGCATTAATTAAATGATTTAATGGTATGACTTGACTGCCCAATAAATAAGGGCGTTTAGAATTTTAAGAAAATGTGTCTGTTGACTTTATTTAAAAAGGGTTTGCGTGGGTGCGTTATTTAGAGGGAAAGAAATGGTGGGGCTCGTATTGAACCCACCTCACAAATATCCTACCAAGAGGGTAGGATATTTTGGGTTCCACCCTATTTGCTTCAACTCAGCTTAAGAAGCTTAAAGTGGCTTTAAGCAGTTTTAAGTGAAATAAAATAAATTTTTCCATACCTCATTATTTTATTTTTTAAAATAATTCCAAAAAATTAAAAACCCCACCCGAGAAAACGCAACTCCAGAAGAGGTGTTTGTAAGAAAATAACGGCGCTACGATTCCATCGGTGCCCTCAGAATTCAATTCCAAGCACTGATTCAAAAGTTAGAAAAAAACCCACTCGTTCGTTCACTGAACATACCCGAGCTAAACTTTGGAAAATGATTTCGGGCACACCGGGCCCCGGAATCAGGCGCCGTCAGAAACTGCATTCTTGTAAAATCCCAAAGAAAATTTAGAAACAAAAATTCCATTGAAATTTCTGGGGCTTTACATGGAACCCCATATTAAACTATTCAATATAGGGTTAAATACATGGATATCCAAGTATATACTACACTAAACTTATGAAACCCTCTCAAAATGAATCATTGATGCCTAAGTTTGGAATAAAAGGATCCGACACAATTCATGCAAAATGTGTTAATAATTGTGTCTTAGGACTTCCACCAATATATAATGTTAATAATCACATTCCTAGTTCTTGAATCAAGGCCTTCCAATTGGAATATCTATATATTTACATGAATATTCCTCAAAATAATATTTGATATTGGAACCAATCAGATATTATGAAATAGGATAGGTATAATACTTCTTAGGCAGTAGTTTACACTCTTTTCCATCTTCTAAAGCCAAGTCTAGGTGATATAAAAATCATAAGGGTCACATGAGTCACTCTCAACAATTAATTACTTGGTTCAAATCAAGGTCATGTTATATGATTAACTTCATATGATTTGTTATTTGAAATTTCAATTTCATTTTATAGAGGAAAAACTATTAATGTTATAATTGGATTCCCCTTTTAATGGTTTCAATTTCATTTCAATATTAATAATTATTAATTTATTATATATATATCGTCTTATAATAATATATATCTCCCATTCAAAGTTATAAATTAGTATTAATTATATGTTACAATTGTTAATTCATGTAACTATGACTAGTCTTTTATAATGGTTAATATTATATATCCCCATTCCCAATTTATATAGTTCCATAGAAATTATAAATTAAATCTTTATTCTATTTAAA
This sequence comes from Viscum album, assembly GCA_963277665.1. NCBI lineage: Eukaryota > Viridiplantae > Streptophyta > Magnoliopsida > Santalales > Viscaceae > Viscum > Viscum album. The sequence continues at coordinate 1,696,920,100 of OY728137.1, read as the reverse complement.
TTGAACCACTAACATTTCAAGAAATGTAACAAAAGGTTAATGGCTCAAAAATTGCATAATTGGCTAGTTAGAGTTCCACCATCAATCTATATGGGAAAACCCATTTTGGTAGATTTAGATGGTATAATTATCTAATTAAATGTATCATTCATCTAACAGAATTTTAGTCAATAAAAAAATAATTTTCAAGGCCTCAAAACATGTTGCATGAAATGAAAAAAATAAGTAAACATGGAATGGAATCTTAATGGCATAAAAATACTAATGTTTTTATAATGATTGATGATCAATACCTCCATTCCATAATAGTCTAATTGTTAAAATAAAATCCATGAATATAGTAAAAACTATCATAAATCATATGCATCACCAAATAGAGAAACCATTACATCTATACTAGGCATAATCCAAAAAAACAATTCATATTCCATGTAATTTAGCATTTCCTGGTATGTGGAGTAGCTACTCCTTGGTAGAGGATCATTAAAAAATTGTTACACATTCATTGTTTCTTATCTTAAAACCCAAAATAGTAATACAAAATAAAAAATGGCTATAATATCCCTTTGTAACATCCCAAACCTAATTCACTAATATGTTCCCAAACTTAATTACCCACGTGGACCCGACAAACCTCCACATATTCCATTGGCTACCAACTTACTAAGAGGGTCTATTATGATATTGTTCAGAGATTATACCCTAACTATCAGAGTGTTGTATGGTGGTAAAATTTTTGAATAATCAATTAGAATAATTAATAATGATTTAAATTGTGGATTATCATACGAAGAGAAAATAAATATCCAGGATTACTATAATAAACCCCAAGTCAATAATCAATGAAATATATAAAATTATTTTTTGTGAATATGATATAATGAAATTGGTAAATAATGAAACATATTAGCATACATATCCAACATGATATATAAAATTTAAAAAAATTACCAAATTATATCTATAATTGTATCAGAAGAATATTCAGGGACCTCCACTACCATAAACAATCATAGTATATAAAATCAAGATTCTAAATATTAGTGTTTCCCCATATTCCGAACTAAAACAATGATGTTTATCCAAATATCAATCATTATCTTGAATAGGGTGTGAGATTAATATAGTAGGTCACCACTGAAGGTGCTTAGAACTGTCGATTCTATAAATATATAATGATTAGTGTGGAAGAACAATGAGGAAGGATATTAAATAATTAAAAATTGTAAGTTAATTTTACTAATGGGACAACCCTTCGTCTCTACCTTCTACATCTAATGGTCGATTGTATCTATAAACATAATATCATAACACAATATAAGTATTTGATTAGGTATAAGAAATATTGAGACAAGTGGCATATAGTTTGGGTGTCCATTTAAAATAATAATATTGTGGAGTATTGAGCTTCCACATCATGTATGAATATAATAGTCATGTGAATGTAAAATGTGGTGTACCCTTGGCATACCACCCCAATGTGTTCTACTCAATCACCAAAAACATGTTCTAGCTATCCCTTTTGTATGAAATAAGAGGTTTCATTTCATATCAAGTCATGTGGTTCGTGGATCTTCATTTTCACACATAATAAAAGGATATTGATTACAAATTTTAGTGCCCTATCTAATGAGAACTAACATCATGCACAATAATTCATAAAAAGGAGAATAAATTTCATCTACAACCTCCATTTCCAATATAAGGTTCTTCATGTACAATATTTTAAACCATGGTAATGTTTGTCAGCAGAGTTCCATGTCCTAATAATTCCCATCAAAATAGAAAAATACCATGTGTAGCAATTGTAATCAACTTCTCCAAATCATATTGATTATAATAGTCATGTTTTATAATTAAATAATGGTCGAATGACATGTTTATTTAATTCACCTTCCATTTATCACATTTATCCATTTATTTACAAGCCATTAGCCTAACACAACTTATATGGTGGATCATTTACAATGCAAAGAATAGGATACAATATCTATATCACAATATTTCATCTAATTAAATATAAATATCACATTTATGAAGGACAATGGAACATGGCTCAAGAAATCAATTTAAATGCCAATTATGGAATAACTTTTATATACATTTTAAACAACCCATACTAAGTGTGGTTAGTGTTGATGTACTCAACCTCCAATAACACCAACCATATATCTGACGAATTTACCATTCCACAGTTCATGCAACTTAATTATGACATTTCAAATTATTATATTTAGTTATAAACATAGTAGTGTCACACATTAAGAGGTTTTTCACATAATGTTAAAAAATATGACTAATAATTCACTAATAAATGTTAATTCATAATTTTTTACATAAATGTATACAATATACATTCTCAATAAATTTTGTTGTCTACTGTATTAAGGAAATTACATACATAGAATAATTTTTTTGAATAGGAATATAGTGAAATTGTTGGAAACATCTTTAACATGTTCCAAAAATTCTGTCATTCTCCTAGCACTACACAGGATAACCTAAGCATGTATATAAGAAAGGGGTGATATATAAATCCTAGTATATGAATAACGAAATCATAGAATACTGTAAATCACTAAATTTTATCCATGAGGCATATCAAGGAAACATAAGTGGGACAAGAATCTTTTTCTTGAATAATGAGGAATGATATAACAAGATATAATATAGGCAATAAGGGATTATGTAAATAAATAAAAACATTTAATCACATCCATAATTCAAGGATAACCATCAAGAAAACATAACATATTATGGCTAGGATAACCTCTATTGTAACATCAATGGCATCCCAGGAGATTAAAACATTAAAAAAATTTCAGAGGTATATATAATTTCAATCATACCCTTCACATTCATATCATGTACATGCATATTTTTGCCACATATTTCATTAAAAATAGGATCATATTTTGTCACTATTAGTCGCATGATTAAGAACATTGGGTTATATTCATATACATACCTAATAAAAGACAGATATATAGAACTAGGTGAATACCATTGAGTTGAAATGAAATGGTTATTCACTATAAAATACTTTTTCAAGGAAAACAGTAATATAATTTGAGAATCATAAAAAAGGTACATAAAGATTCATAAAAGGGATTAATGATTATAAAAGTGACCTATCATCACTTGGACATCATAAAGAAAGTAAGAGTGGTATTTAAGAATATATTACAATATAAAAATTTAATAACTAAAATACCTAATTCAATTAAGTTTATTAAATAAATAGCAGAATGGGAGGATCTCGTAACTTGATTGGACACGTTTAAAATCATTCAAGGAGCTTCTTAAGATCAAATTGATCCTTGGGATGTCTCTTTATAGGTAAATGTATAGTACTTTCTTTATTTAAGAGTTTTCAGTGAAGAGGAATGGGATGTTGTGTGGGATTGTATATAAAATCAGGGAGAGTTAATTATTAATTTCCAAACATATGTTTTGTTATATATGATAATAATATTTTCACCAGATTTTGTACTGTTATTTTAGACTAACTATATATATAAGGGAGATATTAAATGAATAATCTCAATTATGTGACCTCTTCTTGATTAGGTATTCTATAATATCATATGGTAAACCTTTTATATCTATTAGATATAATAGGTAGTGGAAATCCATGCATTATTTCAACGTCTCATATGTATATGTTGGCGAGTTGGTCAATAGATAAATCATCCTTGATAGAAATGAAAGGTGATTAATTTTTTGGGTGATAAATTATCACCTAGATGGTTCTATTATATTTACATGTCATGGATTATCTTATGATTAATTCCCAATTTATGTTTCCCATTTTCCATACTCATAAAATAACTGTTTTCATCATTCCCTTAGTCCTTTTCTATTTCACCTTGATTTATTGGTAAATCAATCATAGAGATAAAAGCAATATTTTATCCCTATTCATATTATACCACCTTAATTTTTCATCAAATTTCAATACATCTTAGTGAATAAATTATTAATACCAAATGATAAGAAATTTGAATCATCTAAATGTTATCTCCTTTGTTCTAGTTTTTATGGGACACATATCTGGGTTCCAAACATTATAATTCCTTATTTAGAAAAATTGAACTCAAGAATTATTTTTTACCTTTTTCTATAGAAACACATCATCTTATTGCTCTTCATTTATCCTATATATAATAGATGGTTGAGTAGTTATTTGAGCAAGGTAGGATGTATATCCTTTTTTTATTCCCATGTTCGTCTTTTATATGCACAATAAATTTGAATACATTGAAATCCTTATCATGGATGGAGTTGTGGGATCCATTCCAATAAGATCATTTGGATCATTTTCTACATTCTCAAATGGTAATGGATGGAACAATAATAATCATTTATCAGTTCTAAACCACCTTTGTTGGAATATATTTAGATCCATTTTTTTAAATATATACATCATGGTTTTATAGTCTTTATATATGTCAAACTTCCCCCGATATATGTATTATTTCAAAATAATCAATATGAAGATCAAAACACTCAATTATAGATCATGTGTTTGATGTTTATAATCATGTATATTTAACTATAAGGAGGCATAGTGTGTCACATTTTAACCAATAATGATTAAAAACCCAATATCTTTTCAGATGCAACAATTTATATCACAAATACTTCCCCATAGACGGGTAATGTTAGCATAAAAGATGTTATTCTAATGTTCTTCATATCTTTATAAATTTGTTCCCATTCATTAGTGTAGGAAAACATGAATCCCTTTTATGTAAGCATGGTTAGTGGGATTAAAAATCATGGGATTCTTCTAAAGAATCAACAATATTATCTAATTAATACATGGAAATAATAGATTTACTCTACCTATGTTGTTCTTGGGAATCCATAAATTACAACAATTTTCAATGGTACCACAAATATTACTTTATTAGTGAGTGAATTCCCCATGAATGTTACATTCCCTGTCCAAAACTCACATATAATATTCAATTCAAATAAAATTTCCTTTCACAAGTTATTTAAAATGAAGTTCATAAACTACTAATATTCCTCCTTGTTTTTTGAGTAGAATAGAATATTATATATAACATTACACAAAATAATTCTAGGAAATCCTTCTTATAAATTATTCATTTGTTCCATGAATATTAATGGATAATTAGTGAGTCAAAATAGAATCACTATGAACTTATGGTGTTAATAAGATGTATGAAAACAAGTCATGGGAATAACCTCTTTATTTAAATTTAATTGATAATTACATTGTTGAAGATCAACCATTGAGATGTAATAGGAACCACAATGTTGATCAAATGAGTCATCAATGTATTGTAGAAGATACATTTTTTTTATTTTGATCCTTTTGTGGTCATAATTATTAATTCAAACAAGAATTTACTCATCATTATTCTTGTAAAAAAATTATCGATTCATCCCATGATGAAGTGATTCACACCTTTCATGGGGTGTGGATAGTTTGTTTATATTTTACTAGTGTAGCATAGTGGGTGAATAGGTTCATATATCTTAAAAATATTCACATTTATTTACATAATAATTCAATTTCCCCTAACTATTGATTTTTTGTGTTTTTATTATTTTAAGATAAAAATGATTTTTGTTCTGTCAGAATAATACAATTCAATAAAATAAAACAACACTCATTTTTAAATGCAATAAGATGAGATTATAAAATAATGAACATGTACAAGGTTCTAGTTTTGGGTTCCTTAAATATTTATTATTATTGATAAAAATTTAATTTTATAGTTAAATCATAAAATTTCAATCATAAAAAAATTCATTTTAATTTTTGGTTGGGAAATCTAAATTAAAAATAAAACCATTCACCTCCTCCTATAATCAAGGTTAATGACACAACTCAAATGGGAGTGTGGTACATGTTATAACAGGACTCCAACGTATGTCATTTCAACCCTTGAATGGATCAAATACACTGTATAAAGAGATTATGTTCAATTGATGGGATTTAAAATAATTAAAAAAATTAGATATGTTTTTCTGATCTACTTTACATTAGAAAAACCTGACACCTATACATATCACTATTAGACACGACAAAAAAGTATTACAATATTAATGAATATAAAAATAGAATTTTGGAACACTCAATCCTCCCCCATAGTTCAATCCCACTATCATGATTAAGAGATCACTTGACAGAAATATTATAATAAAATAGTAAATAAAAATAAAAATAATGAAGAATACGAGAAATGATGAATAATTTGTCTGAAAAAACTCATGAGTGAAAAAAAATGAAAATGAATGAACTAAATGTAATATAAAACAAACAAAATTAAAAAAAATATAGAAGAAAAACACTAAAATATATAAAAAGATTTACATTTTCCATCGGCATAAGACCTTATCCCCTTCATCGAGGTATCCCCTCTATAGTTTCATTCTACCCATATTTATAGAGGGAGAAATCCTATTGATTCTCGATCAATTTGTATATTTATTTTTAAAGCCCATATATCCCATTTCAATGGAAATATAATACACTAATGAATAATATAAAATATATTTCTTGATCGGTTACAATATAATTTTAGTGTAGACAAGAGGGGATGAACTCTTCATCATGTACATGGTGTTCACAGGTTATGCACACCCTAATTTTGGGTGGAATCTTCTCAGGGGGTGCAAAAATGATGAAGAAAGCATCCACCAAGTCAACCAACCATTAAAATGGCTAAATAAGTCTTCTAAAAACATACATATCTCTCATGGATTTTCTGGTGATTATATATGGTGAAAGAGGTGTTCCCCCATTGTCATAAGCATTAGAAGTGGTTCTAAAATTGAGTTCAAGATACTTAGTGAATTGAAATAGAATCTCCAATGTTTTTAGATAGAAGTGGTCTAGTGAGATATAGTAGAAGCGAGAGAGGACAATGGCGGGATGTGTTTGATTGTGGGTGAGTATGACTAAAAGAAAATTGTGTCATTTGATTTAAAATAAAAAGTACCCATAATTTGGTTGTCCTGAGTGAAAATTAGAAGAAATAACACTAACATATATAAGAAAAATAATGTCATCACTAGCTTAGATTCCTTCGTTGTAGACATGCTCCTAGTTAACCATACACACACACATATGGGCCATGCCTCCTCACACAGCCCATGTGGGCCTTGTCCCAAACTATGAACTATTGTGGGCTTGTCCCCATAGTCTACCCTAACATGGGAATCCTAAGAAGCATGTTTTTTACTGGTTGATGGATAACCTTTGGTTGACCCGTTTTTTAGTAAAAAATATTAAACCAGCATAACAAGATTACCCAAAATAATTATAAATAAAATGAATAATTAAAAAACATATTTAAAATAATTTTAATTCATAATTTGATAATCCTAAAAACCTATGTAAATATTGAAATACATGAGAAAAGTAACTAAAATCCATTTAAAATAATTAAATTATTTAAAATAATCTCAATAAAATATAATTGAATAATGAACTTCTTGGGAGTATAAAACCATAATCTAGATTTTCTTTTAATTGTTCCTTCAGCTCCTCAATTTCAACAACAACTTTTATATACCAAGTCCTAGATATTTTCATGTATCTAGGAATGATATTAATTGATAAATCATCCATTGGACTCTTTAGAAGACCATGAATGTCACCATTAAACAAATTAATGAATTCCCTTAAAATGGGCTTACCATCAAGGATTGTCTTTGAATGTGTCTTAATCAATTGAAAAATATAGCATTTCTTACATGGAAATAATATCCTTTATTGATAATTTTATATTAACTAAGATTCATCCTCCTCCGTGACTTTTATAAAATCTAATGGAGATTCATGATAAAATGTGTGATTTATTTCTCTCAGAAATTTATGGTGAATCTATATAAGAAACCCCAATACATAACTAGAATTTCATCAAATTCAATTAAGAGGAGAAGAAAAAAATTATAAAATCAATATGAAAATATTGAATGTTGATGAGTTATATTCTAGGGATTCAATAATTGACCCACATCTTCAAGGATAACTCAAATTCCCTATTTTGAGGTGTTCATTGAATTGTTCAAATAACTTTCATTATATGAAGCAATATATAGAACTATAATACTAAATTATATTCACTATTATTGAGTGAATAACAGGTATACCTATCACTACATCATTATTGGGATCATACATATATATTGTGATGGAATCTGATCACTTTTTCTCTCTACGTATTATAGGCTTTTGTTATTAGTTTTCATTTATAACACTAAGTATAAGTAATTGATTCATAGATTTCATGTTCCTTGTAGTATAAAAACTACAAAATATATTAATGGTTGAGTGGATCATTCATTCATTCCATAAAATTGGTAGGTTCCTCCTATTATAAATTTTTATCTAGCTTCCCTTCCTTCACAAACATAAATAATTCCCCATTCCAATTTAAGAATTTTTTTGGATGCTTCTTCCCAGAGATTTGAAAAATGGGATGTTGGAATTTCGTAGAACTATTATTTTTCTCAATCATGCCTCTGGAACTAAATTTTTCACTTCTTATCCCAATGAAAAACTTTTGATTCACTGATCTCCATTTCAAAATTATGGGAACATCAACCAATTCTCTCATAATAATTTACTTCATGAATATCCAATTATTCTCAATGATATGGATTTAGGCCCCAAAAAAATTAGTCCAATTTACATTCATGGGAAATGTAATGAATTGAGTTATATCATGAATGTCCTATATGGTTTTCCTTATAATTATTGACGTATTATTTATCCTTTTTCTTGAGGATAAGGAAGTCCCTATATATATTCAATTATAGAGTCAATAAAAATATATATCAAAAAAAATTGTATTTCCTTCCACTCATTGGATTTGATCTCTGCATCAAAATTCATACTTGTTAACCACATCTACAATTTATCATATTCTACATCCATAAGATAGAAATCCATCATGACATTCTCATGTTTGGAGTACTGAAGGATGGATAAGATATTTACAATTGTGTTGATCCATTTCTCCATGATTTTGTGGTTAACAGTTCCATAGAATGTTGTAGGCCTTTGTCATATAATGGTCTTATTTGTAACATGCTCTTTCTTAGGTGGATATGGCAATTCATCCAAATTCATGTTTTGGTTCATGACATGAGTTAAATTTGAAATTATTTTTATAATGTTTTTATTTAATCTCCCATAGTGTTGGGTATTTAATTTTTGATGTCATTTCATTGTTCTTCAAATTTATAATTGATTCAGTTCCTCTAATTCTCAAACATCAGATAAAAATAAAGGGAAAATTGGTGATGAGAATTTTAAAATTATTATAATAATATACTAGAACCCTGATCCATTAAATGGATATTTCATAAATGAAATTTATTCCATAAACTATGAATTTCATGGTTTCAATATAAGTTATCCTTGATCTATTTATAAATATAAAATCGTATTGTAATTTTACCCATAGAAATTTATTTTAATGAGCTTTTGAATTTACTAAATCATTTCCCATAGGTTCACCAAACATGGTGTTCATCAAGTCATATTATCATGAACTAGGTGACGATTTATTCCCACACAATGTACCCTTTTAGGGTTATTACCACTAGGTACCAATGTTCCAGATCCATATGCACTTGTAGTATCCAAAGAGGGATATATATTCACGAAAACCAATTAAATTATAATTTAAAAAAATTAGTGATTTTTACATGGTTTATTATTATCCTTAAGGATTTCACCTGTTTTTGGTAAACAAATTTCCAAAAAAAACATGTCTTTTCTTTGATACCAATTACGACAACCAATATTTTTAGTAGATGTTAATTTTGCATTTCTTATACAAACATACCAATAAAATGATACAAAAATATTTTGAAGCATACTGTATTTGTTAAAATAGGTTCATATATTAATAACATTCATTTGAAATACAAGGAAATTGTTTAAAACATCCTTAACATGCTGCTAAATATCCATATATATTTTAAACCTACATTAGACAACCAATGGATGTACATAAGAAATGTGTGTGATATAATAACCAATATGTGAATAAACAAATAATATATTATTTTAAATTATTATATGTGATCTAATAGGTATTTTAATGTTATATAAATTCGGTGATAATCATGATCTAGAACAATGAGTCAAGATATAACATGATAGTATATAAACAATATAGGAAAGTATAGAGAACCTAAAAATGTAATAATAAAAATAAGTACATGATAAAAAATGTGAAAACATAATATATTATTCAAAGGATAACATATCATGGATTATTCATGGAATCTAAATGTATTATAACATTAACAAATGCATTCAAAGGCTATATAATTTCTGGCCCACCCATCACATTTATATCATGTACATGCATATGATTTTCGCATAGATCGTCTAACATAGCCTCATATTTCATCAAATTTAACACATATATTAATGATTGTGGGATATATAAATTTCAAATACCATATAAAAATGTCATATACAACTATTTTCATACCGTTCAACGGAAATGGAAATGGAAATTCACTAAAAAACTGTTTGGAATGGGAAATCAGAGGATAATTGTTGAAACATTAAAATGACATTTAATGATTAGTGAAAGAGATTAATGATTTTTAAATGGGTCATAATTTTTAAATCATAAGGATAGTAAGAGGGATATGTAATAAAATAATCGAAAATAAAAAAATGTAAATTAAATGCATAAGACAACTACAGTGCTTGAATAAATAGGAGAAGGATATGATCCCTTACCATGATAAGATTCTTCTAAAATATTGTGATGAGATTTTTATGATCTTATTGGAACATTTTTAGAGTATAGTTATGGAAATATAAATTAATTTCATTATATAAGGGTTTTGAGTGAAGTGTAATGTGTGGTTGGTGGGTAGATTTATATAGAAAAAGATATGATATTTTAATATTAATTTCTAAAAATAGGTCTTGCAGTCAATATTATAAAGTAATAAAAACCACAAACCTATTGTAATAGTGGGGTCCCAAGATCAAATAGAAATATACTTATTAGTTAACAAATGATGTACATTTTTAGTTATATAGGATGTACACTTTATATAATCATGTTGATATTTCTGCCTACACAATTTACATGGAATTATACAAAGATTAATTTTCGTATCAAAATTTTATAGAAGTTACTACGCTATAATGGTAACCTCAAGATACTATGAAATTATTATTAAACATATTTAATTTATTGTAGATTCATCATATTAAGTAGACATTTTTGTTCTATAAAAATTTGGTTTTGGGATCTAATATAAATTGAGATTTTTCCTATGATGTTCAAACACGGTGATCTTTAGTAGGTGAGATCATGAGGAAATAATCTCCAATAGATACAAAACATGTTTCAAGTGTAGTTGGTTATTCATATCTATGAACATTTTTATTGGTATCTTTACTTTATATACTTATCAATGTGTACAATTTGATTGGGTACAATAATGAAAGAAAAAACCCATGACATTGAAGTTGTGGTGAGGTAGATTGTGTTGAGGTGAATCCTCGGTTTCATGGATTTGGTTGAACCATCAAGATAAAATTTTTCAGTTTTTAGTTCTGGAAGTGATAACTCAGTCTTATTTGATGAGGATTATAATAAAATAATCAATACACCATCAATGTGTTCATAGTAATATATATCTTATTAGATCAAAAAATTATTAATCAAGAATGGATGATGACCAAAAAATGTGCAACCTTCATTATGAAATATAATGTGACAAAGAGATTATATTACACAGTAAGTGGTCCTTAGAATTGTTTTTGTTGTTATGACATTTCGTTATCTCCTTAGAAGCCTCTATGGATTACTAATCTACAATATTGGTCTATTAATATATTCACTACTCCCTAGAAAAACTCTTCGAGGCTCACACACAATATCATACTCAATAGTAATTCATTTTCTAATGAATAGAAGTATAGGACCTGATGGGGCCCACCATGGGCTTTGATATATTTGAATGTGTTAATGATTTACAATTAATTAATAAATTCAATATTATTCAATAATTGATTAATTGTATTGAATTTATTTTTTAAAAGTATTCACAAGGTAGTAAGTGAATACACCAAAGAATACCATGTAAACAACTGTTATTTTAAAAATCAATGTTCATATAATATCATTAGGAATTAAAAGTTGATTTTATGGATCTTTTTTATCACAGAACATATTTAGTATAGATTATAATTATTTGTGAAAAATATAAGTTAAATTATGAAGTATTTGGTTCATCATAACATGAAATTTATTTCTTTCATAGTGCGAGTTGGATATACTTTGGCTAGAGAATCCATTCCAATTATTTTATACTATACTATATAAGTAGATAGAGGCTCTCATTCCATTTAATGTTCATTATAATGGAATAGTATCTTCTCTCTAATCCTTCCCACATTATAGAGAGGAAAATACCTCATATGAGGAATCGATCGAAGAAGGACTTCATAGATCATAGTATTGAAGTCGTGGTTATTTTCAAAACATCGATGCTTTGAACTATACCAAAAATTGGACAATGGGAATAAATAGTATCATCTGTAAAGTGATGAAAACTTTTAAATCTCTAGACCATTGGCTTCCACTGTGCACTCTATTACCACCAATTTGTATGAAAGAAATCATGAGAATTTATTAAAACAATGAAAAATTAAAATGCATTAAATTAAATAGAAGGATATATTTTTTACATTCAATAAATATTTTACTATTAAATGATTATATATAATATCTCTACATTATAATGATACAAATAAATTAAAATATACCATTTTCAATTTTTTGTATTATATAGGTTCTTATTCCATTATTTTCCTAGTGATTTTGGTGACATTTTTCATATAAAATATTTTGCTAGATACGTGCCTCAAAAATAGTAATTTTGAGTGATAATTTCGTCCACTAGATGCCCAAAAAAATTTAAAATCCCACCATCAATTATATTTTTATTATATGAATAAAAAGAATATTTTTTTGTTTTTCAATATAGTTAGATGGAACCATGGATAAAGAGAAAAAAACATAGACTCTCACACACACAGACCCACACAGGCAAAGACACACACTAATATATATATATATATTAAAGGTAGTGTACTATAGAAAAGTGTTTAAAAATAACTATAATAAAGTTAGAAATGTGTGGAGGTTCCATCTATTTAAAAAATTAAACTACATTATTAAAAAAATTAGGTATTTCTTTGGAAGCCATCCCTCTTCCACCACCCATTCTTATTTTTTTGCACTATACACCTCCCAACCACATTACAATTGGACACATTTGTAGCACATGGCCACCCTCAACCATTGCCTTCCCTAGCCAATGATGTCATGATTTTCTCCATGTCAGATGCCGCCTTGCTGTGTCTACATGACAAGAACCCTTCATACATGGATTCACACTAAACTAATCAACTTTTCCCCATGACTATTTGAATCATCAACCACCAAATTCCGTTGGCTGGATCCCATCCCACTCATAGCTACCATCAAAAACCTCCCTTATTGAAGAGAATGGACCCCAAACACGGCCCTAGTGTGGATTCGGAAAAACCTGGTATGAATCATGTTAGCCCGATGAGAAATGCGTTAAGGTGGGTATGCTTGACAAGGAATATTCATTTATGTGTTTTTCCAACCCAAAACCGGCCTACGTGGGTTATTCTTGATCCAGAAAGATCCTAGTCATGTTTTTGGGACTGATAGAAAAATAATTTAAAAATAATTTGAATTCAAAAATAATAATTTTAATATTTTAAAAAAATAAATTTAAATTTTTAAAAAAAATTATTAATGTATTTATTTATTGGAGTAATATTATATTAATATAGGTGAAGAATGAATTAAAATATTTAAATTTAGAATAATTCAATCAATTTATAAAAAATCCCTCAAACTAAATTTTTCGTCTTAAAAAATGTTTGTCATGATTTTTATTTGTTAATAGAGTAGTCTTTCGATGTGACATACCCATCGTATTTTTATGATGATTTATTTCATTAATTATTACAACTGAGTGTGATTCTTGTTGTATTTAATAATTTTTTTATACAGTTTACTCATTTTCCTTTTTCACTTGATATGTATATGGGTCTGTGGGTCTATCGTTTTTTTGTATGTACATTTCCCTTCCCATGTCCCCCTCTCCTTCATGTCAGTAAATTTGTACTATAGATGTTGACAATGTAATATGTGATACACACAATGATAGGCCGGTATCCTAGATGAGATCTGAGAACACCAGGACATCAATGATATATGATATGATTCATGAACTGAATCAGGTTTTATTTCCATAGGACATAGTTGATCCATAAAATTTAAATAGATCAATCAATATTAGATGCAAAAGACGAGTCCTGTATTATATTTACATTATGCATTGTTTATTATTTTATAAATTGTTATATCTATTGGAAACACATAAAATAATAAATAGTCAATTCCTAATGATGTTATGAATTCATTATATTAATGCATGTTTACATGTGAGTGCAACAACATAATATAGACATATTTAATAAAAATTGAATTAAATTTTTGAAAATAATAAACACATTTCAAATAAATTGATACCTCAATAAACAGATATGGGAAATGCGGTTCATTTTACATAGATTGTTTAATTCCTACATTGAAACTCTCTAAGTATTTTCATATTTAAATCTTGTAGACTATGTTGGGACAACTTAAAGATCCTTACCACTTGAATACTAAAGTGACTCGGTATTATGAATATAGTATTGATTGATACTATGGTTTGATAAAGTATTTGGAGATATTAGGAAATAAAATTAATCATTAATGTCAAATCATTAATTTCTAATCAATAATCATGATAAAAGTATTAATATGATAAGAAATATTTTGTATAAAATGGAATGTGAAACCACAAATACTATATGATCCGTGATGGAAAAAATAATGTCTTCACTGAAACAAATTTCCATGAGTGATACATGCATTAATTCACAGTATTGTATTATGAATGTATATTATATGTTCTAGATTTCACAAACCATAATTTTATTCTACTTGGAGCTAGTGAATATGAGAAAGATGCTTATAGGATACTCGTTAATGATGCAATTTATGTTTATATCAATAATATAGCGTCAATTTACAATAGTTTACAAGTGAAGATTAATGATATGTATTTATATTCCATGTATCCCCACCCCTTAGATGGTTTTGTGGAGAATGTGATGTGAGAGAAAAATAATACAATGATCAGAATGATCATGTAACGATGGGAAGATGGTAAACAAGTTGTTTTTATGTAATTAGGAAGATAAATTACCTTGATATAATATAGGATTTTTATGTCTATTTATATTAGGATCTTATAGTTGATATCATTTTCTCATAATTACCAAATATTTATTCTAGTTTGGTTGAGATTTATTGAATGAATAGTTTTGATAAACCACTTTAGTGTATTTTTGGTCAAGTTTGCAATGATGATGTGAATTTAAAGAAGGTTTATTATTTAATTCATCATATGAAAATATATAAGGAAATGGTCATATGTAAATATACATAAAAAGGAACAATCATTTATTGTTTTCATGAATCCAAATATAGATAGGGAGATCAATTAATAGGAGTATACATACCTTTCATGGGGAATTAAAGGACTCTGGAAGAGAAAATACAACGAATTGAGGGATAAGAAAGAATGATCCATAATATTAGACATATTCAACATTAAATGTAATATTTAATTTATGATTCTTGGGTATAAAATTCAATATTTTCATAGATATTTGTATTTCTATTTATGTTAACCAATGAAATAAATAGTAATCATTAGAAGTAAATGTGTGTTCTCCAAGGGACTGAAGAATGGTGATACCTACCTCAGTAGTGAAAAGAACATGTTTTAATTGACATATAAATGGTTCATGTAAAACTATAATTGTTTGTTTAATTATTCCAAAATATTTATGAATTAATGTTCTTTATGGAATTTCATACATGTAAAATAGTTTAGTGATACACGAATCATAAGAAAAACATGATGAATAAAAAATGTAAGGCATTTATACATAGTTGTGGAAAGATAACTGTTTCTCAAGAAAAACTATGTAGTTATCAAGGATACACCTAATATATTTGGATCCATTGATCAAAGATCTGAAACTGATGTGGGATACATGTGTTATAATTTATGATTCCTGTAGAAGTAAATAATAAACATTGAAGGATATCTTATATTGATGGAAAATTAAATACATTATTGTTAAAATTTATAAGAATATTAAATTAACCGAAATTTGGATTGTCCCATATGTGAAAAAATCAAATACTCAGTTCAGTTGAAGCATTGCAGAAAGACAATGTTTTTAGGACATCTGAAATTTTTACCACGACAACATAAATTCTGATAATAAATGAAAAAATTAGATTGGAATATAGAACAAGGTAAAACACCAACCCTAATATAATGTGATCAAATATTTTATAAATTAAAATATATTGATTTTGTTTTTGGTAAACCACTTAAGAAATATTTTTTAAACAATGATGGAGAAAGAGATATTTTTTTGGAATTAATGAATTTGAATTTTTTTATGTCAAGAATGTTTGTGATGTCATCCATGAAGAAAAAATGAATTTTATGGTGTTATTGGAACATTATTAAATGTTCATAGAGTAGTTACTGATATATCAAAGCTATGTTGGACATGAGTGTAATGGGGACAAGGGATGAGTTGGTACTTGAGAAGGGTAAAAGAATGACCTTTCTTCCTATCATAGATTAAACTCAATCCAAACATGAATAATTTCAATTTTTCATTTTCCTTTCAAGTGTAAATGTTCCATTGGAGTATTCATCAAATATTAAGAATTTCATAGCACTGACTAATTTGAAATTAGATGTACTATAATGAATAAACTTTCATATTTTGTTGCATGATTTGATAGCTATTACTTTTCATTACATTCTCTTTCATGGTGTACAACATACATTAACAGGACATTGCTTCTTTTTGAAATCTATATATTGTAAATTTATAGAACCTGTGATGCTTCCAATCATGAATAAGAAGGTTGAATTCATACTATAAGAACTAGAGATTTCCATCCTGTATAATTCTTTGATATAATTGTCCACTTGATGGTTCACATGTTTAGAGAGGTTAATCTATGTGGCCCAATCCATTATAGATGTATGTACCACATTGAATGTAATCAAAATATTGTTCAAGGGTATGTATAGAATAAATGTTTTCTAGAATTTTGTAGAATATAATGATATATTGTTGAAGAAGTTGTTGAATTCTGTACTGATTACTTTTAAGATGTTGAAATCATCAGGCTCCCAATGTCTTGTTAAAGAGAATGCCTTATGGGTGAAGTGATTTTTATAAGAGATATTATTTTTATCACCATGACCAAGTAGAAGCAGGCACACCTTTAAGAAAACACAATTGTGGAGATTTTTATCTAAACATTTAAGCACATATATAAGTTCTTAGAAATTTTAGCCCATCAATAGATTAATTAAGGATATCAAACACACTTAATTACTAGTTTCGATATGGTTATATGATCAAATTTATAAGTACTTATCTGGAAATTAGAATTCAATTGTTGAATGACATCAATGTCTAGTAAGGGAACTGAATGAAAATGTTCTATATTATAGAGTTTTTTAAATCAATGGTTATACATTAAATAAAAAATTACACGATGACTGAAGTACGATGAAATAAAAATTTGTCACACTTATGGATGTAGTGATTCAAATATATGGTTAAAGATAGAAAACTAATTTATGAAAATATGTAATATTGTGGAATTATTGAACTGGTATAATTGTTTTATTATTCAACATTTCATGTGTTAATTTTTCTCGTATAGGATGAGAATACATGTGTAGTGAATGTTGATAAAATGGGATTTGTGAAGGTGAATTTCAAAGATGAAGGACAATAATATGACTTGTTCATAATGACATCACAACTTTTGAATGTATATTATGACTAGTATCCAACAAACATGAATTGGTTGATTGTCTTGATATAGACTATCAAATTTCAGTTTAGATGAAAATTCAATCAAGCATGATCTTTAAATAGGGAGATCACAATTAGTTTATTTTGATACCAATGTATTCAATTTCGTGTGTGTTAGAGGGGACAATAAAGAGGTGATTTTTATTATCAATTGAGGAAAAATATAATTAAAATCATTAATAAATTAAAAAAAATCAATTAGATGGTAATTTTTTTTTATATAATAATTTTCTCGTCATAATATTATATTTTCTCTACATAATTGTCATTATCAAAATTAAATTTTTAACTACAATGCAGACAATTTATTCTATATATGACGATGTTACCAACCACTCAGATAAACAACATATGATGAAAGAATCCCTTTGGGAGCATATAAATTTAATGATATAATATACTTTGTCTATTTTACTCAAAAATTATATAACAAAATGTAGCTTTAATATCCATTATAAATTGAAGAGTTAATTTATATTATAATAGTTATTTCCATCATTCATGCATTTACAAGAAGATCAACGAGGTTATAACTATTCAATTGTAAGAACTATGATCTATATTTCACGTATGGATCTTGATTTTGGTATGTTTTTATGAAAAAAAGAAGAAAAGAAGATTTAATATGTGAATGAAATGTTCATCTGAGTAGATGACCTAAACCTATATTTCAATGTATAATAGTGTGCTATCTGTGTAACAGTTAGACACATGGTCGTGTGGTGACCAGGAAGACTGTATAATTTGGTGGCTGGTTAATTCTACGGAATTCCATGTACTTTTAAATTACCTGTAGTGTACTTTTATTTTTAATTGATATATAAGAGTTGGATGACATCTCATGTTCATTAAATAATAATTCTTCCCATGTTTCATACAGAAGTACTCGGGGACGACGATCTAAGATCAAACCCTCAATTCTTTGAATGAGATTCGATTACGTCACTATCTGGTGTGTTAGAATCCCATTGATTTACACCAATTTAATATTATTCAAGGGTTTATGTTCATCTATATCAATTGTAAGACATCAAGTAATGTAGTTTGTTACTTTTATTGTGCTTTCATGGAATATATATGATTATAGTCCCACATTCCCACATTTGGGGTGTTTCTTGATTTGGAATTTAACCTTATTGTCACCTTCTCTGTATTATATTATTGATAAAGGGTAGTTTCTTATGTATTAAGTTTGGATACCTTGTTTATGGGACACCATGTGGGGTTGTTTACCTCATTTGTTTGTTTATGGAATTCTGTTCTAGAATGAATTTCAGGATTTCTTGTTTTGTTTGGATGGAGTAAATAATTATATTAAATTCATGTGATATTTATTATGAATGTTGACCAAGGGGATTAGACAATGGGATCTCTATAAATTGGTTATACTGTGGGAGCTTCCTAGGTGGATGTCTATATTTTTTAAGTGCATGTTGTCCCAAGGGTTTAAAACATGAGATCTTGATCATGTGGATGTTATTAATTGAGTTTTTGATACATTAGATAAAATGAGTTCTACAATAAGAGCTTCACTTGAAGTAATTCAGATTTTATTAAATGATTTATTGACCCTGGGGTTCAAATCTTGAGATATTTTCACTTCGTTGTTTAGAATTGTTTTAGAGTATAATGGACTAAAGGGCTTAGAATATGACATATTTCTCATAGGGTCATTATTAAATATTTGTTTATGTTAGACTCGGTGAATTTGAATGTGAAAACATTCCCAAAGGGTTTTTTTATGAATAATTTAACGATTGTGAGGCATTTTCCATTCTAAATCACAAGCTTGGATTCAGTCATACTGGATTTTTTATGTGACCTTTTGAGACATCTATTTTTATACTATAACATAGGGGATATATATTTTAGGATATATACCATGGTTTACATGATTCAAAGGATAAATAATATATGTAAATGAATATAACTGAAAAATGAATGACTATTTACTTTTGAGTACATCCAAGTTTATTTCATCCATTCTGTATATTAACTGCTATAAATATTCACTAACAGCTAGGCATAGATCATTTGGTCGTTTCCAACTGGGATTCATATCACTCCTTATTTGGGTCATGTTTTGGACCTAAACATATTATATAGTTCCAGGTATTAATATGGGAAATTTCCCTTCCTCATCAGTTACTTTATTACTGTTGGAGCTGGAGAGCATTGGGACCAAGATGAGGCCCATTGTGCTGATGGAATTTACTATATTCTTATGTATTTTTTTTATGTATTGTATTTCCAGCATTTTGACTTATTTGGCT
Source organism: Viscum album (assembly GCA_963277665.1). Taxonomy (NCBI): domain Eukaryota; kingdom Viridiplantae; phylum Streptophyta; class Magnoliopsida; order Santalales; family Viscaceae; genus Viscum; species Viscum album. The sequence goes on along the minus strand of OY728137.1, from coordinate 1,696,899,775 downwards.
TCTTTACTAGGCACATGTGACATGCATCATTTATATATATTCACATGATTTTTTACTAATACCAGTCTTCAACTTTTAACTTCTATTATATGGTATTATTGCTTCAGATATTATTTACCTTTTTTCCACTATGTATACAATTCCAATGAGGGGATGGTTTCACCATTATGAAAAAATGTCCCTCATAGCTAGTCAGTAGCCTCTGGTGTTGGGAGACATACCCTTGAGGTTATGTGACCAACTGGAATCAGGGTACTTTTGGGTGGCACCCAGATCCTGAACGATACAAAGTGGTATCAAAGGATGCTATTTTCAACATTTCCTTACAGTTTTGATCCAATATACGGAGATAATATAGTTTAATTTTTTGATAATATGTTTCTCTTGGTGTAGCTAACACGTGTACAGGTAAAATCCATGTTTCCTAAAATATTGAAATTTTTTCTGGTTTTGTAATGGTTACAATTGATTTGATTTAACTGTTGGGTGAATCACATGTTTTCTGTTGTAATTATTGATATCATTAGTGTTCTCTTTTTATTTCAACCCGATGAGGTGAAGTAATTTCATATCATGCATCATATAGGCACTTTCTCTAGATCATATATCATTTATTCCTTTCATTCAATTTATGGGGAATTATTGATTTCATGTTGTTGTGATAGATGTTTGGCTATATATGCTTGATATTGTGATAGATTAAGTGACATAAATACCTTATATTTTGATAGGGTATTGTTATATGTAATGTTTTATTGGGATAGATTCCAAGTGGTGGTCTCTGTGGTGTTATAGGCCCTCTTGGATCTGAATTAGGTGGATCATGTTTGAACATTTACTGAATTTTGTAATGATTTGATAAGTATAGAGATTCCAAACGTTGACTCGTGGAGATTATGGTATCTCAAAGATCGGAAGATTGAATTCCATGATCAATTTTTAATATTTCTGGGGTTCAAAAGAACTTCCATTGGCTTACTGTTCTGAGAACCCCAAAAACACGGATTTTGATGTTATAAACACAAACCGTGTGTCCATCTATTCTAGAAGAATGACTTTTATAAAGTATATTCCATTTATCTATTGACCGTATGACTGATTGTGTGATTAGTGACATGTGTCTAGTAATACTTTGGTAGAATACATTGTGTACTGGGTGTACACGCAATGATATATAGAACTGGGTATCCGGTCGTGCAACTAAAAATAAGGGTTAATTGGACATTTTGAGTACATGTCATTTATATGATTAACATTTCATGTAGTGTTACACTAGATGGACCATGAAACTTTAGCAGTGTAGAAGTACCTAGGTAAGATGGTATATTCAAGTACGCACTGTGTCTCATGTGGATCATACAATTTTTATTGGGTGTTACATGAACAAGTTGGTGGAGGTGCATTTCTATGTTAAGGATTAAGGGACACACTATATAACCCTATATTTTAAAACATGAATGATTTCTATCACTTGGTTCATTATAGATTATCTTTGTTTTAGGTTAGTTAGTATTGTACTGAAGTCCATGGTTGACCTTTTAGAGTTATGCCACCAAGATTTTCCCCAACATTACTGATAAAACACTATTTCGTTGAAAATTTTATTGGTAATAAATGAAATAATTTCCTCACATTGTGTTAAATATGTTTATTTATAAAATATTTGGGATTTGATCATTCATTTGAAAATTTGGTGAAAATTCCAGTTTTACCCTTAATAGTGCACTGTAGTATTTCGAAGATAAATATTTTTATATTTATTATTTGAATTATAAATTATGTAACAGTGTTTCTAACTTCATTTTATACAACATTCATTCAGGACACTAGAGATAAAGAGTGCATTTTAATGGAGTAAATGATCCTTTAATCCAATGGTGGGCTGGACTCGGCAGAATGGACATGGGTTCTGTATTTGGGCCATATCCTCTACATATGGTCTTGGATTGAGCCCAAATTTGAGGAAAGCTCGGGGACATGATTTGGCACAAATAATCCTTCTGGAAGGCCAGTCAATTCACGCGTTTTGGAGGTCAAATTGGCAGTGCAAGTTGGAATAAAATATTTGGCCGAGTTTTTCATTTCACACTTAAAAAGTTATGTATCCCTAGCCCTCACAAACTCTATTTAAAGGGGGTTTTAACTCTTTGAGAGGGCTGGTGGTGGCTTTGTGAATGTGTGTCCGAAATGGTGTATCTTGGGATCCCCTAACATCTCTTGGAAGAAGTAAGCCTTTGTGCAAACCTCTCTTCCAAAAAGGCTCTCCTCTCTCACCTCTTCTTTTTATTTCTTTTCATTCATGTTTGTTTCTTGAATTTTTCTTCAAATAATCTTCTGTGTTCATCCCTCTTCTTCTTATCTTAATCTTCTTAATTGGGTTGGAATCAAGAGTGGAGACAAGATTGGGTTCTACCCTTTCAATCAGTTGCTTATGCAAAACGTCTCCACGATGACTACACCACCCATGGAAGAGTAGTTCTTTTTAGTAATTGATCGACCTCTATCATTCTTCATTAATTTATTTTGAATCAATGAGCTACTGTAATTCACATATTATGATCTATTAATTGAGTTTTTAATTTAAATGAAACTAAGAAAGCAATTGAATATTTAACACAAAACATGCGAGGTCGGGAATTGTGTGAACTGTGAGAGCGCAACCTTAACCGGTAATTCAAAACCACATGGGATCAATTTGTAGAGTTCAAATATAATCCTCAAACTCAATTAATCCTCATTTAAAGAGTGGTTATGTGCCTTAATTTACCACTGACCATAAGCTAATTTTAGAACATCAGTCAAAGCAGGGTGTTGCGATTGCATGTTTTGAAGTTAGCTTAAGGTTAAATTCACTTCAATCTTCGTGGTAAAGTTAATTCTCGTAGGGTTCGGGATTTAACAAATTAAGGGATCATAATTAAGTGAATATTAATTTAAATTATAATGATTAATAAATGATTGAAGAGGTAGAGTTAGATCGATTACGTCTTTTAAATATTGTCTAAACAAACATCTTTTTGTTGTGTCATTTTAATCAAACTTCATTTCAAAACTAAAAACAAAAAAATACAATCTTATTCCAGGAAACTTCTTCTATATTTATAAACTATAAACTACCACCCCCATACTTTCATGTAGTGTTTTTATTTCCTTTTATTTTGTTTCTATAATACCTCTGAAAAGATTTTTTAATTCACTTACTCCTTTGAGAGACGACCTTGGTTAGCCACTCTGCTGCACCTAAGTACCCCAAAATCACACTAATCATTTGAGGGCGCCCACAACAGTGCTATTTCAAATTGGCGCCGTTTCCGGGGAGGCAAGTAATTCTTTCAACCAATTAGAGGTATTTATTTTATTTTTCATTTTATTCTCTTCCGCTCTTCTTTCATCCTTCTATACCCAATCTGATTTTTCTTCCTCTTCTTTTATTTTCTTCTACTTCTTTTTGGACCATCAACTCAAACTTCTCATTTATATTTTACTATGGTCCACTTTCTTTCTTTTCATTTTTATTTGATCTATGACACGAACTAATCCCGATGATCTCTTAGATCATGACCCTGGGATTGAATGTAGCCTTAGAGCTTGAATCAGAAATTCTCAGTCTACGGGATGTTTCAATATTCAACCAGTTGGTGAATTCCTCTCTTCTAGAAACATTGAAATTTGAAGCAATTCAATTTCAAACATAAAAGAGGAACCAATGGCTATGAATAATGGAAATTAAATTAATAGAACCATTCGAGAATTAGCTACACCTGAAATTAACTATCAACCAAATTATATTGCATACCCAAATCTCGAATCGGACTTTGAATTGAAATCTGGATTAATTCACCTTCTTCCAAAGTTTCATGGCTTATCTGGGCGGATCCCAACAAACACCTTAAGGAATTAAATGTGGGTTTATCAACTTTAAAACCAAGAAATGTTTCTGAAGGTCAAATTAAATTATGAGAATTCCCATTCTCACTTGATAGAGCTGCAAAAGATTGGATGTATTATTTGCAACCTGAAGATGTAACATGTTGGAATGATTTGAAACGTCTTTTCTTGCAAATATTTTTTCTAGAATCAAGGACCACATCCATTCGAAAGGAAATATCAGGGATCAAGCAAGCACAAGGGGAGTCAATGTATGAGTACTGGGAGCGATTCAAGAAGTTGTGTGCAAGCTGCCCACATCACCAAATCAGTGAGGAACTCCTCATCCAATACTTCTACGAAGGACTCACACCCATGGAGAGGAGCATGGTGGATGCTGCAGCTAGAGGAGAATTGGTGGACAAGACACCAGTAGTTTCACGATAATTTCTCGACAAAATGGCCCAAAACTCTCAACAATTCGGTGATAGAGGTACACCACATGTTCGAGGAGTACATCAAGTAAGTCCTTCTTCTCTTGAAAGTCATTTGATTGATACTAAGTTAGAAGAATTGAAAACTATGGTGAGGCAGATTTCATTGGCTCAAAAGACATCCCAAACCCCCTCCTTCAAGGCCATGTGGAATTTGCACTGAGACAAGCCACCCAACTGACTGTTGCCCACAACTACAAGAGACAGAGGATTGCACAGCAGTATTTCCAAGGAGACCATTTCAGCAGCCACAACAACCATATCCCCAAAAGAAGTTTGATTCATTTGCTCCAACATAGAACCAAGGGTGGAAACATCAAGAGGACATGAGGTATGGCTCTAGACAAGAACAAAGGGCCCCTTTTCAACCAAACTTCCAGCAACCTTCGACTTACCAGCAGGGTTTCCAACAACAACAAAGGAGATTTGAAGCCGAAGCATCAACAAGTCAACAACAAGGGAATCCCCCACCAATGGTAGATTCTAATACAGATGGTCTTTTGAAGAAAATTGGTCTTAATCAACAGAATGAGCTGAAAAGTCAAGGTTCGGAGCAGAGAGAGTTGAAGACTCAAATGAGTCAGATTGCCACCACCCTCCATGAACTTGTGAGTAAGAATTCTGGAAATCTACCTTCCCAAACCACTCCAAATCCAAAGGGGAATGTTAGTTCCATCACATTGAGAAGTGGGAAGCAAATGAATGATACATCTATACCTAACATTCCACCGGGATTCACCTCAACTCCAGAGAAGCCTCATTCCAAACCAACTGATGAGAAATCCAAGGAGAATGATAAAGGTAAGAAAAATATTGATGATCCTCCTCCTAAAACCCTTCCCGTTCCAAACAGGGTTGTTCAAACCAAGAAGATGTCTGAAGAAGCAATGAAAAAGGAGGTTTTGGACACATTCACGCGTGTGGAGATCAACATTCCTCTACATGAAGCCATTAAGAAAATTCCAAGGTATGCCAAATTCTTAAAAGAACTCTGCACCAATAGAAGAGGGCTCAAGGGAAATGAGAGGATCAACCTTGGAAGGAATGTCTCGGCACTCATTACACCAACTCTATCAATGCCAACAATGTGCAAGGATCCTGGGACATTCATCATCCCATGTACCATAGGGGAGTTGCACTTCTCTGATGCTCTTTGTGATTTAGGAGTTTCAATAAATGTGATGCCTCACTCTGTATTCTCTTCCTTGCAGGTTGGTGAGTTGAAGCCAACAAGAGTTGTGGTGTAATTGTTGAATAGAGCTACGACATATCCAGCGGGAGTTCTTGGGGATGTTCTTGTTCGGGTAAGAGACATGATCTTTCCATCAAACATCAATGTTCTTAACAGGGAGGATGATCAGGTAAGTTCTCACGCCCACATTATCTTAGGTAGGCCCTTCCTCAAAACTACAAAAACTATCATAAATGTCAATGAGCATACACTTTCCATGGAATTTGGGGATGAAGTTGTGAAATTTAATGTCATGGATTCCATGAAGTACCCCTCTGAGGAGCATTCTGCTTTTTTTATCTCCCATTCTGAACCACCAAGTAAAAACTCCATGGATTTTGATTGTCCTATTCTTAGGGAGATTATGAGTATTGGTTCTGGTTTAATGTCTAAGAGAACATCCACACCTGTTTCTAATGAACAAGACTCTCTAAGATTTGATTTTGAAATGGATTCATATTATGATCTTGTTCATGTAAACTCTGATTATGAAATGGTTGTTGAGTATGCGGATGTATATGATGCTTTATTATATGATTTTGATGATGTCTATTCTGATACTGATGCTCTTTGTGCACATATTTCAGTTCCTTCAATGTCTCCATCCATACTACACCCTCCTTCATTAGAACTCAAGCCATTACCACCAAATCTAAAATACTCATACTTGTTGAGTGGTGAGAGATTACCTGTTATCATTGCTAACAATATCCCTTTTGAACATGAAGAACATCTTTTGAATATTTTGAGGGAGAACATTAGGGCGATTGGGTGGACCTTGGCTGACATATCAGGTATTAGCCCCTCAATTTTCATGCATAGGATTCTCTTGGAGGATGGGGATAAACCGGTGAGACAGCCACAAAGGAGACGTAATCCCACCCTCCCGGAAGTTGTTAAAAAAGAAGATGAGAAATTTCTCGAGGCAGGTATAATCTTTCCCATTTCAGATTCTCAGTGGGTAAGTCATATTCAAGTTGTTCCTAAGAAGAGTGGTGTTACTGTTGTTAAAAATGAGAAAGATGAGTTAGTTCCAATGAGGGTGAAAAATAGTTGGCATGTATGTATTGATTATAGGAAACTAAATCAGTCCACTCGCAAGGACCATTTCCCCCTCCCATTTTTTGATCAGATGCTTGAGAGACTAGCTGGGAAGACACACTATTGTTTCTTGGATGGATTTTCTGGATATTTTCAGGTTCCTATAGCTCCAGAGGATCAGGAGAAGACTACATTCACCTGTCCCTTTGGCACATTTGCCTACCGTAGAATGCCATTTGGACTTTGCAACGCCCCAGGTACCTTCCAGAGATGTATGGTGAGTATTTTTTCTGATTTTATTGAGACATGCATGGAGGTATTTATGGATGATTTTACAGTGTATTAGTCTTCATTTGATGAATGTCTAAGTAGTTTGGAAAAGGTGTTGAATCGTTGTATTGAGAAGAATCTGGTCCTGAACTTTGAAAAGTTCCATTTTATGGTAGAGCATGGCATTGTCTTAGGGCATGTGTTGTCAAAACATGGGATAAAGGTTGATAGATCTAAGGTAGAAATTATTTCATCCAGACCCTATCCTTCATGTGTGCGTGATGTTAGATCTTTCCTAGGGCATGCAGGATTTTATCGGCGCTTCATCAATGATTTTAGTAAGATCTCTCTTCCTATGTCACGATTACTTCAAAAAGATATTGATTTTGTGTTTGATGATTCTTGTAGGACTTCCTTTGATGAGATAAATAAGTGTCTGTCCACTCCACCTATCATACTGCCCCCACGGTGGGACCATCCATTTGAGCTTATGTGTGACGCCTCTAACTTCGCGGTTGGAGCTGTCTTATCTCAGAGGGTGGAAGGACGTTCACATGTGATCGCCTATGCATCAAGGACACTGGATTCAGCCCAATGAAATTACACAACCAAAGAAAATGAGTTTCTTGCTGTCATATTTTCTTTAGATAAATTCTGTTCATATTTATTGGGCTCTAAAGTAGTTGTTTTTTCTGACCATGCAGCTTTGAGGTACCTCCTAAAGAAGCCAGATGCAAATCCACGACTTATTCGATGGATGCTCCTTCTTCAAGAATTTGATATTGAGATAAAGGACAAGAAGGGATCAGAGAATTTTGTGGCGGACCACATGAGTAGGCTTACTCACACACTAGAGGATGACACCTTGGACCAGGTACCACTTCGGGACACTTTCCCTGATGAACATCTCTATACCATCTCAGGTACGCATCCTTGGTATGCTGATTTAGTTAATTACATTGTTTCCGCTGAAATCCCAGCAAATTTGAAGAAGCATCAAGTCCAAAAATTAAAAATTGAGTCTAGGTTTTATGTGTGGGATGATCCTTACCTCTGGCGCATGTGTAGTGACCAAGTCATTAGGAGGTGTGTTCCCGATCATGAGTTTGAGTCTGTTTTGCATTTCTGTCATACACTTGCTTGTGGTGGACACTTTGGACCCCAACGGACACCTAGGAAGGTTTTGGACTCTGGATTATATTGGCCTAGATTATTCCATGATGCCCATGTGTTTTGTAAGTCATGCTCTCGTTGCCAACACACTGGGAACATTTCAATGGGACATGAGATTCCCCAACAACCCATACTATTCTGTGAGATTTTTGATGTATGGGGAATTGATTTTATGGGTCCGTTTCCTAGTTCATTTAGATTTTTGTATATTTTGGTTGCTGTTGATTATGTGAGTAAATGGGCGGAGGCCAAGGCCACCAGGACGGACGATTCTCATGTTGTAGTGGATTTTGTCAAGGCTCAAATTTTCTACAGGTTTGGAGTACCAAAGGCCATCATCAGTGACCAAGGGACACACTGTTGCAATAGGAATTTTTCTTCCCACCTTCGAAAGTATGGGGTGACACACAAAACATCAACACCATACCACCCCCTAACAAATGGCCAGGCTGAGGTTTCAAATCGTGAGTTGAAACAAATCTTGGAGAAAACCGTGCAGCCAAATAGGAAGGATTGGAGCAAGCGCTTGGATGATGCATTGTGGGCTTATAGAACATCATACAAGACCCCATTGGTATGTCCCCATTTCGGATTGTTTTTGGGAAAGCATGTCATCTCCCAGTGGAAGTCGAGCATCGGGCTTATTGGGCTATAAAAAAATGCAACATGGATTTGGCCCAAGCTGGAATCCAAAGGAAGCTGCAAATTCAAGAGCTTGAGGAGATTAGATTATCATCATATGAGAACTCAAGGCTCTACAAGGAATGATCAAAAGCATCTCATGAAAAAATTATCCAACAAAGGTAGTTTCATGTTAGAGAGAAAGTCCTTCTCTACAGTTCATGACTGAAGTTGATTCCTGGTAAGATGCGTTCCAGATGGTTAGGTCCTTATGTTGTGACTAATGTTTTTCCTTATGGTGCAGTGGAGATCACACAAGAGGACACTGGAAGGAGATTTATAGTCAATGGGCAACGTTTGAAGAGATACATTGAGGGACTTCCTACTGATGCAGTGGATTTAATCACCCTGGATGACCCCATCATCACTTGAGCACATCAGGTGGTCCCTAACCCTTTCACTTTTATATTATTTTTCCTACTTAAAAATTCTTCATTTCATGTGCATATATCATCTCATTGGTTCACATTGAGGATAATGCAATATTTTAAGTGTGGGGTAGGGAACCTTTTAGTTTAGTAATTTCAATTTCATTCCTGTTCAAAAAAAACCAAATTTTTTTTTGTGTTTTTCAAATTTTGTGTGTTTATTTTTCATTTTTCTTTGTGTTTTTAAAATTTTTGAGCTAAAATGATTCTCATCACCATTTTTAAATCCATATCAATAAGTGAAACAATTTACCCCTTGAAACTAGTCTTAAATGAATGCTGAAATGACTTTGTTTCAAGTTCAAATATTTAGTAATTTCATGGAATGTACGCTGAATTTTGAATCCCATGCCAATCTAACTGTCTTTATATTTGAAATCACTTTCCTGTGAGGCTTCTAAACCATTATTTTCATATTCTTTACATTCACCTAACTTCTTGAGAGAACCAAACCATACTTGATTTAACCAGAATTTGATCTATTCCTGTCAAAACATGAGGGTTTGAGGTATTTATGTTTAAATGATTGAGGTATTTGTTTGGTATTAAAGCCCCTATTTTCAAAGAATTTTTTTTATAATGGCCTACCTTGAATATTTAATCCTTGTATCCCTTAGAAGCCATGAAAATTCTGTTAGGTTAGCCACATTACAAGCCAATTTTCCCTATCCAACCAACTCTTGAAGTGAAATTGCAAAATCTAGTTGAGTTTAAGTGTGGGGGAAGTTGTCTTGTGTTTTGCCACCACATTCTGTGATACTTTGGGTGGAAAATTAAATTCTGAAGAGATGTGTTTGCTACTGAAGAAAGTCATTATATTGAAAGTTGTTCCTTTTATGGAGGTTTCATGACAAGTGAAGCTATGCCTTTTCTAGAGCTTCTAATCGAGGTGGAAAGCTGTGCCCATCTGGAGCTTTCAAGAAAATCATGTTTGAGATGACTGAAATTTTTTATGCTAAAATGATGAATGGTGTAAACCTTTCATTACATTTCATGATGATGGAGTTGAATTGATACTATGGGGATTGAGGAGAAGACCATATTTAACTTAAAACTAGATTAATGCATTTTTTCTTCAAAAGAGTGAAGCCCTCCTCATTCAGCCTTAGAGTTTTTCACATCATAATCCTACCAACCGAAAGCCACAGAACAACCCTGAAAAGTCCTCATGATAAACATATGTCCTTGACTCACATCGGGTAGCGATGTAGGAATATATCAAGCCTATGGTGACCCTTGTATGAGTTTGGATGAGAAAGACATTGCAAAAAATTTGATATTTGAGTGATGAGAGAAAATTCAAGCGAGGTAAGTGTTCTGTGCATTGGAGGATAAATGAAGTGGAAATATATTGAATGATATAAATTAAGAACTTGAAATAACGTTTTTTATGAGTCATGATATCTTTTGTTTCTTGGTTTGTAATTGTTTGATCTCAAAGATATGTGTTTCAAAATTGGTTTTGATTTGATATTGATGTTTACTTGAAATGAGATTTTGCTCAGGAGTGGAAAAGGGTAAGTGTGGGGGAGTTGATAAAACACTATTTTGTTGAATATTTTTTTCGTAATAAATGAAATAATTTCCTCAAATTGTGTTAAATATGTTTATTTATAAAATATTTGGGATTTTATCATTCATTTGAAAATTTGGTGAAAATTCCAGTTTTACCCTTAATAGTGCACTGTAGTATTTCAAAGATAAATATTTTTATATTTATTATTTGAATTCTAAATTGTGTAACAGTGTTCCTAACATCATTTTATACAACCTTTATTCAGGACACTAGAGCTAAAGAGCGCATTTGGATGGAGTAAATGAGCTATTAATCCAATGGTGGGCTGGACTCAGCAGAATGGACATGGGTTTTGTATTTTGGCCATATAATCTACATACGGGCTTAGATTGAGCCCAAGTTTTTAGGAAATCTCGGGGACATGATTTGTCACAAATAATACTTCTGTAAGCCCGGTCAATTCACGCGTTTTAGAGGTCAAATGGGCGGTTCAATTGGGAATAAAATATTTGGCCGTGTTTTTCATTTCACACTTAAAAGATATGTATCCCTATCCCTCACAAACTCTATTTAAAGGGGGTTTTAACTCTTTGAGAGGGCTGGTTGAGGCATTGGGAAGCTGTGTCCGAAAGGGTGACTTTGGGGAGCCCCTAAAAACTCTTGGAAGAAGTAAGCCTTTGTGAAAACCTCTCTTCAAAAAAGGCTCTCCTCTCTCACCTCTTCTTTGTATTTCTTTTCATTCATGTTTGTTTCTTGAATTTTTCTTCAAATAATATTCTGTGTTCATCCCTCTTCTTCTTATCTTAATCCTATTAATTGGGTTGGAATCAAGTGTGGAGAAACGATTGGTTTCTACCCTTTCAATCTGTTGCTTATGCAAAACGTCTCCACGATGACTACACCACCCATGGAAGAGTAGTTCTTTTTATTAATCGATCGACCACTATCCTTCTTCATTCATTTATTTTGAATCAATGAGCTAATGTAATTCACATATTATGATCTATTAATTGATTTTTTAATTTAAATGAAACTATGCAAGCAATTGAATATTTAACACAAAACACGAGAGGTCGGGAATTGTGTGAACTGTGAGAGCGCAACCTTAACCGGTAATTCAAAACCACATGGAATCAATTTGTAGAGTTCAAATATAATCCCCAAACTCAATTAATCCTCATTTCCAGAGTGGTTATGTTCCTTAATTTACCACTGACCATAAGCTAATTTTAGAACATCAATCACAGTAGGGTGTTGCGATTGCATGTTCCGAAGTTAGCCTAAGGTTCAATTCACTTCAATCTTCGTGGTAAAGTTAATTCTCGTAGGTTTCGGGATTTAACAAATTAAGGGATCATAATTAAGTGAATATTAATTTAAATGATAATGATTAATAAATGATTGAATAGGTAGAGTTAGATCGATTACATCTTTTAAATATTGTCTAAACAAACATCTTTTTGTTGTGTCATTTTAATCAAACTTCATTTCGAAACTAAAAACAAAAAAAATACAATCCTCTTCCAGAAAACTTCTTCTAGATTTATAAACTATACACAACCACCCCCATACATTCAAGTAGTGTTTTTATTCCCTTTTATTTCGTTTCTATAATACCTCTGAAATGTTGTTTTAATTCACTTCCTCCTTTGAGAGACGACCTTGGTCAGCCACTCTGCTGCACCTAAGTACACCAAAATCAAACTAATCATTTGCGGGCGCCCACGACAGCGCTATTTCAATTACACTATGTAAATGGCAGTGATAAGTCACATCAAATGATATATTAGGGACTATAGGCAGATCCTCCCATCATGCTTGTTAATGAAAAAATGGTTATACCAAACATGGGTGTTGATGAATAGTTCTATGAAGGCTTTATAAGGATGATTCATAAATTTCATGTAGCACCACATCACGCCCCGAATATGGAATGGTTGAAGCGGGTGTCCCAATAATAGCATCCTCCATTTTTCATTAGGATAGAGGACCACATGCTGCAGAGTCATGGTTGGAGGGAATTCTTTATATCTTAATTCATATGGAGACAAATCCTAAGAAAAAGGAGAAGATCGTGAAATATATGCTACATGATTCAAATAATAGATAGTGGGATGTTATCTCATAGGAGTGACCTCATCAGAGTACAGATTTTGAGGATTTTTAGATAACCTTATATGCTAATTTCTACCCTCATATGATGAGGGCCGACCGAGACTGGGATTTCATGCATTTGGAACATGGTTCTCTTTCAGTGATGTAAAACGCGTAACACTTTAAAGATCATAAGTGCATCGCACCTATTCTTGGGTGGACGAGTAATCACTATCTACGTGATTTGAGGATGGTATCAGGTACGACATATGATTGCAGGTTAATGTTATCAGGTTGACATCTATGACTGCAATAGTAAAATAGTTGATCATTACAATGCTCAATATGAGGTAGTTTGGAATGGTGAGACTGAGTGGTTCAGCATCCATGGTTTTAACTCCTTTGACTGATAGTAGGAACCATTGCAGGGAGCTTTCACATGATGATTCTTCATGTTACTGAGTGGTGTGCTATCAGTGTGGAAATTGAGGGCACACAAGACCGTAGTTCCCAAAAGACCCACTTCTATGAGGATTTTGCAGATATGTGGGTCATATTTATCATTTTTGCTAGATGAACACCCCAGAAGAGAGTGAGGGGGGATCTGTTATGACTCCATGAATAGGACCAGGACCAACATTTTCCCACCAATCAGTGAATTAATGTTCTTCAATCCATTCATGCTGAGGAATTGGTCATAGACGTGGTATCTAGATGACATGTTTTCTGTATAAAATAGGTGGATCATCTCAAGGTCACGGGATAGGGTTGCAGGGCCACGTGACATGTCATATTATTTTAGAACATACCCTGAAAGAGAAGGATCCCTTACCCTCTACGATTAGAGGTGCGATAAAAGTTAACTCAGTTTTAGAATCTTCTCCTTTTGATACAGTGTTCACTTATAGATATATATCTATTTATGTTGTTGAGAGCCTTGGCCTTTACATCATTACTTATAATGATATTATGACACTAGATAATCTGTTGGGGGGTTATGATGGCTAGTGTATGTTTGTTTAAGGAGTTTACTCTTGAGGATGGTGGTGTCACTTCATAGGGGACATCTATTTCATAAGATGACATGCTTTGAAACTATTCTGAGAACGGACTGGTTGGTCACATTTCAGACCTTTGTTGAATACTATTTCCACATGGTGATTTTCACATCAGTATAGGGTAGATTTTATATACACATTGGTGAATGCGATATCCTGGAGAGAAGAAGGGGACCCATGAATCAAGGATTGGGAGGAATTACATCCTAGATTTCTTGTTTATATCTGGATGACCATATAACATCACATGTGGACATTCCTCCAGTGGTGCATCATTTCATATATGTCATTCTATATGTCTTTTCAGGAATACCTCCAGAGTGAGAGGTGGATTTCTCTAATGGTCATGTGCCAGGAGTGGTAGCGGTGTTCAATCCTCCATATTGGATGTCTTCACGAGAGCTATAGGAGGTCTTGAAAAAGATAGAGGAGTTTTAGGCAAAGGGTTTCATCCGACCCAGTACTTCTCAATAGGGTTCACTTGTTATTTTTGTGATGAATGAAGATGGAACCCTCAGATATTGTGTTGGTTATCAATAGAAAAACCAATTACTGGTCATGAAATGACATCCATTGTCAAGGATTGATGATCTCTTGAATCAGATTTGAGGACCCTGGGAGTCCTTAAAGATTGACTTGAGATCAGGTTTGTCATCAGTTTCAGGATAGAAAATATGATATATCTCATACAATATTTTGTAGTAGGTACGGTATATAATATTATTTTTTATGTTGTTCGGTCTCCCAAACGCCCTGACCGTTCTCATGGCACTGATGAACCAATTGTTCCATCCTTACTTGGATTCATTTGTGGTAGTCTTCATGGATGATATCTTAATGTATTATCACACTGTACATGTCCATGAAATACATATTGAGATCATATAGAGTGCACTAATAAATCCTTAGTTATACGCTATGATCTCAAAGTGTAACTTTTAGATGCACCATATTCACTACTTAGGTCATTCCATCTCAGATAAAGGATTATATGTAGACCAAAATAAAGTGAGACCAGTTGTTTCCTTGGATAATTCAAATAACATATTTGAGGTATATAGTTTTCTACAGTGGGATGATTACTATAGACAATTTATACAGGAGTTTTCACACCTAGAAGCTCCTCTAATAGGCTTGACTTGGAAGGTTGTTATGTACTTGTGGATAGATTCATGTGATTCGTCCATTCATGAGATGACATGGATGTAGACCGCCGCACTAATACTAATCATTACTGAGCTGGGCAAGAGAGACATCATTTCCTACGATGTTTCAGGTATCGGGATACTATCAGTGCTTATGTAGTCTGAAAGAGTTATTGCATACAAGTTATGGAAGTTGAGGTCTCATGAGAGAAATTACTTGACACACTATATTGAGTTAGCTACATTTGTGCATTGTTTTCGGTAACACTCCATGTTTCCACAGTATGTTTCTCTCTGAATAATACAATAGAATGTATTGTACGCTACATTTTCGTTCTAGCACACCCCGACCAATCAAACTAGAAGTTTAAACAGTATTTTTGAATAATAATAACCATGTTTTGAAATTTTATTAACATTAGTTTTAAAATTAGATTCATTTTTTATTTTGAATATAAAATTAGCTTAGGGTTAATTTTTGGTATTTTTCTAAAAACATTTAATTTTTAATGAATATTGTAAAACAATATGTTATTGTTTAAAAAATAGATTTTATTTAAATAATTATTTTTAAATTTAAACATATTTTAAAGTAAAAATAGATACATATTCTCATTATAAATAAAATGTAATTCATTTTAGTCATTTTATAATATGTTTTAATATATATAATTTTAATGAACTATTTAATGTCTTAAACCCACCTTCTAGGCACATTTATAAATTTTAAAAAAACTTAATATTACAACATCAATGAATTAAATTTCAAAAATATGGTAGAAATGGTTTCCATCAGTATGAAAAATTTGATTCAGTACAATGAAAATAATTTTTGGGGAATTTTAAATTTTGAATTTTATTTTCCACAGTTAAAAGTAAATATGGAAATTAATGGTAAAAATAATATTATAGTAATATAAAATTACCCCAACACTTGAAAAAATTATATTGGATAAGTGTATTTTGACGAAAAACAACCTTAAAAAAATTACCCTTTTTTATCCACTTAGAGTAAATTAGGACTCTTATTATATTTTATTCGAAGAAGAGTTAAAAGTGTTAAATTCATCTTTTATCAAATAAACAATTTTTAATATAACATTATACATAAGATAAATTCGATTAAAAATATTAATTATAATTGTTAAATTATTTCCTATGTAATAGTATTTTATTTATATTTTATATATATTAAATACTTATATCTATTTATAACACGATAATGATGCAGTAATTTATTTATTAATGTATGATTAAAATAATTTATATTATAATATTTTATGTAAATGTAAATTGAAATTCCTGAAGACATAAAAAAAATTTATGTGTATATGACATTTTAGGGTTGCTTCAATGTATTTTTTTTATTTAATAATGTTTTTATGGCTTTAAAAAAATACTTAATATTGTCAAAGTTGAGATAAATGAATTTTTAAAACAAATGATATTTTAATAATTTATATAATAGTCCTGAAAATCTAATGCCCTTCTAAATGACTTATATAATGTTACATATGATATTAATTAACCACTTTATGTTCTATGGGAATTTTCTATTAACTATATTTACCATGTCATATAAAAATAAACAAGACATCATAAAAGTTAATCTATTTAACTTAAGGTTATGTCTAATGTATAAGGATAATATGGTGACCTAAACATATCTAAAACCTATTAGTCAAGAGGTTTTAGACCCATTCACACATTATCCTCGAAATAAATCAAGTTAGATATATTAGAGTCCATATATCATTTTATAATAAATTAAAATTTAATGATTTTCGTAAAGTGCCCCTCACCTCTCTTATAAAAGTGTACTTTACCTTCTCTTAAATTCAAACATCCAGAGCTACTTTTCTCATCCTAACCATACTCAAATAACTTCTCAACTACACACACATCATCTTAGGGTCCTTACATTGATTATAAATCTAACCTATGAATCACTTTTATTCCAATCAAAAAGAAGAACTAGAAGAATAAGAATAAATTATTTTATCAACTCTTTCAATGTTCTTTTATTCTTAAACATCCTCTTCCATTTTTGTTTCAATAATAAAATAATAAATCTACTACCTTATACATATTTAGATTTATTATATATATGGTAGAACCATATTCATTATTTTATCAATCCTATGAATGAAAAAAGTCACCATATGTGCATACGTAACACTTACTGTCTCTACGTCGTGGTGTAGTTTGTTAATCAACCCTTATTTATTTTGATGGCTATAATAAAGAATATAATTGATATAAATAATAAATATAATATTTTAATAATTATCTATAAATAATATAACTTAAAATTACTATCATTTCACCATCAATAGAATTATATTGTCGCTCGTGCTTACATACGGCTTACTATCTCCACGACGCGATGCGATTTAATTCCCCATCATAACCATTCCGTAAAAATTTTAATTTAATGATTAAAAATTAATTTCTAATAACTTAATTTCGTTATTTATATGAATCAAATACATTCTATCTATTACAATCTTGACATACATAACACAACATATAATGGAAAAATAAGTATTTGACACCCGAAACAATGATAATACTTATATATTATTAACAATGAAATATTATAG
Source organism: Viscum album (assembly GCA_963277665.1). Classification (NCBI taxonomy): domain Eukaryota; kingdom Viridiplantae; phylum Streptophyta; class Magnoliopsida; order Santalales; family Viscaceae; genus Viscum; species Viscum album. Next base: position 1,696,882,174 of record OY728137.1, on the reverse strand, counting down.
GATCATATACGATATCATATTTATGCATGTGGTTATTGAATAATTTATTAACAATTATTTAACCATTACATAGTTTTTTTAACATTCCCTTGATGCAATAAATGTATAATGTAATGGTTAAATTTTCAATCTATTTATTATCCAAGGTTGTTTATAAGTAAGTATCTAATGAGGCTTCTTTATCAACCACATCCGTGTAACATAAATATGTATTTTAAAAATGTTTAATATTTCCTATATTATGAGTTAAATTTATTATTACGCTTGTTTGACTTTTTAAAAAATGTTTTGAAATGAATATTTTCATGATTTTCTAAACAATTTACTTTTTATCCTTTTTGAAAAATTAAGGAATGAATTTTGTTTAACCTTATACGATGTATGGGGATATTTTATTCCATCATAAAACATTGGAATAATTCCATAAAATCGTATATGAATATATTCAATATAAATATTATATTTAATACTTCGGTAACTTTTAAATGATTTCAATGTTTAGAGATATTTTTCTCTCAAATTATTTTTGGATTGATTTCATCTATGTCAACATCTATGGATGTATTAAATGTTTAATTGAGGTTTATTTACAATGAAACAACAGTCCATATTGTATTGATAGATTTATGACATGTTTGACTATGAATGTTCTATTATTAGGTCATTAAAAGTTTATGGATATATTATTTTCACTCTTTATTGTAGTTTAATAAGAATTTTTAAGTTACGTTTCACCATTTTTATATGAGGAATGCATTGGACACTGTAAGCGATTGGCAGGGACCTTTATAGCCCATCGACGCATCTATTGGTCTCAATAAGAAAACTAGTTTCATGGCACAAGGCCTTGAAAATATTTTTATTTTTATTCATGGAACAAGGCCTTGACTATATGGTTATGATGTCGGTCATTATGCATTCCATCATTATGAGATTTTTTATTGTTATTACATGAAAATATTTGTCTAGTAGAATATCCATGTGATTAATTACATTGAATTATTTGATTTATAATTTCTATTTTATGCTGAAGATTATGTTTAAAAAACATATTTTTTATTATTATACATTGCCTTATGTATTTATTCTTATTTATGATAGTTTCTTCTACATTGTTATCCTTTCTAGGCATCTGATCTCAACTCTTTTCTTATGTTTTATTTTTTTCTATGATGTGAAGAAGTATATTATGACTGACTTACATGAATAAGATAAGGGATATTAGTGTTTTTTAAGGAGACACAATGTAACATTCTCATCATACAATGTAATTAAAAACATATGTATGTATCTAGTACTTCTATGGCTACTAAACTGATCTGTCAATCGAGACCTAATCTCTGGCAATCAGGCCAATGTTTTGTAATAATGCACTAACATTGGGTAACTAGGGTCGGAGCATTACTTTTACAATGTTGGAGACATTATCTTTTGGAAGAGAAATTTTCCATATACACTGACCATAAATGACTCAAATATATCATTACTCCATGTGATCTGAATTTGAGTAAGCGAAGGTGGGTTTAATACCTTCTGTATTTTGACATTGTTCTTGCCTAGACATCTGGGAAAGGAAACACAATGACTGATGAGCTTAGAAAGTGGAAACAGATATTGGTAGTTTTGGGGGCCAGGAGTGAGGGGAAACTTATTTATATGTTCTCTAAGATTCATTTGGAGATTTATGAGAAATAGGAGTGGGAATTTATTTCTTCCAGAGTTATTGGATCTACACTACTAGATCAATTGTGAATAAGGTAGCTATCAGATTATGATGGCCACGTCCTGCATGAGAGTGTGTCAGGAGAGGACCCTACACCAAGGTGGACCATAGGTGAGGATGAGTTATTGTGTTTTAATGGATGCATATGGGTGTGAAAAGACATGAACAATGAAAATTTTCAAGATATTCTTGCCTCTGTGTGGGATGTTCATCCGAGAGTAACCATGATGTATCGAGATCTACATCGTGATTATTGGTTTCCAGGCATGAAGAGGGTTGTAGCTAGTTTTATATTATATTCCACATGTTAATAGGTGAAGGCACAACATTCGTGACTTGCAGGGCTATTGCATCAGTTACCCATTACATAGTGTTAGGGGAATAATGACTCAATGGATTTCATGATGGGATAACGAGGTCCCCTTAATGAAATTATTTATTATGGAATATTGTTGATAGACTCACAAAGAATGAAAATTTCATTCCAATGATGTAGTACTATAGTGTTGATGAGCTTGGAATATTATACACCTAAGAGATTGTGTGTTTGTATAGGTTTTTGTACAATATCATTTCAAACAGGGACGCTTGGTTTACTTCTTGTGTCTTGCAGGGACTACAGAGGCCCTTGGAAACACAGGTACATCTATGTATAATGTACCATCGCCATAAATATGGCTACTTTGGGCACATGATTATGGTTTTCTAGGATATATTTCAACCATGCGTCCTGTATTTTTGGGGATCTTGGGAGGGACACATACCCCTGAAAATATGTTCCAACAACAATAGTTTTTAGGTGACGATTCAAATGAAACCATTTCAATCTATGTATGGTAGGTCATGACGATCACCCATATGTTTTCAAGAGGTTGGAGGGGAAACTATTCTAGGACCTCGTCTGGTCTAGGAGACCACTAAACATGTATATTTTATTTGGAATAGGACGGATACTACACAATCTTGCTAGAAATGTTTTGTTGATAGGTGGATATTACCACTACAGATCGAGGTCGGATATCTGGTTTTCCTACATGTCACACCTAGGTTAGGAGATTGAATGATTATGTGGTAGGGGAATCCTACATTGAGATACATTTTTCCATTTGAGGGTTTGGAGAGAGTTGTACCGATTCTCTATCGGTTTCAGTTACCTTTGAGGTATCGTTCTATGCACAATGTCTTTCATGTTTCTCAGCTACGACATTACTTTTCAGGATCGTCTCATGTTTTTCCAACCCAAGGAGGCTGATTTGTAGGTGGATGCATCCTTCAAGGAGAACCCTATTCAAATTGTGGACTGCTACATGAAGGTTCTCTCTGGCTAGTTTGTTCCTCCCGATATAGGGCTATGGAAGCACGAGAGAGTACAGGACGAGACATGGGGGAGGTTGGTCGATGAACGATCATAGTTGTTGGAGTTGTTCACAAATTATTTTTCCCCACCCTTGGATGGACAATTATAGGGTGAATACCATTAAAGGGGGAGGTTTGTAAGAACCTGGATCTTCTTTTCTAGTATGGATCATGATTTATGGTTGTATTTTATGAAAAAGGAAGAAAAGTAAATTTTCTATGTACATGGTATGTAATTCTGATTACATGTTTCGTACCTATCTTTCCATGTACAGCCTCATGCTAGTGGTGTAACAGCCAGATACATGGACCTGTGATGAGCTGGAAGACTGGTTATGTTGGGGTCTAGTTAAGGATACTAAATGACATTTAGTTTTAATGAAAAAAGTACCTTCTTTTATTATTAATTTATATATTATAGTGGGGTCATGTCTCGTATCATTAAATGACTTCATTCTGTGTTTGGTATAGTAGCCCTTCAGAACAATGAACTAATATTGAACCCATGATTCTCCATTCGAGCTCCGATTGAGACACCATCTGGTGTATTGTAATTCCACCAATATATGACGATTTAAGAAAATTTAGGGGACAACATTAATTTATATAAATTGTACAACATCGATGTAGGTGGTTTGTGCCTTTTGCACTGTGTCTTGGATTATATACGGTTAATGTTCATCATAACTACATTTAAGGTATTTCATGATTGAAAATTTAACCATGTTGTCACCTGCTATGGTTTATCGAATTTATAAAGGGTAGTTTCTTAAGCAAATTATTAGATAACTTGATTATGGGACACCCAATTGGTTTATATCCCTTGTTTTTTTGTTTATGGACATTTGTTATAGATTTATTTTTATGATTGCCTTCTTTCCTAAGACTTGTTTTGTTAGGATGAAGCTACTAAGTATATGAAATGTATGTGATATGCATTGTGAAGTTTGACCAATGGGATTAAACTATGAGAGATTTGCAAATGGTTTAGACTGTGGGATATGCCCAAGTGGTTGTCTACAAATGATTTATGAAAATGTTGACCCAAGGGTTTAGACCGAGAGAGCATTCCCCAGTGGTCATTGATAATTGTATTTTTGTTATGTTAGACAAAATGGATTAGACCATGAGAGCTTCCCATGTGTCCATTTATAATTTATTAAATGAATCATTGACCAAGTGGATTATATTTTTAGAGTATTCCTAGGTGGTTGTTTATAATATTTTCATAGTATATTAGACCAAATAGGTTAGACCATGAGTGAATTCTCAAAGGATAGTTATTAAATGAATTCTAGTTATGTTATACCTGTGAGATTAGATTGTGTGAACTTTCCAAAGGATCATTTATGAATATTTTAATAATTCTGAAGCATCTTTCTTGACAAATACCATGTATGGATTCAGTCTTACATGACTATTTAAATGGTCATCTGGGACATATATTTTTTTACTATCACAAAGAGGATATAGGGAATAGGCAAGATCCCAGGGTTTATAAGATTCAAACAATGAATAATAAATGTAAAGAAATGCAGTGGAGAACTATAGGATTGTTTACTTTTATGTACATCTTTGTTTATTTCATTATTTCTTGTATATTACCTGATATAAATATTCACTGAATGCTACGCACCAATATTTAGGTGGTTGAGTAATGGGATTCATCTCACACCCTTTTGGGTCATTTTGAGCCCAAATAGATTATTTAGTTACATGTATAGATAAGGGAAAGATAACTTCCTCAACATGTGCATGATTGATGTTGGAGCTCAAGAGAATGGGACCTAGCTGAGGCTTGCGATGCTGCTAGTGTTTACTTGTTTATTCTTTCTATGGTTTCTGTATTGTATTTCTAACATTGTGACATGTCTGGATGCTCTCTTGGACATATTTTTCATGCATCATTTATATATAGGTTGAAGTTTTTTTATTACTATAAGTAATTTGTTGTTTACTTCTATTTTAATGTATTCCTACTTCTTTAATTGTTTAATATATTTTTTTCAATTGTGTATGCTCTGCTAATGAGGTAATAGTTTCCCTATTATCACACCTTGGCCCACACCAAGAGTTAGCAGCCTATGGAATTTAGGGAAATATGCTTGAGGTTATGTGACCAATTGGGATTGGGGAACTTTTTGGTGAAACCCGTCTCTAGTAAATTACATCAATTCAAGTGGTAATGTGAATGTTTTCAATGTAAAATCATTATCCATATAATTAATGAACTGATTCATGTTAATGTTTAATATATTTCCTTTTATTATTACTAGCACAATATTTTCTTTCTTATAAGGTTGAATTCAATTCTTTGATTTGGGGTGGATTTTTCTATATTTCATGCCTTTAGTCACACATACATCTACAAATATCTTCTCCCAAAATATTATTTCACCCTTGTGGTGTTGGAATTTATCAAAATCCTTCATATTACTTCAACTTATTTATCACATAAGTAATCATGAAAATTAAATACTAGAATAATTATCTATATAATTAACGTATTGTTCCATATTTATATTTTATTTATATATTTTTTATACTACTCACATAATTTATTTTTCTAATATACAACTAGATTCATCGGTTCGAGTTAGGGTGTTCTATCTATGTTCCATGCCTTTCGGCACCGAAACATATATTTACTTCTCCCTCAAATCATTTTCACCCTTTTAGTGTTGGAATTTATTATTTTCCGTGATGTTTCAACCTCTACATAGTTATTAAGGTAATATTTATGTTTACATAATAAAATTATTTTTCATAAAATTAATTTTGTATTTCATATTTATGATATAATTAGATAATTTAAGTACTAATCATATAATAAATTTTTTCATATAATGGTGAATTATTTTGTTTGATTTGGGGTGGGTTGTCCAAATATTCACATGCTCTCGATATATTGAATTTCTATCCTCCAGCTAAGATAATGACAACAAGGTACTATATAAAGACTGTATACAACCATTAATAAAAGGTGAATCCATACTTCATATTTAATTAATTTTGTAATTATTTTATATATTATTTTATCTTAATTTACATACCATTTTTATATATTTTTTATTTAGTTTTTTTCCCAGATATTTTGTTTATACATATTGATTATATGATGTTTGCTACAAAAATCGGAAGGGAGAAGCATAGTATGAATGTTCCTGGTTTTGCCTCGTGAAGACCTTTTGTTAAGAAATATGGCCACGTGAGCTCATAGAGGAGCACATATGTGGGATGCTCCATGGGCCGATTTTTCATTCGAGAGCCTGCCACAAAGTGAGGAGGCAGGACTCTCTGCACTCCGATTCAACGTTTAGGAGCCTGCCACGAATAGAAGAGGCGGTATGCTCCGCAATCCCCTTTGATGTTCATGAGCCCACCGTGAAGCCAAGAGGTGGGAGGCTCCATGTGCCCCTTTGACATTCATGAGCCCGCCACCGAGTGGAATCCATCATCATGCCTAGCGAGTGCTGCTCTGTGGCGCCTCATGCCTATAAATACTAGCCTCCCCCCAGGCCCAAAGAAATGATCATCTGATTGTTCCTCTTCTCAGTAGTCAAATCACTATCCACTTTCTGCTCAGCGAACCATGAGCTTCTCAATGTACTATTGCCCTGTGAAGTGCCTCCCCTTTAACTTGTTTTCAATCCCACTTTTGAGAGAGATTCCTTTCATGAAGCCCATGAGCCTTCCCGAAATAGGAAGATCCTCACAGGGACTCGGGTCATTGTGGAGTGTTCATGATTCGTGAAGCACCCCCCATGCATGTGTGGATCAAATGCTAAGGCCGAGTCACTATGCCTCATGATGCACATTGCTTCACATGGCATTGCTTCACTAGACACCCATGCTTCATAGGTATTTGTTTCAGTAATACCCTTCCACTTCGCGAAGCACTTATTTTATGCACCTAATACCTATGTCTATGCTAGGCCACTTCACTTTGTGAAGCCCACACCTTCATGAAGCCCTTCCCATTCATGGAGCACCAGAGACCTATGAGGCCTCAACTCGTAAACCCATTTTATCTACAACTCCCTCTCCCATGAAACCTTATAGGTTCGCATGAATAAATATCAAAGTACATTGGACACCACTTACCTTTAAGTTGCTTCACCTCATGCTTCTTCGCAAAGGCACTCTAACGGATATTTCTTCTTCAAATAGCCATGCTAATGTGACCCCCCAATGGTTTTCACCATGGTACCCCCTAGCCATTGAATTTCTTATCCCCTATTTCCACCAATGTGCAGAGGGTACCAGTTATGAACTTCATAGGGGTGCGGAGAGAACCCGCCTTGTCCGAGATGAAATACGTCAAACTGCCAAGAACAATTTTCCTTAGAACATGACACTAAACTGTGACTTCCCCTCAGCCTCCTATGCGGGGAAAGGGAAACAAATCTAGTGTAAGAACCTAGATTTGTTCTTGCAGGAGGCAGAATACCTACCCCACCTTTCTTTGGTGCTAAATCCCTCTCCCACTAGGTTTTGTTGTCACCGGGCCTCCATCATGGAGTAATTTCCAACCTCTTTAGCTGATAACCTTTAATAAGACCATATTTCTTCTTTGTGTTGCGATCACATGTAATCCACACTCCATTTCTAAAGGATGTACCTTTCATGAAGTGATCATCAGTTTTTTTGTCTCTTGATTCTCACCCCGACCATGACTCATGTAGGATTAGAGAAAGCCCCGATCATGACATCCTCTCTGGGAATCCTAGAGTGTAATACCCACACACCACCTGAACTACGATGTCTTTTTTCCATGCCAAGTCAGGGAATGTGAAATCCTCCATGATGTTCAATCCCACCACAAATTGGACCCCATTTCCTCCTTCAGGTTCATTCATCGACCAACCTGAACTATGATGTATTCGATCCATTCAATGGTAGGGTACATAAGAAGACTCAATGAGGTTCAACCCCACCAACCATTGGAGTCCAGTTCTTGGTTCACGTTGGTTAACCAATACACTTGAACTATGTGTTCTTTGATTATTGACAAGGAATGGTATCTAGGAATCCTCCACGAGGTTCAAGCCCACCACCCATTGGATCTCAGGTCCTCCTTCATGATGGTTCACCGATCCACCTGAACTACAAGGTCTTTGATCCCTTCCAAGTAAAGGTATGTAGGAAGCCTCCCTGAGGTTCAAGCCCACCACCCCGGCCATTCTGACCATCTTCATGTCGGTTCGACCCCATCCAACGGTATGTAATTGGGTCCTCAATCAGTCGTAAGCCGTTATGATCCTATTTAGTGCTAAGTCATTGACATTTTATCCAGTGGAAAGATGTTTCGACCCCATCCAGCAGTAATCCATGGAAAACACCAATTGACGGTATGCCGTCATCATATGAACTACGTGGACATTGATTCCATACCACGGGGATACATAGAAAGCCACTTTTAGGCTCAAGACAGAAACCATCATCATCCTCAAGATGGTTCAATCCCATTCACCATTCAAATAATACAACTACTCCATAGTCCATCCTGATTCTTATCTGGGCCACCACATCTCAATGAAATCATGCCATCTCATTCCCCATTCCCCTAAAAAGTAAACCTGGAAGTCAGCCACACATTGGCCCCAACCTCAGTGTTCCCTCCAGTGGTTAAATCTCATTTGATGCAATCTAGTCAGTTTTCTGATCAGTCTAATCTATCTCTGCTGGACATTAATATCGTGGCATACACAGTTTTAAATAGGAGAAGCTGAGGAAAACCTCATATTCATGCCCATGGTATATGATTCCCCACATTCGATGTGGGATGCCCCATACTTCTGTGCCCTCAAGAAGCCCTATAATAAGGGACAGAAGACAGACTCAACAGTGTCCTAATGTCCAGACACGCCACTGATGCCCAACGTGAATACTCCCCTGACTGAAGGATGCTTTTCTGACTAGACCCCTTGAAATTTCTTGACAGAACTAGGGTAACTAACTGTTTCCCATGAAGATATGGTGCTAGGAAGAGTTTCAAGAACAATGTATTAATTCTACAAGGGAGACATGAACTAGGTGATGAGTTCCTAGGAGGAATCCATGGAATCAAGAATCGACATCCCATCATCCTATTTTGATCAAAGATAAAACGTCCCTAAAAAAGTGACAGATTCCACCTACCTTTGGAAAATGGAATGCGGGGCAACAACTGTGTGTCCTCCATAGAAAGATGTTCATGCCCAGTGAAATCATTGGAAATGGAAATGGGGAACCCAACATGATGATATTCTCTTTAATATGAATATTAGAAGAGGTTGAGGCATAAATGGATTAGCATGTCACCAGATCTAGTTATCTGAAATCAGGTCCAACCCAGAAAATAGCGGGTCTGGGGTGAAACTCACTATATGTTGGGGCAGTAGAAGATTGGACTTCCCATTCTCCAATGTGTCATCATAGATCCCTCTTACTGGTCCAGGAATAATGGCTAGTGTTAATGAATTGGTCGTAGATTCCTTTTTCTTTTACCATAGGTGAGTTAATCTCCCTGATCCTCAAGGATCATGTTGTTGCAATTAGAATGAAATAACTCCCTACACACCAATGCAGGGGTAGTGGAAGTACCAACGTGGATGTCCCACATGGCTCTGCCTCTTCTGCAATGGCCTCTACACCTATGGCCCTAGGGCACACACTCCCCATCTCCCCCATCTGAGGTTATTAAAGGGAGGGTAATTAATGACATCGTGAACTGTTACAAGGAGGATGGAACAATCCCCATTTGGGATATGGACCACCAGGATCACAAGGGGTCTACGCCTTGTAGCCAAAACTGCCCCCGAGGGACTTGTAGGGAGCCACTGCTCCCCACGCCGACATATTACAATTTCGAGAGCCACTCCCTAGAACGACTTGATGACTCCCATCCTTACACTAATGAGGTAGGTGACATCCGTCCCAGCCCAGTCAGAGTCCCATTCTAGGTGGTCTTAGTCTGGGGCCGCACCTGGCCATGTCAGCACTACCGCTCGGTCTTGATGGATGATGATCAAGTAAGCCACGTACCCGCACCACCGGCCCTAGTTCATCCAACATGACGCAAGCATCGGGTGTGAGCTGAGGACTCCCACTGGATTGTCGTTTTAGCGAAGGTACGATTTTGGTGTCCCAAATTATATTTACCCTAACAAGTACAGAACCTAGAAGGGGTCAATCCACATGGAACTATGAGTTTATTTTATCTGGCTTAATGTAGTTTTTATTTTTGTCTTTAGTGATGTCTGCTGATTTTGGAGTCGATTGGGATTGGTTGTTTGGGTACAAAAAGAACAATTGGTATTTAATATTCTTTCAAATAATTTAATACTAAAACATAATTAATGATGGGAGAATTGGTTTTATGTAAATAAATCGAGAAATGTATTGGTGTTATGGAATTGTGATATGTTGATTATTAAATAATGTTTCTTCTGAGGTTGTGTTGTTCATGATAACCCAACTCTCTGGGTTTAATGTGTGATAATGTTTCCTTGGTCCAGTGAACTTTTATATTTAGAGATGAAGAAACTAAATCCTTGGTCCGATAGTTAGTGTTTAATAGATCTTTATTTGGCATAGTCCATTTTGAGATGATGGATAATTCCAATGGTCATGGAGTTATTAGACGTTATTCTTCTTTTGAATCCATAAATACTTATCCCTTGGTCCGGCTCAGAATTTCCAATGATATTATGATGTGATTTAAGAATAATAAAAACATATTATTAAAAAAACACATTCATAGCAACTTCATTCTAATTACAACTCATTAGCTTCCACAACCCCAACACACTGGGTGTTTAGTTACACATATTAAAAATGATAAACAGAAAACTATTGATACCAGATGAAATCTGGCTTAGAACATTGAAATACAAATGGTTCGTCGGCTGACAGAATGACGGTAGTATGATGATAGTGCTTCGTTCCTTTAGAGCTTCAACCCTTTCTCCAAAAAATACTACACACACACCACACTGGTCCAGTGGCCAAGGCCTCTTTTGATAGAAAAAATAAGTACATGGAATGTATCAGAATATACAAGATGTATACCTTTGTCAAAGTGTTTTTGGCTCCATTTTTTCCACGGGTAGGTGGCCTAACACACCGTCATTGACTTGGAACTGGGCGCAACCTGGTAGGTGACTGTACAAGGCTTGTAGCGTTGTTATTCACGAAGTGTAGTCACAAATTTCAGCCAATACCCACTTCTAGAAATTCATATACGGCATGTATAAGTGGAACAAATATTGTCTCCTTTAACTGGACACATGGGCGTGTAAACATTTCTCGGCCACCAACTGCTTCTAGAATATGTATACATGGCATGTAGATATGGACCATTATGTGTACCTCCTTCTTGTTACTTGGGAATGTATTTGTATGGGTCAACCTGTGTCTGATCATGAATGTACATGGTGAATATATAAGTACACACCGTATAGTTGGAAAAAATTTCTCAGTTCTCCTTTGTTTTTTGTATTTGGCCATAAAAATCCTAGAAATGAACAAGATCACCAAAATAAAATTATTTGTTCACTAAGTAGTAGGTAATTTCTGAAAATTTGTTCTTATTTTTCTATAGAGTATATGAAAATGTATACACAAATTGGGTGTATCAAACTCCCCCATACATAGTCATTTTCATGCCCTCGAGAAAATCTCGACATCTAATTAAAAGAATCGATATTGTAAAAGGATGAACTTATGAAAATAATAAATGTAAATAATAAGTGACAAGAATTTTTTTTACAAAGAGTAAAAAATAGTTTCAATTCAGGAGATACTATAATAATGCCTCATATATAATTCAATTAACTACTTTCATTCTCTTTAACACATGTTTCAACCTTTCAAATATAATAAATCCATAGGATGATTAACCATACAAAAAATATTCTCAACACAAAAGACGTTTTTATAGAAAGTCATTCTTAATTAGAGATATATACACTCTATGGATACGTTTTCAAGAAATCTAGTTCTCCACTTTAGAAAACTTTACTTAAAAAATCATGAGGGCTTTTCAATATAGATCATATGTTTCTATGGATAAAGATTTGTAGGTAATGATGTGAAAATAACTCTTAGGCTTGAAAAAGGCGGCTAAATTATTAAAATAATAATGCATGATATTCAAAATGAAACTCAATGTAAACACGTTCTCAACAAGAATTATCACATGATATTATCACCACCATCACCATTAGTTGAGTAGGAGTCACAAACCACCAAGTGTGTATAAGGACCCTTTGTTTGTAGCATTTTTTAAACAAAGTGAACCAATCTAAATTTCAAAAATAGTGGTTTGAAACTCATTTCACCCCCAATGATCAAGAGGTTCTCCCCCATTCTTAATTTCTTGATAATTCATGAATTTATACAATGTGTTTCCAATCCATTATGTTGAGATAAAATAAATAATCAGGAAAAATAATAAAATAATAATGTAGGAAGGGAAATAGTCTTGCAATATGGCTTCTTATAAAGGATATTCATAGACTCTAGGGGATACATGAAGATAATATTTAGGGTAGGCTCAATATAAAGGGGTTAAAATAATCTAATGCCACAATCATTTTAATGAAATTCAGAAATTCACCATGTTTCAACAAAACATGCAAATTCTCATAGATATGTAGATTCTAAGAATATCTTAAGAGTGTGGGTATTAGGAAGAATATGACAAAGGGGTTTAGAATACCTCTCAAGAGTGGGAAGAAATAATGAGACAATAAGGTCATGACTTACAAAGAATTGATTAGTATAATTGTTGTAATTATATATGGACTACACGTTTTAATTTATATTATATCAGCAATCTTGTTAAAATACCTAAGAATAAAAATAAGAATGTAACTTGTAAAATTTTCCACATTCAGTGTTATTATTTTAAAAATATGGTTATCCAAAATGTCTTCAAATTTTAAAATATGTCATTTAATAATGAGGTCTCCTAGAATCTAAAAAGGGGAAATACTAAAGAGGTAGAGAGATGCCCCCATAATTAAAATCGGACGTGGTCCACCAAGGGCCCAAAAAGAAGAACAATGTAAAGTGGGGACACAATAGTGGACTGGGCTGAGGGGAAGGATGTAAAGATATACAATGGAAAAAAGAATACTCCCCTATTTCTGAGGAATAAGAAAATCGTAGATTATGGAAAAGTGAAACCCACAGCATTCCGGAGTACCTATGAGTGTGATAGAAAGAGAACACTTCATGCATGCATAAAAAACACATGCACAAGATATCAGAGAAATATATATATAAATAAAAGCATCTGTTCCAAATCTAGTCAAGGGGTTGCCTCTGAAAAGGCACCATCTAGTACAGAACCAACTGAGAGAGATGGATCAGGAGCTGAGGAAGTAGGAGGAATGAATGCTGTATCCAGAAGGGAAACCGAAGAAGTTGGATCTGTGGGTGATGGACTCGGAATATGAGGCTCAATAGCACTCCCTGGACTGGAAATGGCGGTGCTGGTAACAGTAGAAGTAGTTGGGCACATAGTATATAGGGGAACAGAATCCATGGATAGTGCAGTAGAAGGCAGTGGATCAACAGAATATGGTCCTAGAGCCGAGGCAGACTTAGGTGGTGGAGAAAATGGAATACCCAAATGCTAAACAATAATCCCCATAAAATCCTCTATTCGGTCCGGGCGGCTATTGATATGAACCAAATGACGCTCCATCATGGCTAGGCAGAGGGAAAGGGCAAGATCGACCTAGGGTGTGGGGGTAGGTGGGGAAGGTGGTGGTGAAGAAGAAGGAAGGCTAGAAGAGGTGGGCTTAGTACGAATGTGGTGAGGTGGGGAAACTGGAGGGGGCAGGGAACGAGGAACTGGTGCATCAACTGCCACAGGAGGGTCTGTGGGTGGCTGGGGCCGAGCTAGGCCAAGGATATAGGTACTCCCTACATCCAGACCAAACCTATGTGAATAATCATGAGATAGTTCATCTGTTGGGGAGAACCAAACATGTCATGGGGTAAAGAAGGCTCGAAAACTCAAGGTGGTGGGCTAGGTGAGTGGCCTAAAACCTGCCATTCATGTTTCCCTGATGGGTGGTAAAAATAACATGGAAATTGGAGGCGGCGTGGTAAGGGAGGTCCAGGTAGTCTTTCAAGATGACACAGGTAAGGTGATCCATGTCACCGCCAGTCATGACCCCCCATATCCACATGGAAAAGGATAATAATGTCGTTGAAGCACGGGTTGAAAAAACGAAGGATGGGGTCGGTGATAAGGGTACTCTTCTATGAGGTAGGGGTGTAGCGGTGGTCAGGCCCATGAATCTACTACCACATTGAAATGTGATCAGAGCGCTTGGGCCTGGTCAAGGTAGAAACATGGGGTGGGATGATGGTATGGGGGTAGAAAACTCACCCTCGGCCAAACTCTGTCATGGCGAGGGAAAATAATCAGTCGCCCAGTTGGAACCGAACCACAGGCACCACGTCACCAGATGTCTCCTGGTACTCACCTCCATCGAACTCGAACGAGGCCGCAAACTCCAAAAATAAATTTCAGAATATTGGAGTGTTGACCTGGAAAATAGCGAGCAGGGGGTGTGTCCATGTTGATCATGTAACTCTCCCCATATACCGAGATACTGTGGAATGTTGCTGTCAATGTATCAGCCACTCAACAGAATCAGTCGGCAAGATAAGTGTTGGACCCGGTCATGTGCCAATTTGGTGACCGGGAATGCTATGCATGGGTATGGAACATCCACAAGTCCCAGTCCTAGTGCAGGTGCATAAGAATGAGTGGGCTCTAGGGGTGGATCTTTTGAAGTGGATGAAGGGTCGCTGGATGGGGCGGTCGATGAAGTTCTAGCTACGGAGGAGGATATCTCAGGTGGAGTGGCAGCTAGGAGGGAAGGAAGGATGGTGCACAGACCAGCCTCAGTGGAGGGAGTGAGGGGTGGAAGGTGGCTAATGGAGGGAGATCATATACCGGAGCATCGGGGTCTGGTAGCATCACAAGTCCCAAATGTATCCCCCAATAAACGGGCCTCTCTCTATCAATGGCAGAGGCTAGCCACTTCCCTCTGAATGGATCCCGAGCATCCATAATAAGAAAAAGAAAAAAAATGAAAAAAACGAAAGAATAGAAAAGAAAAAAAGTAAATTGTGAGAAATCTTAAAAATAAAAGTACAAGGCTTGTACATCTAGAGTACACGGTGTGTAGTACAAGCTAAGGAGCATCCCCTGTTCTCTAGATAAACATGTCGAGGGTGAAGAAGATAGTCTAGGAAAAGGTACACGGTATGTACCGAACAGACACGTTGTGTGCATACAAAGTGGACATGGTCGTGTATCAGAAACGACATAGCCATGATTGTAACAGTTCTAAGAGTAAAAGACATTCCATGTATGGGATAGACACGGTGTGTTCATCACTCGAGGAACATGACCATGTGTGGGATAGACACGGGTCCTGCTGAATGAAATAGGCTATAGGGCATTTCCTGAACACACATGTCGTGTATAGAAACATGGGGTGAGAGGCTATGTCAAGTGCTACACACGGATTGGCCAAAAGAAATTCCATAAATGGCATTTACCAAATACACATGATGTTTACATTCAAATGGTGTGTGAGGCCATGTGTAAATGGTACTCGGGCACGATGGGGTAAAGTACACGGTGTGTACCGAACATACACACCATGTATATTCAAATTGCGGAGAATTTTGTGTGTGGACATGTATAAAAGTACACAGTGTGTGTTCTTAATTTTATGGCTGTGTAACGCGGTATCTGAACGGTTGGCTGATCCTGAAATCACACTAAACCTGCCTAATATCTTGATATTGAGGCTGTAGAAGGGAGTACCTGGACCAAGGATCACAATGCAAGAAGAATCAGAACACGAAACAAACCAAATCAACGAAACTATAAGTGGGGATTTCAGGTGGCATTTGATGTAAGAAAATGGGAAGTGGGGAAGTGTCGCATGACACAACGTGAAGCAGGGTGGCCGCGACTTATATTGCCGAGGTACACAGCTTGTACATCTGTACTATACTCTGTGTATCTCATTTTTTTAGGATATTAAATATATATATATATATATAATTATAGTAAACTATATAATAATTAATATTAATAATTAAAAAATATATACATGTAATTTAGTGGTATAATATACGTAATGTGATTAAAATTGTAAAAAGAGAAGTAAAACCTATGGTTTGGTGCTTGGGGCATGGTTCGAACCAGTGATCGGCCGCTCCGAACGGAAGCCCTCAACCACTGGAGCGATGGTTGTACTGCTACCCAAATTTATCATTTTTATAAATTTAATCTATATATCCTATTCATAGAGAGTTAAATAAATTCACAAGGTTTATTTTTTAATTATACAAGAAGGGGAAGAAGCAATGAGATTAGCTGAGTTCGAACCCAGGTCTTTTAGATCCAGGGCCGAGACTTTTCCAATCTACCAACTTCAACCACATGAATTTTTTATATAGAATAGTGTTTTTATATATTTTTTGAATTAAAACAGGGCACACATGATGTATAATGGAAGACACATCGTTTGGTTTTATTAATAGTGTAAATGATGGAAATGGGGCAGTTGTCCGGATTTGAACCCGGGTCTTTTGGAAACTGGGTTTCGATCTTGGCCAACTAACTCATCCCCATCATGGGTGTTCATATAATAATAATAATATATATATATATATATATATATTTATATGGAATTTACTACACATGCCATGTAAGAAAATATATAATGGAGGAACCCTGTGCTGAAGTTAAGTTGTGACGATTCGAACCAGTGATGGCTCGGATCAACTCCAGTGACATAGTCATCAACACCGGAATCATCCCTATTTATTAAGTATGTTGATATATATATTTATACTATTCATATTAAAAACTAAAATAATAATTGTACGCCTTGTATATATGTGGGACACGGCGTGTATCCTCTGGGTTTCCTCCCAGGAAGATTGTTTGTTTTAGGTCGCTGGCTCGACTGACTTACTTTTTCTTACCTGAGAGGAGTGGTGGAGATTGTTCCCAATATATTATCTAGGTGATGATAAATCTTCATTTGTTGGCCATTCACCTTTAATTCTTGACCTTCCTCCTTATAAATTTCCACCGCTCCGTGGGGGAATACTCGTATGACATGGAACGGTCCCGAGCACCTTGAATTGAGTTTTCCAGGGAATAGGCGAAGATGAGAGTTTAAGTGGAGTACCTGATCCTTGAGATGAAATTAATTTTGAGAAATCATCTGGTCATTGATGGATTTTCTCCTCTACTTGTATAATTTAGTGTTCTGATATGCATCCCTTCTGATTTCATCGAGTTCTGATATTTGGAAATTTCACCTCTCTACAAATGCCATCAGATCAAAATGTAGGGACTTGATGGCCCAATATGCTTTGTGTTCCTGTTCCATTGGTATATGGAATGGTTTTCCATAGACGAGGATGAATGGTGATATCCCTAGTGGTGTCTTGAAGGTGGTGGGATAGGCCCACAAAACGTCGTCAAGCTTTTTGGACCAGTCCTTCCATAAGGTATTCAATGTTTTCTCCTAAATTTTATTGAGGTCACGGTTGGAGAGCTCCAAATATAAAATTGATTGGGGATAGTATGGTGTACCCATGTGATGATTTACCCCATATTTAGACAGCACTCCTCTCTTAATGCGTTGTCAAAGTGAGTTCCCATGTCACTGATCATCACACGAGGAATGCCAAACGTGTTGTAAATTTGCTTCTTTAGAAAGGTCACTACTACCTCAGCTGTGTTGTGTGCTGAAGAAGTGGCTTCCACCCATTTGGAGATGTAATCAACATATATGAGGATGTAGGTATTCCCTATAGAAGGGGGGAAATGGTCCCATGAAGTCGATTCCCTAGACGTCAATGATCTCGACCTCCAGGATGGGGTGCTAGGGCATCTCGGCTGTACGGATAATATTACCTATACGTTGGAATGGATCACAATGGGAAACGAAGGCTTGAGAATCATTATTCATGGTGGTATAGAAAAACTCAGACTGTAGAATCTTCTCTATGGTATGATCCGGCCTATTATGTCCTCCAACGGGTGATGCATGAAAAAATTCCAGGACCCCTTGAACCTCTCTCTCTAGGATGCATCATCAGATCACCCCGTCTCTACAGAATCAGAATAGGAGTGGGTCTTCAAAAAAGTATCACTTAACATCAGAGAGGAATATTTTCTTCTACTGAATGGATAGATCGGGGTGGATGGCACCTGTAACTAAATAGTTATAAATATAAGAAAATCAGGGCCTAGGGGACTCGATAATTCAAAAGAGATTTTCATCAGGAAAATCCTCCCTTATCTCTTGATCATCTTCCTTCTACAAGTGTGGAAGCTTTAGGTGGGATAGATTATCATCAGCCATATTCTCACTCTCATTTTTATCTTGGATCTCTAAATCAAATTCTTGTAATAGGAGGACCCATCAGATCAATTGGGGTTTTGCATCCTTCTTGTTGAAAAAGTACATAAGTGCTTCATGGTCAGTGTAAACAATAAATTAAGACAGCATAACGTAAGAACAAAACATGTCGAAGGTGAATACCACTTCCTACATCTCTATATCGGTAGTAGTGTACTTTAGAATTGCCTCATTGAGTGTTCTGCTGGCATAGTAGATGGGTCGGAAGATTCGGTCTAGCCGCTGACCCGGGATAGCACCCACCACATACTCGCTGGCATCACACATTAAATCAAATTGTGCCCCCCAGTTGGGGTCAATCATCACTAGATATTCGACCATGTGCTGCATTAGATTCTCAAAAGATATGTTACATGACTAATTTAATTCAAAAATATAATCATTAGTCTAGAGGTTGGTTAGGGGCTGGTCTATCTTCAGGAAATCATTTTCAAACCGCCTGTAAAAACCTCCATGTCCCAGGATGTTGCGGATGGCTCTAACATAAGTTGGAATGGGAAGTCATGAAATGTCTTCTATTTTTTCTGGATCCACCTCTATCCCCTTTTCTGAAATTATGTGGCCAAGGACTATGCCACTTTACACCGTAAAATGAAACTTTTTCCAGTTCCAAATTAGGTTAGTGTTTTTGAATCTCTCTAGTACATGCTCCTGGTGCCGAAAATATGAGGTAAATGACTTCTCATAAACGAAAGAATTATCCATGAAGTCCTCCAGGATTTGTTCCTCCTTGTCGGAAAAAATAGCCAGCATCGATGGAATGTGGAGGGATCATTTCACATATCTAAAGACATCATGTGGTAGGAAAACATACCATATGGGCAAGTGAAGGTGCTCTTCTCCTAATCCTCTGGGGAAATGGAGATCTGATTATAGCATGAGTAGCCATCAAGGAAGCAGTAATATTCCTACCCAGCTAGTCATTCTAGAATTTGATCCATGATGGGAAGGGGAAAATGGTCCTTCCTTGTGGCATCGTTTAGCTTCATGTAATCGACACAGAATCTCTAGCCTATGACTGTACTAGTAGGGATGAGATCGTTCGTGTCATTAGATACCACAGTGATACCTCCCTTCTTAGGGACCAATTGCCGAGGACTCACCCACGGGCTATCTCATATTGGGTAAATTATTCCGGAATCAACCATCTTGAAAACCACATTCTTTACGACTTCCATCATGGGAGGGTTCAGACGCTGCTGGGATTGTCTAGTTGGATTTTTTTCCTTCTTAGAGCATCACAATGTGGGTGAAAATGGTAGGGATGATACCCTCAAAATTGCAACAGTCCATCCAATTGCCTTCTTTCTCTACTTTGAAACTTGTATAAGTGCATCCTCCTGTTCTTGTGATAGTGATAAAATATGTATATTGGGAAAAGTGTGACGATCTCCCAAATACCTGTACATTAAGGAAAGTGGGAAAGGCATCATCCCTAGTTTAGGTTTCTTAAGAACTAAATGTTCATGTGGTTGTACTTCATCCCTCTCTAGGTTGTCAGGAATGACAGCTCATTTTCAGTAGTGGGTGCCCTATCCTTCAATGAATTTCAGGTCCTATGGTTTTTCTTTAATTTCCATGTCTGGAATAATCATATCATGTGAAATGGAATAACATATCAGATCACATTCTTTTCTTCTCAGTTGTTCTTCCATGGTAGTCAGAACATATCATCCCTCATGTTCGGGTAATGATTCTTGTTTGAAAACCTTTAGAACATTTTATGCGACTCTTTCATCCCCTACCAGGAAAATCAGCTCCCCATAGTTCACATCGATCAAGACTTTCCCTGTTTCTAGGAATGGTCTTCTCAATATAAGAGGTGCCTCTTAATCCTCATCCATGTCTTGGATAATAAAATTTATATAGAGGATCAATATTCCCACCTTCAATAGCACATCCACTAGTAGCCCCTTTGGATATTTAATGGATATGTCATCAGGTTTAAGGTCTACTTGGGTAGGCTTCCGATCTTGGAGTCTGAGATATTGGAAAACTCCGAATGGAATGAGGTTGACAATGGCCCCTAAGTCGCACATGGATTTTCCAAAATTCATACGGTCCAATTGTACATTGAATAGTAAAGCTACCTGGATCCTGGAGCTTTGGGTGAAGGGAACTTTGTATGACTACAGAGCACTCCTTTTTCAGTACTATGGTGCCCAAATCCTCCATCTTCTGTTTATTCGAGAGGATGTCCTTCCTGAATGTGGAATATGTGGGAATTAGTGTCAGATCCTCTACAAATGGGATATTGATGTATACCTTTCTGAATAATTCCATGAACTTTTCAAACTATTGATCTAGCTTCCTTTGATTCATCCTCACTGGAAAAGGTAATTCATGCTCAAATGGTTTGACGACCTCCTTTCTTTTTCCTAGTTGATCCTCCGGTGATGGATTTTCGGATGAAGATGGGTATGAAACTATACCTTTGTTATCAACTGGGAGTATAAGTTCAATTTAATGTGTGGGTTCCTTCTGGTGTATACTCTTTCCACTTCGTAAAGTAATGGAATAGGCCTCCTCCATTGGGTTCATCTCAGTGTTTCCTGGTAGTGTACCATGTTGTCTCCCTGAGATCTGGTTTTCTAACTGTAATATTTGGTTCATGAGGCTTTGAATAGAAGCCTCAAGGTTCTGAAATATAGTCTCAGGTGTAGATATGAATCTATTCATAACATCCTCTAACCTTTAATTATTCTCTTGCTGAGGTGGTTGTGCAGCTGGAGGAGGTGGTTGCTACCTTGGTGGTTGTAGGTGAGGGTTTCAAACCCCTTGATGATGGTAGGATACCTGATGGTTATGTTGTTTCCTTGGGTATGGGTTTTGATATTGTGGCTCAAAGTAGTCGGGGGTCACTGGGGAAGAGGATTCTGCTACTGTTGGCAATAACATGTGTTATGGTTTTCACGCCATGCTAGGTTCTAGTATTGTTGATAATCATTTGACCCTCTTTTTTGAGCAACATATCTCACCTTTCTGGCGAAGGGTCAAATTAAGGTCTCGGGCATTCTCCCAGGATGTGGTTGTTACCACAGTCACCACATGATGGTGTTCGCCGCATGGACTTGAGATGTGTCCGTGAGATTCAGTGCGTTGATCTTTTTGGATACTACATCCAACTAGGTAGAAAGCATGGTAGTAGCATTAATACTATGAAAACATCATTTCTGGTTCCCCCACTCAGAATTCCACTAGAGGCTATTGGCAGATATATCATCTAGCAGTTCGAAATGTTCTTCGGAGGGAATTTTTCATTTCTGTACCTCAAGTATCTGCATCAACCACAAAAATTGTATTTTCTGATAGTAATCCGTAAAAGGATTGGACTTTCATTTAGATTGGAATTATGTGGTGTGGGTATTTACATAACATCTCTTTGAAACGTTCCCATGATTCATATAACAACTCCAAGTCATGCTATTGAGTGTTTTGGATCACAGTTCGCAAGGTTATGTTCATCAAAGGTGGAAAATATTTGGAAAGAAATGCCTGGGCTAGCTCCTCCCAGGTGAGGATATATCTTTGCGGAAAAAATTTTAACCACTCTTTAGCCTTGTACCATACATAGAAGGGGAAGAGTCGAAGAATAATGGAGTCCTCGTACACGCCATGGTAACGAAATGTATCGCAGATCTCTAGAAAATTGGAGATATGGGTGTTTGGGTCATCACTGGGCATGCCACCAAATTTAATGGTGTTCTGGATCAGCTGCATAATAGCATTCTTGATCTCAAAGTGCAAGGGTTGTACCAGAGGACGAATGACACTTTTATCATCTCTACGGATCGATGGCAGGTCGTACTCCATAAGAGTATTTCATGGAGGTGGATGATGAGCGGGTGGATGTTTCATGTATTGTTGCTCCTGAGGGATGAAATATGGCCTTTGGAAGATCTGTTTCAGTTTTTGAAGTTGGTTGTACTCTGGAGGAGGTTGTTGTGGTGGCCTTTGGATGTTATTTTGGGAGGAATTCCATGAATCCTCCAGTTTCCTACTCTGGTATACCAGCAGTCGGAGGCTGCTTGTCCTGGTACAGGTGTTCATCCACATCATCAATGATTGGTTCTCCCTCCTCCTTATTCCCCATGGTTAATATATTGTGGCTGTGCACTTCCAGTAGTTCAAGTCGACGATGAGACAAAGTCCATTCGATTTCCGGTTCAAGAGTAAAAAGATCCAATGACTCGACGCTCCTCCACCGTGTGAGTTGTTGGTTCATGCACCTTTGATTAGGAACAAACACAAAACAAAATGCAGGTGTAAAATGGAAAACAAAAGATATAGTGAAATGGGATTAGCAAAGTCATTTTTGGTAATTTTTGGTTTTTATTTTCACTAAAATTTGATAAAAATTTAATTGAATCAAGAAAAAAAATACTCTAGTTCCCTAGAAACGGCTCCAAAATTTTGAAAAATGTTTTACCAAAGGTATGTTTTTGGTGTCCCCAATTATATTTATCCTAACAAGTATATCACTAGAAAGGGGTCGATCCATAGGGATCTATTATGTTATTTTATATTATTTAATGTTGTTGTAATTTTTTTTGTGGTGTCTACTGAATTTAGAGTCGATTTAGGTTGGTTGTTTGGGTACATAAAGCAGAATTGGTTTTTAGATTCGTTAAACAAATTAATTTAAAAAAGGAAAGTAAAGACATGAGATTTTGTTTTGATGAAAATAAGTAGAGAAATTCGTTGGGGTTATGGATGTGTGATAAGTTGATTATTCAATCATGTGTTTCCTGAGGTTGTGTTGTTCATGATAACCCAACTATATGGGTTTAATTTGTAATAATGTTTCCTTGGTCTGGTCAACTTTTATATTTAGAGCTTAAGAAACTAACTCCTCAGTCGGGTAGTTAGTTTTTAACAGATATTTATTAGGATTAGTCCATTTTGAGCTAAAGGATACTTCCAATGGCCATGGAGTTGTTCGTCCTTATTCTTCTTTTGAATCCTTGAAAATTCTTGCCTTGGTCTGGTATATAATTTCCAGTGATAATATGATGTGATTTAAGATGAATAATAAGTGATTATTAAAACAAACACATTCAGAGAAACCTAATACAAATTACAACTCATTAGCTTCCACAACCCTAACACACCGGGTGTTTAGTAACACATATTGAAAATGATAAACAAAAAACTAGTAATACATAATGAAATCTTTCTTGGAAAATTGAAAAAGGAATGGTTCTTCGATATACGTAATGATCGTAGTACAATGGCAGATCATCCTTACTTTGGTGATTCAACACTTTCTCCACAAAACACTAAACAAACACCACCCTGTTTCGGAGGCCAATACAACTTTTTATTGAAAAAATAAGTACACAACATGTATAAAAAAGTACAGGTCATGTACCTTTGTTATCCTATTTTTGGATCTGTTTTCTCCACTAGTTGGTGGCCTAACACGCCATCTTTGACATGGAACATGGCCCCACCTGGTAGGTGACTGTACAATGAATGGATCACTGCCATACATGGCGTGTACTATCAAAAATCCGCCACCAAATGCTTCTTGAAATTCATACATGGAATGTATATGTTGAACAAAAAATGTCTCCTTCAGATAGCCACATAGGCGTGTAGTCTTTTCTCAGCCACCAACTGCTTCTAGAAACAGTATACACGGTGTGTAGATATAGTACACAGAATGTACCACCTTCTTGTTACATGGGCATGTATTTATCATGGTCAACCCATGTATGATCATGAATGTACAAGGAATGTATATAAGTACACGCCATGTAGTTGGAATATTTTTATGGGCTCTACTTTGTTTTTTTTATTTGGTCATAAACCTCCTGGAAATGAACAAGATCACCAAAATCAATGTATTTGTTCTCTATGAAGTAGGTAATTTATGAAAACGTGTTCTTATTTTTCAATAGAGTATATGAAAATGTATTCACAAATTGTGTGTATAAAATTCCCCCATACTTCGTTATTTGTTTTCCCTCAAGAAAATCTCAACATCTAATTAAAATAATCTATATTGTAAAAGGAAGAACTTATGTTAATCATAAATGTAAATAATAAGTGAAAGGTTAAAATTTCAAAAAGAATAAAAAATGTTTCAATTCAGGAGATACTCTAATTATGCTTCATATATAATTCAATTAACTTCTTTCATCCTCCTTTAACACATGTTTCAAACATTCAAATATAACCAATCCTCTTGATGATTTACCTTACAAAAAATATGATCAACACTCAAGATGTTTTCAAACAATGTTATGGTCCATCAGATATATATACATCTATCCATAGGTTTGAATGAAATCTAGGTCTCCACTATAGTTAAATTGACTTACAAAAATCATGAGGGGTTTCTAATAAGGATCATATGTTTATGTGGATAAAGGTTGGTAGGTATAGATGTGAAAAATAAATACGAGGCTTGAAAAAGGTGTCTAAATTATTAAAATAATAATGCATGATATTAAAAATGAATCTCAATGTAAAAAAATCCCCAACAAGCTTTATCAAATGATCTCATCATCATCATCTCCTTTAGTTGAGTAGGTGTCACAAACCAACAAGTGTTTATAAGTCCCCTTTTTTTGTACCATTTTTTTTAAACAAAGGGAACATGTATGGATTTTGAAAATAGATGTTTGGAACTCTTTTCACCCCAAATGATCAACAAGTTCTCCACCATACTTAATTTCATGACAATTCTCGAATTTATACAATGTGTTGTCAATCCCTTCTTTTGAGCTCAAATAAATAATCTTGAAAAATCATAAAATAATTAGGGTAGGAAGGGAAATAGGAAATAATATGGCTTCCTATAAAGGCTATTCATGGACTCTTGGGGCTTCAAGAAGATAAGATGTAGGGTAGGCTTAAGATAAAGTGGTTAAAACAATATAATGACTCAATAATTTTTATGTAATTCAAAAATTATTCATTTTTCGAAAATAAAACATGTAAATTCGGGTAGTTATGTATTTTCTATGAATCTCTCAAGAATGTTGGTATTAGAATGAATTTGAAAAGGGGGTTTAGAATACCTCTCGGGAGTGGAAAAAAATAAAGAGACAATCATGTCATGACATGAAAATAATTGATTAGTCTAATTGATGTAATTATCTAAAGATTACAAGTTGTAATTTAAATTATATTATCAATCATGTTAAAATATCTATGAATTAAAATAATCAAGAAACATGTAAAATTTTCCACTTTTAGAGATATTATATTAAAAATATGGTTAACCAAAATATGTTCTAATTTTAAAATATATCTTCTAATAATGATTTCTTCTAGAATCTAAAAGGTAAAAATACTAAAAAGGTCAAGAGACGCCCCCCCATATATAAAATCGTATGTGGTCCACCAAGGCCCCAAAACGAAGAACACGGAAAGGTGGGAACATAATAGTGGGCTAGGGTGAGGGGAATAAATGAAAGAAGTACAATGCAAAAATAATACTCTCCTCGTGTCGAGCAGTAGAAAAATGGTAGATGATGGAAAAGTGCAGCCAGAAACATGATAGAGTATTTGTGAGAGGGGAAGAAAGAGAATACTGTAAGAATTCATTAAAAACACATTCACAAGATATCACAGAAATATGTATACAATGAAAAAAAGGTGTCCCAAAACTAGTCAAGGGGTCACCTCAAAAGAGGCATCATCCATTACAGAACCAACTAGGAGAGATGGATCAGGAGCCGAGGAAGCAGGAGGCATGAACGCTGCTTCTGGAAGGGAAGATGAAGAAGTATGAGTCATGGGTTCTAGACTCTGAATATGAAGCTCAATAGCACTCCCTGGGCTAGCAATAATGGTGGTGGTAACAGTTGTAACAGCCCAAGATTTTATAAAAAAATATTCTTTTTAATTTTATTAATGTCTTGTGTTGTACGCTACACCAAAAGGAGCTTGCACAACACGCATCCTTGACTTGCCTTGCATTACACGCAATCGCGACCTTCCTCGATAGCGTGTGTAATACGCAATAACGAGTTTCACTAAACAACGATATGCTATTAAAATATTATTAAAACTAGCCGTTATGAATAGTAATAACCACTTTTTAAAATTCTGTAAATCTTATTTTTCAAAATGAACTTCATTTTTGGATTCGGAGTATCGAATTTAGCCTAAGGTGAAATTTTGGTACTTTTCGGATAACTTTCATATTCTGATGAATAGTGAAAATTACTAATTTATAATTAAAAACAACTTTTTTAATCGAAATAATTAATAGTGATAAATTATTAATTTGAGTGGTTTTAAAGTATATTTAGAATATATTTTTACAATTTAATACAATGTTGGTCATTGGTTGTAATTTCACATTTAAACCAGACATAATCAAGTGTCAATCTTTTGATATATATTGTTTCCTGAAAACACGCTATTTATTTTAACAGCGGGATTTAATTATAAAATTAATTAATGCAACTTCTATGTTATGAATTTGGTAAAATAGATTTCATTTTTGAATTCGGAATATGAAATATAGCTTAGGATGAAATTTTGGCATTGTTCTGAAAAACATCAATTTTTGATGAATAGTAAAACTACTAAGTGGTAGGTTAAAAGCTGAATTTTGTATAAAACTTAATTTTACCGCTTCTGTGAATGGAATTTCGAAAATCCGAGAGACACGGTTAATATCAAGGACTAAAATGTGGTTCAATGAGATGAAAATAATTTTTTGGTGAATAGTAACATTTTACTTTTTTTACCACGGTTAATAGTAAATAGGGTAACTAAGGGTAAATATGATATTAATATTACACTAACACATGTCCTAATTATATTGGACAAGTGTAATTCGACCAAAAACAAACTTAGGAATAAAATATGACCATTTAGGCCCACTTGGGTTAGATTAGGACATTTATTATTAATTTATTTAAAGAAGGGTTAAAAGAGTTAAAATCAATGTTTATTTACTAAAACATTTTTAATATGGGGTTATACATAAGATAAATTCGATTGTAAATATTCATTAGAAAGCTAAAAATATTTCCTACATGATGGTATTTTATTTGTAATTTTTAGACATCAAATAATTTAATTTATTTATGACACAAAGATGATGCAGTAATTATCTTGTTAACGAAATATTGACATAATTGATGTTATAAACACCAAAATAAATGTAATTTTAGACTTTTTATGAATTCCACTAATATTCTAGGTTACTATGATATATTAATGTTGATTTAATCAACTTGGTTCGAACATTTAATTCTGTTATGACTTTCACAAAAATCATATATCAAATAGTGTCAAAATTGACACAAAATAGTTTTTAAATCAAATATTATATTATTAATTGTTATTGTATTCCTAAAATTCTAAGGTTCGGCCAAATGACTTAGATAAGGATATATATATTAATAATAAACAATTTGGGGTTCTTTTGGCATGTTATAGTAAGTTTGTTAACCATATAGTGAAAGAAAAACAAAAAGACACGGTAAAAGTTAAATTATTTAACTTAGAGTTAAATCTAATTGATAAGGTAAAAATAATAACCTAAACTTGTCTAAATTCTATTGGTTGATAGGATTGCGACCCATCCCCACTTTAGCTTCGAAATAAGACCCTTTGGAACCATTATAAACAGATTTTGACTTTAATATAAAATAATATTTTGAGATATTCCTAAGGTGCCCCTCTCCTCCCTTATAAAAGGACACCACCTCCCCCTCCTCCTCACACCAATTTGAGCACTCAAGCTCTGCCAACCCCTGCCAATTTCTCCTCTCCACTTCCCTAGAAACATCCTAGAGGTTCTGGTCTTCCTCAAAGACCAATTTTAGTGCCCTAAGAGGAGGTCTCAAAGAGGCACTTCAAAGAAGAGGTAATTACCGTTACCAATTCTTTCATCTTTATTTCTTCTTCCACTTCTTCTTCTTAGGTTGTTTCATTATGAAGTAATAACATCAGTATCACTCGTATACTGATATGTTATTATAAGTATGAAACAACCCTATTTCACCATCTATCCATCCTACGGAAAAAGAAATCACCGCGCGTGCGTACGTACGGAATACCGTCTCCACGCCGTGGTGTAATCTATTTTCCACCACCACCTTACATGGATGGGTATTATGGTGTAAAGAATAACTATACATAGTTATTACAACATCATATTGATTCTGATATATTGTATAATACACTCCAACTCAATTCAATATTTATAGAAATGATATCATCGCTCGTGCGTACGTACGGAATACCGTCTCCACGACACGATGAGATTCATTCTCCATGTTAACCATTTAAGAATGATTATAATGTATATATAAGAAATAATAATGAAATATATGAAATTATAAAGCTACTGGATTTATGTATATATATACATATGTATGTCATCTACTTACTTCCATTTCAAGACAATAAGGAAAGGAAAACAGCGTTCATGCGTACGTACGGACTACCGTCTCCATGAACGGTGTTTTTCATTTTATTTATCTACCTATTATATATATATATATATATATACTGAATATATATGATATATAAATCATATTTTATATTCTGGAAGTAAGTAAATCATGATATAAGTAATAATGATGTCAAGAACAACAAGTCAAAACACCTACGATAAATGAAACGATTTTACCCAAAACGCTTCTTTAACATGGAATTTACAAAAGAACGGGTAATATAATGTCATAAGTGAACCATATATGATATCATAACAATGAATATGATTCTGTAATAAGTCAATAACATGATTTAAATCATTATACAGGAGGTTCGGACACTTACAAAGCAAGTCGGACCTAAGGTAAGGGAAATATCACAATCTCATTTTTATCCGAGATTGTTTATTCGTAAGTATTTACTGGGGTGTATTTTATCATCCACATCCATGTTCCCTCAATATGTAATATTATTTCCATCCACCTAAAATTGTTTAAATCCAATTTTACCCTTCTATGAGTTTTTAGTAAATGATATGAAAGGAATCTTTTTTCGTTTTTCGTACGAGGTACTTTTTGACTTTTCCGACAAAAGTACGAAGAATGTTTTTTTTAACTTATACGGCACGAACAGATTTATACTATTTTATAAAGCCTTATTTTCATGAAGCTTACTATAAAAGATTTTATGACTATTTTCAATAAAATCTCTTTCTTTTAAAATTGCATGATGTTTTGAGAAAAGAAATTGATTTTGAAGAAGAAAGGATATTTTCCTCAAAATTCAATTCAAGTGTTTTATAAAAATTATTTTCCATATAAGATAATAAAGGGTTCTGTTTCTATCCATATTTTTACATTGATTTGACTATGTTGTGATGGAATTATGTTTATGAATTCCTTTATCTTATATGAATGGTTTTATGATGTCATGTTGTTTAAGAATCCCATTTTTATTACATGGGTTATGCAATGATGTATGATTTATGATTCTGTGGCACACATAAGAAAGGATTCATTAAGAGATGGGTGGGACCTATATCTCCCTCCAATGCATTGGGTAAAGATTTCATATCTCATGAGATAGACATGGCTGGAATGGTAGGTTATACCGGTTCAGTGAAACAGGACTGAAACAAGGATTACTCGATTCAGAAAGGGACTTTGTCCACTAAGATAGTCTTGGCAATGCGTCTTGACTAACAAGAAATGATTCTCTATGATTATGTGTGTATGCCACAATGAGTAATGTTTTATGTTATGGTTTCATTTTCACTACTATGATTTATCCCATGTTATGAAATTATGCTCTCTTTTGCAGGTTAAGATTTCCAAAAAAGTTATGTTCTTATGAAAATTATGTGATTGATATTTCTTTTGTTTACCCTTACTGAGCATTTGAGCTCACCCTTTTATGTTTTCTTTTCCCCAGGATATAAAGAAAGGTTTTAGGTAAAAAAAAGGAAGATCATTATGGGAGATTTTGAAGATCTTTCACCAGGATTAGAAGATTACGTTCCGATTTTCCAAAGACACTAAACTATTACGATCCTTGTGTGTGTGTGTTTTTGTTATGTACTAAGTATTCCGCAAAAGTAATGTAATGTCCATGTACGTCAGGCTTCGGGTCTCTACAGTTGGTATCAGAGGAAAGGTTTAGTCAACCTTTGGAAACTAGGATGCGAAAACGTTAGTGAGATCCCTAGAGATATTTCTAAGGTATGTCTAGGGATGTCCCTAAGGATAAGTATACGTATAGGATATGGTCCTAGAACTATGGTAACGATCTTAGAATTTAACCTAAGATGTTAGATATTAAGGGTACTTCCCCTTTACTATGTTGTTTTCCCTAGCATGATTTTTTCCTCTCACACTATTCTTTTTGGGTTTTAGACGATGGCTGGAACCCGAAGGACCCCGTTGATCAATGCAATGGACAATGCAATGATTGCCCTTCTGAACAAACAAATGTTATGGGAGATGGAGTGCAAAATCTTATTGCTATACTTACACAAGCTATGAATCATTCTGGACTTCCAAATGAGCAGAGAAGGGAACAATATTCTATTGAGTCCTTCATGAGGCAACGTCCACCTTCTTTCAGTGGGACTTCCGATCCACTTGTTGCTGAACAATGGATCAGTACCACTGAAAAGATATTTTCAGTTCTTCAATGTTCTAAACATGATAAAGTCATCTTAGCAGTATATCGTTTGGATGGTGAAGCTGATCAATGGTGGAATCTTATCAAGAATACGAGGCCAAGAGATGAAATTGAGTCTATGGAATGGGACGAGTTCAAGAACTTGTTTTTCAGTAAGTAATTCCCTCGTATTCTTCGAACAAAGATGGAAAAGGAGTTTCTTAAGCTGAAGCAGAAGGATGATGAATCTGTTGGTATATACGAAGCGAATTTTACAAGACTTGCAAGGTATGCATCTGGCATTATCATCCAACCTGAAAGTAAAGTTGATCGATTTTTCAGTGGCTTAAAACCAAGTCTTCGAAGGGCATTAGCTATAAGAGACTTTTGTAGCTATGAAGAAATTGTGCGTTGTGCTATCAAGGTAGAAATGGAAGTTGGTGTTACATATCCATCTCATGGTTTTGACAAGAAACGAAAGATGGAGTTCAAGGAGAAATCTCAGAATAATGGTGAAAAGAAGATGAATGTTTCCTTATGCTCAAAGTGTGGAAAGAAGCATGGTGGAGATTGTCATAAAGGGACTAGAAAATGTTTTAAGTGTGGAAAATAAGGTCATCGAGCAACTGAGTGTCGAAGTAATGGAAAAAGGGTTTCTAATGATGTGAATAAAGCAAACACTGCAGAGAACGCACCACCAACACTTAAATGCTTCAAGTGCAAGGAGATGGGACATTATGCCAATAAATGCCCTAATCCAAGGGTTAGTGATGATCGACATGAGCAACAACTTAAGTCAAAGGACAAAGGGAAGTCACATGCGATCACAATTGGCGATGTTGAATATGACAACGATGTGGTGGAATGATTAAGTGTTTATGTAATGGGATTCCAAAATAATGTTGTATCATGGAGTATTGGAATATTTATGTATTGGTCTAATTTGGTATTCGAAGTGATTGAAGTATTTTTGGAAAGTATATGATATGCGCATAATGAAGGGATAATACGATAATGAGATGTTTGATTGTATGCATGAGCTCATGATTGATATAAGGACTAAGTGATATCATGGTTTGAGTATATAGAATTTTGAGGATTTTGGTATGTGGAAAGAGTTCACTTTTGACAGCACTCATGTTTTCACTGAGATTCAATGGGTATTCATTTTATGGTATTCACATGACTGGAATGTAACGAACAAGATATATGAGGGATAAATGATGGAATTCACGTGATCAT
Organism: Viscum album; assembly: GCA_963277665.1. Lineage (NCBI taxonomy): Eukaryota > Viridiplantae > Streptophyta > Magnoliopsida > Santalales > Viscaceae > Viscum > Viscum album. The sequence continues at coordinate 1,696,849,834 of OY728137.1, read as the reverse complement.
TTTCTTTATACTATGATCTTGGACCGAAGTATTTTAGATAAGCCTAAAGATTAGAATGGATTATGTTGGACATAAGTTAGTATTGTTTAAGGATAGAAGTTTTTTCGATATTATTGATGGGATGTTATAGTAATATAGTTTTATAAAAAGGACAACCTGCAGGACGGGCGACAGCCCATCGTTTCGGACAAGGCTGTAGGAATCGAACCCACAACCGAAGTGCGACTGGCCTTTATCACCTACCACTGACCTACATAAAGTACCTGTTTAGTAGAAACTAGTTTTATTATACTAAGCAGTATGATATATGAAGTATAAGTCCATTTTAGGAACTATATATATGATTAATCTCACTATAGAATGACTTATGTATATTTAATAACTTTTGCTTACCTTTTATTTGACACAGATGGAATGACCCGTCATTCTATCACATGATCTGCTAACACTTCACGAATAACAAATTCAACTTCATTTATTTAAGAGATGAAGTAGAAATTGTTCAAGGCACGAACAAAAGTGAGATTGTACCAAAATAAAGTAAGTATTTATTCTAAGCAAATTTTCAACTTTAGGGAAATGATCTTGAAAACCAAAAATGTTGTCCTAGTGATCTTATACCTGATGAATCAGATGGTACCTTATATCATCACAAATCTATGGATTTGTGATTACTGGCTTTTCCATAGCCATGTTCTCTACCACTCTCCATCAGAACATGATGGTTAGATTCCTCTTCCATATCCATATTTTCACCTATGTGGAAACCCAGTGATTAGTTTATTTGGGTAATCGTTACATTTCATACATTAGTTTTTAAAGCCAAGTTTTGATATTCCTTTTTACGACGTGGGTTTCTATTAAAGAAACTTTCGAATAGTAAACCATTTATAACCCCGACGAATTTCGAGGGCGAAATTCATTTTAAGGGGGGTAGAATGTAACAGCCCAAGATTTTATAAAAAAATATTCTTTTTAATTTTATTAATGTCTTGTGTTGTACGCTACACCAAAAGGAGCTTGCACAACACGCATCCTTGACTTGCCTTGCATTACACGCAATCGCGACCTTCCTCGATAGCGTGTGTAATACGCAATACCGAGTTTCACTAAACAACGATATGCTATTAAAATATTATTAAAACTAGCTGTTATGAATAGTAATAACCACTTTTTAAAATTCTGTAAATCTTATTTTTCAAAATGAACTTCATTTTTGGATTCGGAGTATCGAATTTAGCCTAAGGTGAAATTTTGGTACTTTTCGGATAACTTTCATATTCTGATGAATATTGAAAATTACTAATTTATAATTAAAAACAACTTTTTTAATCGAAATAATTAATAGTGATAAATTATTAATTTGAGTGGTTTTAAAGTATATTTAGAATATATTTTTACAATTTAATACAATGTTGGTCATTGGTTGTAATTTCATATTTAAACCAGACATAATCAAGTGTCAATCTTTTGATATATATTGTTTCCTGAAAACACGCTATTTATTTTAACAGCGGGATTTAATTATAAAATTAATTAATGCAACTTCTATGTTATGAATTTGGTAAAATAGATTTCATTTTTGAATTCGGAATATGAAATATAGCTTAGGATGAAATTTTGGCATTGTTCTGAAAAACATCAATTTTTGATGAATAGTAAAACTACTAAGTGGTAGGTTAAAAACTGAATTTTGTATAAAACTTAATGTTACCGCTTCTGTGAATGGAATTTCGAAAATCCGAGAGACACGGTTAATATCAAGGACTAAAATGTGGTTCAATGAGATGAAAATAATTTTTTGGTGAATAGTAACTTTTTACTTTTTTTACCACGGTTAATAGTAAATAGGGTAACTAAGGGTAAATATGATATTAATATTACCCTAACACATGTCCTAATTCTATTGGACAAGTGTAATTCGACCAAAAACAAACTTAGGAATAAAATATGACCATTTAGGCCCACTTGGGTTAGATTAGGACATTTATTATTAATTTATTTAAAGAAGGGTTAAAAGAGTTAAAATCAATGTTTATTTACTAAAACATTTTTAATATGGGGTTATACATAAGATAAATTCGATTGTAAATATTCATTAGAAAGCTAAAAATATGTCCTACATGATCGTATTTTATTTGTAATTTTTAGACATCAAATAATTTAATTTATTTATGACACAAAGATGATGCAGTAATTATCTTGTTAACGAAATATTGACATAATTGATGTTATAAACACCAAAATAAATGTAATTTGATACTTTTTATGAATTCCACTAATTTTCTAGGTTACTATGATATATTAATGTTGATTTAATCAACTTGGTTCGAACATTTAATTCTGTTATGACTTTCACAAAAATCATATATCAAATAGTGTCAAAATTGACACAAAATAGTTTTTAAATCAAATATTATATTATTAATTGTTATTGTATTCCTAAAAATCTAAGGTTCGGCCAAATGACTTAGATAAGGATATATATATTAATAATAAACAATTTGGGGTTCTTTTGGCATGTTATAGTAAGTTTGTTAACCATATAGTGAAAGCAAAACAAAAAGACACGGTAAAAGTTAAATTATTTAACTTAGAGTTAAATCTAATTGATAAGGTAAAAATAATAACCTAAACTTGTCTAAATTCTATTGGTTGATAGGATTTCGACCCATCCCCACTTTAGCTTCGAAATAAGACCCTTTGGAACCATTATAAACAGATTTTGACTTTAATATAAAATAATATTTTGAGATATTCCTAAGGTGCCCCTCTCCTCCCTTATAAAAGGACACCACCTCCCCCTCCTCCTCACACCAATTTGAGCACTCAAGCTCGGCCAACCCCTGCCAATTTCTCCTCTCCACTTCCCTAGAAACATCCTAGAGGTTCTGGTCTTCCTCAAAGACCAATTTTAGTGCCCTAAGAGGAGGTCTCAAAGAGGCACTTCAAAGAAGAGGTAATTACCGTTACCAATTCTTTCATCTTTATTTCTTCTTCCACTTCTTCTTCTTAGGTTGTTTCATTATGAAGTAATAACATCAGTATCACTCGTATACTGATATGTTATTATAAGTATGAAACAACCCTATTTCACCATCTATCCATCCTACGGAAAAAGAAATCACCGCGCGTGCGTACGTACGGAATACCGTCTCCACGCCGTGGTGTAATCTATTTTCCACCACCACCTTACATGGATGGGTATTATGGTGTAAAGAATAACTATACATAGTTATTACAACATCATATTGATTCTGATATATTGTATAATACACTCCAATTCAATTCAATATTTATAGAAATGATATCATCGCTCGTGCATACGTACGGAATACCGTCTCCACGACACGATGAGATTCATTCTCCATGTTAACCATTTAAGAATGATTATAATGTATATATAAGAAATAATAATGAAATATATGAAATTATAAAGCTACTGGATTTATGTATATATATACATATGTATGTCATCTACTTACTTCCATTTCAAGACAATAAGGAAAGGAAAACAGCGTTCATGCGTACGTACGGACTACCGTCTCCATGAACGGTGTTTTTCATTTTATTTATCTACCTATTATATATATATATATATATATACTTAATATATATGATATATAAATCATATTTTATATTCTGGAAGTAAGTAAATCATGATATAAGTAATAATGATGTCAAGAACAACAAGTCAAAACACCTACGATAAGTGAAACGATTTTACCCAAAACGCTTCTTTAACATGGAATTTACAAAAGAACGGGTAATATAATGTCATAAGTGAACCATATATGATATCATAACAATGAATATGATTCTGTAATAAGTCAATAACATGATTTAAATCATTATACAGGAGGTTCGGACACTTACAAAGCAAGTCGGACCTAAGGTAAGGGAAATATCACAATCTCATTTTTATCCGAGATTGTTTATTCGTAAGTATTTACTGGGGTGTATTTTATCATCCACATCCATGTTCCCTCAATGTGTAATATTATTTCCATCCACCTAAAATTGTTTAAATCCAATTTTACCCTTCTATGAGTTTTTAGTAAATGATATGAAAGGAATCTTTTTTCGTTTTTCGTACGAGGTACTTTTTGACTTTTCCGACAAAAGTACGAAGAATGTTTTTTTAACTTATACGGCACGAACAGATTTATACTATTTTATAAAGCCTTATTTTCATGAATCTTACTATAAAAGATTTTATGACTATTTTCAATAAAATCTCTTTCTTTTAAAATTGCATGATGTTTTGAGAAAAGAAATTGATTTTGAAGAAGAAAGGATATTTTCCTCAAAATTCAATTCCAGTGTTTTATAAAAATTATTTTCCATATAAGATAATAAATGTAACACCCCGAGCTTCCACGATACGCTTCTCATTCAATAATGAAATAGCTTGCATTGAACGCAACTTCGAGTTCTAAAACACCGCGACTAATCAAAGTAGCCGTTATGAATAGTAATAACCACTTTTTAAAATTATAGAAATTTTATATGTCAAAATGGGCTTCATTTTTGTATTCGTAATATCGAAATTAGCCTATGTTTAATTTTTGGTATTTTTCTGAGAACTTCTAAAATTTTATAAATAGTGAAAAATACTTAAAACAAATTTTTTAATCAAAATAATTTATAGTGATAAATTATAATATTTGGTGGTTTTAAAGTATAATTAGAATATATTTTTACCATTTTATCCAATGGTGGTCATTAGAATTAATTTAACATTGAAATTGGACATAAACAATTGCCAATCTTTTGATATAAATTGTTTCTTAAAAACACGCTATTTGTTGTGACAGCGGGAATTAATTATAAAATTAATTAATGCAACTAATATGTTTGGAATTTTGTAAAATAGACATCATTTTTCAATTCGGAATATCAATTATAGCTTAGGGTGAAATTTTGGCCTTATTCTGAAAAACTTCAATTTTTGATGAATAGTGAAACCACTAAGTGGTTGTTAAATAACAGATTTTTCGTTTAAATGAAATATTACCACTTCTGTGATTTGATTTTCAAAAATCCGACATACATGGTTGTCATTAAGAAGTAAAATGTGGTTCAATGAGATCAAAATAATTTTTTTGTGAATAGTAACTTTTAAGTTCTTAATCGCGATTAGTGGTAATTAGTGTAGTTTAAGGTATAAATAATACATTAATAATATGAAATGACCTAGACACATGTCCCAACCTCATTGGTTGAGTCATGGCCGACCAAGACAAGCCATGGCCTAACTTGGGGACCCCATGGATCCACTTTTGTAGGGAAATAACATAAATTACTTTTTATTTAATGTTAAAGTGAAAATGACACTAACATAAATTGTTTTACTAAAACAATTTGTAAGTAGGGTTACACAAGTCCAAATTTTGACTATAAATATTCATTAGAAAGATAAAAAGATTTCCTACATCATAGTATTTTTTTTATAATTTTTAGACATTAAATAAATTAAATTATTTATGACATCATTATGATGCAGCGATGACCTCATTATTTAACGATTTTAATAAAATGAATAGATAATGTAAAATCCAAGGCTTACACTTGTCCAAAGCCAATTGGATGAGGAGATTTCGAAACCTTATCACCTTAGCCTCGAATTATATAAGTGTGGGACCTTTAGAATCCGAAAAGCATTTTGAAATAATGTAACATTTCAATCTTTCCAAAAGTGCCCCTCCTCTCCACTTATAAAAGGCCCCCACCTCTCCCACTTCATTTACACTTTCAAGCCATTTGGCTCGGCCAACCTCTGCCCAAATACTCTCCCAACATTCCTCCCTTACTCCTAGAAGCCTCACATTGGGCAGAACTCTTCCCAAGGAAGCCTTTGGCTCAAATCAAAAAGAGTTACCCGATTTTGAGGTAATGTCTTTTCTAATGTTGTTTTGTTTTATTTTTCTTCTCCAACCCCCTAAACTCTTTTTATTCATTTATTTTGTGACAACACCAGTATCCTCAATATACTAGGATGTTGTTATAAGAAGGATTCGAGCTACACTTACACACACCTACATCTAATGGTTAAAGAACATACGGTTTCTGTGGATGGCGAATTTCTGCCTCACGAAACGATGATTGTTCAACACTCATATAACACTTTAAAAGGTGGCCATTAAGATGTCACTATATTTATATATGATATATAATGTGTTTATGTTTTACTTATGCTTCTGTATTTCTCATTTATGGCTTACTTTATGATTTCCATTATGGGTAAAACGTGATAATTTCATTTTAGGAAGTGCGGACTACCGCCCCCTCAAAGTGATTTGAATCGTTAATGCCATATGTGGGATGTATAAAGGATGGAGTAAATGGTATTATACACTATATTATACTGGAATTATATTATACATTTATATCATTATGATTTAGTTCCATTAAATATGAAATTGAAATGAAAGTAGCGTTCATGCGTACGTACGGCTTACCGTATCCATGAACGGTGCATTTCATTTCTTACCTCTAAATGTTACGTAATATTATAAATGAATGTATATACTGGATATATAAGATATATATGACATCTAAATCATGAATATAATTCTGGATATAATGGATATTTCACCACATAAACAACTTGTAATTATAAGAAGCTTATTGTTGACTCAAGTACCAAAGATCGACAAAACGACCGTTATTAACTTAAATAATTACATAATGTTCATAACATTGTAATAAGTGTTATAAAAAGGATAATGAAATTAAAAATGGTTCTTAATAGGGTATATATTAACTCTAGTTTATTATTCAGGAGGTTAAAGAACAGTCGAATCAAGTCGGACACAAGGTAAGGGAACTTCTTAACCCAATTTCCATTCTTTGGGTTAATCTCCTACTTTCAAATTATGTCATGATGTTATTATGTCCTATTTTGTATTTTTACTTTCTTTATGTGTACCTATAGTGAATACACATAATATATCTATTTTATTTTAAAAATGATCTTTTTAAGGACTTCGTCTCAATCTCCTTTCATTGAGGCATATTTTGTTTTATACACAAATTTCTTTTATACGGTGTATAAACCCCTTTGACTTTTACGTTTATTCAAAAGGAATCTTTTTATACGAAGCATTTTGCTAAACGACAAAAGGGAATGTTTTTCTTTCTGTACTTATGCGGCGACAATGACTTCTCCGCCGCCGTGACCATTATTTGAGTTTCGGCTTCCTCTACAAGCCATCATTTTTTTTAATGAAAAATAAATACAATGTTTTAACTTTCTTTTATTTTGGTATTAAAAATGGTTTTGAAAGCGTTTTTATCATATCAAAGTGTTGTATTGATATCTTGTGATTGAAATGTGGAAATGTTATGTTTCCTTTATGCATGTTTTATGTGATACGATTATGTTATGGTTTATGATATGTTTAAACCTATTCATATGAGGAATGCATTGGACTTAATAAGTGACGGGTGGAGCCCGCTATAGCTCCTCGATGCATCGGTAGGTCTCATGAGACAACTAGACGTGGAATTGGCCGAGGCCCTTTCCCAATTTTGATTTATGGTTTTGGCCGAGGCCTTAATCATTTTAGACGTCTTGGCCGAGGCCTTGACAAAATGTTTCAGAATGTCCGGCATTATACATTCCCTCATTATGAAAGTGGTTATTGATATTACATGTGATTATTCGACCAGTAGAATATCCATGTGAAGAAGTAAATGGCATTATCTCATTTTACTTTTGCCATATTATGTTGAAGTTCATGTTTAAGAGGCTTTTGTTTTAGTTATACATTGCCTTAAATGTTAATGTTTATTTATGAAAGCTTCCGCATTATTGTTATCCTTACTGAGCATTTGAGCTCACCCCTTTCAATGTTTAAAAATTTTCCAGGTTGTGAAGAAGTATTTTATGACTGACTTGCAAGAATAATCAGTGAAGATATGAGTGTGGACTATGAAGACCATGTTTTTTTGTAGTTTGTTTAATTTTGATGTAATGAAAGACTTATGAATGTATCTAGTGTTTCCAAGGCTACTAAACTAATCGGTCTTTCGAGACTTGATCTTTTGGGATCATGCCAATGTTACGAAGTAATGCACCGGCTCTGGGTAGCTGGGGTCGGGGCGTTACAGTTGGTATCAGAGGCAGTTTAGTACTAACCTTGGAAGCTAGATGTAGATAAACTCTGATTAGAACGCATAGCCCAAAGATAGGCTTCGAGGATTAGTATAGAAGAACTTCCTAGAATTTTGGTATTATAGAGATGATATGAGTTTTCCGAGCAATACATCCCTGTCTGGATACGAGCAGGTAGAGGCAGCTCTGGCACAGATGTACCTAGGGGTAAAACCCGAAAACACCGCTTTGAGCTAGACTCGAACGGGAACTGGTGCACGACAACGGGCCTTGCTGCACTCTTGGTTACGACACTCCCGGGGGATATGCTTAGGATAATTTTCATTTTATTTACAAACCACTATGAAGGGTTATGAGTATATACTTCCTCAAAGAAAACATTTCTTTTTATGATTATGGATTATATCCATAAATAGTTCAATTTATGTAAAGTGTTTTACAAGTATGGAATTATGTATTTTGATTCATAAACTAATCTAGTTTATGCCATTGTTTAGAAATGGCGCCTAGTAGAAGGAATGGAAACCGTATCAATGCACGAACTCCGTGTAGGGATTGCCCTCCTGATCAAGATAATTATTGTGGATCTGGAGATACAACTGGTGCTGATCAACTTATTACCATACTTGGACAACTCACTCAGGTTATGAATAATAACCTTACTCGTATGGAGCACCCTGATCCGCAACGTGGAGGATCAATGTTAGACCGCTTCATGAGGCAACAACCACCAACCTTCAATGGGAGTACAAATCCTATAGTAGCTGAGCAATGGATAAATTCCTTAGAGAAAATATTCCATGCCTTGGGGAGTAGTGAAAGGGAGAAGGTTGTCATGGCAGTTTACCGCCTCACTGGAGATGCCGATCAGTGGTGGTCGCTGATTCAAAACACAAAGGAAGATGACGACGTATCAAGTATGGAATGGAGGGAGTTCAAAGAGCTTTTCTTAGAAAAATACTTTCCTCGTGACCATCAAGCAGATATGGAAAGGCAATTTCTGAGTCTGAGGCAGAAGGAGGATGAGAATGTCGCAAAGTATGAGGCTAACTTTACAAGGTTAGCGAGGCATGCTGCAGATTATATACGTAACCCAAGAAGTAAGATTGATCGTTTCTTTGATGGGTTAAAACCATTTCTCCGTCGAGCTCTAGTGTCACAATCTTTCTCAACATACGAGGATATAGTCTCATGTGCTATCAAGACAGAAAAGGAATTCTCTAAGTCTTATGACAACAAAGTAAAGCAAGAGAATAAGAGAACGGTGGAACAAGAGACAGATAAAGGGAAAAAGGGAAAGAAGGATTTTCCATTATGTGATAATTGTGGGAAGAATCACCCTGGTACTTGCCTAAAAGGAATGGGAGTTTGTTATAAATGTGGAGAAAAGGGTCACCAGGCTCGTGATTGCAAGGGAAAGAAAGAGGCTGTCAAAGTTGAATGCTACAATTGTAGAGAAATGGGTCATTATGTAAATGAATGTCCTAAGCGTCAGGGAAACTTACCTCAGAAAAGGCCAAGGGATCAAGGACAATCTTATGCTGTTACTACAGTTGAAGCGGAATAACTAATGTATTGGTTCTTTTGGACTCATGGATTATATTCTGGTTTTTAGAATAATGTGATATATATATAAGGATTGTACTGCAGTACTTTTTGATTTCAGTAAGGTTTTAATATGATTAAGGTAATCATATTTTTAGTATGTGACAATAAGAGAAACTTTTCTTTGTTTGGGGAATCTGTTGTTACAATTGATTTTGGAATTTAGAGACCTTTTAGAGAAAGTCTGGATGAAGGTATTTTGGATAACTATAAAGGTTGGAGTGGATTAAGTTGAACCTTGGATAGTAAATTTAAGGTTAAAAATTTTTTCTGGAGATTATTCTTGGAATACTATAGTTTTATGAAAAGGAAAACCTGCAGGGTGGGGAATAAACCGTCGCGTCGGACAAAGCTGTACGAATCGAACCCACAATCAAAGTGCGACAGGCCTTTATTTCCTACCACTAGCCTACAGGAAGTCCCTGGTTATTACAAAATAGTTTTACTAATCTAAATGGTATGTGTTAATATTTGGAACCTTATACAATTAGGATAAAAAGAATATTTTTGAGTTCCGTTACCATTTGGAGTAAAAGATGGGTTTGTGGCAAAAATTTATTAACGAATGAAAGTATACATAACAAGTATGTATATTCCCTTACGTTCTTAGTAAATCTCCTAAATAAATTCCTCAACATTATAAAAGGTAACTTAAAACAAAAATGTTGTCGGTTAACTTTTCCAAATGGGGATTCAATGACCGTTTAACCAATCACAAGTTTGTGATTTTCTTGTGGTTAAACATTCTCCTAATCCTGTTTTCTATAACTCTCCATCAGACCTTGATGGTTTGTTTCTCCTCCATATCCATATTTTCATATAATCCTAGAGTGGGCTATATCGGGTGACCTTTGTACTTATCCTGCTTTCTTTTAATGTTATGTATTTATTAACCTTATTTCCGATGTGGGTTTTCCTCAAAGGTATTTTCTCTTTTCAACCTTTTATTTTCCAAGAAAAATTTCAAATTGCGAGGACGCAATTTATTGAAGGAGGGGAGAATGTAACACCCCGAGCTTCCACGATACGCTTCTCATTCAATAATGAAATAGCTTGCATTGAACGCAACTTCGAGTTCTAAAACACCGCGACTAATCAAAGTAGCCGTTATGAATAGTAATAACCACTTTTTAAAATTATAGAAATTTTATATGTCAAAATGGGCTTCATTTTTGTATTCGTAATATCGAAATTAGCCTATGTTTAATTTTTGGTATTTTTCTGAGAACTTCTAAAATTTTATAAATAGTGAAAAATACTTAAAACAACTTTTTTAATCAAAATAATTTATAGTGATAAATTATAATATTTGGTGGTTTTAAAGTATAATTAGAATATATTTTTACCATTTTATCCAATGGTGGTCATTAGAATTAATTTAACATTGAAATTGGACATAAACAATTGCCAATCTTTTGATATAAATTGTTTCTTAAAAACACGCTATTTGTTGTGACAGCGGGAATTAATTATAAAATTAATTAATGCAACTAATATGTTTGGAATTTTGTAAAATAGACATCATTTTTCAATTCGGAATATCAATTATAGCTTAGGGTGAAATTTTGGCCTTATTCTGAAAAACTTCAATTTTTGATGAATAGTGAAACCACTAAGTGGTTGTTAAATAACTGATTTTTCGTTTAAATGAAATATTACCACTTCTGTGATTTGATTTTCAAAAATCCGACATACATGGTTGTCATTAAGAAGTAAAATGTGGTTCAATGAGATCAAAATAATTTTTTTGTGAATAGTAACTTTTAAGTTCTTAATCGCGATTAGTGGTAATTAGTGTAGTTTAAGGTATAAATAATACATTAATAATATGAAATGACCTAGACACATGTCCCAAACTCATTGGTTGAGTCATGGCCGACCAAGACAAGCCATGGCCTAACTTGGGGACCCCATGGATCCACTTTTGTAGGGAAATAACATAAATTACTTTTTATTTAATGTTAAAGTGAAAATGACACTAACATAAATTGTTTTACTAAAACAATTTGTAAGTAGGGTTACACAAGTCCAACTTTTGACTATAAATATTCATTAGAAAGATAAAAAGATTTCCTACATCATAGTATTTTTTTTATAATTTTTAGACATTAAATAAATTAAATTATTTATGACATCATTATGATGCAGCGATGACCTCATTATTTAACGATTTTAATAAAATGAATAGATAATGTAAAATCCAAGGCTTACACTTGTCCAAAGCCAATTGGATGAGGAGATTTCGAAACCTTATCACCTTAGCCTCGAATTATATAAGTGTGGGACCTTTAGAATCCGAAAAGCATTTTGAAATAATGTAACATTTCAATCTTTCCAAAAGTGCCCCTCCTCTCCACTTATAAAAGGCCCCCACCTCTCCCACTTCATTTACACTTTCAAGCCATTTGGTTCGGCCAATCTCTGCCCAAATACTCTCCCAACATTCCTCCCTTACTCCTAGAAGCCTCACATTGGGCAGAACTCTTCCCAAGGAAGCCTTTGGCTCAAATCAAAAAGAGTTACCCGATTTTGAGGTAATGTCTTTTCTAATGTTGTTTTGTTTTATTTTTCTTCTCCAACCCCCTAAACTCTTTTTATTCATTTATTTTGTGACAACACCAGTATCCTCAATATACTAGGATGTTGTTATAAGAAGGATTCGAGCTACACTTACACACACCTACATCTAATGGTTAAAGAACATACGGTTTCTGTGGATGGCGAATTTCTGCCTCACGAAACGATGATTGTTCAACACTCATATAACACCTTCAAAGGTGGCCATTAAGATGTCACTATATTTATATATGATATATAATGTGTTTATGTTTTACTTATGCTTCTGTATTTCTCATTTATGGCTTACTTTATGATTTCCATTATGGGTAAAACGTGATAATTTCATTTTAGGAAGTGCGGACTACCGCCCCCTCAAAGTGATTTGAATCGTTAATGCCATATGTGGGATGTATAAAGGATGGAGTAAATGGTATTATACACTATATTATACTGGAATTATATTATACATTTATATCATTATGATTTAGTTCCATTAAATATGAAATTGAAATGAAAGTAGCGTTCATGCGTACGTACGGCTTACCGTCTCCATGAACGGTGCATTTCATTTCTTACCTCTAAATGTTACGTAATATTATAAATGAATGTATATACTGGATATATAAGATATATATGACATCTAAATCATGAATATAATTCTGGATATAATGGATATTTCACCACATAAACAACTTGTAATTATAAGAAGCTTATTGTTGACTCAAGTACCAAAGATCGACAAAACGACCGTTATTAACTTAAATAATTACATAATGTTCATAACATTGTAATAAGTGTTATAAAAAGGATAATGAAATTAAAAATGGTTCTTAATAGGGTATATATTAACTCTAGTTTATTATTCAGGAGGTTAAAGAACAGTCGAATCAAGTCGGACACAAGGTAAGGGAACTTCTTAACCCAATTTCCATTCTTTGGGTTAATCTCCTACTTTCAAATTATGTCATGATGTTATTATGTCCTATTTTGTATTTTTACTTTCTTTATGTGTACCTATAGTGAATACACATAATATATCTATTTTATTTTAAAAATGATCTTTTTAAGGACTTCGTCTCAATCTCCTTTCATTGAGGCATATTTTGTTTTATACACAAATTTCTTTTATACGGTGTATAAACCCCTTTGACTTTTACGTTTATTCAAAAGGAATCTTTTTATACGAAGCATTTTGCTAAACGACAAAAGGGAATGTTTTTCTTTCTGTACTTATGCGGCGACAATGACTTCTCCGCCGCCGTGACCATTATTTGAGTTTCGGCTTCCTCTACAAGCCATCATTTTTTTTAATGAAAAATAAATACAAAGTTTTAACTTTCTTTTATTTTGGTATTAAAAATGGTTTTGAAAGCGTTTTTATCATATCAAAGTGTTGTATTGATATCTTGTGATTGAAATGTGGAAATGTTATGTTTCCTTTATGCATGTTTTATGTGATACGATTATGTTATGGTTTATGATATGTTTAAACCTATTCATATGAGGAATGCATTGGACTTAATAAGTGACGGGTGGAGCCCGCTATAGCTCCTCGATGCATCGGTAGGTCTCATGAGACAACTAGACGTGGAATTGGCCGAGGCCCTTTCCCAATTTTGATTTATGGTTTTGGCCGAGGCCTTAATCATTTTAGACGTCTTGGTCGAGGCCTTGACAAAATGTTTCAGAATGTCCGGCATTATACATTCCCTCATTATGAAAGTGGTTATTGATATTACATGTGATTATTCGACCAGTAGAATATCCATGTGAAGAAGTAAATGGCATTATCTCATTTTACTTTTGCCATATTATGTTGAAGTTCATGTTTAAGAGGCTTTTGTTTTAGTTATACATTGCCTTAAATGTTAATGTTTATTTATGAAAGCTTCCGCATTATTGTTATCCTTACTGAGCATTTGAGCTCACCCCTTTCAATGTTTAAAAATTTTCCAGGTTGTGAAGAAGTATTTTATGACTGACTTGCAAGAATAATCAGTGAAGATATGAGTGTGGACTATGAAGACCATGTTTTTTTGTAGTTTGTTTAATTTTGATGTAATGAAAGACTTATGAATGTATCTAGTGTTTCCAAGGCTACTAAACTAATCGGTCTTTCGAGACTTGATCTTTTGGGATCATGCCAATGTTACGAAGTAATGCACCGGCTCTGGGTAGCTGGGGTCGGGGCGTTACAATAAAGGGTTCTGTTTCTATCCATATTTTTACATTGATTTGACTATGTTGTGATGGAATTATGTTTATGAATTCCTTTATCTTATATGAATGGTTTTATGATGTCATGTTGTTTAAGAATCACATTTTTATTACATGGGTTATGCAATGATGTATGATTTATGATTCTGTGGCACACATAAGAAAGGATTCATTAAGAGATGGGTGGGACCTATATCTCCCTCCAATGCATTGGGTAAAGATTTCATATCTCATGAGATAGACATGGCTGGAATGGTAGGTTATACCGGTTCAGTGAAACAGGACTGAAACGAGGATTACTCGATTCAGAAAGGGACTTTGTCCACTAAGATAGTCTTGGCAATGAGTCTTGACTAACAAGAAATGATTCTCTATGATTATGTGTGTATGCCACAATGAGTAATGTTTTATGTTATGGTTTCATTTTCACTACTATGATTTATCCCATGTTATGAAATTATGCTCTCTTTTGCAGGTTAAGATTTCCAAAAAAGTTATGTTCTTATGAAAATTATGTGATTGATATTTCTTTTGTTTACCCTTACTGAGCATTTGAGCTCACCCTTTTATGTTTTCTTTTCCCCAGGATATAAAGAAAGGTTTTAGGTAAAAAAAAAGGAAGATCATTATGGGAGATTTTGAAGATCTTTCACCAGGATTAGAAGATTACGTTCCGAGTTTCCAAAGACACTAAACTATTACGATCCTTGTGTGTGTGTGTTTTTGTTATGTACTATGTATTCCGCAAAAGTAATGTAATGTCCATGTACGTCAGGCTTCGGGTCTCTACAACAGTAGTAGCAGTTGGTCCCATAGTAGATAATAGAATGGAATCTGTGTCTAGTGCAGTAGAAGGCGGAGGAGCACCAACATAAGGGCCAAGATCTGAGGGAGAGGTAGGTGGCGGAGGTAATGGAATTCCCAGATATCAAACAATAATCCCCAACATCTTCTCCTTGCGGTCCTTGCGGCAGTCGATAAAAACCAAATGTCTCTACATCGCGGCTAGGTGGAAGGAAAGGGTTAAATCGACTGAGGGTGAGGGGGTAGGTGGGGATGGGGGTGGGGTAGCAGAAGGAAGGCTAAAAGAGGTGGGGTTAGTAGGAAGGGGTGGGTTGGGGAAACTGGAGGGGGCTGGTAAGGAGGAGAAGCCGCATCATCTTGGGAACGTGGGTCATCAGTTGGTTGGTGCTGAGCCTGGCCAAGGATGTAGGAACCCCCTACTTATGGACCAATCCCATGCTAATCAGCATGAGATAGTCCATCCACTGGGTAGAACCTAATAGGTCATGTGGTAAAGAAGGCTTGTAATCTCCATGGTGGTGGGTTAGGAAGGTGGGGTAAAACCCATCGTTCATGTTGCCATGACGACTGGTAAACATAGCATGGAAATAGGAGGCGACTAGGTAAGGGAGGTCCAGGTAGTCCTGTCGGATGACACATGTTAGGAGATCCATGTCCTGACCGGTCACGACCCCCCATATCCCTGTGGTGGGGGAAAAATGGCACTGATGTACTGGTGGGTAAAATTATGGATGAGGTTAGTGATAAGGGCACTCTTTTGTGAGGTAGGGGTGTAACTGTGGTTAGGCTCAGCAATCTCCCACCACATGGTAATGAGATCAGAGCCCTCAATCCTAGTCAGTGTAGAAACAGGGGGTGGGGTGATGTGATGGGGGTAGAAACTACACCCTTGGACAAACTCTGCCGTGGTGAGGGAAAATCGCCAGTTGCTTAGCTAGAACCAAACCACGGGCACCGCATCACCAAGTGTCTCATGGTACTCAGCTCAATCGAACCCGAACAAGGACGCGAACTCCAAAAACAAATTACAGAAGATGGGAGTGATGACTTGGAAAGTATCAAGAAGGGGATTGTGTCCATGAATATCCTTGAACTCTCCCCAGATACCGAGCCACTGTGGTATGCTACTGTCGAGGTAGTTACCACTCAACAAAATCGGTGGGCGAGAGAAGTGCCATACCTGGTCATGTTCCATGTCTTTGACCAGGAATACCATGCATGTGAAGGGAGTAGCTGCAGGTTCTAGTCTAGGTGCAGTAGAAGGAGCGGGCTCCGGTGGTGGAACTGCTGAAGTAGATGATGTGTCACTGGATGGGGCTGTCGATGAAGTGCCCGCTATGGAGGAGGTGTTCTTAGGTGGAGTGGAAGAGGGAGGAAAGGAAGGATGGTGCACAGAATTGCCTCGGTGGAGGGAGTGAGGGGTTTAATGGTGGCCAATAGAGGGAGCTCATATATCAGAGCATCGAGGTTTGGCTGTGTTGTAGGTCATAGTTGTATCCGCTGATAAATGGGCCTCTCTCCCTTTGTGGTGGAGGCCGGCCGCTTCCCCCGAGAAGGATCGTGATTTGCTGTAACAAGAAAAAGAAATAAAAACAAACCAAATGAGAAAGAGAATAAAAGAAAACAAATAAAAAGTGAGAAATCTGTAAAATAAAATTACACGGTGTGTACATCCTGAGTACACAGCATGTAGTACATGCTGAGCAGTATCCCATGTTCTCTGGATAAACACATCGAGCATGAAGAAGATATACCATGCAAAGGTACATGACATGTACCGAACATACACACAGTGTGAATACAAAGTGTACATGGTCTTGTATCAAAAACAACAAATACATGATTATAATAGTTATAAGAATAAAAGACATGCCATGTATGGGAAAGAAACGGTGTTTTCATCACTCGAGGAACATGGCCATGTGGGGGCTAGACATGGGTCCTTTTGAATGAAATAGGTTAATCAGTGTGTCCCGAACACACAGGTCGTGTATAGGGACATGAGGTGAGAGTTTGTGTCAAGTGCTACACATATTGGGGAAAAAAGAAATTCCATACACGACGTGTACCAAATACCCACACCATGTACATGAAAATGGTGTGTGAGGCTTTGTGCAAAGGGTACTCGGGCATAATGGGGGAAAGTGCACGGTGTGTACCGAACATACGCACCATTTATATTCAAATTATGAATCATTTTTTGTGTGACTTTGTAAAAAAGTACACGACATGTGTTCTTGATTTTGAGTCCATGTACCGCGGAAGATGAACAGTCAGCTAATCCCGAAATCACCCTAAAGGTGTCTAATAACATGAAATAGAGGGTGTGTATCAGGGTTCCTGGATCAAGGATCACAATGCAAGAATAATCAGAACCCTAAAGGAACCAAATAGATGGATCTAGAAATGGGGAGGTCTAGTGGCATTTGAGAGAAGAAAACGGGATGAGGGGAAGCTCCTTGCGACACGGTGTGAATTCGGGTGGCCACGGCTTATATAGCCGAGGTACACGGCGTTTACATCTGGACTACACAACGTGTATCTCAATTTTTTTAGGTTACTACATAAATATATATATATATAATTTTTATACTAAACTATATAATAATTAACATTAAAAAATAGAAAATAAAACTATACAAATAATGTAGTGGGATAATACATGTCATATGTTTAAAAATTTTAAAAAGTGAAGTACAATCATTGGTCTGGTGCATGGGGCGAGGTTCGAACCAGCGATCGAAAACTCCGAATGAAAACCCTCCACCACTGGAGAAAAGGGTGTACTACTGACCATATTTATCATTTATATACATTTAATATATACAGCCTAAACACACGGGGTGAAGGAAATGCACGACATGTAGTTTTTAATTATACAAGAAGGGGATGATGTATGGAGATTAGCCGAGTTCAATCCTGGGTCTTTTGGATCCAGGGGTGAGATTGCCATTCTGGAAACTTCATCTGCATGAATTACATTATATAGAAATGGTTTTTAAATTTTATATTTAGAATGAAAATAGGGCACACATGACGTATATTGGAAGACACGCCTTGTGGTTTTATTAAAAGGGTAAATGAAGGAAATGGGGCGATTTTAAAGATTCAAACCTGGGTCTTTTGAAAATCAGTTTTCGATCATGGAAAACCGACCCATCACCATCATGTGTTTTCTTATAAATATATATATATATATATATATTTGAAATTTACTACAGATGTCATATAAGAAAATATAAAAAGGAGGAACCATGTGCCCAAGGTTGGTCAGGAGGATTCGAACCAGTGATGGCTCTGGTAAACTCTAGTGACATAGCCATCGACACTAGCATCGTACTTATTTAATAAGTAAGTTAATCTATATATTTTTACTATTAATATTAAAAACTAAAATGATATGTGTAGGCCATGTATATATGTAGGATACGACGTGTAACCTCTAGGATGCCTCCCATGAAGCGCCTTTGTTTTAGGTCGTTGGATGAACTGACTTACCTTTTCATACCAGAGAGGAGTGGTGAAGATTGTCCCCACTCTATCTTCCAGATGATGGTAAATCTTCAGTCACTGGTAGTTCACCTTGAATGGCTGACCATCCTCCTTATAAATTTCCACCTCTCCATGGGGGAATACTAGTATGACATGGAATAGTACCGACCACCTTGACTTGAGTTTTCCTGGGAATAGGTGAAGATGAGAGTTGAAAAAGAGTACCTGATCACTGGGATTCAATGATATTTGTGAAATCGTCCGGTCGTGGATGGATTTTGTCCTCTCCATGTAATATTTTTCATTCTCATATGCCTCCCTTCTGATTTCATCGAGTTCCAATAGTTGGAACTTTCGCCTCTCAAGATATGCCTTCATATCAAAATTTAGGGACTTGACAGCTCAATATGCATTGTGTTTCAGTTCCACTAGTAGATTTCATGGTTTCCATGGATGAGGAAGAATGGTGACATCCCTAGTGGTGTCTTGAAGGTGGTGCAATAGGCCCACAAGGCTTCGTCAAGATTTTTGGACCAGTCTTTCTGTGAGGTATTCACTGTTTTCTCCAAACAAAATTGAGCTCACGGTTAGACAGCTCCAACTATCCACTTGATTGGGGATGGTATGGTGTACCCATGTGATTCTTTAACCCATATTTAGACAGCACTCCTTTCATTACTACATTGTCAAAGAGAGTCCACATATCACTGATCAACACATGAGGAATGCCGAACCTATTGAAAATGTGCTTATTTAGAAAGGTCACAACTACCTTAGCTGTGTCGTGTGCCGTAGTAGTGGCCTCCACCCATTTAAAGTGGTAATCAATGTAGAAGAGGATGTAGGTATTCCCAAAAGTAGGGGGAAATGGTCCCATGAAGTCGATTCCCCTGACGTCAAACGTCTCAACCTCCGGGATGGGTTGTCGGGGAATCTCGGCTCTACATCCCATATTAATTATATGTTTACATTGATCATAACGGGCAACAAAGGCTCAAGAATATTTTACATGGTGTGCCAAAAAAACCTAGATTGCAGAATATTCACTATGGTATGATCTGACAAATGATGTCCTCCAATGGGTGATGCATGACAAAATTCTAGTACGCCTTTATCCTCTATCTCTGGGATGCATCGTCAGATCACCCCATCTCTAGAGAATCAGAATAGGAGGGGGTATTCCCAGAAGTATCGCTTAAAATCAGAGAGGAATCTTTTCTTGTGATAGAAGGAGGGTTTGGGGTGAATGACGCCTGTAACTAAATATTTAGCAATATCATCCAAGTAGGTCCTAGGGGACTTGATAATTAAAAATAGATGCACATCATGAAAATCCTCACTTATCTTTTAATCCTCTTCCTTCCCCATGTGTTTCTACTTCAAACATGATATATGATCAGAAACCATATTCTAACTCCCATTTTTATTGTGGATAGCTATATCACATTCTTTCTAGAGTAGGACCCATCAGATCAATCGGGGATTTGAATCCTTCTTGTTTAACATGTACTTACGTTCTGCATGGTCAGTATAAACAATATCTTTAGACAGCATAAGGTAAGAACGATACCTGTTGAAGGTGAATACCACATCCAAAATCGCTTTATTTATATTAGTTTAGTTTATTTTAGCCTCATTGAGTGTCCTTCTAGAATAGTAGATGGGCCGAATGATTCGGTCTAGCCGCTGACCCAGGACAGCTCCACCCACATAGTCACTGAAATCGCACATTACATCAATGTGTGTAACCCAGTTGGGGGAAATAATCACTAGAGCTTCGACCAGTAACTGCATTAGTTTCACAAAAGAAATGGTAAATGCCTCATTGAATTTGAAAATATCGTCTTTAGTCAAGAGTTTGTTTAGGGGCTGGTCTATCTTTGAGAAATCAAGGAAAAACCGCATGTAAAAACTTCCATATCTTAGGAAGCTGCAGATGGATCTAATAGAAGATGGAGTGGGAAATTGTGAAATGTCTTGTATTTTTGCGGGATCCACCTCTATCCCATTTTCGTAAATTCTGTGACCTAGGACTATGCCACTTACCTCTATAAAATGACACTTTTCCAATTTAAAACAAGGATAGTGTTTTCTCATTTCTCTAGTACTAGCTCCAGGTGCCGCAAACCGATGGCAAATGACTTTCTATAAATTTTAAATCATCCATGTTGCCCTCCAGATTTTTTTTCGCAATTTCACGAATAATAGCCATCATGCATCACTAGAATGTGGAAAGTGAGTTGCACATACCAAAAGACATCCTGCGGTAAGAAAACCTACTGTATGGGCAGGTGAAGGTGCTCTTCTCCTAATCCTTTGGGAAAATAGAGATCTGATTATAGCCTGAGTATCCATAGAGGAAGCAGTAATATTCATTCCCTGCTAGTCTTTCTAGAATCTGCTCCATGAAGGGAAGGGGAAAATGATCCTTCCTTGTGGCATCATTTAGCTTCCTGTAATCAACATAGACTCTCCATCCCATGACTTTATGAGTTGGGATAATCTTGTTCTTTTTGTTAGATACCACAGTGATACAACCCTTCTTAGGTACCACTTGGAGGGGACTCACCCACGGGCTATCTGATATTGGGTAAATGATACCTCCATCTAACAACTTGATAAACTCTTTCTTTATGACTTCCTTCAAGGGAGGTTTCAGAATCCTCTGGTCTTGTCTATATGGCTTTGCTCTTTCTTTGAGTAGTACCTTGTTGGTTCAAATTGCAGGGCTGATACCATTTATATCTTCAATAGTCCATCAAATTGCATTCTTTCTCCACTTCAAAACTTGTAGGAGTGAATCCTCATGCTCCTGTGATAGTGTTGTACTAAATATAATTGGAAATGTTGGATGATCTCAAAAATAGTCATACTTTAAAAGTGGGAGAGGATTAAACTCTAGTTTAGGTGCCTTGATATCTGAAGGTACCAGTGTTTGTACTTCTTCCCTCTATAGTATGTCAGGAATGACAACTCATTCCCAATAGTGGCTGCCTTGGCCTTCAATGAATTTTAGGGCCTCTCACACTTCATCAGTGGACATGTCTGGAAAAATCATATCATCAAAAATGTAAGAACATACCAGATCATCTTCTTGTCTGCTCAGTTGATCATCCATGGTAGTCACTATGTACCAGCCCTCATGTTCGGTTAACGATGCTTTATTGACAGACTTCAAAACATGGTAGGAGTCTCTTTCTTCACATACACGGAAAATCAACTCCCCCTAGTGAACATTGATAAAGACATTCCATGTGGCCTTGAAAGGACTTCGTAATATAAGAGGTGCCTACTAATCCTCCTCTATGTTTAGGATAATAAATTTGCAGGGAGGATCAATCTTCCCACCTTCACCTTCACATCATCTATTATCCCCATTATATATTTAATGGATTTGTCAGCAAGTTGAAGGTGAATCTTATAGGATTCAGATTGTGGAGTCCATGTTTTTTGAAAACTCTGAATGGCATGATGTTCACAATGGCCCCAAAGTCGCACATGGCTTTTCCAAATTCACAAGGCCCAATTGTACATGTAATATTAAAACTACATGAATCCTGGAGCTTGGGGGAGAGAATATTGTATGACTACAGAGCACTCCTTTGTCAGTGCTATGGTGCCCAAATCTCCCATCATCCATTTATTCGAGAGGATGTACTTCATGAATTTGGCATATGAGGCATTTTTGTCAGAGGCTCTGCAAATGGGATATTGATGTGTATCTTTCTGAATACTTCCATGAATTTTCCAAACTAGTGATACAACTTCCTTTGCATTGTCCTCTTCGGAAATGTTAATGAATGATCAAATGGTTTGAAAAACTTCTTTCCATTGCCTGGTTGATCCTTCAGTGATAGATTTTCGGTTGATGTTAGGTTTGAAACTTTACCTTTGTTGTCAACATGATGTATAGGTGCAGTTGAATGTGATGGTTCCTTTTTGTGTGGATTTATTCCACTTCGTAAAGTGATGGCATGGGCCTCCTTCCTTGGGTTCTTCTCGGTGTTGCCTAGTAGTGTACCAGGCCGTCTCCCTCGGAGATGGTTTTCTAACTAGTCGATATGGTTCTTGAGGCTTCAAATAAAATCCTCCCGGTTCTAAAATCTTGTCTCAGTAGTATATATGAATTTTTTCATAAGATCATCTAACCATGATGTATTCTCTTACTGAGGAGGTTGTGCAGCTGCTGGAGGTGGTTGCTTCCTTGGCTGATGCAGGTGAGGGTTTTGATACCCGGGTTTATGGTAGGTGCCCTGTTAGTTCTATTGTTTCCGTGGGTATGGGTATTGATACTATGGCTAACTGTAGTCGGGCAGTCACTGGGGTGGAGTATTCTGCGACTGTTGGCCCCAGCATGTGTTCTAGTTTTCATGCCATGTCGGGTTCTGATATTGTTGATACTGGTTCGACCCTCTGTTTTGTGTAACGTAGCTCCCCTCACTTGTCGAACGGTCGAATGAAGGTCCTGTGTATTCTCCTAGGATGTGGTTGTTACCACAGTCACCGCATGATGGATGGTTTACCACATGGACTTGAGATTCACCCTTGAGATTTAGTGCGTCGATATTTTTTGATACTGTATCCAATTGGGCAACAAGTATGGTAGTAGCATCAATACTATGAATACCTTGTTTTTGTGTCCCCCACTCAGAATGCCACTGGAAGCTGTTGGCAGACATATCTTCTAGCAGTTCGAATGGTTTTTCGGGGGAATTTCTCATTACTGTACCTCTAGCTACTGCATCTACAACGAGCATTGTATTCATTGTTATTCCGCCATAAAAGGTTTGGACTTGCATCTAGATTTGAAGTTTGTGGTGTGGTAATTTACATAACAACTCTTTGAAACATTACCATGATATGTACAACATCTCTGAGTCGTGCTGCTAAAAGTTGTTGATCTCATTTCCCAATGTTATGGTCTTCGAAGGTGGAAAATATTTGGATAGAAATGTTTGGGGAAGCTCCTCCCATGTGAGGATAAATCATTGAGGCAACCATTTGATCTAGTATTTCCCCTTATCCCATTGATAGAAGTGGAAGAGGATAAGGTGAATGGAATCCTCAAACATGCCATGGTAACAAAATGGATTTTATATCATTATAAAATCGGAGAGATGGGTGTTTATATCCTCACTAGGAAGGCCGCCAAATTAATCGGTGTTCTGGATTAGCTGCATAATAGCAGACTTGATCCTGAAGTTCTTGGCCAATACCAGAGGATAAAAGATACAGTATCAGCTATGTGGATTGATGGCAGGCCATAATCTATAAGAGTGCATCGCGGAGGTGGCTGCTGAGGGGGTGGATGTTGCATGTTTTGCTACTCCTGAGGGGATAAATATGGCCTTTGGAAGATATGTAGCAGTTGTTGAAGTTGGCTGTAATCCATAGGAGGTTTCTGCTGTGTCATTTTGAAGTTAATTGGGAGGATTTACATGAAGCCTTTAGGTGCCTGCTCTGATATACCAGCAGCGGGAGGCTACAAGTCCTCGTAATGGTGTTCATATGCAACATCAGTGGCTGGTTCTCCCTCCTCCTTGTCCGCCATGGTTAATGGATTATGGTTGTGCATTTCAACCAATTCACGTCAACAACGAGACAAAGTCCATTCGATTTCTGAGTCAAGCAGAAAATTATATGATGACTTGACGCTCCTGGACCGTGTGAGGCATTGGTTCATGGACCTGTGATTAGGAACAAACACACAAAAAAACCCAGGAGTAAAAGGAAAAAAAGTTAAATAGAAGTGGGATTGGGAAAGGAATTTTTTGGATTTTTTGGTTATTATTTTCACTAAAATTTGATACAAATTTAATTAAAATAAGAATAAAATTACTCTAGTTCCTCGAAATTGTCACCAAAATTTGGACGATCATTTTACCAAAGGTATGCTTTCGGTGTCCCAAATTATATTTACCCAAACAAGTAAAGCACGATTATGGGGTCTATCTAGAGGGAAATGTGAGGTTATTTTATCTTTCTTAATGTCGTTTTTATTTGTTGTTTTTAATGAAGATTTCTGAATTTATTGTATATTTTGGTCGGTTGTTTTGGTACAAAAAGAACAATTGGTTTTTAAACTTCATTTATAAAATTAATTACTAAAACAAAATTAAAGGTGTGAGAATTGGTTTTGATGAAAATAAAGAGAGAAATTCATTGGGGTTATGGATTTGTGATAATTTTATTATTAAAAAAAGTTTCTTATGAGGTTTTGATGTTCATGATAACACAACTCTCTGGGTTTAATTTTTCATAAAGTTTCTTTGGTCCGGTGAACTTTTATATTTAGAGCTGAAGAAACTAACTATTTTTTCTAGTAGATAGTGTTTAACATATATCTATTTGTATTAGACCATTTTGAGCCGACAAATACTTCTAATAGTCATGAATTTATTTGTCGTTATTCTTCTTTTGAATCCCAGATAATTCTACACATGGTCTGGTACAAAATTTACGGTGATAATATGATGTGATTTAAGGAGAATAAGAAGAGATTATTAAAACAAACACATTCAGAGAAACATAATAAAATTAAAAACCATTATCTTCCACATCCTCAACACATTCGGTGCTTAGTTACTCTTTTTGAAAATGATAAACACATTACTATTGATACTTGATGAAATCATGCCTGGAACTTGGAAAAATAAATGGTTCTTCGATAGACAGATTGATGGTAGTATAATGGCAGAGTGTCTTTCCTTCGGAGCTTCAAACCATTCTCCACAAAATTATACACACACACCACCCGGGTCCATAGGCCAATGAATCTTTTTTATAGAAAAAATAAGTACACTACATGTATCAAAATGCACACACTATGTACCTTTTCCAACACATTTTTGGCTCCATTTTCTCCACTAGTAGGCGGCCTAACACATCTTATTTGACTTGGAACACGATGCCTCCTAGTAGGTGATTGTTCACGACGTGTAGCGCCTCCATACATGGCGTGTAGTCTCAAAATTCATCCACAAACTACTTTTAGAAATTCATACCCAGCGTGTTTAAGTGGACCATGATGTGTCTCCTTCATCTGGACACCTGGGTGTGTAGACTTTTCTCGGCAACCAAATGCTTCTAGAATCAGTATACATGACGTTTAGATATGGAACATGGTGTGTACTGCCTTATTGTTACTTGGGCATTCATTGTTCCCAGTTGTCCCGTGTCTGATCTTGAATGTACATGGCGTTTATATAAGTACACGCCTTTTAGTTAGAAAATTTTGCTCGGTTCTCCTTTGTTTTGTGTATTTGGCAATAAACCTACTGGAAATGAAGATGATCACCGAAATAAAAGTATCTTTTCTCTAATCAGTATTTAATTGATTAAAACTTTTTATTATTTTTCATTAGATTATATGAAAATATATATACAAATTTGGTGTATCACCCCCTAAGGGGCGCCACTGTCAACGACTAATGTAGCCCGAGCCACCAACGATGTATATCATCAGTTCCCTGAATATGTTGAGAAGGGGAAATCATATGACATATCAGGATGGAGGCCCCAACCACCCCATGGGTAGGCTGGGTTGACTCTCTTGGTCGCCAGCACAAACAGTGGCCACTGGGAGCTAACTGGCAGTGATTCCAACCAGTACGGAGGTCCTCCCCATAATACTACCATGGAATGCATGGACTTCCCTGCTTTGAGGATCAACTTGAAGGCCCAACCCCTACTACCCTCAATGAAAATGGGGGTCTTCCCCATGGTAGTGAAACTCAGTGTGGGGGTCTCTATCATGCCCATTACACTGTGTATTGGGTCATTCCTCTGACCACCTAATGTCAGTGTCGGGACGTTTCAAATCTAGTCTCTCTCTAATTTGAGGATCCTCCCCACGTCCTCTCAGCAGATGGTGAAGGTCTTCCTAGCCTTATCAATCAAATGGATGAATGTCATCCTCACTCCACCCACACCCAGCACGGAGGTCCAACCCGTGTTCAGCTAGCCCATTACAAGGACCATTCTCATACTGAGGCCACTTAGGGAAACAAGAATGAAGGCCCTACCCATACTCCATCCAATTATAGAGGGGGTCTTTCCCACTCCATAACAACCCGTGGAGGTGCTCCATGTATCCCCTTTGAAATCTATCTCGGTGCTCCTCACTCCCTGGAATTCTCAAGTGGAATGCCTCTCCACCTCAACATCAGTGCAGCCGAAGGACCTTGTGCAGAAATCATCTATTTCTTGAAGAGCCACCCATGGGCAAGATGGAAGGTCGCCGCCGCCATAAGAAGAATTTTTCGATGGTATGGAATGAGATCAAACCAATTCTTTTTTCAGACATTGAATCAGAATATTACTCAGCATGGGATCCCTCTTCTCGTTCAGCCGAGTCAAGGGCTAGGGTAGGAATGAGGTGCATCAGCCTAGTACTCCAAAAATTTAAGGTCTATATGATTCCTTCCTCCGTCCGCAGGTATTTCCAGGAGGATAAAAATCTTCCGACTTCACAGGTCATGATCGTGCAATCACCATCATCGTCACCAGAAGCGCTCTCTACCTCGACAAAAGATCATAAAGAGATATTTTGGTGACCAATGGTGGGAGAGCAGGTGCACTGCCTATCTGTATTATCCCTAGACTTTGAGTCCAGAACTGCAGTCGTCGTCCAATC
The DNA here is from genome assembly GCA_963277665.1 of Viscum album. Classification (NCBI taxonomy): domain Eukaryota; kingdom Viridiplantae; phylum Streptophyta; class Magnoliopsida; order Santalales; family Viscaceae; genus Viscum; species Viscum album. Next base: position 1,696,822,403 of record OY728137.1, on the reverse strand, counting down.
TTAAATCGACATAGTATACAGGTCGCTACACTCATCGGAAGACTAGCCGAGATTCAGCTTCCAGTCAGCCCACCCGTCGTACTCCCCACTGACCAGCCTACCATCCAAGTGGTCTGCCTCAGTACCACTACTAGTTCCTTAGCCAACTCCTGTTGACGAGTGGGGAGATCAAGGGTCATACCTTGATTCTGGGTGGAGGAGCTTATGGAACATCCTCACAGCGTACCACTTCCCTGAGATTTTATGGCACATGACAGCGCCTGATTTATGCACACAAGAATCCCTCACCCCAGAGGAGTTTGAGTTTTTCCTCCTAACTCTCTGGGAGACGTAGTTTTTCCTCCCTCATAAGTGAGTGGTTAATCCCAATAGGAAATCACATTTTTAAGACATTGGAAAAAAATGTCTTCTAGTCGATCTGGTTGGGATGCCTATGGCTCAGTGCCCTGAGTCATTAGGCCGCCATAAGGTCCTACAAGAGGAATGTGTTCCAGGTATCAAGATACTCTTCCAGATCGTAAAAAATGATTCCCCCCACGTGAAAGTCCATGGATGAGGGCAGTATGCTTCCCTCCTATTAAATCTTATCTAGTGGCACCCTCACCTTCAAGGCGATATCTAGGTCACGCCCCAAGGGATGTTCGCGGTCAACTTGGATGATATAGTGGATGATGAGAATGAGTTGGAGCTTCTTGATGTGGTCTTATCCCCAGAGTGAATGCCACCACTGTTGCACCCATCAGGGAGGGTCACTCACATGAAGAGGAAGCTACTAGGTCTCCCTATGCCCATATAGGCATTGTTACTCAACCAGTATTTTATTAAGGGTAAAGAGCATGTTAGAGAAACCAAGCACTATGACCTATCTACCTAAGTGTAGAAGACAATGGAAATCACTGAGAATGAAATATTGAGATAAACAACTTTCAGAGCAGAAGAATTTGGTCAATGAATTCCTGGTTGGATTTGTTGTAGAGCCACGACCCTACTATGGTGATCCTAGGCCAGGGCAGCAGGGGCAAGAACAAATTACCCTTGATGAGATGACTCCAAGATACACTGACCGTACAGTCCCCGTAGACATGGTTGAGGTTGGAACTTATGGAATTAGGTCATAGAATGTCTTGCCAAACCCTCATGAATGGAGCAACAATCCAAGGGACCCAACTTGGGCACCCCCAGCCGCCCTGAGGGTGGTTCCACTATCTACAACAGGAGCCACTAGTCCAGCATGCCTTATTGAAGAACCCCCCAACATGCTCGTGGTTAGGGATCCCTATCAAGACAGGGACACCCACCTAGACGATCCAATTTTTGCACTAATTTCTTTCATATAGTCAATGGAAACACGATAGGTGGCGATGCCACTTGATATAAAACCATATCAAGCATTGGTGGATGACATGTTGGCACCTGAGGGAATCAAGAATCCTATATTATACCGATTTAATGATATGGGGGACCTCCCTCTGCACCTGGCCCACTTCAACTCAAGGTGTGGGCCCATGTTATAGACTCCAACATAGTATGAGGTTTCCGAAATCTTATGCTTTGTGAAAACATTGGATGAGCCTGCATTTTTTTGGTATATCCAGCGCCCCACTGTATAGGTAACCAGTTCGGAGGACCTTCGAAAGAAATTACTCTACTAGTTCAGCTCCACCACATGGAAGAAAAGCACCACAGACATCATAAAGTCCAAGCAGATGCATGATGAGTGTTTCACAAAATTTATCACTAGATGTAAAGGGCTCACATATTCTATTGACATGCAATTGACTCAGGCGAAATTACTGATCATGTGTGTTGGGAATGTCATGATGGAACTAGTTCCTAATCTGATCACCCAGAACTACCCCAGGGGATTTTGAAACTTCTCCAATAAGGCCCAGCACATGGATGAAACTTAGAAATAGGCAATCCAGGAACATCCATTGCCCCCTGTAATTTCCGCGAGGAGGTATTCTAGAGCCAAACCCACTACAGTGGCCCAAATATGGGCCCCCAGGTATCTATAATTATTTCCAATTGGTTCAAGTCCCCATCCACTCAATATCCCACCACCAAAGGTGAAACCTCAAGCTCAGCAGTGGAATCCTCAAAATTGACAAGTGCGCCTGTAGAATGCACCACCACCACCTTGGCGGGACAACCAGACTCGTCCACCTTGACAGGATCCTCCAATTCCTTGTCAAGGCTAGGCTCCAAGGCCCCACCTTCCGAATAGAAGTAACTGTACCTACTCGTTCAATGATAATCAGGTCATTTTCTATTTATGATGTGCTTGGGAATAAGGGATTGTGCGTTTTTCTAAGTGAAGAAGGCAGTAAGAGGTGAACCTCACTGATCGCCCTAACTACTGACCCTATCATCAGGTCCTGGAACACACCCTCAAGCAGTGCTATGTTTTCAAGGACTAGCTTCAAGACCAGGTCAATAACCACATAATGAGGCTGGGGCCGGTCCCGACACAGGCGACATGCATCACCGTAAGTCCAGATAGCTGCAACGATAATGAGGGAGTATAGCGACAAGTTTCTAACTGTGAGTTAGAGAATTATGACGATTGGATGTCTTAAAAATTGTTGAGTATGCCCATAGTATCATTTTTACATGCCTAAACCAACTAGATCCTTTAGAAGCTGCAACCATTACTTTTGAATCATCATCTATGCCGACCTCTTCCCAAAAGAGAAAGCATCAGTGGTGCAAGGGAAAGCATTGCACCCCCAATTCCATCATCACCACACACTCATAGCGATCACATGCCTCCGAATATAGGGATTCCTCCATGAATCAACTCAGTAATGGATGACTCTTCAAGTGATTTTAAAGGGTATAATTCTTTTAATATCATGGAGCTGGTAAATCCTTATATGACCCCGACGACAGGGAGAACCAAGTGAACCTCCCCAACTAACCCAGTTGATGACAACGTCACCAGAGCCGAAACCATGTGGTTCGTCGAGGCACATCATTTGGAACTTCCAGCCAGGCCGTGCATGCCACTGAGAATAGACAACTGGCCAGTGCAAAGCTCAGAATGAATAGCCTCCTCATATGGTGTCATCATGCCCACCCATACCGCCATTTGTAATACTGGATCGGGAGGCACCCCCAGAACCATGTCACAACTAGCCACCCCATGCTACAGGTCGGTATCAACCATCCGTCCGTCATTAGGTAGCTAATTTTACAGCTTCGACTAGTTAGCAGTAGGATATGCCCAGCACCAGTCAGCCACCAGCCTAGCCAGTAGTGACCGCCATGGCTCCTATTACAGAATGGCCTCTTGCAAGCAAAATTTCATTCTTGGAACAGAAGTATGTTATTCTCAAGAATTTTTCAGGCATCCCTAAGAGGCTTTCCATCCATGAGGCCCTTATCCTATCACCAGATATGCGTGAGTCCCTTACAAAGGATTTAATAATGCCCCATCCATTTTGAGATAGAGGTAGCAGCTATTGAATCCTTTCATGCTGAGGTAGGCGAGAACTCCGAATTTTTTTCCATTATTTCATTCTCTACGAAGATGAAAGCGCTCCCATAAAGGGGAACATTATACGACTATATATCACCAGAAAATTTAACGGCATTTAGGTTTTCCATTATCTTAATGATAAGGGCTTTTGGATCCACTTAATCCTGACACAGACACAGCGGAAGATGGGGTTAACCAAAGATGAAATGACTCCCTGTGTTTTAAGAATCCAGGGATACGACAGGATAGAGCAGACCCTAGTTGGTATGATCCGTTTGAAGACACAGTTTTATGGCCAAGCTTCCAGCTCCGATTTTAGGGTGGTCTCCAAGTACACAGTGTATAATGCATTGATTGGTAGACCATGGATCCTCTTGCAAGAAGTGGTTCCCTCATCTTATCACCAATTGATCAAGTACTCCCTTAATGGTCGATTAAGCGTACTCTATGGTGGCACGTACCCTTTCACCTATTGTGAAGCCCTCTATGAAGATGTTGACTATTACAAGAGAAAGTATAAAAAGATTCATGCAATTGACGTTGATCCTATCATGGTCACAATCGACCCCTGAGCTGGTCTAGATGACGCCTACATCCTCCTGGTCCATCGATTAGATGCCACCACCCCCGAAATGGGGAACTATTTTTTTCTCTAGTATGTGGGGGAGGAATATTCCCAAGTCTAAGGAACAACATAAGATCACCTCGTACTCCTTCTCAAATTAGGAATTGGTTATCTCAGAGCCTCCTACCTACACAAGGTATTGGGATGTGTACCCCATAGAAACAACAGTACCTCATACTTGTCTGTTTCACTGGGATGGAATTAACCCTCTCAAGCCTAGGAACCCCTATTTCTTTGATATCATAATGTGTGGCCCCATGTGCTGAAGACTAGATGGGATCAGGTCGACAACCTTCATTGATATGGTTTCAGTAGTAACAGAATCTTCTAATGTGGTGACCACTACTACTCAAGTTGGTACTAGCCTCCCGTCAGAATCTTCCAACCCAGAGGAAGATTCTCCCATTGGGGATCCCTCCTCTGCAAGTGAAGAATATGATCTGGAGGATGCTCACCCTATTATAGAAGTGGGAATCTCCACAATGGTCAATGAACTAGTACAAGTTATCATCGGTAACGAAGTGGACTTGAGACCCAGGTTGATTAGTGCATCCATTCCTCTCAAGAAGCAACAACCGTATGTGGATTTTCTTAAACATCATCATTATGTATTCTCCTAGAGTAATGATGAGATGTGAGGACTAGATCCTTGTGTAGACATCCACCACCTCCGTCTTCTGTAAAATCATCACGGGTTCAAGAAGCCTCCCAGAAAGATGCACCCTTATCATAGTGGCATGGTCGAGGCTAATGTTGAAAATATTATCAGAGCCAATATCATCAAGTAGGTCCATTACCCTAAATGGATTGAAAAAATTGTGGTAGTTAGGAGGAATAACGGATAGATTAGAGTCTGCATCATCTCCCGCTATCTCAATCGTCATTGGCCAAAGGATGATTTTCCCCTTCAAGTGTAAGAATTGTTGATTGATACCATGGTTGGGTTAGAATCCCTTCCCTTAATGGATGATTATTCTAGATTCAACCATATCTGAATGTCCGCCATGGATGAGTAGTCCAAAGATTTTCGGGCACAACAAGGTATATTTTGTTACCAGGTCATGCCCTTCAGATATAAGAATTCAGGTGCCACCTATCAGTGGGCCATGCATCTCATATTCAAAACAATCCATAGGACATTTTTGGAATGCTATGTGGATAATCTGGCAGTCAAATCTTGCAAGCTCCAAGAAAATCTCAAGAACCTTGAGATCGTGTTCAGCATCTTTCGTTCCTTCCATCTAAAGATGGACCCACAGAAATGTGCCTTCCAGGTCACCTATGGGAAGTTCCTTGGATTTGTTGTAAGATACTGGTGTATTGTGATCGACCCAAATATGATCAAGCCCATCACCCAAGATTCCTACCCCGAGAAATATTCAGGAGATTCGTGGTTTTAAAGGACACTTATCCTACATACTCCAATTCATTACGAATATGTCCAGCAACTGTAATCCCTTTTATTAGCTCATGAAGAAAGGCTTAGCTGATGAATGATACAAAGATTGACAGAATGCGTTCGAGGAAATCAATCAGTATCTTCTCTAGCCTCCAGTCTTTATGCCACCCATCTCTGAAAAACCACTGATCTTGTACGTGACTACCCTAGAATGATCTCTTGGCACCCTTCTCGCCCAGAAGAACAATGAGGGGACAGAAAACTATCATTACTACCTCAGTCATATACTCATAGAGTCAGAGACCAGATACCCCCCCATTGAAATGAGATGCCATTTTCTGGTATTTATAGTACAGAAATTGAGACACTACTTACAGCACCATGAGGTAAAACTAGTGTCTCATGTAGACCCACTGAAGTACATTCTGAACCACCCAATATTGACATGCCATCTAGATTGTTGGGAAATTATTCTTCAGAAGTTCGACATATTGTTTGTCCCATAGAATGTTAATATGGGGAAAAAATTGGTAGACTTCTTTTCTGCCCATATATCTCATGATAACAAGTCCTTGGATCCTAATTTTTTTGATAAGTCAATCCTCTCAGTAGATCATTACATCCCATGTTAACAGATGAATTTAGATGGCGCTTCCCAGAGTCACATCGGCAGAAGGCTCAATTACCCCAGGCTCAATAGGGTAGTCTAGGGTATCATCTTTATTACCTTGGTGCATGCCATTCTTCTGTATTCATTCCTGTTGTCAAAGAGGTTCCCCAACAATGAGGCATATTGTCAGGCTCTTATCACTGGCCTCAATCATGCCCTCGAGATTGATGTGACCTATTTCCATGTGAAAGGGGATTCCAAACTAGTCATCAAGCCGATCAATGGTAACTATGTCATCAGAAATCCAGATCTTGTACAATTTTTGGAGCCCACTCTCTGACTAATTTCCCACTTCCCATCTCAGTCGTATGTTACCCAAGTCCCTCGATCTCAGAAAAGTCGAGTGGATTCCCTGGTAGGCCTAGTTGTGTCACTTGCAGATCCCGAGCATGATGATCTAATTGTCCTCGTGGCACATCAGAGATTCATTTCTCTCATCACCCCAAATGATGACGATGACATGTGGGTTTGCCGTCTTAATGTTGGGGCCTCCGTGTCACTCCCCCCAGATTCCTCAGATGCAGTGGTGGATGTAGACCCCGAATAGAGAGTACCCATGGTTGAGTACCTCAAAAATGGATACCTCCCTGTTGATCGGGCCAAGTGCAATTGAATCCAGTGATGCGTTCTGCAGTTTACCCTCTAGAGTGGTCCTAGTCTTGAGAAGATCCTTTAAAAGTGAGAGTTTGATAGTGGACTCCTCTGTTGAAACCAAGGAGTTGAGATTTCTCATGTCATTCAGGAGTTTCATGGTGGTTCATGTGACACCCACTAGACCGGGCTGAAGTTGTCTCCCCAGATCTAGAGACTAGGGTTATTTTGGCCCTCCCTGATCCATTATTGCATCGAGTTCTCCCATAGAGGTCACACGGCCAAATTCATGCTAACTTCATGCATCAACCTCCAGAACCTCTTCACTCCAAAATGTACTCTTGGCCATTTGAGGTATGGGGACTCGATGTCCTAGGACCATATCAACTAGAGACATCCACCATTGTAGGTTCATCTAGACCACTATATATTTCTTTCCCATGTTGGCAGAAGTAGTTCGGTTCCAGGAGGTCAAGGCCCAATCTATCATTGACTTAGTGTGCTCCAATATCATCTACTGATTTGGAGTCCCTCACTTCGTCCTCAATGATAATGGCATGATCATTTGATCATCTGAGATAGAAAAATTATACGCCAAGTAGGATATCTTTTCAAACCAGACCTCTAACTAACACACATAGGAAAATGGACAGATTTAGGCATTCAACAAAACCCTATCTAACATTTTTTAGAAAATGGTTGGTTTGAACTAGAATAGTTGTCCGAACAAGCTCCCCAACGCCCTCTGGACTTATCGGATGATGACTCATAATTCCACCCAGGTGACCCCATATTCCCTGATGTACGGAGTAGAGGCCGTCCTGCCCATCGAGATCACGATGCCTTCGTTACGAATAATGGTCTAAGACCAATAGGCACCAGATAACGTAGCAGAAATTGGACTGGAAGAATTGGAAGCCCTTGACGAGAACAGGCTTTGTTCGCTGCACAATTTGGAAAGGCATCAAAATAAGATGTATAAAGCCTTCAACAAGAAGTTTATCCTTTTCCATTTTTTCAATGAGACTTGGTATTGGCCCCCTGAAAACCGATGATCCCTCGTAGGAAAACACCCAATTTGGAGACCAAGTGGGAAGGACCTTACATAATTCATAGGTTTTAACCCAATGGTGCATACTCCCTAGTGACCATAGATAGTAAGTGTATAACTCCTCCCACCAATGCTATGTTCCTCAAGAAATAATTTACCTCATCCATTTGGTCTCGTATAACGGTCCCGTAGGACCCTAAACTAAATAACAATCCGGAACAAACTTAAACTGTTCGGTCTCGCATGACTCTAAACTACATGATGTTACCACATGACCCTAAACTGCTTCATCCCTCATGACGATAAACTATGAGTCATCATGCAAGACATTAAACTGCACCATTAAAACTATGCACGGATTTATTCCCATTCCACGGGATACATAGGAATGCTCAAGCATTTTCTCTTGATCTCAGCCCCAAACACTTATCTTTGACTATCCATCCGAGGTAAAGTTATCATGAAGGATCCATGCATGATATGGTATGGATTATTTATGCCCACCCGTGCCATGATTAAAACAGTAGCAACTTGTGCCCACTCATCGTTCTTCTATCCACCCACATAATTACCGCAGGATGCTAAACTGCATGACCTTCAAGAAATACATATGGCTTGATTCCCATCCTCATGGGATACGTAGGAACCCTCAATAATTTATTCAATTGGCCTATCCCAAACAACACAATCTTCCCTAGGGTCATGACATATGGTGCAGTGTAGGATTTTTCCCCAATTCACGTCGAGCATATATAGATCCCACCATATGTCCCACTACCCGGAGATATCCACCTCTTTCATAGATGGGCACAACTACGATTCACCCACACCTTGGATTGGGACTCCACCATCTCCCCCATCCAGAATGGCCCCCAAACAAAAGGGTTGCTGGGACCAAGGGCTCTCCCACCACTTCGGGCCAATTCCCTCGAAGATTTTAATCAACAAATTGATACAAGTCCCACGTTGCGAATATAGTCAGCAGTCGATGCACATTAGTTGTTCTCATTCAAGCTCACTATTGGGATGTTGGGTTGCAAACATGGTAAACAACTATCCTTTGTCGTTATAGAAAACCCATGATATCCAAATATTGAGTGTAGTGGTTCTTTTTTCCCCTTTGTATCTCCAAGAGACGAACTCCCTTCAGGTGATTCCAGCTATTAGACCCCTATATGATTGGGAGAGTTGAGTCTGGAACCTTATTTCCCACACCGAGCACTTCTCACGCGGGCTTATGAGCTGTGATGAGGCAATAACCACACAAGAGGTCGTATGGCTACCATTGGCCAGGACGCCCTACCTCAGGCCCCTTGGCCTCTTCCGGCCCCTTGGCCTTTTCAGGACCCTTATAATTTTCAGTCTCCTTGGCCTTTTTGGGCCCCCAGACCATGTTATCATTTAGGGTAGTATGATGTGTTACATTATTATGTCCTTGTTCATGTCAAGTTACTTGCCACTTCGTACACCTCACTTTTTGGGCTATCATACCCCTTTCTTTATCCGTACTGCAAGACATTAAACTACAAGGTGGTAAGGACTTTCAATCTCGGGCACATCCCTAGGCCCCTCATACTTCTTGGGCCCTCGGAATAGGTTCTCTTTTATGGTTGTATGTTGTGGTATGAGATTATGTCCTCATTCACATCGGGTTACTCACCGCATCATACTCATTTCATATTTGGGGTATCATACCACATTCTTCATCCATACTGCATGACGTTAAACTGGAATTTGGTCGGGACTATCTATCTGAGGCCCAGTCTTAGGCCCATCAGACTTCTTAGGCTCTGGCCCAGGTAATCACTTAGGATTGCATGGTGTGGTATGGGATTATGTACCCATTCACATCTGGTTACTCGTCATGCCGTACACCTCCTGTGCATGGGGTATCTTATCCATTTTCATCCTTACCGCATGACGACAAACTGTAAATTACTCACATTTCTCTCATGAACTAAATGTGTCTTGATTCCCATCCTAAAGGGAGCCGTAGGACCGCCTGAACATCTAGATTTCATGTCCAGCCCTATCTCTTGAAGATCTCTCTTTCACCATGGCCCCTTGGCCAACCCTTTCCCAAGGAGGGGAGTATATAATGTGTTATAGGACTATGTCCTCATTCACGTTGGGTTTGTAATGACCACGCCATGTAATTCTCCCTCCTAATATTTCTCTATCATCTTGTATTACACTCATCTATTCAAATTGGACACCCTCTTTTTTTCCACACAGTAATCTTTGGAGATTCATCAATGTGACCAAGGGTACTATTGTTTAGAACCTGGAATGTCAGACTCTACTCGAACATGATTACACACATTTCACAGGATTTGTGTTCCCCTTTATTAGGGATTCCATCACCTTTCAAATCCAATGGGACCCCCGAATGGAATGGATTCTCATCCAATGATCCCTCTTACAATAATGGGTCAACGTCCCCAAGGGCTCTTAGCAACAAATTGATACGAGTCCTGTGTTGTGAATATGGTCAGCGGTAGATAGTCATTTGTTATTCTCATTCCAGGATAATGTGATATGGATGCTCTATTTTGAACATGGTAAACAGTTATCCTCTATCCTCACACCAACCCCATTCTACCCAAAATGTCGGTTACAAGAATAACACCCTTCTTCACCTCAACATGTCAAAGTAGTATTTCGAGACTCTTGGTAATATTTCTTAGTGTGCATCTGCACATTAGGAGGAAAAAGACTTGATAAGGCAACAATTTAGTGCACCATTGATTTCCCCTTTTCATGTATTTCACGTATTGCAAATACATTATCTACCCATGTTTCCAGAACCGAGTTTGACTCGCGTAGGATTAGAGATCAGGTTAAGGCCTGCACTTACTTAGAATGGTCCCACTTCTCCATGGTCCAAGTTCTAAGACCTTAAACTAATATCATTTTGTATTTCCACTTTGTAGAACTACGTACAGCTTGATTCTATTTCCAAGGGATACATAGGAATACTCAGACACCTCTTCTATGGGTCTAACATAATGGAGAGCCATTCATTCCTAATTTACAGCATCATTCCTCTTTTTGACCCCTTATCATGATGATTCTTTCTCGGAATCCTGCACGATGTGGTGTGGACCACGTTCTCATTCACATAGGGTATGATTTATTGCACTGTGCACATTCCCACTTTAGCCTCTTCTCTAATACGCATGTTCTGCACAACATTAAAGTGTGTGATTGGTCCTGTCACATGACCCTAAACTGGGACAATATTTTCCTAGCCGCAAGATGAAAAATGGCACAGGAATTGTGGTTCCCTTGCTCATGGGACATCATGTTTGGTTTTGATCAAATACCATACAATTTTTCAATTACTTCATTTAGCTAGATTCTTATTGTGATGGATGGATTTGATATTCTATGCCCATATCCACACAAAAAAATTCCTCCATTCACCCTAAAGGGAAAAATATTTATCAAATGAAACTTCTTTTTGTACGAGGGCCAGACCCGCACACCCTTTTAATCCCTGGCACTAGAACCTTACCATTCTACCCTTCAGAACAATGTATGGCTTGATTCCCTTTCTCATTTGATATGTAGGAACACCCAAACATCTTTTCTCTGGGTCCAGCCCCTGGAATCCAATATCATGTCCCCTTTATTTCCTCCTCTCATCCTAAACTCTATGAGGAGAATGTGGCGTAGCGAGTATCTCATGGGTCCTCATTCATGTTGGGTTATTTAAAAGAACGCACCATGGTCCTCTTGCATCTTCTTCCCAGCGTGGTCCAAGATCTATGACCATAAACTATGATCTCCATATGGGAACTGCATGTCACGTTTTGCAGTTTCACCACCCTGGGCAGAGCCCATTAGATCAATCCCCCCTTAAAATTCCACCCTAGGACCATTGTATGAGAGTGTTCGGCCCCATGACCCTTTTCCTTGGGAAGGTATTTGACTCCCCTTATCAGATTTGTCTCATTTCCATACTCATATTCATTCAGGCAATAGTCGCGATGTGTAGAAATTTCAAGCGGACATTCGCCTTATTCCATGTCCAAGTTTCATGAGCCCATTATTTGGATCCTCATACTATTAGACATCTGAAGGGACCCCCTTCATAGCCTAGAATCATGCCACCTCGGCTCACCTACAGTTTGGGGACAATGTCCCTAAAGATCCTGGATGACATTTGTGGCAGGTCCTGCATTGCGAATATGGTCAACAATCGACCCTCATTTTCATTTCCTCATTATAGGCTAACACATTATAGATGCTATGTTTCAAACACGTTCAACAGCTATCCCCTACTGTCGTGGCACCATCATTGTGGTCCATGTTTCGAGAATAATGATTCACATGTTTATACTCCCTTATGATCAAGTGGAATTTCAACATACTCAGCTTTACACTTTAGAGCATCTACGTGAGTTATATAGGCAGTTCATCATCAGTGGGATGTCGGTCATCTAATTCCACATCATCCCTTATGTGTGCCACCCTGTGCTAAAAAAAGTCCCATCACTACTTCTTTTTTTCTACACCGAGAACGACTCGGGCGGGGTTAGTAATTCCGGTAGGATGTGTACTATTGAAGCCATTGCTACACATGTCTTTCCTCGTATAGAATTACGTTAAATTGTGCTCTCAGAACTACGTTCGACATGATTCCTATTATCATGGGATATGTAAGAACCCCCGACATCCTACCTCTGGGACTTTCCTTAGGGACCATAATTCTCGTTTCCCCTCCTTTCCTGGCCCCTATAGTTGAGATATTTTGGGAATCAGGAAATCATGGCTTTACCATAAACAAGTTTAGGATTCCCCGTGATAAACATTGATAGGGAATAGTTTCCTCATCATAGAGGTCCTGTTTAGAAATATATTTAGAATTTGATCAGGCTGGTGTATACACCTAATATGATTCCACCATAGTGGCGTAATTTCAAGATTGTTGGACTCTAGTCGAACAACCCATCACTCCACTCTCCATGCTTTGTTTGACCTTTATTTGGACCCTCGTCCTCTGTCACATCTAATGTAAACTCCCAACAGTGTGTATGATCGGCTTATAGATCGCCTATTATCCTGGGCCAACGTTCCGGAAGGCTAATCGATTAAAATATAACTCAGGTACTATGTTTCGAACATGGTCAACGGTCGACCATCATTTTTCATCCCCATTTCAGGCTAACACGATATAGATTCTATGTTTTGAACGTGGTCAATAGATATGTTTAATTGTCGCGCCATCCCCACAGAGTTCTGAATTTAGGTTTTTGTAATTGAAACATTTCCTTCCTTTATATTTGGATTTATTCCAACTCCCCAGCCGTTACCCTGCTCGTGCACAAGAGCATGCTGGGAAAACGGTAATTCAGATGTTCTAAGAGCTTCATTATCCAGTTATATCTCTCCCTTCCTTTCCCAGGAATCTGAATTGGTTTTTCAAACCCCCAGATTTCCAAATAATGGATTTCAATCCTACATTTTAACAGGACAATAAGGGGTTAGTCCCTTGTTTCTCACATCAAGATCGACCCATATGAGCTTAGGGATTCACCGCTGGATGCTCCATGAATGAAACAAGAATGAAATTAACCTACATAAATAACGAAACTCATGCATGAAGTTGGAATAAAATAATAATGGAATGAAAGTGTATTCAAATAATACATGCATCACCACACACTAGGATCAACCCTTCACATGGATGGGTTGACCTCATCAAAAGAGCATAGAAATTCCGCCACCCTCTGGATGGTGGAATCCAGGATTTTCTGCCACCTGTTCAGTTCCTGCTCCTCCTCATCATCGATGGGACGTAATTCATCAGCCGCAATCTGGGCCCGCTCAATGCCGGTCTGGATAATGATCATTTTGTTGAAGGCTTGCTTCATTCCCTCTTCATCCTTATCCAGGTTGGCCTTCAATCGTAATATTATGCTAGATTGCTCGTTGAGGTATGTCGAGTTCTCGTCTGTACAGCTCTGAACCCATTGGACCTCATCTTCGTCCTCTTGGAGCCTCTTGATGTTCATTTCATTCCTCCAGTTCCAACCCTCACCGAGGCCACAGTCATACATCCGAATTATTCAGACATAAGATCTCGGATGAGCATGTGAGGACATTGGGCATCCACTCCCCCAACACACAGTTCACATAGTTGTGAGTGATGTCGGCCCATATCATCTAGCCATAGTTCTTTGGGTGTGTCATCAATGATGTTCTTGATCCGCTTCCATGACCGGAAACCAATTAATTTGATGTCCTCTTCATCAGAGGTTGTCTCGTCCCAGTCATCATGGTTTGCAGGAAATTTCGTGGGGAATTCTTCCAAGAAATCTTTAATAGGGTCCACGTCTAGTGTTGGATCAAGAACGACAAGACTTGGGCTATCCGACCAATCCTCATCATCAGACCCCACCTCAATGATCTCAGTCTCATCCTCTCTGACACTCCCACTGGTGATCGGGAGTAACACTGTTTGATCAATCTAGACCTCCACCTTCACAGCTACTAGAATTCCCCAGGGAAAGGTGCTGCCAGATATACTGAATGACCTTGCAAAGCAAAACAACGCAATTTGGAAGACTGTGTGTACCAAAATACAACATTCATGTTAGTTAACATGGTTGATGTATGAGATTCATTAATTTGGTAGAGGAGACTTTGAATTATCTAATTCATGGTCTTGTTCATGGGTTTTTTTCGTCGGGACCCCAAAGTGTGGACCTCTATATATTTTTGGGAGGGATGAATATTCGGGAGCCGCTTCACATATTCCAGCCCTGCTAGATGTGATGATCTCCCTTAAAGCAGGCATGGACCATGAAGGTCCCATGTATGTATCCCTCAAAGGGTGAGAACAAGCTCTATGCACAAGGCCCTCCTACAAAATCTAGATGTTATCAAGGAGTGCAAAATGTATTGAATGTGGACTATGAAATGGTGGTTTAGAGTAATTACCTCTAGGGCCTCATTGAACTCTTCAAGATTTCATTCTTGATCCCCAACATCACCCTCCTCCAAAAGGCTCCCTTTCCCGGCCTCATCTCCCCAGGACAATTCATCTGATTCGTCTGACTAAGGGAACCAATCCCTTTTGTTAGCAGCAGACAACTGTGGAGGAGTGGTGCGATCAAGAAACACCTTGAATTGATCCTTCATCATATGTGGGGTACCCCGAGAGTGCACAATATCCTCTAGCTCTATCAGGTATTTCTCTCCTCCACCTAGGATACCGCAATGACGACCCTAATAAGGTATATCCCCAAAAAATCCATCCCAAAATGGTTCAAATGTGGCCACAACTCTGTTGGGATGAGGAATTGCCAGTTAACGTCTTAGATGTACAAGGCCTCCGAGAAGAAAACATTCTCTCACATATTAATGTGGTTTAGCCGCTTCCCTATAGCCTATGTAGATATTCTAAGGAACCCTCTAGGTGGCCTCCTCTAAGGATGGCTCTTCTCTTTTGGGACCTCTAGTTCTGTTGCCACTACTACCTCTCCCTCAAATAGTGAAGGCCCTGCTAGTATGGCAGCCATGCCAACACGATATGCCCCTTCTGCCTTCTGACCTCAACCTCAGGGTTTCGGAGGCACGTCAACATCAACATGAATGGTTGGTTTGTTCAGAATTTCCCCCGAGTGGTCTGCCTCTTAATTATGGTCATATTCCATCATAAGCCAGACGATAGTGGTTATTGGGGGCAGCTGGTCCCTCTTCTTCTCATCTTCCCATGTGATCATAAACCATATCTTCCTCAACACACACAAGTGTTCCTTATAGATCACACTCAAATAGGCCTATGGGGTCAGTCACTGCATGCACCAGAATTGTCAAGCAAATCAGTGGAGGGTGTACGAATCACAAAGAGGCTCACGATCCACGCTTTCCACCAAAAATACACCTCGAAAGGCCATGAGATAATCATGATGCTCCTCCATTTCCCAGACATCATTAGTGAATACCCCCATCAGTAATATAAATGGGTGGAAATTGAACTCCCCCTCCCACACTCGGTTCAGAATCGACGGTGCGGTTAGCTTGGATGGAACACTTACAACAACATTCAGGATGGATGGGCATAAGTTCGATCATTGTGGGGAAATGGGGTTGGTTATTCATAAACACCCCTGACATGTGCTTCTATCAACCCATACAGGATGTGGAATGGCACACATATTCTCTACGGCCTCTTTCCCTTCCTGATAAGGAAGAAAATCATATACAGCTTGGTGAACATCAGGATCCCAAGGTTGACCCACACTCCTGTCACCAACACAGACTCAATAATGAATGTGTTTGGCCGAACTCTCATGTTTGTGTCCCTCACTGATAGGATCCAACCACAAATAAGAGATGTGATGAACGCTAACAGCCGGACTATTGGTTGTTTTCGGTGATGATGCTAAATCCCCACATTTTCCACTAGTTGACGTATAAAATTTTCTAGTATGAGTTATTCTTACTCTAAGACCCCTGAGGGAAAGTCTATGGCCTCACTAGAAACTTTCTATTCTCTGGGAAGCTCAGGAACTATTTGAACCACCTCTTGAAATGGACGTCACTCAGCACCTCATTGTCCTCTCCTGGTACAAGCTCCATCAAAGCCATCACCAGTGGCGGAATTTTCTCTGGGTCCTCCCACACACTCATTACGGGTAGGAATTTGTCATACATAGCTCCCTGTATCAGGACCCCCGAGATCTGGTGGACATCCCACAAGTTGCTTCTAACTTTCCCATGGTGAAAATGGAATGTGTTGGTCCTCAATGACCACCATCTCAATAGCTTCAGTATCAGCTTCTTGGTCCTATTGATGTGAAACTGGGAGGCCAAGCTGCCTCATACAGGCCCACTCTTCTTAGCTACACCCATAAATTCCCACACAAGGCACCTACCCATAATGCACAGGCCCAATAATTTGTGAAGTTGCCACCTGGGAACAAGTCCCACTCCTCCAACCACCCCGTCTTCGGGCTCCCCAGAGCCACCTTCAATATTGTCCGATGCATGGGGAGAGATGTCTTTGGTTGTATCTCCTTCCCATCAACACTATTCAAGAGGTTGTATAAGCAGTCTGCAATGAAGGGTGTTAAGTCCTTTTAGGCCTGACCATCAGCCACCCTAAATCATCCGCGTTGGCAAGACATGCTCTTAAACCATTATACTCGTTCATCCTGACTCCCTTCGGGAATGAACACATCATACCTCATCCTCAGGCCATAAAAAGGCATCCTATTTCATAACAGGTAGTTCTTGTGGCTCTCTGATAGTAGATACACCAAATAACCATTGTTAGAGTGGCTCTGAACTAGCTCTCCTAAGCCTAGGATGGTTTCCATCTTGTCTCCTTGGGAAGCATCTGCACGGACCCCCAGGACATCTTCTTTACAATCCATGCAGTATTTTTGTGTGGGGAGATTTTTTTGGTTCGGTGTCAAAGGTTGTTAATGAAGCACGTTTGTGGAGTCTATAAGTGGAGCCCTACCTCGGCCTATGAAAATGGAGTCGTGAAGTGGCTAGACGTGATGTCAAAGAATCTCTATACACCGTGATGTTGAATGCCCGATTCACTGAGAGCAATCGTGGAGTACATGGAGATTTCTGAATAGAGACCTCTAAAATCCAATATATTGAAGGTGAGGAAGGAAAAAAGAGAATCCCCATTATTTATAGGTGACGACCCTCACCACTTCACGGCCTGTCTCGACCGCGGTGAGCTTCACGGTGCACCGAGCCGACCCATCGCTATCCCACTCGGTGATCCTCCTTACTGAGTCCGCTTTGCGAAATGACCGAGGAATTTTGGTGATTAACCCTCAGACATTGACCCTTGATTTTTACTCAGCTCAAAGTATGAGGGGGGGGGGATTTTTGGTGCTAAAAATAAGATGGGAGAAGGATAATAAGAAAGTGTCTAAATCTACCTCGTGAAGACCTTTTGCAGAGCGCCATGGCCCCATGAGAGCTCCGCGAAGCACAGGCGCATGATGCTCCATGGGCCGATTTTCTATTCGTGAGCCCACCAGGAAGCGATGAGTCGGGATTCTCTGTGCACAGATTTAACATTCGTGAGCCCACCACAAAAAGAGGAGACAGGATGCTCCTTGAGTCACTTTGACCTTTGAGATCCCTCCATGAATCCCGGAGGTGGGATGCTCCACGCACCCCTTTGATGTTCACAAGCCCGCCGCAGAGTGGACTCCATATTTGTGTTGAGCAAGCGCTGCTCTGAAGTTCCTCTTTCCTATAAATACCAGCCTACCCCCATGCCCAATGCAATGATCATCTGTACCTTCCCCTTCTTGGATCTTAAATAGTGAATCACATTCTGCTCTACGAACCATTAGTTTCTCATGGTTCTTTTGATCATCAAAGTGACTCCGATTTACCTTATTTTCACCCCATCATTCGAGGGGATTCCATTCGTGAATCACCTGGGCCATCACAAAGGAAGGAGGTCCTCACGAGGACCCGTTTCATCATAGAGCATTAATTCTTTACGATGTACACCATGCACACATGACTCAAATGCTTTGGTCGAGTCATGGTGCCTCGCAAATCACATTTCATCCCAAAAAATTGCTTCGCAAGGCACCCATGCTTAATAGGGATTTGCTTCATGAATTACCTTCCACATCGCAAATAACATATTCTATGCACCTATACCCTATGTCTAGGATAGGCCACTACACTTTTCGAAGCCCGCACCTTCACAGAGACCTTCCATTGAATTGAGCACCAGAGCATTATGGGGCCTCTACTTGTAAACCCCTTTGCTCTACAACTCCTGATCCCATGAAACCTCTTAGGTTCGCACGAAGTAACTTTAATGTCCCTTAGACACCACTTCCCATTTCGTTTCTTCTCCTCATAATTCTTCACATAGGAACACTATTGGCTATTTCTTCTTCTCATATCCACGCTAACGTTGGCCACCCCAATGGTTCACTCCATTTAATCCACTAGCAATGGTGTTTCATTTCCCCACTCTTCACCAAGGTGCAGAGGAATCAGTTATGTATGTCCTAGGGGTGAAAATCGAACCCGCCTCGTCTGAGCTGCATGACATTGAAAAGCCATGAACCATCATCCTTCGCACATGATGTTAAACAGTGACCCCCCATGTATCCTAAAAGGGTAAAGTGAAACCACTCTGGTGTTAGCCCCTAGCTTTTCATGTATGAGGCAGCATCCCTACCCCTCCTTTCTTCGGTGCCAAATCCCTCATCTGCTGGGCTTTGTAACCACCGGGCCTCCGTCCTGGAGTAAGTCATAACCTCTTTGGGATTCTAACCACAAATAATCCCATGATTCCTCTTTGTTCTATTCTCATGTGTAAGCCCCACTCCATTTCCCATTGACACACCTTTCGCGAAGTGATCGTCTGGTCTTTAATGTATCTTGTTTCTCACACCGAGCATGACTCACATATGCTTAGAGAAAGCACCGACCATGACATCCTCTCTGGGCATCCTAGAGTGTAAGACCCACACACCACCAAAACTACGAGGTCTTTGATCCTTTCCATGGAATGGAACATAGAAATCCTCCACGATGTTCAATACCACCACCCATTAGACCCCACGTACTTCTGCACGTTGGTTCACAGACCCACCAGAACTACAAGGTCTTTGATCCATGCCAAGGAAGGGTACGTAGGAAGCATCCACAAGGTTCATGCATACCACCCATTAAACCATAGGACCTCCTTCACGTCGGTTCACTAACCCACCTGTCTATGAGGTCTTTGATCCTTTCCATGGCAGGGTACGTAAGAGACCTCCACGAGGTTCAATCCCACCACCCATTGAACCCCATGTCCTCCTTCACGTCGATTCACCAACCCACATAAACTATGAGGTCCTTGATCCCAACTAAGGCAAGGTATATAGAAATCCTCGATGAGAGTTAAACCCACCACCCTATTCCTTCCGACCATCTTCACGTCAGTTCGACCCCATACAGTGGTATTCCATTGGGGCCTCAATCAACATTAAGCTGTTGTGATCTTATTCAGTGGTAACCAGTTGAAAATTTATCTCGTGGAAAGCCGTTGAGACCCCATCCAGTGGTAAGACATTGAAAGCCCCAATTGGTGGTAATCTGTATTTAGATGATCTATGTGGACTTTGATTTCCTACCATAGGGATACGTAGGAATCCCCTTCATGGATCAAGCCTGAAACCATCATCATCCTCATGACAGTTCCATCCCATTCACCATTATCGTCATACAACCACTCCATCATCCATTCTGATTCTTATCTGGGCCACCAAATCCAAGGGAAATTATGCCATCTCATTCCACATTCCCCTCAACAGTGACCAGGATGTAAACCACACGTTGTTCCCAAAATCGGTGTTCCCTCCAAGGGTTACACTCATATGATCCACTCTTGTCAGTGTTCTGATCAGTCTGATCCATCTCCTCTAGATTAAAAACATGTGACATACCCTGTGTTAATCATGGGAAGATGAGGAAAACCTCAGATACATTCCCATGTTTTATGATTACCCAAATTAGTTGTGTGATGCATCGGGCTTTCGTGCCCTCGAGAAGCCCTATAATAAGGGAAAGAAGACATACACACTAGTGTCCCAACACCCAGACATGCCAGTGATGCCAAACGTGACTACTCCCCTGATTGAAGATTACTACCCTGGTCGGACCCCTGGGAATGTCCCGACAAAAGCAGTGTAATTAACTGGTGTCCATGAAGATATGGAACTGGGAATAGTTTCACAAACAATGTCTTAAATCTATAAAGTATTCCCGGTCTAGGTGACAAGTTCATAGGAGGAATCTACAGAAGGAAGAACTCACATCCCATTATCGTGGTTTTATCATGGATCAAAAATCCCTAAAAAAGTGATGGATGTCGTCCTCCTTTGGAATGGAGGAATGCGGGGAAACATCTACACGTCCTCCAAAGGAGGATGTGTGTTCCCTAGAGAAAGCGTCAAAAACACATTTTCTTAGCATTCAACCCTTTATCATTGAAATCATATATAATAAATGAAGCTCATATAGACATTTTAGTGACTTCTCTTGGCCTAATGGGAACATGAAATTCCATTACTCTTCATGATTTCAATAATGAGAATGGTTTTTGGATATGATAATTGAATCACAATTTAGTGTTGAATGTTTGATAATTAAATGAAATGGAAATCATTTTATCATTCTAATTTAGGATTGTATTGTGACTTTGGGATGTTTAGAAATTAACCTCACATCAATCTGACACATTGTGTGACCGGTATGACTCTATGTGATTATTTTTAATTAATATTTATAATAAATTTTGAAAAAATAATTCTTTCATACTGAAAAAAAAGAAAATGTATTTAGATTGTCTTGATACCTTAAAAAATGATCTATAATTCATTTTTGATTTATAGGAATCAGCTGAATAAAAATCTGATACATGATGTGTTATGTATGACACAAAGTATCCATTATCAATTTAAAATCAACATTTTATTTAAAATACCTTTATTCACTAAAAACTGATCGATTGTGCTCATATTTTTTTGATAATTGATGAATATAATTTATAAATCATTTGCGAAATTAAACAATTATGTTCACATCAAACCAATTCACCATGTGACTAGAGTAAGTAAAAGTATATTAATCTTGTCTAAAATGAAATTTTAGTAAAATAATGTTACATACTCAAAACATAGTAAAAAAACATTTTCTATTATTTTGATGATTTATTACAACAATCCATAAGTCATTTGAGATGTCTAAAAATTATCTACACCTTAATCTAATGCACTGTATGACTCAAATGTCTAAATGTTCAACTTTTATTTAAAATTGACATCAATTTTAGTGAAATGTAAAACTCACATACTCATAACTGAGAAACCATATTCATATTGGTTTGAAACATCAGAAAAACTGATCAAAAACTCAATTTTTATTTATAGGAATCATCCTCAGCTAATTCCAATATCTGATGTTTTTGGAATCACTCAAAGTGCCTGTTATCAATTTAAAATCAATATTTTAGTTCAAAATGTGTCAATAACTAAAAATAAATAAAATTTAATCATATTTATCATTAAATTTTGAAAAATATTCATAAATTATTTTTGATGCCTGTGAATCAATTTCATAAAAAACTGAAAAAAATGTGATCATAATGATCCAAAGTTAGTGTTTCCAGTTTAACATGACATATTAGTATAAATTACAAGATATATACTCAAATATAATAAAATAGATTCATATTGTTTTGATAATTTAGTAAAATGACCCATAGTTTTTTTGAGACATGTAGGAATCCGATTTACGTCAATCTGATGCATGATGTGACTGATATGACTCAATGTCCATATTCTTATTAAAAATTGACATCAATTTTAGTAAAATGAACATCTGACCTACTCAAATCCAAGAAGATGAATTAAAATTAGTTTAATACATTATGAATATGATCCATAATTGATTCTTTTCAATTTAGAATCATTCATACCTCAATCTAATACATGATGTTCCTAGTATGATTCAAAGTGTCCAGTATCAGTTTAAAATTGATATTATAGTTCAAAGACGTTTTCTCGCAAAAAAAATATAAATAATTATTATATTTTTTTGATAATGATGGAAAAAAATTCCTATGTCATTTTTGATGTGTAGGAATTTTATTCACATAAAAATGATACACGATGTCATCAGAATGAGTGAAAGTGTATGCCTCACATTTTTTATGAAATTATAGTAAAAAATACATGTGACGTACTCATAACCAATAATTCACTTTAATATCATTTTGATAAATTACACAAAAGATACATAATTCATTTGATATGTGTATAAATTAAATTCATGTCAATCTAATACATGGTGTGACTTGTATGACTCAATGTGTGTCATTTTATTTAAAATTAGCATCAAATTTTGTAAATAGTATAACTAACCTAATAAAAATCTAAAAAGTTTATTCATGTTTTTTTCATACATTAAAAAAATGATCCATAATTCATTTATGACATGTAAGAATCATCCTCACTAAAATATGATATACGATGTGTCCAGTATGAGTCTAGGTGTCCATTATCATTTTTAAATCAACATTTTAGTTTAAAAAGTGACACACACTGATAACCAATCAATTGAACATGAGATTTATATTATATCTATTTAATTGTTTTTCATAGAGATAATGCTTGAATAAAAATAATAAATTGTGTGATAGTGAATAATCATCCACAACTCAATCTGATACATAGTGTTCCCATTATGACTCAATGATTATTTTAAAATTATCACTTTTTATAATTTTATTTATTTTTATTATTACTGATGTAATTTGATTACATATACATGTGAATTATTTTTCTCGAGCATGGGTTTTTTGTTATGAAATAGCATGAGTTTGGGTCATGATCAAAATACAATGGAACATTTATATTTGTGAATGTGTGTTATAACTTGTACTTATTTAATTGTATAAACCAATATTTGAAATTCCTATAATATAGTTTTTTTCATGTATCTATGTTCTAAATGAAATTTCATTAACAATATATTTTGGAACATGATTTAAATGATATTGTGGTGTTTCTGGAGCTATAGTGTGTTGTTTTAGTACACTATAATATCCCTATATATCTTAACATTGGAAAGCATTTATAAATGGTTACTTTATCTAGGCTTTTACAGGAGATAATAAATTGATATTTTATGAGTGATTTAGAAAGAACTATTAAATGGTCTACTATCAGTGCTCTTATAATAGCTGATAAAGGTTCCATATCTTAGTGCTAAATAAAAGTGTTGATAAAGTGTTCCATTATCAGATCAAAAAATGCACTAATAAATGACCCGTATATAAGTGATTTTTATTACTGAACAAAGAACTGATGATTTAGAAAATTTTGACCACAGATAAAAAAGACACCTTATTCTCACTCATGTTGGTCAAACATATCTAGAAGTGATAAATCCCATTTTTAGCACTGTTAAAGAGAATATTTAGTAATCTTAAAGGGTTATTTTACACACAATACAATGGTTAAATGAACTGCGATATAATATTAAAATATTATTATTTAAACGTTAGTATTATTACCAAGCCATTAAATTGAAGGGTATGAATAGAATTAAATAGTAACTGAAATATATATAAATATATGACTCAATATTAATTTATTTATAAATTGGTAATAAATATGAACTAAACCTTAAAAATGATATTTTATTCTACAATAAAAATGTTTCCATCAAATAAATATTTAATTTGTGAGAAAAAATAAAAAAACATTTGGAGTTTATTAAAATTTTATTTTATAAAACGAAGATAATTTTTGAAATTGACTTATTGGTATTAGCATAGGGTGAAATTATTGGATTTTTTTGGGAAAATATTGTTTTTTCAATGAGTAGTTAAAAAAAACCGCTTTTTTGTGAAATATTATTTTATTTTTTAATAAATTATGTAATTTAAACATTATACTGTTATATGATATTATCCACATTTAAAATAATAATTATTTATTTATATTTAATCTAAATAATTACATTTAAATCATATTTATATATGATTTTATTATAATTTTTAGGTGTTAAAACACAATTTTTTGAAATTTCATTTTATTTACACAGTGTTTCACAATTTTAAATAATTAATATATCCAAAAATAAGAAATTATTTAAATTAAATTAATTGATTATATATCTATAAATATTAATTTAAAATCATTTATTTATTATTAATTTTCATATTTGTTATTGTAGGATCATATTATTCTTGACAAATGTATTTCTTGAATAATTATTTTTTACATGTTTGCGTGTATATTATTGAATTAAATTCATAAAATAAGGTTAATAAAATTTGACAATTTGGGTTCCATATTTTTAATCAGAATAAATTGTTATTTATTACAAGATAATTTTTGTTCTTTTATAATGAAAAGTAGAACAATAAAAAATAGTTATCATGGTAAAAAGTTAAAACTGTAAAAGTGAGTAACCATTGAGGTATAGTGAATAATATTTTTAAACCTAGTTAATTTTTATTTAAATTGTAGTTTATAAGCATTATATCTACTAAAATCCTTTATTTTTCAATCTGTTAGTAACTTGAATTGAGAGTGACATCCCATTATTGTTTAGATTTTGGTATTTATTAGAATGTCACTCCTCATTCCTTATAAAAAAGATCCCTCTATCCACTACATTACACACATCCAAAACACATTGGTTTTCAAAATAACTTCACAAATTACATCATTAAATTCTTTTACTCATCTTAAATTCCTTCTGTTTATTATAAATATAATCTATAAAGGATTTAGGTATAATCCAAAAGAGGTGGTCTGAAGTGGTGGTAATAGTCTTTACCTAACTCCTTCCTTATTATTCTTATTTTACACTATTAATTATGTCTAAACAATTATTATATAATAATACCAATATTTAATATATAATTACATTTTATTATTTTACTTACATAGTATTCCCTCATATACTCTTCTATAAAATGATAAATGAAACAATCATTTATTTATATAGCAGAATACCGCCTCACAATCCGGTGCAATTCATTTTCTATCATCCCTTATTATATATATTAAAAATGATGGATTTAATATTTATATATAACATTACTGAAATATTTATCATTAGTTAAAAATTAATATGTCATATACTTTCTTACCATACCATCCATTGAAAAATGATAACATCATTCGTCTGTAAAAAATATTACCATCTCGTGAAGCGATATGATTCAATTTTTTACTGCAACACATAGATGGTATATGTAAGTATATTTGAAAAAATAAATTTATATTTATAATATTTTTAGAATTTTATAAATATAAAAAAACATTTAAGCTACTCCATTCATGATCTCTGAAAATTTGAAATCTTACAAATCTATACATACAACCTACCATCTCTAGAATTGTAACGTTGTTCAATTTTCATAACCATAATTCATGGTTATTTTTAAAAGTATAAAAAAAATATATTATATTATACTTAATTATTATTATTCTATATTTTATAAATTAATGAACCCATTGACCATATTCAACAAACCAATGTTGTTTAGAAAAATGACTATCATCAAAACCCCTGACGTGGACATGACTAAATAAGTAATTAATTACATAATTAAAATTAGTGATGTAAATGGTGTAATAATAATAATTAGACATGGTAAATTTTATTAATTAAACATATAATGGATATAATTGTTTGATAGAAAATATAAAATAAATAAACAACAAGACGGAACTTGGGGTAAGAGTTTCTATCTCAAAAAATCCTTCATTGAGATGAATATTATTTTATAAAAATAGTTTATTTTATATGGTGTATATACAAACCAATTACCTATTATATCATGAATTATTTTTAATTCACGGTATTTTAAGTTATAATTCACTTAGTTTATTCATTGGTGTTTTTATTCTAATTTAACCGAAGTGGAAAGGGTTTATACTTGA
This sequence comes from Viscum album, assembly GCA_963277665.1. Taxonomy (NCBI): domain Eukaryota; kingdom Viridiplantae; phylum Streptophyta; class Magnoliopsida; order Santalales; family Viscaceae; genus Viscum; species Viscum album. The sequence goes on along the minus strand of OY728137.1, from coordinate 1,696,796,122 downwards.
ATCCATTTTTTATCTAGATTTTTTTATAAATGAATTTGTTTTGAATGAAGTTATTTTTTAAATACATAATAAACCCCTATAATTTTATTATCATTATTTTATTTAAAAAAAATTCATGTAATAGTTCTATTTTCATCTCTTTGGTTCAAACAATTAGTGAGGAATTTGTTTAAGAATTTCTAATTCTATTTCTCTCTATGATCGAAAACCATTTTTTCTTTCAAATACATGTATTATAAAATTATTTTAGAGAATTTTAATAATATTATACAATGTCTTATTGAAGATATTTTGACCATTGTTCTTAAAAAATATTTTAAAAGGAATCTTCCTATCATTTTTTAAATTAAAAAAACTTTTAAATTTTAATAAAAAATTTGAAAATAATGTTTTTTAACTTATTGAACATGAATATAATTACCATAAATAATTTTATTTGAATATCAATTTAGAAATTTACAAAGAAATCAATGAAAATTATTCTCGTACTATATAGTGAATTTTAGTTTTTCTAAAGTGATTTTCAATGTGTCATGGTTATTATCTTCAAGAATGTTATTTATCTTTTTAAATTTATTTATATTTAAAAATGAAAATAAAAATTAATGATATGAAATTATTCTTAAATATTTCTATATGTATCTTACTAATATTACTTTCTTAATGTACCTTCCTTTTATTGGGTATTACATGAAATTTTTTTAATTTCACAAATTCCTTCATTATTCAACTTCCATTGATTTTGATATGAGGAAATATTATGTATCTAATTTTTTCCCATGGGAAATTATTATGTTTAAACCAAATTATTGATTTCTATATGTGTAATAGATATTATTTTATATGAAATGAATGTGAAGGATGTAGAAAAAATTATATATCCCTCTGGTGCATTGGGTAATGTTTTAGCCTCCTGATACATCCAATATGGGATTAAGGAGTAAAAACATTGTATTTTGGGACTCTATCCACCATGTAATGTTGTCTTGGAAATTAGACATCTATTATGATTATTATGTGCCTTATGTTCTTACTACATTTCATATGATACCGTTATCTTATGATTGCATGTTTTTAATGTTATTTATAAATTTTATCATTGATGTTCCTTCTATTTTATGATATCATGTTAGAAAATTGATTCACATGTGTAGATTAATTATCATATTTATTCCCATAACTGAATTTTTAACTCGTCCATTTTTTCTATGTATTCTGCCGGTTATCCAGTAAAATTCTAGGATCATGAAAGGATTTAGGATCTCATTATAGAGAATAAAATAAAAAACTATTTTATCCTCATGTTGATATATTGTAAACGTATTTTTCCAAAGACACTTGGTCTCATGATTATTGACTTACAATTAATAGATGATTATGATAAACATCTGTTATGGATATATGTGAATGGATTGGGTTTCTATATATGATATTAGAGAAAACCTTTTAGTAACCATTGGAAAAAAGGATTGGAAATATTTATTAATAACCCTAGAAATATGTATAAGGACGATAATAAGTATAGGAAATTATCTGAGAATCTTGTTGAAGTATTGAGGGAGTGGTTTTTGAGAAATTACATCCATATCTGTATACTACAATTGTACATGTTTCTAGAACATATGTACTTTGGGGAAATAACTATGAGAAATTCACGTCTTCCATTACATGATAGTTAATTATTACATGATAATGATCATTACTGTGCACATTGTTTGACAACCTTATTGGATATGTTTTTGAATTTGAAAAACTCATTATGAACCATTTTGATGGAATTGAGAAACTTATAATATTAGGAAGCCTAATTTGAGTAAGTATCATGGATAAAATATTATAAAACCTACAAACAAATAAGTGAATATATATACATCATTTATAAGTTATTCCTTCCTTGTCCATAAAATTTCATTTTTCCGTAAAATTATTATTATATTATTTTTATTTTATTTAGTTAATCTAAGAAAAAGTTAAAATCATGACAATAACATATGTGATTGGAAATATATGTATTTCCATAACCATATTACTAACATAATGGGAATGGAATTTAGGCATCTTGTGGTCATGTTACGTGAGCTTTCTCAAATTAATATTAACAACTAGATTATAGATTAATTACCAATAACACTATGTAAGAGATGAAATATATCTCATTGAAGATCAATCACTAAAGAAAAAAAATAAAATAAGATTAATTTTCCCTACTTATCAAAAAAATGTGAAGAGTTACTATGTAAACTTCCTTAAAGTAATAGGAATATATTTTTTTAGAAGAAGAGTCCAAAATAATATAATTTTTGAATAAAAACAAATATTAGTTTATCATGTCATATGGAAATGAAATTTAACCTAGTGAACCAATAGTGATTCAATGTTGTAATTGTCGAGAAATTGATCATTACCTAGGTCAATTCCTTAATCAAAATATTATTTCATACAGTCCAATGAAATACAAATAAATTAATTGAAATGATTGAATTTCATAGTTTCTGAAACACATAACTCATATTGTTGAGGTATTTTTATCAATGGTTTTCTAGTTATAAGAATTATAAAATTTTTAAGGACTATTAAGAATTAGTTTTATTTAAGGATTTGCAAGAATAAATTGAATATTACCAATGCACTAGAAATGAAATTTAATGGTAAGGTCATATTATATTGAAAAAAAAATGTTTTTAGAAAATATTATAAAGTAAATGATTTTCATAATGAGGTAATTATAGTTAAATAAAAATAGTCCAATTTGGAGAAAATAATGTGCTAGAATGAAATCTTTAGAGGTTTAAAAAGTGATTTTATTTATAATGATATTTCTATAATTTTTTACATATTCATTATAAAATATTATGATCATGGTTAATTATGATTTTGATTATGATATATGTTATTACATATTTTTATAAGAATGAAAACATACAAGCAGTGTGACAACCCATTATATACAGAAAAGTCACGGTGTTTGATCCCACAAAACAATTGTGATAAGGGTGAATCGCTTACCATTGGCTTACATGATGTATTGGTTGGAATGAAAATGTTTTTGAATAAACGTTTTTGTGGAAAAATATTCAGTTTATTTTAGGAAACATATTACAGTATTTGATCATTTTTATTTTATAGTATATTGAGCTGATTAATGATATTTTGGGAATCTTTTTATTAGGATGAAATATATATAACCATAAGGTTTAATGAAAAGTAAATGAACATTATTTTGTTTGTAGACATGTAACATGAATGGAATGAGGTAATATTTGAGGTTAAAACATCATTTCATGTTGAGTTTATAGAGGTTATTTTGTATATAGTGTTAATTATATAAGGAATGATCTATGTAAAACCTTTGATTTTATTGTTTAATTTTAACGATTAATATATTAATATTAATTTTATTTATTATCCTACTATATACAGACAATTTTGGTTTTAATAATGACCAGAGGAATATCAGGTTAATATTTTATATATATTTTAATATATTAAAAGATAACATTAATTCTTCATGAATAGAAAATTATATTGGATATACATTAATTATAGTAAAAGGTGAAGTGAAAATGATCGAAGGATAAAGAAAGGATAAATTTGTGTTAATGAAATAATATTATATCAAGAAATTTTATTTTATTATGCTCTATATCATGATAGAAAAATAATCAATTGACTATAGGAAAATGATCTTGAAAGAAAGTATATAATATTACCTTCACATCAGACAAATAAATGGAATTTTATTTCATCATATATTTATAATGTTGTGGCTAATTTCATTCTCATGATCATTCACTTTTCTTATCAATGATGCCAATCACTCTCCATAATATTTTACGATCTTATTATATATGTATATTTTTAGTTCCGATAAATTCTATCCAATATAGAAACCAGTTTGTGTTAGGAAAATATTATTTCCATTTCCCTATTATAAATAGGAAATTTTATTAATCCATTTTATGATGTGGGTTTTACATAAAAAATTTTCAAATTTCTAACACTTGATTAATGGTCACAAGATAAAATTATTAGAAAAAATTTAATTTAGGCTGGGGAAGAATGTATCACCTTTCAATTAACAATATATTTGTCCTTAAATAAATTTTATTTCTTTGATATATTTTTTTAAATGCATCATATATTTTAAACAAAAGGTGATATAATATAAAAATATAATAATTTAAATGCCACTGATATAACATACCCTCTAAATTGGTGGAAATGAAGAGTTTTGAATTTTTTTTGATATATATATATAATGTTTCAAATATATAAAAATTTATTTGAAATGCTTAATTAATAAGTACATAACCTTAATCAAGAAATTGTTTTTATAAAAAATATGGTTCCTTCAAAATGGTTTTTTCTTTATTTTATCCGAAGTTATTAAAAATAATTTTTTGATATATTAGAAATAATTTTTTATAAAATGGAATTCATTTCTTAAATCATGATATATATGTAAAATATTGTAATTTTTTAATTTTTCAGAAAAGTATTATTTCTCAATAAATTTTAAAAAATAATGATTTTTTATAAAAGTATAATTTCTTTTTAAAAAGTTAATTAATTTAAAAGTCTTAATATTATTTAAAATTATTTAAAAGTAATATAAATATTATTAATTTAAATATAATATAATTAATTAAATTTAAATATTCTTCATAAATAATTTGATTATATGTTTTATTTGAGGCCTAATTTTTTTTCTTCTAAAAAACTATTTTAATGTGCATAATGTTTCTCTATTTAATATAATATAAATAAAAACAACTGATGAATAATTTAGATTAAATATATTGATCATATATATATATTAATTTAAATCTAAATTAATTATTATGACTTTTCTTATAGTCATTTTAATATCAGTTTATGGTTGAGAATAAATTTCATGAAAACTGTTTCTTCGACACATCTACATGTATAATTTTAAATTAAAATATTCCACTTATGTGAAATTAATTTAATAAAATTTATTGAATATTTTTCATCATAATAAAATTTAATAAATAATATGTTTAACATATTTTTTGTCGTAATGAATAGTAAAAATAATAAAAAATTTGTTACCATGGTAAAAAAAATATAGGGTAAGTGTGTGTAACCATAGTGTTAATAAAAAAACTAGTTTAAAAAATGTTTATATTGAATTTTTGTGGTGTTTATAAATAATTTATCTCTTAAAATTATTTATCTTTATAATTTTGAGGAACTATTATTGAGTGTGACTTCACATTGTTGAAAAGTTTTTGGTACATACAAGAATTCCACACCTCCTACTTAAAAAAGAGAACCAACTAACCCCTCCTATAAACACATCCAAACCACACTGGTTCTGAAAATTACTACTCAAATAACATCCTTATATATCCCCCCTAATACTATAATTATTTTCTTTTATAAATCTAATCTATGAAGGATTTATATATAATATTAAATTGGTGGTCCAATGATGAGGTAATAGTCTTCACCGAGCTCCTTCTTCTTTCAAATTCCTTTTCCAAATTTAATTATGATGAAATAATCCCAATATAATAACACAAAAATAACATTTCTACTTATATTTTATTATATATTTTTTCATAAAATTCATTTATATCCTCTTTCATGAAATGGTAAATAAAATCATCTTTACTGTGTATGGCGGATATCCTCGATGTGAACCGGTGTAATTCATTTTCAATAATCACCTCCCATTTTTGTTCAAAATGATTCATTTAAATCAAATATTTGATATTAATAAAAATTTTATAATTATTTATAAGTAATAAATCATATTTTTTTTATCTTACCATCTATTGAAAATTTATAACATCATTCTTGTGTATGACATACTACTGGGCCACGAAGCAATGTGATTAATCTTTTTTTACTTCCACATCACATGGAAGGTATAAGAATGTTTAATTAAAAAATTTAATATCTTATTTATGATATTATTATAATATTTTAAGTATAAAATAAAACTTATCTTCTTTCGACTATGATCATTGGAAAATGGAAATGTTACACATGCATATATACGACCCACCATCTCTATGATTCTAATGTGGTTTATTTTTCATAATATTAATTAATGTTTATTTTTAAAATAATAACATAAATATAAAATGTATAACATTGTAATTATTATTATTATTTATATTATTAAACTATTACCCGTTTGACGAATGTCAACATAGTAACATCGTTTTGAAATAGTGATCCAAGCATCCTCAAAACATCCAATGTTTACATAAGTGATTATATAATTAAACAAGTTAATAAAATAAATTAATTATATTGTTAACAATCAGTTATTAAAGCTATAAAATTTTATTAATATAAAAATAATTGATAATGATAATCATACTTGAGAAAAAAATACATACATGAAGTGTCTGGACTCGAGGTACTAGTGTTCATCTCGAAACACCCTTCATCGAGACCCATATTATTTTATATGCCTAATTAATTTCTAATTTTGTATATTATTATACCATAAATATTATATCATTAATCCATCCTAATTAATGTAATTTTACATTACTATTCACATACTCCATTCATTGGGGTTATTATTCATATATTATTAATGCAAGGAGGGTTTATGCTTCAATTTCATTTTAATCATGATTGTTTATGATTGAATTTACATTGATAGAAATTATTTACTCATTGACTAAAAAACTCATTTCTAATTATCCTACATTGTTTATTTAAATAATTTTAATTTAATAGTTTCACTTCCACCCTCTTATATTCTTAAATTGATGAGTGAAATCTATTTAAGGAAATTCAACTCCATTTCATTCTTCATTATCAATTCCTTTTTCCTTAAAAATCAATGTTTCCTTAAAATTATTTAATTATTATTTTTAATATACTAAAATTATTTAATAAACAAATATTGACCAATGTTTTTCTTTTACAATTATTGGATTAAAATAAATCTTCTTATCAATTATTAAATGATGTACTTTTGGACATTTATAAAATGTAAAATGAATTTTTTTTAAACTATATGTAGTGTAAGAAATTACACACCATCATTCATTTTAATAATAATTTATTATTTTCAAGGATATTTTTTATTAAAATTATTCAATCAATATTTTGAGAATTTTATTTTTTCAAAAGTTATTTTCATAGTGGTAGGATTATTTTCCTCAAAATTGTTCTTCTTATATTTTTTAAATTATTTCTATTAATAAGAGAAAAACACATTGAATGTAATAGAATTCATGAAATATATATTTGTGTGTGAGTGTGTCTATTAAATATATAACATTAACAACCTCGATTCATTTGACAGGTTAATATGTTACTTATACTCATATATCACATTCCATTATTTTGACATTTCCTTTGATAATTATATCTGGGAAGATAACCAAACCCATTTTTTCCTATGGGAAATTCTTATGTTTATAACTTATCATTTATTTCCTTATAGTGAACACATTTTCTTGTATATTAAATTAATTATATGGGTGGGCTCAGAATTATATATCCTTCTAATATATTGGGTAATGTTTTAGTCTCATGAGATGACGTGTAAGAGATTAGGGAGTGAACCAAATCAATTATAGGACATTTTCTACCATGTGATTTTTAATTGGTAGTTAGTTTTTACTTATACTTATTTCAGGAATGATGTTTCTGCCACATTTCATATGATATAATGATATTATGATAGCATGTTCTTTTTATATTGTTTCCATATGATTACTCATTTTTCTTCTCTATTATGTTATAATTTTATAACATTAACTCACCTGGGTGACTTATTTATCATGTTTATTTATTTATTGGTCTATTTAGATTATCCATTTTATCATTGTATTCCCATGGTTATCCCATGTTGATTTAAGATAAGGAATCTATTTAGGTTCTCATTAATGAAAATATAATGAATTTTTATTTTGTCCTCCCTTGGATGCATTATCAACCTTGACATCCAAAGACAGTATGGTTCATAGTCTTTCGATTCTAATTAATCTATTTTTATGCCAAATATCATATAATGATGTGTGTAAAAGGATTATTTTATTCTATATACAAGGTGTCCAAGTAGTAATAATAGAATGGCAGGACCCATGGTTAAACCCAGTAGTCCTTTATCATTATAGGTTGATTCAGCTTAGAGTTATAAACCATGTAGCCTTACTATAGTGTTATAAGTGTAATTCTAGGGTAACCCCAAATAATCCCACTAGAAAATTATTTGACTAAGTCCACGGTTGATTTCTATAGTAAATACTACTCTATGCATGACTATATCCCAATGAGAGAATCTAAGGTGTCATATGTCTGAGGGCATCGAAATGAATAAAATGAGTGTATTCCATGAATTATAATTTTTAGATATGTGGTTATTTAATCATCGGTACTACGCTAATGAATTCATGTACATATAAAAAAGATTTAATTTTATTGATGGAATCTCCCATGGAATCCAACTCAATGAATTGGGGTGGTCTCTTATGAGTCTATAAAGAATTCCTTGAGGAATCCATGGCTGGATCATGTCTGACCACAACAAAAATAAGCAAAATCTACATAGTATAATTTGTATCCTTTAATATAATAGAATAAATTCCATTTAAACCATAACATTTAAAATTACCATTTCGTTAAATTCATTCAATATTCATTTGCAAAAAAAATTGATTATATGAAGTGTCATACCATTAATAAAATAAATTCAATTTAAATAAATACATTATTGAATGCATAAACAACATTAATAAAGGTTGTTTTGGTTAAAAATGTGAAAATGGTCGTATTGTAATATACATATATCACCCAAGGGGCGGATCACATTGAAGTCATCGACCACCAATGATAAAATGAGGCATATTAGGGAATATGGGTTTCTAATTAGACAAAAAAGTTATAGTATATTAACTTTAGGGTAAATGTACTGGTAATAAAACACATAGTATAATGGAGACAAATATAAATAACGTTTATTGTGGGAAATTTATAGGACTCCCACCATATGGATTTAAATGAATACTCAACAAGTAAAAACCTCTAATTTTTGTTAGGATGAAATAAAATTGGAGAATTGGAAAAATCATAGAATATAGGGTATATTATCTTGATTTTAAACAAAATTGAAAATGTATAGGTAAATTGGGTAGGGAAGGTAATGGATTTAAGACCATACTATTGGATAACCCAATGTAATATAGTGGATTGATCATATTCTTGTTGAAGGAGAACCATAACAACATAGGAGTGGTGGTAGGTGATCTCTCAAGGAGTGAGGGGTTTTGTTCATTGAGAAGAAACAAAATATGGTTAAAGTTATAATTTATCAAGGGAAAGGGGTGATTTACCTTATTTTAAAGGGAAACACATATTGGCCAAATAGTGGTCCAACCATGTGGGCTCACTTCCTAAGTGTCACTACCTGTGCGAGATAGGTGCACATTTTAAAAAATCAAGAAAAACTCATATGGTTCCCCTCTACAATTACTATGCATTTTTCTCATGGTTGGGGGGCCTCCCTCCTCTTACTGGGATTCACTATTATGACACACAATTACTACTACCTCTGCGCCAACCATACGCCTTAGGATGGTTCTTAAAAATTTGATCTTCGGGCTTCGAACAAGCATTGGATTATCATGAAACTAGAGTCACCTCATTATGAATTTACATAAGATTAGAAATAGTGATTAGAAATGAAAATTAATGGAACCATACATCTAATAAAAAAATTGTATATTTCATTATTGAAACCCCTTCTAAGATTAAGGTATGAAAACCATTATAGAATATTCATTGGGAAATAATCCTTTTTATGTTTCTACAAAAGGATATTGGTAGTTCCATTATTAACCAAGAACAATATGTTTTCTAACATTTGAATAAAAAACTATTATTTTTATAATTTGTTAATAGTGGAATGAATGTAACTCTCCATAAAATGGAATAAGTATCAACATATGTTCTAAGGATCATGATATACTGAGGTTTATCTAATAGTTTCTTCAACAAAGTCAACAATTCATATAAAACCTAAGTATTTTAAAAAATACATCTTGGTACAATTTATATTTTTTTCCAATTTCATATGTTATAAGTCCATACAAGAAGACAGGTATGATACATGGGAGGATAAAAACTTGGTAATAATAATTTCATACACTACTATGATGCAAAAATCACATATTCCATGCTTTGAACAAGATATGATATTTCTAATATATACTTTATCATGGGAAACTATAAATTTTATCTAGGATAACTACACAAAAAATGTTTAGAACTATCCAATTGTACTGGAGTTGTTACAAAGTATATGTACCTGGTACATGGAGAAAAAGGAACATTATTTTGATGGGGACTAGAAATAATCTTCCTATAGATTAATATGATATGATATTTAGGTTAGGATATGATAATGTAAAATAAAATATCAATTAAGGTAGTCGAAGACAACTCTAACAATACAACTTGTGTTGTTTATTTTGAGGAAACTAAATAAGTGGTGTAAAATACACAATAATTTATTCTACTTCCTCAATTATTCCTAGAAAGTAATGTTTTATCTTGTTATGATAATTATGTTTTCGTTATTAGCAAGGATGTCATGATTGAATGTGTGAAAAAGGGAATATATTTTGGTGTTACATATCTTAAGGAGTTTTACTCAATAAGTTGAGGTCACATATAATATAATTTAAACACAGTAGAGAAGTTCCAATCATGTGAATAAATCTACAAATCTGTGGGAAAATGATCTTATCAGGTGAGAGCTAACAAGGATAGTCAGCATGTTTGATCAAATAAATGTGGGATCCGTTCAATTGAGTTATCCCTTGAACCAACTAAATAATACTTTTTTATTATCATATTGTTTATATAGTCACTTAAAAAGGATGTACACCTACCATAATATTGTTTATATTTCTACACCAACTATTTATATGGTAATGTATATATATTAATTGTCATAATATAAGGTTATAGTAGTTCTCAAGATATAATGATAACATAATGATACTATGAATTTAATCTTAAAAATACATCTTAAGGGTTATATACATCATATTCAGTCACGACATGACCTATTGGTGCATGATCCACGACAACCAAAACACCACCCCCAATAGCCAAGGTGTTGGTTAATAGTGTTAAGAATGAAAATATCATAAATGGGATGACATCGAAAATGGTATATATAGAAATTCACATGCATACATCTCTACGAAACAGTTCATATATAATAAATATATCGATAAAAAATACATGCATACATCTACATCCCATAGTCGGAGTACAACATGACTGTAAAGTGTAAAAGGGAAAAAATAAAAGCACAATGTTTTTTTCAAAACAGTCTATCCACATTAGAATGAAGGAAATACTATCCAATGAATCCATTGGTACCCACCTATATTTTTCTAGCTCATTATTATTCACCTTTTCTATGTCTTCTTGGGACTTAATCGAAAGGTCTATCATCTATATAAGTTACGGAATGTTAGGGAAGAACCCATGAAAGGGTTAGTATAATAATACTCATTAGTCCCCAAAATAATTGAAAATATAAGGGAGAAACTGAAATGAAATAGTCAGGTCAACACATATATAGAGGAGTAAAACTAAGTGAGAGAGAATAAAAAACATCGTCTCGATTGCTCCTTGGATATACATGAAAATTAAACTCATCAAATAATGGTGTGTCAATCAAGATGTTTTAAATAACCATGAGGAATACTAGAATAACCAATATATAATCATCTCAAACTCCAAGTCTCATAAGATTTGAACCTCACTTATCGCCAAATGATTCTACTTGGGGCTCACAGGTAATGATCAACTAGGGTAAATCACTCAATGAGACCTACCAACCCAGCTATCACTAATCCAAGAGAAAAATAATCACAAATATCTATAGCATCACTGGTGGAACTCAACTAATACATATCACTCATCATGTATCTTTATGCATATGTTGCATTCCCACCATCTGAGGCAGAATACATCTAATAGAACATTTTCATCTAGGACTTTCCATAAGGATGGTCACAGTATCACTTAGCAGATCCCAATTATCTAATAAGGGATATCACCTATCCATGATTAGGGAATCCTCAAACCCTAATGGAAACACTAAATATCTCATCTCATAGATAGGGGATCCCACTCATGACCGTTATGTGACACCGTGAACATAATCAGTTACCTCGGAGATCATATCACTTAGACATGGGATTATCCTCCAAGTAGTATTTTTCATGATGACTCAAAAAATCTTATTAGATACAAACCCACTATGTAGGGGATCATATTCAAGATGACACCTCAAACACTATTGAAATTGTTTCCATTGTAAGGGATCATATACTTGACAATGCAAAAAACCATACTGAACCCACCCTCTGTGTAGGGTATCGAATACCCAATGATTCCAAAAACCCTATTGGGTTAACATACTAGATAGGGTATCAAAACCAATTTAGTTTTGTTTTTGGAGATTCCATGAAAACCATCTATGAAATTCGGTATGATATAGGATTCCACCCCAACCTATTGAATGAATAAACCAAATAAATCTGAACATATCTTGTTGAGGGGATCACAATCCTATGTTGAGGATGTAATGTAATATTGTACCCTCATATGGACAGACTATGGTAACCCATCCATCTGATACAACTATATAAATATCTATAAATAATCCCACTAAACTCACCACAGGATGCATCTTGCGCACCTAATCCATGTCCACCATAATGTCCCCTACATAAAAATACAAAGGAATGGATACTTGTGGGCTTCCATTTGAGACCTGATGAAAGTGATTCACAAGGGAGAAGACTTCAAAGGGAGTACAAATCATATACCCATAGTACAAGGTTTTTTAATCTATGACATCCCTTAGTTATTTCCCCTCAAAGTACTCAGCGTGTATTTTGGAATATACACCATGTATACTTTATGTAACTTGATGTGTTCCCTCATCCAATCACGTAGACATTTTTTGGATTATTCACATCCAGTGGGCCACATAACCCACTGCGTGTGAGCACTAGGTACATGGTGAGTTGTGGATATCCATATTCTTGGTCTTCTACTCATTCTATGATAGTGTCCGGAACCACATGCCCATGTACCTGTATATGTACTATAGCATGACCATATCCCTTAACATGACATATCTGGACCTATAATATTGTTCCTCAAATCATATGGTATAATAAAAATTTATACAACGGTATCACTAGGCCTCACACCGGGGCTACACATAGGGAAAAGTAGATCATGACTCTGTTCTCACTATATTTGATGAAAGGAAGACATTTGTAATATCTCAATCCATACTCGAGACTCCAGGATAGAAGTCCCTTCCACCAAAATATCATCATTTACATTTATCACCTATATGTGACATCCAGGGTCTAATTTTGAACTTACATTGCAGCTTCCCAAAACAAAAAATTCATAAGAACTCATCATCCACAACTGAACACTATTTTATTTGGGAGGCATAGCCTCACCCATATAGTTTTTTCTCATTTCACAAGAACATATCTCTATGGGGAAAGTCTCCCTATTTTCCATGACACCAAACATACATCCAACATCACTATAACATGTCTCTATGGACTACCCACATCACCCATGATAATCCTCTATCATGATGTAATAGGAAATTGGTTTCTTACACATGTATATATTACTAATAATGTATAAGTATAAAGGAAAAAAACCATACATCATATAATCCTTGGTTTATTTAGTTAATAGGCCAATCTGACCTACATTTATCCTCTACATCATCCTATTTCTCCCTATTCCTAGAGTGAACTACCTAGTGGTTGTTTTAGAAATATTTTAAAACATATGACACCTCTTCTTCTCTCATATCCCATTCACTACTTCCATGATGACACAAAACTCCATGATAATATAATTATCTCTACATGTGATTTCATTAAACCAAAACTCTCTTAATATTATATTGGTTCTTTTAATCTTTCACGAGATGTCATTTCCAATTACAAGTGAAGCACCACCTCTCTTATGGCTGGATAGATCAGTCTTGGAAGCTCTGAGCAACAGAACCACTATCATAGGATCTTATTTTGAAGTGTCACATACTCATAGATCCCTAATCCATCCATAAAATCTCATCTACTAAGGTCCTATATCTTGTGTCCCCATCCCCAATAGGTGAAGTCTTCTTATAAAGAAATCACTTAATAACCAAGGCACACTCGGGCACTCCAGCATAAGGGGTAATGCATAACAATTACACCAAAATGCTGATATCCCAATATGAATTTCAATGGGCTATAAAAATGGGTGGGAAAAATAAAATGATCAAATAAGTGATATATAACATTATAAAATAAAGGTAACATGAGAACATAGAAACAAATTTAAACAATAAATCAATAAAATATGTCAAGGGTAATTGCTAAAAAATAATAACATTATGGAGAAAGTCCCAAAAGGGATTATTTTCTCTCTCTTATCACATTCCTGATGTCTTATGAGACAAAAACATTAGCCTATGCATTGGAGAAACGTATAATTTTGTGTTCACCTATCACTTCCATATCATGTAAAAGCATATGTTTGTATTATATATCATATAAAATAATGATTTAATTCATAAATATTAACCCATTATAAAGATTTTTGGTTTAGATACATTTAATTCTATGATTAATGGAGGATAAGTAATTTTTTTGAATACCCTTTTGTGAAAATTGGGGTAGATATTCACAATTCAATAGTTTTATGTGGAATAAAATGAAATTTTGGTAGCCTAATGAATATACTTTGAGATTCATATTATGTTTTAAGTATAGATATAGAGGTATAATATTAATTTAAAATCAAATAGATAGTTTTAGAAATGTGTAGAAACATATCCTAAAATTAGGAATTGAAAATTAAATGCACGAAATAAATAATATGCTTGAATAAATAAGTGAAAAAAGGATCTCCAACCTTGAACGAGAGATTCCAAAAAATGGGAGGAGGTTATTGAGATATTGTGAGAACATTGGGAGGAATCTATAGATGTATTTTTAAAGTAATTATATTCAACATTATTTTTAGTTAAGAATAATGGAAACATGGGCGGGTATATATTGGAAAATAGAAGGGAACTCCATTTTTATTTCTCAATGATGGGTTTTGGAATTTATATAATAATGTAATAAAAATCATTGAGCATCCCATGGTTTAAGCTAGAGACGATTTATTTTAATTATTTATATGTAAAATGTTGGATCCATTAAAATCATAAAACATCATGATGTGGAAGTTAGTCATGTTCAAAATTAAATGATTTCAAATCATTAAAATATAAGACAGGTTTTGGAGGATTCATAAAGGATATATAAAATTATTAAAATATCCTCAAAATAACACTATTTAAATGGAAAACATATATATGGTCTGGGATACCATTTATAGAATTTATTGCTTCAATTTTAGTTTATAATGATTTTATAATACAAATTGTATATTTATTCAATTTTAAATTTTTACATAATAATTTATCTATCGTAGAAAATAATGAAAAAACTACCACAGGATAACATATACCTGTTTGTTCCAAAAATAATATTAATTCTATAAAAATATTTTCTAAATAAGTTAATTTTTTACATTTAAAACTATAGTTTATATTTATTGATAAATATTAAGTTTTTTGAAAATAATTGTTTTCATACACTTATAAAAATTACATTTGACTTAATAAAAAATTATTATTATTTTTATTGAAAAATAAATGTGTTATTTTATTATTTTATAAAATATTATTTATTATTAAAATCTATATATTCATTATAAAATAATATCAATTTTGAAATTACATGTTAATCAAAATATAAAATTCGTGTTTTATCATTTCAAAAAAAAATCGACGAAAAATTGATGAAAATAAGAAGTATATTTATTCATTATTCTATAAAATATAAATATTCCTATTGATATTTTCTTGATACATAGAATTTTATTACAATAGAAGACTCCCTAAGGGTAACGTGTGTGATAATATTATTTTCAGGAGGTGGTTCGTCATATTGGGTATGGGACATGATCTCGATAAGACGTAACATCTACCATAAATGGTTTTACTCCTGATTTAAATGTTAGATCTTATATTGGGATTGATATAGGTAAAATCCCAATGATGTTATCTCCCAAAACATCTTTGATAAATAGTCTTTATAGTTTATGATCCTATTGGTCAATGATATCAAAATCTTCTTTGGTGTTAATTGGACATATCAATACCCTATATTTATAAAAATAATGTTATAAACATTCAAAAACTATATTATAAATTCTTAAATTACATGATGGTATTTTAAATATTATATTATGAAATAAAACAAAATAAGTTCATGTGTTTTTTATCGATAATACATAATAGGTCATTTAATTAATTCCCTCATGGAATTTTATTTATAAAAGTTTAGGTCATTAAAAACATTCCCCTTATGAAATTACACCCTCAATGTGTTATTTTTATATACTATATCTAATGCGGGTATGTTTGATTCATTGATTATTCTAGTTCACATGTCACTTATTCAAACATGTGGTTTCTCCATAAGACTTTGAGAAGGTGCATTGTCTTATTTCATAAAACACTGTCTTTGTGATATAAGATCTCCAATGACTTCTTCTCATATGAAATTTCATTTTCTAATAGTACCACCACTAGATTCAGAACATATAAGTGTTATAGTATGTACTTCCTCAAGATTGAAATATAGAGCACGTCATATACTGGAGATAAGTTGTGTCAGAGTGTTAGTTGATAATATATTACTCTAATTTGATCACAAATTGAAAAGGGACCGATGTATGTTGGAATATTCATTCCTTTTTCCCAAATATCAAGTTATTATTTTATATATATATATATATATGGAGGAATACCGTTTCTTCATACAAAAAATTTAGCTCCCATCGATGATTTTATGTATATCACTTTTTTCAACTTTGAGCATCTATTATATGTTACTGAATGGTCTTGACCTTTTCCACAATTTCATCGACCATTTCAGTAGCCAGCAGTTTTCAATCACCAACCTCATACAAGGATGCATGTGTTATTTATGATTTAAAATAAAGTGAATCCTAATAATCCTTTTTGATAAATTATTTGAAAATATTAATGTTTGTGAAATAAATAATAGGGAAATGTTGATTTCATTCACTTTTGAAGTACGTTGAGAATGATCTCAACATGTTGTTGAGTGTTTGGATATTCCTCTCATATTAGACATCAGTTTGAGGTTGATAATATAGGATGATGTTTAGATTATTATATTGGGTATGTTGAAGTATCTTACCTAATTTTATGATACCTATTAGTTATAAATCATATTCAACTAGAAGTGGTGTTCCATGAAGCCTCACCACTTATTTAATATATATCGTTTCAAGTTGATCAAGTGAGACATCCGGTAAAATTGCAATAAAGTGAGTAGTCTTTGTATGATGATCCACCATAACCCATATAGATTTATATACTCTATTTATTTGTAATACCAGAAAAAAAGTCATTGGTTAGGTTTTCCCATTTCTGTGTATGTATGGGTAATTGCTTCATCATCCATAAGGATTTTTTATTTCCATCCTTAACATACTGACATATAAGAAACTATGATGTAAATTCCACAATATCATTATTCATATTCTCCCACCAATAGTTCTCTATAAAATTTTAATACATATTAATGAGAAATATATGAATGGAAAAGGACAAGATATGTCAATCATCTAACAGCTCCATTTACTCTCTCTTTTATGGTACACATAGTTGTAACCAAAATCATAAAACTCCTTTGTTAATTTTGAACTCTATGTATTTAACTTTTCATGTGTATTCTGCCTTCTAAATTTCCACATTGTCTCTTTGAGAATCATTTATCTTTCCTTGAGGGGATGATTGAGTAATCATTTGTGAAATGATTGATGATGTGCCTTCTTTTATGATTCTAATGTACATCCGTATCAATTAAAATACGAGAGTATACTTCTAAATTCATTTCAATTATAAAATTTCTGTATAATTTATACATAGTGTGTCTTTAAATTTATATGCTTTCCCATGATGGTTCCTGATTAACAATTCGTACTTCCTGATCACATTTATCCACCTTCACATGCACAATTATGCTCTTTATGTGATAATATATTCATGGGGGTCTTGCAACTAATATAAATTTCAAACTACTCCACAAAGAAATAATGTAATTATATTTTCAACATGAATATTTATATCTCTAAATCTATATCATGCATTGGGTATTTAATTTCATGAAATTTAAATTTCCTTGAGGAATGGGTTATAATTTTATTTATTTTTCATTATTAAACTGCCAAAACCCTTCATTGAGGCATCACTACAAGCCACGAATAGTTCCCCACTTTTGGGTAGCATAAGTACATGTGTAGTGATAAGAATCTTAATCAACTCCCTTATTCTCACTTCACATTTATTATTCCATAAAAAACTTGACCCTAATAAATGTTTTCTTGCTTATAAGGTTTGAAAATCATGAAATATGCTTCAAAAATCGATGATAATACCCAGATAATACAAAGAAATTATAGATATAATTCATAGATGTGGCATAATCTATGCTTAAATTGCTTTTATCTTTGAATGGTCCACATATATCCCATTTCATGTTATAATTGTTCCTAATAATTATATTTTCTTTAAATAAAACTCACAATTTTTATACTATTAATAAATCTTCTCCATTCACAAGGTCCTTAGTGTAATACTAAAATGATCCTCCTTGATTTCACAATATATCATAATATAATATATAAATACTAAATGAATTGTCAATGTAAATATAAAGACATTATTTATATTGTTAAAGATTATTTTTGGATAATTATTAAACTTGAATGGAATTATTATGAACTCATAGATACCATACCTAGTACAAAAATTTGTATTGGGGATGTCCCCATTCATCACTATTATATGATAATACCGAACTGAAGATCCATCATATTAAAGTATATGGTTCCAAGTAGAAAATAAAACAAATAATCAATTTTTGGTAGGGGATTGTTTTTCATTATCATTATCATGATAAGATCGTGATAAAAAATGGAAAGTCACATTGACTAATCATTATTCATCTTGAAGAGTACTGGTGCACCCTGTAGTGAACACTTGGGAATATGAACCCTTTGTTAATATTTTCCTATAGTTGTATCTTTATCTCCTCTTGTACTAAAAAGGTAATTATATAGGTATTATTGGATATTATAGATTACCTTGGTATAAAATAGATTGTAAACTCAACCTCTTAGTTGGGATGAAGATTAAACAATTCATCGTGAAACACTTCATCATATTGCCTCAACATTGGTATGTCTTCAAGGATGATATTTTACAAAAACATAATCATTTGAGATAGAAACTCATTTACATAGGGAAATAATATCCATTATTTAGATGTTGGTTCTAAATAATTTTCTTCATCCCCATTGATCTTTTATATAATTGGAGGAAGATTCATGAAACGAAGAATTATTTCCTACTCACAGCAATTTATGTTGTCTCTTTGTAAGTAAAGGGAATCCTTGCCTATAATTTCATAAAATTTTACAAAATGGCATATAAAAAGGTTTTATGGTAATTTAGAAAAATAAATGATGATAGTGGAATTTGATTTTACATAGAGTTAAATAATTCCCCCATTTTCTATTTTCACCTATTGTTCTAATTCCATGCTTCATGGTGGGGTTTGAATAGTTTTACTAAAATTTTGTAATTTAAATTAAGGAATGAGAATTTAATAAAATAAGTATGTTCCCTATTATTGGATGAATAACTAGTGTACTTATAACCAATTAATTTTTGGGATCCACCATAATGGATTTAATGTCATAAGCTCACCCTTGTCGCCTTGGGGGTTGTCAGCACTTATATTTTCTGACCGCCCTTGGTTTCGTGCATGGGATTATAATGTTTCCTTTTCTCCTTATTGTTGAATTCCTGGAATGTTGTTAGTTTGTTAATTGGGACATTACTATATTTAATTATATTTATGGGGTTCTCCTGTCATATATCGCTAGCTAGGTTCCCTTCATTGATACACTTAAATAATCTCCCCCAGGATAAAATTTCAAGCATGCTTGATTTCACACTATTCAAAAGCGGGATGTGGAAATTTCATACTATTGATAGACTTATCCATTATTCTACCAGAACTAATTTTTTTCACTTCTTATTCCCATCATACCCTTGGGGTTCACTGATCACCCATTTTAATTTTAGGGAACATCAGACGAATTCATCATACCAATTAATGTTCTAGATATTTTTGGCTTTTCAAAGTCTCAGTTGTAACCCTCCTATGAAGTTGTCAACCATTAATTCGGGGGTAATTAAAGAACTAGCATTTTATCATAAATCCTTGGGATATTTTTCCCATATTATCTTATTTATTTATCATATATTTTCATGTGGCCAATGAAATACCATTCTATTTTAATTCAGGGAGTGCGAGGAAAATATCTAACATTTATTTTCTTAATTATTTCAACCTCATCGCTTCAATCTCTTCCTTAGGCATTGTACTCTTGATAAATTTACACCACTGATCATTTAATCCATTAATATAATAAATATCCAATATGAAAATATATTTCTCAAAAAATTGAAGGATAATGAAGATCATCTCAATGGAGTTAATCCATTGGTTCGTGATTAAGGGATCCTATGATTCATCGATTGTTGGTGTCATTTGTCACCTAAAGGTATCAATTGTGTCTTGTTCTTATCTGACAGATTTGGGAGTTCTTATTAATTTATTATTATATTCAAAACATGAGAAAACTGAATGTTTATTATCAAAAAGATTTTGATTTCCTCTCCTATTAGGGTGGTATTATCGTATGAACATGCAATACATTTACCTTCACATTGGTTGATTACTTTGTTATTCCTAATTTATTCCATTATATAAAATAAATGTAATAATAGGAATGTTTACATTCAAACTATTAATCCTAGAAATGGGAATCCAATGAATATAAATGGGTATTTCATAATTAACATTTATTACATAACTTGTGAATTTATAGTATCTATATAAGTTATCCATGATCTATTTTCTACCTTATACTCATATGGGAATTTTTGTTCCCTTAAAAATGGTTGGTAATGAGATTTTGAATTTTCCAAATAATATCCCCTAATAGTTCCAAAACTGGTCGGTATTAAGGCCCAATTTCATCCACTAGTTATTGATCATGTCATTTTTAATATGATGTTTTCATGTGTTACCCCTAGGTACGTCTATTTCGAAGGTACATCCACATGTGGTGATGATACATGGATTTATTTTTATTTGAAACTACTTAGTCTATATATTTATAGAATTTACGGATATATATTTGTTTTTAGTATTATACCAATATTATTTAACAAGAGTTTTCCAATCCTAATACCAAAAATTACTAAACGGCCATTTTATACCATCTATGGAAACCATTTTATTTATTACACATCAAATCCTGATTTATTCCATAAGAAAACACATTTTACAACTGCAAAGATTCATATGATTAGTGCCTTTGGGTAATTAGGTACACAAAATTATGACATAAAAATAAAGGTGTTACATCATTATTTAAAGCTTCTTTAACATGCTCATAATATTTGATCGTTATTAACACATCAAGGGATGACCTGGGGACATATACAAGAAAGAGGTGAGAAATAAATCCTTTTAAGGGAATAAAAATGGAATAAAATGAATAATTTATTAAATTTAGACAATATTAATTTGAATTTAAAAAAAAGGAGTGAGAATCATATTATGAACAAAGAGTAATTAAATAACATGATAATATAAATGCAACATCATAATGTAGAAACAACATTAACATGACATCATAAATATAGGCCATGGATATCTGCCGAAACATATTAACATGGTGGAAAAGTACAATAATATATTCAGATCATTCCCAAATCCAATAAAGGAAATATAATGTGTCTAAAACATTACCTAATGAATTATAGCACTATATAATAATTGGAAAAAATGTCCCTTTCATATCATTTACATGCAGAAGTGTTCCACAAATATCATGTAACATAAGAATACCATTCATCAAAATTAGACCCTTGGAGAGTTAGTGTGGGTTAGATATATAAATCAACTTGATTAATTTATGATGGATACATCTCGGTATATACCCTTTATTGTAAATGGTGGTGGATATTCACAACGCAATCGTTTGGAATGAAAAATTGTATTGAAATTTCGAGAGCATAAATGTTGTATTTAATGATTCTTAATTTAGTTTAATGGGATATTAAGTGGTATCAAACAATTTATTAATAAAATATATATTAATAGCGATGTTTACAAACTTATAAAAACATTATAAATTTTAATTAAATTGCATATAATGAATGAGATGATTGGCTATAAGAAAGAAATTATCTTTTACCATAAGAGGGTGATTCTAAAGGCATGATTGGAGATTAATGGGAGATTTGAGGAACCTTGGTATAAATATAGAGAGGTGAGGGATAAGTAAGTTCTTGATAGAAGATTTTTTAGTTAATAATAAATATAGTTTGGGGGGGTTTATATAGGAAAATTGAGGGGACTTGTTAATAATTTTTCAATCATTAGTTTTGGACACTACTTATTAATTTAAGGAAAACATTAAATCATATAAGATATTAAAATTAAGAGGAGTGGTTTTTTATTTTATATTTATATGAGAAGAAATTACTGAAATATTATTCCTAGGGATGTGGAAGTGAGTAATGTTCATAATGAAATGACATCAAAACATTATAATATAATAATTTTTTTGGAGGATTTATAATGTCTTTGAAGATATAATCGATTATCATAAAAAGAATATTATTTTTAATCTGAAACATATATTTTTTCATGGGTGTATAATATATCATTTACTACATAAATTTTATGTCTTTATGATTTCATAATACACATCATATATTTATACCATATCTAATTTTTACCCGAAATTTCAACCATCTCAGAAAATTATATAAAATTCCCAATTTTATAATTTTTATATTTTTATCCAAAAATAAAATTTATTTTATTAAAATAATTTTTTAATATTTTAATTTTCACTTTTAATACAATATTTGATAATTATTGAAATATTTTGAGTTTTTTGATAATTATAGTTTTTGAACACTTATAAAAAGTACATTTGACAACATAAAAATCATATTATCAATTTTTTATTTAATATAGTTTAATTTTAATATTTAAATAAAGGATAATTTATTTTTTAGAATTCATTATTTCTTAGAAAATAAATATCTTAATTGAAATTTAATATTAAAAGAGATATAATTTGTGTTTAATCATTTCAAAATAGAAATCTATTATAATGTAATGAAAATAAGAATTAAATTTATTCATTATTATGTAAAATATACAAATTCATATTATTGTGGTCTTGATAAATTTCCCATTATTACACCAACAAATACCTTAAGGATAATGTGTACAATGGTGAAATTTTCTTGGGGTGGTTCATGGTACATGGTTAAGAAAATGATCTCGATAACCTTGAAATACTCCCAAAAATATTTTTGGTCATGATTTAGTTATTGGATTAGGGATTTGGCTCCTTTAATTTAAAATAATAGTGATACGTTCTCTATCAAAAGCTACAGTAAATGGGATTTATAGGAGAAAATCCTACTAGTCAAGGAAATCACATTCATTATTTGTGTCAATTGAATATACCAATCCATTATATTTATACTAATAATGTTAGCAGTGTTCAATGAATATATTATCAAATAAAATAGAACTTAACATCCTTTTCAATATGTTTGAATATAATAAAACCAAATGAGTGATTTTTTTCTATAAACATAATACATAAGAGGGATTTTAATTCATTCAAAAATGAAGTTATATTTATAAATGTTAAGATCATTTGACATAGAATGTGGTACCTGTACACAATGAAATGCACACACATCCATGAAACTGTGTAGAGATAATAAGACTATTAATACATAATGAATGTATTCATTTACATCCCATAGACAGAGTATGATAGTACTGAAAATTTAAAAACGGAAAAATAAAATCCTACCAAAAAGAGAAAAAGAGACCAAACATCTCATAAGAAGGGGAATTTTGTCAAATGATACCACTAGTACACAACTCAATCAATCTCGCTCGCTATGCTCCGCCTTCTTTGGGTCCTCCTAGGACCCCATCAGAATGTATATCATTATTATAATAACAGAAATGTGAGGAAGGATCCCATGCAGGGGTGAATATAACAATATCAAGTTGGCACTCCAAAACCCCAAAATAGAAGGTATAAATTCAAAGACAACAGTTCTCTTGAACCAAATACATAGGAGGAAACCAATGTGATAGAGAAAAAAACTCTATCTTGACTACTCCTTACCTATACATGATAAGTCAGCTCTTCACCCCATGGTGTCCCAATCAATATAATTTTCATCACGACATGGAATGCTTGAATAACCCAAATATAATCATCTCAGAATTGATGTCTCATGTGATACTGACCTCCCTTCCAGTAACATGATTATAATCAATGATCAATGGTAATTCTCATATAGGAGAACTCACAATGTGACCTCTGCCAACCAATATACAATTCATCTGATAGAGCACTCATCTAGTAGAGATATTCCATCCATTATGTAAATCATCAAAGAGATATCACTCATCAGGTAATGCTATGATCATAGTACATCAAGAATAGTTCATGTGGTACACATCCATGATAACACGCTCGTCCATGTCTGGGCATGAAGAATGTCATTCTTTTTCCCAGTAATCATCGATACTCGGATTGGTGATATCAACCATCCCTGATGGTGTTATCCTAAAAACATATATGAAACATTGACAATATCAACCCAAAAATTGGGTATCACACCCAATTCCACTGGGGGACACCACAAACGCAATCTGGTACCACGAGGATCATTTCACTGAGATATGGGATCGTTGACCATGTATTGTTGGTCACAATGATTCTAGAAACCCCATAAGGAACAACCAGAAAAGTAATGTATTTTATTTTTAATTACACTACAAACACTACTAAAATTATTTTCATTGTAGGGGGTTTTATACCCAAAAATCCCAAAAACCCTACTGAATTCCCTCTCTATAAGGGATTGAACAATAGATGATTCCAAAAAACCTACTGGGGTGACTAACTAGATGGGGGATCACCATCCATGTAGTGTTTTCATGGAGATACCATAAAACCCAACTAGGTAATTTGGTATGATATAGTATCCCACCTCAACCTCCCTTAGGGATTCACAAACTCTATATGATCTCATCTTATCGAGGGGTTAAAAATCATGTATTGAGAACGTAATTCTACATTGGATCCTCATATGGATAAACCAAGAAAAATCCTCAACTGATACTGGTAAATACATATCTATCAAGTGACCTAAATAACTCAGCTAGCATTTCATATATAACATCCCAACCATGTACATCATCTCATCCTACATGGAAATATAATCTATATAGGCTACTCGTGGTCCTCCATCATCACCATGTAGATGGAGATGCAAGTTGAAGATGTCTATTAGTGGAGTGCATGATGTGTACACACAGTACAAAATATATATCTCCATTATAGCCCATATCAATCCACTCATAGCACTCAACATATATTTGGGAATATACATGACTTGTACCTCATGTGACACGATGTGTGACCTCATAATATCTCTTTGGAATATTATCAATCATAAATAGTGAGATGAACATGTCTCCAAAAACAGTATGTACACTAGGTACATGATGTTGTTGCCTATCCATAAACATGACCATTTCCTCACCCATGCCCATTCCCGGAACCCTGTTCCCCTATACGGAGTTCTGTACTATCACATGACCATGTCCCTTAACATGATATGTCATTTCATGTCCCTCGACCACATTACCAGTTCTCACTACAAATTGTGTAAACCAAATACATGGAATGTTTTCCACAAAGTTCATCTTCCCTGAATAGGAATAACACCCAATGTGTTCTCCTACACTAAAGGATGCATGATCGGGAATTGTGAATTATAATTTTCAAGTACCCACCATAAAATCAATATTTCCACATAAAAATCACAAACATACCCCCACAAGATCTCAAGTAGTTTTATTAGGGGCCCTAAAACCTTCAAACAATACATTAATATAGACTAAGTCATAAATAACATAAATTCACATTTCTCGTTGAGAACTTCTGATGTAGCAAGTCCAAAATGATGCATGAAACATGATGCACCATGATCTGCTGATGGTTAATGGTAATAATGGGTATCGATGGCACCTACTCACCTCGGTTTGGCCTTAGGTTTTCCATCACTCAAGGGGGGATCCACCTATACCATTTGTGAGAACATAATTGGGGAGGTTTTTATTAATATTATTTTATTAATTTTATAAAAATAAATTTAACACCACTCTAACCCTGACCCTCGACCTTCTACCTGACCCCAAAAAACATTATGTCACACCTTGGGTAAACCCCACATTTGGAACTCCACGATGTTCGTAGAATTTTAATTTTAGAATCCAATTATGACATATTCCACTTTTATAAAATAAATATGCTGATGTGATAAATATATTTATTATTTTTAATATATTTACATCAAGGGTTTTTGTGCCCCAGAATCCTATGAATACTCTCTGTATAGACTAATTTATATTCCAATAAATATTTTGAATTCTTACAAAAATACAGATTCCCAACATGCTAACTAGAAATAATTAATATCTTAATATCATGTATTGCAGGATCATAATCATTGAGACTTCTTCTAATTATGTTTTCACTTTATGAATTCTAGTTAGGAGATAACGGTGAAACTCCCTCCAATAGGAACACCACATGTTATAGGGTGTCATTGGATGTTCCTATCTATGAACATGTGTATTAGTATCCAAACTAGTGATCGTTATCAATGTGTACCATTTGATTGTGTATTTTTGTGCACGTAAAATACCATGAAATATTATTCATGTCATGGAATCTTGTGTTGTGTGAGTCATTGGTTGTAAAATGTTTTATTAATAATCAATATAGAATTTTTTGATTCTAAGTTGAGGAATTTATATTTCAAGAATTTTTTATTGAGATGAGAATACCTTAATAAATCTATGGTAATGGTAGTTGAAGGAATGTGAGTCTAGTTATATTAACCAATAATAAAGCTAGAATTGATAATGAAAAATGTTTTTAATCCATCATTGTGAGATATTGTGATATAAATAGATTATATCACACAATGTGTGTTCATAGGAAATGTTTTCATTGTTGTGACATTAAATTATCTCTATAGGTGACTTGATGAGTTTCTAGACTCTAATCTTAGTACATGAATAATATTAACTTCTATAGAGATAAGGGACTATAGGGTAAAATAGAAAATCTTAAAAAAGAATCTTTCCTATTTTAATTAATTGGTGTTTATTACATTGTGGGTCCCAGCATAGTGTTTGATAGATGTTTATGTGTTTAAAATCATCAATTAAAAATTAAATAAATTATAATTCATGTATAATATAATTCAATATAATTTATTTATTAACAGTATTCATAAGGTATTATGTATAATATAATTCAATTCAATTTATTTATTAACAATATTCATATGGTATTATGTAAATACAAGGAAAATATTATAGAAATGAATATTATTATTATATTCAATATTTGAAAAATATTTCTGATGATTGTGAGTAAATATGATGAGTCTCTATTATCATGTAATACATATATTACATATAAAATTTATGTGAGAAAATTTTAAATAACATTATAATGTAGTTAGTTTTTCATTATGTGTCATTTATCACTCATTTAGTGGGCATTGGATATATTGTGTTTGGGGAACCCTTTTTTGGTATTTTAACATCTACTATATAAGTATAGAATTTATCTCATTCCATTGAATATTCATTCCAACATATTTATAGATTATCTATCCTCTTTCACCCTTTCTTGAGAGATAAACATGCAATCCAAGTAATCGATCCTAGAAAAATTTCATGGATCATAGGGATGGATTTGAGGTGATTGTCGCAATGTGAATGGAATCATTGGAGCTCTGTACTAGAAACTGAAATTCCATGGTCAATGTATGCTCAGTCTCTTATAGAGTGTGAGGATGATCAATAGTGGTTTCTATCATAGATCTTTCATGTAATGATTTTTGGGGATGATCTGTAGTAAAATATGCCTTCAAATTGAAAGAGGTAATGATTTAATTTTAGTATTGTGCTTGATTAAATTACACAAGATCATTAGACCTCAACCATGTTCATACCATCAATGACGACATAGTTTCATCACACCATCCATAAAATAATTTAAATTATCGTCCCACCATATTCCACTAGACACCGTCAAACCATCAAAGTATTCCCACGTTTCCCTTGATTTCTGAAATAGAAGAGTGGCTTTCATTATTATATAAGGATAAGCACATAAATAATTAAAAGAATACCACTGGTGATGTGAATGTGAGTCATTTATATAATGAATTGTTTATAAAACATAAAATTATATATAGGTTTTGGAGGATTCATTAAGGATTTATTAAATGAGTGAAAGAAATATAAAAACATATTATTTTAAAGTGAAAATATTTATTTTTTCATTGATACCATTTATGGCATATATTACATGACTTTTGTATAATTATTATGTCATAATACATACCATAAATTTACACCATATTTTTTTAACCAAAAAACTATCTATCTCTGAAAATTATGATAACAAATCACTATTGGATAATTTTTTTGTTCTAATTTTAATAAAATATTTCTTTAATGAAAATAATTCAATAATAATTATATTTTTAAATTTTAAATAAAATCCATTTATTTATAAATAGTTGGTTTTTAAAAATAATAGTTTCTTGATCCTTATAAAACATCACATTTGAATTTAAAAAATTATATTATAATTTATATTTAAAAAATATTATTTAATAATATTATTTTATAAAATAACATTTATTTTGAAAATTCTTGAATTCATAAAAAATTATTGTCTGGATTGAAACTATAAATTTCTCAAAAATACATATTTTGATTCATTGTATCAAAAATACTATTTAAATAAAACACATTATTCAATAATTTAAAATGTATTACTATAAAGTGATAAATATAAGAAATCATTTTTAGATAATAAATATATACTAATTTATATAGTCACGGCCTAGATAATAAATCCATTTTTACAAAAGACAATATCCAAAGGGATATGTGTGTGATTGTGATATTTTCATGGGGTGGTTTAGCACCAATGTTTTGGTCAATGATCTCTATGATCTTGAACATCTCTAGTAAATGGTATTGTTCTTACTTTATTTGTTGAATCTAAAATTTAGATTTTTCTAAGTTATAGCTGTGTGTTGTAATCTATATTAAAAGCACTAATAAATTTGTTCCATTGGGTATTATCCTACTGGTCGAGGTCATCACATCCTTTGTCTATGTCAAAAGGAATATATCATAACTCTTGATATATTATTATTATAGAAAACAATACAATAGTTAAATTATCAATGTTCATGATGTTTAACATTATATTAAATATGAATTCCCATATTACCGACCAAAATAACTAAAATAGTGCTTTTGTGTTCTATAATGTCTCCTATATTTTGGAATTCAGTCATTTTAAAAGGGGGTTTCATTTATAAAATATAGAATCATTAAATAAC
Source organism: Viscum album (assembly GCA_963277665.1). Taxonomy (NCBI): domain Eukaryota; kingdom Viridiplantae; phylum Streptophyta; class Magnoliopsida; order Santalales; family Viscaceae; genus Viscum; species Viscum album. The sequence continues at coordinate 1,696,766,346 of OY728137.1, read as the reverse complement.
ACATTCGAGGATGGATTTAGGTCTCAAAGACAAATAATATTATAGTTCATCATATTTTTGAGGAATTACACATTTAAATATTGAAATATATAATGTTTGGCTCACAACATGATATAACATAATATAAACTCTATAGTCGGAAAAGAGAGAGAACACTACCTTAAAAGGTAGTAGACTCATCATCATATATCGACTTCAAATTCATGAGAGATTGGGAAAAATCACGGAAAAACAGAGGGCCTAAAAATATTTCATATTAACTCACCCAAATTTATCATTCAATAGAGTGAGATAAACAATGAAATGAATCTAGATGAATGGAAAGATTGATGTTAGATATCCAATGTGTAAAATTATGGTCGAATAAAACAATATATGTATGAGATGTATCAATTCCCAGAGGAGGTAGAGGATATCCAAATTGGGGAGTGGTGTTGTGTGATTTAGGAAGAAAATTATGAGAATAACGGTTAAATGCACAAAGGGTTAAATATTCATTTCACTCTTTTTAAATGGTCGCAATATTTGGATTCACAATTAGACATACCATACACCAACTATGAACCACCAAATTCTATATGTGAGAGGGAATTTCATAACTAGATGCATGGTTCGACAAACAATGCACAACATGTTCATGATCACAACCCCAGAGTCACTTCCACTTGAATGGGTTGTGCATGGTTTGAAAAATCATGTGCACACCATGTGAATCACCCATAAAACAATTATGAACCATTGATCATAGGTGTGTGATCTATATTGTGTTGTTTTCATAATCATATTCCTCTTTATATATGTCACATGATTGTGTAGTGTCATTACTACTAACCATGTGCCTCAATTATCTTCTCAATAAAAATGGAGATCTGGGATTTGAACAATCCCTGAACACTCAATAGCCCTTATGTAGTACATTAATTATATTAAAATGTAAAATAAGATTTCAAAACTAATATATAAATTATCTATACATCTATTAAAAATGAGGATGTTAGAGTGGAGACTTCATGACAAGTGTTTTTGAAATGGGAAAGTGAGTTATGATTGGTTGTTGTTGGGCTAGGAGAGGGGAGATGGAAATTTTAACTTGACAGATTCATGATGATTATAACAGTACATTTATTTCTTTATTTATGATTTTATGGTTTTTAGATACTTTTCTTTTGGACCTTATATCAAGGGAGTCTGTAGATTACTTATGTATTACTTGAAATGACATCTATTGTATCATTTAATTTTTTCATTTTCTATGTTATTTGTCGAGAATATGAATAAGCCTCACAGACATGTGATGGCTATGATTTACGAAGATATAAAATTCACAGGTAACATTAGAGCTTCAATACTAGTCAAAAACCTCTGGCATACAAGGATACATACATTATTTGATTTGATACATTGGTTTTTAGTCGGCGGTGTGGGTGGCAGCATTATATTTATTATCAATAATGTAATGTATTCATATTTATCATCTCAAAATTTACTTATAACTAGTTATATTTTATAAGAAAGGGAAAATATAAGACTATAAAATAATATTATAATTAATTATATGGGTTGGTCTACCTCGACTAGAAAAACTATTAACCCCAAAACAAAAGAAGATTTTTTTCATAAAAAATGATACACAATTCTTGACATCATTTTGTAGGTGGGTTGGATTTGGCTTAGTCAAATTTATGAATTTGTGAATTTTTTCATGTTCATGGTCATGGTTCTCATCATGATGTATAAGAGGATTTCGAAATTTTATTTTCATTTCATTTCACTATATTTTAGATTTTTCAATATATTTGGATGTAATATTGTCATAATATATTAATATTTCTAGACAACAATTATGTTTTAATTATTCAAATGTAGATGATTTTGATATACTTATATTATTTTTATCTCATTTATCACATCATTCTCATGATCTAATTGAATTTAAATTGTTTAAATAACATATTGATATATTAATTTTCATAAGAAATCATTTTAGGAAAATATTATATTAATAACATAGAATTATAAACATGTAAATTCTAAATTAACCTAAGTAGAAGCACATTTTTAATGATTTTATTTTAAATTTAAAATCTATGTTTTTCATTGTAGATACCTGAAGCTTGACGTACATAGACTTTACATTACTTTTGCGGAATACTTAGTACATAACAAAAACACACACACAAGGATCGTAATAGTTTAGTTTCTTTGGAAACTCGGAATAAAATCTTCTAATCGTGGTGAAAGATCTTCAACATCTCCCATAAAGATCTTGTTTTTTTACCTAAAACCTTTCTTTATATCCTGGGGAAAAGAAAACATAAAAGGGTGAGCTCAAATGCTCAGTAAGGGTAAACAAAAGAAATATCAATCACATCATATTCATAAGAACATAACATTTTGGAAATCATAACCTGCAAAAGAGGGCATAATTTCATAACATGGGATAAATCATGGTAGTGAAATTTAATCACAATAATCATAACATAAAACATGAAACTTTGTGGAATTCACACATAATCATAGAGAATCATTTCTTGTTAGTCAAGACTCATTGCCAAGACTATCTTAGTGGACAAAGTCCCTTTCTGAATCGAGTAACCCTCGTTTCAGTCCTGTTTCACTGAACCGGTATAACCTACCAATCCAGCCATGTCTTTCTCATGAGATATAAAATATTTACCCAATGCATTGGAGGGAGATATAGGTCCCACCCATCTTATAATGAATCATTTATTATGTGTTCCAAATAATCATAAATCATACATCATCGCATAACACATGTAACAAAAATGGGATTCTTGAAACATCATGACATCATAAAACAAATCATATAAGGTAAATGACTTCATAAAAATAACTCACTCACAACATAATCAAATCAATGTAATAATAGGGATAAAAATAGAACCCTTTTTTATCTTAGATGGAAAATAATTTTGATAAAACACTTGAACTCCATTCTTGAGGAAAATATCCTTTCTTCTTCAAAAACACTTTTCTTTTCTTAACATGTCAAACAATTATAAACTAAAAGAAGTTGATCAAAAATAAACTTGAAATCTTGTAAAGGAAGCTTCTTGGAAATAATGTTATAAAAATCCATTCATGCCTTATAAGTTAAAAAAACATTCTTCTCGTACTTTTGTCGAAAAAAGTCAAAAAGTACCTCGTATGAAAAATGACGAACGATTCCTTTCATATCTTTTACTAAAAACTCACCGAAGGGTAAAATTGGATTTAAACAATTGTAAGTGGACATAAATAATATTACATATTGAGGAAACATGGATGTGGATGATAAAATACACCCTAGTAAATTTCAAAGTATAAACAATCTCGGATAAAAATGAAATTGTGATATTTCCCTTACCTTAGGTCCGATTTGCTTCGTATGTGTCTGAAACTCCTGTATAATGATTTAAATAATGTCATTGACTTATTACAGAATCATATTCATTGTTATGATATCATATATGGTTCACTTATGACATTATATTACCCGTTATTTTGTAAATTCCATGTTAAAGAAGCGTTTTGGGTAAAATCGTTTCATTTATCGTAGGTGTTTTGACTTGTTGTTCTTGACATTATTATTACTTATATCATGATTTACTTACTCACAGAATATAAAATATGATATATATATCATATATATTCAGTATATATATATATATATATATGATAGATAAATGAAATGAAAAACACCGTTAATGGATACGGTAGTCCGTACGTACGCATGAACGCTGTTTTCCTTTCCTTATTGTCTTGAATGGAAGTAAGTAGATGACATACATATACATATATACATAAATACAGTAGCTTTATAATGTCATATATTTCATTATTATTTCTTATATATACTTTTTAATCATTCTTAAATGGTTAACATGGAGAATGAATCTCATCGCGTCGTGGAGACGGTAGTCCGTACGTACGCACGAGCGACGATATCGTTCCCATGGTCGTGGAATTGTGTCGAAGTGTATTTATACTATTTCAGTATCAATATCACTTTATAATAATCATATATAGTTACTCATTACACTATTATACTAATCCAATTAAGGTGGGGACGGAAAATATATTACACCCCGGTGTGGAGACGGTATTCCGTACGTACGCACGCGCGGTGATTTCCTTTCTCCGTAGGATGGATAGAAGGTTAACTAGAGTTATTTCATATTTATAATAACATATCAGTATGTATGTAATACTGATTTTATTACTTTATCATGAAACAAATAAAGAAGAAGAAGTTGAAGAAGAAGAAAATTGAAAAGATCGGAAATGGATATTACCTCTTCTTTGAAACGCCTCTTTGAATCCTCCACTTAGGGAACTAAGATTGGTCTTTGAAGAAGACCAGGACCTCTAGGATAAATCTAGGGAAGTGGAGAATGGATTTTGGCAGGGGCTGTCCGAGCTTGAATGCTCAAATTGGTGTGAGGAGGAGGGGGAGGAGGTATCCTTTTATAAGGGAGGAGAGGGGCATCTTAGGAATATCTCAAAATATTATTTCATATTAAAGTCAAAATCGGTTTATAATGGTTCCAAAAGGTCTTATTTCGAAGCTAAAGTGGGGATGGGTCGAAATCCTATCATCCAATAGGATTTAGACAAGTTTAGGGTATTATTTTAACCTTATCAATTAGATTTAACTCTAAGTTAAATAATTTAACTTTTACCGTGTCTTTTTGTTTTCTTTCACTATATGGTTAATACACTTACTATAACATGCCAAACGAACCCCAAATTGTTTATTATTAATATATATATCCTTATATAAGTCATTTGGCCGAACCATAGATTTTTAGGAATAAATTAACAATTAATAATATAATATTGTATTTAAAAAACTATTTTGTGTCAATTTTGACACTATTTGATATATGATTTTTTTTTAAAGTCATAATAGAATTATATGTTCGACACAAGTTGATTAAATCAACACTAATATATCATAGTAACCTAGAAAATTAGTTTAATTCATAAAAAGTCTCAAATTACATTAATTTGAGCATTTATAACATTAATTATGTTAATATTTCCTTAAAAGGGTAATTACTGCATCATCGTTGTGTCCTAAATAAATTAATTTATTTAATGTCTAAAAATTATAAATAAAATATCATTATGTAGGAAAGATTTTTATCTTTCAAATTAATATTTATAGTCGAATTTATCTTATGTATAACCCAATATTAAAAATGTTTTAGTTATTAAACTTTGATTTTAACTATTTTAACTATTCATTAAATAAAATAATATTAAATGTCATAATCTAATCCAAGTGGACCTAAATGGTCATATTATATTCATAAGGTTGTTTTTGGTCGAATTAAACTTATCCAATAGAATTAGGACATGTGTTAGGATAATAGTAATATCATATTTACCCTTAGTTACCCTATTTACTATTAACCGTGGGAAAAAAAAGTAAAAAGTTACTATTCACCAAAAATTATTTTCATCTCATTGAACCACATTTTAGTCCTTGATATTAACCGTGTCTGTAGGACTTTCGAAATTCCATTCACAGAAGCGGTAAAATTATGTTTTATGCAAAATTCAGTTTTTAACCTACCACTTAGTGGTTTCACTATTCATCAAAAATTGAATGTTTTCAGAAAAATGCCAAAATTTAATCCTAAGCTATATTTCATATTCCGAATTCAAAAATGAAGTCTATTTTACCAAATTCATAACATAGAAATTGCATTAATTAGTTTTATAATTAAATCCCGCTGTTAAAACAAATAGCGTGTTTTTAAGAAACAATATCTATCAAAAGATTGACACTTGTTTATGTCTGGTTTAAATGTGAAATTACATCCAATGACCAACATTGTATTAAATTGTAAAAATATATTCTAAATATACTTTAAAACAACTCAAATTAATAATTTATCACTATTAATTATTTTGATTAAAAAAGTTTTTTTAATTATAATTTAGTAATTTTCACTATTCATCAGAAAATGAAAGTTATCCGAAAAGTACCAAAATTTCACCTTAGGCTAAATTCGATACTCCGAATCCAAAAATGAAGTCCATTTTGAGAGCTAATATTTCTAAAATTTTAAAATGTGGTTATTACTATTCATAACAGCTAGTTTTAATAATATTTTAATAGCATATCGTTGTTTAGTGAAACTCGGTATTGCGTACTACACACGATATCGAGGAAGTTCGTGATTGCGTGTAATACAAGGCAAGTCAAGGATGCGTGTTGTGCAAGCTCTTTTTGGTGTAGCGTTCAACACAAGACATTAGTGAAATTAAAAAGAATATTTTTCATAAAATTTCGGGGTGTTACATTCTACCCCCCTTAAAATGAATTTCGCCCTCGAAATTCGTCGGGGTTATAAATGGTTTACTATTCGAAAGTTTCTTTAATAGAAACCCACATCGTAAAAATGAATACCAAAACCAATCTTTATAAACAAAGGTATGAAACGTAACGGTTACCCAAATAAACTAATCACTGGGTTTCTACATAGGTGAAAATATGGATATGGAAGTGAAATATAACCATCATGTTCTGATGGAGAGTGGTAGAGAACATGGCTATGGAAAAGCTAGCAATCACACAGCCATAAATTTGTGATGATCTAGGGTACCATCTGATTCATCGGATATAAGGGCACTAGGACAACATTTTTGTTTTTCAAGATCATTTCCCTAAAGTTGAAAATTTGAATTAGAATAAATACTTACTTTTTTTTGGTACAATCTCACTGTTGTTCGTGCCTTGAACAATTTCCACTTCATCTCTTAAATAAATGAAGTTGAATTTGTTATTCGTGAAGTGTTAGCAGATCATGTGATAGAATGACGGGTCATTCCATCTGTCTCAAACAAAAGGTTAGCAAAAATTTTATACATAAGTTGATCTATAGTGAGATTAATCATATATTGTTCCTAAAATGGACTTATACTTCATATATCATACTGCTTAATATAATAAAACTAGTTTCTACTAAACAGGGACTTCCTGTAGGCCAGTGGTAGGTGATAAAGGCCAGTCGCACTTCGGTTGTGGGTTCGATTCCCACAGCCTTGTCCGAAGCGATGGGCTGTCGCCCGTCCTGCAGGTTGTCCTTTTTCTAAAACTACATTACTATAACATCCCATCAATAATATCGAAAAAAACTTCTATCCTTAAACAATACTCACTTATGTCCAACATAATCCATTTCAATCTTTAGGCTTATCCATAATACTACAGTCCACTCTCATAACATAGTGAAAACGATTACCAGAGATTTAATACCATCGTTGATCCCCATATATCATAAGATATGTTTTGTTGGTCACATTCCAAACATTCAAAGTCCTTAATCACTTATTCTCTTGAATACCTTAGTGAAAACATGAATGCAGTTTAAAGTTAACACTTTCCACATACCAAAATCCTCAAAATTCTATATACTCAAACCATGATATCACTTAGTCCTTATATCAATCACGAGCTCATGAATACTATTAAACATTTCATTTTCTCGTTTTCCCTTCATTATGCGCATATCATCTTATTTCCAAAAAATATCTCAATCACTTTGAATACCACATCAATAAATATTGCAATACTCAATGATACAACATTATTTTGGAATCCCATTACATAAACACTTAATCATTCCACCACATCATTGTCATATTCAACATTGCCAATAGTGATCGCATGTGACTTCCCTTTGTCCTTTGCCTTCAGTGGTTGCTCATGTTGATCATCACTAACCCTTGGATTAGGGCATTTATTAGCATAATGACCCATTTCCTTGCACTTGAAGCATTGAAGTGTTGGTGGTGCGTTCTCTGCAGTGTTTGCTTTATTCACATCATTAGAAACCCTTTTTCCATTACTTCGAAACTCAGCTGCTCGATGACCTTCTTTTCCACACTTAAAACATTTTCTAGTCCCTTTAAGAAAATCTCCACCATGCATCTTTCCACACTTTGTGCATAAGGAAACATTCATCTTCTTTTCAGCATTATTCTGAGATTTCTCCTTGAACTCCATCTTTCGTTTATTGTCAAAACCATGAGATGGATATGTAACACCAACTTCCATTTCTACCTAGATAGCACAACGCACAATTTCTTCATAGCTATTGAAGTCTCTTATTGCTTATTCCCTTCGAAGACTTGGTTTGAAGCCACTGAAAAATCGATCAACTTTACTCTCAGGTTGGATGATAATGCCAAATGCATACCTTGCAAGTCTTGTAAAATTCGCTTCGTATATACCAACAGATTCATCATCCTTTTGCTTTAGTTCAAGAAACTCCTTCTCCATCTTTGTTTGAAGAATACGAGGGAAGTACATATTGAAAAATAAGTTCTTGAACTCGTCCCATTCCATGGACTCAATTTCATCTCTTTGCCTTGTATTCTTGATAAGATTCCACCATTGATCAGCTTCACCTTCCAAACGATATACTGCTAAGATGACTTTATCATGTTCAGAACATTGATGAACTGAAAATATCTTTTCAGTGGTACTGATCCATTGTTCAGCAACAAGTGGATCAGAAGACCCACTGAAAGAAGGTGGACGTTGCCTCATAAAGGACTCAATAGAATATTGTTCCCTTCTCTGCTCATTTGGAAGTACAGAATGATTCATAGCTTGTGTAAGTATAGAAATAAGATTTTGCACTCCATCTCCCATAACATTGGTTTGTTCAGGAGGACAATCATTGCATTGTCCATTGCATTGATCAACACGGTTCCTTCGGGTTCTAGCCATCGTCTAAATCCCAAAAAGAATAGTGTGAGAGGAAAAAATCATGCTAGGGAAAACAACATAATAAAGGGGGAGTACCTTCAATATCTAACATATTAGGTTTAATGCTATGATCGTTAGCGTAATTAAAGTACTATAACCTATACGTATACTTAACCTTAGAAACATCCCTAGACACACCTTAGAAATATCTCTAGGGATCTCACTAAAGTTCTCGCATCCTAGTTTCCAAAGGTTGACTAATCCTTTCCTCTGATACCAACTGTAGAGACCCGAAGCCTGACGTACATAGAATTTACATTACTTTTGCAGAATACTTAGTAAATAACAAAAACACACACACAAGGATCGTAATAGTATAGTGTCTTTGGAAACTCGGAATAAAATATTCTAATCGTGGTGAAAGATCTTCAACATCTCCCATAAAGATCTTCTTTTTTTTTACCTAAAACCATTCTTTATATCCTGGGGAAAAGAAAACATAAAAGGGTGAGCTCAAATGCTCAGTAAGGGTAAACAAAAGAAATATCAATCACATCATATTAATAAGAACATAACATTTTGGAAATCATAACCTGCAAAAGAGAGCATAATTTCATAACATGGGATAAATCATGGTAGTGAAATGTAATCACAATAATCATAACTTAAAACATGAAACTTTGTGGCATTCACACATAATCATAGAGAATCATTTCTTGTTAGTCAAGACTCATTTCCAAGACTATCTTAGTGGACAAAGTCCCTTTCTGAATCGAGTAACCCTCGTTTCAGTCCTATTTCACTGAACCAGTATAACCTACCATTCCAGCCATGTCTATATCATGAGATATAAAATCTTTACCCAATGCATTGGAGGAAGATATAGGTCCCACCCATCTTATAATGAATCCTTTATTATGTGTTCCACATAATCATAAATCATACATCATCGCATAACACATGTAACAAAAATGGGATTTTTGAAACATCATGACATCATAAAACAAATCATATATGGCAAATGACTTCATAAAAATAATTCACTCACAACATAATCAAATCAATGTAATAATAGGGATAAGAATAGAACCCTTTTTTATCTTAGATGGAAAATAATTTTGATAAAACACTTGAACTCCATTCTCGAGGAAAATATCTTTTCTTCTTCAAAAACACTTTTCTTTTCTTAACATGTCAAACAATTATAAACTAAAAGAATTTGATCAAAAATAAACTTGAAAACTTGTAAAGGAAGCTTCTTGGAAATAATGTTTTTAAAACCCATTCATTCCGTATAAGTTAAAAAAAACATTCTTCTCGTACTTTTGTCGAAAAAAGTCAAAAAGTACCTCGTATGAAAAACGACGAAAGATTCCTTTCATATCTTTTACTAAAACTCACCAAAGGGTAAAATTGGATTTAAACAATTGTAGGTGGACATAAATAATATTACATATTGAGGAAACATGGATGTGGATGATAAAATACACCCCATTAAATTTCAAAGTATAAACAATCTCGGATAAAAAAGAGATTGTGATATTTCCCTTACCTTAGGTCCGATTTGCTTCGTATGTGTCCGAACCTCCTGTATAATGATTTAAATAATGTCATTGACTTATTAAAAAATCATATTAATTGTTATGATCTCATATATGGTTCACTTATGACATTATATTACCTGTTCTTTTGTAAATTCCATGTTAAAGAAGCGTTTTGGGTAAAATCGTTTCATTTATCGTAGGTGTTTTGACTTGTTGTTCTTGACATTATTATTACTTATATCATGATTTAATTACTTCCAGAATATAAAATATGATTTATATATCATATATATTCAGTATATATATATATATATAAGATAGATAAATGAAATGAAAAACACCGTTCATGGAGACGGTAGTTCGTACGTACGCATGAACGTTGTTTTCCTTTCCTTATTGTCTTGAATGGAAGTAAGTAGATGACATACATATACATATATACATAAATCCAGTAGCTTTATAATGTCATATATTTAATTATTATTTCATATATATACTTTTTAATCATTCTTAAATGGTTAACATGGAGAATGAATCTCATCGCGTCGTGGAGACGGTAGTCCGTACGTACGCACGAGCGATGATATCGTTCCCATGGTCGTGGAATTGTGTTGAAGTGTATGTATACTATTTCAGTATCAATATCACTTTATAATAATCATATATAGTTACTCATTACACCATTATAATAATCCAATTAAGGTGGTGACGGAAACTATATTACACCACGGCGTGGAGACGGTATTCCGTACGTACGCACGCGCAGTGATTACCTTTCTCCGTAGGATGGATAGAAGGTTAATTAGAGTTGTTTCATATTTATAATAACATATCAGTATGTATGTAATACTGATTTTATTACTTTATCATGAAACAACTAAATAAGAAGAAGTTGAAGAAGAAAAAAATTGAAAAGATCGGTAATGGATATTACCTCTTATATGAAACGCCTCTTTGAATCCTCCACTTAGGGAACTAAGATTGGTCCTTGAAGAAGACCAGGACCTCTAGGATTATTCTAGGAAAGTGGAGAAGGGATTTTGGCAGGGTTTGGCCGAGCATGAGTGCTCAAATTGGTGTGAGGAGGAGGGGGAGGAGGTATCCTTTTATATGGGAGGAGAGGGGCACCTTAGGAATATCTCAAAATATTATTTTATATTAAAGTCAAAATCGGTTTATAATGGTTCCAAAGGGTCTTATTTCGAAGATAAAGTGGGGATGGGTCGAACTCCTATCATCCAATAGGATTTAGACAAGTTTAGGGTATTATTTTAACCTTATCAATTAGATTTAACTTTAAGTTAAATAATTTAACTTTTACCGTGTCTTTTTGATTTCTTTCACTATATGGTTAATACACTTACTATAACATGCCAAACGAACCCAAAATTGTTTATTATTAACATATATATCTTTATCTAAGTCATTTGGCCGAACCTTAGATTTTTAGGAATAAATTAACAATTAATAATATAATATTTGATTTAAAAACTATTTTGTGTCAATTTTGAAACTATTTGATATATGATTTTTGTGAAAGTCATAACATAATTATATTTTCGAACCAAGATGATTAAATCAATAATAATATATTATAGTAACCTATATTATTAGTGTAATTCATAAAAAGTCTCAAATTACATTAATTTGAGCATTTATAACATTAATTATGTTAATATTTCCTTAAAAGGGTAATTACTGCATCATCGTTGTGTCATAAATAAATTAATTTATTTAAAGTCTAAAAATTATAAATAAAATATACTTATGTAGGAAATCCTTTTAGCTTTCTAATGAATATTTATATTCGAATTTAGCTTATGTATAACCCCATATTAAAAATGTTTTAGTTATTAAACTTTGATTTTAACTATTTTAACTATTCATTATATAAAATAATATTAAATGTCATAATCTAATCCAAGTGGACCTAAATGGTCATATTATATTCATAAGGTTGTTTTTGGTCGAATTAAACTTATCCAATAGAATTAGGACATGTGTTAGGATAATAGTAATATCATATTTACCCTTACTTACCCTATTTACTATTAACCGTGGTAAAAAAAAGTAAAAAGTTACTATTCACCAAAAAATATTTTCATCTCATTGAACCACATTTTAGTCCTTGATATTAACCGTGTATGTAGGATTTTCGAAATTCCATTCACAGAAGCGGTAAAATTATGTTTTATGCAAAATTCAGTTTTTAACCTACCACTTAGTGGTTTCACTATTCATCAAAAATTGAAAGTTTTCAGAAAAATGCCAAAATTTCATCCTAAGCTATATTTCATATTCCGAATTCAAAAATGAAGTCTATTTTACCAAATTCATAACATAGAAATTTCATTAATTACTTTTATAATTAAATCCCACTGTTAAAACAAATAGCGTGTTTTTAAGAAACAATATCTATCAAAAGATTGACACTTGTTTATGTCTGGTTTAAATGTGAAATTACATCCAATGACGAACATTGTATTAAATTGTAAAAATATATTCTAAATATACTTTAAAACAACTCAAATTAATAATTTATCACTATTAATTATTTTGATTAAAAAAGTTGTTTTTAATTATAATTTAGTAATTTTCACTATTCATCAGATTATGAAAGTTATCCGAAAAGTACCAAAATTTCCCCTTAGGCTAAATTCGATACTCTGAATCCAAAAATAAAGTCCATTTTGAGAGCTAAAATTTCTAAAATTTTAAAATGTGGTTATTACTATTCATAACGACTAGTTTTAATAATATTTTAATAGCATATCGTTGTTTAGTGAAACTCGGTATTGTGTACTACACACGCTATCGAGGTAGTTCGTGATTGCTTGTAATACAAGGCAAGTCAAGGATGCGTGTTGTGAAAGCTCCTTTTGGTGTAGCGTTCAACACAAGACATTAGTGAAATTAAAAAGAATATTTTTCATAAAATTTCGGGGTGTTACATTCAAACCAGCTATTGGATTCTAGAGGGTCTTGAGACCCTACACCTTCCAATATAATTACCCACCAATGTAAAATAGGTTTCTCTAGTACGCTCAATCCTCAAATGAAAATGAGAAATCATTACTCTCAGTTTGTATGTTTTTTAGAAGGTAGGGTTTTTTTGCAGCTCTATATGTCACCACTACTAATTCATTTACACAATGATAATGGATCGATAATGAAAAATCTCACATCCTAGATATGTACAAAAGTCTATTCTCCAAACACAGAACATCCAACTGTGAAAAAACTTATTAAGAAGCTATTGCTTGAATCCATAGTTCTCATCCTACCAAAATAGAACCCTTTTGATTTTTATCCTTCTACATTAATCTTGAGCATATTATTCATGTTTGATATCATTCCTTTGACCTTATCCATTCATCTTCCATGGTCTATTTATTCTCTTATCCTTTCTCCATGAAACCCTCACCTTCCTATTTAGATGTATACCCAAACATTGCTTGGTTCCCATTTAACGATATTGAGCCCCACAAACCCCCATTTATATATGTTTTTTTATCGTTTCATTACATTTTTTAAATGTATGAAATTATTTTTTTGTAATAATAATTTAATTTAATTTATTAATATATTTATACTTTATAATTATATAAAAAAATGAAAATGTATATTTTTTTATTTTTTTAATATCTATGAATATTATTTATAAATATAGTTTTCATTTTTCTATATCTAAACATAATTATAAAATTTTTTATAACTTGAATATTTTATAAAATATTTATTTTATATAATTTAATCACATTATATTAAATGACTTCATTTAAAATATAATTTTTTAATTTTAATTTGAAAAATAAATGTAAAATATATAAATACCAATAATTTATATGAAAATTACTTTCCTAAAATAATATAACTATTATTAAATGATTCAATAAGAAATCATACATTATAATAAATAATCTTATATTTTGGTTTATTTGATAAATATTATATTTATTTAAATTAATTTATTTTCATTAATATATATAACACCATTCCTTGAATAATAAAATAACCTTTTATAATTTATGTGAAAACTTCTCTTTTATTATACAGAATACCCCATTTCAGAGATGTTTTTATTAAAACGATTAATTATTAATATTAAATTATTATTTATTTAAAACCAAAATACAAGTTTAATTTCATGAGATTTTATATTTTCCCCCATTAAATTAATTTTTCCCTCGTAATTCATTTGTCAGATTTGAGAAAATTATGATTTTTCATCATCAGAATTAGAATGAACGAACTTATAATAGAACTTAATTAACTATATATTTAAAAGATAATAATATCTTGAAAATTTTATTTTTGGTATATTATTTTTTCTAATATCCAATGTTTTATAGAATGTGTGACGATTTACAACTACAATGACATTGCAGTCGTGCTTCTAGACTCGACGCTAAAAATTTTGTGTATAATTTTTTTATAAAAGTTAACTGAATAATACCTAATACTTTTTTATATTTGAGAAACTTTTTTATATCATCTATAAAAGTAGTAACTATATTATAATTTATCATATTTTTAAAAATATAAAAAACCAATTCACTATGTGCTGGCTAACTCCATACGTGAAGTCATCAGACATAGAACCTCTACGATTCCTTTGAAAATATTTTTAAATAATGGGTTGATCATTTAATTTCCTCGTAAGGGGTTTTAAAACAAGGGATAAATCATTTATAAAAAATAATTTTTTATAAATACATTATGATAAATATAAATATTGACATGTATAAAAACCTTTCCAAAATACTTATTTTGAAAATTCATCAAAAAAATATGTTTGTCCATACAGAGAGTTATATTTTGAAATCATATTAAAATAATAATTATTTATGGTTTATTTTTACACATAATAGATCCTATGAAAATGAATTTTCCAAAAGAAATATTTCTTTTGGGAAAATTTACTCTTTGGTCAGAGGTTCACTCGCCACTCCGCATTCTTCCCACATGATACCCAAGTGCCGAATTTAATTTTAAATGAATCACTTGAGTATCCTTATTTATTAGTTATTACCCATAAAACCCTTTTCAAAACTACTAGATTTATTTTCAAAGAAAATATAATTATAGATTCAGATAATTTACATTTCCAAAAAACACATAAAATTTTTAGAGATAACCACATTTATAAAAAATTCACATAAAGAAACCATAACACATAATAACTTCACATAATGAAACATTATTTAAATACATTCTTAGATAATCATTTATTTTAAATACTTACATATAAAGATCATAATCATAAAACAAATACTCATTAAAATTAAAAAAGTGAATGAAATATAAATAAATGATTGATAGTAGTTACAAACGATGAAAATATCATATATTTATAAATTAAATTCATGATTGTACTTCTACATTTCATGATAAAATGATAGTTTTTATTATGTAAAACATAATATAAATAATAATCATAAAACTATATCATAATAAATTCTATTACTAAATAATTATAAAACATAGATTTTGGTAAAAATCAAATATCCTTTACAATTTATTGTTAAACAATAACAAGAAATGACTTGTTATTTACTTATTCATCCTTTCAAAAAAAATATAATATTAAAACTATTTTTATTTATTTGAAATCATGAAAAAATAATTCCCTTAGAATGGTTTTATAAATAATAACACCATCCTTTTATGATGAAATATTCATATAAAAGTCATGTTGATTTTTGGTTTTCACCGAATGTGCGAGGGATATGAATTGAATTTTTTTATTGTTTAACAGTTGGTTTTCTTCCATTATAGAGGAGATTGTTGTGTATCAAAATATTTAGTGGTTTAATATTCCATGAATCTTATATATTTATAGTATACCATTACCTATTGTATCTTTTAATTAAACAAAATTGAAAATAAAAACATTAACTAAATATGTTAAGAAAATTAATAGATATCTATAAATACATCATATGACTTCTTATATATATATATATAAATATTTATTTATTCTAAAAATTAGTTATCTATAATTCAGTGTATTAACTTATATGTTAACATTTCTTCGAATTAATCAGTAATGTTTAATGAAACAAACATTGATCATTGGATTAATTGACACACAAAATTTATAAATTAATGCACGCATTTTAAAAAAACATTTTAATTGACATAATAGAGAATAAAATTCAAAAAAAATAACCAAAAGGGGCAACAAATGTCATATAGAGAAGGGAATTTATGAAATCAATAAACCTGGGTATTTTCCAACTGATTTGGACACCAATAAAAAAGAATCAGACACCAATATAATATATACATACTAGTAGATCGATTGATAGGTTGGAAATAACAATGAATAGTGGTCCCACCTCTAATTTCTACCCAAGCCTATCGTCCTTACTCAAACCCATCCGACTACACTCAATATTAAAATGAAGTCATCGCTCAACTTCATCGAGCATGACCTACCAAAATGGAACCCCTATAGGGCTGATCCTTCTTCTCTGAGCTCTATCCTAATACCCATGATTGATCTCACTCCTTTATGCTTTTACATGCCTTTCTTATC
This sequence comes from Viscum album, assembly GCA_963277665.1. Taxonomy (NCBI): domain Eukaryota; kingdom Viridiplantae; phylum Streptophyta; class Magnoliopsida; order Santalales; family Viscaceae; genus Viscum; species Viscum album. Next base: position 1,696,749,533 of record OY728137.1, on the reverse strand, counting down.
GTTAATTTCTTCTCCTATAATATCTTTGTAATTCCATTTCATTCCCATAAAGGGGGTCGCCCCCCCCCCCCCAACGCCTATTTCTCTTTTACTAATCATGAGACCCAAACCACTAACTTATCCATGTTTCTTTTTTACCCTTTTATTCCATTATTTTATATGTATGAAATTCATTTTCAACATAATTATATAATTAAATTTATTAATATATTTATAATGTTTAAATTTTCTAAAACAAAACAACACTTTTAATTTTAAATATCTAATTTAATAATTATAATAATTATTTAAAAATAACATTATCATTTATATATAATTAAACTTAATTATTACATTTTTTATAGTTAATTTATCTTATAAAATATGTATTTTAATTAAATTAAAATTTAAATATAAAATTTTTTAATTCAATATATATACATTATTTTATAATTTCAAAAAGCATTTAAAATATATATTTTCATATAATTTATATGAATATATATTTTTAAAAGTAATATATATATATATATATTACAACCTTTTAACATGGAATCATAAATTAAATGAAATATTATTATATTTTTTTAAGAATAATATAATTTTTTAAATTAATTAATTTTCATTAAGATATTGGAATACAATATTTGAAAATTTTATGTTATTTTATAATATAAATCAAAACTCATTGTGATTATAATGAATAACCATGTTTGATAAATGTATTTATTAAAAAAATTATTTGTTAATAATGTGTGAACTATATGTGATGACTATGATTTTATAATTTATTTAATCTCATTCATTTCCATCATTCTAATGACTATGTGATAAGAGTAATTATTAAATAATAATATTTTCATACTTTTTTTATGAAACATGTTCTATGTAATGAATGTTATCAATGAAATTGAATTTATTTAAGAAGATACGTACTGTAAAATATTAGGGAATTACACTCTCCCCTCCTTCAATAAATTTCATACTATCAATATTATACTTTACTTATTAAAACAGGTGATGTTTTAAAATTCAATTTTAGAAAAACCACAAATAAATTTGGATAATAAAATAATTCCTTAATAAGAGGGAAAGGGAAATGAATAGGTCACCGAAAAATTATTTTTTTAAATAGGATAACATTATTGAAAATAAAAATCCGAGACATGAGAGTGAAATTTAATAATCATGTTCTGTTGGAGAGTGATAGTTATCATGGTCACCACATTGTCTACCATCACAAAACCATACATCTATGATGGGTTAAAGAGATCATTGATTTCTCTGTAGGAAAATTTAAAGAATAAGGTTTCTCGTTAAAATTAATTTCCAATATTTGAGATATTATATTACTATATAGATAATTACATGTGAAAATAAACATAATTGATTTATTTCCATGACATAAGAATAATAATGTCCATTAGATGTGATTTGATCTATTTCTTCATCATCTCTTATATGGTGTAAATGATTTTCAAGATTAATTTTTACACCTGTAAAACATTTATCAAAAGATCCATTATTCCATAATTTTAATATTTAATATTTTCTAAAAGAAAAATTGTTTCTATATATTATCCAATTTCATCAATCATACTTTTTCATCGTCCAATTATATCCATAGATCAACATAATATATTTCAAAAGATGTTAATCTTATGATTCATTAATCTAATGTCTATCCAAATTCAAGGACTAAAAAAATAGAAGGATGGTCACTATGTTTACAAAATCAATTAAATATCATATTTTCCAAACAATATAATGTATATCTAATTTCCATATATCAAATATATGAATACCTTTACTGCCATAACATCTTGATGAAAACATGCATGAATCTAAAAACAAAATCCCAGATTGTAATATATATTTTTCAAATCCATTAACGTACTAAACACTTCCAAGATAAATAATAGTAAAATTAATAACTAATTTCAGGGTCACCCATAGTATCCTATAAACATAAATTTATCACTATTAATGTAGCCTATAGAAAAAATTTGGATTTATCATCCTTAAATTCAGTTTTTTTTCAATAGATAATCTTAAAATAGATTCAATTCTCATTGTTATTGGTATTATTAAACAAATTCTTACAAATCCATAATGAAAAAGTATTATAGTAATATCCATATATATATATTGATACATAAAACTAGAATATCATTTATAATTTTACTACATGTTTTTTCAATTGAAATACACAAGATCATTATTATATCAACTTCATTCTTAAATATTTATCAATACTTCATCATATAATTCTACATTCCTTTACTATTTCATTTTTCTTCTATTAATCATTTTCAGTATAACTATTACTAATATGACTTTTCTGATTCTCTTCATGAGTATCCCCCTAGAATATATATTTTCATAATCCTCATACATTCTATATTTAAAACATTTAACCATCGATGATACATTATAAAACTATAATTCAGAAATTTTAATTGTTCCATATAAATTACATCCCTTATATCATCCTTCCCACTAAGAAACATCTTCCTAATCCTATAATAAATTCAATTTGTATATTTTTTATAACAATCTCAAAATATCTGAATCTAATTCTTCTTTTATTAGTGATATCCCCCATCATAGATCTTAGTGAACTATGTTCTTATTATCTTTGGTGAGTTTGAGTATTGGTGAAGGTGTATGTTTCAATCAAAAATATTAATACCTATATTGGAATAAATACAATATCCTTTACTCTAGTCATAATCCCATTTTATGTTTCAATAATACATTTTTTATATCATTAAATGTCATCCTAGTTCAATATGGTTCCCAAAACATATGAAAACCAAAAATGAATAGTGTATGAATCAAACTACACTAATCATAGTGAGCTAATATTATAAAAATTAGGTTAAAATAATGTCATGTTCTTGTAAATATATGATCCTTTTGGAATAAACTAAATTATTAATTTTTATTACTAAATAAATATCTTTTTATCACATACATATACTTATCATTAAATTGATACATAGGGTAATATTCTCTATAATTGTTTTTCTAAATCTAATTCCCAATTTTTCTACTAAACATGTTGTTATACGAACTATCAAGACCCTGAACATGCACATCTGAATTCAATAATAGAAATTATCTTGTATAATTATATTATAAAAAGATATATAAATGATACACAATACTTCTTACATTCTGATAAATTTTTATGGCTAGGTTATGTAGATTTTGAAAACACCATAAAATTTATCAAATTTGTAAAAAAATAAAACCACTTGTTATTATGGGGTGCGCTGATCCCATATGAAAATTCTTCTGACTTAGAACCTCTATAATACATGTGAAAAAAAAATTAAAATTGGAATGGGCGTTAAATTTCATAGAATGGGGTTATATAACTACTGAATATTTTTACAATAAATAATTTTGAAAATTATTTTATTATACATTATGTCAAATATATATAAATATTGATATATATAAAACTGTGAAAGATATTTATTTTGAAAATTCATTTTAGTAACACATCATTTAAAGAACATTGATTTTTCTTCTGAAATAATTAAAAATATAATACTTTCATTATGTATTATTTTGATAAATAAAATTAACTATAAAATCCATGTGACCACACGAAAAATCATGAGTATGACAATGTCATGTGAGGTCTTCAGGTCTGTTCCAATTCCTCATTCTCCCTCCTGATTCCCATGTACCAGATTTATATTTTATTAAAACTTTGAAGAACCTAAATTCTCAAATACATCCCAAAAAAACGTTTTTAAAACTACTTGAATTGTTTTTAATAGAGAATATAATTATACATTCCAAAAATTCACTTTTTATAAAATTCGAGAAGAGTTTTGGAGATATCCACATTTAAGAAAAATTCATATAAATAAACCATTACACTGAAAATTTTACATTAATGAAACAATCCATAAATAATGTTTTAGATATGTAAATACTTTAAATAATTTCATAAAAATATCATAAACCTTAAAAAAGGATTATTAATAATATACTACTATATGCAACATAAATTCATGATATGTAATTGTTTTCTCAGGGATATTAATGTTTTCTAAATGATCAATTTAATGGGATTGAGTATTGTAAAATAATTCAAATTAGTTTCACTATTTCTATATGGTATCTGATGGTTTTGTTCATGTAACTTGAAACACCAAATGGTTTATATCCAGGGGGACCTGTTTTTCGAAGATATTCACTTTCTGTGGGATTTTTATAATGATCCTTAAGAAATCACATTGGTCCAGAAGATTTGAGATTGAGATTATCACTCCCTTTTGAGGAGAATTGTTCCCTACTCTGGGACAATTTTATTTATTTAAGATATGATCTTGAATCGTTCATTAATTCCCAAGTACGATGTGATCCATCCTTTATTTAACAATCATTTATTATCAGTTATTGAACATTGAATAATATATATGTATTTGAGGTTTTTCATCTATGTAGATATTTATATATATATTAGGTTCTCTATCAATGGAATCCCCCTATGTACTAACAAGATATTATTTGGTCATTATTATGATCATGGTGGTTTTTAGATGCATTGTGTGTAGCATTGGAGTGTATCATCATCTAGGGAGATGGGAGTTGTTTTGATTTCAGGATAGGTCCTATTATAAGGGCTCCCTATGTATCCTTGTCAATCGAAACCAAACCCATATAGTTCTATGACACATAATAGGCAATATAATAAATTTTTAGTCTATGTGATTAGGACCAAACAATTCAATTTAACATCATGGGATAGGGATGTATAGGATTAATGTTCCTAGTCTGCTCTTAATATGGTTATTATGTTGAAGCATCCCAAGTAATTTGGGAGGGATTTGGATTCATTGGATGAATGAGACCCTAGTGGGAAAATGGCCTAGAGAAAATAGGGTCAGTTTGGGGTGTTGGGTTTTAACCATAGGGAGGATTCCTACATATCACATTTGGATGAGTATCAAATCCTATTTAATTCATTTATGAGGCCTCACATCTGTGGAGACTCTCTAATGTTTTTTCCACAAGGGAGTGTGTCCCCTTGAAAGGAATAAGATAGGGATTCTTCCATAAAATAATGCCCCTATGAAAGGGGTCATGATAGATGTCTCAACTCATGGTAATTTATAGGCTTGTTTGATGCTTACACCTATGGAGGATTCCCATGGAGGAATATGGAGGTATTGTTTGGTATTATTTTAGAATATGAGGCTCAAAGGATGTATTTTAGGGATTATTAATAAAATATGCCCTAAAAAATGATTATTGCTTACAGCAAGTAGGATACCCATATATTAGTGTGGTATGGGGATTAATCTTGAGTAGGATACCCATGTTGGTGAACGGTTGTTACTTATACCAAGTAGGAGGTCCATGGAATATTATTAATGGGTCTTACTTCTATTTAGGATTCCCATACAGTTTGGAGATCTTGTGAATATCATTAAAACCACTTAACTCTAAGTCCATGTGAGTATTGATCGATGTGAGAAACAAGAGGAAGTAAAGGTCTGAGAAACCACACAATTTTCATTTCCATGGATAAAATCCCTTGAGGACACACACATGTGGATTAAATCTATATAATGGTGAGAGGAACATATAAAATTAAGATCTATGGAAAAACATGCATCCGAAAGTGTGTATTTGTTTCATCATAGCTATATGATTATCCCAAAACAAGTCATGATGAGTCATGATTGAATGTGAGAAACAAGAGGAAGATGATGATCTGAAAAAACAAACCCTTATCCTCTTTCACTGGTGGAAGAGGATTGACGACTAGAGAAGAAAAAAGGGCTTGGGTGTTCCCATTTCATCTCCCATTTAGTATCCAAGATAGTCATGTATGACTACCTGTATTGACTCAAATCATGTAGAGTGATATGGAGAATTATTATAGCCTCATTCCAGAATGGATTGAGGCTTACACCTAAAGAGGATGCCTTAAAATTTGATCCACATTCGGAGAAGAGGATGTAATTCCATGTTAAAAGGAAATGAAATTGTGATCCTCATCCTCCCCAAATGGAACCAGAGCCTCTAGGTCTTAGAGATGACATGGGAAGGACATATTCCAAGACCTAGAACCATAGATCAAGAACTCCTTCAATCCATCCCTGGTGTGGGGGTCCTCATGACTATGGGAATGCAAACCCACATTCACCCTCATGAACCTAATCATCTTGTAGTACATGTGTGGGAAACCTTTGACCATATAAACAAAAATAATAATGGGACAAAAAATGGTGTGAACCTCTTCATGTAATTTCAAGTTTCATAGATTCTATAGCGGCTTAAATTAGTCCCACATAATAATGGAATCAACAGAAAAATGATCCCTACCATTGGTGGCATGATAAATTACTCAATGGGGGACTCATGTAGTTCATGGAGTGTATAGAAAAGGTTTTATTAATATGTCTTGAGAGGAACTGAAAGTAATATTTGTAGGGATTATAGGCCTATGTGATATGGGTATTCCTTGAGAAATGGACCACCTGGGTAACAATACATAAGAAATGTGTTATCCTAGGTACCAAAGGTCTCCTCAAGTGTCCGTGGATGGTCTTGTGAATGTTCTCTGTTTAGTAATGGGCCTAACACAAGTGATTTTCCACTATGGAGAAGGGGTCCTCTTGTAGGTGTCTTGATTTTAGACATTGATGTGAATTTGATCTCACTTATCCACCTCAATTGTATTTTCTCTTATGTTTTGGATATCTACCAAAGTTATTTTTGTTGTCATGGGTGAAGCGGATATGTGAACAGAGTTTGGAGAGTTCTTCTAATCTTATAGGAATACTATTTTTCAACCTTAAGTTCATATTAATACGAAAATAGGGATCCTAGTTAAAAGGAGATTGATCAAAAAGGCCCTGGGCAATGTGACTCGTTGTAGGTATCCCATGTAGGTGTGACCCACCTTTTAGATTCGGGCTTGGGGGAAGGGGTGGGGCTCATAAATTAAGAGGTGAAGGGGTTTTTGTAAATGATGATTTAGGGAATCCACTCTCATTTATCATAGAGATATTTACTGTTTTAATGCTATCAAAGAGATCTTCATTATATTTTCATCCGTCTTAAAAATAAAGTGTGTCAATAGAATACCAACTTAATATTGGATATAATAAAAAGAATAGGGTCTAGTCATGAGGTATAATGTGGAAAATATTATTTAGGGGGGTTGGAAAACAACACATGGAATTGACACAGATTGATGGCGTAACCCTGGTACATAAGTCTAGAGAACAGGTCCACGATGCTGGTCTATGGTGTATCTCAAGGATACATGTTCGGTGCATAGTATGGTCTATTCTATAATTATTAGTGGCCCATTTTAATTTGTTGACATTTCATGTTTGAATGAATTCTATAATCATACAGGTCATCCGCCGAACTGTTCTATGCTTATCATGTCATGAAGGTCTCCTCAATAATTTCTATGGAACAGACACAAGGGAGATTTTTCTATATAGATTCACCTCTATGATGATTCTAGATGGGGAATATAGCTAAGGGGGTTTCAATAGAGGCTTGGACAAGACGGTTGGGTGTAGAACCTTGTCGAGAGAGAATCATGGAGAACCGTATCAAATTGCCGACATACGTTATTTCCTTATCTAAAATTTGTAATTATTTAAATTTAAATATTGATATTCTTTATATGTAAATATTTTAACAGGAAGGGAGAAAATGAACTTTATTTTATGTTTTAATGGTTTCTTTGATATCTTATACTGAACAAGATTCTTCATATTCTTCTAAGACGATCAATGCAATTGGGCCAGATTACTATGACATAGTAGAGTGTTATCTTCATGTTCTGCTGAATAATTTGGCATTTTTATGGAATTATTACCCAATATGTGATTATATTACATTGTTTTGTCAACAAATATTTATGTATGACTTTATCCCTATAGTTTAGAGTTACATACCATCTTTGTCGTTCATGAACCATATCAACTTCCAATCGTCCACCAATTCCTCCAAGGGCGTCTATATTAATCATAGATAGGTTTCCATTGAATGTATCATACATAAATATGGATTCAATCCAACTATGAAGCATATTATAAAACAATCATGAATTCATTTTTAAGCATCCATATTCCGTGCTTCATAAATAGATAAGATGATAAGTTGAAAGGGGGGATAGGATTTTCATTCAAGAGGAGGAGTTAATCCTGAATGGATGTGGGTGTATGGGTTTTCTATACCTTCATAAAATTAAAAAAAGATAAGAAAGACATCCATATATATATGAGTCTTTTTGGTAATGTCATTTCTATATCTATAAGAATCATTAAATCATCCCCAATCTATTGAGCCGATGGAGTCTTCATACAACTTCATTCCACTTGATCAATAGAGAAGCTAGAATATTTATATAGGATATATATAGAATATATGGAGATAACATTCTTGGGGAGATGAATTATGAGTTCATAAAACGTTATAAAACATGGGATAATTATTAATGGTCATAGTCTATAGCCCATGATCATTTGAAAATGGTGAATATATTGAATAACAATGATCCTCATCCTAAGGGTGACATATATTGTAGAATAATTATTATTTCTATTCTTAAGCAATCGGGAGGGGGTCTCAAATATTGGTGCCCTAAACTATTCCCCACTAAAAATAGTTGGGATACTCATAGAATAGTTTGTCTTATACAGGAGAATTTTTGATATACACATTGGTATTACAAGGTCAATCCCAATGTTGATGTGAAGAATCATCTGGCTGGCTTCCATGATATGTGGTTAGCATTTATCTAATTTCAGTGTGTAATTCCAATGAATGTTTGTGGCCATATAATTTTTTTATCACAATCAAGATATCATATTGGAGGTACATAGTGTTGGATTCCCTTATGTTTTCAATAAATTACCATTTTTTCTGCATACATACAATGGGAAGGCCCTGTTTAGGTTTCCATGGACATTTTCAGTGTTTTATGGCATGATTTATGCACATTTTAATTTATATAATGTGTTGATTGAATTTAAAATCCCTGATATATGATTCAATCCATTATATTAGGTGGTTTATGGGATCCATCCTATGAACAAGATTTCTGAAGATTTACTGAGGACGATTTATGTGTTAAGAGAATTCAATTCTTTCCACATGTAAACCCACTAATAATGACATTTGTAAATGATGTAATGGAAATGAATTATGAATTAAGGTCATGAATGATAACATTGAGGGACAACATTCTAGTGTCTTGAATCGATAACGAGATGATTTATGATGCTTATGCTCTGTATTTATTTTCCTGTTAGTTTAAATAACATCAAAAATCAAGAATTTATCCCCCTATTCATGTTAAGATTGCAAAAAAATTAAAAATTAGCCTAGAAATCTTGGATCTTGATGTCTATGTAGGTATCCAAATCGTCAATCTTGTTTCCCCCAATGGATGCACGAATCTGGATAGAGGCCAAGTATACCAAGGAATTAATCTCTTCATACAAACATGGAGTATAAAAAAATAGAATTTAATAGGACAAGGCCGCAACAACTGGTGGTCATGGTATGAGTAGTAAAAAGGCTCTAAATGAAGGTGATGATACCATGACTCCGTTTTAACGACCCAAAAATTAATTAATGGAAATCCCTCTTGATCTAAATAAATTTTTGTTATGGTTATATAAATGTGAAATCCATTGGATTTATTTTTTAGGATTTTAAAATATCGTTATGAATTTTGATCGTTGCTAATATAGTCGTTAAACAGTGATCACATGGTTAGTGTAAATATAGGGCTTTAAAAAATCCAATTTTCTCAGACAAAGGATGTAGTGACCTCATCTAGTAGACATTTCCCCGTACGAAACCCATTTTTCAGAGCTCGTAAAGGTGGTTGCGTCATTAGGACTCACTCATGACCAAGCACAAGGTAATCTTGAACATGTTAAGCTTGAGCAGAACTGACTACGAGAGATGTTGAAGTTTATAGAGATTACACCCCGGGTGATGTTATCTAAGCCACCCAATAGTATGTCACTATTGCAATCCTTACCATTAGGTCTTGTGTGGGTGTTAAAAGGGGTTATTTAATAAGGCCCTAGAACTATGACTATGTAAATTAATGTTTTATAAATAATGTGCATTCATTTTATTATTGTTACTTGTTTAATACTATTTACAACACAAATAGAATTTTTAGTTTGTATTGAACTAAGAAATATATTTTAAATAATTAATTTATTTTTTAATTAAATAATATTTTATTAAAAAAATATTATAATTAAATATATTTTTATTAAATATAAATGATCATTTATTTTTATGAGTGAAATTGTGGTTTTTATTATGGTTTGAAAGATGTTTTTGTCAAAACCCATTAATTTTCGGTAAATGTTAGTTTTTATATTAAAAGTAGAAATTCACATATTTATAAATTTATTTAGATAAAATGAATAAAATTTTAGGAATCATGACATAAAAATTATCCAATGGTGAATTTTTTATAATTTTCTGAGACAATCAAATTTTAGGGTAAAAATAAAATTTTGTTTAAATATATAATGTGTTTTATAACATCATAATGACCCAATAGTGATGTAATAAAATAATATAGAAATTATTTTTAGTAAATAAATGTTTTAAAATTATTATAATTTTATTTTTTGTTTGTTTTATTTATTTTACAAAGCTTTATTGGACCCTTCAGTCCTTATAAAAAATTTTTCTTTTTAAATTGTTTGCTATGAGTGTGTGACTCACCCCAACATAAGCAACCCTATTATTTTATGAAGTTCATCCATTGGCCTAATAAAATATTTTTCTCCACTCCCCTTTTTCAAAAACCATGGGTAGAAACCCCATAATGGTATGTGGATTGGATTAGTTTAATGTGTGGTGACCCAAACCTAAAGAATAATGAATTCACTCTCCTTTCCTAAATAAACCCACTCAAACTCCAACTTCCTCTTCAATAATGTCATTTGGAGTTCTACAAAACCCTGAACTACTCTCTCTATAATCCTCCCTAGGTTCCCCAATCTCTCAAGAAGCTTCACTGAAGCCTCTCTCAAGCCTTTGGAATCACACATCAAAGTATGGGATTTCTTCCTTTCCCATTTTTGTCTAATTATATTCAAGTTTTTATGATGTTGTTTTCAATTAAAAATGATGGGGTATGATTTCTCACCTCCAAAATACTTCACCCTTTATTTTTGGATGTTTTAGTACCCCTTTCTCTCTCATCAATGCCTCAACTGTACACTCGTTACCATGCTTCATTTCCGTGAGTGATTTCTCTGTCATCTTTTACACCTACATAATTCTTTTGTATTATGCATTTAAATTATATTAAAATTATTGGGAAATGTATCTATATAACCCCGTTACTTTCCATTTCATCTAAATATGATTATACACACCTTTCTCTCTCATTAATTCCTCCCAAATACAACCATTACCATGATGAAATTTCGTGAGGGATTTCTCTCTCCTCTTTTATATCCAAGTAATTATTTTGAATTTTGCATTTCAATTTCGTTACCATTGTTGGGACATTATCTATGTAAACCAATTAATGTCTATTTCCTTTATAAATAATGAGATTACCCTTTCCCTCTCATCATGTATTTTTATGATTTCATATGTAACACCATTATGCAGTCGAAATTGAACTGCGATTTTCTTAGCCAATGTCACTGTGTAGTGAATATCGTACCCATTTCTCTATCATGGGTATTAAACATTATGCCAATTTACTTATTGATTATAAATATTTATTTATGTATTCGACATCCCTTAATCATGGAATAAATTGTGATGATTGATTCCATGTTGTATGATCCATGTGGCACACTTAGGCTTGAAATGAAATGTTTAAGAAGGGTGTGCCCTGATAGCACTCCAATTCATTGGGTAAAGTATAATATCAAGATACGTGTTGAATCTTGATAATTCAAGTACAATGAGGTTTTACCTTCTCTCCTTTTGCAATGACGGTTTACTCATGCTCTATGTGCAATGAGCCCTGGCTCATGCAAATTTCAGGTTAAGTGTTGCGACCACATTTCAATGTTATCATTATTAGGAATCATCATGCCTTCAGGTTCATGTTTCTCTTGTGATCACTTGATATGCCTATTTTCTTACATGTATTGTATTCCTCATGTTATTCCATGTTTATGGAATTACTGGTCTTTGTAGCTCTCCCTTTTCTTATGCATGTCCTTTGCTAATCCCATGCAATGCTACGTACTATGGAATATAGTGGTCATGTAAAAAAGTTTTCAAAAAAGATGTTTTATTTCACGTTTTTATTTGTTATGTAATGATATTAACCACTAAAGACACTCAAAATATAGATCTTCCAAGTCGTATCAAGTGAAGATTTTATGTAATAAATCATGTTTATGTCTGTAAAAAAAGTGGGGTTGTTATAGTTGGTATCAGATTATAGGTTTAGTTATTTTTGAGATTAGGATTAGAAAAACCTAGTGATGACTTAGAGGAAAAAAATTATAATAAAAATATCTCTAAGTATTCTTGAGTATTGAGTAATTTGATTATGTAGAAAATACATCCTTGTCTCGATATGAGAAGTTTGAGGTGGCTCTATTACAGATGTATCATAGGGGTAAAACCCAAAAAAATGGATTGAGATAGACTCGATTGGAAATTGGTGCACATCAATGAGCATTGATTCAATCATGGTTACAAAACACTTGGGGATATGATTTGGCAAATTCAAGAGCTTACTATTAACCCTTATTAAGGGAATAAAAAATGCATGCCCCTAAGAATATACGTTTGAAAGAATATCATGAGTAGCATAGATTGAAGACAATTTATTCATAAGATAAGGAAATAAAATCTATTTATAAGTCTTCAGTTCTGACCTTGGATGACCCTTTATGTGTTTCCCCTCACATTCCTTTTATTCCAGGATATGGTCTGTAATAGGAGGACTCAAGCTAACAACTGATGTGAAAGTCAACGTGATGATTGTGCTAATGAGATGCAAAATCGGATGAGAGGGGAAATAACAAACTTTGTCATTCTTACTCCAAGATAATTCAAGATTTGAATAGAAACATGGGTCAAGATTAATGTTAAACACCACCTAATAACGGACAAGTATCTATCAACAAATTCATGATACAAAAGCCTCTTACTCTTAAGGGATAATTTGATCCCTCAACCACCGATCAATGGATCAAATCAATTGAAAATATCTTCACCATCCTGCAATGTTCTGAACACGAGAAGGTTCTCTTAGCTACTTATCAAGTGGAGGGTGAAGCTGATCAATGGTGGACGTTGATACAAATATGAATCCTTAGGAGGAGCTCGATGTGTTAGAATGGAAGAATTTCTGGAAGTTGTTTTTAGATAAATATTTTATGTGCACACACCGACTTAATATGGAAAGGGAATTCATTGGCCTAAAGAAAAAAGATGACGAATCTTTTGTAGCGAATGTGGAAAACATCACAAGGATTTCAAGATATTTCCCACGATTGTTCGTTACCCCCGAATGCAAGGATGACTGTTTCTTTTGTGGGATGAAACCTAGAATAAGGAAAGATCCAATGATCCATGACTTATACATCTAGGATGAAATTGTCTGATGTTACTTCATAGTCGAAATGAAGATCGAAGAATCTCAAAGGTATTATTTGGAGAAGAAGCGTAAGGAGGACTTCAATGCTGGCGGTTCGATGGATAAATCCAGTGGTGCTAAAAAGATCAAACACCCCACTTGACAATGGTGCGGAAAGAAGAACCCTAAAAGTTTTTGGAAGGGGACACGGAAATGCTTTTGGCATGGAAGAGAATGGTACCTTGCTGTTAACCTCTAACAAGATGAACCCGTGGCTACAATAGAGTATATGAATGCTACGTTCGATCCCCAACGGGTTGTGCATTGATACAACTTTAAAGAACCATGGAATATTGAAAATTAGTGCACTATGATAAGGGTATTTGGAGACTACCAATAACCTCCAAGGCATCAAAAGAGAGCTTCTTCCATCACTAATGACGAAGTGAACCCCGAAAATTAATTGGTGACATGTAAGCAAGATATACTTTCCATAATAGTGAACATACTTTCTGATTCAGGTTATACGCATTCTTTTATATCCTGAATGTATAGTAGAACAGTCACGACACCACCACAAATAAGTTAAGTAATGATGTAGGTGAGTATGAAAAATGGGGCAATCATTGCATCCCATGGATATAACAACTCCCATGTCATTATCTGTGGATTGAATATTCGGGAGAACCTCATCATACTCCCTTTTGAATAATTTTATGCAATTCTTGGTATGGATTGGATTTCCTTGTATAGAGCCAACATAAATTTCCATGAAAGGGAAATCACTCTCCATGTAGAGAATCCACCCCTGATTCTATACAAGTTCAATGAGGAAGATGGATCTTCTTGAGATCCATCATCTCATGCATGGATATTACTGCACTATGAGCACGTGTTTCTATCTTAGATGACTGATTCTATGGAGGAAACTATACTTGTAGTCATGCTTATTGTGATGGAATTAACTAATGTGTTTCCTAATGAATTTCTTGGTCTGCCTCCTAGAATAGATATTGACTTCTCAATTGATCATATACTTGGGGAATTTCCAAAAAAAAGACACCATATATAATGAATGTTGTCTATCATGAGGAGCTGAAGAAACAACTAAATTAGAGTCTGGATAAAGGGTTTCTATGCCCATGTTCTTCGCCATGGGGTGAACCAGCCCGCTTTGTCTAGATGAAATATGGTTCAATGTGAATTTTCATGAATTATCATTATTTTAACAAAAACATGAAAAAGATTAGTATCCTCTCCAATGAATGTATGACTTGTTAGATCAGCTATGTGGAGAACAATACTTCTCGGAGGTTGATCTACATTAAGGATATTATCAAGTATGGGTGAAGAAGGAAGATATCCCCAATACTTCTTTTCGTACAAGATACGACTACTATGAATTCATAGCAATGCATTTCAGACTAGCTAATGCACCAACTATATTCATGGACATGATCAATAGTTTCATTAGGGATTGCTTCAAAAAAATTGTGGTAGTCTTTATATATGATATTATGATATACTCCATAACCAAGGAGGATCATGACAAGCATCTAAGAACTTTACAAGAGACCATTTAAATGGATAATCTCTATGCAAAGTAAAACAAGTGTGTGTTTTGGTTGAAGGAGGTCTCATTCATGGGCCATATCATCACAAGCAATGGAGTATTTGTGGTTCCCTCCAAGACAGCTGCAATAGAGACATAGTCAAGGCCATCATCGAAAATGGATATCTATAGCATCATGGTGTTACCTGGATATTATCGACGATTTGTGAGAAATTTATCATGATTGTCCAACCATCACTCCAAGATAACACGGAAGAGAGTAAAGTTTTATTGGAGTTATCAATGTGAAGAAATAATTAAAGAGATAAAAATGACTCATTTCACTATGCCCAAGATTACTTTACCCACAAGTGGAGAACTTTTTTTGGTATTTAGTTAAGCTTCGAAGAAGGGCTTTGGTTGTGTGTTGATTCAATTGGACAATGTAATTTCCTATGCTTCAAAGCAATTTAAAGTTCATGAGAAGAATTATCAAATACATGATTTGGAGTTGGTTGTCGTGATCTTCACATTATAAATTTTGCATCATTATCTCCTTGGAGATAAGTGTGAAATATATACAGACAACAATAGCCTCAAATATATAATCACACAGAAATAGATGAACATGCACCAATGAAGGTGGTTACATCTGATCAATGACTATGAATTCTCAATCTATTACCACCCTGGGAATGTGAACAAGGTGGCTATTTCTCTATGTTGAAAAGACCAGATGATGCTATCATTGATGAGAATTGAGAAGGATACAATCATCTTCGACTTGACGAAGATGGGCATTGGAATCATAAATTTGGTAACATCATCAATACATTCACAAATGATTGATCAAACATTTATTTTGGAAAGGTTAATGAATGACCAAAATGATGATGTGGGAATTCTGAAGAGTGTGGAAGATATCAGAAATGGTAAATCGTCGGTGTTAAATGAAAATTAAAAAGGAATTGTGGGATTTGTGAAAAGACTTTGTGTTATATCAAATCTAGAGCTAAAGAAGGAACTTTTGGATGATGCACATAGTTCAAATTTCACTATTAACACAATAATCACAAAGATGTATCAAGATCTCTGAGAGCATTATTGGTGGGATAATATGAAGAATGAGATCACATAGTATGAACCAATGTGCCTGGTGTGCTAACAAGTAAAGGGAGTGATGCAGAAGTCTAGGGTGATGATGAAACCATTTCTTATACGAGCATGGAAATGGGAGAACATCATAATAGACTTTGTCACCAAACATCTGAAGATATACAATGCTGACAACGAAATCCGGGATTTTGTGGACCGTCTTACAAATTATGTACAATTTATTGAAAATCGTGAATATTTCTCAATAGATCAACTAGAACAGATATATATCAGGGATGTTGTAAGGCTGCATGGTGTACCACTATCTATTGTATCCTATATAGATCTAATATTCACCTCCATGTTTTGGAAGTGTCAACAATATTCTATGGATACTGAATTGAACATTAGTACGACCTATCATCTGCAAATTGATATCCAATTTGACTGAAGTTTTCAGACACTAGTGGATATGTTAAGATCATGTTCTATGGACTTCAAAGGAGGGTGGGACTAACATCTATCACTGGTTGAATTCTCCTACAATAATAGTTTCGAATTGAGAATCCTAATGGCACCTTATGAATCCCTATATGGGAAGAGGTGCAGAACACCTGCATATTTGGATGAAGTTGGTAAACGTAAGCTGCTAGGACCAGAAATGGTCAATGAAATGGTGGAGATGGTGAAACCCATTCAGCAGCATATCAAGGAAGAACATAGTTGAAAAAATAGTTATGCAGATAACCATCAAAAATAACATGAGTTTAATTTTTGAGACATGGTATTTCTACACATATCTCCAAGGAAGAAGGTCGCATGGTGTGGAATGAAAGGGAAGTTATGTCCTAGGTACAACTTCCCGTTCGATATTCTTGATCATGTTGGGGTTTTAGGCTATCAATAAGAAATTCCACCTACAGTGGCCAATGTACAAGATGTCTTTCATGTATACCTCTTAACAATGTACATACCAGACCCTTCACATGTACTATTTTTAGAGGTAGTACAGCAAAAAGATGATCTTTCTTACAAGGAGGAAACGGTCAAGATCATAGATCGTAGAAAAAAAATGTCTATGAAAAAAGACAATGCCCCTAGTTAAGGTGTTGTAGTGAAGCCAAATGTTTGAATAAGAGACATGGGAATCAGATGAAATGATGAAGTAGAGTTACCCACATCTATTTTAGTATGGAAAAACAATATTTATAGGGTGACATTTATTAAGGGGGGAAGATTGTAACGATCCAAACAATCATTAATGTAAATTCCACTTGATCTAATTAAATATTTATTATGATTATATAAAATGTTAACTTCATTTGTTTTATGTTTCTAGATTTTAAAATACCATTATGAATTGTGATCGTCGCTAATATAGTCTTTGAACAATGATCACATTATTAATACTAATATAGTTCTTCAACAAATCTAATTTACTCTAACAAAGGTAGTGATGGCCTCATCCTGTTAACTTTTCTCTTAGGAGCCCATTTTTCAGAGCTCATAATGGAGGTGGCATTATTGGGATTAGATCTGGACCAAGCCAAATCTGATCATGAACATGTTATGTTTGAGCAGAACCGACTACGGGAGAAGTGGATGTTAATAAAGATTACCACCCAAGCGATGTTATCCAACCCACCCCATGAGTCTGTCCCCATCACATACCTTACCCTTCAGTTTTATGCACGTGTTATAAGGGGTTATGTAAAAACACCCTAGAACTATAACTATGTACATTATTATGGTATAAAGAATGTGTATCCATTTCATTATTGTTAAATTGTAAATAGTTTTTGAAGCACAAATTGTATTTTTAGATAATATTCATTTAAGAAATATATTTTGATTAATTAATGGATTTTTTAATTAAATAATATTTTAATAAAAAATTATTATAATTAATTTAATTTTTATTATATATAAATGATAATATAATTTTATGAATTCAATTGTTATTTTTAATTAGGTTTGAATGTTGTTTTTTGTCAAAACCAAGGAATTTTTGGTAAATATCATTTTTTATTTTAAATGTAGAAATCACTTATTTATAGAATTATTTCGATAAAATCAATATTAGTTTTGGAATCAAGATGTCGAAATTATCCAATGATGAATTTTTCGTAATTTCCTGAGACTGTCAAATTTTTGGGTAAAAATTATGTACCATTTGAATATATAATTTGACTATGACATCATAATGACCCAATAATGAAGTAATAAAATAATATAAACCTTATATTTGACCAATATATTTTTTACTATAAAAATAATTTAATTTATGGTATGTTTTATTTATTTTTCAATGAATTAGTGGACCCTACAATACTTATAAAACATTTTGACTTTTAAATTTCTTTCCCTGAGAGTGTGACTCACCTCCACATAAGAAAAATTATTATTTTAAGAAGTTCGGCCATTTTAATTATAAAATATTTTTTTACACTCCCCATTATAACGAACCATGTGCAATAACCATGGTCTGGTTTGTGGGTTTGATTAGTTTAATGTGAGGTGTCCCAAACCTAAATAATAAATAATTCTCTCTGTTTTTTATATAATCCCACTTAATATCCCACATTCACTCCACTAAAATCCTATTGAGTTCTTTGAAACCCTTAAATCCTCTCTCTATTACCCTCCCTTGTTTCCCCAAGATTCTAATAATCCTCTATCAACCCTCTTCCAATCCTTTGTGATCACACTTCCACGTAAGGGATTTCTTCCTTTCTCATTTCTATCAAATTTTCATTAAGTTGTTATGCCATTTTGATTTGAATTAAAAATGGTGGGGAAGATTTATCACCTCCCCCATACTTCCCTCTTCATTTTTTAATTATGTTAGACCCATTTCTCTCTCATTAATGCCTCCCATTTACACCTATTACCATGACCAAATTCTGTGAGGGATTTCTCTCTTCTTTTTTACATCCATGTAATTATTTTGTATAATTCATTGAAATTAAATTAATTTTGTTTGTAAATGTATTTATATTACCACCTTAGTTTCCATTTCATTTAAATATTATGAGACACCCCTTTCTCTCTCATTAATTCCTCCCACATACACTAATTACTATGCAGAAATTCTGTGAAGGATTTCTCTCTCCTCTTTTACATTCAAGTAATTTGTCTATATTATGCATCTAAATTCTATTAAAATTTTAGTTACATGTATATATATATAACCCCCTTACATTCCATTTTATCTAAATATGATTAAAATCCCACTTTCTCTCTCATCAACAATTTTTATGAGTTTCTATGTCACACCATTAGGTTGTCGAAATTTCACTGTGATTTTCCTAGCCAATGTCATTGTTTAGTGAATACCGTGCCCATTTCTCTATGAATGGTATTAATGTTTACACACAATTTCTTATTGATTATAAAGATTCATTTATGTATTCCATATCCCTTTATCTTTGAATAAAATATGACGATTTATTCCATGTTGTAGGATCCATGTGGCACACTTATGAATGAAAAGAAATATCTTAGAAGGGTGCACCCTTATAGTTCTCAAATGCATTGGGTAAAGTATAGTTTCATGATATTTCATGTGAAATTGGTGTTGACTCATGCTAATTCAAGTAAAAAAAGTTTTTACTCATGCTTCAGGTGTAATGAGGGATTAGTCGTGATTTTGAGCAATGATCCTTGGCCCATGCTAATTCAATGTTAAGTATTGTTTCCACATTTCAATGTTATGATTATAACGATTTATCATTACTTTAGGTTCATGTTTCTCTTTTTCTCCATTTATATGACTATTGGCTAAAATGTATTGTATTCCTCATATTATTCCATGTTTATTCCCTTAAGTGGCTTTATTTCTCACCATTTTTTTATGCATGTCCTCGTGTTATCCCATGAAATGCTAAGTATGAGGGAAAGTAGTGGTCATGTAAAAAAATGTTTCAATAAAGATGTTGTATTTAATGTTTTAATTTGTTATGTAACGATATTAGGCACCTAAGACACTATATCTCTAGATCATCCATGTCACATCAAGTGAAGAGTTAATCTAATAAATCATCTTTAGGTGTGTAATAAAAATCAGGGTTGTTTTATCAATAGCCTTTAAAGAGATATTAGGAAAAGACCACAGAGTAGTCTACGGTTGATAAGACCACACCTCCAAAACAAGGGAAGTCTATTCTTATGTTTTTTTAAATTACTAGTGATCCATCAAACCATTTTCCCATAAAATCAATGTTTCATGAAATTTATTCTATGTCGAAGGGTGTTGGTATTCGACAACCCTTAGATATCTGACATTGGGAGAGTGAAAATGATAATGTTAAAGATTCACAAATATTTTTCAAGGACAACATGTGATTTCAAATGTTGTTAGATATATTATGACCCTCTTATTTCCTTTTTGAATGATATTTGGGCAATGTGAAGTGGTATATATTGGATCGTGAGGTGTCTATGTACACAACTGATGGTCATATCTTTGGAACAGAGTGAGTATCTAACAAGATGGACCTTTGAGATCATTAGGGGGTATATGTTCATCCCAATGATGAATGGAATGACTACCTTAACCCCAATGATGTATTTAACTTTTCTTCCTTTCCTATTCTACTCTTTCACCCAATGTTTTTAATTTTGAGATGATTTTGTTACTTATATTGAAAGTGAATAAGAAGAAGATTAAATGGTTGAAGAGGTAACTACAATAGTGGAACTCGTGTCACATAGGTATGGGCCCATGGGAATCCCCATTGAGAAAGTGGATGAGGCCCATGAATCCCAAATCTTTTCCCTAGGTCAAAGGACTATAATGCATGAAATAGTGGTAGGAACATATCAACTGTCAACTCAACTATCAGTTTTTAAATGTACTGAGATGGACCCTTCTCAATCTTCATAGAGGAACCAAAAGAGGGAAATAAAGTTGGTTCATCAATGTGTTGAAATATGAATTTTCTGTTTCCATTTTATATCATGACCTGCATGAAATACCCTTATAATTGTTCGTTCTTTTCGAAGAATCTATATCACTTTCTTCCCTTAAGGTATTTGAAACATATCTATCCTGGATTGGTAATGATACCCTATGGAAGGAATAAACCCTTATTGATGAATCCATCATTTTAACAATTGAAGCATGCAGAGATGTGGACACATAACCCCCCCCCCATGCGAATAGGGTAGAGGGACATTGTTATGTTAGTCCACTAACTCACGTGTCATGTACTTTTTTTGACGTTCATCTATATATGGTGTTTCATATCTATTAGCTACACCAGAGGAACCTGCATCAGTAAAAATTTATCCCATTTTTCCACTAATGGGGATAAAAGGGATCTATAGTTGTTTGATGAAGGTTTTGATGCTGAACCTGACATAGTAGGGCCTAATTAATTTGTTCCTACTAATTAGTTGGTCTATGGGATCATTTAAAGAAACAATTTTGGTCTCAATCAACGCATAACAGATTCCCCTAAAAGTGAGTATGTTACAATAATAGACTCTATGTATCTAGATTTGATGGATATTTTCAATCCGGAAATTGTTATTAGAGGTTACCATAATGAGTTTGAATATTTATGTATTTAATTGGATGGAAATGAGTTTTACCATTCATTCATTTTCCAACCACCGTTGATTATATCTCACCAGAAGCTTCACAAAAATGCTCAAATTGTAAATATTTTCTATATAAAACATATCCAAGTCACCTCATGAATAAGACATCCTATTCCATCCTACACTAATATCCATGGTAGTGATAGAAGAGAATATAAAAGTGTTTTATTCTTAAGAGCCTCTGATCCTAGTTGATTAGAAATCATGGGAGGATGTTCCTCATATGAGGGTTTATGCTCTAGAAATTGAGGTTAGGGGCACTATAGAGATATCGATCAGAATATTTGACCCAACAATGGGTGATTGTCATCAACTATTCAGTCACATAAATACCATTTCATCTTGTCGACCTTATTACATTGATTAGAAATGTTACTTTTTATCCAACCCCATCATCTTCGACGGCTGGGCAAGAAATGGATCTATCCATGCCAGTTATACAAACATTAATTTTAGATATTTACGATATTTATAGGGATAAAAAAATATAGATCACTGAATTCATGAATTCTTGATTATGTATCTTCTAGTGAGAGAATCTCGGTGTCTAATTTTGTGACAGTTGACTCTTTTTAAACTACACACCTTTTTTCCAGAAGGATATCTGGAAGTTAATAAGGAAAACACCTCATTAATAAATTCCATCATGACTTCATAGATATGCATTAAATATTAATACGCTGTTAAATGACAATTTTATTTAATATGAGATCCGTAGTATATTGAAAATAATTATCCAGCAAAAGGGAAGTGGAGCGAAAGTTGTAGTTATCCAAGGTGAAGTACGTGATCCAGTTTGGGGAACTCGTAAAAGCTACAATCCAAGTTGAGGTTATCCAATGAATGAAGGTGGATGAGCACTAATATCTTTATGAAGAGATGTATCTTCATATAATGTCCCATGAAGAATAATTAAATGGATCTAAGGAATAGGCAGTCTAACTCCATCGATCCTTGGTGTCATCTTTAATACAAAGAAGATATGATTTCAGTGTCAAGCAGGAGAGGCTCAATAAATTCAAGGATGATGCTACTATATAAATAGTTGAAAAATGAGAATAAACAATAATTTATTATGGTATAATCCATCTTCTCAATTCCTATTTCATGGGTAAACTATAATCATTGGTAATGTTTCTCTTGTAAATGGAAATTTCATTACACAATGAATAAAAAATGAAAAATATTTTTTAACCCAATCAATAAATCTTGAATTTTTATCCATACCATACTCATAATAAAAAACTAATAAATGACTCATTTTTTGGCAATCATGATGTTATAATAATAGTGACCATTATGAGAGAGATATCTATTTATTTCTATGTCATGGGCCTAGAGAACACAATTTGAATGTTACTAATGTTATATGAACACCCATATAAACTTCGTATCTTTTTATTTCATCATCTCAATTTTTTTCCTATGTTAAATGTGAAGGATACATATTGATATGGTATTGGATTTCATTTATACATCCATTTTCTGGATTTTAGATGAACAAAATTTTAACCTATTTCAATTCACTACTTGTATTTTTCCTAAACCACAAATTGTCAAGGTATAGTGAGACGAGACACATATATGGTCATTATTTCCCCCTTTAGGTATTAAATAAAAAAATTATTGTTTCTTTTTTTTGAATTTTTAATTTCATGAAATCCAATATAATGTGACAGGTAATATAGTCCGAACAACTTTGAGCATATGTTTGAAAAAAAACCCAAACAAGGATTGTGGGCCAGGAATTTTCTTACACTCTTTATTTAACCAATGGGGAATATTGATCCATGGTATTGATATTTCATAATATAAAATATGATATTCAAAAATAGAGTATGTATATCTCATAGATGAACTTATCACATGTTGAAATACACATTTGTGGGATACATTATTCAAATCCAACTGGGGCATGTTACTGTATAGTAAATAGTGGAAGGCTTTTTCTGTGAAACCTATTTGGTGGGATACATTATGAAAAGGCTACCAAGGAATGATACGTCATAGTCAACAAAATTAGTTCTTGAGAATCTTGAAATTCTATCTTTGGCAGAAGAATAGAGTTTATGGAGGATCAGATTTCTCAAGACCATGATGTGTGGTTTCACAAGGGGAAATGTATGGGAATTAAGATATCATCTTTATTTCTACTCTACAAGAATGAGAAACCACTCCTATATTAATTTTTCTTCTGTGGAGGAGGTTATAATTTCTTAGATGACTAGTGTCATGGGTGAAGGCCCATTCCTGATAGATATTGAATCATTGTGTCATTTAATGTTACTTGTCTAAGACATTTACCATTTATTATGATGCCTTATGTTGAGTGAATTTTTATACAGTTTATCATCATGTAACTTGGACGATAGGAAATGTAGTTTAATGTGATATAGCTCATATGTCATGTTATGTAGTTTAAAGTCATGGAACTAAGTCATTATTCTATGTATTTTAAAATCATAAAATAAAGAAATTATTCTATGTTGATTAAACTAATAATGAAAGGAAACAATGGGGGATTTTATTTATGGTCTATTGATTTGAATGGAAGGATAATGATTCTCCAATTATGGGTAATCTATTTATAAGAATGTATAATCATATATATGTATTGTGAGGTTAATGATGTAAGATATGTAATGGGGATCTCTGGATTTGAGGAGTGGTATTAATGAAGATATTATGGTGATAGGGTAGATCTCTCTCAAGGAAAAAGATACCACTAATTGGAAAACAATTTTTTTGGGATAAATTATCCAAAGAAAACTGGCGCATGTTACAACATAGTCCATAGTGGTATCCAATTTTCAAACATACCAGGTTCATGGGTTACGTTATAAAAATCTACATGGGGTGTGTTACATCATTGTTAGTAAAATAAGTTATCTGAAATTCTTACATTCTATAGCTGATGGCCCCATGAAATTTCTGGAGATTTAGATTTCCATGAGAACATATTCTAGTTTTTTGTAGGGTGGTACCTGAATATGGGAGGAGACATTTATGTTAGAATTACATGAGAGTTTGTTTAAAGGGTTCCATGAACTAGTTTTAATCAAGCGTGTTAAAAATATTTCCTTTTAATTTAGGTCATATGCCTCAGACCATAGAATTACGGAAATAATTTTTGGTATATGGTCTACAAGAACAAGATTATTCCGTATTACATTAATCATGAGGGGGAAATTTCAAACCATGGTATTGGTGGTTTTATAATGTAAGAAAGGATATGATAAAAATTTCCAGTGTTTGACCATAAAATTAATTTGAATAGCGGGATCCAACATAATTCCATCAAGGAATAAAAACAGAAGATGCTTCTACAAAAGAAGAAGTTGCTAATAGCTTTAAAAAATTTATTTTATAATAATTCCACTGGTTTTTTTATAATAAAGTCAAAAGGTGGCATCCTTTGGTTGGAAAACTTGTTTTGGGATACATTGTGCAAAATAATCTATGGTGTGTTATAACATTGTTCGAAAATGCAGTCATCATGTATAATTAAATTATATCAATGAGAGCAAGAGAAATATTATGAGAATAAAAAATTATATAGTATTAGTCTTATGAAATGTGGGGGGATATGTTTGAGCATAAAAAAATAATTTTGATTGATGTTTTCCATGAGGTGTTGTGTCCCTCACATATATCTGATTCATATATATATAAGGGGGACCTCTATTTTTCTTCGTTGTATCCCTTAATATTGGACTCATGTTAAGATCTCTTGCATATATTTGTATCTGTACATATGATAGGGGTAATATTATTTAACTCTATGGATGGGTCTAGGACACGAGGCCTCGACGTCACTACATATCTTCTTGAATTGTGAATCAAAACATACTTAGTTTTCAATGTACCATACTGTTTTAATTCATTTGGTCAAGATATTAGTCGTGTATTTTAAAATAAAAAGATAAGAAGTTGTCTAGATGTGAAAAGAAAATCAATATTAAGTCTGGGATAGGGTATAGAACCGATGTGTCAATATGTATCTTGTGGGAGAAAGAATAAAGCTTCACGTAGATCAAAAATAATGACCCCACACTTATTGAATTCATGTACAGTATAAATGGGATTTTTAACACAGGTGTTTGCATAGGGTGATAACCCATATTAGATTCCCTTTTGTAGATATGGATCATACATGTGACTATTTAATAATTTCCTATATTGTGATGTGGATGGGCCCATTATTGAATATTTTAATGCCGCTACATATCTCATTGAAATGATAATAAAGGAATATGTTGTTACTTCAGAAATCATGTAGTATATAATCATTTGATGATGAAAAATGGTGTTCCTTTTAAGGTTCTACATCACAGACCATGGTAACCACAATGGGAATTGATATTCAATACATATATGTGGAATCGTTTTACTAATGATTCTGTAATAATATATTCTATGATCGATGTGAGAAAATATGATCGGAAATGTTTCATCCAAAAAACAACATAACCCAAAGTTAAGGATATGTGAATTTAGATTCTGTGGTGTATGGTCCATGAGATATGATCCATCCATCACTACATATCTCAGCACGATGATAATAAAAAAATTGTAGTTTCTGAAATACCATGTAGTTCAATGTCATGTGGTGAAAGATAAGATGAACCAACATTAATGAATGAAAATGTTACATCTGGGACCAAGAATAAAAATATGGGAATCAATACATATCTCATGGGAATGAGAATCAATCCACACCTAGTTCTTGGATGGTTCCCTATTTAGGTGTGATCCATACTAAGGGAGTGGGTTATAATTTATTGGTTGATCCCGATATTGGATATCAATGAATCAGTATGCATCTCATGGGAAATATAATGAAGACAAAAAAATTATTGAATATCATGGATTTTGTAATCAAGCATTGAGGATAATGGACATATAGTTTAACATCATAAATTATGGATATGGGCCACCTCACGTGGAATGAAATGTTATACCTGGACAAGGGCATAAGACCTGAGTGACACCATAATTCTCGCTATAGAAATAATGAAGCCACAGATAGTTATTTAAAAAGTTTCACCACATTAAATAGGTTTTGATGTGTGGAAATGGGGATTTAATATTTTCCTGAATGAGGGTTTTGCCCAAGTACTGAGGTCTAGGCATAATTACATATCTCTTATTAATGATAATAAAACCATATATTCTAGAAGAGTTCCCTATGCAGATCTGATTCAGGCACAAGTAAAAGGAAAATTGATTTTCCATTATTTATATTGTACCTGCGATGGATGGAATGTGTGTCACTATGTATCTCATAAGAATGCGGACCAATCCATACATAGTTATTAAAAGAAACATGCACATTATTTTCTTGCAATGAAAATGTTTCTCATATTGCGTTATGTCATGCAGTAAGGATGTGATAGTTTTATATCATATACCTATAAAGGGATACCATGTTTTACTAAGGATTGGAAATGATGTTAGTGAGGATTATGAATGGAAATTCCCTTAAAGTCATTTTCATGTATAACAATGATGAAATATCGACCTACTGAGGAGTTAGAGGTATATGGTTGGGAATTATACCTGAGGTAGAGGCCCATATTTAATGGATCATGTGGAGTGTCTCAGTTCATGGTATTTTGGCGGTTTCATATCATCGAATGAGAGGGACATTAAGCATGGAGTTTAATAGAATGCATTAATGAAAAATGGTGTCTTCTATTTATTAGGACATATGACTAGGACCATATGTCCTGAAATTTATCATTTTATGATAAGAATGATAATGTTGTGTAGTTTAACATCATGAGGGATAAATGTGATGTCATTTTTTTAAGAGAATATTTAAAATAACAACTATGAAAATTAACATCTTGAATCATGGATGTAGTTTGTCTGATTATATGATATATATATTTAGCATCCTTTCATTCATGGGGGATTAAATGATAAGTCTATCCACTTATATCATTGAATAATATTCATTTGAATAGACCTTGTGTATGGTGTAATGCCTCTCTCACCATGGTTCAAGCTTCAGAGGCTTATTTCTTAGTATCATTGGATTACTAAAGACTATTACCAATCCACTATAGAGGAATGAACATATAAATTCCATCTTGTTAAATTCAGTTCATATCTAATTTAGATAGTCTTCTATGTTATGGAAGGTGTGTAATCATTTCTCTTTGATCTTCTCATGTTCATCCAGTTGATTCTGGGATTTTGCATATGTTGATAAATGATCATAGATTCCATTATAGAGTGAAGAAAACTAGACCTCAATGGTTAAGACTACATCTATTCTATATACCACTATGTACAAGGTCACCAGTTTGGTTTTATGGGTCCATGTCTTGTATTAATATAAGGAATACAAGATATGTTATGTTCAAGAATTATTATCTTTATCCTCCATATTCGTGAGTATGTTTGATAGTGTATTTTTAGGGAATATATTTCCCCATTAGTTACGACGTGATAGAAGGATGAATTGTGAGATTTGATATTGCACTACAGATATAGCTTTTCCACCTCATCAAAGCAGAAATAGGTGAAATTTTCTATCATTATTTTATGAGGGACCCCAAATCTTGTAAAATGTTATCTTTCATGAAGGCTATGATTTTTTTGTTCAGGCATCATAGAGGTGTATCACCTCATCCTATTTAGGGAAAAATTACTATTAGTTAAGATATATTTGAACTACTTGGCCATAGTTAGAGGGTATGAAGCTAGAATATACATTTACCTTTTTTGAAGTTTCCATTCATATTCAGTTATATATTGGAACTATGGGTGTTGATGAAATATAATTGAATTCACAAGGTAGGAATTATATTTCAACGTGAATTTTATGCAATCATATGTCATCAAAGTCCAGAATTATCCTAGTCCTATGATTTGATCAAAAATCTTGTATCCTAATTCTTGGGAACAATAATATCACTTATGTACTTGTTCAACAATAACTACACACTCTTATATGTCTATACATATGAGAAGGACCTTATAAAAACCTCAGTTGAACAGGACTTTCTGGTGATTTGGGCCATCATAAAGAGTCAAAATTGAATTAACACTTCTAGATTTTCTCCCTCCCACCTCTATTTGATGGATGTAATCCAATTTGTAGGTATTACATGATAAACATCATCTATCCCCTGGAATGACCATATAGATTAGGGATTGAGATGAAATTGTTTTTCTCCTCTTTTATGAATTGAAAAAAATGTGATTCCATTATGTAATGGAAGTTGTTGATGATTGTCTTGTCTTAATTTGGGTCTTACATAGTTGATGTTTCATTTTCCAATGCATCTATATAAGAATTTTGTGATCACATTATGTGATTAAATGCTGGATATAAGGGTAACTCTCCCATTAAGAGTTGGATATAATCAAATAGTGTGATCAAATACTTCATTTGATGGTGAAATCCCTATTTATCAATTAGATTACCAACATTGAATCACATCTCACCATCAGGTGGTCCACTAAAAACAGAGTCCCAATAGTAGGATTGAAATGAGGGTTGCTATTATGCTTCATTATTGGTACAACCTTCTAACAATATGAAAGCGTAAGGTAATACTATCATCACTATGTAACTGATAATGATTCCCGACCGAACATTTTAAGCATAATGTTTTCATTACTATTACCTTTTTGGATATTGGTTGCACCATTGAAATACATTTCCCACATTTGGGGGTTATCTTGAATAGAAAATATCTCTTCATGAAGAATCACATTATCTATAAACATTTTTTCTTTTGATGGGTGTTCTATAATGAAATCATCTAAAAAATGGCCTTTAACTGAATTTTAAGGTATCAACTATATATAGAAGTATTGTAAGAAAAATCCTACCATAAAAGGTCTCATGTCAAAATAGGAAGAATGAGGATATATTTTTACTAGGTTATTGCGATAGAACAATTCGAATTTGTGGTAATGAAGGTAGTTCCTCAGTATCTGAACCAAAAATAATAATTCAAATAGCTCTTACTGATAATTGAATAATTAACCTCAACATGAAACATGGTTCTAATGAGATAATAAAGGTTTTTTTTACTAGTATAATTTTTTTGTGTGAGGAAGGTTCATAGTGATTTGTATAAGGTTGGCACATATTGGATGAGTTTCTTTTTCTATATGGGTGAACTAAATATGGGTGGACTCCTAAGGAATTTCTTGTTGTTTTCAAATTATTCTTATAAGTCCACTTTCCATTGATAAATGACCACATTTATTATCAGTTTGGTTGGGGGAAAACATA
The DNA here is from genome assembly GCA_963277665.1 of Viscum album. Lineage (NCBI taxonomy): Eukaryota > Viridiplantae > Streptophyta > Magnoliopsida > Santalales > Viscaceae > Viscum > Viscum album. Next base: position 1,696,719,455 of record OY728137.1, on the reverse strand, counting down.
CTTCTTTAAGGATGGGAATGAAGCACCAAATATGGGCCATAATTCTTTATTTCCTCTCAACTAGATAAGTTTTCATGGAGGTAACATGATAAGGATTTCATTTTATTATATGGGTCTTCATTGACATCAAGATGGCATACAATGAATATGAGAAGCTTCCCAAATGTTACAAAAAATGATCCTTTTAAGTGGTTAATATCCAGACTATATTTTGGTAGCCAATTAAAGATGGTCTCCGATTTGCCTATGTGGTTAGAATGTTCCTCGTACTTGACCAATAGATCATCAATGTATTATTTGAAAAACAATCAAAGGAAAATATTGAATATGTGATGCATAGACCATTGGTATGTGGAACTAATGTTCGTCATTGAAAAAGTAATTACTCAATATCATATTTCTCTATGGGGTGATATAAATTTTGTGGATTTTTAATTTTAAAAGGCAATATGAATTTGGTTGTACCAATAAAACACTTCCATGAAGGATATGGATTTATAAATAGTCATTGATTCAATCAGATATTCTATTATTAAAACAATTATGTCATATTTTAACAAATATCTTATTATATTTCCAATGTTAATGAAAACCTGATTTTACCAATTTTATTCTTCATAAAGTCAATTTTGGATTTCCATTTTGGATATTGTACCTCACAGATGAAGTGGACTTTGATGTGTTCATCCAGTTCTACCTCAATTTTAGATATTTGAGTCAACTTAGTCCTTTTGGATGCCTACATTTATCCCTCATTTTCATCTGACAAACCAACGTGGTAGGTGGATACATCGGGGTCAAGGCCAGGGAAAACTATTTAATTTAATGAGAACATATCCCTGTGGTACTTCATGAAGGAATTCTAAACCTCCTATTCTATGGGAGTCGTGGTATCACTAATCATAGTGGATCATGGATCTTCTTCTATACTTAACTATACCTCTTTGAGCTCATCAACAATGATGGAGACACATTAATCAAATGTTGTATGGGCATACTTGAGGTATTATTATTCCTCTTGTGCCTCACACATCACTTCATTCACCTCTTCCTAGGAAGTAGGTGATGAATCATGTTCCTTAGTGTTATGTAAGGAGCTGAAATTTGGACATCTAAAAGATAAAGCAACCATTTATGTATTTATTGTTGGTAAGAGACCTTCAAGAAGCTCCAAAGGGAAAATGAGGGACTGAGGGAATGCCTACCCATTTTTTCTAATTAAAATTACATCTTATTTTATCCCAAATAATGTAAAAAGTATTTGTTTTTCGATATCAAGGGACAGAATGAAGAGATTTTAATCAAGGATTTTATATGTACCCAGATATTTTAAATCTTCTCTAAGACTATCAAGATCCATTGTTACAATTGAAACTACTAAATTCGTTGAAATTGATCTTTCATTTGGACCCACATCGTCAATTTGGTTGATGGGGATCACATAATCTGCCCATCTCTATTTGAATGGATTTGATGGGATCATCTCTAGATCATTTTGGGAATTTATCCAAGAGACATTATCATCTGTTGACTATTTACCTTCTTTATGGTTGAATCCTATGTAAAATTATGTTTAATAATAGGATTTTAATGGGGCCTTTTCCCCGTGAAATGCTTCAATTTTACAATTGATACAATATTTATGGAATTGGTGGTACAATTAAAGGAAAACTATATGCTTATGTATCCATGGATATCCTAGCAGAACATTTATGGCCATATCCTTTCTAATAACCATGAATAATGAGTCCATAAAAAGATCCCCAAACTCATCCTTGAGTTTTATTTCACTATGAATATTTATTTCATTCATGTCATAAAACTATAACATTAGGTTAGTGGGGAGAAATGAGATCCATTTAAACCCAAGAAACAAAGTGTTCAGATAGGGATACAGTTGTCTTTTGATCCCTTCATAATGGAGGGTTATAGGACATCAATGTCATTTATACTAAAAGATATATATGAGGTCTTATGTGTCATTTTATGATTAATTACTCATCTATATCTATGAAAGAGATGACCATGTAGAACTCAATAGAATAATTCTCTACAAGATGCACATCAGCATAAGAGACCTCAAATTCGAATTGTTGAGCGCTTGATAATGCCTCAATGAGTTCTTTCTAATGATCATTTGATGGACTCATGGTATTTGATAATGAATACAAGACCTTCACTAAGGATAATTTCTTTAAAAATAAATCATAATTATGGTATAGAGGTCTATACATCCTAGCATGGGGATGTGTATTCGTTATTTTATTTGGAGATGAAGTTTCTTTTATAGACCTATAATCCCTTGGAATATGAGATGAAGGTAATTAAGCACATGGTGGATTATTCTTGATAGTTCTACCAACACAATGAGGTTTATTATGGGATGACATATCTACTAAATGATATTTTAGGATGATGGGGTCTGGGAAAACCCTGTCATATGTGGGAGAAATTTCATGCTCTTCCTAAGCAGTCTATTGTGATCTCCCATGAGTTTTGTCCATGTAAACAGTTTGAGTGTGGGTGTGGTTAATGTAGTGACTTCTAGAAAGACCAAATATGCCCCTGTTTCATTGAATCTCATGGAATCTCGCTCTATTTCCACAATTTTGTGAATGGAAAATGGGTAAAAAATCACACTCATCATATTATAAGAGATCCATTAGGTGAATAATGATAACAGAAATGAACATCAACTACTAATATATGGGATATTCTGTTTGGTTGGTGGACCCCTAATATATTTTTTGGAGGGGACATTTATGTGCTATTGAGACTGTCAATATGACCATTGTTAAGGTAATGCATAAATTAGGATATAAAAAGTGTAGCCTTCCTATATTTTATTCTTACTCTTCCAGTTGTGTCACTTTTTTGGATATTGGCTCTCATTGGATTCAGCTTTCTGTGGATGGGAATTTATTGTAATGGAAGTGGCTAGAGTTCTAGTTAGCTACAATAAATTTTTTTCCAATTGATATCCTGATTTTGGTTGATTGTTTTTCAGACCAACCCTTCTCTGAAATTTTTCATACCCTTTCTGTTGATTTCAAAACATTCATTCTTCTCCTCCAAATCAGTGCAAAGTGACATGCTATAAGAGAAGATGAATTTTCAGCTTCTCTCTCCTAGATACCACCATCATATGTGATATTTCATTAAAAACAAAATATTCATGGATATTGTAAACTAGTACTTTAGGGGAAGGAAAATAATTTGGGATATCTTCATCCCTATATTTTTTGTGATTTATTAGTTGTTGTGACTTGATCATGTCATTTTCCAATTCCTATATGGTGTAGCAGGGACATGGTTATTCCAAAAATAATAGACTGTGTTTTTAATATCCTCAAACATTTTCCAGTTGTACTCTCTCTAATCATAATGATGAGGTAGTAATTATTTGTGACTCATAAGAGGTGCATCCACCCAATATGTTGTTGTCTTTGGAGTAGGAGTGGATACATGGGCCTGAATATGTATAACCATGGAATCATATTCGTTTCTGATTCACATTACCCAACTAGATGAAATTAATCATTACATTCCTTGAGAATATATGATGAAGTCCTCCACTCATTGAGCTACTGCAATAATGTCCCGAAACCCTCCTATATATTTTACAAGGATCAATAGAGTTAGAAAATCATGATGAATATGATATATATATACATGAAAATGTTATTCTTATTAGGGAGGTCGGTCTATGTATTATGTAAATCCTCTCCATATAGAAATGAAATATGATACCCTTTCATTCTCCTATTGATTCAAGCTTGATAGATCGAGGATGGTTATCTTATAATTTATTGAGATAAAATGGAAGAGATGCTTTTGGAAGAGGTCTTCCCAACCCATAAATCACAAAGAATTCAATATTGACTTCCAAAAAAGCATGTACCTTGTAGAGATTTAAAAAATCACCTGAGTTTCAATATATCCTATTTTTTTGGGGGTCCAATAATTTCATCAAAATGAGTGAAAAATTGCATCAAATGATAATTTGGGAAACATGAGCCATTAGAAATGAGAAATAATGGATACCAAATGTTTTATAGTGTAGTAGTCATCTCTAACCATTCAAGGAATGGATTATTTTCTAAATTTCTCAACACTCACCATTCGTCCAAGGATTATAATCATGTTAATAATGAATCAATAGAATTTATGATCCATTGATGAAGGTCTAGTTGTGCTAAAACATGATATAGATCAAATCCTGATAGGATGATGGGTGGTGGAACAGATGGTATCTACCTTGGGTAGCACATAGGTGTAGGGTAGTAAAGATGTTCCTGGCCCTATTTTGGTTGCACACCCAATGGAGGGAATTCCTAATCGTTTATTGTGAGATCCATGTATATTGGTGGTTGGTATCTGATATTGAATTAGTGTTCCAGATATACTTTTTTTGATAATATGAACCCTCTTTACTGAGGTTCATTTGTTGGGGGTATGAGTTGAGGATTTTCTTTTTGAGTATCTAATAGGAAGACCGCCTTATTGTAGTTGTGCATTGATTTTCCTCAATTATTTCATCTCTTCCCCCTATTGATATAATATTTCCTCCAGTAAAAGGGTATTGATATCCCCAGTATGTTTGTTATAATCAATCTCATTCTTACCTTTTTCCTTATTAGATTATTTTTTAGGAGGTAATATAGAATTATTATAAGCGCTTCTCAGATATAATGCAATTATATGATTCAGGGTACACATTACTCCTTTAATTGTTTCAATGGGGATAACAGTATGAATTGGAACATCATCCTCTTTCCCACCCTTTGAGCTGGTCTCGTGTTTTTAGTGTCTCTAGGGGTGGTATTAATGTTAGTCACTAATTCATAATTCATGGAAGGCATTCTATTAGTTCATTTATAGTAATTAATTTTTTACACCTTTTATGGGCATCTTCCTCTTGTTTTATAGTTCAGTAAGAGCTATTTGATGGATAATAATCCAATAGGATCAATATAAAGTTGAGTTGTTCATGTCCATAGTTAATGTTCCAAATCACATGATGGAATGAATTGGGAGGAACTGTTTTTTATGTTTTCTATATTTAAGATAAGACAAATTTCCACTAAGGGAGAGGTTATTGATGTAAAAAATCCACCTACTTTGAGGGTTAGTGATGTTTTTATTCCTCATACAAAACTCATTGAGCCTTGTTTTGTGGCCATGATGGTTTGGTTAAAAAAGAACACATCCCTATTGTATGGGGTTCATCCTAAACTAGCATGGGTATAACATACATCTCCCCCATGTGATAAAGAGAGTTTCATCCATGCATGGGCTAGGTGCCTCATTTGGTATGCCCCTAGATCACTAACTTATAAAAACTATTCTGCTACATTTGAAAATTGTTATATCTGGTGGCTGAATTCTCTCAAACAGAAGACTTGAATGATATTTTTAGATATTTTTTAAAAAGAATCTCAATTTCATGTTTTCTTTTGGGAAAAAAATTTATGGGTGTTAGTTAAGGGTTTTTTTATTTATCTCATCTCCTGTTGTAAACATAGTTATTTTTCTGATGTAGTCCGGATGATATGAAAATTCATTATACAAATTTTGGTTAAAATTGCAGTTCAGGGGGTGTGGTGAAATGTAATGTTCCATGTGCACCCCATACTCTAATCTGAACACCACAAGTGACATATTTGAAAAATTATCAATATATTTGTTTCATTGAAGCATACATGTTGACGATCTCACTGCTATATCTCGAGATATCATATAGTCAGAAGGGTAGAAAAGTCAATCTGGAATTGCATCACATATATATCCTTGACAGGACCTTGATACTCATCATAGGATAATGTATTATATCTTATGTAATGAAAATTATTCAATATATTGAGGTGTATTTTGTTCACAGAATCATCTAACAATGCCTTTGGAATGGTGAATTGAATGGTGGATAAAAGAAAAAAACCTGACTAATATGTCATCTTTAGATAGATCATTACACATGTTTATCATGTCATATTTTCTTTTTTCTAGAGGATCCTCTTCCTGATCTGACCATAGTGGACATGTTACTTCCACATTATCAAAAGAAACAACATTGGTTGGGGAGGTCCTCAGTTACTCTTGTGTGTAGGTGGCCTGAGGTTAGTTCGTAGAATGACCTTTTCATGTGGATGTATTCTAGTTGTTAAATGATTTCATCTTTTAATTAATAGGCACTAGACATGATTGGCCTTCTTTTATTATGTTCCTCGTGATAGGCGGTCTTTCTCATCATGATATTTCTAATTGGCATATTCAATTTGGAATGTGAATGAATACTGTCGAGATATCATTCGTCTTGAGATTCAACATTGGAAGGACCACCCTGGTGGATTTTATAAATGGAACAAATCATTCTCCTTGATCTTCTAGCCACACAGAGGGATTCTAGGACTCTCATTAGGATACGAGAACTCAATATCAATCAGATTATGGTCAGGAATCAATGAGTTAAGGTGATGTATCTGGAGAGGGCCTTTTTAATTTATACTATAACTTCCATAATTTTGTAAATGGAAAATAGGTTCTTCAGCAACAACATATGAGCATATAAGGGCTTCAATAACACCAGCATTGAGTAATGAACAATCATAGATAATAAAACAACCCTGAATTTTTATTATACACATAAACATGATTTATTACAAAAAACCATCACTTGATAAAACATAGATGATTGAGAGGTCTAGTGTATTTATGGATTAATAAAAATAACATAATGACATAAAATGTGAAACACAAAATCTTTATTTAAAACTTCATTACATGTCCACTACATTACCTTGTACTTTGAATTGCATGAGATAACCGGAGGACATGAACTAGAAAATGGTGGGCTATAAAGCCCATAAAGGGAGTAAAAAAGGCATAAAATGACAAATAAAAAACATATGAGGAATTAGGAATAGCAATGGAGCATTAAAGAAACATGAACATAAAGGCATGATATAACATGATTATCATAACATGGAAATGTGGAAACAACACTAAACATGGTATTAACATGATTCAAGGCTCATTACACATGGATAATTAGTAAACCCTCACTGCAATTGAATTATTATCATTAAAACCTCATTTTACGGGAAATATCATAATACTAATCATTACCCAATGCATTGGAGTGCTATTAGGGTGCACCCTTATTAAACAATTTATTAGATGAATAAGTGTGTCACATGGATCATACAACATGGAATCATTAAATATCATTATTTATTCTAATATAATCTAATGTGGAATTAATACATGAGATTATACAATAAACAAGTAAACGTGCCTAAAATTGAATACCCTTGATTATGAAATGGGCATGATATTCATGACACAATGACTTCAGCATTGAAAATCGCGATGCAATTTCAACAGCATAACAGTGTGACATAAAAATTCATGAAAATGGTTCATGAGATATAAAATAGTGTCTAATCATATGTACATGAATTGGATATTAATGGGTCATATAGATACATATACCATCATTTTTAATGTAATTTAGATGCATAATATAAATAAGTACATGGATGTAAAAGATTATAGTGAAACTCATTACAGAATTTCGGCATTGGAATATGTGTACATGGGAGTAATTAATGAGAGAGGAAGGGTTTTATAAACAATAAAACATTAAAAGGGAAGTATGGTGGTGGTTAAAATCATACCCCATCATTTTTAATTGAAAATAAAAGGTCATAATAACTTAATGAAAATTGGACAAAAAAGGGAAAGGAAGAAATCCCTTACTTGGATGTGTGCTCCAAAAGGCTTGGGAGGGGATTGTGATAGGCTTCATGGGAGCATGGGTGACTTGGGAGGATTATAGTCATTGGAGGGAACATGTTGTAATAACTCAAAAATATTTTTTGGAAGAGGAAATGGGAGCTTGGGTGGGATTATATTGGAAATGAGAGGGAATTATTTATTATTTATTTTTTGACCCTACACATTAAACTAATCAAAACCACAAACCATCCCATGATTTTTTGCCTAAATATTTTGGTAAAGGGAAGTGGAAAACAGTATTTTAAAATAAAAATGAAATAAATTATTAAAATATTAGGCTTTATTATATAGAGGTGAGTCACACTCTCAAAGAAATCATTTAAAAAATGTTTTATAAGTCATGGAGGTTCCACTACGGCTTTGTAAAATAAATCAAATAGACCTAAAATCACATTATTTTAAAGGTAAAACATATATTGGTAGAAAATAATTTTTTATTATTTTATTTCATCGTTATTGGGTCATTATGTGATCCTGAAACACTTTATATATTTAAAAGGTATATATTTTTACCTAAAAATTAGATTGTCTCACAAAATTATGAAAAATTCACCATTGGATAATTTCAACGTCCTGATTCCAAAATTAATATTAATTTATTAAAATTAATATTCTAAATAGTTTAATATTAAATTTCAAAATAAAGACTTACATTTATTGAAAATTCATTGGTATTGAGAAAAATGACATTCAAACCAGGATAAAAATCACTATTGTATTCATAAAAGTTATATGTTCATTTTTATTTAATAAAAATTAATTTAGTAATAATATTTTGTTAAAATATTATTTAATTTATATAAATACATTAATTCATCAAAAATATATTTCATAATAGAATATTAACTAAAAATACTACTTGTGTTTTAAAAAAAATTTACAATGTAATAATAAAAGAATTAATGTATACTCTCTAATATATAGAAAAATAATTCACATAATCACAGTTATAAGGTATTATTACATAACCCATTATAACACTTGCATAGGAATGAAGGTTAAGGTGTGCGATGGTGACATGCTCTTGGGGTGGCTTAGATAACATCAATCAGGTGGTAATATCTATAAACTTCACCTTCCCCCATAGGCAGTTCAGTTCGAGCTTAACATGTTGAAGGTCAACTGGGGATTGGTCAAGAAAAAATATCATTGATGCCACCTCCTTTCCGGGCTCTATGAAATGGGATTCATATTGCTAAATTCTAAGGGATGAGTCCATCACTACCTTTGACTGAGTAAATTGGATTTGTAAATGCCTTATATTTATAATAATCTTATGATCACTATACAACAACTATTTTATCAATGGTCACAATTCTTAATAGTATTCTAAAATCCAAAAACATAAAACCAAAGCTATTGAGATGTTATATAACCATTTTACATAATCATATAACTAAATATATAAAGATTAATCTCCAAAAATGAATGCATGGGACTTTACAGTCTCCCCCACTTAAGATATTTCATCGATGAAAATTTCATTTTCCAAACTAAAATAGATGCGGGTAACTCTGCTTCATCACCTCCATTGACTCCAACATTGTTTCTTCAAACTAGTTGTTTCACCACAAAAACTTGACTTGGGGCATTGTTTTCTTTCATATAGCTTTTTCTCTATGATCTAGGATCTTAACTGACCTGTCATCAAATGATATTCCATAATCCAATGGTAGAACTAATAGATTGAGTACATCCGATGGGTTAGGTACGTACATCCTCAAGAGTGATACATGGATAAGATCATGTACTTGATATGGGATCGGTGGGAGGAATAGTCGATATGCCACTGATCCAATGTGATAAAGGATCTCAAAAGGTATGATGTTCCTTGGAATAAGAGTTTCATTCTTCCCAAATCTCATAACTCTCTTCCACAGTGATATGTGGAAGAATACCATGTCACTAACATCAATATCAAGGTCTTGCTGACGATTATCAGCATAGCACTTTTGTCGACTCTGAGCTGCTTTAATGTTATGTTAGATGCTATCAAACATCTGCTCCATTTCTTCACCCATCTATCGACCTACAAGTTTCCGCTCCCAAAAATCATTCAAACATGTTGGTGATCTACACATATTCCCACAAAGGGATTCATAAAGAGCCATTTGGATGCTTGAGTGGAAACTATTGTAGTAAGATTACTAAACTAGAGGGAGATGTTAATCCAATCCACTTTTGAAGTCCTATAATAATTCAATCAACATGTCCCCAAGTGCATCAATAGTCTACTCAAATCGGCCATCATTTTGAGGATGATATGCCATAGTGATGCTCATCTTAGTATTCAAAGCATGTTGAAAACATTCAAAACATTTAGTTAAATCTTAGATCATGATCAGATAAAATCAATAATGGTACCCCATTAATCATTTCCATGTCTCTGATGTATATATGTGCCTGTTGATCTAGTGATAAATCCTCCAGAATTTCATTTAAGTGTGCAGTTTTAGTAAGACAATCCAAAACAACCCAGATAACATTGTCTCGTTAGTAGGTCTTTGGATATTCGGTGACAAACTCCATGGTGATGTTCTCCTATATCCAAGATGGTATAGTTAATGGTTGTATCATCCCCTTATACTTCTTCCTCTCACACATCATGTGCTGACATACCAGGAACTGTAATGTATACTCAGTGATCTCCTTCTTCATGTAATCCCAACAATAATTCTCTCGGAGATCTCGATATATTTTTGTGTTTACATGGTGAATAGAGAAATTTGATATTTGTGTATCATCCAAAACATCCTTCTTTAACTCCAGATATAATGGAACTCATAGTCTTGACCCAATTCTATCAATTCCTTCTTCATTGACATTGAACTTTGAGGATTTACCTTTTCTAATTGTTTCCTCCTTCTGAATTCCCACATCATTCTTTTGAGCATATTTTAAACATTCAAAAATATACGGTTGAGAATAATTTATGAAAGGATTTATGATGTTACCTTTTTTATGATTCTCTTGTCCATATTGATCAAATATACAATGATTGGATGCTAGTAAATTATCATCAATGATAGATTCACCGGGTCCTTTCTATATTGAACTTGTAACACATTATTCGCTTTCCTCGGGTGGTAATGAACTGAACAGTCATAGTCTTTGATAATCTCTAACCATCTGTTTTGGCTGATATTCCACTCTTTATGTGGGAATATATATTTGAGGCTTTTATGATCCATATATATTTCACACTTCTCCCAATAGAGATAATGACTCCAAATTTTTAAAGTAAATCTCCCTAAAGCCAAATCCAGATCCTATTTTGGATATTTTTTCTCATGAACATTCAATTTCTTTGAAGTATAGGCAATTAATTTTTCATTCTGTATCAACACATAGCCCATTCCCTTCTTCAAATTATCACTAAATTCCAAAAAAATCTCTCTACTTGTGGGTAAAGTGACCATGAGTGCAGTGATAATCCTCCTTTTCAAATCCTTGTATCTCTCTTTTCATTCATCAATCCAATCAAGCTTGACTCCCTTGTGAGTTATCATTGTAAGAGGTTATGATGATTGAGAGAAATTTCTCACAAATAAGTGATAATATCAAGCAAACCATAGGAAACTAAAGATTTCCATTAATAATGTTGGCCTCATACATCCCTCAATTGCAGCTTTCTTGGAGGGATCCACTGATATCAAATTGCTTGTGATGATATGACACAAGAATGATACCTCCATCAACAAGAACTCACAGTTTCTTTACATTTAATAGATCTTATCCATTCATAAGTTCCCTATTACACTTCTTTGATTCTACCCATGATTCTCTAGGTTTTGGATTATATTAGAATATATTCTATAAATGCTACCACAATGTTGTCGAGGTAATATATAATGAATCGATTCATTATGACCATGATGATTACTAGATAATTAGTGAGTATGAAATTCATTACTATGAATTCATATTGACCATACCTTGTACTAAAAAGCGGTATTGTTGATATCTTCCTTCTTCATCGTTACTTAGTATCATCCCGACCAGAAATCTACCTTGTAGAGGTATTGTGATACATGTAGCTGATCAAACATGTAATCAATACGGGGCAGAGGATACATGTTCTTTTTCATGATTTGGGTGAACTCATGGTAATCAATGCAAAGGATCATTGACCCATCCTTCTTATTAATGAAGAGGACTATTTCACACAATGGTGAAGCACTTGGGTGTATAAACCCATTACCCAGATTATTCTATAGTTATTTATTCAACTTCTAAAGCTCTAAAAAACAACTATATATGGAGTCTTGTATACGGGAAACACCCCAGGTATAAGGACAATTGGGAATACAATTTCTCTTCTAGGTGGAAGAGCATATATTTCCTCAATAAACACTTTATTGAATTCCCATACAACATGCATGTCTTCATTGATGGTTTCATCCTTGGACTGAATAATATAAGTTATATATGTGTGCTCATAGAGCAGTAATATCCATGCATGAGATGATGGTTCTAAAGATGATTAATCTTCCTCCTTTCCCATGTATATAAATGGTGGTTGACTTTCCATATGGAGAGTGATTTCCCTCTCACGGAAATTTATGTTGGATCAATATAAGGAAAGGAAATACATGATGAGAATTCCATCAAATTCTACCAGAGTACGTACGAAGAGGTTCACGAGGAAGGTCAATCAACAAATTATGATAGTGGATGAGTTATATTCATGGGATACAATTATTTCCCCATTTCCTGTACTCACTGACATCTTTACATCCATGATTGGTAATGGTGTTGGGATTATTCTACTAAACATTCGAGATATAAAAGAATGTGTAGAACCTGAATAAAAATGTATGTCCACTATTATTGAATAATTAACTAGGGTACCTATCACTACATCATCATTGATGTTCTCTTCGGAAGTAGTGATGGAATAAGCTGGCCCTTGCTGACTTGGAGGTTGTGGGTTGCCTCAAAAAACCCATGTCTTAGGGCACTAATTTGCATGGTAATCATGTTCATTGCGGTTGAAGAAATAAAAAATGCATTGAGGTTCGAACAGAGTGTTCCTATCTTCTATCACATTCACATGTTTTGCTTATCGGCAGTTAAGGGACTGGTTCTCTTATCTTCCACACCTCAAGCATTTCCTTGTCCCATTCATGTAATTTTCAGGATGCTTATTTCCACAGATTTGGAATGTGGGGTGATGGATTTTCTTAGTTCATTTGAATTTATCCATCAAACTGATAGAATTTAATTCCACCTTATGCTTCTTAACCCCACGATACCCATGAGATTTTCTGAAATTGATTTTGACATTGAGGGAACATTGGACAATTTCTTCATAGCTATTGAAGTCACATATCACCAAGGCCTTCCGTATGATAGGTTTCAACCCCCCAAATAAGTGGTCAACCATGCATTCTAGGGTAATGAAAAATCAGGATGTGTATCATGCAAGTGTTGTGAAGTATTCCTCACACGCTCCAATGGATTCATTGTTTTTCTTAAGGGCAACGAAGTCCCTTTCCATCTTATGTCGAAAAGTGCGAGGAAATTATATGTCAAAAAATCCGAAAATACTTCTATTACAATGCCTCAATCTCTTCCATAGGCTTCATATTTTTTATCAATGTTAACCATTGAACAGATGCACCCGCCATATGGGAATCATGCAGAAGAATCTTCTCTTGGTTAGAACATTAAAGGATGTTGAAGATCTTTTCAATGTAATTGTTCCATTTTTTGGAAATTAAGGGATCATATTTTGCCTTAAAAGTATGAGGCATTTTTCTCATGAAGCTAAAAATTTCAACTTTTTTGTTCTAATGGGTTTTTAATGTTCTTCTTGACCCATGTTACTATTCAAATCATGAGTTAACTAAGAGTGTATCATGACAATGTTCATGATTCCTTCTCCCATCAGATTGGGCATCTCATTAGAGTAGTCGTCACATTGATTATTACTTTGGTTGTTATCCCAACTCATCTTATTACTGACCATTTAGATAGAATAAAAGGAGTGTTAGGTGTAAAACATAAAGGGTAATCGAAGGACAAAAATAGGTGACTTATAAAAAAAATTTATTTCTATAACACATTAATCTATATTCTTCAATCTATGTTATCTATGATCTACTTCCCTAAATTTCTTCTTAGGGACATTTTTTATTCCATTATAAATAGATCATACTAATCTTATGAATTTACGAAAGAATATCCCCGGGAGTGTCTTAACCAAAATGTTATCAAGTCCTATTTTCAGGTACCAGGATACTGCAAGTCAAGCCTGAAACTCCTTATCAGAGTTTTCAATCATGGGTACATCTATGCCAAAGCTGCCTCTACCTTCTCATATCATGACTGGGATGTATTTTCCATATAATAAATATAATCAATACTCACCAATAATTAGGGATTTTTTTATACATAATCTTATCCTTAATGATTTAACAAGGGTTTTATAATCCTATTCCCAAAAATAACCAAACCTATCGTCCGATTCCAACTATAACAACCTTGACTTTTTATTACACACATAAATATGATTTATTACATAAAATCATCAAATTATATAAAATTTAATACCAAGAGGTCTAGAGTATCAATGTACAAGGAACATTACATAATGACTTAAAATGTGTAACACAACATTCTTATTGAAAACATAATTTACATGACCACTACATTACCTTATACTTAGCATTGCATGGGATAACTTAAAGAAATTCATAAGAAAATGGTGAGATATAAAGAACAATAATGGAGTAAACAAGTAATAACACGAAAAATAAAATACATGTTTGGCAGTAATCATATCAAAGGAACAAAAAATAAACATGAACATTAATGCATCATATAAAATGATTATCATAAAATGGAAATGTGGAAACAACACTTAACATGGTATTAGATTGAGACAAGGCTCATTGTACATGGACTATGACTAAACCATCATTGAACATGAATGAACATGATAAAAACCCTCATTTCACTGGATGTATCTTGATACTAATATTTACACAATTCATTGGAGTGCAATCAGGGCACACCATTCTTAAACATTTCATTTCTTGCATACTTGTGCCATATGGATCATACAACATGGAATAATTAAATATCGTTTTTTATTCCATGATAAATAAATTTACAATTAATACATGAAACTCTATAATCAATAAGTAAACATTCATAAAGGTGAATAACCTTGATAGATGAATTGGAATGATATTCATAACATAATGACTTTTTCTTGGAAAATCTTGATACAATTTTGACAATATAATGACCTAACATATAAATTCATAAAAATGATAGATATTTGATAAATGGGTGTCTCATAATATATACATGAATTAAGAAGTAATGGGTTCATATAGATACATGTCCCAACATTTTTAAAGTAATTTATATGCATAATATAAAATATGTGCTTGAATGTAAATGAGGAGAGATAAATACATTAAAGAATTTCGGCATAGTAACAGGTGTTCATGGGTGGAATTAATGAGAGAGAAATGGGTCTATTATCATAAAAAATTAAATAGTAATTTATTGGGGATGTTATGAATAATACTCAAACACATTTAATTTAATATAAATGGGTGTAAAAACTTATTGAAAATTGGGAAAAAATGAGAAAAAAAATCTCTTACTTGGAAGTGTTATCCCAAAGGCTTGGGAGTGGTTGAAGGATTCTTATTGGTAAATTTGGGAGCCTTTTTAGTATTCTATAGAGTGTAGGTAAGATGTTTGACCACATTTTCCCCAACCCATGTAGTGTGTTGAGATGACCTATTTATAAAGAGATAAAATTAAAACGAATTAAAATGATACAGGTTGAATACCTTTTTTATTAAATTTTCATTATGAGTGAATTATTTAATATAATATATTAAATAATAATTGTGGATTAAAATGGAAAATACCTTAACCTAAGCTAATTATATAATTATTTAATGGATTGACATAAATATTATCAATTCCATGCTAATAATATCTTATATGTATATTAAATTTGGAATAAAATGTGATTAATTAAATATATATGGGCATGTAAAGTAATAAGGAACATTAAAAAATTATATGAATTATGTTGAATGGGATTTCATGGTATGACACCAATGTGACGTACCACGATATGACACAAATTTACTACATAAATATATGTGTGTGTGTGTTTGGAATTGGATTCCTTGGATGAAAGAACTGGATATGACTTATTTGGATCACCTCGTACACACTCCTTGGGATCTATCCAAGTATTAACCCATTTATTTATGGATTTTATTCATGGATACAATGAGGATTCCCAGATCAATGGACATAGGTTCTAGCTTGTATGTGTTTATACTACGTCGTGTTTTCTATGGATGAGTTCCATGGACCTAAAGATATGGCCTTGGTTAATGAAATTAGGTCATATCCCTTATTGGTATGAATGTAGGGTCCTGAAAAAATATGCAAAGGATGAATGAGAATCCCCTTTAATCGAAGGGATATTCTAACCCATTTCCCCCAATGAATTATGGAAATGTGTAGAGAATACTCACAGGATGGCACAAGCCGAGCCAGTCCACAAACCTGTCCAATGATAACGGTGCATGACAGATTCAATGATGCTCCACCCTCCACGGACCGTTGTCGTTCACAGAATGGAGGCGGGAGCCCTTTGCGGGCGTGAAGCAGGACGAGCGCCAACCCGGTTCACCATAATAAACCGCCCCATCCACAAACCACGTCGATCAACCCAGACCACATCTGTTGTCATTCACAGAATGGAGGCGGAACCCTGTGCGGCCGCGAAGCACTCCCTGAGTTAGTATGGTTTGCGGGGGAGACACATTCAATGCACCCCACGAGTTACGGGTGAACCAATTCATCCATAAATCGGGTTTCTAATCATGGGCCTCCACAAAAGGTTCTCCATGACCATAGATACATATCTTTCCCCTCTCCGCATGGACTTGGGAGTTTATGCCCCTTTTCTGATCTGTTGCATCGTGTAGCAGCCTCCTACTCAGGCGAAGCCCCGACCGATGAACCCACGACCGGTGTCGCCCTCGGCCGTTGCTGCTCGCATGGAACCCTCTGTGTACCAACCTGGTACATAGGCTGAACCTGAATATGCGAACCACCCTGGTTCACGGGATTCACACCAAGCCGTGAACCACTCCAGTTCGTGGATTTCCCATCAGTCCAAGGACCCCCCTGGTTCGTAGATGGCCTCTCGAGCCTTGTAGCACCTCCCTACCCGAAGGGCGCCACCACTCATATACCTGTGTGTCCCACTAGATCCTTTGGATTTCCCATTCCCCAAGCCAGCTAAAGTCATTCCAATCCGGCACGATCCTCTGCAATCCCCTCACTGTCCCATTCATTTTCCCTGAGCCAGGGCCTCCACCAGAGCCACCAAGCCCGTGTGATAAAACCATCAGGTTTATCAGTGCACCGTTTTGTGTTCACATACCCACAGTAAGTGAGGTAGAAGGGCTTGCTCTGGCCCTTGAGCGGAATTCTGAAGCATTCCTGGGTTCACATTCCCACTGTAATGTGGAATCTGAGCCTGAGAGTCCCCTTTCTACCCCTCCACTTGTTAGGACTGAGGCACTTCTCCCCTCATCAGGGCATGGTGGACTACCCATCAGAAGAAATCCCCCATGCACCTATGTACTTACCCATGACCATGGCCAAGGAAGGGCGTAGTGGGGAAGGGTGCATCTCCATCCATCTTTGGTGCTATGTCCCTCTCCCGCTATTCTTTGTCGCCATGGGCATCAATCTCGGAGTAAGCCCTGACTTTTTGGTCTGCTACATGCGTAAGCCCCACTCCACTTTCCACCGACGCATCTTTTGCGACGTGATCGTATGGTCCCTTCTACCACTTGTTCCTCCCACCGAGCATGACTCACGTCATCTTAGAGTAGGCATCGGCCATGACATTATCTCATGGGCCTCCTAATAGTGTAAGCCCCAATCCTCTCATGGGTATCCTCAGAGTGTAATCCCCAATCCATTACCTTGGGCCGCCTCATAGCTTAAGACCCACTCTAATTCAAACTACATGAACACTGATTCCCCACCACAGAGATACGTAGGAAGCCTCTAAAAAGATCAAGAATGATCACCATAATACCCCCGGTCCACATTCACATTGGTTCTCCGACAATCCAATCTGAACTTTTTGGACTTTGATCCCTATCCCCTAGGCAGGGTATGTAGGAAGCCTCCTTGAGGTTCGAGCCCAACACACAGCCGATCTGACCATCTTTACATCGGTTCACCATACCAACCCTGGGCCGCGTAAAGTGTAATCCCCATACCAAACCGAACTACATGGATCCATATTCCTCTCATGAGGACACGTAGGAGACCCGTATGGTGAAGGCTTCCATCAATGCCCTCCAATCCGCCAGGACTCACCGGTCGCCTGCCCAGTAGTGGCCACAAAAGTAGATCTATACGGCTCTTGTCATAGTCTCGAACCATTTCAAGAGTCTCTCCCCGGAATGAGAAAACACATACGTCCTTTATCATAGGGAGGTGGATGAGGTCTATGGTGGGGACATCATCCCCACTGGACGTGGGTTCGGCTCCATGGCTGCCGCTGGCAGACTTCAACATGGTCACGCCACAACTCAACTTCCTCACGATAAATAGGATGAATCCCTGAGGATCCAGGCCCACACTACCCATGCTTAGCCCCCTCGGACCGCCCGATGAGGGCAGAAAACATGCAACCAGGGACCGGTCGTCACCCTTGTCCATGAGGATGAGATCTGCTACCCATTCACGAAGACATATCACGAATAGGCACATACAACTACTCGCTCTTCCAAATCCCACCATCCAGTCATGGCGTAATCATATGAGTAGGAGCGCATCCGCGCCGGGCTCCATCAAGCTCGTCGATCACGTACGACGCCACCTACCCAGTAGGCACCTCTCCCTGCCTGGGGTCGTGAAGCCCACCAACCTGACATGGTGGAGACCTAGTGCCTGTAGGACCAACTCCTACCAGATGCTCTAGAGGCCTACCATCCCAATGTATTGGAGATCAACAAATCCCGCCATCCAGATGTGGCGGCAAATTATAGGTGGGCACATCTCCCTGCCAACAAAGGCCACCGACTCGATACGGTGGGAAACCAAAATATGTAGGGTCAGCTCCCTGCAGATAGAAGTAAAGTCTGTCACCCCGATGTGGCGGCACATGGAGAGATAAAAAAGTATATCCTAGCCCAGGGGAAGATTCGTTCACCTGCCCTGACACAGGAGAATTGTCAGTACCCACTAACCACCAGAGGACCAGATAAAGATATTCCTACTCCGATACCGGAATGGGCCTTCATACCCATTGCATCCAAAGATGTATCTCTACATATTTAAGAAATAATAGAGGGGAAGGTATCGATCCCAGATCATGTCTTGTATACTTGTCATAATGTAATTGTTTCAGCGGAAACAACAAGGACTCGGGACCATGAGGCCATCTCCCCAATTGAGGTGACTCATTTAAGAGACGAGATTGTCGCCACAGTGCAGATTTGCATCCTTGCTTCCATCTAGGAGGGTCACCGGCTATATTTCGTGATGCAAGGGAAACCAGATCGAGCAGCTTCACTCATTCCAACTGGGGGACACCTGTCCATCATGGTGGATGCTTCAGAGCATGCATATATCCCGGATAAAATTCCAGATGTTCTTCATCATATCTCAACAACATCACGGGACTCAAATAGATAGGGACCCAAAGGTGAAGGCCCTTTTTACCAATAGACAGTCCCTGCTGCCCACAAGAAATCACTTCGAACGTGCCGAAGGCAGCTGGAAAATAATGAGCGGGTTCAAGACTCCGCTTTGCTGGAAGATGGGGTTCTCGATAGTGCTAAGTGCATATCAAAGGCTTAGAACCCTGCCCACCCATTACTATATTATGGGAGTGGCAGTAGTAGTTGTGAAGGTCCTCCATGCAATTTGTCTACCAGAAGCTATGTAGGTCCTCCCTAGAGCACCCATAGAGGCCTCCCCCACGGGCATATAACGATTGATCATGAGAGCTCCTCTTTTGATGCGAGTCACGAAAACCCTCCACGTGACCAGAACATCGAGCAGCAATAAGGCCCACCACTTTCTATGGTCCACCCAGAAGGTCCTACCTAGAGTATACACTGTAATAACTCTCTATATAGTGGGACCATATATTATGATAGTATTCCTCGCTATCATAGTGACAGCTACAGAGGCCCTCCCCATAGTGATGTCTCATCATGATAAGAAGGCCCTCCCCTTGTCGTGTCCTTCCATGAAGGTCCTCCACAGGGGTTATATTGCAACGACACTCCACACAGCCTGGCATCAGATCACAGTGGTAGTTCTCACCACCCTTATAATAGAGGTCCTCCCTGTCAAGGCGTCATGCAACGAGAATGCCCTCCCATCATTACGGTATACTCTGAAGGCCCTCCCCCGAGTGTACCCCACATATATTTTCCCTATGGCAGCTGTAATGGTAGTCCTCGCCATTTCAGCAGCTGTGATGGTAGTCCTCGCCACCATGGAAACCATTGTAAAGGTCCACACCACAATGTCCCCATGCAACAATATGGTCCTCCCCTTGTCGTAGTGTTTCTAGAAGTTCCTCCCCAGGACGCACATTGAACATCAAACCTTAATGGTCATCCTCACTATGATGACAGTTATTGCAAAGTACCTCCCCGTAACAATGATGTGCAACCAGAATGTCCTTCCCTTGCTGAGACATGCCTTGGAGGTCCTCCCTAGGGTCCTCACTGCAAATGTCCTCTATGCAGTGAGGCGTCAAGTAGTAATGGAAGTCCTTGCCAATGTTGCCACCATTGTGAAGCCCCTCCCCACAATGACATATCATATCAACAGGAAAGTCCTCCCCCTGCTGAATCAAGCATGGAAAAGGCCTCGTATGCCGAGTCACTTAGAAGGACGTGATCAATAATATCAAATTCTCAGCTAGTCTCCAACGACACCCTTCTTCGATCAGGAGACGTTCCAGGGCCACGTTCACCTTTTGGACCACCTCGGATTCTCCGATATGATAGTTCAACACCTACCGGCCCAACTACCTCTGACTACACTATCATTGATCATCTTAGTTAGGATGAACAAGTAGAAAATTCAATAGAAAAGGAGTATGACGACATGTTTCACTTGAGGAAATGACTGGCCAAGGATGATATCCTAGTTATGTTTTGGCCCATGACCACTTCTCAATTCGACAAACCCAGAGAGTTGTCGGAAGAATGCATGCACAACATCTGCTACAATATATGGACAACCCTCCACTGGATAATATCATTCTTCCTGCCGCATGACAGGTATGTAGACCACGTCAAGACAATATGAGACCTCTTACGTCACATTGACCTGGAAGCTCTTCCTTCGGCGTGGCAACAACGACCCAATAGGAGTAAAGGAAACATGGAGATCGCTTGCCTCTGTGCGCTGCACTAGCTGTGCCGCCTCATCGATGGGGCTCCGACGAGACTCCATATCAAGGGATGGGGGAACATGGTGCTTTGAATTTCATTCCGCTCCCTGCATAGAAGAACTCGTTCAACATACTGTCTTGCAGCGTTATCATGTCAAGACATCAATCGTGTGGTCTCCTTGATCAGGAAAGGCAACATACCCTTTAAATTCAGTCCTTGAGTTTGTCCCAGAAGAGTCATGCCTGACAGAAACGAGCCATTCACGAACTCCGGAATCAGGCCACTAAGAGCATACAACAGGCCTCTCGCATAAGAGAGGCCAATCAACAGTCATTTCCAACCTCCCCAGAATGGATTGATTCACAGGAGAAATCAGCACCAAACCCAGTTCACCCCTGAATGGGGGCACACAAGATCATGCAGGTAGTAATAGTAGCAGCCACTACCACAATCCAGTGTCAACCCCATCCTGCAGGTTGGGGGTATTTTTAACAACAAATTAACCCGTAAGACGAATAAAATGGGAAGAGACTCTATGTACATGGAATGGATCCAATCCCATCCCTCAAGGATGGGGGCATTCTTACCACCTCACCAACCCCCCCCCCCCCATGAGAATCAGTATTCTATCTTCTAGGGAAAATATTTAAAAGAGGAGGTTCCCGCACTATCCCATCCATTTAATAATTATCCCCTTTGAAAGGGAGGCATATCGCAAGGTCGCATCCATGAACTCTATGTGTCACCCTTCATCAAGGAGCCCAAAAGAAATCCCGGGATAGAATAGGGAAGACCAGTAAAAGACACGGGAGATCCTCTTCCTATTTGGATGATGATATCTTCTCCGCCCCACGATATGCATCAATCAACTCCATAGAGGTTATCCACATGAGTAAGACCGAAGATGATGTAAATCCAGATGAATCGAGAGATGATGGTTCCAGTCTGGCTTTGACTCACAATGAACCACCAGGGGTCCACACCCGAAACCAGAGGGCCACCCTAAATATGGTCACCCCTTCAGCTAGTCTTCCTCTGATAACCCTGCGAGCCACTAATAAGTACAATAATAAAGGACAGGTTACCCTCAACCCACCTCCTTCTCTCTATAAAAACATGCCGCTCACTCTTGAAGAGAGGTTCTCTCAACGGGAAGAGGAAATGAAATAATTGAGGCAACATAACGTCGAGATACTCCAGAGGAACTTTCTTATTGAAAGCGCGTCACAAGATAAGCCACACCATGCAATCCCATTATGTGCACCTCAAAGACCAATGTTTTCCATAGAAAACGAAGTGTCGTCAGGGCTCTCACCCAACGAGGTGCCTAGCCCGTCCGACTACCTAAATGTGGATCCGGATGAATACCAAGACTTCCCTCCACTTAGGAAGCATCCATTAATAGTACGTCTGAACCCTGTGATGGTTTCAAAAATAGAACATTCACCCCCAGTGCCAGATGAGAAGGATCCTAAAGAAATGCCTCAGGCTACAACTACCTAGGACCAGGACCAACAGGATGTATACAAGGGTCTCACCAATACCATCAAGGAAATGATTGGTCGATTGGAAGCAATGGAAGGTCGAAGTGCTCCGATACATCTTGAGTGGAAACCTTACCCGGATTGGGTGAGCAACACACCACCTCCACCCAATTTTGGGAGCCCTGTATTCCCTATTTTCAATAGATCTGTTGACCAGGAATAGCACTTGATGCACTACGCATCCTATTGAGACCCTACAATGGGAACTCTGGAACAACAAGAAGTGGTGAAACTCAGATGATTCGTACATACCATAAAAGGATCCTCTTTCATCTGGTATATGAGACAGCCATCCCAGTCATTAAAAATATTGAAAGACCTTCGGTATCATTCCTTGTTCCACTTCAGCTCGATATGGACTAAAACAACGGTCAGTGACTTCATGAACTACAAGTAGAAGGAGAAGTAGAGGGTCCCTGATTTCATCACAAGATGGAATGGTCTGGCCTACTCACTGCACATGCCAATGCCTCAAGACGATTTGATTGCCATATGCATTGATAATCTTAATGATGAGTTGCGAAAAATTCTCATACCAGTGGAGTGCACCACTGGCTTCTGCCATCTCTCAGCCACTGCACAGAGAATTGAGGACTCCCGGCAGAGGACCAACATGAAGTCCTGAATATCCTCATAGGATCCGGAAAATTGAACAGTTAGAGCTGAAGCATCCTCTATCACACTCAATCTAGCCCCTTTTCCTGCTCCACTGCCTAGGCCTCCACCAAATCATCAAGGGCCCACTGTATAACAACGGCCACTTCCACCCAAGGGGGATGATCAGAGAGGGTTGATGCAGAACCTGTTTGAGGAACGAAGACAAAAAGTATTCTCGTTCTGAGAGGACCAATTCCACGACTACTTCATCGTCGTCATTAATTACAACTTTCTCCGCCTCCCAGATCCATGGAAACCCAAAGAAGTCGACCGCGATGACATGCTATATTACTGTCCCTACAATCGAATGTTGGGGCACAATATTCGGGAATTATTCGTCTTAATAAACCTCATGGAAAGGATGGTAGACTCCGGGATGGTCAAGCTGGGACCATCATTATCCCATGTGACATATATTTCTACCACCGATTCTGACAAAGGGGATGGGTTGCAGGAAGTCACCCACAAGGAGGGGTAGATATTTGAAAACTGGATGACTCAGAAGACCGCCAACCGATCCCAAGGCATACTCCGAGCTCAATTACAGCAGCCGGTGTTGCAGCAAACAACCCCTAATGACACACAACTGACAATGTCAGACGCACTATACTCATCGATCCGGTCATCTAGGAGTAATCGAAAAGGGAGGAGACATGAGAAAGAGGAGTAGTCCACAATGAGGCCAACGTTTTCCCCGACACTGTCGGATTTTATGCCCTCAAACTTGGCACCACGGGGACTGACCCACCAAATGACACCATCACAGACGACTGAGTAGGTTTGCCATGTCAAGGGATGAGGAACCAGTTTTTGGTTCCATCAACGTCATCCATCTAATGGAATCGTTCACTGACGATGGGTGTGGTTATTATCCTGAGTTCTTGAAGTAAGGGGTCGGGACTAAGAATTTTATAGGTAGGGGATACCGAGGAAGGAGCAGTCGCGGATGAAACCAACCCTATGGTTGTACCCAGGCCCAAACAGTTAATATCTCAAAAACCCATGGGAGAGCCCCTAAATGGAATCAACAAATTAATGAATATCCCTCCACCTCAAAAAGTGGCCACTCTGCCCCCATCATACCAAGGTACCCGTCAGAGGAGGAATAAGTGTCTAGCTGCCTGGTGTGCACAAACAGACTTGCCAGGACGAGTCCCCAGAATGTGGGAATGACGCCAACCTCCAACCCCATGGATGGTCCCTCTTCATCACATATTCCAACTCCCATGCTACCAGCTAAGAATCTCCCACCAATGGAGTAGCATCTTCCACTAAAACATAAATATGACATCCTTAAGCAGCTGGTGTCAGTACCAGCGAAGATGTCAACCCTGAATGCCTTGAGTTTGTCATCGAACCTCAGGGAGGAACTTATAGTAGCCTTGCTAAGCCCCCAAGAGTTTCAAGCCGAGGTAGATGCCGCTGGGATTTAGAAGACGGAGACTGGATCGACTGAATGTGATGCAGGGATTTCTTTCACTGATCTAGATGAAGACTCCCTCATGAAAGGAAACATCAAACCACTATATGTGTCTGGTACGCAAGATGGTGTTGAGATCCAAAAAGTCTTTATTGACAACGGATCTGGAGTTAACCTCCTACCCCTACGGACACTCTGTAAATTGGGCTACAGTGAGGGTGATTTAATACCCTCGGCCACAACTATGCTATGTTACGAAAAGAGTGAGAAAAAGAAAATGGGAAAAATTAAGCTAAAGACCCATTTTGGAGACCTTGTGGCCTATTCGGAATTCCTGGTAGTTCAGTAAAACACAGTATTCAATGCCCTATTGGGAAGGTCGTGACTCCATAAGCACAAGGTCATTCCTTAATCCAACCACCAATGCATGAAGTACTACATCAATGGGAAAAGTTGGACATTGTATGCCGACAAGGCCCATTTAGTGCTATCTGAGTCACACTACATTGATTCCTGGTTTTATGAGAAAAAGATGAAGAATCCCTCGGTCGATGGTGTTGAAGGGATCGCCGCTCCAAATGGTCTGGAAATGGTTCCTGAGGACCCCCTCAGGCATCTTGGCAGAAATTACGTACTTCCCATCAACCATATTGAGAGTTGGGGTTCTTGTCCTGACACACACATAGTTTTCCTCATGAATTCATCCATTACGGCTGCACGTGACAATGTTGGAACATCTAACAAACCTCAATATGAGGGTGAATACTTATGCGAGGACACCCACAATGCCTCACCTCCTGACTCCAAGGAGACAGAGTTAAGAGCTCTCCCCCATCAAATCATGAAGATGGGGATTTGGAAGAAGAGGAGGAGGAAGATCTCAGGGATGCACCTCTCGAATTTGAGGAATGTCTCTCCACCACAGTGGACGAGCTCAGGGAAATAAACCTGGGTACCAAGGAAGACCTGAGGCCAACTCTCATTAGTGCAGTCATGTCTGTCGAGAAGAACGAGGTATATAACTCTTTCCTGAGGCAACATAGGGATGTTTTTTCCTATAATTACAAGGAAATGTCGGTACTTGATCCTGATGTGTCAACCCACCACCTAGGTCTACCAGAAGACCATTGGGGCTATAAAAAGGTCCCCAGAAGGACACACCCCTCACATGATGCCAATATAGAGTCTGAAGTCAATAATCTTATTAAATCAGGCTTCATTTGGAAGGTCTAGTACCTCATATGGTTGGCCAACATCGTCCCTGCCATGAAAAAGAATAGACAAATCTACATCTGCATTAGTTTCAGAGATCTCAATCGGCATTGTCCGAAAGATGATTTCCTGGTCCCGGTCACTGAGTTATTAAATGATACAATGGCTGGGTATGAGACTCAATCCTTCATGGAGGGATATTATGTGAAAAATCAAATTAGGATGGCCTGAGAAGATGAAGAATCCACTACCTCTAGTGCCCCTCGGGGAATATTTTGTAACAGGGTTATGCCCTTTTGGACTCAAGAACGATGGCGCCACATATTAGTGTTCCATGCATCGTATCATTAAACCATTCCCGGGGAGATTATTTGATATCTACATGGATGATTTAGTGGTTAAGTCCTGGAAGTGCTCAGATCACCAATCAATCCTTGAGACCGTCTTCAACAAACTTCGACATCATAGGCTGAAGATGGAACCCTTGAAATGCACCTTCGGGGTTACCTCAGGGAAATTCCTTTGCTTCGTCGTACACCATCGTGGAATCTAAGTCGTCTTTGAAAAGGAAATGGCTATCCTCGGCCTTCTACACCCCCCCCGACAATCTCACTGAGTTGAGAGCATTCTAAGGGCATCTGGACTACATCAGATGATTCATAGCCAATCTGGATGGAAAATGTTTTCCCTTTACCAGGTTAATGAAAAAGGGAGTCACGTACCAATAGACATATGACTGCCAAGAGGTTATCAACAACCTAATAAAGTATCTCTTAATCCCACCAATGCTCATGCCCCCAATTGAAGGAAGAACTCTCATCATGTATGTGACGGCCCAAGAGAGGACGTTGGGAGCCGTCCTCGCACAGAAAAATGACACCGGCCATGAAAACAGTCTCTATTACCTCAGTCAAACCATGATTTATGCTAAGACTCTATACTCAAGCATAGAGAAGAGTTGTTTGGCCTTGGTATTCGTAGTTCAAAAATTGTGACATTATCTACAGCATCATGAAGTCCATTTGGTCTCACGTAGTAACCCGCTTAAGTACATCCTTATCTGCCCAATGCTGACCGGGTGCCTGTCGCGATTGGCAGTTATCTTGCAATAATTCGACATCCGGTTTGTGCCTCAGAAAGCCATCAAGGGCCAGGGATTAGAATATTTTCTGGGAGAGCACCCTTCAACTATGTAACGCCCCGACCCTAGTTACCCAAAGTCGGTGCATTATTACACAACATTGGCATGATCACAATAGATCATGTCTCGGAAGACTGATTAGTTTAGTATCCTTGGAAACACTTCATATATTCATAAGTCTTACATTACATCATAAAGTAAAAAAACTAAAACAACATCTTGTATTCATATCCCCTCAGACTATCCCTATAGGTCACTCATTATTTAATTATTCACATCCTTGGAAAAATTATAACATTGAACGAGGTGAGCTCAGATGCTCAGTAAGGATAACAATATAGTGGAAAAATTCATAAATAAGCATAAACATTTAAGGTAGTGTATAACTAAAACAAAAGCCTTTTAAACTTTAACATCAGCATAATATGGAAAATATAAAATGAAATAAAAACATTTAAATATTCACAAGGATATTATTCTAGTCAAATAATAACATGAAATATCAATAACCACTTTCATAATGATGGAATGCATAATGCCAGACTATCATAACCACACAGTCAAGGCATTGTGCCAAGACTACAAATATGATTTTTTCAAGGCCTTTTGACAAAAAACTATTTTGACACATGATACCTACCATTTCATCGAGGAGCTATAGAGGGCTCCACCCATCACTTATTAAGTCCAATGAATTTCTCATATGAATAGGTTTAAATATAACATAATCATTCGTATTAAAAATAGCATACGAAATGTCAATACTTTCTCCATAAACCATGAATGGTATAAAATTAACACATCCATAGTCAAACAAATAACAAAACCTTTAATACAATATGGAAGTTTTGTATCATAATATATAATCTTCAAATAAGCTTAAAATCCATCAAGGGATGTTGACATAGATGAAATCAAAACTATTTGAGAGAAAAATCTATTTTTTGAAATCATTTAAATGTCACATAATTATAAAAGAAAAATTCTACATTAAAATTATTTTTATAAGCTTGTAAGGGAAGATTTTATGATTTTATAATTGTGGAAAATAGCCGCACCCACCGTATAAGTTAAAAAGAAGACATTCTTGCCTTAATTTTGTCGAAAAGGATAAAAAGGACCTTGTTTGGAAAATGACAGAAAGATTCCATTATTAACATTTTATAAAAAGTCAAAAAGGGTATAAATGACATTAAACCATAGTTGTGAAATGGTAAGAATGATTTTAAATACATTTTCTAGATTCATGGATGTGGATGATAAAGTGATCCCAGAAGATAATTACGTATAAACAACCTCGGATAATGAAGAGATTGGGAAATAAACCCTTACATTGAAAATTTCCTTAGTATATTGTATGTTAACCACATATATAATAGTTAAAACATTGTTATTAAATTATTCAGGAACTATATACATAATTTTGATATCATATACAATCTTCTAATAATGCTTTGTTAATAATATTTTAGTATTATCATCATTTCGAATGTTAACTTACTCGTTTTATTTTATGAGTTTTGTTACATAAGACATGTTTGTTATGGATAGGTTGTATCTTATTCATATACAAAATGATATAATGTTCTTCAAAATTACATTAAATCATCAAATGATAATTAGTCTTGAATGGATAAGATGGGGAATGAATCTCATCGTGTTCGTGGATACAGTAGTCCGTACGTACGCACGAGCGATAATATCATTCTTTTGATATTAAAATAATTTATAATTGGATGTTATATCATATATACAGAATCATTATCATAATATATTTATTATTTACATGAATTACACATCCTTATTATACCCATCCAAATAATAATATATTGAATAACAATTACACCAAGACATAGAGATGGTAAGCCGTATGTATTCACATATGGTGACATGTCATTCAAAGGATGGATAAAATTCTGAATCTGGTTGTACCATATTTATAATAACATCACAGTATATAGAAGATAGTGCATTTATTATTTTAGAATGGAAGTATCAGTGAAAGAAGATGTTGAAGAAGAAAGGAACTTGAATGAGGTTGGTGAAAACATTACTTATTCTTCGGGTTCTTCCTTTTGATTTGATAAAAAGGGATCCATAGGATGGATTTATGACTCACGTAAGGCCTCTAGGATGAAGAGAGTATATTTGAGATGTTATTTGTGCAGAGTTTGGTGGATCCCAAAGGCATTTAATGTGTGAATTAGTGAGAAGTCGGAGTGCCCTTTTATAAGAGGGGTGAGGGGCACCTTTGGAAAAGATAGATATATTATTTTATAATAAAAATTATTATTCGGTTTCTAATGGCTCCAAAGTAGATTATTTAAAGGGTAAGGTGGGGATAGGTCGAAAAACACTCATCCAATAGGTTTTAGACTGGTTTGGGTCACTTTATTTACCTTATCGTTAAGTTTTAACTCTTAGTTAATTAGTCTGACACTTTCCATGTCTCTTTGTATTTTTATATTATATAGTCAATAAACTTACTATAAACTTCCAAGATTCCCCCAATTGGTCCACTAATGATACACCTATCATTATTTAAGTCTATTGGCTGATCCTTGGATTTTTAGGAATATAATATAAATTAATAATATAATATTTGTTTTAAAATCTCTTTTGTGTCAATTTTGACACTTTTGGGTATTTTATTTTTGATAATTTCATAACAGCATTATTACTATGAAATGTTTTTTATAATCAGTCCTAATATGTCATATTAACCTATATAATAAGTGTAATTCATTAAAAGTCTCGAGTTAAACATATTTTTATATTTATAGTATCAAATATTTTTAAATTTCATTAATTAGGTAATTACTACATAACCATTGTTTCATAAATAAATTAAATTATTTTATGTCAAGAAATTATAAATAAAATACCATTATGTAGGAAATATGTCTACCTTTCTATGGAATATTTATAATCAAATTTATCTTATGTATAACCCTATATAATAAATGTTTTAGTTATTAAACATTACTTTTAACTCTGTTAACTCTTCTTTGAATTAAATAATAATAAATGTCCTCATCTAATCCACATGGACCTAAATGATAATATTTTATTCCTAAGGATTTTTTTGGTCATGATAAACTTGTCCAATAGATTTAGGACATGTGTTAGGGTAATATTAATATCATTTTTACCCTTAATTATCATATTTACTTTTAACCATGCTAAATAAAAGTAAAAAGTTAATATTCACCAAAAATTATTTTTATCTTATTGAACCAAATTTTACTCCTTGATATTATCTATGTCACATAGATTTTTGAAATTCCACTCATAGAGCAGTAAAATTATGTTTTATGACAGTTTCTACATTCTTTTAGTAGGTGGGTAACAGACGCTGAAAAGTTCAATAAAAATTTTATATATCTAAAATTATTCTAAAATAACTCCAATGAATTACATTGAACATATATAGGTATTATGCATATATTTTTACCTTAAATAAATTTAAATAAAATAATTAATTATATAAATAAAAATTTGTTTTTAAACTATAACTCGGTGTATTTTCACTATTCATCAAAAATTGAATGTTTTTAGAAAAATTCCACAAATTTACCCTAAGCTAATTTTGATATTCTTAATCCCAAAATGAATTCCATTTTGAAATATAACATTTATCAAATTTCAAAATGTTCGTATTACTATTCATAAAAGCTAGTTTGATTGGTTGTGGTGTGTGTTAGAACTCGAATATGCGTACAGCACACGATACTATATTATTCAAAGAGAAGTGTATCATGGAAGAATGGGGTGTTACATTCTCCCCTCCTTCAAATAATTTCGTCCTCAAAATTTCTAGAATAATACCATATGAAAATATTTGGCTAGTTTTTCATCATAAGTTCCTCGGGTTCCTACATTGCTACTTCCATCTTATAGTTTCTCCATAAAACTTTTACCAGACGAGTCGTCTGGTTTCTCAGTACTTGTTCTCTCGTATAAAGATTCCTGACAAGATCTTCACAATAAGATAGATCGGTTTCCAGTTCTATTATTCATAGTTGAGTACATGCATTGGGTCAGGCATGTATTTCCTCAACAGTGATACGTGGAACACATAATGAACTTTTGAGAGACTTGGCAACATTGCCAAACAGTAAGTTACAAACCCAATTCATTCTAGAATTTTGAAAGGTCCAATGTACCTGGTACTCAATTTACCCTTATTACCGAAATGTATAACTCCCTTCTATGGAGATACCTTTATGAAAACATGATCTCCTACCTGAAATTCCAAATCCTTCATTCGGTTATCGGTATATCTCTTCTGCCTAATTTGACCTGCATTGACGTGGTTTTGAACTAACATTACCTTATCCATTGTTTCCTCCACCAGTTATGGGCCTACAAGTTTTATTTCACCAACATCATCCCAACAGGTTGGTGTGCGACATCTCTTTATATATAACTCTTTATATGGTGCCATCTGAATACTCGAATGGATTCTATTGTTATAGGAAAATTCTATCATAGGTAAATATTGATCCCACATACCCTGAAAGTCATGTGAGAAAGATATCAACATGTCTTCTAAGGTTTCAATAGTCTGTTTTGATTTTCAATCTGTTTGAGGGTGGTAGTCATTGCCCAAATGAAGTTCAGTATCCAAGTCCTTCTAATGACTCTTCCAGAATCTTGAAGTAAAACGTGGATCATGGTTAGAAAAAATCAATAGGGGTTCTCCATGAAGTCTCAAAAATTCATTAATATATAGTCTCTCATGACGTTCCAGGGGTAGATCTTCTCTTATTGCAAGAAAATGTGCTAACTTGTTCAGACAGTCAACAATGACCCATATTGCATCGTTCCTTCTAGGAGTCTTTGGTCTCCCCATGACAAATTCTATCGTAATATTGTCCCATTTCCACTCCGGTATGGGAAGGGGATTCATGACTCCTCCAGGCTATTTCTTTCCAGCTTTAATGTGTTTACAAACCATACATCGTGACACAAAATCAGCAATATCCCTCTTCATGTTGTCCCACCAAAAATGTTCCTTCAAATCTCTACACATTTTGGGAATCCCGGGGTGTATAGAAAAATTGGAGCTATGAGCATCATCTAACAATTACCTTTTCAGATCAGGTATATTGGAAACAAAAAGTCCCTTCCCTTCGATCTTTAACTTGTTTACAAACCATACATCTTGACACAAAATCAGAAATATCCCTCTTTATGTTGTCCCACCAAAAATGTTCCTTCAAATATCTATACATTTTGGTGATCCCGAGGCGTATAGGGAAATTGGAGCTATGAGCGTCATCTAACAATTACCTTTTCAGATCAGGTATATTGGGAACACAAAGTGTCTTCCCAAATTTTAAAATTACATCTTCATACACAAAGTCTCTCAATCTCCCATCATTCAAAGCTTTAATCTTCTTTTTAAATTCTTCATCATCGGTCCGAGAACTCTTAATCATTTCTAGTAAATATGGTTTGGAAACAATTTGGAAAAAAATTGATGCATCACCTTCCATGGTTATTACCATGTCTATCTTCACTAGATCTATGATAATTTGATCCCTTTCAATTCTCATATTGTTCAAAACTCCATGATCTTTTCTTCTCAATGCATTTTCCTCCGTTCTTGCCTTCCCCGAGTTATAGTGTATCGTGCAATCATAATCCATGAGTAATTCAATCCATCTCCTTTGCCTCATGTTGAGTTCTTTTTGTAGGAAAATATAATTTAAACTCTTGTTATCAGTATAAATCTCACATTTTTCACCATAGAAGTAGTGTCTCCATATCTTCAAAGAAAGGATCACAGTTGATAACTTGAGATCAATAGTAGGATAGTTTTGCTCATGGATTTTCAACAGTTGTGATGCATAGGCAATAATCCTATCATTCTGCATAAGGACACAACCAAGTCCTTTCTTTGATGCATCACTATAAATAACGAACCCATCATTCCCCAATGGTAGATTCAATATAAGAGCATTGAAAAATCATATATTTAGTTCTTCGAAACATTCTTCACACTCTTTTTTCCAAAGAAATTTAACCCCTTTATGTGTGAGCTTTGTTAATGGGTTTGCCAACCGGGAAAATTTCTGGACGAAAAGCCGATAATAACCAGCTAAACCAATAAAACTGCGTAGCTTATTTATACTTGTTGATGCAGGACATTCTTGGATTACCTTGGTCTTAGAAGGATTAATAGAGATTCCATCTTTAGAGACAATATGGACAAGAAAAGAAATCTCCTGAAGCCAGAATTCACACTTGCTAAACATCCCATATAATATATATCTTCTCAGAGTCTTCAGGATAATGCACAAGTGATTTTCATGATTTTTGTAGCATTTAGAGTATACAAAGATATCATCAATAAATACCCCCACAAATTCATCGAGAAATTCTCTGAAAACTCTATTCATTAGATCCATGAATACAGAGGGTGCATTAGTCAATCCAAAAGGCATTACTGTAAACTCGTAATGTACGTATCTGGTTCGAAATGATGTCCTCGGAATGTCTTCCTTATTCACACACAACTGGTGATATCCATATCGAAGGTCAATATTTGAAAAGTACTGAGCTCCATGTAGTTAGTCAAATAAATCATCAATGCGAGGTAGGGGGTACTTGTTCATTATTGTAATAGCATTGATCTCCTTGTAGTCAATACATAACCTAATAGATCGATCTTTTTTTATCAAAAAGAACAGGGGATCCCCATGGAGAAACACTAGGGTGAATAAATACATTATTACTCAATGGATCTATTTGTTTCTTTAGTTCAACTAATTCCACAGTGGCCATTCTATAAGGAGTCTTCGATATAGGCCTCGATCTAGCAATTAAATCAATAGAAAAATCAACTTCTCATTCTGGAGGATGTCAGGGTAAATCTTCCAGAAACACATATACATATTCATTCACAATAGGTACATCCTCTATTTGAAAATTCATTTCCTCACCCACAGTCATTTAATTCTCTTCTTCCCCATTAATTTAATTTAGTTGAGCTATTGGGGGTGGATCTAGGTAAGAATTAGGTGGTGATGATTCTTCTCTAAAGATAAGGTGTTCTTTATCATCATCATAAAAAATAGTATCCTCCTTCTTCTTACAATAATTTTTGCATCATGGTCTTAAAGACAATCCATACTGAGGATTGTATCAAATTCATTTAGAGGTATGACGATGAGATTAGCGGATAATAAACATTTATGTGCTCTAGTGGGGACTGATTCAAAAAACTTGTTTGCAATGATACTTCCATTAGGAGTTTTAACTGACAACTAACTTGTTAAATAAAATTGTAAATATCTAATTTTCATAGAAAAATGGGAAGATATGACACAATACGATGATCCAGAATCAAATAATTCATTTGATAAACTTGATGAAACCATTAAATTACCTTCCACCACCTCTTTTGGAGCTTCTACCTCGGTAGTAGTGATAACATATTCTTGGCCCTGATACCTTGGCCTTTTCTGAGGTTAGATCCCCTGATGTTTAGGAAATTCATTATCATAATGTCCCGTATCGCTGGAATTGTAGCATTGGGCATCGGTAGCTTACTTCTTCCCCTTGCAATGATGAGATTGGTGGCCTTTTTCATTACAGTTGTAACAAACTCCCATTCCTTTTAAGCAAGTACCAGGGTGTTTCTTCCATCATTTACTATAGGATGGATATTCAACTTGTCCCTTATTCCCTTTTTTTCCATTCCTAGAGTGATTAGCAGATCTCTTCTTCTCCTGCTTTTCTTTAATGTAAAAAGAGTTAGAGAATTCCTTTTCTGTCTTGATAGCACATGAGACAATATCGTTATACAACGAGAAGGTTTGTTAGACTAATGCTCGATGGATAAATGATTTTAACCCATCCATGCAATGGTCAATCTTATTTCATGGCTTACGTATATAATCTCTAGCATACCTTTCTAACCTTGTAATGTCAGCCTCATACTTTGTGACATTCTCATCCTCCTTTTGCCTCAGACTCAGAAATTGCCTTTCTATAACTGATTGATGGTCACGAGGAAAGTATTTTTGTAAGAAAAGTTCATTGAACTCCCTCCATTCCATATTTGGTACTTCCTCATCATCCTTTGTGTTTTTAATCAAGGACCTCCATTGATCAACATCTCCAGTGAGGCGGTAAACTGCCATGATAACTTTATCCATTTCACTACTCCCCAAAGCCTGAAATATTTTCTCTAGGTAACATATCCATTTCTCAGCTACTAAGGGATTTTTTCTCCCATTAAATGTCGCTGGCTGCTGCCTCATGAAGGGATCTAACATTGATCCTCCACGATGTGGATCAAGGTGCTCCATACGGGTAAGGTTATTATTCCTAACTTGAGTGGGTTGTCCCGGTATGGTGATTAGCTGATCAGCACTAGTTCCATCACTAGCTCCACTATAATTATGTTGAGCAGGAGGGAAATCACTACATGGAGTGGGTGCATTGATAAAATTTCCATTTCTTTCACTAGGTTCCATTTCTAAACAATGGCATAAACTATATCAGTTTATGAATCAAAATACATAATTACATACTTTTAAAACTCATAACATAAATTGAACTATTTATGGATTCAATCCATAATCATAAAAATGTTTTATTTGAGGATATATATGCTCATAAAACCTTCATAACAGTTTGTAACGAAAATGAAAATTATCCTAAGAATATCTCTTGAGAGTTTCGTAACCAAGAGTGCAGCAAAGCCCGTTGACGTGCAGCAGTTCCCCTTCGAGTCAATCTCAAAGCGGTGTTTTTAGGTTTTACCCCTAACTACATCTCTACCAGAGTCGCCTCTACCTGCTCGTATCTAAATAGGGATGCATTTCATGGAAAACAAACATAATATATACAATACCAAAATTCAAGGAAATTCATCTATACTAATCTTCAAAGTCTATCATAGGAATATGTGCTCTAATAATAGTTTATCTAAATCTAGCTTCCATGGTTTGTACTAGACTTCCTCTGATACTAAATTTAACGCCCCGACCCCTGTTACCCTAAGTCGGTGCATTATTACATAACATTGGCATGATCACAAAAGATTATTTCTCGAAGACTGATTAGTTTACTATCCTTTGAGACACTTGATATATTCATAAGTCTTACGTTACATCATAATGTAAAAAAACTACAGCTACATCTTATCTTCATATCTTCTCATATAATCCCTATATGTCCTTCATAATATACTTTTTCACATCCTGGGAAAAAATAAAACATTGAAAGGGGTGAGCCGAGATGCACAGTAAGGATAAAAATATAGCAGAAACATTCATAAATAAGAATAAACATTTAAGCCAGTGTATAAATAGAACAAAATCCTTTTAAACTTGAACTTCAACATAATATGGAAAAGATAACATGAAATAATTACATTTACATATTCACATGTATTTTCAACTAGTCTAATAATCACATGCAATATCAATAACCAATTTCTTAATGATGGAATGCATAATTCCAGACTATCATAACCACAAAGTCAAGGCCTCCTGCCAAGACTACAAATAAGATTTTGTCATGCCCTTGTGCCAAGACAATAGTTTGTCTCATTAGACCTACCGATGCATCGAGGAGCTATAGAGTGCTCCACCCATCACTTATTATGTCTAATGCATTCCTCATATGAATAGGTTTAAACATAACATAAACATTCTCATTAAAACATCCATATGAAATGTCAATACTTTCTCATAAACCATGAACGGTATAAAAATAACATATCCATAGTCAAACATATAAAAAACATTTAATAAAATATGGAGTTTTGTATCATAATAAATAAACTTCAAATAAGTTTAAAATCCATCATAGGATGTTGACATAGATGAAATCGAAACTATTTGAGAGAAATATCTCTTTTTTTCAAATCATTTAAAAGTTACATAATAATAATAGAAAACATTAACTTTGAAAATATTCTTATAATATTTTAAGGGATGCTTTGACGATTTTATAATGGTGTAAAATAGCCACACCAGCTGTATAAGTTAAAAAAAGGACATTCTTACCTTAATTTTTCTGAAAAGGTTAAAAAGGACCTAGTTTGGAAAATGACAGATAGATTCCTTTATAAACGTCTTATAAAAAGTCGACAAGGATATAAATGACTTTAACCCATAGTATGTGAAATAGTAAAAATGATTTGAAATACATTTTTTAAGAAACATGGATGTGGATGATAAAGAGGTCCCAGTAGATAATTACGTATAAACAAAATCAGATAATGAAGAGATTGTGAAATAAACCCTTACATTGGAATTTTCCTCAGTATATGGTATGTTAAACTTTTTATAATAGTTAAAAAATTGTTATTAAATTATAAAATCACCATATACATAATTATGATATCATATATGGTCTTCTAATAAAGCTTTGTTAATAATATTTTAGTATTATCGTCAATTTGGGTGTTAACTAATTCATTTTATTTTATATGTTTTGTTACATTAGTCGTCTTTGTTATGGATAAGTTGTATCTTATTCATATCCAGAATGATATAAAGTTCTTAAACATTACTTTTAGTCATCAAATGATAATTATTCTTTAATGGATACGATGGGGAATGACTCTCATCGCGTTCTTGGAGAAGGTAGTATGTACGTACGCACGAGCGACAATATCATTATTTTTATATTAAAATAAAATATAATTTGATGGTATATAAAATTTACAGAATCATTATCATGTTATTTTTATTGTTTACATGAATTATAGATCATTATTATAAACATACAAATAATAATATATTTAATAACAATTACACCACGACCTTGAGATGGTAAGCTATACGTATGTACGTATGTTGACATGTCATTCCAAGGATGGGTAGAATACTGAACATGGTTGTACCATATTTATAATAACATCACAATATATAGAAGATAACTGAGTTATTATTTTAGAATGGAAATAACAAAGAATGAAGAAGTTGGAGAAGAAAGGAACTTGAAAGAGGGTGGTGAAAACATTATCTCTTCTTTGAGTTCTTCCTTTTGATTTGATCAAAAGGGCTCTTTAGGTTGCCTTTAGGACTAAAGGAATGCCTCTAGGATGAAGTGATGATATTTGAGAGGGTATATAGGCATATTTTGTCCGATCTCAAAGCCTTTAAAAGTGTGAATTAGTGATAATTGGGAGTGCCCTTCTATAAGAAGGGTGAGGGGCACCTTTAGAAAAGCTAGAAAGATTATTTTATAATAAATTAATATTCTATTTATAATGGCCTCAAAGTGGATTATTTAAATTTTAAGGTGGGGATAGGTCAAAAACCACTCAACCAGAAGGTTTTAAATTGGTTTGGGTCACATTATTAACTTTTCTTTTAGTTTTAACTCTTAGTTAATTAGTTTGACACTTACCATGTCTCTTTGTATTTTTATATTATATAGTCAATAAACATACTATAAACATCCAATAAACCCCCAAGTGGTCCATTAATGATAGATAAATCATTATTTATGTCTCTTGGCCGAACCTTAGATTTTTAAGAATATAATATAAATTAATAATACACTATTTGTTTTAAAAACTCTTTTCTGTCAATTTTGACACTATTGGGTATTTTGTTTTTGATAATTTCATAAAATCATTATTACTTCGAAAAAAATTTATTTAATCAGTAATAATATGTCATATTAACCTATATAATAAATATAATTCATAAAAAGTCACAAATTACATTTAATTTTATATTTATAATATCAATTATTTTAATATTTCATTAATTATGTAATTACTACATCACCATTGTGTTATTCAAAAATTAAATTATTTAGTGTATAAAAATTATAAATAAAATACCATTATGTAGGAAATATTTATATATTTGAAATGTAAATTTATAATCGAATTTATCTTATTTATAACCCTATATTAAAAATGTTTTAGTTATTAAACAATGATTTTAACTGTTTTAACCCTTCTTTGAATTAAATAATAATAAATATCCTAATCTAATCCAAGTGGACCTAAATGATAATATTTTATTCCTAAGGATGTTTTTGGTGTAGATACACATGTCCAATAGAATTAGGACATGTGTTAGGGTAATATTAATATCATTTTTACCCTTAATTACCATATTTACTTTTAACCATGGTAAATAAAAGTAAAATGTTACTATTAACCAAAAATTATTTTTATATTATTGAACCAAATTTTACTCCTTGATATTAACCTTGTGTATTTGATTTTTTAAATTCAAATCAAAGAAGAGGTATCATTATGTCTTAGGAGAATTTCCAAATTCTCCTAGGAGGTGGGTAAAAGACAGTAAAAGTTAAATAAAAATTTTATATATCTAAAATTATTCTAAACTAACTCCAATGAATTACATTGAACATATATAGGTATTATGTATCTATTTTGACCATAATTAAATTTAAATAAATTAAATAATTATTTAAATAAAAATTCGGTTTTAAACTATAACTTAGTGTTTTTCACTATTCATCAAAAATTGAATATTTTCAGAAAAATACCAAAAATTCACCCTAAGCTAATTTCGATATTTTGAATCCAAAAATGAATTCCATTTTGAAAGATAAAATTTATAAAATTTAAAAATGTGGTTATTAATATTCATAACGGCCAGTTTGATTGGTTGTGGTGTGTGTTAGAACTCGAAGTTGCGTACAACACATGCTACTGTATTATTCAAAGAGAAGCGTATTGTGGAAGCTTGGGGTGTTACAAACACGGACCACCACACTGGACACTGAGCTACCTGATGAAGACATTTTCTCAGTTCAAGAGGAGTTCCCATCATTGGAAATTTACATTGATGGTGCATCCCGAAGCCTAACCAGGATGAGTATTAAAGATCCCAAATTTAACAAGGTGGGCTTAGGGATAATACTTATGTCCCCAGAAAAGGAAGTCTTTCCATATTCAATCCTATTGTCAGAAGGATGTATGAACAATGAATCTGAGTATCAAGCCCTCATTTCTAGCCTAGAGGTCGCACTACAGGCCCAAGTACATCACCTTAGGGTCAAAAGTGACTCAGAACTTGTCATCAAGCAAGTCAATGGTGACTATGGTATAAAAAAGGAGGAGCTGATTCTCTAGTTTAACCATGTATGAGGGTT
Organism: Viscum album; assembly: GCA_963277665.1. Classification (NCBI taxonomy): domain Eukaryota; kingdom Viridiplantae; phylum Streptophyta; class Magnoliopsida; order Santalales; family Viscaceae; genus Viscum; species Viscum album. The sequence continues at coordinate 1,696,679,141 of OY728137.1, read as the reverse complement.
AATGGTGGAATTCTCCAGAGAACCGATATTGACCTATATTCACCGGTCTCAGAATGACCAGGCCGATGCATTAGCCAATGCGACCACAACCCAGGCCAAGTTAGACCAATATGAAACAGTTATCAGCATTGCTCGTCGTCGAATGGTCTTGCCATTTGATCAGGCCATGAAAAAAGAAATCAACGAAGTCAGTCCTTTCCCAGATCCATATGCACCTACCACCAGTTGGATGACCCCCATTTCAAAATACCTTTAACGGGGAGAACTACCCTCAGACAGGGCTGAACGAGAGAAAATACAGAGAAGGGTAATCAACATTTTCCTATATGGAAGCGCAGGTCAGCAAGAGGTCCTCTACAAACGGGGCCTCGATGGAATCCTCATCATATGCATTTATGGAGAAGAAAATTCTACCATCATGACTAATGTATATTCCAGAGTATGTGGGGCACATCATATGGGGTCCAAGCTTTCCCATCAGGTACGTATACTTGGGTATTATTGTCCCACCGTGGCACAAGATTGCGAGCGTTTTACCGAAAAATGCCATTCATGCCAAATTCATGCCAACTTTATACACCAACCTTCGGAGTTACATCATCAGGCTATGTACTCATAGCCATTTTCCATCTCAGGAAATGATGTCCTGGTACCATATCCTCCCACCATATATAAATAGCTGAAATATATCCTCACGACAACCAACTTCTTTTCCAAATGGGAAGAATCTATACCCATTAATGATGTCGGGGAAAAAAGCATAGTCCGCTTTGTGAAATACAATATCATCACCAGATTTGGTGTCCCTCATACCAGGCATTGTGGGATTATCGAACCAAAATCTGCCCTAATACTCAGGCTACTCCGTAGTCATAGTATAATGAACAGAATTGGTTATGCCCATTTATCTCCAATTTCCCTCACTTCGTGTTACCGTTTGTGATCAGTTACCCGGCAATGAGAAATTTGAAAAGTGGCTAAGTGAATTGGAGTAGCTATACGAGATGTGGTTTCACACTTTCGATCATCTGGAAGTACACCGGAACCAGATTGCACAAGCCTTCGATAAAAAGGTTCGTCTTTGGTCTTTATTGGAAGGAAAAATGGTGTTGATCCTCCAGACCCCCATGATACCTGGAAATAAACCTCCAATGATGGAGCCCATGTGGGAGAGACCATATGTTATAGAAAAGGTCTACTCCAACGGAGCATATTCCCTGATCTCCATGGACGGGCAGTTCACCACTGCTTCTACAAATGAGAGATTCCTGAAGGAGTATTTTGCATAGTAACTAAGAGCAGTTATCATCCGAGCTGCATGACGTTAACCTTCCAATCACCCAATGGTCCAAACTCTATGGACATAAAATAAGAAGTGCTACATCCTCATTTCATGATGTTAAACTACACAGATTTTGGAGAACTACATATGGATTGATTCCTACCCTCGCAGGATACGTAGCGACGCCAGGGTTCTCCATCCTGGCCTAGCCACCCCCGGATAAGAAAAAGTTAAAAATTCCCTTCCCCCAATGTATGGACCAGCCCTGCACAGGGTGTATTTATTGTCCTTACCGGACGATGTTAAACTGCACAGATGAGAAGATTTAATAATTCCCCTTTCCCCTGTGTACGGATCAGCCCTACACGTGGTGTAATACAAATATAACTATGTGAGGCTTGATTCCTGCCCGTGAAGGATACGTAGCAATGTCGGGATCCCCTATCTAGGCCATGCCACTCCCAAATGGAATAAAATTAAAAAAAATTCCCCTTCTCCTGTGTACGGACTAGCCCTACATGGAATGTACTTCTTTCAGAGAACTACCTAAGGCTTGATTCCTTCCCTCACAGGATATGTAGTGACGCCAGGGTCCCCCACCCTGGCTCAGTCATCCCCAAATAAAAGTTCAAAATTCCCTCTTTCCCCTTGTATGAACCAACCCTACATGGGGTGTATTCCTTGTCCTTACAGCACGATGTTAAACTACATGGACCGGGGTAAAAGAAAAAAAATCCCCTTCCCCCCATACAAACCAGATCCACATGTGGTGTATTCCCTTAAATGAACTATGTGAGGCTTTATTCATGCCCTCTCAGGATACGTAGCAACTCTAGGGTTCCCCATCCTAGCCCAGCCATTCAAAAAAATGCTCTCTCCCACCATGTATGGACCAGACCTGCACGTGGTGTATTATTAATGCTCACCACATGATGTTAAAATGCACGGACTTTAGAGAATTATGTGAGGCTTGATTTCTGCCCTCGAAGGATACATAGTGATGTCAGGGTCCCTCACCCTGGCCCAACCGTCCCCAAATGAAAATAAGAGATGCCCTTTCCCCTTGTGTATGGACCAGACCTACACCAGGTGTATTTGTTTTCCTCACCAGACGATGTTAAACTATAAGGAAAAGAAAAAAATGCCCTCTTCCCCCATGTACGGACCAGATCTTCACGGGGTGTATTATTCATCCTCACTGCCCAAAGTTAAACTGCACGGACATTGTCCTCAATGCACGATGTTTAAAATGCACGGACTTCTTCATGACCCACCCAAGATATATGGTGAAACATGATAGAAATAATCCTTGCGTATTTGGATTCATCCCCTCCATATATTAGACTCCACTACCAGGATAATTATGGATCTTCATAACCATTCACAGCTATCGTAAGTGGGAAGTTATCGACCCGAGAACACCATTACATGACTATGATTACCATGCCATCAATGTCTCTACATATTGATATCCCCTGGAACTTCTACCACAGTAAATAGTTCCTCATGCGCTACTCTTCCTAGTTACGTACGCTTATCGGCCTCAGAGACCCCATATCATATCTCCCGATCTAGCAATTTATGGAGTAGTTGTTTATAATCTCGTCCCCCTTTTCATAACCAAATGTTTCCAGGGAATCCCTACCCGGTTAGCCTATGTATCCGCCCGTGGTCCACAAAACTACCTACATCTATGAACATCAAGCTAGGGCTAGGCTACATTGACTCAATGGAAAATTGCAGTTAAGATGTTTCTTGTATGCTCGGACACCATTATCCATGCATGCCGAACTCCGTGAAGTGAGAAATCTTGGATTATCATAATCATTCATGGACATCGGAAGTGGATGTTCATCGACCTAGAGACATATTTTCATGACTATGCATACCATGCCCTCAGCGGCTCTGCATATTGATAGCCCCTGACCCATCTACCAAAGGCAATATTTTCTCAGGTGATACTCTTCCTAGCATCGTATGATTTCCAGCCTTAGAGCCCCCAAAACACATCTCCTGATCCTGGAAACCTCATATTTACAATTTAAAACCTTCATCCCCCACCCTGTTCATAGTATATTATAGTTTGGTAACTCATTTATCCTTCAAGTGACTCCAGCAATAGTCACCCAATGGTCCGAACTCTATGACTGCTAAACTAAGAGTACTTCGTCCTTACCACACATTGTTAAAATGGAATGGAGTGAATGTACACCCCCACAAACAAGATAAATCAGCACAGGGATCTCTCAAATATTTAATAGCAACTTGGGCCAAATTTTCCCGACATGTCCATATATTTTCTTACCAAATGACAAACATTGTGGCCCGAACTATCGCAGATCCTCATAACCATCCATGGCCATCGAAAGTGGAATGATATCAACCTATGGACACCTATTCATGACTATTCATACCATGCCCTCAGTGGATCTGCATATTGAAAGCCCCTGGCCCGTCTACCAACGACATGATCTCCTCAGGAGATACTGTTCCAAGCTCCATAAGCTTACCGGCCTCGGAGCCCCCATATCATTTCTACAGATCCAAAAAGCCCAAGAACCACTATATACAACAATCAACCCCTCTCCAAATCGTGTCTATGCCGATATGTTCATGCCTAGTTACATTCTAATCAATTGCAGACTTTGAAACAACGTCTTTACTACATGACCTTAAACAACACAAGAAAATTTTGGCCGCTTGGCATAAAGCTGCAAAGACCAAGAATTAACATCCCGAGAAATGCCTCCAACTACAAGAATTTTCACTAGTTTAAAAATTCCCCCCCTGTCCTCGCCAAATGACGTTAAACTGTACAATATCCATTAATAATGCTCATCATCCTTACTGAATAACGTTAAAATGCACGGAAGTCATCTTTACCGCATGATGTTAAACTGCACGGAATCCATCCTTCCGGCATGACAATAAACTGCATGGTCAAACATGTCATGGGTTCTGTAAGAAACAGAGGATTTTCTATGTCCCCAGTGCATGGGTCAGACTTGCACAAACCACTATCTCACAACAGTGTGAGAAGGAATGATTTCACCCATTCTTGGAAAATTTAGCCAAGATGTTTCTCTCGTATCCAGGAACCCTCTCCTCGTAAACCATACTATGTACTCAGAAAGAGCCGAAATCTCATTAACCACCCCTGGTGGTCCCGAATCACAATCTTCTTTGAAGTTTCTCGGCTATCGGGAAAATTCAATCATTGACATAAGGACACCTTTTCAAGACTATGCATGTCATGCCCTTAGCGGCTCTGCATATTGATTACCCCTAGCTCATCTACCAAAGACAATATTTCTTTATGCAATGCTCTTCTCCATACGCCTCTTGTCCATTGAACCCCCGTGTCTATCTCAGGATTCAGAAACCCTCTATGATACAGTTTACCAGCCTCATTCACAACCCTGCCTGAATATTGCAGAACATCTCTGACGAGATTACCATGAACCAGGAGAAGTTGTTCCATTCAAAATGAGGTCCCAACTGCATGACTTTAAACCGCGTCAAGCTCCATCCATCCTTTACGCTAGATTAATGCGTAGGGCTAGAACCTTGCTTCCACACCCCTGATTAATAAAAATGTCATCAACCCCAATTCAGACATCATTATTTCCCTCAGAATTTGGGGATGACCTCCTTTATTGAAGGTTCAAACATTCCAATCAGTTTCTAAGAGGTTTATTCGTAGAACCAGAAACATCCAATGATTCCACATCCATTTAGACCCACTTTCCAATGGTAGGATCTCATTAGTTTGTGGACTGATGAGACTTAAGAATTTGAATTAGTCGAGGGGATGGGAGGTCAGACTCATCACACCTTTTTATTGGAATTATTGTCTACTCTGAGACTCTCATTATAGATTTAAGTTATGTTCCGGAATCCTTATTACATTACCAAGTATAAAATTAGCTTTCCTTCAGATTTGAAAATAAATGATTAAATATGTAGGAAATTTAGAAAATATTTTATATGTATTCGAGGTTCTTCATCGATAGAGAATCATCTGTATTTATTAGAGATTCTTGGTCAATGGTATCCTTCGACACATTTATATAGAAGTATCTTGGACATTATTATGACCATAATATTTTTGAAGACACTTTGTGGGGTAGTTAAAGATTATTGTCATTCAGAAGGACATGGATTATTTCAGAGTTGGGATCGAACCCACAGATGGGTTACCTACGTATCCTTAGTTTAGAAAAGGAATCATAACCCACGTAGTTCAAGTAAGGGAGTATGATGCTTATGAATGATGGCTCAAATAAGGATGTCTCAATTACTTTTACTCTCTATGCTCATGTGAGTCATGATTGGTGTTAGAAACAAGAGGTACTGGTAAAAATCATACAATTGTTCTACGAAATATTCAATCATAAGAAATAATTTGGTATTTATGTATGTATGACTGCCCAGATAAATAAAGATTTAGGATTTACTTTAGAGGAAAAATCCAGAAACAGTGTCCATAAAGGTATTTGTGCTTCATGGATATTTGAATACTCTAACTTGGGGCTTACTCTTGAAAAGGAGGCCCAAATTAGGAGAGGACTTATGATTGGGTTTTACTCCTGAGAAGGAATCCAAGATCAAAGTTAAATTAGGACTGGTTAAGAGAAATTAAGACTGGGGCTTACTCCTGAAAAGGAGGCCTATGATAAGAGACTTGAAAAATTTAGGGACATGGGGTTACTCCGGGAGAGGATGCCCATATTTGAGATTCGGGCTTACTCCTGAAAAAAAAAGGCCCAGGTTAATGATTATGACTGGGGCTTATTCCTGAAAAGGAGTTCTAGGTTAATGAGTTCTCTCATCTTAAAGGACGAGGTTGAATGAATGAAATATCAATCTTTAGTGAAATAAAGATGTGTAAATCACTAGGTTTTGAGAGATATTCCATATAATTACTTTCATATAAGGAAGTCATATCAAGAAATCATTACATAAATGGCTTTGATGAGTGTCTGTAAGACTGAATCTTGAATAGGAGAGGTGTAATGGCTTAAGAGGGGTGAAATGGGCAAGAAGGGCACCCAAAAAGGAATGGGTGTGCAAGTCCTAGCAGGAGCGCAGGTATTGCGCAGGCGCACAAGTCCTAGTCACATAGGTATACCTGCGCGACACATGGGTACTTGTGCGAAGGTTAACCAGTAGGGTAATACTTGAGCGACTCTTGGTTAAAGCCTTTAAAATCATCTTGAGGTTCTTCCAGAAGCGTGGTGTGCTAGTTCTATTGAAGGATTTAGGCGGTGCACAAGTGTGGCCATTTCCCTTAAGGTTTGGCCACTCAGGGGCGTAATTGATGATGAGTTTCAACACTTAGACCTTCCGCCCCCTCTTTAAATCTTCAGTTATAGGTAAGAAAATACCATAGAATTGTTTTGGATGCTTTGAGAAGAGACTAGGGCACCGGGAGCTCAAATATGAGTTTCTAGAAAAATCCCTCCTCGAAATGGGGGGCCCACGTGGTCTATTTATAGGCTGGAGAAGACTCTGGGTGGTTATCACTTAGGGCATGCAAGTGTACTTGCGCGACCATTGCGGAGCGCAAGTGTACTTGCACGACCATCGTACAACTTGCGTGACCCTTATGCAACATTCTTCTTATTCCTTCCTTTGTAAATTTAGATATTTTGTCCAAAGGTTGAATCAATTTGAGTTAATATAATCCCCTTTTCTAATATTTATATTTTGTGATGAAAGGAGCATCTAAAAAAGTCCCCCCTTAGAGTTGGATCTAGAGAAAAAAGAGGATTTGACTCGGAGGAAAAAGGATAAATCATGGGTCTTTGTGGTTATTGGTCGTTTAAATTCATGAATGTTGGACTTAAAAAGGCTAATATTTAAGGTCGAAATATCTTTGATCGAATGGATTAGAATTGACTCAATTCCTTGACAAATTATCTGAAAATATTTTACCACACTCAAGTATGAGGGAAAAAATTTAAACTAAGACTTATGAAAATTTGAATCTGAGGAATGATATGGAAAAGATCTAAAAAGAATTATAAGAAGTAGTTTCCAAGAATGAAGTTACCATTATTTAACAAACCGGTTAGGGGGTTAAATTATGTAGGACCACCTAAGGGAATTGGTTTCATAGTCAAATATATATGATCTTTTAGCTAATAGGTCCGTTATGTAGACTACTTATGCAAGGCCTCCTAAGGGCACATGCTGCATATTCAGGCAAAAAAACTCTCAGAAATTTTATTTTCTACTGCTAAGAAGCCAGTTAATGTTTATTGGGATTCAACCTTTTCAAACTATAGAGTTTGCTATTTGGAGAGAGGTACTTGAATATGGAGAAGATATTTCCAAACAAGATTATCGATGAACTGGATGAATATTAATCCTACGAAGGTTTGACCCAAACGTAGGGAAGGAGAATATAAACCTTAGATTTGGATAATTTTATAATGAAAAATAATATGGGGAATATATGTTAAGGATATCCATTTTTTTACGGATCCATACATAATTTCATTAAGAAAACCAAGGAAAAAAAGATATTTTCTATCCAATAATGAAGTTACCACTATTTGACAAACCATTTAGGGGGTTGAATTATGCAGGGCTTCCTAAGGGAATTGGCTGCATAGTAAAAAAATAGCATCTCTTGGCTAACACGTCTATTATGTAGACTGCTTATGTAAGGCCGCCTAAGGGCACGTGCTGCATGGTGAGAAAAATAACACTCAGAATTTCAAACCACTTTATGATTAGAATTTAAGAAAAGGGTTATGAATATCTAGAAGTATTCAAGATTAGGATTATGACACATAAAGATGGGTATTGTCAAATGTATACAAAGATACATAGATCAATGCTAACCATAATCATGTTGTGGCTGGGTCCTGAATTGAAATGTTGGACTTCACTATGATTACCATAAAGATGGGAATCAATCCAAATGTAGTTCCTAAACTACAGTTTAACGTCGTGTGGGTCAAAAGTAATTGAGATATTAGTTTAGGGTCATAGAGCTTGGACCATTATAAAAAATACAAAGTCAGTGTTTTCATGGGGACTTTTCAGCCAAGGGACTGAAATTAAAATTTGGGGTTGGGCCCAAAAGACTTGGGGCTGGATTCAAGGGACACTCCAACGTTCATACTTATCCCATAAGGATGGGAATCAAGCCCAAATAGTTCTAGAAATACCCTCTATACAAATTTGGTTCGTACATGTGAAGGGTGAAAGGGGAATTTAGTGCCATGATGGTTTAATCCAATTTAAAATTTTCAGGCATTTCCATGTATGCACATAGTATTTAGAATATAACATGATTGAAAATCAATGTATATAATGATTCCCTCTCAGGTGAGGGTATAAAATAATATTGTAGTTTGTTTTCATACTGGACAAAAGTGTTGTACATTTTAACGTCATATAATAAGGATTAGAGTGAACCAATGTAAAGATATTTATTCTGAGGGGTGGTTTCACGAATCAACATCGTATGAGATGGAGGTAAACCGATGTGAAGAGATTGATTTTTGGCTTGAACCTTGGGAGGTTTCCTATGTACCATGCCTGGAAGGCAAGGATCAAAGTCCGTGTAGTTTAATTAAAGAATGAATTAATGATCAAGTTGTTCATGGTGACAACAACCTGAAAAATGATGTCGTTGGGACTTGAACATGGTTAGTAGCCTAGAGAGAGTGTTATGGTTGAGGTTTGCTCTAGGCTCACATGAGTCATACTCGGTGTGAGAAACAAGAGGTAACAAAAACCTTAACGATGCACATTTTAATGTCATGTAGGACACATCAAGGTACTATGCAGTTTAAAGGTTTTGCAGTTAGGACTATTGGTGCTTCATATTTTAATGTGATGTAGCATGGACAAAGTACAATTTAATGTCATGTAGGATGTAAGTGCGAATAGTTTAAGGTCATATACATGGACCATTGGTTATACAGTTTAACGTCATGTTGGAAAAAGGGACTTCTATATAGTTTAACATCATATAGCAAGGACGATGATGGAGGACACAGTTTAACGTCATGCTGGATGTATTAGGGATTTTTTTCACAGTTTAACATCATGCTGGATAGAAGGGGGACTGTGCAGTTTAATGTCATGCAGTGAGGAAAAATTAGGGACTTTTTCATAGTTTAACGTCATGTTTGATGAAAGCGCAAATAGTATAAAGTCATATGCATGGACCGTGGATGGTGTAGTTTAACTTCTTGCTGGACGGTTGTGCAGTTTAAGGTCACAACGGACCATATGCTGACATATTGTGTGTTTATATAGAATAATTCGTCAAAAATCTAGCATTGTTTAGAGTAGTGATGAGTTCTCCATCCATTGAGATTAATGAATAAGCTCTATTAGAGTAGACACTATATATTGAGTAAGGTCCTTCCCATTTTGGCTCAAGCTTGGGAGGCTTCTTTCCTAGTATCATTGGAGTTCTGAGAACTAATACCAATTCTCCCTGAGTGAATGAACGAAGATGAACTTTTATGTTAAAATCTCGTGCTATTCGATTCTGATAGACATCCAATTGGTGCAAAGTGCACAATCCTTTCTCGTCTAACAGTTCCAATTCATTCAATCTCTTTTGAGATTGTTCATATGTAGTAAACTGATCAATAATGGCAACTATGAGTGAGGGTAGTTGAACTTCAATTGGAAAGACTTCTTTTGTTCCATATACCAATGAATATGGAGTTGACCACATTGCAGTGGGGGTGGTAGTCCGATAAGCCCATAAAGCATGAAAGAGTTTATCAGGCCATGACCTGTTATCTTTATCCACCATATTTTGTAGCATATTTTAAAGATTCATGTTGAAGGCTTCTATCTATCCATTGGCCACTGCATGACACAGAGATGAATGGTTGGATTTGATTTTGTATTCTTGATACAACTTCTTCACCTCGGGTGATCAAAAGTTGGTGCCATTGTCTGTCAATATGGTATGAGGGACACCAAATCTGGTAATGATGTTAGACTTGATGAAGCTATCAACGAATTTAGAACATACTTCCTTGATATTTATTGCCTCTTCCCATTTTCAAAAGAAGTCAGTAGTAGTAAGAATGTACACACACTGCTTGGCCGTAGCCAAAGGGTAAGGTCCCACCACATCCATTCCCCATGTGGAAAATGTCCATGAGTATTTAGTTGTATGAAGAAACTCTGGAGGTTGATGAATGAAGTTGGCATGCATTTAGCATGAATGTCACTTCTTTGTGAAATCAACACAATCTTGTATCATTGAAGGCCAAAAGTATCCAAGCCTTCGAATCTGATCAGATAGTCTATGTCCAGACTGGTGGGCACCACAGACTCCTACATGCACTTCTTTCATGACAGCCATTATCACTTCACCATCAATGCATCTGAAGAGAACTCCATCAAAACCACATTTGTAGAGAATTTTCTCTAGGTTATCTCAGCTATCATAAAGTGTAAAATTGACCACACGTCACTGGATTTGTTCTTTCTCGGCGCTGTCAGGTTGAAGTGTTCCATTTTGAAGGTATTTCCTGATAGGTGACATCCATCCTATAGTATGACCATATAGTTCCGGAATGGGACTAATTTCATTAATTTCCTCTATTCTGATTCGAACATAAGGTGAAATTGTACGACGGTGGGCAATATTGATGATAGTATCATCCCGATTTGGATATGCCAGAGCTCTGGCTATATTATCCAGTGCATCAGCTTGAGCATTTTGTGATCTTGGGACATAATAAAATGGCAGTTCTGAAGGAAATTCTTCCATTAACTCTCATATGTAATCATACAAAGGGATTAGTTCTTCTTTTCTGATGGCATAATCCTCATTGACTTGTTTGATTACCAGGTCTGAATCACTTTTCACCTTTAAGTGATTCACTTGTGCTTGAAGCGCTGATTCCAAGCCTGCGATGAGAGTTTGGTATTCTACTTCGTTATTGGTACCACCTTCCCACAATAAGAAGGAATAAGGTAACACTGCCTTTTCTGGAGAAATGAGCACAATTCCTATGCCAACATTGTTGAATTTAGGTTTTTCCCTTTTCCTCCCTGTTGGGATTTTGGAAGCACCAACAAAATACATTTACCGTGCTTGAGGACATTCTTGAATAGAGAATATTTCATCACCAAGGAGTTCAATATCTGATGATGTGTCTTCCACTGAAGGGTGTTCATCCAGGAAGTTAGCCAGAGCTTGGCCCTTTATCTCTTTTTGAGACACATACTGAATGTCAAATTACTGCAAAATAATTTCCCACCTTTCCAGACATCATGTAAGCATTGTATGACTATGGATGAATTTGAGCGGGTTATTGCGAGATACCAATTGGACCTTGTGATGTTGCAGGTAGTGTACCAACTTCTGAACTAAATAGATTAATGACAGGCAACACTTCTCAATACTTGAATATCGGGTTTCTTCTTCAAGAATAGTTCAACTGAGATATTAGAGGCTGTTTTCATTCCCATCATCATTCTTTTGAGAAAGGAAGGCACCCAATGATCACTCTAGACCTATCACATAGAGGATAAGTAGTCTTCCTTCAACAAGTTTCATGAGTATCGGTGGACTCAAGTGTTATTTCTTGAGAATAAAAAATGATTCTTGACATTCTTTACTCCACTGGTAAATGACTCCCTTATTCATCAATTTGGTGAAGGGTAAACTTTTTTCTGCCAAATTGGCGATGAAACGCCAAATATTGGCTACGTTTCCTTGAATTCCTCTTAATTATTTCAAATTTAGAGAAGGTGACATACTAAGGATTGACTTGGTCTTCTCAGGATTGACTTCAATACCACGATGGCGTACAACAAAGATGAGAATTATCCTGAGGTTACCCCAAAAGCTCATTTTAAGGGTTTCATCTTCAAATTATGTTGTCAAAGCATAGAGAATATGACTTCTAAGTCATCCAAGTGATTATAATGTTTTTTGGATTTATCCACCAAATCATCTATATAGAATTCAACAATATTCCCTATGAAGGGTTTGAAGATACGATGCATGGCACACTGATATGTTGCACCTGCATTCTTTAAGCCAAAGGGCGTTACTCCATAGCAAAACACTCCTTGAGGTGCTCTGAAGGCTATGGATTCCTTCTCTTCTGGGGCCATTTTGATCTGATTATATCCGTAATATCCATCCATGAAGGAAAGTGCTTCATAGCTAGCTATTGCATCAATTAAAAGTTTTGTAATCAGAACTGGGAAATCATCCTTAGGACAATGCTGATTAAGATTTATGAAATTGATGAAAAATCTAATTTTTCCGTTCTACTTATTTACATCGACAATATTATCCAACCACATGGGATGTTGAACTGCTCTAAAGAAGTTATATTTGATAAGCTTATCCACTTAAGCCTCAATTTGGGAAGCATAAGTTGGGTGTGTCTTTCTCGCAGCTTACATAAATCCTCTATGATCTTTTGGTAAACACAAATGATGAGTAGCAACATCAGGATCAAGCCCGAGCATTTCTGTATAGTTCCAAGAAAAAATATCTTTATTTCTGTTTAGAAAAGAAATATACATATCTTGCTCTTCAAGAGTCATGGCCACACTGATTAAAGTGGGGTGTGGATCTTCTTTTGTACCCAGATTTATTTCTCTGAGTTCATTCACAGTGTTAGAGATACACTCTTCAAATGATGGAGGAGCATCTCTAAGATCTTCCTTTTCTTATTCATCATGTTTTATTTCTTCCGTTTCTACGTGCATAGTAGATGATAAATCGGAATTTTCATGATCAGAAGAGATGTCAAAATTTTCACATCTTGAAGAAGAAGCTTCCATTTTCGACCCGATTGATGATGAAGGGTCTTCTTTGGGTAATAATGAGGAGATGATGGATTGAGAATCGAAATCATTGTTCACCTCCGATGTTGCTATAACATCTTTGGGCCTAATTGGAAAAGTATTGACTTGTTGGATTTCAGCAGATAAAATGAAGATGTCACCATTTGTACTTTCATCACTGCTTGGGGGGTTACCAATTTCTCCCATGTTGTCTGGCTCGATTACTGTAATTGTCATTATGGATCTTTCCATAAGATTATTTTGATTTGGGTCTATCTTTTCAATTTGACTGATAAGAAACACATAATCTGTAATCACATGTGTAAATGGATTTACTGGAATTTTCTCCAAACCATATGGAGCATTAACATTGGAAAACTCTTTTGTTGTGGATTTCTCCCTTCCTTTCATGCGATAGAATTCCGCCTCAATGTATTGAGACTCACATGTCTTGAACATGGCCTTATCACTATACAATGACACAACTTGACCATAAAAAGAATATTTGAGACATTGATGGTATGATGAAGGGATAACCACATGTTGATGTAGCCAGGGACTTCCAAGAAAGATGATGAAAGGTGAGTCTTGATCAACAACCATGAAATCTGAATTTGATACAAGATCACCAAAATGAGTTCTGAGTGTAACATCACCCAGTGGTTCTTGTTCATTTTTATCAGATCCTTGTAACATCATGGCAGAAGGAGATAAATCAGATTCTGTGAGGCCCAATCGATGAAGTGTTTGGATGGGCATGAGGTTGACTCCTGAACCATTTTCGATGAAAGCTCTTCAGGCGTCTATGCCATTGACCATGCCCGATATGTACAAAGGTCTAATATTCCCATGCACAACATCATATTCATCTTCATCATTAAAAGATATTATTGCATGGAATTCTGCAGGATTATTCTCTATGTGATAGACTTCAGCCACAGAAATTTCAGTTTCAAACTCTTGAGGACTCGACAAAGCCTCAATGAGTGATTCATGAAGATATTTTGATAGATTCAAAGCATATAGAATTGATAACATGGATGGTACTTGTGCCAAGTGTTTCAATACATCATACTTTTGATCCAGAGGTCTGCGTTTCCCAACTGGAATATGTGGTTTAGCAGGTACCATGGAAGCATATTCTTTAGAAGATGATACATCTTGTATTGGGATAGGAGTTGGCAATATTACTGGTTTTGTAAGATTAGACTGATTAGATCCATTTACTTGATGAGTGGAAGAAGATGGAATCTTCAACCGGTCTTCCAAAATAACTGTGTCCGGACTGAATTTTCTATTGGTAGAAGAGATTTCTTGTTCATGTTGAGCTCCCTAAAGGGCTCTACCACGATTTTCTACTACGTACAAAGTTCTAGTAGGGGTAGAATCGGAACACTAGCTTCTGAAAGATCCACATATTCCCTTGTATCCTGAGCCTCTGGAACTTCCTCTAATTCCGCTGTTTGATAAAGGGAATTCAGGCTCATTGAAATCGAAATTGCGACTGGCATATGGATATGTTAATTGAATCATATTAACAGAATCGAAGATTAACTCTTCATCTGATGAATACTCTGCCTGATTAGCCTATTTAGGCTATGCCGTTTGGTGGGGCGGTGCCCGTGGACTTGAAGTAGATGGCATGATGTCTACCAGAGTCAAAGACAACTTAGGCTTTGACACATATTCATCTTCTTTTGATTCATTTTCTTTCTTTGAATCATGACGTTTCTTTGAGGATTTTCACTTTGATGAAGAGGGGTTTTCCGCAACATTAATGGCAGAGGACACAATCCTTTTCTTCAATTGTGTTCAAAAAATAGCATGAGTTCGGTTGATTGTCTTTCTAACCATCCAATCATCATACTATTGTGAATTTTTTATTTTGACTTCTTATCATTATCCTTCCTCCTCTAGAACTGTAGCAGTAACATATGCTACCTAAGCTGAAGAACCATTCAGTTTGACTTTTCCTGAGTCGACCATCTTTTACATGAGGTATTTGAATAAAAAACACACCTGAATGGGATGCCCCATAATTTGATGAAAAGGGAAATAATTGGGACGATCTTCATCTACTTCCTTGTTTGGCCTCTTAGGCCTTGGCAATTGAACAAGATTATTTTCTAGAGCCGAAATAAAGTAACCCGGAACATGTTCATTTCGGAAAGAGTAGTTTTTTCCCTTCAGATCCTTAAATTGATTTTTTCATTGATCTATTTTATCATCTGTACGAAATGACCTTTATTGATGGTGCTCAAGAGGTGGAGCCCTTCGAGAAGATGAAGTTTTTGAAATAGAAACAGGTACAGGTGCTTGTTTAAGCATAACTGTAGCAGTTTCTGATTTACCCATTCTCCTTCCTAGAGCTGATGGAATTACACGAGATTTAGCCATAGCCTGTATACGGGAATCTTCAATCTGCTGAGCGATTGAAGTAAGGTCACAAAACCCTCTTGTGTATTTCACAGGGATCAACGGTGTGTGTAATTCGTCACACAGATTTTCCAAACATATTGGAAACAATTCCTCTTGAGGGAGTGCTAAGCTTAGGGAATATGTTAATCCCATCCAGCGATCAATGAAATCTGAGACCCTTTCATTCTCTCTTTTATTATAGTTTGTAAGATCGAAAACTGTTGTCATTGGCATGGTTGAGCTGAAATGAAGAAGGAATCATTAGAGAATATCCTCCCATTCGGTAATTGACCAGGATTGCAAGCTTGTATACCAGACAAAGGCTGGTCCTTGCAAGGTCCACATGAAGCATCTGAGTTTTAAGGCTTCTTGATTCTCTAGATATCCCATCATATGATCACAACAAGACACGTAATGTGTCAAATGTTGTTCCGGGCCGCCTGATCCATTGAAAATAGGGAATACAGGGTTTCCAAAAACTGGATGGAGGAGAGATTGAATCTATACATTAAGGGTAAACTTTATTTTCCGGTTGAACCTTCACACATTTACCTTCCATAGTTTCTAACTGGGAAATTAATGAATCAATGGTAGTTATTAACTTTTGAGAAACATCCAATTGAACTTGGACATGGGTAGGTTCAACGACTGGAGCTTGGACGGATGTGTTGGCTGGTGCTTCCACTGATGGTAGCCCCGTCAACTGTTATTGAACTTGACCCGTAGGATTACACCTATGAGGGTGTACTAATAGAGGAGGATATTCATGATCCATCTTAGTAGCTACAACAAATTCCCTTAGCTGACTAACTCTATCACGCTTAAGAAGAAGACTACCCTGAAGTAGTTCTGCATTCAACCTCCTTAATTCCTTAATTTTTCCTCCTGTTGTGTAATCCATTTCTCTAATGAGAGTGATTGGACTTCTCCATAGGAAGTATATGTAACCTGATTCTTTCCACTCCCTTTATTGGATCCTTTTTTGAGAGGTGGATGTGGGTTACTTGAAGGATTACCTAGGTTCTGAGTAATCCTTTGATTTCATGTACGCACACCATCTATATTTGTGTCTGTGCGTACATCTTCTTGAGCAGGAACCTCTTCATATGAGTCCCCTGAGTGAGCCTCATCTTTTGGATCAACAACAACAGAATTGATGACATTGATTGATTCATAATTCATCATATCCATTCTATCAACATTTCTGTGATATTTTATTCTTCCATGTCATTGATGAGAGATTTCATTTTGTTCGTTCGATCCCTCAGTAACTTCTTGACGAACCGTAACTTGGAGGGAATCTCCTAATAATTTGGCTCTTCGTTCCTCTTGAGGCTTATTCCCCAATCGGGAAAAGATCAAATTTATCCGGGGAGGGGGTTGATGATTTGAAAAAGTCCCCTGTCTGGTGGATTTTGGATGTTCCTGCTGTTACCGATCATCTCCTTGATTCCTATTTGTTGATTCTAAATGTTGTTTTAAAAGAGTCCCCAGTCCGGTAAGCTGGGGTGGCTCTTGACATGCTATGTATGAGACTTTCTTAAAAGATCTCATGATCTTGGAAACCTTAGTCTAGAAATTATTTGGATGCATTAGCCTGTATCCACTTTTATCACCTGGTTCAAAATACCTCTGAAATATTTCCGAAACATATGTCACTTGATGATGTTCTTGCTCCATACGAGAGGAATGTTCAATATTATTGTTTTCTTGATGTAGGAATAATTTAACAACTTGTTCTCTGTATGCTTGATTTTGAGAGGAACTAGTTGAAGCCTGTTCCTGGGAAATATTTTGATTTCAAAAAAATCCCATTGACTATGACCAGCCATGGGCAGTAACATTGCATGAGACCATTTTCGGTGGGCTTTGCTGAATTGAGTGCACCATGATATGTAGTGCTCCATGAACACCCCATGCTCAGGCATGAATACCATATGGGGCATTGAAAATTAACTGACACAATCTTCTTAGTGCGCCAAGGCATGAACGTTGAAGGGTTATCTGCTGCTTTTCAGCCTTCCGATATTGAGAGACATATAGAGATGCCAAATCAATCTGATGTTGTAACCCTTCTATTATCATAACATGATATTCATATTCATGATAAGATAATACTTTCTTCTTCAACTAACAATGAGTTTTCCATATGTTGAGACGAATATCATGAATTCCATCTTCCGTCAACATATTTGTAATGTCATACTGAGAGTCAGCAAGAGGCCAAAACATGACTGGTACTTCACCTTTTTCCAGTAGTTTTCTCATGTTCATCATTTCCTCTTTATCATTCAATGAAGATTCTTCTACCTGATTTGACCAGAGTTGGTGTTTCTTTGTTGCTTCATCAGATTCACCAATATTGGTAGTGAAATCATTGATCAAACTAGAATATGCATGACATAGGGGTGGTTTGGAGAATGACCTACACCCTAGGATATCTTCTAATTGAGAAAGTATTTCACCTACTAGCAATTATGAATCAGACATGACTGGTTTCTCATTTTCAAGTTCCTCAAGATAAGGGGTCTTTCTCGGCACAACATTATCCACTAGAGCATTTTCCGGGCAATGTGCATCACTGCTGCGGAGAGGAATTTTGCAGAAAAATTCATCATCATTGGGTGGACCACCATGGTGGGTTACAGTAAAAGATGAGATATCTTGCTCCATGTTCTTCTGACCACACAAAGGGTTTCTGTGGCTCTCATCGGAAGATAAAACTTCAAGATCGACTGAATTGTCATGAAGAAAGCCTTCATGGGGAATTTTATGTTAATGACCATTGGAATTAATATTCCCACTATTCAGAAATGAGGGAGTGGAATCTTTAATTCCAATAGATAATTGTCTGAGGGCTTCAAGAACTCCAGCATCGAGAAAGGCCTTGTTACTGATTGTCTCTTGATCTCCTGACTGTACTGTGTGGGTATTTTTCTTAGAAGCCTTCTTACTCGCCTTGGAAACCACTTGTTGATGAAAGTGGATACACTGAACAGGTGTATGTGCCTGATCAAGAGAGATGGCTATGTTAGGCTGATGATCTCCACTCAAATCAGGTGTATGTTCCTGACTTGGTTGTTCGTATGATATAGGGGAGTATAACCCACAACCCTCTTGGACTAGAATAGATGTGTGTGTCTGTTCCAGAATGAACTGTTGATGTGTCACTCCACTGGTAGGGATAGATTTATATGTCTTTCCCAGAGATACTGCTGAAGCTGTTATAATATCCTGGTAGGCATCCAGAATATGAGCAGGGATTTGCTTCTGCTCTTTCACAATTGATAGAATATGCATGGTGACTTCAGCTGCCGGAATGGGGATATACGTCCATTTCGTGCTTGGATTGGGTGTATGTTCCTTCTCCTATCCTCCTTTTCATGTCAGTGAATCCTGACAGTACTCATGTATAGGGGAAGAGATTTTAGTCTGCCTCCTGTTTGTCACCGGAGCTTTCTGACTGACTTCTCTGAATACTACCAATCGAGACTGTTGGTAGGCTTGATTAATACTAGCAGGTGTATGTGCCTGTTGATTGCACTTTGCCGAACATGGTTGATGAGCTCCATCATTTGTAGTCAGACTAGCCTGTTGACTAGATGATGATGTATAAACAGGTGTATGTTTCTGCCTATAATACTCTGCCGAAATTTCCTGGCTGGATTGGCGAGATGCTCCCAGACGAGTCTGCTGGACTAAGGAATTAAAATGGACAAGTGTGTGTGCCCACTCGTTGCATGCCACCATGTTAGGTTGGTGGACTTCTACGAAGATGGAAGAGATGAGAACTTGCTCACCGTTGACCGGATTCCGCCTCTAGCTATTTTCATTTCCTGCTCGGGTTCGAGGAACCTGAACCGAATGCCTGGAGTTGGTACCCTCATCATGTTAAGGTCATACTGTCGCACGAGTCTAGAGGAGATTGTTGATAGGATACCTCAGGAAGGACTCCTTCTTATTTTAATTAAGGCCCTAAGGGACCTGCTCATTCACCTCCCCAGAATATGGGAGTGAATTGTGATTGCATTCCGGGGATAACGCCCTAAAATGGTTGGAGACGGTGGTTAGCACCGCCTGCTTCTTGATCACAGGTCGTAATTGTATGGATGACCGTTGTGATTTGTTCACTTTGACGGCTTCTCGGGAAGCCACTAGAGTTGGGATGGTACCTTGTTGATGGTACTCCTTAACCAGCACATTTTATTCCCAGCGTTGAGGAGGCTATGTATGGGATGTCATCCTTAGAGTGGATGACGATCCAGTAGGAGTAGAAGCAGTGGAATTTGCAGCAGCAGTATTCACAGGTATGAACATGAGATCAGACATTCTTGAAATGTAGAAGATCTGGGAAAAGAGTGCATGTTTGATATAACTGACGTAATCAAGATAAATGCAACCACTACATCATTTGGATGAGCACATATGTTATGGATTGTCTTTGTTGGCCCTCTCATTGAGTTTTAAATAGGGTCCTAAAAAATATGTAAAACAACATTTTAACTTGGATAAGGATTCACTTCGGGTTCACCATTTTTTGTTTCCCTCAGAATTTGGGGATGACCTCCTTGATTGATGGTTCAAACATTCCAATCGTTTTCTAACGGGATTATTCGTAGAACCAGAAACATCCAATGATTCCACATCCATTTAGACCCAATTTCTAAAGTTAGGTGCTCATTAGTTTGTGGACTGATGAGACTTAGGAATTTGCATTGGTTGAGAGGATGGGAGGTCGGACTCATCACACCTTTTTTAGGGGAATCATTGTCTACTCCGGGACTCTCCATATAGATTTAAGTTTTGTTCATGAATCCTTATTACATTACCAAGTATAAAATGAGTTTTCCTTTAGATCTGACAATCAATGATTAAATATGTAGGAAATTTCAAGAATCTTTTATATGTATTAGAGGTTCTTCATCGATAGAGAATCATTTGTCTTTATTAGAGATTCTTGGTCAATGGTATCCTTCGAAACATTTATATAGAAATCCATTGGTCATTATGAAGACCATGCTAGTTTTAAAGCCACTCAATGGGGAACATGAAGTTTATTGTCATTCAGAAGGACGTTGATTATTTCAGAGTTGGGATCGAACCCACAGATGGGCTACCTACGTATCCTTTTTTTAGAAAAAGAATCATAACCCACATAGTTCAAGTAAGGGAGTATGATTTTTATGATTGATGGCATAAAAAAGGATGTCATAATTACTTTAACACTCTAATCTCACGTGAGTCATGCTCGGTGAGAGAAACAAGATGTACTGGTAAAAATCAGACAATTATGCCATGAATGATGCAATCGTAAGAAATAATGTGGGATTTATGTATGTGTGACTCCCCAGATAAATGAAGATTTATGATTTAAATTATGATAGAAATATAGGAACAGGTTCAATAATGGTATATGTGCTTCATGGAGATTTGAATACTCTAACATGGGGCATACTTTTGAAAAGGAGGCCCAAATTAGGAGAGGACTGATTATTTGGTTTTACTACTGAGAGGAATCCCAGATCAAAGGTAAATTAGGACTGGTTAAGAGAAATTAAGACTGGGGCTTACTCCTGAAAAAGAGGCCCAGGTTATGATACGTGAAAAATTAAGGGACATGGGGCTTACTCCTGAAGAGGATGCCCATATTTGAGACTGGGGCTGACTCTTTAAATGGAGGCCTTGTTTCCCTTGGAATTTAGGGATGACCTCCTCGATTGAAGGTTCAAACATTCCAATCGGTTTCTAACAGGTTTATTCGTAGAACCAGAAACATCCAATGATTCCACATCCATTTAGACCCACTTTCCAAAGGTAGATGCTCATTAGTTTGTGGACTGATGAGACATAGGAAATTGCATTGGTCGAGAGGATGGGAGGTCGGACTCGTCACATCTTTTTAAGGGGAATTATTGTCTACTCCAGGACTCTCTTCATAGATTTAACTTATGTTCGTGAATCCTTATTACATTACCAAGTATAAAATGAGCATTCCATTAGATCTGAAAATCAATGATTAAATATGTAGGAAATTTAGAAAATCTTTTATATGTATTCGAGTTTCATCATCGATAGAGAATCATTTGTATTTATTAGATATTCTTGGTCAATGGTATCCTTCAACACTTTTATATAGAAATATCTCGGTCATTATGATGACCATGCTGGTTTTAAAGCCACTCAGTGGGGCACTTGAAGTTTATTGTCATTCAGAATGACATGGATTATTTCAGAGTTGGGATCGAACCCACAGATGGGCTACCTACGTATCCTTGGTTTAGAAAATGAATCAGAACCCACGTAGTTCGAGTAAGGGATTATGATTTTTATGATTGATGGCTCAAAGTAGGATGTCATAATTACTTTTACACTCTAATCTCACGTGATTCATGCTCGGTATGAGAAACAAGAGGTACTGGTAAAAATCATAAAATTGTGCCATGAAAGATGCAATCATAAGAAATAATGTGGGATTTATGTATGTATTACTGCCCATATAAATGAAGATTTAGGATTTACATTAGGTATGAAATCCAGGAACAAGGTCAATAAAGGTATATGTGCTTCATTGAGATTTGAATACTCAAACATGGGGCTTAATTTTGAAAAGGAGTCCCAAATTAGGAGAGTACTTATGAATGGGTTTTACTCCTGAGAAGGAATCCCAGATCAAAGGAAAAGTAGGATTGGTTAGGAGAAATTAAGACTAGGGCTTACTCCTGGAAAGGAGGCCCAGGTTAAGAGACTTGAAAAATTAAGGGACATGTGGCTTACTCTTGATGAGGATGCCCATATTTGAGACTGGGTCTTACTCTTGAAAAGGAGGCCTTGTTTCCATCAGAATTTGGGGATGACCTCCTTGATTGAAGGTTCAAACATTCCAATCCGTTTCTAATGGGTTTATTTGAAGAACCAGAAACATCCAATGATTCCACATCAATTAAGACCCACTTTCCAAAGGTAGGTGCTCATTAGTTTGTGGACTGATGAGACTTAGGAATTTGCATTGGTTGAGAGGATGGGAGGTCGGACTCATCACCCCTTTTTAAGGGGAATTATTGTCTACTCCTGGGCTCTCTTTATAGATTTAAGTTATGTTCGTGAAACATTATTACATTACCAAGTATAAAATGAGCTTTCATTCAGATCTAACAATCAATGACTAAATATGTAGGAAATTTAGAGAATCTTTTATATGTTTTTGAGGTTCTTCATCGATAGAGAATCATCTATATTTGTTAGAGATTCTTCGTCAATTGTATCCTTAGACACATTTATATAGAAATATCTCAGTCATTATGATGACCATGCTGGTTTTAAAGCCACTCTGTGGGGCACATTATGTTTTTTGTCATTCAGAAGAACATTGATAATTTCAGAGTTGGGATCGAACCCACAGATGGGCTACCTACGTATCCTTTGTTTAGAAAAGGAACCAGAACCCACGTAGTTCGAGTAAGGGAGTATGATGTTTATGATTGATGGCTCAAAGAAGTATGTCATAATTACTTTTACACTCTAAGCTCATGTGAGTCATGCTCGGTGTGAGAAACAAGAGGTACTGTAAAAATCAGACAATTGTGCCATGAAAGATGCAATCAAAAGAAATAATGTGAGATTTATGTATGTATGAATACCTAGATAAATGATGATTTAGGATTTACTTTAGGGAATAAATCTAGGAACAGGGTCTATAAAGGTATATGTGCTTCATTGAGATTTGAATACTCAAACATGGGGCTTACTTCTGAAAATTAGTCCCAAATTTAGAGAGGAATTATGAATGGGTCTTACTCCTGAGAAGGAATCCCAGATCAAAGGTAAATTAGGACTAGTTAAGAGAAATTAAGACTGGAGATTACTTCTGAAATGGAGGCCCAGGTTAAGAGACATGAAAAATTAAGGGACATGAGGCTTACTCCAGAAGAGGATTCCCATATTTGAGACTGGGGCGTACTCTTGAAAACGTGGCCCAATTTAATGATTATGACTGGGGCTTACTCTTGAAAAGGAGGCCTAGGTTAATTAGTTCTCTCATCATAAAAGATGAGGTTGAATGAATGAAATCTCATTCTTTAGTGACATAAAGATTTGTAAATCACTAGGTTTGGAGAGATATTCCATAGAATTCCATTCAAATAATTAGGTTTGTAAGACTCCAGAAATTTTTGAAGACTAGAAGGTTTTAGATCGGGGACCATCAAAACTGTGAAGTGAGTTGCTACATGGCCTGTCGTGACTTACTTATTAATTAATTAAAAGTGTTAGTTTGAGGCTGGTGGATTGGTCCGTGGGTAAAGGCGACCGCAAACAAGGAATGGTTCCTGATAGTGGATGCTAGTTCGAGGAAGAGGTGTTTTGCGATGGAACAAGCATGCAGAGACAAAAAGAGAGATATCTCTGGTTTCATGAGGAATTTGGTAAAGGAAAATGGAAGGCCCCCGTATTTATAGGCATGGTCACCTATCGGGACCACTCCCCTACCACAAACCATCCCAATTTCCGGACCACTCTACATTGAAATGGCCACCTCTTCATTCTGATTGGAACCCATTCATAGGAGGGTCATTGATAGGGTCCTGAAAAAATCCTCAAAGGAAGAATGAGAATCCCCATTAATCGAAAGTATATTCAACCAAATTTCCCCCAAAATAATTGGGGAAAAGTGTGGAGAATACTAAAAGGATACACAAGCCAAACCGGTCCGCAGACCAGTCCAATTATAACGGTGCACAGATGGTTCCACGAAGCACCCCCCCCCCCTCTGAGGACCACTGTTGTTCTTGGAATGGAGACATAAGCCCTCCGCAGGTGCAATGTAGGACGGGCGCCAACCCAATTCACCATCACGAACAGCCGCAACCATGAACCGCGTCAACCAACCCAGACGACATCGGTTTTCATTCGCGGAATTGAGGCGGAACCCTGCGTGGACGCGAAGCACTACCCGAGTTAGTATGGTTTGTGGGGGTAGATGCATTCAATGCCCCCGTGAGTTGTAGATGGGCCAAGTCATCTGTAAACTGGGTTTCTGATCATGGGACTCCACAAAAGGTGCCACATGACCACAAATATATCTCCTTCCACACTCAATAAAAGGAGATCAAGGGGGAAGAGAAAAAGGCAATGAGAGGTCGATCAGATTTGAGTGGAAGGATTTCCAAGGAAGAAGCTTAGAATTTTGCAAACAACAAAGTTCCAGTTCGCGAACCAGAACAGGTATGAAAATAGAATTGAATTAATGAGGAACCAAAAACACATAAAAACTTGGTGAACTGTGTACATAAAATAACAAAGAAAAGAAGACCATTAACCATGGCCCCTCCGCAGATGCACTCCCTGTGGACCAGGTAGTTTATGCCCTTATTCTGATCTGTCACACCATGTAGCACCCTCCAATGTGGGAGAAGCCCTGACTGACGAACCCCCGACCAGTATCTCCCTCAACCACCTTTGCTCGCATAGACCCCTCCGCATAGCAACCTAGTACATGGGACAAACCCGAAGCCACGAACCACCCTTGTTCGTGGGATGCCCGCCAAGCCACGAACCACTCTGGTTCGAGGAATTCTCATCAGTCCGCGGACCACCCTGGTTCGTGGACGGCCTCTCTAGTAGTGTAGAACCTCCCTATGCGATGGGTTCCACCACTCATATAGCTATGTGTCCCTCCATATCCTTATGAGTTCCTATTCTTCGAGTTAGCTAAAGTCCTTCCAATCCGGCCATATCCTCCGTAATCCCCTCATTGTCCCATTCATTGGCCCTAAGCCAAGGCCTCCACCCGATCGACCAGAGCCATGTGGGGAAAACGTCAGGTGCATCAACCCGAGATTTTGAGTTCACATATCCACAGTAAGCAAGGGAGAAGGTGTTTCTCTAGCCCTTGAGCGGATTTCCAAAGCATTCCTGGGTTCACATTCCCACGGTAATGCAAAATCTGAGCCCAAGAGTCCCCTTTCTGCACCTCCACATGTTAGGACTGGGGAACTTCTCCCCTCTCTGGGGCATGGTGGAATACACATCATAAGGAAGCCCTCATGCACCTATGTACTTTCCCACAACCGTGGCTAAAGAACAACTTAGTGCGGAAGGGTGCTGCTCCGTCCTTCATTGGTGCCAAGTCCCTATCTCGCTACTCCTTGTTGCCATGGGAATCCATCTCGATGTAAGACCCAACTTTTTGGGCTGCTCGATATGTATGCCCCACTCCACTTTCCAGGGACACACCTTTCACGACATGATCGTCTGGTCCCTCCTACCTCTAGTTTCTCACACCGAGCATGACTCACATGGGCTTAGAGTAGGCATCAACCATGGCATTCTTCCGTGGTTCTCCTCAGAGTGTATGCACCAATCCTCCCTTGGGCCTCCTCAGAGTGTTATCCCCAATCTATGACCCTAGGCCACCTCAGAGAATAATACCCACTCCGATTCAAACTACATTGACTTTGATTCCCCACCACAAGGATATATAGGAAGCCTCCAAGAGGTTCAAGCATGATCACCATCGGACCCCCAGGTACACATTCATGTCGGTTCACCAATAATCGAATCTGAACATTGTGGACTTTGATCCCTATCCCCTAGGCAGTGTACGTAGAAAGCCTCCCCGAGGTTCAAGCCCAACACACAGCTGATCCAACCATCTTCACATCGGTTCAACATACCAAACCTGGGAAGCCTGGAGTGTATGCCCCATACCAAACTGAACTACGTGGATCCATATTCCTCTCATGAGGACACATAGGAGGCCCATATCACGGGTTCTATCTAAATTCTCAAGTCGTTATCTATCTCCCCTGGAAGACAATAAACTCCAGAGTTCCTGGTTACAAGGATTTAAATTAGTTCCTTCTCAGTGAGTACAGACTCCTCGGGGTTATCAATCCAACAAGGGATGATAAACCTCAAGCATAAATTATTATGAACCCATGTGTCCAACTGACCACTGCCAACAAGGAGTAATCCGGGGATACCTTCCCTGGGTATAAACTAATGATTAGTGAACATATGAATACGTCTTAAATATATAAGAGAGTCCTAAACCAGGAAATAATTCCCCTAAAATGGGTGCGATGATCCTGAATTTCCATCCTCTTGACCAATGTGAGTTCTTATGTTTCGCTGGCCATATCTCCTAGTGAACGCCTGCCTTGGGAAATCTGGTCCACGTATCATTAGATATGGAACCATTGGGTGTTTCAATCCAATCCCAAACAATGACACATGATTATTTGGTGTATTCTAAACTACCAAGATAATCGATATACTAGAGTTGTCATGGGTTGGGGTTTTCTTTATTTGTAGATATTTATGTTTTATAGATTGATTATTATAAGATTTTTTCGTAGACTAGATTTAATTATTAACATTTAAATATTTTTTTATGTTATCTATTCCCACTGCTGCATCATAATCGAATATATTAAATTTATTATAGATTCTATTGATGGGGTCCTTATGAGTATATCTCACACCGTTTTTGGGAGACCGTTGCATTGGGGTACCCAAAAAAATATTTTTATTTCATGTTAAATACCATCGGTTGTGCATGAATTATGTTATCCTTATGGGATAGAATTAAGTATGAGATTAAATGATTGAACATGTTTTCATGGTTCTATTAGAGATAGTCATCATGTCTTTTATTGATTTATTTCATTTTTCAACCTCACTATACTCTATGTTGACATACCGATATTTATATAAAATCATGTTAATGCATGACCACAAGATTATTTATTATTGACAATTTATTTTTTATTTCATTGATTTTATTTATTATTTCTTCTATAGTATTTATTTATGATCCATATAGAACAATATCTCAATTATACTATCTTTTGAACATCATTGTTATATGAAAGCTACTAGCACATGGGGAGGAATATTTCTGTTCTAGTGAAAACCATCATGGGGAATTTATCTAAGTTGTCCTCAGATCAATACACAATAAATGATATAATATGATTGTTTTAATTTTTTTACTAACTGGGATGGTAGACATAAAGCCATACATATTTCATAAAATTGTGAATATCTATTGTTTGGGTCTGGGAAACCCATGAAAAAGGTATATATCTCTTTTCTAGGGATGATATTTTTGTATTATATTATTTTTATAATTTCTCCTTGTGTGATTGTTATACTTATTCTATTTATCAATTTTTAATTTATGGAGTTTACCCTCGATCTAGTATAACAAAGAAGAGTTTTTACGTAAATCACCATATGAACATAGAATTCACTACCATTCTATGTCATTTGCATCATGGATTTCCTAGAGTATGATGATTTGAAATCTATCTTTTTTATCTATTTAGAAAGTTTTCATATGTATCATGATGTTTGATCTAAAAACCTCTATATCTTTATACAATGCTTATGAAATTTTTTAGCTTACATTCCCTTATTTCTTACCTTGTGATAACTTTCCAGGATTCACTTAGGACACATTAAATTGGTGATTAATGTGCTTATATGATCCTAAATTGTGTTTTCCCATATAGTTTGATAGTGGAACATTAGTTATCCAATTATTACATGTTTGATACATGGAACATTAGGTTCATTGGATGTGACAATTATGGTTATGATTAAATGGGTTACACTAATAATTTATAGATTATATTGGCCTATATAAATTTGGAAGGGAAACACATATAATCCATCCATTAGACATGAATTTTAAATATTTGAGTCTGAAAATAAAAACATGGTTGTAGTTACATTAAGAAAAATTGTAATTTATATATGTAATTACCTTTATAATTCCTGAATGTTAATTCATAAAACTGAATAAATATATATATATAAATGATGAAATGTAAATTCATATAGGAGATGACTAATTTTAAATAATGGTTAAATTGTTAATTAGGTGGTTAATACCTTTATGACTTGGACACGATGACTCAGATGAGTTAAACATAAAAAAATATATTAGAATAAATTAGGTTAGTTAGGGAATGTTTTTTTGGTGATAAATTGTAATTGACCCAAGTATGTTAGTCTTGTTGTTTTTCTTGTGAGACAAAATCATTAAGGGTGCTCTAAAATTTTGATAATATAAAATGATACAAGATTCTCTTAAATGGTAGGCCAATAATAATTTCTAGAGAACTAACTCCATAAATTGGTAATTAAAGGACCATATAATTGAACCTATATCTTCATGATGATATCCTCATAGGTTTCCTTTACATACTTATTTTCAATGTACTTAAACCCTCTGAGGTTATGTTTGTGCATATTATATGGACATTTAAGGTGTCTTAAATTTCTTATATAGTGTTACATATAATTAATTGGTGACATATTACGTGAATAGTTATTTTAATTATATAATGTATTTCTGTATTACTTTTATGCATAATAAAATTATGATGTTAGTTAATTAAGATATTAATTACAAATTAAATAGTGGTTTCCTCTTTATATTGAAATTTTAAAATTTTGTTAATCGAGCGAGTTGTGAAAATCATTAACCAAATAAATTATTAAAAATCGAATTATGATAAAATATTATAAATAATGCTTGTAGTAATCTAAATAGAGTGAATAATGTAGTTTCTATAACAACTGGTTCTTAAATTAATTGGTAGATGAAGTGTTATAAATTTTTAAATGAATGAAAATCATTTAAATAAATTAAGATTAGATATTTTAGAGGTTCTATTTGAAAGGACCACCCTGTAGGGGTATGTTTTAAATGTATAACTAAGAGTTTCCTTGATTTTGGACAAGAATGTTACAGTTGAAATCTTATTATTTATTCCTATGAAATGTTGTACGTAGAGTATTGATGTTATTTCATTGTGATCATTCATGCATAGCCTAGTATTATGGTTGATGCCTTCTTTATGTGTGGATCTATCCTCGTTTGGCTATTCCTTTGTACCATAAATCATTGATAATTTCATCCATTTATATTCTATATGAGAGGTGAAATTTGGGTAACAGTTGTCCCCCAAAAGACTCAATATAATAAAAGGACACTCTATGTAGATGGGTGTCTGTTTTGGTAAGTTAAACCTTAAGGGGATATTTTTGTACCAGTATATCACTAATTTTAAACCCTTGAATTCTTTAAGTAAGCGTTATAATATTTTAGAGGGAAATATCTGATATTATTCTTATATAAGATATGGGCCTAGAATCCCTATGTTTAGAAAGTGATGAAAATTTTCCCATGATGATATATTTTGGACTTTGAAGGTCAATTATTCTTTACTGGTTTTAGTTTATACTATTATTAAAGAGGGTTTCTTGGAACATTTGATGCTGAGTAACAAATACCCGTGAATGCGCTATCGTTCTTGGGTGAAAAACATTATGGATAGGTGGGAGGCCTAGAGACACAAAATTTTTAATCAAACACTATTTGGTCAATGACATGGTTATATTAAGGACAACCTATATAAGAGATTTATCAGAGAATACATTTTCTATTATACGGTGAGCTCTATTTTACACTATTTTCTAGAAAAATGCATGGTTGGTGATAAAGTGGTTTTTTTTGAGCATGTTGATTATCAGGCTTGTAAAATAACCCTCACGGTTTTGATATCGAAACTGGATACATTGGGTTGGATCATTTTGGTTCTTGGACCAGTTGAAAAGTCCTTTAATTGTTGATGATTTTTTATCATAAATAATGTCCTAAGGTGCATAGTAATTCAACAAATCACAATGCAAGTTAGAATCATGATTTTTAATAGGTATTAAAAGGGAACTGTCATGTTATTTAAATACTAGCATGTCATGTAAGGAGGTCAGTTTTACCTTTTTTGAAAAACGATTCTTGGAAATAAAGGTTATAATATGAAATGGGGGGTATGTGATAGTATTTTTGGATCTCGTATATCGTTTGATGAATTGTATCATGTATGGATGTATTTATATGTATTAAAGGTATAAATTTATAATCGATTGGGTGAAATTTTAGAGGTGAAGATTATTCCAAAATTTACTAATGACAATTCATGGATGTTGAATAAAGATAAAGTTGGTGCTGGGTTTATTAAACAATGATTATTTTTCTTGGAATCTAGTTTGACACATAGACATCACTAGAAGACATGTATGGTCTTTAGTGGGAACGATCTGAATGATATTGGTATTTATTTGATTAATGGATTCAAGAATGTTCTTCAGTAATGCATCATCCATATGAGTCGAGTAAAGTGTGCAAGTAGTTGACCACAAATAGTGCAATTTAAATTATCTGAATTAGTGGGGTGATGATTGGTAGGAGGGTTCATCTACACTTCATCAGGATTATATAATAACAACATAAAGTGTTTACTTGTGATTTCAAAGAAAAATCTGATGCAACCAATTCATGTTTGTTAAATTTGAGTTGAACCATTTTGATTAGATTGAGGACTGATGGTTATGTCCTCATATGAAAATTGATAAATATTCATGGAGTGTATCATGAATTCTACATATGTTTTTACATAGATATTATGACGGTGGGAGTAGAATGAACTATAATTGGTGTTATTACAATGAGAACATATGGTTGGGATCACCATTGGTGAGATGATTAAAGATAGAATGACATGATAATATATCTGGTAGGACATGCTCAGTTAAGATCCTTATTAGTGTTTTTATTATATTATGATAATGGGATAGATTTTTAGATTATTATGTTCCATGTGATTAATGTGATTTCTTTGAGGGGGGTCAGGAATTTGGAAATTGAACACAAATTTTTTTATGAAACTGCCTGCCCCATGTTGGTCTTTTGATATTTTAATTATTTCCCCAAAATTATCAATGATGCGATGTTTTTTCAGAGGTTATATCATCATGTATTTTGAGGTAGTGAAAATTTTAAATGGATATTAAACTTCTTATTTTTACATTAGTAAAAGCCATGATAGGTTAGGTATTGGGTTGTGAGATTTGTATACTAATTTCATGGTAAGACAAATTGTGTGTCTAAAAATGTGTGACCCATTTTTAGGGGAACAATTATTGAATTTCCCCTCCACCCATAAATTGGTTTTCCCTATTTCCCCATCCCCTAACCTAGGAAGCCTATCACACGCACCACTCTTCCTCTCCTCATCCATGTTGAATCTTTCTTATTATTTCTTAAATCAATCATCATCAGATATGTTGGAATCTCCTCACCATGTTTATGACTAATTATCCTTTGTTTCTTTGTTTCTTTGTTTTTTACACCATACATGACATTAAATTATTTCGATCTATGTTTCTTTATTTTTAGGCATTTTTCTGATCATCTAATTTCCCATGTTCTATCTTGAATCAAATATCGATATTGGATGTGTGGAAAATCCTATGAATAAGGTAGGTCATATGTAACACCCGAGATTTTTATGAGTAATATTTTGTTTTTATATATCATAAAAAGAATCTTTCACTACATACTATATTGGATTTCATTACACGCAATCGCGACCTTCCTCAATAGCTTGTGTTGTACGCAATATCGAGTTTCACTAAATGATGATATACTATTAAAATATTATTTAAAATAGCCGTTATGAATAGTAATAACCACTTTTTGAAATTTTATCTTTCAAAATGGACTTCTTTTTTTGATTCGGAATACCGAAATTATCCTAGGGTGAAATTTTGGTATTTTTCTGAAAACATTCAATTTTTGATTAATAGTGAAACCACTAAGTGGTAGGTTAAAAACTGAATTTTGCATAAAACTTAATTTTACCGCTTCTGTTAATGGAATTTCGAAAATCCGACTGACACAGTTGATATCAGTAAGTAAAATGTGGTTCAATGAGATAAAAATAAATTTTTGGTGAATAGTAACTTTTTACTTTTTTTTCCCCGGTTAATAGTAAATAGGGTAACTAAGGGTAAATATGATATTACTATTACACTAATACATGTCCTAATTCTATTGGATATGTTTAATTCGACCAAAAACAAATTTATGAATATAATATGACTATTTAGGTCCACTTGGATTAGATTATGACATTTAATATTTTTTTATTTAATGAATTGATAAAATAGTTAAAATCAATGTTTAATAACTAAAACATTTTTAATATGGGTTTATACATAAGATAAATTCATTAGAAAGCTAAAAATATTTCCTACATAATGATATTTTATTTATAATTTTTATTCATTAAATAAATTAATTTATTTATGACACAACGATGATGCAGTAATTACCCTTTTAAGGAAATGTTAACATAATCGATGTTATAAATGCCCAAATAAATGTAATTTGAGACTTTTTATGAATTCCACTAATTTTCTAGATTACGATGAAATATTAGTGTTGATTTAATCAACTTGGTTCGAACATATAATTCTGTTATGACTGTCACAAAAATCATATTTCAAATAGTGTCAAAATTGACACAAAATAGTTTTTAAATAAAATATTATATTATTAATTGTTATTTTATACATAAAAATCTTAGGTTCGGCGAAATGAATAGATAAGGATATATATATTAATAATAAACAACTTGGGGTTCGTTTGGCATGTTATAGTAAGTGTATTAACCATATAGTGTAAGAAAACAAAAAGACACGGTAAAAGTTAAATTATTTAACTTAGAGTTAAATCTAATTGATAAGGTTAAAATAACAACCTAAACTTGTCTAAATCCTATTGGTTGATATTATATTTACCCATCCCCACTTTACCTTCGAAATAAGTCCCTTTGGAACCATTATAAACCGATTTTGACTTTAATATAAAATAATATTTTGAGATATTCCTAAGGTGCCCCTCTCCTTCCTTATAAAAGGACACCTCCTCCCCCTCTTCCTCTCACCACATTGAGACTTCAAGATCGGCCAACCCCTGAAACATTCTGCTCTCCACTTCCCTAGAGACATCCTAGAGGTTCTGGTCTTCTTCAAAGACCAATTTTAGTGCCCTAAAAGAAGGTCTCCAAGAAGCACTTCAAAGAAGAGGTAATGTCCGTTACCGATTCATTCATCTTTATTTCTTCTTCCACTTCTTCATCATTAGTTGTTTCATTATGAAGTAATAACATCAGTATCACTCATATACTGGTATGTTATTATAATTATGAAACAACCCTATTTCACCATCTATCCATCCTACGGTAAAATAAATCACCGCGCGTGCGTACGTATGGAATGCTGTCTCCACGCCGTGGTGTAATCTATTTTCCACCACCACCTTACTTGGATGGGTATACTGGTGTAAATAATGACTATATATGACTATTATAATGTGATATTGATTCTGAAATAGTATACATATACTCCAATACAATTCCACGATCATAGGAACGATATCATCACTCGTGCGTACGTACGGAATACCGTCTCCACGATGTGATGCGACTCGTTCTACATGATCTTCATTTCATTATGATTATATAAATGAATTGAATTAAGGAATATTATATATATTACACTAATACAATTCTGGAAATGGGGTATCTATAACATAAAGAAAATAATAAGAATTTATTCGACAAAACACGCATAAGAACAAAAAGTTATAAACACCCGAATAACAAGTAGCAATGAAATATCACTACTAAGAAGCAAAGAATATGACCATATATGATATCATAAAAATAACTATGATTATGGAATAAGTAAATAATATTATTTAAGTCATTATATAGGAGGTTCGGACACTTACAAAGCAAGTCGGACCTAAGGTAAGGGAAATACCACAATCTCATTTTTATACAAGATTGTT
Source organism: Viscum album (assembly GCA_963277665.1). Taxonomy (NCBI): domain Eukaryota; kingdom Viridiplantae; phylum Streptophyta; class Magnoliopsida; order Santalales; family Viscaceae; genus Viscum; species Viscum album. The sequence continues at coordinate 1,696,644,933 of OY728137.1, read as the reverse complement.
TATACTTTGGTATTTACTGGGGTGTATTTTATCACCCACATCCATGTTCCCTCAATATGTAATATTGTTTCCATCCACTTACAATATTTTTAATCCAATTTTACCCTTCAGTGAGTTTTTAGTAAAGAATATGAAATGAATCTTTTGTCGTTTTTTCGTATGAGGTACTTTTTGACTTTTCCGACAAAAGTATGAAGAATGTTTTTTTTAACTTATACGAAATGAATGGATTTTTAAAACATTATTTCCAAGAAGCTTCCTTTACAAGTTTGCAAGTTTATTTTTAATCAAATTCTTTTAGTTTATAATTGTATGACATGTTAATAAAAGAAAAGTTTTTTTGAAGAAGAAAGGATATTTTCCTCAAGAATGGAGTTCAAGTGTTTTATCAAAATTATTTTCCATCTAAGATAATAAAGGGTTCTGTTTTATCCCTATTATTACATTGATTTGATTATGTTGTGAGGGAATTATTTTTATGAAGTCATTTACCTTATATGATTTGTTTTATGATGTCATGATGTTTCAAGAATCCCGTTTTTGTTACATGTGTTATGCGATGATTTATGATTATGTGGCATACATAATAAAGGATTCATTATAAGATGGGTGGGACCTATATCTCTCTCCAATGCATTGGGTAAAGATTTATATCTCATGAGATAGACATGGATGGAACAGAAGGTTATTTCGGTTCAGTGATACAGTACTGAAACGAGGAGTGAACTTGGTTCAGAAATGGACTTTGTCCGCTAAGATAGTCTTGGCAATGAGTCATAACTAACAAGAAATGATTTTCCATGATTATGTGTGCATGCCACAAAGTTTCAAGTTTTATGTTATGATTATGGGGATCTCATTTTCACTTCTATGATTTATTCCATGTTAAGATATTGTGATATCGTTTGCAGGTTATGATTTTCAAAACGATATGATATGATTTTTATTTCCTTTATTTGCGCTTGCTGAGCATTTGAGCTCCCCCTTTTTTTGTATGTTTTCTTTTCCCCAGGTCAGGAAGATGGATATTAAGTAGAATATGATAAAAGGGACCCTAGATATGATGAAATAAATCGGAGACACTGTAGAAGATTTATGAACCAGTTGTTTAGGTTTCCCAGTTTATAAAGACACTATACCTATACGGTCCTTTGTGGTTTTAGCATATGTTGAAATAAGTGTGCTTCAATTTTGAAGTATTAACAATGTATGTAAAGTATGGGTCATTATAGTTGGTATCAGAGGAAATGTATAGTCATCATTTGGATACTAGGATGCGAATGCCTTCGTAAGAACCCTAAGGATAATTCTAAGCATAGAACACAAACTTAGTGTTTTAGAAATGTCCATGAATAACCTAGGATAAGACCTTAAGTGTGAAATTTTATTCTTGATTATGTGGTTTTCCTATTATAATTAGTGTTTCTCACACTATTCTTCTTGGTTTTAGTCAATGGCTGGAACCCAGAGGAACCGTGTTAATACGGAATGCAACGGGCAATGCAAGGATTGTCCCCCTGAGCAACCAAACATTATGGGAGATGGAATGAAAAATCTTGTAGCCATGATCACACAACTTTCTCAAGCTATGAATCATGAAGGATTTCCAAACGAGCAAAGGAAGGAGCAACATTCTGTTGAATCCTTCATGAGACAGTGTCCACCTTCATTCAGCGGGTTTACTGATCCATTAGTTGCTGAACAATGGATTAGTACTACTGAAAAGATATTTTCAGTTATTCAATGTTCTGAGCATGATAAAGTCATCTTAGCAGTGTATCATTTGGAATGTGACACTGATCAATGGTGGAATCTTATTAAGAATACGAGGAAAAGGGATGAAATTGAGTCCATGGAATGGGACGAGTTCAAGAACTTATTTTTCAATAAGTACATCCCTCGTATTCTCCGAACAAAGAGGGAGAAAGAGTTTCTCGAACTGAAGCAAAAGGATGATGAATCTGTTGGTACCTATGAAGCAAATTTTACAACACATGTTAGGTACGCTTCTGGTATTATTATCCAACCTGAGAGTAAGATCGATCGATTCTTTAGTGGCTTAAAACCAAGTCTTCGAAGGGCGTTAGCCATAAGGGACTTCAATAGCTACGAGGAAATCATTTGATGTGCTCTCAAAGTCGAGATGGAGATTGGAGTAACCCATCAGTCATATGGGTTTGATAAGAAGAGGAAAATGGAATTCAAAGGAAAATCTAAATAGCACACTAAAAAGAATATGAGCTTTCCCTTATGCTCAAAGTGTGGAAAGAAACATGGAGGGAATTGTCTTAAAGGGACAAGTAAATGTTTCAAATGTGGAAAGGAAGGTCATTGGGAATTTGAATGCCGCGATGATGGGAAGAAGATGTCTAATGATGAAAACAAAGGAAGGGATACATATAATGAACCTACTACACTTCAATGTTTCAAGTGCAAGGAGATGGGGCATTAGGCCAATAAACGCCCTAATCCAAGGGTTGATGATGATGGTCAACGTCAACAAACTCTTAAGGCTAAGGAAAAAGGAAAGACACATGCAATTTCTATCAGCGATGTGGAGTAGGATAACGATGTGGTGAAAGGTACACTTACTATCCACTCTAAAGTAGAAAATGTTTTATTTGATTCTGGATCCACCCACTCTTTTATTTCTGAAGAATTTTCTAAGGTTATCACTGTATTACCTCAACAATTAGATATTGAGTTAGCTGTGACAACACCTAATGGCACAACAGTCACATCAAAAGTTTATAATTCTTCTCCTATCAAAGTTTGTGGGAAAGTGCTTCCGACAAATCTTGTGATCCTTCCTATAGTGGAATTTGATGTGATTCTTGGCATGGATTGACTTTCATTATATGGAGCTCATATCAATTTCCAAATAAGGGAAGTCACATTTCATATTCCAGATCAATCTATGATCGTCTATCAATGAAAGGATGAACATACACTTCCAGTGGAAATTTCTTCCATTTTATGAGTATTGATTCCACTAAATGAAGGTTATTTATCTCAAATGGTTGGTGAGAAACTCACGATTAAGAATATTCCCATCGTACGGGAGTTTGATGATGTCTTTCTGGAGGAATTATCGGCTCTTCCACCAAATAGTGAAGTTGAGTTTTCAATAGAACTCGTACCGGGTGCTTTGCCTATTTCAAAGACACCTTATAGAATAGCCCCAATTGAGTTGCAGGAATTGAAGAAGAAACTCCAAGAGAATCTTGATAAGGGATTCATACGCCCTAGTGCGTCACCTTGGGGAGCACCTGTTCTATTTGTTAAGAAGAAAGATGGATCAATGAGACTCTGCATTGATTATCGAGAACTTAACAAGATCACTATCAAGAACAAATATCCTCTCCCACGCATTGATGACTTATTTGACCAACTACGCGGAGCTCAATAATTTTCCAAGATTGATCTTCGTTCAGGGTGTCATCAATTAAGGGTCAAAAGGGAGGATATACCAAAGACGGCTTTCCGTACAAGGTATGGACACTATGAATTTATAGTTATGCCATTTGGTCTTACTAATGCCCCTGCTATCTTCATGGATCTAATTAATAGAGTCTTTAGAGACTATCTTGATCAATTTGTGGTAGTCTTTATAAATGATATTCTTGTCTATTCAAAGATCAAGGAAGAGCACGAAGATCACTTGAGAATTATATTGAAGACCCTGAGAAAGGAGAAGCTTTATGCCAAATTTACCAAGTGTGAATTTTGGATACAAAAAGTTGCATTCTTGGGTCACATAATCTCAAAAGAGAAGATATATGTGGATCCAGAAAAAACAGAGGTTATCGAATGATGGTCGAGACCAACAACAGTAACTAAGATCGAAAGTTTTCTTGGTTTGGCAGGATATTATCGACGTTTTGTAAAATATTTTTCACGATTATCTAATCCACTCACCAAGTTGACTCGGAAAGGACTTATGTTTGTCTGGATAGAGGAATATGAAGAGAATTTAAAGGAGTTGAAAAGAAAGTTATCCAGTGCACCTGTGATCACACTGCCTTGTAGTGGAGAAAGGTTTGTGATCTACAGTGATGCATCCAAGAAGGTATTGGGGTGAGTTCTTATGCAAAATGATATGGTGATATCTTATGCCTCACGACAGTTGAAAATCCATGAGCAAAATTACCCAACACATGATTTGGAGTTAGCTGCGGTAATCTTTGCATTACAGATTTAGAGGCATTACCTTTATGGTGAAAGGTGTGATATTTATACTGATCATAAAAGTTTAATGTATATTTTCACACAAAAGGATCTGAATATGCGTCAAAGAATGTGGTTGGAGCTCATTAAGGATTATGACTACTCAATCCATTACCACCCTGGGAAAGCAAACAAGGTGGAAAATGCATTAAGTCGACAAGACCATGCTAGTTTATCCATGATGAGGATCACAAACGATCCAATATTTATGGATTTACAAAGGATGGATCTTGGAATTATAATGGAAGGGGAAAAATCTTATCTTTCTCAAATGAATGTTCAACCATCTATACATGTGAAGATTAAAGAGGCACAGAAAGAAGATGTATAGTTACAAAAGAAGGTGAGAAAAGTACCTGAATTCAACCTTGATTGTGATGGGATAATAAAGTTCAGGAATCAGGTTTGTGTTCCTCCCATCCCCAAATTAAAGAAGGAGCTGCTGGATGAGGCTCATAGTTCTTCATTCTCTATTCATCCTGGAAGCACGAAGATGTATAAGGACCTGAAAGAGTACTTCTGGTGGGATGGCATGAAAAGAGATGTTGCAGAATATGTCTCTCGATGCTTGGTTTGTCAACAAGTTAAAGCTGAGAGACAGAAGTCTAAGGGGATGTTACAACCATTACCCTTACCCGAATGGAAATGGGAAAACATCACTATAGACTTTGTCATAGGACTTCCTAAAACATCCAAAGGCAATAATGCTATCTGGGTCATTGTTGATCGTCTTACAAAGTCTGCACACTTCATTGCTATTAGAGAGGATTCCTCTCTAGATCAGCTTGCCAGGATATATGTAAAGGAAGTGGTAAGATTGCATGGAGTACCACTTTCAATTATATCTGATCGGGATACGAGATTTACCTCGATGTTCTGGCGAAGTCTTCAGCATACTCTGGATACAGAGTTGAGTTTCAGCACTGCTTATCATCCTCAGACAGATGGTCAGTCTGAGAGGACAATTCAAACCCTAGAAGATATGTTGAGAGCTTACTCTATGGATTTCAAAGGAGGTTGGGATCAACACCTACCTTTGGTGGAATTTTCTTATAATAATAGCTTTCACTCCAGTATTCAGATGGCTCCTTATGAAGCTCTCTATGGAAAGAAATGCAGGACTCCAACTTGCTGGGATGAAGTTGGGGAAAGAAAGCTATTAGGAACTGATCTCGTTGATGAAATTGTAGAGAAGGTCAGATCTATTCAACAACACATAAGAGCAGCTCAGAGTCGACAGAAAATTTTTGCCAACAACCTATGAAAAGACCTAGAGTTTGAAGTGGGTGATAAAGAGTTCTTACGAATATCTCCCTGGAAGAAGGTTATGTGATTTGGAAAGAAGGGGAAGTTGAGCCCTAGATATATCGGTCCTTTCGAAATACTGGATCGTGTTGTAAAGGTAGATTACCGATTTGCACTTCCACCGAATCTCTCTCAAGTTCAAGATGTGTTCCATGTATCTCTCTGGAGAAAGTACATACCTGATCCATCACATGTACTCAGCTCAGGAGTTGTACCACTGGAGCAAGATCTTTCTTATGAAGAACAATCGATAGAGATTCTGGATCGTAGCGAAAAAGTCCTACAAAACAAGACCAATCGATTGGTGAAAGTTTTATGGAGGAACCACCAACTTGAAGAAGCTACATGGGAGCTTGAGGAAATGATGAGGGAGAAGTATCCTCATCTGTTTGTTACAATGTGACGAATTTCGAGGGCAAAATTCTTTTTAAGGGGGGTAGAATGTAACACCCGAGATTTTTATGAGTAATACGTTGTTTTTATATATCATCAAAGGAATATTTCACTACATACTAGCTTGGCTTACTTTACACGCAATCGCGACCTTCCTCGATAGCTTGCGTTGTACGCAATACCGAGTTTCACTAAACGACGATATGCTATTAAAATATTATTTAAAATAGCCGTTATGAATAGTAATAACACCTTATTGAAATTTTATCTTTCAAAATGGACTTCATTTTTGGATTTGGAAAACCGAAATTTGCCTAGGGTGAATTTTTGGTATTTCTCTAAAAACATTCAATTTTTGATGAATAGTGAAACCACTAAGTGGTAGGTTAAAAACTGAATTTTGCATAAAACATAATTTTACCGCTTCTGTGAATGGAATTTCGAAAATCTGATAGACACGGTTGATATCAGTAAGTAAAATGTGGTTCTATGAGATAAAAATAAATTTTTGGTGAATAGTAACATTTTACTTTTTTTACCCCGGTTAATAGTAAATAGGGTAACTAAGGGTAAATATGATATTACTATTACCCTAACACATGTCTTAATTCTATTGGATATGTTTAATTCGACCAAAAACAACCTTATGAATATAATATGACCATTTAGGACAACATGGATTAGTTTATGACATTTAATATTATTTTATTTAATGAATAATTAAAATAGTTAAAATCAAAGTTTAATGACTAAAACATTTTTAATACGGGTTTATACATAAGATAAATTCATTATAAGTTAAAAATATTTCCTACATAATGATATTTTATTTATAATTTTTAGACATTAAATAAATTAATTTATTTATGACAAAACGATGATGCAGTAATTACCCTTTTAAGGAAATGTTAACATAATTGATGTATAAATGCCCAAATAAATGAAATTTGAGACTTTTTATGAATTACACTAATTTTATAGTTTACTATGAAATATTATTGTTGATTTAATAAACTTGGTTCGAACATATAATTCTGTTATGACTTTCACAAAAATCATATATCAAATAGTGTCAAAATTGACACAAAATAGTCTTTAACTCAAATATTATATTATTAATTGTTATTTTATACCTAAAAATCTAAGGTTCGGCCAAATGACTTAGATAAGGATATATATATTAATAATAAACAACATGGGGTTCGTTTGGAATGTTATAGTAAGTGTATTAACCATATAGTGTAAGAAAACAAAAAGACACGGTAAAAGTTATATTATTTAACTTAGAGTTAAATCTAATTGATAAGGTTAAAATAATAACCTAAACTTGTCTAAATCCTATTGGTTTATAGGATTTCGACCCATCCCCACTTTACCTTCGAAATAAGACCCTTTGAAACCATTATAAACAGATTTTGACTTTAATATAAAATAATATTTTGAGATATTCCTAAGGTGCACCCCTCCACCCTTATAAAAGGACACCTCCTCCCCCTCTTCCTCACACCACTTTGAGCCTTCAAGATCGGCCAACCCCTGCCACTTTCTCCTCTACACTTCCCTAGAGACATCCTAGAGGTTCTGTTCTTCTTCAAAGACCAATTTTAGTGCCCTAAAAGAAGGACTCAAAGAAGCACTTCAAAGAAGAGGTAATGTCCGTTACTGATTCTTTCATCTTTATTTATTCTTCCACTTCTTCTTCTTTAGTTGTTTCATTATGAAGTAATAACATCAGTATCACTCATATACTTATATGTTATTATAAGTATGAAACAACCCTATTTCACCATCTATCCATCCTATGGAAAAAGAAATCACCACGCGTGCGTACGTACGGAATACCGTCTCCACGCCGTGGTGTAATCTATTTTCCACCACCACCTAACTTGGATGGGTATAATGGTGTAAATAATGACTATATATGACTATTATAAAGTGATATTGATTCTGAAATAGTATACATATACTCCAATACAATTTTACTATCATAGGAACGATATCATCACTCGTGCGTACGTACGGAATACTGTCTCCACGATGTGATGCGACTCGTTCTACAAGATCTTCATTTCATAATGATTATATAAATGAATTGAATGAATTAATATGATATATATTACAGTAATACCATTCTGGAAATGAGGTATCTATAACCTAAAGAAAAGAATAAGAATTTATTCGACAAAACACGCATAAGAACAAAAAGTTATAAACATCCGAATAACAAGTAGCAATGAAATATTACTATTATGAAGCTACGAATATGACCATATATGATATCATAAAAGTAAGTATGATTCAGGAATAAGACAATAACCATATTTAAATAATTATACAGGAGGTTCAGACACTTACAAAACAAGTCGGACCTAAGGTAAGGGAAATATCACAATCTCATTTTTATCCGAGATTGTTTATACTTTGGTATTTACTGGGGTGTATTTTATCATCCACATACATGTTTCCTAAATATGTAATATTATTTCCATTCACCTACAATTTTTTAAATCCTATTTTACCATTCGGTGAGTTTTTAGTAAAGAATATGAAAGGAATCTTTTGTCGTTTTTCGTACGAGGTACTTTTTGACTTTTCCAACAAAAGTACGAGAAGAATGTTTTTTTTAACCTATATGGCAAGAATGGATTTTTAAAACATTATTTCCAAGAAGCATACATTACAAGTTTTCAAGTTTATTTTTAATCAACATCTTTTAGTTTATAATTGTATGACATGTTAAGAAAAGAAAAGTGTTTTTGAAGAAGAACTGATATTTTCCTCAAGAATGGAGTTCAAGTGTTTTATCAAAATTATTTTCCATTTAATATAATAATGGGTTCTGTTTTATCCCTATTATTAAATTGATTTGATTATGTTGTGAGGGAATTATTGTTATGAAGTCATTTACCTTATATGATTTGTTTTATGATGTCATGATGTTTCAAGAATCCCATTTTTGTTACATGTGTTATGCGATGATTTATGATTATGTGTCACACATAAGAAAGGATTCATTATAAGATGGGTGGGACCTATATCTCCCTCCAATGCATTGGGTAAAGATTTATATCTCATGAGATAGAAATGGCTGGAACGGAAGGTTATTTCGGTTCAGTGATACAGGACTGAAACGAGGAGTGATCTCGGTTCAGAAATGGACTTTGTCTGCTAAGATAGTCTTGGCAATGAGTCATGACTAACAAGAAATGATTTTCCATGATTATGTGTGCATGCCACAAAGTTTAATGTTTTATGTTATGATTACGGGGATCTCATTTTCACTTCTATGATTTATTCCATGTTAAGATATTATGATCTCTTTTGCAGGTTATGATTTTCAAAAAGATATGATATGATTTTTATTTCCTTTATTTTCCCTTGCTGAGCATTTGAGCTCACCCTTTTTTTGTATGTTTTCTTTTCCCCAGGTCAGGAAGATTGATATTAAGTAGAATATCCTAAAAGGGGCCCTAGATATGATGAAATAAATGGGAGACACTATAGAAGATTTATGAACCAGTTGTTTATGTTTCCCAGTTTCTAAAGACACTATACCTATAAGTTCCTTTGTGGTTTTGGAATATGTTGTAATAAGTTTGATTCAATTTTGAAGTATTAACAATGTATGTAAAGTATGGGTCGTTATATCATATATACGTTTTCCCTAAAACAATTTAGATATTTATAGCTTGATCAGTTGTTTCCCACATGATAGAACATCTAGGTATTTCTGCGTAAATTAATAAACCCATAAATTGGATTTTTAGGCCATGTTTTAAATATGATATTACACCTTAATACGAGATTTTAGATCCTCAACATAAACCCAAAAAACCCTTGATGTGATTTCGTAATGTTGAACCTGTTTACACCAACCTATAATGTGTGTTTTGCACTCCTATTGTTAATTTGATCCAAATAAAATTATGTGAAATATAAAAGATTTAGTACCCTGGATATAACGTCTTCATTATAAGTTAAAGGATTTTTAAAATTGATTAAATTGGAAATGTGATATAAAATGGAAAATCCCTTGACATATGTGAATTATGTAGTTCTATAAGTAAATAACATGTTTATTAAAATGACCCTCCTTCTATTCTATATATGTGTATAAAATTAAGAATTAAATGTGATGAATTAAATTTATATTTGAATTAACACTAACATGGACCATTGAATCATTATATGAATTATCCTGAATGGGATTGAATGGTACAACATTAGTGTGATGTAATTCTGTATTACACTAATGACCCGCTTATATATATATGTATGTTTCATTGGATATATTAAATCATAACATTGGACTCAAATTTCTTGGACCACTGTCGACATGCTCTTTGGGACCCACCCAATAATTGTCCATGTTTTTTATTGATGCGCTCTATATAATTATAATGGATTCCTTGGTCAATGTCCTTTGGTATTGGATCTTGTTGGTCTATATCTCACAATGTTTTCTTTTTCTAAGATGTTTAGATTAAAAGAGGAATCCTTGCTCAATAAACCTGGGTGTTGGCCGTTATAGGTATGCTACATGATTATTCAACATTTTTCACACTTTCTTAATAATCAATATATCTCTGTAGGTCATGGTTAATGTTTTTTTATTTTTATAGTTATTCATCTTTTTTAGAGTCGGTTTTATTGAATGTTCTTGTAGATTGTATTACATTATTATTAATTACAAATTTAGTTCTATTATAATTTTATAGTACTGCAACCAATATACGAATACTAAATTTAACGGGTATATCTCACACCTTATTTGGGCTTCCATTGCAATAAGGTATCCAAGCAGATCTCTCGAATTTAGTTTTAGGACCATGATTTGTTATTTATTGATGTTATACTTATAGGATGCGATGGAGTACATGATCATAGGACTGAGCCTATGCTCCTGATTATTTTGAATATATCTATGATATCTTTAATTTATTTATTTATTATTTAGCCTCACTATACATTTTATATACCTTTTGGTATTTATATTATATCATTTCAATGATTGACCACATGTTTATTTAGTTTTGATCATCTATAATTGTTTATTCCATTTACATTAATTATTGTTTATTATATGTTATTTATTTATGATCAAGTGGGTATAGTATCACTTATGTATCATGTTTTTTCTATCACTACTCATTTGTAGACACTAGATTATGGGGAGGTGTTCGTGAGGCAGAGTGGAATACCATCTTGGAGCACTCTTCTATGAGGCTCCCCGATCAAGATGATACACTCTTTTAATTAAATAGTTACTAAGAAATCCTTCATCACTTAATTTTTGGGAGTACCGATTAAATAAAGGTGATGAAAAGAGAGGTTTTTTTAAACGCTATTATAAATCAATAAAAAATAAATTGTATTTATAATTAAAATTTACGGTAAACTATTCAATAGAACTTGTGAGAAATTGATAAATGAGAATGCTTCTTTGAGAGGATGTTGAGATTGTTAGTGATGTACTATCGATTCAATCAAAGATCATATTTCGGGTAATGTTTTCACTTTTAAGATGTTAAGAGACTCATTTTATAGGCACTAATAGAACCATTAACATTATTTAATTCATTGGGGTTATCAATAGGAATAAATATTCCATATATAAATATTTGATCATATTTAATGCATCTTAAAACTTTTAAATTTGACACAATAAGATACCATGTAAATTCCACCAGGTAATTGGTCATCTATCTTCAAGGTAACTATTCATTTTTAACTGATACCAGATAGTTGTTGAGCTACATGGAGGCAACTACATCTATGGAGAATTGATAAGCTGCTGGATTCATCACAGGCTGGCTGGTGTGTCTTGTTCTGATCAAGGATATTGGAAATATAAAACCCGATGACCAATGCCTTTCTTTAATGACGCAATAACATTTTCAGTATATTATTATCTTAAATAATTTATTCATACATAGTATTAGTGTATTATTTTAGGAAGAACCAATATGATAAGAACCAATTTTTTTTATTTATATAGATTGAATATTAAATTTAGATTATAAATATTACCATAAGAATTAAAATTATTAAAATGAAATAGAAAATAGAAAATAATATAATAATATTAGAAAACACAAGAATTTTCAGGATCCCTAAAAGTAATTACACTCATAAAAACATTATAAAATTGAAAACAATATTAATTATTAAATATTAATTTTAAAAAATAAAAACATATAAAACCTTGTTGGAAAATAAAAATTAATTAAAAATGAAAGAAATGTGAGATATTTATATAAAGTATAAAACACATATGACTGTTATAAAGTTGATTGTTAGAACAGAAATATGACCATTGAAATAAAAATATAATCATTAGGAATAATAATAAGATATTTAAAATAGTATCCACATGTACTAATGTGTAATATAGTATAATTTTATCTTATAAAATTAAAATATTCACAATTAATATCATATTAAAAAAAATGTTTTAAATAATATAAAATAAATGTTTTTATTTCTATAAACCATATATGTATTTATTTTTATATAATAAATATTAAGGATTTAAATAATGTTCATTTTTTTAAAATTATTATATAAATTGATAATATTTTTTTATTTTAATGATATTACAATTTCATGATCCCATAAGTAATTTTTAAAGGGTTAGAAAAATGATTGTAATATTAGAATTGTCATTTATCAAAATAAACAAAATATTATTTACAAATAAATTCAACATATTTATAAAATTATTTTCATAAATTAGAACACATTTTCCAAGTATACACATCAAAACATTATCAGAATAGATTTTTTTATTTTTCTAAAATTGTTGAATTTTTTTTGAATAATAAAACACTACAAAATAAGGTAATATTTCAAATAAAAAATATACATGATGAAACGAGTCATCAATGTAGTAAGTGAAAATTTATTCAACCTCTTATGCACTATATAATGTATGTGGTATAAAAATTAATCATTATCTGAATTCATGAGTTAAAATAATAAACCAATGAATACAATATTAGAAACCATAAATCCACATTTAATAAATACAACCCATCACCACACATACATCTCACAAATTATATTCCTTGAGGATTATCAAATCACTACCCAATTATCTATTAAATACTGAACCCCATGTCCCACTTCTAATAGTCAAATCAAAGATAATTTCAAGGATCCTTTAAGGGTAACATCAGAGGAGACAACTAAAGGATGAGTTTAAATTATCAAATAAACCTCTTTCTATTTAATTTTTTTATCATATTTATTCATTATACATCAATCTAATAATAGTATTAACAATATCTATATATAATGATATGTAAATATTACTGTGAAATATCCTTTTTTACCATCTACTAAATTTATTCCTTTATGATATCATAGTTCACAGTATGGTTGGTTCATCACCTTCATGAAGAATATACTAATTTATTCTCCACCACCATCAATCACAAAAAAAGTATATTTTTAAATATATATGATTGTAAGATCCCAAAATTTCCACATAATGTATGTTTTACTTATGTTTTAGTTCAAGGACTTTATTAGAGTTAATTAAGTTCTTTACATAGTCCTTGACGAGGCTCAGGATTATTCTAGGGGATCAGGACAAAAAAAGGGAGAAAATAAGTTTCTAGGTAACCTACATGGTCTGCACAAGGTTATTTCTAACTTTACAGGAAGCCCAGGTAAACCATGCGAGAGTATGATTTTTGGGAATAAGTACCTTCATGACTTTGTCATGGTTTGGAAAAAAGTGTGGGAAAATCGTGTGAGGGGATCTTTTAGATAGAAGAATCTACATGGTTTGTGCATGGTTTGTAAAACTATGCGGGTAAACCATGCGGTCTAAAACTTTTAAAATATTACAAAATCTCCACTCTAGGATTTTATATATCACATGTTATTTTTCCAGACTCTCCCCCATTGCAACACAAGTATCAATCTAAAAGAATCATGATCTCCCAAGGATCAAAGTTCATTGATTCTTGGCTTTTAAGAGTGTTTTTTGATGCGAATTGAATATCTGCGTTGAGGCTTCAAAGGGGTGTTGAATCAGGATCTAAGGCTTTGGTTGAGAGTGAATTCACCAAATAATTAAAGGTAGGTTGTATAAAACATATATCCATTTGGGTTTTAATATATTTGTGCATGTAGGGTTTTTATTCATTCCCATTTTTGAACAGTTATTGGTGCCTTTGAAATAATGTAATGAAGTGTTGTATAAATGGAAAATTGATCCCATATTTATCCCCATGTGATGCAAGGAGGATGATTAAAAAAAATTGTGGCCACATATGGGGTGTTATGATATTTCCCGAGACATAGAGTAAGTTATGTAATATTAAGGCTGTCATTAGAGAACACAAATCCGATGACGAAATTTTAATATGCTAAAATGTTGTGCAATTGCTAATTTGTAAAAACAATTAGGTTTGGTAATTACATAAGAAGTTGTGGGTTGGAATGAATAAGGGTTAAAAGGATTAATGGGAAAATTCTTGGGATTCGACTTATACATGAATCAGCTTAGTGAGGTATGCATTGAAAATGGGAATGAGGATAAAGGGGTTAATAATATTACTAATGAATGTGTTAATGGGTTGAGGAAAATGTTAATTTTCCATTTAATGACGTTGTTATGATGTTAGATTATTGTTTTGATGTGGTGATTATTTGGTGAATGATAAATAATCATGTGCACATGGTGTGTTAGAGGGGGGTATTTAATTGAGGTTTTACACCCATGGGTTGAGTTAGACTGAGGTTCTTACTCCTTCCCTAATTACACGAGTTATGAAAGGGTATGTGGTTCTATTCCCACAATAATTGCATTCAACCGGGAATGAGGCTTCAATGGGAGGAGATTGTGAATTGTTGTGATATGGTTCCTAGTGAAATAGGATGTGTTTAAATTCCCACATGTGAAGAAAGTAAATCCAAACTAATCCGTTGAACACATGATAAATGGTGAAATGATAAATGAAAAGTCATGTAAATGAAGTTGGGGTATTTGGTTTTTTAAGTTTAGGGAAGCTAAATAATGAAGAATTTTGAACTGTTTATCGTTATTTGACATTATTTATTATTTTCATTAACTATTTTTCATTTTTGGATATTACATAGGCACCATTTGTGGTGGACTATTGTGTTATAATCAAACCCATTTTTGGGCATCGTTGGTTACTTTGGTAGATTTCATGCTTAGGGGTGAGGACTAGGGAAAGGTCCCTATGATAGGAAGATGATTTTTTTTTTTGACAAAAGAAGACGGATCCATTAATGATGGAGATCAGCAGAAATACAGGAGCATAACCACGAGGGAAAATGATTGAACCACAGCAAATCCTCGTAAGGAGGGCCAATGCCTGCCATCTTGTGAGCGGCTTCATTCGCTTCCCTTCTAATAAATGAGAAATTGCAGTAATTGAAGCCTTGTCTCCGCGAGTGAATACACCGGATAATGGGGCTGAAAGGTTGAAGCCCGCCGTCAGTGAGATTGATGGCATTGATAACAGTGAGACAGTCGGATTCGATGTGAATGGAATCCCAACCGCGATCTTTTGCAAAGTCTAACCCAGCAAGGATGGCGGCGGCCTCCGCGACTGAGGGCTCCCAAAGTGCATAACGTGCTTCGTATTTGGCAGCGATGAGATTTCCCGGGTTGTCTCGGGCCAGTAAACCAAGTCCAACTGGGCCATCCCTAGGGAGAGAGGCATCCACACTGATTTTAACCATCCCTTCTGGTGGGGGGCACCAATGTTGGGGAAGAGGAGGGGGGGTTAAAAGTCTTTGTTGTTCAGGGTGGTTATGCCATACAGCAATCCAAGACAAAGCCCGGTCAATCCAAAATCTGGGGGGCCTCTGGAAATGATTGAAAATGGCCTCATTCCGCCTATTCCAGATAATCCAAGTCAAAATGCACAGGGCGCCTGCTTTAGCCGGCGAAAAGGAGGAACACCATCGCATCAGAAGAGATGAAGGATCTGAGGCGGCGTCCAGTCTCAGCTCTATAGTTGATCCCCAGCCATTCCAAACCTCCTGAGCCCCGGGACATTGAAAAAGGGCATGGAGAGGGGATTCAATCACAGAGGGGCAGAAAGGGCATGAGTTGTCGTTTGAAAAGTGTCTGTAGACAAGGAGGCTCTTAGTTGGGAGGATACCAATACACACCTGCCACCAGAAAAAGCGAACTTTAGGGGGAACATAAAGCTTCCAAATTGATGTCCAGGGCCTCGCATCTCCTTCTGTAATTTGAGAAGTAAGAGCTCGCCGGTAGCCAGCTTTCACTGTATACTCTCCTGAGCTGTCATTTGTCCAGAAGAGATGATCTGGCCCTGCGTCTGTCACACAGGGAATACTCAGAATGATTCTCCTATCCCTCTCATTAAACCAGGAGAAGAGTTTTTCCAGACACCATCCCGCCCCTTGATCATCAAAAAGACAACAGACTATGGCATGTTCGGATCCTGGAAAAATAGGGGATGACGCCTTCGTGCCTGTCTGATCAATAAGCCGGGGATCAGTCCAAATCTTGACCGTACTACCATTCCCAATTCTCCAGCCTAGTCCTTGCCTCAGCAGATTACAACCACCCCAAATGCTTCTCCAGAGAAAACTGGGTCGATAGCCAAGATGGGAATCCAAGAAATCCTTATGTGGGAAATATTTAGCCCGGAGAACTCGCGTGCATAGGGATGAAGGGTTATTAATTATACGCCAACCTTGTTTAGCCAGCAAAGCATCATTAAACAGAGAAAGGTCCCGGAAGCCCATTCCGCCTTCAGATTTTGGTTGACAGAGAGCATTCCATGCGATCCAATGGACTTTATTTTTTCCGTCCTTTCGTCCCCACCAGAAGTTAGATGTGCTGGATTGAATCTTTGAGAGCACCACATCCGGAAGTTTAAAAATAGACATCAAATAGCTGGGGATAGATTGAAGTGCCGCCTTGATGAGGATTTCCTTCCCGGCCTTGGAGATTTTTTTAGGGGTCCAACCTTGTATTTTTCTTTCAATTCGATCCACAATAGATGAACAGATTTCTTTCTTTGACCGTCCAACCACCGTCGGGAGCCCAAGGTACTTCTGGTGCTTATCGACCCCAGGAATGCGTGCTATAGAGCAGAGATCTTCTCTTTTCGGCTGAGGGACTCCAGAGCTGAATGAAATTTCTGATTTACTCTGGTTGATCATTTGTCCTGAAGCCCGTTCATACTGTTGTATCGCCTGGCAAATTGCAGTACATTCATTAGGGGTAGCTCGAGAAAATAGAAGGCAATCATCAGCGAAGAAGAGGTGGGATATCGGAGGGCCCTTGCGGCATGCTTTCGCCCCATGAATTATGGAGAGCGAAGCTGCCCTGGAAAGGAGGCTAGAAAACACATCAGCCACCAAAATAAAGAGGAAGGGTGAGAGAGGGTCTCCCTGGCGAAGCCCACGGGATGGGGAAAAGCCTCGGGTGAGCACCCCGTTGACATTAATACAGAAGGAAACTGACGAGACGCATTGCATGATCATGTCTATCCATTTCGAGCAGAAACCCATCTTGAGCATCACCAATTCGAGGAAGTTCCATTCCACTCTATCATAGGCCTTAGCCATATCCAATTTCCAAGCCATGATCCCTCTCTTTCCTCGTGTTCGAGTTTTCATGGAATGGAAAATTTCATGAGCAATAATGGCATTATCAGTGATTAACCTTTTTGCCACAAAAGCACTTTGGTTCTCTGAAATGACGTCGGGTAGCCAAGGACGCAACCGATTCGCCAGGATCTTCGAAAAGATCTTATACGAAACATTGCACAGACTGATAGGTCGATAATCCGAAACCCCTTGCGGATTTTTCATCTTGGGAATGAGGGTAATAATAGTTTCATTAAGAGAAGACAGGTCCCTTTTCCCCGCCCAAATATCCCGCATCAGATTGCATATGTCTGGACCAATGATATGCCAGTAATTCTTGAAAAAGAGGGCGTGGAATCCGTCTGGTCCCGGGGCCTTCGTAGAGTGGATTTGATTTAAAGCCTTAAGAGTCTCGTCATTCGTCACATCTTTAGAAAGCTGTCTATTCATATCATCAGAAATCACGGGTTTGATGCAGTCCTCAATCTCAGGAGAAATGTTAGAATGGCCTGCAGAGAAGAGCGTCTGAAAATAGCTCAGGAATGCATCTTGGATTCCCCCTGTGTCAGACACTTTACTACCATCTGATTTTAGGATGCCAGAAATAAAGTTTTTTCGGCGTCTTGCTGAAGCCTTCTGGTGGAAATAACGGGTATTAGCATCCCCTTCTGTTATATGAATATCACGCGCTCGCATAGCCCAAAAACCTTCCTTATTGCGCAGGGCAACATCCAGCTCTCGTTGGGTTTCACTAATTTTGGAGAGAATGCTACTAGACGGGGGTTTGCTGAGAAGATAGCCAATCTTCCTTTCAAGCAAATTGCATTGCCGGTCCGGGTGACGGAATTTAGAGTAGCTCCATGTCATCAGATCAGACGCCACTCGTAGAAGGTTGGTTCTCAGATCAGCTTGCCCATTCTTCCAGCCTGAACGGATTACCGCCTCGCACTCGGGATAATTTGACCAGAAGCTTTCGAATCTGAATGGTTTCCTGGGACTAGTAACGTGCTCATTATGGGTGCAGTTAATGACAATTGGGCAGTGATCCGAGCAGTTGAACGTGAGGTGTCTGATATGGTACATTTTGAAGAGGTTCATCCAATCCATTGAGCCAAAGAATCTATCCAGACGTTCAGCGATTCGATTTCCGTATGAACTGCCTCGGTACCAAGTGAAAGGATTACCCGTGTAACCCAGGTCCATCAGCTCTGCCTTAAGGATAGCATCATTAAAATCAGACATAGACGTGGAGGAGCGCACAGCTCCGCCTTTTTTCTCCTTCTGGAAAAGGATCTCGTTAAAGTCCCCTCCAAACAGAATGGGGCTTGGCAGATCACGACGGAGTTTTCCAAGAAGGTCCCAAGATTTCCACTTTTCAGACTGGGAGGGCCAGCCATAGAAGCCCACAAAAGTCCAGGGGGGGTTGTGGGGAACACAAATGGATGCAGCCACATGGCGCTGGGAAAAAGATAGGAGCCTAACATCGACGTTATCCTTCCAGAGAAGACATAATCCCCCTGAATGACCCTGTCGGGGAACCGGGAAACAACCCTGGAAACCGCATTTTAGAGCAAGATTTGTGATGTCCTTGTTTTCCAATATGGTTTCGGACAGGAAAACCATATCAGGGCGACTTTGAGCGCAATGGCGCTGGAACATACGAACCGTTCGTGGGTTGCCAAGCCCACGACAGTTCCAGCATAAAACAATCATTGCTCTAGGCGGGGCCGGGCCTGACCCGCCTCCGCCTTTGTCTCTTGTGGGGTTGATGACGTACCTGATGCTTTCCTCCTTTTGGGAGGACTGGTGTGCATACCACTGGACTCGATTTTCCGTTTCAGATCTCCTGGTTTGGGATTCCCTGGGCAATCGCTTTTACCACCGCCGCGTGCCCTTCTCCAGGTTCTACGAATAACATGTCCCGAAGGTGAGGCTTCAGTCATCCCAGAATCGGCTTGCAGAAGGGCATCAGCTGGGATCCGATTTGGACTCTGCTCAGCTTCAGGCAGATCCAAGGAAACATGTTTCTGTCTCGGGAGTTTCTCTGGAGGTTCTTTTGGTTTAGGTAGCGGCTCATTTGAAGTAAGGAACGTTAAATTCGGTGCAAATAAAGCGAAGTCGGAATTTGTGATACCCTGAATCAGGTGACTGTCTTGCCGGGCCCCATCATTCCCTCTGCCGATAATCTCTTGGGAGGCGTTTCCATTTCCCCTAAGCTCAGCTGGGGAATCCTTAGGGAAGACAGGGGGTCCCATCCTTATAATAGAAGGTTGTCCAGATTCCGGTCGCCTTAGATGGGCTGCAATGAGACGGTCCCGATCTAACATGTCGTTGTATCATGGCATGACATATTTATTATTATTTATGATTATACCATATTTTTGGAATGGTTTATTTATGAATGTTATGGATTATTCTCTTTTGTTCCTATATTTCAATTATTATATGTTGTGGAATACTCTGGTATTGAGTGTATAGTCTCCCCATGTGACCTATTGGACCCCTGATTCTAGTCGACAACCTCTAGCATACGAGGAGGTGCACTTGAGGTCATGTAACTACCTACCTTGGAGCACCAATGTATGGGTTCTCTGGTCAGGGACATTACAATGATGATAATGATTGTAATATAACATTTTTAATTTTTTTAATTATTTAAATAACATTTATTTAAATAAAATGTATATAGTTAGTGATGGTTAGTAAAACCACCCAAATGAATTAACCATACAACATTAATGTTTTTACCTAATAAATCATCCATATGTCAGAACACATATGGGTATTTGAGACCATTTAATAGTTTGGATAGAAATTATAATATGTTTATTTTACCTTTTAGTTTTATTCCCATTATATACAAACTATAACAATTATACCCAAGTTATCCTACCTCTGAACGTTAATTTGAGCACCACCAGAACAACGAAATTTATCTTTGTATCTAACTAATATGGTTGTAAAGAAACATTATAAAATTATAGTAAATCAAATATTATTGAATAAATTTATGAATTTATAAATTAATGAATTTACTCTTATTATTCATGATTTTAATTAATTGTACACAACGATTATGAATATAAAGTAAGTGATCTCTCTAAACCACCAATTAGTTATGTGTTATGACCTTACTATCATTAAACCACATTACAAATCTCACTATTTAATGTAATGAAAAGTTTTCTAATTCTATATATAGTATACATATATATATATATAACTATCTTATTACTCCTTCCATTGAATGTGTTATACATTCCTTGAGTTCATTTATCAAATATATTCATTGAAAATATATTTGATTAAATAGAAATTTTTTATATTTTAATCATTTATAGTAAAACCTTATTAATTTATTTCTTATCAGTAATAATTAATATAAATAATTAATTATTTTAGTGAGAATCATTATGATTTTCCTTTATTTTTAAATGAAAACTCTATGTTCATTATTTCTCCGAATTTATTTAATCGATTCCTTAAAACACAGTTTGGAAGGTTGATTTATAAACCAAAATAACTATCAATTCTCCTGATGTTTTTAAATAAACACCAATTTTTTTACTATTCCTATTTATTTAAACATGAACATCCTAAATATTTGTTCACTATTTTTTATGTATTCTTTATAATATCTCTTTTTTGTTATATGATATATTTTTATTCAACCCATTCATTTTAATGAGTAATTATTAGGATTATGTATTTGGTTTTATTTTCAGTTGTGGAACACACAAAATTGTACGTGTTATAATGGGTGCAACCATATTGCGGTCCAATGCAATGGGAAATGTTTTCTTCTCATGAGACGTTATATATGAGATTAAAAAAATAAACTTCACATATAATGAGACTCCATCCACCATGTTATATTGTATTGATTGTTAACCTTTACTAATGCTTATGTAAGGTTTTTTTCTTCACTTTACAATTATTACATGATTTTATAATCCCATTTTTTATATTTCATGTTTTAATATAATTATTATTGACCCTCATATTTTTCTGATATCATGTTATATAAATTCGTTATTACATAAAGCTTATTCACATTGATTATTACCTTACTGGTATTTTTAATTCACCATCTTATCTATGTATTCCCCATGTCATCATATGTAGTTTTAGTAGCTCAAACGAATTTATGATCCCACTATGTAAATTAATATAAAGATGTTTTATTTTAATATATAATGAAAACTCATGTCTAATGACACTAGGACTCCCAATCGTTGAGTTTTATTGGATATTTATGAAAAATAATAATTTCCTGTTATATATAAAAGGATTGGGTTTCATTGACTACACTGATGAGTCATTATAGTGTTCAGAACACAAACTTTAAAAGAGGCTACCCTTTCATCCATTTAACACATTATTTGTATATTAAAATAATCTTCCATGATCTTAGGATATGATAATGAATAAGCAAAAGAACTCAACTAGAATTAAAATTAATCGCAATATTTCAATAACTCCGATTGTTTTAAATTCCAAAAAAATCATTAAATTCAATCAAATGAAATCAGTATTAATATATGTGAGTGTTTTTTATCATGAAAAAACCATGTGAGAGAGTTATTTACAACATTCTACCACATTTTTATGATTAAAATCACTTGAAATAAAAAGAAACATTCAATGAAAAAAATTAAAAAATATTAACTATATTCAATAGGTTAATAAGATATTCAATGATATAAAAATGTAAATATATCAAATAAGTTATAAATGAGAAAAATAATTTTAGGTAAGGTTTAAAAGAACTCTCCCTTTCTAAATAATTAATAACTGTAATAATGTTTAAAAAATTTCCCTAAATTAAATGAAACTAATTATCAGATTTTTTAAAATTAAAATTATATTTTTAAAGAAGCTACTATATTTGATATGAAAATAAACATTTTATAAATTCTTTCCTTTTATGATTATCAATAATATAATATGGTTATTAATGAGAAATATATTTTCAAAAGATTAAAGAAAATGATATTTTGAAAAAACCTATTAATTTTCAAATGCTATTTTAATATAAATGAGTTAGAAATATAAAGTGAAAATATAAAATGATCGAGTAAAAGAAGAAGTTATTTTGAAAAAAATAAAAAAATAAAAAAATAAAAATAATAAGGATATAAAAATGGACAAGAAAAATTCCATTGGTAGGAATATTATTTCCCCAAGGAATTATTTTCCTTCATTGATTTATTTCTTCATTTAATTATCTTGAGGATTTACTTTTTAAGTGAAACCACTAACCAGAAACATTCTTCAATTTCAATTTTCCCAAATAAAACATGAATATATTTTTTAAGAGATAACTATATATAAACATAATACTCCAAAATAATATTCTTGTTAGAGAGATAATTATTTTTCAAATATTGTAAACATAAATACAATTATGAGTTGTGAAAAGAAACATTTCATTAAAATTAGTAAAATTATAATATGTAAATTTTTTAGTATATATATAATTTTTGAAAATTAGAAAATATTAGAAAATATTTATAAAAATGAATAATTAATTTGAAACCAAAATATATAATTTCAAGAAAAATAAATAATAAAGAAGATATAAGTCTCTATCTCAAATGATATAACATTTCAGATAAAGGGATAATTTCCACAACAACAAAAATATAAAATATTAATTTAAATATTTATGAACTTTGGACAAAGATAACTCAATATATCCATAGGTAAAATGGATGCATCCAAATTTCAACCATTTCTAATTCAGCTTTAATGACATTCATATGATCAAGGGTTAGGAGTTTAGTGAAAATACAAGAGAGATGATTTTTCATCTTAAAAAATCCTAATTTGACAACACACTTTTGAATGATATATCTTAATAAATGAGACTATAGATAAATATACATGGTGTGATAGTATTGGATTGGATTTTTGAAAATATTAATAGCACTATTAATATCTCATTTAATTAGAATATGATTAAATGTATGAATAAATTATGAAAAGTGTGTTTAATTCATATATTTTGGCACAACAACTCTTGAATATTATGTATTCCACTTCACCTAAAAAATGAACAAATGATTTCTACTTTTTATTTCTATATGAGACAAAATATTTATTATATATGTGAAAATTTCAACTTTAACTTTTCCTATTAGAAAATACCCACACTAATATGAGGAATTTGAAAGAAGATAAAGAATGTGAGTTAATCTGTAAAACCCATTTCAAATTTCAATTTCATATTTCATTAAATAATAAAATTCAAAATAATGACATGCATTGGTCGACTCGAAAAATCAAATTATCGTCTCAAATTTGAACAATTATAAATCATTTATGATGTGTTTTAGAAACAGTTTTAAATTTATTCTCATTTTATAGCAATTTGACAAAATATAATATCATTATTATTTATAAAAATCCTAAGGGGACTCATTTAGAATCTAAAAAGATTTATTTAATTTGAATAAAGAACTTTAAGAATGAGTATTCCCAAAACTAGGTTATTGTAAATAAATTCATTCAAAATCATATTACAAAGGAAATTTTAATATCCAATTTAATGTGTTTTAAATTTAGAGACATATGAATTTCAAGAATATTATAACATATTTTATTCCAAAAACTGGTGTAAATGATTAACTATTGAAGATTCTTTCTTCTTAGTTATAATGTTTTATTACTAGATGATAATCATTTCTAGTAATATTACCAAACATTTCTAACATATTACTAAAACCCCATCTAGATCCTATGAATGGATCATCCTTAGGTCTTTACATGAGATTCCATACATCATTTTGA
The DNA here is from genome assembly GCA_963277665.1 of Viscum album. NCBI lineage: Eukaryota > Viridiplantae > Streptophyta > Magnoliopsida > Santalales > Viscaceae > Viscum > Viscum album. Next base: position 1,696,620,606 of record OY728137.1, on the reverse strand, counting down.
GTGAATTGAATTTGTTCCTATTATATGTAATGAAGCAAATTTTAATAGTTAAAGGGAATAATTTTTTTGGGTTCTACATGAGAGACAATGGAAACACATTCAATCTCATTTAAGACTAATATTATATTTTGAGTTCCCAGTTTCAAATACCAAATGAAATTATAAAGGGGATGACCTTTAACTTTTTTTAACTCTTTATGTAATGAATTATAAATAGAATCTTGTTTTTTATCATCATATTTAGTTTAAAAAGGGTCATATAAAACCACATTCACAATAACATTATGAGAAATTTTTTTGGAATATTTATATAAAAAAATATGGATTGATCCTTATAACATTTTAGTACTTTTTAATGTCTAGGTATATCTTTATTGAGTTATAATTCATAATAAGGTTACATTAATCATATACGAAATAAAATTTTCCAGCATTGTCTTCAGTTTTTAAAATAATACATTTGTTAAAAAAATAATAAAAATATGTATTTTGAGTTTTTTTTAAATGTTAATAAATATTATTTTTGATAAAATGATTTATTAAAACATGATTAAGGATATATGATTATTTATTCATAACCTAGTCCAAAAAAATATGTTGGTAAATAAAATTCATTTAAAATATTATGTGTGATTTCATGGATTGTTCTATTTCAACACTATACAAACATATTTCTAAGGGGTTCAGTGAATACCAAAAATGATTATAGAATTTTGATGAAAATAAATTAAAAATATTATTATTGAATTATTCTCCTTGATCACATTGTATTGAAATAATTTTAAAAACCTATTAATTTTTAACATTTTGAAAAACACGATGTTGACTTTGAATGATTCAATTTTATTAGATAAGAAATATACCCACATTAATCTATTAATGGTGTAAAAAATAAAAAATCTGTAATTTTTTAATCATAGATGTTCATTTTGAGTAGTTCCAACTAATTTAATATAAATTAATGCATGAAATTTAGATGAATAAATAACCTTTATAGGATTGAATGAAATTATTGTTTCTTATCAATATTATACTCAACTAAAAACATGCCATTTTTTAAATTAAATATGGGTAGACCTCATAATATTTGGTAATAATTGATTTTGACAAGTGATTATGTGCTACAGTTACTAAGGTTTCTATTCCAAAATCACAACTCAAAAACTTCTTCACTCAACCATTTTCCATTTTTTCTAGTGAGTGAGACTAATTCAACTGTAAAACAATTTTGAAATCAATAAGCGGTAAAACAATTTCATATTATGTTTAGAAATTTATAAAAATAATTTCTGAAATAAATTTTATAAGCACTATCACACATACATCCAATAAATAGAAAACCATGATTGATGATATTTAGAAATAAAATATTTTTAATAAAATTTGATTAAAAAAATGATGATGAATTCATCGATTATACCATTTTGATTCTTGAGTTGATAATAGTGGTTTCCACATATGATTCATAAAAAATCACTATATTTCTACCATTGTGATTATTGGGTTGTTTTCTTGGAAGACACCTTTTAAAAAAAAACAAATTCCACAACGATTTGTTACCCAAATAAACTTGAGTCCTATAATATTATCTAATAAATATTTTGAAATCCATATTTTTCTTCTACAGGGTTTTCATTTGAAAATATTATATTTAATATAAATTTACGTTTGTATCCTATATCATGAATTGTAACTAGCATATTTCTAAATTAAATGACCAATTATTTTATAATAATTAATTACATATCTTCCGAGAAAAGAAGAATAAAAGTGGATTTTGATGGATTTTTATTGCCACTTGTATGACTTGAGTTACCAATAACAACCCTCCCATTTCCATGTCATTGATAGATAAAAATATATTTTAAATTATTTTCACCTTTATGGAATTTTTAAAGAAACATTATAGTTATTTAATGGTATATTAAATTTTATTGAAATCTAGTTGATTTTTACCCTCTATGGATAGTTCTACATATTTCACGGAAGATAAGATATTTTTATTTTTGACCACATTATTTCTCATTAAGTGATAACTTTTATTTGTAATTAGGTCTTATGCATAAGTAAGAGTGTGGATAAAAACCATTTTTCGGTTTATCAGGAGCATAGTAGAGGTCTTCATAATTAATTTGAGTTGAGGAGTAAAAAGTTAAATAGAAAGGGGATGAATTATGAGAACAAGAAGAAGAAGAAGAGGAAATTAGTAGAGGGTATTTGGAACATGATATTTTTTGGGGATTTTGTAATAAGAATAGATTTTTTAGGCTCAATATAAATGTATAAGTATATATTTGGTATATCTTATGGGTTTTCAACACATAACACTTAGCATTGTTAATAATATAAATCACTTAACATTGTTGTGTTACCATGGTTGTAAAATAAATATTGATAGATTGATGTCAATTAACCATGTCTAACAGATATACTCCATTGGTATGATATTTTCAGATTAAGTGTGGTGTTGACTTTTTATCCAAAAAAAATTAAATATTTCTATTAGATAGAGATTATTTGTAAATAAACCATGTGATGCTTTTATAAAATTCCCAGTTTAAAACATCTGGACTACTAAAAGTATTCATTATCCATGAATGTAGTCCAAAAGGGGATTTTAGGGTATTGATATAAAAATATTGTGTTATGGAGTGCACAAGACAAAGGATACTAAACTGAGCCTATGTTTAGAAGTATTATAGGTTATACATTTATAATGTTTTCCAATTGGATGATGTTTGGAGAATTGAAGATTGATGGTATCCAGGAAATGTCCTGAGATAGTCTGAATAGGATGCACTATTGAAAATATTGACAAAATATTTACTGATCATGTAACTACCCATGAGATAAAAATGTAATTTATTTTTGATATCATACAAGACAAACAACATAAAGCTTAAACAAACCATGAAAGAATATTATTTAAAATCTGACCATTGTAACTTTTCCATTAATTGGCGGGTATGAATAGTATTATCTAATTTTTGATATATATATATATATATATTCATTTAATACTCAATATAAATTTATAGATAAATTCATTGTAAATAACCAATTAACTTTTAACAAAGTAATTGTATACATCAATAATATGATTTCTAAAAAATGTTTTTAATTTCATTCAATCATAAAATTTTATAATAAATTCCAAGAAATATTAAATATATATATATTAAAAAAATAAATTCATTTTTGGTATAATTATAAATTTTTTAAATTTGGGAGAAATATTTGGATACTTCAGAAAAAATGATTTTTCAGTGGATAACGAAAACATTTTTTTTAAAATTACATTTTTCAATAAATTTAGTAATTTAAATGTACCATTATGTTTTTAATATGATTTCAGGTAATATAGGTATTATTCAGTTATATTAAACCCCCATAATTATATATTAATCATTTTAATTGTGGATTTTGGTGTATGTTTTTTTGGGATTAAAAATGTATTTTTCCTAAAAAATATTTATTGAGAATAATGTTTAAATTTATAATAAATTATTGAAATCTATAAAGAGGAACGATTTAAATTAAAAATATATATTATATATAAATAATGGAAAATTAAAATTTATTGAATACATTTTACTAGTCATTGATTTCACATAAAATAATCTAATGGTTCAAAAAGAAATTTCTTGTAATACTACATTTTCATTAAATCTACTGGTTTTATTTAAAATTATATAATAAAAATTATGTGAATTTAATTTTGAAAAAATAAATATATTTTTAGTATAATAATAAATTAACTTATCTAATAATATAATCTTACTTTTTTTCATAATGAACAGTTTATGTTGATAAAAACTGTTATCATGTTTATGGTAAAAAAGGGTTTATCGGGGGGGGGGGGGGGGGTTAACTAAAATGATAAGAGTTGAAATGGCCTCAAAAAATATATAAATAACAATGGGTGACAATATATCTACCATTAATATTTTATTAATTTATTATGTTATTTTTGAATACATCCATGAAAGTGTTCAATACAATAATTTATGTAATGAAAAGGAAAAAATATCATATTTTTTACATTTAAATTTCAACAGTTTGTTCACATAGGTAAAAAGAAAAGGGTTTATGAATATTTATGGTACTTTTGACCATAATATTATTAATTTCCTTAAAAAAATTTAAATTTTTACGTAATTATAAAATTACATTAAATTCTTATGAAAAACCAACAAATTAATTATTTTATTAATAGAAAATAAAATAAATTATACTAAAAATATTAAAAGTTTTATAAATTAACTAAATTACTATATTTAATAAATTTTTAGTTAATTATAACAAAATATAATAGACTTCAAATAATATATTCCAATTCAATCTTTGTGTTGTTCTTTTTATAGAAAAACTAAAGTAAATCTGTCCAAATTTACATTGATGTTTTTTTATAATAAATAATATCTTATTAAATGTTTTAAAATTTATAAAAAGAATATCATATATAAATTTATTAGTATATGATGAAAAATATATACGATATTACATTTAGGGACCAATTTTCCTTTTATTATATTTATGTACATCCCTATTTAGAAAAAATATTTGTAACCATGATAATGGGTAAAATGGGTTATGCATGCTAGTTGAGTTTTTGTTAAAATTAATTTTCCATTAAAAACTATTTATTATTTTTATAAAAAAAAAATTTATAAATTTTTGGATAAAATCATCCTATAATTATATTTTTATTTTCCAGACTTTGTGATAAATCAAATAGATAAATAAATGAAAAAACTGGTTACCATAATGAAAACTAAAATGGTAAAATTATTTAAACATAAAGGAAATAGAATAACATGTTTAAAACATGTTTTCTTATAATAGAGGGGATTAAAAACCATTTTTAAATTGAAATATTTTAATTATAAATTTTTGTGGAATTTGGTGTGATAGTCGCTTCCAATCATATAATAGTTTTGGGTATTTACAAAAAACAACCCCTCTATCATAAATGTCCATGTCATCTCCTCAATTATTTAGAAATACTAACCAACTTTTATAAAGTAAAGACATAAGAAAAACATCACCAACATTATTATACAAGTTCTTCTGAATCTTCCTATCCAAAAAATTAATTTTAGGGTCCTTATTAATTATCCAAATGGGGTTTTTCAAAGAGAACACAATTGTCTTCACTAAACTCTTTTTTTTCGCTTATTCTCTTACTATATTCATTAATGTATTAATAATTATAATATAATACCAAAAATATATACAATTTAATTAAATTTTATTATTTTAATTATATAACCCTCATCCACAACCTCTACCATCAAAAGGGAAAACTATCATTAATGTTTATGGAGGACTACTACATCACAGACTGATGTAATTTATTTTTTATCATCGCCTCTCACAATTGATTATATTAATCGATATTTAATATATATATATATATATATATATATATTATTTGTAACAAAATTATATTTTTGGAATAATTATATCACATATTTTATTACATTCCATTCTTTGGGAGATAAGATAACATCGCTCGTGTGTACAGTGAACTACCACATCGTAAGGAGGTGTGATTTTTTTCATTACCGATTTTCATATAATGTAAAAAAGGAAAATGTTAATTCATATATATGATATATATGATATAATTATAATATTATTGACATTTTTATCTTTATAAAAAGGTAATATATAATTTTATTTCTTACCATTCTACTTCCTGAAAAATGATAATTTCATTCATGCATATGTATTGACTACTGCAACCACGAAGATATGTAATTTTTTTCATCACCACATCCATTGGATGATATATATACTAATTTTTAAATAAATATTATTTTATTATTCATATTATTATCATAATTTACTGATAAAATAATACTTTCCTAATTTCCATAATAATCATTGAAAATGGAAATGTTACTCATGTGTATGTATGACCAACAGTCCCTATGATTGTACTGTAGTTCATTTATCATAACCATATTTCATTTTTGGTTTTAGATGATTATTATAAATTTAAAAATAATAAATATTTCATGATTATTAATTTTGAGATGAGTAAAATATGTTCTACTTGACAATAATAAACACATGGAAACTATTTTGCAAGAATGAACTGATCATCCTCAATACACCATATGTTATCTTAATCGATTCATTGTCAAAATATGAATTTAATATCAATAAAATAAATACTTTAGTTATAATATATTACACCTAGAATTTTATTTTATGAAATAAAATAGTTGATATGTTTATATTTTACAATCGTTATAGGACTTACATGGAATGTCTCAACTTGAGATAAAAGTTTCTCATATCACATTTATTTTTTTGTTACATATTCTATATTAACCACTTATTTATACTGTGTGGTGTATGAGATACCTATATTAAATATTATATAATGACTTTATTTTAATTTATATATTTTTAGTTTAAATTTTAATAATTTTACTTGAAGGTTACTAATTAGTAAAAGATTTCATAACTCATATTTTTCCATTAGGTTATATAAATTCTTCATTATATTGGATATACTATGATTAATTATGAATTGAAAAATAATTGTATTATGTTTTTATTAAAAAAAAATTTGTGTATTTAAATTTTATGACAATTCCTCCATTAATTACCTCTCAAATTAATGATAAGATTTTCGTAAGGGTTATTTGTCTCCATTTCCCTTTTATTTGGACATATGTCCTTGATTTGAACTTATATCCTTATATAAGGTTTATATACTATTACTTTTACTTGTATACCATAAATATAATTACTTTCAGGATATTATATGTTTAATTTTATGTTATTCATTCATGGGGATTATGATTTAAAGGTTACCAATGTGGTAATCTATTTATGATAAAAACTCATTTCTTTTCAAGATTGTTATTTTTCAAGATTCAATCAGAGGAAATAACATTACCTTATTTTATTGAACCATATAAATTTTATTTTTCCCTATACATGACTTTTTTTACATATTTAGTTTCTATTTACTCTATTATATACTAAATATACACTAATAATGATGTTTTTAAGTCACATAGATATTGTATCATTATTTAGATAAAAAATCATTCAATTATATATGCATGTTTTCGAAAATGTTTTCGAAAACAAATTTTTATATATCATAAATTATTTCAATGAAACAATTTTATATCATCATTGACATTATGTTAAAATAATTGAAAATGTTTTTTTCTTAAATTTGTTCAAATGGGTACCTTTTTTCTCTATTTACAAAATGATTGATTATAGTGATTATATTAATGTTTACAAAATGAATATATTTTTCCACTTTCATGACTAAAAAATGTTTTAATGATTAATTTTTATGTATTAAATAAACTTTTCAAATAATATTATTTATTCCATTTTTGAGAAATTATGAAATTTTAAATATGAGTTATCAAACTAGAAATGTCATTTTTCAAAATTAATGATCAAAGTTATCTTTTACAATCATTTTTATCTAAGATTTAATCTTTTAATGTTACTCAAATTGAAATTAATTTTTTGCTAAATAATTGTTTTAATGATAATTTAATGGAATTTTCATTCATTAATATCAACAACCTTGGATTCCACTTATTATCTGATGGGATATGTTGAAGTGATTTCATATTTATTATTTTCTGTGATGTATAATGATTATTTCAATAGACTATTATGAAACCCATTTAGTTTCCATAGATTAAAAAATTAAATAATGTAATAATAATATTTACTAAGTTTTTCATTTTTTTTATGGTTCTTGGATTTTTTTTCAAATAGTTAAGACCAATTATTGGACATTGGTGAGCCTGATATAGCTTTTATGATGGGATTAACTCCATTGTAGCTCATGATATGAAGAGTGGACCCCATTGTAGCTCATGGGTGACACAGATATAGATTATATAGAGGTTTTATCCCCATTGTTGCTTATAAAAAATGTGTGATACCTAATGTTCCAAAGGAATTAATAACAAATGAGAAGTGGGGGGGGGGGGGGGGGGGTTGAACTAGTTTTTCACTTTTTATGATTTCACTAATTATCAAGACATAACCTCTACAACATTTTTATATTAAATTTCCTATCAAAATTTATTAACTATTAATTCATAAAAAAGTAGGAAATAAATTAAATAAAACAACATTTACAAGTGTTTACCTCAGTATGATACCCTACATCCTTTCCATAGCCATTATTGTATGTCTATAGAAATACACTATTATGAATAAGTGAAACCAAATTGTACCAACTCCCATCATACACATTCTATCTCTCAATATAAAAAATTATAATAAATCCCATTATCTTAAAATATTTTATTATTTTAAAATTGTGCATCAACATGACTATTGACATTGTTAAAACTAATCAATAATTTCTTAGTCAAAATCATCATATTGATTTGGCTAGATTTGATTTTCTCAATTAGATGATCATGGTTATAATTATCTCAACATGAGGATTCAAGATCTGATTCTCCCAATACAATAGTTCTAGATCTGAATATCTAAATTTGATGCAATCAATAAGATGAACCAATTATCAGCCAAAAATAATTCAAACTCTTCTCAAATTCTCAATATGATCATCTCAACCAAATATAAATAAATCTGATAAACAGAAATTAAAATGTATGATCCTCCTCTTGAGATCTCCATCCAAAAATGAGATTCACATGATTTCTTCAACACACTACCTTTTTATGTTCTGTGAAATGTCTATAATAAATGAATAATCTGAGTATATATTCATTATTAACTCAAAAATTAGAGAAACCAGAAAATATTCCCCAATTACTCAAATTTTAAAATGCAATAAATCTCTCACATTAAAACATCAAAATTGAATTATTCAATAATTCTTAGATTTCACTAAGATTTACACAATATTGAATTTGATGTTAGAGAACATAAAATATTCATTAAACATATATAATTTTTTGGAGTGTTCTTTTTAATCAATAATTTACATATCTCTTTCCTTCTCAGAACATTATGATTTTCTTCCTTCTCAACTAATTACGAACTATTTCTTTCTCAACTCATTACAATTTAATTCATTATTATCTCATTACAATATATTTCCTTATGACATAATAAAAAATTGTCCCATTCTCATAAAATTATGACGGAATCCACATGATGATTTAATTCTCATTAAAAAGGAATTTTTGTTACTATGTAAATCCCATTACGATGAAATTCCCATTACCATTGAATCATTATAATTTAACCGTTAAATTATTAATAAATAATCATATTCAAACATTTTGTATTTCAAGATATGATCAAATAAATTATTTTACATTCATTTTATTTCTTCATAATGAAGGAATACCCAATTATTATGAAATTATAATTATGATATAATTTCACATAATTATGGAATTCCTTACACTCATATTTTGAGTTTCATAAAAACTATGCACCATTTAATCAAAATATTGTATCATGAATGTTTTTATGATTTGTGAGAGATTCTTGATTAGAAATGTATAATTCAATGTGGTTTTATAAATTATGAAAACATTTTTACTCCTGACATCATAATCAACTTTTAAAAGACTTCTGCAACAATACGACTTCTACATTCATCAAATTTTATCTTTCTAAATAACAAAAATTTTCATTCACTAATTACAAAAATTAAACACTTTTAGAAAACAATAAATTCTTCCACAAATTCTATTGGTTCTCATGATTTAAAACCAATTTATATTAATAAGATACTATAAGAAGGATATATCTTCATTATGATGGATATGGGTCAAATTTTGGAATAAGAAAAAAAATATTTTTTCAAAGCGATCAGTTTTCAGAAAATAAATAAATCAAAATAAAAATCATCATGGTTCTTCAAAATCTCCATTTTTATTTTTTTGATAACCCTTGTTAACTACATTTCAAAATGTCAAAAAAAAATTCACAACTCAAATTTTATGGTTTTTATCAAATCATTGATTTCTAAAAAGAGAGGTTCCAAACACCAAACTATTATATAAATTAAATTTTTTTGAAGTAATTACATCTATCATGGGTAATAAAATATTTCATCCAAGTAATGATAAACTCCCAATACTTTCACCTTTTCATATAACCCATTTTATGATAACCATAACCTCAGATTCATTTATGAATGTTTACTATACACTTCTTAAAATGTATAATGATTTTATTTTATAACCCCCCATGTCAACATAATCCAAAGAATGAAGGGGGTTTATTGCATATAAGGTTCAATAATACCTGGAATAGGAAGAACATGATGTTTCTACCTCAATTCCAGATACCATTATTTTGACATTCCTTTTATAAAGATATTAAAAATCTGTTTGATTGATGAAATATATTATAGAAAAACATATCTAGTTGAGAATTTATCTTTTAAAATGACAATATTTATATCAATGGGGATTGATATTGAATTTTTGAATGAATTCATAGACATATCAACTTTACTCTAACTACTATAAATAACTGCAATGATTTTAAATATTTTACATTCAAATATTCTAGTTGAGTATTCATCCACAAAATTTTAGCATAATCCTGAGTAGCTGTAACATATTTGGATTTAGCTGATCTCAATGTTACTAAACCTTATTTCATACTACTCCAACTCACACAACATTCACCAATGAAATATGATCCTCCTATGTTTGAATTTCTATCATTATAATTTTCTAACTAATCAGTACCAATATAATAGTGAAGCATCATCTCACTATTTATTGTGTATAAGTACCCATGTGAATGTCTTATTTTGACTTATCATAGAATTATCTTATCTACCAAACATATATGATTATTCTGGATTACCTTGTTACATGGAACACAAATTCAAAACATAAAAAACATTTGGTCTTAAGGATGTTAGCTAAAGAATACTTCATATCACCTTTAAAATGACTTTCTGATTAACACTCATTCAATATTCCAATTAATTGAACTTTATACTAACTGAAATTAGAGTAGAATCTACATTGGGTTTTAACATTCCAAAATTCTTTAGAAATTACCATCTATACATTTACTGAGATAAAAAATATATCTCTCTCCTTTTTTTAAACTTTTAATCCTTTTATGGAATTAAATTTTCATAAAATAGACATTTCAAAATTCTTCTTCATTTCTTCAATAAATGATTTACAAACATATTCTCTATCAAGAAATAATTATATTATGCATATAATAAATTATAATTAGAGATCTTGATTCATAATCATTTACATATAAGTTTCATTCATTTTTTCCATTAGAAATTTCAACATTCTCATATAATTTTTATTTTTATAATATCATGATTGTGGATCTAGTTTCTACCCATAAAATTATATATTCAAATTAAAAGAAATTTTATCATCCTTATAACTTAGATACACAAAATTTTGTTCAATGTAAACATCATTCTCAATCTCACCTTTTAATAAAATGACATTTCATCCATTGGATAAGAATTTTAATTATTATAACCAGCCACTACATTAATGATTTGAATAGCTTATATACCTGTAATGAGGGATAGGGATTATTTAAAATCGACAACATCCAATTGTGTATATCCTTTGAAAAATATTTATTCTTTGTTTCTTCAAAATTCTCCAATCTATTTCAATTTTTTTCTTTAAAAACAAATTGTTCCGATAAAATTTTTATTTGCTGTTCGTGAAATAAGTTCACATGTTTCATTATTCTCAATCTGATTCAAATATTATTCAAAAATATCCACCCATTCTTTTTAAATATATTTTTGAAACTAAATCCAGTTTATCTTCTGTGATTAGTTATGTCTTATTAGATAATCTAAACATTCTTCTAGTCTGAACTAGATCGTTATAGTTTCTAATAGTGATTTCATATTCAAAATAATTTTTTATTGTAGGAAATTTCAATTTTTCTTTACATGATGAAATTTCCTCATCACATGATTATTTTGAATCTTGATATCCATGTTTCGAATTAAATTAACTATATTTTTAAATATCCAGTGTATCCTACTCAATATTATCATATATTTTTTTATGTAAATATAATTTTTAACTACATTCACATCATCTGAGTCTACAATCTTTTTTAAAAATTTCATACAACATTTCTAACTCCTTCAATTTAGAGAATAATCCATAAAAGTTCATTCCTCAGATTTCTCATTAAACATTCCGAAATATATATTTTTTACTATGAGAAAACATAGACATTCAATAACATTGATGTATTTAAATGATTTTTTTAACAACATTTCATAAGAAGTTATATTATTTTATAGTCTCAACAAGCATATATTTTGAACATGTACAATAGTATTAACAGTTTATATCCAATTGACCTTTAAAAAATCTAATTGTTCTTAAAAAAATAATAATATTTTCCCCAAAAATATATTATTTAATTCTGATAATTCATCTAATTATCAAGTATAGTTCACTCTATACTGATTCTTGATACCCTAATATCCTAGAAATTTTTTAAAATCATTGATTGTTAATTTCATTAATATATTTGTTTTCAACTTCATTATGGAGACCACTATTTATTTCTCAACAACGTTTCTGAAGAATTTTAGCATTCTAATAACTTCTAGCTTGTTATTCGTAAACATTATGATTTTCATATGAGTGAAATAATATATAAAAGTGATAAATTTTAATTATCTTTTTATTGATTGATGTATTATTGGACAACATATATGGGAATTAGTATGTTCAATAAGTCTTGAAGATTGAATCTCATTTCTATTTTGACTTTGGTTAGTTATCTACCGTTTCTAAAAAATTAATACAATCATCATCATATCTTATAATAAATTATTGAAAATTTATGACAATATCAAATTTAGAATGTTTATTCATGTTTTTCTACCCAAGGTGGCCTAGTATTAGGTGCTAAAATATGTTCTCAGCTTTCAAACTCAATTAAACTGACTTGGTGAATTCTACAATGTGAATGAGATTCCCACTCATTATTTCTCCTTTTGTAATAAAATTTCTATATTTCACAAAATTAGTGATCCAAAATCATTTCTAAAAACTTATTTTTCGTCATCATAAACAATACTTATACTATTTATGTAATGTTTTAGCACATAAAAGTAAAACATCTTTAGATTTCAACTCTTATACTACAATCCAATATGTTCTGATTCCTATGTATTTTATTAAAATATAATTTTTAAAGGTAAATGATCCTACATCATGTCTCTCAGCTTGTTTCGTGATTGTTATATCACATTTCATATGGGAAGAAAATATAATATCAATTATCCATGGTTAGACCCTTTTACTTGCATTTAAAGTTGTAACAATTAAAAAATATATTTCATTAACATTCTTCTTTTTCCAATTCTTTTTATTCTTTATAAATAGAAAACTATTCCGAAAGTTGTTTCATAAATTTTTTTCTTAATGAGCATCCTAAAAAAATATTCAAAAAACATCTTCCAAACATTAAAATTTATTTTTTTAGAAATTTTTCAACATCCTGAGAATTTTAAATTTCAAATTTTTATAATATTGGTAGGTTACACATTCTACATTCACTATTTATTCTATTTTTCTCAAACTGACTCCTAGAAAGAGATAAGTTGTGCAGAAAATGGTAATAGTTATACATATAGTTTCCATACCACTATAAATATCTATAAAATCATGACATTCTTTTAGATAAAGCTCATTATATATAGAAACATTGTTCAGGTTGGAAACTAAATTCATCATTATCATACCCAGTATGTGGGGAACATTTTCATTTTATGGGGTTTTCTTCTTATGTCGATTTGATATCTTCCTCAAAAACATTCTCTACCAAATATTTTCAAATAGTTTCTTCTATAACCAAAAATGTTAAAAGAATCAAATGAAACATTAATTTTTCTAAATGAAAACATTTCAGCAGATTCTCTTATTGAGCCTTCTCAGCAATATTGTAAGACTCAAGATATACTTCAGAAGCATTGTTGAATATTTCATTAATTTTAACCATGATACTTTGATACTAAATGAGTGTTGATAGAAACAAGTTAACTTCTTCTTCCTTGGAATCCATCTTGTTACAAATATTATCAATTAAAATTTCATGTTTAGAAATTCAAAGTCTATAACATAAAATATCCTCTATGTAATGTTCCTCTAGCTTGATGACTTGTTATATTCAATCATAAACATCTTCAAAAATAATTATTAACAACTATAATTTATTTTCTGAGAGTCTTGTTTTGGTCTATAAATAAAAAAAGCTATGTTCTCAGTTGATACTCTTTATAACATTCTTCACCTGCTTCTTCATTATCTGAGGAATATTTTTGATAAATTCTTCAATGAAAGATCAATATATTTATGAAAATTCAACTTCAAAATAATTCTTTTCATTTTAGCTTGCATTAAATTTCATAATCAACATACTTATTTTTTCCAATATAATTATTCTTTTATATTTTGGAATACTTTTCTTGTTTATAATTTTTCACACATCCACTATTTAGATTTTTCAATGGAATCATCTCGATTGTGTCCATCATTCTTCATGGGGAAATTCACTACAATGTGTTAGATTACACCACACTGAAAACATTTGAGTATAATTTTACCTCAATAATTTCCTCTTCATCTTTGATAGATATTTTATATAAGAGACATGATTTTTTCATTCAACTCATCATCCTCTTTATCTTCAGAGTAAGAAGGATCAATATACCAAAATTCATTAATTTTTAACATTATCATAGCTACAAAAAGAATTTCATCATTAATCTTATTTTGAAATATTAGATAATTTCTCATTTCATAAGAAAAATTAATTTAATGAAATTTTTCAGGACATAAATTTTCCATATATAAATTTTAGAGTCAAACCTATAAAAATGATTATCATAAGTTTCTTCACAATTGTAGGATCATTGAAGAAATCATATAATCCTATGATGTTGATAAAAACTTCATTTAGTATGGATAAGTATTTTTGAATTGCTTTTCATTTCTCATTCTGATGTATTCATACATACTATTATATATTTATAGATTTTCTTCATTAAACGTTTGTATTCCCTTGAATAACACTTTACATATTGTCCGATTTACTTTTATATGTTTTGATACCCATCACATTCTAATAAACATTTTTGGATACACGCATGATAATATAATTTTTAGAAATTCAATAAAATTTTATATTTCTCTTACCAAAAAAGGTTATTGGGGCATCTTTCTCAAAGTGTAGAAATGAAATAGTATCATCATCAACAACATCTATACCAAGATATTGGAGATACTGAATCATCATATTTTTCAATGAATAATATGTTTTTCCCAAAAAAATGCATGAATTCCTCAACAATTGGAAAAGTTGATATTATCAATGGTAATGATTCAAAAGGGGATACTTACCTCTGATACCAAATGATATTCCAATGGATTGAATAATAATTAATAGGGAGTTGAATCAATAGTTCAATTTTTATAAGTTTCAATACAATTCAAAACATATCCTTAAAACATGTTAAGTTGTAATTACATATCAATATTAAACAAATACTCATCCATGAAAACATAGGAATAAATTTAAATCACAAAATATTTACAGGTTCTACATCAATGTGAGATCCAACATTCTTTCCATATCAACTCCTATTGGTCTATGAAATTATACTATTATGTGTAAGTGAATAAAAAAGTTTCCAACTACCATTGGATACATGATATCACCAAAAAGGAATGATTATAATGAATACCATCATTTTTCAATGATTTGTTATAAAGAAATTATGTCATACAAAATAACAAATACTTTGTTAAAACTACTCCAAAATTTTTAATTCTAAATCCTCAATATGATTTGGCTAGATCTGATTTGATCAATTCGACGAGTATGGGTTTAATTCAATCAACATGATGAGTATGGATATGATTCTCTCAATACAATGAGTTTGGATATGATTATCTCAATACGATGGACATGATACGATCAACCAATTTTCTGTATGAAGGAATCTAACTCAGCTCAAATTCCAAATATGGTCTTCTCAATACGATCTTGATCAATACGATAAACATACAGTCAACTATCTGTTTCTCTTCACGTGATCTTCAAATAGAAATGAATTTTCCTTGACATCTTCAAAATTCCACCTTTTCCTATTTCATATGAAGTCTACAATGAACTAATTCTATTTTCATTTATTTATAGAAAAATCAAAAAAAAAATTGGGGAATATGAATATTTTCCCCACATTATCAACGATCTTTATTTTAAAAATATCTCTAATTTAGACATCAATAATGAATTATTCAACCAACCTTACATTAATTTGAAATATTTGAATATTTGAATTTCATGTTTCACTACATAAACTCATTTTTATTATTATATAATTTTATTTTTGGGTCATCATTATAATCATATCATTATAAATCAGTTTCCGTATCAGCTCATTTTGATATGTTTCCTTCACAACTAATTACGATATATTTCCTTCTCACCTTATTAAAAAATGTTTCCTTCACAATTAATTATTATTTATTTCATTATCATATCATAATTATTTATTTCATTATATAATCTATAAAGACCTGAAAATTTCAAGGATTTTTTTTATATACTTTGGAATTTTATGAGTCTGTGACTTCTGACGGAACTTGATTCTGAGGCCCGGTGTGCCCGGAATTAATTTATAAAGTTTAGCATGGGTACGTTCAATAAATGAACAAGCTGGTTTTTCTATATTTTGAACCGGTGCTCGGAATTGAAATCCAAGGTCACCGATGAACTCATAGAACTGATAATTTCTAATGTGGACCTTTACCGTAGTTTTATTTTAAGTGGTATGAGAATTATTTATTGGGGGTCTAATTAAGAAGTAAATAAAATTGTAGTTAAATTTTATTTTGTATCTAAGAAGGTTAATTTCTCAAATTGGTAGTTAAAGGTGGGACCCACAACCACCTAACTACCCAAGTGTGGATGTTAGAGACGTAGGTCCCACACAATCCCCACCCATTTATTTTCCACTAAACTTCTTAAAACCCCTCATTAATTTGGAAACCCCCCTTTTATTGCCATTCTCTCTACCTCTCTCACTCCATTAATCCATGACAACCCCTTAAATTAATGAGGATATTTCCTCTCCCTCTCCGCTCCAACTAATTAATTGAATGAAAATGTATTTAATTAATGGATATCTTTCCTCTCCCGCCCTTTAATTAATTGTCAACGCATTTAATTAATGAGGTGATTTTGATTTTCAAAGTAAAATTTAATGTGTAATAAAATAATAGGAGGAGACTATTATTTTATAGGAGGAGGGATATCGTTTTGTTAAGGAGGATTGGGAGAGATCATGAGTTTTTGAATAACACTGCCTTCTGATGAAGAACGATGTTTTTTTTGATGAAGAACAGCGGTTCCACGAAGAATGATGACACACCACCCATTCACTTCTCCACTACAAGAGAGGATACATCGTTTCTTTCTCGGCCGCACACCGACGACATCTACGAAACCGCACCCCGCGATGCAATCCTCTGCGACGCCCGATGTGAGACATCATTTCATAGAGGTATGGTCTTTGATTAATTTATTTAAAATAAAATACTCTTTCGATTTTTTTGTATTCGAGTGAACATCTTGGCCGATTGTTACCGTCTTACGTGAAGGGCGCGGGCCGAACAAACATGGCCAGACGAACCTCTGTTGTTTCTTGTATTGTTTGGAATTGGGAAGCGGTGATGAACAATGGCGGGAACTGAGCTTCGGTTGCACATGGAGGAACCGCGACCCGAAAACACGGGCCGCTCAATCTACGAAGGAGTCCGGGCTGAATGAAGGAATCACGATGCCACACTACATCGTGCGGGGGAAACCGTGGGCCCACATAGGGCAGCACACTTCGGCGAAATAATAGGTCGGCCTGTCGGCTGGCCAGGTGAAGGTGATTCATGTTGCTAGGAGGGCGTCGCGCCAAATAAACAGCAGGCCTGTCGGCCGGCCGGGCATAGCAGACCTGCGGCGCCAGGAGAGAGCCGCGCCGGAAGAACCCACGGGCCGCCCATGCGGGCTATCTGCGCCAGAAGGCCGACCAGTTTGGGAAGGGAAATTCTAGTGGGCGACGCCAGTACGTATAGTCTTAGGGGATACAACCCCCTCGGAACCGCTCTGCCTTCGGGCCGAGACGCTCGGCCAGCTGGCCGAGCCAGCCGGGCCGCGCACCCCGCCGGGCCGCGTGCCCAGTCGGGCCGCATAGGGTCGCGTCGCGCCAGGCCAGACTAGGCCGAGCTACATTTCCTTCAGACCAGTCTGAAAACCCTACCACATTGGAACCATAAAACTATGTTAACCGGACCCGTCAGCCCACTGTGCTGAACGAGATGGGCCCGTTATTCACTTAAACGTGAATAACTTAAATACCGCGCGTTCGATCAACACGACGTCTGTTGCACTGGGACTCTTTTGATGAGACGGTCCATTTACGATACTCTAAGTGAGTTTTCTACAGCTTTGGTAAATTTCCAGGTTTGGAATGAGCATATTTCCAACCGGGCCCCTGGAACAAAAAAGCCAATCTCTCTCAGTCTGTGCATCTGATTGACATGCCATCTGTCGCGTTGAGTTAATTTTGACAGGACAGAACTCCAAGATACATCAAATCTGGAATTCGTGACAGTTTATGTATCGAACCACTTTACTCGAGGAGAGGACCCTCCTGGAATCGAGTACACTGTGTGCGGGAACACTAGAGATGGCTGCTTCTGCGACGACTACCGTACTGGGATCCTCCATGGGTTGAACGATGAAGACGACTGTACTATGAATCTATGTGGGTTCGGCAGCGAGGATGACTGTACTTGGATCCTACATGGGTTCGGAAGCGAGGACGACTGTACTTTGATCCTACAAGGGTTCAACAGCAAGGACGACTGTACATGGATCCCTTATGGGTGCTGCAGTGAAGAAGACTGTACATGGATCCAACGTGGGTTTGACAGTGATGGTTAATGTACATGGATCCTATGTGGGTTCATCTACGACGATTTCTGTTCTTGGATCCTACATGGGTTCGGAAGAGTAGATGATTTAGTGGCTACATCTAATCATCTCCACCAAAATTCGTGAGATGTCTACCTATGTGAGCTGAATCTTGACTTCGATATTTATCATCGATGTGATTGACTTGCTTTCCTGTGTGGACTGGGATGTGATTCCCTGTGTGGACAGGGTTGTGCTGTCTATGTGGACTGGGTTGAGCTTGGGCCTGAGAGTTGGAGCCAAATTTTAATTGATGACTTAGGTATATGTATGGGAATATACCTAAGTAGAGTCGGTTGATACTTCGTGATTGTATCATTCCATTATATTTTATCCTTCGTGGATTCTGAGGGACCTTCGGGGGACTCGGGGTCCCTACTGAGTATCCTATACTCACCCCTGCATGGGATATGCCCGCACTATGTTATGTTGGATGTAGAATATGGAAAACACATATCTAGGTGGAGGCCTGGGGATATGGATGGTACCTAGAGGTGGACCACATGGCGGGACATACACGAAGCAGACGGTTGGACCCGAGGAGCTGAGGAGACTATCTATACCCACCAATCAGGTGGAATTTTCTGTAGGAAGACTCGGTTTTGTTGTTTTACATTACTACTAATGTAATTTCTTTTGAGTTGTACTGTACTTTCAGTTGGGTTTTTATACTAGCCCAGTTACTTTTCAGAACTTACTTTTGTACTCAGTTTTACATAGTGCGTACTTCACTTGTGTACTTTGTTGTGTTTTATTACTTTATAAAGTCAATGAATTCCCTTTTTTATGGATTTATTCCTTTGGTGCCAGCCTCCAGCACCTGGCATATGGAAGGCGAGCTTGGGGTAGTCACGGCCGGGGCCCCGAGGACGGGTCATGACAAATTGGTATCAGAGGTGTGAGTTTTACCACAGAACTCTGGACTCTGATAATTTATTCTCTATGAAGAAATAGTGTTTAGAGTATTGAGTGTGGTTATCAGTCCCAGGAGTCCATTTTTGGTGCAACGGCCGACGTATCAATATAACAGAACCTTGACCTCTGATTTCTGACTCAGTGCTTGAAAACATTGATTGTATGAATGTTTCAAATTTTATCATTGTAATTAATTTTTGTCAGCTCACCAGTTATACTATTTGACCGTGGATCACCTGTTTCTTTTCAGGATGGCCCCACAAAGGATGCCAACCAGAGTTCCTAGTTACGTGTGGGATGACAGCCCACCGAGTGGCGAGGCCTCGGTGCAGGGCCCCAATACTGCGGAGGCACCAGCAGTACAACTACCTGTTGGGCCACCGATACCACCAGCCCCAGCAGTGGAGAGTTCATGCCACCTAAGTGTGTTTCACAAGTTTCAGCAACATAGGTCACCCAGGTTCCGTGGAGAGATGGACCATCAGGCATCCAGGGATTGGGTAGAGGCTATCTTCAAAGTCTTCAGATTGGTAGGGACAACATAAGCCCTTATGGTGATCCTTGCGGTGAATATCCTTCATAAAGCAGTAGGTAGAGGGTGGAGCATGATGCTCCATGTGCATGACGAGGCATCTCTACCTTGGATGTACTTTGAGAGCCTCCTTCCCTTGTAGTTTTTTCAAGCCACCCTCCATGTAGTGCGCATCCAGGAGTTATTACAGCTGCGGCAGGGCAGCATGATAGTAGCCCAGTACTCTGCGAGATTTACCGACCTCTCTTGTTACTCCACGGACATGGTACATGACCCATTATTCTGGTCCTGGACCTTCGAGCAGGGACTAAGGCATGAGATCAGGGCTTCGATGATCTCCCTTATCATTACGACGCATGCAAGAGTACTAGAGAGAGCCCTTCTTGTGGAGATATTTCTTGCTGAGTCAACGTTAGCAGCGAGCCCCACTGCAGGGCGACATGTAGCGGAGTATTCTACATCTGGCAGTAGAAAGATGTCGCAGAGGCCCATGCAGACCAGGACATTAGGTGGGCATCCCTAGAATTCTGGTTCGGATGTGTTGGGACACGCAGTAGAGCCAGTCATACGAGAGCCAGACAGTTCTATGCATACAGAAGACCGGGCCACATGGCTCGTGACTGCCTAACACGCCATGTAGAGGAGCCACAGACAGTTGAGGGACCACCTAGGTAGAGGCAGAGGCTCGACCATGGCAGTCCACGGGGAGCAGGCGGACGAGGCAGAGGAGCTGGCCCAGCATTGCGTGGTTGACGAAGCTTTGAAGCTCTACCACTGCCACCACCAGGGGGACCACCCCGAGTAGAGGGAGCTGGAATACAGGGATAGACTCAGCTCCAGGCAGTCGAGTCCTATGACCACGGTGCACTTGAGATGATTCAATTTACTATCTGTTTCTACTCCACCCTTGCTGCAGTTCTCATAGAAACATGATTGAGTCATTCATTTATTGTTGTTGCCCGTGTTTGGAGCTCAGAGATTCCGTCAGAGTTGTTGGCTCAATCATTACGGCTAGAGATTCCCACAGGAGTAGACTCAACTATTACGCACTGGTCTTGGTAGTGTGAGCATAATATAGAAGATGAGAGATTTGACTGGGATTTTCTCATATCGGCATCGAGGCCTTACGAAGTCATCTTGGCAATGGATTGGTTATCTACTCTCAATGCTCAGATCGACTGTATTAGGTGCAAAGTGCAGTGTATCAGCATAGATGGGAGCATGTTCACCATCACCCGCTAGAAGGGAGCCTCTGTATTGTAGGATAGACTTACAAAGAGGATAGGGCAACCGATCACCCATCAGTTGGCTAGTCTCATCCTAGGAGTTGTTGATGTGTGACGTCTGAGTTTTCCTATTTGGGTGGGTCATTATGAGGAAATATTTCCTAACGACATTCCATGACTACCTCCTAGATGAGAGGTACACTTCTACACTGACTTGGACCTCAGAACATGACTGATATCTACTCCAGCATATCAGATGCCTCCAACCAAGCTTAGTGAGCTGCAGGTACAGCTGGAGGATTTACAGGGAAAATGATTCATCTTACCTAGTGTTTCACCCTGGGCTTCTCCGATTTTATTCACCAAGAAGGCGGATGGGAGCTTAGGAAAATGTGTCCACTACCGTCTCCTGAATTAGGTGACCATGAGGAACATGTATCCACTTCTGATGATTGATGACCTCTTTGATCATCTCAAGGGAGAACGATGGTTCTCTAAGATACAACTGAGGTTAGGCTATCACCAGCTCAAGGTTCAATATGAGGATGTACAGAAGATGGACTTTAGGTGTCGGTATGACCACTAGATGTTCTTGGTTATTCTCTTTGGCATATCTAATCCACCAAAAGTGTTCATGAGTCTAATGAATAGGATCTTTCATCCTTACCTCGATCGTTTTGTCATAATATTCATCGAATAAATACTAATTTACTCATCTTTTGAGGATGAGCACGCCTACCACTTGCGGGTTATACTAGACACACTCCGAGAGAACCAGATTTATTGTAAGCTCTCGAAGTACTAGTTCTAGATTCGAGAAGTTCACTTCTCAGGGCATGTCATCTCAGAGGTGGGATTTTTTGTGGATCCTATGATGATAGAGGAAGTACTTTCATGGGAGCCGCCTAGGATTATGACGGCGGTGTGGAGTTTCCTAGTTCTGGCAGGATACTATCGAAGATTTGTGCCAGACATCTCCAGAGTTGCTGCACCGCTTTTATCATTGACGAAGAAGGGGAAACCCTTCGTGTGGTCAGATAGATTATAGCAGAGATTCTAGGAGCTCAGACATAGATTGACCAGTGTGTACATCTTGAGGCTATCAGAGGATGGCGTTGGGTACATGGTATACTGTGACGCATCCGGGACCGGAATCAGGTGTGTCCTAATGCAGGAGAGGGAATTGATCGCCTATGGTTCGCAATAGTTGAGGCAACACAAGCAGAACTACGCTACCCATGACCTGGAGTTAGTAGTAGTGGTATTTTCCCTGAAGATGTGGTGGCACTATATGATGGGTGAGCTCTTTAGAGTCTACTCTGACCACCAATGTCTTAGGTACATCTTATCGTAGATGGACCTGAACCTGAGACATCAGCAATGGCTTGAGTTCCTCTAGAACAATGACTTTATGATATTATATACTCTTGAAAAGGTGAATGTTGTGGCTGATGATCTTAGCAGGAGATCATGCATTCAGCTACTTGGAGAGGTGACAGAGCAGCTAGCCGCGTTGCAGATATCCTTCTTAGATAGATACGGGGTAACCTTTCTTTAGTCTCTCACAGTCACTCCTCCACTACTTCAGCGGGTCCGAGAGGCACAACGTGCTGACGTTGACTAAGAGACGCGACATGTTTAGATTTATACAGGGCAGGCACCTGATGGATTTTCTGAAGGAGATTAACACGCCATCCTCTTTAGGGGACGTACCATGGTACCATTTGCACTACAGGAGGAAGTGCTGAGGGAGATTCAAACTATCCCTTTAGCGGTACATCCTGTGGTGGAGAAGTTGTACCAGAACCTCAGATGACATCACTGGTGGCCAGGTATGAAGAAATTTGTGGTATAGTTCATTTCACGATGCCTCACTTGCCAGCAAGTGATGTCGGAGCACCAGATACCAGCAGGCATGGTATAGACCTTAGTGGTTCCAGAGTGGAAGTGGGACGTGAAATCCATAGTTTTTGTGACGGAGCTCCCACACACTTCCAGAGGACATGACTCCACCTGGGTGATCTTAGACCAACTCACCTTATCGGCCCACTCCCTACAGATCAGAAAGATGGGCACAGTAGAGATCTTGGGATGACTCTACATTCCGGAGATCGTACGACTTTACTGTGTGTCATCGACTATCGTCTCCGATCGAGACTCTCTCTTTACTTCTCGGATTTGGAAGAGGTTGTAGGAGGATTTTGGGACACAAATAAATATGAACACCACCTTTCTTCCTCAGACATATGGCCAGATGGAGAAGACTATTCAGACACTCAAGGACATGATTTGTGCATGTGTCCTTGACTTTGGTCATAGCTGGGAGGATCACCTGCCCTTGGTGGTGTTTTCGTACAACAACGACTAACACTCCACTATCAGGATGGCACAATATGAGGCATTGTACAACCGACCATGAAGATCACCTCTGTGCTAGACTGACCCTTGTAAGTAAGCACTCGTAGGACCAGAGATGGTTTAGGATATGACAGAGAAGGTGCAGATCATCCAGGAGAGGATGTGGACTACACAGAGCAGAAAGAAGTACTATGCTGATAAGAGGTCAAGACCACTGAAGTTTAAGGATGGCTACACGTTTTCTTACGGGCATCACGACGACATGGATTACAAAGATTTGGTCGGGGTGCCAAGTTATATCCGTGATTCATCGGACCATTCCAGGTCTTCAGCTGGGTAGGAGAGGTGGCTTACTGCCTGGACCTTCCACCTCAGTTTCACCAAGTGCACAACGACTTTCACGTATATCAGATGAGGAGATACGTTCATGACCAGACCCACATCACTGATCATAGGGAGATGGAAATCGATGATGGGGCAACATTTGCAAAGGTACCGGTGGAGATCAAGGATCGACATGAGTGGGTCATACGTGGATGGTCGATTCTTCTGGTGCGCATTCGTTGGCAGCACAGGAACCTCTAGCAGAGCACATGGAAGCAGGAGGATCAGATGCGTGCACAATACCCTCATTTGTTTCCCTTGTTATGATGTAGCTTTATGGGGTCGTAAAGACCTGAGATGGGAGTAATTTAAAGACCCAAAAAGTTCAATGAATGTTTTTTAAATACTTTGGAATTTTACAAGTCTATGAATTCTGACGGAACATGATTCTGACACCCGTTGTGCCCGAAATCATTTTATAAATTTTATCTCGAGTACGTTTAGTAAACGAACGAGTAAGTTTTTCTATATTTTGTACAGGTGCTCGGAATTGAAATCTGAGGCCACCAATGAATGCGCAACACCGGTAATTGTTTAAGGGTACCTTTACTATAGTTGCGTTTTCAGCGGGCTGAGAATTATTTATTGGGGGTTTAATTAAGAAGAAAATAAAATTGTTGTACAATTTTATTTTGTATCTAAAAAGCATAATTCCTCCCATGGGTAGTAAAGGTTGGGACCCAAAACCAACTAACTACCCATGTGTGGATGTTAGAGAGGTGGGGCCCAAATGAGCCCCATCCATTTATTTTCATCGAAACTTCTTAAAACCCTTCATTAATTTGGAAACCCTGCTTTTATTTCCAATCTCTCCACCTCCCTCACTCAATTAATCCATGACAACCCCTCAAATTAATAAGGATTATTCATATCCCTCTACTCACCCTCTCTATAATTAAATGCCAACGTATATAATTAATGAGGATCTTTCCTCTCCACCCCTTTAATTAATTGACAACACATTTAATTAATCAGTGATTTGGATTTTTAAAGTTAAATTGCATGTGTAATAAAATTATAGGAGGAGCCTATTATTTTACTAGAGGAGGGATTTCGTTGTGCTACGGAGGATTGGGAGATCTCTTGAGTTTTCAATAAATAGTTACATTTGACTAAGAACAAAAATTTCTTTGACGAAGAACGCCAGTTCCATAAAGAATGATGACGCCCCACCCATTCTCTTCTCTACGACAAGAGAAGAGACGTTGTTTCCTCCTCGGATGCTCACAGACGACGTCTATGTAACCCCACCCCATGAAACCATCCTCCACGATGCCCAACGTGCGACATCAATTCTCCTAAGTAGGGGGTTTTATTAATTTATTTAAAATAAATTACTCGTTAGATCTTGTAGTATTCGTGTGAAAATTTTAGCCTATTGTTACCATCTTACGTGGAGGGCACGGGCGGAACAAACACGACCGATGACCCTCCGCCATTTCTTGTATTGTTTGGAATCAGGAAACGGTGATGAAAAATGGAGGCATCCGAGTGCCAGTCACACATGGAGTAACTGTGGCCCACAACCATGGGCCGCTTGATCGACGAAGGAGTCCGGGCCGAAGGATGGAACCACGGTGCGCCACGACACTGTGCTACAGAAACCAAAGCCTGCATAGGGCAGGAGGCTTCGTTGGAAGAACCGGCCGGCCCGTCGGCCAACCGAGCGAAGGGGAGCCGCAGTGCCAGGAGGGCGTCGTGCCGGAAGAACCCAAGTCTTGTCTATGTGGGCCGCGTGGGCTCGAAGGTCGGTCGGCCTAGATGCCTAGTTTGGGAAGGGCAGCACTGCCGGTTTGGACAGCTGGGGGTGCCGCGCCCGCCTTGGAACCGCTCATCCGGCCAGAAGAGCCATCTAGGTCGTGCCAGGCCACGCTGGGCCGCGCCAGGCTGGGTCGGGCCACGCCTCGCCAGGCCGTACCGCGCCACCTCGGGTCGGGCTGCGCCCCTTCTGGCTGGGCTATGCCATTCGGACTAAGCTACCTTTTCCTTCGGACCGGTCTGACACCCCTGCAGGGTCGGACCCGTCAAACTGGGTTAACCTGACACGTCAACCCACTGTGCTAAACGGGTCGGACCCATTATTCACTTAAACATGAATATCCTAAAGACAACATCTTTGATCGATGCGTCGTCTGCGGAACTAGGACTCTTTTGACAAGATTTTACTTTTGCGATACTATAAGTATGTTTTGGCCAGCTTTGGTAAATGGTCGGGTTTGGAATGAACATATTTTTAACTGGGCTCCTGGAACGAAAAACCCAATATCATTTAGACCGTTCACCCGATTGACGCATCGTCTGTCGCATTGAGTTCCTTTTGACGAGAGGAAACATCAGGATACATCAAACCTATACTTCGTGACATTTGATGAATTGACCCCCTTTACTCAAGGAGTGGACCCTCCCGGAATCGAGTACGTTGTGTGCTGGAACCATAGTGATGGCTTCAACTATGATGACTTCCGTGCTGGGATTCACTGTGGGTTCGACGATGAAGATGACTGTACATGGATCCTATGTTGGTTTGGCAGTGAGGACGAATGTACATGGATCCTGTGTGGGGTCGACAATGAGGATGACTATACTTAGATCCTACATGGGTTTGGTATTGAGGATGACTGTATATGGATCCACTGTGGGTTCAGCAGTGATGAAGACTATACATGGATCCTATGTGGGATTGACAGTGATGATTACTATACATGGATCCTATGTGGGTTGCGCAGCGATGACTTTTGTACTTATATCCTATGTGGGTTCTCCATAGGATATGATTTAGAGGCTACATCTAATCATCTCCACCCCTCTTCGTGAGAAGTATACCTGTGTGACCTGAGTCTTTACTTCAATAATTATCATCAATGTGATTGAATTCCTTTCCTGTGTAGACTGGGTAGATCCTTCCTATGTGGACTGGGTTGTGTTTTCC
This sequence comes from Viscum album, assembly GCA_963277665.1. Classification (NCBI taxonomy): domain Eukaryota; kingdom Viridiplantae; phylum Streptophyta; class Magnoliopsida; order Santalales; family Viscaceae; genus Viscum; species Viscum album. Next base: position 1,696,593,260 of record OY728137.1, on the reverse strand, counting down.
TATGTGGATTGGGTTGTGGTTGGGCTCAAGAGTTGGAGCCAAATTGTAATTGATTATTTAGGTATATGTATAGGCCTATACCTAAGTAGAGTTGATTGATTATTCATGATTGTATCATTCCTTTTTGGTTTATCCTTCGTGGATTCTGAGAGACCTTTAGGGGTCTCAGGGTCCCTACTGTGTATCGTATACTCACCCTTGCATGGTCTATGCCCGCACTATGTTGTGTTGGATGCATATGATGGACAACACTGATCAGGGTGGAGCTCTGTGAAGCTGGAAGGTACCCGGAGGTGGACCACATGATAGATGTACACGAAGTGGATGACCGGACCTGAGGTGCTGAGGAGACTATCTGTACCCACCCTTCAGGTGGGATTTTCTAGAGGATGACTTACTGTTGTTGTTTTACTTTACTAATGATGGACTTTCTTTTCAGTTGTACTGTACTTTTAGTTGGTTTTGTATAGTTTCCCATTTACTTTTCAGCACTTACATTTGTACTCATTTTTACATAGTGCTTACGTCACTTTCATACTATGTTGTGTGTATTTACTTTATAAAGGCAATTCCTTCCATTTTTTTGGGATTAATGCCTTTGGTGCTTGTCACCAGCCCCTGTCCAGTGGAAGGCGGGATTAGGGTAGTAACGGCATGGGCCCCAAGGATGGGTCGTGACATAATCAGTCTTTTTGAGCTCACATAACAATTGAATTTTAGATATGATTGAATTCCCATTATGACATAAAACAACATTACAATTGAATCATTATACTTCTTATTTGAAATTATTCAAAATTCATCAGATTCACATATTCTAAAGTATATATATTTTATTTTCAAACATTATTCCTCTATAGAAATTTTTCATAATATTTGAATCCCAATTATGACGAAATTATCATTACAATAGAATTTATCATTATTATGAAATTCATCAATATGTAATTTTTAATTTATTCAAACCACTCCATCATTTCATAAAAATATATTATTGCTGATGTTTTCATGATTTTCGAGAAATTTGTTATCATAATAGAATTGTTTTATGTGGTTTTAGAATGTATGGTACCAATATAACTCGTAATTTCACAATATTAATTCTCAACTCTTAATAAAAATATGCCTTCCTCACTTTCAATATTTTTTCATTCTAACTCTGAAATTTAATTCTTTCTCTGATTGTAGAAAATAAAGCTTTTTGAAAATAATAATTTCTACCTCCATTTTAATTACAACTAATGATTTGAAACTGATGCATAAGAATAAAATTATCTATGTATTATGAATATTTATTATGATTGATATTGGTCTTATTCTTGAATACCAATGACATTTTTTACAAAAATTTTGTTTTCCACATATAAAAAACATTGTTAAAACAATTTATCAAATAGTTTCTTCACTCCTGATATAGATTAATGAAAAGTGATCCCCATTATAGCTATAAAATGAATTAGGTAATGATTATGGTCTATGTAGAGTTATATTTAAATCTAATCATTTTGTTATCTTAATTTTAATGGGTTTTAAGGGTTTTATGATGATGATGTTATAAGATAACAACACATTTTTGTTATTATTTATATGAGTTTTAAATGATTCCTTTCATCAATACTGGCATCACATGGGTCATGATTATTGATTCTCATAAATCCTGACATTGTTAAATTTTATATTGTCACACATTTTTAATGGTCTATTTTTTATGGATATGGATTCACTTATGTTATGATCATACACATTGATTAAATTATCATACCCTTATCCTCATCTTAGTCTCAATGATTCCATTCAGTTGTGGATTCATTTTTTTACTCTTACTAATCATTTGAAGTCACACATTTTTTGATTCATTATTACATGTTATCAAGAATTATTTTAAATGAATTATGTATGGATGGGTTCTATATATATTATTATAACGTCTTAAGGAGAAATATGAAATGTTGGGTTTAATGGGAAGAATTTTCACAGGATCACATGGGTATTGTTTATGTATGTGTTTATCCTAATTATATAAAAAACTATACATAAAACGATTTTGTGTACGTAAGTGATTCAATATTTCCATTATATAATGTATTTCATGTATGAAAAAATTGGGTCACATTTATCATCATCAAATCCAAAAATGTAAATATCATGATTTTAGAAGAAAATCCAATAGTATTGGTTTGGGGTTGTCATAGATTGTATTAGATTATGGTTTCAATAAATTTATATATTAGGATGTCTTTATGTATTGTTATATTAAGAATTATGGATACTTTCATGGGTTTTTGGTATAATATTGATAATGTGTTCAACATCTTTGACAACCATTTGGTGGTTTATTTATTGAAATTAATAGGTGATTAATGATATTTAGGGAGACATTTTAATAGTTAATGGAATATATAACCCAAATATTTCATGTGATGTATTATTTGGGGAATAACTCCATTAATGTTTTTGACATAGGTATAATGTTATTCGTTACCTTTAGGGTTATCATATCATTTATAAAGATTTAATTATGATAACACATGTTTTATTGTATAGATAATTATGATATTGAAATGTTATTTGGTGATAAGGTGATAAATATTATTATAGAATAAAATCACACATTTTTTGATATTTTTATGTTGAAATTTATTAGATAAAATATTAGGTAAAACACATTATAATATTGTGGGAATTGATTTTATTTTGGATAAAAGGTTATTTATTTACCAAATAAATTAATTTTAAATTTGTGTATTGATATTAAATTTTTTGGGTTTATTAATTTGGGGAAATATTTTACCCTATGATAAACATTATAGTTTTTTTAATATCAAAAGATAGGTGTAATAGCTTTATTAACCTCCTTTTAGTTATCTGGTCCTTTATAAGTAGATTTTTGCGCTTCGGGAATGAGAAAATAATTTTAAATACTCATTGTTTGGAGAAAAATATGTGATTATGGAAGCAATTGATTTAATAATGGCATTTTACTTATGATGTAAGTATATTTTCTTATTTTTTTCTCCATGTGGTAATGAATTTCTCAAATCTAAGAAAATACCATTAAACAAAAATGTTATCCAATTATTATCATTTATGATGAAATTGATGGTCATTTTCACATCTATTTGGTTTATCTTCCCCATAATTAAAATAATATAAGAGGAAAAACCCATAAAATCTCATTAAATTTAGAGAGGATAAAAATAAATAAACCTAATGCAATCGACCATAATCATATCTTCACATTCAGAGGGAAGGGATTCCATGTTATAAAACTTATTAAAAATGTATCCTATGTAACCTGAGAAGTAAGGAAATCAATTAATTTGTTCCCTTCACACCATGTATTAATTAAATCCACAAAATTGTTAAGAATGATCATATTTTCAGAAATATTATAAATAATAAAAAATTCAATACGATCCAATACATGATAATAGGTGAAAATGTTCTTGTAATCCATCATAACTGACTCTAATATGGTATTACTACCATGGAAACAATGGATCCCATTGAGTAGTGTTTAAGACATTGTAAAAAGGGAATAGAAATTACCAAATGATTCGAATAAATCCACGGTGGTCGATCCTATAGAGCATCGAACAATGTTGCTTCCCTGCATGAAACCTTGTGTACTCAAACCATAATTATTCTATTTATAGACATTAATTAGTGGAATAAATTTAATCCATATTCCCTAAATTTTATCTCTATGAGTGAGGGGGAGGAATATTATTCCCATCATGAACAAATGGAGAGAGGGTGACTTATATCAATGCATTAGAAGATCTTCCAGATCATCAATTTTATTGTGAGATCTAGCATACAAATACAACTGAGTGTTGAGAACCACCTCATGTCATGCATTGTTCATGGCATTCCAAATAGACCAACATCCCACATCAAAGAAGACCTCCCTCGGTTATTATTTATTCTTGTTGCCTCTAACAAAATGAATGTTTTTTTGAAGAAAATTTGTAATATTATATATATGAATGATGAAACCAATGAAATCTCCATGCATTTCACAAGATACAATCACTCATTCTCCTTGAAAGAACAAGAGATATGTCAATTCTAATTTAGATCTCCAGAAAAATGTTCACTTAGAAGATAGATTACTATATTTACATAAAACCTTTTTGTTTGTGGGGATAAAGTGTGATTTAATATACCAAAATAAGAAATAATACTTTCCTTGGATATCATGGCACCATAGGATTCTCCAACTCATCCTAAATGTGAATCTCATGTAAAAGAGAACCATTTTCCTTGGAAGAAAATAAACATCAAATAGAGATCATTAAAACGAAATTTTCATATTCATAATGAAAATGGATATGTTAAAATATTTAAAACATATATTCATCTGAAATATCACTGATTAGGGTAACATACCAAATTTACAAATAAAATTTTTTGGAGTTGTGAACCCCAAAAATGTCACGATCCAACCCAGATAAACCTTGAACAGGTCACCCGAGATAGTCTGCGACATGGCCCGAAGAGAATTCCCAATCCCCACGAGTAGGAAACTAGTGTCATGCATCAAAATAAACTAGTTGGTAACGTTTTGGACCATAAAAAAGATAAGTAATCATAAACATAACAATAGAATAAATAATGGGAAAAAACTGAGCAACTTGGTAGCGGAAAAAGATTCAATGAAACAATGTGACATACCTCAGGTGACCCCATGGGACACCACGAAACATAAACTACACTCACTCCAAAAAGGGATCCAAGACCAAAAACGGCAACTAAAAAGTAAAGTAGAAGTTAGAACTGAGATGCTTTGTAGGAATGCTAAAATAAAACTATGTCTTATGCCTTTGTCTTTAGTATGAAATCCAACCATGGTAGTCCATAAAAAAAGATATAATAAAATTATGATTTTCAAAAATTTCAAATTCAAGTTACGAGTTTTCATTTTCAAGTAAATGATTTAACTACCAAAACATTTTTAAAATAAGTTCCAAGCATTCAATTATTTTTCATAATTAAAAGAAACCAACTTGGATTAAAATATGGTTTTCACAAATAAGACATAAAATGTGAACAAACCAAAATGAAAATTACATCACAAGTAGAATGTTGAGAATGGTCACTATGGGTAATCCCTAAAGGTAGCCAGCACAAGTGGGACCCTAGGGACCCTGTACCTTGGTGAAACATGGACTAGAAACCATGATATTTATAAAAAAATGGCTTAGATGACCAAGACCATTAGAAAAAATGGCTTAGAAGACCATGACCCTTAGAAATACATATGTTTAGTTAGTGTTATTTTTTCAATCCTGATAGAAGAACTGCGACAAACCCCTTATGTGTCATATAGCGTACTAGTCTCAATCACCCACCTAGATAACCAAAATTCCCATTACGCTCTATTTCAAGTGGTAGTGAGTTTTTATTATCAAGGAAACAAATATGTACAACATAGTCTTTTTCAAAAACCCATTCAACATCTCACCACCGTTCTCCCTCATTATGCACATTCCCCCTATTCAACGTCACACAATGCAAATGCATTAAATTAAACACATAAAAAAAATCAACTTAATAAAATTATTTTTCTAAAACTGAAGGGGGCAAGCCTCAGGAGAGGGTTTTCTTTTTTTTACAATTAACTGACCAAAAATCTAAACACCTTTGGAAATTTAAATTACCAATTCAAAAGCACTTGGAAAACTTATTTTTAAAAGAATGTCACTTAAGTCTGACATCATTAGAAATACATTTCAATTTCCAAAACAAATGAATAATCATTGGAATTAACTGCATCCAAATTTCATAGCCTGTGTATATAGCATAAATGTAAAACATACTTTTAAAACAGACAGGAAATTATGAAATTCAAATTAAAGCCATAGGCATAGGGGACCTACCACCAACTTGTAGATATTCTTCAATGACTACTCGAACCGACACTTGGCGAATACACACAATTTTATTTATACATATGTATATACACACCCCAAGAAGCATTTCAAATATTCTCTGCGCCATGAGGAATATGTATAAAGTTGGCATATATATATATATATATATTCCTTACACTGTGAATGTACATATAGGATCCCTCGACACCCGCAACCCAAAACCATTGAAGAAAGGACCAACTCATTACACATGTAATTTAATAAAACAACTAAAAAAATAAAAAATCAATAAAACTTTTCAAAATTACACACTAAGGTTACGCCCCCACAACACAACCATTTATTATATCACAAGTGTCAATCAAATAAACCATAATTATCATCTGAAACAGGAGATCTCAATAAGGGAGATCAATATAACATCACAAGTTCCCACCATGCCTTCACTCATTTCATAAACTTTTGAAAATCCATTTCTAATAAAATATGAAATTTTCATACACCCTTCCAAAGGAAGTCATTATCATATTCAAGCGTACCCACATAAATCCAGGGAAACACCATTTCAAATTAATAAAACCAAACACCCTTTTTAAATTAATGAAACTTATCGAACACAAATACATCCCACACTAAAATCCATTTGGCCTAATCTCCAATAATCAAGTGCATTTCACAATGAAAACAATTATTGTAATTTTTATCAAACATAAATAATGGAAAAAATCCAATTCCAAATCCATGTTATATATTGAAAAGTAATCCACCATTTCAATTAAATTTTAAACACCCATTTCAATCATTTGTGGTCTCACCTCAATTTAAAACAAAATTCCAAATAAAAAATTTAATAAACGACATATAAATTTTATGAAGAAACTCTAAGAGGTATCACAAGGATTTTAACACAAACTCCATCTCAAAATCTTCTTCAAATTCCAAAAACACACAAATAACATGACAAAAAAGGATTTATGATGCTTCTGCATCATAAGAAACCAATGAAAATGTTTATAAAACACAACTAAAGGCATAGAATGAGTTTTCATAAAATCAAAACACTCATATCAAATAAACACACTATTAAACACATCAAAATAATATTAAACCTCAAGTAAAAAAATATTCTCACAAAGAAAACTAATCAAATAACATTCCGAATTAGTCAAACACACAAATTCATTCATCATATAATAATTATATGCGGAAACACTTATTTTCAATGTCAAAACATCACAAACGTAGTGCGAAATGTAACACCCCAGGTAAATAATGAATATGACATTTTCATATTTATCCCTATTTGTGAATAAAATATTAATATGACTTTAAAGGGGATGCTATGCTCGATGGCGTACCCAACACGCAACAACGAGTTTCTTGGGAATCTTATGTTGCACTCTAATAATAAAATAATATTATTTCAAATGGTAGTTAACATGTAGCCGTTTTATTGGCGGGAATGGATATAAATAACTAAAATATGATTATATATGTTTTTTAATGTTTTTACATTTATGCAATAAAAGCTAAAGGCTTAAAATACGGAAAGAATTCAATTTTAGGCGTATATGCCCTAGTTTTCAATAAAGGTTCACTTATCACCTTTTGATGGCGAACCTTCATTAAATATAGTTTTGATCACTCTTATACATTCTTTTGGACCAAATAAAACTCTTATTAAGAATCGGGACATCAAAATTTACTTTGTGTAAATTTTTGGTATCTTTCCGATAAAGTTCATTTTTCTTGAATAGTGTAAAATGTGGTATTTGAATTCAAAACCACTTTTTAATATAATTTATTTATATGATTAGATAATATCTTGAATTGGTTTTAAAGTGGAATTAGAAAATATTTTTACCATTAAATCCAATAGTGGTCGTTGGAATTAATTTCACTTTGAAATCAGACTTAAACTAGTGTCAATCTTTTGATAATTATTGTTTTATAAAAACACACTATTTGCTCTGACAGCGGGAATTAATTAATAAATTAAATAATGTGACTAATATGTTTTGAATTTTTTAAAACGGACTTCATTTTTGAATTTGGAATATCAAATATAGCTTAGGGTGAATTTTTGGGTTTTTTCTGAAAAACTTCAATTTTTGATGAATAGTGAAACCACTAAGTGGTACTTATAAACTGATATTCCATTTAAATAAAATTTTGCAATCATTGTGTTTTGATTTTCAAAAATCCGACATACATGGTTGTCATTAAGACGTAAAATGTGGTTCAATGGGATAAAAATAATTTTTTGGTGAATAGTAACTTATTAAGTTTTTAATCGCGATTAGTGGTAATTAGTGTAGTTTAAGGTAAAAATGATATTATAAGAATGTGAAAACACCATGAAACTTGTCCTACACCTATTGGGTGAGTCATGGCCGACCATGACAAGCCATGGGCCAACTTGGGGACCCCATGGATCCACTTTTGTTGGGAAATGACATAAATTACTTTTTATTTAATGTTAAAGTGAAAATGACACAAACATAATATGTTTTACGAAAAAAATTTTTAATTGGGGTTATACAAGTCCAAATTTTGATTATAAATAGTCATTGGAAAGCTAAAAAGATTTCCTATATCATAGGAGATTTTTTTAATTTTTAGACATTAAATAAATTTAACTATTTATGACATAATAATGATGCAGCGATGACGTCATTATTTGACGATTTAAATAAAATGGAAAGATAATGTAAAATATACAACCTACAAATGGCCAAAACCAATTGGATGAGTGTATTGCGAAGCCTTATCACCTTATCCACGAATTATATCAATGTGGGACCTTTTAAAACCGAAACAAATGTTCAAATAAAGTAATATTTCTTACATTCCAAAAGTGCCCCTCCTCTCCTCTTATAAAAGGCCTCCACCTCTACCTCTTTCCCACACTCCTCAAGCATTTTGCTCGGCCAAACCCTGCCCATTTACTCCCCCCAAATCCCTCTCCTCATCCTAGAGGATTCCCTTTGGGAATAATCCTTTGAAAGGAAGCCTTTAGGCTCAAACCAAAAGAAGTTACACTTTTAAAGGTAATTCATTCTCTCATGTTCATTTGTTTTATTTTGCTTCTCCAACCCCCTAAACTCTTTTTATTTAATTCTTTTGTAACAACACCAGTATCTTAAATATACTAGGATGTTGTTATAAGATTTATTTGAGCTACACTCTCACACAACTACATCAAATGGTTAAAGAACATACAGTTTCCGTGGATGGCGAAATTCTGCCTCCCGAAACGATGATTGTTCAATACTCATTTAACACCTTCAAAGGTGGCCATTATGATGTCACTATTTTTATATATGATATATAATATGTTTATGTTTTCCTTAAGCTTCTGTTTTTTTTTCATTTGGGCAAACCTTTATGGTTCCCATTATGGGTAAACACGATATCTTCATTTAAGGAAGTGCGGACTACCGCCCCCTCAAAGTGATTTGATTCGTTAAATACCATATGTGGGACATATAAAGGATGTAACTATGATATTACATATGATATTATACTGGAATTATAATATACCTTTATATCATTATTATTCCATTCTATAAAATACGAAATAGAAATGAAAGTAGCGTTCATGCGTACGTACGGCTTACCGTCTCCATGAACGGTGCATTTCATTTCTTACCTCTAAACGATTATGTAATGTTATAAATGCATGAATGTACTGGATATAAATGACATATATTATATCTACAACATGAATACAATTCTGGATATAATAAACATTTGGCCACATGAACAACATGTAATTGTAAGAAGTCCACTTTCGACTTAAGAACCAAATACCGACAAAATGAACATTATTAACTTAAATGATTAAATAATGTTTACAACATGTCAATAATTGATATAAAACGAATAATGAACTTGGAAAAGGTTCTTAAGCAAATAGAAATTAACTCAAGTTTATTATTCAGGACGTTAAAGAACGATCGAGTCAAGTCGGACCCGAGGTAAGGGATCCTACTCCTCTCTTTCTTTTCAAGTACACACTTTTATGTCATTCCTTTTAAAGATCATCTTTCTTGTTATTGGGATGATCTTTTATATTAAACTTACTGTAATTTTTATTTTCATGTGATGAGAGACCCTATTCTCTCTCATCAATCCATTTTGGAAGTTTTGAGTGGCGCCGTTAGGCTGCCGAACTTTCGTAAGAGATCTAACCTCTCTCTTTCTTTTTAAGTACTCTCCTTTATGTCACTTGTTTTAAGCTCCTCTTTGTAATGTTGGGGGATGTTCTTTTATATTCCTATTTCTGTAAATTTTATTTTAATGTGATGGGATACCCTATTTGATCTCATCAATCCATATTCTGATGTTTTAAGTGGCGCCGTTAGGCTGCCGAGTTTCCGTAAGAGATGTTTCATCTCACTTTTATTCCTGTGAGATTTATGCTACATTTGCCACAATTTCCTTTGAGTGTTTTATGTACTACCCATTATTACACTCCTTTTGTAATATAATTCCATTTATGGGTTTTTACATATTTATTGTATGACACTTCTTCAATGGGGTGTACTTTTCGAAAGTTACCCATGTCGGTAAGGGGACCTTTCACCCTCCTCTTTTTTAAAAGACTTATTTTGTTGGGTCTTTTAATTTACATATTGTTATGTTGGGATATTTTCTCATATATCCTTATTGATGTAAGTTTTATGACCAATTGATGAGATACACTTTTTATCTCTCATCAACTCATTTTGATGTGATGCCGTTAGGCTGTCAAGGGAACTTTTTAACCCAATTTCAATTTCTTTGGGTTCAACATGTAGTCATTGAATATGTCATCCTTTGAGTATGTGTGAATGAACTTTTATTGTTTTACACTTAATATCCACTTATATTGGGTGTATATATATTTGTCACACATATTTTTGAGATTTATTTGTCCTTAATTTAAGGATACCTTCTTTATAAGGGATTTCATCACATTTGACATTTCTATTTAGGGTTCATTGTTGTTATGCACCAATTCACTCTTATATGGTGTATATACTATCCTTTGGAGTATTATATCATGAATCCATTTATTCTCATGATATTATAAAGTTCTGATTAAAAGTTATTCCTCAATTATTGTATTCAAGTGTCTCTAATTTTGGTAAAAACCCTTTTAACCAAAATATCACTTTAAATGTTTTAATGATTTGTTCTTATTAATATCCATGTTTTTAAAATAGTTTTAAGGATTTATTTATATGGATATTAATGGTTTAAAATGTTAAAATCTTCAAGGTGGTATGGGACTTCGTCTCAATCTCCTTTCGTTGAGACATATTTTATTTTATACACAACTTTCTTTTATACGGTGTATAAACCACTTTGACTTTTAAGTTTATTCAAAATGAATCTTTTTTATAAGAAGCGTTTACTAAACGACAAAAGGGAATGTTTTTGTCGTACGTATGCGGCGACAACGACTTCTCCCCCGTCGTGACCGTTATTTGAGTTTCGGCTTCCTCTACAAGCCATACCTTCTTTTTAAAAGAAAAATAAATACCATGTTTTACTTTTCTTTTATTTTGGTATTGAAAATGGTTTTCATAATGTTTTTATATCAATGTGTTGTATTGATATCTCGTGATTGAAATGTGGAAATTTTATGTTTCCTTTATGCATGTTTTATGTGATATGATTATGTTATGGTTCTTGGGCATTATTATGAAGACGGGTGGTTCCGTGATAAACTAAGGGCGGGTGAGCCCGTTATAGCTCTCCAATGCATTGGGTAACGCGAAGGAGTGAAACTTTAAGGTTTATCCGAAGAGATTTAGGGAATATACTGTGATGGGTATTCCAAACGTAACCAAGAGGGTTACTCCCTACGTAAGAATGTTATTAATGCCTCAAGTTACCTTTATGTCTTGTGTTTTATATTATTTATTCATGGTTTGATGTGGTATGTTAAAGTGCCTATGTTTTATGGGTAAAGTATGATTTCATTCTTACGTATATATGAACTTATGTGTCCTTTCCATATTTTTATAACCCTTACTGAGCTTTTTATGCTCATCCCATGTTTTTGAAATGTTTTTCACAGTTCAAGGGAAAGGTACATGATGTGATGATAGTGTCAAGGATGTGTCAATAAAGAATCCATGTTTTGTTTTCAATATGTTTCCGTTGATGGGAAGAATGAATACTGTCTTTTATGTAACCACTTTGTTTAAATGTGGAATATAATGCAAGTTTCATGATCTAATTCTCTAAAACTCTAAACCTGAAAAGATCCTCAATGTGTAATCTTGTAATAACTCAAGATTAAGTAAGGTTTAAGGCTGGGGCCTTATAGTTGGTATCAGATGTCGGTTTAGATAACTTTAGAGGTTAGGGTACTCTTTAAGCATAAGTGACATTACCATAATGGTTAGGATTTCAGAAAGAGTCCTAGTTTTAGATAAAGTGAATGAGTAAGTATATCTTAGTGTTTATCTTACTCATTAGTACATGATGGTTTTGTTGAAATACTCACACTGACCTTTTTGGTTTTAGTAAATGGCTGGATCTAGCAGGCACCAAAGTAAAGTGGATGTGAAGGAAACTGTGACAGTTTTTTGAGCAAGCAACTGAATGATATGGGAGCTGCAATGATAACTCTTGTGATTATCCTCAACCAACTATCTGGAGTCATGATTGACCACTTAAACCTTGGAGATTTCTCTAAGGAATCATATATGCAAGAAACAAATCCCTATGGAAGTACAGGTAATAATCATAAAGGTAAGTGTGTTCAAAAACCTATGTGTCAAAGATGTGGAAAGAAACACCTAGGAAAATGTTTCAAAGGGACAGAAATATGCTATAGATGTGGAAATGAATGTCATAAAGCAAGAACCAGCAATGGAAAAAGGAAGCATCCAGTTGACTCGAGGAAAGGGAAAGAAGTTCTTTCTGAGGGATCAATTGAATGTTTTAAATGTGGTGTGCATGGTCATTATGCAAAAACATGTCCTATGAAGAAGTTTCGTGAATGGGATCACCAAGAGCGTACCAATATTCGTTTACCAATACCTAATGCCATTCCTATTGAGGATGAAGAAACTGACAATGACCAATCAAAGGTATGTACTATTTCATGACTATTGTTTTCCTATTTTGGAATCTTAGGATATGATTCAGGATGTTGTTTTTAGGAAAGAGGTATTTCGGAATAGGTTGGAAAGGAATGGATAATGGATCATGAAGAATGTTGAATGAGTAAGATGTCAACATATAAGGGCTTCAAGAGATATGGTGAAATTCTTAAGAGTATTAATTCTCTTTTGATGATGGGGTTACATTAGAAGACTTATTATATTATGTGTAACCCTGATGTTTAATATAGGCAAATTTTATCCAAGTAATAGTTATCTTTTCTTTTGTGGACATAGTTATAAAGAACCAATTGGGTTTATATGATCCTTACTTTTGAGGTAATTATGGGTTACTAAATGTTATGATTGAAGTGGAAGGCATGAGATAAAATTGAGGTTAAAATATGTTATGAATATTTTTGAAGATTTTATCTCGTTTTGGGGAATGTTTTGAGAATTATATAGTTTTGGAAAAAGGACAACACGTAGACCGTGTGACAACCCGTCGCGTCGGACAAAGCTGCGGGAATCGAACCCACAACCAAAGTGCGACTGGTATTTATCGCCTACCACTGGACTACGTGAAGTCCCTGGATAGTTTGACTGATTCATCCTAGTTATATGATTTTATAAATTAAGAGTAAGTTGATTTTGGGTTATTTATGAAAATGATTAACCTATCATGGAGGATATGTGATTAGGTTAATTACTTTTCAATGCGAGACTTTAGGAGCAACTAATGTTGTTCGGAGATAAATGTTACGATTTAACTTGGAAGACTATGTGACTAAATCCTTCAAATATTTGGGTTTCGATCTTATATTGGTTTACTTTGAATAATTTTATGGACAAATTATTTATCGGATGATCCTTGTTGAACTTTGGGTTTTGTTTGACAAATTTTGGAGGTTAAGAATAGATTTTCTTTTTATAAAGGGTTATCCTTTTCTGGATTATCTGACCTTGTACTAACCTTTTTGGTTTTGGTTTTGGTTAAAGCCTAAGGACATGGGATGTATATAGTTCTCTTTTTTGGATTAGGTGATTCTCTTGAAGTTGAATATAGTACTCTTAATGCGAACAAGTCTCCATAAATACTCGTCTTTTGGAAAAAATATGAGTTTGACTAAGGAATCTAGTAAAAGTTGAAAGTAAACATGATAAGTGATTATGCTTCCTTATGAATAAATTCCTCAATAAAAATTAACTTAAAACAAAAATGTTGTCTATTAACATTTCCTACTGGGGAACCCAACACCATTTAACCCATCACAAGTTTGTGATTTTCTCGTGGTTAACTTTCTCCTAAACATGTTTTCTATCACTTTCCATCAGAACATGACCCTATGTTTTCTCCTCCATGTCCATGTTTTCCTACATGGAATCCTAGTATGGGTTAACTCGGGTGACCTTTGTACTTATCTTTCTTTATTTTAAAGTGATTGTTTTACAGACTCTTGTTCCGATGTGGGACTTTCAAGGATGTTTCCAAACGCAATTTTAAAATTGCGAGGACGCAATTCCCAAAAGGGGGGAAGGATGTAACACCCCAGGTAAATAATGAATATGACATTTTCATATTTATCCCTATTTGTGAATAAAATATTAATATGACTTTAAAGGGGACGCTATGCTCGATGGCGTACCCAACACGCAACAACGAGTTTCTTGGGAATCTTATGTTGCACTCTAATAATAAAATAATATTATTTCAAATGGTAGTTAACATGTAGCCGTTTTATTGGCGGGAATGGATATAAATAACTAAAATATGATTATATATGTTTTTTAATGTTTTTACATTTATCCAATAAAAGCTAAAGGCTTAAAATACAGAAAGAATTCAATTTTAGGCGTATATGCCCTAGTTTTCACTAAAGGTTCACTTATCACCTTTTGATGGCGAACCTTCATTAAATATAGTTTTGATCACTCTTATACATTCTTTTGGACCAAATAAAACTCTTATTAAGAATCGGGACATCAAAATTTACTTTGTGTAAATTTTTGGTATCTTTCCGATAAAGTTCATTTTTCTTGAATAGTGTAAAATGTGGTATTTGAATTCAAAACCACTTTTTAATATAATTTATTTATATGATTAGATAATATCTTGAATTGGTTTTAAAGTGGAATTAGAAAATATTTTTACCATTAAATCCAATAGTGGTCGTTGGAATTAATTTCACTTTGAAATCAGACTTAAACTAGTGTCAATCTTTTGATAATTATTGTTTTATAAAAACACACTATTTGCTCTGACAGCGGGAATTAATTAATAAATTAAATAATGTGACTAATATGTTTTGAATTTTTTAAAACGGACTTCATTTTTGAATTCGGAATATCAAATATAGCTTAGGGTGAATTTTTGGGTTTTTTCTGAAAAACTTCAATTTTTGATGAATAGTGAAACCACTAAGTGGTACTTATAAACTGATATTCCATTTAAATAAAATTTTGCAATCATTGTGTTTTGATTTTCAAAAATCCGACATACATGGTTGTCATTAAGACGTAAAATGTGGTTCAATGGGATAAAAATAATTTTTTGGTGAATAGTAACTTATTAAGTTTTTAATCGCGATTAGTGGTAATTAGTGTAGTTTAAGGTAAAAATGATATTATAAGAATGTGAAAACACCATGAAACTTGTACTACACCTATTGGGTGAGTCATGGCCGACCATGACAAGCCATGGGCCAACTTGGGGACCCCATGGATCCACTTTTGTTGGGAAATGACATAAATTACTTTTTATTTAATGTTAAAGTGAAAATGACACAAACATAATATGTTTTACGAAAACAATTTTTAATTGGGGTTATACAAGTCCAAATTTTGATTATAAATAGTCATTGGAAAGCTAAAACGATTTCCTATATCATAGGAGTTTTTTTTAATTTTTAGACATTAAATAAATTTAACTATTTATGACATAATAATGATGCAGCGATGACGTCATTATTTGACGATTTAAATAAAATGGAAAGATAATGTAAAATCTACAACCTACAAATGGCCAAAACCAATTGGATGAGTGTATTGCGAAGCCTTATCACCTTATCCACGAATTATATCAATGTGGGACCTTTTAAAACCGAAACAAATGTTCAAATAAAGTAATATTGCTTACATTCCAAAAGTGCCCCTCCTCTCCTCTTATAAAAGGCCTCCACCTCTACCTCTTTCCCACACTCCTCAAGCATTTTGCTCGGCCAAACCCTGCCCATTTACTCCCCCCAAATCCCTCTCCTCATCCTAGAGGATTCCCTTTGGGCATAATCCTTTGAAAGGAAGCCTTTAGGCTCAAACCAAAAGAAGTTACACTTTTAAAGGTAATTCATTCTCTCATGTTCATTTGTTTTATTTTGCTTCTCCAACCCCCTAAACTCTTTTTATTTAATTCTTTTGTAACAACACCAGTATCCTAAATATACTAGGATGTTGTTATAAGATTTATTTGAGCTACACTCTCACACAACTACATCAAATGGTTAAAGAACATACGGTTTCCGTGGATGGCGAAATTCTGCCTCCCGAAACGATGATTGTTCAATACTCATTTAACACCTTCAAAGGTGGCCATTATGATGTCACTATTTTTATATATGATATATAATATGTTTATGTTTTCCTTAAGCTTCTGTTTTTTTTTCATTTGGGCAAACCTTTATGGTTCCCATTATGGGTAAACACGATATCTTCATTTAAGGAAGTGCGGACTACCGCCCCCTCAAAGTGATTTGATTCGTTAAATACCATATGTGGGACATATAAAGGATGTAACTATGATATTACATATGATATTATACTGGAATTATAATATACCTTTATATCATTATTATTCCATTCTATAAAATACGAAATAGAAATGAAAGTAGCGTTCATGCGTACGTACGGCTTACCGTCTCCATGAACGGTGCATTTCATTTCTTACCTCTAAACGATTATGTAATGTTATAAATGCATGAATGTACTGGATATAAATGACATATATTATATCTACAACATGAATACAATTCTGGATATAATAAACATTTGGCCACATGAACAACATGTAATTGTAAGAAGTCCACTTTCGACTTAAGAACCAAATACCGACAAAATGAACATTATTAACTTAAATGATTACATAATGTTTACAACATGTCAATAATTGATATAAAACGAATAATGAACTTGGAAAAGGTTCTTAAGCAAATAGAAATTAACTCAAGTTTATTATTCAGGACGTTAAAGAACGATCGAGTCAAGTCGGACCCGAGGTAAGGGATCCTACTCCTCTCTTTCTTTTCAAGTACACACTTTTATGTCATTCCTTTTAAAGATCATCTTTCTTGTTATTGGGATGATCTTTTATATTAAACTTACTGTAATTTTTATTTTCATGTGATGAGAGACCCTATTCTCTCTCATCAATCCATTTTGGAAGTTTTGAGTGGCGCCGTTAGGCTGCCGAACTTTCGTAAGAGATCTAACCTCTCTCTTTCTTTTTAAGTACTCTCCTTTATGTCACTTGTTTTAAGCTCCTCTTTGTAATGTTGGGGGATGTTCTTTTATATTCCTATTTCTGTAAATTTTATTTTAATGTGATGGGATACCCTATTTGATCTCATCAATCCATATTCTGATGTTTTAAGTGGCGCCGTTAGGCTGCCGAGTTTCCGTAAGAGATGTTTCATCTCACTTTTATTCCTGTGAGATTTATGCTACATTTGCCACAATTTCCTTTGAGTGTTTTATGTACTACCCATTATTACACTCCTTTTGTAATATAATTCCATTTATGGGTTTTTACATATTTATTTTATGACACTTCTTCAATGGGGTGTACTTTTCGAAAGTTACCCATGTCGGTAAGGGGACCTTTCACCCTCCTCTTTTTTAAAAGACTTATTTTGTTGGGTCTTTTAATTTACATATTGTTATGTTGGGATATTTTCTCATATATCCTTATTGATGTAAGTTTTATGACCAATTGATGAGATACACTTTTTATCTCTCATCAACTCATTTTGATGTGATGCCGTTAGGCTGTCAAGGGAACTTTTTACCCCAATTTCGATTTCTTTGGGTTCAACATGTAGTCATTGAATATGTCATCCTTTGAGTATGTGTGAATGAACTTTTATTGTTTTACACTTAATATCCACTTATATTGGGTGTATATATATTTGTCACACATATTTTTGAGATTTATTTGTCCTTAATTTAAGGATACCTTCTTTATAAGGGATTTCATCACATTTGACATTTCTATTGAGGGTTCATTGTTGTTATGCACCAATTCACTCTTATATGGTGTATATACTATCCTTTGGAGTATTATATCATGAATCCATTTATTCTCATGATATTATAAAGTTCTGATTAAAAGTTATTCCTCAATTATTGTATTCAAGTGTCTCTAATTTTGGTAAAAACCCTTTTAACCAAAATATCACTTTAAATGTTTTAATGATTTGTTCTTATTAATATCCATGTTTTTAAAATAGTTTTAAGGATTTATTTATATGGATATTAATGGTTTAAAATGTTAAAATCTTCAAGGTGGTATGGGACTTCGTCTCAATCTCCTTTCGTTGAGACATATTTTATTTTATACACAACTTTCTTTTATACGGTGTATAAACCACTTTGACTTTTAAGTTTATTCAAAATGAATCTTTTTTATAAGAAGCGTTTACTAAACGACAAAAGGGAATGTTTTTGTCGTACGTATGCGGTGACAACGACTTCTCCCCCGTCGTGACCGTTATTTGAGTTTCGGCTTCCTCTACAAGCCATACCTTCTTTTTAAAAGAAAAATAAATACCATGTTTTACTTTTCTTTTATTTTGGTATTGAAAATGGTTTTCATAATGTTTTTATATCAATGTGTTGTATTGATATCTCGTGATTGAAATGTGGAAATTTTATGTTTCCTTTATGCATGTTTTATGTGATATGATTATGTTATGGTTCTTGGGCATTATTATGAAGACGGGTGGTTCCGTGATAAACTAAGGGCGGGTGAGCCCGTTATAGCTCTCCAATGCATTGGGTAACGCGAAGGAGTGAAACTTTAAGGTTTATCCGAAGAGATTTAGGGAATATACTGTGATGGGTATTCCAAACGTAACCAAGAGGGTTACTCCCTACGTAAGAATGTTATTAATGCCTCAAGTTACCTTTATGTCTTGTGTTTTATATTATTTATTCATGGTTTGATGTGGTATGTTAAAGTGCCTATGTTTTATGGGTAAAGTATGATTTCATTCTTACGTATATATGAACTCATGTGTCCTTTCCATATTTTTATAACCCTTACTGAGCTTTTTATGCTCATCCCAAGTTTTTGAAATGTTTTTCACAGTTCAAGGGAAAGGTACATGATGTGATGATAGTGTCAAGGATGTGTCAATAAAGAATCCATGTTTTGTTTTCAATATGTTTCCGTTGATGGGAAGAATGAATACTGTCTTTTATGTAACCACTTTGTTTAAATGTGGAATATAATGCAAGTTTCATGATCTAATTCTCTAAAACTCTAAACCTGAAAAGATCCTCAATGTGTAATCTTGTAATAACTCAAGATTAAGTAAGGTTTATGGCTGGGGCCTTATAGTTGGTATCAGATGTCGGTTTAGATAACTTTAGAGGTTAGGGTACTCTTTAAGCATAAGTGACATTACCATAATGGTTAGGATTTCAGAAAGAGTCCTAGTTTTAGATAAAGTGAATGAGTAAGTATATCTTAGTGTTTATCTTACTCATTAGTACATGATGGTTTTGTTGAAATACTCACACTGACCTTTTTGGTTTTAGTAAATGGATGGATCTAGCAGGCACCAAAGTAAAGTGGATGTGAAGGAAACTGTGACAGTTTTTTGAGCAAGCAACTGAATGATATGGGAGCTGCAATGATAACTCTTGTGATTATCCTCAACCAACTATCTGGAGTCATGATTGACCACTTAAACCTTGGAGATTTCTCTAAGGAATCATATATGCAAGAAACAAATCCCTATGGAAGTACAGGTAATAATCATAAAGGTAAGTGTGTTCAAAAACCTATGTGTCAAAGATGTGGAAAGAAACACCTAGGAAAATGTTTCAAAGGGACAGAAATATGCTATAGATGTGGAAATGAATGTCATAAAGCAAGAACCAGCAATGGAAAAAGGAAGCATCCAGTTGACTCGAGGAAAGGGAAAGAAGTTCTTTCTGAGGGATCAATTGAATGTTTTAAATGTGGTGTGCATGGTCATTATGCAAAAACATGTCCTATGAAGAAGTTTCGTGAATGGGATCACCAAGAGCGTACCAATATTCGTTTACCAATACCTAATGCCATTCCTATTGAGGATGAAGAAACTGACAATGACCAATCAAAGGTATGTACTATTTCATGACTATTGTTTTCCTATTTTGGAATCTTAGGATATGATTCAGGATGTTGTTTTTAGGAAAGAGGTATTTCGGAATAGGTTGGAAAGGAATGGATAATGGATCATGAAGAATGTTGAATGAGTAAGATGTCAACATATAAGGGCTTCATGAGATATGGTGAAATTCTTAAGAGTATTAATTCTCTTTTGATGATGGGGTTACATTAGAAGACTTATTATATTATGTGTAACCCTGATGTTTAATATAGGCAAATTTTATCCAAGTAATAGTTATCTTTTCTTTTGTGGACATAGTTATAAAGAACCAATTGGGTTTATATGATCCTTACTTTTGAGGTAATTATGGGTTACTAAATGTTATGATTGAAGTGGAAGGCATGAGATAAAATTGAGGTTAAAATATGTTATGAATATTTTTGAAGATTTTATCTCGTTTTGGGGAATGTTTTGAGAATTATATAGTTTTGGAAAAAGGACAACACGTAGACCGTGTGACAACCCGTCGCGTCGGACAAAGCTGCGGGAATCGAACCCACAACCAAAGTGCGACTGGTATTTATCGCCTACCACTGGACTACGTGAAGTCCCTGGATAGTTTGACTGATTCATCCTAGTTATATGATTTTATAAATTAAGAGTAAGTTGATTTTGGGTTATTTATGAAAATGATTAACCTATCATGGAGGATATGTGATTAGGTTAATTACTTTTCAATGCGAGACTTTAGGAGCAACTAATGTTGTTCGGAGATAAATGTTACGATTTAACTTGGAAGACTATGTGACTAAATCCTTCAAATATTTGGGTTTCGATCTTATATTGGTTTACTTTGAATAATTTTATGGACAAATTATTTATCGGATGATCCTTGTTGAACTTTGGGTTTTGTTTGACAAATTTTGGAGGTTAAGAATAGATTTTCTTTTTATAAAGGGTTATCCTTTTCTGGATTATCTGACCTTGTACTAACCTTTTTGGTTTTGGTTTTGGTTAAAGCCTAAGGACATGGGATGTATATAGTTCTCTTTTTTGGATTAGGTGATTCTCTTGAAGTTGAATATAGTACTCTTAATGCGAACAAGTCTCCATAAATACTCGTCTTTTGGAAAAAATATGAGTTTGACTAAGGAATCTAGTAAAAGTTGAAAGTAAACATGATAAGTGATTATGCTTCCTTATGAATAAATTCCTCAATAAAAATTAACTTAAAACAAAAATGTTGTCTATTAACATTTCCTACTGGGGAACCCAACACCATTTAACCCATCACAAGTTTGTGATTTTCTCGTGGTTAACTTTCTCCTAAACATGTTTTCTATCACTTTCCATCAGAACATGACCCTATGTTTTCTCCTCCATGTCCATGTTTTCCTACATGGAATCCTAGTATGGGTTAACTCGGGTGACCTTTGTACTTATCTTTCTTTATTTTAAAGTGATTGTTTTACAGACTCTTGTTCCGATGTGGGACTTTCAAGGATGTTTCCAAACGCAATTTTAAAATTGCGAGGACGCAATTCCCAAAAGGGGGGAAGGATGTAACACCCCAGGTAAATAATGAATATGACATTTTCATATTTATCCCTATTTGTGAATAAAATATTAATATGACTTTAAAGGGGACGCTATGCTCGATGGCGTACCCAACACGCAACAACGAGTTTCTTGGGAATCTTATGTTGCACTCTAATAATAAAATAATATTATTTCAAATGGTAGTTAACATGTAGCCGTTTTATTGGCGGGAATGGATATAAATAACTAAAATATGATTATATATGTTTTTTAATGTTTTTACATTTATCCAATAAAAGCTAAAGGCTTAAAATACAG
Source organism: Viscum album (assembly GCA_963277665.1). Taxonomy (NCBI): domain Eukaryota; kingdom Viridiplantae; phylum Streptophyta; class Magnoliopsida; order Santalales; family Viscaceae; genus Viscum; species Viscum album. Next base: position 1,696,571,054 of record OY728137.1, on the reverse strand, counting down.
AAAGAATTCAATTTTAGGCGTATATGCCCTAGTTTTCACTAAAGGTTCACTTATCACCTTTTGATGGCGAACCTTCATTAAATATAGTTTTGATCACTCTTATACATTCTTTTGGACCAAATAAAACTCTTATTAAGAATCGGGACATCAAAATTTACTTTGTGTAAATTTTTGGTATCTTTCCGATAAAGTTCATTTTTTTTGAATAGTGTAAAATGTGGTATTTTAATTCAAAACCACTTTTTAATCTAATTTATTTATATGATTAGATAATATCTTGAATTGGTTTTAAAGTGGAATTAGAAAATATTTTTACCATTAAATCCAATAGTGGTCGTTGGAATTAATTTCACTTTGAAATCAGACTTAAACTAGTGTCAATCTTTTGATACTTATTGTTTTATAAAAACACGCTATTTGCTCTGACAGCGGGAATTAATTAACAAATTAAATAATGTGACTAATATGTTTTTAATTTTTTAAAACGGACAACATTTTTGAATTCGGAATATCAAATATATCTTAGGGTGAATTTTTGGGTTTTTTCTGAAAAACTTCAATTTTTGATGAATAGTGAAACCACTAAGTGGTACTTATAAACTGATTTTCCATTTAAATAAAATTTTGCCATCATTGTGTTTTAATTTTCAAAAATCCGACATAAATGGTTGTCATTAAGAAGTAAAATGTGGTTCAATAGGATAAAAATAATTTTTTGGTGAATAGTAACTTATTAAGTTTTTAATCGCGATTAGTGGTAATTAGTGTAGTTTAAGGTAAAAATGATATTATAAGAATGTGAAAACACCATGATACTTGTCCTACACCTATTGGGTGAGTCATAGCCGACCAAGAAAAGCCATGGGACAACTTGGGGACCCCATGGATCCACTTTTGTTGGGAAATGACATAAATTACTTTTTATTTAATGTTAAAGTGAAAATGACACAAACATAATATGTTTTACGAAAACAATTTTTAATTGGGGTTATACAAGTCCACATTTTGATTATAAATAGTCATTGGAAAGCTAAAATGATTTCCTATATCATAGGATTTTTTTTATAATTTTTAGACATTATATAAATTAAACTATTTATGACATAATAATGATGCAGCGATGACGTCATTATTTGACGATTTAAATAAAATGGAAAGATAATGGAAAATCTACAACCTACACATGGCCAAAACCAATTGGATGAGTGGATTTCGAAGCCTTATCACCTTATCCACGAATTATATCAATGTGGGACCTTTTAAAACCGAAACACATGTTCAAATAAAGTAATATTTCTTACTTTCCAAAAGTGCCCCTCCTCTCCTCTTATAAAAGGCCCCCACCTCTACCTCTTTCCCACACTCCTCAAGCCTTTGGCTCGTCCAACCCCTGCCCATTTACTCTCCCCACATCCCTCTCCTCATCCTAGAGGATTCCCTTTGGGCATAATCCTTTCAAAGGAAGCCTTTAGGCTCAAACCAAAAGGAGTTACACTTTTAAAGGTAATTCATTCTCTCATGTTCATTTGTTTTATTTTGCTTCTCCAACCCCCTAAACTCCTTTTATTTACTTCTTTTGTAACAAAAACAGTATATTAAATATACTAGGATGTTGTTATAAGATTTATTTGAGCTACACGCTCACACAACTACATCAAATGGTTAAAGAACATACGGTTTCCGTGGATGGCGAAATTCTGCCTCCCGAAACGATGATTGTTCAATACTCATTTAACACCTTCAAAGGTGGCCATTATGATGTCACTATTTTTATATATGATATATAATATGTTTATGTTTTCCTTAAGCTTCTGTTTTTTTTTCATTTTGGGCAAACCTTTATGGTTCCCATTATGGGTAAACACGATATCTTCATTTAAGGAAGTGCGGACTACCGCCCCCTCAAAGTGATTTGATTCGTTAAATACCATATGTGGGACATATTAAGATGGAACTATGATATTACATATGATATTATACTGGAATTATAATATACCTTTATATCATTATTATTCCATTCTATAAAATACGAAATAGAAATGAAAGTAGCGTTCATGCGTACGTACGGTTTACCGTCTCCATGAACGGTGCATTTCATTTCTTACCTCTAAACGGTTATGTAATGTTATAAATGCATTAATGTACTGGATATAAATGACATATATTATATCTACAACATGAATACAATTATGGATATAATAAACATTTGGCCACATGAACAACATGTAATTGTAAGAAGTCCACTTTCGACTTAAGAACCAAATACTGACAAAATGAACATTATTAACTTAAATGATTACATAATGTTTACAACATGTCAATAATTGATATAAAAGGAATAATGAACTTGGAAAAGGTTCTTAAGCAAATAGAAATTATCTCAAGTTTATTATTCAGGACGTTAAAGAACGATCGAGTCAAGTCGGACCCGAGGTAAGGGATCCTACTCCTCTCTTTCTTTTCAAGTACACACTTTTATGTCATTCCTTTTAAAGATCATATTTCTTGTTATTGGGATGATCTTTTATATTACACTTACTGTAATTTTTATGTTCATGTGATGAGAGACCCTATTCTCTCTCATCAATCCATTTTGGAAGTTTTGAGTGGCGCCGTTAGGCTGCCGAACATTCGTAAGAGATCTAACCTCTCTCTTTCTTTTTAAGTACTCTCCTTTATGTCACTTCTTTTAAGCTCCTCTTTGTAATGTTGGGGGATGTTCTTTTATATTCCTATTTCTGTAAATTTTATTTTAATGTGATGGGATTCCCTATTTGATCTCATCAATCCATATTCGTAAGTTTTAAGTGGCGCCGTTAGGCTGCCGAGTTTCCGTAAGAGATGTTTCATCTCACTTTTATTCCTGTGAGATTTATGCTACATTTGCCACAATTTCCATTGATTGTTTTATGTACTACCCATTATTACACTCCTTTTGTAATATAATTCCATTTATGGGTTTTTACATATTAATTGTATGACACTTCTTCAATGGGGTGTACTTTTCGAAAGTTACCCAAGTCGGTAAGGGGACCTTTCACCCTCCTCTTTTTTAAAAGACTTCTTTTGTTGGGTCTTTTAATTTACATATTGTTATGTTGGGATATTTTCTCATATATCCTTATTGATGTAAGTTTTATGTCCAATTGATGAGATACACTTTTTAGCTCTCATCAACTCATTTTGATGTGATGCCGTTAGGCTGTCAAGGGAACTTTTTAACCCAATTTCGATTTCTTTGGGTTCAACATGTAGTCATTGAATATGTCATCCTTTGAATATGTGTGAATGAAATTTTATTGTTTTACACTTAATATCCACTTATATTGGGTGTATATATATTTGTCACACATATTTTTGAGATTTATTTGTCCTTAATTTAAGGATACCTTCTTTATAAGGGATTTCATCACATTTGACATTTCTATTGGGGGTTCATTGTTGTTATGCACCAATTCACTCTTATATGGTGTATATACTATCCTTTGGAGTATTATATCATGAATCCATTTATTCCCATGATATTATTAAGTTCTGATTAAAAGTTATTCCTCAATTATTGTATTCAAGTGTCTCTAATTTTGGTAAAAACCCTTTTAACCAAAATATCACTTTAAATGTTTTAATGATTTGTTCTTATTAATATCCATGTTTTCAAAATGGTTTTAAGGATTTATTTATATGGATATTAATGGTTTAAAATATTAAAAGCTTCAAGGTGGTATGGGACTTCGTCTCAATCTCCTTTCGTTGAGGCATATTTTATTTTATACACAACTTTCTTTTATACGGTGTATAAACCACTTTGAATTTTAAGTTTATTCAAAAGGAATCTATTTTATACGAAGAGTTTACTAAACGACAAAAGGGAATGTTTTGGTCGTACGTATGCAGCGACAACGACTTCTCCGCCATCGTGACCGTTATTTGAGTTTCGGCTTCCTCTACAAGCCATACCTTATTTTTAAAAGAAAAATAAATACCATGTTTTACTTTTTTTTTATTTTGGTATTGAAAAAGGTTTTCATAAAGTTTTTATATCAATGTGTTGTATTGATGTCTCGTGATTGAAATGTGGAAATTTTATGTTTCCTTTATGCATGTTTTATGTGATATGATTATGTTATGGTTCTTGGGCATTATTATGAAGACGGGTGGTTTCGTGATAAACTAAGGGCAGGTGAGCCCGTTATAGCTCTCCAATGCATTGGGTAACGCGAAGGAGTGAAACGTTAAGGTTTCTCCGAAGAGATTTAGGGAATATACTGTGATGGGTATTCCAAACGTAACCAAGAGGGTTACTCCCTAGGTAAGAATGTTATGAATGCCTCAAGTTACCTTTATGTCTTGTGTTTTATATGATTTATTCATGGTTTGATGTGGTATGTTAAAGTGCCTATGTTTTATGGGTAAAGTATGATTTCATTCTTACGTATATATGAACTCATGTGTCCTTTCCATATTTTTATAACCCTTACTGAGCTTTTTATGCTTATCCCAAGTTTTTGAAATGTTTTTCACAGGTCAAGGGAAAGGTACATGATGTGATGATAGTGTCAAGGATGTGTCAAGAAAGAATCCATGTTTTGTTTTCAATATGTTTCCGTTGATGGGAAGAATGAATACTGTCTTTTATGTAACCACTTTGTTTAAATGTGGAATATAATGCATGTTTCATGATCTAATACTCTAAAACTCTAAACCTGAAAAGATCCTCAATGTGTAATCTTGTAATAAATCAAGATTAAGTAAGGTTTAAGGCTGGGGCCTTATACGAAATCCCTATTACACGTCAATCGCAGTGCAAGGGACCTAAAAAACAAACAGAATAAATAATTATCAAGAATTAATGATAAACCCAATATCATACTTGCTCGAAAACTAAACCCCAAATAAAAAATGGAACAAAACCCAAACTAAGTGGGAAAGGGGATACTATAGGGAAGAATAGGGTTTGACTGGAGTAAGGCCACTCACCGGACGGAGCGCCACTCTCCAGAGGGAGAGGGAGGCGTGCTAGTGCTTCTCCCTATCAGCCAGGTATTGCGAATAGGAGGGAGTTTGACCGCGTAAGGGTGGATGATTTGTAGTGCATGAGGGGAGATATTGTCGGAGGGAAGGATTTGTACCATAGGGCCTTCAAATCAATGGGTAGAAGAGAAGAGGGTCAAGGGGCTGTGTGCTGGCGGCTTTGGATGGCGGGGGAGAAGAGGAGCAGGTCAAGGGGGGAGAAAAAACAACATTTAGGGGAATGGGGGGTAAATACTGTTTTGAGGATGTAACAAAAATATTAATAATAAGAAGAAAAAATATTAATAACAAAATAATAATAATAATAATAATAATAAATAATAATAAAATAGTTACAATAATAATAATATAAAATTAATTCTAAATAAATTAGAGATAACAATATTACTATTATTACTAATAATCATTACAAAAAATATATAATAAACATAATATGATATTAATAAAAAAAATAAATAACAAAAGTAATATAATTTTAATAATAATAACTTAATAAAAATAACCCTATATTAATAAATGTGGTGAACATAATGATAATAATTACAATAATTATGTTTTTTAAAATACATCATTAAAAATTATTTTATTTATTTGTCGTTAACATAAGGCAGGCCGCACTGTGTCCCGATAAAATGCCCTACCCATGCACTAGACGATGTTAAGGGAAATGTATTAATTCATTAACAAAATGAAAAAAATTTAAAATTGGCTTGGCCTACAGATCGGTTAAAAGAATCAATGTCTCAAAAAATAATAAAAGAATGTTATTTTAAATGTTCAGGAGTGACAATTCTCCCCACCCTAAAAACATTCTGCCCCCAAAAAGTCACCCAACCAAACAAGGAAACATACTCGAGTTAGAAACTGATAATGGACAACTAAACATGAACTCGGTGCGACTTTTCACTCCATCAGTCACACCAGACCAACTCTAAGGGATTCTGAAAATAGAAGAGCCATCCATAAATTCAGATGGTTCTTCCCACCATAAGAGCAGACTAGAACAACCAACAATTATACTCTCATCATGTGATAACACTAGAACTATTAACTATTTCCAAGAGGAAACCACCACACAAACCAAACCACGAAGAAGGCACAAAAAGATTCATGGTGGGTCTCCCCACCATTTAAGAACTGACTAGCTTAAGCCAATTAGCACAGACCAATACCAGCCCAACCCAACCTGACCCATGATCTATCCACGTAAACTAGAACCCCAACACATGGGGTCATCGGAGAAAGACCCCAAACCGAATAGCGGACAAAACCCCTATTCATTATTTGTCATGACGCTCGTGTCTCCAAGATGAGCACATGCAAAGAATAGCATGGGTCACTAATGGATCTAGATACACGAGAGAGATAATCATCTTAAGACTCACAACAATAAGAGACAAACTTCAAAGATCATATTTTTGGAGGCATAGTCACTGGAATTACAAGAAAACAAGATCACCGTGCATTTTTACAACCATGATGGGGAATTCAAAGGATAAAGTCCACAAAGAAAAAATGAGACATATGTGCCACTTACAGAAAAAAATAACCTTCAAAAACAAGGAAGATACAACAGAGGAATTCAAACTATTCTTATTATAGCACTGAAGATAATTGTGAGACCAAGACGCCCCACACCCATCAATTCCTGACTGTGTGAAAAGATTCACTACGGGACATGTGGTTGGAGCTTTTATGTCTTGAAGCATCTACTTCCCCACCATCAGAAGCAAACATCTATCGGTAGAGACTCTTTCTGATGATGGTTCTAGAGGAACCTCTCAAAGTTCCCCAAATAGACACACTAACAACAATTCATCAATGGATGATGATGGGGAAATATAAATTACCAAAACCGGACACACAAGAAGAAAACATGAGAGTGGTCCGACTAATCGAAGATGGAATGGATAATAAAACTTGATTGAGATAGGTTACTCTTGTTAGCTCTCCTCACCAAATGGGGAACCATTACAAAAACTATAAATTATCTGTACTGGAACCCTGGGTAAAGACCCCACAAAAGAGAAACATTAACTAATTTCATGATGCTACCTCAAGAGGAAATGGAATCAACCCCCAGAAATGCCTTATAGAAGCATTTACTGTTCATCGTCCTTTTTGGACACTCACGAGCTCTTCCACATTCCTCATCTTTACTTCCTAAACTATAATCAATTGTAAGTGAGTGGTGTTAAACACCTTCCACAACATCCCATCACATAATGAAACTGCGATCATCTTCTCCCATCAATCCATTTTTTGAACTCTAAATGCACCTGAACTAGCACATACACTCATAGCTTTGAGAGTTTCCAATAACCTGAAATCACCAAGTATTTCACCAAGCCAGTCTACTAACATCAATAGATCATGGTCACCATGGAAGATGGTCAAAAATATAATGGAATTAAATTATAGCACTCTACAAAGAGTTTTGGTAAGACCGAAAATAATATGTGACTCGCAATAATTTTTTGGGACTTTTTTGGGCAGCATACTCAAAATCAATAGGCAGAAATCTGTATTAAAAAATCATCATAAATCAAAATTCAACACCTCAATCATAAACTAATGCTCAAACTCAAATCACTATTCCAACCAAAATTAAATTTTTCAAAGCCCAAATCCCATGAAAATGAATGCCAAACAAGAAAAGAGAACACTAAACAATTCCTTACCTTTTAAAACATTTAAATTAGCTTTTTGGAAAACATTTTTTTCCGGATTAAAACAACTTAATTACCCACCATTGGTATCCCATGAAGTCTCATATATACATGTACCCTTGTGCTAGCTCAAGCACCCATCCACATATACCACCAATTATCCTGGTGACACATGCATAACTCTATAAATGTGATCCTTCATAGGAACACCAATTGTTAATTATATAAAAATATCATTTTCAAAATAGATCATTCAGCATAAAGCACAAATTCTCAACCAATTTGAAAAATTCAATTATCATTAAAGCAATAAATTTCCAAATCATCAAAAATTTTCTAATTTACATTCCAAAATGTGTTACAAAGATCCCAAAACAACATCCAAAACACCACTCATTTTTTATTTGAAACTACATTGCAATAAAAGATGACAATTTCTATTTACAATCAACTTTTTCCACTCCCAAACCACATTCCCATTGTGAAAATCTCATTTTCTATGAACCTTTTTTATTTTTGAAATCCACAAAATTCTATGAGAACTAGTCTTGAATATAACTCACATCAAAATATCAAAAAATAAGGGACTAGTGGCTATGAAAACCTGGTAACATGGATTAGAAGTCCATGATTCGAGTGGGCATCAAACACAGGAAGTATCTTGAACCATTCACTCGGGTCGTTCATGGGTCGCTACTCTATGAAATCTTGTCGCATAACACCAGATCACTTCCTTTATAATCACTCATCCACACCGACTAAGCAAAAGAAAAACTGAACTCCCTGACTACCCCTGGAATATAGAGTCACTGGACAGGCATGGAATCATGACATTCTTCCCCCACCTACCTCCCAAGTCCAGACACACCTAATCACAAAGCTACCAGCCACCCATAATAGCAAGGGCCTCCTCTGATACCATTTTGTCATGAACAAACCCAGTCTTCGACATGGCCCGAAGGACATTCCCGATCCCCACAGGCTGACAACTAGTTTCAGATATCAAAATAAACTAGTTGGGAACGTTTTGTCCCATAAAAAAGATGTGTAATCATATACTTAACAAGCAGATAAATAAAGGGATCAAACTGAGAAACATGGCAGTGGAAAAAGAATAAAAAAACAACATGACATACCTTAGGTGACCCCATGGGTCACCCCGGAATGTAAACTACACACTCTCCGAAAAGAAATCTAAGACTGAAACCGGAAAATAAAAAGTATTGTTGTGTGAGCACCGAGATTCTCATTATGAATGCCAAAATACAACTGTCACGACCCGTCCTCGGGGCCCGTGTCATGACTACCCCATGCCCACATACCATAGGCCAGGGGGCTGGCAACTAGCAACAACGGTGTAAATCCCGATAAAAGAGAAGGTATTGCCTTTATATAATTAAACAAACACAACATTGTATGGAAGCTGAAGTAAACACTAAGTAAACTGAGTACAAAAGTATGTGCTGGAAAGTAAAGCGGAAAGAACACAAACCCAACAAAAAGTAAAGTATAACAGTAAAGAATGAAAAGGTACATTAAAGTAAACCAGCAACCACTGAGTCATCCTCCGGATATCCCACCTGAACGGTGGGTACAAATGGTATCCTCAGTTCCTTGGGTCCAGTAGTACGCTCCGTGTACATCCCGTCAAGTGGTTCACCTCCAGGTACCGTCCCCCTCCACAAGACTCCTCCTAGATCAGTGTCGTCTGTCGTCTGCATCCAACACAACGTAGTGCGGGCATAGCCCGTGTAGGGGTGAGTATACGATACTCAGTAGGGACCCTGAGACCCCTGAGGTCTCCCAGAATCCACAAAGGATAAACCTCAAGTAAAGATACAAACATAATGTATCAACCAACTCTACATAGTTATATGCCCATACATATACCTAAGTCATCAATTCCCTATTCGGCTCCAACTCATGAGCCGAAGAACAACCCAATCCACATAGGAAAACATAACCCAGTTCACACAAGAAATCAATTCAATCATATCAATGATAATGACTGAAGTCAAGACTCACATCACACATGTATACTACTCACAAAGAGGGGTGGAGATGATAGATGTATCCTTTGAATCATCTTCCCTTCCGAACCTACTTAGGATACAAGTACAGAAGTCGTCGCTGCTGAACCCACGTAAGATCCAAGTACAATAACCATCACTTTCGAACCCACGTAGGATCCAGGTACATTCGTCATCACTTCCAAACCCACGAAGGATCCATGTACAGTCATCCTCACTGCCAAACCCACGTAGGATCCAAGTAAAGTCATCCTCGCTGCCAAACCCACGTAGGATCCAAGTACAGTCGTCATCGTCGTCGCAGTCACAGCAAGCTCTAGGGTTCTCGCACAAAACACACTCGATTCTGGGAGGGTCCACTCCTCAAACAAATGGGTTCGATACATCAACTATCACGAAGTCCAGATTTGATGTTTCCTAATTTTCTATCTCGTCAGAAGGAACTCAACGCAACAGATGGAGCATCAATAGGATGCCCAGTCTGAGAGATAATGGCTTTTCAGTCCCAGGGCTCGGTTAGAAATACGCTCGTTTATAACCTAGATGATAACGAAATTCATCTGAAACACACTTAGAGTATCTCAAAAAGAATGTCTCGTCGAAAGAGTCTCAGTGCCGCAGACGACGCATCATCGGACGCGTGGTCCTTAATTTATTCGCGTTTAAGTGAATAATGGGCCATGCCCATTTAGTCATGTGGGCCGACGGGTAGGGATGACCCAGTTTGTTGAGCCATTTAGCGTATCGCGGTTCTTCCCACAGAATCGGCTTGACGACACTAGTTTCCTTTGCCACATTCCAGGAACGACGTATCGGCGTTGTGCTTCCTCCGCCATCAGATGCTGATCCTAAGAATAATAAATATGTTCAAACAGAGGGTTCTTGGGCCGTGTTTGTTCGGCCCGAGACCTCTGGGTAAGCGTTAGCAATAGGCCAATATATTCACATGAATACAACAACAACAAGGGAGTATTTTATTTTATGTAAATTAATCAAACCACCTACCACATCAAAATAAATTGATCATCAGGTGTCGTGGAAAATGGCGTCCCGGTGTGAGGTTACGTAAGCAATGAGGGAGTGCACCTGAGGTGGAAGCGGCGTCTCCCATTTTGTCATGGAGAGAAGATTATATGGTGATATTTCGTTGGAGAGATCCAATGTCATTGTGTCCTTCCTTTTCACAGTGGAAGTAGGGGATGGAGAATCCGGGGTCGGCGAGTCAATGTTCTTCGTCAGAGAGTTGGTGTTCTTCAACAAAGGAGATGAAGCGTTCTTCAAAACTCAAGATCTCTCTCCCCAAAATCTCAAAACAACAAGCCAACCAAAAATAAAATAGGGCTTCTCCTTATTTAATTTAATCATGCCAATAATTCAAAAATTAAATTTAAAACACATAATTTATTAAATGAAGTGGTTTAATTAATTGATTAATGTGTTTTGGCAAGAGTTAAGTGGGAGAGGGAGAGGAGGTGGAATGATATCACAAGTAATAAGGAGTTTACAAAAAATTAAGAGGGTGTTTAAGGAGTTTTAGGGAATGTGAAGGGTTGGGGCTTTTATGGGCCCAACCACACATGTTTTCTCACATGTGTAGTAAGGTGCTAGTGGGTCCCACCCTAACTCCCCCATGTAGGATAGAACCATCGTAGTTAAAAAAATAAAATTGCTCCACAATGTTATTCACTTCTCACATAATCCACAATTTTTTACTTCTCCTCCCTGTGAAAACACATCTATGGTAAAGGTCCCCTTATGTAATTATAGGTGTTGTGTGTTCATTGGTGCTCTTAAATTTCAATTCTGAGCACCGGTTCAAAAGATAGCAAAACCCTCTCATTCATTCACTGAACATACCCGATCTAAACATCAGAAATTGATTTCGGGCACACCAGGCCTCAGAATAAAGTTCCATAAGAATCCCTAGACTCGTAAAATTACAACGTATTTAAGAAAAATATTTCCTTGAAATTTATGGTTCTTTACATTACTCCCAGCTCAGGGATTTACATCCCCATAAAGCTACATCATAAACTAGGGAAACAAAAGACGGTACTGTGCATGCATCTGAGCCTCCCGCCCCCATGTGCTCTTCTGGAGGTTATCGTGCTGCCAACAAATGCACAGTAGAGGAATAGAAGGTACACGTAGAACCCGCTCTTTTTGATCCTCAATATCCACCATAACCTCCATGAATGTAACCCTGTCATCGATGTCCATCTCCCCGTGATCGATGATATGTGTCGGGTCGTGAATGTATCTCCTAAGCTGAGATTTGTGGAAGATGTCATGCCCCCGGTGCAACTAAGGTGGAAGGGTCAGGCGGTGAGCCACCACACCTACCCTAATGAGGACCTGGAATGGTCCGATGAAGCGCGGAGATAACTTTCCGCCCCGACCAAAATACTGTAATCCACATTGAGGTGAGGCCCAAAAGAAAAAGTGGTCGCCATCAACGAACTCTAGTGGTGTCCACCTCCAATCAGCATATGACTTCTGTCTGCTCTATGTAGACTTCATCTGCTCCTAGATGATCTGATCCTTCTCCGTCGTAGCAGGAACCATCTCTGGTTCTACAAGTGCTGACTCCCCAGGGCAAGTCCAGCAGAGAGGTGATCTGCATGGTCATCCATACAGTGCCTCGAATGGTGCCATCCCGATGGTGGAGTAGTAGCTATTGCTATACGGAAACTCCACCAAGGGTAGGTGATCCTCTCAACTGCGACCAATGTCAAGGACACATGCACAGAGCATGAACTCAAGAGATTGAATGGTCTTCTCCGGTTGTCCATCTGTCTAATGGTGAAAGGTGGTGCACTGGCGTAGTTGTGTCCCAAATGCATCCTGCAACCCCTTTCAAAGCTGGGAAGTAAATTGAGCATCTCGATCAGAGATGATAGATGATGTAACACAATTAAGCCGCATGATCTCTTGAATGTAGTGGAGTCCCAAGCTCTCCACTGAGCCCTGTTATCTGATAGGTAGGAAGTGGGCCAACATGGTGAGTCGGTTGACAATCACCCAAATGGAGTCGTGTCCTCTGGAAGTACGAGGAATCCCCATCAAAAAATTCATGGATATCCCATCCCAATTTGACTCTGGGACCTTTAAGGGATGCACCAGGCCTTCCGGTACTTGGTTATCCGCCTTCACCTACTGGTAGGTGACGCATCGTGAAACTAACTCTGCCACAACCTTCTTCAAACCCGGCCACCAGTTCTATTGTCTCAGATCCTGGTACATCTTTTCCAGTACTAGATGTACCTCAAGATGTGAAGTGTGAAACTCCCTCATTTCTTCCTCTTACAGGGAAACTGGTACCATGGTACATCCCCTGAAGAGGATGGCATGCTCTGCTCCTTCAGAAAATCCATCAGGTGCTTGTCCCATGGATATCTGTGCATGTTGCATCCCACAGTCAACGTCCCCACACTATGCCTCTCTGACCCGCTGATGTAGTGGAGGAGTGATAATGAGTGACTTTAGAAAGGATACTCCATATCTATCCACGAAGGATATCTGCAACATGATTAGTTGCTTCATCGCCTCTCCAAGTAGCTGAATGCCCAATCTCTTACTGAGAGCATCAGCTACCACGTTTCCCTTCCCAGGAGTATAGACTATCTCAAAGTCATATTCCTGGAGGAACACGATCCATCATGATTGTCTCGAGTTTATGTCCTTATGCTAGAACATGTACTTGAGTCTCTGGTGGTCTAAGTAGACTGCAAATCTCTCATCCATCAGATAGTGCCGCCACATATTCAAGGCGAAGACCATTGCTTCTAACTCCTGGTCATGGGTAGAATAGTTCTACTCTTGTTTCCTCAACTGTTGTGAACCGTAAGCGATCACTGCCCGCTCCTGTATTATGACACACCCATGTCTGGTCCCTGATGCATCGTAGTAAACTATGTACCCTACGCCCTCCTCTGATAGTGTCAAGATGGGTGCACTGGTCAATCTCTATCTCATATCGTGGAAGCTCTACTGATATCTATCTGACCACACGATGGTTGTAAACTTTTTCATCAATGTTGAGAGCCGTACTGGAACTCTGGAGAAGTCTAGAAGAAACCTCTGATAGTACCCAGCCAGACCTAGGAAACATCGCACCTCCGTCACACTCATAGGTGGATCCCAACCTAGTACTGCCTCGATCTTCGCATGATCCATTGCAACTCATCCCTCAGTGATGACGTGCCCCAAGAAGTGGACCTCTCTAATCCAGAACTAACACTTTGAGAGAATACCATAATGTTGGTGCTCTTGAAGTGTGTCCAGTACAACCCGCAAGTGGTAGGCATGCTCCTCCTCAGTAGTCGCGTAAATCTCTTTGACTTCATTGATGTCTAGGATAAATCAATCATGGTAAGGCTGGTAGATCATGTTCATGAGACTCATGAACACTGCTGGAGCGTTGGTTATGCCGAAAGGAATAACCTAGAACTCACAGTTTCCATACCGACACCTAATGGCCGTCTTCTGCACATCTTCATCTCGAACTTTGAGCTAATGATATCCTGACCTGAGGTCTATATTCGAGAACTATCGTGTTCCCTTGACCAGATCAAAGAGGTAATCTATCCATGGGAGTGGATACTTGTTATTTGTGGTCACCGGATTCAGGCGATAGTAGTCAAAACGTAGTGGTAAGCTCCCATCCTCCTTCATGGTGAATAAAATCGGATAAGCCCAGGGTGAAACACTGGGTCAGATGAATCCCTTTCCGTTCAAGTCCTCTAGTTGTACCCGTAGCTAACGAAGCTTAGTTGGAGACATTCGATATGCTGGATTAGATATCGAGGATGTCCCAGGGTACAGGCCAATGTAGAAATCTACATCTATATGTGGAGGTAGTCCTGGAACGTTATCAGGAAAAACATCCGCATATTGATCCACCACAATAGGAAAACTCGGAATCCACACATCAACTTCTCCTAGGATGAGACTAGCCAATTGATGGGTGATCGGATAGCCTCTCCTCTGCGTATGTCCAACCTGCGCTACAAAGGCTCCCCTCTCGCCGGTGAAGGTGAACCTGCTCCCATCTATGCAGACAGACCACAATTTGCGTATAATACAATCACTCTGGGCATGGACTGCAGATAACCAGTCCATACCCAAGATAAAGTTGTAAGGCCTCGACGCCACTATAAGAAGATCCCAGCTGATGCTCTCTCCTCCTAGAGTATCCTCAAACTATCGGAACCATCATGTAATCATCGAATATACACCCGTATGAGCCTCTAGCCATAAGGATCGAGTCAACGGCTCTGTCGGAGTATCTGAGCTCCGAACAAGGGAAGCAGAAAAAAATAATTAATCTCTCATCGGTCTATAAGAACTGCAGCAAGGGTGGAGTAGACACAAATAGTACCTGGAATCATCTCATGTGCATCGTGGTCACAGGCCTCGACTGGATGGAGTTGAGCCTACCCCTGTCTACCAGCTCCCTGTGGTTGGGGTGGTCCTCCTAGTTGTGGTGGTGGTAGAGCCTCGAAGCGTCATCCACCACCTGCTGCTCGGCCAGCTCCTCTTCCTCATCCACCTGCTCTCTACGGACCACCAAGGTCAGACCTATGACTCTTCTGGGGTTGTACCTCAACTGTCTGCTGCTCCTCTTCATGGTGGGTCATGAATTCACAAGCCATCCGGACCTATTGGCCGCATTAATATCACTACATGCCTCTCCTAGGACTAGCTCTGTTGTGTGTGCCCCGCACCTCCGAACAAGTATCCCAAGGTCTCCAATTTGATGGCATGGTCCACTTGAACCTCTGGGAGATCTATCTACTACCGTCTCCAGAATACTATGCTACATGTCGCCCTGTAGTAGGCCTTACTATTGGCATAGTCTCAGAAAGGAAGCTCTACACAAGAAGGGGATCGTTCCAGTACTCCTGCCTGCGTCGGAATGTTGAGGGAGATCATCGAAGCCCCAATCTCATGCCGAAGTCCCTCATCGAAGGTTCGGGCCCATAAGAATTGTTTTCGTACCATGTCTTTGGAGTAGCGCAAGAGGTTGGTAATCCTAATTGAGTACTGGGATACTGTCATATTGATATGCGGCATCTGTAGTAACTCCTGGATGTGCACCGCACGGAGGGTGGCTGGAATGAACTCCAAGTGGAAGGATCTCTCAAAGTCCGTCCAAAGTAGAGATTACTCATCGTGAACCTGGAGAATTAGGCTCCACCATCTACCTGTAACTACAAGCAGGAGACTCGCCGCAATGATCACCATAAGATCTGCTGGTGTCCCTAACAATATGAAGACTTAGACGATAGCCTCCAGCCAATCCTCAGCTGCCTGAGGGTCAATCTCTCCGTAGAACCTGGGTGGCCTCTCTCACTAAAACCCATGTAGTGCACCCAAGTGGCATGAACCCTCTGCTTCTAAGGCCGGTGGTATCGGTGGCCTAGTGGGTAGAGGTACCGCTGCTGCCTCTACTGTAATGGGGCCCTGCACCGAGGCCTCATCACTCGGTGTGCTGCCATCTCACACAAATCTTGGAACCCTAGCTGGCTGCCTTCGTGGGGCTATCCTAAAAAGAAACAGGTGTGCCAGGGTCAAATAGTATACCTGGTGAGCTGACACAAAGTATTCACAGTGAAAACTTTTGAAAGACACATGCAATCAATGTTTTCATGCACTAAGTCAGAAATCAGAAGTAAGGGTCCTGATGTATGGATACGTCGGCCGCCGCACCAACACTGGACTCCCTGGACTGATAACCACACTCAATATGCTTAACACTATTGCTTCATAGAAAGAAATTATCAGAGTCTTGAGTTCTTCAATAGAACTGACTCCTCTGATACCAATTTGTCAGGACACATCCTCGAGGCTCGTGTCTTGACAACCCCAAGCCCGCCTTCTAAAGGCCAGTGGGTGGAGACTATCACCAAAGGTATAAATCCCGATAAAAGGTAAGGCATTACCATAATATAAGTAAACAAACACAATATAGTACGCAAAGTGAAGTAAAAACTATGTAAATTGAGTACAAAAGTACGTGCTGGAATGTAAATGGGCCAGAAAACAAACCCAACATAATGTACAGAACAACAGTAAAGAAAGAACAACTATAGTAGAGTAAACTAGAAACCAATGAGTTGTCCTCCGGATATCCCACCTTAATGATGGGTACAAATGGTCTCCTCAGCTCCTCGCATCCGGCCATCTGCTCTGTGTATGTCATGCTAATTGGTCCACCTCCAGGTACCGTCTCGCTCCACAAGACTCCACCTTGATCAGTTCCATCTATTTTCTGCATCCAACACAATGTAGTGCAGGCATAGCCCAGGCAGGGGTGAGTATACGATACTTAGTAGGGCCCGAGAGACCCCCAAAGGTCTCCCAAAATCCACAAATTATAAACAACAATGTAAGAAATAAACACAAATTATCAACCAAATCTACGTAGTTATATGCCCTTACATATACCTAAGTCATCAATTCTAGTTCAGCTCCAACTCACGAGCCCAATAACAACCTAGTCCACACAGGAAAACACAACCCAATCCACAAAGGAAAGCAAGTCAATCATATCAATGATAATGACTGAATTCAAGACTCATCTCACACAGGTATAATACTCATGAAGTGGGGTGGAGATGATAGATGTAGCCACTAAATAATCTTCCCCGCTGAACCCACATAGGATCCAAGTACATAAGTTGTCGTTGTCGATTCCACGTAGGATCCAAGTACAGTAACCATCTCTACCGAAGCCACATAGGATCCATGTACAGTCATCATAACTGTCGAACCCACAGAGGATCCATGTACATTCAACCTCTCTTACGAACCATGTCGGTGCCATGTATAGTCTTCATCATCGTCGCACTCTTAGCAAGCTCTAGGGCTCCCGTACACAGCAACCTCTATTCCGGGAGTGTCCTCTCCTCAATCCAAGGGGTTTGATACATCAACTGTCACGAAGTCTAGAGTTGATGTATCTAAATGTTTTGTCTCGTCAAAAGGAACTCAACGAAACAGATGGTGCATCAATCAGACGCCCGATCTGAGAGATAATGGCTTTTCTGTCCTAGGGGCCTGTTTAGAAATACACTCATTTCTAACCCGAAAGATATCTAAACTCATCCAAAACTCACTTAGATTATCTCAAAAGGACCTTCTCATTGAAGGAGTCCTAGTTCCATAGACTACGCGTCAATCGGATGTTCGTTCCTTATGTTATTCATGTTTAAGTGAATAACGGGCCCGACCGGTTAAGCCTAGTGGGCCGACCGGTCGGGTTGACCCAGTTTGATAGGTCCAACCTAGCAGGGGTGTCAGACTGGTCTGATGAAATATACAACTCAGCTCGAATGGGCACGTCCCGGCCTGATGTGGCGCGGCGCGGCCCGGCAGGGCGCACGGCCCGGCTGGCTTGGCCGGCTGGCCGAGCGATTTTAATGGGGGGCCCGGTTTTCCGCATCGGCGGTGCCTCCCTCCCCCAAACCGCCCGGATATACCGGTCGGTCTTCTGCACACGCGGCCCGCATGGGCGGGCCACCCGTCTTCTAGTGTGGCACTCTCCCAGTGCCGCGGTCCTCCTCCGCCCGGCCGGCCGACGGGCCGACTGGTTCCTCCGACGAAGCGGCCCGTGTAGCGGCCATGGTTCATCCCACACAACCTGCGGGACGACGCCAGTTCCCTTCTCCATGATCCCGACATAGCGCGACCACATCATTCATCCTCCGCCTTTGGTTGCTGATCCAAAGAATAATAAATATTTTTAAATAGAGTGTCGTCGGGTAGTGTTCGTTCGGCCCGCACCCTCCGCGTAAGCTGTAGTAATAGGCCAAGGTATTCACTTGAATACAACAAGAACGAGGGAGTAATTTATTTTAAATAAATTAATTAAACAACCTACCTCAATAAAATATATCAAACGTTGGGTGTCGCGAAAGACGACGTCATGGGGTGAGGTTATTTAAGCGACGACGAAGTGTGCCTGAGGAGGAAGCGGCGTCTCCCCATTTGTCATGGACAGAAGATTATAAGGCGAGATGTCATTGGAGAGATCCCACGTCGTTGTCTCCTCCCTTTTCGAGGAGGATGAAGGGGATGGAGAATCCAGGTTCGCCGGATCGATGTTCTTAGTCAGAGAGTTGGCGTTCTTCAACAAAGGAGGTGAAGTATTCTTCGAAACTCAACAGCACTCTCCCCAAAATCTCAACGCAACAAGCCAACCAAAAATAAAATAAGGCTTCTCTTTATTTTATTTAATCATGCCATTCATTCAAAAAATAAATTTCAAAACACTTAATTAATTTATTGAAGTGGTTCAATTAATTGATTAAAGTGTGTTGGAAAGAGTTAAGTGGGAGGGAGAGAGGAGGTGGAAAGGATTCACAATGAATGTGGAGTTTACAAAAAATTAATAGGGGGTTTAAGGAGTTTTAGGGAATGTGAAGGGTTGGCGCTCGTATGGGCCCCACATCACATTTATCATCCCATGGGTAGTTAGGTGCTAGTGTTTCCAACCTTAACTCCCTAATGTAGGATAGAACCACCTTAGATAAAAATATAAAATTGCTCCAAAATTTAATTCCCTTTTCATATAATCCACAATTTTTAACTTCTCTTCCCATAGAATCACAACTAAGGTAAATTTCCCCTTAATCAATTACCAATGTTGTGAGTTTATTAGTTCCCTCAAATATCAATTCTGGCCACGAGTTTAAAAGAAAGAAAACCCCACTCATTCGTTCAATGAATGTTCCCAAGCTAAAATTTTGAAATTGATTCCAGGCACACAATGCCTTGGAATCAAGTCCCGTCAGAAGCCACAGACTCTTAAAATTCTGAAGTATTTAACAAAAAAATTTCCATGAGATTTCTGGGTCTATACAACAACCTCATCCTATGGATTTACCTTTAGTAAGAAATCCAATCATTCCAGTTTGAATATAATATATAATAAAATAATTTTTTTCCTTATATTCAAATTCATGTAACAATTTTTCATTATCATGTACAGCATTTATCTCCCAACACATTTTCAAAATAAGTTCCAAAAGTGTATTTATGTTTCCAAATTAAAAGAAACTAGTTTGGATTAAAATATGGTTTTCACAAATAAGACATAAAATGTGAACACACTGAAAAGAAAATTACATCACAATTAGCATGTCGTAAATGATAACTATGGGTAATCTATATAGGTATCTAGCACAAGTGGGACCCTAGGGACCTCGTTCCTCGGTGAAACGTGGGTTAGAATCCACAACCTTTATAAAAATATTGCGTAAAAGACCAGAAACCTCAGAAAATGTTGCATAGGAGACCAAAAACCTCAGAAATACATATGTTTGGCTAGTCTTGTTGCATCAATCTTGCAAGAAGCATCAGGACGAACCCCTACCGGGTCATGTAGTGTACTATTCTTGGTCACCCACCTAGATACCCAGGTTTCCCATTGCGCTATTTCAAGTGGTGGTGAGTTTTCTTTATCAAGAAAACATATATGTACAACACTTTAGTTTTCTAAAATCCATTCAAACTCTCACCACCATTCTCCCTCCTTATGCGCATTCCCCCTCTTCCACATCACACAATGCGTACACATTAAATTAGGCACAAAATTACACATTAAACATAAAAAATTATTTTTCTAAAACCAAAGGGGGCGTGCCTCATGAGAGGTTTTTTTTACAATTGACATCCCAAAAATCCAAACACCGTTGTAATTACACATAGCCAATTCAAAACAACATGGAAAACAAATTTTCATGAAAAGGTCACTTAAGACATATTTTATTAGAAATACATTTTGATTTCCAAAACAAATGCATAATCATTTCAAGCACCCAAAACCAAATTTCATAGCCTATGTATAAAGAATTAATATAAAACATACATTAGAAAAACAGGAAATTATGAATTTCAAATTAAAGGCATAGGAATTGGGGACCTACCTCAAACCTTTCACTATTTGTCGATAAATACTCGAACTAACACATGGAGCATACATGCCCATGAATTTATACATATATATATACACACACACACACACCCCTAGCTGGATTGCACATATTCCCCATGCCAAGGGGGAATATTCACAAAGAGGGAATATATATATGCCTTACACTATGAATGAACATATAGGATCCCTCGACACCGGCAACCCAAATCCATCAAAGCAAGGCTCCATGCACAACACATATAATATAATAAAAATAATTAAATACATAAACACTCTATAAAACATTTCAAAATGACACATTAAGGATATGCACAAATAGAAAACCCATTTTTTATAACACAAGTGTCAATCACATAAAACATAATCATTAACTGAAAAAGAAGATCTCAATAATGGAGATCAATATCACATAACAAGTACCAACCGAGGCTTCACTCATTTCATAAATATTTGAACAGTTATTTCTAAAAAAATCTGATATTTTCATACACCGCTCCAATGGAAGGCATATGCATATTGAAGCATACCTACATAAATACAAAGAAAACCCATTTCTATTTTATAAAACCAAACACAATTTTTAAATTAAATAAATCCATCGAACACAAAGACAGCCCACACTAAAATCCATTAGGCCTAATGTCCAATAATCAAGTTCATTTCAGAATGAAAACATTTATTGTCATTTATATCAAACATAAGGAATGGATAAACACCATTTCAAAAACAAGTACAATTTTACAAAAGTAATACACCATATAAAATAAAATGAAATACCCCACTTCAATTTATTTGAGGTTGAACATCAATTTAAAACAAAATTCCTATTAAAATATTTAATAAACCTCATAAAAATTTTATGACGAAACATTAAGAGGAATCATAAGGCTTTGAACACAAACACCCACTCAAAATATTCTCTTAAGGAAAAACGCACACCAATAACATGAGAAAATAGAATTTAAAGTAATCTCATGACATCATAAAATAAAGACAATGTTTATAAAACACCACAAAAGGCTCAAAATGGGTTTTCAAAAAATTAAAACACTCATATCATATAAACGTACTAGTGAACACATTGAAATCATATAAAACATTAAGTAAAACTATATCCTCACAACAAAAAATAATCAAATAACACACTAAATTGATCAAACACACATATTATCTCATCAAATAATATTTATATGCGAATTAAATTACTTTCAGTGTTGAAATTTCGCAAACTCAGGGCAAAAACTCTGTCACACGTCAATCGCACTACAAGGGACCTAAAACAAACAACAAAATAAAAAATTATCAAGAATTGATGCTAAATATAATATCATACTCGCTCCAAACCCAAACCCTCAAATTAAAAAAATAACCAAAACCCTAACTAAGAGGATAAATAGGCAACTGGCGGGAAAACGAGGGTTCAGCCGGAGGAAGGCCACTCGCCGGAGGGAGTGACGCACGCCGGAGGTAGAGGGAGGTTCCCTAGAGTTTCTCTTGGTTGACAGGGTCATGCGAACATGGGGGATTGACCTCACGAAAGAGGAGGCTCGACCATGCCAGAAGGGAGCTCTCATCGGAGGGAGGGAGGAGCGTCGGATGGCCTTCAGCTAGAGGGGGAGAAGATGTGTGTGTTGAGGAGGGGGGGGGGGGGGGGGTATGCCGGTGGCTTTGGCTAGAGGGAGAGAAAAGGATTGTGTCCATGTGGAGAAATTAAAATGCAAGTAGGGGAAAGGGGGGATGAGATATAGGAGGTAATAACAATAATAATAATAATAAAAAATAATAATAACAGAAAATTATAAAAAAAATAAATAAAAAAATAAAATTTTAATAAAAATAGTAATAATAATAATAAGATAAATATAATTGTAAATAAATTAGAAAGAAAAATATAAATATTATTACTAATAATCATAAAAAAAACTAAACATAATATGATATTAATAAACATGATATACTTAACAAAATTAAAGAATGTTAATAATAATAACTTAATAATAACCATATATTAATAAACCTGCTGACCATAATAATAATAATCATCATTAGCATAATTATAATTTTTAAAATACATCATTAAAACTCAAATTTATTTATATTTATTGAACATGAGGCACACCACACGGTGACCCGGGCAAACGCCCTGCCCATGCACCGGATTCTATCTAGGAAAAAGCATTCATTCATCAAAAAAATGAATAAAAAATTCAAACAGCCTTGGAATCCAGCTTGATATAAAGTTTAAAATTCTAATAAAATAATAAAATAATAATATTTTAAATGTTTGGGTTTGATAATAGATGACAAGATAACTTCATTCCAGTTTGGAAACTAAAAGTTAATATATCCACATGAAATTATCCATCATGGATGGTTTTTTACAATCAAAACATTCCAAAAAACAATTTATATAGAACTATGTTTATCCTTATAATTTTATCGCGGTTTGGTCTATAAATTCTTGTAATTCACATATGCCACAAAGAATACCCTCCAAAGCCTCTGATGCAAAATTTTCATGAAAGTAGTTCATAAATTTCTTAATACTCCTCAATTTGACTCTAACAACTTCTTGTTTCTTCACCAGCATATCATATGAGTCCCATTGATAGGGTTTTTTAGAATATTCATCCCACAAGAGTGAAAAAATTATAGTTTCTATGATTTTTAAAATATCATTTGGTGAGAGTAACATAAAAAACATAAATGGGACTGGATGAGAGCATGCAGTTAAAAAAAGAAAATACATCCCTTATTGGAAATAAATAGATTCTTATAATTGTTTATGTGAATAGAAATTTTATCAACCAACCCCTAAAAATGGTACATATTAAATCTAACAAGATAGATCGAATTGAAAAATTATTCAATAAGAAAAAAATTCCCATGAAAGCCAACGGAGTACTCAATTTTCATATTCTTTTATCTAGAAAATGATTTGAAAAAAAAGAAAATTATTTTTTCCATATTTAAAATATGGATTCTCAATTAATTAAAACTCAGAAAAATAATTTTTAAAATTAAATATATACACACTCATCTCTTTGATATATAAAATCATTTCATCGATAAAAAGTGGATAAGAGAATCCATTAAGATTAGGAATGAACTAAAAAAGGATGGAATATTATTGATGCCTCAATAGATAATTAAACTGAAAATGTCATAAAAAAGAATGAAAATATGGGGTTATAGTGTATCACCACGTCTTATCTCCCAAACCAACTTGAAAACCCCACATTTTATTCCCATCAGGGTACGAAATATCCATGGAGAGTTGATGCACCATATAAACAGATCCACCACCCAGGTAGAAAATAAGATTCCATTCGAAAATATAAAAATATCACTCTAATAAATTATATCAATTTTTTTGTCAAAATAGACCATTATTTAACATTATAACATGGTTTTTAATTTTATTATCACAAATAATCTTGGGATTATGGTTTGCAGTTGTTGACCTTTCCATGATTATTCACTTTGTTGTGATCAATGATCTACTTAAAACTAAATCATCAATAGGGAATTAAAATTTCCTTTCATTTCCATATCTTCCCTTCTCACCAATGTTAAACTAATTGAAAAACTCCTTTTTTTATATTACATATAAACATTATACATCCATCTATTTCTTTTCTAGTAGATGTTTTATTAACCCTTGATAATATGACAATTATAACATAGCCGTTAAATTAAATGGTATGAATACACATCATTTATTTTTTATATATATAAATTTATTAATAAATATAAATTTATTAATAAATTAATTATAAAATAAAAATTAAATTTTTATTAATGTAATTGTATTCATCAAAAATATTTTTTTCTTTAAAAATGTTTTTTAATATTTTTGGTAGAAAATGTTATAAATAATTTATATGATATTTGCAAAAGAATAAAATAAACATAATTTTTGAAATAATATTACCATAATTTATATTCTTGTCAAATTTTAGGCTCTTTATGATTAAAATTCATTATTTTGTGAATAGTGAAAAAATACAGATTTTTATAAAAATATCATTTTATTTCAATACATTACTTAATTTTAAAATCACATTATATATGGAATGTTTTTTGAAGTAACATGATTATTATTTAGTTATATTAATGACACTTAATTAAATTATAATAATCTGTATACATGATTTTATTATATGTTTATTTATTGGTTTAATATGGGTTTTTCCATTATAATTATGTTAAGGTACATATTGTTATCCTATGTAATTAATGTAAATAAAACTTAATTAAGAATGACTTAAATGAATTTTAAATTTTATATATCAATAATTATTAATTTAAATTCATAAAATTTCATTTAATAGTCATATAGGTAATATAAAACAATGTTATAATTGAAATATATATTTCAGAAGAAATCCTTTATTCATCACATTTGTGGGTTTTATTTTAAGTTATATTCATCCAATCCTTTAAATTTAACTTAGTAATATGGATGATATATTTTTATAAAACCATTAATTACATTATTAGATAAGGTATACTGATTTTTTTTTCATAATTGATTTTGAAAATAATAAAATTCTTTTACGTTAGAAAAAGTGAAAAATGGTTTACCTTGGGTTAAACTAAAAAGATTAGTGTTTAAATGACCTAAAAACTGCAATAAATTATATTTTATGGAAAAATTTATACATTTATGTCCATTTACTTATTTTTTATATTCTTATGGAAAACTATTCAATGAAAGCAACTGACATAATAAATTATGTAAATAGAAAACAAAATTTCACCCTTCTGCTTTTATATTTCAATAATGTGTTCACATAGGGAAAAAATTACTCCATTAAAATAAAAAATTTTGCAATTTATATCATAATAAAATTAATTTCATAGTTATAGTTTTGTTTAAAGTTTAGATGTTTTACAATAACATTAAAATCATAATAAATTTCATCACACTAATTATTTAATTTACAGAAAAAATAAATGATACTAAATTTTTTAAGTAATATGAATTTAGTGAAATATTATATTTCATTAAATTATTTAGATAAATATAACATTATATATAGTTCTTTAAATATTAAATTTAAATTCATCCTCTTTATTTATGTATATAAATTCAAAATATATCAATAGTGTCACAATTGACATTATTGTTATTTTTTAATAAATAAGTTTTTTATTAAATGAATTCATATTCCTAAAAAACATATCCCCTGAAAATTTAATGGTATATTATTATAATTATCAACCATATTGCATTAATTTACCAATTCGATATTTATAATATCTATATAGGTCCCTCCATAGAAAAAAATGGTGTTACCATGGTAAAGGTTAAACTGGTGTTTTACATGTCACATTTTCTTGTTTTAAAATAAATTATCCAAACATAGGTTATTTAATATATAAATTATATTTCATATTTAGATAAAATGGATCCAAATTATCTAATAGTACTCTCTGAAGTTTTAGTCTTAAATGGTAAGTCACCTAGATACGTAAATAAAAAACTGGTAACCATTTTGAAAACTATAATGGTAAAATTACGTAAACATAAAGGTTTAAAAAAACATGTCTAAATGATAATTTTTTTATATTTATTGTGTTTATAGGACATAAAATTCCACTAATATTTTAATTATTAATTATTAAGGCACATGTAGTCAATGTGAGATCCCATTATTGAATAGTTTTGTGTATATAAAAAAATTCCACCCCTCCCTTAAAAAATACTAGCACCTCCCATTACCTATTCAGACCTCATAATCCATTTTCATGAAGAAAAACTACCAAAATAAAAACATAAAATAGTTATACATTTTAATGATCTTATGTTTATACAAAAATACAAAACCTACATTCCTTGATAAGAGATCCAAAAGGGGTTGTTTTATGAAAATGTAATTGTCTGTATAAAGCCATTTCTGTATATTTATTCTATTACCACATTCATGTATGTATAAATAATTCAATATAAAAACATTAATATCAAAAATATAATGAAATGTTATTAGGTCAATATAATAACCCAAACCCACCTCCTTTTAAATCAAATGGGAACAGAAACCATGTCTCATGTGTATGATGGACTACTGCCTCGTAGATTATTGTAAATCATTGTCCATCAACACCTCCAATGGATGTTTATAGCGGTAGATTTAATATATATATATATATATATATGATATTAATAATAAAATTATACTTATTGAATTATTATATAAAATATGCCTTCTTACTTTCCATTCCATGGTTGATACAATATCATTGCTTTTGTTTAGGTAAAACTACCTCCTCATGAGGCGATGTGATTCATTTTTCACTAATTCATTTCTTAAAAAGTAAAAAAGGATAACAATAATGCATATTTTTTATATATAAGACTTAATAATAAAATTAATGAAATTTTTTCCACTCCTACAAAATAATATATCATTTTATTTCATAACATTCCACTCATCAAAGAATGATAGTGTTGTTTATGCGTACATGTGGAATACCACTAACAAAAAGTGATTTGATTTTTTCATAACCACATAAAATTGATGATATATAAAAGAATATATAATGAAATAATATGGTATTGAGGATATTATTATTATATTTTTTGGAAAAAATAATACTCAACATCTTTCCATATAGATCGTTGTAAAATAGAATTGTTACTCATGTGTTTATATGACCTACCATATGCATGATTGTATCATAGCTAATATTTAATAACCAAAATTTATAATTGTTTTAAAAAAATAAAATTAGGTATAATAATGATAATTATTTATTTATTGTTATTTGTAATATTATGAATTAATGACCACTTTGACCATGTTCAATGTACTAAAGCCATTGGGAAACAATGAACTGAACATCCAAAAAACAGCCAATATGGACTTAAACAATTTAAGTATTTAAATATGTAATTAAGATAAATTAAATAAATGATTTAAGTACAATTTATTAAAACTATAAAACTTTTCTTAAGAAATAAAATAATTGACATATGTTAATTATATAGAAGTTAAATTCCATACATGAAAAGGTTATAGTTGAGGTAAGTGTCTCTTAACTAACATTTATTTCTGTGAGGCATACGGTATATTAACCACTTATTTATATTTTGAGGTGTATGTAAATACCCTTTTACATGTTATATCATGATTCCTTTATACATTATGGAATAATAGTTTTCAATTTTAATTATTTGACTAGAAATTTACCATGTAATAAAATGTTCCAGAACATATTTTTTCATTTAGATACATTACATACTTATTGTATAAAATATGAAATGATTATGTGTGAAATGAACTAAAATTTTATTAAGTTTTATTTAATATTGTTTTTTGTGGATTGAGATTTTTTTACTTATTATATATCAATATATTTTCTATCTACTTAATGATATGATATTTTTAAAGGATAATTCGTTCAATATTTCATTTCATTGGGATATATGTCTATGATATGCACCAATATTTTTTATGATGTGTATAGAATTAACCTTTTGAATTATATATAATGAATAGAATTTTGTTCATGATATTTAATTTAATATTTTAACTTATTATTTCATGGGTCATGCAATTGAAATGTTACAAATGTTGCAAAGGATTTACAATACAATATGCTTCTTT
Source organism: Viscum album (assembly GCA_963277665.1). Lineage (NCBI taxonomy): Eukaryota > Viridiplantae > Streptophyta > Magnoliopsida > Santalales > Viscaceae > Viscum > Viscum album. The sequence goes on along the minus strand of OY728137.1, from coordinate 1,696,542,772 downwards.
TTTTATTTTTTATGTTAAAGGTTACATTGGATAAAAAAATATTCTATTATTTTATTAAAAAAATTATATTTCATTATCCTCTACATCTGAATATGGTTTACATGTTTAATTTCACTGTCTAATTTATTGACTAATGAAACATCAATAATCTCAATTATAACTGATAATGATCTTGTATGTTCCTTTAGATTAGTAATCATTCACTTAAATTTTAATGTTTTATAATTTTTTTAATAAATGGTCTTTCTAAAAAATCAATTATTTGTAAGAAAATTTTGAATGATATTTTACCATATTTTTAAAGGATTTAAAAATAAATCATCTTAATGTTATCCAATTGGTTCACTTTTAACTCACATTAAAAAATGATTGAATTGAATGATTATTTTAATATTTAAATAATGAATAGTTCTTAACCGAGTCATGACCAATCAATGTTTCAATGATTCAATTTTAATATCAAAGGTTATTTTAAAATAAAATTATTTATTTAATTATTTACATTTCTTTATACTATAAATAATTGTTTTCAATAAGGAATGATATTTTCAGGAAAAAATGTTCCAATTTATCATTCAAAATCATTTGATTTTAAGAATAAATTCATTGATTTTACTAAATGTAAAAAATTTATTTTCTTCCAAAATGTTTTTAATGATCATTTAATGTTATTTATTTTCATCAATATCAATAAACATTGATATTAATTGTGAAATACTGTGATATGTTGAAATTATACCACCCGTATTAATTATTTGGATAGATTATGGGATTTTCAAGAGTTTGTCATGGAACCCATTAATTTTACATGGGCCTATGATGTTATGAAATTAATAATATTTTTATAAATTGTTTTATTTATTTTATGGTTTTTTTACATTGTTTATGTAACACGCTGAGATTTTATGAAAAATATTAATTTTAATTTCATTAATGTCTTGTGTTGTACGCGACACCAAAAGGATCATTCACAACAGGCATACTTGACTTGCCTTGCATTACACGCAATCGCGACCTTCCTCAATAGCATGTGAAGTACACAATACCGAGTTTCACTAAAAAACAATATGCTATTAAAATATAATTAAAACTAGCCGTTATGAATATTAATAACAACCATTTAAATTTTTCGAAATTTTATCTCTCAAATTGGACTTCATTTTTTGATTCGGGGTATCAAATTTAGCTTAAGATGAATTTTTGGTACATTTCAGATAACATTCATATTCTGATGAATAGTGAAAATTACTAAATTTTAATTAAAAATAACTTTTTTAATCGAAATAATTAATAGTGGTAAATTATTTATTTTAGTGGTTTTAAAGTATATTTAGAATATATTTTTACATTTAATACAATGTTTTTCATTGGTTGTAATTTCACATTTAATCCAGACATAAACAAGTGTCAATCTTTTGATAGTTATTATCTTTTAAAAACACGATATTTGTTTTGACGATGGAAATTAATTTTTAAATTAATTAATGCAACTGATATGTTTTGAATTTTGTAAAATAGAAATCATTTTTGAGATCATAATATCGAATATAGCTTAGGCCTAATTTTTGGTATTTTTCCGGAAACTTTCATTTTTTGATGAATAATGAAACCACTAAGTGCTAGTTTAAAAAATGATTTTTTCATACAACTTAATTTTACCACTTCTGTGAGTGGAATTTCAAAAATCCAAGAGACACGGTTGATGGCAGTAAGTAAAATGTGGTTCAATGAGATGAAAATAATTTTTGGTGAATAATAACTTTTTACCTTTTTTTCACCACGGTTAAAAGTAAATAGGATAATTAAGGGTAAAAATCATATTATTATTACCCTAACACATGTCATGATTCTATTGGATAAGTTTAATTCGACCAAAAACAACCTTAGGAATAAAATATGACCATTTAGGACCACTTGGATTAGATTAGGACATTTATTATTATTTAATTCAAAGAAGAGTTAAAAGAGTTAAAATCAATGTTTATTTACTAAAACATTTTTAATATAGGGATATGCATATGATAAATTCGATTGTAAATATTCATTATAAATATAATAATATTTCATACATAATGATATTTTATTTATAATTTTTAGACCGTAAATAGTTTAATTTATTTTTGACACAATGATGATGCTGTAATTACCATAATATTGAAAAATTAGAATAATTGATATTATAAATACCAAAATAAATATATTTTGAGACTTTATATAAATTACACTTATTTAATATGTTAATGTGACATGTTATTATTGATTTAAATAAATTTTTTCGAACTAATAATTCTGTTATGATTTTCACAAAAATCAATTACTAAATAGTGTCAAAATTGACATAAAATAGTTTTTAAAATAAATATTATATTATTAATTGTTATTTTATTCATTAAAATCTAAAGTTATTCCAAATTACTCAAATACGGTTATATATATATTAATAATAAAAATTTTGGGGTTTGTTTGGCTTGTTATAGTATGTTTATTAACCTTATAGTGTAAGAACACAAGAAGACACGGTAAAAGTAAAATTATTTAACTTAATGTTAAATCTAAATGATAATGTTAAAATAGGAACCTGAACTTGTCTAAATTATATTATATGAGAGTATTTATACCCATAACCACCTTATCTTCAAAATAAATCAATTTGGAGCTATTTAAAATCGAATTTGGCTTTATAATAAAATAATACTTTTAGTTATTCCAAAGGTTCCCCTCTCCTCCCTTATAAAAGGGCACCTCCTCCCTCTCTTCCTTACACCACGTTGAGCCTTCAAGATTGGAAAACCCCTGCCAATTTCGTCTCTCCACTTCCCTAGAGACATCCTAGAGGTCCTGGTCTTTTTCAAAGACCAATTTTAGTGCCCTAAAATGAGGTCTCAACAAAGAGCTTCAAAGAAGAGGTAATTTCCGTTACCGATTCTTTCACCTTTATTTCTTTTTCCAATTCTTCTTCATAGGTTGTTTCATTATGAAGTAATAACATCAGTATCACTAATATACTGACATGTTATTATAAGTATGAAAATACATATTTCACCATCTATCCATCCTACGTAAAATGAAATCACCGCGCGTGCGTACGTACGGAATACCGTCCCCACGCCGTGGTGTAATCTATTTCCACCACCACCTTTCTTGGATGGGTATAAGGGTGTAAATAAAAACTATATATGATTATTATAAAGTGATATTGATTCTATAATAGTATACATACACTCCAATAAAATTCCACGATCATGGGAATGATATCATCACTCGTGCGTACGTACGGAATACTGTCTCCACGACGCGATGAGATTCATTCTCAATGATTAACCATTCATAAATGATTATAAAGTATATATAATAATTAATCATGAAATATAAGACATAATAATGATACTGTATTTATGTGTATATATATATATATATGTATTTCATCCAATTAATTCCATTCAATTCAATGAGGAAACGAAAACAACGTTCATGCGTACGTACGGCCTACCGTCTCCATGAACGGTGTATTTATTTCCATTTATCAATCTATTATATATATTAATATTCTGAATGTATATTATATATAAATCATGTTTTACATTCTTGATGTAAGTAATCATGATCTATGTAATCATATGAATAATTAAAAGTCAAAACACGGGCGACAAATGAAACGATTTTACCCAAAACGCTCTTAAACATGAAATTTACAAAAGAACGGGTAATATAAAGTCATAAGTGAACCATATATGATATCATAAAATTAATAAGATTCTGTAATAAGTCAATAACATTATTTAAATAATTATACAGTAGTTTCGGACACATACGAATCAAATCGGACCTATGGTAAGGGATAATTCTGCAAATCTGATTTTTATCTGAGATTGCTTATTCGTAAGTATTTACTGTGGAAATTTCTATCATCCATGTACATGTTTTATAAAAGTGTTTTCATTTATGTTTAAATTCCTTTTTAACCATTCTTGACTTTTACTACATGGTATGTAAGGAATATTTCTTTTGTTTACGTTACGAGGTACTTTTTGACTTTTCCGGCAAAAGTACGAGAATAATGTTTTTTTTAACTTATACGGCACGAACGGATTTTTACGGTTTTATAAAGCCTTAGTTTCATGAAGCTTACGCCAAAATATTTCATGACTATTTTCAACAAAATAATTTTCTTTTAAAACTGGATGACATTTTTTAAAAAGAGAATGATTTTGAGGAAGAAAGGATATTTTCCTCAAGAATTCATTTCAAGTGTTTTATCAAAACCATTTTCCTACTAAGATGACATTATTTCATATGTGTATCATGTCTCTATGATTTACATGGTTTCAATTTTCTTATTATGAAATGATATCCATTTATTTTATATGGATTATGTGATGATGGGATGATGTTTATGAAACCCATTTTATTTATTGGGTTATGCTATGATGTATGATTTATGATTTTGTGGCACACAAAAGAATGATTTCATTATGAGATGGGTGGGACCTATATCTCCCTCCAATGAATTGGGTAAAGATTTATATCTCATGAGATAGACATGGCTGGAATGGCAGGTTAAACCAGTTTAGTAAAACAGGACTGAAACGAGGAGTGAACTCGATTCAGAAAGGGACTTTGTCCACTAAGATGGTATTGGAAGTAATGCCTTGGCTACTATGTAAATCATTACATGTGCTTAATGGATGAAACAATTAAAAGTTTTATTCCCATACTATTTTATCATGATTTATGTTCCATTATGATCTATGACTTATGTACTTTCATGTTTTATGTCGTTGTTCAAGATTTTTAATGTTCATATTTTTTTATGTTCAAATGTATATGGTATGTTTTATTTTATCCATGCTTACCCTTACTGAGCATTTGAGCTCACCCTTTTTATGTTTTCTTTTCCCCCAAGATTAAAAGAAAGATTTTAGGTAAGGAAACAAAAGTAGGAAGACCTTTATGGGAGATGTTGAAGATATTTCACCACAATTAAGAGATTACGTTCTGAGATTCCAAAGACACTAACATATTACGATCCTTGTTTGTTTGTTATTATTATGTATTATCTATTCCGCTAAAGTAATGTAATTTCCATGTACGTCAGGATTTAGGTCTCTATAGTTGGTATTAGAGGGAGGTTTAGTCAACCTTTGGAAACTAGGATGCGAGAACTTTAGTGAGATCCCTAGATATATTTCTACGGTATGTCTAGGGATGTACCTAAGGTTAAGTATAAGCATAGGTTATAGTACTAGAATTACGGTAACCCAAGATGTTAGATATTGAAGGTACTCCCCCTTTATTATATTGTTTTCAATAGCATGATTTTTCCTCTCACACTATTCTTTTTGGGTTTTAGACGATGGCGAGGACCCAAAGGAACCGTGTTGATAAATGTAATAGACAATGCAACAATTGTCCTCCTGAACAAACAAATGTTATGTGAGACGGATTGAAAAATCTTATTGCTATACTTACACAAGCTATGAATCATTCTGGACTTCCAAATGAGCAGAAAAGGGAACAATATTCTATTGAGTCCTTCATGAGGAAACGTCCACCTTCTTTCAGTGGGTCTTCTGATCCACTTGTTGTTGAACAATGGATCAGTACTACTGAAAAGATATTTGTAGTTCTTCAATGTTTTAATATGATAAATTCATCTTAGCAGTATATCTTTTGGAAGGTGAAGCTGATCAATGGTGGAATATTATCAAGAATACGAGGCAAAGAGATGAAATTGAGTCCATGGAATGGGACGAGTTCACGAACTTATTTTTCAATAAGTACTTCCCTCATATTATTCGAACAAAGATGGAGAAGGAGTATCTTGAACTAAAGCAAAAGGATGATGAATCTGTTGGTATATATGAATAAATTTTACAAGGCTTGCAAGGTATGCATCTGGATTTATCATCCAACCTGAATGTAAAGTTGATTGATTCTTCAGTGGATTAAAACCAAATATTCGAAGGGCATTATCTATAAGAGACTTCAGTAGCTATGAAGAAATTGTGCGTTGTTCTATCAAGTTAGAAATGGAAGTTGGTGTTTCTTATCCATATCATAGTTATGACAAGAAACGAAAGATGGTGTTCTAGGGGAAATCTTAGAATAATGGTGAAAAGAAGATGAATGTTTCCTTATGCTCAAAGTGTGGAAAGAAGCATGGTAGAGATTGTCTTAAGTGGACTAAAATATGTTTTATGTGTGGAAAAGAAGGTCATCAAGTAGCTGAGTGTCGAAGTAATTGAAAAAGGGTTTCTAATGATGTGAATAAAGAAAAGACTGTAGAGAACGCACCAACAACACTTTAATGCTTCAAGTGCAAGGAAATGGGACATTATGCTAATAAATGCCATAATCCAAGGGTTAGTGATGATCGACGTGAGCAACCACATAAGGAAAAGGACAAAGGGAAGTCACATGCAATCACCATTTGCAATGTTGAATATGACAATGATGTGGTGGAATGATTAAGTGTTTATGTAATGGGATTACAATATAATGTTTTATATAGTATCAGGGAATATTAGAATATTTATGTATTGGTCTATTGTGGTTTTCAATAATTTTATGGTACCGGTAACCATGAAAAGTGATTGAGAAATTTTTGGTAAACAAATGATATACGTATAATGAATGGATAAGAAGATAATGAGATGTTTGATTGTATTCATGAGATCATGATTGATATATGGACTAAGTGATATCATGGTTTGAGTATATAGAATATTGAGGATTTTGGTATGTGGAAAGTGTTAACTTTTAACTGCATTCATATTTTCACTAAGGTTCAATGGGTATTCATTCTTCAAGAGAATACATGATTAAGGCCTTTGAATGTTTGGAATGTGACAAACAAGACATATCTTATGATATATGGGGATAAATGATGGTATTAACATGCTTGTTATATGAAATTTCTGGTAATCGTTTTAACTATATTATGAGAGTGGACTGCAGAATTATGGATAAGCCTAAAGATTGGAATGGATTATGTTGGACATAAGTTAGTGTTGTTTAAGGATAGAAGTTATTTCAATATTATTTATGGTATGTTATAGTAATGTAGTTTTAGAAAAAGGAAAACCTGTAGGACGGGCGATAGCCCATTGCGTCAGACAAGGCTGTGGGAATCGAACCCACAAACGAAGTGCGACTAGCCTTTATTGCCTACCACTGGCCTACAGGAAGTCCCTGTTTAGTAGAAACATGTTTTATTATATTAAGCAGTATTATATATGAAGTATAAGTCCATTTTAGGAACAATATATGATTAATCTCACTATAGATGGACTTATGTATTTTTGATGATTTTATAACCTTTTTTGACAGATGGAATGACCCATCAATATATAACATGATCTACTAACACATCACGAATGACAAATTCAACATCATTTCTTTAAAAGATGAAGTGGAAATTTTCCAAAGAATGACCTACGGTGATACTGTACCAAAATCACGAAAGTATTTCTTCTAATTCTAATTTCATCAACATTAGGGAAATGATCTCGAAAACTAAAATTGTTGTCCTACTGACCTTATATCCGATAAATCAGATGGTACCTTAGATCATCAAAAATATATGGCTTTGTGATCGATGGATTTTTCATAGCCATGTTCTCTACCACTCTCCATCAGAACATGATGGTTAGATTTTTCTTCCATATCCATATTTTCCCCTATGTTATCCTACGTGGAAACCCAGTGATGAGTTAATTTGGGTAACCGATACATTTCATACTTTATTTTTTAAATCCAAGATTTGTTATTCCTTTTTACGATGTGGGTTTCTATTAAAGAAACATTCATGTAGTAAACCATTTATAACCCCGATGAATTTCGAGGGAGAAATTCATTTTAAGGGGGGTAGAATGTAACACCCCGATATTTTATGAAAAATATTATTTTTAATTTCATTAATGTCTTGTGTTGTACGCTACACCAAAATGAGCTTTCACAACATACATCCTTGACTTTCCTTGCATTACACGCAATCACGACCTTCCTCGATAGCGTGTGTAGTACGCAATACCGAGTTTCACTAAACAATGATATGATATTAAAATATTATTAAAACTAGCTGTTATGAATAGTAATAACATCCTTTTAAAATTTTAGAAATTTTATCTCTCAAAATGGACTTCATTTTTTGATTCGGGTTATAAATTTTAGACTAAGGTGATTTTTTGGTACTTTTCAGATTATTTTCATATTCTGGTGAATAGTGAAAATTACTAAATTGTAATTAAAAATGACTTTTTTAATCGAAATAATTAATAGTGGTAAATTATTAATTTGAGTTGTTTTAACGTATATTTATAATATATTTTTACAATTTAATACAATGTTTTTCATTTTATGTAATTTCACATTTAAACCAGAAATAAACAAATGTCAATCTTTTGATAGTTATTATCATTTAAAAACACGCTATTTGTTTTGACGACGGGAATTAATTTTTAAATTAATTAATGTAAATAATATGTTTTGAATTTGGCAAAATAGATATCATTTTTGAGTTCATAATATCAAATATATCTTAGGCCTAATTTTTGGTATTTTTCTGGAATTTTCATTTTTTGATGAATAGTGAAACCACTAAGCGGTAGTTTAAAAAAATGAATTTTTCATAAAACATAATTTTACTGCTTTTGTGAGTGGAATTTCAAAAATCCGAGAGACACGGTTGATGTCAGTAAGTAAAATGTGGTTCAATGAGATGAAAATAATTTTTGGTGAATAGTAACTTTTTACTTTTTTTTACCACGGTTAAAAGTAAATAGGGCAATTAAGGGTAAACATTATATTATTATTACCCTAAAAAATGTGATAATTCAATTGGATAATTGTAATTTGACCAAAAACAACCTTAGGAATAAAATATGACCATTTAGGACCACTTGGATTAGATTTGGACATTTATTATTATTAAATTCAAAGAAGTGTTAAAAGAGTTAAAATCAAAGTTTATTTACTAACACATTTTTAATATAGGGTTATACATAAGATAAATTCGATTGTAAATATTATTTATAAAGATAATACGATTTACTACATAATAATATTTTATTTATAATTTTTAGAAATTAAATAATTTAATTTATTTATGACACAATAATGATGCAGTAATTACCATAATAGTGAAAAATTAGAATAATTGATATTATAAATACCCAAATAAATAAAATTTTAGATTTTTTATAAATTAAACTAATTTTATATGTTAATGTGAAATGTTATTATTGATTTAATTAATTTTTTTCGAACTAATAATTCTTTTATGATTTTCATAAAAATCGATTACTAAATATTGTCAAAATTGACATAAAATAGCTTTTAAAACAAATATTATATTATTAATTGTTATTTTATTCTTAAAAATCTAAATTTCAGACAAATAACTTAGATAAGGTTATATATATTAATAATAAACAACTTTGGGTTCGTTTGGTTTGTTATCGAAAGTTTATTAACCTTATAGTTTAAGAACACAAGAAGACACGGTAAAAGTAAAATTATTTAAGTTAATGTTAAATCTAAATGATAAGGTTAAAATATGAACCTAAAATTGTATAAATTCTATTGGATGAGAGGATTTTGACCCATACCCACCTTAGATTCTAAATAAATCAATTTGGAGCTATTTAAACCCGAACTTGTCTTTATAATAAAATAATATTTTTAGTTATTCCAAAGGTGCCCCTCTCTTCCCTTATAAAAGGGCACCTCATCCCTCTATTCCTCACACCACGTTGAGCCTTCAAGATCGGCCAACCCCGGCCAATTGCTTATCTCCACTTCCCTAGAGACATCCTAGGGGTCCTGTTCTTCTTCAAAGACCAATTTTAGTGCCCTAAAAGGAGGTCTCCAAGAAGCGCATCAAAGAAGAGGTAATTTCCATTACAGATTCTTTCACCAGTATTTCTTCTTCCACTTCTTCTTAATATATTGTTTCATTATGAACTAATAACATCAGTATAAATAATATAATGATATGTTATTATAAGTATGAAACAATCCTATTTCACCATCTATCCATCCTACGGAAAACGAAATCACCGAGCATGCGTACGTACGGAATACCGTCCCCACGCCTTGGTGTAACCTATTTTCCACCACCTCCTTACTTGGATGGGTATAATGGTGTAAATAATAACTATATATGATTATTATAAAGTGATATTGATTCTGTAATAGTATACATACACTCCAACAAAATTCCATTATCATGGGAATGATATCATCACTCGTGCATACATACGGAATACCGTCTCCACGACGCGATGAGATTCATTCTCAATGATTAACCATTCATAAATGATTATAAATTATATATAATAAGTAATCATGAAATATATGAAATAATAATGATACTGTATTTATGTATATATATATATGTATATATGTATTTCATCCAATTAATTCCATTCAATTCAATGAGGAAATGAAAACAACGTTAATGTGTACGTACGACCTACCGTCTCCATGAATGGTGTATTTATTTCCATTTATCAATATATTATATATATGTATATTCTGAATATATATTATATATAAATCATGTTTTACATTCTGGATGTAAGTAATCATGATCTAAGTAATCATATGAATAATTACAAGTCAATCCACGGACGACAAATGAAACGATTTTACCCAAAACACACTTTAACATTAAATTTACAAAAGAACGGGTAATATAAAGTGATAAGTGTACCATATATGATATAATAACAATTATTATGATTCTGTAATAAGTAAATAACATTATATAAATCATTATACAAGAGGTTTGGACACATACAAATCAAATCGGACCTATGGTAAGGGATAATTCTGCAAAACTCATTTTTATCCGAGATTGCTTATTCATAAGTATTTACTGGGGATATTTCTATCATCCATGTAAATTTTTTATAAAAGTGTTTTCATGTATGTTTAATTACCTTTATAACCATTATTTACTTTTACTACATGGTATGTAAGGAATCTTTTTTTTGTTTATGTTATGAGGTACTTTTTGACTTTTCCGGCAAAAGTACGAGAATACTGTTTTTTTAACTTATACGGAAAGAATGGATTTTTATAGTTTTATAAAGCCTTAGTTTCATGAATATTTCTAAAAAATATTTCATGACTGTTTTCAACAAAATCCTTTTCTTTTAAAATTACACAACATTTTGTAAAAGATAATTATTTTGATGAAGAAAGGATATTTTCCTCATGATTTCAATTCAAGTGTTTTATCAAAACCATTTTCCCTCTAAGATGACATTATTTCATATGTGTATCATGTCTATATTATTTACATGGTTTCAATTTTCTTATAATTAAATGATATCCATTTCTATTATATTGATTATGTGATGATGGAAAAATGTTTATGAAACCCATTTTATTTATTGGGTTATGCTATGATGTATGATTTATGATTTTGTGGCACACGAAAGAATGATTTCATTATGAGATGGGTGGGAACTATATCTCCCTCCAATTCATTGGGTAAAGATTTATATCTCATGAGATAGACATGGCTGGAACGGCAGGTTAAACCGGTTCAGTAAAACAGGACTGAAACGAGGAGTGAACTCGATTCAGAAAGAGACTTTGTCCACTAAGATGGTCTTGGCAGCAATACCTTGGCTACTATGGAAATAATTACATGTTCTTAATGGATTCCACAATTACATGTTTTATTACCATGCTATTTTATCATGATTTATGTTCAATTATGATCTATGCCTTATGTACTTCCATGTTTTATGTCGTTGTTCAATATTTTTAATGTTCATGTTTTTTTAAGTTCAAATGTATATGGTATGTTTTATTTTATCCATGATTACCCTTACTGAGCATTTTACATATCCATTTTTATGTTTTCTTTTCCCCAAGGATTAAAATAAAGATTTTAGGTAAGGAAACAAAAGTAGGAAGACCTTTATGGGAGATGTTGAATATCTTTCACCACGATTAGAAGATTACCTTCCGAGATTCCAAAGACACTAAACCATTATGATCATTGTGTGTCTGTTATTGTTATGTATAAAGTATTCCGCTAAATTAATGTAATTTCCATTTACGTCAGGCTTCAGGTCTATACAGTTTACAATTGTTTGAGACCCATTATAGCTCATGGGTGATCCCAATACAACTTATATAATGGGGGAGCCCCATTATCATTACAGATAGAAAGGGTTGATCCCTATTATAACTAATGGGTGAGCCTGAGATATAATAAATACAATTTTGATCACAATAATATCTCATTAAAATGGGTGATCACAATATATAACATAGAAAGTGTGATCTTTATTATAGACCTCTAATGAATTGGGTAAAGATTATGTTCTATAGATAATTATTTTTGATTTTATCCATATGGTTTTTTTAATTATATGGTTCTTAAGGGATTTTTGTTGAATAAATTCCAAGATACCAATATGTTTATTATTCATTCTATGAGTTTTAAATATAGATTTTGATCAATATTAACTTTACATGGATCATGATTCTTAATTTTCATGACTATAGGATTTTTAAGCCTTATGTCTTACAATATGTTTAATGAATCGAGTTTTATGAGTATGGATTATCTAATGTTATCATATTTTACTATGATTATGTCATCATACCCTTCTTCTCGTCTTATTCTCAAGGATGAAATTTATTTGTTGATTCTTATTATTAACATTACCAAAATTTTTAGATAACCCTTTCTATGATTCCTTTTCACTAGAATATCATGAAATATGTTAAAAAAATTGTATCTACTAGGGATTTATATGGATGATAATGATGACATAATCAGCGATAAGAAAATATGGTTTTAGTGGGTGGAATATTTAGTTGTATACATGATTATTATTTTCATAATATTTTTCATTAATTCTCTAAAATATTACACCTAAAAGGTCTTTAGGTGTGTAATATATCCAATATTTTATTTTGAAATGGTATGGTTTTATGAAATGAATTGGGTCACATTTATTGGTTTCAAATCTAGAAACAAAAGAAATTTTTTTAGTACTATATTAGGAAGTGGAGGTATAGGGATATTATATGTCAAAACATGGTTTTTATGTTCTTTAAATAGAAGGGTGTGAAAAGTTTTATCCAATCTGAATCTCTAAGTCATAATCCTGAGTTCAATAGATGATTATTTATCAAATTCATCAGAAATAAAAAAATTCCCAAATAAAATATTTATTGGATGGATTTCTATAATGATTAATATTCAAATTGAATATTTTGTATATATAATAATATATAATAGTTAGAGTCATTAGAATAATGTTTTTCTAATACATCACTTGAAAAACATTTCTATATGATTTTTACTTAATAGTGGTTATCTAGTAAATGGAAATTTTTTGGAGAAATTCATTAGTTCATGGAAGAGTCATTGAATGGATTACATGATATGTTTTCATGTTTTTTAGGAACACCAAACATAATTTTCAACAGATGAAAGTGGTGTCAGGATATTCAAAATATGTAAGGTTCAACAAACTTTATAATTTTATCATAAAGTATATTGTATGATGATTTTGAGATAGTTTCTCAATGCTTCAATAATCATAAAGTAAATAACATGACTCTTAGTAATACTTTCTGTAACGTTAGAGGAATGAAACTGTAGATTGTCTTAAGTGGGGCCATTTAAAATTTTATTGGGATATTTGATTTTGAATCACATACTTCTCTATTGCGTTATATAGAATCAGTGACTATATAAAAAAGATTTATATTCATATACAGTGTGTTTATTTATGGAATTTGGAAAAAGTGATAAAAAATTAGAGATATGATGAAACAAATTAATTTAGGGGGTATAATTTGGAGGATTCCAAAATTATTTACCAATTTATTGTCATTGAATGAATAATGCACAAGGAAAAATATATGAATACTTTGTAGATATTATTAAATGAATAAGTTGGATAAGCTATTAGAAGAACATGGAATTAGACTACAATTAATCAAATTGAGTATACTGAACCAAGAAGTCACCATATAGGTTCATTCACACAAAAGTAAAATAGGAAGTTACTTCTAACTTATATGCAAGAAATTTAATAAGAAGAAGAATAACATGAATTAAGTTAATTTTTGATGATATTATAAGTATAATAATGATTACATGAAAAGGCATATTGGTGATGGTTCTTACCGTTTTTGGAAAACATTATTACATCATTTTTCTATGTGAGGAGTACATGAACTATCAATTGACTATAGTTCTACATATGTAAAATAATATTCATTAATTTTTGTAATCATCCAAAATATTTTTTTAAAGTTGTTTTTATATTAATGTATTTCTTACATACCATGAAAGGACTTGAAACTCATATTGATATATTATCCTTGTAAATACTTTTGTTTTCTTGGGTTTGCTATTTTTCTTCCTAACATATTCATTTATAACTAACTAGAGATGTTGGTTTCTTTTTATTTAATCTAGTTATTCCTCTTAATTTAAACCAATGGATTTTTTTCCTTCATTGACCATTTATTCATGTTTGAGGAAAAAGAATATTAATATAGATGTTTAAAACCCTGTGAGTGGTAATGGGATTACAAACATTGATAGTAAGAACAATCACATCTATAAAGGTATGACATTACCTTATCATATTGTAATTGGATATGAAATTAATTAAGATACTATATATGGGTTCTCACCTCTTTATAAGGGATTTCATATACCAAATAATTATAAATATAATTTTGAGAATTATGGATGAGCCATAAATTTTATAATATACCTACTCACTAAAATAATTTCTTTAAGAGTTTATTGTATTGTAAGATGAATAAAATATGCTAATAAAATAATAATGTGAAAAAATATAAGTTAAAAATATAGATATTGAATTATAAAGATCTTAAAATTGGATACTATATTTCTGTTGGCATCTTCTTGACAAGAGTTAATTAAATTATAAACACTATCAGATGTTTTGGTGAGAAGATAAAATATTTGGCTATATTTGAAAAAATTACAAGGATTCTTCCACAAAAATTTGATGCCATAAAAAAATTTCATGAATATAGGGATCATGTAATCCATTCTATAGATGATATTCATTGAATCATTATCACATGTGAAATGATAAGATAGAATGTTTGAAAAACATAGACAAAATTATAGTTGGGATAAACAGTTTTGGGATGCCAAGAAGGAAAAATATATTAAATCTATCAAGGAATATGTTATTGAATCCTACACCTATGTTAATTTTAGTTAAAAAATTTAATTATCTAATGTATTTTTTTTTCTAGAAATTAGAAAAGAGGTATATGTATGTTAAGAGTAATGTTATTGTTGATGACATTTTTATAAAAATATATTATATATTTTTAAAATTTTCCAGAACTAAAATAATATAATGGTAATGATGAAGATGAATGAAATCCAATAATATATCTTAAAAATAAAGAATAAAAAATAAAATTCTTATAAAAATGTGAAGGATAATATGTTCTCTAAATAATAATAGAGAATAAATTTGTATAAATTTGTGGATGATGATGGTAGTGATAGTGAAATTAAAAACTCCAGTGATAATGCTCTTGAAATGATACATATTACACTATTAAATTATGATAAATTTACCAGTGTTTAAAGAAATATTTCCGAAGATTAATAAGAGGATAGTTAGATAGAGTTTATTCTTAAATGAGAGATAAATTAACGTCTTCTATAGATTCCACGACTTGAAAATGAGAATAGGTAGGTGAATAATGAAGATATTTCATCAAAAATAATGAATATTTTCATGATGAAAAATCCAATTTGATAAACTAGATTTATGATCTAAACATGAAAAAGAAAATACTTCAACATCAAGCACAATCGAAGGATTATGCTTTAGGATGGATAATTTAATCTTATTAAATGAACTTATTAAAGATAATAAAGTAAGAAAAAAATAAAATACATCAGTTTTCGAATATGGTCAATGATTTTTGAAATCTATACCTTAATAAAATTTAAAAATTCTTTTACTAGGGTAAATAACAAGATAGAATATGATCCAAATAAATATCAAGTTAATATGACCATTTATGTATCCAAAATAAGTGGATAAGTAAAACATGGAATTTATCAGTATTTGATGTCAAAAAAAGTTATATAACAATATATGTTTTTAATGTTGATAATAAATCTAATAGAAATAATAATTTTTTATAATTTTACAAAAAAATTTGTAATCAAAAAAATTCCAAATAAAATAGTATGATAGATGATGAAGAGGATCTATACCATATGGAAAAAAATTTGTTACATATTCAAATATTAATTCTTTGGATACTAATAGTATTATAAATGATTTTGTAATATATTAAAAATGTTCTCGTTTAATAATCAAAACTATAATGAATATTATAGGAATTATAGGATGAGATTGAATGGGATGATGCCCACTCAATGAAGGAAACCTAAAAAATCATATTTTAAAATATATAACATAATTCATCTTATGAATTTTATTTTTTAAAATTTTATTAACATGGATATATTTATAAAGGATGTTTCATTATGTTACATAAATAAGTAAAATTTATGATTTTTTTTTAAAATCCTTAGTGGGTGGAATAAATGGGTAATGAATCATCCTTGGTTGTTTTAATTTCTCACAAAGCTATCAAATATGAATTGACTTGGATATTAGATAGTGTGAGTTATTTAAATATTATAAGATAAATGAATTTTTTAAATAATTTAAATAATGAAGAAATGGAAACATTTTATTTTCTAATGTTTAACAACTTATAATCAATTTAAATGTATTTGATAACATTGGAATCGAAAATTTAAACCCAAAGAACATTAATTTTTAAAGGGTTAAATGAATTATTTTGAGTGTTTCATAATTTTTTTTAAGGTAATAATTTTCTATCAAAAGATATTGTTTCATTATAAGTATTAAAGAAGGTAAAAATTTTAAATGAGTACATAAAACCAATGGAATCTTGTTTCAAGTTGGAAAATAACATAGTTAATTATATCGAAGAATCATAAAATAAAACTAGTTATGGAATGAGATGATGTGACACTTCGGAAAGAGGAATATGAGAATGATAAAAAATTGTGAAATTATCCTAGATATTTGTGACATGGAAAAGAATAAGTTATTTGTGTTATTTGAAATAGATGAATGGGATTATTACAAACTTAGTACATAGGTATGTTGAGATACATTTAACTCATCATTCAGATCTTGAAAATTATAATAAATGTATTCCAAGGTGACTATAATAAAAATGTAAATAAGTAAATTATTTTACATTATTGATGATTTTACAATCAATACATAAATTATGTCATAGAAACATAGTCATAGGATATCAAAATGATTAAGAGATTCAGGATAAGTGAGGAAAACAAAAGTGGGTAGTCCATGAAGAAGATACAATCCGAAAATGGTGGATAATATTCAAGTTAAAAGGATAAATATTATATTAAAAAATATGGATTTTATAATTAATTTTGTTAATCATACACATAATAGTATAATGGTGTTATTGAATGAAAATAAATATAGTGTTGGTTAAGATGTAACAAATAATGTTGGTTGAAAATGATACTTTTTAATTATTCTAGACGAAATCTATTAGGGACGAATTACATATTCAGAATCAATGTTTCTATAGACCAAAATATAATATGAGACTTTATGATCTATATTACAATGAAACCACATGTTTAAAATACTTGAGGGTGTTTAAAATCATTTAATTATCATAGTCAAGGGTGATAATAATGGAAAATTTGATAAGATATAGGTTTATGGAATATTTCATGATTACAAACCCAATGATAGAGGTAATGTATTTTACAATAAAAAAATAAACCATGTTATCTCTGGTGATGTGATATTTTACAATTATTTTGATCTGTAATTTTAAAAAATAATTTCATATATAGATGAAATTTATGATGAAGTTGTTTTAGTGAAACAACATTCCAATTTTCATGACAAGAGTAGTAATATTGAAGTTGTAATAGACAAATATTCTGAATCTTCCATCACATGTGATGAGGAAAAATACCATTCATCTCATTATAGGTTTAGGAAATAAGAGAAAGTACAAATTTTTTTTGGTCTAAAAGTAAATTATTATTAAAACCAAAAGAACATCTGGGTTTATTACTCATTCTTTATTGTATTAGTAGTTTGAGACAAAACATATTAATTATTAATTTGAGGATCAATAATGTATTGATTCCACAAATTAAGAGTTGTTAAAAATTAGGAAAAATGAGACATGATAACTTATACCTAAACCAAAAAATAATGCATGACTAGTTTTTTGTGGTCACACATAAATTTAAGACATTTATTTTTATAATACATTTTCCAATATATAAATACATAAAACTATCATAATATTTATTGTTTTTACTATAAAAGTATGTTCAAAATATTATAGATGGATATTATGATGGGTTTTTTTAATAGTCATACCGATGGAGATGTTTATATTAAACAATTTTGTTACATCATGGAAGGGAAATATTAAATCTTTGCATGAAATTTGAAGAAGGATTTGATTAGTTTGAATAAATATTCATGTTTTAGATAATGTAAATTGGATAATTTCTTATAAATTTTGTATTTCCAGAATGTATGAGTTAATAGTAACTTCTACATGAAATAAAATCAATAGGTTTTCTCATAGTGGTTTTTTATATTCATGACTTTATATTTACAGGAAATGATGAATATACATATGAGAATTTTTTTGAGAATCTGATAAAATCATTTGAGATGTCTAGGCTGAGAGAAATGAAATAATTTTTTGGCTCAAAAATCTATCAATAGAATAAATAATTTTTCCTATATTAAGAGATGTATGTCATGTAACTCTAATATAAGTTTGAAATGGATGATTAAATTCCTGTTTTAAAAAAAATTATTGGTAATAATGTTTCCTAAATATTAAGAAGGAAATAACATTTATTCTATTTAGTTTATAATTTTTATTTCATAATTATAATATCTAAAATCATCATGTTTCAGAATTGGATTTTTTGTTACACATTACTTATAGTATCAATGTTCTCATTAGGAATCTCATCTTATGAATGAACAAATTATTCTCAGATATTTAAAAGGAATAGTTGTTTTTATAAAAAGATATGACATTTTTGATAAGATTGATCTATTTAGATATTGGTATATAGATTTTGTAGGTTGTATTGAAGCTCAATTATCAACAGTTTGTGGTGTTTTATTTTTGGTAGTGGGATGTGTTAGCTACTATATAGTGAAAAAAATTAGTTCCTTTATGTATAAAATAAGATTATTATTTTGTTACTACATAAGATATAACATAATTGATATGGATTATGATACAGTTGGAATATTTGTTAGATGATGTGAAATTTTCCATTTTCTTGGGTTTTGATTATCAATGTCTTATAAATCTCAAATAAAGTCTTGTGAAAAATCCTTATTTGAAGAAAATTGAAATTAAATATCACTTCATCCAAAATAAAGAGAAACAAATGATGTATATTTTTATTTTGTCCATACCATGATGAAATATGTTGATATATTCATTGAACCATTGTCTATGAAAACATTTAACATGTTGAGGCGGAAAATGGGTGTACAACATCACCCTCTTTAAGGATATGGTATTGGATATTCATCTGATCTCCAATTTTTTCATTAAATTGTGTCATAAATAATGGTAAAATAGGAATATACATAAATATATCCTTTGGTATGTAATTTAGATTGTAAGGGAGAGCATATATTTTGGGGTATTTTTAAAAGGGGTGATATATGATTTTATCATTTATGAAATATTTGAACATTTTGTTTAAGTAGATGCATGATGATTTTATTACAGGTTCCTAAGAGGTTATAGTGAAATAAGTTTGAAAATTTATATTTGAGAATTTTATAAGAAATATTTATCTATTTTAAGTGTTTATGAAACATTTCATAAATCATTGATAAAATAAAACATGTTATTTTTTTAATAATTCTTCTTTCCAATTTCGAGTTCACTCATGTAAGATTAAAATTATATGATATTTAATCCCAATATTTTGTTTCAATGTATAAGAAATTTATTTTCATTGGTTGAAAAAAATTCAATGTGGGTGATTTTTGTGACCAATATGCTTTGAGGTGAAGTTGTGATAATAATATGTTGGTAAATTTTGTTAGAAAAGATGAATGATGGCTTAAAAGTTGTATTTTTTATTCCATTTAAAACAAATAACATGGTAGAGAACAAAAACCACTTGAATTTGTTTAGTTAAAAATGTCATCATATGAATTATTATGGCTTGATTTTTTTGGATCATTTACAATAGATATACACTATTTTTTTGATGTTAGTATAAGAACTGTGGTGCTAAATGTTTATCCAAAACTCCTCCCATGTTCTATCAAATTATTAATTTTAGTAAGAAAACTAGATGAATTTTTTTGAACATCATGGTTCTAAAAATCATGAAAATTAAATGTTTTCATGACACATGATTGAAATATAAAAGGGGAGTTTTAGGAAAAATTATACAATGAACATTATGTTATGTATGTAGGATTGAGGTTATCAAATCTAGTCTATGTTATAAATTGTTATCGACATAAATTTATATAGTTTATAGATCATAGAATGTTTTAATTAGTGTTTAATTTTGGTATTTAGGAAATATAATTATATGTATGGAATCACGTGTGATCCTTCAAATTCATCTAATATTGTTCATTGGTCATACTGTGGATATATGATTGTCAGAAAAATTATTGTGTGATAGTTCATTAGCTTGAATAACACAATGTCATAGGTTCTAGTACACATGATGATCCAATTGAAATGTCCCCTGAAAAAATAATTTTTCCTCGTGTACAATTTTTATTGGATGAACCTATAAAAAGATCAAGATTCATAGTTATTATGTCATTGGATTATAGGGTAAAAGTTTTCAAGTCATCAAAATGATGTATCCATGTGAATTCATTGTAAAAATATTTCCTTATAATGTTCATCTGATATTGTCATCTTTTTAATGGAAAAAGAGGAAGGTTATTTAAAAAAGTCATTGGATGAAAGGAAGATTCTTGTAAAAGGCTTATGAGATGTCACTACGATGTTTTGGAGGAATGTAAAACATAGTTTTAACTATAAGGAGTATGGTTATTGAGTTGTATCAAGTGAAAGGTTTAATGAATATTATGAATTATCATAAAATCATTAGTTGTATTATGATGAGATAGATAATCAATGTTTATATAATCATGAATGAATTTAATTCTCACAATGATTTATTGAAGATATAAGGAATTAAAACATTGAATGGTTTTATTAATACCATTCAACTATAAAGTGGATAATTGGAATTCTATTTTATCACATGTACCTCATCTTATGGAGATTTTAAGATTATATAAACGAGGTTTGTGCATGTAACTCCCCTACCCGAATGAATATGAAACTAGTAGTTGGGTCAGTAATCACATGATCACAAAACCACCTCCCCATATGTTAGAGGCTGCTGACTAGCAGTGTGAGTCTGATGATGGTAAGGAGTGGAGACTATACCATCATTATTATAGTAGCAAAATGTTTAATAAAAAATAAAAAATTGAACTTTTGAATCATAATAATTAAATAATTTGAAACATTAGATAAATATATTCAGAAAATAAAAATAGAATATTTAAAAAATAAATCAATTAATGCATATATGAATGATGATGTAGAAAACTATGGTAGTAAACTATATCTCGTGATTCAATATAGTATAATAGAAGAAAAAGAAAACAAATTCCCTTTTTGTTTCCTCTACATTCATCCTATTCCAGGTCCCATTCATGTGCTCTAAACGTCTAGGTATATTCATGAAAACACATACAGAATCCAAAGGACCAATGATCATGAGGTTTTCTATATTACCATCACTAAATGGCGGCTCACTGGGGGTGTAAGATATACTCATTAGACCTCAATCAATGTCGTCTAAAGGTATACCTAGTTTGTGAGTATAAAATAAATCCATGCTCATATATAGAAAACAAGTATAAGATAAATTAATAAACAAATAATCCTAAAATGTTGGGCATAGGATACTCATGGACACCAGGATGACCATGAATGCTTCATCTATAGCCAAAATTCCATTGATCTGGGGTCCAACATCAAGATATATAAAAAACTGCAATCATGTGTTTTGTCTTGGATAACACATTCCAAGATAAATTCTATGCACTAGTATTCTTCAATAATAAATTAATCATTAGAGTTTAATAAAAGGAACCCAAAAAGTATCCTTGTTGATCTAATAAATAATACCATGTATATCAATATGGGAATAATAAATACCCATTACCATAATATATATTCCAATTTTGTCCAAAAATGGTATCCCAAGTATCCTTCCTATCATAATGTGATTGAAAACCCTCCAACATTGTCCCTAATATCTCATGTAGGGGAACATGTGTCACTCATGTCCTAGTATATCCATCTAGAAATCATTCCCATCCATAATGTATGTTATATGGAACCAACATCACTTATATGGAGGTAGAGAAAATAGATGGTGAACCAATCCAAGGCCTATCATGTATCACTCATGGAATGACACTATTAATGTAACTGATGAGCTAGTCCATAACATCCCGTAAATAGTGAACCAAATATCTCTCTAGGTATATATAACCTCTAATATCCTAGGATCTTATCAAAGGTGTTCTATTAATGAAAAATTAGTATTATTGAAGGTGAATTAAAATTTATTTATCATTTTAATTAACAATGAAGAATGCAAATTCCAAAAACATTCCATATCACAAGACTAGTATACTCTAAGTGGGAGACTCCCATTTACAACATCCATTTGTAGAACAATATGGACATTCCTATAACATGTCATTTATTTAATTATGAGGCCCATTATATTATTTTGTAATATCATGCATTTAATAAATATATTAAGGTTAGGTGGAATACCAGTAATAGATAACACACTACATAAAAGGGGTACTGAATAGTCCATGCTAACAAGCATACCACACATAATTAATCATCAAAATTTTATATTAAAATATTCCAAATTCCCTTAGGTTGTGTTCCAATCAATCAGATATAATATAGTGGGGTCTTACATCCTACCACATCTCAGTTAGGAAATATATTTTACATTAATAATACAGCACACCTCAATTATGGGGGTTATTAGAAAAAATATTAATTAATTGAATGTGATTCATGGTATGAATGCATAATTTGAGGGTATTTTATGATGTCCATGAACTACAAGGGTTCCCATTTAACATACAAGGATATGTGAATTATGAAAATTTGTTTGAAATCACGTATTAGACATTTTAAAGGTGTCACGTAGATATAGAGGAAAATTACACATTGACATAAATTATAAATGATTATAATTTATGGTAAAATTGTATAAACCAACTACCTTATTGAGTAGGAATAGTCACATGTCAACTTCAAAGGATTGATTTGGTCTGAATTGATAGAAATTGAAGAAACATGTGAATTCCAACGAAATAGTGAAAATTATCTTCCTCCAAAATAGAATATTATTTAGAAGGAAAAATTATCAATGTAACGAATAACATTGAATACCTTACATATAGCTATACATTTCAACTGACGGATTATGAAAATGAGTTTGAAAAAAGGAGAGGCATTCATTCCTAAAAGAGAGGAGGATGATAGCTCATGGGAGGGTGTTTAGCATGGGTAAGCGGAGAAAAAATTGGATTAAAAAATAAATAGGAATAGAGGTAAGTGATTAATTTATATTCTCTTTAATGAGAAGCATAGTTTTGTTTCAGAGTTGGTCAAACCATGTGCCAACCACACTGTCAGCATTACCCAAAGAGTGAAATTTCATGGTTTAGTTGAGCAGTTTGAATAACCAGGAAAATATCCAGAAACATTCATCAATAAAGAACCTATAGAGACCCCCATGTTTGTTAGACCTGGTGCACACAGTTATAAAAACTTATTAGACAACCTCATCCTTCTTAAATAGGACACATAGTTTCATATGGGGCTCTAATATTTTAGAAAAACCAGGCACCATTAACAGTCCAACCAAACATGATTTTCTAGGGCATGGTGCTCCCAAAACTCAAAGGGACACCCATGTAACCTCTCAGGCACTCAACCATGTCTAAAAACATCACATTTAGGTGTTCTAAATTTCAAATGATCATAATGAAGACCTGATCAGAGAATGGACCTTCTACAAAATAGTAAAATTCAAATTCCATTCTAAATTATACATAGTCTATAAAATAGGAATGTTACATCATCCCCACCATAAAACTTATCATTTTTAAGAATACATGGTGATGTAAAAAAAATAAAACCCAACTTATATGGGACCTGAAGTTTCATTTAAACATCACATTGTGTTTCTAAATGCACAATACACTTCCAAAAACTAATTTAGGAATACTTATCATAATCCATTAAGGAAAGAGCAAAAAATCATACACAAAACTAGATCATCGAGACAATACTCAACTGATCCCATCTTACCAACGAAAAATTCACATCAACACAAACTAAATTTATAATACCATGTCATTTAACACCTATGGGATTGAATAATTAATCGCATGTTCTGAAACATGATACTCTATAATTAAAAATAAATACATAACCATACTCATAGAATTCTAGTGATTCCCATTTAATGATTTTCATATTTAATGAACACTCAAATTGAATTCAACCCCATTAATCATAGTCAAACATGATTCTCATGAAAAAATATTTCCAAAAAACATTTTAATATTCTCATTTTGAAGTTGTTCTAAATGGGGTTCCTCATCAACCACATATAACAATGGTGGGCATATCATGTCGACTCATCTCTGGTCTACTACACTCCAACACTATTATTAGATATATTTTTCTTCTAAATTCATACCTTTAAATGAATTCACAATGATATTTTCCTTAAAAAATTTCATTAGATCTCATAACTAGTTTCCAGTGACATATCGTGAAAAAACATTCATTTATGTTGTCTTTCCCTTGCACGAATATGTTGCATACAACTGGAAAATCACACTTGGATCATTACCCATTAAAAAATTTCATTCAAGAATGACATATGTCTACGATAAACATGGTATCACAAAATATATCCCAAGGAACTCATCCATGGTAGATCATACTCTTGTGTAGAGGGATGTACATTTTAATATTGATAAAACATCCACTAATCAAGACAACTAGCTAATCCTAGAGTGGATCCACCTTGAGATTTAGATAAAGAAAATAAATGTTCATCAAGAGTCGGTCAAAAGAATTATTTTTCATAGATCCATGTATCCCTTATGACAAATCATGCCTTCATAAGCGATGCATGTTCCCATTATTCAACTACCTGATAGTTGATTTACCAAGCCAAATGACATTAAATTCGGTGTGATGTATAACCGATTATCTCCCAATGTATCTGGGATAATGTCATGATAAGGGAAATAATCATATCGATGGAAATATTATACCAAGAGGATACCATGAATTACGATGAAATTCTGAGTCACTCCCCCCAATATTAAATATAGAGTTTTTAGTATGGTTTTGAACTAACCATTCACATATACATATGATAGGAATAGTAAAATCATCTCTCATTTACTCACGTCAAATGAGAACGACATTCCCTCCCAACACATTTTCATTAACCTAAACATACACCTTTATCACGTTAGGAATTCTACAATAACACTATCATAAACACAAAATTTAATCCATTTCTAATGGGGTTTTTAATGGTTGCATTGACATCCAACCATACTATCACTATGTCCCCTCTCAAGCATCAAAACATCTGAATGTGTACCAGCCTCAAGGGAATTTAAAGTAGCGTTGACAAATTCACTATATTCATTCTTTTTTTGTGACCATTACACATATAAGGACACATTTTACTAGAATTGGAATGAAACTCCCAACATAGAGCTTCAAAATCCGTGGATTAAAGGTAAAAATGACGCATCCGATGTTACATGCATCATTGACCACAAATCATGAGTCTTGGACATGGAAAACAGGCTTATATAAACCATTGGCTTTAAAAGAGAAGAAAATAGCCAATTAAAATAATTATTGATCCTATTCAAGTTAATACATAAATGAGAAACACATCACAAGATACATTCATATGGTCCATGTAATTAGGAATAAAATTTAAATAGCTGACCAACATTTGAAAACAACTAATTTTCATAGAAAATAAACCCAAATTTTGGGAATATATTAGATTCCATTAATTCCCATGCCAATCTACAATATAGATGAACAATGATAAAATCCATGTATATAAAGTCTCATACAATTACTACTAAACTCAAATAGTTCAATGAAGCATATGAAAACCTATTGGGTACCCCATGTATCAATGCATACAACCCCGAGATTTTAAAAGAAGAATGACACTTCCAAGAAACCATTGATGGACTTATCAACAGTATACATCCCAGTATCTAATTTCACATAAAATTAACTAACCCAAACTCATTTATCCCATATTATTTTTATATAGGCTAACAACCATTCGATTAATCCAACACTAATGATGATGAAGAATATGAGTCAAATGACCTTCTATGTCACTAAACATGCAATGGAAATGACTAATCAATTGTCTGGGATCATTATATGATAATCACAGCCACAAAAAGGGTCAAACAATCTAACAACCATGCTTTCATCCCTGGGTGTCACATAGGATTCTAATAGTACTAATAATTACAAATAGAACCTGAATGACACCACACATCTAAAGGATTTACAAGAATTTATAATGATGTAAAGGGTCAATGGGTTATACCTACCCTGGGATAGCCTCCTACTGATACATAAAGCATCATCCCCACAAGGGGGTTCATTCTTGAATGGTCACATAGGATTTATGGATTATCATTTAGTATTGAGATATAGGAGAAGAGGCCTAGTGGTAATTCTCATAGTCACGTTCTAAGGCAACCTCATGGAAAATGTTTAACCACCCTTACCTAAGGGATGAAACGGAAACATCACTTAAGTATACATTTCATCTCATCTAATTAATTTACATTTAATTATTTAATAATTTTAATGGATCATGCTTTTAAAAAATTCCACGAAACAATCATAAGGTAAAATTTATTAGTATTTTATTTAACAATGACCATGATGAAATACTGGAAAGATATATTAATCTTCATCCAAATATTAATTATTTCACATCCAATCTATCAATTTTGGGTATTCTATATTATACCTCAATTTTAAATAGAAATTTATTTATTTAAAATGTTCCATATTTTTCTTAGTTAAACGGAATGTCAATTTAAGTCTATAAAGGAAAATGATCATTAAGAAGAAATTGGAAATTTAATTAACTAATTCCATATATATGTTCATCCTAGAATATTATAAAAGACTGTTGTTGATTAAAAATTGGACTAGCCAAGTATAATGAAATCAAACATCTTTATGTGAATCCATATATGCATATGAGAATATTTTAAACAACAATACCCATATAATGTAAACATTTCACCATGAGGTTAATTACCAAGGTATAAAAAAATATAAGCAACCAACTAGGGTCCCATAATATCAATCTTAGATCAAATAACCTCAATAGTTAATTTTATTATTAATGTTTTAACTCCCTTAGTAGGTTATCTAAGAAAAAACATACCAAAACTGACATACATGAGTTTAGTTGTGCAATTATATAATTTATAATTACAGGTCATCATTCCAATGCAATAGAGTCAAAATCCATTATAAGGGAAACCAAATCAATTTAAAACCACAATTTAACAAGTGTTGTATTTAGAAAATAGTATTTATATATATAAAGCTCATAAAAATGGATCAATTTTTTGGGGTAAAATTTCCCAATTTATAAAGCACAAATAAATATTATAATTTGTATATTGGCTCCCATGTAATCACATCCAATATTTCTCAATCCATGAAACCAATGTTTCTTGAATTAAACATAACTTGATCGGTTAGTTAAGGTTTCACCATCATTCTATATTTTGAAAAATTATTTTGGATTAGTTGACACATTAATAAGAAAAGTTTCATGAAAATTATTACTATTCATTATTTCAAAAGTAATAAATAAAGAGAATATAATATAAATAATAACATTATTAATAAAATTATACATGGAAACTACTAAAAAAATAGGTAAAACGCCTAAGAATGGTAAACACCTATATGCCAATAATCAAAAAATCATGGAATGAAATTACATTAGCACGATAAGTAAATGAACATGTTAACAATAAAACTAGAATGATATGAGCATGTTTGTATAGGTAGGAAAGTAAAATAACTCATCATATCAGGACAAAATACAATATATGACACTAAAATACCAAACATGGAAAATAATAAAGAAGGTAATAAATACATCATATAGGTAATGGAATATGCAGAGAATGTGAATTAATTTTTTCCTAGAATTATTTATGTAATGATATTTCCTTTAAACATCAGTCCATGTGAAATTTCAATAAATATAATAAATCATTAATCAATTGAAAAAGCACCATCCACTGAAGGTGAAATCATAACCAACTATAAAAAATTGTAAATCAATCCAATCCCTATCCAATTGATCATTTTACCAGGTAATGGTTGATCACTCATAGGCATTGATATTTATGAAACACCAACACGTTATTAATATCCTATATTTCATCAAAAAATATTAAAGGAATTTAAAACCTACTTCTGATAGAAATTTATAATATCATAATCTGATATTCTATGAATCTAATATTTATATCAGTCATCACCTGGCCTCAGGCACACCTCCCCGTATATAAGAGTTCTTCATCTAGTAGCAAGGATTTGATGGTGGTAATTTGAGGAGATTATAACCACATTATCTTATAAGTATTGTTTTGAAATAAATAAAAATAAAATCTATCCTTAGTGAAAGTAGTATATGTAAACAAAAATGAATGGAAGATAAATATAATGACTAAATAAAAATTGACAACAACAAATTGTAAAAAACACACGAATATATGAGTGATGTTTGAGTAACTAATTTAGTAAATTATAATAAGAAATAAAATTCAATATAATAGAAATAAAAAAAGTACACAATAACCACTACCTAACTACATAAGAATATAGATATTTGGACCATGATTATTCTCTTAACTACCATGAAAAATAATGAAAGCACAATCAAAATCCAAAGGAGCAATGAACACATGGTCTGCTCGGGTACCCTAGTGCAATGGTAGCTTGAGAAGGCTATGAGATATTCTTTATAGTCCTCCAAAAAACATTTATAATGATAAATATATTATTTTTTCAGGATATACACCATTATATAGGTATAATAAATTAAAAAAATAAATAAATAAATAAATAATTGTAGTAACTCAGGCACAGGTTGCTCTTGTGCTCCAGAAGACTGTACCTATTCCAACCTAAGTGGGAGTTTTTATGAACTATGTTAAACCTATATAGTTATAAGAATGGTTTAGTACGTTTTTATAAAAATTGAATCAATATATATAAAAGATGATACTCTTGTATTTTGGCATTGAAGATGCATCCCTATATAACTTTTATGCACTATTATTCAGAATAATAAAGCAATCACTGGAGTTCAAAAAAAGGAACATTTAGCACATTCAAGGTTATATGATCAGGAATCCCATGTATTTATCAAGGGGAACTATAAATTACAAATATAGTTTGAGTCCATCCAAGGTGATCAATAAATGGATTCTGATGTATCACCCATATAATTGTGTGATAGAAAATCCTCTGAGGCCATCATTGGAATCTATAAGGACCGAGTCTTCATTCATGAGATAAGTTAATAAAATGAAATTAAATCACATTAAGGATCATTTTCATATTATATTAGTAGATAATTTTTCCATAACTCATACATGACAACCTGATTATTACAGTGTCTAAATATTTAATAATTATGCAATTTTTTCAAAAACAGTGATTCTTTAAAAAATAACATGGTTTTATTTCATGAATAATATCAATATAAATTTAACATAGAATATTATTTTCCCATACCAATATTAAATCATGTGATGAAACATTAGAAAACCTTGAATGAGCTCAAAAATCATAGTATTATAAAATAGTGAAACTATTTACATGTGATCTTGAGATATATAAATAATAACGTGAAGAGTTTCATAGTTGCATGAGAAAGAGGTATATAATAACAATAGGTACGTGGATTATAACATGATAATGTTCTTATAAAATTTAATTTATCTATTACTAATCATATCACCAAGGTTCATCCCCAAGGGGTCACAAATATTACCAAGGTTATTCACAATGTTATCGTAAACTATGCCATATATAGAAACTTATTTCATTACCTAATTCATTGGAGTGAATTCTAGGTGTACAATTTATATGTATTTATTTTCATGGGATCCACATAGATCATAATCAAACAATTATTAAATAACCTAAAGAGAATAAAATAAACAATTTTTATATCAAAATTGTGATGTTTTAGAAAGTTCCTAAATACTTGATCATTATGTCATTTATAACCCACAAAAAGATAATGACTGTTTTTTGTATGCCAGTTACATATTCAATTAAAACATTTATTGTATTTTTTAAAACACTTGAATATAAAATATGTTTGTGAAATCACATAAACAAAATATAATCATTTTATTAGAAAAAAGAATGATATTTTGAGACTAAAATTCCACAACATAATAGCAATGAAGCAAGGTTTTAATAAAATTAAAAAGAGTAGGGAAAATGAAATCACATCCATAAATTACTCATAATATAGTATGGAGACAATATAAAATGTAAATAATAACATGGTTTGGGAATTTGATTGATATACTATGTAAAATAGAACATGAATTGAATGAGAAGTTGTGAATTCCCTTATAACATTAGAAATACTTAAATACACATAATAAAATAATTACATTATAAAAGACACTAAATATAATGAGTCATAGGGATGAATAAACATGTTACACGAAGAGAAAGGTGCAAAACATGAAGAGTTGACACAATGAATGGAGATTGAGATGAAGTCACTTACCTTGAGTCTGTCTAGTCTCATTGTTTCGTTATCTTCCAAAATAATAAAATCATGTTAATTTATACATTATTGAGATCATTTTCATGTTTTTTATTACATTTATATCACAAGTTACCATGTTAAAACAATTAATTAATTATTTATGTGTGTATCAGAAGTTTAGTCGGTATTCGGTTCTGGAGTAAAAAATAAACCTTTTATGAATACAAATTGTCTGTATGGTCATACGTACATCATCTCCATAACGATATTCATGAATGAAATATAATATATATCCAGAATATATGTGTAAATTCATGTGTTTTTTAATAAGGTTTAAGTATAAAGGTTTTCAAAAAAACCATTTATCAATTGATTAGTTTTTAAACTGAGTTCCAAAACATTATTTTGAGTGATGGAACACTTAAATGTGTTTCTTTTTGAATTGGATGAAAACCTAAAAATATTAACTGGTGTACCAAAAAGTATTCGTAGCACATGATCTAGAAATGTCCACTTTGATGGATATTCATGGGCTGTGCACGGTTTTCGTACAACTTGTGCAGCTTACCCAGTTTAATATTTTATTTATTTTAATGAAATAATATTAAATCAGAGATATATGTATAAAAATATATTTTTTTTAATAATAATAATTTTATTATTAATATTATGGTGTCTTAAATTAGATGGATGTTCAAGGATTTTAACTTCAAGATTAATTTGTTGTATCTTTTGTGTGAATTTTATATGGATTTTGGGTATCACAAAGAAACATTTAATTAAATGAGGTATAATGACTTTTTTAAATTAAATGAGGAGTTTCAAATTTAATAATGATGTGTTAAATTAAATAAGGAATTTTATAATTAATAAAGATGTTTTTTATTTAATATAGGAGTTGTGTTTTATCTAAGGATGAATAATAATAATAATGTGATTATTATTATACTGATTTTATGATTATAAAAATTGTTAATAATTATGGTTACTATTAATATTATAAATAATAATAATAATGGATTTTGGGTTTTTTGTAATTAAATAACAAGAAAAGGGGGATTTATTAAATTTTTGCGAAATAGTTGTTTAATTTAATTAAAATGAGATTAACAAAATTTATGAAAATTATTTTTAGTGAGAATTATTTGTTTTTTATCAAAGAATTATTTTATTTTATGATAATATTAAATATTTTTATTATTATGGTAGTTTCATTTAATATAAGGTTGAAATAAATTTAGTTAAATGAGTTTTTATGGATTTCAATTAATTAAATTCAAGGACAATTGAAATTTAATTAATCCCTATGAATCAAAGGTTTTTTTATATTAATTAATGGTGAGAGATTTAATTAAATAATGATTAGTTGGAGTTTTTAATTTAATTATAATGTGTTGAGAGAATTTAATTAAATACCATGAAGTAGGGAATTTACCTAAATAAATTTTGTGAATGAATTTAATTATATAATGTGTTATTGAAAAATTAGTGGTTATCAATGAAGGGTAATGTTAAAAGACATGAACATGAGGAGTTGGGTGAGATTTAATAAGGGTAATAATAAATGATAATATTAAATGAGGAAAATATGCAGAGTTGGGTTAAATTTAATAAAATTCAATGTAATGAGGAAATTAATTAATTGTAGCGAATTGGAGGTTTTATTTAATTAAATTAATGGTTATTTTGAATTTTAAATGCGGATTGGGACCATTTTAAATGTAGATATTCATCTATTCTTGTTTAGTCAAACTGTGTGGGTCATTTGTGCGGTTACCCGATTATTAAAATGTGTTTTTATTTAATTAAAATAAAATGAAGTTTTTATATTAACAATAGTAAGGATATTATTATTATTATTTCATTTATTTCATTAAATAAAATGTATTAGGATTTAATTGGATGATAAATGGGGGATTTTATAATTAATTATGAACCTTTTATTTAATGGTCATTTAAAGAAGAAATAATATATTTGATGTGAATAATAAATGATATTATAATTATATTATATCTATATGTTTATTAGAGGGTTTACTAGTTGATTGGGAGAGAGTGAATGAAGAGGCACACTACTATAACCGTGATAAACAACAGGCCCCCACCCCTTATGTGGTGCGCTACACCCCCACCCCCTCCGCTCATCTTCACACGCTCAGATCCTTCTGTTGTCATCATTAGTCTTTTATATATCGTTAAGGTGAGTTTGTCTGCCTATGTTTCATGATTCATATTGAATCATTGACTCCTTTTTCCCATTATTTTCTTGGAGAAAACCCTAAGTATTGGGAATAATTGGTTTTCCTTATTTCCTCGGTTCTTGGATGGTGCAATGGGCTCCTCTAGATCTGTTGGTCCATTTACTGACAAGAGCTGCCAAGGGTGAAGCATTTCAGATTAGTTTTGGTTCATCACCACTATATTTTGGATAGTGGTTAAACCCAAAATTTGGTTTCTCACCCCATGATTTGGATGAATATTGTGATTTTGTGTTGCGGTTAATATTTTCGTTGTGCATTGGTTCCTCCCACCCTATTTATGGGATTCATTTAATAGTTTTTGGTGCGATGATAAATTTTGGATACACATCTATTGTTGTTGAGGTATGTGTATGCAAGCAGATCATCGTTGAGTAATGATGCTTTGGCTTGGCCAAATTTATTGAGTTAGGGTCCCTTTTCTACGACATCAGTTTTATAAATTCATGAATAAATTTCATAATGTACTTTTATTAGAAATTCAATCCATGTAGTGAGATATTTATATTGAGTGCCACTTAATGTGAATTTATCATGTTTACTAATTTAAAATGCTAAATTTTATAAGTGTTTTGTGTGATAAGTAATATCAATATTTTGTAATAAAACCCCTCGGTCGAGTTGTGTTTCATTCAAACCAAAAAGTAGTGGTATAGTAAAATCAGTTTTTCTTGTGGTTTGAGTTTTCCATATATATTTCTATTAGTACTAATATGAGATGGGTTGATTCAATGTAATAAATATTTTATTGTCGAATTTATCATGGGATGATTATTCTCTTGAATGGAGTTAACTATGTTTGAATTATTTTAGGGATGTTGACCTTATTTAATCATGTTAATTAATTATGAATTTATAAAATTCAAATAATGTGATAAATTTATTATTAAAAGATTTATTAATGTTATAAGCCAATTTGGAAAAATAGATGCCATTAATTGTGAATTAATAATGAGCTTTTGTAGTGATTTATGTAAATAATTAATTGTTGAAATTAATCATGGAGAGTGGATAATTAGATTGAGAAAATTTAATCTTTTGGAAAATTAATTTTGGGATGTGTTTTGTTTTTTAGATTAATTAATTGAAGATTAGATAATGGTATTTAGTACTTAGTTTATTATTGTTTTAACTAATAGTTTTTTATATTTAACTTGTCATTTGGATAATTAATGAAATAAGAATAATTGATTGGTAAATTAATTATCATGTTTTTTGTTATGTAATTGTCATAAATAAATGTTCAGTTAATTATATGGTTGACTTTCTTGTGGTTAAGAATAATTAATTATTAATTAATTAATAAGTATTATGATGTTGAATGGTTATTTAATTGTAAAATTAATTGATGGGAGTTTTATATTCTTATTTAGTTGTTGAATTAATTAACAGAATTGATTACTTAATTTATGAATTAATTAATGGATGGTATTGGGTTGTTATACATGGTGTTATACACAAATGATATATATATATATATGATTAATAAATGGGTTATCAGACAGGGATTGATGCTCCAAATACTCATGGGGTCGAGGACATGGACCTCTACCCCTAGCTTGCATGAAAATATTCTTTTATGGGATATGGACTGATGCTACAAATAACCATGGGTTGTGAGACAAGACTGATTCTCTAAATACTAAGGTGGGTTATAGGCATGAAATAATATGTCTATTAATTTAAATTAGACTGTGTGTCCAATTGGTTATACATGAACATATTTAAATGGTTAATGAAATCAAGTGTTATGTAATGATTTGTAATTGACAATGGAAATTGGTTGAGACACTAGAATGGTAAAGGATGGTATTGATAAAATGGTGTTAATGGGAACCCAAAGATTTATACTAGTAGATAAATAATATCAATTAACAAGGCATATATAATTTAATGAGGCTTGAATAAATGATAATTGAGAATGGATGTGTGATGACTATTATATATGCATGAAAAATGTATAATATAGTTTTAGACTCCACCTGAGGGATGAATCATGTATTTGGGTATATAGTTACATTATACTATTTACTTTATTTATGCATACTTTTAGATAATTTAATATATTTGCTGAATGTTAAGATTTGGTGTTACACTGGTTGTCCCAACCTACTAATATTTATATATCACACCCTACTCGGGCCACCATTGCTCTAGGGTGCCTGAGTAGATTCTATTTGGTTGCAGGATTGTGTTGTTTTCATATAAATGGATTATAGGAGAAGAGTACCATGTGGAAGGACGAGATTCTTGAGGAGATCACCCTCGAGGATTTGAGTCATTGTTTTTTTATATCATTATTGATACGTATAGCATGATGTGTTATATATATCATTAATATTTTTACCATCATAACATGCATTCATTTTATAACATTTACATTGGAATTTTTTGTTTATAAAATATTTATAAAATTATGCCTTCCACTTCATTAGGGTTTTTCACACTAATTATCCAATTTACTTATGTTGTGCACTATTTTTACTCTGATAAGAGGCTATAGTCTCCCTAAAGCTTATCCTTAGACCCTCAAAGCTATTTAGAAGCCTCTTGCATATGAGTATACATGATTGAAGTCATGTGGCAACCAGTCCGACCAACAGTTTAGAGGTGAGGTAGGTCAGGAAGTGAAAAAGTGGTATCAGAGAATTATTTTCATTTGTAATGCTATTTTGGGGATGGTAGATAGGATACTAGGAATGTGTCAGTGCTTGGGATAATAGACATGCATGGTAATGATCACCACACATATAGTAAACTACCAATTGTATAGGGATGGGAATTTATATTTATACTATTAGTGGTTATAGTGGATATGATTTCATCTTGAGTGACTTGTATTTTTTCAACTCCCTATTGATTTTGAGAATTTTGAAAAAAAATTTGCATGATATGGAATGGAATTGTTATACATGCATCATCTTATGTAATTAGAGATTCAAATTCCATGAATATAAAATTCCATGTAGTTTCAATATTAGCATGCCTGTTAATTTGGATTGTGTTCTTTGGATGAAATGACATGTTTTGGTCTTCTTTAAAATGCCGATGTATATTGAATGTTTTGGTGATATATTTTTCATTCCTATGTGATTATATTCCACACGATCTTAGTTATTATCATGTATTGTTTTTTTTCATTTTACTACTATATTTCATAATATTGTGTTACTTTTTATGATAACATGTTGTTGATAGTTTGATGTGTGTAAGGTATTCTAAAGATAAAATGTTAAATAAATGTTTTTTCTGATAAATGGGATCCAAATTCCGTTGATATGGTGTATGGGTGATTTATCTATTGGTAGATGTCCACCTATGTGTTTGAACCTTATATAAACATAGTGTGGTTGAAAATATTTTTAAACATAAAATTCATGAGTTTTGGTTGAAATGAACCATTGTGGGGTAGCTTTTTGTGAAATAAGATCAAATAAATGGGACATTTGGAGGTTGTATTTTCAGTAAAAGGAATATAGATACTAAAATGCATATTCATATTTTAATAACACTAAATTTAAAATGATTAAAGAGACTTTTGTGATAGCATGCCTATTTTTCTGTTGGGTGTTGTTTTTAAAAATTGTCTTGTTATAAAAAGTTCAAGTGAGTTTTTTGAATTTCATTCAAATGTACAAATGTTGAAATGAATTAATTAAAATGGATAAAATGAAAAAAGGGATTTTGAACCTCCTGATTTCAGTTTTTCATGACCAAGAGAGAGGGTGGAAGCTTCTTATTTGTAAGGGTCTAACCTATTGTATGTAGTACCCTTAAAATGTTCTAGATCATTAAAGTATGTTTTCCCATTGCCCGGGAGGACATCTCAGGACTCAGGTGTTATGGCAGGATGATACATTTATGTTTTGGATTTTATGATCAATGTTTGATATCTTGATCAGGGTTCATGGAATGTCACACTCATGCATTATGTTTTTCAGAAATAGAACTTTGTTGAACGGATGATATTTTATTTTGATGTCATAGACAATCCTAAGGTGGGTAGTGTCACATATATTCTGGTAAATGTGTCGGAAGGTGATGACGATCATTTTGAAAAGATTCTTCCAGTAGTAGTTTGACAGATCATTTTAGCGACCAAGGTTTTCTCTCAGTGCACTCTTTCGAATGCGGCAAGAATGTCACCTATCCTGACCACGTCATAGAGACACTAAGATAGGGTTGGTATTATGATACACTAAGGTTTTAAATGTTTTAGGTCTTGTTGAGTTGTGTTTATCTTGGATTTACGTGGAATTATTGGTTTCCATTGGTTATGTAATAATTCATGATGGGGAATGCTAGTAATTTTAAATAGACTTGTTATGGCTTGAATTAAGAATATTCTAAGAGGTCGAGTAAGGACTTTGGTGTACATGTAGTTGGTAGTGTAAATTTTTTAAAATTAATGTCACCAGTGTAAGGAAGTGTGTGGTTTTGTAATTGTAATGTCTTTCTAGGAAATTATTCACAAGAAGTTACATTTGTCAATAGAGATTCAAACATTTTCTTCAAATAGGTCCTTATAATGGCCTCAGATGTATTCTTTGTTTCTGTGATCATTGGCACATGTTTTAAATAATTTATATGTTGGAATTTTTTTGGATAGTAGAATGTTTGGCATTTAGAATCATAGGGTCTTTGTTCAAATGGAACTTCTCGCCCTTGGTCGTTTAGATGTTGTAGTAGTAGTTCCTGATGACTTTTCAGGGATGAGATTTTTTTTAGGTGGGTATATATTAAAGTCGTGTATTTTATTACTAGGTTTAAATATGAAGGTTTAAAAAAAATACATTTCAAGATGCTTCAATTTTTTAAAACCTGATCTGGAAACTTATTCTGAGTGTTGAAACACATAATGTTATTGCTTTTGGAAATGGGTTAATACCTAATAAATTTCACGAGTGTCCTGATAAGTCTCGAGAGCACGGGATCCCAAAATTTCCTCTCTAATGAATCTTCTTGGGCTGTGGATGGTTGTGGTCAAACCCATGCAGCTTACCTAGTCTAATATTTTATTATTTATAATTATATTTTATTAAATGGGAGATTTTTGTTTAAATTTAATAATGAGTTAATAATAAGGTTATTATTATTATTATTATTATTATTATTATGGTTTCATAAATTATTTTAAGTTTAAAATATTTTAATAGCATGATTAATGGGGTATAAATTTTGTGAGAAATTAATGTGGATTTTGGGTATCTCAATGAAATGTTATATTAAATATTGGGTAAAAATTATTTGAAATTAAATTTGGAGTTTCAGATTTAATAATGATGCATTTAATTAAATATGTTGATTCAAAATTAATAAATAAGAGTTTTTATTTAATAATGGTGTTGGGTTTAATCAAATGTTGAATAATAATAATAATGTGATAATTATTATAATTTTTTTATGAGTATAATTTTTTTTATTAATTATGGTTTTTATTATCATTACGAAGAATACTAATAATGGATTTTTAGGTTTATTAAAATTAAATCCTTGTAAAAGGGGGATTTAATTCATAGTTTTGAAATAATGGGTTCTTATAATAAAATTGAGTTAAAAAAGAATTAAATTAAAGGAGGTATTGGGGATTTTTGGGTTTTTCCAATGAAGTGTTTTATTATGTGATAATAATGATGATGGTTATTATAAGAACTGTTTCTTTTTTAAACTTTATGTTGTAATTAATTTAATTAAATGAGTTGTTGGGGGTTTCATTTTATTAAATACATGGTCATAAAGACATTAATTAATTCCTATGAAGAGAAGGTTTTATTCAATTACTTAGTGTTGAGAGAATTAATTAAATAATGATGAGTTGGATTTTTTAATTTAATTAAGAGATAATTTTTAAAGCTATTTTTTAATTTTCTTTAAAATAAATATTATTAAAGGTAATTATCACATCCAAGTGGTTCCATGGGGTCCTAAAATAAAACTAGGGAATCCCATGGTAATACATATATCATAAAAAAGGATTAAAAAATGTTTTAGAGTAGTTTTATATTATTATAATATTATATTTTTACCCTTATTTTTCAGATATACACATTAACCATGGTAAATAAAAATAATTACTGAAGTTACTATTTATAATGTCCAAAAATAAAAGCTAGATATTTTCACAATTTGGACCCTCAGATTTTAAATATTGAATCTATTTTTACAAATTCAAAACATATAATTTGAAGAAATTAATTTAATATAAATTTACAAAAACAATAAAGCGAGTTCTTTTTAAAAGTCATAACATTATAAAAGATTGAAATGTTCTAAATATGAATTCCATATTAAATTAATAAAAATGACCTAAATTATAAGAAAGGATAAAAATACATTATATTTATACATTACAAACATTAAATAATATATTTAATCATATTAATTATCTCGTTGGAAAACATATTTTTTTCAATT
Source organism: Viscum album (assembly GCA_963277665.1). NCBI lineage: Eukaryota > Viridiplantae > Streptophyta > Magnoliopsida > Santalales > Viscaceae > Viscum > Viscum album. Next base: position 1,696,503,016 of record OY728137.1, on the reverse strand, counting down.
AAAATTTAACACATTTTTAATATTTATCAAATAATTATAGTTATCAAAAAAATATCAAAAATTCATCCAAAGTAAATTTTTATGTCCTTATTCTATTTTAATTTTATTTGTCAAATGAAACATCAAATAGTTTTGAAAAACAAAATTTAAAAGTGTTTTCCCTCAAAAGGGAGAAAAATACATTTTTAGAAAATTACTTGTTTTCTATGAAAAATTAAATTTTTTCTTATATCATATATAGAAAACATATAAGATTAATATATACCATTAAATTGAATATATAACAAATATTTTTTATTAAATAATAATACATAGTTCATGAAATTATCTTATAAACACGATTATTCTCTTTTTAAATAGGTTATAAAAAATACATCACTTATATTCAATTGTATTTAATTTCCATTTATAATTAATTTGGTAACCAATTAATCATTATTTAAACATATGTAAAGCATATTTGTATTATCCAGTTGATATTATTTATTCCTTTCATTCCTAAATCTATGTTTTAATGGTATTATAATAATATTCAGTGATTCATTGAAGCTCGACATTGTTTATCATGTATGCTATTGAACAATGTTTTTATTTCCTAAACCTAGGGGTGTTACATCATTTCCAAATTTGGAAGATGATCCCACATTATTTTAAAATTGTGCTCAGAAAACATCACATAACATACCTCATCAGAAAAAGATTCAATAAAACTATCATATTAAATTAAATAATGAAAATTAAAAAGGTCAGCTAAGATAACAACTACTAGGAATACATGTATAAAATCATGGATATGGAAGAGAAAATAACAATATTATTTTAATGGATAGTGATAAAAAACATGATCGCAATAAATTTAACAACCAGATAACCATAAACATACTATGGGTTAAACGGTATTCGATTTCCAAGTAGGATAAGTAAATGGAACATGTTTTTGTTTTAATACCCATTTAATAAATTTATGAAAATTATTAGTGATGTTTACTAAGAACATAAAGAATCATACTTACCTATCATGTAGTGTTTCATCCTTTAAATAATATCTACTAGAAACTCATCTTTTTCTCTAATAAATGTGTATTCAAGATAGCTTGGTCAAACCCAATATGCTATTATCTTCTTCTAGAGAATCACATATCCCACTAAGGATAAACTATATATCACCCCTTTCATAAAACGTTAACCAATAGAAAAATGGTTAGTACAATACCAAATAATCCCCCAATAAGAATAATCCTTTATAAAATAATTACTAATTTCAATCTCCAAAATTAAAAAATATTATCCATGTTCTACATAGACCATTAAACATAATATTCTTAAAATTACTCAATATAAATCAAATTAAAATTGAAACCCAATATTCAGAAAGATTTGATCACATAGTCTTCTAAAATAAATAATAAAAATTATCTCCAAATAACATCAAGTACCCTTAACATATCGTATAAAAATTTAATTAGCTTAATCATATAGTCTCCATGATAAGTTAATCATTTTCAAAAATAACCCGAATCATCATATGTCCCCAACAACTCATATATTCTTCCAAAATAAAAAATAAATCATTACTCCTCAAATGAAATCCATTAATATAATATATTTTTTTATGCATTTAGTGTTCCTAAAATATTGATCATCTTCCAAAAACATTTATCACATAATCACCATTTAATTTTATTATACTCTATTTGATAAAACTTAAATTTCCATGATTTAATTTTTTATGATCCAGAAAAACATTTAACATAAAATAATAATTTATACTAACAAGGTAATTCATGTAGTGTACTTGTAGGAAATGTGCCATTATCACCCTTCGGTTTTGGGTTAGATTCCTATGACCTTGCCCGATGCGATGGGTTGTGACCCATTTTGCGGGTTGTTCCTTTTTATAAAACTCAAAAATAATCCTATATTTTTTTAACCTCAATGTTTGTATTATACCTCTCATTTTTATCCCAAATCATAACAACCTCAACATCTTAATTCATGTATTATTATAAATATTTACCTTTTTTATGTCACCTCCATATGAAAAAATAAAATTATTCACAATTAATATAACATCATACCTTGATCATGGTGTCCACCTAGTTTCATAATCATCTTTTTCATGTAGATATAAGGTCCATATATTGCAAAAAAAATATAGAGATCCTTTAATATAATTTGCATCATTTATCTAAATATAACTTTTAGAACATGGGTCATATGGGTGTTAATAGAAAAATGATTTTGAACATAATCAGGTATGACATATAATTTCAAAACATATGATAAAAAATTGATTTTTATAAAATATTCAGAAGTAGTGTGAGTAAAATATTTCTATTAATGGTCCTTTTAAAATACCATTAGTATGCAATGAATGAATATATATTATTAGAAAAAATATATAGGTTCCACATGGAATTAATTCTTATGTTTATTTTTCAAAATCAAAATATCCTTAAAAATCTAGTTATAAGGTAAAATATTTGAAAATTCCTTGATAATATATAGATTTCATTAAAATACGAGAATATTTAGAAAATATGATTTTATTAAATATAACCGATGATTCATTATGGTATTTATGTATATTAGAAGTGTTTGATATCACAAACTTCTTCATTCATGTGATTTTTAGATTACAAAATGTTTCTCAATAATTAAAGAATGACCTTGAAATAATTATTACAAGAATGTTATCAAGAAGATATAGGATTTTTGTTTGATATCTTCCTCCATCCATTTGTAACAACCATTCATTGATCAGAATAAGTTATAAAGAAATTTTTTAACTGATAGAATAGCATTATGACATACAATGTTGTTATCCAAAACTCCAAATCCCTAAATTTGTCTTAACAGAAAATTGATACAAACTATAAGGGACCCATCTTAATAATTCTGTTAGTTATATAACATTTATTTCAATCAAAATAAGGATGTTTTTTTGGTTTAGTTATTTAAATAATTATTCCAAAAATCATACATAACAACTTGATAATTACATATTAAAAAAACTACTCAATATACATTATTTAAAAAAACAATGAAATCAAAGTACATGCTTTCATTTAAAGACTAATATTTAAATAATTTCAATATAGATTTTTTTCCTTTTTAATATTATGTCCTATTAAAAATATGTAAAAACATTTCATCATCTCAAAAATCTCAAAATGGGAAGACATGGTAAACTATTTACATGTTATCTTGAGATATATAAATACAAACATGAGGTATTTTATAAAGGCAAGGGAAAGAGGAATATCATAACAATACGAAAATGGATAATAACATGAATATGTGGAAAAAATATTTAATTTTATAATTTTTAATCATATCATCATGGTCCATCCCCAATGTTTCATATCACTATGGCTCATACCAAGAGTTCCATAAAAATTACCATGGTTATTCACCATGGTATTGTAAAACAGTCCTTATTATGAGATTAATTTCATTACCAAATTCATCAGAGTGCTATCAGGATGAACCATTATTATTTATTTATTTTAATTTGATTCACATAGATCATAATCAACCATTTCATAACTAATACAATTATAATTAAATATATGGGTTTCATATAAAATCCCGATGTTTTAAAAAGTTCTTAAAAATCATAATTATGTCATTCATAACCCATGAAAAGAATAATATGGTTGTATTGTTTTTTATTAAAAAATAAAATAAATAATTATTATGTATTTTGGAATTCCATTTAATGTGAAATAACTTTTTGTTATCACATAAACAAAATAAAATTAGTTCTTGAAAAATGGAGAGAGAATTTGAGATGAAAATTATGTTGTATAAGTACTATGAAGCAAGGTTTTAGAAAACTACAAAAATATGAGGGAAAATGTTATACCATCCATAAATGAATCATAATATAGTATAGAGATATAATAAAATATAAATAATAATTTTCTATGGAAATTTGAATGATATAAAAAATAAATAATAACTTGAATGTAAAGATTAATTGAGAATTCCTTTACCACGTAAGAAATAGATGAATACAAAGCATTAAGGAATTACAATATAAAAACCATTAAATAAAATTAAAATATATAAATACAGGATATAATGAGTAAAACGTATGTATATATACCTTAAATCAAAATAAAGGTGCATAATATCAAAATTTGACCCAGATAAAGGAGATTGAGACGAAGACCCTTACTTTTAGTTTGATTTGTCTTATTTTTTATTTATCATCCTAAGTAATAAAAATAATTAAATTTATTACTATTTTATATCCACTTTAATTTATTCTATTATTATTATATCACTTATTACAATGTTATAATAATTATTTATTGATTTACGTTCAAATCAGATGTTGAGTAGATATTCGTATCTTCAGTCAAAAATGAACTTGTTTTTATTAAAATTGTCCATATGGTCATAATTACATCCTCCAAAGAATTATATTCATGATTTAAATATAATATATATCCATTATATATGTATTTATAATATTCCATTAAATTAGAAGATAATAATGAAATGCACCATTCGTGGAGACGGTTGGCCATACGTACGCATGTTTGATACATTAATTTCTTTTTCATATTAATAGAATCAGAAGTAAATGATACATATGTATATTATAATTCCAGTATAATATATGTTTTATATATGTTAAATAATTTCATTAACTCTATACTTTCAGAATTCCATTTCTTAAATGAATGAGACATGTCATGTTGAGGGGGCGGTAGTCCACACTACCTCAAATGAAATTATCATATTTACATATTATGGAAATCATAATGGTATGTTTTAAAGAAAAATTATATAATCATAGAGATAAAATAAATAAAATATATAAAATATATAAATATTATACCATCTTAATGGCCACCGTGATAGGTGGAAGGAGAAAATTGAATAACCATCTTTCCGTGGGGGCAGCAGTTCATCGTACACATAAACAGAAAATTCTATATACATTAGATGGAGGTTTGTGTTAGAGTTGTTATAAACCAAAGTGTAAAAATGTCCTATTATATTATTATAATAGTTTTCTTATAAAATAATGTCAAAAAGAGTGGTTATTGGGTTGGACAAGGAAAATAATGTAAATGACCGAGAGATGTGATGTTACGTCTAAAACGAGTAACACCTTTTATTTTCTACTGAAAGGACATATTAAATTTCGTTCATCCCATGTTAAGGATTATAGGAATAAGGGAATAATTTTTATATATTATTTTTTTATAAGTCGGATGAGTCAATAGGCTTGAGAGGTGTGAGTAAGCGGGTAGAAGTGGTTGCCTATTATAAGAGAGAGGAGGGGTACTTTAGGAAAGTGTTGGAATATTATTTATTATAAATTGATTTTAGAATTAAACTTGTACCAATGTGATATATTTGTTTGATAATATGTGTATGGGTAGAAATAATCTCAAAAAATACGTTTTAGAAACGTTTTGTTCATAATATTATCATTATCTCTTATCATTATCCCGTAGTTAAAAACATTTACTCTTACCATGTCTTCCTATATTTTAATAATATATGGTTACTATAGTTATAAAAAAATGTCAATAAAACAAAGAGTGGATCATTAACTCAATTTGTAACATTATATAATTTAGTTGTATGAATATTATATTATAAATATTATATCATGTAATAATAATTTTTTAAAAAAAAACTCATTTAGGTCAATTTTGAAACTATTTAGTAATTGATTTTTTATAAAGTCATAAAAAATGTATTCCTAAAAAAGGTATAAATTCCTAATGAACATGGAAATATAATATATTTTTCTTGTATGGTATAAATAGTTTCACATTTAATTTATTTTATTATTTATAATATCATATATTTTAATCATTCATTAATATAGTAAGTATTGCACCACCACTGTGTCATAAATAAATTTATTAATTTAATGTCGATAAATTATAAATAAAATATCAATATATAGTATTTCGTTTTAAATTTATAAAGAATATTTATAGTCAAAGATATCATTTATATAAACAAACATAAAATTGTTTTAGTTACACAATACATGTTTATGTTATATTTCACTTTTCATTAAATTAAAGATTATAAAATGTTATTATCCCACCAAAGTAGATCTATGGGGATTTAAAATCTTCCCAAGAATGACCATTGTTGGCCTTATCACAAATAATAGAATTTTAACACATGTTACTATAGTTTAATATTATAATAACATTATTTTTTATGTTTATTTACAAGAATTACCTTTTAAGCATGGTGAGTAAAAATAATTACTAATGTTACAATTCATAATATCAAAAAATAAAAGGTTCTTATTTAAACCATTTGTACTTTATGATTCAAAATATAGAATCTAATTTCCCAAATATGAAACACATAATTTTAGGAAATTAATTTAAAAAAATCCCATAAATAAGAAAGTCAATTTTTTTAAAAGATAAAAATTTGAAAAATATGGAAATGTTATAATGTCCAAATTCCATATAAAATTACTAATAATGACCTAAATAATAATAAATGTAAAGTATATATTCAATTTACACTTTAAAACTATTATATAATTTTATTTAACGATATATATTTTCATGATGAAATTTTTTTTTCAATTATAAATATGCATATTTCTATTATTTATCAAAACATGATTGTTATCCTAAAAATATCAAAAAAAAATCAAAGTAAATATTTATATCCTTATTATAAATAAGAATTTTATTTTTTCAAATAAAACACATGAAATTCTTAAAAACATAATTTGAAATTGGTTTGGAATCCATAGGTAGTAGAAAATTATTTTTATAAAAAAACTTTTTTTATCGGATAAATTGATTTTGTTCTTATATCATATATCGAAAAAAATAAGATTATGTTTAAACATCACATTGAATATATAAAATATATTTTTCATTATATAAAAATATACAAAGAGTGAAATGATTTTATATACACAATTATTCTATTTTTATATAGATTTTTATAAAAACAAATCCTTTATATTCTATTGTTTTTTTCATTTATAACAAATTTGGTAACCAATGAATCATTATTTTAACATGTGTAAGCCATATATCTTTATTTTGGTTGATATTATTCATTCCCACCATTCCAACATCTTGCTTTTCAAGGTATCATAATTATATTTAGTTGTTCGTTTAAGATCGATGTAGAATATTAGGTATGCTCTTGAACATAGTTTTTCCTTCTCAAAACATAGGATTCTATATTATCTCATGTAGGGGATATAGTATCACTCATTTCATTGAATAACCATATTTCCACTGATATCATCCACAATGTCTCTCATATGGAACCTATATTGCTCATATGGAGTTAGGAAAAAAGTACGGTGAGACCATCCATAGAATACCATGAATCACTCATATAATGTAACAACTCTAGCAACATATTAAACCATCCTTGGTATCCCATAAATGTTTACCCATGTATCTCCCAAGAGACATATAACCTCTAATAACATATGAGGCAATGCAAAGAGTTTTGAAAATGGAACCCGAGTATCTCTAAATACATATTAAAATTTATTTAATCATTTAATCTCTCAAAATATCAGGACATTCTCATAAAAATTCTACCTCATATGAGGAGTATACTCTGAGTGGGAAAATCCCATTTAAAAATTCAATTTATTGAATAATATTTCTATTCCAATAAATAAACCATTAATTTGTTAGGTGAACCCTTTGACTTTTAATGAATATCATGAATTTAATAGATGTTTGAAGTGTAAGTTGACATACCATTGAATATAATAAAATACATGGAAGTATTAGTAAATATTCCATGATAACAAGAATACCACAAATAATTAATAAACATAAATTAATAAAACAATGTTCCAAATTCATTTAGTTAGTATTCTATTCATTAGGTGGTAATATAGTTTTCAGCCACATCCTACAACATTCCAATTACATAAAATGCTTTCCATTTATAATACATTTCACCTCTAGGATGGGTTTTGTTAGAAAATAATTAATTTATTTTAGGAGATTCATGCAATTCATCCATAAGGGGTGGCTATATCTTGATGTATATGACCTCGAATAGTACATATTTAACAGAAAAAGCAATTATAATTAGGGAATTAGGTTCATAATCAATTATTAAATGTTTTAAAGGAATCTTAAGGATATACAAGCTCATGACACAACAACATAAAAACAAAATGTTCATTAAGTAATGGGAAAATATATATTTCAACTATATAACTCTTAAGATAAACCAAAAATCCAATGTCGCGGATTGATTTGGTCTGGTTCCAGTGAAATTGAAGAAACAGATGAATGTTATAAAAATATGATGAATTATCCCAAAGAAAAATAGTGCATAAGATGGAAATAAAAGTGATGAATGGAATAAATGTGATTAAATATTTTACATGTAGATATCCAACACATCTGATGATATAAGAAAGAGATTAATAATGATGTGGAGGTATTCAAGAGCAGAATTTAGGAGGAGGAGAGCTCAAATGATAGTGTTGTATGTGGGTAAATTGAGAATAAATTGGATGATAGAGAAAATAATGTTAGAAGTAAAAGGTTAAATTACATCCCCTTTAATGAGGCACACTATTTGGATGCATGTCTGGCCAAACTGTATGCCAACCATGCACTTTACACTATATAAGGTTTGAACTTTCATGGGATGGGAACATATTTCGGATATTCATGCACTATCCCGGAAAAATACTATATAAAGAACCTTCATAAATCCTCATGGACATTAATATTATGGTACACAGTTAGAAAAACATATGTAACACCCACAAACCTCCTGAACAATCCACATGGATACCTTTGGTGGACCATATAGTTTCAGACAATCCGTGAAACATTTCCAGTCCACCTGAACATGAGTTTCTATGTTCGGATTGTCATAAAACACTCTGATATACCTTTTACACCCATTATTACCTCAAACACATATGAATAGAAAAAATTTAAGTGTTATTAATATAATATTTTTCTTCCACGTCATAGTTCAAAAAATGTCCCATCAACCAAATGGTAAAATTCAAATTCTCATGGAATCTATCCATGGTCCTAAAATAGAAGACACTACAATACACAAAGAATTTGTATTGTTTTTTGGATGATTGGTATGGTGTTGTAGAAGTGGAGATTTGATGATAAAAATAGATTGAATATGAATATGTCCAACAGATACTAGAACATGATTTTTATCAATTGAAACCAGATGAACAATGTGTACAGATGATCAGATGAACACGTTGTACAATGATTAGACAAAAAAGTTTTAGAATCTATCAAAAAAATAAGGCATCCAAAAAAATCATAATAAGACCAACTATAGAGGATGAATAAGTGAAAAAAATTATTTTTTTCTATAGAATCCTATGAAGAAATTATTTCTCATTGATGTTTAATAAACTGATGAAGAGGAATAGAAATGTAAACTAAGGGAATGTGTAAATAAATTACAAGCTATGTATATTGAAAAAAAATATTCCTATTGTTGAATGTTCTTAAATTTGTTTTAAAACATTTTTATTTCATTTATATATGTGAGAAATATATGGACTATCGATTGAATATGGTATTATACATGTAATAAAATATTATATTCTTAATGTAACCACTAGAAGACAATTTTTTAGTTGTATTTGTGGTATTGGATTACTTAAAAACAATGAAAATGGATTAGAAGCTCCATGTGTATAGATAAACATTTCAATACTTATGTCACCATGTGTTTTCTTTATTTATTTTCTACTCGTGTTACTTCTAAAATATCAGATGAAAATGTTTTTTATTATGTAATAAAATATAAAAAAGAAGGCCATAAATTTACCTCATCCACCACTCAATGTACCCATTGATCTGGATAATTAGGTTCATTTTACCAACCCTAAGGTATTGATCAACATGTTTCATAAGGCACTATGTACTTGATTCACTTGATGTGGTTGAGGAAGTTGAGTCGATAGAGTCATCACATTCACTAAATCATGGAACTTTGAAAGTTTTATAATGATGTAAATTTTATTTAAGATTATTTTTATAGATGTGGAATTACATCTTGATGAATCCTATGCTTTTTACAGTCATTGTTTTTTACATTCAAATTTTACATTTTTATTTACCTTTTTGGATCAGTTGAAAAATTTATTCTTCTTGAGGAAATAGTTTTTGTTTAGTGAGATTTGAGAAAGGTCATTCATTTCAAATTTGGATGAATCACCATTAACATATTTTATTGAAATATTTTTATTTAGAAGTTTCAGTTCATCTCTGTAACACTCTTATATTTTTTCAAATTTATTCCTTTTAGATAGATTAAATTTTTTTCGATATCTTGTGTTACATGAAACACTGAGTTTCAATGAACCGTAATATACTATGAAAAATTTTATTATAACATTGAATTTATATATTCCTGAATGAATGGGAATAAAAAAATTTAAAATTATTTATGAATTTTTTATCTAAAATATAATATATAAATAAATAAGTGATTAATTTGTTAGTAATGTATATAAATTCTAAAAAATTATTGTTATCTGAAAATTTATTATTTTATTTCTTTTTGTGAAATAAATAAACAGAATTACAACTTTTCAAAAATTTATGTGAAAATTTTTATTTCATTTTTAAATTAAATTTTAAAAATTATCTTAGATATAATTTTTATTAATCTTCTAAAATGGAAATTTTTCTAATGAATTTTGAAAACACCAATTTTTATTAAAAACATCCATTACATTTAAAGAATTTACAAACATCAATTTTATTTTAAAATGATTTTGAAACTAACATTTTTTCAATTATTTTATTATTATTCCATTTTAGGTAATTTTATTTAATATTATGATAAATGTTGATATAAAAATATTTTATATTTATGAAATTTTTTTATTTGAAAATTGCATTTTCATCACACTTGAGGGATTAATTTTAAAATAAATTTGGCCAATTATTAGAATTGAATTTAGTAAAATGGATTACATAATGTGAATCAGACTAATTATTATTAGGTAATATGGTAAACATAATTTTTTTCAATAATGAATTTTAAAAATACAAAATATTAAATATTTTGGTTACGGTTAAAATGAGGTGTGGCGCGTTACATGAACTTGTGCTAAAAATAATTTTTTACACCCATATATATTTTATATTTTATAATTTATTTCATATATAAAATTAGTGTTTCCAAAATATCTTTTAAGTATCATTTTTATGTTTAGAGGATAAATTACATATGAAAAAAAACTGGTTACTATTGTCAAAACATAAATGGTAAAAGCATGTAATCCAAACATTTAAGGGAATTCCATGTCTAAATTATATTATTTTTGTTTTGTTGATGTTTTGTATTGATCATATCTTCTATAAAATCTTTTATTTTTCAATTTTGGAGGTATATGACCAAATATTAATTTCCTACTATTGAATAGTTTTTTCTATTTACAAAAATCTCACTCTTCAATTGTAAATGAGAAACCCCACACCTCTATTTTCACACATATTAATCCATTTTTCATGGCCAAAAACAACCAAAATATCTAACTAAAATACTTATATATTTTCTATATATTCTATTTTTTATATAAGACCATCCAAAACATCCTTTATAGGGTACCGAAATGATATTTTTCAAAGAAAATGTAAGTGTCTCCATTAATATCATTAATTTTTAATTCTTCTCTTATAACATTAATTTATTTCTTAAAAATTAAAATATAATATCACCAGTATCTATAATATATGTAGTTGTTATTATGATAATGTAATAACCTATATTTTATCATATTCCTTCACATTGGAAAGGAAACTGTCAAACATGTGTACAATGGACTACTACATCACAAACCGATATAATTTTTCTCCATCACCAACTCTCAATCACCAACTCCACTAGGGTACATGCTCATTGGCATTAATGATTATATATTTAATTAATAGTGAAACACACTAATGGAATGATGATCAGATCTGATATAACATCCTGAATTCTCTCTATGGTCTGGACTGTTATTTTTCTAATTAAATTTGGTTGGTATTCCCTTATAAAATATCCTAATGGATTATTGGAGTTCACATGGGTGTATGAGGCTTGTTCAAAGGATGGATCCCAGATGTTTGAAAAAACAGTATGGGCCCATGGTTTAGAGAAACTGTGCATCCCATCCCACATAGTTTCTCTAACTATATGGTGTGAGGTAGTGGGGTGTAGTTATGATCACAGTTCTATAACTCTATATGAGGATTTCCAATTGTCTATTATGAATTTTTAAACAATTTATATAGGATGTTTTCAGGGTATATGCATAGTTAACTAAACAGGGAACATAACCCATATAGTTTCATCCTTGGGTATTTGAGTGGCACACAGTTGGCGCACAGTTTGGACATCTGGGTGGAAAACACATATGACCTTATATGAGGAGATGAAATTAATTTTCCATTTAAATCTTTAATATATCACCACCTCATTCTTCTTCCCTTTTCTAGTGGTGAACCTATTTTCGTTATCTCATTATCTCTCCCTCTCCCTATTCTATGGTTTTCAATTCCTCGTTCATAAAACCTTCATATTGATCTCTATTATATGCTTTGTAAATCACAAGGTAATCTATACACTCATATTCCATCCCATATTCATTTCACATATCATATCATTCTATATTTTGATGAAAAATCATTTTCCCTATTTTTAGGGATATTTTTTATTTCATCAATATATTTCATTTATCATGATTCAAGGGATATAAACAAAAGAGTGGAAATTTTTAAAAATAATTTTTGTGGCCTATATTTTTCCCATGTTTTGATGAATTCCATATCATGTTCCCCAGTTACATTTATCAGAAAATTCCAGTAATGCCTCTAAATTATTAATTAATTTAAATTGAATCCATCTCTTTTCCAGATTCTACCATATCTAATGTAGAATATACCCTCTAGGTTGATCTCTTCGACATTAACCACCCATTTGGGTTATTTCTCTTTTATGATTCTATTTACACATAATTTAAAATTATTAAAAAACACATTTGAATTGTGATCTATTATAAATAATGCCTTGAAATTAGTAACTAAAATTATGGGTTATGAGTGTAGACTCTTAAGCCAAAAGGATTATTCCAATTAACATATAAATTATTCCATGAAAGAATGAACTGAAATAAATATATTTTAAAAAATGTTAAAAGTTTTATAAATTATTTTCATTTCTAAATAGTGTGATATTAGTAATACATACCTTAAAAAGAGGATGATTTAATAGTCCTATATTATGTAAACCATGGATAGGATCATTATTCCATATATTTAGCTAATGTTTAATAAATTTAAATATGTTGGGTGGGATAATAGCTATGTCTATAATGAGCTCTCCATGCATATTCATTTTTACCTTTGGACGAGTAACATCAACATCATATGGGAGACTTTATCAACATGATCAGTGGTGTGATGGTCGAACCATGCCAGGATAGAGACTTGATCCCCTACATGTCATACAGAAGATATACTTAGTGAATTATTTCATTCCATCCATACCAAAACTGGGAGTGAAACCTAGGATTTCATTTGATGTGTATCCTTGGACATAATTCCATGTAATTGAATATATATATATATCATCCTGGGAGTGATACATAAAATCTATTCTGGATTGCCTTTGAATGGATCATGGTGCATATTCTTTAATTTCTAATGATGAATTTTTATTAATAAGTAGGGATTCTGTAAATATATATTCATGGGTTATGTTCGCTAAGGCAATGAAAATGATTTGGGATGATCCACCTCTTGGTAAATTCACCATATTATTAACTTGTATAGGACTACTCAATTCAGAGATATCCAGCATAGGGTGAAACAAGTATAATCATATTAGTTCTCTAAGATGAAACTGATCTTCTGTATCTAATTATTTATTTTTTTTTGTAATTCTTTTAATTATATTGTATAATGACTCATTTTATATTGCACATAATATATTAGTCTAGTCAATTGTTTGTGGTGACCTATTATGTATACTGTACACACTTCTTGGGAGACCATTGGTACCTCAGATGAGATCATCATTACACGTATAGATAAAGCAAAGCATCCTGCTTCTGATGTTTGATTTTGAGATTTAAGATAGAGCATTGGGAAGTGGACTGAGCCTATTAATTAGTTACTAGCAGTATCATTTTTTTGGTAATTTATTGTATTTTTATATCAATGGGTATATTGTTTTATCCCTTATTTCATCATTTACTATTTCTTTTGTATAGATAAATGGTTAAAAATGTTAATGTTTATTATTTATTTTTTAGATTCTTTCAATTATTTAATTGTCATAGATAATTTACAATGGTTATTCTACTGATGATTGTTCTTATGACAACTTCTACTTCAAAAAGTTATTGGACTTGCCCGTATAGTATCTTCATAGACTGTTTCTTATTTATTATATAATGCTATGATAAAATAGAATTTATATGGTTTTAGTCTCCCCTATGACACTCCCCATCCCCTCATGACTATTCAGTAGCATCTGCTGAACATGGATGCACATTTTATGCATTACAGACACTATCATGAGGAATCGTTAAGTGGACAAAGTGTGGGATTCTAAAATGGGTATTCTGAGTAGTTTTAATTTTTTCTTACTACTTCGTAATTAGAGAGGGGACATGGATTTTTTAATTTTTCAATGAGATTCATCCTCGGTGTAGCTAACCCACAAATAAGGGAAACACAAATATCATTGGGTCGGTTATTTCATTTTTTGTTTACATTGTTACAGTGAAATGGATTTCCCAATTTAGTGACATAGTGGTTTTTTTGTTAGTATTTTTGATATTCTTATCAACAATACCCTTTTCAACATCATGATAAATTAATTTTTTATGAGTTTATACATCATAATAGAAACCTTAAGACTAAATTTTCATGCTTTATGCCATTCCATATCTACATTTTTGCATTCATTTCTTGTATCGCATGTAATTGTTTTAGTTCCTTGATTTTTATGTATTTAAATGTGTTGGTGTGTATTTAGGTTGCATAATTGGTTAAATTAAACTAAAATAATAAATCTAAATGGCTTTTTACCACATATATTGGTGAAGAAACAATAATTAATAAAATTATTACACATTTTTGTATATGATAGATTAATTCCAATTCAAATTTAAGAGTTGAGTACTTTTATAAAATTTCAAGGGTATTTATCTCAATAAATTCACTAAATATGCCCTATCATATATCTATACAGAATATACCATCTAGGTCACAGTTACATGAAATACTAATTTATGTTCATAAATAGTATGTGAATTTATAAATATTGAATTGGGTATATAATTAACAATACTGAGATATGGATATTCAAATAAATGTGAAAAAATCATAACAAAATGAATGTTTTACAATAGAGAGGTTACCTCTTGATACATATTCCTAATCTAATGTAAATGGTGTTTTCCTCCATACATTTCATTTGTTCATAGAAATTATAGAATTATTCCAATGAAACATCCACTAATAAAATTCCATTAAGGTGGTGATGATAATAATCCTCATGGGGCGGATGATCAACCCATGATACCAATTATAGATCCACATAATTATAATTTTTCTAATCATCTACTCAAAACTGATGCTTATTTTGGAGAAAAGTTCTTTGTATTTATGCAGATTGTACAGGGTGCTCCCTGATCGGACCCTACCATAGTAGAGTTGACATGGGAGTTCTAGTAAAAGAATACCCCAGCTTTTTGTGGGATGGAGGACCTAAAGAAAAATATTCATGGATTGAACCCATGATATCAATATTTTATTATATTGAGCTTCCTCCAGAGTATAGGGCCATACATTCCAACTATATACTTCATGACTAAGCCAATAGTTGATGGGATGTCATCACTCAAGATGGTCGACATTAGTGCATAGTCTTTACATACCTCTATTTGAACTTCCTAGACATCTTCTTCCCTATGATATTATGAATGGTCCATTTCTGAGAGTCCCTAGACCTAAAACAAGGTGAAATTTCAGTAAAGGATTATTCAACTCGATTCACTGAATTGCATCCTTTCCCATTGAACACTACCGAAGATGGTTTTACTATTTCATGATAGTCTAAGGATATTATTATATATGACTTCTGATCATTTTTTGAATGTATTCTGATTGAGAAACATTACAAATATAGTAATCCATGATTGCATCCCTGAATAGAACCTGAGCAAATATGGCAATGTGAGTCAATATAGTTGAACATCTAAGAAGTGTAGTGTATTATCTATCAGAAGGAAGTAACATTTTGATTGTAGAGGTGGGGGAATTATTACCCAGGTGGAATAGATGGATATTTATGTTGTGTGTCTCCAATTCGATAGGTTAGACCAAAAATTACTTCTTTCATGAGGAACCTAATAGATTTTCATGATTTTTTGGACTGGTTACCTCTTGCGTTTTTTCGAATCCATTCATATAGTTTTTAGCCCATGGAGTACCATAAAAGCACGACTTTTAGGTATAATATCATAAAATACATATAATCATGGTTTTTGTTCTACTATTATATGATCAAGATGAGGAGGTTTTTGTGGTTGATGTAGTCAATCCTCAGTGTTTCAATATCAGTAGATTTGACTTACTCAATCTAGTCAAAAATATTCTCAGGGCCTTGGGTCATCCCATATAATGTAGTGTATCCTACACTAGAGGAGTAGAATCCATGTACTAGTAGAATATAATGTACAATTCTGGAAGCATTTAATCTAGTTTTATCTCTTTTTAATATAGTTGTTTCACACACTTACCTATCTATTGAAACTATGGGAATTCAAGTCTTAGATATAGAATATTCCATTGGAATGATAACTATGGATATAATGATAGTTTTCATAACAATGAATATAATATAGTACAAGGAGTTACCCTTAAAAAAATTAAGTTCTAATTTCTGTATAGTTTCATCTTCCTTGAGATGACTAGATTCGATGTCATTACTGTTATACAATGGCTAGTTCTTTATTATGCCCATGATGATTTTTATTGCCAATGGGTGTCTTTCACATCACCCAAGGAAAGCATGTATATTAAAAAGTAATAATTGGATGTACAGTAATGTGTAGCTGCACCACATCGCATTGGGTTCAGTAAGGTGACATACCAGATGGTGAGTCTCTTTATGAGGGATCAAAGAATGATGATTTTAAAATTACAACATGTTTACATCATTTTAAAGAAATATTCCTGAATACATTATATATATTAACTCCTTCAGGAGAGAGGTTAATTTCACTATTTATCTTTTTTCAGTTATGATTTGTGTGTCCATTACTCCTTATAGGGTGGAATTACAGAGCTCAAGGAACTCAAACAGTATGTTAATGATCTAGAGGGAAAAGGTTTTATTTGATCCAACACATTATTTTGGGATCCACCTTCCCTATTCACCTAGAAGGTGGATTATACCATCATATTTTTAATTGATTAAGTATGGTTTACCTAACATATGATAATGAACTAGTATCCATTGACTAATATTGAAGAAGACTTCTATTAGATGTAAGGAGAACAAAATTCTCCAATATCGATCTGAGGTCAGGGTACTATCAAGAGGATGTGAATAAATCTGACACAACACGTATTGTATTCCAGAGCATGTAAGACATGTATGAGTATTTGGTAATGATGCTTGGCCTTTTGAATGAACTGAATTTTGTTATATATATATATATAATTGGATTTTCCACTCATACATAGGTTCATTCACGGTACACTTTATATACAAAATCATATAATATTATACTAATAGACACAACCATGAAAACAATCATGAGATCATGCTGAATACACTGAGGGAGCACCAATTTTATTTAATGCCCAAAAAATGCCTCTTTTGGATCAGTAAGGCTCATATCATGGTTCATTTTATTTCTAACATAGGTATATCTGTTGACCAAGAGATGATAAGGTCCATGGTTTCTTGGGAGAAGACCAAGAATTGATTTAATATATAATGTTTTGTGGGCATGAAAGTCTACCATGTGTGATAAATCCAAGATTTATTATTATTAGAATCCCCTATTAGGTGCCTAATAAATAATGGGATGAATGTTTTCTTCCATGAATCATGTGGGACATATTTTCTTGGATTAATGGAATGCCTGACTTCATTATCGATCCTAATTATTCATATTATGGGAATAATCTATATTTCTTATTGTGATACTTCATTAATCAGTCTAAGAGCTCTTCTGATGCAATGTGATCGAGTTGTTTCATATGAGTCCCACATGCTAATACATCATAAGTGGAACTACCCTACACATGACCTAGGTCTAGTATCTAGGGTCCACGTTCATTATAATTTGAGGAATAATCTTTTGTCTGAGTGAATAATTATTAATATAGATAATAAAATCTCAAATATATCTCCACATTGTTAGACTTTAATATGAGGTAATTCAAGTAGGTCATATACCTATTGTCCTTCTATTTTGATCTGTCCTATACATATAAAAACTATAACGGTGATGATGATTCATGGATTTGTAAGACTCATACATGGGCTGTACAGGAGGATATTACTTAATGGATGTTAGTGGAGTTGTTTTCTAAGATGCACCGGGAGTTTCAAGAGTAGCGTGGGTTTATTACATTGATAGATTTATCAGTGAGATCCTCTCTTCTAGAGTTGGTGTGGTAGAGACGTATATTATATCCCTTATTCGACATCCCTTCTGAGAGTTTCTCATTTAATAACCCACCTCATAGAAGGGCCTTCGATTCGAATGATATCATACTCTATCATGATTTTGTATGGGTGACATCAGATAGATAAGAAGTGTTAACATGAGAATCTAATTCCTCTCTTTTGAAAGTTTTTGTTAGGATTATAAAGATGTACCGATATGTATTCCATCAGTATTGGAGGCATGGTATAAAGAGTCATATTTCATGGTTTATCACATGGTGATCAACCATTTAGTAAGCGATGGTGGAGCACTAGTGAGTGGATGGGCTTCTATAGCCTCTCTAATTTCCGGAGTTCAATTATAGCGACATCATAATGGATTCTATGGTGGTATTTTCCTAATCCCCATGAAGTAGAAATTAAATATGGTTTAACATTGACATGTTGACAATGGTTTCAATCTTTTTTCTGATCTGTGAGTCCTTCTCAATCTATTTTATTAAGAGGGTATACATTCAAGGGACAATGTGACTTCATTTAAATATCCATTATATGGTATTGGCTTGAGATGTCTACTTTAACACGTGGTTCTATTCATGGTTTTAGAAGGGACTAGGATTATAGGTTCTATTGAGTATATCCTTCCACACTCGGACTAATAGGTAGTTTGACCAGATGATACATTTGTTATAGGTTATGCTTCGGGAAGGTATTCTTGATTTTGGAGCTTCATTAAAAAATAAAATACCCCTTGTATGGTTTTCAAAAATACAAAATAATTAATTAATGTATTAATATGGATCAATATGATTTCCTTTAAGGTACGTTTTTTCACCTATGTACTAGTTTTAGGTAGGAGAGGCATCATTATTGGTTACACATCTCATTTAGGATACATTAGAGGAAGTCTATTTGATTCATAAGTGTATGGAAATATTTCAATCAATGAAAAATATCATATAATTATTATCATCATTGACATATAGTGATTAATTTGTCACATCAAATCATTCTGAGTGTGTCACATAGACATGGTCAAATATAAATTTAGAGACATTGAATGTTATTTCCATTATATGTCAAGAATTTTGAGATTGTTGAGAGAATCATCCAAATAGCCTATTGGTTTTAAATGCCTCAAAGGAAACATGCCATGAAAATCAACATCCACATATTGTAGCTTTTATGGTACCATGATGACCCATCACATTATATTGATCGTTATGATATTGATCTAGAGTATAATGCATCCTATGAGGAACATCTAGTTCATATCATAGGTAGGAGCATGAAGGGTCTCTGTGGTAGGTCCATTCCCCTATTCAAGGTGAGGTGTAAGCATACATTCATACAGGATGAGAAATGGAAGATGGAGGCCAATGTATGTGTTCATTGGTTGACTCCTTTCTCAGAAGTTGATTTACCACAAAGAGAAGTGAAACTCAAGGATGAGTTATCATATGGTGGGGATGTTTAAATATCTAGAATTCTTTCCAAGATACGTTCCATTTTTTAGGTTATATTCTTTGGTTTGGTCCTTAAAACATATTCTAATGGATACATGGAATTCATGAGGGTTCCTTGAGATTTTTAGGATCTCGGAGCCCCAATGCTTGTAAAAGTAGACTATGCCCCACATATGGGAGAAACCATGCTACCCATCCGGAACAATTCATCATACTATATAGCTTGACCAAGGATATTTTTCTAACCATGTGAGATTCTGGGTATAGGGTCTCTCCCTGGTTTCATTGAATCCTTTTACGGTTTCCTACACACTCATGAAACTTGTCACTAACCAGTTTCCTGGTCTTTTTTCATTGGCTTTTCCCAGTTATATAAACTATGGGATTATCCCATGCGGGGTCCTAGCTAAGTAGTACAGTGACACACAGTTAGCATGTGATCAATACAACTATTGGACCAAACTGGGTAACTTTGACTATGGGAGTGAAATTGAAATTTTTCCTTTAAAATGTTTCATATCATGCCCGTATTTATTATTCTATTTTCCATAGGTGAACCTCCTTTCCTCCTCCCCTGATTTATCCCTCTCCCTAATTTATCGATCTCAATTCCTCATCCATCTAGACTCCAAATAGCTCATTGTCTGATGTGTTGGAAATTGTGAGGTATGTTCCACACTCATCTTCCATATATTCTTTATTTTCCTTCCCCACTATTATGCAATTTATGTGTGACACTTTTTCCGTAATTGTGGGTTTCTTGGTGATTTAATTGATATATTCCATTATATCATGATTAAAAGGATGATAATAGATGAGTGGTCCTCTATGAACATAATCTATGTGGTCTAGATTATTTCTACTTATTTAGTTGAATTCTATATCATGATCAATTTTTTCACATTCCATAATGTTTTTCCACACATTTAAATTGTTAATTAAATTAAATTGAGTGCCTCAACATTACATATACAACCCTTCCTAGTGTCATATATACCCCTTAGGTAAGTCTCCATGAATTTAACTAAGCATGTGTCTTTTTTATAATTTCTGAGATTATTTCCCCTTAAACTAATGCTGTTAAACACCCATTTGAGTGTTATTTCCATGTAGTAAATTCCTTGAAATGGGATAAATGTAGTGATAGGCCATGTATTTAGGATGTTATGCTTAAATCAGTATTCCCTTTTCCAGCTGCATTATTCTATGAATGGAGAACATCAAATGAAATAAGGATTCAACATTCTTGTATTCTTTAAATGAATTTTCCTTAATAAGGAAACTCCATGGAGAGCGTTGGTGTCATGATGGTGGTACCAAGCTATAAGAGACACTCGGACCCATATGTGTGATACTATGGAAAGACTTGTTCTTTTGTTTCATTGGATCCACTCAATACATGATGTAATACCCATGATCCCATTTTATGGGCTCCTTAGACGATCTCAAATGGGATTGGATATATATATATATATATATATATATATATATATATTAGATTAATATTGATACATGGGATCCTTTCTTGAGTTCCTTAAATAGGGTCAACGTGAAATTAAATTAAATTTTAATGATGAATTTTAATTTTTGAACAAAATTTTTGTTACTAGATCTCCATGGGATGCATCTGCCAAGAAAAATAATGTGCTTGGGATGGTTTACATATTGATATTTTTTGTATGGTGACTCGTTCACTATATTTATTACTTTTATAGGTCACCATAGATTAAAGACACCCATATTAGGGTGATAAAGGCAGATTTTGATGGCACCCTATGAGGAACCAAATTCAAAGTGACTAACTAGTTATTTATTTATGAATTGTATTTACTTATATCGGCTCAATGATCATTTTATATTTTACGTATTGTATTGATCTAGAAACTTTTGGTGGTGGAATTCTGAGTATACCTCAAACCATTCTTAGGCTACCTTTGGTATAAATGATAAATTTGTGGTTATATGTATAATTAAATCGATGTGCCCATATTCCGATGTTTTATTTTGAGTATTAGGATGGATCATAGGGGAAAGGACCAATCCTATTCTTGTGATTCTATTAGTAATATATTTTTAGTATAATCGGTATTTTGATATAATTCGTTATATTCATGTATTTCTTATTTCATTGTGTACTATTTTATATATTACATGATCATCACCATCATTTTGTGTTTATCATTTAATGTTCATATTCCTCTTGTTGTATAATTATATTTTATAATTTACTATTATTATTTTTTGACTATTATTATAACTACTTCCACTTTGGTGGGTTATGGTTTTTATCATTTTATTTTCTTATTCATCTATTTATTATTTCTTATATTATATTGGGTTTAACTATGATCTATGAGGGTATAGTCTCCCCCTGAACACACCCTAGGACTTGAGAGTTGTCATAAGCCTCTAGAATATAGGGATGATTGCTTAAGGACTTCGGGAAATTGTCCCAAGAAACTGTTACGTGGAACCTGGGGTGGAACACTACATCTTGAGTTTATTATTTTTCTCTTATTGATTTTTTTTGGAATTCGATTCTGGAAAATATTGTTATTCTCCCTCTGGTTTAATTTGATATTATATTGGTCATGGTTGACTTTCTCTACATAAATCCTCAATAAATTACTAGGGATGGTAATTTAAATTTAATATTTCAAACAAACATATGAATTTATATTTTTGGGATGGTAGATGTAATCTTATGATGGAAATCACATCTATTATATGTGTCACGATACATATTCAAATGGGATGTTTATCTCATTTTACATGGTAGACACTAGAAATCAATGATATGCTTATTTTTTTAAGGGTTTTTTATGTCTTTATATTAGAATTTCATAGTCTAGCAATATGATTGTGAGGTTGAGTTCTCAATATAATTCATACCTAGTTTAATTTATATATAAGATACTCAATATATGTTGAATCCGATTGAGTATCTAGAATTGAAGAATAAACACTAGGAGAATCATGACAAGGGATTAGTTTTTTCAAGAGTGTAACTATGTAAATAATCTGTTATTTTTTGTTATGAATAATTATAAATTAATTTAACTCATCTTTGATTATAATGAACTTAATAATATCACAATCAAGAACATATATCTTCTACCCTGAATCGATGTCTTATTAGGAAAACTACATAGATATCAATAGTTTTCTAATATTTAACATAATTTTTAATCCTAAATTTGGGGATAAAAAGTAGGATATATCAAATAAAACATTATTTATAAGGAATTAATACACAAATTATACAGTGATTCATTTTTCACTTACTAATTCACCCACAATCTTCATGAATTTAAGGAATATTGTCATTATATATTACTTTTAACAATTTGTGATATTATTAATAAATTATATTATTCTATATTTAAATAGAAAATATGTTCATGAAGACCACATTAGTATAGTTTCAATTACCTAGATATAAGATAAACTATATACAAAATTTAAAATGATGAATTTTTGCCCCAAAATGATTCAATTTTTGGGTCATATATTGTTAAGAAAGAGTATATTTATGTACCAATCAAATATTTATGATATTAAACAATGGACCAGGCCATACAAAAAGACTGTGAAACTATGTAAGCTTATTTTAGCGGGATATTAACATTTTCTATGGATAATTTCTCATGAATATATAATACACTCCCCACGTTAACCTGGAAGGAATCAAATTTCCATTGGATTATTGAATGTGAAAAAAAATTTATATAATTGAATATAAAGTTATTCATTACACCAATGATTACATTTCTATACAATAGAGAATTGTTTATGATCAATAGTTATACATAGAAGAATAAAATAATAGGATTTTATAAGTACAATGATATGGTGATATGTTATACCTCATGAAAATTTATGTTCAATGATACAAATTACCCAACTAATGATACGGAGGGTGATGTGGTAAATTATACCATAAAAAATCAGAATCATAATCATTATTATGAAAGGTTCGATATATATAATGATAATAAAATATAAAAAAATATATCCACCAGAAAATAGTTGAATATTCTCTACAGAAGAAGGTTATAACTGATTAAAGATTATTATTCCACCAAACATTACCTATCATAGAAAATAGAACATGTTGGTAGATGGAAACAATCATGCTCTTAAGTGATATGGTCTTCATCTTAGCATCCTAAAGACCCAAGATCAAATATGGTAGGGGTGAATTTACTTGTTAATTTAATAGTTACAATAGTAGGAATTGTGTTGTACTATATCAAAAAAAATTATCCATCTTTGGGAATTCATGCAACACAACTGGAAATATTTCCATTCCCAATGCTTCTATACCAACGGTTTGTAAAAACCATTGGCATAGGTCTCCTTTCCCAGCGTTTTGGCCAAACCGTTGGGAAATCCCACATTGTGGTCACTTTTCCCAAGGGTTTTCTAAAACCGTGGGGAATGGGTATGGATTTCCTAATGGTTTAGCCAAACCGTTGGGAATGTGTATGGATTTCCCATCAATTTTGGCCAAACAGTTGGGAACAACATACTTTGAGGCCACTTTCCCAATGGTTTTTGCAAACTGTTGGGAATGGGTGGGTACATATCCCAACGGTTTGGCCAAACCATTGGTATAGGTCCCCCATATACCTACAATGCTCCCAGAATCAAAGGACCTATACCAATGGTTGTAAAAACCATTGGTATAGACCTATTCCAACAGTTTTGACAACCGTTGGTATAGGTCCTTTGATTTATTATTGAATCTTCTTACCGAGAACATTATATAAATCAAAATTTAAAATAATTATGATAATTAATACATATATTTATGAAATTATGTTCACAAAAGTCATTTTAAGTTAGTGGTTAGGTCGTTCAATGAAAAACTAAAGGTCTTGGGATCAAATCCCACCGAATGTTTTTGTTTTTAAAAACATATAGTAATTGTTTTATGGAACCGTTGGTATAGATTTTCCTATAACTTATACCAACGGTTTCCATAAACGTTGTTATATGTCTATACCAATGGTTTTCCAATAACCATTGGTATAAACCAATCCCCATAGCTCACATGCCAACAATCCTCCAAAATGATGGTGTATGCTAGACCAACGGTTTGGAGGCCTATACCAATGGTTCCAAACTGATGGTATATGTTATTTTTTCAGTAGTGCAACAAACTAGGGAATACAAATCTCATATCCATCAAGACACCAAAGGCCTTTGGTCTATAAGGCCTTTGGGCCACCATTCTCCTTCCAAATATTGGGATTTCGGGCCACCAATGGCATTCAAGAAAAAAGGATTTCAGACCACATATAGTAATAAGAAACTCATAAAGACCACATTGAAGGAGGCCTATAAGAGTATTCATAGAAATGTTAAATCAACTAGATAGAATATGGCCATATTGAAAGAAAGGGTATGACAATTACATCGGTACAATTCAACATGAAAATGTACAATAGGAAATTCTAGAAACCCTGCCATTTGTGTTGGGGAGGTATGAACCTTCAGGATTCAGATATTGGGGTGGGGTTGTTTTAAGTGTTCTAGGTCTTGGGGCTTCATAGTCATGTTTAGGGACTTGTTCCTCTGGGCCTTTGAGTCCTATAAGGGCCTTGTTCATTCAACCTATGGGTCATTTTTGGGTTCTACTAAACTCTTAAAAGGGGGAGTATAAAAAAATAAATAACAATATAAGGACTATGGGATTTCGGAGTAATAAGGTGCTCAATTCATTGAGTCAAAATGATCGTGTTATCTTATATATGATGTGTATCACAATTTATAAAATATTTATGGATTTTCAAATTTTGGATCTCAAAATATAGAAGTAATGGGATAAATTTTATAAATCTCAAATTAGTGTCCATAATTATATAAAGTTAAAGATTAAAGAGATATAGAAGGAATATTTAGAGATACAAAAAAATGTGAGAAATGTTTTTAATTTTAACATGGATTATAATTGATGGATTTTGTTTAGGTACTATGTATTTTTTCAATCCATATCATTGTTGATGAAGATTCTATTAGGGTATTATCATAGTTCTTCATTATCTATCCATCATCGAAGAAAAAAAATATATAGATATTTGATATAATATTTTTGATGGTATGACTTGACGAGAGATATTTAAGATTTTTTATCGTCGATCTTCACATAATAGAATGTTATGGCTATAAGAAAAATGTATAAGTAGATTTTATTACCATTACCCATACCAAAATGAAATAGAGAAAAATAACCATGGATTACGTAATCAAAATCCCCAAAACATATAATGGACACAATTCTATTTAGGTTATAGTTGATCACCATATGAAGTCATCACACTTCATCATTATCCGATAAAATTTATTTCTTGATCATATTATTAGGATATAAAATAATGAAGTGTAAATGTTGTTTGGAGTAAAAAATTCATTTGTTTCTAATCATGATTTTGGGATTAGCACAATGTTCTCGAGAAGTCATCAAGAAGTTCATGTTACAATGATGATTTTTAGCACCTTGTTTTTTCCATAGAAAAATGGTTAGTTTTAATATCACATCCATACCCTAGAGGATGCGCTGGGATTTTTTTTGTTGATATAAAAGGTGGTTGGGATAAACACCTACCTATAGTCAAGATTTCATACAAAAATATCTTGGAGTTGATATTTCCAATTGCTCTTTACGAATACCTATATGTAAGGGTGTTTAGATATTTAATGTTTTTGGATATATGTGGATAATAAAAGTAATTGGGACTTGAACTAGTTTATAAAATGAAAGAGAATGTCAGAACTATTTAACAATACATTAATGCAATTAATAGTGGATATAAAATTTATTTGTATAATTAATGTTGTTATCATGAATTTGAAGTTTGGGGGGAATGTGTTTCTTTGAATTACTCCATGAATGATGGTTAAAAGATATATATATAATATAATAATAATCCCTAGGTATATTTTTTACTTTCAGAACATTGATTGAGTAGGGATGGTTTTTTATCAATTGAAACTTCCACAAAACCTTACTAAAGTCCATGATTTGAATTATGTATATCTCTCGTGGAAGTTCATACATTATTTTTTACATGTAATAAACATAATGATAATACCAATGGATTTTGATCAGTCTTATGAAGAATAATCTATAGAGAATCTGGATTGTAGATAAAAAAATTTATGAAACAATACCACTAACATTGTCATTGTATTGTAGATAACAAACCAATTTGAAGAATCTATATTGGGACATGAAGATTTGATGAGGTAGAAGTATCCTTAGTTCTTTATATCAGAGTGACATAATTCAATGATAATGTTTCATTTTAAGGAGTGAATAATGTAACAACATGTAATATTATGATATTTATGTTTTTTTCAAATATATTTAATTTCTTAAATTGCATGTGTTACACATACTATCGAGTTGTAAAGAATAATAATAATGTTTTAGAAATAAAATTATAACCAAAACATTTCATTTTAGTATAATAATTTTAATGGACACATTTTGAAAATTATTTTTTGTTATTATAGATAATTAAAATATATTAATATATATCCTCACAATTCTTAGTCATATCATTATATGTTTTGAAAATACATATTTTATTAAAAAATATTTTTATTGTCTTTTGCGAATAAATAAGTTTTTTTTGGAATTTTAACATATATATTTGAAATTTTTTACTACATTTTTGAAAAAAAATTTCAAAATTATTGTATATTTAATTTTTTTTATTTTTCAGAATATATAAATTTTTCGATGAATTTAAAAAATTACAAATTTTTATAAAATCCTGCCATTTCCATTATTGAATTTGTAATGATTTTATTTTAAATGGTGTTAAAAGTAAAATTCGTTCAATTAAATTATTATTAATCCAATTTATGTCTTTTTTTTTATTTTTTGTTAAACACTGTAACAAAACAATTTAAATAAGAAAGTATTTTTTTTAAAACCTTCATTTTCATTATGCTTGCAGATTTGATTATAAATTATATTCTAAAATTTATGTGAATTAAATTTTTTAAAATCTATTCGATAATTGGAATACTAATTACTAATATTTGTTGATAAGTTAATCTTAATTTTTTATCATAATGAACAGTAACAATTGTAAAAATTAATTATGACTGTTAAGGTTAAAAATAGGCTTTGAATGTTAAATTCACTTGTGTTATAATAAATATTAAAAACATATAGTAAAATTATATGAGAAAATGAATTTTATATTTAGAATTACTGGACCCAAATTATCTACTAAGGCTCATTGTATTTTTATTCTTAAAGAAAAATTTACATATGTAAAAGAAAATTAGTTTTTGCGGCGAAAAATAATATAGTAAAAGTAAAATAAGATATTAAAAAATAAAAAAATACTAAAATATTATTCTCTTTTTTGGTGGAGGTTTTTATTAACAATATTATCCTTTCAATCCACTAATTATCATGTTTGGAGTTATATATCTTGATATTGACTTCCCATTATTTAATATTTTTTGGTATTTAATGAAATACCACTCCTCCACAATTATTAAAGGGCTCCTACTGCCCTTAGATATTCACACATATTAAGCCATTTAGCATTACCAAACCCAATAATAATATCTCTAAAACATAATTTTACACATTATCATGATATTTTTATTCCCAATATAGCAACCCCAAAGTCTATAATAAGAGATAAAAAGTATTTTTCATGAAAAATTAATTATCTCTATTGTGTTATTTATTTTCAATTATAATATTACCACCTTCATTAATGTACTAATAATATCAATATAATAACACCATTATTTAAAATATAAATATATGTTGTTATGTTGTTCTCATACCGTATATCATTGTTTTTTTCTATCAAATGAAAAATGAAACAGTCGATTGTGTGTATGGTAAACTACCGCATCGCGAACTGATGTAATTAATTTTATATAACCAACTCCCATAGATGGAAATAACGATGGATTTAATGTTTATATATACATTACATTCAGGATATAATTATAAATTTGAAATTATAATTTCACATCTACCTTCTTACAATTAATTCTTTTGGAAAATGATAATGTTTCTCATGTCTATGTGTGGACTTTTCCCTCCATGAAATAATGTGATTTATTTTTATTTTTATTTTAACATGTATGGTAATAAAAATATATTCAATTAAATTATATTATTTATATGAAATATTATTGATTATAGAAAGGTTTATTGTTTTTTAATTATATAATAATGATGGTTTAAATCCCTTGGACAATGGTTTTAATTAGTGTGTTACCTTGATGTTAGTGTGGGAATGGTTATTGGTATAGACTTTGGACCCTAAAATATATAGATTATAGTTAATGAGTGTAGTAAAAATTTATTATATTATTATATATAGTGTGTTCAAATGATTTGGAGTTTTTATTTAAATGATAATCCTTAGTTTTTCCAAATTATATTTTTTACGGGGTGCAAGTTATGAACTTATGATGTTGTTGGTTATATAATATACAGCATATTTTCATGTTGTTGATGTTACAAAAAATATAAAGTTATGGTTTTCTGTTTTTTGAGGGAATCATTATCACATTATGATTTTTTTTGCACACCATTAATGAGTCATGTCAATAGGTTTTAATATTCAAATAATATATCCTTCATAAGGGAATTTTGAGAAGTTAAGGGGTATATGTTTCTCATATTTTAAAGAGATTATGAGAAGTAAATTATTGAGTACGATTATATTATTATCTATTTTACCTCTTCGATGGACTGGTGAAAATGGATTTTTTCCCATTCCTCCACCTTCAACAAGGGGCATGGTTGGGTGGTCTTATATTTCACGTATCATTTTCCCCCTCTCACAGACTAACCAAATCTACCCTCCTTTCATTTCATCGAGCATGACCCTAAGGATCCATCGTTTAATCATGGGTATCTGAATCTTACAGTTTAGTAATAGAATTAATTGGGACATCATTCTTTCATAGGATCTCTTAGTGGATCAAATTTGTCTGAATCGACCATTTGTTGACACTCTTAACCAATTAAACATAGATTCATGGGAATTACATCATTACTTGGTAGAATTGATTAGGTACCACTGCCATATTATTATTTATATCAATATAGTGGGTGGCCATATCAACACACAGACTGGTAAATGAAGATCCTACAATGTTGTTTGATTATTCTTATTATATTAGTATGTTGATTTCCACTTGAGACTGGATCTTGAAGAAACACAAATCTGGGTTAGTTTTTAGGGTCTTCAATTACCATTCCAAAAAATTAAATTTTATTTATTCTTGGAATAATGATTGTAATTTTTTACATTGACCATAGATCTTGACCCCTTTTCCATCTGATTTCTCCCTAAAAATTGGTTTAAATAGATTTTTCCAAACCTTTGGATGGATTTTTATGGATTGAGTTAAAACATGAATACCAGATAAACTAGGTGGCATGGTTTAATTATTGTATTGATTTATGCTCCTCTTTCCATCATTTTGGTCACCTAAAAAAGGTATATAGGTGCAGTTCAGTTGGCCAAGGACCTGATACTTGAACCCTACTTCTTGATTTTGAGTATGCAAGTAGCGAGGTACTGAGGTCCTATGTGGTAGTTCATTCTCAACCATTAGTAGTCAGGATGGGTTATTATGTAGGTGATAGTAGTCAAACCATTATTTCATCTACATAATGGGTGTCAGGAAATCTATGGGATGATTCGAGGCACCGAAACCCCATATCACACCCTTAGGATCACATATTGATATAGGGACATGGCTATTTAGAGTCTGAGGCATAAAATTTTCTTCCAACTGCATCGTCTTTCAAAACATTCATCCTATATAATATTTTTTTGGGCTTGGAAAATCGAGAGAAGGTTACATATGAACTAGGGGTAGAATGTGGTGATAAAAAAGAAAGAAAATAAAATATGTATATCCCCTACGGAGAAATATACATTAAATTATGGACTACTAGCCGATTCCCCCCATTCACCATCAGAGTGTGAGAAGGAAGAGAAATTAATTTTTATTCCAAAATGTATTGTTTAATGGTAAGGTAATGATCATTAATGTTTCATACTTCTGGGTGAAAGAAGGGATAATGAAAAAGGCACCAAAATATAATTTTTACCTTCCAATACATATGTCTACTCAATCATCGGTCAAGGGTATCATATTCAGGGAGACTATTCAGTCTTCTATTAATGATCATGATCTTCTAGAAAAACCACCTATAAATGAGGGGGAGGAATCTATTGATAAGAAATAGGAGACTAAAGTTGACACATGAGAAGATTCTAACAAGTTATTTGATATGTTGGAAATTGATGGTGTCTATAAAGATGAAAATAGGATGTTGATCTGAATCTTCTCAAACATTATAATTTAGTTATAGAGGAGTAATATTTAGATATTCGTGTTACAAAGGAGTAATTTGATTGGATGTATAAGAGATGAATTCAACATGATCCTAATAATGATTAGGTTTGTTTGATTAACAAACAAGATCATACTTTGGATCATCGAATAAATAGGGGAAAATAATTCTAGAATAATATATTTAGACCTCGGAGATGTTGGATTACCACATTGATGACCTCATAATGATGATCAATACATAATGCTAACATTAAAATCATTGATCTTACATAGGTGACCAGTTAATTTTTTTAATGATTTTCTAGAATATATTGGTAATTTATTATTTTGTTTGATCTTTTTATGACATGTAATCTATTTGGGTTCTTCACATTCACTCAATAGTGATTTCAGAAATCTAATATTGAATATTCAGTTTAAAAGATATTAGTAGATGAATTTTCCCATCCTAATCAGAGTTAATTGAATATAAATTTAATCAGTAACTTGGATATTATCTTCAGATTTAAGAGATTTCATCCTCTTAAAATGAAAACGAATGGAAGATTAAAAAATGATATGAATTAGAAAAATTCAAAACCGATGCTGGAATTTTATGATGAAATAGATGTGTGATCAAGGAGAATATATCACTAAAGGTTTTTTGAGTTCATTACATCGATTTAGTTAATGTTTATTGGTATAACATTGATAGTGTAACATCATTATTGGTTTTTAGATACCATGAATGTTTTTCTTGGAGTACTAGTGAGATTTATGATTGACATAGGGTAGTGATTTTATTTTTTGGGGAAGGGCATAATCCTAGAGGAATATTGTTATCACTATTAATTCAATTAAAAACGAAATAAATATATTGATTCTGGTTTGTAGTCAAATCATTTTTTCATTATCCCTAGATTATTCATGATTGGAGTAACCAAGTAAAATATATTATTTTTCTATTTTTTTCTTTGTTAAATCATATCAATTATGATAGAGATATATGTTCCTATTAATGGTAAAATTATATATTGATAGTGATTATTTGTAGGTGACTGATATGTCAAAAATTAATCCCCATTTTAATGCATTTCATTCATTTGGGACCAATAAGTTGTATATGAGCTTAAGGTTTTTAGAAAGGTATTCTCTCTCGAAAGCCATTACAAAGATCATTATGCATAGTAGAATTCCGATTTCCGATGGAAAAAAATCCAAATTCTAGAATAATTATCAATAAAGTTATATAAAACATTTTGGAATAGATATCTCTGAGAATGTCATTCATGGAATTTTAGTTAACATATAGAGAAATGTAGTATCTGAGAAATACGGAATGATTAATGTTGATTCTAATGAAGCCAATGTGTTAAAAGGAGACTTATTCAACAATATTTATTTGAAGTTGATGTCGTGTAAATTATCATAGACCATTCAAAGAAAAATTATCAACATATATGATAGGGATTAGGACGTATGTGGCGTAAATGTTTTGGTTATATTGAATAAGTAATCAGAATGGAGGATGCACTCAAATGATTACATTAATATATTTTTTATCATGTGAATGTTATTATTTATAAAAATACTCTAATTTAAAGTAATAATCAAATAAATAAATAATTATAAGAGGGTCCTAATAAGATTACCATTTAATTTTTGTTGAATGTATAGTTTTTGTATTTAGTTCAATTCATTGATGGAGGTATAAATAGATCGTCTTGTCTGGATTTAGAATGTGTTAGAATTTCCTAGATAATTCTTCAATGAATATAATCCAATTATTTCTCATATGTGGTGTACAAGTGTAATTTTTGTATAAACTTGGGTCTGGAGTGTCTTTGATTTATGTGGGTTGAGATAGGGGTTAATAATTCATTACATCAATTCATTAAGGCTATATGTTTGAGAAATAGTTAGCTGGTCACAATGATAATGGTGAACCACATTTTTCTGGTACTTTATGTATGTTTATGTTTACATGATTTTTGATTCATTGGTTGATGACTGGAGGGCTAGTTGTTTTAGATTTGAATAGGAAATAACTATATGTATTATTCATTTATCCCAATAAATATTTATGTTTATCCCATTAGAAGTTGGATTAGTCAATGATTTGGGAATTTTATTGGAATTGGTGGAAATTGAAGGTTGACCAGGTGGTTTTTCCAATGATCCTTTCATTATATCCTTTCTATAAATATGTGATACCCATATATTTTAAGATTTATTTTCATTAAATAATATATTTAATAGCATGTGGTATGTGCAATACTTATCCTAAACGACCTATTGTATTCTATAAAAATATAATTATTTAAATATAACCATTATAACATAGACATTCTTTTGTAGTGTATGAATAGGAAAAACAATATTATGAAATAAATTTAGAATATTCATCTTAAAAAATTTAATAATTATTTCAAATTATATAAGAATATAATTTTATATAAATTCATATATGAATCGAAAAGATATTTTTTCATCAAATTATTATTATTATATATCTAATATATTTATATGAAAATAAATTTAGTCCATCACTATAGATAAATGTTTTTAGTGAAATTATTTTAACATATATTCAATAATATATGTTGAAATTTACCTAATGAAGGTTACTATATAAGTAATGAGTTTAAATTCATACATAAAAATTAATTTTTTTTAATGTTGTTTTAATTACTCTTTATGCACAAATATCCTGATAAATTTATACCAGTAATACAAATTTTGTTATATTAAAATAATTTTTTTGAAATTATTATATCAAAATAATCTTATAATATGTTTTCCAAATATTTCGAGAAATGATTTTTGTAGAGTTAATAGTAAAAACCAAAGTTTTTTCAAAATCTATGGTTTCTTTACTTTAAATAAAATAATTTAAAAGATCCAATCTATATTGTATTTATTGATAATATAAAAAATACATATTTGATTAAATATTATATATTTAATATTATATTAATAAATACAATATTTTATTTTGGTTTAAATTTATTTTTGTGCCTAAAATATCATTTTTCTAAAACCGTTAAATTTATGTTTTGTGCACTGATATTAAAATTGGAATATGTAACCTATAAAAATTAAATCATAAAAAATTTATCTCATATTTTTAATTTTTATATTCAAATTCTGTAATGAGTTCAATTTCATTTTTTTGTTTTGAATAATAACTTTGTTAATAAATTATATCTACAATAAAATGTTTCAAAGGTTAATTCATGATAAAAATAAGTGACATTGTCAAAAAATTTATTTTTATTAATATTAGACAGGAATATTTACACCCTTATCTACTTATTTATTTATTTCTATTATTTATTTTACACCTTCCTTTTATTATGACAATTATTTTCTTGTAATTAAAGAATAAGTATAATGTTTAACTATTTGGATTTTAATTTTTCAAATATAATGTCATTAAAATACACAAATGTAATTAGTAGTTATGAATTATTATTTTGAATATTAATAATTTTTTTAATTTTTTTTAAGTCTTATAGATTTTATAATTTTCTTGAATTCATAGGCTAGGTTTGCACAATGCTTGTGCAAGTAGTGGAAAAATTAAATAAATAATTTTGACAACAATAATTGTAACTTTTTTGAATAATTATTTAATGTAAGGAATTTAAATTTTAATTAAAATGTTTATGTGATGGTTAAATATATTATATTATAAGTACATTATTATCTTTATGTCTTTAATTCCATGATATACGCATAAACCAGGAAATGATCTTAAATGGTTTTTAATGACCAAAAAATATTTTTAAATCATTATAAAATTGTAAAAATTATATATTGAATCATGTGAATGATAAATTTTTTATTTTAGGACACTTGGTTCCATTATTTTCCACCTATAATTTTTATGATGACTTTCCTGACAATTAATGAGTGAAAAAATGTATTCCAACAATTAATGTAAAACTTGGTTGATTATGAGTTAAACCAAAAGATAAGGTTTCAAATGTTTCCAAAAATTGTATAAATTTTATTACATTATTATATATTGACATTATCCTACATTTATTATGATTTGTGGCTATATGTATCCATTTTAAATAATTTGGAGACATATTCTATATTAATATTTCATGTATTTACTATTTTTCTGCATTCCTCACATATAAAATGAAACCAACTCTTCTATATTCCTCACAGTCAATTTGCGACTTATATTGAATAATATATGCAAAATTGACATCATATTTTTTTTAAACATCATATATCTGTTCTTATTCCCTAATATGAACCTAATGAGGTTTACGGTGTAAGCTAAAGAATGTTTTTTAAACAACAGGTATAACTATTAAACACATTCTTTCTTCATTTCTTCTTCTACCTCTTTCAAGTATATCCTAACGAAGTTAATATAAAAACACAATTATCTTATATAAAATAAATTTTTTAATGATGATTAAACAACCTTTATTCATCACCATTTTATCCTATAGGAAATAAATACAACATTCATTCATATGTGTGAAAACAAATATCCAGAATGTGAGGCTTTTCAGTTTTCATCACTCCTTCATAGGGCCGAAAATTATAATGTATTTAATAGAGATATATAATAATTATTGAACAATTATTTTATTTTAAATAAAATATATCACATACTTTCTTATAGTTTACCCATTACAAACTGATTATATTGATTGTGCATATGTGTGGAATACAACCACCACGAAGCAATGTGATTCATTTATTATTTAATTATTTAATTAATAAAAATAAAATTTTATATAATTTATAAAAATTATAATTATTTCATTATTAGAATTTTTATGATATAACTATAACACCTTTTACCATCTTTAACATACTCGAGTATTTTGGGGATTGTGAATCGAACATCCTCAAATTGTATGTTGTAAAATTAATCTATTTAGTAATTAAATAAGTTAATTTAATAACGTAAATAAAAGAATAAATGATAATGGAATGAACATGAAAATTTTTATTAATAATTAATTAAAAAAATTTAATTTAATTTCTAACAATTTAGAAAATGTATAAAATGAATCGGGACACAATGTAAGAATTTTTACCCATTGAAACATGGTTTCAATGTTTTCCTTTCGAAATATTTCTCCTCTATGTCCATGTTAATAAATTATATCAAGAATGTTTGTAATGATTTTTCATATATTATTAAAGGTAAATTTATATTAATTTTTACTATATTTACCAATTATTAAAATAATATTTTCAGATACTCACTATAAGACTCATTTTTGACCTCTTACCAAAAAAGTGAATAGAATATCATGTTACAATGCATACTGAATTAGAAAATTCCCACCATAATTTTAACCATTTTATTTTTTGTCTCATTTATAATTTTACATTGTTATTTTCAAATAAATAAAATTTTCTATATATACAAGATTTTTTATTTGATATTTTACCCAAAATAAATTTATTTTTCTCATATTTTCATAGAAAGGAACAAACCTCCTTTTAAAAGTATTTTCATAAATGTTAAATTCTATTGATTATTATTATACATTACTATGGGTGTAATATTATGATACAATCAACCTTATTTCTCAATATGGTTTATGATGGTGTTGTTCTGTTTATCAACTACGAAAAATATTACCATTTTTATGCTAGTTTTGTAATGTGTTTTTGTATGTTGATTAGATATTGTGTTACTATTAATTTATTTCATACAATGAATATATTGGACATAGTATGTTATATAAAGGGAATGTTATAGCCCATATATTAATTCTAAGGTCTCATAATACTAACTAGTTTGGTTATTTGGTGAATTCCTTCCTAATTATTTATGATTTCTATGTAGAAAAAAAATATTATAACAACCCAAACGTTAATTAATGGAAATCCTTCTTGATCTAATTAAATGAATCTTTTTGTGAAATGTTTACATAAAATTTCAAATTTAATGGTTTTATGTTTTTGGATTTTAATATACACATAAGAATTATGAATGTTATTACTATAGCCAATAAACAATGATCACATGATTAGTATAAGTATATGGCTTTAACAAATCCAACTTTCTCGGACAAAGAAGTGATGGTCTCATCTTTAGATGTGCCTCATATGAAGCCCATTTGTCAGATCTCATAAAATAGTTTTCAACTATGGGCTTCTCTATTGACAAAGCCTAAGCTGAGCTTGAATATGTTAAGCTCGAGCGGGACCGCCTACTAGAGAAGTAGAAGTGGATAGAGATTACCACATAAGAAATGTTATCCGAGCCACCCCATGAGTATGTCACCACCGAACACCTTACATTTTGGTCTTATGTGGGTGTTATAAGGGGTTATGAAATTAGACCATATTTCTGTGGTTTTGTACATTAATTTTTTATATACTAATGAACATACTTTCATTTTATTGTTGTTACCGTGTAAATAGTCTTGAAAGAAAAAATAGTAATTTTAGTTAATGTTCAACAATGAAATGTTTTTAATGAATTAATAGATATTTTAATTAAATAATATTTTAATAATATATTTTTATTATTATTATAAAATTAATTTGTTATTAAATATAAATGATCCTATTATTTAATGAATGAAATTTTAATTCTTATTAATTTTTGAAATCCATTTTTGAAAAAACCCATGAATTTTCGATAAATGTCGATTTTTATTTTAAAAGTAAAAAATAACATATTTAGATAATTATTTAGATAAAATGAATATTAATTCTGGAATCAGGACTTAAAAATTATCCACCAATGAATTTTTCATTATTTTCTGATAGAGTTAAATTTTTGGGTAAAAATTAAATATTGTTTAAATATATAATGTGATTTATGACATCATATTAACCAAATAGTGATTATATAAATTACTATAAACATTAAGTTCAGACAGTGTATATTTTATCATTAAAATAATGTAATTTTAGGTTTATTTGATTGGTTTTAAATAAA
Source organism: Viscum album (assembly GCA_963277665.1). Classification (NCBI taxonomy): domain Eukaryota; kingdom Viridiplantae; phylum Streptophyta; class Magnoliopsida; order Santalales; family Viscaceae; genus Viscum; species Viscum album. The sequence continues at coordinate 1,696,464,592 of OY728137.1, read as the reverse complement.
ATTAGTTGTCCACCAAAGAGTTATTAAACATTTATTCTTCAAATTGTTTTCTTTTTGAGTGTGACTCGCCTGAAAATAAGTAACCCCATTATTTTAAGAATTTCATACATTGGCCTTATAAAATATTTTTATCCACATTCCTTTTCCAAAATCCATGGTCAAAAAACATGGGTTGGTTTGTGGTTTGGATTAGTTTAATGTGAGGTGTCCCAAACCCAAATAATAAAGAATTCCCTCACCTTACATATATAATTTCACCAGATCTCCCACTTCCTCCTCACTCAATGCATTTGGAGTTTGTCCAACCTCTTCCCTCATCTAGTAAGGGTTTTTCTGCTTTCCTCATATATTCCCAATATTTATTAAATTTTTATGGCTTGTTAATTTCAATTTATAATGTTGGGGTATGCTTTCACACATCCCCAATACATACCACTTCATGTTTTAATGATTGGAGACCCCTTTCTCTCTCATTTAATGCCACCCATGTACACCTATTAATATGCCGAAATTCCATAAGGGATTTCCCTCTCCTCTTTTACATTCAAATAATTCTTTTTTATTATGAATCTAAATTACATTTTGTTTGTTGTGACATATATCTATATGAACCCCTTGATATCAATTTTATTTACATATTATGAGGCACCCATTTTCCTCTCATCAACTATTTTCATGATTCTTTATGTCACATTGTTATGCTACCGAAATTGCACCGCATTTTTTCAATACAAGATCATTATGTAGTGAAAACAATCCTCATGTCTTAATTAAGGGTATTAAACATGATTCACATATACATATTTAATGTTAATTTCATGTATTTATTCCACATTAATTAATCATGGAATAACTTATGATGTAGATTGATTCCATGTTATATGATTCATGTGGCACACTTATGCATGAAATGAGATCATTAAGAAGGGTGCACCCTGATAGTGTTCCAATGCATTGGGTAATTTATAGTGTCATGATATGTCATGTGCAATGGGTGTTAACTCATGCTAATTAAAGTGCAACAAGGTTTTACTCGTGCCTCATGTGCAATGAGGGTTTACTCATGCTCCATGTGAAATGAGCCTTGGATCATGCTAATTACATGTTAAGTATTGTTGCCACATTACCATTTATGATTATAATTATTTATCATTCCTTTATTTTTATGAATCTATTGTGCTCTATTGTCTAACATCTATTTCGTACCTCGTGTTTTTTCATGAATACTCCCTTACTGGGCTTTATAGATCACCATTTTCTTATGCATGTCCTCTGTTTATCCCATGCAATGATAAGTGTGAGGGAATGCAGTGGTAATGTAAATGAAGATGTTATATTTCATGTTTTAATTTGTTATGTAATGATCCAAATCCACAAATACACTAGAACACTAGATATTCTATGTTGTATCAGTTGATGTTTATGTAATAAATTATGATTCATTGGGTAATAAAAAGAAGGGGTGTCGTAGTTGGTATTCGAGGATATGTTTAATTATTTTTTGGATTAGGATTAGAAAACCCTAGTAAATCCTTAGAAACAAGACTATGTATAATAAAAACATCCATATGTATTTGTGAGTATTGAGTAAGTGGTTTTCAAACAAATACACCCATGTCTGGATATGAGCATTTAGAGGTGTCTCTAACATCGATGTATCCTAGGGGTAAAACCGGAAATCCCCGAATTAAGCTAGACTCTAATAAGAACTAGAGCACGACAATGATCCTTGCTGCACTCTTAGTTATGACACACCCGAGGGATATGCTTTGTTAAATTCATAATTATTGTATAAACCATTATTAAGGTACAAAAAAATTCCCTAATAATATTTATTAGAATGTAAATCAAGGATAACAAAGAATGAATCCAATACGTTCATATGTTAAGGAAATAAAAGTAATTTATAGGTCATTGGTTTATTCATTTGATTAACCATTATGTGTTACCCCTAAAATTCCTTTTATTCAAACTAATAGTTGGTAATAGGGGGACTCAGGCTGACAACCGATGTGAATGTCAATGTGATGACTGTACTAATGAGATACGCAATCCAATGGGAGTGGGAATCACGAACATTGTAATGATTCTCTCTCAAATAACTCAATCATTGAATAGGAACATGGGTTAAGAAGAATGTTCAACCCTTTCAATAAATAACAAGTCATTATCGAAATCTTCATAAGACAAAGTCCTCTTACTTTTAGTGGATCGTTTGATCCCACAATTGATGAAAAATGGATCAACTTCATTTAAAAAATCTTCTTCATCCATCAATGTTATGAACAAGAGACGTTTATCCTATATGCTTATCGTATGGAGGGTGATGTTGATCAGTGGTGGATGTTGATAAAAAATACAACGCCTGAGGAGGAGATCGATGCGTTGGAATGGAAGGATTTATGGAAGATGTTTTTTGATAAATATTTTCTATGCACACTCCGACTTAATATGGAAAGGGAAATCCTTTCCCTCAATTAATAAAGACAAATAATTTATTAGAAAACATGAGGAAAACATCACACGGTTGGAACAATATGTCAATGGTATTGTTGTTACCCTCGAATGCAAGGTGTACCGCTACTTTTGTGGTCTGAAACGTAGCCTACAGAAAGCGCGGGTGATCCGTGACATTGACAGCTATGAGGAAATTGTTTGATCAGCCTTCATGGTCGAATTAAAGATTAGATAATCTCAATGGAATCACAGGGTAAATAGTGTAATAAGGACTTCAATGTTTGTGGTCCGATATATAAATCCAATGGTGCTAAGAATATCCAACACCCCACTTTCCAAATGTGTGGAAAGAAGCACCCCAGAAACTTCCTGAAGGGGACGAGGAAATTATTTAAGTGTCGAAGAGATGGGAACCAGGCTATTAAATGTCGGCAAGAATGACCTGCAGTTGCCATAGAGGAGAGGAATGTTTCATTATAACATCAATGTGGGGATCACTATTACAAATGCAAAGATGTAGGGCATCTTGCCAATCGGTTCCCTAAGAGAAGGGTTTTTAGAGGCATCCAACAACCTCTAAGGTAGAAAGTGTGTGATTTTTTCATCACTACCACCAAAGTGTACCCCAAAAAATGATATGATGATAGGTAGTTTAGTTATTCATTCAAGAATAGTGAATTATCTTTTTGATTCAGGTTCTACTCATTCTTTTATATCTGGATGGATTTGTAGAACAATCCTATAACCACCACGAATAATTGATGTGAAGATATTGGTGAGTAAAAAAAATGGGGAAATCATTTCATCCCATGAATATAACTCCAACCCTATCATACTCTTTATAATAAACATCCCAGTGTACCTCGTCAAATCCCTAGTCTTTACATGTTAAAGAAGGATGATAAACCATATTTAGCTCCATCTTCTTAAGTGTGGATATTACTGCCCTATGAGCACACATATCTTGCACCGATGATTGAGTCTAAGGAGACAACCATCATAGAAAACATTCCTATTCTGAGGGAATTCATTGACGTGTTTCCAAAGGAATTTCCAAGTCTTCCACTTTGAAGAGAATTTGATTTCTCAATTGTTCGTATAACTGGGGAGTTTCGAATATCCAAGACTCCATATAGAATGGCTATTGTGTAACTTGAGGAGCTCATGAAACAACTACAGGAGAATTGGGATACAGGTTTTATACACCCATGTGATTCACCATGGGGTGAACCGGTCCTCTTAATCAATAAGAAGGATAGATCAATGTGCCTTTGCATCGATTATCATGAGCTTAAAAAATAACAATAAAGAACAATTATCCTTTCCAAAGAATTGATGAATTGTTCGATCTGCTGTGTGGAGAACAATACTTCTCCAAGGTGGATTTGTGGTCAGTATAATTTCATCTAAGGGGGAAAAAGAAGATATCCCCGAGATTTCTTTTCGTACAAGATACAGGCACTATGAATTCATATTAATGCCTTTCAGACTCACTAATACTCAAGAAATATTCAAGGACTTTATGAATAGTGTCTTTAGAAATTAACTAAACAAATTCGTGGTAGTATTTATCGATGATATTTTTATATACTGCAAAAAATGGAGTATCATGAGGATCATATAAGAACGGTACTAGAGACCTTGCATAAGGATTTTCTCTATAAAAATATTGCAAGTGTGATTTTTTGTTAAAGGATGTCTCGTTCATGTGCCATATCAACACAATAAATTGTATATCTATATATCCCTCCAAAAAATATGAAATTGAGGGATGACTGAGGCCAACATCTGTAACGGATATCTGTAGATTCTTGTGTTTAACTAGATATTATCAATGATTTGTGAGAAATTTATCTCAATTGTCCACCCCTCATACCAAGCTAACTCGGAAGTGAGTAAAGTTTTCATGGAGTGATGAATACGAGGAAAGGATCAAGGTGATGAAAAAAAGGCTTATCAAAATGATCTTTCTCACTTTACCCACAAGTGGATATCGTTTTGTCGTATTAAGTGATGCTTAGAGGAATTTCCTAGGATGTGTGTTGATGAGAAATGACAAAGTAATTGCCTATGCTTCATGGAAATTGAAATTTCATGAACAGAACTATCCAAAACATCACCTTGAGTTGGCTGTAGTGATCATCACCTTGAAAATTTGGTAGCATTATCTATTGGAGTATATGATTGAAATATATAATGACCACAAATCCTCAAGTTTTTATTCACATATACTGAGTTAAACATGTACCAACATATATTGTTAGAGATGTCAAAGAGAATGACTCCTCAAACCATTACCACATTGGGATAGTGAAAAAGGTGGATTATGCCCAATGTAAAGAGGGACCTAATGATTCTATCATTGATGATAATTTAAAAGTGTCCAATCTTCTTTAATTTTGATGAAGATATACATGGTAATCATAAAGACGTGAACATCATCAATCCTTTCACAAATAATTTCTCAAATTTCACTTTTGGAAAGGTTAAAGGATTATCAAAAGGATGATGTGGGAATTCAGGAAAAAGTGGATGCTATGAGGAAAGGAAATCCCCAATGTTTAATGTTAATGAAGAAGGAATTTCAAGATTTTATAAAAGACAACGTGTTACATCAAGTCCGCAGATGAAGAAGGACCTTTTATATGATGGACATAGTTCAAATTTATCAATTCACATAGGAAACACAATGATGTATCAAGATCACCAAGAGCATTATTAGTGGGACAATATGATGAAGGAGATAACTAAATATACATAAAATATCCCGGTGTGTCATCATGTGAAGGCAAAGAGGCATATGTTTAAGGGGATGATGCAAACATTGCCCATACCAGATTGGAAATGGGAGAACACCACCATCAACTTTTTCAACGAACATAGGAAGACAACCAAAGCAGCAATGCAATCTTGGTTGTTGTGTATCATCTTACAAAGGCTATACACTTCATTTATATCTAGGAGAATTATCATTAGATCAACTTGCATAGATATATGTCATGGAATTTGTAAGGTCTCATGGAGTTCTACTATCTATTGTATCAGATCGAGATCCAAGATTCACTTCTATGTTTTGGAACAGTCTTCAACATTATCTGAATAATACATTGAACTTCAGTACATCCTATCATCTTAAAACTAATTTCCAATCCATACGGACTATACATACACTTGAGGACATGTTGGGAGTGTGCTCAATGGACATTCAAGGAGGATGGGATCTTCATCTTCCTCTGGCCGAGTTCTCTTATAATAACAGTTCGAACTCGAGCATCCAAATGGAACCATATGAAAACCTTTATGGGAAAAGGTGTAGGACACCAGCGTGTTGGTATGCGGTCATTGAGCGTAAGCTGGTTGGAGCAGAAATGTTCGATGAAATGGTGGATAAGGTGAAAACCATTCCGCAGCATATCAAGGCAGCCCGGAATCGACAAAAGATTTATGCAGATAACAATCAACAAGGCCATGAGTTTAATGTTTGAGACTTTGTTTTTCTATGCATATCTCTATGGAATAAGTTATTAAGGTTTGGAAAGTATGGGAAGTTAATTCCAAGGTATATAGGCCACTTAGAGATTATAGATCGTGTCTGGGTCATGGCCTATTGACTAGCACTTCCACCTACTATGGCCAAAGTACACGATGTCTTTCATGTGTTCATATTAAATAATTACATACCGGAACCCTCACAAGATCTCACATTAGAGGTGGTACAGTTTTAGGATGACCTTTTTTATGAGGAGCAACCAGTTAAGATCATATTTCGTAGAGAAAAAGTTCTACGAAAAAAGACCATACCCATCATCAAGGTGTTGTACTGAAACCACATGTTTGATGAAGTGATGCGGGAATTAGAGGAAATGATGAAATAGAGTTATTCACATCTTTTTTAGTGTGGTAAAAGTAAATTTAGAGGGTGAATTATCTTAAAGGGGGAAGTTTGAAATGACCCAAACTATCATTAATGTAAGTCCATCTTGATATAAATAAATGTCTCTTTATGTGAAATGTTTATATAAAATTTCAACTTCTTTGGTTTTATGTTTTTGGAATTTAAAATACTGTTAATAATTTTGACTGTTTCTAATATATCTATTTAATAGTGATCACATGATTATTATAAATATATGGCTTTAAAAAATAAAATTTACTCATAAAAAGGAAGTAATGGACTCATCCGGTAGACATTCCCCATACGAAGCGCATTTGTTAGAGCTCATAAAGGTGGTTGTATCTTTTTACTTTTCTCATGACAAATCCCAAGCGGAGCTTGAATACTATAGTCTTGAGAGGGACCAACTACGAGAGAAGTGGAAGTTGATAAAGATTACCACTCGAGAAATGTTATCCAATACACCCCAAGAGTATGTCACTATCACAAACCTTACACTTTGGACTTATACTGGTGGTAAAGGTGTTATTTAACAAGACCCTAGTACTATGGTTATGTATATTACTTTTTTATATAATAATTTATATACTTTGTTTTTATTATTGTTACCTTTTAAATAGTTTAGACATCACAAATAGTATTTTTAGTTAATGTTCAAATATGAAATTTGTATTGATGAATTAATGGATTTTTGAATTAAATAATATTATCATAATATATTATTTTTATTATTATTACAATATTTTTTATTAAATATAAATGATTGTATATATTTATGAATGCGATTGTATTTTTTATTAATGTTTGAAAGCCATTTTTGTAAATACCCATGAAATTTTGATAAATTTATATTTTTATATTAAAAATAAAAAATTTTATATTTATAAAATTATTTAGTTAAAATGAATATTATTTTAGGAATTTGGACATAGAAATTATCCAGCTATAAATTTATCCGAATTTTCTCAGCATCAAATTTTTTGGAAAAAATTACATACCGTTTAAATATATAATGTGATTTATGACATTATAATGACTTAATAGTGATGTAATAAAATACTATAAACATTATTTTTGGACAAATCATGTTTTATCATTTAAATAATGTGATTTTAGGATTGTTTGAATTATTTTAAAAAATTTCAATGCACCCTCCAATAGTTATTAAACATTTGGTCTTTTTAAATAGTTTTATTTGGGAGTTTCAATCACCACTTCATAAGAAACCCAATTATTTTAAGAATCTAGTACTTTGGCCTTATAAAATACTTTTTTCCACTTCCCTCTAAAAATACATGGGAAAAAACCATGGCATGGTTTGTGGTTTGGAGTAGTTTAATGTGAGGTTTCCCAAACATAAATAATAAATAATTCCCTCACCTATCCTATATAAACCCACCCATGCTCTCACTTCCTACACACTTGAATAAATTAATGTTCTTCCAACCTATTCCCTACACTTTCTAGAATCCTCCCAAGGTGCCCCAATCTCCCAAGAAGCCTTTCTCAAGCCTCTCTCTAGCCATTGGAAGCACACTTCCAATTAAGGTGTTTTCTTCATTCCTCAATTGTGTCTAATATTATTTAAGTTTGTTTCCCTTTTAATTTCAATTATAACTGTTGTGGTATTGTTTAGAACCTCCCCCATACTTCAATAATTATTTTTGAATGATGGGATACCGCTTTATCTCTCATTAAATATCTCCCATGTACACCTGTTAATGTGCCAAAATTCCATAAGGGATTTCAATCTCCTCATTTACATCCAAGAAATTATTTTGAATTATGTATCTAAATTCCATTACGTTTTTTGGGACATGTCTCTATATGAACCCCTTACCTTCCAATTAATGTACATATGGTGAGACACCATTTTCTCTCTCATAAATTTTTTTCATAAATCCATATGTCATGCCGTTTTGTGGTAGAAATGGTGCTGCATTTTTCGAAGCCAAGATCATTGTGTAGTGAATACCATACCCATGTCTCTATCAAGGTTATTCACCTTTATGCATGTATACGTATTTAATTTTAATTTCATGAATTTATTTCACATTACTTAATCATGGAATAACTTATGATTTTGATTGATTCCATGTTATATGATCCAGGTGGCACACTTATGCATGAAATGGAATATGTAAAAGGGTGCATCTTATAGCACTCTAATGCATTGGGAAAAGTAAGTATCATGATACTTCAATTGAAATGGGTGCTGACGCAGGATAATTCAAGTGCAATGGGGTTTTACTCATACTTCATGTGCAATGTGGTTTTACTCATGGTACATGTGCAATGATCCTTGAATCATGATAATTACATGTTATGTGTTGTTTCCACATTTCCATGTTATGATTATCATTATTTATCATGCATTTATGTTTATTATTTTCTTGTTCTCTCTTGATATGCCTATTGTCTAACATGTATTGTATTCCTCGTGTTATTACATTATTATTCCCATGCCATACCTTATAACTCGCCCTTTTCTTATGCATGTCCTCAGGTTATCCAATGCAATTGTAAGTACGAGGGAATGTTGTGGTCATGAAAATGAATATGTTGTATTTCATTTTTTATGTTGTAATGTAAGGATACTAATCCCAAAATATACTTTACCTCTCAATATTCTATGTTGTATCAAGTATTTCTTATATAATAAATTATGTTTAACTATGTAATAAAAATCTGGGTAGTCATATTTATAATAATATCATTATTCCTGACATTATAGAATTCATCATTATGAAATCAATAGCAATTATCGTTGTGATAATATAAATTTTCAGACATAGATATATTTAATGTTCTAATAATTTATGATTTTTATGGAAATATTTTTATTTCATAGGAAAATTAAATAAACTCTAATTTAAAAAATTGTTTATATTTTTTTATGGGTAAAAGGTTTGTTTTACAAGAAAATTATTCATGTTTTTCAATGAGACCATAATTAATTATTATTTTTCATTCATTATTTCTTATAAAATTTTTATGAAATAAGTTTAGAAAAAAATATAATTTCATGAGTGAGTATGTGATTATTTTAAACTCAATGTTCTCTTTTGAGAAAAAAACATCCTTATAGGGTTTTATGAATTTAAATTGGATTAATAGGTTTGGTTTTTAAATCCCTTCCCCACAATTTTTACCCCTCCTTGGATATAAATGTGAGAAGGGACATAATGACACATGATTCCTGCCTCCAGAAGGCCTCAGGTTGTCAACTAGTACTGTGGATATAATAAATACATAGAAGAGATGAAATAACCTATAATAGAACACATGTGAAAGAGATAGATAAGAAATAAAAAAACCAACTACAACTAAGTCTAAAATGAAAATGAAAACCCCGGTACACATTATTAATGCCATGCTAGAACTACTATAACTAAAAGATGAAAGTGAAAGTACCAAAAGAATGTTAAATTATAGTGACCCCATATCTAGAATAGCTCATACAACTCCATGATAGTAGTAACCAACCTAATATCTAACCTTCTACTAGTGACATGAAATATATTTATATATATAGGGTATGTATAATAGTATACTAAGAAGGATTCTCACAGAATCCCATGGAGAAAAATTAAAGAAAGCATTATAAAGAACAGTGAAAAACAAGTGAAACTATCTCATCACCTAAACATGTATACAATGTCCATAACCTCTACATTGATACACTCAAAAATTATAATATACAAGAGTATAAAATATAATAATAATATAAAGGGTACCCTGCTAATACATCACCATTGATTTCTCTCTTTTCCCTATCATCACATATCTTAGGAATCTCTCTCCATAAGGGCTTTCCTGCAGACACCTGGTCATGTCACCACAACATGCACCTCATGAAACACAACCACTACACTGACATAACCAAAGTAACCAGGAAGGTTCTCGGAGCCACCACAACTCACATAACATCAATCAAACATAGGTTTTTATACCTTAATCTATTATAGACCATACATGGAGTAAGGATCCTTAAGCCATCACATCATATACATGTTACACCAACAGTAGTATATAGGAAACTATATCCACAATATATTTGTGTAAATAACCAAAATCCATTAATGCCCTCTACCAACATATATGAGGAAAAAACTGACTTGCCCACTAACCCAATATCTACCAAGAGACGAGAGCAGGGCCAAAGTGGGTAGTCATCAATCTATTCTCTAATTGAAATGTTGGTGAAAACACCTACAGCGAATAGAATCCTCATGTTTTTAGTTTATCTAACCATCATGGGTGAGTACTATATAGAAACTAAAAAAGTACATAATATACTATAGATCAAAACAAAACTATGGGGATAATCTTGTATTAGAATATATTGAGGAAAACATCTATTAGACTACCTGCTGCCACTTTTAATACTAGGTATCCTTTAAACACAGAACAATTTAAAGAGCTAAATTATTTTACTTCATCCCTTCTTAATAGTTTCACATTAAGTTAATTAATCATTTAATCATTAATTAACCATTATCATTAAAAATTAAATTTAATTATTATACTAACAGATATCCAATGTTTCCTAAAATTTAAACCTCATCATTTCATTAAACAAAGCTCCAGCCCCATGGGTTAAAATCATTTATTTAATCATTTAATTAAGAACGTAATAAGTTTTCCAGAATTATAGGAATTCTAAGAAAAAATTATAAGATAGAAAACATGTGGGGATCAACATGGTGAGTAGATAAACTAAAAACTGCGTCTTTGAAACTTATAGTATGAGCATATACCCATACATCCTCATAAAGATAAACACAAAAATTACGTTGCATACCTCATGCGTCTTCACCACTTTTAGAAGAAGTGCAATCAAGGCCATCTTTCTCATGTATAAGAGAATGTAAATTTGGTAATCAAACTACAAGATTCTATTGGAAAACAACATTTAAATCCAACCAATTTTTTCATCTATGGTTTCTTCCCCCACACCGACAAGCATAAACTGGTTCATCCCACCTCTCTAGGTGTAAACTATTGCCACAACCACCGGTCTTCCCATCCAAAATTATAATATTATCCATATAATCTCCCATCACATCACAAGAACCAAGAGTCAACAAATAAATTGTGATATTGGTCCTAAACAAGGCATTATTCCTTCACATGAAATGAGCTATAATGGATCTAGATAATAATTCTCAAAGACTACACAAGCAAGAGGGTAACAGAGAATCCTACTATGAATTATATATTATCACAAAATCAATTCATTAATCTGTATATAATTAACAGATTTATTATTTGTAGATTCCAACTATAAGAAACCAAAAATTTCAGGTTCACAAAAATTAACTAAATAATTAATTGGACATTCCTTTAATCAATAACTATAATGATGCTTCTAGTTTGTCAACCTAATAAATTAAACATGCACATCTGCATAAATTTTATTCACATCACATTTACATCAACAACCAGATTCATATATATACCTATTTGTCTTTGGATAATTAATATAAAATTATTCCTCATTTATGTTCTTTACCAAGTTCAATTACGGTCAACCTGAATAAAAATAGAGCATAGATAACACACTATTTATCAAAACAAGAGGCAACAATATATGATCAATATCAATTCATTAATCAAGGTTTATATATTTATTTCCTCAATTCTATTGTGATCCAGTGGGATAAACTGATATATCTCTACTAATTCTGGTAAATAGAATATAGAATCAATTAATCTCCTACCTCAAAAGGTTTTAAATATTCATTGCATCATAACAGGTGAAGACAGAAAATTAAGATCACCTTTCATGGAAGACAGTATCCATCTGAGGATATAAAGACACCACTACAACAACAAACAATCATGGAATCTCTATTATGACCGTATACAACACATTCTATAATAACAAAACGTTGAATTTCAATGAAACATATCCATGAACCCAGAAAAAAAGTGGTATAACATTTTTTATAGTAATAATGGATTTACAATTCTTGATTTCACTAAAATTGGGGGTTCACATGTAGCGGGATGAAATTTCAGGGAAGACATGGTCCAAGGGTATAACACTACACACAAATATTATGGGAAGGAAGGAAAGGTTCACGAATATCACACTAGGGAACAAGAAAAAAGAATGGTGGAGGAAGATATATCATCCCTTTAGAATATCTCATAGATTAGAATTTTATAATACACCAGATCTCCTATTATGATCATATATTTTAATGAACACATGTTTTGACTAAGTAAGGTCTCCCCGACCATTAAGGAAATTTAAGATAGGTGTTTTGGGTATCTAATCACTCTTAAGTCCATCAGAACATGGATTTGAATTCATTTTTCCTCAATGAAAACATCAAACTAGCCAAAGTATTGGAAATCTAGAATTAAATTGAAATTTGACAAAGGAAATAACCTAGTACTAGAATCATTTTTCATGAAACTATTTCGGACTCACTATTATAGTGCAACAATTGGGGTGACATTGTTTTTGTGTAACCATTTTGTTTCCATAATTTCAGTGCCACCATTTGGTGCCACATTTTTGGTACCACCATTTCGGTGAAACTATTTTGGTGTGACCATTTTTGTACCACTGTTTCGAATCCACCATTTCTGTGTCGCTGTTTTAAGTGCCACTATTTTTGAATCACCTTTCCTGGAAAAACTGTTCAATGATGTAGATATTTGGAAAACTGTAGTTGATGAGTAACAATGACATCAAAAATAACCTCAAAGACAATATTTTAGCAAAAAAAAGGAAAAAATAGCTCTGGGGCATTACATCAGATACGTCTCAACACATTCTCTTCCTTGAGATTCCAAAACCATCATATATAGGAAACAGAAAAAGGGGTAAGAGCAACCACTATTTGAGATAACTAACAAGGCTATCACCACCAAAGGAGATCAACTGCATCATCAAAGGAACAAATCGGAACCTTAATACAACCACAACAATCTCTAAAAAATTCTCATCAGAGAGATACCTCTCAAACGAGTATAATCCACAAAAATTAATAAGAGAAATATGTCTCATAATCAGAAATGTCTATAACAAAAAAATAAACATCATTATATGAAATGGGCTCCACGTTAAAAAACACATGGTACTGAGCATGCATCCGCTACACAGGTTCCCAGGTACTCTCCTACACAATATTGTTTGTCCACTAGTCACGAACCAAGGGTATAAAAGACCCTCAAAATAGTATCACCTTATGGTCCTGGATCTCTAAAAGCTTCTCTTCAAAGGTACCATCATTATAAATGTTGGTCTAACCCCTATATATGTTCTGAGATTCATCATGAAGAAAAAACAAATTTGTGACATATGGAAGACATCGTGTATCCAAATCATCTACAGGGGAAGTGATTCCTGATATGCCATAACTCCATTACAATCCAAAAACTCCAAATGCCTAACAAACTGAGAGGAAATATTACTCTCATGACCAAAACATATTTTACCCATGATGGGGAGACACATATAGAAACACATTATCCCCAGAATAAAACTCCATAGGTCTCCTCATATTGTTAGTATAGGACTTCATATGATTGTGTGATACCTTCAACCTCTTGTGAATCATCTGTAACATCTCTTTCATATACTTTACCAATTACAGAATGAGAATTTATAACTCTCCAACCATAATCCATCACAATAGAGAATGGAATGGTAGACAATACAAGGCATCGAATGGATCAATACCAATGGTTAAGTGTGAAATATTATTGAAAGAGAACTCTACCAAAGAAAGATGCCTCATCAAGGAACCTCTAAAATCTAGAACACTAGAGTGCAACATGTATTCATGTGTCTAGATTTCCCATCTACAGATGAATAGTAATTTTAATGCATAACAAATAAAAAAACATGCTGAAGACCTCTACACATGTAACACCTAGGATGTTTGGTATAATATTTTTTAATTATATAGAATTATATTGAGACCATGAAGTTTGAGGGCACAATATTCTTAAGTCCGGAGTCCCCATAATAATCCAACGAAAAATGTTAATATTTAAATAGTGTGAGTGAGTGGTTTTTCGGAAAAATATGAATAAATTTTAAATGGCTACTCTGATCAGAAATATGAGGGCACCATTGCATTTAGGATGACAAATTTACCCTAGCTGCAACTTCTCTTTAGTTTATGCTGGCCTCCGTTGAGAAAACCCGAAAATGGAAAAAATGTAATTAAAAAAATTATATAAAATATTTTATTTTTTAAATTCTTATAACTCACGAATGGAGAATCGGAATAAAAATATGAGGGCACTACAAATCTCTTGAGTGTATTATTTCCTTAAGTAGATAATAACATTTTTTGGCACAATACAAGAGTGGAAGTTAGTTATTTGTCCTTAAATAAAATAAAAAAAAGTAACAATTATTTTATTTAAAAATCATAAAATCTAAACGGTAACTCATATGAAAACTCTGGGAGTACCATTGAGTTCATGGGGTAGTGTTCCCATTAGATAGATCCTAACCCTGATGGGCATGGGTCGAGGGTGAGTATTATTTATTTTTGATCATTTTAAGGCGTGTTCAATAAATGTGATGGCATAAATTTCTATCTTTGGAAGTGGTCCTTAGATTAAAAATCTAAGGGATCTGTTGAAATCATAATGACATGATTCTCTTAGGTGAAACATAAAATCTACTAGTAAGGGTTGGATGAAAAAGATAATTTTTGGTCATTACAAAAACTAATAATATAACGATATGAGTTATTTTAACACATTTTGTAACCATTGAGTGACGTAGTGGAGCCACGGAGTTAGTTGGTCGTTCTATTACTTGACCCATTATTTGTCTAACCTCAACGTTGGTAGTTTTAATAGAAATGTGGTTAATTAATGAACCACATTAATGTTATGAAATGTGGTTGGTTCCTCACATCTATTTACACAATGCTTGGGCATAGATGTCTTTCACTCCTAAAAGTAACCTCTGATGAAGTGCCAGTAATGACTTTTTCCAATGTAGAATGGAGCTTAGACACCTTAGAGGATTAGAACCGGAATGTGATGAATGCTAACAAACATTCTTTGAATGTGGTCTAATCTTCCTCATCAGCACCAACTACCAATGTATTCGAGGTAGGGGTTATGTGCTCAATTCCTCCCTTTTCCCCATTATTGAATATTATAAAAAACACGGATCAACCGTACAATGGGTTGATACATGTTTTTTTTCTTTAATGAGGGTGGATAATGTGGGGTTTCATTAAGGGATTTATTATTATTAAATAATCCTTCACATGTTATAATGATAAAGAAGATGGTACATGCCGATCCGAAAATGGCACAGATCATCCGCCAAACTTGGGTAGGTGGTGTTCATCAGGGGAAACCAAGAAATATTGTAGAAAGGTGAAACATCAGTACATGTGGTTTAAGTGTTATCACAAGAGGCCCATAGCCGCAAACAAAAAAGGAATCAGACCACCAGTACTTCATCGGTGGCCCTCAGAAGCATCATCGGCGCAGCGACGCCGCCATCTAAAGGAGGCGGTCTCTAGCTACCATCGGCTATAAGATGTTGGGGGAACCCAAAGGGGTATCGGAAGACCAAGGGACGGTCAACATTTGCTGGTAACATCAAATATGGGATCGCACTGCTGCGTCACGCCTCCTTGGAAGGTAACGACTTCAATCCATGGTGGAGGACACACCCACAGTTTATGGTTTCCGCAGGTGATCGATCCTTTGGAACTGGCTAGGTGGTGTGGCACCAAATGGCACCACTACCTTGAAACCGAAGATACCTTTTCCCATTCGAGAGGGAAGTGGACGCCTAAGCATAGCCAGCGGGCGAGGCGGTTCTGTGGCCCAGTGGGATGGACCCGACCTTGGTGAACTAGACAGAGCCTATCCCTTTCGGTATGAGCCCCATGGGCCCGGTAGTATAATGTCTTACCGGGTCGAACCAGACTCAGACATATTAGGGCCCGGTTACGTTAAATGGGGCAAATCTGCGGAAAAAAATGTCCATTTGATGAACCATATACGATGTTATAACCCTTAGTAGAGGCGTTCCAGTTGAGGCACCCCCAATGCGTTTTAGAGAAATTTGGATTTTTTCCAGGTTGTCGGGCCCTCATCATTAAAATTCATAATACTCATAGATCGGGCGTCTGATTGATTCATCTTATCATGCATTCGAACCCTTATAACATATTAGTTCATTGGGATACTTCTTCATTGGACTTTGTGTCAGTTGAGGTATGAATGATGTATTGAGGAGTGGATCCTACAACAATAATGCATGATATTTGTGGGAATCCAGTGGATGGATGTAACATGAATAATGAATAACGAACATTTGTGGTTCAGCACAAACAATCCAGTGTGGGTCAACACCGAGCGATACTATGTGAGTCAGAACCGAGCGATCCTAGGTTGGTCAGTAGCAAAGCCTCTTGAATGATTCTGATTATCTATCATTATGGATTCTCAACTTTAATTCTATACTTATGAGACACATGTTGTGAGTTATCTTTTTAGTTGAGCTTTTTGATTGAGGGCATGCTTTGTTGCTTTTACTTTGTGGAATTATGAGAGACCTTTCGGGCTCTCAGGGTCCCTACATTGTATTTTTATACTCAACCAAGAATGGGCTTTGCCTGATCATTTTTTTATTTTGTGCGGACAAAAGATAGCTTCATTGAGTCTTGTAGAGTCAGGTCTAGATGGTGCTCCGATATGATAGAAAGACGATGCATAGAGTTGACCAGGTGAAGTGGAGAGCTATAGTGATGAGATGTACCTACCCTTCATGTAGGATCCTTGGCGAACGACCTTAGGAGTAGTTTTTCCTTTTCTCTCTACATCTAGTTCATAAGGGATTGTATTATGGCCTTTTTTACTTCCAGTTCATACTTTCAAACTAATGGAGTTTTTTTAGTTGTGAATGTACCATTCTTCATTCATTGTGTTTTTCTTGTGTGTAGTGGGCCATGTCGATGTGTGTATAGGTTTTGACACAATGCCTTTAGATTTTTGGGATATTCATGTCTTGTTCAGGTTTCCGACCCCTGGCCTATAGAAGGCGATATTGGGGAGGTCACAACATGGGCCTTGGGTGATGGGTCCTGGCACAACAACTAGGAGTAAATTGGGGTTCTCGATCTGAAATGATTATTCAATAGACTTCATGATGTCCCACCACCTCCCCCTGATATGATCTCAACAAAACCACACCTATGCTTGAATATATTTCTACTATTAAGTGGGTAGAATTCATAAAATGATCCACTACTACACATATTGCTTCATAGTATCCCTAAGATATTGTTAAACTGGTAAAAAAGTCAATCAAGAAGTCCTCCCACTTCCACTGAGGACTATCTAATGGTTAGGGAAATCCACATAAAACACTATTCTCATCATTCACTTTCTCACAGACCAAACATCGAGACACAAACTCTACAACTGCAAACTTCAACATAGGCTACCAATTCTGACACCTCATGGCCCAGTACGTCTTCCTCGCACAAGGATGTACTACTAATGATGAACTATGGAACTACCAGAGGTTTATCTCGTACATCAATAAAAGAAAAAAATACTTCTATAATAAAACATTCTATATTGTCTATCCTAAGACAAAGAATCAGGGGCCTCCCCAAAAACCACTTAATCACTACAGAAACCCACCTCAAGATCCCCCAAATAGGACTCTTCAACCTTTTATAACAGAGATGACTGCAATGTCTTT
Source organism: Viscum album (assembly GCA_963277665.1). Lineage (NCBI taxonomy): Eukaryota > Viridiplantae > Streptophyta > Magnoliopsida > Santalales > Viscaceae > Viscum > Viscum album. The sequence continues at coordinate 1,696,446,524 of OY728137.1, read as the reverse complement.
TGGACAAGACAAAATATTCCCCCAACTTATCCCATATTAAGATGTAATGCTGATTGTTATTCCTTCACCACCGAAGAATCACATCATTCATGCACCGCATCACTCTGTGATTTCCAACTCAGTGTGTCGGCTACACCATTTACCTTGTAAGGTGTATATAAAATTCCAATGTTGTAATCCTTTAATAACTCCATCCACCGATGTTTCTGTATGTTTATGTCACACTGAGAGAATATAACACTTAGGCTCTTATAATCATCGAAAATCACCTTGCGCTCATTGATTAGGTAATGTCTCCACAACATTAGATAAAACACCATTTCCACCAACTCAAGATGGTCAGTTGAATAGTTATGTTTATGGGCGTGCAACTACCAAGACCCATAAGAAATGAACAATCTCTACTGCATCTGAACACATCCTAACCCATGTTGTAGTGTATCGTAAAAAAATATAAAACTGAACTCCTACAGGTGGATGGCAATCAAATAGAGCACAATGCAAACCTCTATTCTAGACAGAAACCAGAATAACATCATTTAGTAGCCAATATAAACATAATTTTCTATGAATATGATCACTAAGGGTTTTAAATACCTAAGTCCAAGCTAGTCTATAGTGTCTGCAGTTATTTCTAAAATTCGACGACACCATTTCCATACCATCCAATGAAAACTCACATGTACTTTACCCGAAACTCTATCTTGTACCTCAACAAGTTCATATGGTACAAATTTATCATGACACCTCCCCACAATGTGTACAGCTTCTGGGATGGAAATGTGATAAGGGAGATAGTGACACCTAAGTCCCACCTCTAGTTGGACCTGTGTTGGAGACTATCACCATGGGTATAATAAAAACATATATTAGAAGAATTATCCTAAGAGATATCTCATTAAAAATAAAGAGATAAGATACACACCAACCTACTCCAACACAGACTAGAAAGTAAAAGAAAACTTAAGTACATATATTTAATGATATACAAGAAATAATTCATGTGAAAAGGAAAAACTATATAAAACAAAATAATGTAAAATGGTAGTGACCACGAAGCCCGAAAAACTCCTCCATGTCAAAGCTAGTAGGGACCAACCTAATCTCTAACCTACTCCAAGTGACATAAAAATAGTATTTATATATTTTTACGGTGACTATAAAAACATACTCAGTTGGATCCCTTATATAGATTCTTGTGAAAATATATAGAAGGAATGATAAATAACAGTAAAAAAAGTGAAACTAACTCATCACCTAAATAGGTATACAATATTCCCATCCTCACTGTGGTAAATCTCACTATGTATCACATCCAAGAGTATATAAGCTAATAATAATATCAAATTTACCATGCTACGAATTCCCCATTGGTTTTCCATTTTTTCCCCAGCATCGCATGTCCTAAGCCTCCCTCACTAAAAGGATTTCTAGAAGACACTTGGGCACAAAACCACAACCATATCCACTTGGAACACAAAATCTATACCCACATATCAAATGTATCCAAGTAGTTTATGGGAGCCACCAAATCTCACCTAAAATGTATTTTATGTTGTGAATTATAAGTTAAGCAATTATATATTATACGCCATGAAAGGATCTTCAAGCCATTACATCCTATACAAATTACACCTATAATATTCCATAAGAAACAATATCCAAAATATAAGTTTGTGAATTACCCCAATTAATTACCACCCTATACAGACATATACGTGAAAAAATAATTGATGTTCCTATTAGTACAATAATTACCAGGAGAATATATTGTGTCCAAAGGTTGTCGCCAGCTAACCATCCTCACACTAGAATGTTTTGGAATACACCGTTTAGGGATTAGAATCCCCATGGTGTCAGTTTTCCAATCGGATTGGGTGTATTAACGTATTGAAACACAAAAAAGAATGGAATATACTATAGCTCACAACCATAGTATGGACATATCATACTCATAGAATCATTTACAACTAACGCCTCTTAGAACTCCCACCAGTCCCATCTAAGACCAAGTATTATATAACCACACTACCATTTAAAGGGTGAAATTATATTTATTTATCCATTTTTATCAGTTTCATTTTACATTAATTAATTATTTTTCCATAAATTTACCATTATCATTCCACATTACATAACATTAGAATTCCAATAATGATCTGGTGTTCATTAATATTGTAACCTCGTCATTTCATTCCTCTGAGTTCCAACACCATGGGTGTACATAATTAATTTAATCATTTATTTAATTAATTTATATATTTTCCATAATTCTAGTTATTCTAAGAAAACATTCTAAGATAAAAAAATGAGGGGATAAATATGATGACTAGATTAACTCCTTGTCATGTCATTGACAACTATAACAATATTGTATAGCCATCCTTCCTTGAGAAGCTATACAAGGAAATCATGTGGCATCACCAATGTGTCTTCACCTCGTTTGTAAGGCGGGTAAGCAGGAAAATATTAACCAAGAAGTGGGGAATGTAAATAATATAAACAAATAACAAGATTCAAAAATCATCCAACATTCACATCCAAACCATTTCATCATCTCTAGTGTCCTCATTGATACCCACTTGCATATATTGATGCATTATTCCACTCTAGGAATCATATACTTCCACAACCACTAGGTCTCCCTACCCCACATATCAAAACGTCTATCCTAGTTCATATCACATCTCAGCAGTAGGAAAAAATAAATAAAATGGGATATTGGCCATAAAAAGGTATTCCACATTCACATGAAACCGTGACTCCTAGATCAAAAGAATAAGGCTCATGGCGTTTACAAGCAAGAGTATAACATAGAACCCTAAAAGAAATTGACTATTATCACACAACTGGTTTGTTAATCCATATTGAATTAATCGATTCATTGTATATAGGTTCCAACCATGACAAAGATAAAGAATAGGATATCACTAATTAAATAATTAAATAAGTATACATTCCTTTAATCAACAATAACCAATATGCTTTAGGTTTATAAACCAATTAAATTAAACAAGAACATTTGTATTAATTTGATTAACATAATATTTACAACCACAACATGAATCGTGTACATGCCTTTTTATCTTTGGTCAACTAATTTACAATTAATACGAGTTTACATTCATTACCAATTTCCATTATAATTGACATGATAAATAAAAAGGTGTAGATAACACACTATCGTGAAAAAAGAAGCGCTGAAATCATCTTATCAGTGTCAATTTTTTAATTATGCTTCGTAAATTCATTCTGTAATTTAAATTGTGATCCAGTGGGCTAAAACATGTTATCTCTACTACTTCACATGAATAGAAAAGAGAAGGCACAAATACCCTACATAAAAATGATTCCAACATTCTATTTAAGAGAACATGCCAAAACATCAGATCGTGATTACCTATCTAGAAAGACTTCATCCACCTGAGGATGTAGAGTCCCCACTAGAACAATCAAAAACCCTAGAAGCTCCATTAGGATCATAGAGAACACATTCCATAATAATAAAAAGTATATACCGAGAGAAACTTATCTATGAACCAAGAAGAACAATGGTTTAACATACCATACATTAAAGACAGTATGACAGTACCTAATTGCACCAAAATATATGGTGAACATGCAGTAGGAAGAAACTATAGTGAATGAATTATAAAAGGCCAAAAAACTACACACAACCCCTATGGGAATGAAGGAATGGTTCTTGAATAAAACACCATTGAATAAGAAGGAAAAACAAAGTATAAGGATATACTGACTTTTTAGAAGATTAAATTATGGACCATTTTAATATACACTAGATTTTCCATTAACAGGAGGTCTGTCAAAGATAAAATATTTTCAATGAGTAAAGGAATCCTCACAATTATGAAAATTAAATATACAAATATGGTATTTTAATTGTTTTTAAATCCCATAAAATAAGTCATTGAATTAAATTATCATCAAAGGAAACATTAAATAAGAGAAACAATAGGAAATGTTTAAAAAATGGTAATTTGACATAAGAAATGGAACTTTTCAGAAAACAATTTTCATGACTCCATTTCAAACACACCATTTCGGTTACACCATTTCATTGCCACTCTTTCGGTGCCACCGTTTTTATGTCACCATTTTTGTGCAACCATTTCTGTGCGATAATATTGGTGACCTTGTTTATCTGCCATTTTTTCCATGCTATAGTTTCCAGGCTACTATTTCAGTATCATTGTTTTTGTTATACAGTTTCCTTACAGCAGTTTCTTTGCCACCATTTTCGTGCCACTATTATTAACTCACCGATCCAAGAAACATTATTCAAAAACTTGGAAATTAGGAAAAGTGTTAGGGATGAGTCACCTAGACCTCCCAAAGAACATGACACATTAGATTTCAGTAAGGTAAATAACCAGATGGGTCTAATATATTAAATTTATTTTATTTTTATATATTGTATTTAGTCATCTTTTCTCAATCTTATTTTTAAAATATTATTCATAGGGGAAATGTATTAATCAGAAGAACTTTAAATTCCAACTCTAAATAAAATAAATTATCCATTAATGATGAATGTGTTCCATGGTTGAAACATTACTATGAATTTAAAAATATAGTTATTTTGGAATAAAAAAGAACTCATATTGAATGTTTCCACTTTGTTTTGTAAGGGTTGAAAATAAAATATTTTTCTTAATTACCTAAAATAGTAAACCAAAAATATACTCAAAATGAGAGACATTAAAATCATTTTATAAACCATGTAATATTGAGTTGTTTAGATAATGGGGCATTATAGTTTTTACAAATTAAATGTTTAGAAAACATTAGAGTATTGTATAATACAAATGAGGATAATTTATTTTTTTTTTGAAAACATCTTGGGTTAATAATACTATAGTTGATCATATTTTTAATGTCATAGATATCCATTTTGAGGTTTGCTATGATTAGAGTACCTTTTGTAGACATTTATTGATTTATGAAAAATGTTTGAGGTATATTTAACCCTAAAGAATATCTTTGGTTCTATTGAAATTGTTATTTGATTAATTTTTGATATTATATTATATAGACATATGTTGATAGGTATTGATAAACTTTATGGTTAAGATGATCTATAATATATAGGTAATTATAGTTAATTGGTATAATATGTTAAATTCATTTTAGGGACATATGATTTCTTATAGATAGATATAAGATTGAAAAATGATTAATTTTATTTTTGAAGAATTTTACTATATTGATAATATTATATTATTATGGTCAATGGAATTATTGTTTTTCTAAGATACAAGTTTATTTATAAATAAATGATAAATTATTTTTGGAAAAATATATAAATTTTTGGTGGATTTACAGTGATTCAAGATATTTGAAGAAAATATTTACATATTCCTAAGGTTTTATAATATGGGTTTATATATAATTTTTATATGAATTCTTGAGTGATTAATGTTATTTAAAGATAAATGTTATGTTTATCATTGAAGAAAATGTGATCATATATTTTTGATTTTTCGATTCTGAACTTGATCATGTATACTTTGATTTGTTTTAAGGTCAGTTATTTATGGAATTATTTATTTTAGACTATTTATTTTATTGATTAGGCTTTGGAGATTAATATTCTATTTCTTCATATGAAGGATTATTTATATGGAATATTATCTTTTCTTATGCCAAACATTTTAGTTTTTGTTAATGGATAAATAAAAAATGATTAACATCATTACATTTATGGATGCTATGATATGTTAAAATATTATTTATGTTCATTGGGAATGAAAAATTCATCGTTAATGTTCTTTTCATAGATAATGAGATGAGATTGAAGTAAAAAATAATCATAGTAGAGCCAAAGGATGAAATTATTCTTATAAAATGGGAAATAATAAAATAATTATATTTTCTCATGATCTCTAAATTGATAGTAAATAAATCTCTATAGACTATTAAATGGTCCTTGAAATTAAAAAAATTTCTCCTATTGACTTCATTTAAGATAAATTAATGGTCTTATTTATCCCGTAACAATTTTTCTTTCATTAACATTTTAGTGATCACGTTATTTATCATTCTATATTATTCTTTGAATGTTATTTTTCTCCTCTATGTACATACTTTCATTTTTTTTTTCTAAATATATATTTATATGGGTATAATATTATGTATTATTACATAAAAATTCATATTTTTATTCACTTATTTTAAAAATGTTTTTTTATTATCCACTTTTTTTATATGGGTTCTAAACAATGGTATTTTTAAAAATAATGTTTTTAATTTTTGAACATATGTTTAATAATATACTACATAGAATGGATTTTCCAAAAAAATGTTTCAAACTCATTTTATTTGAAATTATTTAAAATTGGGCAGATGAAATTTCATTAAGGGGTAGAGTGTAACACCCTGAAAGTTTAAAAAATATATTCATTAAGTAATATATTTAACAGTGTTTCTTAGATGAAACACATAGCTTAAATGAATCATGATATAATATAAGAAAATAATTATTTTTTTAGTGAAATAGGTTGTGAATATGCGGACCCATTATTAAAATAAATATGATGATATATAAATAATGGACATTATAGTCAAATTTTTTTGACAATAATACCTATAAAATGACCAAAAAACATAATAAATATTCATATATAATTATCATGAAATATTGAGGGACAAAACCCTATAATGAGGATATCATCTCCATACCCATGTCATGACCTACATCCAAGGCCTGCCTCCAAAACCTGAATGGTCAAAATCATTGTCAAAACTTTATTCATCTTCTATACCTAGTATTATTTTATCATGTTACTAAATGGTTTTATAAGTATGAAATTCAATGGTTTTTTGCGTTTCTTCCTTCAAAATCACCTTTTTGAAAAGTTGAGCATGGTAAATATTAATTTTAGAAGATGAAATTAGTGGCCCATCATGCTTTAAGACCATCGAAATCAAGGATTCTGATCTATCACCCTTAATAACATCAACCATGTTCATAGTTTGTTTTTGAACCATATTATTTTATCTATCGAATTTAGAACTATCGTGTATTGATTTTAAAGGCATAACAGAAATGAAATATTGATCATCCCTACTAAGATAAGCGACTGCAACTATCCTAGATTCTAAGGGATTTATTTTTGTTGAATCTATAAGAACTATCCCCTCATATTTCTTACCATTATCTGTAGATTTTTTACTAATATATATAAAACAATGAAAAAATTTCACCACCAAAAATATGTGAACAAATTCTATTTATTATCAAAATAAATGGAAAAGGGACGAAATACCGTTGAATGTGTAAAAATTTTAGGTGAAGAACGCATATAATAATCAATAGATTGATTGGTAGTGGGATTAATATGAGGTACCAGAACCTCTACTTTTCCCTCTTCAAGTACGTATATGAATATTCCTGTTTATTCCTTCTTAGTTAAGACAATATTTCCTTAGATTTTGAATTTCATTGACGTGGTTGATTCAAATTTACCATACCTATTCCAAACCTTGGAAAAAATAATCTTCTATTCATTATACATATTGAAATATACCTAATCCCGTGTAGAATGTTATTTTGAATGGTAAAAATCATCATGTTATTTATTATAACTATCATCCACTAAGCTGATGTACAAGGAATATTTAACAATACCTCTATATATTGGTACGATAGCATCATCTTCAATGTCATCCAAAGAAATATTAGGCTTATACAACTCCAAAAAATTATTTGTAATATATTAAAAAAATTAATCCAGAGGGGAAGGGGAAACAATCCTAAGAATATGGTTCTCTCCACACACAATCTTCTAATGAAGTCACTATGAATAGATTCCTGGAACCTCCAAAAAAGTACCTTTAATAACAGTGTGTGGTTGTATCACTGTGGGATTTTTATTTCCCACTTTAAGAGAAGTTTCCATATCATGGGATTTATAGTGATTCAAAAAAGTAGTCCCATCATTATTTCTCCATCAATTAATTCAATAATGGCCTCTTAAATGGAAGTTGGTGAAAACATGCTCACTCCATCAAACATATTTGGAATTATTAATAATTCCACAAGAATAAAAAAAAGTGAATCCAGAAAAATCAATTATGATGATGAAATAGTCTTTTTTATAAAAATAATTACTCTATCAACAAGATTAGAACTCATATATATTTCTACCAGTACCCATTCAATGTGAAAAAAATATAACTTGTTCTATTGCAATATACATCTAAATTGGTATTCATGATGTTGATGAAATATCATACAATATATTTTGTGTCTATAAGACCCAATTTAAAACCTATAATTTTACCCAAACCCAAGGAAAATGTTACCTATAATCATTTTGATTAAAATTAACATTCCAGCCATTAACCATTAGGGTTCCAAGAATAAGGTTGATCAATCATCAAAATCCATGATCCTTCATTCAATTATATGAAAGGGAATTGGATGTGTTTGATACGTCTATAGGGGGACATAAAAATATAATTATAATATCCCTAAATCAATTTTAAATGGGGAATTAAGTCCATAAGTTTATATTGTTTTATACAATTACAAAAGAAGATATGACCACAAATGGAATTATTATAAATATCAATCTATTTTTAAATATAACCATCAAAGGCTAAGTCATGGGTGGTATTTCATTTTTTAATGATATGTAGTGACACCTGATTCTTGATAAATGTGAACTACCCCCTGAGAAATCATAGAAAAGGAAAATTAAATTTATAGGATCCCTGTAGTTTTTCGGTGCCTATATCACTCGACATAGTTATGTAGAACAAAATAAGAAAACCATATTCTTTGTTTTCCATGCTCTTAATGATCCACATTGATTATTGATGGTTTCTTCCCCATTTTATACATCCATATTATGAAATTATTATTTTTATTTAAATTGATACATGGTAACATAACATTTGATTTAGTGAGTATGAATATGAATACAAATTTTACGAAATAATTGAATGAATTTTTACATATCCAAATTTACTGGTAAATTCACAGTAAATATGAAAAAATTATAAGTTACATAATAAAAGATTAAAGGATAATTATTTCTCAAAATACAATTTTATATGTTATAGATTTTTTTAATTAATTAAATTATTTCAATCACTATATATTAAGGTTTTTAATGAAATTTATTGATCATATATTGAATAAAACAAATTTACATTAATCAAATGGTGGTTATTAGATATGGAATGATTAAAAACTCACACTTCTACAATAAATTTTCTTCATAAATTGATTTAATTGTTTTTTGTGCATGGAAATATTTATTTTATTTATATAAATTTTAGAAATTTCTTATCATAATATTGTAAATTTTGTTGCCATAATAATTCCAAAATAATATTAAAAAACAAATTTCAGGATATTTCAAGAAAGGACGATTATTTAGTAACTTGTGAAAATTAATAAAATTTCCCAAAACTATCATTATTATTTTAAAAGATAATTATTTAAAAGATACAATATATTTTTTATTATTTTTTAAGTAACATATGTTTTGTTTTACTGAAAATAATCCAATTAAGTCCATAGTAATTCATATTATATTTAATGTTTGTATAAGTTTATTTTAATGCATAAAAACACATTTATATTAAAAAAAATCCGTTGATTGTAGTGTACTTAAAAAGAAATTGAAATGTTACTCTTATAAAATTTTACTTATGAATAATTAATTTCATATTTGGAATAATTTGTTTCAAATTTACTGATGACATAAATTTCATTTTTGGCTATTCTAAATAATAACATTGGGTAAAATATTAACACCAAGGTAAAATGAAAGAACAAGTTCATTATGGTTAAAAATAAGTGATAATGTCACTAAATTGTATCATAATTATTAGTGTATGAAAAAATATTAACCATAATTGACATATTTTATAATTTTAATTTTTTATGGTGTATTCCTTTGATTATGAAATTTATATTATTTTTAGTAAAGAATAAGTACAATATATCAACTTCATTCTTTTGGTATCTATAATATGATTTACTAAAAAAAGTTTTTATAAATGTTTATTTTTATTATAAGTAAATGATTTTTATTATTTTGATAATTTTAAATATTTTTCAATAATATTTTTTCCTTTATCATATATAAAATGATAACACAGTGCTTGTGAAAACAGTATAAAAAATAAATTAATGGTTTTAAAAATATAAAAACTATTATATTTTTGATGAATTATTGTTTTCCATGAATTTATTGGATAATAATATTTATAAATTTAAGGTTAAAGAGTATATATTTTAATTAAATTATTATTGTAAAGACATGAAAATTACATGTATTTTTTGTAAACAATTTTCGAAATGTAAATGACTGCAAAAATTTCTATAGCATGATTATGAGGCCCAGTGTGCCTATAATTAATTTCTTAACTTTTTTTAAGGTTTGTTCATAAAATGAGTTGTAATAAATTTTTTATGTTTTGAGCTGGTGCTCAGAATAAATATATGAGGGCACTGTTCAATCTGTAGTGCCGAAATTCGCATAAGGGAAACATCACATCAATTGCAGTAGGACGGGAGAAAAAGTAATATTTTGGACACTACAGAAAAATAATAAAACAACATTACATGTTTTTTTCTTCAGTGAATGAGCGGTGGTGGTGGGCACTAGTGACTTGTCAAGAAAATTAATTGGTTGACTGTATTTTTTTTATCCCCACCATTGGGGAATCATGAGGTGAAATCATTAAATGAACATAATTAATTAATTAAAGAGTTACTAACCATTCCCCCTTTTATTTAAATAGAGCTCGTGGTGGGGTTCAGGCATGGATTATTCATTTAAAGAAACTCTGACGATGTATTACAGAAACATCCATCGCCAGAGGATGAAGGATTGGGAAAAAATGATTCGAGATTAACGAATGTCGAAAACTCCATTGAATATGGACGCTCCTCTGACAGTGACCATGTCACTTCTAGTGAATCTCGAGGTAGGGTTTTTTGTTTTTGATAATGTGATATGCCTCATTCCCAAATCATGATTCCTATAAAGAATACAGATCAACCAATGAATGGGTTGATCTGCGAATCATTCTTAAAACATGAGAGTATTATTTGGGGCTACTAGTCGAGAGTTATTTCTAATTTCTCTGACTATTTCTATCACCCCGTATTAAAACTCTAATACGGAGGGTGTGGGCTATTCCAAAAAAAGACCCAAACCTCGGCCAAACTTATTGTTATTTTGTTTTCCATTTATGGGTGGGCCATGTGATGACATGGTAGATATTGGGGTCACACAGTGGAGGTGGTGACCCGAGAGGCTCATAGGAAGAGACGACACCAAGAACGGACCACATGATCATTTTTGGTGGCCCGTGGAAAAAACCAATGGCGGCGTTCGATAGTGCCCGGAGGATACCCTTGGCTACCGACTAAGAGAGGTGGGAAGTTGGTGTGCTGTCACGCACCTCGGTGTCCAGAGGTGGTCAGACCGAGCTGACCACATGTGATAAAGGTGTCACCCGCAAGCAATGCCAGTGGAAACAACTGCATCCAGCAGGACGCGGCAGTAGGGGAAGCATGGCACCACAACAAGTGAGTTAGATTCTGGGAAGACACATGTATGAAAGTTGCATATAGTGTGGAAACACCCCACTAACCGGAGGAACGGTCCTCAAGTTTATGAGGCCAACTGTAGACATGGTCAACCTTCTTGTGGACCGGGTCGGACCTGCGGCCCAGTGGGCCAGGGCAGGTTGGTGGAGCCGCACCCGGCTGGTCGGGCCAACAGTGGACCAGGCCCACACACCATCCAAGCCGACCCATATAGGCCAGACCTATTGAATCAGGCTTACCCATAACGGCCCAGACCTAGGCAGGGTCTGGTAGGCCACGAGACCAATTGAGTCGGGCTGACCTGACCAAGTCTAACATTGCCCAGACCCAACTGGCCCCCGAATAATGAAACACACGTAACTGACGAACCGTGTGTCTGTTTAACAAGTTGTTAGTGGCTTTGGGACCCCTTTTGGGAATCGGTCCCATTGCTATATCTTTGCATGCCAGACCAAGCTGATCTAGACTGAAGTGTGATCACCCTCATTTCACTAAAATGGGTGTAACTAACAGACTAGGCATCCGATCGACATGCAGTCTACGACATTATGACCCTTGTGACAAGGTGGCCCTTTAGAGATACTCAAAATTAGTTTTAACAGAGTTTGATGTGTGTCTTGGGGGTTTGAGACATGAATGGAATTGAAAATGGCCATCCAGTGCCTGCATAATGGTTGGCGTATGGTTAGAGTAAACCATGGGGGATATCAGACCATGCTTCATGGGATAAAAAGATTTTACATAGATGGAATATTGTAGGTAGATGGTTTTTCAATCCATCTGGGCAACTCATGTAATGGTGAAACATGGATCCCTCATGGACTAAGGATAGAACGCGGCTGGTGCATTGTCTAGAAATCTATATAGTCAAATTATGCACCCCCTTAAAAATGCAATATTTTTCAAATTTTATCCTCATGATTTTATGAAAACCACTATATTTTAACCCTATTTCATCCTCAAAAAAACAAATTGATGAAATATTTAATCCAAAGAATCCAAAGGGAGGATCTTATACTAATCTAATCAATTCAAAATTTTATTAGGTGAAGATCATATCTTTGGGAATTTCTAATGCTCCGCGTTCTTCTCTTTTACAGATTATGTACTGTACTTTGTTTCTTTTCTGTCCAAATACCTAATACCCATTTTTTGATGGATTTATGTTTTTGGTTTGTAAGGGTGTTTTAATCAAATTCACGGTCCGAGTTTGATCATTTTTTTATTTATATAATTGATGTAGGTGGTCTACAAGTTATATCTCAATGTTTTATTGTCAATTTTTTAATATATATTGGTGATATTTCCTTCATCTTGATGTTCATTTTATTCTTTTTATGTGTTTTGTAAAATGGTTTTCTAAATAATGAATTGAACCCCTTATAATCCTTGTGGGATACATTAGGGATGATTAGACTAGTTTATGGCCACCCATGTGGTGTTCCAGTATTCATAAACATTGAAATTATAATGGTAATAATTATACTTATTTGTTGTTCATTAGATCCCATAGTAAATATATTTGTATATTAGTTTGAAAAAAGATAGGAATGAATGTAAATAGTGTCTGGTTGTTTTCATGGCATTATGGGGTTTTTGGTTTACAGTTGAAGGGTTAAATGTATTGTGGATTGTGAAGGGTATTTTTTCAATTTCCAAATGTAGTTGAATGATAAAAGGTAAAATTGGATCTAGGCATAAAAATGAGATGTGTAAATTGTATGAGTCATGTGAATTAGTAAATGTATTAAGTGGGTTGATGAATGAGAATTTTTAAAAATGCTAAATTTGTTAAGGCATGAAAAAGGGAATTGGTTTAAGTGGTATTTGTAATTTAAATGTTAAAGGGGCTAATGGTTTAGGTATTGATAATGGTTTTCATGTTGAATGGATATTAATTGTTAGTTGGGATTAATTTTTTATATGAAATAAAAATGAAATTGATGTAAATTGAATTGGAGTGATAAAATGGAATATGATTGAATTTTGAATACTGTTAGTGGGTTAATGAGTAATGAATTTTAAATGGTAAATATGCCAAAGAGTTATGGAATGTTGATTATTTATGTATTGAATGACTTAACAATAGAGACTTGTTTATTATATTGTTTAATAATGGTATGTGAGGTGGTATATGTGGATAATGTATAAATAAGCATGTCCACATAGATTGATAGTTGGGGGTATTGAACCTGAGGATCTATAACCATATTTTAGGCTAGACTAAGGCTATAAACCCCATTCCATAATGCACATGATTGGAAAGGGGAAAAATTCCCTATGACTCGAATGATTTCATTTGATGAGACAACCTAGACTGGGGAATGAAGGAAATTGTGATGTATTTTTTTATGAAATAATTATCCCTAGTGAGATATGGACATGAAATGTGAATTTATGCATGATAATTGATTGGAATAGGCTGTTATGTGAATGAATTAAATGATTGGCCTATGGAACATGCGATGAAAATTAACTTTGTAATGAAGAAGGTATAGGTGATGAAAATGGGAATAATGATGAAGATGGTTAAAGAGAATATTGTTAACTAATGGAACCTATGTTTTTTTATTGACATAATTTCATACATTCATGAAATATATATTTAGGATGAATATTTTTAAGACATCACTAGTGGTGGAATACTATGTTTTATTCAAACCCTACTCAGGCCACCACTGGGTACGTGAGTAGATTTCTTAGTTACAGGTCAAGACAATGTTATGGTCCCTGTGCTAAGATGTTGATTTGGGTTTGGGGTGTGAATGGATGAGGATTTAGATTGGTGATTGGAACTTGTTTTTGGATTTTTCTATTTATTTCATTTGATATTTTTCTCTCAGATGACACTATAGATCATTACATATCATAGTAACATTTGGCAGTGTGTTGTAATTTATTTTAGGTAAATAGTCAGTAATGAATGATTCTGTCGATTTTTTGTTGTTTCCCTTATTATATATTTCTATGAATTGTCAATTAATTAGATAATGAGGGGATTGTATCCACACATATCACATTAAATTCTCACTACTATTCAACAATGCTGGTGTACGGGGAGACGCACAAGATAGTATGTGGCACCCTCGATTGAGGAACTGATTTAGTGGAACATGGGTCGAGGATGTAACAATGGGGAATCTAAGAAGTTATTTTTCATTATAATAGTATTTGGGATGATATATAGGAGGTTATGATGTTTTTATCCTTTCAAATTATCTCATGCATGGGATTTGATAATAATTGTATCTAGGAAAACCCAAGTATCCAAGGTGGGAATTGATTTTCTTGATGTGTGTAGATATAGTTGAATGATATTTCACCATTATGTGGTGCACTTGTTGTGTGATGTGAATGTCTAATTATACTTCTATCATGGCCAAAATGGAAGGAGGATGTGAATTCTTGCATCATTAAAACATTATGAAAATTGTTTCTAATAAGAATGACACAAACAGGTAAATGGAAATAATGTAATTTAATGGTTAAAGAACAATTTTCTTAATGTAATTTTATAAATGGGTTCAAATTTATAGTTCTAATAAATTTTAAATATTGGGTGGTGACTAAAAGAGAATGATTTTTGTGTGATAGTAAAATGGAAAAAAAAATTCTTAATGATGACTTTTAATGAATTAATCTATTGATTATAATAGGTTTAAAAAATGAGAGTGATGCATATTAGGGAATGATTTTTATTGTAAAAGTGGAAATTTTTAAAAGGAATAGTTTCTAAGTAATGTATTGTATCCACATTGTTTGGAATACCCAATTTTGACCAAGACCAGCTGTGGGAATTTTTGTGAGTAGTATTAGAGATATGAAAATGTCCATTGGGATAGTGAATGTGGAGTGGGTTGATTGTGAATGGTAGTGTATTTCCAATTTTTCTCAACACCAATTAGAATTTAATGGAAATATATGTTTATTAAAAGGAATTTAAAAAAGAATTAGAAAGATTATGATATTTTTTTAAATTGGAAAAATACAACATTCTAATGTGTAATCCTTTGGGATTTGAAAAGGGTGATGTTTATTATAAGTGGATGTTTAATAATGGATATTCGTTGAAGAACAATTTTGTGTACTGATTGTGTTTTTAATCAATACCTTTGTGTGGGATGTTTTTGTAGTAAAATTTATCACAGATAAGACCTTGATTTTATTTTAGGAGACCATGATAAATCTCAATGTGTGGATAGATGGGTGTTCCTTGTTATTCTTTCGTTAAGATTTTGACCTCCATGTTCTGAGATGTTGCCTGATAATGTGAATGTGGTTTCCCAAAACTACTAGAGAACATGCTTTAAGTGGATGGTTTTTCATGAGGGTTTTCAAAAATTCCATAAATTCCCACTGGAAATTGTGTTTTTAGAATTTTTAAAATATCTTCTAAACATAATTATTTAAATTTTTTAGGAATGTTTTTTTTGAAAAAAATTGCAGCAATGTTTTTGAATATTTTTAAAAATATATTTATTTATTATTTATTATTTATTATTTATTATCAAGTATATTTTATTATTTATATTTTAAAAAATTTATAATGTTTCATTGAAATTATATTTATAAATTTTAGTTAATAAATTTTTAAACTGAAAACTAATCTTCAACAAATAGATGAATAGGGATCAACATCAAATGAGCATAAATTTTGATTTGAGATTCCATTTCAGCTCTACAACTAGCCAAATCAAAGATTACCAAATGAGAAAAAAAAACAAGTGAGATTTAAATCATATATTAATCAAAGGAAAAGAATATATTCAAAATTAAAATGTCGAAAATAGAACTCGAACATCTAACAACCATAAAATTTAATTTGGGTGTTTGTTTGGACTTTACTACATATCTTATCGAAGACTACAACAATCTCTACATTTATTAGGTCTGGTGACGCCTATGCAAGTAATATACCCATTTTTATTTATCCAGAAAGGCCAAAAAGGCCTTCGAAATAATGATTTTAGTTGCAGATACTGATTTCATAAAATTTAAATGGTTACAACAATCTATCCAAGTGTCTGTTTTGCATGTACCATATATCATATAGAAGATCATTTCAAGATCATCAATCTGACTAGTTTTTGCACTGAAAAATGAATCTTAGATCATATTTTATGGTTATTTTAGTGTTTTTAGGGGTTTTAGAGGTACTTAACGTTTTATGATTTATTTATTTATTTATTAAATATTTATTTATATATTAATTATTTATTAAATATTAAATAATTATTTATTATTTATTTAACTATTATTTATTATTTATTTTTGTATTTATGTATTTATTATTTATTTTTTATTTATTTATTTATTTATTATTTAGATATTATGTAAACATTATTTTTATTTTATTTTTAATTTATTAATTAATTAATTATTAATAATTAATTAATAGTTTATTATTTTATTAATATTTTTTATTTAATATTTTTTAATTTATTTCTTATTCCTTATGTATTAATTAATTAATTATTATTTATTTATTTATTAATTATTTATTAAAATTTAAATATAGAATTTTAAATATTAAGTATTAATTATTAATTATTAATTATTAATTGTTAATTATTTATTTATCTATTTATTTATTATATTTATTATTCATCATTTATTATTTATTATTTATTCTTTTTTCCTTATTCGTTATTCTATATTTATTATTCTGTTCTATTTATTAATTTATTTATAATTTAACATTTATTATTTTATTATTATTTAATTAATCAATATTTATTTATTTATTTATTATATATTTATTATTTATTGATTATTGATTATTTAAATATTAATTATTAATAAATTATTTATTAAATATAAAATATTGAATATTAAATATTAAATATTAAAAATTAAAAATTAAATATTAACTATTAATAAATAATTAATAAATTTATAATTATCAGTTAATAATTATTAGTTATTATCAATTATAAATTTTATATTAATATTTATTAATTTTTTTATTTATCTATTTATTTATGTAATTTTAATTTTTTTTATTAATTATTAGTAATTAGTTATTAATTATTAATTATTATTTATTATTTACTGATGTATTTTTAATTTACTAAATAGTAATTTATTATTTGTTGTTTATTCATTTATTGATTTATTATTTATTTATTTATAATTTAATAAATATTATTTATTTATTAATTATTAATTAATTAAATAATTATAATTAATTAATTAATTTTTTATTATTTTTTATATTAAAATATTATATATATTAAATTTTTATTTTTTACTTTTAATGGTAAATTATTAATTATTTGTTATTATTAATTATTTTTATTAATTATTAATTATTTATTAATTATTATTTACTATTTATTTTTATTATTTATTATTTATAATTTATTATTTATTATTTATTATTTAATATTAAGTATTTTTTTATCTGTTATTTATTAATTTATTAATTATTTGTTATTTATTTATCATAGATTAAATTAATTTCTAATTAATTTAATATTTATACATTACTTATATATTACATCTTATAAATTATATGATATATATGGTATATAATACATAATACATAATATATTATATATTATATATTAAATATTATCTATTATATATATTATCTAATTTATATTGTGAATTAAATATTTTATATTAAATATTGTTTATTATATATTATTTGTTATATAATATGTCTTATATATTATATATTATATATTATTATTTATTAATTATTAATCATTATTATTGATTATTGATGAAGCATTATTTATTAATAATTATTGATTTATATTTATTGAGTCTGTATCTATTTGTTATGTATTACTTGTTTTTCCAATTATTATATATGTGTACAAGTATATGAAATTGAATTTATTGATCGCGTGAAGAGAATTATCGAGTAGTAAAGTCTATAGAGAATAAGTAAGAGGTAATGGGTTCAAATCTCTCCCAATGTAGAATTTCTATATTTGGCATGAGAATGATCATGGACATAGACTTATGCATGGAGATGGGAATGAGCATGGTAATAATAAATAAGTAAATAAATGAAAAAATTAATTATGAAAATATAAAAATAATAATAAACAAATAAATTATGAAAATATAAAAACAATTAAATAAATAAATTGTGAATATATAAAAAATTTAATAATAAATAAATTACTAATATAAAAATAATAAAGAAAAATTTTAAAATTTTAAAATTTTAAAAAATTAGTACAATTAAATATACTAAAAAATATATTTTTTTTAAAATTAAAAATATTAAAAAAATAGTTATAGTTTAAGCTGTAGGTAAGTCATTCTATGACAGTTTTAAAAAATTGCAGTTATTTATTTCCTAACACACGATTTTGAGGTGGTTTTCCAAAACCATTGTAGAATGATTAATCGTTTCTTTAAACCGCCTCTAAATACAAATATTGGCATAATGCATGTGAGTACAAACCTTGAGAGTTGTGTTTTGGACCCTAGAGTGGGGGTTTTAGATCATGGTGATGATGTATGTGTGTGAGTATGCTTAGTGTGAAACCAATAATGAATATTTACTATGGTGAATTTGATGAAGTTTTTTGAAATGGTGGTTGGAGAGCCACCTATGAGTGGCGACTTATAGGATGTGGGTGAATATGGCCTAGAGGGAAGGGCTAATAAATTGTTATACATAAAACTAGGTTAGAATATGGTGTTAATTGATCATCAAGGGAGGCCCTTTAGAGTGATCGACCATTTTTTCAGAGCCTTTAGGAGAATGATGTGCATGTGAATGTTTTGGTATTAGACATGTGTAGATTTTCCTATTGGGATAAGTGGAAAGGTCAATGGTTCTCATGGATGTGACTTCAGTTGTGGCGATGAGTTGTTATTATTTGAAGAAATAAAGGGTGGCCTCATGGGGGGGAGGTTATCCTAGCATTTTGGATTCTATGGAATATGAGTCATGGGAGACTCATCTTTTGTAGAATCAATGTGTGATGAGATCAATAATGTTTCGATAAATGGTATGTTATGATTAGGTTCTTTCAAAAGGGAACATTAGTGAATTTGGATAGTTGTAAGGTTTGTAAGGGTTGTATCATCTAAACACCCAACCTATTTGTTTTGATGAATATTAATGGATTCGATGATGTAGATTTCAGGCAGAAGTGACATGGGTGACCAAAAAATGATCATATGTTTTTATGTTATGAAGGAAATGCTTATGGTGATGGTCGTAATGTGGTTGATCATGATTGTAAAAATGGGATTATTGTTGAGTGAGATTTTTAGTATACCTAAGGACCGATGGAGAAGATAGACTAAGATTCATTGTTTGTTGAGTATCTGGGCTTTGGGCTATGCTCTGGTAAATGTTGGTTTTTTAAAACTAAAGTCCGTTTTAGTGTGTGGTCACAGGGATGTGTGAGACCATGAGGGCTCTGAGGGGGTCTAGATTTGGGAATGTGTTGTTAAGGATCAATTCAATTTATGGAAGTCAAATAGGTGACTTAGCATAAGTACGTGTCATTATCTCTAAAACCAGCAGGGATAACATGGTTATGCGAGAGACCATTAGATTTAGTCGATGAGGTGGACCATTGTGTTATGGTTGCTAACGTTCAGGGTTGTCCTAGAAGAACTCGAGTGTTGTGGTGGAAGTAGTACCAATATTGACTTTGGTTCACTGAATCATGGTAGCTAGTTGTGGGGATGTGGTAAGTCATGGTTTGTTATCACATTAGGGTGGTGGTGGTTTTTTGGTGATGAGATGTGTGTTGTATGGAAACCCAAAATTATTAGCAAGACATGGTGTCCCATAGCAAGATGTGACATCAATGATGGATATATAATAATGATGTTATTAAAAAATTCTTTTTTTACTTTTAGTATGTAATAGACATTCCTAACATCTTGAAATCATCCATGATATGTTATGAATGTTAAAGATTTTTCATATTGACTTGAAAATGTTTTATTTTTATATGGGACATCATGGGGCTTCTGGTCATATGGAAGTACATGTGGAGCAAAATAGATGTATATAGACCATTGATATTTTATTTTTTAGGTGATCAGGATGTAATTGGTGTTGAAAAATACAAAAAGTGATATTCTTAGAAGACGAGAATGAATATATTGTGATGTATTCTTGTTCTAGGGAATTCTATACGACTAAGTCCATGTTCTAGGGTTCATCTTATAATCTAACCATGATCCATGGTGGTTGGAATTATTTAATGAATTTGATCATTACAACATTCTTAAGGTATGGTGTGATAAGTTGAACCTAGATGTGTGGCGTAGAGCATGAAGTTGGTGTATTGGAACTAGGATGTCAATGAGAATCATGTGATTTGGAGGTTGGGTCTCTCAGAGATGATAAAAAAGAAACTTTATTTTGGTGGTTTTTTTGAGACATGCATTGGAATTGTTCTCAGGTTAGCTCCAAATGGAATTCGAGATGCCTATTTAAAAGTTTACAAAGTGAGTGGTGAGACATGGAAACATTTTGTGGAAAGATAATATTTATTCTAGAACTCCATCCCAAAAAATTGTGTGTGGTATCAAGTAGTTTTCTTTGGATGAAATTAGAATTTATTGAAGTGTGAAATCACCTCATCCAAGTGACGATGTGTCACACCAATAGCTAATCTATGTGTTTCAAGGATGATTTATTTGAGGATAGGTCAACATGGATTGGAGTAATGGATGAATTTGGTGAGTTTTATACCACCAACTTTGGGTTAATTGAATAAAAAGGTACATTCTAAATTTTTTAATGTATATGTGTAATAAAATATCAATCATTAGTAATTTTATGGATGGTTTAAGTGCTTTGATTGGAATTTTGATGGGTGTCGTGGAATATAATGATTGTTTGGAGGATATTAGGGGGATGATTGGATATTCAATGAAGGTATGATATTGGGTTAAATGTTTCATTATGATGATACTTAGGTAGAGTTTCCCGGGGTTCCGTACAGAGTTCTAGTGGTTGATGTATAGTTAGAAGTTTTTTCATCTTTTATAAAGTATATGGTTCATTTTGTGTATTTTATTAAGAATGTGTTCTATGGAAATATTGTGCATTTGGTTCATGTTTTAGGGAATCATGGTAATATTCAAGAAGGATCTTGGGATGTGGAGACATATGTGTGGGCCCAACAACCCAATATCTATATATTGTGAGCTCAGGGGTACCAGGGAAGAGCGCCCTGAAGATGATCCATTATAATGTGGGGAGTTTTTAAGATCCAAATATGCATGAAGGGATGTCCTTTTTTATGTTTGAGATAATATCAATTAATTATGGTTAATGGAATTTTTTCCAGGTGTACAAGGAGGTTTAGGGGTGTCCCGAGGTTCGGGACAGGAATGAATGGAAAAAATAGACATATAGTGCATGATTTATGGTTATCACATGGTCATATTATACCATGCAAAGGGGGAGGACAAA
Source organism: Viscum album (assembly GCA_963277665.1). Taxonomy (NCBI): domain Eukaryota; kingdom Viridiplantae; phylum Streptophyta; class Magnoliopsida; order Santalales; family Viscaceae; genus Viscum; species Viscum album. Next base: position 1,696,424,520 of record OY728137.1, on the reverse strand, counting down.
GCATGTGGAAAGGGACAAAGGAACTGCAGAAATATAGTATTGCTTTTTCAATTTATTTAGTCCCCTCAGGTAGCAAGACAATATAAAACCCTCTTGGATTGGGACATGCGACGGATTGGCATATAGTTTGGTGAACCGTGGGGCTAAACCTTGCGACCAATTAATAATTGAGAAAAATTTCCAAATATCCCCCCTCAGGATTTTAAGTATATCACTTTATATTCTCCTCTTCTATTCCTCCTCCAACCCTAGTGATGAACAATTTTAACCCAATTTTCAAAATGGGTAGATCTCCATCAATTCGAAGATATTTGGAGTGTCATTGGGTGAAAATGAATTCTCTTAGTATGTCTAATTATCCTCTTGTTTCTATTTCCTAGATATGTTCTTGTAGATTTTCTCCATTCATTTTGAATCCCTAAAACCCTATTTTTATAGAGGATCATAATTTGGGGTTTCAATGTGTGTCTGATTCTGAGTCAAGGGCAATGGTTGATCATGCAGTTGTCTTCAAAATTTATTTAAGTGGTCAACATGATTTATCCCATTATTTGATTGTCAAATAATGTGTGGGTAGTTGTGATAATATTTTACTCTTGATGTTCATTTGGTGCATTTACTGAGTTTTGGTAAAATTTTAGCTAAATAATGAATTGACACCCCATGAAATATTTGGGATGCATTGGGGACTATTAGACAATATTAGGGAAACCCATGAGGTTCTCTAATATTCTCAATCATGGAAAATTAAAATTTCACAAAATGGATTGATTCCTATTGCATTAGATCCCATGGAAAAAATGTTTATATGTAAAATATAATGGAAAATTGGAATTAATGTAAATTGTATCATGTTGTTATCATGTAATAATGGGTTGTTTTATTTAATGTTAACGGGTGAAGATTGTGTGGACTATAAAGAATGATTGGTTGATTGCCTATGTCACGTGAATGATAAATGGGAAAATTGAATCAAGGTATGAAAATCATAGTTTGTAAATATAATAAGGATTGTGAATTTGTAAATATGTTAAATGGTATAATGAGTGAGAATTATTGAATATGATGAATGGGTTAAGGTATGAAAATTAAAATTTGGTTAAGTGGGATATTTAATGTTAATTTTAAATGTTCTAATTGGTTAGATCATGAATATGCTTTACATGATGAATGGATATGAAATGTAAATGGGGATTAATTTGATAAAATAGACTGAAAATGAAATTGATGAAAATTTTATTTGAGAGGTATCATGGCATAGAGAAGTGTTTGTACTAAAATATATAGGTTAATGATATATTAGTTTTAAATGGTAAATACTTCATCAGGTTATGGAATTAAGATGATTTATTTATTGAACCATTTATAAATTGTTATTTGTTTTGGGTATTTTTTAGCATTGATTGTGATATGGTATATGTGGTTAGTGGAAAAATAATCATATGAACATGCCATGGTTGTTGTGGGTTATTGGAATTGATGTTATACAATCATGGGTCGGGTTGGACCGAAGCTCTAAACTCAACCCCATAATGCATTTGTAAGGAAATGGTACTAAGGCTCTACGCCTCTAACAGTTTTAGATGATGTGGAATCCTCAACAGAGGAACCAAGGTAAGTGTGATGTTTTTTTTTTGAAATTTTTATCCCTACTAAGATAGAGACTTTTATTTATCATCATATTCATGATAATTGATCGACATTTTCTTCTATATAAATGATATAATTTCTTATCCCATGAAACATGTGATGAAAATACACATTATAATGAAGAAGATATCAGTTATGAATGTGGGAATAATTATGAGTATGGTTAATGTGAACCCTAATAAATAATGAAACCTAATTTCTCCTTTTTTATCATTACGTTAATTTCATAATTTCATGAATATTTTTTAATATTAGATATTTTTTGGACACCATTGTTGGTGGCCTGCTCAGTTATAGTCACACGCTATTCAATATTATGTTGGGAACCCATGTTGATTTATTTGTAGCCAGTCAGGACAATGTCGAGGGCCAAATGATATTGAGTTGAGTTGGTCATGATGTGTGCATAGATGAGGATATAGAATTGTTTTTAGGACCCAGTTTTTAGGATACCTATGTTGATTTCATTTTTATTTTTTCTATCACTTGAATCATTAGAAAGTGAAACAACATATTTAAATTTGGTTGTGTGTTGAAACATGTTTGGGAATGTGTTGGTAATGCTTGTTTATATTTATTTTTTATTGTTTCAATTATTTATTTTGGATATATTTTATGGATTACTATGATAAAGAGGGTAATCTATCATATTAGAACATATTAGACACTCACAGCAAGATTGAAATGTCTAATATATATGGATACATTCTTTAGGTCATGTGGAGACCACACTCGAGGCTCCTATTTTTAACTCCATGTTATGGGATGTTATAACACATAAAATCACAAAAAAAAAATACAATAACAAGTAAAATGAACTATATTGAATAATAAATTAATTTAAATAATCTTAATGGATATATAGAGAAACCATGGTTCCAACCACATAAACATAATCATCTCACATAATTTATATTAATTCAGAAAAATAGTCATAACCTAAAATATGAGATTATTTATAATATACGAATCATGTTATAATATTAATTTTTTTTATCAAATTCATGGTTTTAAAGTCATAAAATAATTTAAAATTCCAAATTTATAAAATGCGGACCTTTTTTATTGAAAAAATATGCCACATATTATATAATGAAGAATCTGATATAACACAAAAACAACAAAAAACTATCATGAAACCATATTTATAAAAAATTAGTTATGTTGCTACATTTACAATTATTTTAAATAACTCACTCATCTAGACACACTCGTTATCACAAATAATTATTTAACAAAATATGTATAAATTCATATAAATAGATTCCAGAAAATATTCAATGTAAATAAACAAAACTCATATCAATTTAAATGATTGAACCTAATACAATAAATTGAAAACTTATAACACTTATTAATGTGTATTAAACATAAAAATAGATATGTATTTCCAAAATTAATGTCATTATTTTTATTAATTAAAACAATTATAATAATTTCCAAGAATTAATTGAAACTAGTCCAATTAATTCCAAAATTATATCTTTATTATGAATCCATACTATCCATTTACACCATAAATGGATAAAATTAAATCCCCAAATCATTTTGAAACACTTATAACCTAAATCTTATCATTTTTTATATCCCAATAAAAAAAATATTAAACAATTTTTAAGAAATTTTCACATGAAAAATAAATCATAAATATAATATTATTGAATAAGGGTTTTTTAAATTCTATTTCATTTTCAGAGAGAGTTATTGAACAATAAAGGGTGTGTACCTCAACTGTAATTATTTTTTATAATTTGAATGATGAAATACATGAGTGATGCATGTAAATAGACATAAAAGTTATTATATGTTGTGTTCTATATATTTCAAATTTTAATATTTATTTTTATTGATATATATCATTTTGATTTAAATAGTTCATTTTGGGGTCCCAAGATCAGAAAGGGGTTGATAAATTTAAGCAAAAAGATAATTTACGACAGGTATTATGTGATGATAAACATGTGAGAGTATGTTGTTGACTCATAAATAGTATCATAACCATTTGATACTAACCCTATTTTTGTAACACTACAATTTTTGGTATCAGCGAGTTACTAGTGGCCCGTGTAATGTTTCATCGAAACCATCAAGGTTGGTGGATTCACACTCATTTCATCATGGTAGAATTTGATTGGAATATATTCAAATTGGTTCATTTATTGTAAAATGAATGGAAATTTTATGTATTTTTAATGATTTATGGTTTTTGTGGAATTACGAGATCTTGGTGAATAGTTGTGCCAAGGGGATATAGTTTCATGAATATAAAATGATTATTTTTAATTATAGATTTTATGGAATTTCTAAAAGGTTGAAGAAAAAAGGGGGTTTCAATTGAAATAGTTTTCAATAAAAATGGAGATTTATTGAAATAGTTTGGAATTGAAATGGCTTGGTATTGAAATGGTTTTTGAGAGAAAACGATTTCAATAAAAAGGTGTTTTTATTGAAATTTTTTTCTTGTTTGATCATTGGGCAATTGTGGAGTGTGTTCACATTGCATATATGTGGTTTGGAAGAAATATGACATTGTTCTTAATGACAAAGGGTTAATGGATCTTGGGAATTTCATATTCATGTCTTGGTTCAAATATGACCTTTTTCTTAGTGTCAAAGTGTGAATGGAACATGGGAAACCATTACCTTGTGGTGACTTGGTATATTGATGAGAAACTTCTCATGAGTATGGAGTCGTCATAACATAGCATGCATGGTCTATTGCATTGGTTTATGGAGTGGTTGGGTATGATGATAATTGGATACTTTGAAATGTTTGTAAATATTGTTTAGTTATTTTAATGGAAAAATAAAAATTGGGAAAATTGGTTTCAATTGAACTCGTATGATTTTCCTAAGGAATGGTATTAGAAACATGTTTATATTTATTTATAAACTATTTTTGCGATGTTTGTTTTTGATAAACAGTTGTATATAATTGTTTCAGTCTCATTTATCCTAGTGTCATGAGTTTGGAAGTCATTGGGGAGAACCTACTATGTTTTGTACCAACCCTTGATTTTTCACATTGGTTCTTTTGTAGATGCTATCTTATGGGACAAGGAAAACATTAATGTTTGACATGTGTTTAGCAATACCTTGTGATATAGGTCTTTTTGGGGATTTTGGAGCTTCGATCTTGTGGAGCATGTAGTTATGAGGTCTTTGATGAGTCTTGTGTGGTTTATCTAATGTATACACTGATTCTTGGTTATTATTCTATTGTTTCTTACATTGATGTGGCTGTGAGATAAATGATGTTGTTGTGTTTTCTTCCTTTTTTTCATGCAACATATAGTGAATGTTTGGTTATGCTTTCTCGGTTTATTGGTTTATTGTTTAAAGGATAAATCATCCCCCACTTCTATATGAAACCCTTCTACATTTATTTCCAACCTTGGGCGTCTTGGGGATGTCTCTTAAGGCCTAGTAATGACACATTGACCTCTCAAGCCAATGATAGTTGGTGGTTCAATACAGTATCCCAAATGACACCACTAGTGAATCAATAATGTTCTACATGAAATAAAACATATATTATCTACTCTTGAGTTAAAATGAATAATATACATAAGGTTAATGTTTCCTAAAAAGGAGACAAGGGGAACATGAAATTTGAGGGGACCCACAAAATGTGTGTTCTCTTTCCATCACCTTGCAATTTCCTTTTAGTTTCATAGATAACCAACCATGTAAGATTACAAAAATTATGGGGTGATATAAACACCTTGCCTATTCCAATAGGGGTATAACTCATGATCTTGACCATGTCCATGTATCGAAGTCGTGTCTGTGTACATTACCTTGTGTCCATTTACATTACAACCTGAAAAGCCTCTTCACATGGACTCTTGCATGTCGGCTCAGGTTATGGACATATAATTGGGAATATGGAGTGATCCGGACCACGTGTCTTATTTCATAGCTCATCCACACAGGGAATGTGGTATTTTACATGTAACAAGGATAATCTTATAATTTTTTAAAACCCTAGATAATGTATCCATAGGGATACAAGTTGTGTGTTAATCAAAGTACACATCATGTAGTTGAGTTTTTCATATATTAATAGATCTGTGATCAGCACACCATGTATAATATTTTACATTTATTTTGGCCTCAATTCTTTCCATGATTTTTGGATCTATCATTTGGTGATGAATTTTAGACTCTAGTGGTCAGAAACTCAAATCTATTTGATTTTGTGCAATGTCATACATATCGCACATCTCGATTCCTCATTCCATTGATGATTTATTTAATAATCATAGATAATTCCTAAACTAATAAAATTAACATATTTTCCCTTATTTCATTGATTAATTCCTTATTATTCATTTCTTTATTATTATAAGGGCTTGGTCAGGCTCAGTACCGCTTGACAACATCAAACCATGACCTTAGGGTCCAATAAATGAAGAACATGAAGGAATTAAGTTGGAAAGGAACAAGAAAAAAGGATTCAATATCATTAACAAGAATTCATATCCAAAATTCATGAATTGGGATACCAAGGTGTAGAAATGAATTCCCAGAACCTATTTAATTTAGTACATGGGATCATGGCCAGGATCCATAACTGGAGAAGATTAGTAGAGGAGATTGACTTTCTAAATTAGTTTAATCCAAATGGGATAAAACCATAATTTTGGTTGTCGTCCCTTGAGATTTGATAACTATTCAATGATTAATTCCCTCATCAATGGTCAAATGAATTCATTTCATTCTCTATATCTGGGTTTGCTCTGATCTGGTTTTTTCGTCATCATCGAATGTCATTCACCTACATAATGAAGAAGGAGAAATAGACGGAATATCCCAGGATTATAAGGATGACCCTAGGAAAATATCCATGGTATTATAATTATACATATATTAATTCAGTGAAATAACCCATTCAATTTACATTAATTAATAAATCTATCCGCTGAACGTACCGCTAATTGGAGAGATATCTAAAGACCCCACGATGGATAATTTTAGGTTGTTGATAGTGTAAAAATCATGTTCAAGACTCAACCAAGGTATATAATATTTTATCCTAGCTTCTATTATAGGTTTAACCCATTTTATTTAAGAAAAAACACGGGAAAAATAATAAAAAGAATTATTAAAATTATAGACATAAATCCGGGCACAACAGACCACGGAATCACATGTCATCTTAGTTTCTACAATTGGAAATATATATATAAATATTTTTAGGTTTTATATGATGAAAACCAGGTCTCTACATCATTCCCTAATTAAATCTTTTCATCCCCAAAAAGAAAAACAAAACAAATATCTGAGGTTATTGAGCCCGCCTCTAGATCTCCCTCCTCTTGTAGTGAGCATCTCTACACTGTGCCTCCTTGATTCGCAGATGAAGGGAGGAATGACTGTAAGAGATTGTATAAAGGATGCTCAAGCTCTATCCACGAAGGATATCTGTAAGGCACCCAAATGCTCTGTCGCCTCGTCTAGAAGCTGTATACCAGTCCTCTTGCTGAGAACATCTGCAAAAACGTTCCCCTTCCTAGAGGTATAGACTATATCGAAGTCATAGTCCTGGAGGAACAAAAAACTAAGAACTCTTGCTGCCACGAATGTAAGGCTGGCCGAATCAAGAGTGATCGGCAGCACCCTCATATGCTTTAGTTTAACCTGTGTTGCCATTGTTTCCCTTTTTTTCTATAACTAAGTAAAACATCATCTCAACTTTGTAGATAAACCACAACCTTTTTTTCTAATACAGTCAATCTGAATATGAACTGTGAATGTCCAATCCATACCCAAACCAACGTCGTAAGTCCTCGACATTGCCACCAAGAGGTTCCAACCAAAACTCTCAACTCGAGGGTCAGATCACACTGTTAGTGTAATTGTGATTATCGAGTCTCATCTCCATGGTATATCCAAAAGTGAGGTTTATGTTATTGGTTTACCTAGAAATTCTAGGTCTGGGACATGATTTGTGGAAGGAATGAATGAATGGTTCCAATGTCTATTGAAACCGAAGCTAATAGTAGACACAGAATTTACCTCGAATCATTCCTAGAGCCCTTGGGTCACACTCCTTGACCGAGTGCAACTACTCTATTCTCCTGCCCTCCAGCACCCTGAGCATATCCGTTACTAGAAAGGTAGGTGGTTGTAACATGTCGAAATATACACCACCTCAGGCTACTCACCTAGATCTGTTTCCACATCTACTATTCTTCAGATTAATCTATCCATAACACTTCCACTTCTTGAAAAAATTTACACACTCGAGACTCTAGAATAGGCACCGGTTCCCTTCTTTCCCACTACTAACATTCACTAGCAATATTCTTTCAGCCAAATAATAATCAACCAAAAAGGTTCTCTCTAACACCCTAGCGTATGTAGAATTTCATTGAGGAAAAGTGATGGATCAGATGTCCTTTAAACACACCTCTCTCTGAGGTCTGAGCTCTAAAGCACTGATCATATCATAGTCATCATATACCAAGAATGATAGGTACGCCTCGATTAATACTCAGCAATGACATGTTGTCCAGAAGAAGATTTACAAGCTCTAGAGAAATCTCATCCACCTTCTTAGGCCATCCCTCTATCGCCTGTGAGTCGGTCTCACCTCGGAACCTGAGGGGTATATGTTGTCGAAACACGTGTATGGAACTAAACCTACATGTGTTATCTACCAGTACCACCAGCTTTAACTGTTAATCAACAGGTAGTGATATATCTAGAACACTACCCAAAGGTACTATCTTATGCATCGGTCCACGTACCGAAGCCTCATCACTATGCGTACCATCCACATCATCACTCACTAAAAAAGACTAGTCTCTAAGTTCACCATATACTCTTCTAGTGCCTCAACTAGGTGGAAAAATCTAGCAATCACCTCTATCCAGACCTTTACTGCCTGGGAATATGACTCGCTTCATATCCTCAGAGGCCTCTGTTACTGGAACTCGTGGAATGCGTTTTTCGGCATGCACCGTATTCCAGTTCATCTGGTGGAATTTTCATCACAAAGAGTGGTGGTGATGCTGGTACACCACGTGAAGGTGCTAACACAGTACAAGTGCCTCGCAGTGGAGCCTTGTCGCTCAGTGGGACGTCATCGTGTACTATCTCAGAACTCTAACTGGTTGTCCGCATGGAGGCATCCTAAACAGATACGACACGGTCAAAAGATTATACCTTGTGAGTTGACCTAGTTTGAGTTGAGTTAAATAATACTTTTGAAAACACACATGCAATCTGTTTTTTCATGTACTAATTCAGAAATTAGTAGCCAGAGTCTTGATTCTTGGATATGTCAGCCACCACACCAACACTAGAGTCCCTAAACTGAAAACCACACTAAATAACCTTAACCTTATTTCTTCATAGAAAGAAAATATCAGAGTCCAATGTTCTGTGGTAGAACCGACTACTCTGATACCAATTTTTCACTACCCATCCCCTGGGGCCCGTGTCGTAACTACCCCAAGCCCACCTTCTATAGTCCAGGGGCTGGTGACTATCAGCAAAGGCGTAAATACCTATAACTGGAAATACATGGACTTTATCAAATGATAACACACACAATCAGAGTACAAGAGGAAGCAAAAAATATGCAAAAAAATGAATAACAAAAGTTGTGATAGAAATTAAAAGTGGCAGGAAATAGAAGCCCAATAATAAAGTACAAAGAAAAGATAAAAGATGTAAAACTAAACTACAAACAGTTGGAAGGTGTCTAGCATCTCCTGGATCATCCACCATGGATCCTACCTAAAGTACATGTGTTGATAGCCTCTTAAGTGCTCCAAATCCGTCCGTCTCCTTAGGGTATCGTCTCGTCATGAGGTCTACCTCCGGGTTCCGTCCAGCCCCTGTACACTCTGCCTCGGTCAGCATTGTCCATCGTCTTCATCCCACACAACGAGTTGTAGGCATAGCCCATGAAGGGGTGAGTATAATGATACTCAGTAGGGACCCCGAGGCCCTCATGGTCTCACAAAATCCAAAAAGGATAAACCACAATGTATGAATCAATGGATAACCATTACATAGGTATATTTCCATAAATATACCTAAGTTATCTAGTACCCTATATCAATCATGAGGAAAACACAAAGGTCATTGACTCATCTCAAACAAGGATTTTTCATTATTGAAACCATGGTTTCTTGATAAATCATTCTCAATTGACTAAAGTGGCCATGTCGCAACTCTGAGGCGCTTATCACTAACCATAAACTGCTGAGGTACTCCTCCTATCGAGTACCGCATGCTACTACCAATCTAGGCGCTTCATCTGCTGTGGGTCCGCCGCTAAACTAGGCACTCCCCCTAATAGCTGCCAGCGGTACTCCTCCTATCGAGTATCGCGGGTCTACTACAAAAACAAGTGCTCCGTCTGCCATGGGTCTACCGCCAAACCAGGCGCTCTGTCCAATGGGCTAGTCGAATCACTCTGAGTCGAATCAGTCAAGCAGTCTCCAGGTCTGCAACTATTAGGTCTCTACACTCCGTATGCTTTTCTCCAAGAGGATCCACTCCATGAGATATTGTTCAATACTCCATGATTCACGAAGTATCACAAGGATGCATCTCAATGGACCGCCATGTCATAAGGGTCTCAACGTAACACACATCACGTCAATCGGTTGCCCGGTCTGTTAGTTATTATCATTTTAGTCATGGGGGCATCGTTGGTTTCGTGTACGATCCAACCTGACCATATCTCAACTATACACTGAAATCCAATGGGGTTTTCTCAAATGGACGAATATGCTCCAAGAAAACCGGTGTAGAAGATGGTTCGTCAAACAGACGTCCGGTGCCAAAGATATTGCCCAAGAAGGTAATCGGTCAGTAATGTGCATGGATCCAGTCCGACCTGGTCGGACTGACTCAGCCCAAACCTGACTAGGCTGACCTAGTCTAGGTTGACCTGGTCAAACTCATTGGGTTTGACCCAGTACATTGGGTGGGTTAGCTTACTATGTTTTGACCCGGTCTGCTGGCCCCAACCCAGCGGACTGTGAGGGCGGTTCGACCCGATAGTCACCACGTAGGAGGCTTGGTAACTCGGCCTGGGAGACTGGGCCGGTTCGGCCAGTGACACCGCGAGAGAGGCCACTGGTCGATTCGGGAGGCTGATGGCTAGGAGTCTAGCTGGAAGGCTGCGCGCGGTGCGGGAAGACCGGTCAGACTTCGGGTGGTCCATTGGTACACATGGAAGGTCGCGGCAGGAGTCAGGTAGGTGTGCCGGCCGGGGGCGCGGGGTGTCGAGTAGATCTCCGGCAGAGGCGCGAGGCTCCATGATGCATTTTGGAAGGGGTGTGTGGCGTAGAGAGTGCGTTAGTAGGGACTCAGGGCACCAGGTGTGCGCTGGAGGGGACGGGGGCACCAGGGGCACGCCGAAAAATGTGTGGGGCGCCGGGTACATGCCGACAGGGACGCGGGGCACCTGCTGCATACCGGCAGGTTCGCGGGGCACCGATTGCATGGAGAAAAAGGCGTGTGGCACCGGGAGCTCGTCGGGTGTGCACAGCCTGGGGTGTCGCAGGGGCTGTGCAGTTCTCGGAGGTCGCGAGTAGCGTAGACTTTGTTGGCCGCCTTCGTCATCATCTCCATTTGCACTACCTTTTCCACCGTAGCTTCTTCGCCTTGCCGTAGGGTCTCACAAGAAAGTAGAACGACAGAGGATGTCGGGCCATGATAGGTTGGCTCGTATCCTTTGCATTTAGAGGGGAAATCAAAAGTCTCAATGAAAGAAGAAGTTGGTTAAAACATGCTTGAAATAATCCCTTTCTATCCAATGAAGGGGATAAGAAAAATTATAACAACTACATGAAATAAAAACTCGTACCTCAGTTGTCGTTCATCGTTGACAAAGTCCCGAGAAGCGGGCATCATTCTATTGACGTCGGTGGAAGAAGAGATCAAAGAAGAGGAGTCGAGATGAAGTCATCCACATTCTTCGTGGGTGGTGGTGCTTCCCTTTCATGCCTCAGTTGAAGAAGGATGAAGATAGCGTTCATAGTTCATCGTTCATCGTTATTCGTGGGTAACGGTTCTTTGTTGCAGTAATAATTCTCTAATGGTTGGGCGTCACATCTCTTTTCCATCCTTTCTCCACTTGATTAAGCCATCCCAAAACCATTCCCATAGCTTTATTTATATAGGAGATAGAGGGTTTGTCTAAAACCACATTGGCACATAAATCAAATTGTAGAATTAATTAACTAGGATCCACCAAATTAATTGCAAGATGGGTGTGACAATTAATTTGGATGATGTCAGAAGGATCCCCTTTATTAATTCACACGCATTGGTGATTGGGTTCGGGAGGGCCCCACCTCCATAACATCTCATGGGAGGTTAAGGTGTGGCAGTCTTACCCCCTACTCCCAAGTGGAGGATCCATGTACCGGCACTCACATGATGGCTGGAATAAAATAAAGTGTGGCTACAATTTATTTTATATTTCTGTTGAAAATAACAGAAAACTAACTTTTATCCCCGACTCTCCACCATCAAGGTGAAAGTCATCTTAATCGAATATCGGCGTTGCGAGTTCAATGGTGCCCTAAGATTTCAATTCTGAGCACTGTTTCAAAGGATATAAAATCACGAACATATGGTTTTTGAAAGTACCTAAAATAAAAAGTTCTTAAAATTATTATCAGTCACCCTCAACTCATGTCGGTGAATGTTAGGTTATTTCTAAGTGAAAGACGCCCCAAAAAACCCAACAGTACTATTGGATTGTTAATCTGACTCACTGTTTAAATGTTAAGAATTTTACAGTAAAATAATAACCACTTAATTATTTTATTTGCAGCCAAAAAATAATTTTTTTTGGTGGATCATGCCGGCCAAAGTTAGAATATTTTTAAAGAAATCCTGCCATCAAGAGTTCAGCGGTGGTCTTGGATTTTTAATCGGAGTTTAAATTTTTGAGTTATAATGATTTTAAAAATAAAATAACATTAGTTAATTATTTTATTTAAGATTATTCCATTATTTCATTTTTCACAGGAGGCCCATGACGACTAAACTTAAGTCACGTCTATGGTAAACCCGCTATCTTGAGCACAACAGTGACCTCAAATTTTTGATTCGAGTAAAATTTTAAGAGTTATTCCACTTTTTCAGGAAAATTGCTCACACATGTAAATGTAAGCTTAAAAAACATCAGAAATTGATTCTAGGCCCCAGAATCAAGCGCTGTTAGAAACTATAGACTCGTAAAATTCCAATGAATTTAAGAAAAACAATTTCCACTGAATTTCCAAGATGTGACATTTTATTAGTTCTAAAACAAATATTGGGATGGACCATTATTATTAGGTCTATAATTTATAAATAATAAATATTACCTTTATTTTATCTATGTAAAAACGTTGATAAAGGTGGATCTTTTGAAAACACTATTTAGAATAGATAAAGATACCCTTGGTCAAGGATTTTAGGTACTACTAATTAAACCACCCTTTTATCAGCACTTTTCTTTTCTATAATGAAGCATGCTGCTCAATATTATTGATTTTATAGTAGTGAATATGCATAAACAAGAAATATTAAGCCAAGGTGAATGTTTTCTATAAAATAATTGTGAATGTGTGAGTGTGATCACATTGTATGATCATATTAAAAATTAGATGATTCATGCTTATATATATTATAAAAACCTTCAAATAAATATTAAATGTTATCATATTCCACCATTTTAATTTGAACAAATCTAGGTGTACAAGGTGGTCATTATCCCTAGTTGAGGGTTCCTACTACTACATGGGAATTCTTATAAGGGTTATAGTTCCACATAGATACAAGTCAGAAAAGTTAATTGTCATAACATGAATGTTTCATCATTAGAGGAAATGATATGAGTCAAAATGATACAATTTCACAATGATATGGATTCAATAAACATTTCATGGAGCCATAAGTCAATTCCATTGGTTGGTAAAACATATACCTTGAAAATCATTGTATATTAGCATATCCATAACATTGACTGTGAGGACATGTTTCTGGGGTTCTCACAACTATAATACTCTAGAGAATGAGTTTTTAGAATCTAGTAATGAGTTATTGTAGTGTTCAAGAAATAGTAGGTGATGTCTAATTGTGTAATTAATTGGTAATGTTTAATTTGTAATCGATATAATTTACTAACAGGTAATATTATGTGTTGTATATAAAATGGAATGTACTTCCAAATATTTAAAATAATTGAGTTTGGAAAAATAATATGTTCCAATCAACACCAATTTCCTATAGCAGTACATGAACATTAATTATGTACTACTAGAAAGTAAATTTAATGTATTGGATTCCACATTACATGTTGAGTCACCATTGGAAATGAGGGTGAAAATGATTCTTACAGGAAACAAAAGCATGAACCATTTTATTTTTACATCATAGTGCTATCGTCATTAGTTGATGCATTTTGAAAAAAATATATACATGGATAGTTTCATAATATATCTCATATCTAATAAATAAGTCAGTAAAATTGAATCAATATATGATATGATGATTACACAGAACATATTTAAATTTAATGATTTATTCTAATCAGTAAATACATCTCATTTTAATACACATATCTTCTAATTAATTTTTTTTTATTTAGGATAATAAAACAAAAAAATATTTAGAAAAACAATTAATTTACCATTTGCTAATCTTAATTAAATATATAAGAACAGAAATGATGATTAGTATTTACATCTTATGGATAATAATTTGATGTAAATAAGCTGAAATGGCCATTGGGAAGTGATACTCGAAAGGCATATTCAGAGTGGAATTCAATAAAAAGTTATGGATCATCATACTAAGGTTATTTTATTCTAATGTAATAGGATAATTATATGGAATATAAATGGAAATTAAATGAATTAAACATAATTATATTCATCATTGTATTTAGCGATTTTGTTCTACACTTTTTTTATTAGATATTGAATGTGTGTTACATGTTTTCACCCAAATATGGTAACCAAGAATGTGTTGAAACGATTCAAGAAATGAGTTTAATTATCTATGTGGTTGGGAAAGGGAGATTCCTATGTTGGGGTGGTGGGATAAGTAAAAAACATCTAATTTACATGATTATAAGTTTTAATTAATATTTTTTGGAATATTAACTAAATATTTTCTCATGTGTCCACTAGTGATAGGGATACTTTATTACAATTTGGAATGAATAATTATATGGTGTTAAATTATAAAATTTTAGTTCAGTAATGCTTGAATCACTTGAAATAATGTATTAATCATTATTTTTTGTATCATTTATACCATATAGTTGTAAGAAAAATCATTATCTTGTAAAACTAGGTAGTTTTAAAGGATATTACCAGTCTTTGTTTTGGACTATTTAAAGATAAATACATTATTTTTTATCATCAAATTTACATAATTAGTTTTGGATAATTTATCCTTTAAAAATAAAGGTAATCCAAAAATATTTTGGAATTAGTTTCGGTAGACATAATTACACATTCTTAGGAGAGACTAGATGTACATTCATATACATCATTATAATACATTAATAGTTTTAATGAATGTAAAAGTGATTTATATAATATATATTGTTAGATAATATGAGTTTTTTGGGATCATTTATTGAATAATATCATGACCAAGCATTAATTAATCTTGAAAATGTAGAGTTGATTTATTTATAAACTCGAATTTCCTTATAAAAATCAAAGGTGTGATGTTAATAAGAAGGTTAAATGATGAGTATTCCTAGAAAACATTGATAATTAAAATGTACAATGTTGTAAATCGTAAATTTACATTTCCTTATACACATCAAAGTCACTATGTATGTATAAATATAATCAAATTTGTGACACATATATATTTTAAAAATATCTTTTGTTTTTTGATAGAATGTTCATAAATATCAGAGTTATCCGATAAACATATGTAACTATTATAAAAAATATATCTCATATGAGTTATAATATAAAATAAATCAATAATGTCAAAATAATATGTATTTATATGTAAATAGATTTTATGGATAAGAAAATAAACATACCTACATCAAGAAAAACACAATTTGTATATAATTTAACTATCATAATGGTTTATAAAGTTATTATAGAAATCCATGATATTGAAAATTTATAGCAAATTCCTAGAATATATTTAAATTTAAGGTAGACAATTTATATTTGAGATATTTGGAGTAATATTTTACTTGTTTTAGTCATTTTAGGAGAGTCACAAGTTTTTGGTATAGAAATAATATCTACAAGATCTTGTGGAAAATTAATTTTTTGGAGGCACATAAAACATATGATGAATAAAACCATAATGGTGGTTTAATATAACCATAGTTAGTGACACATTATTAATTGAGAATAATGGATCCTATAAAAAATTATAAATTATTAATAACTATTATTAAAAAAAATATATGAATTTTGAATATTTATTTAATATACCAAAATATTGTATTTATCATGGAAGTATCGTTAATTTAAGTAAAGTCATTGGTGGGTATTAAAGAGGGACTCTACATGGGTGGCAGAGGAGTGTAAGAAATAAGTAATGAGTGGTTATAATATCTCATTATACCAAAATCCATTAAAATTATAAAATTACTGGAAACTTTTTTATGCTAATTTTATTTAACATTGGATTACAATACCACCATTCTTTACATGTTTCTATTCTATAAAAGAGGAATGATTTAATGAAACTATAGAAATCCAATTAGGGGTTAAATGTAACACCCAGAGATTTTTTGAGAAATATTATTTTTAATTTATTTAATGTCTTCTGTTGTACGCTACACCATGATTAGCTTGCACTATGCACAACATCGTATTGGCTTGTATTAAACGAAACACTATTCTTAGCTTGTGTTGCAAAAAATTTGATGTTATTTCTAATAAAATTCATTTTACACAACACTGAATATAGATTTTGATCTAGGTGTAAATAAAAAATGTTTTGATTATGTTATATGCAACACCAATTGAAGCTTTCAATACGCACATCCCTTGTCTTGAATTACATGCAATTGCCACCTTTCTCGATAGCGTGATCAGTGCTGTCCGTCGTCTGCAACCAACACAATGTAGTGTTGGAATATCTCGTGTAGGGGTGAGTATAAGCTACTTAGTAGGGACCCCGAGACCCCCAAAGGTCTCCCAAAATCAACAAAGGATAAAACACAAAGGAAGAATAAATCCCGAAATAACATCCGACACTGCTTAGGTATATGCCCATACATATACCTAAGTTTTCAATTCCAACACCCTCCAACCTCTGAGTCCAAGTACATCACAGTCCACACAGGAAAGCAAAACGTATTCCACACAGGAAAGCAAAACGTATTCCACAAAGGAAAGAAAAACGTAATCCACACAGGATAACACAACTCAATCCACAAAGGAAGCAAAACAGGTTTCAGCTCACACAGGTATACATCATCGAAAAGGTGAAAGAGTTGATCAGACATAGGTACTGAATCATATAAGCTGTGACTCACATAGGATACAAGACCAGCACAGCTGGGACCCACATAGGATACAAGACCAGCTGTCTTCATTGATTCATCTATACTTAGACCCACATAGGATACAAGACCATCATTGAATCATCTAAGTTGGGACCCACATAGGATACAAGACCAGCACAACTGGGACCCACATAGGATACAAGACTAGATGTCTTCATTGATTCATCTACACTGGGACCCACATAGGTTGCAAGACCAGTACTGAATCATCTAAGATGGGACCCACATAGGATACAAGACCAGCACAGCTGGGACCCACATATGATACAAGACCAGCTGTCTTCATTGATTCATCTATACTGGGACCCACATAGGATACAAGACCAGCACAGCTGAGACCCACATAGGATACAAGACCATCACAGCTGGGACCCACATAGGATACAAGACCAGCTGTCTTCATCGTTGTAGTCGCATCCAGCAGTAGAGTTCCCGCACACAGTAAGCTCGTTCGGGAGGGTCCTCTCCACGAGCCGAGAGGCTGATACATCAACTGACACAAGGTCCAGAGTTGATGTATCAAAAAGTTCCGTATCATCAACAGGAACTCAACGCAACAGACGGCGCGTCAATTGGTCGCTCGGTCTGAGAGATATTGGCTTTTTCGTTCCAGGGGCCCGGTTGGTTTTTAAGGAAAACCCAACCCGACCATACTACACCTGCATCCAAACTCCGGGTGGAGTGAGCCAAAAGATCCGTCAAACTTAGAGGAATCCAACAAAGTTGATGGAACATTAATCGAACATCCGGATCTCAAGATATGAGTGTTTCCACTCCGACGGCCTGGTTGGTTTCGTGGACGAACCATCCCGGCCAAAAACAAAGTATTCCAAAACCTTGCATGTAATATACCAAAATGACCGTCTCGATCCAAGGATCGTGTTTCCGCTGAAGGCGCGTCAATCGGATGTTTGTAGCCCAAGAAGTGAGTGTTCGAATAGAAAAGTCTGAGTACGGGGGGTCTGGGCCCGGCCCGGCCCGACCCAGTACCCCCTGGGCCGACCCGACCCGGCCGGCGGCGTGGCGGCGCGGCCTGTGTGCCACATGTACGCTGCGCGGGGGGGGGGGGGGGGGGGGGAATTCCGCCCCCCTGGTTTCAAAATGGCGCGACATTATGCCGCGCATTGAGGGAAACGAACCCCACATGGGGGATCGCTGCGTGGACGCTGCATGGGGGGCAAGCCCCCCCCTTTTAATACTATTACGTGGTGCGGCAATTAGTGTCGCGCCTTTGAAAATAAAAACTCCCCCCCCCCTCTAGGGGGCCCATATGAGTCGTGTGCCGGGGGTTTCGACCCCCGGCCTTCAGCCAAACCGGCCGACCATTTTTGGCCGGCCAGAAGTCTTCCACCGCCAGACTTTTTTTAGTCCCTCCATCCGCACGTCGGCGGCCGACAGTTCCAGCCGCCTGTCACCGCATAGCCGCAACCCAAGGGGTCCGCGACTCCTCCTCTCTGCCGCGGCCAATGGTCGTGGCTCTTCACCACTCCTCCGTAGCCGAGGTCCATGGACTTCGTTCGACTCGTCGCCCCTCCACCGTAGGCCGCTTCGACCGCTACCTCCCACGGGTTTCTCTAGCGCACCGTGACGGCGTCGCGCACCACTACCGCAGCCCGCTTTAGCAGCGGTCCTTGTCGTTTCCGCGCAGTGCAATGACACCATGCTGCTTTAGCTTTAGTATCATCGGAAATCAATGATAAAGAGGGGTGGAGGATCGGCCGTGTTTTTGCGGTCCGACCTCCTCCCGTTAAATGATATCAAGTTGCTAAGCGAACGAAAAACTCAACGTCCAACAAGCGCAAAATTATAACAAATAAAACAAACTAAACCCCTACCTCGCTTTTCTTTATGAGTTGATGAAGTCGTGGAAAGGCGGCGTTGATTCGTCGACGTCAGAAAAGAGAAATCTGTTGATGATGTTGGCGTTCGTCGTGAATGGCGCTTCCATCTTTATTCTAGAAGGAGTGGGATAAAGGCATCCAAGGAGGAATCGACGTTGGAAACTTCACATTCTTCTTTTGAAAAGTCATTCCTCGTCAGGAGATTATTTCCTTTACCCTTCCAACACTCCACCACAAGATTCAGCCAACCCCCAAATAATAAAAACAACACATCTTATTATAGTGTTAGCTTAATGAATTAAAAATGATTCAAATTCAATAAGTTACATCCCTTCATTAATGGGTGGAGAGGCTCCAAAATTAATGGAGGAAGGTGGAAGTGAAGAGTTCACCTTTAATTGGGGGTTCAAGGGAGTTAAAGAGTTTTTAAGGGGGAGTTAATATAGGGTTTAAGGGAAAGTGATAGGTTAGGGGTTCGTGCGGACCCCACCTCCCTTACACATATCCTCCCATGGAAATTTGGGTGGGGTATGGGATCCACCTCAATTTCCCTTTGGAGGGAATAACTTCCACTAGAAAGAAAAATAATTGTTATACAATTTTATTTCTTTCTTTTTACCCTTTTCATTTTTAACAACACCATCCGAGCAACCGCACCTTCGGAAAAGGTGTTTATAGGCAAATACCGTCGTTGCGGTTCCATGGGTGCCCTCAGAATTCGATTTCGATCATCGGTTCAAAAGTTAGAAATTCTCGCCCGTTCGTTCACTGAACGTACCCGAGGTAAACTTCGGAAATTTATTCCGGGAACACCCGGCCACGGAATCAGGTGCCGTCAGAAACTGCATTTTTGTAAAATTCAAAAGAAAATTAAGAAAAAAATTTACCATGAATTATATGGGTCTTTACATTACTCCCACCTCAGGGATTTACGTCCCCGTAAAGCTTCATCACAAACTAGGGTCACAAAAGCGGTACAGAGCACGCATCTGAGCCTTCCGCTCCCACGTGCTCACCTGGAGGTTCTCGTACTGTCAAATAAAGTGCACCTGATGAATCAATCGTCCTCATAGGATCTGCTTCTATCGATTTCTCGATCCCCACTGGAACCTCCGTGCAAAAGTCACCCCATCATCAAAGATTTGTGTTGGGTTGTGCACGTATCTCCTCTGCTGAGATACGTGGAAGACGTCGTGCACCCGGTGCAACTGAGGTGGTAGAGCCAGGCGATAAGCTACCTCTCCAAAATTCCGTAAACCCCGTCGAGGGGAGACCTGTAAGAAGACGTGGTCGCCATCCTCGAAATCTAATGGCCTCCGCCTCCTGTCAGTAAAAGACTTCTATCAGCTCTGAGCTTTCTCCATCCGCTCCTGGATGACCTGGATCATCTCTGTCGTAGCCTGGACCATCTCCGGTCCCACAAGAACTTATATGATATCATCTTTTCCAATAAGAGAAATCTGGTCTCATCCCTTATATGAACCAAGTTCTTTGCCTAATACAGTAAATCCCGACATGGATGATACAAATCCATACCAAAGTTGACGTCGTAAGGCCTCAACGCTACTACCAAGAGATCAAACTGTTACTCTCGCCTCCAAGGGTTGAGTCACACTGTCGGCATCAGTGTGTGGTAACTGGGTCTCCTCCAGTAGATGTCTCACAAGTGAGGGTCATGTCAACAGTCTAAACCGGAACATCTTAGTAAAAACACAAAAGAGGACAAAGGCATACGTCCTTTATTATTACAGCTCATAATACAAAGACACTACCAAACAGTAACAAGGAACTAGAATTACAAAAGACGTATCCACTAGTTTCGCTCCTGTCCACCGACTTCCGGAGCTCTACTGCATTGTCCACCAGTCAGTTGTTTCTCAAGCACTCGTTGCAGCTCCTGCCTCGGTGGCTCCTCCAACACCTACAGATCAACTATGTGGGTGGTCGTACAGTCACGTGCCAGGTGACCCTTCTTGCCACAGGAGTAACACTGTCCGTTTCTGGCACGCCTGGTTATGACCCCACCTCGGGTACCCCGCACCACCGATCCTAAAACCCGAGATCTCCCAACTGCTGGTCTGGTCCTCCTGGACCTCTGCATCTTCTGTCTACTTCCAACATATGACTCGACTATTGATGGAAAAACTCACGACAAAGGCAGCAGCTCCTGATCATGCTCAAGGTGTAGAGCTACTGGCACAAACTCCACCCTGAAGAAGGTCTCAATGTCTTCCCATGCAGAGGTCATCCCGTCGCAAAACTGGAACAAGTGGCTCCACCATCTCTCAGCTGCTTCCTGGAGAAGGCTGGCAATAAAGATCACCATGAGGTCTGCTGGTGTACCCACTATCCTGAAAACTCACACCACAGCCTCCATCCAATCCTCAGCCGCCTGCAGGTCCGTCTCTCCCCGGAACCTTGGTGGCCTCTGGCACTGGAACTTCTGCAATATGCTCAAGTGGCGTGCATCGTCAGCGGCTGGATGCATCGGTGGTTCGGAGGGTAAAGGTACCACAGGTGCCTCAGCTTTCAAAGGGCCCTGCACCGAGGCCTCATCGCTCGGTGGGCCGTCATCATGCTCAAATTTTGGAACCCTAGCTGGCTGCCATCGTGGGGCCATCCTGAAAAGAAACAGGTGCGCCACGGTTAAACAGTATACCTGGTGAGCTGACACAATGTAATCACAAAGAAAACGTGAAACACACATGCAATCAATGTTTTCGTGTATTAAGTCAGAAATCAGAATTCAGGGTCCTGGTGTATGGATACGTCGGCCGCCGCACCAACAATGGGCTCCCTGGACTGATAACCACACTTAATACGGTTAACATTATTGATTCACATAGAAGAAGAAAGATCAGAGTCGGCGGTAGAACTGAACTCCTCTGATACAAATTTGTCATGACCCGTCCTCGGGGCCCATGCTGTGACTACCCCAAGCCCGCCTTCCATCGGCCAGGGGCTGGAAGCTAGCACCAAGGCGTAAATCCCGATATCTTGGAAGGCATTGCCTTTATAAGAGTAAACAAACACCACAGAGTACAAGCGGAAGAAGTAAACACTAAGAAAAACTGTACAACAGTAGGTGCAGAATGTAAAGGGGGCAGGAAATACAAGCCCAACTATAAACTACAACTGAAAGGAAAAATAACAACTGAAAAGTAAAACTGCATCCTCGAGGCGTCCACTGGAAGTCCCTCCTGAAGGGTGTGTACAGATAGCCTCCGCAGCTCCTCGGGTTCCGCCATCTACTCCGAGTACGTCCGCCCAGTGGTCCACCTCCTGGTACCGACCTGCTCCGAAAGCCTCAACCGTGATCAGCGCTGTCTGTCGTCTGCAACCAACACAACATAGTGCGGGCATAGCCCGTGCAGGGGTGAGTTTAAACTACTAAGTAGGGACCCCGAGACCCCCAAAGGTCTCCCAAAATCCACAAAGGATAAACCACAAAGGAAGAACAAATCACGAAATAACATCTGACACTCCATAGGTATATGCCCATACATATACCTAAGTCATCAATTCCAACACGCTCCAACCTCTGAGTCCATGTACATCCCAGTACACACAGGAAAGCAAAACGTATTCCACACAGGAATGCAAAACATAAGCCACATAGGAAAGAAAAATGTAATCCACACAAGATAGCACAACTCAATCCACAAAGGAAGCAAAATAGGTTTCAGCTCACACAGGTATACATCACCAAAAAGGTGAAAGGGATGATCAGACATATGTACTGAATCATCTAAGCTGGGACCCACATAGGATACAAGACCAGCACAGCTGGGACCCACATAGGATACAAGACCAACTGTCTTTATTGATTCATCTATACTGTGACCCACATAGGATACAAGACCAACACTGAATCATTTAAGATGGGACCCACATATGATACAAGACCAGCACAGCTGGGTCCCACATAGGATACAAGACCAGTTGTCTTCATTGATTCATCTATACTGGGACCCACATAGGATACAAGACCAGTATTGAATCATCTATACTGGGACCCACATAGGATACAAGACCAGCACAGCTGGGACCCACATAGGATACAAGACCAACAGTCTTCATTGATTCATGTATACTGGGACCCACATATGATACAAGAGAAGCACAACTAGGACCCACATAGGATACAAGACCAGCACATCTAGGACCCACATAGGAAACAAGACCACCTGCCTTCATCGTCGCAGTTAGAGCCAGCAATAGGGTTCCCACATACAACAAGCTCGTTCGGGAGGGTCCACTCCACAAGCCGAGAGGCTGATAGATCAACTGAAACAAGGTCCAGAGTTGATGTATCTAAAAGTTCCGTATTGTCAATAGAAACTCAACGCAACAGACGACGTGTCAATCGGTCACCCGGTCTGAGAGATATTGGCCTTTTTGCTCCAGGGGCCCGACTGGTTTTAAAGGCAATCCCAACCCTACCATACTGAACCTACGTCCAAACCCCGGGTGAAGTGAGCCAAAAGATCTGTCTC
Source organism: Viscum album (assembly GCA_963277665.1). Classification (NCBI taxonomy): domain Eukaryota; kingdom Viridiplantae; phylum Streptophyta; class Magnoliopsida; order Santalales; family Viscaceae; genus Viscum; species Viscum album. The sequence goes on along the minus strand of OY728137.1, from coordinate 1,696,401,007 downwards.
ACATAGAGTAATCCAACAAAGTTGACAGCAGGTCAATCGGACGTCTGGAGCTCAAGATATGAGTGTTTTCGCTTCGAGGGCCCGGTTGGTTTCATGGACGAACCAACCCGGCCGAACCCAAAGTATTTTCAAACCTTGAGTGTAATATACCGAAAAGACCGTCTTGATCCAAGGATCGTGTTTCCGCTGACGGCGTGTCCATCGGAAGTCCGTAGCCCTAGAAGTGAGCGTTTGAACAGAAAAGTCTGAGTACGGGGGGTCTGTGCCCGGTCCGGCCCGGCCCAGTACCCCCTGGGCCGACCCCAGCCAGGTCGACCCAGCCCGATGGCCCGACCCAGCCGGTGGTGCGGCCAGCACGGCCAGCACGTGTGGCCAGCGAGGCCTAGCTGCCGCATGTGCCCCGTGCGCGGGGGGGGGGGGGGGGGGGGGGGAATTCCCCCCTGGTTTCAAAATGGCGCGGCATTATGCCGCGCCTTGAGGGAAACGGCCCCCCACATGGGGGCTCGCTGCTTGGACGCTGCACGTGGTGAAATCCCCCCCCCTTTTAATACTATTACTTGGGACAACAATTAGTTCCACACATGTGAAAATAAAAATGACCCCCCCCCCTCTCGAGGGGGCCCGTCCGAGTCGCGCGCCGGGGGTTTCGACCCCCGACCTTCAGCCAAACCGGCCGACCATTTTTGGCCGGCCAGAAGTCTTCCACCGCCCGAATTTTTTTTAGTCCCTCCATCTGCATGCCGGCGGCCGGTAGTTCTAGCCGCCTGTCATCGCATAGCTGCAGCCCAAGGGGTCCGCAACTCCTCATCTCTGTCGTGGCCAATGGTCGTGGCTCTTCACCACTCCGCCGCAGCCGAGGGCCATGTCCTTTGTTCGACTCGTTGCCTCTCCACCGTAGGCCGCTTCGACCGCTGCCTCCCACGGGTTTCTTTGGAGCAGCGCGACGACGTCGCGCACCGCTGCCGTGGCCCACTCCAGCCGCGGTCCTCATCGTTTCCGTGCAGTGCAATGACACCGCGCCGCTTTAGCTTTAGTATCATCGGAAATCAACAATAAAGAGGGGTGGAGGATCGGCCGTGTTTGTGAGGTCCGACCTCCTCCCATTAAATGATATCAAGCAGCTAAGTAAACGAAAAACTCAACGTCCAACAAGTGAAAAATTATAACAAATAAAACGAACTAAACCCCTACCTCGCTTTACGTTATGATTTGATGATGTTGCGGAAAGGCGGCGTCGATTCGTCGACGTCAGAAAAGAAAAAGTCATTGATGATGTCGGCGTTCTTCATCAATGGCGCTTCTTTCTTTATTCCGGAAGGAGTGGGATGGAGGCATCCAAGGAGGAATCGACGTTGGCAACTTCATGTTCTTCTTTGGAATAGTCGTTCCTCATCGGGAGATTATTTCCTTTATCCTTCCAAGACTCCACCACAAGATTCAGCTAACCCCCAAATAATAAAAACAACACATCTTATTATAGTGTTATCTTAATGAATTAAAAATGATTCAAATTCAATACTTTACATCCCTTCATTAATGGGTGGAGAGGCTCCAAAATTAATGGAGGAAGGTGGAAGTGAAGAGGTCAACTTTAATTGGGGGTTCAAGGGAGTTAAGGAGTTTTTAAGGGGGAGTTAAAAGAGGGTTTACGGGAAAGTGATAGGTTAGGGGTTCATGCGGACCCCACCTCCCTTACACATATCCTCCCATGGGATCTTGGGTGGGGTATGGGCTCCACCTCAACTTCCCTTTGGAGGAATTAAATTACACTAGAAAGAAAAATAATTGTTATACAATTTTATTTCTTTCTTTTTACCCTTTTCATTTTTAACAATGCCATCCGAGCAACCGCACCTTCGGAAAAGGTGTTCCTAGGAAAATACTGTTGTTGCGGTTCCATCGGTGCCCTCGGAATTCGATTACAAGCATCGGTTCAAAAGTTAGAAATTCTCGCCAATTCGTTCACTGAACGTACCCGAGCTAATACATGGAAATTTATTCCGGGCACACCAGGCCACAGAATCAGGTGCCGTCAGAAACCGCGTTCTAGTAAAATTGAAAAGAAAATTAAGAAAAAATTTCCCTTGAATTTTACGGGACATTACAGAACTATCAGTTATGAATATTATTAAACAAATTTTTATTTTTATAAAATTATCATTTATCTTAAACATTTTCTATATCATGGTATGAGAACAAAATAAATTTTCGGGTAAAATAAATATTTTTTTAAAAAATGTAGTTTCATCGCCTTTTGATGGTGCAATAAATTTATATATACTTTTTGACAAATTTATAAGTTAAATTTTACAAATTAAACTTCATCCTTTGAATCGGGATATAAAATATTTACATTGGATACATTTTTGATATTTTTCTGATAAATTTCATAATTTGATGAATAGTAAAAATACGCTAAATTTTAATTGAAAACAACTTTTTTCATCAAAATAATTAATATTTTTAAAATATATTATTTAATGGTTCTAAAGTATAAATAGAATATATTTTTACCATTTAATATAATTTATGTCATTATCATTTGATTTACATTGAATTCATAAGTAAAAATATTTCAATCTTTTGTAATGTTTTACCTTTTAAAACCCATTTTCCCAACAGAGGGATTAATTTTAAATTAATCACTAAAACATATATGTTTTAAATTTGAAAAAATCATTTATATATTTTCAATCAGTAGGTCCAAATTATTTTAATAGGCTACTTTTGATTTAAAGGCCTTATGAATAGAAACTATGATAAGTTTTATTTTCTACAGTTAAAGGTAAATTGGGTAATTAAGTGTAAAAATAAGATAATAAAATAACCATAACACCATCCAAAATTATATTAGATGAATAAAAGTCGACTTTTATCTCTTAAGGGTCGGAATAGATTCATTTCATAGATTCTTTATCGTGAAAATGATGTAATTATTATTACAACCAATGAAAGTGACAAATGTCACTCTCTTATATCTTATAAGTGTAATAATTTTAATTTACTAATAAACTTCATAAAACGTCGAAAATAAATAGTCACCAGAAATGTAATAAAATTATCTAAATATTGTGAATTTATTTAGTATTTTTAGAGATTAAAAATTATCATTAATGGTGACACAATAGTGATAGAGAAATTGTTTATTTAATGAAAAAACAATAATACACTTTTTATTAAACTAATTGTGACTGTAAAATGCACAAACACCTGACCAAATCATATTACTCATGTAAATATAAACCATAAGCAAACAATGGTATAATTTTGTACCATTTTGAGCCTTATAGAAGCAATTATGACACTTATATTATTTTATTATAAATGATGTCTTTGTTGTCACCTTCAAAATATAATAAATATAAAAATTTCTGTGTTGTGATATTAAGATGATAAATTCGAGTGAAAGTATTCTTATGAAATATATAAGATTTATCTAAATAATAGTATTTAATTTTTAATTTTTATGAAACAAAAATGTATATTAAATAATTATATAAAAATGTTGTAGTAATAATTTTATTAAGGGAATATCAAATAAATGGTTTTAATAATATTAAAATAAATGAACAAATTAATGTTTTCCATGATTTTTTTAGATGAATATGACATGTTTTGAATCTATTAAATATTTTGGTTCGAATATATCTTCTATATTTATTTAATTTAAATTGAAATAATTTAATAGTGTCAAAATTGACACTATTGATATTTTATAAAAATAACATATTATTAAATTGATTAAAAATTACCAAAATATAAAAAAATTACCAATTGAAAATTATATGGTCTAAAATGTAATAATTTATCTAATTATGGATAATTAAAAGAACATATGTAAGTATTTATAATAATTTATAATTTACAATATTATTACCACATAAAAAATTAAATAGATTAAATAAGGATAAATAAAAATGATACGTTATAAAATAAAAAACCAAAAATATATAAATTTGATTGTTTCGTGATATTACGACACTATATTATCTCATATCCGAATTTTAGTCACTTTGGATGTATTTATGCAGGGTTTGAGTTTATTATAAATTATTATTTTTGAGGTTTCCAAAAGTGCCCCCATCTTCTCTTATAAAAGGGAAACCCATTCCTCTCCTCCTCACACCATTTTGTGATTTCAATATCAGCCTACCCCTAACCATTTCTCTTATCCACTTCCCTAGAGACATAATAGAGGTCATGGTCTTCCTAAAATACCATCTTTAATGCCTTAAGAGGAAGTTCAATGGAAGTGCGTCGAAGAAGAGGTAATCTCTTCTACCGATTCTTTCAAATTTATTTCTACTCTACTTCATCTTATTTTACTTGTTTTAGTATAAATTAATAACATCAGAATAAATCATATACTGATATGTTACTATAAATATTAAACAACCCCATTTCACATTATATCCATACTATGGAAAATGAAATCACCGCGCATTCGTACGTACAGAATACCGTCTCCACGCTCGGGTGTAATTTGTTTTTACACCACCACCTTACTTGGATGGGTATAATGGTGTAAATAATAACTATATATAATTATTAGAACATGATACTAATTCTTATATATTATATAATCCACTCCAATACCATTCAACAATTATGGGAAGGATATCGTCGATTGTATGTACGTATTGATTACCGTCTCCACGAAACGATGAGATTCATTGTCCATGCTAACAAGTAAAGAATGATTTTAAAGTATATATAATAAATAATAATAAATTATATTACACAATAATACTAATGTATTTATGTACATATATGTTTCATTTTATTTATTCCAATTAATTAAATAAGGAAACGAAAATAGCGTTCATACGTACGTACGACCTACCGTCTCAATGAACGGTGTATTTAATTCCATTTATCGATCTATCATATATATTTATATTCTGAATATATATTATATATATATAATTTTTTAAATTATAGAATTATATAAATCAGGATATAAGTAATAATATCATGAACAACAAGTCCAAATGCATACGATAAATGAAACAATTTTACACAAAATGATACTTTAACATGTAATTGACAAAAGAACGGGTAATATAAAGTAATAAGTGAATCATATATGATATAATAAATTTTATTATTTATCTATTAAAAGTAAATAATATGTTTAAACACACTATACATGACTTTTAGAAATGTATGGAAGAAACTGGACCAAAGGTAAGGGGAAATTATTCTAATCTCATTCTTATCGGGAATTGTTTATTCTTACGTTTTTACTGGGGTTATGTTTATCATCCATGTCCATGTTTTATAGAAAAAAATCATAATGTTTTTACTATAATTCCATGTGTTTTATGTCATTTTTACCCATTTATTTCTTTTACTGTGTATTATGGATGGAATATTTCTTTTGTTAACCATACGAGGTACTTTTTTGACTTTTCTAGCAAAAGTACGAGGAGAATGATTTTAAAAATTTTACGAAATGAACAGATTTTTACAGTTTCATAACAACTTATTTCCATGAAGCTTCCACTACAAGATATCTTTATTATTTTAAACAAAATTAATTTCTTTTAAAATTTTCAAGGCATTTTGAGAAAATAAAATGATTTATAAGAAGAAAGGATATTTTCCTCAAGAATTCATTTCATGTGTTTTATCAAAACTATTTTCCATATAAGATGAAATTATTTAATATGGGTATGTTTAAATTACATTTTTTATGTTGTTTATTATGAAATGATATCGATTTATTTTATATGGATTACGTTATTATGGGTGGATGTTTATGAAACCAATTTTATTCTTTGGGTTATGATGAAAGATTTGTGATTGTTTTTTGGATCACGTAAGAATAATTTCAATATGAGATGGGTGGGACCTATATCTACCTCCAATGCATTGGGTATCGATTTATACCTCTTGAGATAAACATTCCTAGAATGGAATGTAAATATGGTTCAGTAATATATGGATAGAATGGCAAGTAAACCAGGTTCAATAATGGACTTTTTCCACTATAATGGTCTTGGCAGCATTGCCTTGGCAACTATGGAAATAATATGATGTGCTTAATTGTTTTCCACAATTACATGTTTTATCCCTATTCTACATTATCATGATAAATGTTCTTTTATGTTCTATGCCTTATGTACTACCATGTTTTATGTCATTACTCAAGATAATGATGTTTATATTTTATGTTCATGTTTTCACATTCAAATGTTTATGGATTGTTTTATGTTCTCCATGTTTAAACATAATGAGCCTTTGAGCTCACCATTTTTATGTTTTCTTTTCCCCTGGATATAAAGAAATGTTTTAGGTATGAAAACAAGAGTGGAAAATCTATTTGGGAGATGTTGAAGACCTTTCACCATGATTAGAAGAATATGTTCCGAGTTTCCAACGACACTAAACTATTAAAATCCTTATGTGAATATTTTTTTTGTATTATGTATTTCTCAAAAGTAATGTAATGTCCATGTATGTCATTCTTGGGTCTCTACAGTTGGTATCAGAGGAATGGTTTAATTAACCTTCAGAAACTTGGATGTGAAATCGTTAATGACATCCCTAGAGATATTTCTAATGTATGTCAAGGGATGTGTAGCGCCCTGACCCCAGCTACCCAGAGTCGGTGCATTACTTCGTAACATTGGCATGATCACAAAAGATCAAGTCTCGAAAGACTGATTAGTTTAGTAGCCTTGGAAACACTAGATACATTCATAAATGTTACATTACATCATAAAGTGAAAAACTAATCACAAAGTCTTCATAGTCCACACTCATATCCTCTTCTGACTATCCCTGCAGGTCATTCATAAAATAATTCTTCACATCCTGAAAAATATTAAAACTTTGAAAGGGGTGAGCTCAGATGCTCAGTAAGGACAACAACATAGCAGAAACTGTCCTAAATAAACATTAACATTTAAGGCAATGTATAACTAAAACAAAAGCCTTTTAAACATGAACTTCAACATAATATGGCAAAAGTAAAATGAGATAATGCCATTCACTTCTTCACATGGATATTCTACTGGTTGAATAATCACATGGAATATCAATAACCACTTTCATAATGATGGAATGCATAATTCCAGACTATCATAACCACGTAGCCAAGGCCTCGTGCCAAGACCACAAATAAGATTTTGTCAAGGCCTCGTGCCAAGACAGTAGTTTGTCTCATGAGACATGCCGATGAAATTTTTTAGAAGATACTTACGTTTAAAATTGCTCAAATATACTCCAGTGTTTTTCTGAAAACATTATGCAAGCTTCTGAAGACAAAATAACTAATTCTGAGACTTCTCGACTAATTGCAGGCCATGACGAGTCCACTCCCAATCCCTTCCTGTTTACCGCACTCGAGAGTCGGGTTTTCTGAAAACATTTTTAAGCTTGCGTTAAATACGTATACATTTTCATTGGTTTTTCATATATTTGAGAAAAATATCTATTTTTTGAAATCATTTAAAAATGACATAATGATAAAAGAAAACCTTTTGAATAAATGTAAACGTCAAAGGGGTTTTACACTGTATAAAAGAAATTTTTGTATAAAAAAATATATGACTCAATGACAGGAGATTGAGACAAAGTCCTTAAAAAGATAATTTTTAAAATAAAATAGATCTATAATGTGTATTCACTATAGTTACACATGAAGAAAGTAAAAATACAAAATAGGACATAATAATATCATGACATAATTTGAAAGTAGGAGATTAACCCAAAGAATGGAAGTTGGGTTAAGAAATTCCCTTACCTTGTGTCTGACTTGATTCGACCATTCTTTAACCTCCTAAATAATAAAATAGAGTTAATATCTACCATTTTCAATTTAATTATCCTTTTTATATCACTTATTACAATGTTATGAACATTATGTAATTATTTAAGTTAATAACGGTCGTTTTGTCGATTTTTGGTACTTGAGTCAACAATAAACTTCTCATAATTACAAGTTGTTTATGTAGTAGAATATCCATTATCACCAGAATTATATTCATGATTTAGATGTCGTATATATCATATATATCCAGTATATACATTCATTCATAATATTACATAACATTTATAGGTAAGAAATGAAATGCACCGTTCATGGAGACGGTAAGCCGTACGTACGCATGAACGCTACTTTCATTTATATTTCGTATTTAATGGAATGAAATCATAATTATATAAAGGTATAATATAGTTACAGTATAATATCATATATAATATCATTTAATCCATCCATTATACATCCCACATATGGCATTAACGATTCACATCACTTTGAGGGGGCGGTAGTCCGCACTTCCTAAAATGAAATTATCACGTTTACCCATAATGGAAATCATAAATTATGCCATAAATTAGAAATACAGAAGCATAAGGAAAACATAAAAATATTATATATCATATATAAATATAGTGACATCATAATGGCCACCATTAGAGGTGTTATATGAGTGTTGAACAATCATCGTTTCGTGAGGCAGAAATTCGCCATCCACAGAAACAGTATGTTCTTTAACCATTAGATGTAGGTGTGTGTAAGTGTAGCTCGAATACTTCTTATATAAATATCCTAGTATATTTAGGATACTGGTTCTGTTACAAATGAAATTAATAAAAATAGTTTATGGGGTTGGAGAAGCAAAATAAAACAAAATAACATTAGAGAAGACATTACCTCAAAATCGGATAACTCTAATTGATTTGATCCAAAGGCTTCATTGGCAAGAGTTCTGCCCAATGTTAGGCTTCTAGGAGTAAGGGGGGAGGTTTGGAGAGTATTTTGGCAGAGGTTGGCAGAGACAAATGGCTTGAATGTGTGATTGAGGCGGTAGAGGTGGGGGCCTTTTATAAGAGGAGAGGAGGGGCACTCTTGGAATATAAGGAAATATTACATTATTATACAATGCTTTTCGGATTCTAAAGGACCCACACTTATATAATTAGAGGATAAGGTGATAAGGGTTCTAAATCTAACCATCCAATAGTCTTTTGACAAGTTTATGCCTTGGATTTTACATTATCTTTTCATTTTATTAAAATCGTTAAATAATGAGGTCATCGCTGCATCATAATTATGTCATTAATAATTTAATTTATTTAATGTCTAAAAATTATAAAACAAATACTATGATGTAGGAAATATTTTTAGCTTTATAATGACTATTTATAGTCAAAAATATGACTTCTATTACCCCATGAAAAAATTGTTTTAGTAAAACATTTTATGTTTGTGTCATTTTTTGCTTTGTCATTAAGTAAAAGGTATTTATGTCATTTTCCAACTAAAGTGGATCCATGGGGACCCCAAGTTGGCCCATGGATTTTATTGGTCGTCCATGACACATCCAATGAGTGTAGGACATGTGTCAAGCTCATCTCATATTATTAAAACATTATTTTTAACTTAAACTACACCAATTACCTCTAATCACGATTAAGAACTTAAAAGTTACTATTCACCAAAAATTATTTTAATCTCATTAAACCACATTTTACTTATTAATGAAAAACATGTATGTTGTATTTTTGAAAATCAAAACACAGAAGTGGTAATATTTTATTTAAACGAAAAATCAGTTATTTAACTACCACTTAGTGGTTTCACTATTCATCAAAAATTGAAGTTTTTCAGAACACTGCCAAAATTTCACCCTAAGATATAATTGATATTCCGAATTCAAAAATGATGTGAATTTTACAAAATTTTAAACATAGAAGTTTCATTAATTAATTATATAATTAATTCCCGCTGTCACAACAAATAGCGTGTTTTTTAAGAAACAATTTATATCAAAAGAATAGCAATTGTTTATGTCCAATTTCAATGTTAAATTAATTCTAATGACCACCATTGGATAAAATAGTAAAAATATATTCTAAATATACTTTAAAACCACTAAATAGTATAAATTATCACTATTAATTATTTTGATTAAAAAAGTTGTTTTTATGTATTTTTCACTATTCATAAAAAATTAGAAGTTCTCAGAAAAATACCAAAAATTCAACATCGGCTAATTTCAATATTCCGAATCCAAAAATGAAGTCCATTTTGAAATATAAAATTTCTATAATTTTAAAAAGTGGTTATTACTATTCATAACGGCTACTTTGATTAGTCGCGGTGTTTTAGAACTCGAAGTTGCGTACAATTCAAGCTATTGCATTATTGAATGAGAAGCGTATCATGGAAGCTTGGGGTGTTACATTCTCCCCTCCGTCAATAAATTGCTTCTTCACAATTTGAAAATTTTCTTTGGAAATAAAAGGTTGAAAAGAGAAAATACCATTGTGGAAAACCCACATTGGAAATAAGATTAATAAAATTTAGCCTTAATAAGAGTGAAAGGGAAATGAAAAAGTCACCACCCAATTATGATCTCGATTAGGAGAACATTGGTGGAAATTAAAGACATATAATAGGAAGATAAACGTAAATATTTGTAGGGAGTGATTGAGGTCATCAATCACAATCAACTGTAAAATTGAGGGCCTCAAAGCCTTCAATCTATGTTGATTTAAAATATCATCAGTTCAACAGGACATAAGGTTTTAGGATAACACATTTTTTTGTTTTAATAACCCTTTACTAAAGTTTAAGAATTAATTTATTCATTGAATAAGAGATAGGTATATATATATTTATTCTTGAAAATTTGAGTTCCAACCTTCAACTCATCTCTCAATCAAAAAGATAATAGAACTCAAAAATATTATACTTATCCTAATTGTATAAGGTTCCAAATGATAACACATACCATTTAGATTATTAAAATTATTTTGTAATAACCAGGGTCTTCCTGTAGGCTAGTGGTAGGAAATAAAGGCCTGTCACACTATCGTTGTGGGTTCGATTTCTGCAGCTTTGTCTGACGCGACGGGTTATGCCCCACCCTGCATGTTGTACTTTTCCTAAAACAATAGTATTATATTATTCCAAAAATAATCTTCATAAATTTTTTTACCTTAAACAATACTATCCAAAGATCAACTTAATCCACTCCAACCTTTATAGTTATCCAAAATACCTCCGTCCAGACTTTCTCTAAAAGGTCTCTTAATTCCAAAATCAATTTATCAGATTCTCTAAACAAAGTAACGTTTCTCTTTTGTCACATACTAAAAATATAATTACCTTCATCATATTAAAACCTTACTGAAATCAACAGGTACTGTAGTACAATCCTTATATGTATATCACATTATTCTAATAACCAGAATATAATCCATGAGTCCGAAAGCACCAATATATTAGTTATTCTGCTTCAACTGTAGTAACAACATAAGATTGTCCTTGATCCCTTGGCCTTTTTTTGAGGTACGTTTCCTTGACACTTAGGAAATTCATTTGCATAATGCCCCATTTCCCTATAATTGTAGCATTCAACATTGATAGCCTCTTTCTTTCCCTTGCAATCACGCGCCTGGTGACCTTTTTCTCCACATTTATAACAAACTCTCATTCCTTTTAGGCAAGTACCAGGGTGATTCTTCCCAAAATTATCACATAATGGAATATCCTTATTTCCCTTATTTCCCTTTATCTGTCTCTTGTTCCACCATTTTCTTCTTCTCTTGCTTTACTTTGTTGTCATAAGACTTAGAGAATTCCTTTTCTGTCTTGATATCACATGAGATAATATCTTCGTATGACGAGACGGTTTGTGAGACTAATGCTCGACGGAGAAATGGTTTTAACCCATCAAAGAAACGATCAATCTTACTTCTTGGGTTACGTATATAATATGCAGCATGCCTCGCTAACCTTGTAAAGTTGGCCTTATACATTGCGACATTCTCATCCTCCTTTTGTCTCAGACTCAAAAATTGTCTTTCCATATCTACTTGATTGTGACGAGGATAGTATTTTTCTAGAAAAATCTCTTTGAAATCCCTCCATTCCATATTCGATATTTTATCATCTTACTTTGTGTTTTGAATCATCGACCACCACTGATCGGCATCTCCAGTGAGGCGGTAAACTACCATGACAACCTTCTCCCTTTCGCTACTCCCCAAGGCATGGAATATTTTCTCTATGGAGTTTATCCATTGCTTAGCTACTAATGGATTTTTACCCCCATTAAATGTTGGATGTTGTTGCATCATGAAGCGTTATAACATTGATCCTCCGAGTTTCGGATCAGGGTGCTCCATACGAGTAAAGTTATTATTCATAACTTGAGTGAGTTGTCCCAGTATGGTAATAAGTTGATAAGCACCAGTTGTATCTCCAGCTCCACAATAATTATCTTGAGCTGGAGGGAAATACCTACATGGAGTGCATGCATTTATACGGTTTCCATTCCTTCCACTGTGCACCATTTCTATACAATGACATAAACTATATTAGTTTAAGAATCAAAGTACATAATTCCATACATGTAAGATACTTAACATAAATTGGACTATTTATGGATGTAATCCATAAAAATGTTTTCTTTTAGGAAGTATATATACTCATAACCCTTCATAGTGGTTTATAAAGAAAATGATAATTATCCAAAGCATATCCCCCGAGAGTGTCGTAACAAAGAGTGCAGCAAGGCCCGTTGTTGTGCACCAGTTCCCGTTCGAGTCTAGCTCAAAGCGGTGTTTTCGGGTTTTACGGCTAGGTACATCTGTGCCAGAGCTGCCTCTACCTGCTCGTATCCAGATAGGGATGTATTTCTCGGAAAACTCCCAAAATCTATATAATACCAAAATTCTAGGATGTTCTTCTATAATAATCCTTAATGTCTATCTTCGGGCTATTTGCTCTAATCAGAGTTTTTTTAAATCTAGCATCCAAGGTTTGTACTAAACTGCCTCTGATACCAACTATAACGCCCCGACCCTAGCTACCCAGAGTCGGTGCATTACTTCATAACATTGGCATGATCACAAAAGATCAAGTCTCGAAAGACCAATTAGTTTAGTAGCCTAGGAAACACTAGATACATTCATAAATTTTACATTACATCATAAAGTGAAAAACTAATAACGAAGTCTTCATAGTCCACACTCATATCCTCTTCTGACTATCCCTGCTGGTCATTCATAAAATAGTTCTTCACATCCTGGAAAATATTAAAACATCGAAAGGGGTGATCTTAGAAGCTCAGTAAGGATAACAACATAGTAGAAGCTTTCATAAATAAACATTAACATTTAAGGTAATGTATAACTAAAACAAAAGTCTTTTAAACATGAACTTCAACATAATATGGAAAAAGTAAAATTAGATAATGACATTCACTTCTTCACATGGATATTCAACTGGTCGAATAATCACATGCAATAGAAATAACCACTTTCATAATGATGGAATTCATAATGCCAGACTGTTATAACCATGTAGCCAAGGCCTCGTTCCAAGACCACAAATAAGATTTTTGTCAAGGCCTCGTGCCAAGACACTAGTTTGTCTCATGAGACCTGCCGATGCAATTTTTTAGGAGATACTTACGTTTAAAATTGCTCAAATATACTCCAGTGTTTTTCTGAAAACATTATGCAAGCTTCTTAAAACAAAATTACTAATTCTGAGACTTCTCGACAAATTGCAGGCCATGATGGGTCCACTCCCAATCCCTTCCTATCTACCGCACTCGAGAGTCGGGTTTTCTGAAAACATTTTTAAGCTTGCATTAAATATGTATACATTTGCACTGGATTTTCATATATTTGAGAGAAATGTCTATTTTTTGAAATCATTTAAAAATGACATAATTATAAAAGAAAACCTTTTGAATAAATGTAAACGTCAAAGGGGTTTTTACACTGTATAATAGAAATTTGTGTATAAAATAATATATGCCTCAATGAAAGGAGATTGAGACGAAGTCCTTAAAAATATAATTTTTAAAATAAAATAGTTCTATTATGTGTATTCACTATAGTTACACATGAAGAAAGTTAAAATACAAAATAGGACATAATAATATCATGACATAATTTGAAAGTAGGAGATTAACCCAAAGAATGGAAGTTGGGTTAAGAAATTTCCTTACCTTGTGTCCGACTTGATTTGACCATTCATTAACCTCCTGAATAATAAACTAGAGTTAATATCTACCATTTTCAATTTCATTATCCTTTTTATATCACTTATTACAATTTTATGAACATTATGTAATTATTTAAGGTAATAACGGTCGTTTTGTCGATTTTTGGTACTTGAGTCAACAATAAACTTCTTATAATTACAAGTTGTTTATGTGGTAGAATATCCATTATCTCCAGAATTATATTCATGATTTATATGTCATATATATCATATATATCCAGTATATACATTCATTCATAATATTATGTATCATTTAGAGGTAAGAAATGAAATGCACCGTTCATGGAGACGGTAAGCCGTGCGTACGCATGAACGCTACTTTCATTTCTATTTCGTATTTAATGGAATGAAATCATAATTATATAAAGTTATAATATAGTTACAGTATAATATCATATATAATATCATTTACTCCATCCTTTATACATCCCACATATGGCATTAACGATTCACATCACTTTGAGGGGGCGGTAGTCCGCACTTCCTAAAATGAAATTATCACGTTTACCCATAATGGAAATCATAAATTATGCCATAAATTAAAAATACAGAAGTATAAGGAAAACATAAACATATTATATATAATATATAAATATAGTGACATCATAATGGCCACCATTATAGGTGTTATATGAGTGTTGAACAATCATCGTTTCGTGAGGCAGAAATTCGCCATCCACAGAAAGAGTATGTTCTTTAACCATTAGATGTAGGTGTGTGTAATTGTAGCTCGAATCCTTCTTATAACAACATTCTAGTATATTGAGGATACTGGTTTTGTTACAAAATAAATGAATAAAAAGAGTTTATGGGGTTGGAGAAGAAAAATAAAACAAAATAACATTTGAGAAGACATTACCTCAAAATCGGGTAACTCTTTTTTTTTAGCCAAAGGCTTCCTTGGGAAGAGTTCCGCCCAAAGTGAGGATTCTAGGAGTAAGGGGGGAAGTTTGGGAGAGTATTTGGGCAGATCTTGGCCGAGCCAGATGGCTTGAATATGTTAATGAGGTGGTAGAGGTGGGGGCCTTTTATAAGAGGAGAGGAGGGGCACTCTTGGAAAGTAAGGAAATGTTACATTATTATACAATGCATTTCGGATTCTAAAGGTCCCAAAATTATATAATTAGAGGATAAGGTGATGAGGGTTCTAAATCTACCCATCCAATAGTCTTTGGACAAGTGTAAGCCTTGGAGTTTACATTATCTTTTCATTTTATTAAAATCGTTAAATAATGAGGTCATCGCTGCATCATAATGATGTCATAAATAATTTAATTTATATAATGTCTAACAATTATAAAACAAATACTATGATGCGGGAAATCTTTTTAGCTTTCCAATTACTATTTATAGTCAAAAATATGACTTCTATAACCCCATGAAAAAATTGTTTTAGTAAAACATTTCATGTTTGTGTCATTTTTTACTTTAACATTAAATAAAAGGTATTTATGACATTTTCAAACTAAAGTGGCTCCATAGGGTCCCCAAATTGACAAATGGATTGTCTTGGTCTGACATGGCACATCCAATGAGGGTAGGACATGTTTCAAGCTCATCTCATATTATTAAAATATTATTTTTACCTTAAACTACACCAATTACCTCTAATCGCGATTAAAAACATAAAAGTTACTATTCACCAAAAATTATTTTAATCTCATTGAACCACATTTTACTTCTTAATGACAACCATGTATGTCGGATTTTTGAAAATCAAAGCACAGAAGTGGTAATATTTCATTTAAACGAAAAATCAGTTATTTAACTACCACTTAGTGGTTTCACTATTCATCAAAAATTGATGTTTTTCAGAACAATGCCAAAATTTCACCCTAAGCTATAATTGATATTCCGAATTCAAAAATGATGTCAATTTTACAAAATTACAAACATAGAAGTTGCATTAATTAATTTTATAATTAATTCCCTCTGTCACAAAAAATAGCGTGTTTTTATGAAATAATTTATATCAAAAGATTGGCAATTGTTTATGTCCAATTTCAATGTTAAATTAATTCTAATGACCACCATTGGATAAAATGGTAAAAATATATTTTAATTATACTTTAAAACCACTAAATGGTATAATTTATCACTATAAATTATTTTGATTAAAAAAGTTGTTTTTAAGTATTTTTCACTATTCATAAAAAATTAGAAGTTCTAAGAAAAATACCAAAAATTCAACATAGGATAATTTCGATATTCCAAATCCAAAAATGAAGTCCATTTTGAAATATAAAATTTCTATAATTTTACAAAGTGGTTATTACTATTCATAACGGCTACTTGGATTAGGCGCGGTGTTTTAGAACTCGATGTTGCGTATAATTCAAGCTATTGCATTATTGAATGAGATGCGTATCATGGAAGATCGGGGTGTTACAGGATGTCTGTAAGGTTAAGTATAAATACCGGTTATAGTCCTAGAATTATGATAATGATCATGAATAACTTAGGATTAAACCTATAATGTTAGATATTGAAAGTACTCCCCTCGATTATGTTGTTTTCCAAGTATGATTTTTCCCTCTCACACTATTCTTTCTGGGTTTTAGATAATGGTTGGAATCTGAAGGAACCGTTTTAATGATCAATATACTAGTCAATGAAATTATTTTACTCCTGAAAAAGAAAATATAATTGGAAAAGGGGTGAAAAATTTTATTTCTATACATACATAATCTATGAATCATTCTGGACCTCCAAATGAGTAGAGAAGGGAACAATATTCTATTGAATCCTTCATGAGGAAACCTCCACCTTCTTGTAATGGGTCTTCTGATCCACTTATTTCTGAATAATGGATTAGTACCATTGAATAGATTTTCTCCATAATTCGTTTTTCAGAACATGAAAATGTCATATTGGCTGTTTTCTGTTTAGAATGTGATGTAGACCAGTGGTGGACTCTAATTAAGAATACAAGGCCCCAAGATGAAATTGAATCTATGGAATGTGATTATTTGATGAATTTGTTTTTCAATAAGTTCATCCCAAGTATTCTTCAAACAAATATGGAAAATTATTTCCTTGAGTTTATAAAAAATAATGATGAATCTATTGGTATATACTAGATGAATTTTACAGGGCTTGCAAGGTATGCATCTGGATTTATCATCCAACCTGAAAGTAATGATGATCGATTCTTCAGTTTCTTAAAACCAAGGCTTCAAAGGGAATTATCTATTAAAGACATCAGCAGTTATGAAGAAATTGTGCATTGTGCTATCAAGGTAGAACTTGGAGTTGGTGTTACATATTCATCTCATGGTTTTGACAAGAAATGAAAGATGGAGTTCTGGGAAAAATCTCAAAACAATGGTGAAAATAAGATGATTGTTTCTTTATTCTCAATGTGTGGAAAGAAGCATGGTGGAGATTATCTTAAATGAAATAAAAAATGTTTTAAGTGTGGAAAATAATTTCATCATGTTGCTGAGTGTAGATGTAATGGGAAAATGGTATCTAATGATGTTAATAGAGAAAAGACTACATATAACGCACCACCAACACTTCAATTCTACAAGTGCAAGGAAATGGGGAATTATGCTAACCAATGCCCTAATCCAAGGGTTAATGATGATCGACATCAACAAACTCTTATGGAAACGGTCAATGGTAATTCACAAGCAATCACTATTTGTGATTTTTATATTCCAATGAAGTGGTGGAATGATTATGTGTATATATAACAGGATTCCAAAATAGTGTTGTCGAATCTCATTTATAGTATTATGGAATATTGGAATATTTTTTTATTGGATTTCAATAACTGTATGGTATCAGTAACCATGAAAAGTGATTGAAATATTTTTGGAAATAAGATGATATGCGCATAATGAAGGGATACGTAGAATATAATATGATTGATTTTATTAATGAGCTAATGACTGATATAAGGACCAAGTTACATCACATTTTGAGTATATAGAAATTTTGGGATTTTGATATGTGGAAATAATTAATATTTGACAGAATTCATGTTTAATCTAAGGTTATATAATAATTAATGTTTCATGAGAATACATTATTAAGGGATTCACATGTTTAGAATGTAATAAAAACGATATATATTATGATATATCGGGGATAAATGATGGTATTCACTTGTTTGGTAGTTGACATCTATATTATATTTTTTTATACTATGAGATTGGACAAAAGTATTTCGGATAAGCCTAAATATTGCAACATATTATGTTAGACCTCAGATAGTATTGTTTAAGGCTAGAACACTTTGATATTATTTGTGAAATTTATTATAGTATAGTTATAGAAAAAGTATAATCCATAGGATGAGCGACAACCCGTCATGTCAGAAAATGATGTGGGAATCGAACCTACAAAGGATTAGCGAAATGACATTATCTACTACCACTGGACTACAAGAAGTCCCTAGATAGTATAAATTAGTTATATTTTATTATGTGGTATGATAGATGAAGTATAAGTCCATTTTTGGAATCATATTTTGTTAATCTCAACATAGATAAAATTATGTATATTTGTAACTTTTGCTAACCTTTTGTTCAAGACCAATGGAATGATGCATCATTCTATCTCATGATCTACTAAAACATCAAGAATTAATAATTCAACATCATTTCATTCAATAAGAGATGAAGTGGAACTTTTTCATGGAATGACAAATGATAATATTACCCTGAAATCAAGTAACATTTTCTCCATGTAAACAAATTATCAACTTTAGGGAAATGATCTTGAAAACCAAAAATGTTGTTCCAGTACCCTCATATCTGATGAATCAGATGGTACCTTAGATAATCAAAATTTTATGGCTTTTTGATTGATTTATTTTTAATATCCATCTTCTCTACCTCTCTCCATCACATCATGATGGTTACATTTCTCTTCCATATTCATATTTTCACCTATGTTCTCTTATGTGTAAACCCAATGATGAGTTAAATTGGGTAATAGTTACATTTCATACTTTTGTTTTTAAAATTAGTATTCCTTTTTATGTTGTGGGATTTTTATGAAGGAAACATTCAAGTAGTAACCTTTTTATAACCCCAATGAATTTCGAGGGAGATATTCATTTTAAGGGGGTATAATGTAACATCCCGATATTTTATGAGAAATATTATTTTTAATTTCCTTGAAATCATTTTTTTACGCTAGACCAAGATTATTTTGTGCTATACACAATATAGTATTAGCATGTAGTATACACAAATATATTCTTGGATTTTGTTGCACGCCATTTTAAGTACATTTGAATAAAATTCATTTTGTACAACCCTGAGGTTAGATATTGACATAGGTTTAAATAAAATATGTTTTGATTATGTTATATGAAACACCAATGGATGTTGTTACTACACCCATCCCTTACTTGGAATACATTACATGTAATAGTTACCTTCCCGATAGCGTGTATTTTACGCAATACCGAGTTTCACTAAACATGATATTATAATAATATTATTATTACAAAGCCATTATTAATAGTATTAACCAAATGTTGAATTTAGTAACATTATCATTCATCTTACACATTTTTTAGATCATGGTATGAGAACAAAATAAATTTTTGGGTAAAATAAGTATTTTTTGAAAACTGTATTCTTGCCGCCTTTTGATGGCACAACCACTTTAAATATAGTTTTTGACATGTTTATAAGTTAAATTTTACAAATTAAACTTTCTCCTTGGAATCAGGATATAAAAATTTACTTTGTATAAATTTTTTATATTTTTATGATAAGTTTCTTATTTTGATTAATAGTATATATACGATAAATTTTAATTAAAAACAACTTTTCATCAAAAAAATATATGGTTAAAATATACTATTGAATTGTTTTAAATTATAAATAGAATATGTTTATACCATTTAATATAATGTATGTCATTAAAATTAATTTTACATTGAATTCATAAGTAAAAACGTTTCAATCATTTGCAATTTTTTACCTTTTAAAACCCGTTTTCTCAACAGTGGGATTAAATTTAAATTAAACACAGCAACTTTTGTGTTTTTAATTTGGAAAAATGAATTCCATATTTGGAATCAGTAGTTCCAAATTATGTAAATATGTTAATTGTTTATTTTAAGGTAGTATGAATAGTAACTATGGTAATTTTTATTTACTATAGTTAAAGGTAAATCAGGTAATTATGGGTATCAATAAGATTATAAAATTACCATAACACCTGCCAAAATTCTATTGGATGAATAAAAGTTGACTCGTATCACCTAAAGTTCAGAATAGATTTATTTCATAGAAACATGACCATGAAAATGTTGTAATTATTATTAAAACCAACGAAAGTGAAAAATGTCACTATCTTATATATTATAAGTGTAATAATTTTAATTTAGTGATAAACATCAAAAAACATAAAACATAACTAGTCACCAAAAATATAAAAAAATTATCTACATCATATTAATTTATTTATAATTTTTAGATCTTAAATAATTATCATTAATGGTGACACAATAGTAACGCAGAAATTGTTTATTTAATGAAAAATCAATAATAGAGTCTTTATTAAACATATAGTGTACATAAAAGAAACAAACACCTGACCAAAACTTATTGGTCGGGTACATATAAACCCTAAGCATATCATGGTAGAATTTTTTACCATTTGGAGCCTTATCAAATAAATTATGACACTCATATTATTTTATTTTAAATGATGTCAAAGTTGTCACCTTCATAATATAATAAATATACCAATTTAAATGTACTGATCTTAAGAAGATAAATTTGAGTAAAAGTATTATTATGGAAGTTATTATATATATCAATATAATAGTATTTTATTTTTAATTTTTATGAAACAAAATAGTACATGAAATAATTATATAGAAATGTTGTAGTAATTATTTTATTTAAGGAAATAATAAATAAATGGTTTTAAAAATATTAAAATAAATGAAAAAATTAATGTGTTTAATGAATTTTTTACATGAATATTACAATTTGAGAATATATTAAATATTTTGGATTGAATATATCTTCTGTATGGATTTAATTTAAATTCAAATAGTTGAATAGTGTCAAAATTGACACTAATGATATTTGATAAAAATAACATATTATTAAATTGTTTAAAAATTAAAAAAAAATTTAAAATTATAAATTGAAAAATAATTGTTCTAAAATGTAAAAATTTATCTAACTATGAACAATTCACAACACATAAGTAAGTATTTATAACAAATTAAATTTGAGAATATTATTACTATAAATAAAATTAAATAGATTAAATAAGGATAAATCATAATGATAAGGTTTAAAATAAAATCAAAACATATCTAAATTTGACAGGATGATGATATTAAAACCATATATTATCTTATATCTGAATTTGAGTAACATTTCATGTATTTATGTGGGGTTGGAGTCAATTATAAATAAATATTTTTGAGGTTTCCAAAAGTGCCC
Source organism: Viscum album (assembly GCA_963277665.1). Classification (NCBI taxonomy): domain Eukaryota; kingdom Viridiplantae; phylum Streptophyta; class Magnoliopsida; order Santalales; family Viscaceae; genus Viscum; species Viscum album. The sequence goes on along the minus strand of OY728137.1, from coordinate 1,696,379,539 downwards.
ATATCTTCTCTTATAAAAGGGAAACTCATCCCTCTCCTCCTCACCCCATTTTGAGCATTCATGATCCGCCAAACCCAGGCCATTTTACTTATCCACTTCCCTAGAAACATAATAGTGGTCTTGGTCTTCTTAATATACCATTTTTAGTTCCTTAAGAGGAAGTTCAATGGAAGTGCGTCGAAGAAGAGGTAATCTCTTCTACTGATTTTTTCAAATTTATTTCTTTTCTATTTCCTATTATTTATTTGTTTCATTATAAATTAATAACATCAACATCACTCATATAATGATATTTTATTATAAATTATAAACAAACTCATTTCACTTTATATTCATCCTATTGAAAATGAAATCACCCCACGTGTGTAGGTACGGAATACCGTCTCCACGCCATGGTGTAATATGTTTTTCAACCACCACCATACTTGTATGGGTATGATGGTGAAAATAATAACAATAGAAGATTATTCTAACATGATACTAATTATGTGATATTATATAATCCAATCCTATACTATTCATCAATTACGGGAATGGTATCGTCGCTAGCGCGTACGTACAGATTACAATCTCCATGACGCAATGAAATTAATTCTCCTTATTAACCATTCAATAATAATAATAATGTATATATAATAAATAATCATGAATGATATGAAATAATAATGATACTATTTTTTAGTACATATATGTTTCATTTACTTAATTCCATTTAATTCAATTAGGAAACAAAAATAGCGTTTATGCATACATACGGCCTATTGTCTCCATGAACAGTGTATTTCATTCCATTTTTTGATATATCATATATATTCATATTATGAATATATATTATATATAAATCATGTTTTACATTATAGAATTATGTAAATCCGGAGATAAGTAATAATATCAAGGACAACACGTCCAAATACAAAGGATAGATAAAACGATTTTAACCAAAATGCCTCTTTTACATGGAATTGACAAAAGAACAGGTAATATAAAGTCATAAGTGAATCATATATGATATCATAAATATTATTATGGTTCTTTTACAAGTTAATAATATGATTAAACTCACTATACAGTACTTTCAGATACGTACAGAAGAAATTGGACCTAAGGTAAGGGATAATATGATTAAACTCACTATTTCATTCCATGTTTTTTAAATTATACAACATGAAGGGATTCTTACGGTTTAATAACGAATTATTTCCATGAAGCTTCCTATACATGATATGATGATTATTTTCAAAAAAAATTATTCTCTTTTATAATCTTCAAGGCATTTTGAGAAATGAAAATTATTTTTATGAATGAAGTATATTTTCCGCAATAATTCATTTCAAGTGTTTTATCAAAACTATTTCCCATCTAATATGAAATTATTTAATATGGGTATATTTAAATTACATGTTTTCATGTTGTTTATTATGAAATGATATCCATTTATTTTATATTGATTATGTTATGATGGGATGATGTTTATGATACCCATTTTAGTCATTGGGTTATGATGAATGATTTGTGATTATTTTGTGGAACACGTAAGAATTATTTCAATATGAGATGGGTGGGACCTATATCTCCCTCCAATGTATTTGGTAAAGATTTATATCTCATTATATAAACATGGATTAGATGACATGTAAATAAGGATCTGTAATACAGGGCTAGAAAAACATGTAAACTCAGTTCAGTAATGGACTTTTTCCACTATGATGGTCTTGGGTGTCATGCCTTGGATACTATAGAAATCATATGATGTGCTTAATTGTTTTCTACAATTACATGTTTTATCCCTAAGCAACATTATCATGATAAATGTTCCATTATATTTTATGCCTTATGTACTACCATGTTTTGTGTCATTACTCATGTTTTTTTATTTAGATTTTATATTCATGTTATTTCATTCAAATGTTTATGGATTGTGTTTTTTTCCATCTTTACCCTTACTGATATTTTGAGAACAACCTTTTTATGATTTATTTTCCCAAGGATAAAAATAATGGTTTTAGGTAAGAAATAAAAAGTGGAAGATCTTTATGGGAGATGTTGATGGTCATTCACCATGATTAGATGATTATGTTCTGAGTTTCCAACAACACTAAACTATTACGATCCTTGGGTGTCTATTTTTTGTTATGTTTTAAGTATTCTGTAAAAGTAATGTAACGTCCATGTATATCATTCTTGGGACTCTACATTAAACATTCTAAAATCCAATTATGGATTAAAACAACCGACATGTTCATATAATATTGATTTGTACGAAATTTTCACCACACATCAATAATATTCTAGTGGTAGATCGACAATTTTCCAAAAAATAATATTTTTATATCATATGAAGACTGATATTAGGATTATTTTTAGTTTATACTAGAATGAAAGCATCTCTCTAACGTTGGGACAAAATTTTTCACCTATGATATATGGAATCTTTTATAATGTGTTAGACGAAATGTTTTTTAAACTAAGTCAATTTATATAAATTGATAATGTATTTGATAAAAAATGTATGAAAAAATCCATATTGATTGGATATTAATGTTACTTGTCATAAATCACTCTTTGCAAAATTATATGATAAATAAGAGAAGATTAAATTAGTGATTAGAATACTATAATTGATAGAAATGGATCTATCTGATATGTAATTATATTTTCTAGACATGATACTTCCAAGATTTACAAAATTATAGAAAAATTTCTAATAATATAGGAGAACTATAAGGGAAGCAGTCAGAACCTAAAAATTTCACAGGAGCAACAGCAAAGGTTATATTCATGGTATTTTATGAGGAAGAATCACTATTTATATGGGATAAATAATAGTATTATTTTGGATCAATATAATATAATATCATAATTAAGATATGTTAATGATAAATAGAAACTCATTCATACTAATGGTGTCCATATCTACATGTTTCGAGTGCAATGCATATTATTATACCACTGAACGAGAATTGTAAAATATTGTTTGATTTTATCCAATTCATGTAATTGTATATATTTAATAATGATTCATCATAATATAAATTATGATAATCCTACTATAATGAAACTATCTATGATTTCATATTTATAAAGCGGATGAATTAATATACTCAGGGAAAAAATATTTTGAGGAGTATTACCCTAGGAGGAGAATTTGTAGACAACAGAATAGCCCCAATGTGGAGGCGTGGCAGGACCAACTACTATAGCCATAACTCATCAGAAGCATGAAATTATTATGAGAGAGACAATATGTATATTTATCAAGTTGTATCAACTATATGAGTGAGTGTAGTATAAGATGGTCCCATATAATCAACTTGATCATTACATTTTGATTATCATATTATATGTATTATAGTTTATGTATAATGTACACTTACCATAATAGTGTTTATATTTATGCATACTCTATTTACCTGGAAATATCTATAAATTATTTATCATATCATAATGTTAAAGTAGATATCATGATATAATAAGAACCTAGGGATACCATTATAGTAGTATTAATTGTATATCCTATGGTTTAGGAACAAAGTGGTGATAATACATAGATGTTGTGAAACAATCAGGTGTAAAGGGATCATATGTATTGATATTTTTTATCACTATGTTATCACATGACGGTCTTCAATAGATGTGATCATGAGAACAGACCTGCCAATTGGAACCCCATATGTTTCACGTGTCCATGGTGGTTTTTATATTTGAATACATGTATTAGACTCTTTAAATTATATAATTTTGAGTGTATACAATTGAATTATGTATATAAATTCAATATGTAAACCATTACATTTATTTTATGGTGTTATTTCTTTTTTTGAATGCTCCAATAGTAGTATAATATTGATATAATGGACAATATAATATTTATGTCTTCTTAAATGAAGCGATATATTAGGACTAATTGATCCGTATGGTGGTAACTTAATTAAATTAATGGTTTTGGTAGGATATGTTATTTTGGTCAAGTAGGTTCAATGATTAATAATTAATGGTTTATGTCATGTAATGACCTAAACACTTATATAATAAACACCCTATTTTTAAATGAATAAATTTATTATCAATAACTTTCCTAGTGTTACATTGAAATTAAAAGTGATTTCTATAGCTCAAATTTTGAAAAAAATAGACTTGTTAGACTTATTAAATTTATTTTCATCTACTAATAATTTGGTCACTACAAAAATACCATAAATAATGATCATGCTATAGTTATTTATTTTAATCACTCACAATATAAGTCACATTTATCTTTGGAAACTAATTTGTTTTTTATTTGTAAGAAAAGTTAATAATAATGTAAACAATCCAAACTCTCTAACTTATTATATCATGTATTTACTAATTTGGAAATGTATCATTAATGGATTGATAGATATGATGTTTTTCATTCAACATAGTGGATAATCTTCTCAAATGGGCATCCATAAAATTTTAAATCCCTATATTAGCCTTTATTTTGAAATAAAATTATTATAAAAAATATCCATTTGAAATGGATTGATTTTTCATCATATTTAATCAATTTAAAACATATTTTAAAATCGTTGATGTTAAAAATAACATTAAATGATAAATTTATTTAAAAAATTGTTTTTAATTTAATGAAAACATATAACAAAACTTTATCTATTTTTTTAGTTGGCTTGATCTTGATCTAGAGTTATAGATTTATAACCAAACACATGATATTTATATTATATTTTTTAACCAAAATATTATTCCAAGGGGAAAACCATAAACATTGAATAGTATTTAAAAAGGAAAACCCCATGTTTATGGCCATTAAATGGATGGGGTGACCATATTTTTTTCAACTCTCAGAATTCTTATTTACAACTCTCGTCAAAGAAAATGTGTGATTAGTTTTGAAGCAATTTGGATAAAGGAAAAATATATTTATAATTTTTTTTATAATTTCATACAATATCTAGAATTTTCAAAGACAGATATCATATAACTCAATATTTTTGGGAATGAAAATGAATATATACCCTCAACCAAGTATTTATCAAATTGAATTACATATCATGACAAAATATGTATATGTTAAATTACTTTATCTACCCTTAAGGTAAATTTTTTTACAATTGAGAATAAATTTTTAATTGATACAAGTTTTAAGGACAATAACAAAACTATTCAAGTATCATTTGAGAGAATATTCATATATATTAAATTCATCCATTAAACCTTCCATACATTTTTATATTAATTCATAAAAATATGATTCACATATATTTGAAATATTATTTGGGAAATATATAAACCATAATAAAATATTATATAATAAAAAGTAAAAAAATAATAAGTGAATGTGATTTTATCTATATTTATAGGTACTATATGAATTTGAATGTACGTATTAAATACATTATGAAGGAAATAGTGGGTCTGTCATGTTAATCAATCAATAACCATGTAATGAAATAATAGAGTAAAATGATCATTCCATAGTCCTAAATTGAGTTTTTTATATTCAATACATATTATCCACTATATTAAAATCCCATCTAGAAAAAAGTCAGTATATTAATTCTTTATTATTATAAATCAACTCTTTTTATGAACAAATAGAGTTGGACATGCCCATTAGCTATCAGATTCTGGAAAAATAATTCCAATATAAAACAAATTGGTGACTTACCTTTTGAAGACCATTAAAAGGGTTGCGATTAAACCACATTTAAATTGTCTCACATATTTGACATTCTTCTCTAATGAAAAATTTAAATGAATATAATGGGTTATTCTAGTTAATGAAAATAAATTATATCATAAAAATTTCTTATGTGTTCTAAGGACTCTAAAAAACTTGTAGTCCTTGACTTTTATCGATCATTATAAATTATGTTATATAGTCTCCTATGCTCACCTAATAATTCTTATTTTATATTTTGATGTAGTAGATTCAACAATAATATATGGCCATATTTCATTTGTATAATAAGGTTTATGTGGCTCTAAAAAAATTTCAACATCTATTTCCTTCTAAATTTATTCATATTTTAAATAAATATTTGAGAAAATACATTATCTAGTAGTCTGTATATAAGTATAGTTTTCCATTGAATATACATATTTTTATGAATAGGAAATATCAGAACATTTATCAGCTGTTTTATCAAGTTACAAAAACTAAATAGTGTTTTTAGATTCAAAATGAACTTTTATTTATTGAAAATGACAATTAGGTTCAATTATTATAAAATTATGAATATTTTCATTAAAAACCGTAGGAATGTAATAAGTTCCTATAAATTTTCATTAAGTAGTTTTTATATATTAATAAAAATCATCCTTAATAAGATAGTCAAAAAATTTATCATTTTCTAAAAAAAACACACAATATTATATATTTTCACAGATTTCACTAGAATTAGTTGCAACAATTAAAAAATAAAAGGGTTTTAAAACATTAGATTCATTATTTAAATTTTATTCCAATGAAAAAATTTACTTTTAATGAAGATAACATTTTTAGTAACAATGTATTCACATTTATAAATATATATTAGTGACTAATTAAATGGTAAATCAAGAAAAAAAATTAGTGTAAAACCCCTCAATCCTGACTACATGACAATATAAATGATATTCCATTACGTGTTTCATGGATTGTAAAAAATTAAAGAGAACAATTGATCCTATGAATTCAACTGATAATGTTCTTTTATAAAAATTTAGGTGGTTTTGAAAATTTTAGAAAGGATTCCCAATAATACTCACAGCATATCTAATAAATATATTATATTTTTTATCTATACCAAAAAATTCAATAGTGAGAATCATGAATTTACATAAAAGAAAACATATTTTCAAACTATTTTAGGTTTTTTTGTACATTGATTTGAAATTCGGATGAATATATACAAAAATTTAAACTCCTCATCATATAATGAGGAATAATTTTAGTGGGACAAGACATATTGGGTTGATAATAGATTTATCCTGGAATCCTATAAACCTAATTAACATATGTTGAGGCAATTTTCTAGGGTACTGTAGCAGGTACTATAGCTAGTTCTGTAGCAGGCATTGTTTGGTGCAGTAGAAGCTATAACTACTCACCCAATTTGGGCTATCGAGCCACTATTTTGGGCATACTAGTATCACACCCTTGGAGTCATCAAATGCCTTCAGGCCTTAGGGCCTTCGGGCCACAGAGACTATAGAGTAGGCTAGTTCATAGAGAGAAGGACCCAAAAAAGAATAATAGAAAATAGTAGCACCCTCTATAATTAGAGCTAACCAGATTTGAACAATGAGAGGGTATTGAATTTGCTATCAAGAATAGGTATTGTGCCGCTTTGTATGGGGCATTTCTTGCGGATCTGCAATGCAGGGTGGGGAGCTAGGCGATCAAATGATGTAGAAGCTGGGGAGGGGTTGTTGTAATGGGTTGGGACTATGGGTTATGTAATGGGAATATAATGCATTTAAGAATTTGGGTTGTGTATTAGTAATTAGTTAGTGTCTGGCATTGTGTCTTGGGAATATAGGTCATGTAAGGGTTCCCCTTCAAATGTTAAAAGAGGGATTATCCCTAAAAAATCATAAAAGAAGGCCTTCGGGCCATTCAGGTCAATTATCTTATGTTGCTTGAAATGATAAAGTTTCCAACACCATTAAATTTAAATGAAAAATAATTTTGAGTAATATAGTATATATTCTTACCTAAAATTACCTTTTCTCCACCATTGAATTACCTTACATGAACACATATCATTTAAAAAATAATTCGATGGATTTTTTTTCCAATATCAATTAAAGGTATATTGGAATTAAATTTCATAAAATATTCTTAAACGTCATTTCCATTTTTTTAACAGATTAAGTCAATAATGGAATTCTTCTAATATTGGGAAATTGTATTTTAAGAGTATCTTGATCATTTTGAGTATTGCTTTTGAAAAAAAAAATATTATTTTTTAACAATATTCAATAAAATGTTCCCTTTGAAAGAGAGGTTTATGTTTTATAAATCTATCATCTTCAATATCCAGAACATAAATTTCAATAAGGAAAATTATTGAACAAAAAAACACAGATAACATAGGTAAAAAGTACCAGACCTATTCTTGAAGGGAATTTTCATTCCCCATAACTGGGTAATAAGAAGCAGAAAATTGAAAAAAACAAAGAGTGAATATTTTCTCCACATGATTGAAATGTCAATGAAAAATAGTAGATAATGGAAAAATTAATCAATCAGTAGGAAAAACATTACACATGAGAATAAGGTTACATAACACTATGATAGAAGTTAAATTTATCATTTTTATTTATATCCATTTATTATCTTGAAAAATATTCATTTTAAAAATTATTAATAAATAGAACTATGGTATACATATAATGTATTTATAAATTGATAGGTAATCAATGTATTAGATTTTGAGTGTAAATATGTAATTATGAATATGTGTGTTTCTAAACATATTGTATGTAAATATATACATCTTATGTTTCAAATAATCATAAAATCGTCATCATAAATAGATAAAATTTTACATAAATCAAAGAAATTTGATTAAATTCCTAAGGAATATTCATAATAAATTTGGACCCTCATAGGAGAAATAAATACAATAGTTGTAATGAATATCAAGATAAAATATATTTGGTTTTTATGTTTGGATAAACATCCCATTATATAATCTTGGGATAGATCAAGTCATATAATCATCTTTTTTACATACTATCCTATTCATTATTTTGGGAATGATTACATTTAGTTGACAAATTATTTTTTTCTTTCTTACCAATAAATTTATTTTTAAATTCCTATTCCATTCATTTGTTTGAATATTATAGTTTCAAATGATATTTTATGTTGAAAATTATTTAGATAATTCAAAATTGAATAAAAATGGTTTCAATTATTTGTTAAATATTTTAATTTCTCAACACTCAATTGAGGATTTGAGTACAATTTATATTCTATTTAATTATTCCTATGATTGATCATTGATTTTTTAATATAATTTATTGTAATAAAGGTAATTCTCATTATGGTAATGGTAAATAACCTCTTCATATATAACCATACCAGTGATTAGTTTCTAAACATAGATTAAGAACTGAAAATAACCATTTCAAATGGATTGATTCTTCATCATATTTTATCATTAAAAAACATATTGTAAAATGGTTGATGGTAAAAATAACATTAAAGCATTACCAGTAATATAAAATTGTGTGTAATGTAATGAAAACTTATAACATCATATTACCTGTCTTTGTAGTTGGCTTGATCTTGATCTAGAGATATATATTTATAACTAAACGCATGAGATTTATATTATATTTTTTAGAAAAAATATTTCTCCAAGGGGAAAACCATACCCATTGAATATTATTTCAAACGTAGAACCCCATGTTTATGGCCATTCAATGGGTGGGGTTATCATATTTTTTTCGACTCTCAAAATTCTGGTTTATAACTATCATTAACGAATATTTGTGATTAGTTTTGAAGAAATTTGGATAAATGAAAAAATATCTTCCTAATTGTATTTATTAATTTCATATAAAATCTCGCATGTACAAGGAAGGATATTTTATAAGACACTATTTTTGTGTTTTAAAAGAAATATATACCCTCAACCATGTATTTATCAAACTGAATTCCATATCATGAAAAAATATGTATAAGTTAAATTACTTTATCAACCATTAAGGTACATTTGTCAAAATTGATAATAAATATTTTATTGATAAAAGTTAATGATAATAACAAACCATTATAGGTATATTTTAAGAGAAGATTCATATTGAGTAAATTCATCCATAAATCTTTCCATACATTTTTCAATTAATTAATAAAAATAGTCTACAAATATGTTTGAAATATTAGTTGGGAAAAATATAAACCATAATGAATTATTATATAATAAAATGTTTGAAAATAATAATTGAATGTGGTTTTATCTATATTTATGAGTACTTTATGAATTTTAATGTTTGTATAAAATCCATTATGAATGAAGTAGTGGGTCTGTCATTTTAATCAATCATGAACCATGTAATGAAATAATACAGTAAAATGATCATTCCTTAGTATTAATTTGAGTTTTTTTATATTAAATACATATTTTCCATTATATTATAATCCTATCTAAAACAAAATTATAATATTCATTCTTTAATATTATAAATCCACTCTTTTGAGGAACAAATTGAGTTGGACACGCCCATTACCTATCATTTTCAGGAAAAATAATTCCAGTAGAAAAATAATTGGTGACTTCCCTTTGGAAGACCATTAAAAGGGATGGGATTAATTCCCATTGAAATTGTCTCACATATCTGAAATTATCCTATAAAAAATTTTAAATGAAAATATTAGTGGTTATTCTAGTTACATAAAAAATTGAATCATAGTTATTTCTTATGTATTTTATGGTCTCTAAAAAACTGGTGCTCTTGGTCTATTTTCGATAATTATAAATTATGATATTTAGTTTCCCATGATGACCTGATAATTAATATTGTATATTTTGATTTAGTAGATTCAAAAATAATATAAGGGAATATTTCATAGGTATAATAATGTTTATGTGACTCTAAAAAATAAATTTCAACATCTATTTCTTCTAAAATGTTGTATATTTTATATAAATATTTGGGAAAATACGTTATCTTGTACTTTTTATATAAGTTTATTTTTCCATTTAATTTAGATATTTGTAAGAATATGAAATATCTATACATTTATCAGCAGTTTTATAATGTTACAAAAATTCAATAGTGTTTTTAGCATCAAAATAATCACTATATTTTTGAAAACAACAATTAGGTTCAATAGTTTCAAAATTTTGAATATTTTCATTAAAATTGTATGAATGTAATATGTTCCTATAAATATAAATGTTGTAGATTTTATATGTAAATAAAACTCATCCTTAATATGATAGTAAAAAAAGGTATCATCTTCCAAAAGAAATGAAACATAATGTTATATATTTTCATCAATTTCACAAGAATTAGTTGACACAATTAAAAAATCGAAGGGCTTAAAAAAATTGGATTCATTATTTAAATTTAATTAAAACAAATAAATTTACATTTTATGAAGATAACTTTTTTTAGTTACAATGCATTCACATTTATAAATATAAATTGGTGATTTATTAAACGGGATATCAGGAATCAATTTTGTGTAAAACCACTCAATACTGATTACATGAGAGTATAAATGATAAACCCATAGGTGTTTCCTGGATTGGAAAAATATTAAAGAGAACTACTGATCAAATAAATTCAACTAATAATGTTCTTTTATAAAAATCTAGGATGGTTTTGAAATTTTCAAAAAGCAATCTCAATAATACACACTACATATCTACTAAATATATTATATTTTATATCTATAACATAAAATTAATTAGAGATAATCATGAATTTTACCTTAAAAAGATTTTTTCAAACTATTGTAGGTTTTATTCTACTTTGATTGGAAATTTGGATGAAATTTAATAAAATTTTTGATCCCAATCATATAAAGAGGAATAAATTTAATGGTACATGACATATGGGGTTGATAACAGATTTATCCCCGAATACAATAAATATAATTAATATATTTTGAGGCAAATATCCAGGTTACTTTAGTAGGTAATATAGCTAGTACTGTAGCATGAATTGTTTGGTACTGTAGCATCTAGAACTATTCACCTGATTTGGGAATTTGAGCCACCAGTTAAGGCCTATTAGTCTCCGGGACTTCGGTTCATCAAAGGCCTTATGGTCTTAGGGACTTTGGGCTGTAGAGACTATGGAGTAGCCAAGTTCATAGAGAGAAGGCCCTTGAAGAGGATCAGAGCAATGAGTAGCATCCACTGAAGCAGAGCTAACTAGATTTGAATAATGAGAGGGTATTGCAATTGCCTTCAGGAACAGGCATTGTGCATCCTTGTATGGAGAAATGCTAGATGATCTTCAATGTAGGGTGGGGAGCTAGGCGATAAAATGATATAGAAGCTGGGGAGGGGCTGTTCTAATGGGTTCGGCCTATGGGGTATGTATTGGGTATAGTAAGCCTATAGGAATTCGAGTCATGTATTGGCATTCAGGTCGTGCAATGAATTGTGGCATGGGAATACAAGTCATGGTTCCCCTTCAACTTTTAAAAGGGAAATTATCTATAAAAAAAATCAAAAAAGCAGGCCTTCGGGCCATTTATGCCAATTAACATATGATGCTTGAAATGATAAAGTTTTGAACATCTTTAAATTTAAATGAAATATAATTTTAAGTATTATAGGATAAATTCCTACCTTATATGACCTTTTCTCCACTAATGAATTATCTTTTACTTGAACACATATCATTTAAAATATAATATAATGAATTTTCTTCCCAAAAAAAATTAAAGGATTATTGTTATTAAATTTCATAAATTATTCTAAAACAACATTTCCAATATTTTTTGACACATTATGTCAATAGTGGAATTCTTCTAATTTTGGGAAGTGGTATTTTAAGTGTCTATTGAACATTTTGAGATTTGTTTTGGAAGAAAATTGTTATTTTATTTTCAATATTAAAAAAATGTCCTCTTTTAAAGAGAGGTTTATGTGTTATAAATCTATCAACTTCTATATACAGATCATAAATATCAATAAAAAAATTATTTAACAAAACAACTCGGATAACCAAGGTAATTATTACCTGATCTAATCTTAAAGGGAATTCCCAATCTCCATAACTTGGAAATAAGATGAAGAGCATTGATAAAAATAATGAGGGAAGGATTTCTCCTCATGATTTAAATGTCAAATAAAAATACTAGATAATGGGAAAATGAAACTATGAGTATGAAAAACATTACACCTAAGAAAAATGTTCCATAACTCTATGATAGATGTTAAATTTATCCTTTTTTATTTATAACCATCCAATTAGCTTGAAAAATATTCACTTTCTACAAAAATAAAAAATATTACTAATGTATACATATACTGTATTTATAAATTGGTATATAAAAAAAGTATTAGAATTTTAGTGTAAATATATTATTATGTATATGTTTGTTTCTAACCATATTGTATGTAAATAAATAAATCATCTCTTTTAAAGAAACATCAAATCAACATCATCAATTGAGAAAACTGTACATACATCAATGAAATCCGATTACTTTCCTAAGGAAAAATTCATAATAAATTTGAACACTCATAAGATAAATAGAAACAAAGATGTAATGAATAACATGATAAATATATTTGGTTTTGGTGTCTAGATAAACATCCCATGATATAATCTTCAGATAGATCAAGTAATATATTCATCTTTTTTACACTATCATCTTCATTATTTTGGGAATGATTACATTTAGTTGATTTTTTTTCATTATTACCAATTTTATTTTTTGTTGATTTCTCATCCATTTATGTGTTTGAATATGATTGATTGAAATAAAATTTTATATTGACTATTATTTAGAGTATTCATAACTGAATAAAAATGGTTTCAATTATTTAGTAATATATTAATTTCTTAACACTCAATTAAAGATTTGAGTACAATTTATATTCTATTGAACTATTCATATCAGTGATCATTGATTATTTAATATATTTTACTGTAACAAATTGAATTCTTATTATGATTACGGTAAATAACCTCTTCAAATATAACCATACTAGTTATTAGTTTCAAATTATAGATAATGTACTGAACATAATCTGTTATGATAAATAATTAGGAAAATTGATAGGATAAGCCTAAATAGATTAACATGTATAAGTTCACTACTCTAAATCAAGTTATTAAATTCATATATAGATGGATTATTCTATTTTGAACCCTATATCAAAATTTCACGTATTTTTTATTCTTAAAAAACATTGTTTTCACATTCATTTTTAGATAAAAATCTAAATTTTAAATTGCATCATAAATATGTTTTCAATAAATCCAATTCAATTAATTTTGATTCAATTATCATTAAATGTGACAAAAAATTCATTTAGTATCCTCCTCGAGAGAAAAAATAAGAGAAATATATTTCATTATTAAGTAAAAAAATTATTTAGACTCAAATAGAAGCAGCCAACTATAAAATCGGCATCGATGTCTAGGGTACTAAGAATTTATCTATTTTTTATAATTAGATTCATATATTTTCTAAACTCAATATTATTTATTTCCATTTTTACTGAAATATATATTTTTATATCAAAAAGCGTATTCCAATGCACTCACAAGATCATTTACAGAAACATTACCTTAAATTTAATAAAAAATATCAGAATATAGTGAAAAAATATTAGAGCGATAAAATCTAATATTTGAGAACTAAATTTTACACTGTTTTGTGATATTTTAGTAAATGGAAATAAAGTTACAACAATATTACAAAAATAAAATAAAATAAAATATTGATTTAGGATTTATCACCTTTTTTTGATTAATAATTGAGGGAAAGAAAATAATTGATTTGAATTTACCTTTTTGTTGTTTAGTAAAAAATATAAAAAAATTATTCTGTAATATGAAAAAATTATCCTTTCTAAAGATATTTTTTACTTCTATATTATTTTAAATTTAAAAATATTGCAATTTAAAATTTCACCTCGCATTTTATACAATGATAATTATATAGATATTTTGTATCCAAAAATATATCAGTAAAAATATTTTTGTTTATTATTATGTAATCATTTATATTGGATATATATATATTATTTTAATATAACTAAATATTACTTGGAGAATGATAATATGGTAAAATTAAAAAATGGTTTATTCCCCCTATTATTTATATACAAATAGTCATATTTTTTTGGGTGATTCAAAAACTATCATAGAAGGGAAATGGATTTATCTCAATCTCTTTCCAAATGTTTTTAATTTTCTTTATTATATCCTATCAAATGATTGAAATAAATTAACGGCATCAATATCAATTATTTTCCCCTCAAGTCCATCTGGACAAATACACCCTTAAAGATGATATTTGTGAAGAAAATCCAAAAAGTATCCACTATCATACATAAAAATTTAAAAACATGAAAACATTAGTATCCAAACCCTTTATAAATCATGTCAAAATAAATCACCCAAAAGTAAATAGTATTATCAAATATGGGTAATTAAAAACCTCATGGTCTAGGTCAAACAACCATGTCAGTGAAATTGGGGTGGTATGGATCATAATGAAAGATGGAACAAAAATGTTGAAATAATTTAAGATATACTAAAAAGATTAGAATTAATCACATACCTTTAAATTTGAAAGGGTTGACTCTTTTGTGAACTTAGATTTGGATTGTCGGTAGAGGTAATGTTTTGCAAGAGCTTCAGTGGCATGATTGTGCGGGGTTCTATTGTGGTTGAATATAAAAGGTTTTGAAGGGGTTTAATAATGATTTTCAAAAAGAGATGATAAATATCGGGGTTTTCAGCCCAAATATAAATACCACTAAACAAACCAATATTCTAATGGTCATTGATAGCTCACATTATAAATTTTTAAAATAAAATATAATAATATTAATGGAATATATATTAAAAAAGTTGAAATTTTAAAATAAGTAAAATATAATTATTTTTATTAATGAATAAATAATCTTACATTTATGTAACTCAAAAATGAGGTCAAATGAATAATTAAAAAACAAAAGAAATTAAAATTAGTAAAATTGGATAAGATTTCATAGTTAGATAAATTATTAAAAAATATAAAATGAATATATATTAAGATAAATATGGGCACAAAATAAATATTATATTTTCAACTATATTATAATAAATAATTTTAAAGAATAAATATGTATAAATTAATATTGAAAATGAATAAATTACAAAATATTAAAATAATAAATATGAAAAATTATTAAATTCTGAAATAACAAAACAAAAATTAACAATAGAAGAAAATGAATAATATTAAATTAACGAATGTTCAAAAATAATAGAATTTAATAATTTATATATAAATAGTTTAAAAAATTTAAAAAATTATTATGTGTTTTTAATTATGCGGATTATTAAAAAAATTACAATAAAATATATGTTAAAATGAAAATAAATACATATTAAATATATAAATTACATAGACCATATGAAAAATATATATTGTTATTAAATCAACACAAAAAATTAAATATTAAAAAATGCATACAATCAAAATATAAATTAAATGTATAAAGATTAATTATGAATAATTTTTAAAAATATTAATAAATACGTAATAATATTTATGAATAAATGATATTAAAAATGAATACATTATAAAGTTATTACAAAGTAATAAATAGAGTATTTTTAACGAAACTATAAAAATGAATAAATTTTAATGATTAAAAACATAATATATTAAATATATTATGATAGTAAATAAAACTATAAAATAAATATTAAAAATTGATTAAATTATACAAAAACTATGTGTGTCTATTTCAATATCAATTTTAATTAATTATTTTTGTGGGAATGTGAAATTAATTTATCTATATAACAAATGTTTCATATATGTTAAATTGAAAAAAAAACAAATGACATTATATAATTTATAACATCAATTGTTCTATGCAAACTAGTAAATATTTTTAATTTATATTAATTGTTTATTTTATATATCTTTCACTAAATATATGACTTACTAAATGTAAATGCATATTATCTATATAAATTATATTTATGAAAGAATTATGTATTGATATATATATATATACATATATTAAAAAAATTAATGATATTCATGAATAAATATTGATAAAAAGTATTAAAAATAAATGATGTATAAAAATATTAAATGAATAAATATAAAAAATAAAAAATGGTAAACAAGTCAAACATAGTTAACATTATCAATGAATAAATAAAATATAATTAATGAATGCTAAAAATGAGTGAGATTTAATTAAATAAATGAATAGATTGAAAAAGAATATTAAATAAACGTATAATATTTGTTAGTTATATAAATTTTAAAAGATAAAAAATGAATATTTAAATTGAAAATGAATATATATATTAATTATGTAAATTAAAAACTTATTAAAATAATTGAATATTTCAGTAAATTTAAATAATGTATAAAATTCATAAAAAAGTAAAAAAATAAAAAATAAAAATGAATAAATTACAAATATACTAAAAATTGTATTAATGAAATAGATAATAAAAATTAGGTAAATTAATATACATATATATATATTAAAAAGGAATAAATAGTAAATATTAAATTAGAATATAAATAATTAATAAAATTTAATAATTAAAACATAGTATTTAAATTATTAAATATTAAATTTTTTTAAAAAATATAAACCAATAAGAATATAATTTAATTATTTCTATTTGATTGTTTCTATAAAAATTATTTAATTATGGTTTTCTGAATTTACTATATATAATTAATAGCAAATACCTATATTCAGTATATATTGTTAATTAATAAGTAAATATTTTTTATTTGATATATATTTCAAATTGAAAATAAAAATGACATAGATATAAAAAAATAATATAAAATTTATTTTAATACTAATTTAGTAATTATTCTTAATTAATAATTATTTTAATTTACTATTAAATATTTCCTCAAATGATATATGATAAATTAAGTCTAAATACATATATATTATTATAAAAATAATATTTAAGAATTATATATATTTATATCAATATTTTTATATAAAATTTAAATTTAAAATAGGATTTTTTCTAATAATACCACATTTTATTAGTTCTAAAACAATCTTTGAGATGGATCATTATTATTAGGTCTATAATTAATAACTGATAAATATGAAATTTATTATTTCTATGAAAAAATGTTGATAAAGGTGGAACTTTTGAAAACACTTTTTAGAATAGATAGAGATACCCTTTATCAAGGTTTTTCGGTACTGCTGATAAAACCACCTTTTTATCAGCACTTTTTCATATCTATAATGATGCATGGTGCTCAATATTTTTGAATTTTTTGTAGTGAATATGCATAGACAAAAAAAATTAAGAAACTGTGAATTTTTTCTATAAAATAATTGTGAATTTGTGAGTGTGATCACATAGTATGATCATATTAATCAGAAAATGATTTCATTCTTATATAAATAATAAAAACACTCAAATAAATATTAACATATTAACATATTCCATCATTTTAATTTGAACAAAATAGGATGTACAAGGTGATCATCATCCCTAGTTGAGGGTGCCTCCTACTACATGGGAATTATTTTAAGGGTAATGGGTCCACATGGATACATGTCGGAAAAGGTATTGATCATAACAAGAATGTTTCTTCATTATAAGAAAAGGGTTGAGTAAATTAACGATACAATTTCATAAATATTGGGATTCACTCAACATTTCATGGAGCCACAATTCAATTCCATTGGTTATTAAAAAATATAGCTTGTAAATAATTTTATATAAGAATATCCATAACATTGACTATGAAGACATGTTTAAGGCTTTTGGAGAAAAGATATGAAGGTTAGCTGAAGAAGAGGTAACGTTCTTCAATGATCATAATTATTTTATTTCATCCTCTACATGCTTAGATTATTATTAAAAAAATTATATTTTAATATCATTATATTAAATATAATTACATCTAGTTATGGTAAATTAATGACCTATAACCATATCCACTTCTATTGAATTGGTTATGAAATCATCATTCATGTGTAAACCAGACAACCACCTCACAAAGAAATGTCATTTGTTTTTCTATTAACACCATTAATGTTTGAGAATGTTGATGCATATAAAGTATATAAATGACATTAATACCATAATTATACAAATTTAGTAATTATATATTGTACATATGTTTGAAAATTTACATTCATCGGGGTCATCGTAACGTCGCTCGGGTGTACGGAGGACTACCACCTCAAAGTGTAATGTGACTCGTCATTCCCTAATGCCTTAATTGGAAGCTGATAAGGGTATATTTAATTAATATATCTCATAAAAATTACATTATTATTTTATTATTGAAAATTTATCATTGTTAAAATAAAATATATCATTTTTATTCTAACACTAAAAATTGATAACATCGTCTGTGTATGTGTTGACTATCACCTTCGTAAAGCGACATGATTATCTTTAAATCACAACACCACATGGATGATATATATAATTATATTTAATGAAAATATATTGTACATATACTATTATTATAAATTTTTAAAATTCAAATATTCCATACCTTCTTTCCATGATGATAACTGAAAATTTTAGAAGTTACTCTTACATGTGTACAACCTACCACCTCCATGATTGTAGCATATACAATTTTTCATAACCATAATTAAATATTTAATTTAAAAATATAATATCTATAAATATAAATTAATTCATGTTTATTAATATTTATATTATATAGTCTTACCATATCCAAGTTAATTGGGTCTTTCCTGAAAAAAGACACCTGATAAAACAAAGAATTTAACTGCCAAATCAATAGAAATACCGAGAGATTATTAATGAATGAGTGGTAAGCTGTTATAAAAGGATGATATATGATATTATAAATATCAATAAGTTAATTTAATAATTTATTAACTATTTTTAAAAAAACTATAAATTAGTTTAAATAAGATTCACAAAAAAAGGAATTCTGGGGTAAGAGATTTGTAGTCTCCAATTTATTTCAGGGACCCATATTCCCAATTAAGCACTTCGTTAGTTTTTGAGGTGTATATAAATTTTTAAATTATAATTCATGATTTACCTTATTTTATTTATATTTAATTTTTCGTTTAATTGCATTATTTATTGTGGATTATGATTTAAAATATTCTCATGTCAGTTAGGGACATTGTAGCAGTTTTCTATTATTGAGGTATATTATACTATTGTGAACCTAAATTGTTTTATACAATGTATATAATTACACTATGACATGTGATATCATTATTAATTTATAAGTAATTATATTTTATGTCTAAATTATAATTATTATATCCATGGTTATTTGACTTGAAAGTTAACAGGTGGTAAAATCTATTATATAAGTTCACATTCATTGTAACTGTTAACATTCTCTTGAAACAATCAGTTTTTTATGTCCATTTTGTAATTGAGAATTTAATATATATTAAATATCTCCATCTCCAAATATAAATTTTTATTATACTATTTTTAGGGAAAATTGGAATCCAAAGTACACAAAATCATACCACTACATGCTGAAAGAGCTCACAAAACAATTAAACACAATACTAATATTGCTTGACCCATATATTCTATAATGATAATAGTGAAAAGAACTAACCTGGATAGCTGGGTCTTCTCTGATAAGCTCTTCAAGATGAGATACCATCTTTTCCATTTTCCGAATAAATTATTATGAGTTGATTTTACTCTGATTGATGCCTCATGCCAGAATCCAATCTTGCTTATCTGTCCATACTTTTTTCTCCTTTATTGAATCCACTTTCAAAATTTGATCATAATTAATCTTCAGTTCCTCTTTAGAGACATTGTGTCATATGTCTTATTTGAGCATAAATTTCTTGGATTGCGGAATTAATTTCAAGCACTCATCATCCTTTACTTCTGTGTCTCTATTGTATCTAGTTTCACCTCCACTTTCATCCTTACATATAAATGATCTTTTTTTGTTCCATCCCTTCATGGAAGTTCGAGTTTTCATAGGTTTTGTAAATTATTATTAATCCTTTCATCCCTTAGTATTTTTACCATGACCCACTACAAAATTCCTTAAATAACTAATGCCTTTTCATCTTCTTCATGTGGGGGAAATGAGGACCGTTTCCTTAACATTGTTACATATTGTCATAAAAAATGTAGGATATAACTGTTTCCCAGTACGAGTCATCCTCCTCATTCAATTTAGGTTTCTGGTCTTCTAATACATTTATGTGCTTCCCGAGCTTTATATTTGGGTCAACATTGAAGTGCATATTCTTACATAGAGACTTCTATTTAGCTGCCATATTCTGTCGGCCAGATATCTGCCCCCCCCCCGACCAAGCCTTCGGATGGCCGATGATGTTTAGTAGTAATGACCTAAATACGTTCACATAATCAAGATTAATTTTCCATTGTGCAAGGTTGTATCCAACAAGTAAGGCTTCCCCTCTACTAATTCTTATCCAGTGAATTTCTCAAAACATTGGACCACAAACTACGGCTGATTTCTAGTGTCCTCCCAACAACTATTTTTTGAGCCACCATGACTATGAACCTCACTCCCTGTCAATCTAGCCTCACCTTACTCTAAATTTGAAGTAACTATTGAGTTCACTGAGGTCAATACTAAGGGGAACTCCTCTTCATCTCCAAGGATACCCAGGTCATGTTTTAACTGGGATAATATTTCCTCAACCTACAGTCTAGCCTTTTCAAGACTCACTTTCTTCACACCCACTGTGGAAATCAATAGATTTTTATGCTTGTGAGCCTTCCTAGTACTTTCCTCCACTACAGAAGGATTGTGGAACATGACCAAATACCACTCGGATGAAAAATCCCCACACTCATCCTCATGCACACCCAAATCACCACTATCCCAAAACTGGTGTTCAACTGCTGAATCTACATGCACCACTAATGGACGGTCCTGGTTCGCACAACGACAGATAGATGATAAATGGATGAGTTTGATGCATCCAAAGTAGAACATTGTGCATGATTCAATCACCACATGTAGCTTCAATCTGAGCTCTTATCCGACAGTCATCCACAACCACTCTGATGGTGGTTGGGAGACGTCGACCTCAATACAAACGCGAGGCAAAATCGGATGACAGATTATAGAGGTCCGTTTATCTGAACAAAGCTATCTTCCAACATAATTCCCCAGCATTAAAATTATGGAAGATTTCTATAAGTGTAGAGGAAGGTCTGGAAAACTTACTCACACTACATCTGAAGGCTGGTCATTATTCATGTTGCGATCAAAAGGCCATCACATGATGGAAAAACCACATCCATTGAACATAAGAGGGGATCTGGACCCAGTGACGACCAAATCCTCCTCTGATGAGAAGTGAATAATCAGTTGGCGTCGATCAGGAAGACCCACCACCACTCATTTTTAGAGACTCCATTCATAAAAAAAAATATTTCAAAAGCATCAGCCGAAGAGAGATGTACCCTGAATTGGATGACATGCATCTATCTGTGAAGATCTGATGCTGCAATGAACTCTTCCGAGGAAATTGCAAGCTAAGGATATCCTTTGTGAAGGTCGGGGACCTTATGGGAATGTGGGATCAACGAGAAAGGAGGAAGATGAGCCAGGTTGGTGAAGGGGGTGAGAGGCAGAGTCGTTGAGGAAGAACGACACACACCCATCCCCCCACCGAAGAGGAGGGGGCCGAATCCTCAAGCATATCCAGGAAAGGTTGTCGCCACCATCGAGGAAGGAGAACATGTTTCACCTATAGTACCCTTATATTAAATATCAATATTCAATTACAATGGAAATGATTATTGACTAAAATATATGCTATTTTTTTATATATGGTGTTTACTTTTATAGTAATTTGATTAACTAAGAAAATAATGATAAATCAATATCCATTACTCAATATAGATATCTTATGATAAAACATATTGATTTAAGAATTAAATACATTATTTTTTATGTGATAAATGGTCTGGAAATGTTGACAAATGTGGGTCCTAGTTATTGAAATCCCCTTGATGAATCAATAAGCCTAGTGAAACAAACAAATTGGTATGATCAGATAAGTGGTTACCGAGTAGATTTAAACAATATTGAGGGCAGTTTATGTTGGTTGATTTATCATTTCCTAGAGACATGATGTCCAATAATTGTTTAGTGGAATCATTTAAGTTTCATTTTTCTTATTTTCCACGATATTTTCCTATGGATATAATCTCTTGATGCATTTAATTATTTGTTAATTTATGTAATTGAATGTGTTTTCAGTTATTTAGCATAATATATTGAATCTGAATTAACTTATCATGACAATTAGGTTTTTTAAATAGAATTCTTAAAAAGTTATTTACCTTTATCTATTGGTTTTTCATAGTGATTCATAAAAAAATTTCCACATAACCTTTACTGAGAATTTGAGATCTCCCTTATTTTTTTCCTTTCCCCATGATATGAAAAGGAGATATTTTTCTGAGTTTTTAAGGATGTGGTTCATTTATTGTTATTATGTATAATTTTTTTATTATTATAAAAATATAAAATGTGTAATATTTATGTATATATTTCTCAAAAACTACTCAACTAATAGTTCTATCAATGTTGAAGCCTTCTTATATATGAAAATATAATAAACTAGACATCGGATCTGTGTTATAGGTTCAGTGATATTATAGTTGGTGTTAGAAAAATTTTATAAGAAATGATGGGAAATAGATTTAGGAAGATATATATTAGGGAATTCAAACATATGATAAAATTTGTATATATTAATAGAATAAAATAAAATTGTTTTTTAAGGAATATAGTTTTTTGGGTTTTTCAGGAAATACATCACAGTATGGATACTATAAGTAGAAGTGATTTTGGGAAAAAAGTACATAGGGTTAATAAATGTAAAAAAGAGAACAATGATATTAACCCTATCATCATCTTTTTCATGAAAACTTATCATATTAAAAACCTTGTTTGAGACTTTTTGGGTATATTTCTTGATAATTCAAATTTTTTTACAACCCATTATGAAGGATTTCAAAAATAAATATCCCCAAGGAAGACATGTTAATGATTATGATAATTTCTATGCATAAATTTTTAAATTTATATTAAATTTATCACTTTTTTGATATTAAATATTATTGTTCATAATGATATGATATAATTTAGAGACATTTCAACATTTTTAAATGGTTCTTAGAAAAATAAATGATAATTTTGATCAAAATATACAATCCAAGGAGTTAGATTAATCATTCCTTGGATGGTCTTAAAACAATAATTTGATGGTGACTCGTCAGTCAATAATTTTCAATATGAGTATAGTGTATCTAGTCCTAATAAAAATATACAAGAAATATCTCATTATTATGGGTTTTAAGAGAATCATTAGAATAAGATGATGGTAGTAAAAAATGTAGATAAATAAAATAAGGTAATGAGGAATTTACCACATGTGATAATTGTTGAATGAAATAACATGGTACTTCCATATTCAGAATGGTATATTTCTACAAGTGTTGATAGAAATTTTCTTCTGCTTCTAATTATGACGGTATGAATAATTTTTACAATGTGTACTAATCCAAGTGTATGGATATGATACACAATGAAAATAAATGTCTTAAGGAACAATTTTATATACCTCAATATTTGATAATAGATTACGGTAAATATTATGATAATACCACACACATAGTGGAATAATTAATATGATGGGTTTTCATTAAATAATTATTTCATTTGAATATATTATCCAAGATATCCCGGTTATAATAATTATGTAATGTATAAGGATTTTACATTAGAACTTTAATTTATGGATTTGAATGTGAATATTGAACTGTGCTGATGAACAAGAAATAAGACTTAGTGGAAATATATACTTCAAGGAAAAGACATTATTGTGGGTAATATAACCCACAATATGTTCCTTACACGAGGATAATGTTTTTGGGACAAAGATATTGTTAATATATATATGTTGAATTGGATAACACTAAAAACCTGGGGATTGACTAATGATTTGTTTATGAAGTAGGTCATACTATTACCAATGAATTTTAAATTATCATTTTATTTAAGGAATATATACAATAATATATATTTTACAAAGGAAACAAAAAATCATTAATGTTTTATATAATGTTTTATAGTAATTAAAGTTAATACCATGTTTCAAGAGAATATATGATGAAGGTATTCATGTGTATTGTATGTGATGAGTAAGAGTTCATATTGTTTGAATGATTAATTATAATTTCATTATGGAAATTTAGTGACCTATTTATAATTTTCTGGATCATAATATTTTTGAAGGGTTATAAGGTAACGATTTATAAAAATGTTAATGTTTACCTTTGGTTGATGTTTTAGAGATTAATGTACTATTTCCCCATGTGAATATTTATGCATATTGGATAACATGAACTATCAATTTTGTTATAATACTAAATACAGAAATTTGGAATGGATTATCATTATATTATAGATCTTATTTTCTATTAAAAGTGAAATTTAGTGATTTAGTGAAAAAAATAATTTTTGGATATTCATTTCATGGAGCAAGAAATGATTTGAGAATTGATCAAAGTAGAACTAAATTATAAAATAATTCTTAGTAAATATAAATGTATCATCTATGTATATTTATTTATACTATAATAAAATTCCCCAAAATTAGGAAAAGGATCTTGGAAAAAATTCATTTTATCATCATTTTGACGATATAAATGAACTCTTCGTACATCCTTATTTTATGGATGTGTGGTCATTAACCTTGTTTGGATAACCAATTTCTTGTGATAAATATTATATATCACTCTCCATCAGTATTTGAGTGTCATTATTCTATTTCATGTCTATGTTTTAATTTTCTATCTATGATATCATACATAGAAACATAGTTATTTGATTATTCTAGCTGACATTTTTCACTTCCCTCTCTTTGTTATTAAAAGTATGTTTTATTAAATATTTTCACAATCTGGATTTTCAAAAATGGAATTTCCAAATATCAAACAATTAATTTCTTTGAAAGTGTTCAAATTCTGAAGATGAATATTAATTAAGGTATGTATGATGTAACAACTTGTGATTATGAATGAATAACATTTTATTTGATAAAATACACAACAAGTAACATTGAGCCTAAACAACATAAAAAATATATATCGTTATATTTTATCTCTTTGATAGGTTGTGGAAAACACAAACCCATGTCTAAATGGACCACAATGTAGTATACCTTTATAATATAGCAATTAAAGTGGCAGGTATGGGAAGTAATAACGAAATAATGAAAATTATATTATTATATTGATTTTAAATAAAATCATAATCATTAAAAAACTTGTTATGAAAAAAAATATTTTTTCTAAATAGTTGAATATTTGCCATTTGATCATATAATTTACAATTTATTTTTACGAATTTTATAAAATTTATATTATAAAATGAAAATAATTTATGATATTATAATATATAAATTATATTATAGTGAAATTTTGGTATTTTTCTAAAATGTTTTCAGTTTTGAAGAATAGTGAAAAATATAGATTTTTAATTGAAAATTACAATTTCATTTAAATTATTAATAATGTAATACTATATTAATAATTTATTTGAATTTAAAATTAATTAAATTATATATCAATTAATAAAATTTAGGTCTTTGATATCATTTTAATAATATAAGTTCATATAAAATCATTATAATCTTTTGAACCTGTTGTCCTTCAAAACCAATTTTTGTCTCATCTCAGTGTTTATTTTTTAAATATATTCTATAAAATATGTGATTAAATATGATAAAATCGATAAAATAAAATAAATAATAATAATAAATAGTGTTTAATAAGTTTAAAATTATTTTTGGGCATACTAATTATTAAGGAAAGGAAATTAATTGTCTCAGTTAAGTATACAAGTTGTATTTTTCACATTACATGCATGTCTGTAAAAATTAATTTTCAACACACATTGGATTTTTATTTGAAAAATTGGATTTCATATTTATAATTATTAGTATCAAATTATATATTATGTATTATTTTATTTTTGGTCAACGTATTTTATTAATTTGGTAAAAAAACTACTTACCATGGTAGAACAGAAATATGTAAAATGTGTGTAAAGATAAAGGCTAAAGAATAACATGTTTTAAAAATATTTTTTTTTGTTGGTGGTTTGAAAATACTAGATAATCACTAAAATATATTATTATTTAATATTGGAGCAACATGATGTGATAGTGACCTCCCATTATTGAATAGTATTGCGTAATTTCAAATATCTCACTCCTCCTCAATTATAAAAGGACACAGACTCCACCCACTTATTATAATATATAATAAAATATTGTATAAAAACGTGGAAAATGATTCAAAACATCCATTAAACCATCATTTATTCCTTTTATTTTTTATAAATCCACCCTTGGAATGATTTTGGTGCAAACCTAAGGTGGTTACTCAAAAAATATGTAATGTTTTTCAATGTGGGCTTTTATTTTATTTCTTACTCCACCTCAATAAAATATTATTAATAAATGATTATATAAAAAGAAAAGAATATTAAATATACTTGTATTATTTATGTTAAGTTAATTATCTAAAACCATATTCACTTCTATCAAATGCTTTACAAAATCTTCATTTCTGTTTATGATGGAGTACGACTTCACAAATCGATGTCATTTATTTTTCCATTAGAATCTCCCACAATTTTCCATTATAAAAAATATTAAGTATATATATCTTTTTTTTAAAATTTTTATACCTATATATTAATTATATCATATATTCCACTTAAATTTAAATTTCATAGGGGACATGATAGCGTTGCTCGTGTGTACGACAGACTATCGCCTCATATAACGATGTGATTATTATTTTTCTAACACTTTAAATGGAATGAGATATGGGTAAATTTAGTAACTATTTGATATATTCATGATATATTAAATATATTAATTATATATTTACCATTATTAAATTTTAGTATATCAATATTTTTTTATACTGAAAATGATGTCATCATTCTTGTACATGTGGAGTACTACCTTCACGAAGAGATGTGGCTCTCTTTTCCTCAACAGACCACATAAATGATATATATAATTATATTAAATGAAAAAATATGGTTAATATGAATTATAGTAATTATTATATGTTAATATATTATTTACCAAATTTACATAATGATCATTAAAAAATGTAAATGTTACTCAAACGCACATATGACATACTGAATCCATGATAGTAACCTTGTCTATTTTTCATATCCATCTATTATGATTTTTTTTAAAAGTATACCTGATGTAAAAGTATTATAATTATATAAATATAGTTATTCTTTAGATTATTTATCTAAATAATAATTATTAGAACAAGATCAATCCCGAGAAAACAAATTTGATAAAATTAGGTAATTAAAACCAATATTCATCGTTATATTTTTCCACCGTAGGTTATGATTTAAATATTTATACATCGTACTATTCTAAGATGATTATAGGAGGATATGCTATATAAATCATCCATAAATTCTATTTTCCATCTTGTATTTGATCGAACACATATCCACTTATAAAAACGTATAGTTATATATTAAAAAATATCTAATATATAATATTCCCTACCTTCTTTTGTGGAAACTCGTCATCTTCTTGTGCCACCTTTATTATCTCAAGAATGGATTTTTGATAAGTTATTTTTGAATGGTAAGATAAATATCTATCTATTATACCCATGTAAATAATTTTCATGTATATGAATATAAGATCCAATGAAATACATATCATGGATATATTTTTGGGATCCATTCTACTCAGAGAATATATCACATTGTATTCCATCAGTGGTTTGTAATGATTTAAATAATCATAATTCATTATCATCTTTAACAACCTCTATTGGTGCATATTGAGCTCATTCTGTTTGAGTATTTACATGATTGTTTTTTTTCATATATATTACAGAGTTCTCTACATATATATAATGTTTCCAAATGCTCAATATGAATATCAATGTAGTAAATTATAGATCATGTGTTGGATTTTTCAGATCATGAATCTTTAATTGGGGGTAGGTATAGCATATCACTATATAATTTTACATGTATATATAACCAAATTCATTTTTTATGCATTACTGTAGATCACAAATCCCACTACAATCATGTGTAATAAGTGAATATGTGTAGATATTAGCCTTTTATTTATATCTTTAAAGCATTATTAGTTTTCATCATTTGATAAAATATTCATTTCCTTCCAAATAAGATTGACAAGTGGTATAGAATATTTTAAAATTATTCTACAAAATAAACAATATTACTCATATATTCCAAGGAAATTATGAATTTAGATCATAAATGTTTGTCTTGGAAATCCATCAATTTCATCAGTTTTTTTAGATCCTTATGTGTCCTTTTTGGTGATAACATTCCCCAGGAATGATACATTCTCAACAGAAATCTAATATTAATTGTACATTTAAAATAAAATTTCTCTTTATAATGTATTTATTATGTAATTAAAAATCATGTAATTTTCCTCCTTACTTTTGGAGTAGATAAAAATATCATTTATAAATACTATCATGAATCTTAAAGTTGTACCCTAATGACTCTATTCATTATGAAGATGAATATTGTTGGAGAATTAGTGACTCTAAATAGCATTACTATGAAAATTTATTTCCCATACCTTGTACGAAAATAAATATTTGGAATATCCTACATATTAACATTTACTTGATAATATATTGAGTGATGATATTTCTGAGGGAAGTATCAGGCTCTGTATAGTTGATCAAATAAGTCATCTATTTGTGGTAGTGGATACTGGATTTTTATTGTGATGTTATTTTTTATTTTATAATCATTGTATATGGTAAATTACGAATCCATATTATTAATAAAAACCTCGTAAACACCATGTGGAATTTATGAGCACATGTCATATGTTGTGAAAAATGAAATTTTTATGTTTTCTTAGAGCACCATAGGGGTGACATGGGACGTATATAATAAATAATTTCATATTTATTCACCTACTAATTCTAATTCAACTGACTATTTTTTATGTTAATTATTTAATAAAAAAATAGTTTTTTATCAATATTGTTTGAAATAAAATAAAACTATATTGATATGAAGATGTAATAGAATGAGATATAAAAGAAACATCTATAACAGTGGTTGGATTTTGGGGCCCTTAATTATTCATTATTTTGGTTTAAAAAAATGTTATATGGTTTAATCATGATGTATCATTCATTCACTACTATGAATTTATTTCTTGTTTGTGAAATTGTTACTGAAAAAGAATGATAAAATCAACCTACTTCTATAATCTTGGTTGATGGCACACCTCAATCATGAGGGTGGAACTGTCTAGGACATGGTTCCACCATATTCCATTTCATCCATTAAATGTATAAACCCCAATTTATGAAGATATTATGTTAAATGGAAGGGTGTGAAAATATTTAAACGAAATAATAAAAATTATTTTGAGAACCAGGTCATGGTGGAGAACCACAAAACCCATATATATTACACTTAATCAGCACAAAAAAATTAAAAAAATTAAATAATTTATGCATATAATTCATGAACTCCCGATATTTCCCTAAGCCCACAACTTGGGTCAGCCTCCCATTATCTGAAATATGAATTCACCTGGTGGAAAGAAGATAAGAATATAATAAAATAAAATAAAAATAAACAATAAGATGGAAACATTAATGAAGTGATGTGGAAAAAAACATGAATATAGTAAAATGAAAATTCATGAATTAAATATAGTTTAAAAGATATTAAAAATAATAAATACATAAGAATAAAATGAAAATGATTAAAAATATTGATGGCCTCCAACAAAGCGAGTCATTATCAAATTCATCGAGTTCTCCACACAGAAATGGAATGTTACCTCTATGTATATAGGTAGTGATCCTCATTTCCCTCATTCAATTGGTATATTTATTTTAAAATTCCACATATCACATATTTGAGAAGTATTTAAAATACCCATGAATAATTTTCAATAGATTTCGTCATTGTCTCCATTATCTTTTCTATGTGGAATAGTTGGGAAGAATACTTTTTCTTTTATATTTGAGAGGTATTTAAAATACCCATGGTGATCATTCATGTTGCTAGAGATGTTATTTGTTGGTCCTGAGAAATGGACGTGGTACTCAGATCTTGTTAAATATCTATATGTAGTTAGAATAGTGTATTCTGAATTCTCATATAACAGTGGATTTATGAACTTCATTGGACGTGTTAAAGGATGGTGGTGGGTTTTTTCTGAGAGGAGATGTTCTTAATTAAATAGTGAATGACATCGTTTGAGTAAAAATGATCAGCTCCCAATTTCTTGTTATTCCACATCAAATATTAGAGGGTGATCTAACCTTATTTATTTGGAAAATCAATTTATCCGGGGCATAGAAGCCTATTATGGAAATGGAATCCACATTACACACTCAAACACACATCTCGGACGAGTTTCCTCGCATTAACCGAATAGGCCTTGAAAGAAACAATGCACTACCATGGGCTCCTCCCCACGGTCCACACACAACATCCTCCTGTACATGCCCTTTTTGTGGGATTCATGTTTGACCAAACCTCTATTGGGATGGATAGGATTTATGTCGTTTACTGTTTGAGGGATATCATTAGTTTCTCCCTTTTTTTACCATAAAATATATTAAAATAGTAAAATATGATTCAAAAAAATTCCAATAAGTCATATAATTACAAAAAACATTAAATTATTTTTAATTATTTAATTGAAAATACCATAATTCTAAAAAAACATTAAAATAACTAGGAAATTAATTAAAATCCATTAAAAATCATTGTAAAAGTTTTAACTAATTTCATTAAAATATAAGTACTTCCTAAAGCACTTGGACCATTAATTTTTTCAGATTCTCATAGAGATATTTTTTCACCTCATAATATACAACAAAATCCATTCTATATATATTCATGGTTATATTCAAGGATCAGGATATGAGCTCAAATGAGAACTAAACCTACCATATAAGGGGAAGACAATGAGATTCTTCAAAAAAACATACAATTGAATTATCTTACTGCAGTTATCTCATAAAGTTTACTATTTTATTTATTCTCAATCATTTGAGAAACATATGATAACTTGAATGGAAATAATATCGATTATAGGGAATATAGTACCAATAAAGATTCATCCTCCTACTTCCACATGAATAAAATCAGTGGAAATTTCATTATTTAGAGGGTAATTTAATTATCTCATCAATATATGTTGGATTTATATAAGGAAATGTAATCCATACCATCAATTGAATAAAATTAAAATAAGGGTATTTTCTTCTATTTTTATGGGATATTCATCCCACAAATATGGATAAGGTATTATTAATATGATTGGAATGAAACAATTGACCTTTTTTGCATCTTCACTAAAAACTGGGCATCCATATTTTGATGTCGCTTTTGAACAGCTCAACTAAAAATTCATGATATGAATGAATGAATAGAAGAACAATAGAAAGTAAAATGACTATTCATGAAATAAAAAATAGTGTACCAACCACCACATCTTTATTAAGATCTATCTAAGCAGTTGTGAGTGTATAATATCTGTATTTCACTCGTGTACATAGAAGTTGTTTGCATTGGTTATTTTCAAAATCCATTTTGTTATGATATTGATTCATAGATTCTATTTTTTTATATTATAAAAATTAGAAAATAGTTTGAGGGATGAATAGATCACTCCTTTCTCACATCACATAGGTGGGTTGATCCCGCTGAAAATCTCAAGCTAGGTGTCATTCCTTCCCAATCATAAATAATTTCCTAGTCCCATTACTAAATTTAGTAGATGCTACTTCCCACACTTTTCACATATGGGGTGTTTTAATTTCATTACAATATTATATATATCTATCATAACATTATAAATAAAATATATTCTCCACTTATTAACCACATCAAAACATTGATCATCATTGATCATCATTTCAACGTTGAGGGAACATCTAATAATTTTTTCGAAGATATCATAGTCTTGAATATCCAATACTTTTCATAGATTTTAAATTAGCAAAACGAAAAAGTAGTTAACATTTAATTCATGAGGAATGAAAAATCAGAAGCATACCATTCAAGTACTATAATTCCTTTCTCAAATTCCCTAATGGATTTATCATCTATTTAATTTAGGGTAAAGAAGCCCCTATCAATTTTTGATCGTAGTGTGCATGGAAAATATTTTATAAAAAATCATAATTTTTTTAACTCCATCACTTAGATATCCTCATATAGATTCATATTTTTGAATAATTTCCACCATTAATAAAATTTTCCCTCCATATTATTAACAGAAATCATTACCATACCTTGATCATAAACATAAAATATGGATAATATCATTTCAATGTATTTGATCAATTCTCAATGATTAAGAGATTAAAATATCCACTTCATGTAAGATTCCATTGTGGCATATAGGAAGCGTTTTAAAAATTATCATTATTATGATGATATTTTAATTCTAGATTCATGTATTGGTTTATTACATGAGTTAATTATGAATGTTTTGTTATGATGTTTATGATTCCATCTCCCATCAGGTTGGGTATTTCATTTGGGTAGTCATTTAATTATTATTAACATTGGTTGTTGACTCAGTTCCCCTTTAACTAGCCATTGACCAAAAATATATGTAATATTAGGGATGATAATTGTATAAAATATTAGTTACATATGATGTAATCTTGGAACATATATTGATTACTCCTAAGTGACATTTAACTTTTCAATTTATAGGTTTTAATCTATGTTATCTATTATCTATTTATTAATATAAAATATAATGAGAGGTTTTTCCAATAATAATGGTTTTTAATGACATTATGAATTTAATAAAGAAAATAAAAATGGATTTTGAAACCAAGCGTGTAGTAAATATTATTATCATACACCATTTGATGATCGAGTCTTTAATGTGCCATTTTTAGGGAAAATTCTCCAATGTACCTCTATTCAAATTTCACTTCCCCATGTAGTATCCAGACAAGGATATACATTCTACCAAATAACATACACTATACTGGAACAAAATTAAGAAAATCATAATATGTTTATTCTTTTCTATAAGGATTGCAATTTAGTTTTCTCTTTGTATTCCCAAAAATAACTGGTCTTTTTTCTAATAAAAATTAGGACTACCAATATCTATACTACACCATAATTAATGATTTAATATATAATGGTACACATACTGTAATCCCAAAGGCTCATTAATCAGAGTGAATTTGAGAAGTAGTTAGATATAATAACAATCTAAAATAAGAATACAATTATATTATTGAAAACATCCATAACATGCTCTTAAAATTCCATCGTTCTTCTAAAACTACATGATATAATGTAGGGACATAAAAAATGGGGTTACCTATAAATCACTACAAGGGAATAAAAATGAGTTTCATAACTAAATGTATGACATGTGATAAAAAAGAATATCAAGGAAACATAATAGGGGTGATAATCATAATATTGAGAAACGAGGCATGTTATAGTATGATAGTATAAAGGCAATATAGAAATGTGGAAACAACCTAAAACATGACTCCATAAACATAATTAAATTATAACCATGAAGATAAGAAATCATATTGTGCTTATAATAACCTATTATGAACCATATATTATATATGAGGAGATTAAAACATTAACCAATGCATTGAAGTGATATATAATTCTAGGACCACCATTCACATTCATATTATGTACATGAATAAGTGTTTTAGTTCTTATTGCTTTTCGTGCTTATAATGGACATGGTAACTCTATGGGTGCATAGTTTAGATCTCTTCTATCAGGTCTGATTATTTGCAGGAGGAAATGCCTTTCGGTGATGGAAGTGGAATCAGATTCAGAGGTTCTGGTCAGATCATTGCAGGGCAATCATGACATCTCTTGGGATTTGGTGAATGTTTGTCGTAGGTTAAAAGAGGAGACTAATTAGGGAAGGATTGTTCATCATAGTCTGAGGGAGTCCAACTTTTCGGCTGACACGTTGGCACATTGGGGCAGACCAGAGGAGACTCTTGTGGTTTATGATAGTCTCAATTCTATTCATGAAGAGTGTGTTAATGTGGATAGAAGGATTCACTTTTCCTTCATTATTTTCGTCCTCCGTGACGTGTAACCCTAGTTTTTAAGGTAATAATAAAAAATAACATTCAGTCAGCATAAGTGTTTCACATATATCATTCAACATAAGATCAAATTTCATCCATTTTAACATCACAATTATGGACTGTGGGTTATACACAAGGCAAATCCCAAATAAGAGAGTGATATATATAACTAGGTTCATTTCGTTGAGTAGAAATGTGAATGGGTATTCAATAAAAAATGATTGGAATAGAACATAGTAGGGAAATTATGATATCATAATTATAGGAGAAGTATATTAATAAAAAGGATTAATAATAGTAGAATTGTTCTTTTATTATTTTTAAATCAAAATTATAGCAACACAGATATGTCAGAACATAATCCAACACATAAAATTTGAAATTAAAAGTCATAAGAAAAAAAAGGTTCTTGAATAAAGAAGAGTATGAGATAATTTTTTCCCACGCGAGGAAACCTAAAAAATATTTGTAGGAGAGTATTAAGAAATTTGGGCCACCTTGTGATGGTATAGATATGAAAATGTAATTTAATTTCTTGCTCAAAGGGCATTTAGTAAGAAGGAATGGGGTGTTGGGTGGGTTTATATAGAAAAATCTAGGAGATTCCATTGTTAATTTCTAAAAAAACAATTTGGACACTATATGATAATGAAATCAAAACCACAAAATAGTTTGTATATTTGGTTACATAGAACCAACATAACAATATATATTTATTAAAATATCATGTATCTAGAGAGTTATGCATGATGTAAACATACCATAATGGTGTTAATATTTTTGTGTCCACTAGTTATATGGAAATGTCCATTGATTAATTGTTATATAAAAGGATTATAACTGTTCATAGGCTATAATGAGAACCATTTGACATTATAACATTAATATTAAATATATTTCATCAATAGTAGGTTATTTTCATTATGAAAAAATTTCTAATATTACCACCACATGTTTCATCTGTGATTGGTAGTCCCTATATATGAACATGTGTATTTCTCTCCAAACATGAGATCATTTTAAATGTGTTATATGTGTTCATATAGTTTTATACTGGAATAAAACCTTGATAATGAATTCATATTGAGGTATCCTGCATTGGTTACATAAAATGTGGTATACTAGTTGTTTATTTTTCAATAACGAAGTTGTAACTTTCGAGTGGAGAATGTGATATCTCAGGACCAGTTTATCAATATGGTAGTACCTTCACAAATCTATGGAAATGGTAGTTAAAGGTATGTTCACATAGTTATATCAAAAAATAA
The DNA here is from genome assembly GCA_963277665.1 of Viscum album. Classification (NCBI taxonomy): domain Eukaryota; kingdom Viridiplantae; phylum Streptophyta; class Magnoliopsida; order Santalales; family Viscaceae; genus Viscum; species Viscum album. The sequence goes on along the minus strand of OY728137.1, from coordinate 1,696,343,429 downwards.
TAAATTAGGAATGGATGATAAGACAAGATGTTCATATTTATATATGTTATATCACATGAAAAATACACTATAATAAAGAATGTGTGTTCTTAGGAATGGTTTTCATTATTATTAATTTTTCTTATCTCCATAGGGAAATTGATGATAAGATACACTATACTCTTATTAATTTAATAGTATTCATATCAATCAAGATAAAGGCCTAGAGGGTCGCACACACTAATATATTCAATAGTGTACCTTATTATAAAGATATAGGTGTATAGGACATGGTAAACCTCAATTTTCTCATGAAATATATTTTATATATGTTACAAGTGTGTGATAAAAAGTTATATGAAATTATTTTATAGTTAGTTTGTCATAACATGTCATTTCTCACATATTTAATGGGTGTTGTATATATGGTGTTTGGGGAACCCATTTTAGATATTTTAACATCCACTTTATAAGAAGATAAAGGATCTCATTCCATGAAATATTCATTCTGATGGATTTGGAGAATCAATATCCCCTTTTGAATATTATTGATAGAGAAATACACCAACTAAGGAATTGATTCAAGTGAAACTTCATGGATCATATGGTCAGAGGAAAAGTTATTATTGATAAATCAAGGAAATCATAAGAGCCTCACTCTAGCACCTTGAATTCAATTATTAGTGTATGTGTGGACTCCTAAAGAATGTACAAACTATCTAGAGTGCCACTGTCAGATTCTAAGAAAAATGATGGATTGAGATGAGATATTTCTTAAAATCTAATGAAGTAATTATTCTTGTATTTATTGATCGATTAATTGAAGTGAGATGATCTAACCACCATCAGGACTTAGACCACTAGTAACAATGTAGTTTCATCACTACCGTGATAATCAAAACAAATTTTTGTGACACTAACTTTTGTTTTGGACCCCGGTACTATCAATAGGTATTAGAGAGACCACATGTATTTATTGATATAAGAGAAAAATAATTTTTTATTAAACTAGGTAGATATATTCCTTTCAGTTACAAACTATTTTATAGCACATTGATCTGATCTCAGATGGGCATGTAAAAATCATTAAAAAACTAATATGGATAGTTAGCTATTTTTTGGGTATTAAAAAATGAAGTACAATGTGTGTGTGTGTGTGTGCGTGTATTTATTCTTTATTATTTGGGTGATTTTGGTGGCCTATTTTTCTAGCGAGGATCTAGTAAGATATCGGTCCCTGAAATCGTAATAATCAGTAATCATTTCTTCCACTGAAGGCCAAAATAATAAATTCTAAATCCTACCATCAGTAGGTTTTCCATTTTTTGAATAAATAAAAAAGCCTTTTTTCCAATAGAGTGATAATGATGCATGGTTCGAGTGAGAAAATATATATGTATATATATATATATGTATATATTTGTAAAGGGGATGGGCTGACAAAAAATGTTATCTAAAAATTATTAAAAAAATGTTCGGGGTGTGGATTGGTTTCAGTTGTAAAGAAAATTTTTTTAATAGAAAAGAATGGATTCCATGGGAATCCATCCCTCAACTACTTCCCACACCAATAAAGGCCAATCATCATTATCCTACTTGTCAAATATCATATCATTGTCGCCACAACACATGATCGCCCCCATGGTATGTCCTTCTATAGTAGATGATATTTTTTGTTCACTATGCTAGATTCCACTCTCTCGTTCCACCTTCCTATGAACCAACCACACATGCTTCCTCACTGAATCTATCTTCTATTCATCATCATTATGAACACCCACCATTGTCTGCTTCTGTTGTCCAGATCTAGACCCTCTCGTACTTCCCATAAATCACCACCCTTCGTGATGTTTGTATACCCCTCACAGGATGATAGTAAAGATTAACTAACTTGCTATCTAGACCAGATCATCCTGACACTGTAGGATTTATGGTGGCTTTTCTTGTCCAAAAATACCATTGTATGTAAATTTTCATTCTTACAATGGTCTTTCCTAGGCTCAACATGTCCCACAATTTTACATGGGTATTTTTTGGGCACTATATAAAAAATATCAAATAAATTAATAATTTTTATATATTTATTTATTTAAAAACTATAATTTTAATATCCCAAAATATATAATTTAATTTTTGGTGTAAAACTAAGTTAATCATTTAATATTTTTGTAATAAAAATTAAATTAATTTAGGGAAATGTAGAATCCAATTATTGGAATTATATATAATTCATTTAATTTATTGAAGTGTATCCTAAAACTTAAATTAATTATATTTTATTTTTCATCTCACTTTTAATTTAATTGTAGGCAACTCTTCAGTAGTGACCAACTCTCTGTTTACCATGATTTTTTAATTTATTAATATTTACAATTGTGTATTATGTTTATAATATTTTTTTTCTGATAGTATGAAAATAATCCTCATTCTCTTGATAGGTGTAGTCATATACATGTCCATTGATTTTTAATATTTACATTTCACTTCATTATAACTTATTTCCTACATGCAAGTAAATTTTTACTGTAGATGTTGATGAAGTATGATTTGAACCACACACAGAAAAATTCATAAGCTTAAAGATATATTAAAACACTTAATTGTAGATAAGATATGACACAGATGAAGAATTGGATGAGGTTCTATTTCCCTTGGTCAAGATTGATCCATTATTTTTAAATTTTTAAACCAATATTAGATGCTCGAGATGGTTAAATTAATATGTTTCTCTTATGAGTTTTTTTACCATTTTATGCATTATAATATTTGTGGGAAACACATAAAAATTAAAATTGAAAAATGAATAATGATCTAATGAATTTATTTTATTAATGCATGTATGGTTGTGAGCATGAAAAAATTGTATAAACATATTTAATAGAAAAAAAATATATTCTTTGAAAATTTTAAAAATCCCTTAGTGAAATATCAAGTAATGAACACCATTCGTCACAAATTTTTAATAAACATATAGTGTATGTGGTATAGTTTATCTATTCTTGATATCCCCCTACTACTGGGGAGTTCATATGAGATTGATGGGATGAAATAAATAAAGATGTTTGAAATAAAGCATCCATTTCTAGCATTCCACCACATTAGTTGAAATACATTATGGGAATGAAGGCTATGATTCTTTGAAGATGGGACTTCACTCAATTGTTAATTGAACTGTGTGTCAATGTAGTTATCCATTCTAGTTCCTACCATGATATTCCCCACGCAGTAACATAGACAAATATTGTAAATAATAAATAAAGGTTTCAATGATCCTTTCCACTATAATACTCATGTGAATAGGTATTCGGAATTTAGAAAGAAAGATATACTGGAGTTTGACAAAATATTTCCTTAAATTTGATAATTAAATTAATTAGTAAAGTATAATTCGAAATAATGAATAAAGTACAAATTTTCCACTATTGTTTTATAGAAAAAATAATGTGTAACAATATATACTATATGTTCCGTACTAGAGAAATATAATGTCCTCAGAAAAATAAATTTCCAATAGTAATATGGTAACATTCACATAGTACTACAATTTTAAATGAAGTTATATGTAATTGAATCCATATAACATGGTTATCCTCCATGGGGAGATAGTGAATATGTGAAAAAAATTTATATTATGATCATGGATGATTGATTTTTTAATTATATCATAATAATAACATAATTGTACAAAGATATTTACAAGAAACATAAGGACATGGATTTGTATACCATGTTCTCCCATCTCTAGGAAGTTTTTATAGATAATGTGAAGTGTGAAATCAATGAGATAATGATTGAACTAATCATGTATCAATTTAAATATGGTAATAATGATTTTTCTCTTGTATTCTGGTTGATAAAGTACATTTAATGACTATAACAATTGGATTTAAATTAAAACCAAGTACTTTTAGTTAATCTTATTATATCATCCTTACCTCCCAGTTTTTCTAGATTCATCAGGATTTATCAAATGAATAGTTTGTAATAACCACTTAAATATCATTTGGGGTAGGATTTTCAATAATATGTGAAATTATATAATCATAAATATCTAATGATCTCGGTGGATGTTTAAAAATTCATTTTTAAAATGATTAATATAGGTATACTTCCAAAGGTGACATTGAAATGTAATTTTAAGAAACCAACTACTAATAGGTATAATATTGAATATGAGGCTATTTTCTTTTCATGTTAAATGATGGTTCACTAAAAGGGAACAAAAAAGAATTGATGGAAAAAATATGATCTTCTACATTTTTTATATTTAAAATTAAATGTAATATTTCATTTATGATCCATGGGTAGTAGAAACAATAAGTCCACATATTTTTTAATGGAAATAAAAAAACATAGAAGTCAAGAAGAATTACTAGAGGTCATGGTGTGTTCATAAAGCAACTGATGAAGGGTGATACATATGTCATTACTGAGAAGAACAATATTTCAATAAAAAGTGAATGGTTCGAATAAAATTATAAATCATGTTGAATACTAGAAGAACATTTGTGAATAAAGTTTTATTATATTCCTTATATGTACAATATTTTAGTGATACTCAAATAACATGTAATACATTATGAATATTCAATTTAAAACTTTTATACCTTGTTGTTGTAATAAAATTATTTTTCAAAAAAAATTAATTTGTTTTCAAGGATATACCTAGTATGGATTTAGACTATTTGGACATAAATGCCTTAGGTATTATCATCACACATACATACATAGTTTTTTACAATGAAACTTTCATAAATATTGGTATGTCATGATGATTATGGAATAAGTTCAAGTAGAGAGCATGGACTATTCCAAGGTAAATTTAATGGTAAATATACATTATACGATTACATTAATATTGTTTGAGGAATTTAAAATCGATGTATGAAGATATGAGTTTCTCTAGGATGATATGTAAACGAATATCTTGACTTTTTTGAAGGAGAAGTATATCGTGAATAATCATTCATCTATCATTATAAATTAGTGTGGAGTAATTCCTAAACACACATTATGTTATATTCATCTGATTCATGGTGTTACTATTTTGGATTAATGAGTAGTTTTACATGAAAACATTGATCAATAAAATCTAACATGGAGTAATTCCAATGTACACATTTCATTATACGCATTAGTGTCATGATGTATGTATAAAGATCATTATTTTAAGGCTTATAATCATTATATTTACTTGTATTATACTTCATAAAATGTTATGCTTATAGAGGTAGCATCCCATTATGATATGAAAACTACATCAAAAAATAGATATCATATAAGTTTTAGTATGTTATAAATACAACATGTAATAATAATATGTTCTTATCTATAAAGTATTTATTAGGATATAAAAAAAATTCATCAAGAAAAACACAATATGCATCTTATGTAATTATCTTAATGGTTTCTATGGATTTTACATAAATATTTGTAATGAAAATATGATATTCAGTTTATAGAATATATTTATATGAAAGGGTAAACATATCTATTTTTGAATGTGGAACCAAGAATGACATGGATTTATAAAATGATGAAGATGCACAAATATTTTAAATATGAATATGTTTCCCATGAATTTTCGGTAAAATGAATGTTTTAGAGACACATAATACATAATAATGTTATTATTATTGTATTGGTTTTACATTCACCATGGGCGGTGATACATTATTCCTTGAGAATAATGGATCTTATATGTATGAAATAAATGAAAAAAAAATTAAGATTGAAAATATCAACTAAAATTCAATATCGGATTCCATGATTAAATGATCATGGGATTATTATTTTTAATACAGAAATAGATATTCATGATGAAATATACATGAATCATAAAAGTGTGTCACAAATATAGCTCGATTTTTCATTCCAAGCAGTAATGCCTAAATCCATTTCAATTTAACTTGTAATACTAACTTCATATGATCGTTAACTTGGGAATTAGATTTCAGGACCACCATTCATGAAATATTCATAAATGAAACAATCAAATAGGGTATGAGCCACCATATATTACAAATATGGGGTGTTTGTAATTTTTATAATCCTAGATTTGGTTCACTCATAAGTAACCAAACATATTCCAGTACAGTGCATCAAGGGTCCCTTTCCTGAATGTTATATGTTTTTGACTAGAAGTGAGGGTCTAAGTTAGTTTTGTGGGGAGACTATACCCTTATTATCAATGTGAAAAATTATGGTATGATACATATATAATAGTGTATTTAATAATTAATAACAACCAAAGCAACTGAAATGATAAATATCCAAATAAGACAAATAGTATTACAATTAAATTCAAAACTATGTACAAAAATGATTCCAGAATAATGCTGTTATAAAAAATGAATGTTCATGCATGTAAAAATGTACATATAAGATAATATTGAATCAACGTAATAGAATGACCATAAATAATATTTCTAATATCATTACAAGAATAGGATCAATCCAATTCACCTAATAACCCATGCTATATAAATATCGAGAATCAATGACCGAGAACTTACACTTGTCCCTACCTACATATATATTGTCTATTTGGGTAACAATTAGAAAATCAAACATGGTTTGAGATAAAATCTGTAGGCCAGACCAATGGTTTATAACACAAGTTTAGTCTATGATTAAAATTTTAATAGGGTTAAATTTTAATAAATTTTTTATTAATAAGACGTGTGAAATAATAAACATGCCATCATTGGCTACAAATGTGGTGCTCAATTAAAAATAATTACTTTATCTTACACCAGATGTGTTCAAACATGTGACTTGTAAATGGTTGGGATAAAAGAGTATTACTAGGGTTTCCAAATATGAGAAATAGAATAGTGGTACCCAATTTGTAAACAAGGTTCCCATGTATTAATATTATAATGGTAAGATCTATGGTGAAAAAAAGGAATTATTACCATATTGTTGAGAAAATTATTGATTTCAACAATATATAATGTTATTTAAAGAGGGGTATTATTGAAATCAATACTTTTCTAAACAATTTAACAGTGCTCAACAAGACATATTTATCAGATATGAAGTTATTTATGGAGAAACAATTTTCATCAATTGCAAATATTGCTTTTAGTGAATTAGGTATGTCACTTGATTTAATCCGAAGATTTCAAGCTATAATAGAGGCGACGAGCTACATGAATGATAGGTTGCATGATCATCAATATAACAGTTCTCCATTATCAGTGTTGCTGGATAGTCAGAAATTTTTAGTAGATCAACTGACATCTTGAGAGCCATCAATCAGAAATCTGTTAACTCAAATGTCAGAGAAGCTGTTAGTGATTATTTAAAAAGAAGAAAAGAGGCATGAGTTTTTTAGAGTCAATTTAATCAAGGATATTGATATGACTCAAGAGAATAGATAGCTCTTTATCAATCATGGAGATGGGATGATGAAGATACTCAGGTAACAGTTCACAGAAATCATGTTAGCAATCCATATGAGATAGAACCTATTGCCTATGTTGCGTAAAACTAAATTCATGTGTTTATCATACTTGTATCTATTTTTCAATTTTAATGAAAATCTGTTTCTTTCTTTCTATTTGTTTTACTGGATTTATTTTTGATATTCTAGTACACCAGATTTAATTATTGACAAACAGTTAATAATATCATTTACCTACAGTTCAGTGCAACATTAAATGTGTTAAAAACCATGATTTATCTTTATTTGGGATATCACAAATGGGGGATAAATTTGGGTAAACACAAGAGTGGGAGATACGTGGATAAAACTGGGATCTTTTATTTCTAATGAAAACTTATTTAATTTTCAGGGGGAGAAAATTTTATTTATTGAAATTTTTTATTTATTTTGTTAAAATAAAAATATTTTTTTATTTGGAGTGTTAATTTCATTTTATTTTTTTTATTATCTTTTGGGTTTTGTGATCATCAAAAAGGGGGAGATTGTTGAGCAAAGAATTGTTTTTAACAATATATAATGTTATTTAAAGGGGGAGATTATTGAAAATAATTATCTTTCTCTTTATGATAATTTTGACACTCATAAATAGAGTTAATTATTTTCTAATGATTTTATTTAGTATTTTGCAGGAATTTATTTATTTATTTTACTCTTGAAATAACGAGAATTTATTACCTGTTTAGAATATTATTTAAGCATGTCCTGGAATAACTATTCATACCTTACTTGTTTGGAACCTACTTTAAGCGCATCTTGGAATCACTTTTCATACCCTACGTGGATAAACATTGCGTAAGGATGAAAAGCGTGTATACTTTTTGAGATAAGGGAAAAAGTATGGTTAAACAACCATACATTTTCAGCAAAGTATGGAAGAAGAATCTTACGTTTTGGTTATCAGCAAAGTATGGATGGAGAACCATACTTAATTACTAAACGTTACGATTTTTTCTGAATAGTATGGTACATCAAACTTGGTTTTGTAAACAACCATATATTCTTGGAAAAGTATGGATTAAGTAAAAGTATGGATATTTTAACGTATGTTTGAGAGTTGAAGAAAAAGTATGGATGTTCAACACTACGTTTAAGAAAAAACTTATATTTGATGAAAGTAACATGAACCATATGTTATGAACCTTACATTTGAAGACTATGTCATCAAACCTACGTTTGGAGGCTACGTCATCAACCATACATTTGTCGTCAGAATGTTTGAAGAATGATATTTTTATGCAACGGTTAGCTAGATGATTATTAGGAAGATTTAAATCCAGAATTAATGTCTTTTTTAAAGTACAACATTGACCGATTCAAAGCCATTTCATCATTGGATTAATGATCGAATTAAATGGAGCTTCTTTTGCTGAGTTTTCATTGATGTTACGACTACTCTATAAGTTCAAATTTTTGAATATTGCAAATTAGAAGGAGACTTTTATGGATCTAAATATGCAGAAGATATGATCAGCGTTATTATATATGTTATATCTGATAAAACACCATATATACGGGGGAGTGGCAATCAATCTTATTTATTATTAGAAAATGTGAAAAACTTAGACTGCAGAAAATCACGTTGAACTGCTGATTCAAAAAAGAACTGTCAAAGCTCTGTTCATTTAAGATGAAGAAGGAACTCGACAGAAGATTCACTTGTTCTGCATCGAATATCTAATGTGGATCTACTACTGCTGAAGTTGTGAACTATATATTTATATCTAATGCAACCAAATCGACTCAGAATTTCATTGTTTCAAAAATTAATATTTCTAGAGATGATGATCCATCTGCTGTCAATTGCATTTTGTTGCATTGTGAAGATCATCTGGAAAGGATTCTTTCTGAAATTCTTTTTATCTTGAGTAACCAGCTTCTTATACTATGCTGTGTAGGTTCGTGTTTGAACTAGAAGGATTTTTTTTGCCATGGATTGTAATGGTGTCAACTGCATGTATTCAGTTGTGGACTGGTCTATTGAAATGAGTACCAGATAGTGAAAATCATCAAGCTCGTGGAGTTGAGAATCGGTGGAGTGGACTAGGGGCCTTCTGTTCCCAAAACCAATATACATCTTTTTTTCCCTGCTTTTATTTCTACAGCATGATCAAATCTGATAAAGCATTGAGGACATAACTCATTCAATTGAAGAGTTAACAAAAAACTTGAAAAACACAATTCACCCCCCCTTTTGTGTATAATCTGTATATTCAAGATCTAAAAATTGGTATCAGAGGTGGAGCTTATGTTAGAGCCTTAGCAAGCTAGAAGAATTTAAAGATTAAAAATAACCATGATGATTGATACAAAAGAAGGTATTTCAATAGTCATAGCACCATATTTCAATAGAGGCAACTATGGCTACTGGAAATCATGCATGATAATATATCTGAAAATCCTCGGATATAAAGTCTATTCAAAGATTCTGACTCCTAATTAAATTATTGAAAATCCTGAGACAGGGAGTGCTGCTACAGAGGTAGAGTATGATATGAATTCAAAGGCTATGAATGCAATCATCCGCGGTATAGGACCAGATGAATTTAACAGAGTATCTCTATTCCCGACAACATATGAGATGTGGCTGACAATAACTGTGGAATATGAAGGAACAGACAATGTGAGACAAATGAGATATGCAACTGAAAATATGAAATTTTATAGTTTCAGAATGTTTGAAAGAGAAAGCATTACCCAAATTAATGGGAGATTGACAGAAATTGTCAATAATATAACAGTTCTAGGAGAACCTATCATACATGCTGATCAAGCATTAAATGTACTGATTGTACTTCCTACTTGATGGAATGGTATCTCTGCTGCAATCAGACAATCAACACCTGTCAAAATCTAACCATAAGAGAGAATATTGGTACACTGATGATGTATGAAGCTGAAATGCAAGATGAGGCAAATGAGCATAAAGTCTACATCAAAAAGGATGATACTACCTTGAATGTAACTTCACAATAAATGAATATAAAGCTGAAGAACATAAAAGTCAAAGATAAATCAGAGAGCTCTGACTCATCAAACTCAGATGAAGAGCTAGATCAGTTAGCCATGAAATTTAGAAAGTTCTACAAAAAGAAATGTGGCTTTAAAAAATCCTTTATGAAATATGATAATGAAGTAAGATTCAATGAATGCAATAATATGGGGCATATGAGACCATATTTCCCACATTTGAATGAAGAAAAGAAGAATAAATTCTTCAAAAGAAATGACTATGAGCAGAATGGAAAGAAATCTATGAAAGCTACATGGAGTGTATCTGAAGACTCAAGTAGCTCTCCGGAATCATGCTCAGAGAAAGAAGAAGTCAATATAAAAACAAACATGTGTTTCATGGAAGAAAATGATGAAGTACACACATATTATTTCTCAAACTCAAATAATGAATCAAATTCTGAATCAAGCTACACCAATGAAGTACTTGTATTCTACTACAATATGCATGAAAAAAAATATGACTCACTATTTAAGAAACATAAGTCACTAATGAAAAAACATAAATCTGTTTTTGATGAAAGAGATACAATGCTGATTTATTTTGGAATTCACTGATAAATACAATAATATTAACACTAACTATATTAATTTTGAAACAAGATTAAAAACACTACAAGATGAAGTAGAATCTTACAAAAAGGATGCGTTGGTTTTTTCAAAAGGGGAGAATTCATTAAATTAAATTATTGGAAAAACTACCATTAAAAAGGAGAGATTTGAAATTGGCTGTAAAGGAGAAAAACCTAAGCAATATAAAAATTATTTTCTTCCTAGCTCTAAAAAGGTTATTTGTATCTTTTTTAGGATAGAGAGACATATATCTAAAAACCGTCTCTTAAGACAGCCTCAATTTTTTGGTATTAAGCAAGACTATGTTACAAAATACTTATATGATTCAGCTGATTTTAAAAGAACAAAGCAAATTTGGATACCCAGATCATTGCTAGCTAACACCCCTGGACCCAAAAAAATATGTGTACCAAAGCAATTTGTTTGAATGACATTTCAGGTAGCATGCCACCAGAGAAGAAAAGATATATGGTACATGGACAATGGTTGAACAAGACATATGAGTGGAAACTCATTCAATTTTTATTCACTCACTCAAAAGGAAGGAGGACTTGTCACATTTAGTGACAATGCCAAAAGAAACAATTGTTGGCATTGGAAATATTGGAGATCAAAAAACAGTCTCAATCAAAAAAGTACTTTATGTAAAAGGATTAAAACATAATTTGATAAGCATTTCTCAACTTTGTGATGATGGACATACTGTTGAATTTATGAACAATTGTTGTACTACTTCTAATGATAAACTATTTAAATTTAAAGCACCAGGAACTGATAATGTCTATACTCTCGATTTAAATTCCTTGTGTAAACAACAAGAAAACTGCTTGATTGCTAAAGTAAGTAAATCTGGGATCTGGCATTGGAGACTTGGACATTGTAATATATATGATTTATATAAGTTATCTATGAAATATTTAGTTTCTGATTTACCTAGTCTCAAATTTGAATGTGACCGATTTTGTGATGCATGTCAACTTAGAATGAAACACAAATCATCCTTCAAATCTGTTAATAAATTTGCCACATCTAAACCTCTAGAACTTATTCATATGGATTTCTTTGGACACTCAACAGTAGAAAGCTTATCTAGTAAATTATATGTATATGTTTTATTTGATGACTATTCAAGATTTACATGGATTTTCTTTTTGAAATTTAAAAATTATTCTTTTACATTATTTGAATGTTTTTTCAAATATGTTCAAAATAAAAAATGTTTTAATATAATATCATTGAGAAGTGATCATTGTTGAAAATTTGGGAATCAGGAATTTAATTCCTTTTGCTCAAACATGGGTATTAAACATATCTTTCTTGTACCAAGAACACCTCAAAAAAATGGGATTTTAGAAAAGAGAAATAGAATAATTCAATAAATGGATCGAACTATGATAAATTAATATAGAGTACCTATATATTTGTGGGAAAAACCAGTGAATACAGCTTTCTATATAATTAATAGAGTTTTAATTAGACATATTTTGAAAATGAAACCCTATGAACTGTGGAATAATAGAAAACATAAAGAAAATTACTTTAACATTTTTTGATTCTTGGTTTACATCTTGATCACCAAATATAGTATTGGTAAGTTCGATCCAAAATCTGATGAAGGTATTTTCTTAGGATATCTAGCTTCTTCTAAAGATAATATAGTCTATAATAAGAAGTCATGGATTGTTGAATAATCAGTTCATGTATGATTTAATGAATCTAATCCCTTTGAGAAAAGGATATATCAAATGGATGAACTTGACTCTAATGATAACATGAGACCTGACAACATAAATAATGATTTTGAAAATTATATAAAAGAAATTCAGTGTAGTTCAGAGGTACATGATACTAATGAACCTTTAAATGTTTTTCCTAGATAGTCTAGAACCCTAAAGAATCTCCCATTAGAAATACTGATAGGTGACTTAGATACCGGAATTCCAACTAGAAGAATCTTAGGAAACCTAGTAGAATTATCTGCCTTCCTATCTCAACAAGAACCAAAGACTATAGAAGAATCTTTAGTTGATGAAACATGGGTAATATAAATTCAAGATGAATTAAAACAATTTAAAAGAAATGATGTTTGGGAATTAGTGGAAAGACCTAAGAATTATCCAGTAATAGGAACCAAATGGGTCTTTAGAAATAAATCGGATTACCAAGGGATAATAACTATAAATAAAGCAAGATTAGTAGCTAAAGGATATAATCAGGAAGAAGGAATAGATTCTGATGATACTTTTTCACTTGTATCTATGTTAGTATCCATTTGAATATTTTTACCCTATGCTTCTTATATAAATTTTAAATTATTTCATATTGATGTAAAATCTGCCTTTTTAAATGGTTATTTAATGAAGGAAGTTTATGTTGAGAAACCTCCTAGTTTTGAAAATTCTCAAAAACCAGATTCTATTTTTAAACATACCAAATCTCTTTATGGCCTTAAACAAGAACCTAGAGCTTGGTATGAATGACTATGTTCTTTTCTTTTGGAAAATGATTTTACTGTTCGAATGGAAAACCCAACACTCTTTATGAAAACTGTAAAAAATAATGTTTTATTGGCTCAAATTTATATTGATGATGTAATTTTTGGATCAACTAATAAAATAATTTTTCATGAGTTTTCAAAGTCAATGAAGAAATAATTTGAAATGAGTTTGATGGGAGAACTAAATTTCTTCTTAGAACTTCAAAATTATCAAAATGATATTGGAAATGTTTTCAATCAAAGAAAATACATTACTAATTTACTTAAGAAATTTGGACTTGAAAACAGAAAGATATTTACAACTCCTATGTGTACTAATATAAAAAATGATTTGGATGAAACTGGAAAATCAGTTGACAAAAAGTAATATAGAGGTATGATTTTTAGTTTATTATATCTTACTGATATAAGGCTAGATATAATGTATTCAGTATGTCTTTGTAATATATTTCAATCAAACCCTAAATAATCTCATCTAACTACTATTAAAAGAATTTTTAGATATTTAAAAGGAACTGTTTTTCAATCTCTTATTTATCCTAAAACTTCTAATTTCAATTTGATTTTATATTTAGATGCTTACCTTAGAAGTTATAGATTATATAGAAAAATCACATCAGGAACATGTCACTTTTTGGGAATGTCTTTGGTGCCATGGCCTAGTAAGAAGAAACAGTCATTTGCCTTGTCAAAATCCCGGGTAGAATATGTTTATGGTAGCAATTTTTGTGCACAAGTGTTGTGGATGAAAAACAATATTAAGGACATTGGATTTAATTTTAATAATACACCAATTTTATGTGATAATACAAGTGCAATTAATATTTCAAAAAATCCTATTAGTCATTCTAGAACTAAGCACATTGATATAAGGCATCACTTTTTAAGGGATCATATTATTAAAAAGGATATATTTTTAGAAATTATAAATATAGAAATTCAATTATAACATATTTATACTAAACCACTTCCCACTGAAAGGTTTGATTTTATTAAAGGGGAGCTAGGTTTATTTTTAAAAAATAATATTTTACTTCAAAATTCTTTTTTTATTCTGCTTAAAAATAATTTGTCTATTTTAGTTATTAAAACAGAATAAGTTTCTCTTATCCGCATAATCTATTTTATTTATTTTTAAATATATGTAATGATTATTAAAAATACAGGAATTAAGGTTGTCAGAAACCCCTTTTTACTTTTTAACCGTTTTACTTCTATCGAAACTCTTTCGAATGCCTAACTCCAGCCTCTATAAGTGAACTCTAATCTCCGATCCTCTGAAACCCTAACCTTAAAACCTTCAGAGATTATCGCAGATTTGGTAAGGACTAAAAGATCCAATGAAGTCGAGCCAAGAAATTTCAAGAGACAATGCTCAGAAGAAAGAAAAATCTTACAGGGCAAGGTAATCGATATCGACTGGTTATTTTAGACAAATATTCTGTTGAAACAAGCGATATCATTTTAGAACCTTGAGCAGACATTTAATAGAGAAAATATATAATTTCCGTATGAGTTAGAACATAGATACTTCTTAAAATCTGTACAGTTTAATCTGGGGGATACTGAGGATTGTATGATGGCTAAAATAGAGGATAGAGATTTCTCAATCTCATCAGTAGAAATTGGTCAGATTCTCAACTGCCCCCATGTGGGAGTTTTTCATTTTGATTTGAAGAATATAAGAGATACTGTACATAAATCTGAGGATATTATGTATTTTTTGTTTGGAACATCTACTATTAAGAAAATTATGGTGAATGATTTAGAACCAGATTAGAAGATCCTTGTTAAATTTTTTCGGACTGGAATAGCTCCCAGAATGGTAAGAAATGGAAATGATTTTGTACCCTGATATGTACATAATTTATCTTCTGTTAAGTGATATCATGTTAAACATCTTATGGTACATGGTTAGATACCTCCATTATTGTTGGCAAAGTGATGCCCGGATGAACTTTTATCCTTTCGGTCGATTTATTTCTAAACTGTTGCTTAAGAAAGACATGGTGAGATTAGTTGATGCTCGAGTACCCTGTCATCACAGTAATATTATTAATGCTGGAACTTTAAGGAAGATTGGATACTTCTGGAGAACCATTAATGGAAAGCTCTTGCCAGTAGGAGTTGTGGGAGACTTAGAGAGTGCTCAGGCTTAACCTGCTATGTCTAAGGAGGGACATGATGAATCAAGAGTCAGTAATGTAGCCAGAAGGATCCAATTGCAAGTGGAATATACTGAAGACGAAATATGTCAGGATGAACTTCAATCTCGAATAACTCATGCTGTAAATGGGTAAATTACTTCCCTTTAATTGGAAACAATAACAAAAGATTTAATTTCTTATTCTTTTGTAAGTGAAGCTGTTATTAATAAGACCTTGGAAACTGTAGATGAAAGGAAGCACCAGTAGAGGGATCAGGAGCTCAAGAAGAAGCTCAAAGTGAAAATGAAGAACAGATTGTAGCTGATGTTGAAGTTACACTTCAACAGGACCAAGATAAGGAGTCAGTTCCTGGTGGGGAAGTGGCCAAACCTTAGGAAACACTTGAAAATATTGTTCTCAAAAATAGAGTGGAAGGCCATGATACTGATGTTTATGGTGAGCATGCTTCTGAAGCTCACAAAGAAGTAATTCCGGAGGTCTTTTCAATGGAGGATTCTATAGACTCTGAGGAAAAATCTGTGGACCAACCTACTTAGGACAATGAAAAAGAGAAATCTGATGCTGAATCATTACCTTTGGTACTATTGCGTCATCCATAGCCCGAGAAAGCGAATCAAGCACAGGGTGCCTCTGATTCAAGGAAGGATGAAGTTGAAGAATTGTACAAAGAGGTTTCTGATTTATAATTTGAGAATTTCACTCTGAGAAATGCCTTAACCTTTGAATAATTGAGATTTCAAAAGCTAAAATAGAGTACAATCTCAAGGAAAGAAGTTTAAATGTTTAAAGAGGATATGCAGAATGAAATTTTTAATTTGAAATCTGAAATGGTTATAAATAAATATTTATCAGATATGAAGTTATTTATGGAGAAAAAATTTACATCAGTTACAAATATTTCTTTTAGTAAATCAGTTATGTCACTTGATTTAATCCGAAGATTTCAAGCTATCATAGAGTCGATGAGCAACATGAATGATAGGTTGCAAAATCATCAATGTAACAGTGCCCCATTATTAGTTTTTCTGGAAAATCAGAAATTTTTAGTAGATAAATTGACATCTAGTGAGCCATCAATCAGAAATCTATTAACTCAGATATCAGAGAAGTTGTTAGTGTTTATTGAAAAAGAAGAAAGGATGTATGAGTTTTTCAGAGTCAATTTAATCGAGTATAGAGAACTCCTTATCAATCATGGAGATGGGATGATGGAGATACTCAGGTAATAGTTCAATGAAATCAAGTCAGCAATCCAGAGGAGATAGAACCTATTTCCTATATTTCCTAAACCTTGATTCTTGTGATTATCATACTTGTATCTATTTTTCATTTTTAATGAAAATCTGTTTCTTTCTTTCTATTTGTTTTACCGGGTTTATTTTTGATATTCTAGTACTCTAGATTTAATTATTGATAAACAATAAATAATAGCATTTAACTACAGTTCAGTGCAGCATTAAATGAGTTAAAATCCATGATTTATCATTATTTTTTATATCACAAATGGGGGAGAAATTTTGGAAAACACAAGAGAGGTAGAAACTTGGATAAAACTAGAAACTTTTCTTTCTATAGAAAAATTATTTTATTTTCAGGGGGAGAAATTTTTATTTATTGAAAATTTTTATTTATTTTCATAAAATTAAATTATTTTATTATTTTGAGAGTTAATTTCATTTAATTTTTTTCATTACCTTTTTGGTTTTGTGATCATCAAAAAGGGGGAGATTGTTGAGAAAAGTATTGTTTTTAACAATATAAAATGTTATTTAAAGGGGGAGATTATTGAAAATAATTATCTTTCTCTTTATGATTATTTTGACACTCATAAATACCCTTAATTATTTTTCAATGATTTTATTTAGTATTTTGCAGGAATTTATTTATTTATTTTACTCTTGAAATAATGAGAATTTATTACTTGTTCAAAATCTTCTTTAAGCATGTCCTGGAATCACTATTCATACCTTACTTGTTCGGAACCTACTTTAAGCGCGTCCTGGAATCACTTTCCATACCCTACGTGGATAAAGGTTGTGTAAGGATGAAAAGCGTGTATAATTTTTGAGATAAGAGAAAAAGTATGGTTAAACAACCATACGTTTTCAGAAAAGTATGGAAGAAGAACTTTATGTTAGGAAGGAACCTTATGTTTAGGTTATCAGCAAAGTATGGAAGAAGAACTTTATGTTAGGAAGGAACCTTATGTTTAGGTTATCAGCAAAGTATGGAAGGAGATCCGTACCTATGTACTAAATGTTATGTTTGTTTCTCAAAATTATGGTTCATCAACCTTACTTTTTTAAACAACTATACATTCTCTGAAATGTATGGATTAAGTAAATGTATGGATCTTTTACCATTCGTTTGATAGTTGAAGAAAAAGTATGGATGATCAACCCTATGTTTAAGATCAAACTTATGTTTGAAGAATGTAACATGAACCCGACGTTGTGAAACTTACATTTGAAGACTATGTCATCAACCATACATTTGGAGGCCACATAATCAACCTTACATTTGGTGTCAGAAATTTTGAACGACGATATTTTTATGCAACGGTCAACAAGCTGATTATTGGGAGGATTTCAAGACGAATTGAAATTTGTTTTGAATGTATGACTTTGACTGATTCAAATCCATTTTATCATTGGATTAAATATTGAATTAAAAGGATCTTTTTATGCCGAGTTTTCATGGAAGTTACGAATACTCTATAAGATCAAATTTTTTAATATTGCGAATCAGAAAGCGACTTTTATGGATATAAATATGAAGGATATATGATCAGATTTATTATATATGTTCTATCTGATAAAACACCATATATATGGGAGAGTGGTGATCCATCTTATTTATTATTAAAAAAATGTGAAAAAAATAGACTGCAGAAAATCGCATTGATCTGCTGATTCAAAAAGGAGCGTCAAAGCTTTGTTCATTGAAGAAGAAGAAGGAACTCGATAGAAGATTCACTTATTCTGCATCGAATATCTACTGTGGATCTACTACTTATGAAGACCTAAACTATTTCTCTATATCTACTACAACCGGATCAACTCATACTTTCTTTCTTTGTAAAATCAATATTTCTAGAGATGACGATCCATCTTTTATCAATTTCATTCTGTTGCATTGTGAAGATCATCTGAAAAATATTCTTTCTGAAATTCTTTTTATCTTGAGTAACCAGCTTCTCGTACTAATCTATGTAGGTTCGTTTTTGAGCCATATGTTTTTGTTTTTCCTTGGATTGTAATTGTGTCAACTGCCTGTATTAAGTTGTGGACCGATCTATTGAAATGAGGACCAGATAGTGAAAATCATCAAGCTCATGGAGTTAAGCATTGGGGGAGTGTACTAGGGGCCTTTTGTTCCCCAAACCACTATACATCTTTGTTTCCCTGCTTTTATTCCCACAGCATGATCAAATCTGATAAATCAGAGAGGAAAAAACTTGATAAATTGAAGAGTTAAAAAAAATCTAAAAACCCCAATTCACCCCCTCTTGTGTATAATATGTATATTCAAGATCCAACACTTATATGGTTGATCCATCTCACAAATATATAACATATAACTATTCTAAATGGGTCTAAATGTAATAAAATTTCTAACCCCATGGAATTTCACTGGGAAAGTGTTGAACCGTGTCTATGGAAGCTGTCCATAATAAATATTTAGCAATGTATGTGTGGACCCAAAGGATAGAATCATGTTGTCGCATATTCAGGATAACAAATATGAATCTAATGAGTGTATCCAATACAGTCAAATTTTTAGTTATAATCTTAGTGAATCTTAGTTACTACATCAATAAATTCACATTATTATAAGAAAAAACTGAACTCCAAGGTGGGATTATACCTTGGAAAATGGATTAATGAATTGGGGTTTCTTCCTTGGAGTTCTCAAAGAATTCCCATTGGTATCCAAGAATTCATCATCTCTAAAACTCATTAAAAATAAAAAGGGACCATAGTCAGAGTCACCAACATACATTTAATAAAATACTAATGTCCATGTAATAACCATTCAAGTGTACCATTATAGTTTCATTCAATCAATTCCCTTTTTATTATTAATAATACTCTCTTATAGGAGAGGTCACACCATTAATACATTACATTTATATTCAATTAAATCCTATATTGAATCTCAAACCAATCACATCATTTGGTGTTTTGGGTTATAGTATACAAATGAATATATTGTATTGTATATGGAACATCCAAGAGGATGCTCAGATTGAGTTCATTGGCCACAAATGATATAAGGGGGTTTATTAGGAAAATTTAAATTTAAATTATACAACAAATTTTTGGCTGATTAATTCTAAGGATAATGTCTCGGTAATATCGGTGCATGGCACAACAACAAAAAATATAAATTAAAAACATTATGGAATTTTATAAACCACATAACATATTTTTGTAAAAAACTATTTCTGGTATCACCATCTGATATGGGATCAGATAGAAGAATTAATTGATATTGGAAAAATATATGATAGTATAGAATATTACCCTAATGTAAACAATGGAGAAGATGTAAATATAAAAATAGAAAGGATGGTATCATATTGAAGCAAAACTATTGGAAAACCAATAAGATATATTAAGATCCAATCGGTGTCTGATTGATGTAGATCTAAATGAAACTAGGAGAGGAGGTGGAGAAGCTGTCATGGAGGGAGGAGTATTGTTAATGGAGAACAAATAATATAGGGATAAAAGTTATAAAATATGACGACCCTTGTTTAAATACCATTTATTCCATGATTCATTAAATGAATGTACACATAAAATAGTTTTAAAATTATATGAAGGATACTGTATTTGGGAAATTTGGTACATTTGACATCATATTTATTCATGGATACCGAAAAATTATTGAAAACAATCTTAACATGATTTAAATATTTTTGTTCTTCTGAAACGGCAGGGGATAACCTTGAGAAAACAATGTTAAATGGGTGTGATATAAGGCATCGTTTTCTAATAAAAATGAATATAATGAAGAAATTATTACATGTTAGTTTATTAGAATTTCAATGGAACATAAAAGGTGTGATATTTATAGAAATTGAAATCTAATCATGATATACTATGAAAACATAAAGGCAGTAATGGAATGTAGAATAATTTTAAAACATGGAATTATAAACATATTTCAGTGACAATAAATAAAAAGACATAACATTGTGTACTTTGGATAACTTACCATGCGCCATATATGCATCTCATGAAATAAAATCATTACCCAATGGGTTGGAGGAATATATAATTCTAGTCCAACCATTCACTATAATAACATGTAAATGAATTACATTTCCCAATATATCATTCAATATAGGATCATGTTCATCGCATTTAATACCATGATTAGAGAGTGTTGTATGACATAAATTGATGTACCTAATCAATTAATGTTATTTAAATCTAAGTTAATACACATGAGTGGATATGGGGATGGGTATTCACAAAATAATTGTCTTAGAAAAATCACGGGATAATTTTTATAGCAAAACATGGGTAAATAATGAATCATTTGAGGGATTAATGAGAGTAAAGAGGGTATCTTATCACAATGAAATAATATTAGTATTGATAGGGACATTTATTAACATATGACTACATAAAAAATTATTAATTAAAAGGAATAAAAAAATTCTCTCCAATGAAAAGGATACTAAGAGGATCTCGTAACTTGAGTGGGTATTTCCATAATATTGCTAGAAGATTTAAGAGATATTTTGGGACCATGGGAGGGCTCCAATGAGGGGAGGTTAGAGTATATACATCATCAATGTGTTTTTAGTGAATATTAATGAAATCTTTAGTGGGATTATATAATAAAAGAGAGATAAAAGTTATTTATTATTTCCCAATCATTGGTTTTGGAATCATTACTATAATGTACGCTAAACCTCAAACCGTACCATGAACGTGTCCCATGGTTTCTACCAAATTGAAGTATATTTTATTATTTTACATGTTTCTGAATTGTTATTATAAAAAAATTACCCTTGGTGAAGAAAAGACCTTACCCACTGAGGGTTGGCTTATCATTGGAAGGTGGAGTCGCTGCAACACCAATCCCTCCTCCAATAGGATTGGATGTGGAAAATCCTATCGAAAATGCATAATATAACTAGGAGGCATTTTCCAAGTGTACTAATATGAATGTTTCCAACTGTATCCATGTAAAAGTGTGGAGGAATAAAAAAAAGAGTTGTAACTTATTGAGTAAACCCATTCCTATAATAACCTCATTGGAATACATCGGATTATGACAAAATAAAACAAAATTCTAAGGAGGAAACATACAAAACCAACCAAAAATGATGTCCCAACTTAAAAAAACTAGAATAAAGAAAATATGAAAGAGTCTAACTCCCCATATCCAATCTCCTCCAATGTACGTGATCTATTCATCTATGTATGAATATTCTCAACACAAATGACCACTGATCATTATTTATTCTATATACGACATGACCGAAGCATGAAAATCCCATGTAGGGAATACAATATACATACCAATAGGATATCATTAAAACCGAAGGGGGAGAAAAAACGTTAAAAAAGAGGCA
Source organism: Viscum album (assembly GCA_963277665.1). Classification (NCBI taxonomy): domain Eukaryota; kingdom Viridiplantae; phylum Streptophyta; class Magnoliopsida; order Santalales; family Viscaceae; genus Viscum; species Viscum album. The sequence goes on along the minus strand of OY728137.1, from coordinate 1,696,321,158 downwards.
TTCATATCAACCAAATGTAAGTGGGAAATAAAACCCAAGAATATATATATATATATATATATATATTCTCATAAATAAAAACATGTAAAGGAGAAATGACATATTTATTTCAAAAATCATCTCAAGATGATAGGTCAGCATCTAGCTCTAAAGTTCCATCATCATTGCTTAGAATTTTAGGTTTCCATATTAAGCAGTTATGAGGAGGGCCAACAACATTACACATCCCAACATCAAGAGAGTTACCAATCATAAACTAAGACATGCTCTCTAGTAAGATAGAGAGATGTCACTCTGAATATTTGTAGAAAAATAATTACCCTGTGCAATAGGGGGATTCCACTGAGTAGATAGATTTATGATTCATGCCCTGTTGGGATTAAGGTGATACCTCCAGAGCATGGAGTACCCACACGTTAAAAAGATATGATAGTGTCACTAGATAGATATTGGTAGAGGACTTATTCCATCATGCACCAGTGGGTTCTACAAAATAAGTATAAATAGAGGACATCTTCCCTAGTGTGTTAGGGATAAGCCAATCAACCATGGATGACATATTCCATAATATTATTAGAGGAATATAATAAATTTTTTAAGATAAATGAAAACCCTAATTTAAAATATTTTATAATTATTTTTATATAAAAGTAAATTTTTATAAGAAAATAAATTTAATAGATAATTTAATGGAATTTTTGTAATTGTGAAAGCCATGTAAAAACCTTCTAATATTCAATGGAATAATTTGAGATTCATAAACATAGATTTAACTAGATTCTAACGCATATATAGGCGTGGTGAATGAGTAATAAAAATATTAAAAAAATTATATTATATAGACAATATATTTTTCAATATAATTTAATATCTTCTAGACAGTGTCTCATATGATAAATTTAAGACCACAGATTGATCTGGTATAAGAGGTTTACCCTAGGTGAATCACAACATTTGTGCATGTTGGGTGTTTTTTAGATTTTAATTGATAATACCTTATTTAATATTTTTATTACATGTTATTTTTTGAAAAACAATTTAATATTTAAAAAAAATGAATTTTACGAGAAATCTAAGACCATTGTTAAGTTCGTAATGTTGATGTTATCTTAGTCATGAAAAAATTTCTTTCATTGGTTTTATGGTCAAATTTTATATAAGGGTAATAATAATTATATTTTATATATTCTTATTTGCATTGAAAATAATTGAAATTACATGTGCTATTAAATTTACATAATTGATGGGTGACAATTCGTCATGGGTGATTATTTACTGGGAGGTTACATAATAACAGTGATAAAATTACCCTATACTAAATATATGAATATGTGTGGTTAAAGATAATTTATTAACTATTATTTGGATTTAATGGTAGTTGTATTTAAATTTTAATTGATGGAATTTATTTAAGGTATCTAATAATAATAATAAATATTCTTTTCGTTGTTGTTATTATTATTACATTTGGAAAAAATTATATATTTTTTTGTGTGGAACATTAAAATTATATATATATATATATTTTGGGACAAATATATAATTATATATATACATGCGCGAGTGTATATATGTTTATAGAGATGTGTACATAAATATACTGTGTATATATATGGGTTAAGTATATATATATATGTACACAGATTATATATATGGATTACTTTTAATAAATATAAATGGAAGAATTAATTTATTTTAAGGGTAATGATTCCAAAAACATATGAGTTTCGTGGTATTTTATAAGAATGAATGAATAAATTAGGTAATAAATTAATGAAATAATTAATGATGGGTAGAGAATAAATATATAAATAATGAAGGGATTTGGGGTGGTGTGCATGGGGACTCATCCCACTCTCACTCCAATCCCCATCATGTTCCTATATATATATAGATATATATATTTAAAGATATATATATATATATATATATATATATAACTTAATTAAATTTTATTATTATGAAAACATCTATATTTGACAATTTCTCTAATACTGATCAGATTGACCTGTCGTCGGTGCTATTGGATTCATCTCGACCAGAAGAAATTGTATCCAATGACTTTTTTTTAATTTGGTAAGGTATGCATTTCTGATTTTATTTAATTTTTCTTTTTCAACATCTTAAATATCTTTCATAATTGAATAAAATTAGCAAGTGATAATAATAATGAATTATGTAATGATAATTACATGGGATTATGAAAAGATAATTATACAATTATGAAAGTATATTTATAAGAGAATTATCATATGATAATGATTATCAAAAGTATCAACACATAATTACATGTGTTATTTATTTATATATTTTACTAATTATCAAGGGTTAATTGTTTAAATAATTAATGGATAATATATTGAATAATTATCAGAGGATTATCATACCATTTATGGAAGTATAATTTATAAGAAATTATCATAATATTATTCTAAATGATTGTTTTTATATTTATCATAGGATGATAATTTAGATTAATTATGAATAATTTTTTTGGATATAACATTTCTTTGTAGTCATTTTGTGAGAGAAATCATTGACTGAAAATTATAAATCGGATATTATTCTATAGAGATAACGTATCATCACATTCTTGAAAAGAAAAATAGAGTATTTTGATTTTAGGATTCTGTGGGACACAATCAAATTATGGATTGTGTGTGAACATAGTTCGAGTAATGACATCTTCAATGGAATTTGTTTTTGATGTTGATGAAATTGATGTAGGAAGAACCTTACCTCTCAACCTCTCATTTATTAATGTTTCCATACATGATTTATGTGTTTGATTATTTGATATTTTTTTATTATGATCAAATTATCACGTGTTTATCCCATGAGTCACATGTGTGATAATAGTATATCATTTTCAATGTTTTTTATCACATGTTTTTATTATTATTGTTATAAATTGACAATAATGTATTATTCTACACCAGCTTGTGTGCTCACCCAGTATGTGTATTATCATTTCATTAGAGGCTATGATTGTAACATGAGATATATAGACCATTGTGAAAAATTATCATTTAATAGTGGAGTTAACATGATTGTCACAATGTAAATGAGGGTCCAGGACATAGGGTGGAGGTATGGGGAATCCATGTTGCAGCGCCCATAGTGTGCATAATGTAGAAATTATTTTCTAAGGGAAATTCACCACATGATATCCATAAATATATATTTTCATGAAATCGATATGTGTGACATTGTAATATTGAGGGATAAATGATGTTGGGTATCACCTCCATGTATCTATGAGGATGTTGTATAATGGATAGTTTGGTTCATCAAACTCAATCTATTATATTTCTACATAGTTCCAATGTAGGTACAACCAAGGGTTTACAATATGATGTTTTCTTCACAACCACATAGTTTTGGATTTTATGTTTATTCATTTATGCAATTATTATTATTATAGATCACGCATTCATACTTTAGCACGTTAGGTTAAGGATGAATTGATGTTTTTCTACTAAGTATTCTACTCTCACCCAAGATGAAAATTTCAGTGCACTTAGATATTTAATGTGGGACCTGAGGAAGGTAAAGAGCCCATTGGTAGAATAAAAAACATAGCAACATGGAGATGGCGGTAGATCGTGATGAGTTTTGATGGACCTTCAGTTTTTTTATTAGAACTTGTAAATATGTTGTTATTTCCTCATTTTGAACCTTTTATTGTTATGATATGTATGCCAATTTAATATTTCGTGTTATTACTATGATTATTATTTATATATTATTTTATTTATGATTATTTATCAATCATATGTCATGATAGAGAGTCTATATTCTCTCAATGATGTTGTCTTATGGGACTAAGTGTGATGAAGTAATGAAATAATCATTTAAGAGGGTTCACCTACCATGTGGTTTAGGGATCATGTCCACATAAACAGAAACATGTCCATTTAGTGTCTATCCCATTCATAGGATTTTAAAAATATGGTTTAATATGTCATTATTATAATATAAAACATTCACCATCATTCTAGAGAGACATATGCAATTATGACGCAATGGAAATGGCTGAAACATTATTTTGAATCACATTTTGAGTGTAGGAATTGAAGGAAAGATGAGTTAATCTATGATTGAGATAATGTCAGGAAAACAAAATTTCTATAAATCGTTTCTTATTAATCCAACATAGATGAAATATCAAAAGGAACCACTAGATGAAATATATTTGAAGATGTTCATTAGATAGAATACTTCATTGTGGGGTTCACCAGTAATGTTTGACAATAAAAAGTGGTTGGGAGTATTCAAATATGCACCGATTACTGAAAGATAAACTAGTTGATGGTGAAGAACCAATTTCCATTTCCTATGATCGATTATCTATTAGATCATCTACAAGGATCTGACTGTTCTCTAAGATTAATCATCCATTAGGATATCACATGATTCAAGATATATAGTGTGACATTCTGAAGATGACATTTTAGAGTAGGTATAGACTATATGAGTACTTGGTGATGTTGTTCTAGTTGACGAACTCACTAGAAGTGTTTGTGGATCTCATAAGAATGATATTCCATCCAAACTTCAACTCATTAAATATAGTGTTTTCTGATGATATCCTCATCTAATGCTCAACACAAGAACAATATGTTTTGAAACAATATATATTCTTATGTATGCTTCTTGGAAATAAGATTTATGCCAAGTTGTCAAAGTGTAACTTTTGGATTTGAGAGGGGACGTTCCTAGACCATGTGGTGTATGAGAATGGTATATCCATTGACCTAGATAATGTTGATGAAGAAACATCATGGTCACATCCCCAATACTTGTTTATGATTGGGACCATTATGGGTTTATGAGGATATTATCAATAGTTTACAAATTACTTCTCCAAACTATCATCACTCATGATAGTGTTAGTAAAAATGGGAGTGATGTTTTAATGATTATACCAGTGTGAATATTCTTTCCATGAGATAGAGGGAAGACTTATGAAAACTTCAATACTGGATCTCTGTGAGACTCGGATTGGTTATATAATATACTATGATGCACCAAGAATCAGAATGGGAGTAGTGTGTATGTAGAGAGAGAGAGAGAGAGGAGGTATTATCCAACGTGTCTCATCATCTACGATCCAAAGATCAAAAAAAATTTACACATAACATGGAAATGTAATCCGCATTCCAAAACCTGATATTTTGTGTTTATATTATCTATGGTAATATATTTTTTGTTTATATTGTCCATAAATTCATTCACATTATCATGAAACATAGGGAACTAAATATGAGGCAACAATAATTGGTTGATTAAAATTAAATGACCATTTTATATATGATGTTTTCAACTAGAAATGGGTATTATCATTGCAGATTCACTTACCGTAAAACAAATCAATCATGATCATTGTGCGAGGCCTTCAGAGGATAAGTGAAACAAGGTGATATTTTTGGACGATTGGGGAATTATTTCCTTTTAGGATCATAGAACGATGAATTCTATCTCATTAAGGATCACATCCTACCTAGTTTTCTAGTAGATGATTGGATAGATGTTGGAACCAGAATGTACTTTGATGGGAGAATAACTGGATGGCGATGATATGACACCTCGATGTTTAATGGATGATGGTGACATGATCGTGGTTTATGGGATAGTATTAGTCCCTTCTTCCACTATAGAGGTATTATGATACATCATCAAACCTATATATTTTTATTAAATCATGGTGTTACTTAAATGTATAATAACATCAGGTGGTGATTCTAGTGGCTAAGGATGAAGAGTGATATTTCTGGTTTCACGACCTGATGCCTTACTTTTTAGATGGTCAAGGATGAGAACCAATATCTTAGTATGTTGTTATATAAATTCTAGATTACTATGTGTACGTGTGTGGATGTCATGATAGACTTTGTGATGGGGTTTCCTAGGACCCCAAGGAGTCATGATGCAGCCATAGTGATTATTGATTGGATAACAAAGTGTACCCATTTGAAAATGATCATAGAGACTCACTCAATGGAGTAGTTTGGAATGATTTATGTTGAAGATATTGTAATCCTTCAAGGAGTTACCTTGACATTTGTTTCATATAGACAGGCTTTTTCCATTTAGTGTTTTTTTAGGGATTTTTGAAATCCATAGAGACTCTTTTGACATTGAGAACCACATACAATCCTCATATCGATGTGATGTCTAAGCTATATATACTCACAATGAAGGATATGCGTTAACCATATGTTCTAGATGAACTTAAATCTTGGTAATTTCACCTATAATTTATTATGATCATATAAAATAACAGTTAAATAGATTTGATTAAAATGGTACCTTATGAGGATATTTATGGGAGGATATTTTTCTCACTGCATTGTTGGCATGAGGCATGTTATGAAATGGTTGATGTCCCAAAAAACAGTTCAAGAGACATCAAAGATAGTACATCTAATATGAAAGTGGATGATAAAAACTTAGGGTAGGAAAAGAGAATATACCGAATATAGGAGGAGACTATTAGAATTTTCAATGGGTGATCAGGTTTTCTTTAGAGTGACACTACAGTTATGGAAAATATTAATGGGAATATAGAGAAATCAGTAATTATATTTTCTTAGACCATTATAGATCATCATGTGGATTTGGGAAATGGAATAATATTGGGACCTTGATTCTCACTATCATGGTTTTGATGATGTGTTCCATGTGTCATAGCTTTATAGGTAAAAACCTGACATGACACATGTTTTTTATTGTGAGAGCAATGAGTTGGATACCGATGAATAATATGAGGTGTGTCCACTGTAGATCATAGAACAAAAGGATATGGTATTTTGAGGAAAGACAGTACCACTAATCCATATTTTGTGAAATCATGGAAACATGTAATAGGAGACTTGGGAACACGAGTTTCATGCTCAAGCTCAGTGTCCTAGGTTGTTTGAGGAAGACAACTATATATACATATTAGGGATGAGAAGTCAATGGAGTGGGAGATTTTAAATATCATTAGATTTTAAAGACATTATAAAACAACTTTGTTAATAATTTAGTATTATTTTTATGAAAAAAATATCCTTTTCAATAAAAAACATTTAATAAATTATTTAATGGTCATTTTTTTGAGTTTAACATATTAGTTAACACGTTGGAATATTCTATAGAATACTTTCGGAGTTAGAAAAAAATATAACCTGAGATTATGAGACCCACAAAGCCAAAACAAAAACAGAGTAATAATATTATATATATTATATTAGTACTTCACAATTTTTCCAAAAATACTGAATTATATCCCAAATGGGGTCTTGTATGAAAAATCTAAGACCATTATTAAATCATGGATAAGGGGTTTACACTATGAACTACATAACTTGTGTTCGTATAGATAGTTCGAATAGATGGAATTTAAGGATAACCTATTTATCAATTTTGTGAAATAATTTTTAAAAAATAATTGAATATATCTCAAACAGTGCATCATAGGAGATATTTGAGACAACCATTAGTTTTCAAATAATGGGATAACCCTATGTGTGTAGTATGACTTGTGTGCGTCAGGTGTTTTGTTATAAATCATATAAGAATAATAAAAATTATATTATTTTTATTATTTGGGATGAAAAAAATGGAAGTCACTTGTATAATTATATTCTATTGATTGTTGAGATATGTTTCTCTATGGATGATGATTTATGGGCGGTTAATTAATATAACTAATATTATTACCCTATACTATAAAAATTAAAATGTTTTGTTAATGTTAATTTATTAACAGATATTTTTATTTAATAATTTTTTTTAAATTTTTTTATTTTTGAAACAATCTGTAATATTTAAAAATATTAATAAATATTGTTTTAGTTATTGTTAATAATAATTTTATAAAAACAATAGTTCCTGTGTGTGTAAAATTAAAAATGTTTATTTATTTATGGAATATATATGTATATTTATCCATGTAGGGGTATATATGTGTATACAAGGATGTTTTCAAATATATAATGTATATATATATGGGATTGATATATATGTATATATCTATGTGTGAAATGATTTGCAATATATCTGTAGGTATATATATATGGATTAAATTTAATAAAGAGTATTGAATGACATAATTTTTTTTAATGGTTAATGATAAAAAACAATGATGTTCATTTTTTAGAGAAGGAATGGATAAATTAGGTAATATATTTATGAAATATTTAATGATGGAAGGGGAAAAATGTAAATAAACAAGAGTGTTATTTTCAGTGGATCCCATGGGTAATCGTCCCAATATCACACCTCCCACTCTCCCACCCTCCCAATATTAAATATATATATACATATATTCAATTTATTATTCTCCAAAATTAACTCTTCTATAACTTCTCTAATACATATTGGACTGATGTGCCACCAATTCCGTTGGGATCATCCCAATGACCATAAACTCAATCAAAAGACTTTTCTTTAGTCGAAAAGGCATATTTATTAGATTTAATTTAATACTTGATTTTCATTTTTTAAAATTTTAAATATAATTAAAAAAATGAATCAAGAAATAATTATTGTTAATTATCAGGGAAAAATTATTCAACAATATTGAAAGTTATTTATACTTATTATGGAAGGATAATTATAAGGTAATTATCATGTGACAATGATTATAAATATTTGAAAATGATATTTACGTGTTTTATCGAATGATTATTTTCATGAACTATCAAGAGGTAATTCATCTAAATCAATACAAGGAAAATATAATGAAAAATTATTGAAATTAAATCACAGCTTATATCAATGTATAATTTTTAAAAACATATCATAAGATAATTTTAAAAGCATAATTTTTTCAATTTATCAGTGGGTATATATTTATATTATAAAATATTAATTTTTTTGTATATACTTAATCTTTTATAGAATTTTGTGAGTACATGTGTTGATGTAAATGACAGTTCTATAATTATCATGGTAAGAGAAAGTGTCAACACATGTAATAATTTATTTCTTCTTGGAATAAAATAGATGGTTCATATTGTAGGAGTTATTGATCGATAATCATGGTTGGTGTGCGAATTTGGTTCATGTGATTACACCTTCAATGGAAAATGTTATTGACATTGATGAATTTTTTGTATGAGGGTCCTCTCCGCTTGTGATTTCATTTACATATGTTCTTATACTTAATTTGCGTGTTGGATTATTTGACAACATTCATGACTACGATAGAAAGTTTGTGTGTGTATCCCATTATACCCGTTGTGATTCCGTGATTGATATTACTGTATATTTTTTCATATATTATTGTTATATCATGTTGTTATATTTGATTCTATATGGTCATGATGAAATATTATGGTATGACTTCTTGTGTCCTCTCTCTATTTGTGTATTATCATTTCCCTGGAGGTTATGATTGGATATTGAGATAGGTGGAACATCATCAAAAATTATCTCATAGTAATGGAAAGAGTATGTTTGTGATTTTTGAAAAGAGGGAACATATAATATGGTGAAGATATGAGATAGACATTTTTTCATGCAAGAGAGTACTTGAGGTTGCCATGATTTTCCATGTCTCATTCACCATGTGATAACTGGGTTCATTTGAGTACTAGATATTATCATTCAAAACATCTGGATGAGATGGACCTTTCAAGGGATAAATGAAGTCAAGTATCAACTCCAAAACATCGTTAGGACACCTTATTGTGTTTGGTTTGTTTCTTCCAACTCATTCTGTTATCTTCCTAGATAGATCAGAAGTAGGTATAGCAGGGGGTTTATGGTAGCTTGGTTAGTGCACTACTGCTAGGTTTTTGGTTGAATTATTATTCATTTTTGAATTTATTATTAATATGACTGTTGCTTATATACCTGATAATGTCATGTAAGGACACATTTTTGGTATCCTAAAATTTCTTATCTTGAATCCATTCTCATGATTTTTTTGTGCTTATTGATTCCATGATGGAACCGATGAAGGGAAAGATCCATATGAAAGGCAGGTGGGAATGAGATCATAAAGCTAGGGAGAATACATAAAGACTTTGAATTTAATTATCAAATTTATTTTTTATTTATCTTCACTTGTTACATATATGGGCTTTCTACATTAGGAGCATTTTATTTTTATGAAATTTATGTATTTTTTATATTTCAACATGTTACTCTGATTATTTATTAATTATTTTAACATTTATGATTTATTATATATACAACGATATTATAGATATTGTACAACCTTTCTACTAATGGGATTCGACAATCACTACTTGTCAGAAACCTCATTCACATTGTGAGGCACACATTATGTCATGTGGAATCCAGGATGAACCCTTTGTCTGGGTTGAGATGTTAAAAAATGGTATCATAGGATCAAGTATCACTAACATTTCTTCTCATTTTCATGGGTTGGTATATGTTAGACCAGAGTTAGTTTTTTTTGTACATGACATTGGGAACAATGACAGTGTGTATAAAACACTGATTATTGGACATTTGAGTTACTATAAAGTGATACAATGTGTTTTTTGTTACCATTGATTGTATTCGCCTTGGGTGATACATATGATGTTGATATATAATTTATGAGATTTTGAGTTTGTTAATGTATCATGAATAGGCACATATGTTCACATTTATTATATATATATATGTTCTTGTGTTTCATAGTAGTTCATTAATTAAATTCCAGGAATTTTGATCTCTATTCAAGATATATAATATTTTTTTTGATATATTCGTGTGGCATACTTTTGTGATATATCATTATTGGAAAAATTTAGTTAGGCTATGAATGTTTTCATGATAGTATATGTTTTATGGTTTTGAGTAACATATAAATATTATGACCAATTTTAGTACTAGGAGGGGTAAATTTCGGGCCATGGGTTGATACATTCGAAAAACATGTGCTATCACATAGACTGGTTATGTGAAACATAGTGTGATCCCAAATAATCTTTATAGACTATCCTAATGAATGTTTTTTATTTTTTGAATTTTTTCCATCAAATTATAAAAGATTTCACCGAAAATTTTTATATTAAACTATATGGAAAGAGGGTATAAATTCCACTATAATAGGGGATGTTTCTACTTAACCACGAGGCAGGATGGAGAATTAAGTTGAGATTTCTTCTAAACCATCTCTATGGTTTGTCCATCAATCACGCTTCAACTTGAATTATTGATCTTTGTACATCTCATAGGGATAGAGGTTATATATATAATAAAATATTCTAGGATTATAAACTCCATCATTATTCATCCTTCTAATTCTTCAAAGTCCCATGATATATAGAATAATGTGTTGAAATATTCTTGGGAATCATTAAACTAGTATAGACTCCGAATAAATGAAAAATTAAGGGGAGATTATGGTCATTTTGGGATAACATATATATTGATAAACTATATCATATTTATACAACCGAGATGAAGGATATAATGGTACTGGTGGACAACTTAGAGAGGAAGGGATTTATTGGACATAGTACTTCAACATGGGGTGAATTGGGTTTTTTTGAAAAAAAAGATGATATTAATATTTTTCTATTCATTGATTAACTTATGTTGAACAAGGTGATGGATATGAACTAATATCCACTAACCTATATTATGAATCTATTTTATCATCTACATGGATCCTAGTGGTTCTCTAAGAATGATCTCGGATCAAGCTATCACTAATTGTGAGATTGATAAGGGGACATTCCAATGATGAACGTTCAAGGTGGTATAAACTATAAGAGTACGTGGTGATGTATTTTGGGATGGAAAAAACACATAATGTGTTCATGATACTGATGAAAAAGATATTTCATCCCTATGTAGACTCGTTATTCACAGTGTTGTTTGTTGATATCCGCATCAGCTCACCAACACTAGGGAAACATAATAGGAAACTAGAGATAGACCTTAGTACAATTCAAGCACATTGTCTATATGTCATGCTATAAAAGTGTTAATTATATATATGAGATGTGATGTTCAGAGTAAATTAGGTATCTATTAATTGTATATATATATATTTATTTATTTAAATAGAAATTTTAGGATGTTATTTCCTGGAAACATCCTTAGAACATGGTTGTGATTAGGAGCATTCTGGTTTTGGAAAGATATATTTGATAGTTTATCCATGAATTCACCTAACTAACATCACCCATGAATGTGGAAACATATTTGTTATTGAAGATGTATTTCTATGATTAGTGTGAAGTTAATTTCCTTGAGTCATATATAATGTTTAAGACAACTCCATTATTGACCCTCCTTGAGAATATGATTAGTTATACAATGTATTGTGCTGCAAAACCTATTGTTATGTAATTAGTGATAGTGTAAGGAGATATTTTTTGTTATCCTATGTGACACTTAAAATATGATCCCATTAGTATAAATATAATACCCAAGACATGGCGTTTGAAATAATGGTCTACATTTTTAATATTTGTCAATACTATCTCATTGGTATGATTTTTTTTGTTTATACAGACCAATAAATCCTTCGCAATATCTACACACATAGGGACCTAAATATATATTTTTGGTGCTGGGATTAGTCTCTCTAGATGTTAAATATAGATATTATTTATGAACGTGGTAAAATGTAACATCATTGATAATACTCCTAGTGGTAAGACACATGTTGAGTAGGATCATGGAGAGAGGCCTTGAGTGGTGAAATGATGCATGGTTATACAATTGCATGACTAGATGAAAAAATTCTTCTTGATGAACATAGATTAATGATTTTTTCCAATTTATATATCAAATCATCACTTATATATTGGATTAAAATAGATATGAGTCAATCATAGTATCTGTTGTGATATGAGAACTATTGGATGATGTGATCTGATGCCAAAATGGTCAATGGATGATGATGATGTGATCATGTTATGTGGGCGATGGGTAGTATCTATATCTATCAAAGAGGATCTTATGAGTGTTTACCATACGACTATATTTTTATTACATCTTTGTGTGACCACGATTTAACATGAATTTAGGCTGCAGTTCTAGTGGCCATGGATAAAGATGAATATTTTTGAATCATTATCTCGATGCCTTACCCATCAAGGGGAGAAGGTTAAGAACTAAATGTACAGATATGATATTGAATCCACTAATAATATTTATGTGGAAATAGGAGGGCCTCATGATAGATTTTTTTATAGAATTACCTAGGACCATAATTATTCATGACATAATTTGGGTAATATTTGATCAACTAACAAAGCATTATCAATTTAAACAAAACATATAGACTCACCTAGTGGAGGACCATGGAATTATATATGTCAAAGAGACAATACACTTACATAGAGTTCCCTTTTTCATTGGTTCATATTGAGATGGAAATTTTACTTAATTCATTATTTGGTTCTAATACAATCCATTGGGAATAAATTGAGATTCAGCATTGTGTTCCATTCTCAAATCGATGGATATTCAGAGTGGAATATACGCATATTGTAAGATAATATTTGATCATGAATTATAGAATTTTTTGGATTATGGTATGATCAAATATCAATGACTGAGTTTTCATAAAATAAATGTTTCTAGGGATTGATTTTTATGTCCAATTATGAGAATGTTTATGGGAAGTGGTGTCACTCACCGCTCTATTAGAAATAAGCATGTGAGGGAACAATTTTTTTCCACAACATGGTTTAGAAGATCTCCAAGAGAGTGTAGATAGTATAGAAGTGGGTTATCAATACTTAGTGTAGAGAGAAATCTTATACCAAACATATAATGAGACCCCTGTTGTTTTTTTTGTGGGAGATTAGGACTTCTTGAGTGTGACTCCTCGGATAGGTAATAGAGGCGTGAGAATGAAGTGAAATCCCACACCATGTTTTTTTATATGCATTGGGATCACCTATTGGATAGCGGTAGTGGTGTATCATCTATACCTCCCTTCAATCTATCTAGTTATTATCGATGTCTTCCGTGTGTCACAAATTTGGAGGTACACAACCGAATATGGGCATGTTTTTTATTGTGAGTACATTGAAATGGTGGCCAATGAATCATATGAGATGAATCCAAATGTGGATCATTTACCAATGTGATAAGGTATTTTGAGAGACTAATATACCACTAGTACATATTTTGTGGAAACATAGATTGATCCCGGAGAAGATGTGGGAGCATGAGTCTGATACTCATGCTTTCTATCCTGAGTGGTTCACAAAATACCTCTAGGGATACTTATTATAGATGAGAAGTCCATATAGGGGAACAATTTAATATCTTGACTTTCTAAATGATAATAAAAACCCTCACTAATAATAATTTATGATTATTTTTATGTGAAAATATAGAGAACCTAATTTTTTAAAAACAACTATTACATTATTTTAAAGATAAACATCTTAATAACGTTACAAACCCAAGATCCATAGGTGTATAATCATGGGAAAATTAAGACCATACATCACATATGAATAACAAAAATAAAAACTATTATTTAATATATTCTTCTATGTGTATATATATATATATATCTCACAATCTACTTGGTATATGTTGTCACCAAAGGATAAACATAAAAAAATGGGTTATCTAAAAGCTGTGTAATATGATGAATATGGAGCATGAATCTATATAATAATGGTCAGAATAAAATATTCATCATTAAATAAACATTGTATCATAAAATTAATCATGATAATAATAATTAGATAATGTCATTGAATATGGAAGTTCATAAAAATAAATCATCATGTCTTAATAGTTAAATACAAGACATAGTTGTGAAAAAAGAAAGCATAGGGTTCTCAAAAAACATATATGAAACTTCATAAAAATATAACTTTGAAAAACAATATGGTGTAAATTTCACACAAATTTCACATTATTTTAGGACATAGATCATATTAATCAATTCATTGGAGGGATATATAATTTTGGGCCCACCAACCATATCATAACATTACATAATCATCTAGGCCACATTGGACATATAAGAATCGTAGTCTTCAAATATTCCATGGAATGTAATGGGTGTCAAAAGAATTTCATAAAAATATATTCAAGAATAAACATTATGGATACCAAAAGAAAATTTTAAATACATATTTGGTATATATAATCAATACTATGTGAGGAAGAAACAATCATAATAAGAGTAATGTGTTATTTTGGATTTAATATGTCATTTGGAAAAAACATATTATTTTCCCTAACTGAATGTTAAAAAATCTATTTGACCTAAAAAATAAGATCTATGAAGAAGTAAATTACATTGAAGTAACATTATATGAATATTCACACTATATATTTTCATGAAAGTGATACAATATATTCAAAGGGAGTATGGTTCTAGAATTACCATAACATATGTCTGAATGATTTATTTACATTGATACAATATATAAAAAAATAATATTATATAATTACTAAAAAAATCTATTATATTTTTTTTATTAAATTCATTTATGGACAATATTTTGAGTTATATAGTTCAATTTCATCATTCCTAGAGTGATTTTTCATGATTTTCAGGATCAATTCACTTTTATAAAATAAATGATGTTCATGTAATATGATAGTAATTTTTAACAAAAATTAATTATATTTTATTAACGAACTTATATAATTTTAAATGGTCTTACATATTATTTTAATTAGAATGATACATTTTATATAATGATAATGATAATTATTTAGTTTATTTTGGCAGTTATTCTCCCCATCACAAAATAATTCTGTTTTATTAAATATTATGTTTATAAAATAGTTATAGAACATTTAAAAAGTTATAATATTAATATTAAAATATTTTATAACCAAAATAATGAGGTTATGACCATCCTTGAAGTCTTTAATGGAAAATGAAAACTCATCATCCACAGAAGTGGTGAATCGAGAAGTCATAGAAGATACTGTCATTTTTTGAATAAAAGGAGAAGTGAAGAGGTTCGATGATGGATATTACATTGTCATAATAACATTGAAGTATATATATGATATATTACTTATTATTACTCTTTTTAAATGTCATTTGAGGAGATAATAAGAAATAATATAGATTAAATGAAAATGAAAGTGGATTTTACCTCTTGAATATCTTTTTCTTGAGAACCTCCTTAAGGAACATAGGTTTGGTCTTTTTTGTATAAAATATTTTATTTTATGTGGGGAATAGTATTGTAAATTTAATTTCATAGAAATGTACAAGTATTTTAAGGTGTGACAAGAAGGGATGGTGAGGACTGATATTAATTAGGGAGGAGGGGGTGTTTTTTGATACTTTTATTGATTTGTTCATTATTTTGAATGAAGATGATATATAAAGTTTATTATTGTTTATTAATATAGTAAAAGTTTTTGGGGAGTTAAAAAATGGGGTTATTACTTCGTACATAAATCCCCCATTACTCAATATTTCATTTATTTAGTTTTTTTTGTAAATTATCGTATTTTTTTATTCACAAAAAAATCAACTATTTTAGAATGTCCCCAAAAATTTTCCATAACTATTTTTTGATGAGTATATTTATAATAATTAAGTATATATTATGAGAAAAAAAATTATAAATAGGATAACATTAATTTTTAACTTAAATTATCATTTATTCAACAAAATATCAATTTTAACATTAAAACTTATTTTATGACATTGTGAATAATTAATTAAAGTCCCATAAAATTACATTATAATTATAATAAAACAAAATATAATTTATTAATATATTTTTAGAAAATAAATTTCTTTTTAAATCATTATATTATTTAAAAAATTGTAAATAATCATTTACACTTTAGAAAAATACAATGTTTAAATTTATCATTTTTAAAACATTTACGTACTAATACCATGATATAATTATATCATATTTTAATTTATAAGATGCATAATTTTTATTTATACATTCTGCATTGAAGTAACTATTTTGTTGGTCAGATTACTCTTCCAAATGGCCATTTTAAAATTTAAACGTTATGGTTACAATTCCATCGTTATATATTCACTAATTTAAATGCTGCTTATTTAATTATTCATTTATGAGAATAGTGTTTTTTTATATCTATATGTCATGTATGTGATTTTGAAAATAAATATAAAATGTTTAATTCTATTGGTAATAGATTCTATCGTTAAATAACTCCACCCTTTTTATATTTGAACATAAGAATTTTATTCTACACACTTTTGTGAATATAGGTGAGGGTAATTCTTTTTCATTTCTACCTTTGGTTCCCATGACACCACTTCATTAATATGATTCCTCGACAACACATTTAGAATGTGATTTTCCTTGTTATGCAAGACTAAATCTATTTAGTAAATTATTCTTATAGGTTTTTTCTCATACAAGAATAAATTATATAGTTGAACTACCACAGGATTTAATAGACGTGGGGGGTAATGTATGTACATCCTCATGATTGATACATCGAATACATCATGAACAAGATCCATTATTTGGTGGAAATTATGGATGTTAGGCAACTGGTCCAATGTGATCAATGACCTCAAAGGGTCTAGTATACCATGGATTAAGCTTCACATTCTTTTCAATCATCATTATTCTATTCTATGGTGATATTTTATGAACAAATATTTCTCCAGCATCTAACTCCATGTCCCTCCAATAGTTGTCACCACTGTTTTTTTCGACTCTGAGCATATTTTTTGGATCATTGTATGGCTTTAAACTTCTTGGTCATCTATTGTATAAGATTGGGTCCATGTAGATATAAATATCCAACATCATTAAAATAGGTTGGATTTATACATCACTTTATATATAAGGATTTATAAGGATCAATTTGAATATTCAGGTGGAAGATGTCGTTGTATTATAACTCAACCAATGGGAGATTTTTATATGATCCACCATTAAATTCCTTTGATAATACTCTTAACATGTCCTCAAAAATCAGAATTTTCCATTAAAATTGACCATCTGTTTGGTTATTATAGGAATTGATGAAAAGCAATTAATTACTCAAATATTATTGAAAATTTCTAAACCATTTATATGATAACCTTGGATAGTGATCAGAGATGATCAAAAGTGGAACCCCATGTATCCTCACTTCTTTCTTCACATATATCATGGAATGTCTTTAAATTGATAGAACCTTCTGATGAGAGATAATGTGAATTGTCATGGTGAGTCGATCCCACATGATACATATCTCATTATTTTCAATGTATGTATTTGGGGGACCAATGAAAATGTCCATAGTGACATTTTCCCACTTACACATAGTTATATAAAATGTTTCCATCATCATTTTGGTCTTATTTAACCCTTATTTATCTTGATTTCATACCATGTACCATGAGATATTGTTGAGAATCTCTTTCTGCATCTTTTCCACCTAGAAGTGTTCTTAAATATCATCGTATGTCATGGTACTTACAAGATGTAAGGACAGAGGTGGGATATGTTATTTTTCCATTATCTCCTTCTTTATACAATGTGAATAAGGCACACACATCCTCATTCCAAACTGAATCACAACATCCTCATCGATATGTATCTCATGTATATTTACTTCGATTACTAAAATCACATTCTCTTATAATTCCAGGGCATCCATTTATTCCTCTTTAATCTTATCTTGGATTGATAGTTTGGAAACAATTTGGGAATGGTAGAATGTATTCCCTTTCACAATTATTTAAAAATACATCCTTCTCATATCCATGAGTACGTGATTGTTCTCAATATACATCACATTTAGTGTTGCAGAATATTTTTTTATGAGGGAAACATCTACCTTATTATTTTTTTCTATATAATAATGAATTGATAAATGATAGTCCTAGATTATCACTAACCATATTATATGACACATGTTGAGATCATTATATATAAACATATAATTTAGGATATTTTTATCAGTATATATGTCACAATTATATCCATAAAGACAGTGATTCCAAATATTTATAGTGACGATATAAACATCTAACTTCAGATAATGTGGCATGTACTTTTTATCCTAGATCTTCAACTACCATGAGTTGTAGGATATCACTTTATCATTCTGCATGACTAATAAACCTAAGCCTTTCATTGATAAATCACTATATAATGAACAAATTTATCCACCTGTTAGTAGTGAGGGTCTAGGTGTAGTTATATTCCTATTCTATAGTTCTCTAAAGCATTCATCACGTTCTTGAATCTAGAAATACCTTACCCATTTTCTTGTTAACATAGTTAGCGTGTTATAAAATCAATATAAATTTCTCAGAAAATTTATTAGTACTCTATTTATACATAAAAAAAATTTCCATGAAAATAGTTGGTCTGGGAGATTCTATATGTTCATTTTTTCAAAAGGGTCCACCGAAATTCGATCACATGTGTTCACATGTCCCAAGAATGAGACTTGTTACAATTTAAAAACTCACTTTCTGAACATTATATATAATATATTCTTCCATAATGTTTCTTGTACAATACATATATATTCTTCATTTGTCTGCTTGATGTTGTAGTAGATGATAATATCATCGATAATAAATTCCATGAAAATTTAAATATTGTCTCCAGATATACTATTCATAAAATACATGAATAGTTTTGGGTAATTAGAATGTTTTAAGTGAATAAATAGAATCTCATTGTGATTTTTACCTGTACATAATGTTTCATTCTAAATATCATCATTATTCCCCTTTAGTTGATGATATATAGAATTATGATCCTCATTTGATAAGTAATGAGATCCTCATAGTTGATTGAACAAGTCATAAATCTTTGGAAGAGGATACATGTTCTTTTTGGAGATCATATTGATCTCCAGGTATTCAATATTCAACTACATTGATTCATCCATTTTAATTACAATGATAATTTCTGATCACCCTAGTGATGTGTTAGGGAAAATGAACCCATTGTACAAATTCTCTTGAAATGATTTCATTAACTCTCCCAATTCGATCAAGGCCATCATGTTAGGGAATTTTGAGATAGTATTATCCCAGGATACAATTTTTGTGGAGAACTCTACCGTAAAATGTGAAGAAATTATATGTAAATCATCATGAAATACATCACTATACTCCCTTATAAATGGATTTTCCTCAAGGTTTATACCTTCATTTGACTCAACCATTTGAGCGAGTAATACTTCATCATAGGGAATCAACACCAACACTATTGATAGATTTTCTTAATTATATTCATTTCCTTTTGTGAATTTTTAGCAGACCATGGGATGGTTCAGTATATGAATATATATTTCCATTTCTTGATAGTTTATGTGTGATATATATAACAAGAGTCAACCCATGCTTTGAATATAATATTGATTAACCAAGGTCTATATTATGTGATTTTCTAGAAGAATATTCCCACATACACTTACTAGAGAAGATTCCAACACTTGGGTTGTAATTTTTACACTAGTTGTTTATTATAAGCATCAATATTTCAAGGTATCAGTGTACCAATTAAATTGTATTATAATACTTGAAGATATAAATGAATTTACAGAACCATAATTAAATATGACTTTTGATATTCTTGACTGAATAGAATGTGTGCCTTGTACGAATGCATTTTATTTCTCCAATTCATCTGTTGTGATGGAATAATTGTTCCCTTTCTAATTTTGCTTTTTTTGGATATAGACACTGGTTACCCTCAAGGATTGATGGTTTAGTGATCTATAAATAATAGTTATCTTTCTCCCTAATGTTGAAGAATTTGAACAAGATTTTTTATCTCTTTTCTTTTATAATATTAGTAAGATTATTCATGTCTATTTGACATTCATGTGTGTATTGGACTTCACTACCACTTTTGAATCATTTCCCCATCCCTTTTAGTAAATTATCATGATGTTTTATCCCACATTTTTGACACTTGGGTGGTTTGACACTCATTCCACCATTTTTTTATTTGATCCACCATCTTAAAAATACATTCCTCTCTTATTATCTCTATAACCATTTGACTATTATCGTAACTCTATATCTACTTTGAGATAACAAAAAACCAAATATTGATAACACATGAAGTCTTAGATAGATAGTCCCTTTTGATGGTATGGTTTTATTCCACTAATGAATATATTTATATTGCGATCATTAATGAGAAAAAACTGAGTCATACCTTGAAGTCATTGTTAAATTTACATCTTTAGTCGTGATAGATTCACCTTTCATTTTCTATAGATCTATGAATTCTCCCTCTGTATTTTTCAAAATTATTAGAGGGAAATAAATATTAAGAAATATTTTTTTAATTTCTCCCCATACATCTATTATGTTTCATATTTCATCTAGGTGTTTGTAATCCATAACAACCATTGATAAATAACTCCATCTTAATGATATATTCTTATAGTCACCTTCTACATCAAAAATAAGTGGAGCCTATAAAAGATTGTAATTATTGAGTTAAATCATTATTCTGAAATATATGGATCAGAAAATATTATTAATGTCTGTACATTTCCTCATAAAGTATTTTATTTACAGTTTCCCCTTATAATGTGAAGACAAACATTCTACATTATTAAGGATATTTTTCATAGCCTAATACATCGAGGTATGAATTTATATTAAATATTTAACTACACCTTCCAAGGAATTTGGGAGGTCATCCATGAAATTATTTTATTGAACATTACATGAGTTTTTGTCGTGGTTTCTCATGGTTTCCACCACTTTATAAAACATAAAATGTTTGAACAAAACATATGTCTAAAACTAAATGAATAACGGATTTATTCAATTATTCAATTAACAATAAATCCATATCGTGGGGGATACCTATGTTTTTAATTATTCTAAAATAATATTCATAGATGCATACACATACCTAGTCTCATACAATGGGTTTTCAATAATGTTTCCTACTCCTAATTCCAAAATTCACTAAATTGTGCTGATAATAACCATATTGAACCTACTTTTTCATACATAACTATTATATAATTTTAATAATATACATCATAATAGATTTAAAAAAATAGATCCAAATTTTTATTATCATGGTAAAATTATAAACATAGATAAATTATACATAATAAAATATAAAAACTAATTTAAAATATTAATATTTATCCATCTAGGGCTCATGTTCACCTTAGTATAGGTAGTCTCCTAAGGATATACAAAAATGAAAATGGGTGAGCTAAATGCTCATTAAGAGGATCAATAAGAGGATTGAATCAATATAAAATGGGTTATGCAACACCCCAAGATTACACGTTATGATTCTCGTTGAATAATACGGTAGCTTGTGTTGTACACAACTTCGAGATTCTAACACACCGCGACCAATCAAAGTAGCCGTTATGAATTTTAATACCCACTTTTGGAAATTTTATAAATTTTATCTCTCAAAATAGACTTCAATTTGGGATTCGGAATATCAAAATTATCCTAGGGTGAAATTTCGGTACTTTTCCGATAACTTTTATATTTTAATGAATAGTGAAAATTATTAAATTTTATTTAAAAACAACTGTTTTATCAAAATAAGTAATAGTGATAAATTATGAATATGAGTGGTTTTAATGTATATTTAGAATCTATTTTTACCACTTAATACAATTTTGGTCATTGGACATAATTTCATAATAATCCGGACATAAACAAGTGTCAATATTTTGGTAGTTATTATCTCTTAACAACATGCTTTTTGTTTTAACAAAGGGAATTAATATTAAATTAATTTCTGCCACTTATGTGGTTTGAATATGGAAAAATTGATTCTATATTTTGAATCATGATGTCCAAATTGTGTAAATATTTAACATTTATTTTTAGACATTTTGAATAATTACTCTTGTAAATATTTTATTTACCATTGTTAAAGGGTAAATCTAGTAAATAAGGGTAAAAAAATAATATTATAATAATAATAAATTACCCTAAAACGTGTAATAAATTTATTGGTTGATACAGGTCTGACCATGGGAATCTTTGGGTCGATTTTGGGAGACCATGGAGCCACTTTTAGGTTATAAGGACACTTCATAATAATTAAGTTAAAATAAATACCAAAATTACACAAGCATATAACTTTTAGCAGAAAACTTTTTACATAGGGACATATATGTTGTATTTTCATCTGTAAATATTAATTATAAAGATAGAAATATTTCTTAAATAATGGTATTTCATTTATAATTTTTAAGCATTTAATAATTAAATTTATTTATGACACAATAATGATGCATTATTTTCCTTATTAATGAAAGAATCAAATAACTGGTATTATAAATGTTAATATAAATATAATTTGAATGTTTTGATGACATACATGAATTTTAATTGTTAATATGACTTGATAGTATTTCTTAAATTAATTTTATTTGATTTAATAAATTTTTTATGACTTTAACAAAAATAAATTATTGAATAGTGTCAAAATTGACATAAATGTGTTTTGAAAACAAATATTATATTATTAATTGATATTATATTCCTAAAAATCTAAGGTTCGGCCAAAGTTCTAATATAATGATAGTTTTATCATTAATTTACCACTTGGGCATCTCTTCTATGTATATAGTATGTTTATTAAATATATAATATAAAAATACAAAGTGACATGGTAAATGTCAAACTAATTAACTAAGAGTTAAAACTAAATGATATGGTTACTATAATGACCCAAACCTATGTAAAATATATAAGTTAAAATTATTTTGACCCATACAAACCTTATAATTTGAATAATAGTCTTTGGAGCGATTAAAAATTGAATATTAATTTATTATAAAAAAATATTTCTAGCTTTTCCTAAGGTGCCCCTCACTCCTCTTATAAAAAGACACCACTTCTAACCAATTCGTCAGACCTTAAAAGCCATTTGGTTCAGCAAAAACCTGCCCAAATATCCTCTCAAATTCCGTCAATTAAACCTATGGGACTTATTTTTATCAAATAGCCTTCCTAAGGTGCCATTTTATCAAATCAAAATGAAGAATCCGAAGAAGAGGTAATGTTTTCACCACCCTCTTTCAAGTTCTTTTATTCTTCAAATTCTTATTTATTTGTTATTCCCATTCTAAAATAATAAATCCAGTATCTTTTATATAATGTGATGTTATTATAAATATGGTACAACCATATTTAGGATTCTATCCATCCTTTTAAAGACATGTCACCGGACGTGCGTACATACGACTTACCGTCTCCACGTCGTGGTGTAATTGTTATTCAAAACATTATTATTTGGATGAGTATAGAAATTATATGTAATTAATGAAAATAATAAATATAACATGATAATTATTCTGTATATATTATATAATATCCAATAATATATTATTTTAATATCAAAAAAGTGATATTGTCACTCGTGTCTATATACGGACTACCGTCTCCACGAACATGATGAGATTAGTTCCCCATCGTATCCATTCAAGTATAATTATAATTTGATGATTAAAAATAATGTTTAAGAACATTATATAATTCAGGATATGAATAATATACAACCTATCCATAAAAAACATGTCTTATATAACGAAACATACAAAATAAAACATGTATGTTAACACCCGAAACGACAATAATACTAAGATATTATTAAGAAATCAATGATAAAAGATCATATATGATATCATATTAATGTATATGATTCTTGTATCATATAATAACAATTATTTCACCATTATATAGAAGGTTATCCTACCCTCAACGAAGGAAAGGTACAAGGTAAGGGGTTTTCATCTCACTCCTCATTCCCGTGAGATTCATGCCATATTGCCACTATTAACATTTGTGTTGTGTATGTACTTCCCATAATTGTATTCTGTATGTAATAAACATTAATTTATGTGTATTTACATTTTCATTTTATGATACCTATTTCATGGGGTGTATATTTCTTAAGTTACTAAATTGGTAAGGGTTAATTTCACAATCTCTTTATTATCCGAGGTTGTTTATATGTAATTATCTACTAGGACATCTTTATCATTCACATCCATGTTTCTTAAAAATGTCTTTCAAAACATTCTTACTATTTAAAAGAATATGGGTTAAAGTCATTTATATGTTTGTTTGTCTTTTTAAAAGATGTTTATAAAGGAATCTTTCCATCGTTTTACAAACAAGGTCCTTTTTAACATTTTCAACATAATGTAGGTAAGAATGTCTTTTTTTAACTTATATGGTAGGTGAGACTATTTTCCGCCATTATAAAATCTTTTAAGATTCTCTTACAATCTTATAAGAATATTTTCAAAGTAACTTTTTTCTTTTATAATTATGTTACTTTTAAATGATTTCAAAAAAAAGAGAATTTTCTCTCAAATAGTTTTGATTTCATCTATGTCAACATCCTTTGATAAATTTTACACTTTTTTTAAGTTGATTTATTGTGATACAAATTTTCCGTATAGTATTTATAGTTTTGAGATATTTTTGACTATGGATGAGTTATTTTTATGCCATTAATGGTTTATGAATACCGTTTTGGAATTTTGTATTCTAGTATTAATATGAATGTTTATGTTATATATCATCCTCTTCATAAGATTAATGTATTTGACTAGAAGTTCCGGGTTGGGGACCGCTAAACGTAAGCCCTCCGGGTTGGGGTCCAGTTACTGTAGACACTCCTGGTTGGTGTCCAGTTATTAGAGGCACTCCGGGTTGTTGTCCGGTTATTAGAGGCACTCCGGGTTAAATTCCGGTTACAGAGGCTCTCCGGGATGGAGCCCAGTTACAGAGGCTCTCCAGGTTGGGTTCTTGTTACATTTATCCATTAGGTCTCGGAACGATGCCTTGACACAGAAACTAAAGTTCGTCATTATGTATTCCATCATTATTAAAGTTGTTATTGATGTTTCCTGTGATTATTCTACTAGTAGAATATCCATGTGAATAAGTAAATCGAATTATTTCATATTATCTTTTCCGTATTATTCTGAAGTTCATGTTTTAATGTCTTTTGTTTTAATTATAAATTTACTAAAATGTTTATTATTATTTATGAATGCTTCCACTATATTGTTATCTTTAATGAGAATCTGAGCTCACCCCTTTCTATATTTTATTTTTCACTGGATGTGAAGAAATATATTATGACTGACCTACAGGGATAGTATGAAGGGGATACGAGGGTGGAATATGGAGACTATATTATTGTAGTTTTTAACTTTATGATGCAATGTAAACTTTATGAATGTATCTTGTGATTCCAATTCGACTAAACTAATCGCTCTTTCGAGACGTGATCTTTTGTGATCATGCCAATGTAATGTAATAATGCACTGACTATAGGTAACTGGGGTCGAAGAGTTACAGTTGGTATTATTGTATGTTTAGTACAAACCTCAGAAGCTATATTTAGATAAACTATTATTAGAGCACATAGACCTAAGATGTAATTTGAGGATTAATATAGAAGAACTTCATTGAATTTTGGTATTGTGGAGTTTTTATGATTTTTTCGAGCAATACATCCATGTCTGGATATGAGCAGGTAGAGGCGTCTCTGGCACAATTGTACCTTGGGGTCAAACCTAAAAACACTATTTTGAGCAAGGCTAGAATTGGAACTGGTGCACGACAACGGGCTTTGCTGCACTCTTGGTTACGACACTCCTGGGCGATAGGTTTAAGATAATTCTCATTTTCATTACAAACAATTATGAAGGTTTTATGAGAATATACCTCCTCATAGAAAACTTTTTTTATGGTTCTAGATTATATCTGTAAATAGTTCAATTTATGTTAAGTGTTTTACAAGTATAGAATTATGTTTTTTTATTCATAAGTTGATCTAGTTTATGCCATTGTTTAGAAATGGCACCTAGTGGAAGAAATAGAAAACGTATCAATTCACACACTCAAACTAATGATTTTCCTTCTGCTCATGATAATTATAGTGGAGCTGGTGATGCAAATGGTGCGGATTAGCTAATCACCATACTGGGACAACTCATTCAAGTTATGAATAATAACCTTACCTCTATAGAGCACCCTGACCCATAACGTGGAGGATCAGTGTTAGATCTCTTCATGGGGAAACAACCACCAGCATAAAATAGGATTAGAAATCACTTATTAGATGATCAATGGATAAATTCATTAGAGAAAATATTCCACACCTTGGGTGTAGCGAAAGGGAAAAATTTGTCATGGCAGTTTACTGCCTCACCGGAGATGGTGATAAATGGTGGTTGTTGATTAAAAACATGAAGTAAGATGATGAAGTGTCAAATATGGATTAAAGGGAGTTAAAATAGAATTTCATAGAAAAATACTATCCTCGTGACCATCGAGAAGATATGGAAAGAAAATTTCTATGTCTGAGACAGAAGGAGGATGAGAATGTCACAATATATGAGGCTAAATTTACAAGGATAGAGAGGAATGATACATATTATATATGTAACCCATGAAGTAAGATTGATCATTTTTTTGGGTTAAAACCATTTATTCATCGAGCATTAGTCTCACAATATTTCTCGATGTACGCCGATATAGTCTCATGTGCTATCAAGTCAGAAAAGGAAATCTCTAAATCATATGACAATAAAGTAAAGCAAGTGAAGAAGAGAACGATGGAGCAAGAGACAGATAAAGGGAAACAGTGAAAGAAGTATTTTCCATTATGTGAAAATTGTGGGAAGAAACACCCCAGTACATTCCTAAACGAAATGGGAATTTGTTACAAATGTGGAGAAAAAGGTCACCACACTCATGATTGCAAGAGAAATATAGAGGCTGTCAATGTTGAATGCTACAGTTTTAGAAAAATGGGGAATTATTCAAATGAATGTTCTATGTGTCAGGGAAACTAACCTCACAAAAGGCCAAGGGATCAAGTCCATGCTTATGCTGTTACTACAGTTGAAGAAGAATAATTAATGTATTTTTGTTTTTGGACTCAAGGATTATATTCTAGTTATGAGAATAACATGATATATATAAGGATTGTACTGATGTACTTATTGATTTCATTATGGTTTTAATAAGTATAAGGTAATCATATTTTAATTATGTGACAATAAGGGAAACATTACTCTGTTTGGGGAATCTGATGATGTGATTGATTTTGGAGTTTAGATACCTTTTACAGAGAGTCTAGATAGAGGTACTTTGGATAACTATAATGTTTTGGAATCGATTAAGTTGAACTTTGGATAGTATTTTTCAAGGTTTAAGCATTTCTTAAGATTGTTTTTGGAAAATTATTAAACTATAGTTTTAGAAAAAGGACAACATGCAGGTCGGGCGATAACCTGTTGCTCAGACAAAGATGTAGGAATCGAACAGACAAACATAGTGCGACATGCCTTTATTACCTACCACTAGCCTACATGGAGTCCCTGGTTATTACTAAATATTTTTTCATTATAATGGTATGTGTTAATTTTTGTATCCTTATTCTATTTGGATAAATTTAATATTTTTGAGTTCTATTATCTTTTGGAGTGAAAGATGAGTTTGTGGTAAAAATTATTTGAAGGATGAAGAATCTACTTGAAAAGATGTATATATATATATTTATCTTATTCTTTGAAGAAATTAATTATTTAACATTATGGAAGGGATATTAAGACAAAAAATGTGTTATCTTAATAACATATGTTTTGTTGAACTAATGATATTTTATATCATCATAGATTGATGGCTTTGAGGCCCTCAATTCTACACTTATTTTTGATTGATGACCTCAATCACTCCCTATTAATATTTATTTCATTCCTATAATTATGTGTCTATAATTTCCACCAATTTACTCATATTCAAAACCCTAATTTGGTGGATACATTCTCATTTCCCTTTCCTTATTATTAAAACTAAATTTTTATTAACCCTATTTCCGATATGGGTTTTCCACAAAAGGTATTTTCTTTTTTCAACCTTTTATTTTCAAAGAAAAAATTTCAAATTACGAGGATGCAATTATTTGAAGGAGGGGAGAATGTAACCCCTCAAGCTTCCACAGAATGATTTTCTTTGAATAATACAATAGTGTCTGTTGTACGCAACTTCGAGATTCTAACACACCGTGACCAATAAAAGTAGCCTTTATTAATATTAATACCCACTTTTTGAAATTTTATAAATTTTACCTCCCAAAATGGACTTAATTTTTGGATTCAGAATATCGAAATTAGCCTAGGGTGATTTTTTGGTACTTTTCGGATAACTTTCATTTTTGACGAATAGTGAAAATTACTAAATTTTAATTAAAAAAACATTATAAATCGAAATAATTAATAGTAATAAATTATGAATTTTAGTGGTTTTATTATATTCAGAATATATTTTTACAATTTAATATAATTTTTGTCAATGAAAGTAATTTTATAATTAAACCGGACATAAAAAACTGTCAATCTTTTGATAGATATTATCTCTTAAAAACACGTTTTTTGTTTTAACAACGGGAATTAATTTTAAATTAATTTCTGCCACTTATATGATTTTAATTTGGAAAAATGGATTCCATATTTAGAATCATGATTTCCAAATTTTGAAAATATGTATCTTTTATTTTTAGGCATTTTGAATAATTATTTCAGTAAATATTTTATTTACCATGGTTAAAGTGTATATTCGGTAAATAAGTGTAAACAAATAATATTATAATAATAATAAATTACCCTAAAACAAGTCCTAAATTTATTGGTGGTTACATGTCCGGCCATGGTCATCATTGGGTCGATTTTGGGACGCCATAGAGCCACTTGTAGGTGATAAGGACACTTTATATTAATTAAGTTAAAATAATTACAAAAATTACATAAGCATATAACTTTATAAAAAATCTTACAAAGGGTTATATATGTTGGATTTTCGACTATAAATATTCATTAGAGATATAATATTACTTCCTATATAATGGTATTTTATTTATATTTTTTATACATTTCGTAATGAAATTTATTTATGACACAATAATGATGCAGTATTTTTCTTATTAATGAAAGAATCAAATAATTGGTATTATAAATGTTAAAATTAATAAAATATGAACGTTTTGATAGCATAAATGAATTTTATATGGTTAATATGACATGATATGATTTCTTAAAAGAATTTTCATTGAATTAATAAAGTTTTTATGACATTAACGAAAATCAATTATTGAATAGTGTCAAAATTGACATAAATGAATTTTTAAAACAAATATTATATTATTAATTGATATTATATTCCTAAAAATATATGGTTCTTCCCAATCACTTATATCATGATAGGTGTATCATTAATAGACCACTTGGGTTTGCTTTTATGTATATAATATGTTTATCAACTATATAATATAAAAATAAAAAGTGAAATGGTAAATGTCAAACTAATTAACTAATAGTTAAAACTAAAAGATATGGTTAATATAATGACCCAAAACTGACTAAAATATATTGGTTGAAAGTATTTAGACCCATAACTACCTTATACTTTGAATAATTACTTTTTATCCATTAAAAATAGAATATTAATTTATTATAAAATAATATTTCTAACTCTTCCTAAGGTTCCCTCACTCCTATTATAAAAAGACACCACTTATAACCAAATCATCACACCTTAAAAGCCATTTGGATCGGCTAAAACCAGAAAAAATATCCTCTATAATTTTCTAAATAAAACCTAGAGGCATTAGTTTCAACATAAATCCAACCTAAGGAGCCCTTTTGATCAAATCAACTAGAAGAACTCGAAGAAGAGGAAATGTTTTCACCACCCTCTTTCAAGTTCCTTTATTCTTTAACTTCTTCATTCTTTGTTATTAAAATTATAAAATATTAAATCCAGTATCCTCTATATAAAATGATGTTATTATAAATATGGTACAACCATTTTCAGTATTATATCCATCCTTTGAATGACATGTCACCATACGTGCGTACGTAAGGCTTAGCGTCTCCACTTCGTGGTGTAATTTTTATTCAAAACATTATTATATGGATGGGTATAAAAATGACGTGTAACTAATGAAAATAATAAATATACCATGATAATTATTCTGTATATATGATATAATATCTAATTATATATTATATTATTATCATAAGAGTGATATTATCGCTCGTGCATACATACGGAATACCGTCTCAACAAACGCGATGAGATTCATTCTCCATCGTATCCATTCAAGTATAATTCTCATTTGATGATTATAAATAATTTTTAAGGATGTGATATAATTCTGGATATGAATAAGATACAACCTATATATAATAAACATGTCTTATGTAACAAAACATATAAAAGAAAACATGTAAGTTAACACCTGAAACGACTATAATACTAGGATATTATTAACAATGTAATGTTAAATGATCATATATGATATCATATTAATATATATGATTATTGTATAATTTAATAACAATTATTTCACCATTACATAGGAGGATATACTTCCCTCAACCAAGGAAAAGTAAAGGTAAGGGGTTTTCCTCTCACTCCTTATTCCTGTGAGATTCATGCCATATTGCCACTATTACCTTTTGTGTGGTGTATGTACTACACATAATTGTATTCATTATGTAATAAACTATAATTTATATGCATTTACATATTCATTGTATGATACCTCTTTCACGGGGTGTATGTTTCTTAAGTAACAAAATTGGTAAGGGTTAACATCACAATATCTTTAATATCCAAGGTTGTTTATACCTAATTATCTAGCAGGAGCTATTCATCATCCACATCCATGGTTCTGAAAAATTTATGTCAAAACATTCTTACAATTTTATAGAATATTGGTCAAAGTCATTTATATGATTATTTTACTCTTTATAAGTTGTTTAGAAAGAAATCCTTCCACAGTTTTCCAAACAAGGTCCTTTTTAACCTTTTCGACAGAATTAAGGTAAGAATGTATTTTTTTAACTTATACGGCGGGTGTGGCTATTTTACGCCATTATAAAATCTTTGAAGCATCCCTTACAAGCTTATAATAATATTTTCCAAGTAAATGTTTTCTTTTATAATTATATGACTTTTAAATGATTTAAAAAAATAGATATTTCTCTCAAATAGTTTTGATTTCATCTATGTCAACATCCGTTGTTAAATTTCACACATGTTTGATGTTGATTTATTATGATAAAAATATTCCATATTGTATATAAGGTTTTGTGATATGTTTGACTATAGATGTGTTATTTTTATGAAAATAATGGTTTATTATAATTGTTTTGGTATTTCATATACTAGTTTTAATACGAATGTTTATGTTATATTTTATCCTATTATTAAAATGAATGTGTTGGAATAATATGTTCTGTGTTGGGGACCGGTAAAAGTAAGCCTTCTGGGTTGGGGTCCGGTTACCGCAGACCCTCCGGGTTGGTGTCCGGTTATTAGAGGCACTCCAGATTGGTGACCATTTATTAGAGGCACTCCGGGTTGGAGTCCGGTTACAGAGGCTCTCCAGGATGGAGTCTAGTTACAGAGGCTCTCCAGGCTGGGTTCTAGTAAAGGTTATCCCTTAGGTATTGACATGAGGCCTTGAAATAGAAATTAAATATTGGAATTATGCATTCCAATATTATGAAAGTGGTTATTCATATTTCATGTGATTATTCGACTAGTAGAATGTCCATGTGAATAAGTAAATGGCATTATATAATTTTATATTAGCCATATTATTCTGAAGTTCATGTTTTAAAAGATTATTTTTTAATTGTACATTTCCTCAAATTACTATGCTTATTTATGAAATCTTCCGCTATATTGTTATCCTTATTGTGCATCTGAGTTCATCCCTTTCTATGTTTTATATTTTCCAGGATGTGAAGAAATATATTATGACTAACCTGCAGGGATAGTCTGAAGGGGATATGAGTGTGGACTATGGAAACTATATTATTGTTATTTTTCACTTTATAATGTAATTTAAATCTTATGAATGTATCTAGTGATTCCAAGTCTACTAAACTAATCAGTCTTTCGAGACATGATCTTTTGTGATCATGCTGATGTTATGTAATAATCCACCGACTCTGGGTATCTGGGGTCAGGGCGTTACAGGTTAGCTCAATCATCATTATCATAACATAATAATTATATCATCATCATAATAATTAGAGGTATCATTATAATAATTCAAGGAATTTGTCAATTTATAAAAATGAAAAATCATGTCTTAGTTGTAAAATAACACACACTGATGTAAACAAATCTAGCATCATGTTCATGCATAACATATGTACATAATCATAATACCATAATTATAAAAATATCTACAATAATGTTCATGAATATTACACATTATATCATGATTGAAATCACATAACCCAATTCATTGGAGGGATATAAAGTTTTTTCCCACTTTCCACAATGTAACATTACATAAGCATGCCTGATACATAGAATATATATAACAATCATAGTCCTAAAATATCCCATGGAATGGAATGGTTTTTATATGATATTTAAAAATAACATATTAATGAATAAAATTTGTGGTTAAAAAAATTAAAATAAAAAAAAATTGTATAATAGTCATCAATATTGAATGAAGAATAAACAATCACAAAAAATGTCAAGATGTGTTTTTAGAATGATGTCTTAACTAAAAAAAAATTAAAACGTCATAAAAACATATTTAAAATATGTATATCATAAAATAAAATAGATAATAAAATGAATGTATATATATTTAACAATAAATGAATATTCACACATAAAATTTTCATGAGTTATTTTGAACACAAAGAAAGCAATATGGGTTTGATGATACTCTTACATTATGGGGGAATGCTTTATTCACATTAATATCCTTGATAACAAATATTTATTCATTAATTAATAAATAAATATTGCCATATATTTAAATATTTAATGTATTTTAATTTTATTATGTACATGTATTTCCATTTTACTGAGTAATAGAGTTTAATTACATTTCTCCAGAAGTGTATCTTTTGTGGTTTTTATGATCGGTTCACTTGTATACAAGTACGAAAGTTCATGTAAAATGAAAAGAATTTACAAGAATTGAAATTATATTTTATTAGTTAACATATATAAGTTTCAATGGACTTATATACATTATTTTATATTAGGATGTGTTTTACATAAAACATTATTGATAAATCTATAGTTTATTTTGGCCACTTTTTCGTTCATCATGAAAAAAATTCATTTTATTTAATATTATGTCAATATATTATTTATAAAAAACAAAAAATGTTATATTATTAATATTAAAATCTTAATTAACAATAATTAAGGTTTTATTATGAGAATTGAATTTTGTAATTGAAAATATAAACTCATCATCCCTGAAGTTAGTGAATCAAGACAAAAAGGACAACGCTTTCATTTTTTGAATAAATGGAGAGTGGAATAGTGTT
Organism: Viscum album; assembly: GCA_963277665.1. NCBI lineage: Eukaryota > Viridiplantae > Streptophyta > Magnoliopsida > Santalales > Viscaceae > Viscum > Viscum album. The sequence continues at coordinate 1,696,286,898 of OY728137.1, read as the reverse complement.
GATGCTATATCATCATTTAAAAAATAAAATTATAGTATATATTTAATATAATTATGTAATTATATAACTTATGATCAGGTATGTGTGAAAATAATAAGACATAAATGAAATTAATTGGGAATTAATGGTGATTGTACATCTTCAATATCATCTTCATGAGAACCTCTTTAATGTACATGGGATTTTCATTTTGTACAGTCTATAAGATATTGGACATTTTTAAGAGGATTTCTAAGGTAATTGGGTAGATTTTACCCAAGATATAATGATTTTATGGTCTGTGTATAATGGGTGGGGAAGAGTGGTATTTATAGGGAAGGAGAGGGGTGTTTTTTATTTTATTCATTTATTTATTATTTTGGCACAATACTATCAATAGTGGCGAGTCATCAAACTAAATATAGTAAAATGGTTAAGACAATTTGATCCAATTGGTTCTTACCTATTCAATACAACATCCTTGACATGGTAATTATTGTATTTAGCATATATAGTAAATTATTTTATTTCACTATTCATAAAAAATATACTATTTTTGAAAAATCATGAAAATTTTCCCATAATATTTTTTATTAATGTACAATTAAAAAATAGAGTTCATTTTAAACAAATAATTTTATAAATATTTGAAATTTTATTTTTAATTAATATAAACATTTATTTGAAAAAAATACTGATTTTAATATTATAATCGATTTCATGACACATTGAAAAATTAATTAAGGTCAAATAATATTATCATATAATTCTAAAAAAAATATAAAATTTTTAATATATTTTATGATCATAATTTTTTTTAAATAAAAATATTATATATAAAATTTTAAATAATCATTTATATTGTAAAAAATAACACAAATTAATTTTTAATTTTTAAAAAATTTATTTACATATAACATGATATAATTATTTCATTTATATGATTCCAAGATTTTCATTATAATTTCATTGGTGAGGATACTATTCAATTGGATAGATTACTATTCTTAATGTTAATGTTTCTATTTTAATGGTTGGGTTACTATTCCATGATGTAGGTTCCCTAATTTAAATATTAATTATTTCATTTTTAATTTATCATAATAATGATTTTATTGGTCACTCTATATGATGTATTTTTTAATATATATATATATATATAGGGAAATTCCATTGATTAATGTTTGGATCATTATAGAAGATGTAATTTTTCAATAAAAATCATTTAATAGATGATTTAAAGGGATTTGTGTAAGGGTAAAATTCATGTTAACACCTTGGAATATTATATGGAATATTTTTGGGGTTATAAAATAAGATATCATAGAATTTTGAGGCCCGTAGAGCTGCAACACAGTCATAATAAATATATTAAAAATATTATATTATGCCCACATGAATTTTTCCAAAATAATTGAATATATATCAATTTTTTTCCGGTCTTAATAATTCAAGAACACCATTAGGTATGGGATGAGGGGTTTAACCTAGGTGAGAAATAACATTAGTGCATACCAAGAGATTTGACATATGACACGTGACGATTAACTATTTAATATTTTTATTAAATATTTTTCAGAAAATAAATTAATATCACCCAAATGGATCATCATGCAAGAAATATGATATCACTATTATGTCAGGAATATTGGATTTATCCAAGATGTGACATAAAAATTGTGTTAATCGGGTGTCTAGTTAAATAATACGTATTTGTAATAATAATTGAACTATTACTATTTTTTTTAAATAAATAGAAAATTTTAATGTATTTAAATCCAATTAATAGACAATTGACATTTCTCCAATGGTGAACACTAATTGTTAGGTTAGGTAATAATAATTATATTATTATCCTGTAGAAAATAAATAAAATTTTTTAGTTAATATTAATTGATTAAATATTATATTCATTTAATAGATGCAGTATTTAACTGGTTAATGGGTTAAATAATGTGAAATATTTATTAATAATAATAAATATTTTTTCTTTTGTTGTTGTTATTATTAAATTTGGAAAGAAAATATTTTTTTATGGAAAAGTAGAAATGTGAATATATTGATAGGATAAATATATATGTATATATATACATGTGTGGGTGTATATATATATGTACAGATGTGTACGTATATATATAAAGTGCATATATAAGGGTTAGATATATATTAATATATATATGTGTGTGCAAGTATTATATATATATATGATGGTGGACACATATATATTACTTTTAATAAATATTAATTAATGAAATAATATTTTTAAATGATGATAGAAAATATGTATGAGGCACACGGGTTTTTTAAGGGAATAAAATAATAAATTAGGTAATAAATTCATGAAGTAATAAATGAACAATAATATATCTATATATATATGGGAGAGGAGTTTTCAGTGGTTCAACTAGGAACTCATACCACTCTCACACCTCCCTCTCTCCCAATAACACACACACACACACACACATATATATATATAATTTTGTAAATTTCATTTTACAACTCTTCAAACTTCTCTCATTGATAACATCTCTAATACTAATCAAATTAACTTATCATGGTTGTAATTGGGTTCATCTCAGCGAGCATAAATTTAATCCATTGTTTTTTTGAAGGCAGTGTGGTATGTTTTTCATATTTAATTTAATCCTTAATTATTTAGGTTTTTGAAATCAAATATAATTGAAAAAATTTATCATGTGATAATTGTTGAAAATTATCAATGGATAATTACATAATATTGTCAATAAATTTTTATATAAATTATTAACGGATGGTTATAAAGGAATTATCAGGTGTCAAATTTTATCAAAATTTGTAATGGATAATTACACATATTATAAAATGATAATTATCATGAATTATTATGAGGTAATTGTGCAAAATTATCATAGGATAATCTGTAGAAAAAATTTCAATTGATATCTCACCATTTAACAAACGATAATTTGTAAGTAATTATCATAAGATAATTAAAAAGGATAATTTTTCCAATTTTTTGAAGGATAATTATTTATACTATCAAATAATAATTTTTTGGTCTATAATTATTCTTGGGAGGATTTTATGAAGACACATGATTACCTAAAATAAAAACACAATAACTATCTAATTGAGAGAATGTATCATCGCATGTAATATTTTATTTCTTTGTGGAATAAAATAGTTGATTTTGATGCTATGAGTCCTTATCACATGATCGTATTTGGGTTACTGTGTGACTATGGTTTGGGGGATGACACCCTTGAAAAACCTTGTTGTTTAAGATGAATACATTGAGGTTGGAAGTTATTTACCTCCAAGGATTTTTTTAACACATGTTTTCGTACATGATTTATGTTATTTCATATTTGATATCGGGATTGATTTTGATAGCATTTGGGGGTGTGTGTAGCCCATGAGACATGTTGTGATTCCATGAGTTATTTTATTGTATCCATTTTCATGTTTTATTGTTATCATATGTTTTTATGTTTTCTATTTTATATTCATGATGATATATTATGTTACTCATTGTGTTCTCACACTGTATGTGTATTAAAATTTTCATTGAGGTTAAGACTGGTACTTGATACATGTGTAAGATCATTAAAATTTTTCACTTAGTGTGGGAGTGTGCATGAATGAAATTAGGGAGACAAGGGAATTGGTCATGGGGTGGAGTTACGAGCTTTCCATGTTCTCATGGTGAGGGTGTTCTCAAGGTAGACTTGATTTTTCATGTTCTATTCAGCATGGGATAGTCTGGTCGATGTGAGTGACATATATAAGTTTTCATATAATTTGGGTGAGATGGTCAACTTAAGGGATATATAATGTCAGGTATCGCCTTCATGACATTGTGAAGACACTATACATGGGCTGGTTTGGATCTACAATTTCATTTTGTTGTCTTCCATCTTTGAGGTGATGCATGTATAATTGAGGGTTTTTGGTAGCTTGGACATATAAATCCCATCCAATTTACGATTTTCTGTTTATTTCCTTACCTGTTTATTAGTATAATGGAATAAACTTGTGTACATGATAATGATAGGTTAAGGAATCCTTAGGGCATTCTACTTGGTCTAGTACTCACACACATTTTTAGAATTTTGGTGTTCGTGTAGATTTCATGAGGAACCAGATAAAGGAAAATTTCCTTCTGAATAATGGAAGAGTAGGGGAACATGTTACTGGTGGTTGGCTGAGATGATTTCCGATTGAACTTCAGTTTTATTATTTATTTATCTACACATGTTACATTCTTGGTCTTTCCACATTGAGAGTAATTTATTTTCATTAAAAGAATGTAATTTTCGTATTTAATCTTGTTACACTAAATATTTAGTATTTACTATATTGGATATGATTTATTATCTACAATATATCATGATATATATGGTATAGTCTCCCAATCAATGGACATAGACCCTTGAAACTAGATAGTAGCCTCATGCATTTGGGTAGGCACGCATGTGGCCATGTGCAAATCTAGATCTGATATAGTGGGTTTTGTTAAGATGTTATGATAGGGGTTTCCAATCAATAGATATTTGTAGGGGACCCACACAATTTTGTGTCAAGTGGGATCCACTCAGTAAATATAAATAGAGTCCTCACGCCAAATTATGATAGGGGGTGCCTAATATATACATAGGGAACCCATGTCATAGTGTGATAGTGAGGTCCACATAGTTAGTAGCAGATGTTCCTCCTTATTCCATTATTGGATTCCACTCAATCATGTGTATGGGTTATTAGGGGACCAACATCCTAGTATGACAGTGGGTTTTCAACTCTAGACTCTCACTAATGATTCGGCTTGATCACTTTCATCATCATTCATCGCTTGATGTAGTAGCCAACTCTTAAAATCCCATATTTTATATCAAAATATAATATGAAGGATTCCATCAAATTATATTATGAAAATTGATTAGCATATGAAACTAGTGGGAAAAAATATTCAAACATATAAAGAAGATATATAATGCGGATGTTTTCCAAAAATGTACACATTGTATATAGTGTCCACATGACATGTGATCCCACTATTTTTCCAGGATTTGTTCTGTTATAGACATATCTCAAATGTTATGACACTATAAAAGGCTTGTAAGGGGTCCACGTGGTCTATTTCAACCAACCGGGGCCTTTCTATGTAATTATGACTATGATCATGTCTGGTTGGTCAGGCATGTGTACATGGTCATGTACTTGGTTGTTCCGTGGTATGGGCCTCTCCTCGAGTGCTCCCAGAGCACACAACACTTTCTCCTACACGGGATCCTATAATTTTTCTATTTGCACATGGATTACTAACCCAAGGACGTTTGCAGTACGTCTTGTCCCATCCACATGGTGTTTGATCATTATCTACCCTAAACCCTAGTTGTTAGAGCTAAGTCGGTATAAACAATGTCTATTATTATACAACACATTGTCTAGACGAACATTATATAAAAATTATAAAACATTATGAGGATCCTAGATACCTTTCTAAAACTATTATTTGCATCTTTTAACCACACAAAAGTAGTGGTGGTTTCCTTTAGACATTATTTTCTGACTTCCCATGGTCGAAAAATAGATTCCATTCATCCAAACAAAGCCTACAGGTTGTTTGACTCACCTCCCATCATCTTCAACACAATCCCATTACAGATATGGATCCTAAATCAATATATAATAACCCACAACCATAAATATATCCTAATACATCATCGATTTTTCAATCCATCTTTCATACTCGAAACTACTGTGAATCAGAGGGTTCTATCCCACTAGAACCCACCCAAAAAATGTTAAATGGTAACCCCATAGTCCAATGATGAAGAATGAAATAAAAAAACAGGGGGAAAGAAAAATAACAATGTGAATCAATAATTGGACAATATTTCAATGTCAATAATCATATATCTAGGATATCAACGATTGATAACATGTTCCACAAGGAGATAAAAATTAAATTTGAAATATAATATGCAGTATGGTTGATACAGAAGAATAGGTAAACAAGATACAATAAAAATATTTAAAATCCATGATAAAACATATAATCAATATTCGAAACTAAAATTTATGACCACTGACTAAATTATGGATCGATCATTGGAGAAGAACATATTTTCCAGCATTGGAGAAGACCTGTTGAGTTTACTACCTCTCAATACACCTTTATTGGATCATTGTTCATTATCTAATTTTTATTTTCTAATGTTGAATTCCTATTTATCCTATGAATGATCTCATGGTTATGCAGATGACCCTAAATAGTAGTTATAGTAACTACTATATATTTAAATTAATTAATAAAATAATTTAATTCATTTTTTCACATAACGTACTCCTCCAACAGTTTCCCTATCTAAACCCTCATTGCCATCCAATATTATGTCACCGCTAGATTAAAAAACATGTTCCATATTCAACTGTGGTATCCTATTTTGATATGAGGCTCTATTTATATTTATTCAACTTTTTTTGAAAACTACAAGGAAGGATATTAAAATGATTAACTTTTATTATAATATCTATTTTAGGCTCACCAAGCCTCCAAATATTAAATCGTCTTAGAACATGACTCTGAAAATATTCATTAATATATTTCAAATTCATAAATGGTTACAATATGCTTACTAAAAGTGACGTGGAATGAATTCATGTTCATAATGAATTTATATTAAAAACATTGTATATATTATTAATTTTTTAGGATTCAGAAAGGGATTAACGTATTAATAAAATAACCTAAAAATCATATTATAATAAACTGTAAATAAAAATTTGGCTATGGATACCATTTATGGAATATATTTCATCAGGTTAGGTTTATTATGGTGTCATAATACATACCATATTTTTATATCATATTTTATATTACAAAAAAGTTGTTTATCAAAAAATTTATGAAAAAACCACCATTATATAACAACGACATGAATATTTCAAAAATACTATTTATTTTATTCCAAAAATTATATTAATTTAAAAAACAACACTTTTAGATCCAAAATTGATATTTATAATAATATATGAGTTTATTTATAGTAATTGTTTTTTTGACATTGAAAAAAATTATTTTTGTCTCTATAAAATCATAATATTAATTAAATGTAATAAATATTATTTAATAATATTTATATATTAAATTAATTTTTATTTTAAAAAATAATAAATTCATTAAAATAATTCTTGATTGAAACTCTATATTTCCAAAAAAAAATAATTTAATTTTTATAATGTTAATATCTAATCGTTAAAAAGGTTAAAAAAATTTAAAAGATAAATATAATCAAGATTTTTTAAAAAATATATAGAATCGGACTATTTGTATCCTTATACATATCCGATTACTGCACTAGTAAACACCCCAAGGATAAGGTGTGTGATCATGGGATTTTCATGGCGTTGTTTGTCGTAAATGGTTTGGCTCGTGTTCTTGATGAGATGGAAAATCTCCCATATTTTTTCATTTATGATTTATTTATTGAATCATGATTTGGGATTGATCATTGGAATAACCATGTGATGTTATCTACACTAGATTCTCTGATAAGTGGGATTTAGAGGGTGTGATCATCTTGGTTGAGGCCATATATTATTTGATATATTTCAATTGGACTTCATCATAATCCTATATAAATACTTATCATATTATAACTTTTCAATAACTATATTCTTAATAGTTTAGATTCATTACAGTATTTTAAATTTGAATGGATATAACATTCCATGATCCAAAATATCCAAACAAGGGAAACTATTTTCTATAACAACAATACTTAACAGATAATTTAATTTAATGAGAATGGAAAATTTAATTATTAATGATTGTGTAATTAAATTATTCCCCCAATCAAAATATTCACCCTCAAAAATTAAATTTCATTAAAAAAATGAATTATGGTACATCTTTTTATCACATACTCTGGTTCCACCGTCAATAAATCAAACTTGTGATTTCTCTACAACACTTATAATAAGTGAGTTTTGTTATTTCATAGAACATTATATCTATGATATATGATCTTCACTAGTTTCTATTCATATGAAATATCATTCTCTAATGGTATGTCCTCTTGATTCAATACATGTGATAGACCCGGTATGTACATCCTCAAGAGGGATACAAGGAACACATCATTCACTTGAGATAGGATTGGTAGGTGTTTTAGTTGGCATTCCACCACTCCAATATGATCATGGATATCCAAGGGGATGATTCATCTAAGAGTAAATTTATCCTTCTTCCCAAATATGATGACATTATTTTATAGAGATATATGAAGAAACACATTATCATTGACCTCAATCTCCAGCTCTCATCGATGATTATATGCATCAATTTTATCTTTTAATTTTGAATATTTCATAGGAATATAAATGGTTTGAACCATCCCTATTTTCACATGGTTAAAACCAATTCCATTATCATTCATGAAACAACATCATCCTAATATGTTAGATTCTTATATATCTCCCTATACTAAGCCTCATAATGTTAAATTTGAATGATATAATGAAAAATATTTTTATATATGAATTAAAATACGGGAAGGTGTTGGTCCCAACATCATTGATAATATATAAATCATGATATTAGCATAACCTATAGTGTGTTAATAGTATTTTCAGACTGATCATCCATCAATGAGTGATATGTAGTGTAGAATCTCTTTTTTGAATCCAATGTTTCTTGAATTATTATATAATACCTATAGTTAAACCTCATATCTCCATCAAGTGAAATAGTTAGTGGAACTCCAGGAATTCATACCAAATCCCTTGTTCATATCTTGGTGAATTTGTCAGTATATAAATCTAACTTAATAGTAATTTAATGTGTCATAATTCTAAGGTGATCGACTACAACATTAAAGAAATTACTTTCTTTAGGTGTCCTGGGGTGTCCTACATAGAAATCAATGTTTATATTTTCCCATACCCATACTAGTATTGGAATGGTTACATCAAAAAATTTTACATCTATCATTCAATCATGACTGTGTTGTAATGTACCTGATTTTCCATGTAATTTTTTTAATTATATGGAATTTTTACGAGTTTGTGAAAATTAACAACACGTTATTCTAAGGTCCGGTGTGCCTGAAATGAATTTCTGAACTTTTTTTAATGGACATTTAGTAAATGCGTGAGCGGAATTTTATAACTTTTGAACTAGTGATCAGATTAACAATATGAGGACACAGATGAATCTGCAGTGTTGATATTTGCTTAAGGGAGGCTTCACATTAACCGCAGTAGGACCATAGAAAATCTTACATTCTAGAACTTTTAAATGAATAAAAAAATAACTTAGTTAATTTTTATTTTGTTTTTTTCTTCCATAGGACTAGCGACAACGTAGGACCAGTGACATGTAAAGCCAATAAATGACTTGATATTTCAATCCTAAGTAAATGAACCATTGGGGAATTAATAAAGTTCTTAATTAATTAGCCCCCATTTAATTCCCAACATCGTTACATACCCTCCCAATCTCTAATTTATACGGAGCATGGTGAGAGGTGTATGCACTGCACCGCCAATCAATGATGTGCTGAAAATGTGACAAGACAACAAACCCTTAGAGAATGGAGCCGGTTCTTGTGAGCAGTGACATGTGACACCAGAACACTAAACCGAAGATCGATGATCAAGAATCCTCATTGTACGCTAGTTGTGGGGGATGACAAGCACTGACCCACTTCGTAAACTGCAAGTGTTTCTCCATAATTCATTATGTACTATTCAATTTTGTTATTTCTCAAAGTGAATATCGAATCCTTAAATCCACCCTCACAATTTCGATCTAGCTAGTAGGGATCGGGCCTAACGAACATATCCTGAACCCTCCACATCCTTGTTTACCTCATGTGTTATCCATGGAAGACCACTGGCATGGCTGTACCAGTGACCGATGTCGGTGGGGACTAAGGCGGCGACCTGCACCAGATGGCTACGAGGGATGAGGCGGTGCGCCCGTGTCACCAGAAGATCTGTTTTCGTCTCATCAGTCATGATGGTTGGAGGAGGAATTTAGAACACCAACTGGTCATAGATATAGAGGGCAGTGAGAGAAGCACGCCTTTGAACGATGCAGGTCGTGGCCCAACAACAGCGGGCTCGGGTCTCAAGAGACATGGTAATACCTAAGGCGCATCCTCTTCGGTTTCAAAATGGGGGAAAACCACCCCCTTAGTCAGATCCGTCATTCCATGGGGACACCTCCTACAAATCGTGCCTCACGCAGCTGGGACGCATGCCCCGCCAGCCGCCCGCCCAGCATACTGCGCACCCGGTGAGCCACGAACCCTTCTAGGATGGGCCGCCCATTGTGGTTCTTCCCTTTGAAGGCCTCCCCCTTGAGGGTCAGGGTACAATTTTGCAGAACCCACCCCCCCCCCCCCTTGTGGGTTAGGTCGGACTGTGACCAAGCGAACTGAGCCTACCGTTTCCTGGCCTAGCCAGGTCACACCAAGACTAGGATGGTCTGACTGGGTCAGACCAGAACCATGCCCAACTAACCCCAAAACACATACAGGGCCATATTTTGAGAACCAGACACCCATATGACGAATAGTCTATGGACTTATGACCCTTGTACAATGTAGGCCCTTTTGGTATACTCCAAATGTGTTTTAAAGAATTTTGGAGTATGACAGGTTTTGATTGAACCCAAATCTAACTGGTTCCTCAGAAATAGAACTCTTATAACTCGCAGACTGGGTGTCTGATCAACGCACCATCTATCGCGTTGGAACACTTAGAAAATTTCAGTCATTTGGGTTACTCTTCTGTAGAGCTTTGTGGTGGTCGAGGTACAATTGATATCTCGAGGGGCAGATTCTACAGAACTAGAGCACACTTGGTGCGAGGAATCTTATTGTAGGATGTAATATGAACAGAAAACATCATTTTGTATGGGTTAGAATCTATTGATCATATGTGGGTTAGCATCTATCAATCATGTGTGGGTTAGCCCTATCAAATCTTATGTGGTCAGCACTCAGCGATCCTATGTGCGTCAGCGCATACAGATCATATGTGAGTCATATCCTATGTGGGTCAATGGGGGTTAGTATTTATCAATCCATTGTTGGTCAGAAGTAGTGCTTATTAACAAAATAAGATAATGTAGCCTTAAAACTAATCATCTATTCTTCTGTATATATGTTATAGAAGGTGTGAAATGAGTTTTTACCTTCATCGTTCTATCTTCGTTGTGTTACTTATGGGATACTATTATCCTTGCGGTGATAACTATGTGGTACATCTATCTTCACGGTGTTACCTATATGTTGCTTCTACCATCGTGGTGTTATATTCATGGTGTTGCATTTGTGGTACTTATACCTTTGTGGTTTTGTATTCATTGTTTTACCTATTTGTTACTCATATATTTGTGGGGTTACATGTGTGGTACATCTACCTTCGTGGTGTTACCTCTGTGGTATTCTTCCAACATGTATGAGATGATTATGTCATGGAAAATTTTGTATATGTAGGGGAATATACCTAAGTAGAGTTGATATTTATTTCTTCTTTCTTTGAGATTTAGGCCTTCCATTGTGTTATTTATTTAGTGAGACTCTATAAGACATATGGGTTTCTTGGGGTCAGTACTATGTATTGTAATACTCACCACTGCACAGGCTTCACCCGTACCTTATTGTGTCTTGTGCAGACGATGAGCATCAGGGTTGATACTTGGGGGTGCCAGGACCAGGTAGTACTCGGTGGAGATGGGCTGACGTGGATTTTTTTGGATATGTTTTGTTCATACCCTTTAGGTAGGATCCTTGCTGGATGATCTAGGAGGTGTTTTGAAATTTTTGGTTGCATTATTAATTTTCAGTTGTATTTGTAATTTTTCAGTTGGGCATGTCTGTCTGCACTTTTTTACATTCAACATGATTTCTTACTACATCAGATTACTACATGGTTGCACCTAGTTGTATTCTAGTTTGTGTGTTTGTATAGGTATAAAGGTAATATAGGCCCATTATAAGGACATTACTTTTTAGAGCTAGTACCTTGCCACTGGCCTACAGAAGGTGGGATTGGGATAGACACGACATGGGCTACGGGGGACGGGTCATAATAAAATGGTATCAAAGGAGTCAGTTCTACCAAAAAACATTAAAATTCAACGTTTCTATGTATAAATAGTGTTAATTGTTATGAGTGTGGTTTTCTATTTGGGGAATCCTATTTTGGTGCAGCGGTTGACATATCCATACACCAGGACCCTGAATTCTGATTTCTGACTCAGTGCATATAAACACTGGTTGCATGTGTCTTTTAAAATTTATTATTATGACCTATTTGAGTCATCTCATCTGATGTGGCTTATTGACCCTGGAACACATGTATTCTTTTAGGATTCCTCCACATTGATATTCATCTTGGATTCTCGAGAGAGTACGTGATGATGGTCCACCAAGTGATGAGGCCATGTTGTAAGGACCTCTTGCGATGTTAGCTCCTTCCGATGGTGTTACAGCAGCACCACTACACATTGTGCATCCATTTCCACTAACCCCACCAGTAGAAGATACATTCTGAATGAAATAATTTCATGAGTTACAGCTACAAAGTCCTCTGAGGTTCTATGGTGAGATAGACTGACAAGCTGGTGAGATTTGACTGGAGACTGTAGTAAAAAAATTTCACCTGTTTGGGACACCAACTGACCTTATGCTTATACTAACATCAATTATTTTCATGAAGCAACAAATATATTGTGTATCTTGATGCTCTAGATACACAATGAGGTCACCCTTATTTGGGAACCATTCGAGAGCCTTTTCATGGTAGTGTTCCTCCTAGAGACTCTATGCTTAGTCGGAATACAGGTGCTTCTGCACCAAAAAAAGGGAACCATGACTGAGGCCAAATACTTGATGAGGTTCATTGATATCTCATGTTACTCTACCGACATGGTATATAACCTTTCTTATAGGACCGGACCATTGATCAGGGTCTCTGAGGGGTATCAGTGCATCGATGATGTCGCTCAGCATTCCGACGTAGTCTGGGGTTCTAGAGTATGAAATTTTGTTTGAGATCTTCCTAGATGAGTAGACACAGAAATCGTGTTCCACCACCGACATTCAGGTAGCAGAGTCATCTGCGGTAGGTAGTAGATGGATGATGCAGGGGCCGATGCGGGCCAGACCATCATGTGGATGACTTCAAAATATAGGTTCGGTGCTGCATGGCTCACAAGACAGAGGAGACCAGCAAAGGATAAGGCAGTGTTACTCATGCGGTGAGCAGGGTCACATAAATTGTAACTACCCAACCCATCCTACGGACGATTGGGAGATGGTTGAGGGACTACCAATGCAAAGGCAGAGATTAGATCGGGGAAGTTTGCAGGTAGTAGGTGGAAATTGAAGATGAGATGGATATTCATTAGGTTGTGGGTGGAAATACGAGGTTCTACAACCACCACATCAAGGTGGTACATCCCGAACATAGGGGGAAGGTGGACATCGATGAGCTCAGCTTCAGGCAGCTGAGGCATATGACCACGGAGCCCTGGTGATGATTGGAGGTATGATATGTGTCTACTCCACCTTAGTTTCAATACTTATATAAATAAGTGGTAGTCACTCTTTTTTTCACTGCCCTCATTCATAGCTTAGAGATATTGGTGGAGTCGTTGGCTTGATCCTTATGGCTAGATACTCCTACGGGAAAGGATTCGACGATTACACACTAGAGCCAACAATGTGAGATTACACTATTAGGTGAGAGAATTGATTGGGATCTTCTAGTAGCAGCGCTGAGGCCTTATGATTTCAACTAGGGTATGGACTGGTTATCCAAATTCCATGCCCATATTGAATTTATTAGGCGTAATGTGGAGTGTTCCTATGAGGATGGGGCCATATTTTCCTTCACTAGTAAGAGGGAACCTTTGAAGCACTATATATTGAGAGTCTGAGCTATCCTAAAGTGGTGGACATGTATGCCTAGGACTTTCGTGATGGTGTTTTGTGACAACCTCAATGAAGAGAGGTAGAATTTTACATCGACCTATACCACAAGACGACACTGATATCTACACCAGCATATCAGATGGCTCCTGCGGGGCTCCGTGATTTACATGTACTATTAAGGGACTTGTAGAGGAAGGGGTTCATAAAGCCTAGTGTTTCTCAATAGGCAGCCCCATTTTTGTTCTCCAAAAAGAAATATGGTAGTTTGTGACTCTATGTGGACTATCGGAACCTAAATCAAGTGACCGTGATGATCATGTATCCACTTCTAAGGATTTATGATGTTTTCTATCAGCAGAAGGGAGATCAATGATTTTCAAAGATAGATCTCTGATCAGGCTATCCTCATCTCAGGGTACGAGATACTGATGTAAAGATGACAACCATTGGATGTCGGTAAGTCCACTATGAGTTGTGGTTATGTTTTTTGGAATGACAAATGCACCATAAGTATTCATGGGACACATGAATAGGATCATTCATCCATACCTCGATCGATTTGTAGTGGTCTTCATCGATGAAATATTAATATATTCAACGTTATAGGAGGAGGATTCCTATCATCTGTAGATAGTTCTATATACACTCATAGAGCACTGAAATTATGGAAAACTCTCAATGTTCTATTTATTGATACGAAAGTTCCATTTTCCTGGACATGTAATCTTAGAGTTTGGTGTTGCAGTGGATCCAGCAATGATAGTGGTTCCGATTGCTTGGGAGCCACCCAAGAGTGTGACCGATGTGTGGAGTTTTCTAGGATTGGATGGATACTGCCGGATATTCATGCTTGGAATTTCCATAGTTATGGTACCCTTGTCAGCATTGATAAAGAAGGGACATCCCTTTATATGGATCGAGAGACTCCAAAAGAGTTTTTTGGAGACGAGGAAAAAACCGCCGACGGGCCCCATCCGGAGGCCCCCAGGAGAGGGAATTGGGTATGTAGTCTAATACAATGCATCAATGACCAGACAGGGATGTTTCTGGATGTAAGAAAGAGTAGTGATCACGGATGGCTCTTGGTAGCTAAACTGTTTGAGCATAACAATGCTACCCATGACATAGAGTTAGTAGTAGTGGTCATCGCCTTTAAGATGTGGAGACGTTACTTGATGGGAGAACATTTTATTATCTACACTGATCATAAGAGTCTCAGGTATATCTTCACATAGATGGACCTGAACTTGAGACAACTTCAATGGATAGAGTTCCTCCAAGACTATGATTTTGAGATACTCTGTACTCCTGGGAAAGTGAACGTGGTAGCAGATCCACTTATTAGGAGGTCTGTTCTGTGGTTGCTGAGTGAGGCGACATAGTAGCTAGTCATGTTTCCAATATCCTTCATTGACAGAGATAGGGCAACATAACTCCATTCTATGATAGTCACTCCCCACTCCTGCAGTGTGTTCAGGAGGCGTATCATGGATACATTGACTATGAGGCTCGATGTGCTAAGATATCCTCAGGGCAGGCAACTAATGAATTTTATGAAGGTAGGGAGTACGCTATCCTTTTCAAATGTCATACTTGGGTACCAGTGGTGAAACATGAGTAGGTTTTGAGGGAGTTCAATATAATCCCTCTAGCGGTACATCATGGAGTGACATAGATGTACCAAGACCTCCATTGTTAGCAATAGTGTTCATGGAAGAATAAATTAATGGAAGATTTTGTTTCATGATGACTCAGTTACCAGCAATTGAAATGCAGACATCAAGTTCTTGAAGGTTTAGTGCAACCATGAGATGTTCCAGAGAGGAACTGGGATGGAATCTCTATAGGCATTATGAAAAGGCTTCCATGTATGTCTAGGGGACATGATTCTATTTGGGTGATCGTTGACTAACTCACCAAGTAGGAAAACTTCTTACCTTTTCGAGACCAGAGATCAGAAGTGGTCTTGGGATGCCTCAACTTGCAATCGATTGTTTGAATCCATGGGGTTTCATCAATGATCATCTCTTACCACGATGCATGTTTTATATCCTAGTTGTGGTATGGAATGTATGTGGAGTTCAGGACTCAGTTGTGTTGGAGAATTGGCATTCTTCCATAGATGGATGGTTAGGCAGAGATGACCATATAGACACTGGAGGATATTCTATGTCCTTGAGTCTTGATTTTGGCTATAGTTGGCAGGTTCAATTTACCGTGGAGGAGTTCGTGTATGGAAAATACTATCACTCAATCATCATTTTGGAACTATTCGAGGCCATTTATTGTCGACCATGCAGATCACCTCTATACTGGATGGACCAAGGAGATTCAACACTAATTGGTCCAGAGTTTTTATGGGCTACCACTTAGAAGGAGCAGATCATATAGGAGCGGATGATGTCTGCACAGAGTAGACATAATCCTTATGATAATAAAAGGTGGATAGCTTTAGAGATCCATTAGGGGGACCATGTATTTCTAAAATTCTCTCCTCTATGAGGTTTACATATATTTGGATGAGACAACAAGATATCACTAAGGTTTATCAGACCATTTCATATATTTCAGAGGAGAGACGAGATGTCATAATGCATGGAACATTTACCATATTTAGAGAGGTTCCACGACGTCTTCCACGTTTCCTAGAGGAGGAGATATGTGCATGACCCATAACACGTCATTGAACATGGAAATCTAGACATTGATGATGTGGAGACGTTGACTGAGGATCCAATTGAGATTGAGGATCAACAGGAGCGGGTCCTTCATGGGTGGTTCATACATCTGGTGCACTTTCACTAGTAGCATGTTAACCGCCAAAAGTTCACTTTGGAGTTAGAGTCTCATATTTGTGCTCAGTACCCCCATTTGTTTTCTTGGTCTATGATGTGACTTTTGGTTACAAAAATCACAAAGGTGGGGAGAATGTAAATACCCATATTTTCGTTGTAATTTTTTTAAATTTATTAAATTATTGCATCTCTCTGAAAATTGAAGTTGTGTGATTCTGAGACCCGGTGATACCAGAATTAATTTATGAACATTTTTTAATGTATGTTCAGTAAGTGAATGAGTGGTGTTTTATAACATTATAACTGGTGATCAGATTAAAATTTTTAGGACATCAATGAATCCACAACATTGGAATTTTCTTATGGGAGGCTTCACATTGACCCCAGTAGGTCTGGAAAAAAAGATATATGTTGGGACATTTAAAATAATGATAAAAATATCTTAGATAATTTTTATTATATTTTTTCCCCTCCAACGAACAAGCATCAACTTCGGACCAACGATGTGTCAAGCCAATAAATGGCTTGACCTTTGAATCCAATGTAATAGTTTTTTTTTGGAGAAAAGGATTGATTTTGGGAAAATTAAAAGAATAATAAAAAAACATATATAAATTTTATTTTCTTTTTTCCCTCCAACGGAAAAGTGGAAACACGGGGCCAATGACGTGGTAATACAATAAATGGATTGACCAATCAATCCTATGTAAAAGCCTTATTGGGAAACAAAGAAGGTTCCAAAATAATGCACCACAATTAATTCCCATCGTCGTTACATACACTCACCCTCTTTTATTTATATGGATCTTGGGGAGAGGTGTCTACACTACTTCACCGAGAAACAATGTGCTGAAAAAGTTTTGAGATGCCAAACTCATGGAGGATAGAGTCGGTTCCGGTGAACAGTGACCAGTGACACTGAAACCCTGAATAGAAGATCGACGATACTACAATGTTGTTAGAGGCTAGTTGTGGGGGATGGTGAACACCGACCAACATTCTCAACCACAGTAGTTTCTCCATCATTCTTGATGTAGGTTTTTATTTTTTTATTTCTCAATGTAATTGTTGTTTCATGAAATCCTCCCTCACATTTTTTAGCTATCAAAGAGGGAGTTGGCCTAACGAACACATCTCAAACCCTCAGAAACCCAGTTTACCCCAATGGGATACATGTGGTAGATCATCAGTGTAATGGTACCCTCGACGAGTGCTAGGGGAGACCAAGGCGTGTAACGACACAAATCGTACACGAAGGAGGAGGTGGTGCACCCTCACCATCAGTGGAATTGGCCGCTGGTCATTAGCCGCGGTGGTCAGAGGAGGTGGCTGACACACTCGCCGACATTGGATGAAGATTGTGGTATAGCCAACGCACCACTGAAGGATGTGATCTATGGATCGACAGCCACAGTAGGGGGTCCGCGTGACATTGTAGTGCCTTAGGCACTACCGCTTCGGTTACCAAATGTGGGGAAATTGACCGCCTTTTCTAGCTCTGGCGGACCGTGGGCCACATCTCATGTTGGTCACACCTCATGTGGCTGGGTTGCATACCCTATGGGATCCCTACCCAGCATTATGCACTCAATTCTGGCTGCATCACATTATAGGCCGTCCCATTGCATGTCTCTCCATTGTGGGTCGGACCTCCCTTTTTTGGGTCGCCCCCTTGCGGGATTGGCCTCCCTATTGCGGGTCACCCCATTATTGTCCAGGTCAACCCCTTGTGGGCTAGGCCAGACTGTTGCCATGCAGGATTAGCCAACCGCGGCCCCACCCAGTAGGGTAGGGTTGGTCCAACTTGGTCGGACCGAACCCGGGCCCAACAGGACCCAAAAACACATAAAGGTCCATATCGTGAGAATGAGACGTTCGTTTGATGAACTGTTTCTGTTATTGGGACACTTGGTGCGAGACAATCATTTTGGTATACTCTACATGTCTTTTGGAAAAAGTTAGAGTATGACCGGGTTGGATCGAACCTGAATCCAACTGGGCCCTCGGTTCTAAAACATTTCTAACTCATAGAATGAGTGTCTGATCGAATCATTGTCTATCACATTGGAACCCTTAAGACATATAGGTTTTTTCGGTTACTTCTTTGTGGAGATTAGTGGAAGTCGATATATGGATGATATCTGGTGGGGAATTTTCTATGGAACGTGACCACACCTGGTGCCACGAAACGGTGGCAGGCCTTAACGTGAAGAATGAACATTGATCATCAGTGGGTTAGGATCTATCGATCAGGTGTGGGTCAATAACTATTGATCCTATTTGGGTAAGCACTATCAGATGATGTTAGGGTCATCACTCAATGATCTTTTCTGGGTTAGCGCATACTAATTTTGTGTGGGTCATATCCTGTGTGGGTCAGCGGGGGTTACTACCTATTGATCCTATGTGTGTCAGCAGCAGAGCTTCTTAATAGATTAAGATGATCTAGCATTATAACTAACCATCTATATTTCTGTACATAATTTATACCTAGTATGACTTGATTATTTACCTCTGTTGTGTTATCTTCGATTTGTTACCTTTGTGCTAATTTTATCATCATGGGGGTACCTGTATGGTACTTCTAATTTTATTGTGTTACCTATGTGGTTCTGCTATCATTGTGGTGTTATCTTCATGGTGTTACCTATGTGGTACTTCTACCTCCTTGGTGTTGTCTTCTGGGTGTTACCTATTTGGTACTACTATCATGGTGGTTTTACCTATGTGGTACATCTAGCTTGATGGTGTTGCCTTTGTTGTATTCTACACTCGTGTATGTGATGAGTAAGTCTGGGTAATGTATGTATATGTATGGGCATATACCTATGTAGAGTTGATGTCTATTGATTCATGCTTTGAGATTGTGGTCATACTTTGTGGTATTTCCTTAGTGGAACTCTAGTAGATCTGCGGGTATATCAGGGTCCCCACTGAGTATTGTTATACTCCACCCTACACGTGCTTCACCCACAACTTATTGTGTCTTGTGAAGATGAGGAGCAGCAGGGCTACGAATTGAGGGTTCCAGGACCATGTGGTATATAGAGGAGATGGTATGACATGAAGTGTAGTGGAGACGTTCTATACCTACCCTTCATGTAGGATCCTTGGAGGATGATCTATGAGTTGTTTTGTACTATTCAGTGGAATTTTTACTTTTTAGTTGAACTTGTGTTTTTTCAGTTGGGTATGTATTCCTACCCAATTTTTCAACACACTATTTTACTACAGATGTTTACTACATGGTTGCACCAAGATGTATTCTTATCTATGTGTTTGTATTTTTTTAAAGACAATGCCTTCCCATTTTAGGGATACTCCTTTCCAGAGCTAGCCACCAATGTCACGACCCGTCCTCGGGGCCCGTGCCGTGACTACCCCAAGCCCGCCTTCCATAGGCCAGAGGATGGCGACTAGCACCAAGGAGAAAATCCCGGTAAAAAGGGAAGGCATTGTATTTGTAATGTAAACAAGCACCACAGAGTAAGCAAGCGGAAAAGTAAACACTAAGTAAAAAACAGAGTACAAATGAAGTGCGGAAAAGTAAATGGGCCAGTATACAAACCCAACTGAAAGTAAAGTACAACTCGAAAGGGAAAACAACAACTGTAAAGTAAAAGCCGCTACACCGAGCTATCCACTGGAAATCCCACCTGAAGGGTGGGTACAGATAGCTCTAATGCTCCTCGGGCCCCGCCGTCCGCTCCGAGCACGTCCCGCCCTGTGGTCCAGCTCCAGGTACCGTCCTGCTCTGCAAGCCTTAGCCACGATCAACGATGTCCGTCGTCTGTAACCAACACAACGTAGTGCGGGCATAGCCCGTGCAGGGGTGAGTATAACGATACTCAGTAGGGACCCCGAGACCCTCAAGGTCTCACTAAAACCAACAAAGATAACCACAATAAGATCTCAACAGATAACCTCTACTTAGATATATGCACATACATATACCTAAGTTATCAAGTAACCCATCTCAATCATGAGGCAAACACAAGGTCAAAAGTCTCAGCTCAAACCAGGATTTTCATCATCGAAACCGTAACTGCTGAAGAGCTCTGTCTCTGGAGTGTACAGTGGTCCTGTCACAACTCCGAGGTACTGCCCACTAACTTAAGACTGCTGTAGTACTCCACCTATCGAGTAATGCGGGCCAGCCGCTACCACCAAGCGCTCCCATGTGCCGCTACAACCAAGCGCACCTCTGACGTGGGACTGCCGCTACAACCAAGCGCTCCCATGTGCCGCTACAACCAAGCGCACCTCTGTCGTGGGTCTGCCGCTACAACCAAGCGCTCCCATGTGCCGCTACAACCAAGCGCACCTCTGTCGTGGGTCTGCCGCTACAACCAAGCGCTCCCATGTGCCGCTACAACCAAGCGCACCTCTGTCGTGGGTCTGCCGCTACAACCAAGCGCTCCCATGTGCCGCTACAACCAAGCGCACCTCTGTCGTGGGTCTTCCGCTACAACCAAGCGCTCCCATGTGCCGCTACAACCAAGCGCACCTCTGTCGTGGGTCTGCCACTACAACCAAGCGCTCCCATGTGCCGCTACAACCAAGCGCACCTCTGTCGTGGGTCTGCCGGTACAACCAAGCGCTCCCATGTGCCGCTACAACCAAGCACACCTCTGTCGTGGGTCTGCCGCTACAACCAAGCGCTCCCATGTGCCGCTACAACCAAGCACACCTCTGTCACACACCGAGTCGTTCGATCTGCAGTCGTCGGGTCTAAGTCAGCTACACGGTCTCCGTGCTCCGCCCGCTCATCTCCGGGAGGGTCCGCTCCACGAGCTACTGGTCGATACTCCAAGTATCACAAAGTCCCTCAAGGAAGTATCTCGAAGGACCACCTCGTCATAGGGGTCTCAACGCAATAGACGGCGCGTCAATCGGACGCCCGGTCTGTGAGTTATTAGCCTTTTCGTCCCAGGGGCCCGGTTGGTTTCGTGAGCGAACCAATCCGACCGTAACTCAACTATACCCCAAACACTCACAGGGTATACTCATATGGACCGTTTTTCAACGTGATCACCAATGCCGCTGACGGTTCGTCAAACGGACGTCTGGTCTGAAAGATATCAGCTTTTCCGTTCCAGGGGCCCGGTTGGATTTCAGTGCGATCCAACCCGACCACTATCCATCTGCATCCAAAACTCGGGCGGAGGATGCCAAAAGTTCCGTCTCATCAAGAGGAACTCAACGCAATAGACGACGCGTCAATCGGACGCCCGGTCTGAGAGTTATTGGCTTTTTCGTCCCAGGGGCCCGATTGGTTTTTAAGGCAAAATCAACCCGACCGTACTCCACATGCATCCAAACTTCGGGCGGAGTGAGCCAAAAGATCCCTCTCACTAAGAGGAAACTAACAAAGCTGACGGCACGTCAATCGGACGTCCGTAGCTCAAAATATGAGCGTTTCTGCTCCGAGGGCCCAGTTGGTTTCGTGTACGAACCAACCCGGCCGAACCCAAAGTATTTCGAAACATTGAGTGCGATAAACTGAAACGACCGACTCGCTCCAAGGATTGCGTTGCCGCTGACGGCGAGTCGTTTGGAGGCCCGTAGCTCAAGTTACGAGCGTTTGAACGAAATTCATCCGATGACGGGGGGTCCGGGCCCGGGCCGACCCGGCCTGACCCCCCCTGGTTGGCCCGAACCGGGTCGGGTCCGACCCGGTCGGCCCGGCCCGGCCCGTCCAGGGCCGGTCCGGCTCGGCTCGGCCGAGCGGCCGACGCGGGGGAAAGCCGCCGCCACGCGTGACAACCCCGCGGCACCCGTGGGGTGTCGGCCGGACAGCCAGACGCGCCGCGTGACAACCCCGCGACACCCACGGGGTGCCGCCCTGGACACCCGCGGGGTGCCGCGTGACAACCCCACGACACCCGCGGGGTGCCGCGTGACAACCCCGCGGCAACCGAGGGGTGTCGCGCTGGACACCCGCGGCACCCGCGGGGTGCCGCGCTGGACACCCGTGGCATCCGCGGGGTGTCGCGCTGGACACCCGCGGGGTGCCGCCGCCTCCGGCCGCCGGCGCCGCAGCGCCGGCGCCCGCGCCGCCCCCGGCTTCCGCGGGCCGCCGGAGTCGCTCCGGTGGCCCGTTTTCCTTCCCGTCTGCGCCGTTGTTCCTCCCGGGTTCCGTTCTTTACTGCGGGATCATCAAACATCTGTTGCGGCACGTTCCGTCGTCACCCGCCAAATCCGCACAAAACGAAGAACGACGGAGGGTCGTCGGGCCGTGTTCGTTTGGCCCGCACCCTCCGCGTTATAGATAATCAACGGGAGAAAATAAAATGTTCAACACATCAACCAACAATTTTAATAAAATAAAATTGTTTCTTTGATTCCGGTTCTTTATTTTTTAAAGAACGTTCACGGAAATAAATAAAAAAGGGGGGGTAAATCCCAAAATAAATCCCTACCTCGTTGATCGTCGTGCGCGGGCGTTCTTCGCGGAAAAGCTCGTCGCAGAAGAGGGGGATCATCGCGTCGTCGTGGGAAGGCGGCACGTCGTCGCGGAATCCGGCGTTGAGTCGGCGAGCTCAACGGACCAAGAACAACAGATTTAAATTATAAATAATTAAATCTGTGTTTAAAACCAAAAGAAAAGAACCTTGTGAGGAAATCCGAAATCACTCACCTCAACGGTCGGTGATCGGAGATCGGAGCGGGGAAGAACGTCTCGGACGGAAGCGTCGTCGATTTCCGGGTTCGGCGTTCTTCGCGTTCTTCGCGTTCTTCGCGTTCTTCGCAAGGGAGAAGAAGATACAAGGGTCCTCTCAAATCTTCTCAATGCGCAAGTAACCAGAGGTCAAGCGTTGGACTTATTATATTATTACGCCAACGAATTTGAAAACTGGTTAAGAAATGATCCATCAATTCGTTGAATTAATTAAACGAAAGAAACAACCCATTTAATTCACGAAATAAACCGCCCAATTAAATGGTCTGTTAAGATTTTAAGAAACGCGTCAGTTGACTTTCATTAAGACGGGTTTTTGCGGGTGCGTTTCCTAGCAGAAAGAAACGGCGGGGCTCGTGCGGGCCCCACCGCACAAATATCCTACCAAGGGGGTAGGATATTCCTGGATAGCATCCTATCCGGTTCAACTCAGTTCAAGCCGCCTTTAAGTGGCTTCAACTGGCTTCCAAGCGGCTTAAGTGAAATAAAATAAAGTTGTCGCAAAATTATTTTATTTCTTAACTTTAAGCCCGAAAATTAAAAACCACACCCGAGAAAACGCAACTCCGGAAGAGGCGTTTCTAAGCGAATACCGGCGCTGCGATTTCATCGGTGCCCTCAGAATTCGATTCCGGGCACCGGTTCAAAAGTTAGAAAAACCCGCTCGTCCGTTCACTGAACGTACCCGAGCCAAACTTCGGAAAATGATTCCGGGCACACCGGGCCTCGGAATCAGGCGCCGTCAGAAACTACGTTCTTGTGAAATTCCAAAGAAAATTAAGAAAAAAATTTCCTTGAAATTTACGGGTCTTTACATTACTCCCACCACAGGGCTTTACGTCCCCGTAAATCTTCAACACAAACTAGGGATACAAAGGCGGTACTGAGCACGCATCTGAGCCTTCCGCTCCCATGTGCTCACCTGGACTTTCTCTGTCGTGGCCCGGACCACCTCTGGTCCCACTAGAGCTGCCATGATTTCTTCCTTGCCGATAAGAGAAATCTGTTCTCATCCCCTGGATGAACCGCGTTCTTCGCCTAATACGGTGAATCCCGACATGGATGATACTAATCCATACCAAGGATGACGTCGTAAGGCCTCAACGCTACTACCAAGAGATCCAACCGTTACTCTCGCCTCCAAGGGTTGAGTCACACTATCGGCATCAGTGTGTGGTAACTGGGTCTCCTCCAGTAGATGTCTCACAAGTGAGGGTCAAGTCAACAGTCAAAACTGGAACCTCTTAGTAACAACACAAGAGAGGACAGGGAAATAAATGCCACAAGAAAAGGTGTTTTTTATTACTGTAGCTCAAGTACAAAGACACAAAGCATCTACAAACATACATCAAAAAAACTAGAAGCAACATGAACAAAAGTCTCCAGGTCTGGAGCTAGTCCCGCTCTTGTCTATCTGCTCCCGGAGCCCCATGATCGTAGGCCTCAACTGCCTGAAGATGAGCTCTCCCATGTCCTCCTGTCCCCTGCGGTCGGGGTGGACCGCCTGGTGGTGGTGGTGGCAGAGCCTCAAAGCGTCGCCCACCACCTGCTGCTCGGACAGCTCCTCTGCCTCGTCCGCCTCCTCCCTGCGGACCGCCACGGTCGACCCTCTGCCTCTGCCTGGGTGGCCCCTCCACCGTCTGCTGCTCCTCGGTACGGCGGGTCGGGTAGTCACGAGCCATGTGGCCCTGCCCGCCACACGAGTAGCACTGTCTGCCTCTCGGAAGGCTGGCTTCGCGCTGTGTGCCCCGCACTGCTGAGCCAGTGTCCCGAGGTCGTCTGCCGGAACCCTGAGTCATCCGTCGGCTACCTACTGCCGAAGACTCCGCCACCTGCCGCCCTGCGGTAGGCCTCGCTGTAGACTCAGCCAGAAAGCTCTCGATTAGAAGGGCTCGCTCTAGCACTCCTGCCTGGGTCGGGATGCTGAGGGAGATCAGCGATGCCCTGATCTCGTGTCTCAATCCCTGCTCGAAGGTCCGGGCCCGGAAGAAGGGGTCCCGTACCATGTCTGTCGAGTAGCGAGAAAGGTCGGTGAACCTCGCCGCGTACTGGGCTACGGTCAAGCTGCCCTGCCGCAACTGAAGAAGCTCCTGAATGCGCACCACACGGAGGGTGGCCGGGACGAACTTTGAGCGGAAGAGGCTCTCGAAGTCCGTCCAGATGAGGGAGGCCTCATCGTGCACCTGGATCATAAAGCTCCACCATCTGCATGCTGCCGCATGCAGGAGACCCGCTGCGAGGATCACCATGAGGTCTGCTGGTGTCCTCACTAATCTGAAAACCTGAAAAACCGCCTCCAGCCAGTCCTCGGCAGCCTGAGGGTCCGTCTCCCCGCGGAACCTGGGCGGTCGCTGGCGCTGGAACTCATGCAGTGCACTAAGGCGACGTGCATCGTCAGCGGCTGGGGCTGGTAGCATCGGTGCCTCGGCGGGTATAGGTACTGCCGGTGCCTCAGCTGTCAAAGGGCCCTGTACTGAGTCCTCGACGCTCGGTGGGCTGTCATCATGCTCCACTCTCGGAATCCTAGCTGGATGTCGTCGTGGGGTCATCCTGAAAGAAACAGGTGCGCCACGGTCAGGACAGTATACCTGGTGAGCTGACACAAGTAATCACAAGGAAAACTTAAAACACACATGCAATCAATGTTTTCGTGAATTAAGTCGGAAATCAGAAGTCAGGGTCCTGGTGTACGGATACGTCGGCCGCCGCACCAACACTGGACTCCCTGGACTGATAACCACACCCAATACGCTAAACACTATTGCTTCACATAGAAGAAAGATCAGAGTCCCCGGTAGAACCGACCACCTCTGATACCAATTTGTCACGACTCGTCCTCGGGGCCCGTGCCGTGACTACCCCAAGACCGCCTTCCATAGGCCAGGGGCTGGCGACTAGCACCAAGGCGAAAATCAAGGTAAAAAGGGAAGTCATTGCCTTTGTAAAGTAAACAAGCACCACAGGGTAAGCAAGCGGAAAAGTAAACACTAAGTAAAAAACAGAGTACAAATGAAGTGCGGAAAAGTAAATGGGCCAGTATACAAACCCAACTGAAAGTAAAGTACAACTCGAAAGGGAAAACAACAACTGTAAAGTAAAAGCCGCTACACCGAGCTGTCCACTGGAAATCCCACCTGAAGGGTGGTACAGATAGCTCTAATGCTCCTCGGGTCCCGCCGTCCGCTCCGAGCACGTCCCGCCCAGTGGTCCACCTCCAGGTACCGTACTGCTCTGCAAGCCTCAACCATGATCAACGCTGTCCGTCGTCTGTAACCAACACAACGTAGTGCGGGCATAGCCCGTGCAGGGGTGAGTATAACGATACTCAGTAGGGACCCCGAGACCCTCAAGGTCTCACTAAAACCAACAAAGATAACCACAAGAAGATCTCAACAGATAACCTCTACTTAGATATATGCCCATACATATACCTAAGTTATCAAATAACCCATCTCAATCATGAGGCAAACACAAGGTCAAAAGTCTCAGCTCAAACCAGGATTTTCATCATCGAAACCGTAACTGCTGAAGAGCTCCGTCTCTGGAGTGTACAGTGGTCCTGTCACACCTCCGAGGTACTGCCCACTAAATTAAGACTGCTGTAGTACTCCACCTATCGAGTAGTGCGGGCCAGCCGCTACCACCAAGTGCTCCCATGTGCCGCTACAACCAAGCGCACCTCTGACGTGGGTCTGCCACTACAACCAAGCGCTCCCATGTGCTGCTACAACCAAGCGCACCTCTGTCGTGGGTCTGCCGCTACAACCAAGCGCTCCCATGTGCCGCTACAACCAAGCGCACCTCTGTCGTGGGTCTGCCGCGACAACCAAGTGCTTCCATGTGCCGCTACAACCAAGCGCACCTCTGTCGTGGGTCTGCCACTACAACCAAGCGCTCACATGTGCCGCTACAACCAAGCGCACCTCTGTCGTGGGTCTTCCGCTACAACCATGCGCTCCCATGTACCGCTACAACCAAGAGAACCTCTGTCGTGGGTCTGCCGCTACAACCAAGCGCTCCCATGTGTCGCTACAACCAAGCGCACCTCTGTCGTGGGTCTGCCGTTACAACCAAGCGCTCCCATGTGCCGCTACAACCAAGCGCACCTCTGTCGTGGGTCTGCCGCTACAACCAAGCGCTCCCATGTGCCGCTACAACCAAGCGCACCTCTGTCACACACCGAGTCGTTCGATCAGCAGTCGTCGTGTCTCAGTCAGCTACACGGTCTCCGTGCTCCGCCCGCTCGTCTCCGGGAGGGTCCGCTCCACGAGCTACTGGTCGATACTCCAAGTATCACAAAGTCCCGCAAGGAAGTATCTCGAAGGACCACCTCGTCATAGGGGTCTCAACGCAACAGACGGCGCATCAATCGGACGCCCGGTCTGTGAGGTATTAGGCTTTTCATCCCAGGGGCCTGGTTGGTTTCGTGAGCGAACCAATCCGACCGTAACTCAACTATACCCCAAACACTCACATGGTATACTCATAGGGACATTTTTTCAACATGATCACCAATGTCGCTGACGGTTCGTCAAACGGACGTCTGGTCTGAAAGATATCAGCTTTTCTGTTCCAGGGGCCCGGTTGGATTTCAGTGCGATCCAACCCGACCACTATCCATCTGCATCCAAAACTCGGGCGGAGGATGCCAAAAGTTCCGTCTCATCAAGAGGAACTCAATGCAATAGACGACGCGTCAATCGGACGCCAGGTCTGAGAGTTATTGGCTTTTTCGTCCCAGGGGCCCGGTTGGTTTTTAAGGAAAAACCAACCCGACCGTACTCCACTTGCGTCCAAACTTCGGGCGGAGTGAGCCAAAAGATCCCTCTCACTAAGAGGAAACTAACAAAGCTGACGGCACGTCAATCGGACGTCCGTAGCTCAAGATATGAGCATTTCCGCTCCGAGGGCCCAGTTGGTTTCGTGTACGAACCAACCCGGCCGAACCCAAAGTATTTTGAAACTTTGAGTGCGATAAACTGAAACGACTGACTCGCTCCAAGGATTGCGTTGCCACTGACGGCGAGTCGTTTGGAGGCCCCGTAGCTCAAGTTACGGGCGATTGAACGAAAGTCGTCCGAAGACGGGGGGTCCGGGCCCGGGCCGACCCGGCCTGACCCCCCCTGGTTGGCCCGGCCCGGCCCGTCCAGGGCCGGTCCGGCTCGGCTCGGCTGAGCGGCTGAGCGGCCGACGCGGGGGAAAGCCGCCGCCACGCGTGACACCCCCCGCGGCACCCGCGGGTTGTCGACCAGACAGCCAGACGCGCCGCGTGACAACCCCGCGACACCCGCGGGGTGCCGCCCTGGACACCCGCGGGGTGCCGCCCTGGACACCCGCGGGGTGCCGCGTGGCAACCCCACGGCACCCGCGGGGTGTCGCGTGGCAACCCCACGGCACCCGCGGGGTGTCGCGCTGGACACCCGCGGCACCCGCGGGGTGCCGCTCTGGACACCCACGGGGTGTCGCGCTGGACACCCGTGGCACCCGCGGGGTGTCGCGCTGGACACCCGCGGGGTGTCGCGCTGGACACCCGCGGGGTGCCGCCGCCTCCGGCCGCCGGCGCCGTAGCGCCGGCGGCCCGCGCCGCCACCGGCTTCCGCGGGCCGCCGGAGTCGCTCCGGTGGCCCGTTTTCCTTCCCTTCTGTGCCGTTGTTCCTCCCGGGTTCCGTTCTTTACTGCGGGATCATCAAACATCCGTTGCGGCACGTTCCGTCGTCACCCGCCAAATCCGCACAAAACGAAGAACGAAGGAGGGTCGTCGGGACGTGTTCGTTTGGCCCGCACCCTCCACGTTAGAGATAATCAACGGGATAAAATAAAATGTTCAACACATGAACCAACAATTTTAATAAAATAAAATTGTTTCTTGGATTCCGGTTCTTTATTTTTTTAAAGAACGTTCACGGAAATAAATAAAAAAGGGGGGGTAAATCCCAAAATAAATCCCTACCTCGTTGATCGTCGTGCGCGGGCGTTCTTCGCGGAAAAGCTCGTCGCGAAAGAGGGGGATCGTCACGTCGTCGTGGGAAGGCGGCGCGTCGTCGCGGAATCCGGCGTTGAGTCGACGAGCTCAACGGACCAAGAACAATAGATTTAAATTATAAATAATTAAATCTGTGTTTAAAACCAAAAGAAAATAACCTTGTGAGGAAATCCGAAATCACTCACCTCAACGGTCGGTGATCGGAGATCGGAGCGGGGAAGAACGTCTCGGACGGAAGCGTCGTCGATTTCTGGGTTTGGCGTTTTTCGCGTTCTTCGCGTTCTTCGCAAGGGAGAAGAAGATACAAGGGTCCTCTCAAATCTTCTCAATGCGCAAGTAACCAGAGGTCAAGCGTTGGCCTTATTTTATTATTACGCCAACGAATTTGAAAACTGGTTAAGAAACGATCCATCAATTCGTTGAATTAATTAAACGAAAGAAACAACCCATTTAATTCACGAAATAAACCGCCCAATTAAATGGTCTGTTAAGATTTTAAGAAACGCGTCAGTTGACTTTCATTAAGACGGGTTTTCGCGGGTGCGTTTCCTAGCGGAAAGAAACGGCGGGGCTCGTGCGGGCCCCACCTCACAAATATCCTACCAAGGGGGTAGGATATTTCTGGATTGCATCCTATCCGGTTCAACTCAGTTCAAGCCGCCTTTAAGTGGCTTCATGTGGGTTCCAAGCGGCTTAAGTGAAATAAAATAAAGTTGTCGCAAAAATATTTTATTTCTTAACTTTAAGCCCGAAAATTAAAAACCACACCCGAGAAAACGCAACTCCGGAAGAGGCGTTTCTAAGCGAATACCGGCGCTGCGATTTCATCGGTGCCCTCAGAATTCAATTCCGGGCACCAGTTCAAAAGTTAGAAAAACCCGCTCGTCCGTTCAGTGAACGTACCCGAGCCAAACTTCAGAAAATGATTCCGGGCACACCGGGCCTCGGAATCAGGCGCCGTCAGAAACTGCGTTCTTGTAAAATTCCAAAGAAAATTAAGAAAAAAAATTCCTTGAAATTTACGGGTCTTTACAACCAACCCTTATCATATGGATGGTGGGCTTGGGGTAGTCATGGAACATGATCTGTGGTACGGGTCATGATATTGTTGGAATACCAATCATCAAGACACAAAATCCTTAGTCTCCCTCTTCATGTTACAATATACGGCGTTTTATTACATAACTATGAATATTTATGCTTCCTAGATGAATTGATAAAGATGAACTATTTAGATCAACCAATATTTCCCTCTTCATTTCATGTTTTTATGGAACACATATCTGGGTTTTATAACTTATAACTCAGTATTTAGAAAATTTGGACACTATAATATTAGCTACATTCTTCTATAGCACCTCTGAAACATTTTAAGGCTCATTGATCCCCTTAAGAATGGTTTCTTTTTCTATTATTTGAGCATGGTAGAATGAATATCCTTTTATTATTCCCATATCTATACTTTACATGTGATAGAAGATCGGATCTATTAAAAACTTCATCATGTAATCAGTTGTGGGATCCTTTATACATATATAATTTTCCACATTGTTTTGTTTCCCAAGATGGTAATATATTTAGAAATCACAATACATTATTACCACTAACCACCTTTATTGGTTCATATTATGTTATTTTTGTGTTAATATATACACGAGGGTTTTATGATATATATATATTTCACACATCACTTCATAGGGATAATGTAACCCAATAATTAAAGTGAATATCACCATATACAATTATAGATCTTGAGTTGGGAAGTATTTCTCATGGATATCTTGTTTGGATAGAGGGATATACTATCAATTTTACATCTATTAAGAGAACACAACCAAATAAATTTTTGGATGAATCACTATATATAAAAAATCCTACCCTTCTGAAGGGTAATATGAGAATATAATAAATAATTATCCTATTCTCAATCTCATTAAATTTCTTATCAAATTCTTCATTATATAAAAATAAGAATCTTTTTTAGTTATCCTTGTTACAGAAAATGATAATCAGGCATTGTTTCCCACAAATTGATGATATAACTCTGATAATAAAATGAAAATATTGATTTCCATCATAGGGGTTAGTCTTGGCCATCCATGACTTTACTAATTATTTATGGATCCATAGACATTCATTTTTAGTGATCAAATTACATAGGACTGTTACTTGGTCTAGGTATAAGTTTGATTGATAACTCAACCACTCGTTTATGTGAGAGACCAAGAAATTCATTAGGAACCACATAAACATATTTCATTATAATGGGAATATATTCAATGATTATCATTTACATAGACTCAATAATTTGAGCTAGAGACACCATATTATAAGGAAATAATATTCATTTTGAGTTGATTATACCAAATAAGTTTCATCCTCACCTATATGATATCAGAGGATGATTCAAGATATAGATGGTAATTTTATTATTCTTTTAATTTATTTGGTATTTATAAGTTGAAAAGTATTATATACAACAAAGCTCATTGGATTCCACTAAAGGTATAAGGATATTATTTTCACCAAAATTCCCAAAACATTAAATTTTGGTACAATAATCATTCATGTTTTCCCCCAGTGATATCAAATTATTTTTGGTGTTGATTCAATGTTCTATGAAAACATATACAATATGCTAATATGGAATGAAATTAAATAAAACATGAACAAAATACACTAGAGTAGAGGTTACATGTACATAAGTTATCATGATCCATCAAAACATAGGACATTATTTATTCCCATAGTCATGGAAATCAATAGTACTCATCATGTTTGTCACCCAATGGAATAGATCATTAACATGGATAATTCCCTGCTTCTCTACATTTAAAATGTAAAACTGTTAATTGTACATTAGATTGAAATTTATTTCGATCCATCATGTTATTCATTTTTTATGGTAAACTTTCTCGTTATTTCCTATTTTTATGCACATAAAATATTTCATAGTTTTTTTTTGACAATTCCCTTGGTGCCTCCTTGCACCATTTTTAAAAAAAACGGCTCTTCTTTCACATATCACCATTATCAGATAAACATCCTTGAGACACTTCCCTCAACTTAATAGACGTGTGTGGACACTATGCTAAATTGTATTTGTTAACCAAGATATTATATACCTGGTTTTTCATAACCAAAAGAACCCTTACATGATCTCCCATCATATAAGGCATCTCATTTGGGTAGTCTTCACACTGCCCCTAACATTGGTTGCTAACTCGGTCACTCCTATTACCATCCATTGAATAGTTTACATGGAAAATTTTGGGATGATTATTTTTAAAATTTTAATCACATAAAATGTAAAATATCAATATGAATGGGATAACTCAAAATTAATATATATTCATTTATCAATTAATTTTTTGGAATTAATCTATGTTATCCGTGATCTATTTCCTAATATAAAATATTATGGCAAATTTTGTTCCCTTTATAATAGTTTGTAATGATATTGTTAATTTACCAAATCATATCCTTTGGGAGTGTAAATACATGTGTTCCACAAATCCTATTTTTATGAACCGTTTCATTATCAAGTCTATCTTATCACACTATTTTTTGGGTCGTTACACCTGGGTACATCTGTTACAAATAAAAATCCACCCATTGTATCGAAAAATGATGTATTTATATAAAATATAAATATTATATATTTTATATACATTAAGGGTTTTTTAATTTTTTTCATATTATCCTTAACTATTTATTAATGGTTTTCTAATCGTTATACAAAAAATAACTAGACTTTTTTTATACTAACTTTGACAACCCATAATGTATTTCACTTTATTTAAAGATTTATTACATAAGTGTAAACATAAAACAATCACCAAAGATAATGTAGCCATGTGTAATTAAGATATTATGTTTATTTCATATCATGTTTATACATGGAAAAAACAACATTATTGAAAATATCCTTAACATGATTCTAAAAATCTTTTGTTCTTCTAAAAGTGCATGGGATAACAGACATACTTACATTTGATAGGGGACATCAATAAATCCTCGTATGGGAATAAAAAAAGCATAGAACTAATAAATTATTAAATCATATTCAATATATTTTTTAATGGACATAATATGGGTGATATTAATGAACATTAATATTGATGTTTGATATACAATGCTAACATAAAGGCAACATGGAAATATGGAAACAACATAAAACATGGAAACATAAAAATTATTCCAGGATAACCCCTATGAAAATATAATATAGTGTGACTTTGATAACCTATATTGCTACATAAATTTATTATCATGAGATTAAAACAATACCAAATGCATTGGATGAATATAATATTTTAGGCCAACCCATAACTATTTTTTAATGTATAATCATTTGTGTCCCACATAGATCAATCAACATAGGATCATATTTATTCAAATTCAATAAAACAATTAGGGATTTTGGGATTGTATACAGTCATGTAAATAATTAATGAAGGATAGGTACATCTTGTTGAATACCATTGAGTGTTAATGGTGATGAGTATTCATAATACAAATTTTTGGAGTATAATAATCACAAAATAAGTTTGGTAGCATAACAGGGGTAAAAAATTAATAATGAGAGGGATAAATGATATTTAAAGGGATATTTCATAACATGGAGACACTAAGGTCATAATGTGGATATTTAATAACATATTACAAAATTAATAATTTTAAATAAAAAGGCATAAGACATAGAGGGTTATTGAATTAAAAGATAATGGAGTGGGTCCCATACATTGAGGGGTGTTTCCAAAAGCATATGTGGAGAATATAGTGAGATTAGGTGAACCCTAATTGGTGTATATATTAGAAAGATAAAATTATAGTTATTATTTACAAGTTTTGTGTGAAGATAACTATATGATTTTGTGGGTTTATATAGGGAATATAAGATGCATTCTTTATTATTTCATAAACATAGGTTTTGGACTCTATACAATAAATTATTCAAAACCACATACATTCCAAGGGTTTTTTCCCATGGTTTCTAAAAAAGTTAAGTGGTTTAAATTATTTTACATGTATAAGGATGTAGATCATTTACATGTTATCATTATTGATGTGGAAGTCAGTCATGTTCATAAATAATTGATTTTAAAACATTAATATATTATACTAGTTTTCAAGAATTCATAATAGATTTAGAAAAATAATAAAATAACAACATAAAACCATTATATTAATTGGAAAATATAAGTTTTCCATGGATACCCTTTATGTCATATATTACATCCCTTTTTGTTCATTATGATATCATAATACAAATCCTAATTTTATACTGTATTTAATTTTACACAAAAATTACACTAAGTGAAAAAAATTAAAAAGAAAATATTTGTTTGATAAATAAGGCATGGTAATTTTTAATTAATTAATTATTTTTTCCATAAATTTATTTAAATATGATATATTACATGTTTAAATAAAAACACTTAATTTATTAAAAAATACTTCATTTTTTACCGAAACAGTTATATGGACTTTATAAAAGAAATTTATATCAAATAATTTAAATTTAAATAATATTATTTAATAATAATATATACTAAAATATAATATATTTTAAAAATTATTTAATTCATTAAAATACATCATAATAATTTAATATATACATTTCCCAAAATAAAATATTTTGTTTCATTTAATTTTATGACCATTTAATCTAATCTTTAAAAAATCATCAGAAGACATACATATAAGAATTATTTTAATTAGATTTAAAATATTTATACTATTACTGTCTTGATAAGTATAATTTTATTAACCTAAAAACACTCTGAGGGTAAGAGGCATGATCATTATATTTTTATAGTGTGGTTCATCATACAAGGATTGGGAAATTATCACGTTGGGCTCATAAATATATAAAAAAGAATTTTAATTTATGATTCAGTTATTGAATATTAGATTTGGATTGATCAAGTAAAAAATAAAATAATACTTCTCCCTTATAAACACCAATAATTGGGCTTCATAGGGTCCAACCCTAATGGTTGAGTTCATCAATTATTCTATCTATATCAACTGGACTGTATCATAATCCCATATATATAATAAATTTATGATCACACTTCAATGTATATATTATTAATGGTTAAGATGCCTAATTGTATTTTAAATACAATAAGTTATAAATTATATAGATCCAATCTTACCAAGTAAGTTAATGTGTTTTCTATAATTGCATTACATAATAGGGAATTTAATTTATATATCATGAAGAATTTTATATACAAATGTTTGGGTCCATACATAAATTCATATGGCAAAAAAGGAATATTTACCATTCATTAAATGGGCGCATAGTTTGTCTACATAGTTTTTCCAAACCATATTGGCTTACTTATTATGTGGTACTAACCATGTAATCCAGGAACACGGTCTGAAAATCTATGCATAACCCTTGTGGTTCACTTATATAATTCATCTATAGTTTCCCACACTATTACGAATCATACTAGGAATGATTAAACTAATTATGCACCATCCTTTTAAAGGATTCATTATTTATCCCTAGGGTTACTACTGATCATTCCCCAATCATTCTCCTCTGGCTATTTCTACAAATTTCAATGTTTTGTGATACCATCAAACCTATGACTCCCATGTACCCATCGTGATCTCATTAGGAATTTCAATAACAATAAATATAATAAATATTATACTTGAAACATAATATATCAATATATCTATGAAAAAATATAATCTTACAACCCCCCTTGTATGATATATTATCCTTAAATTACACTTTGAAGGGTGTTAAACCATCATTTAATAATTACTCCAGTATCTAAGCACATTTGACACTGTATCTTTCCTAGGTCTTATATTTTACGCATTGTTGTTATCAAGACACATGGACTAAATGAACTAATCCATCTCGAATACACGTTATTCTTAGATCAATGATACCAGTAAGATAATCATCAAAAGAAGAAGTGTCCTATAAAACGACATCTTTCGGTTAAAATGTGTGATATGGGTCAAAATGATTATAGGGAAACATAGATTTGTGGAAAATGTCTTGTCTGGATTAATATCTCTAAGGATTATCTATATAAAAGTCTACCAGTTCAACTCTATGAAATCATGAAGAGGAATAACATTATGAAGTGATAGATTCACACAAAAAAATATATCTATAACCCAATATATGAAAGAAAATAAGAAAACTCAATCACTAAAATTAATATAATAACCCTACACTTTAATTCACATTACGACACAATTTATTACAGAAAATTGCCCTTAATACAACCCGTAAGATCGATTAATCTGGTTTATCATAGAATTACATATATTACATAAAAACATGAAATATTGAATTAATTATCTTTATTGAAAACATAATTAAAATGATTATGTTATTCCTTCATACATTACACTACATGGAATAACTCAATGACATACAAAAGAATTAGGTGAGTGATAAATACCAGTAGGTGAATAAATATGAAATGACATTAAAAAAGTAATACATGTTAGTCAATGGGAATATTAACAGGGCATAAAAGGATGCCAAATCATAATAATGACCAATAATGCATGATATATAATTATAACATAAACTTAACATCATAAATGTGGAAACAAATTAAAAAACTAAATCATAAAAAATGTAAAGGATATCTGCCAAAAAATAATGATATATAAAGTCCCATAAAGTAATAATTTTTTACACAATATAAAAATATTACATATCATGATATTGAACATTACCTAATACATTGGATTGATATATAATATAAAGAAAAACCATCGTTTTCATTTTATTATCATGCTTATGTGTGCCACATAGGTCATACGAAATGGACTCATTTATCGTCATATTTTATTCCATGATCATGGCATTTGTAATAATTAAATTTAATTCCCTATTAAATGAATTATAATAAACTAAAGATGAACATACATGATATTGAATGGGTACGGTATTCACTACACAATTAGTTTTTCATGTATAACCACAATGAAATTAAGGTAGCATAATGACATCAAATAAAAATTCATAAAACCTGTCGATGAGAGGGAAATGGGTATCTCATAATTTCAACATAAAATAGGAATTGGCAGGTAAATATTAACAATTATCCCAATTTTATTAATTGTAAATATAATGCATACGATAATAAAGAAACATTAATAAAGATGGGATTGAGAGGATCCCGTACATTGAGAGTGTGACTACAAATTCATTGTAAGAGCTTCTTGAGAGCTTCAGTGGATCCTTAAGAAGATTATTGAGAGGTTAGGATAGATAAAGAATATTATATAATTATTTCTAGTGAATATAAATGATATATTTTGAGGGATTATATTGGAAATGTTTCATTATTTTTAATCATTTCTCAAAACTGGGTTTTAGATTATATTTACTAAAATTACCAAAACCACAATAAAATCCTTGGTTTTTCCCATGTTTTCACTAAAAGTGGAGTGGTATTCATTATTTTAAAATTCCAAGGGGGTAACATAATAAAATAATAATCTTTATGGTTTGGAATGGAATCAAACAATTAATGAAATCATTTTGTAACCATAAAATATATTAATGGTTTTGGAGAATTCATAAAGGCCTTGTAAAATAAAAAAAACATAAAATAGAATTATTTTAAGGGGAATATATATATTTGGTCTTGTATATACGTTAATGTGCCAATACATTAGTTTTATGTCATTGTGATGTTAAAATACACATTATATATTTATACAGTATTTAATTTCTTACCATAATATTCGACTATATCCGGAAATTATTAAAAATTCACCATTGGATAATTTCTATGATATGATTCCAAAAATAACATTCATTTTCTCTATATAATTTTTTGAACATTTGAATTTTCTATTTTATAATATGAATCAAATTTTATTGATAAATGATTGGTTTTTAGACAATAACAATTTTAGAACCCATAAAAATTACATTTGACATCATAAAAATTATATAATAAATTATATTTAATGGAAATATAAAAAATGTTATGTTTTCAAAATATTATTCATTTCAATTTTCCATTAATATTTAAAAATAAATTTCTTAATTTAAATAGAATATTAATTAAATATAAAATGTGTGTTTTCTATTCTTAAGGTAGTTGACTATGAGACTTTTATTTGGTGGTTTTGCATACATTGTTTGGGTTGTGATCTCGATGAGCTTGAACATCTCCCGTAAATAGTTTCATTAATGCTAATGTCGGGGTATATCATCGTGGGATTGACCATTGGTATATCCTGGTGACACTATCTCCATTGTAATATTAATTGAATTGGCTTTATTGAGTACAATCCTACTAGTTGATGTCATTAAATCTGTTGTCTGTGTTAAATGAATTTTTAAAACCCTATATTTATACTAATTATGTGATTATTATTCAATGGATATATTCTCAATCATAATTAGTATGAATGGTATTTTTAATTCCATAAGATATTATAAAAACAATGACGTAATTTTATTTCTTATTACCATAATCCATATAAAGACATTTTATTTAATTTTTAAGGGGGATTTTGTTTATAAATGTTTGGGTAGTTACAATATTCACCCTTTCAAAGATATCACCATTGAAAATTTCATATAAAACACTGAAAATGAGGATAATTATGTTTCCTCACAATAAATAGTTACCATATCACTTAATCAAATTTGTGGTTACTATACAACACTTTGACTAGGTCCATTGCCATATTCTGTAGAACATTTTCACTATGATCTATGATCTTCACCAGATGCTCCTCATAGGAAAGGTTACTCTCTAAAGACACCATCACTTTTTTGAGTACTCGTGATTATTTTTCTATATAAATACTCAATAGGGATACATGGTATACATCATGTATGTGAGATTTTTTAGGTGAGAGTTCAAGTCAATAGTCAACCACTCTGATGTGATTCTGAATGTTCTTAAACATTTCCACCAATTCCTCGACTATTTTAGGACCTCGCATATTATTTTCACTGACTTTATCACAAAATTCATGTGTCCAAAACCTATTCACATAAATGCATTTGAAATGAACCATTTGGAACCCATTGAATAAAATTTTATTGAATAAGAACCCAACCATATAAATATTTTAGTCCCATAAACCATATAAGTTCAATTGAGCCTGCTCTCAAA
Source organism: Viscum album (assembly GCA_963277665.1). Lineage (NCBI taxonomy): Eukaryota > Viridiplantae > Streptophyta > Magnoliopsida > Santalales > Viscaceae > Viscum > Viscum album. The sequence goes on along the minus strand of OY728137.1, from coordinate 1,696,247,389 downwards.
ATTTCATCATTATTCTAGATAGTCTACATATATTGGACGTCAGTTCAATGGTGATAAGTCATTATGATGTTCAACTATTTACTTCGAGCAGGTTAGAGACTCTACAATAATATTGTCGTAATTCATTGATCCTGAATACATAAAATATATAGTGTTGTTCTCAGTATCCTGACCAATTATTTATTGTATATGATTATAAGTGGATCAAGTGATAAGTCCCCAAAAACTATAATAATGTTAGTACTATTTATAAAATAGTCATACACAAAACATATAGAATTATTTCATCTTGATATCTTCGAGAGACCAATGAAAAATTCCATGGTGATATTTCCCATTTTCCATGAAGTTATGGGTATTGGATCCTTCATACCATATAATTTTTCCCTTATTCCTTCACATTTTAAAATACAAGACAAATTACTAAATATTTTATGATCTTCTTCTTCATATTGTCCCACCAATAGTTATCTCAGAGATATAAAATCATCTTTGTTCTTCCTCGGTTGATTTATAAAGTTGATCTATGTGAATCATCCAAAAATTTCTTTTTTAACTCATTATTTTATGGTACACATAGACATGACCAAAAAAACACAACATGCTGCTGAATAAAATTGATCTCTATGGATTTATTTTTTTCTTATAGTTTCCACTCTCTTATGAATTCCAACATCATCTTAGTTAGCATACATTATCCTCTGCATAAGGGATGGTTGAGACATAATATTTATAATTATTGATGATGTTCCTTCCATTATGATTCTGATGTCCATCCTTTTGAAATCTAATAAGATCGTATCTATGTCAATCCTCATGAGCCATTAAATTATTGGATCATTTATACTTAGTATATCTACAAATTTATTTTCATTCGTCATATGGAATAGAATTGAGAAGTCATATTCCTTGATAAAATATAACCATCCTCATTGGCACATATCTAGATCTTCTAGTGTGAATATAAACATTATGATTTTGTGATTCATATATATTACATAGTTCTATAAAAAGATGTAACACCACAATATTTTCAATTTGAATATCACTTCATCCATACCCATAATATTAATCGGGAAGTTATGTTCATGATTTTTCAATAGCATTGAATCATGGGATATCAATTGTATATTTTACATTAACATATATCCTAATCCATTATTCAAAGAATATATGAATACAATGGGATCCTATTGATACAACATTGGATATTTAATGGCTTTTTAATCTTGTGATAACACAAAAAACGTTCCACCTATCCTTCAAATTTTTCTTAACGTTGCTTCCTCTTTAGCTTACCCTCCGACGACTCCTCCGACCTCTTTGTCTCCCAAGCCCGGTCCTTCTGTTTCTCCTACTATCCCCCTGGTTCCCCATGATTCTTCATTCCTTCATAGAGACCTTCATTTGGTCCACTCTTTTAGGGATGTTTTGTGTGGACCATTGACCTCGAACCCATGCTTCTCTGATGTCCTTATGCCAGTTCCAAAGGTGTCGAGGCTTGGATCCTGTGTTTCCCAGGATTTTTCGGTGTCAGCATTAGATGATGTTGCAGCCTGCCTCATTTGGACATTGGTGGAAATGTTCGGAGGTGTGAAGATGACCCTTCAGTATTTATAATTCTTTTTTATCTCTTTGTGTCTGGTATATTTGGTTCGTATCTCAAATGTCCACCAAAACACTTTTTGTCTAGTCTTCTCTTTAGAGGATGGATTCATTTGCGCATGGTGTAAAGATCCCCGATTCTTGGGGCGTTGGAGTTTTAACCTGTCATGGTGGTCAATGGTGGTTCCTAACAGGAAAAATTGTCGTATTTTAGTAGAATGGATCTGAATCCATGGTTGTCGCTATCATTCCAAAATGGAGACTTCCACATATCTATTGGCGATGCTCTTGGTGGATTTCTATGCTCGGATGATCGCAGATGGTCTACTATCGATACGTCTGTTGATCCCATTTTCATTGAATTGGAAAAATCCTCTCATTCTCATGGATCCCTTGATTTGCGGGTTCGTGGATCGGTGTGATGGAATCAGGAAATTCTATACCCAGTCATACCCATGTATGGTTTGCACTGCTTTCTTCAAGTCCACTCCCTTCATGTTTGTAGAAGATCACATTCTGGCGATTGTCGGTGGACTCCTCAAGAGTAGAAAAAAAGTTGTTTCAGCCAAATTAGTGGTCTCAATATCCCCTAGATGGCTCCCTAGTGCTATCTCGGCCCCTGGCTGGTGGATCGGCGGTGCCTCCACTTATATCCCCAAAACCAGACCTGATGGATTTCTTGGTTTTTTGGGTAGGGTGTTCTCTTTCTTCTTTCCTGGAGATGATGCCTAATGTTCACATGGTTCTTCTTATCCCCTCAAATATTCCCACGAGACCGTCTTGAAACTATCATCTACTTCCTAATGTGTCTAATAGCGTGAATATCTTGATGGAGAATTATCAGCCCCAATGTGCTCGGCCTATACTTATGGCCCCATTGGAAATCATGGCTTCTACTTTGAGGAGCATGGGAATCAGGTGTCAGAGGGGATTTTCCTACCACCTATCCCCTAAAAAGATCAATGTCATAAGCTCCCACTTGATCTCATTAGTCATTCAGTCCCTCCTCTTCTATCAGCCCCGAGTACCCCAGCCTGCACAACTAGGAGAGAAGGGTCGGAATAGGGAGAAATGCCTTCCTATAATCAGGGATTCTCCTATCCTTCTTTTGATGACATTGATATGTCGAAGACAATAATTTTTATTATATAAAAATACAGGCTTTGAAATGATAGTACTATCTACCATTTCACTAAGGCCAAGTGCTCTAGGGCTGGTCTTAGGGCACCCTCCTTTTAATGTTTCATATTATCATATGTAATGTCTGGGGCCTAGGTTATCGGGTAAAAACAGATTTCATAGCCACCAGGATTTGTAATCTAAAGCCCTCTATTATTTCAATCCTTGTACATAAACAAAATCCATTGAGGATATGTGAGTTTCCTCGAAGACTCATGTTGTAGGGATACTTGCATGCTAATCCCACGAATATCCACATTTGAATCTTCTGGAACATATGTATGTCTGTAGAGGAGGCTCAGGCTGGTGATCAGTTCATCACAACCAAGGTGTCAAAGGGAAATTACTTCCACTTTTCTTCTTTAATCGATGGAAGCTGTGATGCCCAGAAAAAGTAGGTTTTATGGCACGGTCTTAGTACTTTTGATCTAGGAAACCAGCCATGGATTGTTGGAGGGGATTTTAACATTATGGCTACACCATAGGAGAAGAATGGTAGGGTTCTTTTCTCGAGGTAATCCAGCATGGACTTTGTTCAATTCATAGCTGGAAATGCTCCCATGGACCTTGGATACTCTAGTGATCACATGACATGATTTAATAACCAAAGGGGAAACCGACATTCACGGAGTCACCATGATCGTGGCCTCGCTAACATCCATTCTCTTTCTATGTTTTAAAATGCTATGTTTAACCATTTGGTGTGTGTAGTCTCAGACCACTCTCTATTATTGTTCTAATTGTCCTCAAGTCATGAGACCCATGGGAGATTCATGTTTTATCAAAATTGGAACCATTCTCTGGGCTACCAACAGTTAGTTAAGGATATTTGCAATGATCCCATGCTTGGGTGCACTTGGATTTCAGTACATAACAATCTATGGTGGCTTAAAGATCAGCTCCATGCTTGGGAAAGTCGTTTCCCCCCATTGATAAGGACATGGATGTGCTGATGGATAATAACAACCACCTTGAGACAGGTCTATAGGAGGTCTCGGACAATCATGTGTTTGAGGAGCTCTCTATCATGAAGGACTCCTTGCTTAACATGATCTTGAATCATGAATTACTGGTGATATAGTAGGCATAGATCAAGTTGCTGAGGGAGGGCGACAGGAATACTGCCTTTTTTCATTCCTTCATTAAAGAGAAGAGGCCGGATACTCCCAACATTAAACTCGATGATGGTTCTTGTTCAGATGATAGGGACACCGTGGGGGCACTTACCCATCTCTTCTTTTATGAACTACTGGATGGTCCCAACCCTCGCATGACTTCTGGTTACCCGGGAGGTAATGGTGATATTATGGAATTAATACCTAACCATGTTTCATTTTAGGAAAAACTGATGTTGACTTCCAGTCCTGATGAGATAGAAATTTTTTATGATATGTTAAGGCTTAACCCAAAGAGTGCTCTATGTCCAGATTGTTTCCCATGATCTTTTTACCCGAGCTTCATGGATGTGGTTAAAGATGATATAGTCGCAGCAATCCAGGATTTCTTCCAAGGTGTTTTTTTAATGAGGTTCTATGTTGATAATACACTAGGGATTATTCCCATGATAATAAATCTTAATTCCCTCAAGCACATTAGACCGGTGATCACGTGCAATGATCCATACAAAATTCTGGCTAGCATCATCAACTCAAGGATTGCAACACAACTACTTAGATGGGTATCTCTAGAACAACATGGTTTTCTAAAGGGGTGCTACATCCAAGGGGTTATTTCCATGTACTAGGACATTATTAGGTATATTGATACTAAATCTGATTGATTAATCATGGATATTAAATTATACATGAGAAAAGAATATGATCGTGTCAAGTGGAGAATCATCAACATGGTGTTAAAAGGTATATGATTCTCATCATGGTCTACAAATCTTATTTTCAGGTGTTTCAGTTATTCTTGGTTGATGGTCTCTTTTATTTAGATGAATCATGGTTTATTCAAGGAGACATGATGATTAAGGAAAGGGGATCCCCTCTCATCGAGCATATTCATTCTCTCCCAAGACATCCTGAGTCAGCTCATCCAGTGAAGTGTGATACATGGAAATATAGTTTCTTATCATAAGAAGTTATGTTCAATATCCATATATATTATTTTGTTTTAGGATGATACCATAATTTTCATGAATGCTAACAGTCATTTTGTGTTTGGAATTATCAATTTTCTAGAAGAATATTGTCAATGAAGTAGGAAAATCATCAACAAGGGGATGAAAAACTTTTATATAACTAGAAGATGTAGTGGCAGGCATGTCACATCCCTGTTCAGAACAATGGATATGCAAAGAGAGGAATTTATGATGGACTACCTGGGTGTTATTATCTCCTCTAGAAGGCTCTGCATTTGGGATTTTAACCACATTGTATGTATGGTTTCAGATCATTTCCACAACTAGAAAAATTGATTCCCATCCATTATAGGTTGTTTTGCTCTGGTCAATAGTATGTTGTTGCCTACCCCTGTCCACTTTATTTCTACGATTTTTGAACCAAAAGTAGTCATTGTGAATATTGAGAAGATCATGGCCAGATTTATCTGTGATTCTCTCGCAGAGGGAAAACAGAATTGGGTGCCATGGGGTAAGATGAAATGACTGGTGTAGGAGGGTGGTATTGATATTAGGATCTTGGCTGTCACTCTTCGATGCTTACATGATAAATCGGCGTGGCATGTTCTAGAGGACCGTACGCTTTGGTGGAATGAAATGGCAGGTAGATGGAACAGGAGCTCGGATAGAGATGCAAGGCATGGGTCCCCCTTTTGGGACATGATTTTCCCTCTTATTTAGGACCTCCAACCCTTTTCCTACTGGATTTTTAGAGAGGGTTCCAGTTATTTCTAGCACCAGAACTGGGAAAGCTCTATCTTCGGCTTCCTGGGGTGTCTGGGCAACAACATCTCCATCAAGGAGAAGACTTTTCATCCTCTATACATCTTAGGTATTTTGGACAAGGACAATAAGGAAAAGTTTTATATCATTGATCCCAATGGAGAGCATGATAGGTGGATCTTCACCCCTTCCAGTTCGGGGGCATTCTCCTTCAATGATTTTAGGATGATTTCGACTTCACATAACCATCCTAACAGCTGGAACATGTCATTTTTTATTAGTAAAATTCCTACCAAATACAAAATTATCTTCTAGAGAATAAGGAAAAATTTTATACCATCTGATGATAACATCAAAAAGTGTGGTATCAGTATCACTTTCAGGTGTTGTTGTTTCAAGGATCACCAGGACGAGAATTTGGAACATATATTTTTGAATGAGGATGGGGGAGAGAGGTCTGGAGCGCATTTGGAAAGTTTACTAGGGTTTTAGTTAGTATTATGGTTGGTACTCCCTTATTAGAGACATGGTTTCAAGGTTCGGGTGATACTAGTTGGGTAAGGAGGCACGGGCGATCGTTCTCCACACTGGCTGGTGGAGTCTCTGGCAGGTGAGAAAAAAGTCACAGTTTAATGGGGTCAAATCGACAGGTAGGTCCATCATTTCTAGATCATGGAGCCTACTAATGGACTTGGATAGGTTGTGCAGAAACTGGAACGATGCTTCTTCCATCCGCTGGCTTCCCCCTCCTAACGATGCAGCTCACCCATGTGTTAATGTTTTGAGATCTTCATGGATCAGCTGGCTTTCGCCCTCCATGGATTGAATCTCAACTCGGACATCTTGTGCAGATCAGGGATCATCAGAGGAGGCTATGTTGTCCGTGACTCTAGGGGTGCTATAATTCTGGCTTTTACTGCTCACCTCAGGAGTGGATCCTCTTTACAGGCAGATGAAATTGCGTTTCATACTGGATTTTCGCACATCCTCCATGCCAATATTCTCCTCTCTGAGGTGTAAATTGACTCATTGATATTTCATAGGTCTTTGGTTGGCCAGATCCCTATTCCATGGTCAATCTCATATGTCACCAGAAAATGAAGTGGTATGTTGAATAGCTGTATCAAAGTCTTTCATAATTGGGGTTAAGGAAAAAATGATGCGGACTATTTTTCAGCCTTAACCAGCTCCAGCCACAGTTTCACCTATTTCTAAATAGAGTACTCTCTTATGATAGAGGGAGATGATCATGTTAGAGGGGCTTCCCTCAAATTACACTACTTTAGACCCCCCATAGGATTCTGTTTGGTCTAGTTTGGCCCATGTCTCTCCCTGTTATTGTCCTCGCACTTAATAAATAAATAAACGATGATTGTGATGATTAATTCCATGAAAATTTCTCCACTTGTGGGTATTGATAGAACATGGTTATTTGAAATCCACTTTTTCATCTATTTGAAGATGTAATTAATTTAATCGTTCCAAGAAAACATGACTTCATTTTGGGATAGGATGGTTATAGGGTTTGAAAATCAAGAGAAATTTGTCACAAATCGATGATAGTACCCTAGTAATATATGTAAACTTTCGATATCTATAAAGAATGTTAGCCTCGACCATCCTTCAATTTCTTATATCATTGAAGGTTCTACTTATTTTTTTTGATAATATTCACTTATAGGAATACTTATTTCAACTAGAACTCACATTTTTTATATTTCTCATAATTATTCTCCATTCTCAAGGTCTATAGAACATTTCTCATATGCTTTTCATTCCCTCCTTACTTCTGAAGTATGTTATAATATCATCTAAAAAGGGTCAATAATTTACAAAGGAAATATTTAAAGGCCCTATCCATGAAATCCATGAAAACATCAAGAGATTTAGTGAGTACCAGTAATATTACTATGAACTCATTGTTCTGGTACAATGTAAAAAATGAATACTTGGGGATATCATACTTCATCACTAAAATATGGAAATACCCCAGCCGTAGATCCATCATGGTGAAGTATTGGGATCCATGTATCTGATAATAAAATTCCTAAATATGCATTTGTGGATAAATTTTCATTGTCATTATATTTTTGAGATCACTATATCCTATTAAAAGGCACATTTACACATCCTTTTTATTGACAAAGAGGACTGGCACACCCTATGGTGAAGACCATGGGTGTATAAACCCTTAATCTAGATTCTTATATACTTATTTACTAGTCTCTATAGGTTTCGTATAAAAAGTAATTATATAGGACGAGATAATGGTATTTTTCCATATATAAGATTCATATAAAATTCAACCACTATATTATGGTGAAGACCACGAAATTTTTCATGAAAAACATCATTGTATTCCCTTATAATGGGCATGACTTCATAGAGTATTATTTCTATATAATAAATAATTTGATAAAGATATTGTTTATTTTAGGGAAATTTCATAAATTACAAATATTTTGGTGTTAAATATAAGTCATCATACTCCTTGCACTTATATAGAATCTAAGGTAGATTCACGATACAAAGAGTGATTTTGTAATCACTGAAATTTATGTTGGATCTATTTTGGAAAAACCAATATATAACAATAAATGACTTAAATTCAACCAAACAAGTGTATGAATAGGTTAAATTGGAAGTAGAGTCCAAAAATTTATGTAGGGAAGTACTTATATACTTGTTATTGATTAATTTTACCATTTTCCATTTTCACTGACAACTCTACTTCTATTCTATGTGATTGTGATTGAATAGTTCTACTAAAATTTCATGATATGAAGGACTACATAAAATAATAATCAAATAGTAAGTTCTATATTAATGAATTAATAATTGTAATATATATCCCAACATCGATGTTGGGATCCACCTCATCAGTTATGATGGAAAAAATCCCATCCTTAATTCCATGAAGGTTGTTGGTTGTCTCTGAAAAACATCAACATAATGAATTGGTCTGCAATTTGACTTAGTTTCTTGAAGATGAATAAAATAACAATATACTAAGGGTTTATTAGAGACTTCCATTCCTTCATCACATTAGTGGGGTTATCCCGTTATCAATATATGTCTAGTTCTCCTTCAATCCTCCACATAATTTATTTCCTTGTTCCCCTTATGATATTTTTGGGGTTCTTCTTTTGGCACATTTTAGATGCATAATGTTGAAATTTAAAAGCACCCATACAATTTGCATCAAACCAAATTAATTAAAATTTACTTTTCACTTTTTACCCCTATGATAAAATTGAGATTCACAAATCGTCATTCTCGCATTGAGGGAACATCAGACAATTACTTCATTATTATAAAATTTCCGAATCATGTTGGATTTTCATACACAATGTTTAAACACATTAATAATGAATTCATCCATACACTCCTCAGTAAAAAAAATATGAATCCATATGAAACAATATTTGTTATTTTTCACACGTATTCCCCTATAGAACCATCATCTTTTTGCATAAAAATAAAATGAAACCCCTTTTCACTTTAATTTGGATGGTGAGTGAAAAATATTAATCAAAATCCATTTTACATATTTCCTTATACACTTCACTTGGATCTATTCCTTAGTCTTTTTATTTAAGATAAATTTCCTCCATAGATATGTTTCTCCATACATATGATAAATATCTAGTCTAACACACTCCTACTTAGGGCATTGAAAGATGTTAGCAAGAGGTGATTGCAGGTTGGTGGATGTTGTGCAAGATGTGATGCGTTTTTTTTCATTGGGAAGCCCATATGTGCCTTCCAGAGATCAATCATTTCATAAAAATTATGTATTTAGTTTTTTATAGACCCATAATTACTACTTGGGGCCTGGATACTAGTCCTATATATTTTCTTATTATATTATTGGGATTTCGAGTGGTGATTCCTAGTATCCAGCCATTGAGCCTATGTATATGATATAGTTGCATGGCACCCCTCGTAATTATACTGATGGATGATTCTATTATCTTAAGTGATGAGGATTAAACTATTATCCTATGAACAAAGTGTAGGGGTATGATTACACTCTCTTAGATATGATTATACCTATGGAGATTTCAATTTTTTAAGGGATTCTGTTGATTAAACTCTCACTAATCGGTAATGTAACAATGGGGTTGGAAATGGAGTTCCACATATTTGGATACCAGTAATGGTTATTCATATCCAGTTGGTAGGGATGACTGTGCTCTACTTTATAAAAAACTCTAGCGGTGGGCATGGAATCTCCGCAGTGATTTCTCTTTGTAAATCCCCAAAGGTTCATACCCGTAGGGATTATTTTTGTTTTGAATGTCATGAGTACTTATAAACTAGAACCTAGGGTATATTAATTGGATTGGGAATTCAGGGAATGATAATCATGGAATCCAGCTCAGTTAAAATTTATAGGATGTCCAAATGTAAATAATGGGAATACATCTTTACCATGATTAGAGGATAGTGTGGGTGAACCCAGGGATTGGACAAGAATCCCCAGGTGTTAACATATATTTCATAGAAACTTTTTCACCTTTAGATAAAGTGGGATTATAATAATTAGGACTATGATCTCGTAGATCAACATAATCATACACTACATGGGGATATATATCTATGAACATATAGACATAGACATCCTTGGTTTCAATATCATAGTTAACAGGGAATTAAGTCCTGAGTTTCGACTATAATTTAAAGTTAATGGATTTACTTATCATTTTAGTTGAGATTTAGATAGATGAGAATATTTATTTTTCATGCACATACAGAATCATGTTATACAGGATCATTATTGGGTGACCTAGTAAGATTATTTCTCACCCCTACACTTACACCTTCGTCTATGTGTTGAACATATGTCAGTTTTTCAAGTTGAGAACTATTTAGTGGTGGATAAGGATGAGTCCCAAATTTACATGATCAATTTGATATTCTCAAGTGTGTTATTTTTATTGTGCTAGTGAAATTTTATTGTTTCTAACCACCATGTTCATTTTCTAGCATAGAGTTAGTAGTATATCAGTATACATTTATTTTTATTTATTTTTTACTCTTATATATATTTGTTCCAGACAATGGGTGAAAAGTGTTGTATGTATTAAACATATATTCGTCCTTTTATTGAATTTCTGTTTATTATTACATAATGTTTTATTTTAGTTAATTTAATTCTACCACACTCTATTTATTTACTTATGTTCGTGATACATAGTTATTTATATTGTTATCTAAATATTATATGAGGTCATAGTATCTGAAATATTACACCCTTGTCACTCTCTACTAGTTTAATGCCTCTGGAATATGGGGAGGTGTACTTGAGGTCTAAAAACTATCTGAGGGAACCCGTTCAATGTAATGAGGGTTGGGATATTACAAAGTTTCATCAGAGCTATTATTTTCATTGTCGGTTCTATATTGGATAAGGTAGCATGATTACATAGAATATGCCAGAACCAGTGCCAGATATATGACTAGTGTATTTAGAGAACTTGTTCTAGTCAGAAATATTGTTTTTGTGGATGATGGTATTGTTGTTCTGATATTGGATGTTATAGTTGTATATGATTATTTTCATAAGTGGTCTATATTTTTTGTATATTTTATGAATTATTTTTAATCTCTATCTATTGTTCCTATAGATACAAGTTTGGGATCTATTTTGAATAATTTTTGGTAAAGTAATGTGGAATATCATGAATCATACAAGGACCATAGGGTTCACATTATATTGTCCTTATAGTGTGTTATTTTAATTGATTACTGAAGAAAATTCAATTTTCCCGATATATATCATTCTAAAAGATAGTTATGGGGATCTCCAATGAGGGTGATGACATATCTTGCATCCACATAAGTTATAGTTAAACATGTAGGTCGGTATGGAATATGATTAAATTCTATTTTACCTCATATGGGGAGTTTTTTCTCATGTCATCATTCTGTATTAAGATGTCTAGAGCTGATGCTATTGGATACCAAGACCTTTCATATGAACTGGCCATACACAGGGTATTAACATATTATAATTCCCATTAAGTGTAATTTTGTATCTAATTCTATAGTTTAATGATGACAACTATGAAATGCTTCTTTTTGTGGATGCTCAGTAAGGATCAGGCCCTTATACTTTAATTTTTTTTGTTTTGAACCTCATAGGCCAGTTTTCTCTTCATAAAATTTAGAAAGGTTTGATCGATGGGTCTAGGTGGGAGATATATAAACCCTTAGTATTAACATATAACCTAATTAGTTGACATCAATTTTGTTCTAGGAAAACATACATAAGAGTGGTAGGACCATGTATATGGATTCATTCTTTTAAGTGATATTTTTTTAGGTTCACTATACGATCAATTCATGGTAGGTTCTTGAGTATTTTTATTTATGAATATTGATGCCTTTATCTTTTAACGAAGCATTTATGGTTCTCTGTATCAAGACTGGATTTTTTGGGTATTACTATTTTGGTTCATTGGTCGGTTGACCATTGTTTCTGCTATTGATAATGTTTTCAGAGTGTATATAAATGGTCATGATTGGAATAACCTTGGGTTACATGAGGTTTTTGAAAACACCATTTCACGGGAGATGTGCCTGATTCAAATGAGATGTTTCAATGAATATTCTTGCTTAATTAGAATTACATTACATGTATAATGATTATCATTCTCTTGTAATGGATGAATCAATGCGGTACAAGTCATGTGATAATGGTATATGAAGGCTTCTTGTGGAACTATTGTAATTGTAAATCATTGAGTGTCTATGTGCAAGCTGAGAACCAATGGTTTTAATGAACATAAATAGTCATGGTTCCCAATAGATGTTGTTATGTGAAAAATGAACCTCCATGGTAGATGTGTTATCATAAATTATTGAGATCTAGAAGACTATCCATTAATGTATTGACTAGAATTCACCTTATTGGGAGATGTGGTTTTAGGTGTTGGATAAAGGGTTGTTAACCAATTTGTTCTGATCAAGGATCAGAAGAGTATTACACATATTGTTTATAGAATCATAGTGTAGTCATTATTATTTATTATCATGTTCTATCTTAAATTCTTCCTAATTTCACTGAGAGTGTCAACCCGACATTGGATTAATTCCTTTTAAACATTATTCCCTATTAAGGGAAGTAAAACTATCATGACTATACATGAAGAGTGGTATAAGGAAAGTACTATGTTGGGGAGTAAACTATTTGATGTATAAAGGTGGTAAACATCATTTTAGTTGAATTCTAGCATTTTCCATGATCCTTTTATATTAGATTCGGTATTGTGATAATGATAAGGGTATTTTTATGGCGGGGAGTACCAAATTTATCACAGTTAAACATAATCCATCTATGGGACTCATCATTTAATAAACAATTTAGATTATCTTAATTATTCTATGGTTGATATCTTGGTTAATAGTCTAGGCTCCTAGAATTTCCGGGAAGAGAACGATTATGGTTGGGAGATTATATTTTCTATTGTTTTTTTTGATGAAATTTTGAGTTGAAATTTTATGTTTTGCTTTCAGGTTAATATAAGGGGTATATAAGTCATTTTCCTTAGTAGATGTACCCAGATAGTTTTTATGACCACTCATTTGGTCCTAAAATTTGGATTTTATCATAGGATATGAGTTTGGATGAATTTTTATCTATTCAAATTTGAGTGAAATAATTAATAATAAATATTTATTTAAATAAATATTTAATTATTATACCATGTTTTTTTGGTAATCTCTTTTGGGCTGATCATTAGATTTTGATTTTCCTTGGTATTTGAGTCCAATAAGAGGAGTTTTTCTAGGTGGGATATAAACTCATGTTGGGAACTAGATCATTCCTGAGCCCCCATTTTATTTTCATTACTTTTATTTTTTTTATTTTTTTTATTTTCATTTTATTTTATTATTTTCTTCATTGGATTCTCAAGAACACTTATATGGTACATTCTCACCTAGTAAATACATATATGAAATGATATTGAGAGAGGGAGAAATAAATAGATGTAAGGGAATAAGTGTACCGCTATAGATCTTGGTATGTACCAGATCATTATGTAGAAACCATGTAATTTAAAAATGGACAAGCTTCATCATTTTTTTCAAAAATATTATAAATTTTTTGTTTCACTTTAAATCCCCATAGTTTTACTATTTCTAGTTATAATCTTGGATTATACTTTATAACGACCCCTTGTGGGATGATTTGCAACGTTTGGGGTGAAAATTGGGGTTTTAGGGTGATTCAATGGTTTTCTATTTACTAAAAAATTTATACAATATATTTTGTTTAGGGAACACACCTAGTGTGTTCTTACTATTTGGAGATGATGAAATTTTTGAAGTACACATTATGTATGGGTTTTACAAACTATTAACAAGGACTGAATTCTATATCTGAGTACTTAGTCTGGCTGTCAGTGTATGGGGAAAATGGTGTGTGGAGTACATGGCCATAAACCATGTGGGTTCTATGCTATGTAGAAGTACATTACTAGGACAAATACATGGCCATATCATGGAGGTGACATAAAAAGGAACCCCATATAGGATAAATTCCATGCACATGTCTTGCATGCAGTGTACATGGTATTTTCTAGCCAAGTAGATGAATAATTACAAAACAAGGTGGTGCCTTGGGAGAAGAAGGCATGTTCTAGGGTATATATGTGGTCAAATCATTGTTTTCTACCCTATGTAGGTTTCTCATTTCTTTTCACCCATGAGTCATAATTGGACTGATGAGTAGTCCATTCTATATATTCGTCTATGCATATAATGATGGTCAAACCCTTGTGATGTTTTGAGGATTTCATGGTGGATTTTCTTGATTTCCCTTAGTGGAGAGGTTCTTCATATGATAAGTGTATCGAGTGTCTCCTGAGAGTGAGAATGAATATATAATAATACATGTGTTATTTATCATGACTTATTATTTGTTGCATTCCTTTTTGGATTTATCCATCGAGATAAGTTCCCTTCTGGACTAGGATGTGTGATACCAGTTGCTTTCTAGGATACCCTATAGGATTCCTTGTCTTACGTTTCGTCCAAGAGGATCCCATGTAGGATTCCTCTATCATCTTTCTATAACTATAATCCTTTTAGGGATGACTTTTTGTAAAATATTACATATCTAATCACTTTTAGGAACCCTATAAATGTATATAATTATGAGGATCCCATGTGGGATTCTTTTTTTTCATTATTCCATGTTCTGCGGGTCCCATGTAGGATGCCCCATTTTCCTTAAACTCTTATAAATGATCCCTTATTGGCTGAATCTATAAAAATTCCATTTGAGGATCCCATTTTAGATTACTTACATTCCTTACTATCAAAGCATACAAAGTAGGATGCCCTCAGCTCTATGTAGGCCGTGATGATCCCATGTAGAATGCCTCATTAGTGAATGACTAGAGGGACCCAACAGGTGACCTGAGGTTTGATTTCCCTAATCTAGTAAGCCTATTTTGGGCAGATATGGTAGAAGGATTCACATAGAACCCATGTAAACATGTATTCTTGGAGGAATTGATAGAAATTGTGGTTTATGGAATTCAAAACCCCTCACTTATTTTAATACTTTCATTTTTTTGTTACTGATACAACGATGTTATATAGAGGTGCTTCTTTGTTGGTGGATGTTTATCTAGACATGAGGTATCGTTCTTTATCACAAGGATACACATACATAATTTTATAAAATGTAGCTTACAAGACATGTTTTTTTTTATATTTATTTTTAGACCAACAGGAACTACTAAGGATATGGTTCTTGAGCCTATATATTCTATTATCATATTATTGGTATTTCTAGAGGTTATTCTGATTATTCGACTATTGGGACTATAACTATGATATACATCCATGTCTTACCTAGTAATGATACTCATGGAAGACTCCTCTATCCAGAGTTATGTGGATTATTCCTCTCCCCATTCGATTATTTGTGATGAGGAATATTATGCTCTCCTAGATCTCATTATACTAATGAATGATTATGATTTCTAGACGGATATGGTTGATTACTCTCTCCCTGATCAGTTACATTACTATGTTGTTTGAAATGGTCTTCCACATCATTGAATACCCATAATAATTATGCTCATATAGATGGAATAGATGATTATATCCCCCTTGTATGAGATTATAGGGATGGGAATGACGTCATTATTGTGAGTTCTAATAGAATACAGTCAATGGGTCAGATCCTTAGGGGTTGTCTATGTTTTTAATATCACGAATTCCAATGAAATGGGGACTATAAATTTTACATTGGACTAAATTTACATGTCATGGGAAACATGGCATATATCATAGTGAAAATTTATTTCATGTCGAGATGTAATTCCACAGAGTTCTTATTTATATGGATTGGAGGTGAGTATGGGTGAACCAAGGGTTATGAAAAATAACCAATTATTGGGACATATATTTCTCAGACACATTTATGAAATTGGATGAATTAGATTTTTTTGTTTGATATTACAGTCCAATATATCGACTTAAATATACATTAATTGAGTGACACAATATATCGTAACACCACAAGTTTTTGTAGACCATTTTTTAGAATAATTTTATTTTTCATTACATGGGTCATGATTTAATTATTTAATGAATTTAAAATAATATCTAAATATTTTATATAATTAGTATATAATATTTTATAATAATTTATATAATTTAAAAATATTAAATAGAATACACTCTTAATGGAGACGATAGAACGTACATACTCATAAACATTGTGTTAGTTTTCTTATCGTATTAAATAAAAATAGTGAATTATATATATAATATCATTAAATAATAATAATTATATAATAAAAGTTATTTATTTTAACCAAAAACATCGTTAATACATTCCATATAATGTGTGAATGAATCATATCGCCTTTTGTAGGTGGCATTCCACACATTCAAAAATGATGTTATCATACACCCATAAAATTAAAATCCTTATGGTATGTGTTTTGTAATAATTAATGATGTGTAAATAAATCATATATATCATATATATCATATTAAAATATCAATTAAATCATTAGTTCCATCATTAAATGTTGGTAATGGAAGAATAAATGACATCAGTTTGTTAGGTGGTAGTCTGCTGTATACATGAATGATGATTGACTATCCAATTTGATAAAAGTCTGTGTAGGTGTATATAAAACATCTAACATGAAAATTATTAGTATATTAATTATACATATTTTTTATATAGTCATTTAATAATAAGAATTTTATAGTTGAAGAGATAAATAAACAAATGTTCATATTGAATGATGTTTGCTCTTCTTCTGGTAATTCCTTTTGGTTTGCACCAAAGGACATAAATGATTTTATTTTTGAAAAAATTTAGGAATCTATAATAAGATGAGGGATGTTGTAAACTTATTTGGGTAGGGTTTTCCTATTAAAAAGGTTTTGAGAGGTGTGAATATGCGAGGGTGTGATTGTTATTTTATAATGGAGAATGAGTGGTATCATTGTAAATATAAAAAGGTAAACATTATTGAGAGGCCTCCCTTACAGAATGTGCACAAAATAAAGGTAATTTTTATATAAAATGGAAGATATATTTTCAATATTTCCATCCAATGGATTTTGGTCATGATTCTATGTTATTTTTCGCTTTTGTTAATGTTTAACAATGGTGTAAACTCATATATTACTATAATCACTATAATAAATTTTATTAGCATTCACTAATATATATGGAGAAAAAATAAGTTAAACCTAATATAAAATATTAATTATTATAATTTGTAATATGTAATTACTCATTGGATATTATAAACACAATTTTTCACATGTTAATGAATGATTAATCCCATAGACAGGATGTGACAACAAACTTTTAAAGAGAAAATGTTCTAATGCTTGAAATGTTTTTATATCATATTTTAATGTGAAATTGACTATAATGAACTAAATTGTAAAAATGGATTTATAATTTATATACATATACATTTAAAGTAATTCATTATATATCATAAATATCTATAAAAAATTAGACAAAAATGGTGACTTCAATTAAAATTCAGCATATTCACTATTTATCAAAAAATGAAACTTCTCAGAAGAAAGCCTAAAAATAACTATAAGATAATTTTGACATTGGTATTTAAAAAAATGTTTTAATTTACAAAATTTTCATATAAAAAATATCAAAATTATGATTTAAAATAAAAAAGCCATTAAAATATTGTAAAATTACTATTTAGAAAAAAAATATATTTATACAAAAAAATTAGTTTTATTATAATATATTATCTAGAAAACACATAAGATTAATGTTAAATATTTTTTTAATAATATATATATATATATTCTATATATTTTTTGAATTGTTTTTTTTAATTTATTGATGTAAAACATGTTTGATTTCATAAATATAATTTTCCTACAAATGGGTTTTATATTCATTTCTATTCAATTGGTCACTAAATAATTATTCTTATATATATGAGTAAAAAAATAAATAATTGATTAATATTTTTCATAACCACCATCTCAATGGAAGGGTGAAGACCATACCAATATTTTAATAATAAAATTAATAATATATTTTAGGTTTGTAAAACTATGTCAATGTGTCATGAAATTTATATAAGGTACATGACATTGTGTTTAAAACAAACTAAAAATTGTGTTTCATTTGAAAAAACATTATATAAGTGCTGATTTTCGCACAATATTGAATTGGTGTAGTGTAAAAAAATACACTATCTCAATGATGTCATTAAAACAATTCATATTTAGTGTTTCTTGAAACTCAAACTATCAAAAATATTAAATTGAATCAAAATAAATAAATAATTCATAATAAATGGATGTGTTATAGGATTTATATGAAAAATCATTAGAAGTTATATAAAACTATCTTATGTATCTAGGGACATCATTTTTATATCATGCTTATAATCACTCTTAGTAATGGATGAACCAATCATCTAAATTCAAATAATATTATTTGAGAATCCTATAACAGGATAACTAAATCAAATTGGAAAATGTAATTGATAAATTTATTAGGATCACCCATTATCTTGATCTTTATCAGGCTCACCCATCAACATAAAAAGATTCCTTGAATTATAACATATATATAGAACATGAAAACAATAATTTCTATCACCATGCTCGTAAAAAAAATTACTGACCCAGAGAAAACACATATCTAGATATCAAAATTTCTATTCCATTTAAAACCCAATTTTAAACACCTAGAAAATATATGTTGTATTTGAAGAAATAACTAGAAATTATAAATGAATACAAAAATCAATTAACGGTTATGAATGCAGGAAACACCATTCAAGCTGTATATGTTAAAATAGAAATTATATTTTATATTTAAATCATTCCAAAACAATTCGTATAAAATTAATAAAAACATCATTTTTCAAAACCATTGAAATAAAGAAAAAGGAGACACGAAATTACATTAATAATTATTATATATTCATATAAATTCATTAAAAAATACCTTTAGAAGAATTCACATTGTGGAAACATATTTCTAAACTATATCATTACAAAAATTAAAGTGATTCTTTATTGTATAATGTCCCTTACCATGAGTTCAAATAGTCATGTATGTTTTTATATCTTGTTCTATATAAAAATACATTGATTTAAAAATTTATCCTTCTCATGTTATTATTCTTCCAAAAATATGACCCTAGATGGAAGTGATGGATTTTATGATGGGATTTGGTTTTCCTTGTGTAATAATAGAGTTCTCAAAAACTGTGAGGAAGCGATATGTAGATGTGATATTTTAAGAAGAACTCCACGAAATTTTTAAATTCTAAAATTAATATAAATTAATTTTCATGTAAATATGGAAAAATGATATATTTATAATATAGGATAATGATAATTATAAATCATATCATCCACTAAAATTTAGACAATTTTAGGTAATGTTTTTACCCTTTTCTTCTTTTGGTTAACCGATGTAAAAGATTTTGATTATTGTAAAATTATAATTTTTTTTAATTTTCAAGGGTTATGTAAGTTATTATAAAAGGATATGTGACACAAAAATGAGTAATGGTATAAATTTCTATCCATATTCTATTTACGTGGACAAAGATAGGATTATTATAAATTATAAATTGGTTAAAAACTTTATATTATTATAAAATATCATTACTTTCATTTTAAAAATATTAATTTATTATGACCTTAATGTCACCAATATAAGACTGGGATTCGAATAAAAACAATTTTACCATCAGTAAAATGTGATTAGTATCTATAAATTTTTATTTCACCATAATTAATCCAAAATACATTAATTTTAATGTTAAAAAAATAACTTTTGTTTTTTCACTACTTGACAAAAAAAATTTGCAGTTCCATATAACAGTTTATTGTAATAATATTAACAACACATGTAATGATAAAATAATTTTTTTTAAAATATTATTTATATTTATAAGTTATATACATATATTCCATATAAAAACATTTATAAATCTTTAATAGAAAATAAAATAGTTTTAATTAAACTCATTTCTTATATTGTTTTTACCAAAGTTGTATTTATAATTTATTGAAATTTAATTTTACAAAATAAATTTAATTTTTAAAATCATCATATCATAATTAACATAGAAGTATGGTTTTTCATTTTTCAAAAAGTATTGATTTATTATTGAATAGTAAAAAATAAAGATTTTGAAAATCTGTGTTTTCTTTTCAACAAAAAATATATTTTTTAGACCTATTTTAATTTGAATTAATTTAAATAAGGATAAATATTGTTTAGATAAATATATAAAATTAATTATAATTAAATAATATCTATAATAGATTTTAGTATAAGTTTTTTTTGGTGGTTTCATAATAAATTACTATGAAAAAAATCTTTAAGGTGAATAATGATTCTACGTTTCAAATATTTAAATTAGAATATAACATAGATTTTTTAAATTAAATTTATAATTATATATTTATTATTAATTTATGGTTATCTTATAATGATTATTACTAGTCATAGAGTTAATATAAAATCATATAATTCTTAGTAACTTGTTTTTTCACTGGTTTAGTTTGTCTAATATTAAACAAAATTATTCCAATTTTATGAATTTAATTTTATAAAATATATTAAATATTTGGAACAATAATAATTTTTGTTATATAATATGTGGAATTTAATTTTTGTTCATAATGAATAATGAAAATAATTAAATCATTTTATCATGTTTAAGGTGAAAACAGATTTACGATAGGTGGAAAAAATGATAATAGATAAAATGGCATAAAACATGTATAAATTATATTTTTTGACAATATTTTGACATTATATCATATAATATTAAAAAGTTACTCATGTTGTGATGGGATTGGTTGAATCTGTTTTATTTTCACAAGACTTATGAATTATTAAAAACTAATTTATTATATGTTATGTATATAATTAATGTGAATTAATTATATTAATATTATTCTAAATTTAAAAACACTCATATATCCATTATATTATTTCTCCATTATAAGGATTATGATTCAAATGTTTCCTAATTGATATTGTAATTTGTCTCGATTTTCAATTATTGAGACATACATTTTTTTTACAATGCTATAATCTTGTATGAGTAGTATATATTTCTATTTAGAATGTCATATCTAATATATATTTATTTTAATGATATTTTAAGCCTCATGTAATGTTATTATCTCTTGGGTATTATCATTCAATGATACCAAAGTGGTACTTGTTCGTTTCTAAAATCTCATTGTTTATCGGCATTGTTTATAATTTTCCTAATGATCCATAACTCATATATTCTCTTGATTTTATGATCCTAAGGTTTTTTATGATATAATCATTTATTGGTACCATTTTCTACTTTTTGTAATTTAAGATAATTACTAAAGATTTTTTACAAAAAGTTCCCCATATTTTCCTCTTTGGCCATAAATCAATTATATTCAAAACCATGTTTTAAAAAATCCATTTAGAATGATCATTTATGATCATTTTAAAAGAACAAGGATTTTTTATGGATTTAAACTATTTGTTATATGATTTAAAATATAATTTAGAATAAAAAGTTTTTAAAAAATGTTTTTTGGATTAAAAAGTTTTTTTCAAATTAGAAAAAATATGTTTCTTAATAATTTTATCAAGAGACCAAAAAAAAATATTTTCCATAATATATTACATTACATGGTGTTACTAATGACTTTATTTTGATATGAAAATGGGTACCATTTATATTATTTCCTCAAATTTTTTATTCTTTTATGGAATGTTGTTTATGAAACCTGTTTATCTTCCACGAGTATTATTTTTTTGGAAACCATTACTTTTCACCTATTTGGATTTGATGAAACCATTATGAAACAAATATATTTTCCAGTATCTTTGTTATGATAGATTTATTATGTTACCCACTTAATTTCATGGGCCATTATATGATAATTTCTATAATCATGGGGAATGATTATTTATGATTTTATTATGAGATTAATTGGACATATACCTCCATCTAATGCACTATGTAATGATTTATATCTCATGAAATAAAAATTACTAAAATGTGTAGTGAACTCAATTTATTAATGCACTTTTCCTACTATGGCAGTCTTGGGAGTGAACCCTTACTATTATGATGGATTGGGGAGTGAAACCATTCCACTAAAACGACTATGAAAATAATCATGGAGTGCTATGTTAAAAAAAATTTATAAACATATGTGCCTACTATAATAAAACTCATTTCTTTTAAAATACCAATATTTTATCCATGAATATAGATTATGATATTTAAAATACATAGTATGATCTTCCAATGTTATGATCTAGTTATCATTCCATAATACTCATCATTAATATTACATGATTCTCTTTTTATCCTTATTGATCATTTGATATCACCATTTATTATGTTTCCTTTTCATACATTATGAAGAAATATATTATGTATGAGGTGTATAAGAGGGGTTCTAGTCATAGAGATCCTAGTGGGATATAATATAGGTAACATATGTACTAGTGTTAATATATTAATTTTCCAAAGGAATTAAAATATTACAATCATTTTATCTATGTTTCTATAATGTATTATGTACTCTATAAAATAATTATATAATTTTAATATATGGGAAGTGAGGGTTAGTAAAAAAAATATATTTTTCTCTATGTAAACTTATAAAAAAATTAAAATAAATAGAGTGAAATTTTTATTTTACATTACATAAAAGATTATATATTTCATTATCAAATAAAAAATAATCTGAGTGGCCATAATTTTGAATCTTAGAATATTGTGGAAAAACTTTACTCATCCAATTTGATTAAAAGAAGTTCCTGGTAAATTTTATAGCTTCTTCTAATTAATTTTAACTGAAATTATTTTTAATGCCATTTTAAATTGGTTATAATTATTTACCATAGTTAATATTCATAATGAATAAAACCACCTATTTTATAAAAATATTAATTGTGATGATTCAAAATATAGAATCCATTTTATAAAATTTAATTCACTGAAGTAGATAAATTAATTTTAAATTTAAACCCAGAAATCATGATGAATAATAGTTTTCATTAAAATTGTTTCCAACAGTATCAATGTTTTCATATGAAAATGATGAATAAAATTGATTAAAACTACTTGAATTATATTATTAATATTATAAATGAAATAATTATGTTTTTTACTCTTTTAAAAAGAAATGGAACATTATAAATTTATATTTGAAAAAAATATTAAAATATAATACAATAATTATTTTGATTTGTTAATTCCAAAGTTATTTTCAATTTATAAAATACTATTTCAAAAAATTCTAGAAATTAATATTAACATTCTCCTAAACGAAATTAAATAAAAACAATTTCTTATGAAAATATATTGTTTAACAATAAAATTACATCTCTATAAATTGATTAATCATTCATTATGAATTTATGAGTATATTTTTAATGATTAGGAACTTCATATATATTTCATAATTAGATATGCTCCAATTCAAACACTCCAATTCCACCACTATATTATAATAGTTATATTTAAATTATAATTTCTCATTGTTTGTTTAATCATGGTGTTTAATTTTGTTTACACTATTGAAAATAATGTTCCTTAAAGATGATATCTAGGTGTCACATTCTCTGGCCTTTAATAAATTGCATCCTCACAATGTTAACATGAGTTTTATAATCAGGGGATTAAATTTTGAAAATATTTTTTTAAAACCAACATCATGTAAAGGGATAATAAGGAATACATTGGAAAATTAGAAAATAGAAATTTAAATATCATCTAGATTAACATAACTACGTTTCTAAATAGGGTTACAATAGTGGGAGGTAAAAATATATACACGGTATAAAATATTATTGTCAAAATTGTTTTTTGAATGTGATAGAGTAAATTTATCATAATAATTTATTGATCATGAGATGGTTAATAACCAGAAAAACATATGACAATATGGTGTTTAGAAGACTATAAAATCAACACAATTAAATTTAATATGACATATGTTTTTTTTCAATATCATTTTTTAGGTTGTGGAATTTTTTTTAGAATATAACAAACAACATGAAGAAATATACTTACTTGACACTTATAATTTCATCCTTTAATCAATTTCCACCAAATTATTATCTTTTACTCAAAATGATGAGTATTAAAGATGATTTTTTTAATTGGATGAAGAATTAAAACCATCATCTATTGGATTGCATAATAATAAAATGATAAAAATATATTCCTCCTATATTTAGATATTCCCAAAAAATGAAAATGTTTATCACATAGTAATATAATATCAAAATTTTATAAAACATCAAAATAAGAAATAATGATATAATATCCCAAGACACAATAATAACAATTGATGTTAAAAACATAAAATTATTCAAGATAAACATTGAAATGTTAAAAAAAATATCTGATCACATAATATTCTATGAAAATTTTAAAATTTATCTCCAAATAAAATTAATCACTCCATAAGTAACATACCAAAAATCAATATTCCTTAATAATAAACTCTACATAATATACTAATCCTTTTGATAAATAACATGAAATACAATATAAAATAACAAATAATATATATGCCTCAAATATAAAGAAAATATAATTAATAAAAAAACCAATCATATCAATGTAATATCCGATGAATTTATAATTAAATACTATGTTCGATAATGTAAAACATACACAACACCCCACTTAAACCAAAAAAATATATTATTATCTGACCATTATAAAATAGCCATTAAGTTCACATATAAAAATTGGAATAACGAATTTATGAATTATATAATATCTATATGCATTATTAATTTATTTATATTTTCATTCTATATAAGTTATAGATTTTTAGTAAGGTTATATTATTCTTCAGAAAAATATGTTTTCATAAAAATGATTATAATTTATTTTTAAGTTCAAATAAATTTATATATTGAGATTTATGAAGTTTTATTTGGTAAAAATAAATTAGTTTTTTAAAACACCATATTAAAATTATCTTATGGTAAAAATTTATATTTTTATAGAAATATTGATTTTTCAAATAATAGTTAAAAATGAAATATTTTATTAAGAATTATATTTTTCATGTATTTTAATGTCAGAATAATGATATGGATTAGTTTTACAATTTAATTAGTTCAATTTTATGTTTTATATTTCAAATATTGTTTTTATAAATTTAATTTACAGAATAATGAAGTACAAAAACATTTTAAATATAAATGTTTTTAAAAAAAATGTTTTTCATGTATTTTTTCTGTTAAATTTAAAATTAAATCACAAAAATTAAATATTTCAAAAAGAATTATTTCAAATTTGTAATCATTGGGATTAAATTTAGAAAGTATATTTCTTTTATTTTTGGACAATATTAATAGGTACCTTGGTATATTTTGTTACCGTGATAAAGGGTATATTATGTTATTAAGGGTAAAAATAATATAATAATTGTAAAATCACAACATGGGTGCCACACACCTGTTTCCCAATATTGATTTACTTATGAACTTAGGTGTGCCTACCCATACACTAGAGGTTTCCAACTTGAATAGAGGGTCTAATATTGATCATGGGGATAATATACCTACTTTTATTCGAGTAACACATAAATGAAAAATAAGAAACAATAGATAAATAACATATAACTAGAAATAAAATAGTACCAGGATCATAGTATGAACAATAAATGAAATAAAATATTATAAATAAATTGTAGATATGCCAGGGTAATGTATATTCCAAGTGAAAAAATTATACTCCAAAGCAAAGACACAGAAAACTCACAATAAGCCCATAAACCACATCTGGTTCCCTCATCCATGTCCACCCAAAATCGGCCATCTATCATTGGGCCTATACCTATCTCCTTCCTTTAAACATGAAGTCTATTTAGGTACTAATCATGAAGCGTGAGTAGGGTGTGTGTACAACTCAGTTATCCACCACCCAAAATGTATAAAACAATATTTAGACAAGTAATAGTGTATGATGTTGTAAAAAGTAATAATTACAATGCATAAGTAAACAATTATGGGATTATTAATTAATATTTATCAAAGAACATAAACCCACGGGTTTTCGTGGACACATGTACCCTCAATACCTAATTCCGGCCATGATAGAGTCTAAACTAATCTTAATGTATATCATATTTCATAATTATACTGTTACGATTCATTAATTCATTTCAAATATGAATGACCATGTTTCCATTCATTAATTAACACAACTAAAAGACCATGTTACTATTTATTAGTTCATATATGAATTCCCATGTTAAAATTTATACATCAAAAATTGAATGAACATATCCAAATTCCTTAATTAAAACTTGTATTCGCTTGTTTCCTTTCGTACCTCACATTATTGAATTACAATGTTCCAATTCCACAATTAATATTTGAATTCCCAATTTACCATTCATGGATGTATCAATTAAATGTCCTTTTTCCCATTCCATAAATCGTCTTTGAATTTCCATGTCACCATTCACCAACACATTTTTAATTAAATAATTAATTTTTGACATCCACTTAATTATTAATTCAACAATATTATAATCATACCAATACTATTAATCAATTCTCTAATTAATAAATTTTCTCATTCTTATTACTAATTCCTCAATTATCCATCAATTAATTCCCCTAAATTAATTCATAGATTAATTAGGAACATCAATATCGTTAATTAATTAACCAATTAATTAATCAAGGTTAATAAAATCAATGTTCTATAGTAAATTATACAATTAATTATTAAATTCACAGTATCATTATCCCATAACTAATTAAAAAATTAATTATTCAATTCACAATCTCATTATCTCATAAATAATTCTATAATTAATTATTCAATTCATTGTTAAATATTTTGATAATTAACACAATAATTTGTTATCCAAATATCCAAAATC
This sequence comes from Viscum album, assembly GCA_963277665.1. Classification (NCBI taxonomy): domain Eukaryota; kingdom Viridiplantae; phylum Streptophyta; class Magnoliopsida; order Santalales; family Viscaceae; genus Viscum; species Viscum album. The sequence continues at coordinate 1,696,220,328 of OY728137.1, read as the reverse complement.
ACTATATCTCATAATTAACTCAATAATTAATTATCAAAAAATAATCAATATCTCATAATTTATTTAACATTTATTTTTCCCAAAACAACAACCTCAATTACTTATAATTAAATCAATGATTAATTAAATTAAATCACCAACCAAAATATCTTAATAATTAATTCAACAATTAATTATCCCAATTTCCTAATCAATGTATCATAATAATTAAGTCAATAATTAATTATCCATATTCCTTAATCGTAATATTTTAATAATTAATTCAAAAGTTAATCACCCCAAATTAAACATTTCTATTATCCCAATGATCCCTTAATTAATTCAAAAAATAATTAATCCAAATAATCAATGAAAACACTTATTCCATCCAATAATTTTCCATCAAATTGTTCAAGTCGATTGCATTAATTAATTCAACAATGAATTAAACATATTCAATCCATTATCTTAATTCATCTATTAATTGTCTACATCAATTTCATTACTTAATTATGTAATTAAAAATTCACACTACCCCCATTAATAAATTCATAAATTAATAAATGTCTTTATTCTTATTATTTAATTCAAAAAATAAATAATCAAATTACTTTCACTAATTATCTCTATAATTAATAAATCCCAACAATCCCATTATTTAATTCAATAATTTTATTATCAAATTACTTCTATTAATTAATTTATCAATTAACATATCCCATTAATCCCATTAATTAATTTAATGATTAGAAAATCACATTACATACATTAATTAATATATCAATGTATTAATCCCATTAATCAATTTATTTAATTCAGTAATTAAATAGCCATATTACTCCCATTAATTATTTTATCATGCAATTAATCCTGAAACTCCATTATTTATTTCAAAAATTAAATAATCACATTACTTCTAGTAATCAATTCATCAACCAATTAATTCCATAAATCCCATTATTTTATTAAATAATTAAATAGTAACATTACTGCCATTAGTTAATTCATAAATTAATTATTCCAACTCAAAAAATTCAATAACACTAATTAATTCATCAATTAATTATTCCATCTTATTTGACTCAACATCACCATTTAATTCCTTAATTATATTTTTAATCTCAATCAATTCAATGACCATGATTAATTAATTAATTAATCATTCATATAAATAAATTTAATATAAAAATAATTAATTCAATAATTAATCAATCAATTTCAACAATGTCAATCTCTCCATAATTAATTCAATAATTAGTTATTTTAAATCAAAATCCATATATTCTGATAACTAATTAGACAATTAATTATTTAATTCCACAATACGACTTCCTCACAATTATTTATAAAATTAATTATTCAGCTCAACAATACCAATTACCTCATACATATATCAAAAATTAATTATTCTTCCCAACAAACCTAATTTCCACAAAATTAATTCAATAATTAATGATCCAACGTATTCAATCACATTATCCACCATTTCAAAATTTGTTCAAATAATTAATTCATAAAATTAATTAATTCAATCAAGAACTCTATCGATTAACATATAATATAAATTCTAAAATTATATAATTGGATTTGAAATAATGAATTTAGGATTCTAGTTATAGACCTCCTTCCTCATGATTGATGATATACACTCACTATCAAAAATACCCAATTCTACTGTAAAACAATGTATTTATAGATCTATATATAAAATAAAAATCGAAAATAAAAATATCAAGATCCAAAAAATCTTGATCTAAATCCACAATACAATATAAAGATCCACAAAAAGTGATCTAAGAATAATGGACCAAGAAATAGCAATCCTTCAAGGATGGGAAAATAATGGGGAAGAGAAAGGAGACCACATGGATTGATATACTCTAATAAGGAGGAGTTTAAATGAACAATCATCCTTTGAATTTTCCACCAACAGAGTTATAGAGAAAAAGGAATGCAATTGGGATCCTTGAAAAAATGATTTGATTTTATTATGTCTGAGTGGTGGTATATTTTTGTTAAAATAGGGGGTTCATGAATTTTATAATCTGACCATCAAATTAATTTAATTTTTGTTCATTGTTTTCTTCTCGGGGTGCACATTTTTCCCTAACCCTACACCTTAACATTGCACCTCCTCAAGGTGGTGCATAGTTTCTTCTTTTTAGGGAATCATTTGAACTAACTATACACTATCTATGAAAAACATCTTTTTCCCATGTTACATGGTTTTTGGGATATGTATAATGGCATGGAAAGAATTTGTGCCAGGTATGCACTACTAAAACATCTACCAAAATTCTCAATTTACACCCAGTCACATCACAAAGTAAAACCCAATTGAAAAATACTGAATAAAAGGAAATAGAGTTCCAATAAATATTCTCATGACATATCCGATGAATATTTGGTTTTTATAATATCCCCACCATATAAAATCTCATCCTCTGTCTACAATCCCAATCTTATGTTAGAATTTGTGTCAAAATGTTTGGGCCACTGAGACCTCATATATACTACTATCTACAACGATTCTTCCAACACAGTCCCATATTTCCGAAACACTCATACTGCCTTAATGGTTATTCCATGAAATGCATACTCATTTTGTGCCAAAAAACATATTGGATGCTTTTAAATACACACATATGTCTTAAGAACAAAATTTACAACATCCCAAAATATTTCCCTAATTTCCTTTCCCAACAACCACAAGAACACCATCATATGCTGTAACTAATCATTTCCATCAAACCCACATAGAATATAAATAATTCCACAATCTCATAGGCCCACCCAAACATTCTCCATGTAATTTTAACATGAACCTTATAGAATCCTCATTGAAAATATGATGCTCCCATTTCCAACCCAATGTGTTTCTCCCAGAATCTACTACTAACACATATATCCCAATTGTAGTTTCCTTTTTTTCCTAACATTCCCCAAAAATTACCAATTATAGTGGACCACTCCCTCTATAGAGCCCAAGAAGTGGTCATGGTAATCATTTCTCAATCTATAATCAAAATTTAATCATCACCATCTCTTATTCATGGAATCTAAGAAAAAACCATTAAACTTTATCAACACAGAAATTTCTTACAAGCCTCACCCACACACAGAATGTTGTTCAATAGCCACCACAATGATTTATATTTAACTTATTCCAACGGAGTAACCTTAAATAAGTTCCTTTTTTATCTCACTAGAATAAATCTATAACAATAAAGTCTTACAAAAATGTTATATTGTTGTACCCAAGATGATTCCATTGTTTAGGGAATGATCTTCTAAATTTTTTTATACACCATGATTTTTGGGGATGAATGAAAACCACTCACATAAAAATCCCAACCAATTGACCCACCCTCAACACAGGTTCACATCACCCAAACATAGGAACAAATTATAAAATGAGGTTCTATATATACCCTTTACCATGCTATATATAGGTCATGGTTAACAAGGATAAACACTATCATTATTTTAGTTTCTGATTTAGAAAATCACTTATTATCATCCTCAATCATTATGAAATACATTAAAATTTCATAATATGATCAATTTTTTTATTTTATTAGAAATGAAAAATAGTCCATGCTCAACAACATTCCAAAAACATGTTTTCCCAAGTAGGCCTAAAATGATGTATGTTATAATTATCTTGGGTGCTTTGAATGATGCATGAAAACTAAACATCAATGCCAAAGTGATCCATGAGTTATATCTTTGATAACTTGGACAAAAACATTCTCATAACTCCAGATGTGAAACATCCATGGTGAGATAACATCATCTGTTATATCAAATAAAAAAAATTCACCCTATGTACATGGGTTCTCCCCCAAACATGGGATATCAACTCTTATGCATGAGCTCATATCCAAGGCAAGTAATTTTTTGTTATCCTATATAACCTTTTCAAATAGAAATATAAAAGAAAAATAAAAGAGAATTTGGCTTTGTTACCACATTGTATCATCCTAACATAGGTTCACTACCTCAGTGCCTCGAGAAGAACCTCCACATGACCTCATGCATTCCTCCCCATATGGTATGGTATTACCACTAATATCTATGGTATGTTATTGATCTTGTGGAGACTATACAAACTTTTATCAGAGTATGAAATCACTAGAAAATAAGATACAATAACTAAATAACATATTACCAGAAAAAAACTATACTAAGATCACAAGATGAAAAAACTAGATATAAACAATAACAACTAAATAGAAGATATGTTGTGATAAAGTATATTCCAAGGGTTAAAATATAACTCAAAATTAAAGACAATGAGAAATATCAAGTGGGACGAGAACAATGTCAGTTTATTTTATACATGATCTACCCAAAAATAGACTTTTTCAAAAGGAATTTATCCTTATCCTATCCTACAGAAAATGACGATTATTTAGGTATCTATTAGGAAACCTGAGTAGTGTGTGAGTACAACTTAGTAGGACACCAAAAATAGAGTCTAAAACAAAATCCAGTCAAATAAAAGTGTATTGTATTTTATAAATAAATAATTACAATGAATAAGTAAACAATTATCAAAATATCGATTAATCACAATTTAACAATAATCAACCCTTCGTTCCCCATTGACACCATTACTCCCAATACCATCATTAACCTATTCTAGAGTATGAAATAATCAAAAGGAATATTATATTATATAATTCCAATATTACCTTTCATTAATTCAATTCAAATATGAAACAAAACATTTCAATTCCAAATTCACCAAATTGAATGACCATGTTACAATTCATTTATTTCATACGTGAATTACCATTTTACTATTTGTACCACAATAAATTGAATGATCAAATCCCCATTTCATAATTAATAATTGAATCAAATGTTACCATTTATACCATAAACATTTGAATAACCATGTTTTAATTCTTAAATTCATATTTTAAATCGCATGATTCCATTGAAACATCACACAAGTGAATAATGATTTTCCCATTTTGAATTTAAATTTGAATTCCCATGTTACCATTCATCAACATAAAATCATTTGGACAACAAATTATCTAAATAAATCTCATTAATAATTCTACATTTTTAATTATACCAATACAATTAATTAATCATCATAATCTCAATAATAATTAAACAAAATGTAATCACATAATTTTCATTAATTAATTAACCAATAAATTCATCACATCAATACAATAAATTAATTCACTAATTATTTATTCAAAACTGATAATGTCAAAAATCTATAATTTAATCGGAAATTAATTATCCTATTCCAAATATAATTATCAAATAATTAATTAAACAATTAATTATCTCTTCAAAATATATTATCCAATAAATAATTCAATAATGAATTATTTAATTCACAATTTAGTAGTTTGATAATAACCCAATAATTAATTATCCAAAAAATCAAAAATCGTAATCTATTTTAGTTGATTGAATAATTAATTATCTCAAAAAAACAATATCAATGTTTAATAATAAATTCAAAATTTAATTATCTCAAATAAAAAAATTTAATATCTCATAATAAATTCAATAATTAGTTATCTCAAGTCGATACCCCAAATATCACTACAATCAATTAGACAACTAATTATCTAAATTATATAACCATATGATCTCATTAATTAAATCAACATCTAATAAATCCAACTCTAAAATCATGATATTAAAATAAATAATCACATAATTATTTTTCCCAAATTCACTATTTCCATAATCAAAATGATCTATTAATTAATTCATTAATTAATTAATCCAATCCAATAATAAGAACATCAGATTCATCAATAAATTTGGAAGAAATTTCTGTATGTCAATTCCATAAATTAATTCCACAATTAATTAATCACTTTCAACCCATTAAATTAATTATCCAATTAATTATTCTCATCGAATCCATTAATTAATTAGACAAAAAATTAATTAAATTACTCCCCAAAAAATAATTCATCAATTAATTAATTCCATTAATCCAATTATTAAATTAATAAATTAAATAATCACAATACATGCATTAATTAATTCATTAACTAAGTAATCCAATCAATCCCATTATATATTTCAAAAATTAAATAATCACATTACATCTTTTAGTTAATTAATAAATTAATTAATACAAAAAAATCCCAATATTTATTTCATAAAATAAAAAATCACATTACATATATTAATTAATTCATCAATTAATTAATCCCATCAATATCGTTATTTATGTCAACAAATAAATAATCACATTACTACCATTAATTAATTCATAAATCAATTAATCCCACCAATCCCATTATTTTATTCAACAATTAAATAATCACATTAATTATATTAATTAATTCATGAATTAATCAATTTCAACAACTCCATGAACTAATTAAACAAATAAATAATCACTTTACATCAATTAATTAATTCTTTAATTGATAATTCCAACTCAAAAAATTCAATAAATCCAGTTAATTTATAAACTAATTTTTTCATCTCAATAAATCTAATATCATAAATTAATTCCTCAACTAATTATTCAATATTAATAAATTCAATATTCATAAATAATTCCTCCATAAATTATTCCATCTCAATTAATTCAATATAATAATAATTTAACCTGAAATTAATTATTCAATTTCAACACCCGCAATCCCTACAAAAATAATTCAATAATTAATTATTTAAATCAAAATCCAAATATTCTCATAATTAATTAAACAATCAATTAATCAACTAATAATCCAAATTACTTATAATTAATTTTTCAAATCAATTACCCCAATTCCCTCTTATTTTGGTGATTAATGAATTATTCAAATGTACAATCCAAATTCAATCAAAATTAATTCAGAAATTTATTATTCAACATCTATAATCCCATTATCCACCATTTTAAAACATATTCAGTTAATTAATTCACCAAAATAATTAATTTAATCAAGATCTAAATTGATAATCATATAATAGCATTCCATAAACTATATACATGTAATTGAAAACATGTCTTTAGGATTTGAATTATATAGCACCTACATAATGATTTATGATAAATCCTCACACAAAATTCAACATTTAGAATAGAATTACAATATAGCATGATATGAGGATATAAAACCATAATCAAGATTGAAAAAATCAATATCCTTTATCACTAGGTCTTAATCTACAATACAATATATAGATCCAAAAAAATGATTTAGATTATACCAAATAAAAAAAAGAATCCATAATGGGTGGGAGAAGAATGAGAGGTGGAAAAAATTAAACACATTACGAGATCCTGAAACTGGTAGGGGTGCATATTATCAATCCTTGTTTTTTTCACCAATAATAAATGCCAGAACAACTACGAATGTTTTTAGGAGCCTCAAAAAATAAGCAGATTTTATTATGTCCGAGTGGGGTGGATTTTGGTTAAAATACGGACCATGTATTTTAAATTATAATTTTAGGGCTAATTTAATTCACATTCAATGTGTTCTTATTGAGGTTCATGGTTCCCCTATCCATGTGCCTTAAACATGAACTGCTTCTATAGGGGTGCATGATTTCTCCTTTTAAGGAACAAAATTTGAAAAATCATCTTTTATTTGTGGAAAAACTCACTATCTTTAGTTTCAAGGGTTGTGAAAACCATAAGAGAAAAATGCAAATCATAATCATCTCACAAAATTCTCAATTTTTACTCAGAAAAAATAGGTATATTCCTAAAAAAATTACTACAAAATAATACCTATTTTTTGACTATATTTGTTGATTAACATTTTATGAAAACTAAGGGTGGTTTTATGCCTAAAATAATACCATTAATATAACAATTGTGATTCTAGGATGGTATGTAAGAATTTATTTTTTGATTCAAAAGGGTTTTTAATTATTACCAATGAGAAAATTGGGTGCCATTTATAAGAGAGGAGAGAGGCATCACATCTTCTCATTTTTCACGCATGAAATATTCTTTTGGAATAGAAAATAAATTTATAAAGTTATTCATAGATTCAATATCTTCATTTTAGTGACCTTATATTAGGCATAACTCCACCCTTAGTTGTCTTAAGATGTTTATAAAAAGATATTGTCAAAAAAAGATGTATAGTTTTTGTTTTCATATCATCATTTTGCATCACCTTAATAATCAATTAAATCTTATTCAACCATGATAAAATAATAACTCTAATATCCCACATATATTTAGATATTATTGTCTTAGTTCAATGATCCATATTTATGTCTTCTTCTTTCAAATTGGAAAAGAATTCATTATTTTTGTATACAATGTATCATAGACTTGTGAACCGATCTAATTCGTTTTGTATCATTGACTCTAAAAATTTGTTTTAATTATGGAACTAGTGTTTATATATTATATCCATGAAATTTAAGTCATTATGAAATGTTAATAAACTATTCATTTCCTTACCTTTCCATGCACATAAAAATGATAATGTTGTTTGCGCGTATGTGTGGGCTACCGCTACACAAAGCGATGTGATTCATTTTCCATCATCAAATCACATGGATAATATATATATATATATATATATGTATTTTTAAAGAAATTATTTTTTATATATGATATTAATTTAATTTTATAAATTCAATATAATAATTATATCCTCTCTATAATGATCTTTTAAAAATGGAAATGTTACTCATGCCTACATATGACATACCTTATCCAAGATTATAACATAATTCATTTTTGATTTCCATATTTTATGTATGGATATAAAAACATAATTGATCTATAATATTTATAATTATTTAACAAAAATTATTATGTATTTGATGTAATTAATAACCTTTTACCAATGGAAAATTACTGATGTAAATCTGGGCTTACAAAATGAATATTATTTAAACATTCTATTTGAAATTAAAAAATTATGTAATTGTTATAATATGGTAATAAGTTCAATAAAATGAATTATAAACTTGAATAGTTTCTAAAGAATGTAAATAATTATCATATGTTTATTATTTATGATGCTAAATCACATTTGTGATTATTTGGACTTAAGGTAAGATATTTATTAACTTAATTACATTAAATGGGTAATATTATACTCTATTGATTATGTATTCATAAGATTATGTGTGAAATGAATTTTTATTATATACTATTTTATTTATAATTACTTTATGTGTCTTTAATAATATACACAGATTAAATTCAGTATATAAACATCAATGATATGAAACTTTTAAATTATTTTTGTCTAACTTTTTTTTTCAATGGGACACATGCCATATTCAGCACTTCTTTCTTTATCTAGTGTTTCAATGTTTTTTAAAAATATTTTCAAATGGTTTTAAATAATTTTTTTATTATTTTATAAAATTGTACTTTTTGAAATTTCTAATGAAAAAATATGGAAGGAGTGACCTTTTTATCTTATAAGGAATTAGTGGATTTAACTGCTTCCATGAAACAATAATGTTTTAAATGTATTGATACAAGATTAAAAGGTTCTTCTCAAGGAAATATTTTCTATTTCTGTAATTGTAAAACATTTCGTATATATTTTATCAAAATGGAATTGATATTTTCCTCTTGATTTATTTAAAGTTATGTTTCATAATAGTATTCCATAAAATACAACATTATTGGATGTTACTTATACATTAAGGGGATATGACTAATGGATACCATATTTTTTATTTATCTAATTATTTTATGGTTATGATGTCACGATAGTTATGAAACATGATTTTTTTTCTATGGGTTAATCTATGAAATGTTTATAAACCCATTTTGTTTTTATGGGATGTAATATGATGAATAATTTAAGTAATTATAGAACACATATATATGATTTTCATTTGGTGATGGGTGGGACCTATAACTCCCAAAATTGAATTTAATAAATATTTATATCTCATTATATAGTCCAGGATGTATTGGGAGTGAACCCAGATTACTAATACAGTTTGTAATGAGTGTGAACACGAATTAGTAATACAATGGTAGAACTGTAATGAACCAAGTTCAGAAATATCGGGTTGGAATTATGAGTGATCACAGTTCAGTATTGTACTTTTTTTCCCATGATAATCTTGAAAAATATCCTTGAGTACTAAAGAAATGAATTTCTATGTTTATGTGTATTGCACAAACCACATGTCTCATGAAAACATTTCTCTATCATGGATAATGATATTCAATTTTAATATGATTTATGTCTCATGAACTACCAAGATGTTTTCCATTATTCAAGATTATGTTAACTGATATAAAGGTAAATATTTTTAAATTATATGTTCAAATTATTCTTATAGAATCATTTTCATCTTCTGTGTTTACCCTTAATGAGTATATTATCTAACTCTTTCATATGTTTCAATTTACCTTGGGTATAAAGAATGGTATAAGTATGATATATCTATTAAGGGTGCCAAATGTGATCAAGATTTGGAGATGATATATATGATTATGGTATTGTTGTATATATTTTTTGGAAATGTAATATTTTTTACTAACACTATAAAAAAGTTATGTTAACAGTATAATTTTATGAATTAGCTGTTGTTGAAACAAAATCCTCATAGTTAGGATTTGATTATAAAAATATTCTATTATATCATGACTACTAGTCATTTCATGGAGGAATTTATAAATTAGTGGTGGATTTATTTAGTGTTATTTTTAGAGAATATAGTGGCTAATATATTTTTATTTAGTGGTGGGGTTTTAAAAAAATATCTATGGAAAATGTAATTAATATAAAAGAAACCGATGTGGAACAAATTAGTAATGTTTCTATTTAGATATGATTAATAATAAATACTCCTAAAAATTTATTATTTATTGTATTTAGTATCTCTTACATAAATCTGTAGCTAAATAAGATTAATTTTTGTTAAAAATAATTAGTAAAGAACTATAAATAATATAAAATTGTCATATAGTATTCTAAAAAATTCATCTATGATTAACACAACATATATATATATATATAATACATACAAAGATACATTTATCATAACCTCAATATATGTCTACCCATTATACATATAAAATATGTCCAACAAAAAAAAATTCCTAGTATAAATTCAATTCATGACCTCCATAGAATCTGTCTACCTCCAAATCATGTCATCAACTGAAACCAACCACATCTCCTCACCAACTGTAACAAAAAACAAAAAAAAACTTAAAAATTTAAATAATAAATAAAAATTATAGTATAATTATTGATATAATTTTAATGTTCCATGAAAAATAATAAACCTCATGATCACCATCTGATAAATTTCATATATCGGAATTGTCAGCCTCCTGCTTACTACTAACATATATCACATACTTGGAAAACTAGAACATTTAAGAAAAAAATGAAGAAAAGAAAGAGATACAAAAAATATTTAGTTTGTTTCACATATATTTGATTATTTTGTTACTCAAAGTGAATTAATTAAATATATATATATATAATGAAAAACACTTTGAAAACATAAAAAAATCTATTTAATGTAGTATTCAACATTTTTAACTGAAAGGGATGAGTAAATATTCTAATTTTATTTTATTGAAATTTGTGGTGTGCTTGAAATATTCATTATAATTTTCTTAATATTTTCATTACACAACATTGCCTATTTTAAAAAAAATCAATGGGAGTTTCCAATGAATTCATAACAATATGATAACATTTCATATGGTTATATTCATTCCATGCACGTTTTAGTTCTTGAAAACACAAAAACATGCTTATGTCTACAATAGAAAACCATAATACAAAATAATGAACCATAAGTTACTACATTTGACAACTAAATATATGTTTTTTCCAATTATTTTCCAGAAATATGACATCGTTTTATTTTTTTGGCCTATGAGACATGTTTTTAAATAAATTTGTACCTTTGAGATGATTATATAGTGTAATTACAAAAATAATTTACATCATATTCATATTCAGAAGGCATGTTTAGATAAAAAATACTCCACCATGTTTGTCCCATGATTTAACATAAATATGAGTTATTTTTATAGGGTTTGTCCCTTCCAAACAAATTTTAATATTTAAAATAATAAAAATTATTTCATGGGAAATGATGTAAAATCATAATTTAGAATGACATGCTGTTAGATCCAACATTTCATAATTAAATGTATAGTTTTTGTCTGATGTTTTCAAGGGAATTAGAAATCATTTTCCATGTTTTAACACCATAACACATGTTTATAATGATTTTTACGTTTTTGAAGTGCTCTCTAATAAATACCAAGCAGAATTCACATCAAATTTATCTGTTTTCAATATCTACACATTATGAAAAATCATTGTTGGTTTCCCCAGGACATCACATCAATTTGATGTTTTTTCTATGGTTTTGATCATTCCACAAAAAAAATCTGGTATACTAAAGACATGTTTATGACCATAACATGAAATAATTTATTTAGAATAATGTTTCATCAGTTCCTAAATTTTACAATTACATATCTGATCATTGTCGCGTGATTTCAGTGCAATCCAACATCGTTTTCCTTATTTTGAAACATGAAATTTTTATAAATGTTTTTTTATATTTAAAAACTGTATATTTGTTAATGTATACTAGAACGTATGTTAGATTGGAATGTTCTCTAGGCATTCAGATTAAAGGTATCTCAGTGGTGATTTCTACATAATTTTCCATAAATATCAAGTCATTTACTATGGTTTTAACAATTATTTTTAAATTATAGCATATTTAAATACTAAATACATGTTTATTTACATTACGGGAAAACCATAATTTAGAATGATGTAATGTTAGTTCGTATATTTCATAAAATAATGTGTCATTGTTGTCCAATGATTTTAATAGAATATAACTTCAATATTGTGGTTTTGACCACATGCCACATTTTTAAAGGATTTTTTTATTTCAGAAGGGTATAGAGAGTAATTATGACCTCATCACATGTCGTATTGACGTGTGGAATTTTTTTAGATGTAAGAACATCACAAAAATTGTGTTATAATGATTTCCCAAAAATGTGAGTTTTTTCTATGGTTATGTCTGTTCCATATATTTCTCAGTGTTTTTAAACACAAAAATGAATTTACAGCCCTAAATAGGAAACTGTAATTTGGCATTATAAGGTGTCAGTTCCTATTTTTCACAATTAAATATTTGGTAGTTTTCCTATGATTTCTGTAAAATCTGATGTAGTTTTCTTGGTTTTGAACGCTGGATACTTTTTTGAAGGCTTGTGTACCTTTCAAAAGTGTATACAGAGAAATTTAGACTACCCCACATGTTATATTGAAATTTTTTCAATGCATACACATCAAAAACAACTCAATTGTGGATTTCCCGTGATTTCACATCAATATGATTTAGTATTCTATGGTTTGACTTTTATACACATGTTTTTTAAGTACTAAACATGTATTTAAACTAATAACAAAAAAAATAATATTCATAATGATGTGTCACTAGTGTATACATTTCAAAATAAAAATATATTGTAGTTTTCCCTTGATTTTATAGAAATATGACTTAATTTTCCTAGTTTTAATCCCCCACTATTGTTTTTTAAAGATTTTGTACCATTAAAATGTGTATACCAAGTAATTTTAACCACACTAGACATCATATTGATGTGTTATCTGTGTATACACATAAACAACATAGTGGTGTTTTCACCATAATTTCAATTCAACATATGTTTTTTTCTATGTTTTATACCATTACATGCACATTTGAGTGTTTTAATACACAAAAATTATTTTACGACCATAATAATAACATTGCAATTCAAAATGAAGTTCTTCCAGTTCCCACAATTCAAAATTATCCTTATATTCATTTTCCAATTAATTTTGGGAAATATAATTTTCTTTTTTATTAATTTTTATCCCTAAAACATGTTTTTAGATGCTTGTATACCTTTCAAATTTCTATATTGAGTAGTTTCGACCAAACAACACATCATATTGAACTTTTTATATATGTACACATCAATATTGACTCATAGGTTTTTGTACCATGATTTTACATAAATATGTGATCTTTTTTTATTGTTTTTTACTATTACATACATTTTTAGTGATTTAAAACACTAAAAACGGGTTTATAGACAAAACATGGAAACTAAAAATGGGAATGGATCGTTGTTGGTGTCTATATTTCAAATTAAAAAATATGGCCATTTCCATGTTTTTTTGTCTAATTTGACATTTTTTCCTGTTTTTTACTCATAGAAACATGGTTCTAAAATTGTAATATATTTTAAAATTTCATATTGAGTCATTCAAAGCACCCCACACATTGAACAAATGTGATTTTTTTGTACATGTAACATATAATTCAAAAGTGGTTGCAACATTATTTCACATTAATATGAGATTTTTCTATAGTTTCTATCACTAAATGTGTATTTTTGTGTATAAAACCAATAAAAAGTATTTAGGGGCACCATATAAAAAACATAACTCGAATTGAGGTGGCCTCAGTTACCAAAATTCACAATTTAATATGTGGTTCTTGTACTATAATATTTTTTTCATTCATTATATATATTTTAAAAATATATTTTTATAATTAATATATTATGAATAAAATTAATGATTAGAACTATTTATAATAATACCTAAATTAATTACTATAATGTGGGTTGGTTATTTTCTATCATTCACTTAACTAATTTGATTTAATAAAGAGACATTTACATTCTAAACCATTGTGTATTTCCTGGTCATCAATAATTTGGTGGATATTTTTATAGTTGATTCATAGTTTTTATATGTGTTTTTTTGGTACTCAGCTGTGGGATTTTTTCAATTGGAGATAGCTTAATTTAAAAAAAATACCATCAAAGATGTTGATATAAAAACTGATAAATAATGTAGTGGAAATTATTAAAAACCATCTCTAAAGAAAATACTTATTTTGTGATGGTATCAAAAATTGTAGTTAATGAGAATATGGATGTTGTATGTGTTCTTTGTAAATGTGTGAATGATATATGGAATTATGAATTTATTTCATCAACATAACCTATAGGGTAGGTAATTTCCTCAGGGATCATTTTGTTCATCCATTGAAATACGAAAGAGAATGCTTTTTCAATTTGTGACATCAAATGATCTTATATTATCCAATAAAATTCCTCTTCTTTCACCTTCTATTTCAATCATGGAATGTCTCTTTGATATTCTCGATCGATGTCACTACTCGAACCACCTTCGGGTGTATTTATTATGAATTATTTCACCCTACCAATGAACGTTGATGGAGTAGGCCCAAAACCCTCTCTTTTTACACATCTGAGATACTTCATCCCTAAAAATATTCCAACAACATCGTTATGGGAAACCGATTATGATTGTGCATAGTTAACATTCAACAATTCTTGAATTTTGACAAGTTTTTACAATAATATTGATAATGATTTCTTAAAATATCTAAATAATATAATTTTATATAATTAATAGTTTTTCCTTATTATTTATTATTATATAAAAACAATAGAATCATAATATTGAAAATTTTATTATAACAATAAACAAGACTTAAACAAAATTAATTGGGGTTGTGGATAGATGTATCAAACATTTAAAAATTGGAATAGTTTTATCCACATAGCAGGCCCAATTTAATTGGGATTAAGGCTTTCCATTTTTCATAATATATTTTTTATTATTAAATTTCTATGGGAACAAAATAATAATAAATTTTAATGAGAATTACTTACTCCAGCGAATTAATTGGGTCATTTTAAAAAATTCCATTGGATTTCCTATTCAGTTTATACCAAAACTATTTTTATCCCATCTAGTGGACTAATTTATTATCCTTTATAATAATGTATAATATATATATATATAAATCACAGTTAAAATAAACAAACATAAATAATAATGAACAAAATAAGATCCAAAATTGATCATTTTCTCAAAAAACTATAAGAACCTCTAATGTGAGGAATGACTTTCTTCTCCTATTTCCTATTATATTATTTTTATAATTAAAGAAATAAACAAAGTAAAAAATATTTTATTGCATTCAGGTCGTTAAGAGAATATAAAATATGAAATTAATTCATGATATTCATCTCTTTAGATATTGATAAAGAACTTCTATTTATCTTGAGAAATTCCTTCCAGAACCTTCTCATAAATTATTCATGATCTCAAAAAAGTTTCATTAAACACATTCCGTAGTATAAATTTAAAATCTACATATTTCTTGACCAAAAATTTCTATTTCCATGGGCATGAAATGGATTTCGGGATATCAAAATGAAAAAATATTAATAAAAATAACACTCTATCAGTATATAAAAAAAATTCGAATGTATTAGAATTTTGTTCAATTGGGATATAAAAATTATATTAAATTTACTTTATTATAAAAACATCATTTTCCTAGTATTAGGAATATTCTTCTTAAACATTATAATTAATGGGAATTATCACCATCATTCAAGAAAGCTGCCCTATAATATTTCTATAGATTATAGTAGGGTCACCAGTAAGAACATCAAACATAACAAATTCAATGAAAATTTTTAACTTCTAGTGTGAGACATATTTTGTGTTCATATTTTAATCCCCTTTATGGTTGTCATTATCTAATTGAAAAAGTTATTAAACAATTAATATAATATATAGTTATTTTCTTCAAAAAATGACATACATACCAAATAATGATAACTCACCAATAACCCCAAGATAATGGGGTGAAAAAATAATCTATTGTAGGAGGTGAATCATATGGTTTTATACCAACAACATCTGGGAAATCAACTGGATCAATAGAAGTCTCACGTACAACAGAATCAATAAGATCCATAGAAGATGATGTTAGTTGATGCGTAATCTAAGATATGTATTAGCTAGGTCCATAACTCTTTTACCTATAAATTACTTCATATAAAATGGTTAATTACAATATATTTTATACATTATGCTGTATAAAATTTATTAATTTTATTGGAAATGTGTTTTTTTAAAAAATATATGTTTTTTATAAAAAAAATTTAATTCAATTTTGATGAATTCCTAGGGAATTGTGAAGAATAAAAAATAATATTTAACGGATGTTGTTTCTTGTGTGATGCTAATAAATATTCAATAAAATTTTTGAATCATATAATATGAATCACTATTATATTTTTGTATATTATTTGAATATTAATTTTGAACATAACATTATAATAATAACTAAATCCTAGGATATTTATGAGAGTCATATATCATATCTTACAGTTGATGTAATATATATTTTATGTAATATATTGTATCAATTCATATTCAATATTTGTAATTATTCCAATATTAACAATTGTAATGATACATATAACAATTTATAATAAATATATAATGAAAAGAATGAAAAAAATTAGTATACAAAATCATCCATAAATTTGGGCAGCTACAAATTAGATGTGTACCACATGAAATTTTATATAATAAAGTATTTAAAAATAAATATTTTGATCCATATATGTTTTTGGTAGTGCTAAAAAACCAATTACATAATTCAAAATGTTCGTACTTCATCATTATTAATATTCAATTATAGGATGATAATATAATTTTATCGATCTATCATTCATTACATAATATATACCGATTTTGGTAACTAATATTGAAAAATTAAGGTTAAGAGAAATAGAAACATTTCATTATGGTCATAATATTTTTGACTTTATCCCTATAAATAATAGAGTTCTTGTGGAAGATAATTTTTTTAATATTATTTGGATCATATTTTTATTTTTTTGTGATGAATTCATATAACAAATAGTTCTATCCATAATTTAATAGAATATGATCACATAAACCATAAAATTTGAATTCATTAATTTTATAATTAACAATAAAGTCTCAGAAACCATTTTAGATGGATTAAAAAATGATGTTTTTATCTTTATGGACATTGTTCAGTTATCATAGCCTCCCAATTTAATTTACATGCAAGATAAATATCGTTAAATGGATTTTTATTCAATGGCCAGAAAACACCATACACAGAAAGTGTATCATTGATACTATATATCATTATATATTTCCAATGTTATATATAATATATTTTTATTGTTTATGAACACAAAATCATCTATATTGTCATATTTAATTCAAATAATTTTTTAGAAAAAATGTACATTAATATATATAAATTTAAAAAAGAATACTTATTTATATTAAATGTATACATCCCTTGATAGATAGAATTATTAGTAAGACCACTCTTAGAATGTTTTTGAATCAATAAGAAATTTTGCTTATATATTGTATTCACTATAATAGAGTAGGGTGAATCTATGTGTTGGTCAGAGTGGATACTCAAGAGGGGGTGAATTGAGTTCCAATAAAAAATTTCTGTTAAAATGATTTCTATTAAAATCCCCCAAATTAAAAGATAAGTTAAATTGTAGTGACATTGAAAAATTGTAAAGGATCAATTAGGTTCCCAAAATATTGATTAAGTCTATGTTAATTTAATAAGAAGATCAAATTTGCTTTTGTAACTAACCTACTGATTTACAAAAGTTGTAAACACTTTCTAGATTAACTATCAAAGTAACATTAAAAAATATGTATTTAAAAGTAAATAGTAATCGAATATAAGATATAGTTAAAACAAAAAATAATAATACATAGTAGTTTTAAACAAGAGGTTCAGTCTCAATCCAAGAATTAGTCCACTCAAAATAATTTATATAAATTTTGATCCACACCCTGGATTGGGGTAAACAATAGTACATGGACTATCAAGATACTAAGACCTCTACAAACAGTTATTCGTGGGAAACCAACGCAAAATCACACAGGTTGTTCAGGTCCTACATAACCTCTACCACTATCCACAGTGGGAAATTATAGTATATGGAATGAGTGAGTGCAGATTAAATTCTCCAGTTCAGCATAAGAGATAGTGTGTGCATAGAATATACAGAGTACACACATTGCTCAAAATGTGAAAGAATAAAACACAATAGAGCTAAAAAAATAAAGATGAATTTCGAATGATCTATGTCTTATGAGTGAAGCTCTAGACTCCTTGGTTTGAAGATGTTGAAGCTTTGATTCCTTCTCCGGTTTTGCTCAAGAAAAAAAGAGTGTCGTAGTTCTGTTCCTTCACTTCCAGTGTAGGTGTTCATCTTGATTAGGAGAGTATTCTTTGTAGCACTTAAGATTCCTTGTTGAACATATGTTATTGATTATTATGAGAGTTCTTATAGTTCTCCATGTGTTCTTATTTTCATGTACATGTGTTCGTGTCTTCTCATCTTTTTCTCTAGTACCTTGATATCCCCTTTTATTCATTGAGGTCATGCAATAGGAAAGATTACCTTTGATAGGTACGAGTTACGATTCCCTGATATGCCAACATCTAGCATTAAATAAAATTTATTGCATTAAAATCATCAAATACGACCATTAGCATTATGTTAATAATATTGACAATGTATAGAGTTTGAGTAACAGTGAATGATTTCCCATCAGTATCACCTTATAATAGTGAGATTGTAGCAGTGGATCCTTTGTATCTGTAGCAGTTATTCCTTATAACAATAGCTCTTTGTATCAGTTAGTGGCTCATTGTAACAATGTACTTCTATCGGTAGTTGTAGCTCTTCATATCGGTAGCTCTCTATGTAGCGGTGAGTCTCTATGTAGCGGTGAGCTTCTATCGGTACCTCTTTGTTCTTGTACCAGTAGTTCCTTATATTGGTAGAATTTGTGTTTCTTTATCGGTGCACTTTGTATCATTAGCATTGTATCGGTAGTTTTTCATCTGTCTTGTTGTATCGGTAGATCTTTATAATGGTAGTTGTTTGTCTTTCTATCTCTATCGGTACGTTGTATCAGTATACTTGAGTAGCAGAGACATTTACTAACTGGTGACCTTTTTTTATCAGTAGGCTTACACATATCGTTAGACATACTGTAATGGTTACCATTCGGTGTACCAGTATACTTACATATCAGTAGCTCTTCTCTATACCAAAGACCAAGTTTATGTTTGTCTGTAACAGTAGCTATGTGCATACTGCTGAACTTATGAATATCAGTGACTTAACACTTTCATGTTCTATGAAAAACATGTCCAGAATTAGTTAAATTTTTTTCAAAGTATGTATAAACATAGATAAACAACGATTAACATATTCCAATGATTATTATAATATTAATATCAACATTGGATTATAAACACATTTTAACACATTATTGGGATTTCCAAAACAGGTGAGGTCAACAATATCCCCCTTTTTAATAATCACAACTCGTTGTATTATAATCCAAAATAATCTGTAATATATCAGTATAAAAGACAATGGTTTTTATTTCTCAAAGTGAGTAATGAAATAATCAAATTTGAGATTGTAAAAAAATATCATAGGATATTGTATTGAAGGTAATTGTATCATTGGTAATAATAAAAATAGTGTACTAGTGTTACAAAAAAAATGAATCATAGAAAACAATATATTATATAACCCATGTATCAGAGAGAAATGTATTATTCTCATAAAATATAATGATATTTCATATCATTTTTTTCTATTCGTCCATATATATTATTTCTCCCCCAGATATGTATCCCTTAGATATTACTTCTCCCCCTTTGTGATTTGAAAAAAGTGGGACAAAAAGGAATGATAGGAAACGAGAAGTAACATAGGAGAAACAATGAAATATCATATATATTATGTGGAGTAAATAGATACAAATAAATACATAAATGAAATAGAAAAGAAATAACGGTTATTCCTGTCAAATATCATATCCACTTAATCAATCCACTTCCTGAATGTCAACTTGGGATATTGCTTTGGTATCTGAGGTAGTCTCAGATTGTGTGGATGCAGGTGGAGGATTAGGAACACTAGAAATGATCAGAGGAGGCTGAATTACTGAAACTGTTTTTGTCTTGTACTGTGTAGCTCTCTAAGTTATCATAGGAGTAAGTCATCAGATGTCTTGGGATGGAGTCATCTGAGTTGGATAATTATAGGCAGATATAGGTAATGTTGGAGGTACAATCACTGGACAAGCATCAACATCCAAGAAGGGAAATAATAGATTTCTAAAATCCATAATGATTTCTGATCCTCCTTCCAAAGCATAAATGAAATCATATTTGTTTTCCAAAAACATATCCAAGGCTGGAGTCATCTCCCTGAGATTTCTTACTTGTTCCCCAAAGGTTTGATTGACATGAGGTAACACCATGTTTTCTATCATGATCTTGAAATGGTTGTTGAGTTGATGTTGGGTCAAAACACTTTGGAACTAATAATCAACTTTTTCTTTGACTTCCATTGGAGAATCAGAAGCCTCCCTCATGAAATTTTGAACGATTTTTTCAATATCCCTAATGGTAGACACCACACGACTTAGGGAAGATGAGTCCATAGAGCCATTGGTAGTTGCTGATCCAAGCTCTTATTTTATCAAATCTCAAATATGATCCAACTCTACGGATGATTTGGAAGCAAGAGAACCAATAGAGAAGGCCACAGTTTCCTTGAAACTTTTAGTTTTCCCAGTGATAATATTTTTCAGTTCAAAATCTAGGGTGCTAACATGATTCTATTTTAAATGCATAAATTCCTCAAACCCATATACCATATGGCTAACCACACTCTTTACAAAATCCAAATCCTTTTTAGATTGAGATTTAGAACCCATATATAATTCCATAGAGACAACTTATTTCTTTAGAAATTTAACATCCTCTTCCAAGCTCGACACTTGATTCTGGAAAGCTTTGACTTCATCCACTATATCTGCCATAGAGGTTGACACACAAAAAACAAGAGAGAGTTTAAAATATCTTCCCATGTTGCTATGATCTTCAAGAAAACAATTATTTAAATTAACAAAAGAATCACTCAAAGATTCTTTCATTTCAGCTTTCAATGATTCTAAGTCATGCCTGGTGATCATATTAGCAGAAAAAAAACAGATGCTCATTCTGACACAATACAAGCCACTAATTCATTCATAACAGACTGAATTGATGACACTGTGGATGCTTCCATTATTCATATTTCCTCCACAAATCTGAAACATATAACATACATTAACTGATCTAGATCAGTTTTTCTAACTACATCCTCAGGTAAAAATTCACAAGTGATATTATGGTTGACTTAAGGTCGGCTGACAGGTGTTTCATCCTCAAGGTCGGGGTAGTCCAATCCACAAACTACAAACCCTGGGCCCTCTTCCCAATCTTCAATCTCAACATCCACTAAAACAATGAAATGTATTTTTGGATTCTCCTTCTCAACTGGTGCATTCTCCTGTATAGAAATATAACCCTCATCAGCTCGGTCTTCCTCAGAATAATCATTCACAAATATCTCTATTTCTACAACAGAAGGAGGATCTTCATGAATAGAAGAAGGTCTATAAACTTCATCAAATTCCTTAGAAGGAATTAAGGAGTGTACAATAAGTGGAATAAAGATCAAGATGATAGAAATATATGCTTCACTTCCATAATCTTCTTCTTCATTCTCTTGAGCAGCCTCTTCCTGAACTTATCTCTACTGAACTTCCTTTTCTTGTGACATAATTTCAGGAGCTGA
Source organism: Viscum album (assembly GCA_963277665.1). Classification (NCBI taxonomy): domain Eukaryota; kingdom Viridiplantae; phylum Streptophyta; class Magnoliopsida; order Santalales; family Viscaceae; genus Viscum; species Viscum album. The sequence goes on along the minus strand of OY728137.1, from coordinate 1,696,197,812 downwards.
GCAAGGAGGCTAGTCTGGATCTACTCTATCTACTGTAAACGAATACTCCTCTCTTGAATCATCACTATACTATGTCTCCTCCCCATCAGGTCCAAGACCTGGATCCCTCACATCCTTAGGCCTAGAAGGATGATCCACATGATTAAACCTATAATATAACTTCTTACCATCAGTAACCCACTCCCCTCTCCATGGGTTCCAACATATCGTCATGTAATTACACACTGAGATTTTGATACGTATTTTGTTTCTTACCACCACTATCTCATCCTACGACTCAGCTACTCCTATTACTTTAATCATAAACGAAATCAACTTGGAAAATAATAAATCAATAGTCTTTGATTTGGGTCTGGTCATATCCTCTATTTGAATCTTTAGAATCCGATACAGATTCACCTTCGCACCATGTCTTAAGAGATTTAACAGATAGATATCTTTATATCTCAAATTTTCAAAGTCCCTTATTCTTGGACTTAGCACACGTTTCACAAATTTGAAAAAAAAAACTTTTTTCCTCCATCCATTTTAGCAGGCTCCACCTTTCTCTGCTTTCCACTACTAGTGAGCTCCACTTAGGAGGTCGCATAATCAAATATGTCACATGTAGGTGGTACTGTCTTCGATGAATATCCAAAAACTCATTCATGTGGTACTCTCAATTACTCATCCCACTCAATAGATGAAAATGCTATTTCCTTTCAATTTTCCCCTGAAACCATTCTATCTTCCTCATCGAATTTCTCAATACTCACAAACTCATAGAACTGTCTACTAGATTTGGATAGTAGAGGCCATTGTTATTCGAGAATCATTCTACCCATTTCTGATCTTCCAGTACCTCTATAATTAACGATTTACTAGACATCAACCATTTCGTGCATAGCTTTTTTTATTACAATATCTATATTTTTTATATGTGGGTTCCCTGGACACCTCCCCGACCTTTTTCTACTAACAATGCTACTTGATTCATGCCATGTCTTCATCTTCTTCACATTCATCTCATCAATGTCATCTCTGACAGTAGGGAGTTTGGTTTTTTCCTTTTCTGTTTCTAGGAACATTGGGTTTTCGCAGGATTCAGGGATTCAAGTAGTTGGATTTGAGAGAGGAGATTTCAGTGGATTGAGAAGTAACTAAGAATTAATTTTATCATTTAGCAATCATAAAATAAATAATTAAAATATAATAAATAATGTATAGACGATACAGATTCCGGCGACTGATGATAGAAGTTTAAAACAGCGCATACTAATGGTAGGTTATACCTTTAAGAATTTTTAACGTTGAGGTTCACTAACAGTGAGGAATATCAGTGAGGTTTCATACTGTTGAGGTATAACAGTGAGGTTTCATATCAGTGAGGTATAAAAGTGAGGTTTCATATCGATGATGTATAACATTGAGGTTTCATACCAGTGAGGTATAATAGTGAGGTTTCATATCGGTGAGGTATAACAGAGAGGATTCATACAGGCGAGGTATAATAGTGAAATTTCATTTCGGTGAGGTATAAAAGTGAGGTTTCATACCGGTGAGGTATAACAGTGAGGTCTCATACTGATGAGGTATAATAGTGATGTTTCTAATGGACAAATTATATCATTCATAAATCAGTATAATGTATCTTAAACTATCTAAACTTAAAGGCTTGGTGAAAATTTTAGTTAATTGATGTTCAATACATATAAATTCAAGATTAATATCACCTTTTGTAATGATCTCTTAAAAAATGGTGCCTTACACCTTTGTGTTTGGTCATAGAGTGAGAGATGAGATTCTTAGAAATGTTATTTGCATTGGTGTTATCACATTTTATTGATACATGTTTAAAATCATTTGCATAGTCTAACAAAGTATGTTTCATCCACAGAATTTGTGCACAAAAACTACCAGTAGCAATGTACTCTGATTCAGTAGTAGACAATTCAATAGAATTATGCTTCATAGTATACCATGATACTAGGGACATACATAGAATATGACATGTTCCAGAAGTTCTCTTTCTATCCAACTTGCAACCAGCAAATACAACATCTGAATAACTTATTAAATCAAAAGATTGTCCTTTTGGATAATAAAACCTAAATTAGCAGTATGTTTACGATATTTGAAAATTATTTTAACATTATGCAAGTGATATTCAATAGAATTATCTTAAAAATTTTCACACATACACACACAAAACATAATATCATGTCGACTAGCAGTAAAGTGTAGTAGACTTCCAATCATACCTCTGTAATTGGTTTGATCATCTGGTTTCCCAGATTCATCAATGTCCAACTTGTAGGTGGTACTCATGGGAGTATCACTTTCATTAATACTATCCAAACCAAAACATTTTAAATGATCCTTTGTATAATTACTTTGATTTAAAATAATACCATTTTTATTTTGAAAAAATTGAAATCCAAGAAAATATTTGAGTTATCCCATTAAACTCATTTCAAATTCATTTTTCATTTTCTTTGAAATATTAATACACAAAGTATTTTTAGAAGATCCGAAAATAATATCATCAACAGAGATTTTTAAATCAAAACATCTTTAGAAATTTCTTTGATTAAGAGAGTTGTATCAACAATCAATTTTGTAAAACCTTTTGAAATAAAGAAATTACTAAGTCTATCGTACCAAGCTCGTGGAGCTTATTTCAATCTATATTATGCTTTCGATAGCTTAAAAACAAGATTTGGAAAATAAGGATTAGTAAATACGGGTGGTTTCTCCACAAAAACATCTTAAATTATAAACCCATTTAAAAATTCACTTTTAACATCCATTTGATATAACATGAAATTCAGATGAGCAACATAGGAATATAGAATCCTAATAGCTCATAATTTGGAAATAACGGAATATGATTCCTCAAAGCCTATTCCTTCCTCTTGATTATACCCTTGTGCAACTAGCCATTATTTTTTTCTAAATATATTTCTTGACGCATCAACTTTATTTCAAAAAACCCTTTTAGTGTTTATGGTCAATGTGTCCATAAGTGTATCAAATAATTCCTATAATTTGTTTCATTAAAATTGATTTAATTCTTCTTGCATATCCATTACCCAAAATTCATCATTGATTTCATCATTGATATTTTGAGGTTCTAACTGTGAAATAAAATATTGATGTTCAACATGGTTTCATAGAGAACCTCTAGTCTGTGTCCCTCTATCGGGATTACCAACAACATCATCTAAAGGATAATTCTTAAGAATCCTAGTTTATCTAGTAAAGGTGGTACTATAAATTTAGGGCTTTTCACTAGATTCAGGTTCTATAGACACAGGTTCTGGAAATTTTCCATAACTGGATGTCTTTACAATAGGTGCATCGATTTTATCATTAACATTCAGGACAGAAAAATCTTCTTGATGATTTTTAAGAGAAGACATAGGTTCATGTGGATCAGATTCATCAAACATGATGTGAATAGATTCTTCCACATATTAGGTTCTTTTTTAAGACCCCATATGATTTTCTAGTAATTTAATAACCTAGGAAAATCCCTTCATCACTATTGGATGCAAACATGTCAAGGTTATCCTCAGTATTGAGAATAAAGAATATGCAACAAAAAAAGTTGAATTAATTAACAATAGGTTTCCTATGGTCTACAAGTCATAAGGGGTCTTTAAAATAACAGTTCTAATTAAGACTATATTTATAATATTGCAAGTTGTGTTTAAAACACCATCCCAAAATTAAACAGGTAGGTCGTAATCATTAGGCATAGTTCATGTCATTTTTTGAAGGGTTATGTTTCTTATCTCTACTACACCGTTCTGTTAAGGTGTCCTAGAGAAAAAAATTTGTGAATATAGCCATTATGAGAGCAGTAAGATACAATCTAATGATTTTGAAACTCACGACCATGATAACTACTCGAGGTCTTAATCTTATGTCCACTATGATTTTCTACAGACTTGGAGTATTTAATGAAGTAGGAACAAGCTTCATTTTTGCAAGCTAAGATGTATAACCATGTGTACCTGGAATAGACATCTACTATGACATAGACATAGTGCTTCCCATTTAAACTAGAAACTCTATAAGTTCCAAACAAGTCCATGTGAAACAACACGAGAGGTTGAGAAGACGAGACTTTTTTCAATGATTTAAAAGAACCATTATATAGCTTTCCATTTTGATAGGGATCACTGACTTTATAAGCTGGGAATTCATGTTTATGTAGGTATCTAACTATGTTTTTTCTTGTAAGTTTAATAAGTGAATGGATGTTGCAGCATCCTAATCTTTTGTGCCATATACATGACTCTTTATGAATAAAAATTTAAACATGTAACATTTTGTTTAGCTAAAGACTTCATATCAACTACATAAACATTTTCATTTATCAAAGCATAAAATACTAAAATATTTTTAGAATTAAAAACATTACAAGAATAATTTTCATATTTAACATTGAAACCATCATCACACAACTGAGAAATAAATAAAAAATTATATTTAAGTCCATCAAAAAATAATACATTAGAAATTAAAACCGAGTCAGTCTTACCAATCTGGCCTAGGCCAATGGTTTTTCCTTTAGAGTTATCACCAATGGTGACATGGCCTCCATAAAATTTATTAACCTCTTGAATCATGAGTAATATCCATTAATGTGCCTTGAAAATCCACTTTCCAAGTACCATAACTTCTTATGGGAACTTTTCAAGCACCTTTCCTCAGAAGTATTAGTCATGAAACATATGTTGGCATGATTATTTTCGGAATCCGAAACACCAGACACACTTGTGCTGTCTTCTAAAGCACTTCAGGTTGCCTTCATTTATTTCTTATATTTTCTATCTCATCATCCTTATCATCTATCTTCCAATCATTCTTCCAATGACCTTTGTAGTCGTATTTTCAATTATAATTTTGTTTTCGGAAGAATTTCTTCTTCCTATAGAACTTTTTGAATCGTCTGGAAATCTGAGGCATCTCTTCATTACTATCAGAATATAAACCATAAATTCTTGAGATTTCAGTAGGTATGTGAACTTTCTCCTTGTCCTTTATCTTTGAGGTATTAGATTTAAATTCTACTGACTTCCTCTTTGGTTAATCATCTTCTTCCTTGTTTAATTTAAATTCTTCTTCACACATCATCAACTTACCAATTAATTATTTAATAGGAAATAATATTATATCACAATATTATATTATTGAGACTGATGTGCCTCTCCATCTTTCTAGAAGACATCGTAGTATTCTCATAATCCGCTCCTTTGCATGAACAACTTTTCCAAGTGAGCTCATTGTATTGAAAATCTCACTGAACCTGAGTTACATATCAAAAATATGTTCATCAGACATCATTTTAAAATTTTCATACTCAATAGTGTAGTTATTCAATCTCATTTCTTTAACATTGGTTGTTCCCTCATGGAAAATAGCTAAAGTTTCCCAGATCTCATAAGTAGTTTTACAAGAAGATATTCTATTAAATTATTCATCTCCTAGAGCACATTACAAATAATTCATTACTTTACAGTTATTATTATATGCAGTCTTAGTAGGTTCATCCCAAGTAGTTCTTTCAGTTTCTGGAATCGTATATTGAGTCTTTATAGCATTCCATATGTCAAATCCCATTCGTTCTAAATGAATTTTCATTTTATGATTCCATTTTTCATAATTTATACCATTATATAAAGGTGGCATGTTGGTAGAATCACCTTCAAGTCTATTATCCAGAATAAGATTTTATCAAAAATATTTAAAGAGATAAAATTAGAACTAACATAAATTTATGATATTTATGATACATCTAAAATCACAGTTGAAAAAACAATGTATTTGGAGATACTATATAAACAACAAACAACCACTGATACCAAATGTTGGTCGGAGTGGATACTTAACAGAGGGTTGAATTGAGTTCCAATTAAAAATTTCTGTTATCAAAATTTATATAAAAATCCCTCAAATTAAAGGATAAGTTAAACTGTAGTGAATTTGCAAAACTGTAAAGATTCAATTAGGTTTTAAAAAGATTGATTAGGTCTCAGTTAATTTAATAATAAGATCAAATTAGATTTTCAAACTAACCTACTGATTTAAAAAAGTTGCAAACACATGCTATATTAAATATCAAAGTAACAATAATACAATTTTGTATTTCAAAGTAATTAGCAGCAGAATACAAGATACAATTAAAACCAAAACAATTAAGCACAATAGTTTTAACCAAGAGGTTCAGTCTCAAGACTTGACTTAGTCCTCTAAAAACAATTTATATAAATTTTGATCCACACCCTGGATTGGGGTATAAAATAGTAATAGGATTGTCTAGATACTAATACCTCTACCATAGTTATTAATGGGAAACCAAAGCAACCGAACACAGGCTATCCATTTCCTACTTGACCACTACCACTATCCAATGTTGGAAATAAGAGTATAGGAAATGTGTGAGTGAGGATTAAATCCTCTAGTTCAACACAAGAGACAATGTGTGTATAAAATACACATAGTAAAAACACTACTCAAAATGTGAATGAGTAGAACACAACAGAGGTAAACAAATAAGGATTCGTGTAGAATGCTCTATGTGTTGTGAGTGAATCTTTGGAATCCTTGGTTTGAAGTAGTTGAAGCATTGAGTTCTTCTCTGGTTTATTTCAACAAAAAAAAAGTGTCGTAGTTCTATTCCTTCACATACAGTAATGGTGTTTAACTTGAGTAGGAGAGTATTCATTGTAGCACTTAAGATTCTTCTTTGAACTTCTATTCTTGATGAGTATGATATTTCTTCTAGTTCTCAGTGTGTTCTTCTTTGCTTGTACGTGTTTTCATGACTCCTCATATTTTTCTCCAGTATCATCATATCCCCTTTTATTCCTTGAGGCCAGATAATGGGAATGATTTCATTTAAAAGGTATGAGGTACGGTTCCCTGATATGCAAACAACTGTCATTAAATAAAATTTATTACATTAAAATAATCAAATATGACCATTATAATTATGTTAATAATATTGAATATCTATAGAGTTTGAATAACACTGATTGGATTCCAATCTGTAGCTCCTTATAACAGTGAGCTTGTAGCGGTGGTTCCTCTGTATCGGTTGCTGTTATTACTTTTATTGGTAGCTCCTTGTATCAGTCAGTGGATCATTATATATGTGAACTTCTATCAGTAGATATATCTCTTCGTATCAGTATCTCTCTGTGTAGCGGTGAGTCTCTATGTATTTGTGAGTTTCTGTTGGTTGCTCTTTGTTCTTGTACCGGTACCTCCTTATATCAGTAGACTTTTGTCTTTTTTTTTATCAGTGGACTTTGTATCCGTATCATTGTATCTACAGCCATTCTTCTATCTGGTTGTTTCAGTAGATATTTATAATGGTATTTTTGTATCTATCTGACTGTATCAGTAACTTGTTTCGGAAAACTTGAGTAGCTGAGACATTTGTTAACCGGTGACCGTTGTTTATCGGTGGGTTTACACATATCGGTAGAATTACTTTAACAGTAACGATTTGGTTTACCGGTAGACTTACGTATCGGTAGCTCTGATGTGTACCAAATAACATGTGTCTATTTGCCTATAACATTAGCTACGTGCATTCCGGTGAACTTATGCATATCAGTAGACTTAACACTTGTATGTTCGATGCAAAACATGTCCAGACTGGGTTATATTTTTTTCAAAGTATTTATAAACATAGATAAACAATGATTAACATATTCTAATGATTATTTTGATATTATTTTCAACATTTGATTATAAACACATATTAAAACATAATTGGAATTATCAAAATAGGTGTGGTCAACACAATGAAATTATTTTTAAATATTTCATCTCATTTTTTTTATTTCTCTTGTTGATATTTGAACAAACATGCTAGTTACAGTGTATGAAGATTTTAATTCATTATTAAGACATATGAACACATTAAAAAATGAACTATTGATAATAGATTTTATTTTTTTATTTTATTAAACCTAATGTTGGAATATACATCATATTATTTTTAGGATGAGTTTTATTTATAAATTTATACATAATAAATTTAATTGTATACTAATTTAGTATATTTTATCATACATAACACTATATTTACAATGGGTGGGACGATATCAAACATAATAATTTTACTCAATAATAGATTTAGGGTGAGGATAATGAAATCATTATAGGGTATACCTTTCCACTGAGGAGGGGATCATAGTTGTCCAAACAGAGATCAAAAGGGGTGGGTGTCATGTCACCGATGAATAGGGTACCAATATATGGTAACGGAAGTCAGATAGGGGTTGTCACTATCAAGATATCCAGATATATGGTAAGAGTGGGGGGGGGGCATGGGTCGAGGTCGGAGGGGGTCGTGAGGGTTGGGGCTCGTGGGCTCAGGGTAACGAGATCACAGTTTCCACTAAGTAGAGGAAAAGAGGATGGGTTGTTGGAAAGGGGGTCTTGGGCATGGGGTCAATATCAAGTATATGCATGGAGGAGTTCGAGGGATTTGGAGGAAATTATGGGATCTCACTATTGGAGTATGATAGGGGTATTGATTTGTGTTTTTAATATGTTTAGAGGTGGTTTTATTTAAAAATACTCTAATTGAAAAAATATTCCTAGAGGTTTTATGAAACATCTGATAATATATATATATATATGTGTGTTTATTTCACAATGGTTAAAAGAACATCTGTGATTAAATCACTGCTAACAAATTCTTTTTTTTGTAAAAATATCTAAGATAGTAAACCTGAATGTTCCTTCGATATTAACTGATTGAATATTTCCATTTTGACGTTGTATGGTTTTATTGGTAAAATTGGGTCACAATTGAAAAATATAGTTCTTTATTATCATATATGCATGTATAAATTCTGGATTATAACATTTTTAATCATAGAACAGTTTTGATAACCTTGGATATTATGTTATTTTAATGAGAAGTTATATTAAATGATATAGATGTCATCATTGTCATAAAAGACCATAACTTTAGACTCTTATACACCCCTTAATTATGTTTTCTGTTATAAAATTTTATGGTGACTAATGATATATTTCGATACCACTGTTTTTTAGGTAATCAGGGATTATTTTATTTTGGAATGAAATTTGGATGGTATGAGATAACCTTTAAGGTTAACAAATTTCATATATCTTTAATATAATAAATTTGTTTTTTAGGATGTTTCTAACAGTGATGAAATTTTATAATGATTATGATAATATAGTCATAGAAGAAGGATAACCCATAGGATGGATGACAATAATATGCCTTTGGAAATTCCATGAAGATTGAACCCACAACAGAAGGGTGAATGGAGTGAATTTATTACCACAAGATTACATGATGTCCTAGTTTGTATAAATATATTTTTAAACAATTTAATGGATTAAAAATAATTTCATTTTGGGTAACATATTTTTTATCAAATTGATAACTATGGGTTTATCTATTGATTTGGTGGTTAAAAGATTAATGTTATTTCTGAATAATATCACTATTTCGGTAAATATATAAGATATTATGGGGCTTTATTTTAGCAATAATGGACTAATTGTTTTTTAAGTACATATTAATTTATTTTGGATTTATGTTGCTTTAGATTATATGTGGAAATAATTGAATATCATGAATACTATTAGTAAATTACTTTCTGGTATGATTCATTAAGAGTGATAAATATTATCAAGAGATAAATATTTAGTTTTTCATGGAAAACAATTTGATCTAAAGAAATTATTATTCGGTTTCAATCATAGTTTAGTTTATATTTGTGTAATTTTGAGTTTATTTATTTGTTGAATGATTTATGTTGGACATTGAGTAATAATGTAGAATTTTGGATATTAATGTACATTTTCATCATATAATGGGTTATTAATTATGAAAAATTATCTTATATTTTACAATCCATTTATGTTTTTATGGCCTAATGATTGGAGGAATATATTATTTTTTAGTTATATGGATCTTATCATTCGTAGAGGTTGATTGTAATGCTTTTAAAATGAAAAAACATTTGAAATACTCATCAGTTGTAGTAAAACATAAGTTTGTGATGGAAATTGATTAAATGATGAAACTATAATTTTCAATTAAGTATGTTCCCTTATGTTATTATTATATTCATCAATGTAATTCATCAACTATAAGAAAATGGATCATGAAATAAAAACATTACCCATTTACCTTTTTTATCCATAAATCAATGATCTTTTACCCCATCACTCATTTAAAAATTTGTGACGGTCATATTAATAATGAAAATGTTTTCTATCACTCTCTATTAATACTTTAGAGTATGTTTTCACTTCCATGTCATTGTATTCATGCATTTAAACCATTTATGTTTAATTTTAGATGTGTGTCATACTTCTCTATATCTCTTTTAATGAGGAATTCTTATTGACCATTTTTGAAACATGGGATTTAAGAAAAAGTATTTTTAAAAATCAAACACTGGTTATTAAGATCAAGTTCAATTTTCGAGGAATATGTTTTTAATTTTCTATGGGGATAATTTAATATTTTAATATTTTATATGTAAATTATATCTTTGATACTGTATAAGATGTTCAATAAAAATATTAAATAATTAATGCAATATTTTTAAATATCATTTATAACATATATTTTTAATTTGTGGTTATAAATATGATTATTTAATATATGAAATAGAAATTGGAAATATTTATTTCTAATTTTATTAATAATTCTTTGTAAATAATTCATGGGTTTTAAGTAAATTTACTTTATTCTTCAAAAAATGCTTTCTTAAAAAAATATTGATTTTTAATGTATAATTTAAGTAAATTATAGAGTATTTAGAAATTTATTGAATAAAATAAAAATTATTTATGAATTTTTTATATTGAAATTTATATATGGTATAATTTTCATAAAAAAATTGTGATTTTAAATGAATAGTAAAAAATATCGAGTTTTATTAAAATAAAATTCAACTATTTACATTGTAAAAATTATTTTTATGAATAGTTTCAAATTTTCATGAGTTCATTTAGACTTAAAAATTTTCTATTTTTTTGTATTCACATTATGTATGAATTTAGTACTATAACATTTTATATTTAGAAATTTGTATGTTTATGAAAAAATATTTTTCATTGAATTTTTCATCATTAATTTTACATTAAATTATACAAAATCATTATTTTATAAAAATTAATTTTCTATTTTAAATTAGTGGATTAGAAATTAATAAAATTTTCCATTTTATATTCGGAATGTTTGACTGTAGAATTGGTAAATTTTATCTCCATGATAAAGAGAGAATTATGTAATTAAGGGCCACAATAATTTGACAATGACATTAAGATGATCATTTCACATGCCCCAATTTTATTATATGAGTAATTTTCATGCATTATCATTCAATTCCCTATTATATGGTCCTTTATTTCCTTTTCCAAGTGATAATGACAATTATAATAAATTTTTAATGAAAATTCAATGAGTTCCCAATCATATTTTAAAAAACAGAGACATTTTATTATGGGGTTATCAAAAATATATATTTAAATCAAAATATTAATTTGATATATAATATATTTTAATTCAACATTGAAATTTATTATGAAATTTTATTGAAGAAATAATTTCCTTAATTTCTTATACAACGATGATGATTTCATAATTTCATTATTTGAATAGTCAATTAAATGTTATAAAAAAATTTATACTAAATATAATTTTAGTTTATTTTTAATGATATTATTATTATAAAATTATTATTACATGACTTTATTATTATTTAACCGTTAAATACATACTAACGATCATAGAGTCTAGTGTATTTTGATGATTAGGCCAATAATTATAAAACATGAAACCAAAATAATATCATATTTTATTTAGTCTATATAATGAAAAACTAACATCCATTCATATATAAATACATCATAGGATAAAATGGTTAAAACAAAAAAAATGGATGAGCTAAAAATACATTTATGATAATAATGATAGGGATAATTCGTATCCCATGGGATAGATTTCATAACATGATGAAAGAAAAAGTTATGGAACCTGAATAAACATACATAATAATATCATATAGAACATGAGAACATGTGATCATGGAAATACTAAAAATGTGTATATAACATAAAACATAACATAAACATGATTCAATTCTAATTTTAAAGAATATATCACACTGTTGACAATGTCCTGTAGTCAAGTAGCTCTACTCTCTAACCACATACATTATGTCGCATAAGGCAAAGAATTACCCAAAGAATTAGAAAACTACCCTTGAGAATCCATAATTAAATATCCATTAATATGTGTGACAAATGAAAAATCAATCATAAATAATATTTATAAGGTTATCCCAAATAATGAAATGTTATCCATATTCATGTCATAATGAATAACCAATAGGAATGTCAAAATGGTGTCCACAAAATATCATATCTAAATAATAAATTTGAAGTAATAATATAAAATAGGTATATATATAATAATAAATTATGTCGTAATCAAGTGAAAACAGGTAAAAAGTGTGTTTTAGAAAAAATACAAATTATCCAATTTAGTACGGTTTTTGGAAAAATAGTAAAGGGAAATTGAAGTAAATAATGAATATTTGTTGTATAAAATGATGAATTCCCTTAGACAGTTTTCTATAAATAATGTGGGTGATTTTAGAAAAATAATGATTTTTTAAAATATATTATGTTATGTTCATGAAAATGTGTGTGAAATTTAGAAGTTACCATTAATTGGGCTAGTTTATCGTTATAAAATTAACAAGGTAACATTTAAAAATATGTATTTCCACATAATTAAGGATAGATTGATCAAGATTAATATGTTTGGGACATATAAATAAATATTATTAAAATTATATAAGAATAATGAAGAAATAAATTCGTTTAAATATAAACAATGTGTTTTCCAAAGGTAATTTGGATGTTCAGAGAGATCACTTACCTTTTGTCATAAAGTGTTCATCACTTATACATAATGGATAATAATATTTCAAACATTAATTAATTAATTAAAAACCTATTAAACATTTATTTGGTTAATTATATTTTTATTAAGCTATTGTATGATCATTTAATGAGTTATAACGTTTAATTTTTCTGTTCAATGTGCCATTGTTTTTTGATTTTATGATAGTTCCCTTGATTTTAATTATTAGAGTTCTTGTAAAATTTAAGAAAAACTAATGATGTGGAATTATATGATATTTATCCACCAAAATAATTTTAAATGGTATTATATATTATTTTTTTACAAAATTTTAATGACTCATTATGAAATTTATTAATGAAGGATGACAGTTTATTTTTGTGACCATTCAATCATGCTTAACTAGTTTTGTTTTATTATTCTATATTATGAAAATATATTAGATTTAGTACATAAATATGGTTCTAATATGTAATTTTTAATCTTTTTTAACCATTTTAATGATTTTATGAAAATCCATTGATTTCTTAATAGAAATAAAATAATTTTCAATGAAGGTGGTGAATTGACATATCACGAACAATGATTGTATTTTTATGAATAAGAGAAATGTGAAGTTATTTTATTTAATGATAGATATAACATTTAAATAATCATAAATCTGGTATATTTATGATAGTGGAGTTATAATTTCACTAAGGATATTAGAGGAAATGTTGAGTTATAATATAGAAATATTTTATAATAGAAATGTGGGGGAATTTACCTCCTAAATATCATATCCTTGAGAACCTCCCTAAGGCACTTTCTAATTAAACTTTTGAGATTCATTGTAGACCAAGATAAGGGGAATATGATTTGCAGATGATTTGAGTGTGATATTTGAAATCTACAAATTATATAAGGTATAAAGAGAATGGTTGGTAAGGGGGAAGTATTTATATGTAGAGTTGAGGGTATGTTTATTACATTATTCATTAGTTTGTTATTTAGGTAAAGACTATCAATAGTTTTGATTATTATGACTAATTAAGTGAAATAATTAAGTATTATTCTAGATAGTTTTTTTTACATTAACTATACATCATCCTTACATAAAAAATGACACAAAAATTTTGAATGTAGTTGATAAAGTAAATTATAATATTTCCTATTCACAATCAAATCTTCTATTTTAGAAAAATCCAAATATTTCACCACAACATTTTTTTGATGATTAGATAAAAAAAGATATTATTTTTATGAAAATAATTTTATAATTCTGAGAAATATATTTTTTTATTCAAATTATAATTTATTAAAAAGTTGAAAATTTTAATATAATAATAGATTTTATTAATTCTTAAGAAAATTAATATGGTATGAAAAAATTATAATAAAATTTTTTGAAAAAAAATTAATTTATGGTTATATTTAATTAAAATAATTATTCTTAAATGTTTTTATATTATTAATAAAATTGAAAATAGAAATTTACATTTTAAAAACATTCTAAAACTAGATTTTTCATTTCTAAATCATTTATTTACATATTCCGTGATATAATATATCATGTTGTCATTTATAAAAATCTAAAATTTAATTTATACTTTTATAGGGTATGTTACTATTCTAACAGCCAGAACACTATTTCTAATGGTTATATTTCTATTCTAATATTTATGCTACCATTCCATTGGTATAAGTGCATTAATTTATATAAATACAACTTATTTAATTATTCATTTATGAGAATGATGTTTTCATTTTCTCTTTGAGATGTTTGTATCTTATACAATATAACTCAATTAAGGAAGGGAAATCACATTGGTAAAATTATGTATCATTATATTTTTCCAATTATAAAATATCACCCTTCAATGTTCATTCAAGGAATTTTGGTGAAAAAATAAGGGATTCTTTCCCCTCCATCACTTCCTCTAGTTTCCATGTTCCATATTCGTATATATGGTTGATCTATAACACATTGATTAGGTGAGTAATGTTTTGCGTAAAAACTTATATATATCATCCATGTTCTTTCTTGAATTCTCCTCATAATAGAGATCTATTTCTAAATTTATGACATCCAAAATCAGTAAATGTGATTGTGCTGTTTTTTACATCCACAATAGGGATATGTCGAATACATCATGTCCTTAAGACATGGTTGGTGTATGTTATATTCAATAGTCCATACCTCTAACACAACCAATAATATAGGAAGGGAAGATGTAAATAAGACATAACATTTCAACATTCCCAAATATCATGACTATATTCCGTGTTGATATGCAGAGGAACAAAATGCCTCCACCCTTAAACTTCATATCATGCTGATGGTTACTTGAATAGTTCATTTTTTTGTCAGCCTTGTGTGATGTTGATGGTTTTATTAATTATTATCATCTTGTCATTGATTTCTAGTCCCAAAATCTTATATTCAATAAACCAATAACAATATGATGGTGTTATACGGATTTTCATACAAAGGGCTTCATACAGATCCATATATATTCCTAAGTGGAAACTGTTATTGTAAGAGAAGTGAACCTAAAGCTGATGTTGGTCATATCATTCATTGATCACTATAGGGATCACTCTCAACATTTATTCATGTGTATGAATAATATACATAGAATGTACATCATTTTGAAGATGATACGCCGTACTGAAGTCCAACGTAGAGTTTAGAGCATGTTGGAAACATTCCCTGGAATTATAGGTAAATCAAATAGCATGACTGAATAAAATTGACAATGGTAATCTACATTGCTTCATAACCACAGTAATGTATATCTTTGATTTTTTTTGGAGTGATATATTTTCTATAATATCAAAAAATCAAGATTTATTGGTATGATGATCCACCTATTTATATTTATTTCCTCAATATGTCATTAGATACCTAGAGACAAATTCCAGGGGGTGTATTTCCATATCATTGTTATAATGGGTAACAGTTGTATCATCCCCATAGAACATTGAATAAAATCATTCATATAAATGGATACTAGAATATCAATGTATATTATATAATCACATAATTCTTATTGTCTTACTAAAAATTCTTTTAGAGACCTTGTTACATATTTGTGCTTCTTGTGTGAAAAAGAGGGTTAAGCAATGAATATCATTTAGATGATGTGTATTTATATCAATATTGGGAAGTATATATAGTCAATACCCCAATCATGTGAATCATTCCTCATCAATTCATAACTATAAGGATTTCTCTTTTTTGATGTCTTTAACATTCTTTTTAAATTCAACATTTTTTTAGAATCCTTTATTTTTGCGTCAAGGATGGTTTAAAAATAATTTGATAGAGTATTAATGAATTCCTTCCTTATTTATTCCCATTTAAATCCTTTAAAAATCTAATATTACTATATCCTTCTCAATGATCATCATATATATTATTGTAAGATCTTTTTTACTTATAACATCTTCCAGTTTATTTTATTTTTGATTTGTGCAGTGGATTGGGCATTAATATTCCATGATGATATTTAACAATGTTTAATCACACATGTTATTATCCTTCAATGTTATTATATATATTTGAGGCTCTTATGATCAATATATATCACTCACATATCCCAACAGTGATAATGATTCCAGATATTCAACACAAAGATAACATCTATCAACCAGAGATCATGATTGGGATTGATTTTTTCATGCACATTGAACAGACCATTAACATAGAATATCACAAAATAATTTTTCATTAGTATACATATTATTAATTTCTTTTAATAATCATTGTATTCTAAAAACAACTCACCACATATTGGTAGTGTATGTATGAGTGCAGTTATAATCCACTCTTCATCTCTTCGAAGATATATTTTCATTAACTTTTCTAGAAAAACTCTATTCACTTTAAAGTCAGCTTTGTTAATTGGTCTTAAAATCATGATAATTTATTCACAAATAATTTTTAATACCCATATAGACGAAAAAAACTTTGGAAATTCACTACTGTTATTGTCTTGGGCTACTCAATGATTACCTTTTTCATAGAAGGGTCCAAAAATATTCCACTTCTCATGATATAATTCCTGAATAATGAAACTTATTTCATTTATAACCAAAATTTATTTTTCTTGGAATTTTATTTCTCCCTTTGGAAAGTCATTGGAACAATATTACAATACAACTCATGTTTCTCCTTTATCATAGAGTATATTAAAATGTCATCTATAAATACTTCCATAATTATTTCAATGTAATATCTGATGAATATATTAATTATATCTATGAATATTTTTGGATCATTAGTGAGTAGAAAATGAATCACTATAAACTTATAATGTCAACTACTCATTCATAAAAAGCATTGGGAATACATTCCTTACATAGAAATAATTGGTTATATATCAACTAAAAGACTAAATTAGAGGAATACATAGACCGACATAGTTGAAAAAACAATTCATATATCCATGGAAGATGACACATGTTCATTGTAATGATTTTTTAATCTCATGATAATCAATGTAGAGGTGCATTGACCTATCATTATATATAATGAATTGGGATGGTTCACCCAACGGTGAATCACTTGGTCATGTGAAACACATTTTTAGGTTCTCTTGTAACATATTCATTAGTTCATTCAACTCAACAGTGAACCTAATTTAATAAGTCTTTAATATCGCTAGAAATCCAAGAATAAGGTCAATTCAGAACTCAACCTCACGGTCGGGTGGAAGACAAAAAAATGATTTAATGAAAAAATAAATATAATTCTTCACAATGTGATTTTCATCAATGATTATTACACAGTTTTCCTCAATGATTTTTTCGAGGTATTCATGTTCATAGGTAAATAATATCTATAATTGAGATGATAATTCCAAAGGAGATTTTTCATACTTTTTACACTAGTTCAGAATAGGATGAAGCATCAAGATGTGAAGAGTGTCCTTACATTCATGATAGTTGATGTTAGATTTTTATTAATATAGAAAATACATGACCAATATATAATCACACTCTAACTAATGAAGTAAGACAAGACTTTCTTGGAGCTTCAGTGCATAATAATTAATTGGGGAGGAGTTATATACTTTTGAAGAAATAGTTTCCCGATTTTTTGATCTTAGAGATAACTCAAAATCCATATTTTGAGTTGGTGTTTTAACAATTCTACTAAATATTGTAGATATAAATTAATGTGTATAATTATATTAAAATAGTTGGTTCCCAATCATTTAATGAATAAATATCATAAATAGCAAGAAATCATTATAATTTTCTTCCTTTTCTATATTTATGTAATATTTTATTCCTTGATTCCATTGAGGTTGTTGTTGTTGATTGCATCTAACAAGACATGGAACATGGAATTGGCTTTACTGATTCCAATTTTCTTTGTAGTTGATAACCTTAGCTGCAAGATGTGTGTTGATATTATCCTTACTTTATTTATCATCATTTGGGGCATACATCCTATACCTTTGAAAATAATTTTTCCAATGACCCTATCTTCTATATTTAAAGCATATCATAGTTCCCCTTATGATGATTACATGACGACTCTTCTCACACATTTGACATAAGGTATTTTGTAATTTCATTAAATCAAAGGTTTTATTTTTTAATTCTACAATATTAAACTCCATGTTATATTTTATAAATCTAGGCCCATGAGACAACTTAAAGATTGCAATATCTATCTTATATGTAAGGGAACAATGAAAAATCTACTCATATCATTCAATTTCCTAAATCACTAACTCATTTCATAGACACATCAGTAATCAACTAAATAAGATATCATCTTTACTTTTAGTGTTCATTAACAATATAGAGACTTATCATGCAACACTTGGGATATTTTCTTCACACACCTCGAAAGTCTCAACATACATTTTCTTCAGACCGATGAACTCCCTTTCTATATTAGGATGTATATTTCATGGAAAATATTTATTGAAAAATATATTCAAGAATGAATCCCAAACAAGGGAATCAATTTTCTCCATTGATTTTGTATTTCTGACCAGTTTCCACCATTGATAATCTTTTCTATAAAAATTATAGACCAACAACACAATTATCTCTACTTATGATATTTTAATGATTATAATATCTTCTCAAATGAATTAATCCATTTTTCTATAATGAGGGGATAAGAATGTCCCATAAATGTAGGAGTCATTTTTTATATAAAAGATTATAATGAAACATTATCTATCATATGATAATAAGGGAGCCCCATATAATATAATATATTATTCATAATTTGATCTAGTTGAGAATTTATTGTCATGCCTTTATTGGATCTCGTTCCCTCTGAATTGTTATTTTCATGAGGAAATCATTATGTTTATTATAAAATTTATTATTAACATGGACTATCTAGATTCTCAAAATAAAATAATATAATGATAAACAATTAATATGGATGGAGTACGTATATAAAAAGATAACAACAATAAAATTTAAAAACATAGATGGAAAAACATTTAAATTAAAATATTATCCAAAATTGTGATTCTATAAGATTTCATCCAGGTTATCTATAGTGGTAGATTTATCCCTTGGGTTCTTATAAATATTTTCAAGTCCTAATATCCAAAAATTACCTAGAATATTATCTGATTCCATATATAACATCCCTTTAAAATTAAAAATATCATGATATGATTATATATATATTTAACCATTAATTAAGATACACGGACTATAGAGTATAGTGTCATTGATTGATTTTCAACACAATTATAAATCCTAAAAACTAAATAAGATAACATTTCGTCTAATTTCAATAATGAATTTGTAAAATTTTATTAGCTATTACATCAAAATAAGATAACACATTGAATACATGAACAAGGGTATGAAATAAATAACCATAATAAGTGAGTAAACATTAGAGTAATGAATAAAACATGGGTTAGATGTAATAACATGATGTAATAAAATGTAATAGAAAGTAAAAAAATATAGAATCACATAATATATTACATAAGAATATGTGATAATGGGAACATATAAATGTGGTAATGAAATACAACATGACATAAATATGAGTAATGTCTAACTGCAAAACTATATCACATTCTAGAAAACATCTTCAAATGGATTAAGTTTATCCAAAATCCTATACATGAGGAATCACGACACAAAACAATAACAAATTAATTTGATTTCTATCTAGTCACACCCATCACAACATGTTCATTTATATGTGTTCCTAATGAAAAATCAATCATAAATAATATTTATATGTGTTTCCCATATAAACAAATGGTTATTATAATCATGGCATAAGGCATAAAAAATAGATTGTTTTAATTGTCTCCAAATAAGAATGGATTTAAATCATACATGGACAAATATAATGGAAAATATGAATATAACATGATATATTATATATGAAATAAGTGAAAACATGAAACAATTATTCTTTTAATATTTGGAAATGATCCAATTTACTGTGGTTTATGTGAAATTATTAATTTGGATTTAATGTGAACAAATGGAGATTTCTTATATGAAACGAGAAATGACCCAAGATAGATATACATGATAAAATGAGTGATTTTCTAAAATAATGATATCTTAAAATATATTCTGAGATGTACAAGAAAATTGGTATTGAATTAGGAAGTTCCTTTTGAATGGTCTGGCTTATTAGGACGAAATTGAGAAGGGAAAATTTTAATATAAGTATATACCCATAAAGAAGGATGGATAGATATAGATAAATAATTATGTGAAATATAAAAAAATTATGAAAAATTAAATAAAAATAATTAATAAATACATTGGTGCAATGAAATAAAATGTGTAACCCAAGAGTAATTTGTAGGTTCGGAGAGACACCCTGCGTTATGTCTGAATGTGTTATCACATTAAACATAATATCCTTGATAAAAATAATAGATCCTCAAATCAATTAATTAATATCATATTAATCATGAATTTTAATTATTATTATTTTAAATTTTTTATCTATGGTCATTTTTTGAGTTGCAATGTTTAATATCATTGTTTCGAGTGTGTTTTATCAATGATTATATAATCAGTTCCATTGAGTTCAATTATGGGAATTATTATCAAATTAATGAATAAATATAGAAGTGGAATTATCTGATATTTATAAACATACATTAATTTAAATGGAAACATAAATAATTTAATTTTATTACATGATAATGATTCTATATATAAAATGTTAATGATAAGCGTTAGTTATTTTTGATGAATTTTCTATCATCGTGAACTGGTTTTGTTATATTATTCAGTATTTTTTTATATATTTGTTAAAGTACATAATAAAAGTTGTAATATTAATTTTACAAAAAAGTTAACTGTTATAATTATTTTATGACCATCCTTGTAAGAAGTACTAGAAATTGAAAAATTATTGTCCATGGAGGTGGTGAATCAACCCATCGAAAAAGATGTTTACATATTTGAGATAAAAAGTGAATAGAAGTGATTGGATGAAGGATATAAAATTAAAATAAAAAAATCATTATATGTATGACACTGGAATTATAATTTTGACATGGATTGTGTAGAAAATGATATGGTTGAATAAATAAATAATTTAAAATATAAGATTAATCAATTTTACAACTTAAAAATTGTCTCATTGATAACCTCCTTATGGTACATGGAAATTATAATTTTTTTAGATGAAAAATACCATAATGTGGGGAAGAGGATTGGTAGGGTAATTAGAAATAATATTAAAAATATCTAGTTCATGGAGGGTGGGAGGATAAAGGGTGTAGAGGGGTGGTATTTATTGGTAGAGGAGAGGGTATTTTTTATTATAATATTAATTTGTATATTATTTTTTCTAAAAAATGTAAATAGTATTGATCCATTTACAAAATATATTAAACAATGATATTTATTTTGAGATAATTGTTCTCACATTATCCATACAACAATCATGAAACAAAAATTCATGTATTTATAATATTCTATAAATTACCATTGTTCACTATTTATAAAAAAATTATTTTAGAAAAATCCCCAAAATTTATCCAGTCCATTTTTCAACATTTTAATTCAAAAAAAGGAATCAATTTTAGGAGAATTTGTTTATAAATAAAATAAATTTAATTTTTAATTAAAAAATCATTTATTGAGGAAATACTTGTTTATTTTTTGATCTGATTTTATTGATCATTTTAAAATTATTTGTGGTATAAAATTATTGATTTATTTTTATAAGGAAAATAATAATAATTTATGAATATATATTATGTAAATACTTTTTTAAATAATTTTTTAATAATAAAATTTTAAAAAAACTATTATGTTTCACAAAAATTCCAACACTAAATTTATCATTTTGAAAAAAAAAGTATTTTCTAATTCCATCATATAAATATATCATATATTCATTTATAAGATAACGAAAATTTATTTACACGTTAATAGGGGAGTTTAATATTTTAAGATCTAGATTACTATTGATAATTGTAATATTAAAATTCCAATGGAGTGGTTGTCATTGCATTAGTATAGGTTCCTTAATTTCTATCAGAACCACATATTTCATTCTTCATTTATGATAACGAATTTTTTTTGGGGTTCTCTATGTGATGTATGTGTATTATACTATATAACAAACATAGAGGTAGTGGAATTACATTAGTAATATTTTGGTTCATTACATAATTTATGTGATAAAATAATTTTCATTATTACATTGACATCTTAGGGATGAAATAAATTATTTGGTTCAAATTATAATTGTTATCATGATATTATTAAAGTTAATGTATGAATAATCCATAAATTTGGCATTATAATATTATTATAGTAAATAAAAATTTATTAATTGGTATAAGATTGATAAAATAATAATTTCTGAAAAATAGTAGGATATGGATGAAATTTTCATCCATTATCCATTTATCGGACAGTTTACATTTTATAGTAATTGTATAAACTCACATAGAACAAAAATCATTGGTGTCATGATAAGAGTTAAGGAGGATAAATAATACATAAAACGAAAATATAAGGGTATAAATATAGACAAAAATTATCAAATACTTATTGTATGAGAGGATTATGACAGATGACTATGATATATTAAATTCAAATCACTTTATAATCATTTGGAATTAAAAATTAATTTATATTAATTTAATATTTTATAAAACTTCAAGACTACCCTTGTCCTATCTAAAAAGGCAAACATTTTCTTCCATATTCATCACACTTGAAAAGAATTTAATTTTGAAAAATAAATTCAAAAATTCCTTTATATAAATCATATAATCAATTTAATACTATTATATTAGGTATAACACCTCCCTTAGTGGTCTCAAAAGATTATGCAAAGGACATTGTCCAAACAAGTGGTATTATTTTTTTCTACATATCTTAGATTTTTGTCCTCCATTCTCATCTCTAAAAGATTCATCAATAATTATAAAATAGTAAGTCTAATATACACCATACCATGAGATGTTATTATGTTATTTTCATGATATGTACCCATAATCTCTTCTATCAAATGGGAAAATAATTCAATTCTTATATGTACGGAAGTGTACCACCTCATGAACCTTGATTAATAATATAGGTTGGAATGTGTGTGAATAAGATTTAGTATTATAATGTTGGGATTGTAATGAACCAGGTTCTGTTATAGAGGGTTAGAATGATGAGTGAACTCAGTTTAGTAGGAGACTTTTTCCACCATGGTAATTTCTGAAATGGTCCTTGGATAATATGGAAATGATTTTTTATGTTTATGTGTTTTCCACAAATCAAATGCCTTATTCAAATTATTTTATCTCATGGATAATGATATTCAATTTCCATATGATTAATGTCACATGAAAAACCCAGATGTTTTCCATCATTCAAGATAAAGTTATTTGATATGAAGTGTAATATTTGTAAATGTTTTCTTTCAAATTTTTTATTTGGAATCATGGTTATCTCCCTTTTTTACCCTTACTGAGTATATAAGCTCCCCATTTCTTTTGTTTCCATTTACCGTATTTACAATGAATGATTTTAAGTATGATATGTCTATGAAGTGTGCTACATGGTAACAAAATTTGGTTGATTATATTGATCTTTTTGGTATGGTTGTTTAGGTTTCAATGAAATGTAAGTCTTTTAATTGACATTATAAAAAAAGTTAATGTAATAGTATTCTTTCATGAATTAGAAATTATTTAAACCACCACCTCCCATTTTATCAAATATTATTAAAATATACATATATATGATGTCTGGTAGTCATTTCATGAGGTATTTTATAATTTTGTAATTGTTTTGAATGAGTTGTTTTTGGAGAATATAAGGGTTTATATTTTTTTATTTAGTGGTGGGTTTTTAAAAGAAATCATGGCAAATGAAAAAAAAATTCAATAGTTGTGGAAAATTTTATTAACCATTCCATTTTGTGGCGGTTAAAAATATCCACTACAAAATATTTTTTATTCAATGTATTTTAGAGTTGTTACATAAAAATACTACTAAAATAGATTTATTTTTTTTAATTTTTTTTATAAAATCTATAAATATTAAGAAATAGACATATAATAATAAAAAACATAAATATACGATAGACTCATCATATATATATCATACATAAAAATATCCATTCATCATAAACCCAATCTATGTCAACCCATTTTACATAAAATATATGTACATCAACAACCAATTCCGAGTATACATCCATATCGAGACCTCCAATTCATCTGTCTGCCTCGAAATCATGCAATCAATTGAAACTGACCACATCATCTCACATTCTGTAAGAAAAATGTAAAAAAATTAAAACTACAAATAATAAATAAAAATTTATGTTTAATAATTGATAAAATATTAAGGTACCATGACAAATAATAACACTCACAAATGTCATCTGATTAATTTTATAGATAAGAATGATCAACCTCTTACATACTGTAGATATCCATCACCTACAATGAGAACTAAAGTAATTAAGAAAAAAATTAAAAGATAAAAGATTCAAAACATATTTTGGATGTTGAACATAAAAAATATTATTTTTTTACTCAAACAGAAGATATTTTAACAAAGAATAATATATTATGATGAACACTTAGAAAACATAAACTTCATATTTAAATTAGGATTCATCAGTTGAAACTGAAAAGGGATGAGTAAATATTTTTATTAAATTTTATTGAAATATGTGGAGTTCTTGAAATTTATATAATAATATTATAAATATTTTCAAAAAACAACAAAACCAATTTATCAAAAACAACACAGTGGTGGTTCTCATGTGATTTAACATCAATATGAGGCAATTTAATATGGTTTTGATAATAAAATTCACGTTTTAGAGCTTTAATTTAATAAAAATTGGTTTATGTAATTAATAGAAATCCATAATTTATAATCACATGCCATAGGTTCCTACATTTTACAACTACATGTATCTTTTTCATCCAATTATTTCGAAGAAATACAATAATATTCTCATTGTTTTGACACCTAATATGTGTTTTAATATACTTTTTTACCTTTTAGAAGAGTATATCTAGTAATTTTGACCATACATCACATCATATTCACATTTGGATGGATTCTAAAAATAATAAAAATCTACAGCAGTTGTCCCATGATGATCAATCAATCTGAGGTATTTTTCTATGGTTTAGGCATTCCACACAATTTTTATTGTTTAAAACTAGTAAAATGAATTAATGTAAAAAACAAAAAAATTATAATTCTGAATAACATGCCATCAGATCATACATGTCACAATTAAATGTATGGTCTTTGTCCTATGTTTTCAAGGAAACTAGACATCATTTTCCTAGATTTTACCTCTTGACAATTTTTTGAAGGCTTTTGTACATTTTAAATGTTCTTACTAAATAATTGCAACCAAATTCCATATTATATTGATGTGTATTCTATATGCAAAAAAACAATTTTTTGTATCTCTAGGATTTCACATCAATATGAGGTTGTGTTCTATGTTTTTTATTATTCCATATAAATTTTTGTGTTTTAAAATAATAAAGACATGTTTATATCCATAAGAGTAAAACCCTAATTCAAAATAATGTTAAATCAGTTAATAAATTTTACAAATAAATTTATAGTCATTGTCTCATGATTTTAGTGAAATTCAACATCAGTATAGTGGTTTAAACCCCCAAAACATGTTTTTAATGTCTTCTGTACCCTTCGGAAGTGTATATACATTAATTTTGACTAAACAGTAAGTTGAATCGGAATAATGTCATTGAATACACATTAAAAGAAATGTGTTGGTGTTTTCTTCATAATTTAACATCCATCTCAGTTCAATTCCTATTGTTTTGACAATTCCATGAACATTTTAGCATTTTTTAAAAATAAAAAAATGTTTATATAAATAAGTGTAAAACCATAATTTAGAATGAAGTATTGTTGGTTCTTAAATATCAATAAATAGTGTATGGTCATTTTCCCATGATTTTAGTGGAATATAACAACATTTTCCTTGTTTTGACCACCTAAAACTAGTTTTTAACGTATTCTGTACATTTCAGAAAGGTATGCATAGTAATAATTACCATAACACCCATCATTTTAATGTTTTTTTCTTTTTTTACATGTATAAATATCACATAAATTGTCTTCCAATGATTTTTCATCATAGAGGTTATTTCTATGGTTAGGATCGTTCTATATATGTCTTAATGTTTTTAATCTCAAAAAAGGCATTTACAACCCTTACGAGTAAACAATAATTTGGAATGATGTGCAGTAAGTTACAAAATTTCACAATTAAATATATTGTATTTTCTTATGATTTCTAGGAAATCCGACATATTTTTTCTTGGTTTTGAACATGTGACACTTTTTTTAAAGGATTATATACCTTTCAGAAGTGTATACAAAGTAATTTAGACCACAAAACTTGTTGGAACGATCTGTTTTCTATTAATATAATTCAAAAACATCACAATATTAGTTTTAACATGATTTGAAATAAATCTGATGTAGTTTTCTATGGTTTTTATAGTTCCACTCATGTTTTTGTTATTTAAATACTAATAATGTATATATATTGATAATTGGAAAACTATAATTCAAAATGATTTGTTTATGTTTCATACATATCAAAATTATATATATGATGTTTTTCAAATTATTTTACAGAAATCTAAATTCATTGTCCTAGTTCTGATCCCCCAAAACATGATTTTAATGGCTTTTGTACATTTCAAAAGTGTATAACAAGTGATTTCGACCACATTGTACATCAGATTGATGCGGTATCCGTGTGTACACATACAAATAACTCATTGGTGGTTTTACAATAATTTAAATTCAAAATAAGGTATTTTTCATTGTTTTAGTCCGATCGATGAATGTTTTAGTGTTTTAAAACAATAAAAATTAGTTTACAGAAATAACAATAATACCATAATTTTGAATGATGTTTTATTAGTTCAAAAAATTAAAAGACAAATCTACAATCACTGTCTATGTATTTTTGGGCAAAAATACTTTATCTTATTTTTTTACCCATATCATTAGTTTTTAATGGCTTTTATACCTTTCAAAAGTTTATGATGAGTAATTTCAACCATGCCACACATCTAATTGACTTTTTTTTCGATGCATACACATTAATATATACTCAGTGGATTTTTTACCAAGATTTCACAAAAATATGTTCTCTTTTTAATGGTTTTTACTAATCTGTACATTTTTTAGTGTTTCAAAAAACTAAAAAATTTTTATTGAAATAATTGGAAAACTATAATTCGGAATGATGTGTTGTCTGTTCCAAAATTACAAAATTAAATATATGGTCATTTCCATGTTTTTTAGTTCAATATGAAATCCTTTTATTTGTTTTGACCCCATGAAACAACTTTCTAAAACATTAATATATTTTTATATATATTATTGATTCATTAAGAGCACACCACACATTAAACAAATGTTATTTTTTCTTATACATGTGCTAAAAAATTTGATAGTCATTTTCCAATGATTTCATGTCAATACGAAATTTCCTATGTGATTTAATCATTAAATGTTTATTTTAGTGTTTGAAAACCATAACAATGTATTTATATATATCACATGAAAAATGTAACTCGAATTGTGGTGGCCTCGATTTATCCATTTTACAAATCAAAATGTGGTTTCTGTACTATTATAAATTTTCTAATGATAAAATATTTTTCAAAAATGTTTTTGTTTAATTAATATATTTTTAATAAAATTAATGATTATCCCTATTTATAATATTATTTAACCTATTTACTAAAATGTTGATCAGTGATTTGGAAGGTTTCAGTACTATAATATGATTAAATAAAGTGACATTTACTTTCTAAACCATCATATATTTCATGGTCAACAATTATTTGGTGGCTATTTTTATTGTTTATTGATAGTTTTTATATGTGTTTTATTGGTACTCAGCGGTGGGTTTTTATTCAGTTGGAAATATATTGTTTTAATAAAAAATAATCATGGTATTTTTTTATATAACCACTAATAAATTACGTATTAGTGGTAATTATGAACCATCTCTAACAATAATAAATATTTCATTATAGTTACCATAAATAGTTGTTAGGGATATTATGGATGGTTTATGTGTGCTTTGGATTGTGTTAATGATCAATGGAAAATGGAATTTATCACATCACAATAATATTTAAGGAAGGGTTCTTAGTTGGGGAGGGTGTTGGTCATCCACTGAAATACTGAAGTCAAATAATTTTCCCTTCATGAGTTAACTAGATCCTAAATTGTCCTCTTAAAATCCAATTCATGCACATTTTCTTTCAATCATGAAATTTCTCTTAGATATTCTCTATCAATTTAACTACTCAAACCCCCACCGGGTGATGTTGTAATAGATGATGCCACTCTACCAATGACATCTGATAAAGTAGTCCTAGAACCCATCCCTCACACACTTCCGAGACACACCTTCATTAAAAGTGTTCCAACTACATCATTCTGGGAAACCAATGATGATTTTTAAGGGGCCCACCCCAGAATTCTTGAAATTTGATATTTTGATAAAAAAATCTTTATAGTAAATTTTTAAAATATTTGACATCATAATTTTATCTCATTAGAAGTTTTTCATTAGTATTTATTATTATTTACAAAAAATAGAATGATAATATTGAAAATTAATTTATAACAACAAATAATCCTTAAACAAAATTAATTGGGGGTTGGCTAGATATATCAAATGATGCCACATTTTTACAGTTTGATCAACATAGTTATCCCCATTTAACTGGGTTTAAGTCTATTTAGTGGTTATAATATATTGTTCATTATTATTATTTCATGTTTATAATATAAAAAAAGAAAATGAAATGTACATAAACCAATAGATTTAGTATGCTCATTTAGGAAACAACCATCGAGTTTCATGTACAATTTAAACCACATATCTATCCAACCAATAGAGTGACCTAATTCTTTATAATTTATAAAAAATACCATTTAGTTAAAGTAAACAAAAATAAATAATAATGAATAAATACAAACTAATATTGTTCTATTTATATATAAACTCAAAGAATATCCAATGAGAGGAATGAATTGATTATTCAGATTCACATAATATTATTTTTATAATTCATGAAAAATTAAAAAAATTATTAAAATATATTTTATTGGATTTAGGTCATTAAGACAATATAAAATATGAAATTACATTATGATATGCATCTCTTTTGATACTGATAATGATATCATATTTCTCATTATAAATGCATTCAAGAACAGTAAAATACATTTTTCATGAGCTCAGATAAGTGTCATTAAAATCATTCCCTAATTTCCATTTAAAATATATACATTTCTTGCCCAAATTTTTCAATGTAAATGTTTGTGAAATGGATTTTGGGACATCAAAATGAAAAAATAGTAATAAAAAACATATCACTCTATCATTATATTATAATATTTTACTAATGGGTGCCATATTATTTGTAATGGAATATAAATATAATAGTAAATCTTAATGAGTATAAAAACATCATTTTCCATGTTGTAGTAATATACTTCCAATCATTATAATTAATGGAATGGCTCACCATCCTTCAATCAAGCTACCTAAGAATATTATTATAGATTCCGACTGCATCACTATAAAGATCCCCGAACACATCAAATGGTTTGAAAAAATAGAAGTCCTTATATTGGGATACATTATTCATGGTCATTCGTTAATTCCCAATATGTTTCTCGTAATCATTTATACAAATGTATTAAATAATTTTAAAAATACATGTTTTTTAAAAAAATAACACAAATTCCAATAGTGATAACTCAACAATATACCAAATATTTATGGGTGATGAAATGATCCATCATTAGAGGTGAATAATACAGTGGGATACAAAAAAAATCTATGGAATTGAATTGGTCAATAGATGTCTCATGTAGAACATAATCACTGGGACGCACAGAAGATGACATTATTTGCAGTGTGCTCCAAGATGTGGATCATCGTGGATCCTAAATTTTTTATAAATTATTTCATTTAAAATGGTTAGTTAAAATATATTTGTAAATTTATTTGATATAAAATTGATTACAATTATTGGAAAATTAATTTTTTTTAAAAACATATTTTATAAAAAAACTTAATTGAGTTATGATGTATTCACATGTAATTGTGAAGTATAACCAATAATATTTAAAGGAAGTTATTCCTTATGTGACACTAATAAATATTCACCAAAATGGGTGAATCATATAGTATTACTTAATATTATATTTTAGTATATTATATTAATATTATATATATTGAACATAACCTTATAATCATAACAAAATCACATGGTATTTATTATAGTTCCATATTATATCATATAGTATATATGTGATATATTTTATTTAATACAATGTTTCAAATCATATTTAAATGTTGTTAATTATTTTAATATTAAGAAATATAATGATTTATATAATAATTTATAATAAATATATAATAAGAATAATGTTAAAAATATTATTATTCAAAAACATCGTTAAATTTTAGTTGTGTCAAATAACATACATCCCTCATGACATTTAATTTAATAATGTAAAAAAAATTAAAACATTTGATCCTTATATTTTTTTGTATTGATAAATAAACCAATACTATATTATTATCTTTTAGTACCAATTGTTTATTAATATACAATTATAGGATGATAAAACATTTTTTTATATATAAATCATTACATAGTATTTGCAGATTCTGGTGACCAATATAAAAACATTAGAGGCTTGAGAAATAGAACAATTTCATAGTGATCATAATAATGGTTACTTTATCTATATAGATAATAAATCACTTATGGAAAACAAATTTAATATACTTTATTTTTATTTTATTTTCACTTTTTATGGTGAACTCATATTAAAAACAGTTCCATCGACAATTTAAGAGAAAATATTCATATCAAAAATCCCTTGTGAACTCATTTATGTTATAATTAATAATAAAATCCTGAATACCATTTAATATAGATTTAAAAAAAATTCTATCATGATTGACACAGAATAGTTAATATAGTATCTCATTTTAATTGATGTACAAAATAATCATGGTTATATGATTTTTTATGTAAGCCACAACAATCATCAAACATTGAAAGTGTACCTTTGATAATTTATATCCTTGTACCTTTCAATATTTTGATATAAAATATTCTACTTGTTCATGAATAAAAAATCATCTATATTCTCATATTGAATTTAAATCGTTGTGTTTCAAAAAAAAACTAACATTAATATTTATAAATTTACAAAAAAATAATTATATTTATTATATGTATCTATCCCTTCATTTAAAACAGTATTATTAATACCAATCTAAGGATGTTTTTAAATCAATAATAAATTCGGATAATATTTTTCCTTCACTATCATAGTTTAGGGTCAATCCATGCAATTATTTTTACATATTTCTACTCAATTTTTAATTTCTCATTTTTATATTTTATCATCAATCCGAGTTATAGTCTATGTAGCTATTTTTACATTCTTAACATTACCCAACACACTAAAAAATAAACTAGTGATAGAAGATTGTAATATTTTTTTGGTATTATGAATAATGTGGGAATATATATCATAATATTTTTAGGAATATTTTTATTTATAAAATTATCCATAATAAATTATATAGTATAAAAATTTAGGATATTTTAACATACATAAAAATATAATTACATGGGGTGGGATTTTGTCACACACTATAATACAACTCAATAATATATGTTGGGTTAGGATAATGAATCCTTTACGAGTTCTGCCTTTCCGCTGAGGAGGGGATCCAAGTTATCAAACATATATCAAAATGATGGGTGGGGGTTGTTGTGTCACTATCGAATATGAGAACCGTGCTTGGGTTAGGGAGGTCAGATAAGGGGAGGGGGTGTCACTGTCGATCTAGCCAAAGATGAGGTTCGGGGATGTATGGGTCGAGGTTGAAGGGGGGTCATGACGGTTGGGGGTCGTGGGTTTGGTTCATGCAATTAGAGTTTCCACTAATCATAGGAGAGGAGGTGGGGTGGAATGAAAAGGGGAAATGGGCCCTGGTTTGCTATCAGGGAGATGAGAGGAGGTGGTCAACATTGGTGGGGGATTAGTCAGGTTCACACTATGGGAGACAGGAATGGGGATGGCTTATGGATTTTTAATACACATAGCAGTGGTTTTTTTAAACTTCCTATAATGGGGATAAAATATATAATAGTAGTTTTATGAAAAATCTGCTATATTATGTATATATATTTCTGGAATTATTATAATGTGGTTAATAGAACCTCCATGAATAACCAACATCTATCCAATTATTTTTTGTAGTATAAATATCTAAAATGATAAACATAAATGTTCTTTTAATATCAACTGAGTAAATATATCATTTTGATGTTGTATATTTTATATGAAGAAATTGGGTCCCATTTGTAATCTTTAGTTCTTTCTCCTAATATTTGTATATAAAGATTCTAGATTATTACATTTGGCATCCGAGACCAATTTTGATTACCTTGGAGGTTTTGATCTTTTAATGATATGTTATCTTAAGAGATATTCATGCCATCATTACTATATAAGACTATATGATTAGATTCATATACACCCGGTTCATCTTTTTTATGTTATTTATTTTTAATGTGAGTAATGATATTTTTGGATTAATTTATTTTTTATATAATCATGGATTATAATATAAAAGAATGAATAATTGATTGTATGATATAACCATTATAGTTAAAAAAATTCTATAACATTGAATATATTAATGTCGTTTTTAAGATGTTCCTCACATTTCATAAAATTTTTAAGGGTTATACTAATATAGTCTTAGAAAAAGGAAAGCCAATATGATGGATGATAACATGATTCCATTTGAAAGTCCATGAGATTTTAACCCACAACTGAAGGGTGAATAGTTTTAATATATTACCTGTAGCCTATGTGATGACCTGGTTAGTATAACATTTTATTTTTATAAAAAATATTTATGGATGAAGAATAATTTTATTTTTTTGAACAAATGTTTTTTCATATAGAAAACTATGAGTTTATCTATTGTCTTATTGGTTATGCGATTAATGTTATTTTAGAACAATAAAACTATTTTGGTTAACATATATGATACTATGGGATATTATTTTTGGAATCAAAGTTTAATTGTATTTTTGAATTACATATTATATTCTTTGGGATTTGGGGTGTTTTACGTTATATATGGAAATGGTATGTGTATCATCATGATTATTTGTGCAGTTAAATTTTTTATGAGCCTTTCAAGAGTGATTAATATTATCTGGAGCTAAATATTTAATCAATCATGGAATAAAATTTAATCAAAAAATAATAATTTTTCGTTTTCAAAATTAGATTAGTTTGTATTTTTTTTAATTCCAAGTTTAGTTATTTATTGAATAATCTAACTTGAACTTGGGGTAATATTGTTTAGTTTTGGATTTTAATGTACTTTTTCATCATATAATGGTTTACCCATTAAGAATATTATGATATATTTTACTAACCATTTTCATTTTTGTTAATTCCTAATGATAACAGGAATATATGTTTTTTCTTATATAGAAATTATGATCCATTTAGGTTGACTCTAATGCTTTATGCATAAAAAAACATTTCAAATACTCATCATTTGGACTACAAGATAAATTTGTGGTGGAAATTTATTAAAGGTTGAAACTATAATTTTAAATTAATAATGTTTCCTTATTTTATTAATTTATAATTCAATTTAATTCATCAACTATAATAAATGGTTCTTGAAATAAAAACATTATACATTTACTTTTTGATCAATAAATTAATTACCTATTAACCTATTACAGATTTACATATATCTAATTTTTATTTTTTTCTTTCAAATGTTCCATATCACTCTCAATTAACCCTTTAGAGTTTGTTTTCCCTTCCATTTTATTATTTTATTACATTTTAACCATGTATGTTTTATTTCAAATGTCTGTTATACTTCCATATAACTCTTTTAATGATGTGGTTTTATTGACCTTAATTCCAACATTAGATTTCAATGAATGTTTTTTTATAATCAAACCTTATTTACTAATTAAAATTATTATTTTCTCATATTAAATTTATAATTTTGAATCCAGCTGAACTTAATATCATTAATTTTTATAAGGAAAGACTATCTTTGATAGTGAATAAGATTCCCAATACCCATCTTAAATGAAAAATAAAATATTATTATGTAAAAATTCTAACATAGTTGTCAAATTTCTCTTTATAACTACGAATAAATAAAATATAAAATATATATTGTAAAAAATAATTTCTAATATCATTAATAATTCTTTGTATGTAAGTCCTAGATTTATACTAAATTTTTTTTATTAATCAATAAACACTTTGTCAAATGTTATTTCTATTGATTTTTATGCATAGTTTATTTAAATTATGTAGAATTTAAAAAATTTATTTAATAAAATAACTTTTTTTAATAATTTATATTAAAATTTTCAAATGGTAAAATATTGATTAAAAAATGATTTTTTAATGTAGAGTGGAAAATGTCAAATTTTATTAAAAATTATATTTTTCAATTATTTACTAGGTAAAACCATATTTCATATTAGTTTTATAACTTAATTAGTTTATTTTATTTAAAATTATTCTATTATTTTTTTATTCATTGCATACTTGAATTTAGTACAAAAATGTATATATTTAAGAATGTGAATTTTTATGAAAAACATTTTTTCATTGAATTTTTTAGTATAAATTTGAAATTAAATTATTCAAATTCACTATTATTAGAAATGAAAATTCAATTTTGAAACATAGGGTAAACATTTAATAAATTGGTCTGTTTTATTTTGGGACAATATGAATAATAACTTTGGTAAATTTTGTTCCAATGGAAAAGGGTAAATAAGTAATTAAGGGCAACAATAATATGAAAACGAAATTAAAATGATCATTACACATGAAATATTTGTATTAGATCAGTAATTTTTATTCAAAATAATTTAATACTCAAATAATTGGCCATTTATTTCCATTTGTAAGGGATTATGACAATTATAATATTTTACATAATTTGTATAATTATGACTATATAAATTAAATAATTAGGGAATATTCTAGATAATAATGTTTACATCAATCATAAATAATCCATACATCAATAATGACTAAAAAATTCTTGTATTTAGCTTATTCTAAAAATTATAATATTTCACCATTCAAATTAATTTTACTATTTTATAAAAATAAAAAAAATCACCCCATCCATTTTGTGATGTTTAGATTTAAAAGATGGTCTCAAATTTATGAAAAAAAATTTCTATGTCTGAGAAATATAATTTTCAATTATAATTATATTATATTCGATAAATAATAATTTTAATATAAATATAGATTTAATAACAATTTGAAAAATTAATTATTGTATCATAAAATTATATTATATTTAAAAATAATTAATTTAGGCATATTTTAAATTAAAATAAATATCCTTCTAAATCATTATATTAATAATAAAATTATAAATAATCATTTACATTTCACCAACATTATGACACTTTTTTCATTTTTAAAACATTTATTTACATATACCTTGATATAATATTAAATGTAATCATTTATAAGATTCCAAAATTTAATTTATAATTTCATTGGAAATGTTAATATTCTAACCGCTAGAATACTTTTCCTAATGTTTATATTTATATTCCATTGGTTAGGATACCGTTACTTTGGTATATGTTCCTTAATTCATATAAATACTTCTTTTTTAATTATTCATTTCTCAGAATGAGGTTTTTTATTTTCTCTATGTGATGTATTGTCTTATACAATATAACGTAATTAAGGACGTTAAACGACATTTGTAAAATTTTGAATCATTATATTATTCCCCCTTATGAAAATTTTCCTTCTAAATTTCATTCTATGTACAAAAGTGAAGACAATTGAGGCTTCTTACCTTACACTACTTCCTGTAGTTCTAATTTTGAAAATTCATATCTATGGTTATACCATAAGTCATTGAATATGAGAGTAGTTTTGTTGCATATAAATTTATATATATGGTCAAATATCTTCCATGAATTATCCTTATAAGAGATATGTATTTCAGGTTGTACCACATCCGAATTTAG
Organism: Viscum album; assembly: GCA_963277665.1. Lineage (NCBI taxonomy): Eukaryota > Viridiplantae > Streptophyta > Magnoliopsida > Santalales > Viscaceae > Viscum > Viscum album. The sequence goes on along the minus strand of OY728137.1, from coordinate 1,696,161,266 downwards.
TAAATGTGATGGATATGTTATGTACATCCAAAATAAAGATATGTTAGATATATCTTTCACTCGAGACAAGTTTGGGGTAATTTCTAGTCAATAGTCTACTACTATGACATTACCAAGAATCTGGGAGGGGTCTATGTACCTAATACATAACCTTATAATATTACCGAATCTCATGACTCTCATTAAAAATAAATTTATAAATAGACAATTTCTCCAGCATTAATCATCATATAACGATAATGATTATTTACATAGATCCTTTTTGGTCTCCCTTGATGTGCTGGAGATGGGTTTTTCTTTTTATACCATTTTTTATTGATTTTTAGTCACAATAATATTATGTTCAATAACATTATCCCAATGTGCTGGTGATATATATATTTTCCAATAAAAGGCTTCATATAGAGCCATATAGTTTCTTGAGTGGGAACTGTTATTATAAGAGAACTAGACCAGAAGTAAATTTTGGTCATTTCCTCCATTGAAGTCCATTGAGCTAACTATCAAAATGTCTTCAAGTGTATGAATATTCCCTTAAGAATGAAAATAATTTTGAAGTATATATGATATAATGAAGTCCATCATAGTATTTAGAGATTTTTGGAAGCTTTACAATAACATATTGGTAATTCTCACATCATGATTGAATATAATTGATAATGGTACTCCATATAACCTCACATCCTCTTTGATGTATATCTGTGAATTTTTTATGGGTGATAAATTCTCTATTAATTAAAAAAAATGGTGATTTATTGGTAATATTATCCACCCATATAGCTTTATTTCATCTATATGTCATTAGAAATATAGTGAAAAATTCCATGGTTATGTTTTCCTATTTTCATGTTGGTATGGGTAATGGTTGTATGTTCCCCATAGAATTTTTATTATAATTATTTACATAATAAGATACAAGAAACACTAATGTATATTTGAAATATATCATTATTCTTATTTTCTGACTAATAACTCATTTGGAGACCTCGATTCATATTTGTGCATCGTGGGTGAAAAGAGAGGGTTGAGAACTGTATATCTATCACATGTATTTTCATTATCTCTATATTGGACAGTACACCTAGTCATGACCCAAATTATATGAATCATTCCTCATAAATTCTAAACTATATGAATTCCTATTTCCTAATGTTTTTCACCATACATTGAATTTCAATATGTTTTCATTTGACCTCTTTTATTTTTTCATTAAGGATGGTTGAAAACCAATTTGAGAAATCATTATTGATGTTCTTTCAAAAATGATTCCCATTTATTTCATTTGAAAATTAACGAATACTATATCCTTATAAATTATCAATATCAATAATGTTTTAATATCCTTTCTACATAGATCATCTTCCAATTTAATTTATGTTCAATTTTAGGAGTTAATTCAGCATTTATAATCGCTGATGAGATCTAACCATGTTCACAGGATCATCTTAGGCTCCTTCAAGGTGAATATAATTTTTGAGACTTATATGATTAATATATATCTTACACACCTCTCAATAGTGATAATTCATCCATATATTCATCATGAAGATAACATATGTCTACTACAGATCATTCTTGGGTATGATTTTTTCATGAACATTAAATAGACCTATAACACAAGATATCACATTATCAATTTGCATTAGTGCACATCTTATTTCCTTCTTTTAAGAATAAATATATTACAAAATTTCTTCCCCACATATTGATAGGGTGTGTAAGGAGATTGTGATAATCCTCCAGTTAACTCTATGAAGAAAAAATTTCATTAAATGTTCTCAAAATACTGAACTCCTAGATGTTCCAACTTGGTTTATGGTTTTAAAAATCAAGATATTTTATTTAAAAATAATTTTAAATACCAAGATATACCAAAAAAAATATGAATATTCATTGCTAATGTTGTCTTGGTCCACTCAAGTATTACCATTTTTATGGAAGGGACCACATATATTCCATTTCTGGTGTTATAATTCCAAAATAATGATGCTTCATTAATTTAGAACTCATATCTAATTTCCTATTCATTTGGTTTCACCCATCACAAATTCATTAGAACAATATTGAAATGAACCACATGTTTCTCCTTTATCATGAAGTATTTTATAATACAATTTATAATAAAATTGAAAAATATTTCACTGTAATATCTAAAGAATATATTCATTATGTCTGGGAATATTTTTGGGTCATTTATGAGTTCAAAATGAATCACAACAAACTCCTAGTGTCAATATCTCATTCGAAAAATATATTGGGAATATATTCATTACATGGAATTATTTGGTGATATCTTGATTTAAGGTCTAACTTATAGTAGGAAAATATTTCTTCATCATGATTTTTTTTGATCATATAATATTCACTGTAGAGTAACATTTATCCATCAATATTATTAATGATGAGGACTAGTTCACCCCAAGGAGTACCACTATATGATATAGAAACACATGATTAGGTAATCATGTATCATATTCACTAGTTACTCCAACTATATGGTAACCATCATGTAAGGAGACTTTGATATAGGTAGAAATCTGGGAATATGGTAAATTGAGAACTCAACTTTATGGTCTGCATAAAGACCAAACAATTCGTAGATGAACACATAAAGATACTTTATGAGAATGGGGAATTAATCAATCACGACATGATCCTTTTCCTAAATCATGTTAGTGAGGTTTTCATGCATATAAATTAGTAATATCCACAATTGAGATGGAAATGTTGATGGATATTTAATCTTTTCCTTACTGTAGTTCAGAATTGGAGGATTCCTCAACATGTAAAGAGTAACCTTCTATTCCTAATCATTTATGCTGGATATTTATAAATATAGATAGTACATTCCTGATATAGAATCAATCTATAAATAAATAAGTAATAGAATACTTTTTGGGTGTTTTTATGCATAAAAATTAATCAGAGAGGAGTTATATACTTTTTATAAAATAATATCACCATTTTTTGTTCTCAGAGATAACTCAACCTCAATATTTTGAGGTGGTGTTTTAAAAGTTCTACCAAACATTCATGATAAAAAAGAATTCATAGAATTATAATCACATAGAATGTTCTCTATCATTGAATGAATAAAGAGCACACCCTTCACTATATCATTATCATTTTCCACATTTTCTTTAGTGGTTTAATATTACCTTCCTTGTTTCCTTTGATGTTTTTATCATTGATTACCTCAAGAAACACATCAAATACATCATGGGATTCAATAACTCCAATTTAATTTATAGATGAATCACTGAATTCAATGATGAGGGTTGATATGAACCTTCCTTCATTCACTATCTTTTGTGTGCTTCCTTATATCCCATCGAAAATAATTAGTCCAATGGAAAAGTCTTTAACATTTAAAGTATATCATGGTTCCCTATTAAGAATTTTACAAGATTATAATTATCACACTTTTGACAATAGGGGTTTTGTTTCTTCATTAAATAATAGTTTTTATCTATTGATACTCCCATATTAAAATCAATTTTATGCTTTTCAAATATATTCCCATGAGACCAATGAAAGTTTCCAATCTCAATCTCAACCATAAGGAAACAATGAAAAATCCCCTCATAATTATTTAATTCATGAACCTCTAACTGTTTTCATATATTAATATTTAATATTAAAAAGAAAAAATAGTCCTTAATTTTAGTGTTCATTAAAATTATAGAGTCATATCATGAAATACCTATGCTTTTTTTATATGCCTCGATAGTCTCAACATCAATGTTTGTAATACCACAGAAGTATTTTTCTACATTAACATGAAGATATAAATAAAAATATTCATTGAAAAATATTTTCTAGATTCAATCCATCAAATAGAATCAATTTTCTCCTAATATTTTTTTTGTTTTTGATCAGTTTCCATCACTGATAATCTTGTCATTCAAAATGATAGACCTCCAACACAAATTTCTCTTCATATGATCTTTTAATGACTTATAATATATTCTCGAAGGATTTAATCCATTATTCTATGATGAGGGTATCATAATATCCCATAAAAATATGAGGAATTTTTTGTATAAAAATATTAAAATAGATCATGATCTATTATATGATAAGGAGGGGGTTCTATATGATATAAGTTATTATTCATAATTTTATCCATTTGATCTTATATTGTCTTCATGTTTTGAGGTTTCATTCCCTAAAAATTTCTATTTTAATGAGGGAAATCATTACATTTTGTATCACATTGATTTTGGACATGGATTTTCCATTTTCCCTAAATTAACCAAGACAAATAAAAAAAAATTAGCAAGGATGTAGTATATAAATAAAATATAATAAAAAGGATATTTAAAAACATAGATAGAAAAAAATTTAAATGAAACGAATATCCTATCTTTTGAATCCATAAGATTCAAGACATGTTTTCAATGGTTATAGAGTTATCCCCCGGTTTTTTATTAATATTTTCCAAACCTAGTATACTGAGAATAAACAGAACATTTTCTGATTCCAACTGTAACATCCTTTACATTTACACATATTATGACATGGTTTTATGTATATTTAACTATAAATTAAAATTCAAGGTTCGTAGTGTCTAGTGTCTCTGTAAGATTATCAAAATAATTATAAAACCTAAAACCAAAATAAGATATAAAAATTTCAAATATAAATAATGATATAATAAATTTCTTTGAGATCCTCCATCTACATAGGATAACATGGTGAATAAATGAATTAAGGGAATGACTAAAACACATAGTAACTGAATAGTCATATGAATAAATCATATTACATATGTTAGATGAAATAACATGATAAAATAAAATGTAAAGGAAAATGATTAAAAATATGGAATCATATAATATAGAATATTGGATCATGTTATAATGGAAACACAATAATGTTTAATGACATACAACAAGATATAATCACGATTTAAGGCTAACTTCCAAGACAATATAACATGCTAGTCAAAGTCCTGTAATGGATGATGTTTATCCAAAATTCCATTCACGAGGAATCATATGAGTAGGCATTACCCAGTGTATTTGAGTTCTATATCGTAACACCCATCATAACATGTTAATTCATATGGGTTCCTAATGAAAAATCAAACATAATGAATAAATTTATGGGTTTCCCATAAAAATAGATGAGTATTATAATCATGTCATATGGCCTAACCAAATAGAATAACATAAATATATCCTAATAAGAGTTTATTTAAATCATAAATGGACAATAATGATGGAATATATGAATATATGATGTTAAATCAAGTGTTAAATAAGTTGGAAATTGAAAAACCATTGCATTTGAATATCTTGAATTTAGAAAATTTAGTGTGGTTTATGGGTAATATTAATGAGTAATTAATGTAAAAAATGATGGTTTTTATATTAAATGAAAAATTATTGAAGATAGTTTTAACTTATGAAATGATTGGTTTTAGGAAACTAGTGATATCTTAAAATATATTATGGTATTTACATGCAAATTGGTACAAAATCAGAAAGTTCACTATGGATGGTCTTTCTAATCAAGAGGAAATTAAAAAAGGGAACATTATAAAATATGTATTTTCCCAGAATGAATGATGGATTGATCGAGATACATAATTATGTATCATATAATAAATATGTATAACTAAATAAGAATAAATAATAAATACATTAGTTTAAAGAGATATAATGTGTAACCCATAGGTAATTTGTAGGTTTGTAGTGGCCCATTACTTTATGTCCAACATTATTATCCATTTTCACTTAATTTAACTGAAAATAATATTATATAAACTAATTAATTAATTAATAACCTATTCAACATGAATTTTATTCTTATAATATTCAAATTATCATCTATGGTCATTTTTTTTGTGTTTTAATGTTTAATTTCATTGTTTAGAGTGTGTTTGTTCCATGTTTATATGATCGGTTCCCTTAATATTAATTGTGGAATTTTATATCAAATGGAAGAAACAAATGTAGAAGTTGCATTATATGGTTTTTAAGATCCCCCATTAATTTAAATGGTCACATATATCATTTTATTTTTTATATGAGAATTATTCATTAGATATGATTCTAATGACGAGCGTTAGTTATTTTTTGAGAATTTTATATCATCATGAACTAGTTTTGTTATATTACTCAATATTATGTATATATAATTGTAAAATAACATAATAAAATTTGTAATATAAATTTTACAATATTTTTTAACGATAATTTTGGTTTTATTACCATCCTTGTAATCAGTACTAGAAAATAAAGAACTATGGTTCAAAAAGGGGTGAATCGTCACATCATAAATGATGTTTTGTCTTTTGATAAAAATATAAGATAAGTGATTTAATGATGGATATGATATTGTAATAATAAAATACCCATTATTGGTATGATATTATACTTATCATATCACCATGGATACTGTAGAAAATGATTATGAAGAATAATGAAATAATTTAAAATAAAAATGTGGAGGATTTTACCTCTTGAATATTGTATCCTTTAGAACCTCGTTAAGGTAATTGGAAATGGACATTTTATGAGACCAGTAAAAACAGAATATAGGGAAGTGGATTTTGAGTGAAAATGGAATAATTATTAAAAATCACTTATTCATGTAAGGTGATAAGATAAAGGGTGGTGAGGGGTGTTATTTATTTGTATACGAGATAATTATTTTTTATTATAATATTCATTGGTTTAATATTTTGGCACAAAACATTCAATAGTATTGATACATTTACTAAATATATTAAACAATAATGATGATTTTGAGATAATAATTATTAAATTATCCAAACATCAACCATGACACATGAATTCATGTATATAGGTTATACCATAAATTACCATATTTCACTATTCATAAAAAATCATCCAATTTGGAAAAATACCAGAAATTAAATCAATACATTATTCAAAATTTAGATTTAAAAATTTTAAACTATTTTATGAGAATATGTTTATAAATATGATAAATTAAAATTTTAACTAGAAACATTATTTATTAAAAAAAATACAGATTTATGTTTTATAACTGATTTTATGGAACTTTGAAAATGTAATTATGGTATCATAATTTTTTATTATTATAATAAAACAAAATATAAATTTATGAATATATATTATGAACATAAATAATCTTTCGTATAGTTTTATTTATTATAAAATTTAAAATTAACAATTATGTTTCATTAAAATTCCAACACATGATTTATCATTTTGAAAATATTTATTTACTAATTCCATTATATAAATATATCACACTTTCTTTTTCAAGGTACCTAAAATTAGATTAAACGTTCATACGAAATTTTACTATTTGAAGATCTAGATTTTAATTCATATTGGCTATATTACAATTCCAAGATTTTGGTTAATATTCTATTAGTAAATGTTCCTCAATTTCTATGAATATCACTTATTTCATTCTTCATTAATGAGAATGAATTTTATAGGGTTCTCTATGTGATGTATTTTTTTTATAATATATATCATATTCAGAGGAAAGATAAATTACATTGGTAAAATTTTGGTTCATTGCCTAATTAATGTTATAAACTAATTTTCCGGATTATATTGACATTTTAGGGATGTAATAAATTATTTGGTTCAAATCATATGTGTTATCGTGATATTTTTAATGTCAAAGTAGGATTAATCAATAAATGAAAAATTATGGTAATATTATAGTAAATAATATTTTATTGATGGTGTAAAATTAATAAAATATTATTTTCTTAAAATTTATTGGGATATGGTTGTAATTTTCCACCATTATCCATTAATGGGGCATTTTTTATTTAATAGTATATATATTTACTCTTATAGAATAAAAATCATTGGTATCACAGTATGCATTAAGGATATTAAATAATGGTTAAAACCAAAAGATAACGGTATAAATATAGTGAAAACATGTCAAATTTTTATTTTATAAGGGGATTTATACCCATTATTTTCTTATATTATAATAAAATTAATATAGAATCATTTGGAATTGATCATTAATGTATATTAATTTATTATTTTGGAAAATTACAAGACTTCCCATCTCCTCTCTTATAAAAGAGAAAATTTTCCTCCACATTTTTCACATTTGAAAACCCTTTTATTTTGAACAATAAATTCAAAATTACATTTATTTAATCCATATAATCTATCTAACACTATTATATTATGTATAAAACCACACTTAGTGGTAATAAGTTTTTATTGAACGGATATTGTCCAAAGAAAAGGTTGTGTTTATATCAAAAAAACTTAGTATATTTCATCATAATCATCCCTAAAAATATTCCTTAAAAATGATATAATTATAACTCTAATATCAAATATTCCTTGAGATTTTATTTTGTTATTTTCATGATCCGTACATATAATCACTTCTATCAAATTGAAATATAATTCAATGCACGTGTGTGTGACGGACTACCGTCCCCTGAATAAATGTGATTTATTTTCCCTCATCGGACCTCAAGACTGATAATAATGGTGAAACTACTGATTATATATGATATTAATTAACAACATATTTATATTTATTAAAATATAATAAATAATTTTCTTTATTACGATTACATGAACAAAAAAATGCTAAAGTTATATGTCTATACATGTGGACAACCACCTCATTGAATGTATGTCATTCGTTTTTCATCATCACATCACATTGATGATGTATAAGAATATTTAGATAATTAATTGGAAAAATTTATATTATTATAATTATAAAAAATGAAAACAATACTTACCTTATTCTGGAAATGATAATTTAAAAATTGATTTGTTACTCATGCGTACATATGTTTAACTATCTGAAATATTATAATCTAAATAATTTATCATAACCATATTTAATGGATATAATTAAAAGTGTAATTTATTAAAAAAAATTAGTTAAAAATTATTATTTCTTATATACTGGAATTATTATTTTTTGACCATAGTAAAATTGCTGAAGTCATTTTGTACTTAGTAACTAAATATAATCAAACATTCTGTGTAAAGATTCTAAATTAATTAAATGTTATAACATTATAATAAGTGAAATAAGAATAATATAAAATTGAAATAGTTTTAAAGAAACTAAATAGTTAAAATATTTTTATTCCATTCAAAGATAAATTATATATTTGATTATTTCGACTTAAGGTAAGTGATTTCAAAACATTATTTCATTCATGGGGTTAACATTCTACTTCATTGATTGGTTCGTGATATGATTATGTGTGGTAATTATTTTTAGTATATTATGGTATATTTAAAATTTTATTATTTTTATTAATATTAAATATTCAAAATTTATTATTTTTATATACATTAATGATATGATATATGTATGGGATTTTTGACTAACATTTAACTCTCTGGTACACATACCATATTCAGAACTCGTTCTTTTTGTGTGGTGTATACGGTACCCACAGATTGTATTGTATGAATATTATTATGAATATAAATGGTATTTAATATATATATATATATATATAATTTAATTTCTTTCATGGGCTTATGATTGATAAATTACCCAATTAGTAAAATATTATTTCACATTCTTCTCATTTTTCACGATTTTTTCTCTTTAAGTATCCACTATGAAATATTTCTATTGCTTCTACATGTTTTCCCAAAATGTTTTCAAAAATAAATTTACTAGTTTTATAAAAAAATAAAAAATGTTTTTTTTGTAAAAATGGTTTTAAAGGAATATTTTTATTTTCATTACCCACTTGGTACATTGTGACATCTATTCTAGAAATATAAAAGGAATGTTTTTTAACATATAAATAACTTGTTATTTTTCCCACCATCATTAATACTTAATGAGTTGAAATATCCTATTAAATAATAAAGGTTTATTTTCGGAGAATATTTTTCCTTTTTTTTACCAGGTTAAAAAATGATTTCAAAATGGAATGGGTATTATTCTCCTGAAATATTTGAAGTAATCTTTCAAAGAAATTTTCCATATAAGACAAAAATATTTTATATAACTTATGATTTAATAGGGAAATAAGACAAGTATAATCTTTTTATTCTTTATATGGTTTGTTTTTATTTATGATAGAATGATATTAAAGAAATATATTTCTTTTCATCGGTTATACTATGATAAAATGTTTTTGAAACCCATTTCATTTCATTGGGTTTAATATGATGAATGAATTATTTTCATGTGGGAAACATATGTATGGTTCTCATTACGTTATTTTTGGGACCTATATATTTTTCAATGTATTGGGTAAAGATTTATATCTCATGATATAAACATATTTGGAATTGGAGTGAACCTGGTAATGTAACTCAGGGATAAAATGTGGTCTGAAAATAGCTCAGTTGGGGACTATTCCCAACTTAATAGCCATTTAAAAGATATTTGAATACGATGTAAATGATTTTAATATCAAATGTGTATTCCAAAATTCAAGTCATTCTACTGATTTTGTTCTATTTTAGATCATGTTGTTGTATTTCCTTATAATACATATCATAAGAACTGCTATGATTTATTACATCATTCCTGATTATGATCTTTTATGTGTTGGTGTAACGCCTCGACCCCAGCTACCCAGAGTCGGTGCATTACTTCGTAACATTGGCATGATCACAAAAGATCAAGTCTGAAAATACTGATTAGTTTAGTAGACTTGGAAACACTAGATACCTTCATAAGTTTTACATTACATCATCAAAATGAAAACCACAATAACATGGTATCCTTAGTCCATACTCATATCCTCACTGACTATTCTTGCAAGTCAGTCATAATACACTTCTTCACATCCTAGGAAAAACAAAACATTGAAAGGGGTGAGCTCAAATGCTCCGTAAGTATAACAATATAGCGGAAACATTCATAAGAAAACATAAGCATTTAAGGCAATGTATAACTAAAACAAAAGCCTTATTAAACATGAACTTCAGCATAATATGGAAAAAGTAAAATGAGATAATGTCATTACTTACTCACAAGGATATTTTACTAGACGAATAATCACATGAAATATCAATAACCACTTTCATAATGAGGGAATGTATAATGCCAGACATTCTGAGACATTTGTTCAAGGCCTCGTCCAAGATTTCTAAAATGATTAAGGCCTCGGCCAAAACCCTAAATCAAATTGGGAAAGGGCCTCGGCCAATTCCACGTCTAGTTGTCTCATTAGACCTACCAATGCAATTTTCTTCGAAGATACTTACGTTTAAAATTGCTTAAATATACTCCAGTGTTTTTCTGAAAACATTATGCAAGATTCTGAAAACTAAATAACAAATTCTAAGACTGCTCAACTAATTACAGGCCATGATGGGTCCACGCCCAATCCCTTCATATTTACCACACTCGAGAGTCAGGTTTTCTAAAAACATTTTAGGCTTGCGTTAAATACATATACATTGGAACTTTATTTTCATATATTTGAGAGAAATATCATTTTTTTAATCATTTAAAAATTACATAATTATAAAATAAAACCTTTTGAATAAACGTAAAATTCAAAGGGGGTTATACACCGTATAAAAGAAATTTTTGTATAAAACAAAATATGCCTCAATGAAAGGAGATTGAGACGAAGTCCCTAAAAAGATCATGTTTAAAATAAAATAGATCTATTATGTGTATTCACTATATGTACACATAAAGAACGTAAAAATTCAAAATAGGACATATTAATATAATGACATAATTTTAAAGTAGGAGATCAACCCAAAGAATGGAAGTTGGGTTAAGAAATTCACTTACCTCGTGTCCGACATGACTCAACTGTTATTTAACCTCCTAAATAATAAACTAGAGTTAATATCTACCTTATTAAGAACCATTTTCAATTTCATTATCTTTTTTATATCACTTATTACAATGTTATGAGCATTATGTAATTATTTATGTTAATAATGGTCGTTTTGTCGATCTTTGGTACTTGAGTCAACAATAAACATCTTACAATTACAAGTTGTTCATGTGGTGAAATATCCATTATATCCAGAATTATATTCATGATTTAGTTATCATATATATCATATATATACAATATATACATTCATTCATAACATTACGTAACATTTAGAGGTAAGAAATGAAATGCACCGTTCATGGTGACGGTAAGCCGTACGTATGCATGAACACTCCTTTCATTTCTATTTCGTATTTAATGGAATGAAATCATAATTATATAAAGGTATAGTATAGTTCCAGTATAATATCATATATAATATCATTTACTCCATCCTTTATACATCCCACATATGTTATTAACGATTCATATCACTTTGAGGGGGCGGTAGTCTGCACTTCCTAAAATGAAATTAACGCGTTTACCCATAATGGAAATCATAAAGTATGCCATAAATGAGAAATATAGATGCATAAGGAAAACATAAACATTTTATATATCATATATAAATATAGTGACATCTTAATGGACACCTTTGAAGGTGTTATATGAGTGTTGAACAATCAGCGTCTCGTGAGGCAGAAATCCGCCATCCACATAAACAGTATGTTCTTTAACCATTAGATGTAGTTGTGTGTAAGTGTAGCTCTAATCCTTCTTATAAAAACATCCTAGTATATTTAGGATACTAGTGTTGTTACAAAAGAAATTAATAAAAAGTGTTTAGGGGGTTGGAGAAGAAAAATAAAACAAAACAACATTAGAGAATACATTACCTTAAAATTGGGTAACTCTTTTGATTTGAGCCAAAGGCTTCCTTGGGAAGAATTCTGCCCAAAGTGAGGATTCTAGGAGTAAGGGAGGGAAGTTGGTAGAGTATTCGGGAAGAGGTTTGCTGAGCCAAATGGCTTGAAAGTGTGAATGAGGTGGTAGAGGTGGGGGCCTTTTATAAGAGGAGAGGAGGGGAACTCTTGGAAAGTAAGGAAATTTTACATTATTATACAATGGTTTTCGGATTGTAAAGGTCCCACACTTATATAATTCGAGGATAAGGTGATAAGAGTTCAAAATCTACCCATCCAATAGGCATTGGAAATGTGTAAGCCTTGTATATTACATTATATTTTCATTTTATTTAAATCGTTAATTAATGAGGTAATCGCTGCATCGTCATTGTGTCATTAAAAATTTAAATTATTTAATGTCTAAAAATTCAAAAAAAAAACCATAATGTAGGAATATTTTTATATTTATAATTAATATTTATGGTCAAAAAGTTAACTTATATAACCCCATGTAATAATTGTTCTAGTAAAACAACTCATGTTTGTGACATTTTTTTATTTTAACATTAAATAAAAGGTATTTATGTCATTTACCAACAAAAGTGGCTCCATGGGGTCCCCAAGTTGACCCATGGATTGTCTTGGTCGGCCATGGAACATCCAATGAGGGTAAGACATGTGTCAAGCTCATCTCATATTATTAAAACATTATTTTTACCTTAAACTATAGTAATTACCTCTAATCGCGATTAAGAACTTAAATGTTACTATTCAACAAAAAATTATTTTAATCTCATTTAACCTCATTTTACTTCTTAATGACAACCATGTATGTCAGATTTTTGAAAATAAAATCACAGAAGTGGTAATATTTCATTTTAATGAAAAATCAGTTTTTTAACTACCACTTAGTGGTTTCACTGTTCATCAAAAATTAAAGTTTTTCAGAACAATGCCAAAATTTCAGCCTAAGATATACTTGATATTCCAAATTCAAAAATGAAGTCCATTTTGAAATATAAAGTTTCTATAATTTTAAAATGTGGTTATTACTATTCATAACAGCTACTTTGATTATAGGTGGTGTTTTAGAACTCGAACTTGCGTATAATGCAAGATATTTCATTATGGAAAGAGAGGCGTATCGTGGAAGCCCAGGGTTTTAAATTCTACCCACCTTCAATAAATTTCATCCTCGCAATTTGATATTTTTCTTTGAAAATAAAAGGTTGAAAATAGAAAATACCTTTGTGGAAAACCCACATCGGAAATAAGGTTAATAAAATTTAGCCTTAATAAGAGGGAAATGGAAATAAGAAAGTCACCACCAAATTATGATCTCGGTAAGGAGAACATTGGGGACAATTAGAGACATATAATTGGAGGAAAAACGTAAATATTTGTAGGGAGTGATTGAGGTCATCAATCACAATCAACTGTCAAATTGAGGGCCTCAAAGCCTTCAATCTATGTTGATTTAAAATATCATCACTTCAACAAGACATAAGGTATTAGGATAACACATTTTTTTGTTTTAATATCCCTTTACTAAATTTTAAGAATTAATTTATTCATTGAATAAGAGATAGGTATATATATATTTATGCTTGACAATTAGAGTTTCAACCTTCAACTCATCTTTCACTCAAAAAGATAATAGAACTCAAAAATATTATACATATCCTAATTTTATAAGGTTCCAAATGATAACACATACCATTTAGATTAGTAAAATTATTTTGTAATAACCAGGGACTTCCTGTCGGCTAGTTGTAGGAAATAAAGGCATGCCGCACTATGGTTGTGGGTTCGATTTCTACAGCTTTGTCCGACGCGACGGGTTATGCCCCACCCTGTAGGTTGTCTTTTTCCTAAAAATATAGTATTATAATATTCCAAAAATTATCTTCATAAATTTTTTAACCTTAAACAATACTATCCAAAGATCAACTTAATACACTCCAACCTTTATAGTTATCCAAAATACCTCTGTCCAGACTTTCTCTAAAAGGTCTCTTAATTCCAAAATCAATTTATCAGATTCACCAAACAAAGTAAAGTTTCTCTTATTGTCACATACTAAAAATATAATTACCTTCATCATATTAAAACCTTACTGAAATCAACAAGTACTGGAGTATAATCCTTATATATATATCACATTAATCTAATAACTAGAATATAATTCATGTGTCTAAAAGCACCAATACATTAGTTATTCTGCTTCAACTATAGTAACAGCATAAGATTGTCCTTGACCCCTTGTCCTTTTCTGACGTATGTTTCCCTGACGCTTAGGACATTAATTTGCATAATGCCCCATTTCCCTACAATTGTAGCATTCAACATTGATAGCCTCTTTCTTTCACTTGCAATCACACGCCTGGTGACCTTTTTCTCCACATTTATAACAAACTCCCATTCCTTTTAGGAAAGTACCGGGGTGATTCTTCCCACAATTATTACATAATGGAAAATCCTTCATTCCCTTTTTCCCTTTATCCATCTCTTGTTCCACCATTATCTTCTTCACTTGCTTTACTTTGTTGTCATAAGACTTAGAGAATTCCTTTTCTGTCTTGATAGCACATGAGACAACATCTTCGTATGACGAGAAGGATTGTGAGACTAATGCTCGATGGAGAAATTGTTTTAACCCATCAATGAAACGATCAATATTAATCCTTGGGTTACGTATATAATCTGCAGCATGCCTCGCTAACCATTTAAAGTTATCCTCATACTTTGCGACATTCTCATCCACCTTATGGCTCAGACTCAGAAATTTCCTTTCCATATCTGCTCAATGGTCATGTGGAAAGTATTTTTCGAAGAACAAATCTTTTAACTCTCTCCATTCAATACTTGATACTTCTTCATCTTCCTTTGTGTTTTGAATCAATGAACATCATTGATCGGCATCTCCAGTGAGTTGGTAAACTTCCATGATAACCTTCTCCCTTTCGCAACTCCCCATGGCGTGGAATACTTTCTCTAAGGAATTTATCCATTACTTAGCTACTAATGGATTTGAACCCCCATTAAATGTTGGAGGTTGTTGCCTCATGAAGCGGTCTAACATTGATCCTCCATATTGCGGATCATGTTGCTCCATACGAGTAAGTTTATTATTCATAACCTGAGTGAGTTGTCCCAGTATGGTAATAAGTTGATCACTACCAGTTGTATCTCCAGATCCACAATAATTATCTTGAGCAGGAGGGAAATCCCTACATGGAGTTCGTGCATTGATATGGTTTCCATTCCTTCCACTAGGTGCCATTTCTAAACAATGACATAAACTAGATTAGTTTATGAATCAAAATACTTAATTCCATACTTGTAAAACACTTAAAATAAATTTAACTATTTATGGATGTAATCCATAATCATAAAAATGTTTTCTTTGAGAAATTATATAATCATAACCATTCATAGTGGTTTGTAAATAAAACGAGAATTATCCTAAGCATATCCCCTGGGAGTGTCGTAACCAAGAGTGCAACAAGGCCCGTTGTCGTGCACCAGTTCCCGTTCGAGTCTAGCTCAAAGCGGTGTCTTCTGGATTTACCCATAGGTATATATGTGCCAGAGCCGCCTCTACCTGCTCGTATCCAGACAGAGATTTATTGCTCGGAAAACTCACAAAATCTCTATAATACCAAAATTCTAGGAAGTTCTTCTATACTAATCCTAAAAGTCTATCTTCGGGCTATGTGATATAATTGTATTTTATCTAAATCTAGCTTCCAAGGATAGTACTAAACATCCTCTGATACCAACTGTAACGCCCCGACCCCAGCTACCTAGAGTCGGTGCTTTACTTCGTAACATTGGCATGATCACAAAAGATCATGTCTCGAAAGACCGATTAGTTTAGTAGCCTTGGAAACACTAGATACCTTCATAAGTTTTACATTACATCATCAAAATGAAAACTACAATAACATGGTCTCCATAGTCCATACTCATATCCTCACTGACTATTCTTGCAAGTCAGTCATAATAAACTTCTTCACATCCTGGGAAAAACAAAACATTGAAAGGGGTGAGCTCAAATGCACCGTAAGGATAAAAATATAGCGGAAACATTCATAAGAAAACATAAGCATTTAAGGCAATGTATAACTAAAACAAAAGCCTTATTATACATGAACTTCAGCATAATATGGCAAATGTAAAATGAGATAATGCCATTACTTACTCACATGGATATTCTACTAGACGAATAATCACATGAAATATCAATAACCACTTTCATAATGAGGAAATGTATAATGCCAGACATTCTGAGACATTTTGTCAAGGCCTCGGCCAAGAGGGCTAAAAAGATTCAGGCCTCGGCCAAAACCATAAATCAAATTGGGAAAGGGCCTCGGCCAATTCCACCTCTAGTTGTCTCATGAGACCTACCGATGCAATTTTCTTAGAAGATACTTAAGTTTAAAATTGTTTAAATATACTCCAGTGTTTTTTTGAAAACATTATGAAAGCTTCTGAAAACAAAATAACTAATTCTAAGACTGCTCGACTAATTACAAGCCATGATGGGTCCACTCCCAATCCATTCCTGTTTACCACACTTGAGAGTCAAGTTTTCTGAAAACATTTTTAAGATTTCATTAAATACGTATACATTTGCACTGGATTTTCATATATTTGAGAGAAATATCATTTTTTAATAATTTAAAAATCACATAATTATAAAATAAAACCTTTTGAATAAATGTAAAAGTCAAAGGGGTTTATACACCATATAAAAGAAATTTGTGTATAAAACAAAATATGCCTCAATGAAAGGAGATTGAGACGAAGTCCTTAAAAAGATCATTTTTAAAATAAAATAGATCTATTATGCATATTCACTATAGGTACACATAAAGAATGTAAAAATACAAAATAGGACATAATAATATCATGACATAATTTGAGAGTAGGAGATTAACAAAAATAATGGAAGTTGGGTTAAGAAATTCCCTTACCTCGTGTCCGACTTGACTCAACTGTTCTTTAACCTCATGAATAATAAACTAGAGTTAATATCTACCTTATTAAGAACCATTTTCAATTTCATTATCCTTTTTATATCACTTATTACAATGTTTTGAACATTATGTAATTATTTATGTTAATAACGGACGTTTTGTCGATCTTTGGTACTTGAGTCAACAATAAACATCTTATAATTACAAATTGTTCATGTGGTTAAATATCCATTATATCCAGAATTATATTCATTATTTAGTTATCATATATATCATATATATCCATTATATACATTAATTCATAATATTATGTAACATTTAGAGGTAAGAAATGAAATGCACTGTTCATGGAGACGGTAAGCCATACGTACGCATGAACGCTACTTTCATTTCTATTTCGTATTTAATGGAATGAAATCATAATTATATAAAGGTATAGTATAGTTCCAGTATAATATCATATATAATATCATTTACTCCATCCTTTATACATCCCACATATGGTATTAACGATTCACATCACTTTGAGGGGGCGGTAGTCCGCACTTCATAAAATGAAATTATCGCGTTTACGCATACTGGAAATCATAAATTATTCCATAAATGAGAAATAAAGAAGCATAAGGAAAACATAAACATATTATATATCATATATAAATATAGTTACATCTTAATGGCCACCTTTGAAGGTGTTATATGAGTGTTGAACAATCATCGTCTCGTGAGGCAGAAATCTGCCATCCACAGAAACAGTATGTTCTTTAACCATTAGATGTTGGTGTGTGTAATTGTAGCTCAAATCATTCTTATAACAACATCCTAGTATATTGAGTATACTGGTGTTGTTACAAATGAAATGAATAAAAAGTGTATAGGGGGTTGGAGAAGAAAAATAAAACAAAACAACATTAGAGAATACATTAACTTAAAATTTGGAAACTCTTTTGATTTGAGCCAAAGGCTTCTTTGGGAAGAATTCTGCCCAAACTGTGGATTCTAGGAGTAAGGGAGGGAAGTTGGGAGAGTATTCGGGTAGAGGATGGCCGATCCAAATGGCTTGAAAGTGTGAATGTGGTGGTAGAGGTGGGGGCCTTTTATAAGAGGAGAGGAGAGGCACTCTTTGAAAGTAAGGAAATTTTACATTATTATACAATGCTTTTCGGATTCTAAAGGTCCCACACTTATATAATTCGAGGCTAAGGTGATAAGGGTTCGAAATATACCCATCCAATAAACTTTTTACAAGAGTAAGCCTTGGATATTACATTATCGTTTCATTTTATTTAAATCGTTAATTAATGAGGTAATTACTGCATCATCATTGTGTCATTAAAAATTTAAATTATTTAATGTCTAAAAATTCTAAAAAGATAACCATAATGTAGGAAATATTTTTAGATTTCTAATGAATATTTATGGTCAAAATTTTAACTTATATATCCCCATGTAATAATTGTTTTAGTAAAACAACTCATGTTTGTGACATTTTTTAACTTTAAGATTAAATAAAATGTATTTATGTCATTTTCCAACTAAAGTGGCTCCATGGGGTCCCCAAGTTGACCCATGTATTGTCTTGGTCGGCCATGGCACATCCACTGAGGGTAAGACATGTGTCAAGCTCATCTCATATTATTAAAACATTATTTTTACGTTAAAATACAGTAATTACCTCTAATCGCGATTAAGAACTTAAAAGTTACTATTCACCAAAAATTATTTTAATCTCATTGAACCACATTTTACTTCTTAATGACAACCATGTATGTCGGATTTTTTAAAATCAAATCTCAGAAGTGGTAATATTTCATTTAAATGAAAAATCAGTTTTTAACTACCACTTAGTGGTTTCACTATTCATAAAAAATTGACGTTTTTCAGAACAATGCCAAAATTTCACCCTAAGATATAATTGATATTCCGAATTCAAAAATGAAGTCCATTGTGAAATATAAAATTTCTATAATTTTAAAAAGTGGTTATTACTATTCATAATGTCTACTTTGATTAGTCGCGGTGTTTTAGAACTCGAACTTGCGTACAATGCAAGCTATTGCATTACTGAAAGAGAGGTGTATCGTGGAAGCTCGGGGTGTTACAATTGGGAATAATTTCCAAATGATATATTGATATTATGATTGTAAAATAAATTTTATCACTACATAGAGTCTAATACCACCCTATGTTATGTTTACTTTTCCCATGGGGATAGAGAATGGTTTTAAGTAGGGTTTTTCTATGAAGAGTTCTAGTTGTGAATTAATTTTAGGAGATGATATATATTTTTATTGGATTTTTACGATTATACTATATTAAAGAGTTTTTTAAAATTATTCAAAACTATTAACATATAATTTCCTCAAAAATTTGAGTGATTCAATATTTTCAATTTATGTTTTATGTTTTTGTGAAAACAAATTGGGTAAATTTGTATTGTTTATGTATTTAACACCATTTAATCAAACCTTCTTATTACCTAATGACTTCGTTTATGGTATAAAACATAGCATCATTAAAATTTTGTTTTTTTTTAATTGAGAAACATAATACATGAAAAAATAAAATAAAAACCTATTCAACAAGAAACAAAAAATTGATAAATTCATCCTAACAACATTTACAACATATCAAAACATAGAGACACAAATCAAAGTAAATGGGTGAGTATCAGCCTAGTAATGGAACAAAATTTAAATAGTTTAAAAATGAACTAGAGGAATATATATGAAAGATATTTATATTATTATGGCCTGAAAAATTGAACTTCATGAATTTCAAAATAAAATGGACATTAACCAAAACATGAAAATGTTTCTATTATATTTAAATTCTGCCTTTATAAGTATATCAACATGGTTTATCATTGAGGTGTCATAAACATTACCAAGGCTGGTCACCATGGTATCATAAAACATGTTATATAGTGAGATATTATTCATTAAAAAATGCATTAAAAAACTTGTATGAAGTACCCTTAATATATTTAAGAAATTTGGGAAACATTGATATTAATAAAAAATTTGATAAATTACCCATGACGAATAAAAAAATGGCTTTCATACCAAAATGACGGCATTACAAAAGTACCTAAAACATGAACATTATGTCATTTTTATCATATGAAAAAGGAATAGGGGTGTCATGTATGTTAATCAAAAAATCAAATAAATAATTTCTATATTTATTTAATACCCTATAAAATTAATGTTTTGTGGGTATTCAAAATAGAAAATAAAAATGAATTTATTGAGGAGACCATATAAAATATGAGAAGTAAATTCGACACCATAATGCATTTTGAATAGTGTTTTATAAAACTAAAGAATGAGACAAAACAAGAATATCCCATTAATAAAATATTCTTATTACATTAAAGGGATATAATTTGGAGTACAGAAGAACATTTCTTTTTGAAATTGGAAGACATACCACATATATAAAAAACATGAATGGAAAAGGGAAGTGGATATTTCCCATACCATATAGATTTACGACTAAAATGATAGTATTGGGACCTTTGTAGACTTATGAAACATTTTTAGATCTCATTGCGTGGTAAAAATACCATATATTTATATAGGATGGATTTAGAGTGAAATAAAATCGATAAATATGTAGGTATTTATAGCAAAAGTGGAAGATTTTTTAATTAATATCTAAATATAGGGCTTCTATACCAAGGTAACAATGCATGAAAATCCTTGGTACTTATAATTGTATTTATATTTGTTTTTGGACCAATGGGGTCAACTATTATGTTATTTAGTGAAAAATGGTAGATCATAAATTCATGTGATTCATTTTTAGTTGAAAATTAATGTTTCCACCAACATAATTTTCTTTAATGCTAATGATTCCATTTTAGACATTTTAAATTAAATTATATAATTTAAAATTGATTAGAATCCATTAAAATACTTTATATTATCAAAATAAAAAATCATAGTGCATGGAATGTGGTTAATTAGTAATTAAATCTATAATACATATTTATGATTTATTTAAAAAATAAAAAAATCAATTTATTTTTATTGATCATGAAAAACCAAGAATTTTAGAAAATGATGATAAATTCAACCAAAAATAAATTATATTTGGTGATTTAAAAAATTATTTTCTCTTAGATTTATTTTCTAATTATTAAAATTCAGACTTTTAATATATAAATTATTATTTATTATAAATAATATCGGATTTGAAATGTGTATTAAATTTAGTACACATCAAAAAATTTATTTCATCAATTATATTTAAATAATATTTTTTTAATCACACAATGTCATTAAAATAATAATTCATAAAAATAATGTTCATTTACTAAAAAATATTCATTTCAATTCTAAAAATTATAATTTGTGTTTAAAAAGACAATTTAACCAAATTCGTCATATTTAAGTAAAAATATTATTAAAATGGAATTGAAGGGTAAAAAAATTACACAAAAAATTACATTTTAAGTGACTATGTCCATTAGAAGTAACCCCTAATTACATATTGTATAAACTTATGGTAAGGTGTGCAGTGGTGATATATTCATGGGGAAACATAATTATCATTGAAAAAGTGGAAATTTCCACTAATATGAACATCTCTCATAGGATATTTCATTCTAGAGTTACTTATTGAATACCAGTTTAGGATTAGTCAAGCGAGAACCCCAGTGATGATACCTACCTCCCATGTTATGAAAAATGGAATTTATACATCATGAATCTATTGGTTTATACAATAATCTATCTTTTGAAAATTAATTATTCCATATCATTTATACATGAATATTATAATGTAAAAATTTATTACTAGGAGTGTAGTTTTAAACATTCATACTATCCCATGGTAAAAAAATGTTGAATCTTTATTTTCACATTTCCAATTATACTAAAATTATTATTAAAGAAAAATGGGTTTTTTGGTGTATTATACACTGTATAACACATTTTCTCTAGAAAAATATGTCGTTTAAAATGTTCTGATAGTTAAATTATTCCCCCCTTAATAAATTTCATCTCAAAAATTTCATCTTGTTTACAGAGTTATAAAATGTTTTGGGTACTTTTACCTCACTGTATATTTTAGTTTCCACATTATGTTTTCAAATATATGGTTCTTCCACAACACATTTATGTTGTGGGTAGTCATTTTTCATAGAAACCGCTCTCTCTTATCCTAGATGATTTTGGGGTACTTCTCATAAGAGAGGTCATGTTCCAATTACACCACCTCTGAATTTAGTACATGAGAAGGTTCAGGTGTGTACATCCTCAAGAGAAATACATTCAACACGTCACGACCATGAACTATTTTTTGTAGAAGTTCATGTTAGTAGGACAATTTCCATTTGTGATGAAGGATTTCATAGGGGTCAGTGTACCGTGTGTTAAGATTCTATTTCATCCTAAACCACATATCTCTCTTCCCTGGTGATATTAAAAGGAAAGAATTTGTCGCAAACAACAAAATACATGTCCCATTAAATTTTGTTATCAAATAATTTCTGTTGAATTTGAGTAGCCTGTATTTTTTTTGGATGGAATGATCCTTCAATGTCATCTATTTATAAGATCAAGTCCAATCAGCTTTCTCTTACAAACACCATCCAAACATGAATTATTTTTACATCACTTTCCATATAGTTCTTTATATGGTGCAATTTGAGAACTCAAATAGATGTTTTTCTATATGAGATCTCAAATAATGGGAGGTTTTAATCCTATCCACATTTAAATACCATTGTGAAAGTTCCCGGTATTTCTTCTAATGTTTGAGTATTCGACTCAGGTTAGACCTTATTTTGGGGGTGATAAGACATATTGAAAATCATTTCTACGCTCAGATAATTTTGTATACTTATAATGTATTTTTATGTTATCCTAAAATAATGACCACAAATTAAAGAAATTATTACTTCATAAAACCACATCCCTTTTTTTATGAATCCTGGAATGTTGGTCATTGTATAAATCTTCCAAAATATTGTTAAAATGGTGTGTCTTGTTGAGATGATCCACTATAACCCATATCACATTGTTTTTTTTAGATATTTATTGGATGTTAGTTAAAAATTTTATATTGATGTTTTCCCACCACCATGCTGGTGTGGGTAGTTGTTTCAATACCATTTTTAAGCACTTTATATACCTTCACTTATTAAAAGACCATGAACTATGTATATTATTGATAAATGTATATATTCATGTTATCCCACCGATTATGATCTTGAAGGACCCTGCACATTTTAATTCAACAATGATCTATTTATAATGTTGTTATATATGCTTCACCAATCAAATAATTATATATTTATAGAATAAAAAGAACGCATAGCTTTGTTGTTAATTAATGTACACATACATGATCAATAATGAACTTATTAAGCTTACCATTCATACATTCGACTATCATATTCTATAATAAAGGATATTCCCTTCGATATTTCATGATCATATATAGTAATGATGGTTGAGAAATTATTTGGGATATGTTTCGTGATGTCAATTCCCTAATGATTTCCATTTTATGTTTTTCTATGTCTTTGATCATAGGATATTCAGAAATCAATTCCATTTCTATGAAAAAATATTATTTGATACATAATTCATCAGTGTCTTGGTTTTCTTTTTTTTTTGTTGTGATAATGAATGGAAAAATCATAGCATTTAAGAATTTACAACCATCTCATTTGTCTTATGTTAAAATTGTTTTGAATGAAAATAAACGTCAAACATTGGTTCTCAATGTATAAACCATATTTTTCTACAAAAGGATAGTTCCTATATATCTTTATATAAAAAATAACAGTAGCTAGATCCACATCATTTTTTGGATTATTATTATCATGATTATTTAACTATCGAGATGCATAAGAAACTGTGTTGTCATTTTGCATGAATAAATACACAATACCATTCAGTGAAACATCACTAACAATAACAAATCCTTCACTGATATAGGGAATAGTTAACATAGGTGTAGTAACAAATCTCTTCTTAATCTCATATAATCATTATTTACAGTCCTTTTTCAATATTAACATATCCCCTTTTCGAGATAACTTGATTAGTGGATTATAATGATCTGAATATTTTTACACAATCCCCATAATATATCATACTATACCAATGAAAAACTGAATATCATTTGTACTAGTAGAATAATTCAAGTCCTTCACAACTATTTCATGGTAAGGGTCAACTATGTTTCCTTCATTGGTTAAAATTTTCCCTAAAAAAGAAACTTATTTAAACAAAATTTCAATGTTTCATATTTTTATAAATAGATTTCACCTCTTTAATGTCTTATATGTAATGATTATTTGATCCTCATAATCATCATGACATTTGGAATATATTATAAAATTATGAATAAAATCTTAAAAAAGTATATTTTTTTCCATGAAGACTATAATCATCAAATCCATAAATATAGAAGGAGAGAATCTCATGATGAAGGTCATAAAATGATACTCAAAATTCCCATATCTTTGTCATAATAAAATATTTGGAATGTAATATTTATTCAACCTCCATTTGTGATGAAAATATTTAAGATCAATCTTAGAGAAGAATTGATCCCGATGAAGATAGTAAAATAAATCATCAATCCTTTGAAGGTGGTACTTCTTCTTCACGATAATAAATTTATTTTCTCTATAATAAATTCATATGATTATTTATCCATACTTATTCTTCTAAAGAAAAATCAGTTCTCCCCTTGGAGACATTATTAGTTTGATAAATTCATTCTCCAAAAGATCTTGGAGTTATTTCATAAGTTAATGCAACTCCAAATTTTCTATTCTATAGAGGTTCTATTATTTCAAAATTGATCAGGGCTTAAGGTAAATAGAGAAATATATATCTACTTATAGTGCATTTATGGGTTACTAAAAAGGAAATATGTTTATGTATTCATGAATAATATGGAAATTTTATATTTATATACATTCATATCCTTCTATATCTTCATCAATCACTTTCACAATGAAGGGTATGGAATGTTATTCTTGGCCATGAGGAGGTCAAGATTTATCTCTTTTAAAAACAATGATATGATTTCCTTTCAAATATAATATTATCTCTTTTATTATATTAGAGAATTATAATTTTATAGTATATCCATCTCAAATAAAATCCAAAATTAGAGTGTGGGAATGAACAATAGATTTGGGATGAGATTGTGCTTTCCAAAGTGAACACTATAACTACTATACAGTGTTGATTATGGTAGTATTTATATATGTTTCTTTATTGATAACTCTACATCTGGATGTTCATGGATTTATTCTATATTATTTTCAAAATTGGAGGAAGTAAAGGAGTGAATATAACCATATTCAAACAAAATAAAAGGTATCTTTGAGAGAAATATGAGAGTACCTGCCACCACACCATTTTGATCCTCTACTCTAGCCATTATGATTGAAATTTTTTGACCATAAACCCTTGGCCTATGATAGGGTAGATCGTGATTCCCCTCCGTTATCTTCTTATTTGTGAAATGATCAGTAATTTTGCCAAGCTATGCACACATGATTCATTGGACATAAGGATGTTCCTACACCAGTTTTTCAACGAATTTAGTGTTGAGAAACTAAGGATTCACATCACTAAGATAGTTCTAAGAAATATTTCAATATATTCCACACTTTTAATAATTCCCAATCTCAAGAAAACAGTTCCTCGAATGCTTCATCTGATATTTTTTTCAAGTGGAAAGATTCACTAACATTATTCATCTTCTTTGATCAAAGTTCCTCTATAAGATTGGATATATTAATATCTTATTTTTATTTTATTTATTAGTCCACATAGTCTCATAAAATACTATTTCAACGTTCATAACACATTACATCATATTATTATAACATTCCTAGTCTTGATTTTCTAGATTATTCTATAGAAGGGATACTAGTACAATTAATACACTATCAACCTATACATTAGGATCGATGAAAAAGATGGAGGTATAATGAAAAAATATTGAAATTTTCATCTTATATATTCACATGGATTATTTTTTCTCCTTCTTCTTCATCTCTAATAATTCCTTATCCATTTTGGTTTGCATTGAATGAGGGGAATATTTGTTGAAAAAGGATACCCTGAACCTTCTACTCTAAATATCATAAATCAACCTTCATAGAATGATGTTTTAAATTAGTTTCCACCATTGATCATCTTATCTCTCTATTATCTACACCATCATGGTCACTTTATCTTCTTCCAAATAGTGTAGAACTGAAATGATATTGTCTATAGTGATTTTCCATTGTTCATAAATTAATGGTTTGATAGATCTGCTGAAAGGAAGTTGTTATTAATGGAAAAATATATCAAAATAATGTTCTTCCATTCAAGGAAATATGGTTTCTCATGTTAATTCATGTTATTGTTCTTAATATGAGTTAGTTTATTCATCATTCTGATAATGTTTTTCATTACAGTTTCTTTTGGGGGCCTATTAGTGCATAGTCTATTGTGCTCACCATTTACATGGTTCCTCTTATTTACAACCATTTTATTAAAGATAAAATAATTAATGAGAATTTTTTTTTGTTTCAATATTATAATAATTATAAAGGAGTTTTTATGTCTTAAAAAATCATGATTAAATATGTTACTCCTTATGAATGATTTTATTTTTTACAAATAATTCATAATTATTAATAATATTATTTTTATTAACTAAACTTATTCCCTGGGTTTGTTACAGTAGGAGTGTAAAAAGGCATAATTTCATGCACCAGTTCCCATTTGTGTCTAAATCAAAGTCGGTTTCTAGGGTGTTAACCTTAAATACAATTATTTCATAGCCACATTTACCCATTAATCTCTAGAAAGGAATTTATTTTCTATAACAACACATTCATAATACATCACCAAAATACCATGATGATTTCGAAAATAATAACTTTTCCATAAGATTGTTCCTAAGGTTTTAAATAATAATTTCCAAAAATAAGTTAATCATCTATTGAAACCATCTATGGCACCCTGCGTTTTTGGAACAAAAACTGTTCATTACATGGTATAATATAAAAGATCGTTTAATTATTGGTTTCATTGATATTGGGAACATAATACATGAAAAATAAAAAATTTAATAAAATATACTTGAAAAGACACTCCAAGGGATCATAAAAGGTATATTTACTAAATCTTTAAACCTGGGGACACACATCAATGTAAGGGGATTAGCATAGGTCCTAGAAAAGGAACTTAAGGCAAACCGTTTACAGGTGATCATTAGAAAAATCAATAAGAACATGAAGAATATTATTATAGAGTCGTAAAAATTAAATGATGTATATCATAATGAAAATATTGTTTCTAAAAACATGAAATTGTGTATACAACATTTAAATGATAAATTTTTAATAATATCACCAATTTTTTGACACAAAGTAGTCATAAATATTACAAAAGCTATTTCATAAAGTATAATAAAATAATCATCTCTGTAGATTAAATTCATTAAACATTTCATTTAAGTTACATCTATGTACACCCATAAAATTTCATAATTACTGTGATTCATATATATTATAATCAAAATTTTCTTAAATAAACTACATAGATTAAAATAAACGGGTTTTATATCAAAATCATGGAACTTAAAAAGTGTATAAAAACACGAATATTATTTCATTTTCCACACATGGAAAAATAATTCATGATTAATTTTTATAATTCTCGAATAAAAAATAATAATTAACAAAATTATTTGAATAAACATTAAAAATAAAGAGGTTTGGTAACTCAAATAAATAAATAAATTGTATTTTCTTGGGGAGAAGAGTGAAATTTTGAGGAGAAAATTATATTGAATAATGGGTGTAAACCATTGTTTTATAAAATATTAAAATGAGGGAGAAGTTGTTTATGATTAATAAAACAATCATCGTATATTAATGTGATAAAATAAATTGTACAAAAGAATATATTTTGGAAATTTAATATATAACATATAAAATGGGAACATTAATGGAAATGAGATGTGGATAATTTCTTTACCTTAAAATGTTACTCCTAATCAAATGAATTAGAAATCTATTTATTATGTACACCTTGAAAATTACCATTAAGAGGTAAAACTAAAAGATATTCATGGTGTATGCATTGGTAGATAATATAAATGAATAAATTATTGAGTATTTATAGAAAAAGTGTCGAATAATTTTATTTATTTTCAAATATAGGCCTTAAAGCCCAATGTTGTGGATAATACAAAATATGGAGATTTATTATCATATTTTCGAATGTTTTTGGACACATGGTTTCACATTTTATGTTAATATAAACCAAAAGAGACTATCATCATTTTATTTTAATTATTTTAGCATGGAATAGTAATGATTCAATAAAAATAATATTTTTAATGTTAATGATCTATTATAGACTTTGGGATGTAAATTATAGAGTTGGAAATTGATTAAAATATATTAAAATTCCTAATATTGTTAAAATAATTTTTTTGTTCATGTACTCTGGATAATTAGGTATTTAATTATTTTTATATAATATGTAAGTCTTAAACATATTGGAAAACTGAAATTATATTATTTATATACATATAAAAATAAAGTATTGTTGAAAATTGTCATAATTTAATGCTAATATTAGTTTTTCTAATGAATTAGAAAATGATTTTTTATCAAAATAATTATCTAAATATTATAATTCTATCGTTCAATAGTAAAAGTCGTTATTTATTAAAAACAACAGGGGATTAAAAATGTATTGTGAAAATTTCTAACACTAAGAAAAATATTTTATTATTTATATTTTTGAGAAGTGTTTTTTCATACTGTTTCAATAAAATAAGTTGTTTCTAGAAACCCTTAGTTTATTAAAATATATTTATAACTTTTCTAAAAGTTATAATTTAGGTTTGAAAATTAAATTTATCTAAAATCTTTTTATTTTATAAGAACTATTCATACAATAGAATTGATGGATAAAATTTCTTATTTATACAATGGAATTACATTTTATGTAACTAAATTTGGGACACATAAACCATTATTGAACCAACATACAACCTATGGGTATGTTTTCTGATGGTGTTATATTCATGGGGTGGCAAGATTATTATTGACTGAGAGGTAATTTCCGCTAACTGTACATTCTCTCGTATTTGATTTCATTACATATTCAATTGTTGAGTCTCATCTTGGGTATGATCAAGACATAACCCAACCGATTCTACCCCTATCATGATTTGAAAAAATTTCTTCATAAAGAATGACTCTACTGGTTTAGTCCAAAATTTTCATGTTACTTATTAATTAATAACTATCATTTATACTTACAAATTTAAAAATATAAATTATAGTGATTATTATATATTACAAGGATAATATTTTAAAAAGGTCATATTTGAAGTATAATAAAAAAAAATAGTCAAATCCTTATGGTCAAATATTTTTTTATACTCACCTCATTATTAATGAGATATGGTTTTCTTGTGTATAACAAATTACAATGTACATTATATTAAGAAACAAATGTCATTTAAATTGTTCAGGCAGTTACAAGAACCTGATCTGGAAGTAAGGTTTTTTGTATGTTAAAATCCCAAATAATTTCTATTTATCTTAATCATATAATTTTTCAAAAATAGTGAAATTTTTGAAAAATTAGACTACTCACATAATAATTAAATATATTTTCAATCCAAAGGTTATCTAAATGATAAATAATATATACCTAATTTATAATAACATGTTTATCCCTATTTAAAATAATTACCTCAATATCAAAGATCATCTTATCCCTTAAGGTTATTGATACCACTAATCATTTGTACATAAATTTTAAAATAAATATTACTAAAATTAACATATAACTAACTGCTAATAATGCAATGCCGTTATTACTACAATGGTATCCCAAAATACTCTTAATCACATTAAAATGAAATAACATAAAACACTAATAAAGGTATTGATTCATTTTTACTCATGATGAACCATAAAATTATTAATACAGGATAGTTTCCATAACCATAAATTTTTTGTCATGTGAGTACATACTAATCTATAAATTTACTTAAATCTAAATATGGTAAAATCTATAGTATCATTTTATGTATACACATTAATATAGTAATAAGAACATAATATTTACCTCTATATCTTTCATACAAATGAATTTAACATAATTATATTAATAAAGATCATAAAACATAAAAATTAATTTTTTGGTCACATACATATGTAAAAGAATTTTAGGTATAGTGTTTATGGGATTTAGAAAAAACTTTTTCAACGTAAAAATTTCAACACAATATTTATTTTTCCCAAAATTTTTTATAATTAATGCATGATTATTTGTTTTTCACAACCCCCTCCCACCAAAGATGCCCATCTTGAGTTGGAAATAGGGAAAGGGAGATAATGACCCCTGAGTCCCGCCTCCAGTAGGCCCCGGGGTGGCGACTAGCACCAAGGGTATGAGTTTTTCACAAGTATGAGAGGCATTACCCTTTTTATTTTTAAGGATAGGGAAATAGTACAAGTCAACCACAAAAAAGGAAATAGAACAAGTGTATAGAAATAAACCCAAACCAATCCCACATGCATGTTTAAATAATTTTATAACAATGTACAAGTACAAGAAAGCTCAAAGTACAATACCAAAGAAACCAAAGGTACATCAACAGCAACAACTTCAACTATCCAACTAGTAGGGTCCCGCACGGCCCTGGTAGTCCAACTAGAAACCTGAAAGAAAAACTTAGGGTGAGCATACACGTATACTTAGTAGGGAAACCTAAAGCTCTCGTTCACAAGTGGGTAGACATCCTAATGTCATGTGAGAACAACAGAAGAAACCTAGTAAGGAATTCTATCCACCCATCCACACCATCCACACTCACCAAATCACAAGCTCAACAGGTATTAGTATATGTGAACAACAGTATTGGGTACCCCACACCATTTCTCTTTAGTTAGCTGCTCTTACTAACGACGAACGTCCTGACGCTGCCACACTCTCCCCTCCCGCACACACCTGGTCCTCACAACCACGTATCACGCCCGTATAGACCTGAGCCTCACAACCACAAATCCCGCCTGCACACACCTGGGTCTCACAACCACATATCCCGCCCACACACACCTAGGCCTCACAACCATGTATCCTTCCCGCACACACCTGAGCCTCATCCCGAAGATTCTTAGGAAATAGTAGAACCTTCCCCAAGAGTCTTGGGCAAAACCACCCCAATTGAAACCTAACCGAAGAGTCTTAGGATTAAGGTCACCTCAAGCCATCACAACCTAAGGGGCAAAGGAGCAGGAAGGAGCTAGTAACTAAGGAAAAAACACCCTCTTCCATGATATGGGAGTGTTCGGCACTAAGATCTCAACATGGGTGGGGTGAGATAAAACAAAAAAGATACATATATATATATATATGTATACGAAACAAACAGCCCAACCTATGGCTTCTAAGCAGAAAACTGAGCACCTGCCTCGACACTGCTACCACGATGTATTCATACAACAAACAATCCCTACCCCTTTAGGTTTTCACATTTCAGTAGAAATAGTTTATTTAGTTCCATAGCTACTGGGAAACTATCCACAACCAACCACATCAATCATTCGTAAAAATATATCCCTGCAATCCACAAATCAAGTTAGGAAAAGGAAAGAAGTACAACAAAGCCCTTCTTATCAATCAACCAACCCCATTGATTATTATTTTCGTTTCATTACCACGCCCCACCAACCATTAATTCTTCCACTTTTATTTATTATTCACAACCCACTATCCGTTCACATTCAACCCATCCCCACAGCCCCGCAACTAAACACCACAACCAAACCATACATCATTATCCCATTAATACCATTTATTGTATCCCCACTGTCCGTTACAAACACAACATTCACACCAACCCACAAGTAATTCAACTGCAGCCCCGCTGCTCTCCCTATCCCCAATAACACACAAAACACCCCCATCACATGCCTCATAACCAAGTCAACACCCACATGTTCATTATTCCATTTTGTTTAACCGGGGTGATCACAAAAGGGTTATAGGTTTTCATTTAATGAGACAACTTTACGTGATTATCCAATTTCCACATTCCACAAGCTTCTATCCATAAGAGAATACAGAAGGAGAGGTCAACATTTAATTGTGTAAGCAATGTCCCCCAACGACAGTGATTTTTAGTAGGTAGAAGCTCATTCAATTAACAACATAATATCACATGATATAAAGTAACCGCAATCACAACTTCCCATCCCCGTTATATAATCCAGTTATTATATTTATAAAACCGGTTCAAATTTGTTTCACAAAAGAAATAGGACACCCACCCCGCATGTTGCACAAATTAGAGAGACAAAGGTAAGATCCCAACCTTAATAGGTTCTGATCGCAATGAACCCCCAGATCAACATTAGAAGACGTTTGTTGGCGTCCGTAACTTCTATCGGGTCTCGGGAGAACCACCCCATGTGGAAGTCGGAATGGGAAGGCCAAAGTAAAGACAATGGATCCAAGCTCAGAAGCTCTGATGCATCGTAACGATCTCGTGGCCGCTGACGGATTGTAAATCAGAGCTCGGACAAAGAAGTTATAGAAGGAAGAGCCTTCGAGTCTCTTGAGAGAGATCTTCTTAGATGAGAGGAGAGGATGAGAGAGGAGTGAGTTGAAAGGAGGAGGGAACCCCTCCTTTTATAGGAGTGAAAAACAAAAGTACATGGCATGTACTTTATGGTACCCGGCGGGTACTCGGTTCTTTCACACGGTCTCCACACGGCTTCCAACACGGCTCCACGACCGTTGACTAATAAACACATGGTTTGAGGGTAACGCATACGCAGGGAAGGACTACATGGCATGTAGTTTGGACACACGATGTGTACTCATTCATTGCACATGGCAAGGAAACAACTCCTACACGGTACACGGCTGTTGATAGGTAACGCGTACGCGGGGAAGGACTACAAAACGTGTAGAAATGGTCACAGGGCATGCACCCATTATTCCACACAGCAAGGACACTGCTTGTAACACAGGGTGTACCCGCAAAGGGAGTACACTGCGTGTACCCAAACTACACGGCGTGTAGTTTCAAAATTCTGGAAAGTGTGGGGAAAGTATATTTTACCCTCCAGAACAATTATTGACCTTCTTTTTGACAAAGGAATGGGTTGGAGATGTCCGAGCAATTACATCAGATACCTCTTAAAACATTCTTGTCCCCGAGAATTCAAAAACCAACCCAGAAGAACCTGACAAGATACCTCTTAGAGTTCTCATTATAAAAGGAACCCAACCAACACCCCTAATCACATGTGTCAGGAATTCCTTCTCCTATGTCAAGATATTATCTACATTAGGCGGCACTGACTTTCCTGTATGGGTTTAATCGCATACTCCTTAATGCGTCTCGATTAGGAATTGGGTCTTCCTACATCATAAATTAGGATTTTTTTATCTTGAACTAACCCCAACATCACACAACCAACACACTTCCTGAACATGTGGGTTCGGTAAATTCCTTCACCTATGTCGAGATATTATCCGCTTTAGGGGTCACTAACTCACACACACGGGTTCAATCGCATCTGCATTAATGCGTCTCGATTAAGGGTCAGGTTTTTCCTTTTCCCACACATCCGAACATGCTACACATTACCGGGGAACAAAGAAACAAAAGGTCTCACCATATTAAAAGGGTACAGAGTACAAAATCAACACAAGCTCAGACGAACAAGGGAGGAAAAAAAACAAAAGTCAAAACAACTCTGGGTACTGAGTGTGCATCTGGGTCTCCCGCTCCCAAGTGCTCTCCTCGAGGCCACCTTACCTCCACAACACACGAACCAACGGAATGGTTCATCCACGGAGCACCATCTCTTTACGATCTTCGATTATGACCGGTCATTCCTCGAAGGTCCCATCGTCTCCCATATCTAACTCTCCCCAGTCAATAACACGGGAGTCATAATTTAAGTACCGACGAAGATAGGATATGTGGAAGACATCATTAACCTTCTCCAACTATGGTGGCAGGGCCAGCTGATATTCCACCTCGCCGACTCTCCTCAACACCTCAAAAGGTCTGATGAACCTAGGTGATAGATTTCTCTCTTTCCCAAACCTCTGCTGCCCCCGTCGAGGGGAATCCTTCAAGAACACATGATCTCGCACCTCGAACTCCAAGGGCCTCCTCCGACGATAAGAATAAGACTTATGTCATTCCTGAGCCGCTTTCATCCTCTCACGTACAACCTGGACATTCTCTGTGGTGCTCTGTACTACCTATGGCCCAAGAACACCTGTCTCACCAACCTATGCCCAGAAAATGGGTGAACGACATGGCCTTCCATACAATGCCTCAAACTGTGCCATGCCAATTGTAGAGTGGAAGCTGTTGTAGTAGGGAAACTCTACTAAAGGCAAGTGTCGTACCCATGATCCTCTGAAATCTAGAATGCATGCTCGCATCATGTCCTCCAAAGTCTCGATAGTCCGCTCTGTCTGCCCGTCGGTCTGGGGGTGGAAAGCAGTGCTAAGGCATAGCTGGGTGCGAAAAGCATGCTGTAACCCCCTCCAGACTCGTGAGGTAAACCGAGTATAATGATTTGAGACGATAGTCCTCAGAACTCTCTGCCACCACACCACCTAGTTTATGTACCTTTGTGCTAAGGTACTCATAGGGCCCGGATCCTTGACTGCTAAGAAGTGAGATGATTTCGTCAGTCGATCTACCACCACCCAGATAGCATCATAACCAACCTGATCTCTGGGTAGTCCTGTGATGAAGTCCATTGAGATTTCATCCCACTTCCACCCGGGGACATATAAAGGATGCAATAAACCACTGGGAACATGGTGTTCAACCTTCACTTGCTGACACACTAGGCATATAGACACAAACTCTGCCACTTCCCGTTTCACCGTGGGCAACCAAAACTTTTCCCTCAGGCCTCGATACATTTTCGTAACTCTTGGATGTACCGCTAAGGCTGTGCTATGGAACTCATGGAGAACTCCCTCATGCATCACCTCCAGAAAAAATACCTTCTATGTAAAATCATCTGATATCGGCTGTCCTCTGAACATCCCTCTAGAGAGTTCCCTTGATCGACACGATCTTGCATCACTTCTGCCTCAGAGTCCCCCCACTAAGACTCTTCCACCTACTACAACAAAGAGGACAGCACCATCATATGAAACAAACAGCCTCTAACACCTTCTACCCTGGCATCCAAGTGCAAGGCAGCCAACTCTCCCATCGTCTTCCAAGCATCAGCAGATTCCCGAACCACTTCCTGATGCTACTTCCTGTTCAGGAAATCAGCCACAACGTTTCCCTTACCTTCAGTGTAAGATATCTTAAAGTCATTGTCTTGGAGAAACTCGACCCATCTCCGATGCCGCAGGTTCAGGTCACACTGGGAGAAGATATAACGCAGGCTCTTGTGATCTGAGAAGACCCCTAAGGGCTCCTCAAAGAGGTAATGTCACCAAAAATTCAATGTGAACACTAATGCTGCAAGCTCCAGGTCATGGGTGGCATAGTTATGCTCATGAGTGCGCAACTTCCAAGACCCATAACAGATCACACCCTTCTTCGGCATCAGCACGCACCCAGACCAAGGCCAGAAGCATCACAAAACACCTCATACAACAACCCTTCATCTGGAAACTTGAGTACGGGAGCACTAACCATCTTCTCCTTCAGGGATTCAAAATATTTCTGGCACTGCTCGCTTCATAGGAAGACCCAGTTTTTCATATTCAAAGTTTTCAATGGATCAGCAAGTCGAGAGAAGTCCGAAATGAACCTCTGATAGTAACCTGTTAACCCTAGGAAACTACGAACTTCTGCCACGCTCTTGGGTGCTTCCCAAGAAACAACTTCCCCCACCTTCGACGGGTCCACTGACACTCCATGCTGAGACACCATGTGCCCAATGAAGTGTACTTCTTGTGTCAAGAACATACATTTAAACAATTTCCCATAAAGCTGGTTGTGTCGAAGGACATCCAAGACTGCCCTGAGATGCTCAACATGCTCCTCCTCTGATATTGAGTAGATCAGGATGTCATCGATAAGCACAACGACGAATTTGTCCAGAAACACTCGGAAGACAATGTTCATAAGTCCCATGAACACAGCTGGTGCATTGGTAACTCCAAACTACATTACTACAAACTTGATGTGCCCATAACTGCACCTGGAAGTTGTCTTCATGATGTCTCTATCCTTCGCCCTCAGCTGATGATATCCAGATCATAGATCAATCTTGGAAAACCAACCTTCTCCCCTTAAGTTGGTCAAAGAGATCATCTATCCTTGGAAGGGGGTAGCAGTTCATGACTGTTACTTGGTTTAACCTTCGGTAGTCTACGCATAGCCTGTGACCACCATTTTCCTTCTTCACGAACAAAACTGGAGCACCCCATGGCGACACGCTGGGTCAATGAAAACTATTCTCCATCAGATCTTCATTCTGAATCCGCAACTCCCGCAACTCCGAAGGTTCCATCAGATAAGGGGCCATTGAAATCGGACGTGCACTAGGCTATAAGTCTATCCCCAACACAACGTCACGTCGGGGGGGGGGGGGGGGGGTTTGAGTTACAGCCTCCTCATGAAAAACATCGAGGAACTCCCCAAAAAACTCTGGGACATCCATCATCTCTATATTAGTTGTAACCACTGATAACCAACATAACAAGGAATGGAGAGGCTCCATATGCCGGCTTCCCTCCTGATAGCTCCTCTCACCAACAGAAGATACGTGTTTCCCATCCTTGTTGGAGAACATGACTCTTCTGTGGAAGCAGTCGATAACGGCACTAATAGAAAACAACCAGTGGATGCCTAGGATGATATCTTATGGACACATCTGTAACAGAAGAAGGTCCCCACTAGATCGATGTGGTCCCAATGT
Organism: Viscum album; assembly: GCA_963277665.1. Taxonomy (NCBI): domain Eukaryota; kingdom Viridiplantae; phylum Streptophyta; class Magnoliopsida; order Santalales; family Viscaceae; genus Viscum; species Viscum album. The sequence continues at coordinate 1,696,123,685 of OY728137.1, read as the reverse complement.
TAGCCCACAACCCCGAAAAACACAAGATACGCTGGTCTGGCCTCCAACTGGTGTACTCAGTACCAGTGGTATGGAATTTCTCTCTACGTCTAGTCCCAAATCATGGTCTATACTTGGTGCAACAAAAGAGTGCGAGGCTCCCGAATCGAATAAAGAAGAAAGAAGAGTGCTAAAAAACAAACCGTACCTCTTACCACCTTTGGTCCCGCTAGAGCTTCCAACTCTTCTGCGTGAAACTATCCACGCCCAGCTCCTCTGCCTCTCTGATGTCATCCACTTACCCGACCATGCACTGGTCGAGGTCCCTGAGGAGAACCCTGGGGTCGACCTCCTCCCGCAAAGTTTGTCCTTGGAGGAGGATGGTCCTGCTGCTGCTGGAAGGGACTCGCTGGCAACTGGTGCTGCTGAGGCGGGCGCTGAACCTGCCCACCTCCACCGTACTACGCTCGGGTCGGGCACCGACCATGAACGTGCCTAAATCCTCCAAAAGAAAAACACCTCGGTCCTAGGCTGGTGGAAAAGGGACGAGGACCCGAAGATCTGAATTGGAACTTCTGGGGCCTGCTCCCCACTGGCCTGAACCTGGAAGGTCCCATCGGAGGAGACCTGCTGCTGATTGCCTTCCCGTTCGACGAGCCTGGATGGATCCCCTCTCGGGGTGAACCTCCCAGCGATTGCATCCTCTCTACAACCTCTTCTGTTTTTTGTACTTCCATGTACGTAGGAAGGGTGAAGGAGGTGAGAGCATACTGGAGTGAAGGACGAAGCGCCTCCTCCAAATGTCTCACCCGAGACTCCTCATCCGGAAAGAGATCCGGAGCAAAGTGCAGGTGATCTTTGAACATGATCCCCTACTCTCGTACTGACATACTCTACTACTAAATAGAGTGTAACTCCTATCGCTTCTTCACCTTGATCATGGAAGAAAGGAATTCCTCTCGGAATTCCTTCTCAAAGCCAGCCCATGGAACCTCTGCCTCTATCCTCTCGCTGAGGTAGAGCGTCCACCACTATTGTGCCGCACCTCTCAGCTAACTGATTGCTAGGGGAACCCAATACTCCCTCAAATCCCGGATCAAGGTAAAACTGATCCCTAGCTCTTCAAGCCACCCCTCCATATCTATATCCGAAGTACTACCCTCGTACTTCTTGAGGGTCTTCCGCTGGAAAGAATGGAGAGTCTTATGCTGCTGTCTATCTTCCTCCTCTCGGTCAATCCTCAACTGATCGACCGCCTGAATCTGCAGGGCCTCAGTCGTCTGATCCACTCGGGGACGACGTCCAGGTGTCATAGCTGTATGGTAGACAAGGATCGCCTAAGCCCAAGTAGTAATGAAAGACTCAAGGTTTCATTTTATCATTTTATTTCAATTTCTTTCCTAGAACACCCAAATGAAGTAATACACAATCATGATGACGCATGTTCCTTTACTAGGGTCTCTACCCTTCAATAAATGTAGTCTCACTTGGTCGTTCAGTAGGCTTAGAGTCCTTGCCTCAGATCACGGGGGGCCCTAAAATCACGTGTCCTATCCGGTCTTCCCTGGCCTATGTCACGCACCATGATTGACTAACACTATTTCCCTACCATCCCACGCAATCCTCACTATGCCTAACTCCAGACTCCATCCTATCTCTCAACCATCGGCTCTGATACCATTTTGTCATGACCCCCTCCCACCAAAGATGCCCCTCCTAAGCTGGAATTGGAGAAAGGGAGATAATGACCCCCGAGTCCATCCTCTAGTAGGCCCGGGGTTGGCGACTAGCAACAAGGGTATGAGTTTTTCACAAGTATGGAAGGCATTACAATTTTTATTTTTAAAGATCGGGAAATAGGATAAGTCAACCACCAAAAAGGAAAAAGTACAAGTCTAAAGAAATAAACCCAAAACTAGACCACATGAATGTTTAAACAATTTTATAACAAGGTACAAGTACAAGAAAAGTCAACGTACAATACAAAAGAAAAAAAAGGTACAGCAACAGCAACAACTCCAACTGTCTCACTAGTAGGGTCCTACACAGCCCTGGTAGTCCTCCTAGAAACCTGAAATTAAATGTATGGTGAGAATACAAGTATACTCAGTAGGGAAACCTAAATCTCTCGTGCACATGCGGGGAGACATCCTAATGTCCCATGAGAAAAACAGAAGAAACCTAGCAAGGAATTCTATCCACCCAACCTCACCAGCCACACTCACCAAAACACAAGCCCAACAGGTTTTAGTATATATGAATCAAGATTATTGGGTACCCCACACCATTTCCCTTTAGTTAGCTTCTCTTCCTAATGAAGAACGTCCTGACACTGCCAAACTCTCCCCTCCCGCACACACCTGGGACTCAGAACCACGTATCCCGCCCGCACACACCTGGGCCTCACAACCCCATATCCCCCCCCCCCGCACACACCTGGGCCTCACAACCACGTATCCCTCCCACAAACACCTGGGCCTCACAACCACGTATCCCGCCCGCACACACCTGGTCCTCATCCCTAAGATTATTGGGAAACATTAGAACCTGCCCGAAGAGTCTTGGGCTAAAACCACCCCAATCAAAACCTACACGAAGAGTATTAAGTGTATGGTTGCCTCAAGCCATCACATCCTTGGGGAGAAAGAGCAGGAAAGAGCTAGTAACTAAGGAAAAAACACCCTCTCACATGAGATGGGAGTGTTCGGCACAAAGTGCTCAACATGTGTGGGGTGCGATAAAACAAAAAAGATATAGATATATATATGTATACCAAACACACAGCCCAACCTATGGCTTCTTTGTAGAAAATTGAGCATGTGCCTCAGCACTGCTACCAAGAACTATGCATACAACAAACAATCCCAACCCCCTTTAGGTTTTCATGTTTCAGCAGAAATAGTTTATTTAGTTCCTTAACTACTGGGAAACTATCCACAATAAACAACATCAATTGCTCGTAAAATCGTATCCCTTCCATCCACAAATCAAGTTAGAAAAACACAAGCAACACAACAAATACCATCTTATCAATCAACCAACCACATTGATTATTATTTCCATTTCATTACCACGCCCCACCATCCAATAATTCTTCCACTTTTATTTATTTTTCACTACCCACTATCAGTTCACATATAACCCATCCCTACACCCCCACTGCAAACCACCACAACATTACAATACATTATTATCCTTTTAATACCATTTATTGCAGCCCCACTGTCCGTTACCAATACAACATTCACACCAACCCACAACCAAGTCAACCGCAGCCCCACTGCTCTCCCTATCCACAACAACCCACATGACACCCCCATCACATGCCTCGTAACCAAGTCAACACCCACATGGTCATTATTCCATTTTGTTTAACTGGGGTGATCACACATGGGTTCCAGATTTTCATTTAATCAACCAAATTGACATGATTTTCCAATTTCCACATTCCATAAGCTTATTTCCATAAGAAAATACAGAAGGAGAGGGAAACATTTAATTGCGTAAGAAAAGGCCCCCAATGACCATGATTTTCAGTAGGTAGAAGCTCATTCAATTCACAACATAATATCACAGGATATAAAGTAACAGCAATCACAACATTCCATCCCCATTATATAAGCCAGTTATTATCATTATTAAATAGGTTCAAAAGTGTTTAACGTAAGAAAGAAGACACCCACCCAGCATTTTTCACAAATTAGAGAGACAAATGTATGATCCCTAACTCAACAGGTTCTGATCACAACGCTCCCCCGGATCAACCTTAGAAGACGTTCATTGGCGTCTGTCACTTCTGTCGGGTCCCGGAAAAACCTCCTCGGGTGGAAGTCAGAAAGGAAAGGCTGAAGGAAAGACAACAGATCCAATCTCGGAAGCTCTGCCTCGTCGTTACGATCTCGTGGCCGCTGACGGATCATAAATCGGAGCTCGGACGAAGAAGTTATGGAAGGAAGAGCCTTCGAGTCTCTTGAGAGAGCTCGGCTTAGAGGAGAGGATAGGAGAGGAGAGGAGTGAGTTTAAAGGAGGAGGGAACCCCTCTTTTATAGGCATGAAAAGAAAAAGTACATGGCATGTACTTTATGGTACATGACATGTACTCGTTTCTTTCACACGGTCTCCACGCGGCTTCCAAACACAGCTCCGCGACCATTGACTGGTCAACACATGGTTTGAGGGTAACGCATACGCGGGGAAGGACTACACAGCGTGTAGTTTGGACACACAGTGTGTACTCATTCATTACACACGGCAAGGACATAGCTCCTACATGGTACACAATCGTTGACTGGTAACGTGTACGCGGGGAAGGACTACACGGCGTCCAGAACTGGTCACACAGTGTGCACCCATTATTTCACACAGCAAGGACACGGCTTTTAACACGGGGTGTACCCGAAAAAGGGACTACACAGCGTGTACCTAAACTACACGATGTGTAGTTTAAAAATTCTAGAAAGTTTGGGAAAAGTCCATTTCACCCTCTAGAACACTTCGTGACCTTCTTTTTGACAAAGGAATGGACCAGAGAGGTCCGGGCCATTACATTGTTCAAAGTAACATCTATATCTACAACTATGATTTTATTAAAAAATTTACAAAAAATTAAGTATTTTTAAACAATAATTTCAAATTGTGGGATCGGTAAGGAATAAAAATATGGGACATATAAAATGGAATATTGAAACCTATTAGTATATATCAAAACCTTAAGATAATAACATAGAGTTTTACCTTTAACATAATTATCCTTGAACTCAAATTAATGTTTACTTACACATGAAATCTTATTTACCACCCTAATTTTTTTTAACCCTTTATAAGAAATAAAAATTGAAAAATAAAATAGATGATGATTTCACAAGAAATATAAGAAACCATGACACTATTACATAAAAAAATATCATTCTATATAACGTTCATTATGATTCCTTTAAAAAAAATATTATTATATTACCAAGTGAAATTAAAATATTTCCATAAGAACTGATTAGATAGTATAAAATTGTTATGTTTATTACTTGGGACTTCATTTCCAATTTAATATTATAATCACTCCTATAAATGGAATAACTTACTTGGATAATTTCATAAATCTATTTCTAGAAACCTATAACTAGTTAACTCCATCTTTTTATCCAATTCCATGGAGATCTATGTCAGGATCACATGTTATCTTAAACTATGTCAATCTAACCTTTCATCGTAATCAATGAATATGAATTATAACATATCCATAACATGTGAAGGATTTATTTTATATCATCATATGTATAAAAAATAATTTTCACCCATTAGAAAAAATATTTCAGATATATAAATATTCATTCTATTTAAAAACTCTTTTGAAAATACAAAAAAAATCAGGGTAGAAGGGTTTTTCATAAGATATTGGGAGATTATAAAGGATCTAAAACTCAAAATAATTGTTATGATGGAAGGAAACCTCAATGATGACATATATGTTAAATTAAAACGTTCTTTTTTTCCTTTAGTAATAATGTAAAACCATTTCATATATAAGAAGTAAAAATATTCCTTATGAATAATATTGAAAAAATGTAAAAAGAGACAAAAATGAATTTTAAAATTTATATATTCCTATATAAATACATTTGTAAAATAAAATTGAAAAAATGTGCAAGGAATAAAAATACATATAAATTAAAACATTAAAATAGTTAAAACATGGTTATTATGGTAATGTGTCTCTTACTGTGATTCTTAATTGTCGCATGCATTCTTTATCTCACCATATTTTGGAATTCTCTTTTTCATTACATGTTAATCCCAATAAGGTTTCTATTCTACCCAAACTAAGTTCTATCAGATATGGATAAGGATGTTTGGAAGTTATTTTTGAATTGATTAGATTAAATATATTTCATGAAATGCGTGAGTAAGGGGGAAGACAAGATTGACTTTTATAAGGTAGTGTTGGGGAACTCATTGATTTTTTATAGTACTAAAATATATAAAAAATAATATTATTTTAAAATGAAAAAGTTATATATTTTGATGATAAATTTATTATGAGTTGAAATAATTTTATGTAATTAAAAATTGATAATTTTAGTTTATTTTTTCTTCCATATCTCTTTCTGAACCGCCATAAACTGTTTTGACATTTACTACGATATCTTAGGATTTTACTATTTAGGAGACAAGAAATATACCTTAAAAAAGTGAACCATGAATATAAAATGGATTATATTCCAGACCGTATCTCATTCACTAATATATATATAGAATTCTTGGAATTTTAAATCATTTAATAATTTTTTTTATTATAAACTTTTATTAATTTAGTTTCTGAAAATATTAAATTATTTGTACAATAAAGTCATAAAGATAAAAATTTAATTTGAATATAATCTATTATACCATCACTAATAAATTATTAGTTACTATATACATTATGGGTCATAATAATTTATACAAAATAAATAACTCTTAATATTTTTAAAATTATTTATATTGGTTTTTCCATAGCTTTCATTGGAACCATGCATTCATTGTATTAGCATGCAAGGTATATATATAATCAGTAATATTTAAAAATAATATCTAAACATAAAAATATATTTAATTAGGATAAAAATAACCTTTAAGATTCATTCAAAACATATTTTTATTCTTTTGTGGTCATATATCTGAAATTTAAAAGTAAGAGAGTGAAATTTAAATGTATGAAATTGAAATTATATATTTTTTATTACCTACAAAATTAAATAGGTAATTAGAATATAAAAAAGGATCTATGTGGAAAAAAATTCAAAAAATACATGTGTATGGATGAAATAAACTCCTCTAATAGTGTAAAACAATGTGTTATATATATGCCTTTTCACATTAGTTTTTACGAAAATGAACCGTATTTTCCCATTTATGTTGGTTATAACTATTTACCAAAGTTACTATTTATAATGTCAAAAATTAAAAAGAATATATTTACCATATATTAATTATATAAAATTTTTGGAAATAATTTTATGTAATTCATTTCATAGAAGTGTAATTATATAATTTAATATCAAACCCAAAAAAACAGAACAAAAAATGATTTTCATGAAAAAGTATATTCGTAGGAATAAAAGAATTTTTTCCAAAATCAAGAATAAAATTTACAAAAATAAGAATAATTAGATTATTAATAATAAAAATAAAATAATTTTACATTTAAACCATTGTAAATCAAAATTAAACATTTTAATTGGATGAAATTTTAAGATACTTTTCTATAAAAGTTAGTGTCCATTCACTATTCATTGAGAAAGCAATTTTTTTTAAAAAAACCCAAAATATCATCTTATGATTTTATTGATATAATTAAATAAAATGATATAGTTTTTATAAAATTATATTTTTAAAATTGGATGAAATTATTTATAATATTCTTTTAAGAAACTAAATAAAATAAATTATTGATGAAAATGTATTTTTGGAGAATATAATGATTTTACTAAAAATTGTGTGCTTGTTTACTATGAATTTATCAATACATTTTAATTATCATTAATTTTTTATATATTTCATAGTCTTATTACATCTATTAATAAACTCCAATTCAATTACTTTGTTATATTTTTTTATTTAAATAAAATAATTTCATAGTTAGTTTAAGATTGGTGTTCCTTGTTTTATACTCTATTATGAATAGTGTACTTTTAAAATCATAATAGGGTGTTACATTAATTCTCTTGTTTTAGTGGTACCCATATGCTTGATTTCCCCTCCAATTATTTTTGAATCAGAAGATCCATGAATCTTGGTGAGCATTGATTTTAAACAAGACTAAATACAACAAATATATGAAACTAATAATAATAAAATTGAACTCATGTATATTAGAACCCCTAAAAATAACTGGATAAAATAAAATTGAACTAAATAAAAAAGTTATGAACCAAATAAATTATAATAAATATAATAATGAGTAAAATATATAGAACAATATTTAATTGAAAAATAAATAAATAAAAAAACCCTACCATAATTAAATAAAATAAAACTTTCCTAAATGGGGAAAGACTAATCCCACTTGATCCTATTAAACCATACTCAACCGAAACCAATCTGATCTAAACAAAGTTGAATGAACAGGAATAAATAATATTAAAATTTAATGTAAAAAACATTGAACCGAAAGAAATTAAATAAAACTAAATCAATCCCCCTTATTTAGTATAATTTTAAACAAAAAATAAATAACACCAATATGAATATGGTGTGGTTAGATTAAACTGAACAACTAAAAATTGAAGAAAAAGATCCATAATAAAAACACATGTATTTATTTTTGGAAGTAATTTTTTTCCCACAATATGTATTGAAAAAAAATCCAGAGTCATTAATTATGTAACTATATTTTACTATGTTGATATTAATAAAAACATATATTTTATTGAAATAGAATTAATAGAAGTTAAATTATTCATTATGATGAAATATCAACCATGTTTGAAAATATTTTGGTTTGATTTTATTATTTGGATTTTAATAATTAAAGAGATATAGTTATTATACAGTACCCTTTTTGTAAAATAAGACCATATTTAAGTCATTATGAAGATACATATCATATATCAAAAAAATATTTTCTAAAAAATATAATGTTTTCAATAATAATAGAGATAAAATTAAATCTTAGACTCTTGATGATCAAAATGAAAAAAGTGAAAAGAAGACTTTGGTATTTTATCAAATTCTATTTAATCACAATCTTATGAAATAAAAAACTGCAATGAAAGAAGATGTTTTTTTGAGTATATAGGATGAATGTGATGAAAATGATAATTTTGAAAGGGTGAAAATATTAATGGATGATGTCGGATTTCATGTATTTTGGGCATGTGGTAAAATGATAAATAATGAAATTTTTATTTGGATGTATCATATAGAACAATGTATGTAATTTTTAATAGATCCATCTATTTTAATTTTTACTTTTTAATGTATTTAAATCTTAATTATATTTATATTACTTCAAATCATTATTTGGGATGTACGTTAATTGAACAAAATGGGTTTTCTATAAATTAATTTATCTATTGTCTGAATTATTCTGGTTTATTCTTGTATGAAACCTCGAAACAAAATTATTATAATGAATGTGGTGTAACTTGATTGACACTAAATGAATATGAAACACAATAATTTGATCTATATAATGTAATATGATACTTTACACTAATTCGTAGTCTCTATAATATTTTTATGTATAATGAAATCTAAAAAAATATGAGATGATATGATAATAATAGAATTAAGGATAATGATAATTTGGTCCATCCTATATACGTATTATTATAGACGATGTTAGATGCATGATATCCTAATTTTATAGATATGGTGACTATGATTGGGTTGGATTGATCATGTTATTGTTTTAATGCTTTTGGTCTGATGCTTACTTTAAAGAGAATGTTCTCAATTTTCAATCATATTTATTGTCATCCACAATTTATATAAATGAAAAATCCCATAAAATTATTTAGAATACTTATTTCTGAAACTTATGATTCTAAAAATTTCATATATGTGAACATGAAAACTACAATATAATAGTTGATAAATCATTGGAATGTAGTTTTACAAACAAATGATGCTCCTTTGAAAGACATACTATGGAAATGTGGTGAAATTATGTAGATGATAAATTATTTTCATACTTATTCAATGATTTCTTGAAGGAGAATAAAGGGAAATATATTTTTTATTATTTTTATTAAATTTATACAATTTAAAAGACTTATATATCATCAATATTTTAGTTACATGAGAAATAAGTGATTTTGACTATTGTATCATCAATATAGGAATAAATATATATGGTCTTAACATACCATTGATATACAGAATTCACCTCAACATAAGTATAAAACAAATCTGATTAATAATTTGTAGGGTTTTTGGAAAGACAAGATAAAATATATGAAATATAAATAATTTTTTACGTAAATCTAATTTTAATTGTTGTAAGAATTGTATCAAATTTAATTTTTTGGATTGGAAAGCTAATTCATTATTCAATTAATAAGATTCAATGAAAATTGAGAAAAGAATATGTTAACGGTTTCTTTCAATTCTTATAAATTTTATTGGGAACTCCAAATATGATATGTACACTCAATGTGACTTGGAGGATTAATGTATCAAAATAAAACTACTTCTTTTGTGTATCGTTAAAAATAACCAGAATGTTCAATGTTCTTATTATATGATGAAATCATGAAAATAAAATTTATTTCGTGAATTATTAATGATTACCATGGTTCCTGATTTTTATTCAAGAAACATATGAAAATAGGTTAATTGAATATAGTTGATATTAAATTTTAGAAAAATCATCATCATAAAATCAGTTTTAATAAATTTATTACACCAAAAATGGTTCATTAACAATCCAATAATGTTAGGGTAAAAATAATTTAGTTGTATTATTATATATATATAATTATGATTATTTTTTATGTTATTTTGAATAAATATATATAAAGTGGAACCATTAATTTTTTATGTGTTTGATAAAACTTTTCTTATATATTATCTCACATAAATGATTTATCTGACAAACTGTCTTCCAAAAAAATATTTTTGCGGGACCCATGTATCTAACTAAAACGAACATGCACACAATAAATTCATACTACATGAATAATAAACATCCAGATAGTTCCATTATAAAATTTTTACTCGGATTAGAAATGTATATATTTCAATTAATTGTATTCGGTTTATGTGATTACCATATATAATTAACATGTGAAAAAAGATAAGAATAATTAGAAAATTGAACTCTATTTTCATTAAATTATAAAATTACGGAGAATTCCTCAATAATATTCATTGGTAATGTGGAGACATATAGAGTAGGTGATATGACATCAGACAATTATATTAAACAATTTTTTTATTGAAAACATCATTTATGTAATTTAAACATGTATATGACATATAATACAATGTATTTTCTCATATATCTAAAACATTTATTTTATATTTTATATAGAGAATATAAATAAATGTTGTAGAAATCATTGTTCATTTCCTTTGATAAGGAAATAGAATTTAAATAACAATGGGATTCTTACATGGATGAAATCAAATATACATGTTTTTTTTAAAAAAATTAAAAAAAATTAATAAATCAATTAATTTTAATATTCATAAATATTTTTGGTATTGAATTTTCCTATTGACCCAGTTGCACAAGAAATAAGATAGTTGTATTTCAGTCTAAATTTTAAGGTTCATGAATGAAAATCACTGGTCTGTAACAGATAAATTTTACTACAACTGATGTACTAGTGAAAATTAGAATACAATTTGATGGTGTTATATTAAACACATTAATGGAATATTATGATAGAGAATCAATTCATAGGCCTTTATATAAATATATTTCTAATGATGGTTTTTTTATATAATATTAATTTCGGATTATTATTCATATGGTAGAGTATATATGATGAAATAGAATAGGTTTAAATAAATTATGTGATATGGAACATTTATTTGTGATGGAGGATTTATATTTACAATCATGAATCACTTCATAACAATTGGTGATCCATATGTTGTGGAATTAATGGATGAATATGTTTTTTATGTGAAAGTTCATTCAAGATATAAATTTAGTTTCAATATTTTTATAATCCCACAATATTGTTCTTGATTTGGGATAACATATAAAATCAATTATATGCATTATTAGTTCATTTAGATTAGCTTGACATGTGATTTTAAGGAAGCTTCAAGTAAAATAACATTATTTTAGTCACATTTTGTAAATTGTAAAATTAATTTTAAAAAACATTTTACTTGTAAACTACCAAATTATTTTACATAAAGTGTGAATAAATTTTTTATATAGAATGTAAAAATATATTACATGTAAACATATCAAAAAATGGATATACATGTAAACTGATTGCAATGGTTCCCTTAAGTCACTAATTTCATGATTTTTTTATTTATATTGTTTATGAACATTAAAAAGAAACCTTTATTGTTTCTCCTATTTGAATAATAATACACGTCATTTTATAGAATTTAATTTCTATAAAAATGAATGATTTGAATAATTTAATGATTTGTTTTCAAAGTGATTAAATTCTCATGTGTATTTTCTTATTAGTTATGAAATATAATTTTATATTAGTTTTTTAGAAAATATGGGTAATATTTATATGATTTTAAATGACATATGATTTAATAATTATTAAATTATAAAACGTGTTAAATTAATATGTAAAAAAATTAGTGGTGAAATTTCTAATTTTCTTAAAGGATGATTTTTTTATCATTTTATTCTTAAATTGTATATATTATATGGTTTTATTTTTTTGACATCCATTCAAATTCCATGAATGTCTCTTATCATGTCATTATGTATGTTTTAATTTTATCTTTTTGGTTTCACTGTATCTATAATTTTATGATGAATTTTTTCTGTTTTTACTAAAAATATCATGAATAAAGGATAGAAATTACCCTTTAATCCAAAATTTATTACTAACGTACTACTGAACACTCCAACTTGTGGTAAAATCAATCCTATTAACATTCAACATGTTCCCTTAAATTCACGAATTTCTTACTAGAGAGAATTTATTTTAACCCCTAAATGATATTTCTGTTTAATCCATAGAAATAGACACATTATTTAATGAATATATTATTCCTCATGGGTTGAATTATTGAATTTTTAATTATAAAAATTACTCTTTAAACTGAAGAAAATAACACAAACTGAACCAAATAACCTTACTGAAAATAAAAAGTGACCAAAAAAACTAGCCCCCAATGAATCAAATTACCAAAACTAAAATGAACTAAATAACATAAACCATAATAATCCAAATTAATTTTACCAAAATGAAACAAATTATCTGGCAAAAAATGAATAATTTCACAAATAACATAACCCGAAATGTATCAAATATACTAACCCATATTTTTTTTATCCAACCTAGTGTGAAAAAATAACCCAACCCAAAATGAAGATAATAATTGAAACAAAAAATTACACATCTAAGAAAACAATAAAATGACCTAACCCAAATTAACTAAAAATAATTAACTAAAAAATTATATAACTCAAAATGAACCACATAACATTTATAAAAGTGAAAAAAATTACATAAAAACAAAAAAATGAAAAAAAATTACACAGCCCAAAATTAATAATACAATAAAACCAAAAATCATAAAATTTATATACCATAAAATAAATAAATTACCAAAAGGAAAATGAAATAAATGTATGAATATTGAAATGAAATAACTCATAAAATGATCCAAATGACCTAACCAAGATATAAACCTAATCACACAAGTCATAAATAACCTAACAAAAATTAAACCAAATAAACAATCCCAAAATAATCCAAATAAACTAAATAAAAAATTAATTATATAAAAAAATGAATCATGTGACATATCCTATATGATCTAAAATTACATAACCCCAATTTGACCAAATAATATAATTAAATGATCAAAATTACCAAATAAGTCAATAATATTATCCCAAAAAATAAACCAAGTAATATAATTCAAAAATTACAAGATGATCTATCCTAAAATGACTCAATTAAAATAATCCATAATAAAATAAATGATACAAAATAATGACTAATTGAATAAATGACCAAATAATAAAATTACAAAATAAGAAAATAACTTAACAAAACAAATGTATCAAATATAAAAAATAAAAATAACTAAAATAGAATAAAATCTCATAATCCATATAAAACCATTAAAAATATAACCAACCTAAACCAATAAAAAATTAGTGAATAAATAAAAAGGTAAATAAACCATCCAAAAACAATTAAAATTGATTCAACACACAGAAAATTGTATTGTATTGAATTAAATTGAATAGTATGAAATATTAAATACCCATTTGTAGAATGTGAATTAGTTTACATTTATTATATAATTATATTAGTACTAAAATTACAACTAAATATATATTTATTTTCAAATTATTTATGTTATAATTATTAAAGAGATATGAAGAAACATAATTTCTGAAAATGATCATTACATGAGATAGATGGTAATTAATCTTTTCATTGCCATTTTGAGGGTAATATATATTATATATATATAAATTAAAAAACATATATTAACACATCACTAATAATTTTTAATTGTAATCAGGTTCCACCATCCAAGGGACAACTATTTTCTTGTTACATTATTAATGTTGACTAGTAAACTCATTTGAGGAGGATGTTATTAGAGATACTTTCAACACTCATTCTACATAATCACACCTTGAACCTTCATTTAATATACCATAAACCATATTTTATAATCCCTAAATTCAATTATAGTGATTTTTTATGGATCATTCTCATTGTCTCGAATTTTTATCTAAAGGATACCTCCCTACTCCCATCACTATTATCATTTATATAGAATTTTATGCTACAATCTCCATTTCCCACTTCTCTATTATCTCTTGAAATTGATTTTTATGCATCCCTTACATCGTTTCCTTCACCTTTTGATCATATGGAGCATCCATTAATACCTCATGAAACAAAATAGATTACTGATCGTTCGTGGCCCATAGATCCATCACGTTTCATAGATTATCTTGAATCAGTTATATGTATAAAACACTAGTAACAATTTTAAATATGATATATTATAAATATTAAATCTATTAATTTAATAATATTATTTTATTAATTCCAAATTGTATCTACCACTATTTTTTATTATGAGTGATTACAAATTCATGATGTGTGGAACCACTACACATAGGTGATGGATCCGTATAATAAAGAAAATAAAATTATTGGTAGAACTAGGAGAGAATTTATGACTTTTATAGAGAATATTTGGAAATACTATGAAATTATTCTAATGAAAAAAGTTTCCTAGAGATACTCTAAAATGAAATAAAATATACATCATGTCCTTATAAATTATTAGGAAAATTTAATAGGCAAAATTTTATATTATTATGGTATTTATATGAATTACAGTTTTTAAAAATATTCACTATAATTATCTTAATAAAGAATCTATGAAGGGTGCATAACTATTTGAATTATGTGAGATATAGAGGAAAAAACATGGGATATATAATTGTTTGGATAACATATTTGGAAAATATTTTGAGGGTATAAAAACCCTTGATGATAGTAGATTAACATAGTACCATGAAAACTTTTCCTATTTGAATAGTTATGAATTTAAGGTATTATTCAAAATTAATGTATTTTCATTGAAAATAAATATAATTTATATTAACGCACTACTGTTTTTTAAAATTTTAAATTTTAGTAATAATTACAACAATTGGGAAAAAGAAGGTGGTTACGATATATATTGACACTATATGGTAAACAACTACGTCAGAGCAGAAGAATAAAAATATATTTTTTGTACAATATTGTATAATTACATACTAAAAAAAATTACCCAAAAAAAATAAAAACTATAACATATAACAAGAATCATGAAAAATTGAGTAGAATTAAATTAATCAAAAAAAGAAAAAAACCCAAAAAAATTGGCATGAACTAAATATTTCAAGGGAGAACAGTCCCATACCCATTGAATCATATATGAAAAATCCCAAATAAAACTAATCTGATGTTGTATGATCTAAATAGACATAAAATATCCAAAAAATCCATAAAAGTTTCCCAGAAAAACAAAATTGACCCAAATTAAATTAATTTTTATGCAAAATGAAAAAAAATTATGCATTTTTTATATTCTGATTAAAAAAAATTGAATTAAATATTAAAATAGAAATATATATAATAAATGAAGAGTTAAATCGTTAAAAAACAAAACGAATCATATTTAAAAATTTACATGCCAAAAATCCAATCATCCCATCGAATTCCAATAAATATTAATGAACTCAATACAGGGAATAATAATTATCACCACTAGACTACTGAATAACATTCCAATCATCTATAAAACATTAAATACCTAATAATAAAACCTAAATTACCATAATTAAATACAATTACAATAAAAGTGGTTATCTATCTAATAAGATTCTTCTCATTTCCATTTATATCCCCCACATGAACCAAAAGGAAAAAAATCTCAAAATATCACCCAAACAAAAGTAATTTAATCAATTTAAATTTAAGGAATCCATATATATTGGTTTCAAAATAAATAAACCATTCCCAAAACATTCTCTCATAAAAATCCCAAAATCAGCACTATCCTTCCACTTAACAGGAAATTATCAACTTTCATTTTACAACTAATGAAGCGTAATAACTCAATCAATCGTCAAATCATGAATAAATATACAATGAAAATTAAAAAAACCATATAAGCAACCAATTTCAATCACCCAAATGGATATCCATGGAAATCATGGTTCAAACCCCACAAACATAAAAATATCACTTAATCTATATTAATTGATACAACAATTCCTAACCAAAAATATGAGAAATGTTTTAAAATAAAAATAAATTGAAAAAATTTCTTTTAAAACAAAATCAATGTTTTTAAGTCACACAATAATTTTAAAATTCAAAATTTATAAAATTATTCTTATTTTAAATTGAAACCCGAATAATCCCACTAATAGTTGAAAATACAATTTATTTTTCCCAAACTAGACCCAAAAAATATTAAGAATCTATTTTTGTGAATATTAGTGATGACATACATTTATAATTATTTTTTAAAGTCACACATCCTAGAAAATCTATAAACACAATGTATTATTTTCACTAATATATATAACTTAAACCAACCACATTCAATAAATGTTTCAATGTAATTAAAAAAAAATTCATGTCAATTAAAATAAATTATCCTAAAAAATTAAAATTGAAATTTATAACACTAATTAATTTGTATAAAATTTAAAAACCATTTATATTATCCGAATTTAGGTTAATTTAAATCATTAATTAAAATTTTTTCAAATGTATAGAAGCATTAATTGAAACCAATTAAATTCATTTCAAATAGATATATATTTGTTAAGAATACACATAATCCTTATACACCATACATCTATTAAATTAAATATAAAACTCACTTTGAAACACTTATAACCACGGACAAGTCCCTTTTTATCACCCAACACCCAAAAGGTTAAACTAGTTACATGAAATTTTTAAATAGTAAATTATACCATGAGTAAAATATTATTGAATAATGGTTTCATAAATTCAATTTCTTTTTTACTGAAAATTATTGATCATTGATGGGTGTTTACAGCATTTGAAATTTTTTTCTTCAAGTGGAATGAATAAATACATGGGTTATGTATGTGAACAGTTTTAAATATTGGTTTTATGTTTTATTCAATAGATTTCAAATTTTAATATCTATTTTTTATTTAAATATATAATTTATGTTTTCAATTGCGTGCTTTGGATGACTTTGATGAGAAAAGGGATGACATCTTGAGGAAAAAAATATCATTTACCATAAATATTAGGTGATAGTAACCATATGAGAGTCCATTATTGATCCTAGAAGTGCATCAGACCCACTACATATTGACCATGTTCAAGAACCTCTAATAACATTGGATACACCATGTTACAAGTGGGTGACGTTGGGGAAGTAAAAAACTATACATAGGTAAAGGAGGATAATTTTTTCCATAAAATATGATAAGATAAGATAAAATCCCCACATGAATTTTATGATGTCTATGACAACATTATGTGCATCAAATCAACTGGAAAAAAATTATACTTTTAATATATTCATATTGAAGATGGGTTACTTATCTTACGCACCCATTGATGATGGTGATGTCAAAAGTATGGGGAAGGATAATTACATTCATAGTGCTTATGTTGATGAATTTATAGGAAGAAATGATATAATTGATGAACCTTATGATGAAGATGATGGTATTGATGTCCATTATGGCAGTGCTATTACTGAGAGAGATACAAATACCATATATTTATGACTTGATATTGATAAAGAAACTATTTTTATGGTTTTTAGTGAAGAAACAATATTGTATATAAGTTTTTAATAGTCTTTTAATTCATAAAAATATTAAATATAAAAGACACGATATATTTTTAATATTAAATGTGTATTGTGACTATTTTAAAACATAAATTTGATTGTCTTTCTCAAAATATTGGTTGAATGGTGATTGAGGTATTAGTAAAATATTGTAAAAATATAGGTGAAGTGGTTTCCTTTACTAATTGTGTCCAGACTTTTAGAATAAAATTTATAGCAATGGTTTTATATTCTATTTATTAATATAAAATTATAATCATCCCAATACCGACAATCACTATAAAATCACTATTATAGTGTTATTCCAAGTACCATACTCCCAATAGTTATTAGAACCATTAATATAGATTATACCAATAGTTTTAATCTATTAGAATTTTTTTATTTTATAACAGTGTTATTTGAAATTTTTAGGTGATCTATAGGAAACAATTCTATAAAATTTTCAATAAATTTATTTCAATTGATGTCATACAAAAACCTCATTCCATAAATATTTTAATAATTAATCATATATTCCATTACACTTTAAGGATAAATTATAGTGTAAAATAACTTTGATCTCATAATATTTAATAAAACTCTATTCTATAATTAGGAAATATCGTGATCTTTATAATTCTAGATAAAATATCATCAATATAGTTCCTAATGAAAATTTCAAAATTTATATTCTACACGTTTACAAGAATTTTCGGTAGATATAAATAAAATTTTTAACTATATATTTATCACATTTCCCCATGAAAATTATAAATTAAATTAAATTAAATTTATTCTATCCTTCTAGTGACATGTGATTCATTTTATATACATTCACAATTAAAAAAAAATATCTAGATTCTCTATTTTTGAACGATAAAAAAACGTCTATATTTTATTTGAAAAAAATATTCATTCCACTTAAAGTGGTTGTCCTAATAGTTTAGTAAGTATCTACATGGTTAAAATTAGCGGTTTATCAAAAAAAATTAAATTATTCTCATCATTCATATTTTGATTATATGAATCTCATAGTTTCATGGAACTCATGTATAATTGAAAAAAAATAATTTCATAATATTTATCCTATATTAAAATATCACATATCACGAGAATTTAATAACATCCCTTAAAATGAGCTCTTGCTTTAGAAACAATTATAGGTCTACTAGCCATTCACTAAAAATTTATCTTTTATTAGTTTCCCTATATGAATACACTATGTGATCAGAAAATGAAATATAAATAATATATTTTTCAAATAGATGATGGTCAAAATGATTTAAAGGCATCCAACTAACTTTATCTCCAATCCGTGATATGGGTATTCGATGTCATCTGGAAATTCTCATTAATCTTAATTGACGAGACAGTCTAGAAAATATTCCTCTACAAAATAAGATAGTAAAAATTCATTAAATTAATTAAAATTTCAATTTCAAAATTTTTCCATTTCATATATAACATCTTATGTCAAAATAAAAAAAAAATTAACAATAAATAATAGTTCTTCAAAAAAACCATCGGTACAAATGCAGAAATATTAAATATATAAAAAGATATCAATGGTAAACATATATGATATTATTCTTTTGAAGAGGGTCTCAAATATATAAATATAAATGTCAAACTATTATATTATTAAATGTTTACTACATAAAAATGAAAAAGTAAACATAATAATAGTTACTCACACAAAATAAGTGTAATAAAATAAATATTTTAACATGAAACTTAAAAAAATAAAAAACTACAAACAAATAATCTCATAAAATTAATAATTATTCATAAATTTAATTATTGTTTACAAGTACCAAAAATTAATTCAACATATGGTATGTATTGAATTAGTTTCATGATAAAACGTTTCCTTTAAAAGATTCACATTTTTAGTTCTGTTTGTGTTTGAGAAAACTACATTTGGAAAATAGATTTTCATAGGCCTTTAGTACCCATAATCATCTAGATCCCTAGAAATAAAATATCACATTCCTTTAAAATATATAAAATTATTCAAGGAAAAAAGCGTCCAAAAATTTCCTCTACATTAAAACATAATTCAAAATGTATTTTAAACTGGTATAAAAAAGTTGATTGATAAGTAATACATCTTATAGATTTTATTCCAATTTTGGATAAAAATATAGTTAGTTTCAATTTATTTTACATCTTCTGAAACAATTTTCATATTGTAGTAAAATTGATTATTAATTTTTTTAGGATTGAAATAATTAGCTTCAAGATTATATTTTTAGTACAATTTTTAGTTTATTTTTATTTCTTCTAAGAAATATTCAACAAATGATCATTAGACTCTAGGAGATCTTATAATTTTTTAAAATATATGTTCGTTTCCAATTATCATTATCCAAAGAAAATTTATTCTTCAAATATTCTATCATATAATTTATATTTTCATTCCTTATTTTATGTTTTTAAATTTCATCAAATGTCTCAAAAATATCTTTCCTCTATTGAAATGATTTATTCTTGAGTTCACTATAATTTTTATTAAGCATGGAAACGTCTACCATAAGCTTCTCAATTTCACCCTTTACTCATATTTCATTATTTTCAAGGCTAGTAATATATAATTCTATATCATCAATAATAGGGCAATCATTTACATATTCACTACCCCTACTAATTTAATCATGGAAACATTTAAAAGAGTAAAATTGTTTGGTGTCTTTTTTTTCATTTTCTCGATAAGACATTCAAATATTAGTTCATTCTTATAAAACCATTTTTTAGGAATCATCACCATTTTCTTATGATATTCCATAAGTATTATCTCTTTTAATATTAATATTTGTATACAATAACAATAATTTTTTTAACTTTTATTTAAAACTATATTTTTGATGAATTCCCACCAATTCTCTTTGAATTTCTACAATCTTGTTAAATATGACTAATCATTATACAATCACAGTAAGTAGTTTTAGATGATTATTTTTTATCAAACTTAAAATTAGAATATTTATTATAATATCCTAAAAAATATTATTTTCCATATATTTATTCATTCCCTTATATAACGGTATAATTTCACATTCACTTAGTTCAGTACAACCATAACTTTTTGATGTACAATGTTTATCATTTCATCCTATATAATTATGAGCTTCATTATATGTAAATGAAAAATAATTTTTCTTATTTTGATTTTCTAAAAATCCATTTAGGTAACATTTATAAAACATTGATGATAATATTAAATAAATAATACATGTCTTGGTAATTAAATTCATGTTATCTATAGAAGTTCTCTTAGTCTCACACTCCATTAAATGTATGTCAATGGGTTTTTCTATAAATATATCATATGAAAAATATTTTTATATAAGTGATATTAAATTGTTAAAAGTCTACATTAATCTATAATTTATATTTTAAACACTTTCCCCATGTATAAAATCAATGTTTTGACACTATTAATTAATAATTGTTCTCTTAGTTTTGAGAAAATTTCATGTTCAAAAATTTGTAGCTTCTAATTTAATGAAAATTTCAAAAGTAGTTCTATATGAAGAAATATTTAAATATATCTTCCATTGTATTGAATATAATAAAGTACTTTTATTTTCAATGTTTAAATTAAATTAATATTCATCTCCTCTTAAAAAATTAGTAACTCTTTTCATTATAATTTTTTTCTTCTAGTCATCAAAATTAATTTTTTCACTCTAACATTAATCATGAACGTCTCAATATCATCACCCCAATTTGGATAATAATTTATATCATAAACTACATGCCTATTTGTATTCATATGCTAGTACATCAATCATATAACCACTCCAGTAAATATAACTCTTGTCTACTACACTGTCATGTGTAAGGAAATTTACAATTGTTGTCCTAATTAAATAATTAGAAAAATAAACATCATATTTAGTATGAAATTTAGAGACTTCATTTACTATCAATTTTTTTCTCATATTAAAATTGTCATTAAAATATAGTGGGAATATAAATTTTATCCTAAAACTTTATCATCAATTTTTTTATAAATCGTGTATTTAAACTAAAATTGATATAAATGTTTGTGAAACCCAAAAATATTAAACACATAATACATGAGAGTACAAAATAAATTCATTTTGAAGATTTAATATATTATAATTTTAAAAACTATTAATATAATCAATCATGTTGTGAAAATAAAACATGTTTTTAAGGAGTAGAAAAATGGAAATAAAAAAACAGGATGAAATGATTAAAAAAAGGACACATTAAAATGTTATTCTAAAGTTATTTTATTTAGATTAATATGTGTAATATGAAGACCAATTTATGGTGTCCTTGACTATAGACCATTGATCGATATCCCTAGTTTGAACCTATTTATAGGTATCAATATTAATCTATAAATTCAAATCTATCATTATAATGGAAGATATTGATCAACCACATAGATTATAGTTATTTATCTTAAAATTTATAAGAAAATTTAATTTTTGGAACAACGGATGCACACTATCATGAAGTATCAGTAACACAAAGACTAAAATAATTGAAGAGATAATATTTTTACAATTAAAAGTTCATAAATAAACTCTTAGAATAACACTGAAAAATCATATAAAATTATTGTGAATAAAAAATTATAAGATGTTTTTAAAGTTCAATATATCTTAAGCTTTTTCATATAATATAATCCTTCTTTAATTCTTCCATGTAATGGTAATATATAATGGTGTGTTTTTATTTGTCAGATTCTATGTTCATCTCAATCAGTTGTAATTGAATTTGAAGATTTATCATAATCATTTTATAAACATATAATCACATTAAATATTGTTATAAATTATGTTTTACACCACTAAATTTTTTAAAGGAACTCATTCCTCTATATATTCATATTATGGACCTATGAAATATATTTTCATATTTTTTATCCTGCATACAAAAACAAAAAAACCAATAGAATCAAACATAAAATAATTATATCATGAGTGATAATTTATAATTAAAAACTAAGAATAAAATGACTATAGGAAGCAACACTATCTAGTGATTATGAAAAAATCAGTATTTTGATTCATAATTACTATATAGTTACTATCTTTTAAAAAATATTTTCAATGATATCTTGTAGAACTTGTTTCTATTCCATCTATATGTTAATATATATACATGAATTTATAATATTCAATATTTACCCCCACAATATTAAATGAAGTTGTGAACTATGTTATGGAAATGTAAAATTTCACTGGATTATAATTTTTCGATCATGAGAATATGTAAAATATCCTTAGTAATATTAAGAAATATTTTGGGGGATGAAAATTGTGTTTTTGTGGATTTATGTTTTTTTCAGACTTATCCTAAACGTATTTTTTCATATAAACACATGAATTTTTTGAAAAAATTTATTTCATTCGTATTTTTACTAATATGATATCCATTTTTTTATACTTGTCATGTATTTAAGAGATAATAGTTATATTTTAATAGTATGACTTAAAATATAGTGGTATATTTTTACAATAAAAATACAAGAATCATTATTTAACCCCCTTTTATTGATATCATTAATTTTATGTATATATGGAAATGGTATTTTCTTAATTAATCAACCTCTCATTTTATGTTTGATGAATTATTTTTAAAGATAACCTTATCGATACCTACTTAAGCTTCTCTTATCTTGTAACCAATATTTCCCATTTCTTTACTTTCATATTCATTAAATTTATTAAAGTAGTATAATTAATTATATGATTTTTTTCATATAATTATACTTGAAATTTATCACATGTATCTTATTGAACTAATTCTAGAAGATTTGTGGACTTATCAACATTGATATCAAATTATGCCTAGATCAATTTAATAATTTTACGGAATCTTTCCATATACCTATGAGTATTGAGTTAAAACAAGTAGAAACACCCTTTATGTGTATTTCAATGATGTTTTCTCATTTAATTACATGAATAATCATTTACATGACACGAATTAGTATAATTAATTCTTAAAATTTTTATTCATCATTAATTGTTGATATAGAAAATATAAGCTTCAAGGGTAATTAAAAAATTAATTTAGTATGGTATATAATTGAAATTTTACTTCAAAATTAATATAATTATCATTGTGTCTAAACTGTGAACTAGATAATTATTTTGGTGACACGTATTTAATAATAATTGTTTTCAAATATAAGAATTTTAACACTTGGAATGTGTGGATGATATATTATATAGCTGATAATGGATTCAATATCAATCGATAAGTTAATGATTCACTTTATTATTATTATATTTTTTATCAAAACATATTTTGATAATGATATTTCATTTCATTATTTTATCTAACACCTAATAGGTAAAACAATATCACATTCAATGATTAATATTCTTAATTCAACCATTACAACATTATTATTTCTTAAATTCATTTAAATATTCATTACAATGAACTATCATGACACAATTAAATAAATTAACCTCATATTCAATTTTTTCCTTATTAATTTACCTTTATATTCTTAGACGGACACTATTAATGTTTATATTGCATTAAACATTACATATTTATTTTTTCCATTTGTTTAATCATTCTCACCTTAATAGTTAAATATTTACATTTTTTATGTTCTTATTATATTGGATGACATTATCCATAATATATTTATGTATCTTATATATCTATTTCATTTTATAATTCTTAAAAAATAAGAGTAACTATGTGAAAAGGATGAAATAGTGGGATTTTTTGAATGATAATGATTCATTATTCATCTTAATTTTGGTTACAGATAAATTTACTCTCTTATCTTTAGTATTTGAGGACTGTCCTAAATTACATCATTCAATATACACATTCTCATTGTAATAATAATCTAATTTATTTATTTATTAACATTATCCCCATATAATTCATAGAGATTAGAAATCATGGTATAATCATCTTTGTCCTAATGTTTCCTTCTAAACACACTATATATTTGTAAAAAAATTAAATTTATATATAAAATGAATTAACCATGAGTCTCCTATAAACATCATTTTCATCATATAATTATTCCTGAGGTGGATCATCAATATTTAAATATGCCTCCATCAGATTTATATCTTGAATATTAGAAAATGACATTTTATTTAGTAAAAATATTATTTTAAAAAATATTTTCAAAGACACATCTGAGATATCATGGCTTTCTTATTTACATTTTTAAAGACATATGACGGGAAGTGAATAATTATAAAAAGTGATTAACATATCGTGTTACAGTTCTTCCATCATTCTTGAGTTTAAAGAACACCAAATATTTATCCAACATCATCGAATGTTTATAGAATTAAATTGTGAAATTATCAAGAATATCATTCCACTCGATGAAAAAATTATTCCCTATCACAAATATTTTTTTCATATATCATATTCTAAACTATTCGATCAAGAAGTAAAAATATTTTACCTTCTGAAAAATATGAATTTAAAATAACTCAAAGTTTTCCTATACATTATTCAACCAATCCTCCACCTCTTTAAAATTTTGTTACCCTATAAAGATGGTCTAATGAAAAAAAAATTCATCTGATTTATCTATGTTATATCCCAAATGGTATATGAATGTGGTATCCTGATCATGAATAGGTTCGACTATCAAGCCCAAATCATGGACCTCCAACACAAAAACCTCTACATGGTTTGGATCAATTGGAGGGTTCAATTAATGTGGATCTTCAACATATCTTTCCCAAGGTCTATTCATAAATCCTATTGGAGTCATTGTATTAAAAAAAGCATTGAAAACATTATTAATGAGGAACATGGTCAACAATCATTTCAAGAGGGATCTATAGGGTTATTCAAGACAACTTACAAAGCTTGAGAAAAGTCTACAATCACAAAATAATTTTTTTTCACCACGATACCATACCGAAAACCCCTTGTAACTTAATTCCAATTATGATGAGATATGGCCATGTAAATAATAATTAAATACCCCATATATCATGAAACTTCAATTACAAGTTGTATACCAAATTCAAAAGAAAGCTCAAACACTATGGATATCAATTATTTGTCTTCCTACCTAGATAACCCACATAAATAGAACATAATTTTATCTTGATATAATGTTAATGGAATTTAAAATCCCTTTGGGATGGAAACTAGCACTGTGGAATTGAAAAAAAGTAAAATTAAATGTTTTTTCAATATTATTTAGAAATAAAAATAGATAATTTAATTATTAAACTTTTGGTATAAGAAACACTCTATTGGAGAAAAAGGGTCCACAACACACAATTTCAAGTCTCAAATATTGCAATAAGACCTTATACAATTGATGGATCACAAATTCGAACATGTACATCAAACACCCAAATATTGTACATGTCATGTACAACCTCCACCTAAGTGTGGTTCCTTCCCTTTAATGAGACCAAGCACAAGGAAACCTATAAATTCTCAAAGGAATGGGTGGAGTTGGAGATACATGACCAATATTATTTAAACAATAATTTCATAAGCATTTCATATTAAATAAATAATATTTTCCTAATTCTATTAAAACATGATATTGAAAATTTTACACATGTCATTTCAAAAAAATCATGAATAAAATTTTCTTATTAATTTTAGAAAACATGTACAAATTATATCCCATTAATACTAGAAAAATAAGTCAAATTTTTTTAATTGGAAGGAATAAGACACAGATAAATAAATCATTAATAATCATTTCCATTGATTTTTAAGTGAGTAAGGAATTAATAAAATAAGAAATGTAAATTTATTTACAATTATAACACCATAGTTAAGAGTCCCAGAGGTATTATATACTAAGATTCTCTAACATCTTTGCGAATTATGGATTCCAATGCGATCAAGGAACATACCTAAAAGTGAAATTTGTAGATCCCTAAAAACTATGCTCCCTGAAATAAATATGTTTTTTATTTTTTCATTATCAGTCCATTTAAATGTATAACTAATACATTCCTAGAATGTTCATCCTGATCACGTTCTCAGTATCCCATGTTCTTCAAGTTAAATTAAACCATTTACAAGGGGATATCATGGGTTTAAAACTATATCAATCATCATTTTATCTGGCCCCAATTCAGGTTTCAAAATATGAAATTAATTTCAATAAACCAATATCGAATGATTTTTATCAAAATATGGTCCCCTCTTTCTAAAATCAATTATCAAATGGTTTTTTATCCTAATTAATTCTAATTTATAAAAAATTATAATGGACTTATCAAAATTAATACATTTTTCATCAAAATCATATATTGAATGAAATTTTATCATTTTCATATAATTATGTCATTTAAAAAAAATATCACATGCCTTAATATTTTTTTAAATTAAATTTCATTGACATAATTTTAGTTCAATAATAATTTTTTTGGAATAAAAATTAATTTCCATAAATAACATTTCCTCATATAACATGACATTTCAAAGTCAATTTATCATATAAAAATCTCAATCTCAATAAATTAATTGGAAATATATGTTGCAATATTAGCTTCAAAGGCCTCAATTTATAGGAATAACTTCAAAAACATCTTATATTGATAATAATATCACATGAAAACAATAATTGATTTACAGTGAGAAATATGTAATGCCTCTCGGAATCTAGTAGAATCATTGATAAAAACAAGACCTTATGAAATAGTGATAAATATGAATACACCACCACAACCTAGGGTGGAACATTATAGTGTATTGTTCCTCTAGAAGAGAATACTATAGAGTATGATCAATGATTCAAGAATGGAATTCTAAATAATGGGACCCCAATGTGATAAATACATGAACATTGGTGTAGTAAACAATTGAATACTGAGCCTCTATGATGTATCACAAACATTGTGATGTAGATTCTTCTTTTTACCAATCTTATACAGTTTAGTAATAAATACAAGTGAGTTGAGATATTGGTATTTATAGAGGTTTTATATGCCTTAAAGGACATATCTAAATTAAGATAATGACTCTATTAATTTAAACTAAAAATATATTCTCGAACCAAAACCAAAATAGTTCATTAATGTACATAACTCTCAAAGACTGAATGACAATAACAATATAATCTCAATGGGGATTATAGAACTACATTGTAGTATAAGTCAAAATGAAATATTACTTTTAAAATATCCTTCAAGGGTGATGGATTCAAATAAATATCCATGGTTGGGGTAACTATGGTGTAGATATTACCCCAATAGTGTGTCCTCTACAACCATATTACTATTACAATGACAAAAAACTATATTATGCAACCAACTCTTTTGAGGTATGATCTTCTGTATTATGGAATAGTAACACCTACTTTTAAAAGAATTTTTCCATAATATTAATTTAATCTTCCACACGATATTGTAATCACAAAACACATTACACAAACATGAAACACTGAAACAACCATGACGTGTGAACCAAAAACATCAAGTACTATAGAAAATACAAGAAAATATGTCTAAGATGTTACATAACATATATTATACCTATAATAAAATATATTCTATATTTGTAGTATATTTTTCTAAATAGTTTGACTTATTTTATTATAATTATAATAGAATTTTGTTGTAATAATTCTAAATTAGAATAAAACAAATGGGACAAAACTTTTATTAAATAACTTAGATATGACATAGAATCCTGGAATTCAAATTACCCAATGTTTTAGAGAATTATAAGTGGTTATATATTTAAAGTTAATAGGAAAATCATGTTGAATCTTAAGGGAAAAATTCCTCAAAAATTTATTTTTTCTTATCCATTGAAGTTCCTTTTAGGAGAAACAATTTCATTTATTTTATTTCATATATTTTATTATGTTTCACAACATAATATAAATATATGTTTACATAAAATCTCATAATAGTTTTAAAAATATTTTATTCAAGATTGTGTTTAGAACGATCCTATATTAGTAGATTGATTTGTGGATAAGTAACAAGTGGTTTCAATGTATCTTAATAATTTATGCATTATTTTGGGAAAAATAATATCTTATCACCATTATCTAATATTTCCTAGTTAATTGAAGAAAATCATCCTCTTGGGGAACTGGATTATATTTTAAAATATAATCTAAATTTTTATTAGTATAACAATAATTTTTTCTTTAATAATAGTTTTTAAAATATATAAAATCATTGGGGAACTAAATACATATAATTTTGGGTTTTTTAGATTATTGACAATATTGGGTTCCATGAAAATCAATTTTTCTATTATTTTAAACTTTGGATTCACAAGAGGATATGAATGAAAACCTACCCTGATATAAATTGTTATTCTATCTAGAAGACCCATTTGTTTCATCAATGTATTCATCATGATCTAAAGTTGACTAAAATATTATTTTAGTGATTAAAATTTTCTTGATGTTTCCTCAAAACAACATGAAGGTTATATGTTTTAGTGGGTTATATAGGTAGAAAATTTCTACCATGTTGAGAATTAACATTCTCATTAATGTATCATGATTTATAAATACATGAATAAATTGGATAAATATGTTTATTTTTATAGGTTTTCAATTCCTTTGACTGAGTTGGTCATTCTACCATTGATTAATGTTTTGGTTAGATTGAAATGGTCTTTGATGGGTGAATTAAAAAAATTCATCCTAAGGAAAAACATTATTATTTTTATAGGGTTATTGAAATTTTGTATATTGATCAAAAAAATGATCATTAGAATATAAATTTAATGTAGTAAAATAAATTGTAAAGATATTTGTAGTTGGGGGTTATTTTGGGATGTTTTGTAAAACATCATTGATATAACTATAGTTGTAAGATTACTATGGTAACTAATAGTAAAAAAAATCAGAAGTTGAAGTATGATTTTCTAAAGTTCATTTAACATGATGTTATACTCTTGTTCTAAAATGTTGACACGTGTCTATGTTTTCACTCAAATTTATAGTATCATTTGGTGTTTTTTAAACCAAATCTCATCCTATATAACACATTTCATTCTATGATCAATAGATCAAAATCCATCATAAAAATTTTGTGTCTAATGTTTTTCATAGATTTGATTTTATGGTAATCTAATACATAGTATTCTTAATCTTTCACCTCCTTGTTATAATTTTTCACATTGAGATTGGATATACCAATAAATGTTATTCCTAATGGATATAGTTCCATAATCAGAGAATTATTTTCAATAAAATATTCTTTAATTGATTTCAATTTCTATTTATATATGAGTTTGAATAAGGAATCCTTTATATGGAATCCTCATCTAATGAAAAATAAAATTCTTATAATTTTGTTTTATTTATATTATATACCTAGGGGTTAATGTTAACAAAAGTGTAGCTAAATTATTTAATGTTTTTATTTAGATCCTCACTAGGCAGTATATTTAATTCTTAATGTCGAATAATGAAACATAATATATTTTCAAAACAAATAGGTGCATTGGAATTTTAAATATGGATTTATTTATTTCCATTATAACATCAATCCAATTAATTAAATGTTCTATTTTCATTCATAGGTATTTAATTTTTAAAATGTTTTCTTATTGGTGTTGTATGGGTGTATCCACAACTACAAATTTTGGAAATTATAACAAATCTAGAATAAGAGTGACAGGTTTGGTCAATTTTAAGATCCATTGTTTACAAATTATAATTATAATATTTTTACATACACTAATATAATGATTCATCATAGGTATACACCATGGAAATGATGAAAATTTATTGAAGGGGGTTTTCATGGATCGTTGATCAAATATTTATCCTTTAACGAATGATATATAGTGGCCCATATATTGTCTCTCATGGAGTATGCAAGCAATGTTATGAAATTGTCATATTATTTCATGTTTTCTCAAATAGAAATTAAATTGCAGATTTAAAATATTTTATAAAAAAATTATACGTAATCTAAAAAAATTATACTATATTAAATGAGATTTTATGATTTTAAAATAAAGTGGGTTTTATATTAAAAATGTTTTTGAAACCATATTGTAATGAGAAAAATAGTACACAAATATTGATTCTCAATACCCTTCTTTCTTTATAGTCTAATTATATAATATAATTAAACAACTCAATGACCAACTAATGAAATCTTGGAAATTCTATAAAGCAAACTAAATGACATACCATGTACTCAATATAGTTGTTAATACTCTTTTAAAACTGACTAAAAATCTTAATGTCTTCCTAGGAATTTATATGGAATAAAAAAACATGATCAAAATAATGATCTTTCTAAAGAAGTTATATAGTTATAATGAACACTTTATGTTCATAAACAGAACAAAATATTAGAACATATTATATTAAAAATAATTAATAATAATATTTACCTTTTTATTAAATGGTAAAATTTCCAAAACCATACAAGAAGATAAATAAAAAATAAAATAATTAGAAGGCATTTTCCTCAAATGTCCCCAACCCATAACATTATGGGAGTTTATCCTATAATTGATAAATAATAACCCATTTCATTTCACTTCCTTGAACTAAACCAACTCTATATGCGAATCATGTAGTGTGACACTAATAGTTTCCCCATGTATGTGATATCTCACTATCATGTCATCCCCCATGTACAAAAGGGTTTATCATTCATATACACATATGAAAGATTAGAATGATTTTAAAAATAAATTAATCCTTTAATTACTCCTTGGGGAACTACATGTACATGATAGAACTATAAATAATCATCTATAAGTGGAATAAATAGAAACAAATTAATTATATAAAAATGATATAATTAATGAACATCGATGAGAACTATGATTATAATTTGAATTCCTCACATTTAATATAAATATTGATCTACTTATTGAATGTAATTTCTTGCTAGATCATCATTATGTGATATAATATTAATGAATACCATGCATTTTACACAATGATGAAGAAAAAAATACCAAATCAATTTTAATGCATGACTATCTCAGACACAAACACACACTCTCTCACTATGTGGTGGGTGACCTCCAAGATTGTGGGGGGGGGGGGGTTTATAGAGATCCTTGAATTTCATTAATTTTCATTACATAACTTTTTAAAAATAAATAAAACATTATAAAAAATTCACATATACAATATTAGTTTAGTTCCTTTTGAAACCTGGAAACATATACACTGAAATATAAGAGAGCTACATTTTGCCCAGTAGGTTCTTCTTGACTACAAAAATTCATATCCACATCATACTTAACAGTTTACTTTATAACCTAGGGAATGAAAACAAAAAAACATCTGAATATAGATGCTCAATAAGGGTAAGAAGGGATACATGTAATCATAAATAAGAGAATCAGGGTATGCAATTAGGATCTTAGCATTCAATGATATTACAATGCATATAGAAGACCATAAACATAAATAATGGAATAAATATTGGTTGTTCATAAAACATTAATAAAATGGAAAAAAATATAATACATGTAATCATTATTGAGGAATTAGAAATTTAATTTATGGTATACACATAAGATTTGGAAAAACATTTATATATGATATGAAAGAAGACCTTAATGACACGTTAGGATTGAGCTACGACCCAGGTACCTACTTCAAGATTGGGCTAACAACCCATGTACCATCTTACTTCTAGGATAATGATACATCAATTGTGACCTGTTGATTTTAGGAATGGGATACAACAATTTTTTCCTCTTACATCTGGGCTTGGGATACAAACTATTTTCCATATAACATTTAGGCACGAGCTACAAACTTTATACATTTTTTAGGCATGGGCTAAAACCCATGTACCCTCTTAATATTATTCTTTTGTTAAAACATAAATTTTCTTTTGGGATCTTATACTATTATCATTACCCAATTAATTGGATGGATACATATGTATAACCGATCACATAATAAAATCATATCTAGATTTTTTACAAAAGGTTTATCATTTCATAACCCATCAAAATATATCAGTTTTATAAGTATAATATTATATCACATGAAATGAAATGGGAATAAGTAATATTTCATCACATCATATCCTTCTGAAAATAGATAGGTTTCATAGAAAATTCATAAAACAATAAAACCATAAAATAAGTGATTATATAAAGTGAATATCTATTGGAATTGAAATAGG
This sequence comes from Viscum album, assembly GCA_963277665.1. Lineage (NCBI taxonomy): Eukaryota > Viridiplantae > Streptophyta > Magnoliopsida > Santalales > Viscaceae > Viscum > Viscum album. Next base: position 1,696,090,614 of record OY728137.1, on the reverse strand, counting down.
CATCGTACGCATTATTTCATCAAAATATATAAAATTTGATAAATAATACGAATGAAAAAATTGAATTATTTCATAGAAGGTTGTTAGTATCATCTATCGATGATGTCATAGTTCGATAACATATTGGAGAGATATTTTTATAACAATTGTTTCAAAAATATCCTTTCCCCTTTGGAAAATTATTTTTTAAACATAAAACCATATTAAAAACAATTTCATGAAAATAAAAATGAAAACATATAATGAAATATTGAATACATTTAAAAAAAATATTTGGAACATATGAAATAATCATTAAAAAAAAATTAAAAACATTTCCCATAAAATCATATAAATATAGCATGAAAACATTTGTAAAACCATTTTATTTGAAAACATAAAAGCGGAATTTGAAATAATTTTGAAAAAAAATCATGGAAAATATATTAAAAACAAATAAATATTTCTTAAAAACAATTGTAATATTATTTCATTTTATAGTAATTTTAAAAATATTTTCTTAAAAACTATCCTTTAAAACATGAAATGGTATCTTTATATAAATGATGGGGGTAAATTTGTACATGTCGTATTAGGTAAAAATAACATTACTTTTGTATGATAAATATAACAACAGTACTCATTTTTAAAAAAAATTAAATATTATTTATTACATTAAATAAGAATTTGATGAAACATTGAATATCGAGAGGTATAGTGTGTTTAGGGCATAGAAACATTACATAATAACATAAAACATTAAATACACATCTTTATTGAAAATTTCTTTTACATGAGCACACACATTCTTTCATACATAGAATTCTATGGTATAACCTGAGGACATGTATCACAAATGGGTGTGCTATAAAGTCCATTAAGGGAGTAAATAAGGAATTACATGAAGAATACAGTACATGTTTGGATATTGGTTATAAATAGAGAATAAGAGAAACATAGAAAAAAATTAATGACATAACATGATAATCATCATAAGGAAATGTGGCATAAACATTTATCATAACATTAGAATTAGTCAAGGGTAATTGCACATGTACCATGATTAAAACCTAATTAAACATGAATTATAATTAGTAAACCCTCATTTCACAAGGTGTATCATGATACTAATCTTTTCCCAGGCATTGGAGTGATATCAGTGCACAACCTTCTTAATCATTTCCTTTCAAGCATATGTGTGCTACATGGATCATATAAAATGGATTAATTAAACATAATCATTTATTATATTATAAATAATGTGTAATTAATACATGAAAATATAAAATAAATATGTAAATTTACTTAATAGTGAATACTCTTGATTGGGAAATGGGCATGGTATTCCCTATACAATTACCTTGGCATGAAAAATTGTGGTAAAATTTCAGTAGCATAACAGCGTGACATAAGAATTCATAAAAACAATTTATGAGAGATAAAGAGGTGTTTAATCATATTTAAATAAAATTTATTCTATGTGGGACATAAAAAAAAGTCTTAAAATATGTAATGGAATTTAGGTTTATAATACAAAATAATTGTTCGAATGTAAAGGTGAAGAGATATATTCCTCATGGAATTTAGGCATGCTAAGAGTTGTAAATGGGAGGAATTAATAAGAGATGAAGATTTATCTCATAATTGGAACCTATGGTGGGATGTAGGGGTTGTTTAAAATCATAACACCGGATTTTTAATTAAATTAAAAATTATATAACAATGTAATGAAATTTAGTCAAAAATGAGAAATAATGAAATCCTTTACGTGGAAGTCTGATCCAAAGGCATGGGAGAGGCTTTAGAGTGGATTCATGGGAGAATAGGGTGAATTTGGAGGATACAAGAGATCGTATTTCAGATTAGGCATGTGATTTTTCAGTTTTTTGTGAATATATGTGGGAGGATGGATGGGTTTATATAAGAAAAGTGACATGATTCTTTATTATTTAGGTTTTTCAAACCACACATTAATCTAATCAAAAACACATACCAACAAATAGTTTTTCCCATGGGATTTTAAAAGGTGGAGTCGAAAACAATTGTTTTTATGTCCAATTCTCTAATTTGTTAATATATTAGGCATACTTATTGTAACACCCCAGGTAAATAAAGAATATGACATTTTTATTTTTATCCATATTTGTGAATGAAATATTAATATGTCTTTAAAGGGGACGCATTGCTCAATGGCGTACCCAACACGCAACAACGAGTTTCTTGGGAATCTTACGTTGCACTCTAATAATAAAATAATATTATTTTAAATGGTAGTTAACATGTAGCTGTTGTATTGGACGGAATTGATAGAAATAACTAAAATATGATTATATATGTTTTTTAAATTTTTTTACATTTATCCAATAAAAGATAAAGGCTTAAAATATGGAAAAAATTCAATTTTAGGCTTTTATACCCTAATTTTCACTAAAGGTTCACTTATCGCCTTTTGATGGAGAACTGTCATTAAATATAGTTTTGATCACTCTTATACATTCTTTTGGACCAAATAAAACTCTTCTTTAGAATCAGGACATCAAATTTTACTTTGTGTAATTTTTTGGTATTTTTCCGATAAAGTTCATTTTTTAATGAATACTGTAAAAAGATGTGTTTTAATTCAAAACCTCTTTTTAATATAATTTATTTATATGATTAGATAATCTTTTGAATTGGTTTTAAAGTGAAATTAGAAAATATTTTTACCATTAAACCCAATAGTGGTCGTTGGAATTAATTTCACTTTTAAATCGGACTTAAACTAGTATCAATCTTTTGATACTTGTTGTATCTTAAAAACACGCTATTTATTTTGACAGCGGGAGTTAATTATTAAATTAATTAATTCAACTTCTATTTTTTGAATTAGGTAATATAAACATCATTTTTTAATTCAGAATATCAAATATAGCTTAGGGTGAATTTTTTGTAATTTTCTAAAAAAACTCCAATTTTTTATGAATAGTGAAACAACTAAGTGGTAATCATGCAAACTGATTTTTCAGTTAAATGAAATTTTACCACTAATGTGTATTGAATTTTGAAAATCCGACATACATGGTTGTCATTAGTATGTAAAATGTGGTTCAATGGGATGAAAATAATTTTTTGGTGAATAGTAACTTTTTTTCATTAATCGCGATTAGAGGTAATTAGTGTAATTTAAGGTAAAAATGATATTATAAAAATATGAAAACACCATGACACTTGTCCTACTCTTATTTTATGAGTCATGGCCGACCAAGACAACCCATGGGTAAACTTTGTTACCCCAAGGAACCACTTTGGTTGGAAAATGATATTAATATATATTTATTTAATGAAAAATTTAAATTGACACAAACATGAGTTGTTTTACTAAAACAGTTTTTAAGTGGGGTTAAACAAGTCCAAATTTTGACTATAAATATTAATTAGAAAGCTAAAAATATTTCCTACATAATTTTATTTTTTATCATTTTTAGATATTAAATAAATTAATTTAATTACGACATCATGATGATGTAACGGTGACATCATTTTTTAGCGATTTAAATAAAATGGAAAGATAATGTAATATCTAAAACCTACACTTGTCCAAAAACTATTGGATGGGAATATTTCGAAGCCTTATAATCTTATCTTCGAAATATATCAATAGGGCCCTTAGAAATTCGAAACACTATTGAAAATAAAATAATAGTTTCATGATTTCCAAAAGTGCCCCTCCTCTCCTCTTATAAAAGGCGCCCACCTCTACCGCATATCATGCACTCCTCAAGCCTTTGGCTCGGCCATACCCTGCCCATTTACTCTTTCCACATCCCTATCCTCATACTAGAGGATTCCCTTTGGGCAGAATCTTTTCAAAGGAAACCTTTAGGCTCAAATCAAAAGGAGTTACACTTTTAAAGGCAATTCATTCTCTCATGTTCATTAGTTTTATTTTTCTTATCCAACCCCCTAAACTCTTTTTATTTACTTATTTTGTAACAACACCAGTATCTTCAATATATTAGGATGTTTTTATAAGATTTATTCGAGATACACTCTCACAAAACTACATCGAATTGTTAAAGAACATACAGTTTCCGTGGATGGCGAAATTCTACCTCTCGAAACGATGATTGTTCAATACTCATTTAACACCTTCAAAGGTGGCATTATGATGTCACTATTTTTATATATGATACATAATATGTTTATTATTTCCTTAAGCTTCTGTATTTTTCATTTATGGGATACCATTATTGTTTCCATTATTGGTAAACACGATATCTTCATTTTAGGAAGTGCGGACTACCGCCCCCTGAAAGTGATTTGATTCGTTAATACCATATGTGGGATTTGTAAAGGATAAAGTTAATGATATTATATATGTTATAATATACTCTTATATCATTATGATTCCATTCCAGAAAATACAAAATAGAAATGGAAGTAGCATTGATGTGTACGTACGGCTTACCGTCTCCATGAACGGTGCATTTCATTTCTTACCTCTAAATGTGATGTAATATTGTAAATACAGGTATATGATGAATATATATGATATATATGTTATCCAAATCATTAAAATAATTCTGGATATAACGAACCTTTGACCAAATGAACAACATGTAAGTGTAAGAAGTCTATTTTTTTGACTTAAGAACCAAATACCAACAAAATGAACATTATTAACTTAAATGATTACATGATGTTCATAACATGGTATAAAAGGGATAATGAACTTGAAAAAGGTTCTTAAGCAATTAGAGATTAACTCAAGTTTATTATTCAGGAGATTAAAGAATGGTCGGGTCAAGTCGGATACGAGGTAAGGGATCCTACTCCTCTCTTTCTTTATAAGTACACTCTTTTATGTCATTTCTTTTAAGCTCCTCTTTGTTATGATGGGGGATGTTTTTTATATTCCTATTTCTGTACATTTTATTGTAATATGATGAGATACTCTATTTGATATCATCAATCCATTTTGAAAGTTTTAAGTGGCGCCATTAGGCTGCCAAGTTTTTGTAAGGGATTGTTCATCTCACTTTTATTCCCGTGAGATTTATGCTACATTTGACACAATTTCCATTGAGTGGTTTAAGTACTGCCCATTATTATACACCTTTTGAAGTATAATTTCATTTATGGGTATTCACATCTTCATTGTATGACCCTTCTTCCATTGGTTATACGTTTCGAAAGTTACCCAACTCGGTAAGGGGACCTTTCACCCTCCTATTTTTAAAAGACTTCTTTTGTTATGTCTCTTAATTCACATACTATTATGTTGGGATGTGTTCTTATATATCCATATTTATGTAAATTTTATGTCCAAGTTATGATATACCCTTTATCTCTCTCATCAACCCTTTATGTAAAATTTTATGTGACGTCGTTAGGCTGTCGAATTTTACCAAGGGAACTTCTTATCCCAATTTCGATTTCTTTGGGTTCAACATGTAGTTATTGAATAAGTCATCCTTTGAAAATGTGTGAATAACCATTGATTGTTTTATACATAATATCCACTTATATTGGGTGTATTTATATTTGTCACACATAATTATGAGATTGATTTATTCTTAATTTAAGGATACCTTATTTATAATGGATTTCATCTCATTTTACATTTCTTTTGAGACTTCATTGTTGTTATGAACCAATTCACACTTATATGGTGTGTATACTATGTTTTGACATATTATATCATGAATCCTTTTATTCTCATGATATTATAATGTTCGGATTAAATGTTATTCCGCTATTATTTGTATTCAAGAGTCTCTCATTTTGTTAAAAACTCTCCAACAAAAATATCATTTTAAATGTTTTAAAGGTTTATTATTCTAAATATTTATCTTTAATGTCCATGTTTTCAAAATGGTTTTCAGTATTTATTTATATGGACATTAATGTTTTGAAATTATAATTCCATTAAAAGCTTCAAAGTGGTATGGGACACTTTGATTCAAAAATCTCTTTTAAATGGTTTTTGAAAATGGATTGATTAATTAAATATCTGGGAATTATTTATTGTGATTGCAAATGAAATATTGTTATTGAAATGTTTATATTTTCCATATTTTATGTGTAATAATGGTACTTGGACATTATGACGGGTGGTGCCGTGAATACCAGGATGGGTGGTTACGTTATAACCTCCAATGAATTGGGTATTGAAGTCGGCCGCATGGCTATTCCATTAAGTATGTATGGAAATTGGTCGTATGGCTATTCCATTAAGTGATATGTGTGGAAGTCGACCGTATGGTTATTCGACATAAGTATGTTTATGTCCTAAGTAACCTTTATATATGTTATGTGTTCTTTATATGGGTTTTATGGTAATCCTTTGGTTACAAAAAGGTAAGTAATGATACTTTATTCATTGAAGAGTTTTTACTACTTCATGAAGGTGATGGTATTACTTTCATTGTGTATACATGGTTTACTTGATTTTTGAAAAACTAACAGTTTTCATTCTTTGTGTATCCCTTACTGAGCCTTTTATGCTCATCCCAAGTTTTTGAAATGTTTTTCACAGTTCACGGGAAAGGTACATGATAAGATGATAGAGTCAAGGATGCGTCAAGAAAGAATCCAAGTTTTATTTTGAATATGTTTCCGTTGTTGGGAAGAATGAATCCTGTCTTTTATGTAACCACTTTGTTTAAAGGTGGAATGTAATGGAAGTTTCGAGATCTAATTCTCTAAATCTCTAAACCTGAAAAGATCCTCAACGTGTAATCTTGTGATAAATCAAGATTATGTAAGGTTTAAGGCTGGGGCCTTATAGTTGGTATCAAAGGTCGGTTTAGATAACTTTAGAGGTTAGGGTATTCTCTAAGCACAAGTGACATTACCATAATGGTTTGGATTTCTGAAAGAGTCGTAGTTTTAGATAAAGTGAATAAGTAATTGTATCTTAGTGTTTACCTTCCTCATTAGTACATGATGGTTTTGTTGATATACTCACACTGACATTTCTGTTTTATGTGAATGGATGGATCTAGCAGGCACCAAAGAGACAACAGGTTTGAAGGAAACTGTGGTGATTCTCTGGTTAAGATACTAGATAAAATGGAGGATTCAATGAGGAAACTCGTGGTTATCCTAAACCAAATATCAAGGAGTCATGATCAACCATGTGAACCTTGGTATTTTCTGTAATGCATCATGTACGAGATGACCAATCGATGTTGAAGTTCATGTAATAATTATAAAGGCAACCATTATAGTTTATATGATCCTTACTTTTGAGGTAATTATGCGTTATTATATGATATGCTGGTAAATGAAAGGCATGAGACAAACTTGAGGTTAAAATATGTAATGATCATTTTTGATGATTTTATCCCTTTTTGGGGAATGATTTGAGAATTATATAGTTTTGGAAAAAGGAAAACACACAGACCATGTGACTACCCTTCGTGTCAGACAAAGTTGCGGGAATCGAACCCATAACCAAAGTGCGACTTGTATTTATCGCCTACCACTGGACTACGTGAAGTCCCTGGTTAGTTTGACAGATTTTTTGTAGTTATATGATTTTATGAATTAAGAGTAAGTTTATTTTGGGTTATTTATGAAAATTATTAACCTATCATGGAGGATATGTGATTAGGTTATTTACTTTTCAATATGAGACTCTAGGAGCAACAGATGTTGTTTGGAGATAAATGTTACGATTTAACTTGGAAGACTATGTGACTAAATCCTTCAAACATTTGGGTGTCAATCTTAGATTGGTTTACTTTGAATAATTTTATGGACAAATTATTTATCGAATGATCCTTGTTGGACTTTGGGGTTTTTTTGACAAATTTTAGAGATTAAGAATATATTTTCTTTTTATAAAGGGTTATCCTTTTCTGGATTATCTGACCTTGTACTAACCTTTTTGGTTTTGGTTATGGTTAAGGTCTAAAGATATGGGATGTATATAGTTCTCTTTTGTGGATTATGTGATTCTCTAGAAGTTGATTATAGTACTCTTAATGGGAACAAGTCTCTCTAAATACTCTCCTTTTGGAAAAAAATATGAGTTTGACTAAGGAATCTAGTAAAAGTGGAAAGTCAACATGATAAGTGATTATGTTTCCTTATGAATAAATTCCTCAACAAAAATTAACTTCAAACAAAATTTTTTCTATTATCTTTTCCTACTGGGGAATCGATTACCGTTTAACCCATCACATGTTTGTGATTTTCTTATTGTTAACTTTCTCCTAAACATGTATTCTATCACTCTCCATCAGAACATGACCCTATGTTTTCTCCTCCATGTACATGTTTTCCTACATGGAATCCTAGTATGTTTTAACTCGAGTGACCTCTGTACTTATCTTTCTTTATTTTAAAGTGATTGTTTTACCGACTCTTGTTCCGATGTGGGACTTTCAAGGATGTTTCCAAGCCCAATTTTAAAATTGCGAGGATGCAATTTCCAAAAGGGGGGAAGGATGTAACACCCCAGGTAAATAAAGAATATGAAATTTTTATTTTTATCCATATTTTTTAATGAAATATTAATATGACTTTAAAGGAGACGCTATGCTCAATGGCGTACCCAACACGCAACAACGAGTTTCTTGGGTATCATACGTTGCACTCTAATAATAAAATAATATTATTTTAAATGATAGTTAACATGTAGCTGTTGTATTGGTGGGAATGGATAGAAATAACTAAAATATGATTATATATGTTTTTTAAATGTTTTTACATTTATCCAATAAAAGTTAAAGGCTTAAAATACGGAAAGAATTCAATTTTACGCTTTTATAACCTAATTTTCACTAAAGGTTCACTTATCGACTTTTGATGGAGAACAGTCATTAAATATAGTTTTGATCACTCTTATACATTCTTTTGGACCAAATAAAACTCTTCTTTAGAATCGGGACATCAAATTTTACTTTTTGTAATTTTTTGGTATTTTTCCGATAAAGTTCATTTTTTAATAAATAGTGTAAAATGTTGTGTTTTAATTAAAAACCTCGTTTTAATATAATTTATTTATATGATTAGATAATCTTTTGAATTGGTTTTAAAATGAAATTAGAAAATATTTTTACCATTAAATCCAATAGTGGTCGTTGGAATTAATTTCACTTTTAAATCAGACTTAAACTAGTATCAATATTTTGATACTTATTGTTTCTTAAAAACATGCTATTTGTTTTGACAGCGGGATTTAATTATTCAATTAATTAATTCTACTTATATTCTTTGAATTAGGTAATATAAACATCATTTTTGAATTCAGAATATCAAATATATCTTAGGGTGAATTTTTGGTAATTTTCTGAAAAACTCCAATTTTTGATGAATAGTGAAACCACTAAGTGGTAATCAAGCAAACTGATTATTCAGTTAAATGAAAGTTTACCACTAATATGTATTGAACTTTGAAAATCCGACATACATGGTTGTCATTAGTATGTAAAATGTGGTTCAATGGTATGAAAATAATTTTTTGGTGAATAGTAAATTTTTTTCATTAATCACGATTAGAGGTAATTAGTGTAATTTGAGGTAAAAATGATATTATAAAAATTTGAAAACACCATGACACTTTTCCTACTCCTATTGGATGAGTCATGTCCGACCAATACAACCCATGGGTCAACTTGGGGACCCCATGCAGCCACATTGGTTGTAAAATGACATTAATATATATTTATTTAATGTTAAAATTAAATTGACACAAACATGAGTTGTTTTACTAAAAGAGTTTTTAAGTGGGGTTACACAAGACCAAATTTTAACTATAAATATTAATTAGAAATCTAAAAATATTTCCTACATCATATTATTTTTTTTATAAATATTTGATATTAAATAAATTAATTTAATTATGAAATCATGATGATGCAACGATGACCTCATTATTTAACGATTTAAATAAAATGGAAAGATAATGTAATATCTAAAACCTACACTTGTCCAAAAACTATTGGATTGGAATATTTCTAAGTATTATCATCTTATCTTCGATATATATCAATGTGGGGCCTTAGAAATTCGAAAAACTTTTGAAAATAAAGTAATAGTTTCATGATTTCCAAAAGTGCCCCTCCTCTCCTCTTATAAATGGCCCCCACCTCTACCTCATTTAACACACTCCTCTAGCCATTCACTCGGCCATACCCTGCCCATTTACTCTCTCCACATCCCTCTACTCATCCTAGAGGATTCCCTTTGGGTAGAATCCTTTCAATGGAAGCCTTTAGGCTCAAATCAAAAGGAGTTACACTTTTAAAGGTAATTCATTCTCTCATGTTCATTTGTTTTATTTTGCTTCTCCAACCCCATAAATTCTTTTTATTTACTTATTTTGTAACAACACCAATATCTTCAATATACTAGGATGTTGTTATAAGATTTATTCGAGCTACACTCTCACACAACTACATCAAATGGTTAAAGAATATACGGTTTCCGTGGATGGCGAAATTCTACATCCCGAAACGATGATTGTTCAATACTCATTTAGCACCTTCAAAGGTGGCCATTATGATGTCACTATTTTTATATATGATATATAATATGTTTATTCTTTCCTTAAGCTTCTGTATTTTTCATTTATGGCATACCATTATTGTTTCCATTATGAGTAAATACGATATCTTCATTTTAGGAATTGTGGACTACAGCCCCTTGAATGTGATTTGATTCGTTAATACCATATGTGGGATATGTAAAGGATAAAGTTAATGATATTATATATTTTATAATATACTCTTATATCATTATGATTCCATTCCAGAAAATACGAAATAGAGATGGATGTAGCGTTCATGCGTACGTACGGCTTACCGTCTCCATGAACGGTGCATTTCATTTCTTACCTCTAAATGTTATGTAATATTATATATACAGGTATATGCTGAATATATATGATATATATGTTATCCAAATCATTAAAATCATTCTGTATATAACGAACCTTTGACCAAATTAACATCATGTATGTGTAAGAAGTCTATTTTATTGACTTAAGAACCAAATACCGAGAAAATGAACATTATTAACATAAATGATTACATGATGTTCATAACATGGTATAAAAGGGATAATGAACTTGAAAAAGCTTATTAAGAAAGTAGAGATTAACTCAAGTTTATTATTCAGGAGATTAAATAATGGTCGGGTCATGTTGGATACGAGGTAAGGGATCCTACTCCTCTCTCTCTTTATAAGTACACTCTTTTATTGTTCATCTCACTTTTATTCCCATGAGATTTATGCTACATTTTCCACAATTTCTTTTGAGTGGTGTATGTACTGCCCATTATTATACACTTTTTGTAGTATAATTTAATTTATTGGTATTCAAATATTCATTTTATGACCCTTCTTCCATTTGGTATACGTTTCGAAAGTTACCCAACTCGGTAAGTGGACCTTTCACTCTCCTCTTTTTAAAAGACTTCTTTTGTTATGTCTCTTAATTCACATACTATTATGTTGGGATTTGTTCTTATATATCCATATTTATGAAAATTTTATGTCCAAGTTATGAGATAACCTTTATCTCTCTCATCAACCATTTATGTAAAATTTTATGTGACGTCGTTAGGCTGTCGAATTTTACCAAGGGAACTTCTTAACCCAATTTTGATTTCATTTGGTTCAACATGTAGTTATTGAATATTTCATCCTTTGAAAATGTGTGAATAACCTTTGATTGTTTTACACTTAATATCCACTTATATTGGGTGTATTTATATTTGTCACACATAATTATGAGATTGATTTATCCTTAATTTAAGGACACCTTCTTTATAATGGATTTCATCTCATTTTATATTTCTTTTGAGACTTCATTGTTGTTTTGCACCAATTCACTCTTATATGGTGTGTATACTGTACTTTGACATATTATATCATGAATCCCTTTATTCTCATGATATTATAATGTCCTTATTAAATGTTATTACGCTATCATTTGTATTCAAGAGTCTCTCATTTTGTTAAAAACTCTTTAACAAAAATATCATTTTAAATGTTTTAAAGGTTTATTATTCTAAATCTTTATCTTTAATGTCCATGTTTTCAAAATGTTTTTCAGTATTTATTTATATGGACATTAATGTTTTAAAATTATAATTTCATTAAAAGCTTCAAAGTGGTATGGGACACTTTGATTCAAAAATCTCTTTTAAATGTTATTTGAAAATGGACTGATTAATTCAAAATCTGGGAATTATTTATTGTGATTGAAAATGAAATATTGTTATTAAAATGTTTATATTTTCCATATTTTATGTGTAATAATGGTACTTGGAAATTATGATGGGTGGTGCCGTGAATACCAGGACGGGTGGTTACGTTATAACCTCTAATGCATTGGGTATGGAAGTTGGACGTATGGCTATTCCATTAAGTATGTATGGAAATTGGCCGTATGACTATTCCATTAAGTGATATGTGTGGAAGTCGACCGTATGGTTATTCCACTTAAGTATGTTTATGTCGCATGATACCTTTATTTATGTTATGTGTTCTTTGTATGAGTTTTATGGTAATCCTTTGGTTACAAAAAGGTAATTAATGATACTTTAATCAGTGAAGAGTTTTTACTACTTCATGAAGGTGAAGGTATTACTTTGATAGAGTATACATGGTTTACTTGATGTTTGAAAAACAAACAGTTTTCATTCTTTGTGTATCCCTTACTGAGCTTTTTATGCTCATCCCAAGTTTTTGAAATGTTTTTCACAGTTCACAGGAAAGGTACATGCTAAGATGATATAGTCAAGGATGTGTCAAGAAACAATCCAAGTTTTATTTTAAATATGTTTCCGTTGTTGGCAAGAATGAATCATGTCTTTTATGTAACAACTTTGTTTAAAGGTGGAATGTAATGCAAGTTACAAGATCTAATTCTCTAAATATCTAAACCTGAAAAGATCCTCAACATGTAATCTTGTGGTAACTCAAGATTATGTAAGGTTTAAGGCTGGGGCCTTATACTTATGGGGAGGTGAGTCACACTCTCAATAAATCATTTTAAATTGTTAAAATGTTTTATATGTCTTGGAGGGTCCACTAAGGCTTTGAAAATCAATCAAAAAAAGAAAAGAAAATAAATTATATTAAAGGTATAACATATATTATTTTAATACACAATTTATAGTATTTTATTACATCACTACTGGGTCATTATGATGTCGTAAAACACATTATATATTTAAAAGATATTTAATTTTTACCCAAATATTTTATTGTCTACGAAAATTATGAAAAATTCACTGCAAGATAATTTCAAAATACGAATAGAAAAATATTATTAATTATCTCTAAATAATTTTCTAAATATATGAATTTTATACTTTTGAAATAAAAACTCACATTTATCGAAAAGTCAAGGGTTTTGAAAAAAACAACTTTCAAACCATAATTAAAATTACAATTGTATTCATAAAAATTATATTGTTATTTATATTTAATAAAAAATAATTTAGTAATAATATTTTATTAAAATATCATTTCATTTATAAATCTATTATTTCATAAAAATAGATTTATTAATTTAATATTAACTAAATATACAATTTCTGATTTAAAAAATATTTAAAAAGTAAAAATAATAAAATAAATGTTTATTATTTATTCTATAAAAAAATGAACATAATCATATTGGTATTTTCTTGTTACAGAACCCCATAAAACACCCACATTATAGGTAAGGGTATGTTGTGACATGGTGACTGACTCCTTGGAAGGTTTAGATATCCTCGCTTGTGTGGTAATCCTTATTAACTTCCACTTCTCCCATAGGTGGTTCTGTTCAAGATTAGCATATTGAATCTAGTATGGGGCATGATCATGAGAGAAGCCCAGTGATAGTACCTCCATTATGACATAGAACAAATGGGCTTCATATGGAGCAATTCTACAAGATGAGGTCATCACTACATTTTTCTGAGTATATTGCTTTTGTTAAAGCCCTATATTTATATTGATCATATGGTCACTATTCAATGGTAGTATTAGAAACATAATGATTTTTTAATTATATTTTAAAATCCCAAAACATAAAACCAAGGGAGTTCATATTTTATAGAATCATTTTATATAATAAGATATTTAATTAGATCCAGATTAATTTTTATTAAGAAAACATTGGAGAGTTACAATCTTCCCCCCCTTAAGAAATTTTTCCCTAAAAATTTCTTTTTCCCATGCTAAAACAGATCTGGGTAAATATGCATCAACACTTCCTATGATTCCCATGTTTCCTCTTCAAACATGTGGTTTGATACAACACCTAGACAAGGGGAATTTTCTTATATCATATAAATTTTTTCCTTTGATCTAAGATCCTTACCAAGATAACTTAGTTAAAGAGTCTAATCTTCAATGGTACCACATCTGGATTGAGTACATGGGATGGTTTATCTATATAATTCTTCAAGAGTGATACATGTAACACATCATGTACATGAGATATGTTTGGGGGGAGTGTTAGTCGATAGTCCACTGCTTCAATGAGATCCATGATCTCAAAAGGGCTCATTTACCTTGAACTAAACATTACCTTCTTACCAAATCTCATTACTATTTTCCATGGTGATATACATAGGAATACAATGTCTCCAACATCAAACTCATGGTCCCATCGATGATTATCATGATATATCTTTTTCAGACTCTGATTATCTATAATTTGTTACTGTATGGACATAACCTTCTTCACCATTTATTCAACCATTTATGGACCTAAGAGTTTTATCTTCCCAACTTCAACCTAGCATTTGTGTGTTCTTCACCTCTTCACATAAAGGTCTTCATAATAATCCATTTGGATTCTTTAGTGGAAAATGTTAATGTAAGAGAACTCAACTAGAGGAAGATGTTGTTCCCATCCTCCTTCGATGTTCATCTAGCATGCTATAAACATTTTACCATGTTTTTCAATAGTCCTCTAAGATTTCACATCAGTTTTAGGATGGTAAGATGTACTGATGTTCATATCAGTATTCAAAAAATGTTGAATTTTCTTCTAGAACATAGAGATGAATCATAGATCTTGATCATATACAATGGATTGTGGTATATCATGTAGCCTTATCACAACACTAATATATATCCATGTTAGTTGATCCAATGAGATATCTTCTTGAATTGCAATGATGTGTACAGTATTTGTATTATGATCCACAAAAACCTAGATAATATTGTTTACTTTTGGATATCTTCAGATATATGGTGACAAATACCATGGAGAAGTTCTCCAATTACTATACTGGTATTGGTAAAGGTATAATCGTATATTTAGACATCATCCTATCATCCTTCACCTACTGACAAACCAATCACATTGATGTATACTGAGTGATCTATTTCTTCTTGTTATCCACCAATAATTCTCTTGAATAACATGAAACATCTTTTTTTTTTCTGGGTGAATGGACAAATTAAAACTATTTTCATCATCCCAAAGTTCATTCATTAACTCTGGATTCAAGGTAACACATAATATTCTCCCAAATATCAAAATTACATTATTAAGATTAAACATCAAGGATTTACATTTTAGGATAGTTTCCACCTTCTTCTGATTACTAATATTATATTTTTGTGCATGGGTTAACCCTTCCAAAAGAGACAGTTGAGGAATCATTTTGGAATGGATTGATTATTTTACGATATTTATGAATCACATGTCCATCTTCCTAAAATCTATGAATATTGGCTCCATTTTAGTTCTCATCAATGAAAAAAATCATTGGGACTATTATACGTAGAGAATCTGTGACCTTGTTCTCTTTCCAAGGGTGGTAATGGATTGAGCGGTCATAGTCATTGATCAGATCTAACCATATCATTTGGCGCATATTCAATGATATCTATTCAAATATATATTTGAGTCTTTCTTGATCTGATTATATTACACAGTTCTACCGAAATAGGTATTGTCTCTAAATCTCTTAAGAGATTATTATTTTAGCCAACTCTAGATCATGTTTTGGATAGTTTTTCTCAGGAAATTTCAATTTCCTAGAATCATAGGTATTTACATTTTCATTTTTCATCAACACACAGCCCATGACCTTCATTTAAGCATCACTAAATACAACAAAAAGTTCTATACATATGGGTAGGGTGAGAATAGGTGTTGTGATAAGCCTCTTATTAAAGTCCTTTATTCACTCTTCTGATTCGCCACTCTGAGAAAACAATACTCTCTTATGAGTTATTTTGGTAAGAGGGTTTAAAAATTGTTAGAAATTTCTCAGAATTCAATGATAATATCCAACTAACTGTAAGAAGCTATGTATATCATCACTGATGTTGGCATCGCCACCCATCTATTGCAGCTATATGAGAAGGATTTATAGATATCCTAATGCTTGTGATAAAACTATTTAAGAATGATTCCTTATTTAACCATAACTCACACTTGATATAATTTCCATGGATCTTCTACTTTCAAAAGGTCTCTAGTATAGTTCTCAGATTCTCCTCATGATCCTCCTTGGTTTTGACGTAATTTATAATATCATCTATAAATACTACAAAAAATTTGTCGAGTTAATCCTTAAATAATCTATTAATCAATTCAATGGAAATTTCTGGATAATTAGTTTCTCTGAAGGGAATTACTATGAATTCATAGTTCATGTATCTTTAATGAAAAACATTTTTTGGGATATCCTCATTCATCACCATTACATATTAATATGCTGACTACAAATCCACATTGAAGATGTCGTGTTCTCTATGTAGCTGATTGAATAAGTCATCAATTTGTAGAATTGGATAGTTGTTCTTTATCATGATTTTGTTGAGATCATAATAATCAACACAAAGGTGCATTGAACCATCCTTATTCATGATGAAGAGGACTACTAAACCCTATACTGAAGCACTCAGGCATATAAACCCTTAATCTATATTATTTAGTAGTGGTTTTCATAGATCCACATGATATTGAACATCTATTCTATATGGAGTCATTGATATTGGAAATTCCCTAGGTTTAAGATCAATAGAGAATTAATCATTTATTCAGGGAGGAAGTCCATAAAATGTCTCAGGATACACTCAGTGAATTCCCTCACAATTGGCATCTCTTCAATAATGGTTACATCATTATACTCAATCATCTAGAAAGATATGTGTACTCATATGACATTAATTTCCATTATTGAGATGATAGTTTTATGTATGATTCATATTCCTCCTTGCACTAGTACAAAATCGGGGGTCGATTCACCAAATAGAGAGTGATTTATCTCTCAAGGAAATTTATGTTGGATCTATATACGAAAAGCCAATACATTTAAATAATTGCACCAAAATCCACTAGAGTGATTATGAAAATGTTAATCAGGATGTTCAATCCACAAATTATGATATGGGATAAGTTATATTCCAGGGATTCCATGATTGTCCCATTTTTCTTTCACTCCAACATCATTACTTTCATGACTTTTGGTGGTGTTGGTATTGTTCTACTAAACATTAGGGATATAAAAGAATGTGTAGAACCAAAATCAAAAAGTACATCCAATATTTTTGAATAAATAAATTGCATACATGTCACCACATCGTTTTCAGGGTTCTATTCGATAGTAGATATGGAAAAAGGTAACCCTTGTTGCCTTGAATGTTGTTGGTTTCCCTTGAAAAACCATGGCTTAGAGAAATGGTTTGAAAGTCCCGTAGTTTTTTATAGTTTAATTAATGAACAACACGTTGTGGGTTGAATGGAGAATTCCACTTCTTTTTAGTAGCATGATATTTTTCTTTTCAGCAGTTAATGGGTAGTTACCCATATCTTCCACACCTAATTCATTTCCTCATCCCCCTTAATAAATTTACGTGGTTCTTCATTCCACACCATTATCAACTGGGGAGCTATATTTTCCTAGATCTATTGGATTTATCAATCAGACTTCCAAAATTAATTTCCACCTTATTCTTCATATCCCCTTAATACCCAATAGTGTTTCTGATCTCCATTTCGACCATAAGGGAACATTAGATAACTTCCTCTTAGCTCTAAAAGTCATGGATCATTAGGAATTTCATAAGTCTTGGTTTTAGCCCACCAATGAAGAAGTCAACCTAGATTTTAGTGGTAACTACCAAGATAGAGGTGTATAATTCATGTCTTGTAGTGTTTTTCATGTATACTCTGATGTATTCATTGTCTTTTTTCATGAGGGAAATGAAGTACCTTTCCATCTTATGTCAGAGCATGTGAGGAAAATATTTATCCCAAACATTTTGTCGAAATCTTTTCATTCCAATGCCATGATCTCTTCCCCAGGATTCATATTTATATTTCAATTTCCCCCATTGATCAGCTTTACCCTCCATAAGATAAGTATCAATAAGTACCATCTCTTGTTTATAACATTTAATGATGGTGAATATTTCTCAATGGAGTTGATACATTTTTTGGAGATTGAGGGATAAGATCATCCAATATATTATGAGGCCATTGTCTCATTGAAGCCCATGATTATGAATTATTCATTGTTTTGGGGGGGTTTAACGTTCTTATGGACCCATGTTTTTATTCAAAACATGATTTAACAGAGAGAGTATTATGGAAATGTTTGTGATTCTTGCTCCTATTAGATTTTGAATCTCATTGGAAAAACCATTACATTGAAATTCACATCGATTTTTAGCCCAAGTGATCATATTATGAGCCATTGGCTGGAATAAAAGGAGTGATATAGGAAAAAAAGAAAGGAAATTCTGATTAAATAATGGATAACATATATATTAGATTTATTTTTTTATCTAATATATGATATCCATTATCTAATTCAAAACATATATTCTTAGGTTCATTTTCTAATTACATTAATATTGTTTCATAATAAGCTTATGAATTTACAATTGAATATCCCCTAGGAGTTTAGTGAAAAAGAGGGAATCAAGCCCTCTTTTAGTGCACCAGTTCCTCTTCGATTCTATATCAAAGCTGTGTTTTAAGGTTTTACCCCTAGATACATCCATGATAGAGCTACCACTACCAGCGCATATCCAGACATGTATGTATTTTTTTAATAAACCACTTACTCAATACTCAACAAAATTCAGGGAATTTATATCATACATAGTCTTATCCCTATGTTTCTCAATCGGGTATTCCAATTAAAATACCAAAAAATAACTAATCTTGTCCTCTGATACCAACTATAAAAACCATGCTCTTTATTTCACACATAAACATAATTTATTACATAAAATATTTACATGATACAACATAAATTTTTGAGAGGACTATTGTGTTTGGGTATTAAGAAAATTAAATAACAACCTAAATCATGAAATACACTTCTTTAATGAAATCATATTTTACAAGAACACACACATTCCTTCGTACATAGAATTTCATTGGATAAACTGAGGACATTCTTAAAAAAGGGTGATATATAAGTCCCATTAAGGGAGTATAAAAGTCATAACATGAATAATACAATACATATTAGGAAACAATAATATCAACTGATCATAAGAGAATAATGAAACTATAGTCATGATATAACATGATTATCTTAACACGGAAATGTGGAATCGAAATTTAACACGATATTTACATGAGCCAAGGCTCACTGCACATGGATCATGATTAAAAAACATTTCACTTGAATCATCACGAGTAAACCATTATTTCACTTGATGTATCATGATACTAATCTTTAACAAATTCATTTGTGCATTCCTAGTTTGCACCCTTCTTAATCAATTCATTTCATGCATAAGTGTGCCATATGGATCATATAACATTTATTCATTAAACATCATAATTTATTCAATGACAAAGTAATGTAGAATTTATATATGAAACTATATAATAAATATGTAAATGTTCAAAAAATTGAGAACCCTTGATAGAGAAATGAATATTGTACTCACTATACAATGACTCTGGCTTGAAAAATCGCAGTGCAATTTCGGCAGAATAACGACGTGATATAAGAATTTATAAAAATGGTTGATGAGAGGTAAAAGGGGTGTATCATCGTATGTACATGAAATTAAATGTAAGGGGGTTATATATATACATGTTCAAACTAATGTAATTAAATTTATATTCATAAATCAAAATAATTTCTTGAATGTAAATGAGAAGAGGTAGATTCCTTACAAAATTTCAGCATGTTAACAAATGTAAATGGGAGCCATTAATAAGATAGAAGAATTTATCTCATCATTAAAATATAAGTAGTTATGTATGGAGGAGTGAAATCATACCCAAAAATTTTTAATTGAATAAAAGGGTATAACAACAAAATTAAATTTGGAAAAAATGAGAAAGGAAGAAATCACTTCCTTGGAAGTGTGATCCAACGGATTGAGAGAGACCTGAGAGAGGTTTCTTGGGATCATGGGGTGATTTGCGAGGATACTATAGAGATGATGGTATAGTAGGGACGGGATACAAGAATGTTTAGTCATGATAAGTGGGAGATTGGGAGGGTTTATATAAGAAAAGAGAGGAAATTCATTATTATTTAGTTTTTGGACACCACACATTAAACAAATCAAAAACACAAACCATACCATGGTTTTTCCCATATTTATTTTTATTATGCTGATATTAAAAAAATTATAAAGAAAATGGCTGAAAATATTATAATATTATGCATGATAATGTATAGATGAGTCACACTATCATGGAAATCATTTCAAAATGTTAAAATGTTTTATAATTCATGGAGGGTCCACTAAAGAGTTGTAAAATAAATCAAACAAACCTATAATAACTTTACATTAAATTTAATACATATACTATATTAGAATTATATTTATATTATTTTATTACTTCTGTATTTGGTCATTATGATGCCATAAGAAAGATTATATATTTAAAAGGTATTTAGTTTTTACCCAAAAAATAAACTATATATGAAAACTATTAAAAGTTCACCATTTGATAATTTCGATATCCTGAATTCAAAAATAAATTCATTTCTTTTAAATAATATTCGAAATATTTTAATTTATAATTATAAAATAAAAACCAACATTTATAAAAAAATTAATCGATTTTGACAAAAAGAGTTTTCAATCCTTAATAATTATTACAATTGTATTCATAAAAATTATACGATATTATATATTTAATAAAAATTAATTAAGTAGTAACATTTTATTTAAATTTTATTTAATTTTAAATTTAAATAATCGATAAAAATAACTTTCTTAATTAAATATTAACTAAAATTACTATTTGTGATTTTTAAACTGTTTACAAATAAATAAATAAAATGAATTCATATTATTAATTCTATAAAAAAAATTATGCATATAATAATTGTGCTAGGGAGTTGTTAAAAAACCAATTAAAACACCCATAAGACATAAGTATTAGGTGTAAGATAGTGGAAGGCTCTTGGGGAGTCATAGATAACATCACTTGTGTGGTAAATGTTTATTAATTTCAAATTATCCCGTATGAATTACCATTCACGCTTAATGCATAGAAGATTATATTGGGCTTGGTCAAGAGAGAATCTCAGTGATGCTACCTCCAATCCGAGATCCAAAAAATGGGCATCGTATGGATCAATTCTGCTGGATGAGGCGATCACTTCCTTTGTTTGAGTAAATTGGATTTGTTAAAGCCCAATATTTATATTAATCATGAGTTTACTATTCAATGCCTATATTAGAAATGGTAAAAACTCTAAAAAGTATTGTAAAATCCAAAAAACATAAAACCAATGATGTTCATATGTAATATAACCATTTTATATAATGATACATTTAATTAGATAAAGTTGAAATTTAAATAATAAACATTTGGGTCGTTACAATAAAAGGGAAGAAAAATTACTTGTTCAAAAAGAGATATGAATATTCCATCGAAATATTAGTTAAAAGAAAAATAGTGGAGACATTTATTTTAAATGTTTTTGGATAACTGTTTACTGTTATTGGAAACAATTTTTTGAAAACTAAGTTCTAGAGTAACACAAATTTCCAATTGAAGAGTGGGTAATGATGGGATTTAATAAAGACATGTTATTATAAATATTTGGTACCATGTAGTGGAATAAGAGTA
Source organism: Viscum album (assembly GCA_963277665.1). Lineage (NCBI taxonomy): Eukaryota > Viridiplantae > Streptophyta > Magnoliopsida > Santalales > Viscaceae > Viscum > Viscum album. The sequence continues at coordinate 1,696,068,617 of OY728137.1, read as the reverse complement.
CAAATACATGAATATATCATTAATATAAAAAGGATTTAAAAATTAATTAATATTTTTGGGAGATGGATCACAATATTTCATCCATTGAATCAAAAAATTAAAAAATACAAATAAATTATATGATTGTATCAATAAACAACTAACACCTGTAAACATTAAACCACACTCATGTTGTAGATTTATGATATAAAATTTAAAATGGATTTTATTCATTTCATGGGAAAATATATTCTTAAAACATGGCATGAGTCTCAGAAAAGTAAAATTGATAAAAATCACATCTATCGATTTGGTAAATTTTGAAACAAAAACCCTATTAAAGTAAGATCATAAAATGTATATGTAAAAAAGCACAAATATAATTATAATAATAATAGATTTCATCCTTGTACAATATAAAAAACCCTAAAATTAATGGGTGGTGAATAAGGAATGTTTCTAATATAATTAATATGTGATATTAAATTCTGTTACCTTGTTCCATGACTGTCACAGTACTCATAAAAAATGCTACATAATAAATATATAAATATTATAAATCATTATCAGAACCATATTCTAATATCTAATACCATATATGTTCATATTATGATACTGTTTTAATTTTTTAAATGTTTTAATATTAGGTTTACGCTTCGTGTAATATTCACTTTGATTTTGGCGTGTGTCTTGATTTTTTATATATTTGGTTCATATATAAATACCATGATTTCTAGATTGTAAAACATCAAATGATTATAATTTATATTCACTATATTTGAATTAAATTAATATATAGAAAATATAATTATGAAATTGAAAACACTATTCATCGTGACGGTAGGTCATATATATGCATGAACGATGCTTCTGTTTAATTGACCTTTAGAAAGAAATAAATTAAATGAAATATATCTGTATATATATGTATATATAATATTATTATATTAGAATTATTATGTCCTATATATAACATTGTTTCACTAACCATATCTTTAATACCATTAATATAGTGTCTGAAAAATTCCCATTGGTTTAAGTGGGTGATAATACATACTTTTTCAAACAATATTATTGTATTTATACAATATGGAAAGAAAAAGTATATGTTATAAATAATAAATTAAAAATAATACTGAACTTTTAAATATTATATATATCATATATAAATATTTTTTCTAAAATAATTTCCATCATGAGAGGTGGTAAATGAAAAATGAACAATCATCATTTTGTGAGATAGTAGTTCACTGTACATGTCACATACATGACTTATTTTGAAGATAAATTTCATTTATTTTCCTTTAATTATTTGTTTTGAAGGGTTTCCAAATATTTTGTGGAAGAATAGATGAGTTTTCATGAATTGGGCCAAACCATGAGCCCAATTCCAAATTTAAAAATAAATTTTGATTCTTTTATAAATTTTTCATTTGTTAATATTTCCCCCATTACAATTTCTAAATGGTCTCCACTAACTTATTAACACAAAAAATTAAATTTGGACCCTTTATAAATACATAATCATAGAGGATTTAGGTTTTTATTTAAGAACTAGGATAACCCGAAATCCCATTTTCCAATTTTAAAAATTTTCTTTAATTTTATAATATCTTATTAAATATAATGGATTTATCAGTGACTATACCTCCCTCTCGACCCTAAGAAACCTAGGAACGCTCCAATTTCCTTTATCCCCTCCTTGGAGCTTTTTGAAATCACGGCATAGGGCTGAACTTCATAGGTTGTCTCAAATCGGCCAGAATTGAAGAGGTAACATCCTCCCACCTTAACTCTCTCAATTATTACTATTTTCCCCCCATTAGAGTTCCTAAATGACCTCCTAAATATTGTTCGAACAGCCCATGAATTTTGTATTTTTTCAACTTCAGAAACTATTTTTTAGTGATTAATTCAAGATACTTCAAGTAAGTGAGTCCAATTCTTTCCTCTTTCAAATTGCTTAGTGTTTATTCCATAAGTATTGAATTATAAAAAGTCCAGATGTTAGGGTTCGTGCCTAGGTTCTAAATTACTGTATTTTTGGTAAAATATTGAGGTTTTAGGATTCTTTTAACTTACTTGAGGTGTGGCGGTCTTGCGGTTTATGTTTCGCCCCAGTATTTGAGTGTTTCGACACATTCGGTAGGTGATTCTATTGGTAACCATTTAATGATGAGTTAGTGTGCCTGATTAAATAATTTTTCATGTTCCTTATATGCTGTCCATTACGAAAAATCCATTTTTTGTAGCAATAGTAAAGCATTTGGTATAAAAGGTACATTTTTGTTTGAATTGTGTACTCTTCAAATGTATTTCATGTGTTATCTCTTGTGGTAGTTTTGTAAAATGTGGAAGTGATTTATTAGTTGTTGAAAGGGGCATCCAATTTTGATTGGGTAATGATATAGGGTCATGTGGGAATAAAAAGGAGCGTCTATGAATTGGTTTTGTGTGTGTAATCTTGTTATACTCCTTGAAAGTGTTATATGGATATGTGTGTTATCATGGGTATCTTTTGCGATATTGTTCAAGGTGATTATATAAAATTTGAAAGTTGATTATTACATGTTTATTGGGATGAAAATTCTGTTTTTGTAGGGTATTGGGGTGCTTTTGGTTTAAAAATAGGGTTTTGAAATGGGTTTTGTGTGCACGAAATATTTACACCACTTGGGTTCTTTTTATAAAAATTGTAAATGTTTTAGTTGGTTAAACAAAGTGGGAAAAGGGTGCATATGTACTGTTTGGTTTGTGTGTTCACCTATAATGGGGTTTTGAAAGGTGAAGTGATGTTTTAAAATGTAAAACATTTTTAGAATGTTTTGTAAATTTCTGAAATGTATTATTAAATTGTGATGTTGGAGAGAAACTTGTTTGTCGGCTGTTTCAGGTAAGTTTGATAATAAAATGATTTGGAAGGTAAAAAGGGTGTTATGTAACAGTTGAGTGGGATTTTATGAGAGTTTTAATATATTTTGATGGTTTTATAAATATTTTTAATGAATTTGTGGATGTTTTAATGAAATGTGAAATGTGTTTTGGGCTATTTTGGTGTGAGTCATATTTCAAAATCAATTTGAATGAAAAGTGGGCATTTGTGACTTGTGTTGTATAAATGTGGGCTGTTTGGTGAATTTATGATATGTAAATGATATTTTCTTTTGAATTGTATATTCATTGCCTTGTTGAACTTGTTTGATCACAATGGGAAAACCTGGGTGTCCAGGTGGGTGGACGTGTACTAGTATGCTTGTGAATCCGTGGGGTTTGGCCTCAGTTTCACTTAGAAAGGTTGAGACTTACAACTCTAACTAAACTATGATGATGACGATTGGGGACCACTAGGTTATGGGGATGTTCCCTACTAGTGGTTCGTTCATGAGAACTGATATTTTTGATGGTTACTCTCACCGAGATATGAGGTACCTGGGACTCACAACTACCTAGTTCCTAGGGGTTATTTCCCATTCCTTGTGCTCACTAGATATTTTGTGCATACCATCGGTATATGGTAGGAGTGGATGGAAAATTCAGTATCCTTGGTATTTATTATAAATGTTTTTCTTCTTTAAATTAGCCCACTTGAAAACTGATTTTTTTAGTTTCATCTTTTATAAATTGTAACGAGAAATTACATGATTTTGAAAACATGAATGCTTTTCATCATTGAATGTTTATTTCATGTAATCTCTTAGTGGTGGTATCCTACTGGACATTGGATCACACAGAACATACACCTTTGGGTGTATGTAGAATTGGATATTTTGGTTGTTGCATGATAGGTACAATATGTTTTCTTCCAATGGTTCATGTTTCTAGCAGGTCCATGGTGGTGAAGTCTTGTAAAGATGGATTGAGGGCAGTGCCCAATGCCAGGAGCGTTTTTGGGATATTTCATTGTGGTTTTGTACCTTCTATATAATCTTTTTGAGTTTTTTTAAGCTTTTTAATTCAGTTCTGAATTTTTGTAAAAGATTGTTTGGTTTGAAAAATCCAGATTATTTTTATTGGGTTCTTTTGTTGTTTTATGTTTATAAACTCGGTTAAATTGTTCCCAATTCTCATTTTCTGAAACCCAGACACTTGTGCCCGCCTATGGGGATCGGGAATGCCCTTCAGGCCTTGTCGCATGCCAGGTTTTGCACTGGATTCAATGGTGACCGGATTTTTTTCATGACAAAATGGTATAAGAAGAGGTTTGCTATTTTTGGGTCATGTAATTTGGGTAACGGTCGAGATAGTCCGGAGTTTGGATTTTTGTGACTTGGAATTTTGTTTATGAGTAGTTTGGATGATCACCACACCTCATGATGGTATTCAATTCTCTAGGGGAAGTCAGGACCTTTCGGAGTCCTTTGGCATTCTAGGATTAATGATGATCATGGGAAATAAAAATAGAGTTGGGTTAATGGTATCAGTAAGTTAACAGGTCCTGACAAGCCATGTGGAGCAGAGGATATTCCCTAGAAAACAATTTTTGATAGTGAAGTTAATGGAATATGTCCGCTAACCATATTTCTATGTCACCCACTGAAACTAGTTTCCTCTCGCATTGTCTTTTGTTCTTTAGTTTTGAAATCATGGAACTTTGGTTTTAAAGTAACTTGGTTTTAAGAAATTAATAGTTTTTGTGAAATGATATCCAAATAAATATATAATTTTTTGATTTATGAAATAGTGTAAGTGAATATTCAGAATTATTTTTAAATGTAAAACGTCCTGCTTACACCTCTTTTGAAATCAGAAACTATACTGAAGTTGGTTTTGAAAATTATTTCCAATAGAGTTTTCTATACTATCGTAGGGTGTTTTTTTGGGATGAGTTGTTATGAAATCGATGTGAATAACATGAAATTTAGTTCTTGTATAAATGTTTGTGTCTTTATTTAAATTTTTGTAAAATTTGAATTGGGATTTGGATCTCATGGTTAGTAGTTTTGAGAAAAAGGATGTGTTGGTTGACCGTTTTCGTTTTGAAAAGTGGAAAGAATCATTGTTTTAACATTTGGTATTTCCTTGAGTGACCACATGCCTGGGATTATATGGGATGATGGATTGTTGATGGCATGACAAGATGGGTGCTGGGATGGATATGAGGAGGGTGCCCGGTGTGGCACAATAACATCCATGTGTAAGGCCCATGGGTACCATTGGTGGATACCCTTACTGCTAAACCGTTTGTTTTCAATGAATTGGTTTTAAAGAAAAACATGATGTCATGATAAATAGTATTGGTATGGTTTGTATTATGGGTTTTTAAAAATTTTGATGTTGTGGGATGTTTTGAGTCCAATAACCACTTCTGTTTTAACTGTATTTTGGGTTTGTGTTTGGTCGGTATACTGGGTTGTAGGGACGGTTAGTGGTCTCTTCTGAATAATTTTTGTGGATGCCTTTACGGTGGTTCCCTTCATGTGTTTGGATCTGGTTTGTGGCATGTATTGATCAATGGACCAACTTGGTTTGGTCCTTGGGATCCCTCATTGGATATGGTATGCCCCCATTAAGGGTTAATTCACAACTGAAGTGCAACCCGTATTCTTTTTCCCTTGGAAAATCCTCAATTTTTTCAATATAAGGAATATTTTATCGATCATTATTGATTGAGTATACACCCATTCATTTTTTTGATTTTTGGATCGTCTTGTAGTGGTATAGTACTTGTGGTGGGTTGAAAGAGACCTTAGTTTCTTTTGTTTCATGATTAATCGAAGTTGGAAGTGTTCTTTGGTTGTTATTATGGATGAGTGTCATGATGGTGTCTAAGAGGGAATCTGGGTTCTTCATAGTTTCATTGAAGCATGAGTTATTACTAAACCACCAATTTTATGATTTTGGTCATGATAGGATATTTTGTCCACTTTTTGGACTTGTTTGTTGTTTTGGGACTTGGAATATGGTCTCATTCATGTATTTTTTCTATCAATCGCAATGTTCATGTTTGGTGACACATTGTGATGTTGTTTGCTCTTTTGAGTGTACAGGTGAAGGTCACACACTCCCCAGAGGTTCTATGTTATGTTGGGAGTATGTCTCCCTTGGTAAAAACATCAAATCATCTAACTTAGAGGAAGGTGTTTATACGTGTCCTGCCCTTCTATTGTTTCTCACCCAAAGAAACACGGTGTGATGTGTGTGCATCTTTTGATCCCTTGTTTCAGTGAAATGTCAGGTTTTGGTAATGTGAGTTATGGAGTGTGTTATTTCTTGAAGAACCCATTGGGGTATGCGGTGTAGTTGTTTGTGACAGAGAAATAAGAAGTTCCATATAGGGGTTTCCACAGCCTAACTACGAGGCCAAAGATGCTTCAATATTTTGATCTCCTGCCATAGGTCCCAGATTGAAGCTGGCACGTTGTCAGGGGAAACCCCAGTGTTGTTTAAACCCTTGTACAAAGTCTTATCCTCATTACGAAAGATAAGAAGATTTTAAACCTATAGTGTCATCATCATTAATCGGTAGTTCATGTTCAGTGGAAACAGGTGGAGTGCCTTTTACCCATGTCATAGCCCAATGTTATTCCCTCCCCCTTTGGTTTCCATTGAGTCTTTAGAGAAATGTATGAAGTTTGGCTCGACATGTTGACCACACGGTTTTCACTTGGTTAGTAGTGACCATACCCCAGAAAACCATGTAGACAGAAGAATCCCCACTATTAGTTCATGGTTTCCCAAACCATGTAGACTAACCATGTGGTCATCCCAACTCTTTATATTTTGGGGACATTCTATAATTGCCCTTTCTTGTCTATTAAGATGGATGGTTCTTATGGTGGGGATCCTATTTTTGTTCCCCCATACCAATAAGATAGACTTATCCATGGTCTTAGATTAGTGGTAGGTAGTCTCGTTCGGATCTATCAAGCTACCTAAATCTTCCTTAGGTTACTATTGAGATTGGAGAGTTCCCAATGGTTCAGTTATAGCAAGGTAAGTGTAACCTTGTTCGATGTCGTTGTTCATTTGGGTGAATTGCTTAAGTCTTGATCGAATAGTTTTTTAGGAGTTTTACTTTGGGATAAAACATGAATGTGATTGATTGTTTCAGGGAAGTTGTGTATGTTTTTGGTTTGAAGTATTATTTCTTTAATTGATCTTTGGAGGTGTTTTCGCCTTTGGTGGTGAAACCTGGAAAGGGAGTACATCTTGGTTTATCTGTTGGGTTTGGTTTTCTTATCTGGCCCTTCATTAGCATTCTGGGGATGGAAAGTTTTCATGGCGGGGAGAATTGTCACATAAATGACTTATTTTGAAGTTAAATATCATTTATTGTCCATTCATTCTTTCTTTTGGAGGGTTTCCAATGGTTTTATGGAGTAATAGATGAGTTTTCAGGAATTGGTCCAAACCGTGAGCCCAATTCCAGATTTAGAAATAAATTTTGATTCTTGTATAACTTTTTCATTTTTTAATATTTTCCCCCATTCCAATTCATAAATGGTATCCTCTGACATATTAACACTAAAATTTAAATTTAATGCCTTTATAAATCCATAATCATGGAGGATTTGGTTTTTTATTTGAGAATTGGGCCAACCCGAAAGCCCATTTTCTAGTTTTAAAATGTTTCTTTAATTTTTTAATATCATATTAATTATAATGGATTTTTCAGTGATTTCACCTCCCTCTTGACCCTAAGAAACCCAGTCACTCTCCCATTGCCTTTCACGCCTCCTTGGAGCTATTTGAAATCGCGACTTTGGGATCATCTTCATAGGGTGTCTCAAATCGGCCAGAATTGAAGAGGTAATTTCATCCCTCCTTAACTATCTCAATTCTACCTTTTTTTCCTCCGTTAGAGTTCCTAAATTACCTCCTAAATCTTGTTCAAAAAACACATTAATTTTGGATGATTTCAATTTCATCAACTATTGTTTTTGGAGTGATTAATTCAGGATACTACTAATAAGTGAGTCCATTTAATTCCTCTATCTAATTTCATAGGATTTCTTCTATAATTCTTGAATTATAAAATGTCCAAAAGTTAGGGTTTGTGCCTAGGTTCTATCTTAATGTATTTTGGGTGAAATATTGAGGTTTTAGGTTTCTTTTAACTCCCTTGAGGTGCGGTGGTCGTGCCGTTGATGTTTCGCCTTAATATTTGAGTGTTTTGACACATTCTGTAGTTTATTCCATGGGTAACCATTTAATGAGGAGTTAGTTTTCATGATTAAATAATTTTCCATGTTCCTTATATGCTATTAAATATGAAAAAACCAATTTTGTTAGCAATAGTAAAGCATTTGGTATTAAAGTTACATTTTTGTTTGAAGTGTGTACTTTTCAAATGTATTTCATGTGTTATCTGTTGAGGTAGTTTTGTAAAATGTGGAATTGATTTATTAGTTGTTGAACGGGGCTTCCATTTTCGTTTGTTAATGATATAGTGTCATGTAGGAATAAAAAGGAGGGTCATTGAATGGGTTTTATGTGTGTAACCTTGTTATACTCCATGAAAGTGTTTTTTGGATTTGTGTGTTCTCATGGGTATCTTTTTCGATAATGATCAAGGTGATTATATAAATTTTGAATGTGGATTATTACTTGATGATTGGGATGCAAATTCTATTTTGGTTGGGGATTGGGGTGCTTCTTGCTTAAAAATAGGGTTTTGAAATGGGTTTTGTGTGCAAGACATATTTAAACCACAGGGGTTCTTTTTATGAAAATTGTAAATGTTTTAGTTGGATAAACAAAGTGGGAAAAGGGTGCATATGTACTGTTTGGTATGTGTGTTAAATTATTATGGGGTTTCTAAAGGTGAATTGATTTTTTAAGATGTAAAACATTCTTAGAATGTTTTGTAAATTTATAAAATATTTTATTAAGTTATGATGTTGGAGCGAAACTTGTTTGTCATCTGTTTCATGTATGTTTGATGATAAAATGATTTTAAAGGTAATAAGGGTGTTATGTAACAAGTGAGTGGGCTGTTATGAGAGTTTTAATATATAGGAATGGTTTTATAAATTTTTTTAATGAATTTGTGGAAGTGTTAAAGAAATGTGAAAAGTGTTGTGGGTTATTTTGGTGTGAGTCGGGTTTCAAAATCAATTTGAAAGAAAAGTGACCTTTTGTGACATGTGTTGCATACATGGGGGCTGTTTGGTAAATTTATGATATGTAAATGATATTTTCTTATGAATAGTATATTCATTGACTTGTTTAAAATGTTTGAGAACAAAGGGAAAACCCTGGTATCAAGGTGGGTGGACGTGTAATAGTATGCTAGTGAATCCGTGGGGTTTGGCTTCAGTTTCACATAACAATATTGACGCTTACAACTCTAACTAAATTATGATGATGGAGATTGGGGACCAATAAGTTATGGGTATGTTCCCTACTAGTGGCTCATGCATGAGAACATATATTTGTGATGGTTACACTCACGGAGATACGAGGTACCTGGGACCCACAACTAGCTACTGCCAAGGGGTTATTTCCCATTGCTTGTGCTCACTAGATATTTTGTGCTTACTGTCGGTATATGGTATAAGGGGATGTAAAATTCAGTAGCCTTGGTATTTATTTTAAAAGATTTTATTCTTTAAATTAGCCCACATGAAAACTGGTTTTTTTTAGTTTCATCTTTTAGAAATTGTAACTAGAAATTACTTGTTTTTGAAAACTTTCATGCTTTTCATCTTTGAATATTTATCTCATGGAGTATCATAGTGGTGTTATCCTACTGGGCATTGGCTCACAACCTACTTACACTTTGGGTTTATGTAGATTGGATATTTTTTTTGTCGCAGGTTGGGTACAATATGTTTATTTCCAGTGGTTCGGGTTTCTAGAAGGTCCTTGGAGGTGAAGTTTTGTGGAGATGGCTTGAGGGTGGTGCCCCATGACATGAGGTATTTTGGGATGTTTAATTTTGGTTTGTACCTTTTTTATAGTATTTTTTAATTTTTTTTAATATTTGTAATTCAGTTCTGAATTTAACACCATGAGATTCCACAATACGCTTATCATTCAATAATGCAATAGCTTGCATTGTACGCAACTTCGAGTTCTAAAACACCGCGACTAATCAAAGTAGCCGTTATGAATAGTAATAACCACTTTTTAAAATTATAGAAATTTTATATTTCAAAATGGAATTCATTTTTGGATTCGGAACAACGAAATTAGCCTATGTTAAATCTTTGGTATTTATCTGAGAACTTCTAATTTTTTATGAATAGTGAAAAATACTTAAAAACAACTTTTTTAATCAAAATAATTTATAGTGATAAATTATACTATTTAGTGGTTTTATAGTATAATTAGAATATTTTTTTACCATTTTATCCAATGGTGGTGATTAGAATTAATTTAACATTGAAATTGGACATAAACAATTGCCAATCATTTGATATAAATTGTTTCTTAAAAACATGCTATTTGTTGTGACAGCGGGAATTAATTATAAAATTAATTAATGAAACTTATAGGTTTGGAATTTTTTAAAATAGACATCATTTTTGAATTCGGAATATCAATTATATCTTAGGGTGAAATTTTGGCACTGTTCTGAAAAACTTCAATTTTTTATGAATAGTGAAACCACTAAGTGGTAGTTAAATAACTGAATTTTCGTTTAAATAAAATATTATCACTTCTGTGATTTGATTTTCAAAAATCCGACATACATGGTTGTCATTAATAAATAATATTTGGTTCAATGAGATTAAAATAATTTTTTGGTGAATAGTAACTTTTTAGTTCTTAATCGCGATTAGATGTAATTAGTGTAGTTTAAGGTAAAAATAATGTTTTATTAATATGAGTTGAGCTTGAAACATGTCTTATCCTCATTGTATGTGCCATGGCCGACAAATAAAATCCATGGGTCAACTTGGGGACCCCATGGAGCCACATTAGTTAGAAAATGACATAAATACCTTTTATTTAAAGTTAAAGTAAAAAATGACACAAACATGAAATGTTTTACTAAAACAATTTTTACATGGAGTTATACAAGTCATATTTTTTACTATAAATAGTATTTGGAAATCTAAAAAGATTTCCTACATCATTGTATTTTTTTCTAAAATTTTTAGACAATAAATAAATTAAATTATTTATGACATCATTATGATGCAGCGATGACCTCATTATTTAACAATTTTAATAACATGAAAATATAATGTACAATCCAAGGCTTAAACTTGTCCAATGGCTATTGGATGGGTATATTTCGAAACCTTATCACCTTATACACGAATTATATAAGTGTGGGACCTTTAGAATCCGAAAAGCATTGTATAATAATGTAAACTTTCCTTACTTTCCAAGAGTGCACCTCCTCTCCTCTTATAAAAGGCCCCCACCTCTACCACCATATTCACACTTTAAAACCATTTGGCTCGGCCAAACTCTTCCCAAATACTCTCCCAACTTCCCCCTATTACTCCTAGAAGCCTCACTTTGGGTAGAAATCTTCCCAAGGAAGCCTTTGGCTCAAATCAAAAAAAGTTACCCGATTTTGAGGTAATGTCTTCTCTAATGTTGTTTTGTTTTATTTTTATTCTCCAACCCCCTAAAATCTTTTTATTCATTTCTTTTGTAACAAAAACATTATAATAAATATACTAGGATGTTGTTACAATAATGATTCTAGCTACACTTAGACACACCTACATCTAATGGTTAAAGAACATACAGTTTCTGTGGATGGTGAATTTTTGCCTCACGAAACGATGATTGTTCAACACTCATATAACACCTTCAAAGGTGGACATTAAGATGTCACTATATATATATAAGATATTTAATATGTTTATGTTTTACTTATGCTTCTGTATTTCTCATTTATTGTATACTTTATGATTTCCATTATGGGTAAACGCGATAATTTCATTTTAGGAAGTGCGGACTACCGCCACCTCAAAGTGATGTGAATCATTAATGCCATATGTGGGATGTATAAAGGATGGAGTAAATGATATTATATACGATATTATATTGGAACTATATTATACCTTTATATAATTATGATTTCATTTCATTAAATATGAAATAGAAATGAAAGTAGCGTTCATGTGTACGTACGGCTTACCGTCTCCATTAACAGTGCATTTCATTTTTTACCTCTAAATGTTATGTAATAATATAAATGCATGTATATAATGGATATATATGAGATATATGATATCTATATCATGAATATAATTCTGGATATAATGGATATATCACCACATGAACAACTTGTAATTATAAGAATGTTATTTTTGACTCAAGTACCTAAGATCGACAAAATGACCGTTATAAACATAAATAATTACATAATGTTCATAACATGGTAATAAGGGATATAAAAGGAATAATGAACATGAAAAAGGTTCTTAAGTAAATAGGAATTAACTCTAGTTTATTATTCAGGAGGTTAAAGAACGGTTGAGTCGGGACAGGACGCAAGGTAAGGGAATTTCTTAACCCATCTTCCATTCTTTGGGTTAATCTCCTACTTTCAAATTATGTCATGATATTATTATGTCAAATTTTGTATTTTTACTTTCTTTATGTGTACCTATAGTTAATACACATAATATATCTATTTCATTTTAAAAATTATATTTTTAAGAACTTCGTCTCAATCTCCTTTCATTGAGGCATATTTGGTTTTATACACAACTTTCTTTTATACGGTGTGTAAACCCCATTGACTTTTACGTTTATTCAAAAGGAAACTTTTTTATACGAAGCGTTTTACTAAATGACAAAAAGAGAATGTTTTTCTTTCCGTACATATGCGGCGACAATGAATTCTCCTCCTATGTGACCATTATTGGAGTTTCGGCTTCCTCTACAAGCCATCATTTTTTTAAAAGAAAAATAAATACAATGTTTTAACTTTATTTTATTTTGGTATTGAAAATGGTTTTGAAAGCGTTTTTTTTATATCAATGTGTTTTATTGATATCTTGTTATTAAAATGTGAAAATTTTATGTTTCCTTTATGCATGTTTTATGTGATATGATTATGTTATGATTTATGATATGTTTAAACCTATTCATATGAGGAATGCATTGGACTTAATAAGTGACGGATGGAGCCCGCTATAGCTCCTAGATGCATCGATAGGTCTCATGAGATAAACTAGTGTCTTGGCATGAGTCCTTGACAAAACCTTATTTGTGGTCTTGGCATGAGGCCTTGGCTACGTGGTTATGATAGTCTGGCATTATGCATTCCATCTTTATGAAAGTGGTTATTGATATTGCATGGGATTATTCGATTAGTAGAATATCCATGTGAGTAAGTAAATGGAATTATTTAATTTTATTTTTGCCATATTATGCAAAAGTTCAAGTTTAAAAAGGATTTTGTTTTAGTTATACGTTGCCTTAAATGTTAATGATTATTTATGAAAGCTTCCGCAATTTTGTTATCCTTACTGAGCATCTGAGCTCACCCCTTTCAATGTTTTAATTTTTCCAGGATGTGAAGAAGTATATTATGAATGACCTGCAGGGATAGTCAGAAGAGGATATGAGTGTGGACAATGGAGACTTTGTTATTGTAGATTTTCAATTTATGATGTAATGTAACATTTATGAATGTATCTAGTGTTTCCAGGGCTACTAAAATAATTGGTCTTTCGAGACTTGATCTTTTGTGATCATGCCAATGTTACGAAGTAATGCACCGACTCTGGGTAGCTGGGGTCGGGGAGTTACAGTTGGTATCAGAGGCAGTTTAGTACTAACCTTGGAAGCTAGATTTAGATAAACTCTGATTAGAGCACATAGACCAAAGATAGACTTTGAGGATTAGTATAGAAGAGCTTCCTATAATTTTGGTATTATAGAGATGTTTTGAGTATTCCTAGCAATACATCCCTGTCTGGATACGAGAATGTAGAGGCGGATCTGGCACAGATGTACCTAGGGGTAAAACCCGAAAACACTGCTTTGTGCTAGACTCAAACGGGAACTGGTGCACGACAACGGGCCTTGCTGCACTCTTGGTTACGACACTCCCGGGGGATTTGCGTAGGATAATTCTCATTTTCTTTACAAACCACTATGAAGGGTTATGAGTATATACTTTCTCAAAGAAAACATTGTATGGATTATATCCGTAAATAGTACAATTTATGTTAGGTATCATACAAGTATGGAATTATGTATTTTGATTCATAAACTAATCAAGTTTATGCCATTGTTTAGAAATGGCGCCTAGAGGAAGGAATGGAAACCGTATCAATGCACGCACTCAGTGCAGGGATTTCCCTCATGCTCAAGATAATTATTGTGGATCTGGAGATACAACTGGTGCTGATCAACTTATTACCATACTGGGACAACTCACTGAGGTTATGAATAATAACCTTACTCATTTGGAGCACCCTGATCCGCAACGTGGAGGATCAATGTTAGACCGCTTCATGAGGAAACAACCACCAACATTTAATGGGGGTACAAATCCGTTAGTAGCTGATCAATGGATAAACTCTTTAGAGAAAATATTCCATGCCTTGGGGAGTTGAAAAAGGGAGAAGGTTATCATGGCAGTTTACTGCCTCACTGGAGATGTTGATCAATGGTGTTCATTGATTCAATATACAAAGGAAGATGATGATGTATCAAATATGCAATGGAGAGAGTTCAAAGATATTTTCTTAGAAAAATACTTTCCTCATGACCATCGAGCAGATATAGAAAGGCAATTTCTGAGTCTGAGACCAAAGGAGGATGAGAATGTTGCAAAGTATGGGGCCAACTTTACAAGGGTGACGAGGTATGCTGCAGATTATATACGTAACCCAAGAGGTAAGATTGATCGTTTCATTGATGGGTTAAAACCATTTCTCTGTAGAGGTTTAGTATTACAATCTTTCTCAACATACGAAGATATTGTCTCATGTGCTATCAAGACAGAAAAGGAATTCTCTATGTCTTATGACAAAAAAGTAAAGCAAGAGAAGAAGAGAAAGGTGGAACAAGAGACATATAAAGGGAAAAAGGGAATGAAGGATTTTCCATTATGTGATAATTGTGGGAAGAATCACCCTGGTACTTGCCTAAAAGGAATGGGAGTTTGTTATAAATGTGGAGAAAATGGTCACCAGGTGCATGACTGCAAGGGAAAGAAAGAGGCTATCAATGTTGAATGCTACAATTGTAGGGAAATGGGGAATTATGCAAATGAATGTCCTAAGCGTCAGGGAAACTTACCTCAGAAAAGGCCAAGGGATCAAGGACAATCTTATGTTGTTACTACAGGTGAAGCGGAATAATTAATGTATTGGTGCTTTTGAACTCATGGATTATATTCTGGTTATTAGAATAATGTGATATATATGTAAGGATTGTACTTTAGTACTTGTTGTTTCAGTAAGGTTTTAATATGATAAAGTTAATCATATTTTTAGTATGTGACAATAAGAGAATCTTTACTTTGTTTGGGGAATCTGATAAATTGATTTTGGAATTAAGAGACCTTTTAGAGAAAGTCTGGACAGAGGTATTTTGGATAACTATAAAGGTTGGAGTGGATTAAGTTGATCTTTGGATAGTATTGTTTAAGGTTAAAAAAGTTATGAAGATTATTTTTGGAATATTATAATACTATAGTTTTATGAAAAGGACAACCTGTAGGGTGGGGCATAACCCGTCACGTTGGACAAAGCTGCAGGAATCGAACCCACAGCCATAGTGTGAATGGCCTTTATTTCCTACCACTAGCCTACAGGAAGTCCCTAGTTATTAAAAAATAATTTTACTTATCTAAATGGTATGTGTTAACATTTGGAACCTTATACAATTATGATAAGTATACTATTTTTGAGTTCTATTATCTTTTTGAGTGAAAGATGAGTTGAAGGTTGAAACTCTAATTGCCATGCATAAATATATATATACCTATCTATTATTCAATGAATAAATTAATTCTTAAAAATTAGTAAAGGGATATTAAAACAAAAAAATGTGTTATCCTAATACCTTATGTCTTGTTGAACTGATGATATTTTAAATCAACATAGATTGAAGGCTTTGAGGCCCTCAATTTGACAGTTGATTGTGATTGATGACCTCAATCACTCCCTACAAATATTTAAATTTTTCCTCCAATTATATGTCTCTAATTGTCACCAATGTTCTCCTAATAGAGATCATAATTGGGTGGTGACTTTTTCATTTCCCTTTCCCTCTTATTAAGGCTAAATTTTATTAATCTTATTTCCGATGTGAGATTTCCACAAATGAATTTTCTATTTTCAACCTTTTATTTTCCAAGAAAAATTTCAAATTGCGAGGACGCAATTTATTGAAGGAGGGGAGAATGTAACACCCCGAGCTTCCACAATATGCTCCTCATTCAAAAATGCAATTGCTTGCATTGTACGCAACTTCGAGTTCTAAAACACCGCGACTATTCAAAGTAGCTGTTATGAATAGTAATAATCACCTTTTAAAATTATAGAAATTTTATATTTCAAAATGGACTTCATTTTTGGATTCGGAATATCGAAATTATCCTATGTTGAATTTTTGGTATTTTTCTGAGAACTTCTAATTTTTTATGAATAGTGAAAAATACTTAAAAACTACTTTTTTAATAAAAATAATTTATATTGATAAATTATACTATTTAGTGGTTTTAAATTATAATTAGAATATATTTTTACCATTTTATCCAATGGTGGTCATTAGAATTAATTTAACATTGAAATTGGACATAAACAATTGCCAATCTTTTGATATAAATTGTTTCTTAAAAACATGCTATTTGTTGTGACAATGGGAATTAATTATAAAATTAATTAATGCAACTTATATGTTTGGAATTTTGTAAAATAGACATCATTTTTGAATTCGGAATATCAATTATAGCTTAGGGTGAAATTTTGGCATTATTCTGAAAAACTTCAATTTTTGATGAATAGTGAAACCACTAAGTGGTAGTTAAATAACTGATTTTTCGTTTAAATGAAATATTACCACTTATGTGATTTGATTTTTAAAAATCCGACATACATGGTTGTCATTAAGAAGTAAAATGTGGTTCAATGAGAGTAAAATAATTTTTGGTGAATAGTAACTTTTAAGTTCTTAATCGCGATTAGAAGTAATTAGTATAGTTTAAGGTAAAAATAATGTTTTAATAATATGAGATGAGCATGACACATGTCATACCCTCATTGTATGTTCCATGGCCGACCAAGACAATCCATGGGTCAACTTGGGGACCCCATGGAGCTACTTTAGTTAGAAAATGACATAAATACCTTTTATTTAAAGTTAAAGTAAAAAATTACACAAACATGAAATGTTTTACTAAAACAATTTTTACATGGGGTTATACAAGTCATATTTTTGACTATAAATAGTCATTGGAAAGATAAAAATATTTCTACATCATAGTATTTTTTTATTAATTTTTATACATTAAATAAATTAAATTATTTATGACATCATTATGATGCAGCGATGACCTCATTATTTAACGATTTTAATAAAATGAAAAGATAATGTACAATCCAAGGCACACACTTGACCAAAGATATTTGGATTGGTATATTTCTAACCCTTATCACCTTATCCACGAATTATATCAGTGTGGGACCTTTAGAATCCGAAAAGCATTGTACAATAATGTAAAATTTCCTTACTTTCCAAGAGTGCCCCTCCTCTCCTCTTATAAAATGCCCCCACCTCTACCACCTCAAGCACACTTTCAAACCATTTGTCTCGGCCAAACTTTTCCCAAATACTCTCCCAACTTCCCCCTATTACTCCTAGAAGCCTCACTTTGGGAAGATCTCTTCCCAAGGAAGCCTTTGGCTCAAATCAAAAAGAGTTACCCGATTTTGAGGTAATGTCTTCTCTAATGTTATTTTGTTTTATTTTTCTTCTCCAACCTCATAAAATCTTTTTATTCATTTCTTTTATAACAAAACCAGTATCCTCTATATACTAGGATGTTGTTATAAGAAGTATTCGAGCTACAGTTACACACACCTGCATCTAATGGTTAAAGAACATACGGTTTCTGTGGATGGAGAATTTCTGCCTCACGAAACGATGATTGTTCAACACTCATATAACACCTTCAAAGGTGTCCATTATGATGTCACTATATTTATATAGGTTATATAATATGTTTATGTTTTACTTATGCTTATGTATTTCTCATTTATGGCATACTTTATGATTTCCATTATGGGTAAACGCGATAATTTCATTTTAGGAAGTGCGGACTACCGCCCCCTCAAAGTGATGTGAATCCTTAATGCCATATGTGGGATGTATAAAGGATGGAGTAAATGATATTATATATGATATTATACTGGAACTATATTATATCTTTATATAATTATGATTTCATTCCATTAAATAGTAAATATAAATGAAAGTAGTGTTCATCCGTACGTACGGCTTACCGTCTCCATGAACGGTGCATTTCATTTTTACCTCTAAATGTTATGTAATAATATAAATGCATGTATATACTGGATATATATGAGATATATGATATATATATCATGAATATAATTCTGGATATAATTTATATATCACCACATGAACAACTTGTAATTATAAGAATGTTATTTTTGACTCAAGTACCTAAGATCGACAAAATGACCGTTATAAACTTAAATAATTACATAATGTTCATAACATGGTAATAAGGGATATAAAAGGAATAATTAACATGAAAAAGGTTCTTATGTAAATAGTAATTAACTCTAGTTTATTATTCAGGAGGTTAAAGAACGGTCGAGTCAGTAGAGGACGCAAGGTAAAGGAATTTCTTAACCCAACTTCCATTCTTTGGGTTAATCTCCTACTTTCAAATTATGTCATGATATTATTATGTCAAATTTTGTATTTTTACTTTCTTTATGTGTACCTATAGTGAATACACATAATAGATCTATTTTATTTTAAAAATTATATTTTTAAGGACTTCGTCTCAATCTCCTTTAATTGAGGCATATTTAGTTTTATACACAACATTCTTTTATACGGTGTATAAACCCCTTTGACTTTTATGTTTATTCAAAAGGAATATTTTTTATACGAATCATTTTACTAAACGACAAAAAGGGAATGTTTTTCATTCCGTAGATATGCGGCGACAATGAATTCTCCGCAACCGTGACCATTATTGGAGTTTCGGCTTCCTCTACAAGCCATTATTTTTTTTAAAGAAAAATAAATACAAAGTTTTAACATTCTTTTATTTTGGTATTGAAATTGGTTTTGAAAGCATTTTTATTATATCAATGTGTTTTATTGATATATTGTTATTGAAATGTGGAAATGTTATGTTTCCTTTATGCATGTTTTATGTGATACGATTATGGTATGGTTTATGATATATTTAAACCTATTCATATGAGGAATGCATTGGACTTAATAAGTGACGGGTGGAGCCCGCTATAGCTCCTCGATGCATCAGTAGGTCTCATGAGACAAACTAGTGTGTTGTCACGAGGCCTTGACAAAATCTTATTTGTTGTCTCGGCACGAGGCCATGGCTACGTGGTTATGATAGTCTGTCATTATGCATTCCATCATTATGAAAGTGGTTATTGATATTGCATGGGATTATTCGATTAGTAGAATATCCATGTGAGTAAGTAAATGAAATTATTTAATTTTATTTTTTCCATATTTTTCTAATGTTCAAATTTAAAAAGGATTTTTTTTAGTTATACGTTGCTTTAAATGTTAATGATTATTTATGAATGCTTCCGCAATATTGTTATCCTTAATGAGCATCTGAGCTCACCCCTTTCAATGTTTTAATTTTTCCAGGATGTGAAGAAGTATATTATGAATGACCTACAGTGATAGTCATAAGAGGATATGAGTGTGTACTATGGAGACTTTGTTATTGTAGATTTTCAATTTATGATGTAATGTAACATTTATGAATGTATCTAGTGTTTCCAAGGCTACTAAACTAATCGGTCTTTCGAGACATGATCTTTTGTGACCATGCCAATGTTACGAAGTAATTCACTGACTCTAGGTAGCTGGGGTCAGGGTGTTACACTGAATTTTTGTAAAACATTGTTTGGTTTGAAAATTCCAGATTCATTTTATTGGATTCTTTGGTTTTTTTACGTTTAAAAACTCGGTTAAATCATTCCAAATTCTCATATTATGATAACCGGGAAATTGTGCCAGCACATGGGGATGGGGAACGCCCTTTGGGGCTCGTCACGTGCTAGGTTTGGCACTGTTTTGGGTGGTGACCAGATTTGGTTCGTGACAGTACACGTAAATAGTATGTTTGTTACCCATTATATGGAGGTGTGTGTGAGTGTAGGTATAAAACATAACTTAAAAGTCCAAATATATTTAAGATAATTTTTTATAAAATCATTTATCAAATGAGATTATTGGGTTGATAATGGAATTAAAATAAAAGAGCTTGGAGGAAGTTTTTAACTCCTAATCAGGTAACTGCTTTTTGTATACACCAAAGGGTTACCATGGAAGTATTTCTATAAAAAATTGAGGCATAAAGGATTAATAGAGGGTATTTGGGAAGTGAATTAGAAATATATTTAAGAAAATTAGAGTTTGTAGATGTGTTATAAAGTGGTAGAGGTGGTGTAATTTTATAGGGAAGGGAAAGTACATACTTTTTATTTTTTAGAACAAGTTAGTGTACCAATGTTTTTACCTAATAAAATTCATAACAAACCATAAAACACACTTATATATGGTTTATGGCCAAAATATCAACCAAACATAGTTTCTGGACAACAAGATATAAATTTGGGCATGTATATTTATGTTTAATTCCTTTGTTATCCTTCGTTTTACCTTAAACGATGAAATTAATTGTAATAACATTCTCAAATTCTTTTCAAAATCATATTTGACTCAATTTTAAATTATAAATTATTCATGTTAAAAATATTGATTATATTTTCCCATATTCAAAATACTAGAGAAACATAAATTTATTTAAAATTAATCATGCAGACTAGATGAAAATGTATGCTTTTAAGGAAAACACATTTGAAATTTGTGATGTAATTATATTAAATTTCAACCTGAAATGGTTTAAAATTTCATAAAATTAATTAATTCCAAAATTTATTATCTAATTAAACATTAAAACAAATTTAATATTTAATTTATCCTTATAAATATTGTATATGAAAAAAATTAACTCTAATTTAGTATTATTTAACTATTCATTAAAAACAAAAACCTGCAACAGAATACTAAACAATTACCCTAATCTAATATTTATGTTTCAATTTAAATTATTAAATTTATTTTGACATATATAATTCATAAAAGAACCCAAAATTGGATCAAAATAGTTTCTCCATTAATAGGCGTTAAAAATGCCTTAATAAAAAATATTGTATTTTTTTATTAAGAATAAAAAATATATTAGATAAATAAAAAAACATTTATTGAATATATAATATAAATCACTTTAAAATCACTAACTAAATTTTCATATTTTATATTTGTAATAGTAAAACTGATTTTTGGGTATAATAATATTTCTTTTATATTTAATAGGTTTTTCTATTCGTTTATAATTATTTGTTACAAATGAATTCATTTTATATTATTTAAAAGCATGTATTTTTATTATTTATATAAACCTTTTCTTAAATTATAATTTGAAATATATTTTATATTAAATAATACATCCTTATTTTGTAAAAATCAGTTTTGTGTGTCAAATAAGCCATCAAAGAAAGTCATTGTTGCACGTAACAGATGCTAACCTAGGTGTTCCGTGTAGAACAATCTATAATTTTTGTTTTGTGTAGTTCATGATTTACATGGTATAATGAAATCCAATAACAATTATTTAAAATTAAATAATAAATAATTACTTTTCCATGAGATGTAAAATATCAATAATATTAAATTAATTTTGAAACATTATTTCACAATATCTTGAGGTGTTACTTTCTACTCCCCCTGAAAATTAATTTTCCCTCAAAATACTTTAGTGTTGTCAATGGTTTAAAATATTATTTTTCCTTTCATAAGAATAAACATTGTAAAAATTAACACTAACAAATCATTTATAACGGGAATATTGGAAACATAATTGTAACCCAAAATTACATATAATGAGGTTTTCATATAGGAGAACATAGGTGGAATGTAAAACCATGGACATAGAGAGAAAATATAAATATTTGAGGAATATATTGATTTCTTCAATTGAAAACTCGTTAATGATCAATAAACTGTTTGGGAACATGAATACAATAATCTGTAAATATTTAAATGGCCATATGTTCATAAAATATTTAAGATATTGAGAAAAAATTTTTTGATCAATTTCAAAACATTGATGAAATATTTTATTCACCACGAATAAATATAAATATATATATATGATATAATTCATAAAAAATTAGTATTTTGTTGTTATTTTAATAATTTCTAATTTATCCACTACTTTATGAAATATATGTTTAGAAATTAACATTTATTCATAATGTATTAATATATATATTTAGCAGATCATAAGAACCATAAAATAAAAAAAAATACTATTTTATTTAAATATTATTCAAAATAAATGTTTGTTGATACATTAATTAGTAATCTTAAAATTTAACTCTACATGTCTATTATTAATATTTATTCTTCAAAATTAACTAGAAATTAACTAGAATATTGTGTAGGATAGTGGTATAAATGAAACCCTTATTTTCATTAGATCATGGGTTCAATATGGGCAGCCTTTCCAAACATGATTGTTTGTAACCCATCATAATTGATTTTTTTCCTAAAACCAAACTAATATAATTTTAAAAATATGATGGAATTTCATTAAATAAGGTTAATCGGTAAATATACTTTTAATAATGGTTTTCAATACAATATCAATACCTAAATAATTCTCTTAATTATTATCTTAAACTATTCATAAATGGATATAAATATAATACTTTTGAAGGATAAGAATCCATATAAGTCCATAGATGTCTTCGAAATAATCTTAATATTGATCCCCCATATAAAAAAGTATCTCCCAGTTGTCACATTCCAAACATGTGAATACAATCCTCATAAATCCTCATAAATCATCATAATAACACAAATTAACATAAATCATTATTGAATACATGCATTCATCCGTATTAAAATGGTGACTATATATATATGATAATTTAAAGAAGTTGTAAACATAATTCATTAGAAAATAGATCACTTTTTCAACAACTCCTTTACAATTTCATGATTGTAAATGAGAAGAGGGAATGTCCTCACAGAATTTCAACATGGTAACAAATGTTCATAGGATCCATTAAGAAGATAGAATAATGTATGTGATTATTCAAAAATAAGTATGTTATTATGGAGGAGGATTGAAATCATTCCCCAACATTTTAATTTAAAAAATGGTATAAAAACATAATGTAATTTGGACAAAATGAGAAAGGATGAAATCACTTAATTGGAAGTGTGATCCAATGGATCGAGTGAGGTTTGAGAGAGGTTTCGTGGAATCATGGGGTGACTTGGGAGGATATTAAAGAGATTAGGGTATAGTGGAGACATATTACAAGGATTTTTAGTGATGATAAGTGGGATCATGGGAGGGTTTATATAGGAAAAGAGAGAGAATTCATTATGATTTATTTTTTGGACACCAGACATTAAACTAATCAAATTCACAAACCATACCAAGGTTTTTTCCAAATTTATTTTTCTCAAGATGAGTTTAAATAAAAACTATAATGAAAATGTCTGAACATATTATAATATTAGGCATGATTATGTAGAGATGAGTCACACTATCGTGGAAATCATTTCAAAATGTTAAAATGTTTTATAAGTCTTGGAAGGTCCACTAAGAAGTTTTAATATAAATCAAAAAAACCTAAAATAACTTTATATTAAAACTAATACATATACTGTCTGAAAATTATATTTATAGTATTTTATTACATCACTATTTGGTCATTTTGATGCCATAAAAAACATTATATATTTAAAAGGTATTTAATTTTTACCAAAAAAATCGACTATCTATGAAAATTATGAAATATTCACCCTTTGATAATTTCGATCGCCTAAATACAAATAAAATATTCATTTTATCTAAATAATTTTCTAAATATTATAATTTTTACTATTAAAATAAAAACAATCATTTATAAAAAAATCATGGGTTTTGAAAAAAATAGTTTTCAATCCTTAATAATGATTAAAATTATTTTCATAAAAATTATAATATTATTTATATTAAATAAAATTTAATTATGTAGTAACATTTTATTAAAATTTTATTTAATATAAAAATTTTATAATCCATGAAAATATATTTTTAAATTTAATATTAACTAAAAATACTATTTTTGCTTTCTAAACGGTTTACAATGTAACAAAAATAAAATTAATGAATATTATTTATTCTATAAAAAAATTATGCACATAATAATTGTTCTAGGGCCATGTTACACAACCAATTAAAACACCCATAAGACATAAGTTTTAGGTGTGTGATGGTGAAAGGCTCTTAGGGAGGCTTAGATAACATCTCTTTGGTGGTAAATTTCTATTGATTTCCACATGTCCTGTAAAAATCACATTTCAGGAATAATGTTTTTAATATCATCTTGGGCTTGGACAAGAGAGAAGCTTAGTGACACTACCTCCATTACATGATCCAAAAAACGGGCTTCGTATGGATCAATTCTGCTGGATGAGGCCACCACTTCCTTTTCTTTAGTAAATTGGATTTGTTAAAGCCCAATATTTATATTAATCAGGTGCTAAGTATTCAATGGCTATATTAGAAATGTTAACAACTCTTAACCGTATTGTAAAATCCAAAAAACATAAAACCAATGATGTTCATATGTTATATAAAGATTTTACATAATAATAAATTTAATTATATAATGATAAAATTTAATTAATAAAAGTTTCGGTCGTTACAATAAAAGGGATGAAAATTACTTGTTCAAAAAGAGATAAGAATATTCCATTGAAATATTTGGTAAAAGTAAAATATCATAGAAATTTATCTTAACTGTTTTAGTATTATATTTTAATGTTCTTGGAAACACTTTTTAGAAAACTATGTTTTGGAGGAACACACATTTTCGATTGAAGAGTGTGTAATGATGGGATTTGATAATGATATGTTATTATAAATATTTGGTACAATGTACTGTAATATGAGTAAATATACATGAATATACCATTTATATATAAAGGATTTGAAAATTAATGAATATTTATGGGAGGTGGATCACAATATTTCATCAAATGAATAAAAAAAATAAAAAATATCAGTAAATTATAGATTTTATCAATAAACAACTACCACATGTAAACATTAAACCAAACTCACAATGTATATTCATGATATAACATATAAAATGGAGTATATTGATTTTAGGGGAAAATATATGCCTATAACATGCCATGAGTCTCAAAGAAGTAAAATTGAGACAAATCTTATTTATCGATTTGGTAAATTTTGAAACATAAACCCCATGGTTAAATGATCATAAAATGGATATGTAAATATCCATAAATATAATAATAATAATAATAATATAATTCGTCCAGATACAATAAAAAAACTCTAAAAATAATGGGTGGTGAATAAAGCATGTATCGAATATAAATAATAAGTGATATTAAATTTTGTTACCTTGTTCCTTAACTCTCATAGTACTCATAAAAAATGCTACATAATAAATATATAATTATTATAAATCATTATTAGAGCCATATTCTTTTTTCTAATACCATATATGTTCATATAATGAAATTGTGCTATGTTTTTTAATGATTTCATGATAGGTATATGATTTGTGTAATATACTCTTTGTTTTTGGAATGTGTCTTAATTTTTTATATATTTGGCCCAAAAACAGATATCATGATTTATAGAATGTAAAACATGAAATAAATATAATTTATATTCACTATATCTGAATTATAATAATCTATATAATATATAATTATGAAATTTAGGACACAATTCATGGAGACGGTAGATCGTACATATGCATGAACACTGCTTCTGTTTAGTTGACATTTTGAAAGATAGAAATTAAATGAAATATATGTATATTTATATGTTTATATAATATTATAAAATTATAATTATTATGTCATATATATCACATTGTTTCATTAACCATATCATTAATATCTTTCATATGGTGTCTAAACGATTCCCATTGGTATGAGGGGGTGATAGTCCATACTTCTTCCAAGAATATTATTGTATTTACACAAGATGGAATTAAAAGGGGTATGTTCTAAATAAAAAATAAAAAAATAATGAAATTTTATATATAATATATATCATATATAAATATTTTTTCTAAAATAATTTCCATCATGAGATGTGGTAACTGAAAAATGAATAATCATCGTTTAATGAGGTAGTGGTTCACTGTATACGTAAATAGTGTGTTCGCTACCCATTATATGGAACTGTGTGTGAGTGTAGGTATAAAAAAGATCTAAAAAATCCAACTATATTTAGGATAATATTTTATAAAATAATTTGAAAAATTAGTTTTGTGGGTGGAGAGTGGAATTAAAATAATAAAGCTTGATGGAAGGTGTTACCTCTTAATCAGTTAACTACTTTTGGTATGCACCAAAGTGTTACCCTAGGAGTATTTCTACAAAATATTGAGGAATAAAGGATTAAAGGAGGTTATTTCAGATGTTAATTAGAAATATATTTTTTTAAGATAAGAGTTTTGAGATCTGTGATAAAGAGTTAGAGGTGGTGGCCTTTTATATGGAAGGGAATGTACATAAATTGTATTTTTCAGAACATGTTTGTGTACCAACGTTTTTACGTAATAAAACATGTAGAAAACCCTAAAACATAATTATAGATGGTTTATGGACAAAATATGGACAAAAAATAGTTTCTGGAAAATTATATATAAATTTGGGCCCTTATATTTATGTTTTACACCTTTTTTATGCTTAATTTTACCTTAATCGATATAATTAATTGTAATAACGTTCAATGATTTATTTTCAAAAACGTATTTGACATTATTTTAAATTATAAATTATTCTTGTTAAAAATATTGATTCCATTTTCCAATATTAAAAGTATTTTAGAAACATAAATTAATTTAAAAATAATCACACAGAAGGGATGAAAATGCATTCTTTTAATATAAATGCATGTATATACAAGATATATATGAGATATATGATATCTATATCATGAATATAAGTATGGATATAATGGATATATCACCACATGAACATCTTGTAATTATAAGAATGTTATTTTTTACTCAAGTACCTAAGATCGACAAAATGACCGTTATAAACCTAAATAATTACCTAATGTTAATAACATGGTAATAAGGGATATAAAATGAATAATGAACATGAAAAAGGTTCTTAAGTAAATAGGAATTAACTCTAGTTTATTATTCAGGAGGTTAAAGAACGGTCGAGTCAGGACAGGACGCAAGGTAAGGGAATTTCATAACCCAACTTCCATTCATTGGGTTAATCTCCTACTTTCAAATTATGTCATGATATTATTATGTCAAATTTTTTATTTTTACTTTATTTATGTGTACCTATAGTGAATACACATAATAGATCTATTTTATTTTAAAAATGATATTTTTAAGGACATCGTCTCAATCTCCTTTCATTGAGACATATTCGGTTTTATACACAACATTCTTTTATATAGTGTATAAACCACTTTGACTTTTACATTTATTCAAAAGGAATATTTTGTATACGAAGCATTTTACTAAACGACAAAAAGGGAATGTTTTTCATTCCGTACGTATGTGGCGACAATGACTTCTCCGCCACCGTGACCATTATTGGAGTTTCGGCTTCCTCTACAAGCCATCATTTTTTTAAAGAAAAATAAATACAAAGTTTTAACTTTCTTTTATTTTGGTATTGAAAATGGTTTTGAAAGCATTTTTATTATATCAATGTGTTTTATTGATATCTTGTTATTGAAATGTGGAAATGTTTTGTTTCCTTTATGCAAGGTTTATGTGATACGATTATGTTATGGTTTATGATATATTTAAACCTAATCATATGAGGAATGCATTGGACTTAATAAGTGACTGGTGGAGCCGGCTATAGCTCCTCGATGCATCGGTAGGTCTCATGAGACAAACTAGTGTCTTGGAACGAGGCCTTGACAAAATCTTATTTGTTGTCTCGGCACGAGGCCTTGGCTACGTGGTTATGATAGTCTGTCATTATGCATTCCATCATTATGAAAATGGTTATTGATATTGCATGGGATTATTCGATTAGTAGAATATCCATGTGAGTAAGTAAATGGAATTATTTAATTTTATTTTTTCCAGATTTTGCTAATGTTCAAATTTAAAAAGGCTTTTGTTTTAGTTATACGTTGCCTTAAATGTTAATGATTATTTATGAATGCTTCCACAATATTGTTATCCTTACTGAGCATCTGAGCTCACCCCTTTCAATGTTTTAATTTTTCCAGGATGTGAAGAAGTATATTATGAATGACCTGTAGGGATAGTCATTAGAGGATATGAGTGTGGACTATGAAGACTTTGTTATTGTAGATTTTCAATTTATGATGTAATGTAACATTTATGAATGTATTTAGTGTTTCCAATGCTACTAAACTAATAGGTCTTTCGAGACATGATCTTTTGTGATCATGCCAATGTTACGAAGTAATTCACCGACTCTTGGTAGCTGGGGTCGGGGTGTTACACTGAATTTTTGTAAAACATTGTTTGGTTTGAAAATTCCAGACTCATTTTATTGGATTCTTTTGTTTTTTTACGTTTAAAAACTCGGTTAAATCATTCCAAATTCTCATTTTATGAAACCCGGGCACATGTGCCAGCCCATGGGGATGGGGAATGCCCTTTGGGCCTTTTCACGTGCTAGGTTTGGCACTGTTTTGGGTGGTGACCAGATTTGGTTCGTGATAGTACACGTAAATAGTTTGTTTGTTACCCATTATATGGAGGTGTGTGTGAGTGTAGGTATAAAACATAACTTAAAAGTCC
The DNA here is from genome assembly GCA_963277665.1 of Viscum album. Lineage (NCBI taxonomy): Eukaryota > Viridiplantae > Streptophyta > Magnoliopsida > Santalales > Viscaceae > Viscum > Viscum album. The sequence continues at coordinate 1,696,039,653 of OY728137.1, read as the reverse complement.
AAATATATTTAAGATAATTTTTTATAAAATCATTTATCAAATGAGATTAGTGGGTTGATAATGGAATTAAAATAAAAGAGCTTGGTGGAAGTTATTACCTCATAATCAGGTAACTGCTTTTTGTATGCACCAAAGGGTTACCATGGAAGTATTTCTACAAACAATTTAGGCATAAATGATTAATAGAGGGTATTTGGGAAGTGAATTAGAAATATATTTAAGAAAATTAGAGTTTTTAGAAATGTGATAATGTGGTAGAGGTGGTGTCATTTTATAGGGAAGGGAAATTACATACTTTTTATTTTTTAGAACAAGTTAGTGTACCAATGTTTTTACCTAATAAAATTCATAACAAACCATAAAACACACTTATATATGGTTTATGGCCAAAATATCAACCAAACATAGTTTCTGGACAACTAGATATAAATTTGGGCATGTATATTTATGTTTAATTCCTTTGTTATGCTTAGTTTTACCTTAAACAATGAAATTAATTGTAATAACATTCTCCAATTCTTTTCAAAATCATATTTGACTCAATTTTAAATTATAAATTATTCTTGTTAAAAATATTGATTATATTTTCCCATATTCAAAATACTAGAGAAACATAAATTTATTTAAAATTATTCATGCAGACTGGATGAAAATGTATGCTTTTAAGGAAAACACATTTGAAATTTGTGATGTCATTATATTAAATATCAACCTGAAATGGTTTAAAATTTCATAAAATAAATTAATTCAAAAATTTATTATCTAATTAAACATTAAAACAAATTTAATATTTAATTTATCCTTATAAATATTGTATATGAAAAAAATTAACTCTAATTCAGTATTATTTAACTATTCATTAAAAACAAAAACCTGCAACAGAATACTAAAAAATTACCCTAATCTAATATTTATGTTTCAATTTAAATTATTACATTTATTTTGACATATATAATTCATAAAAGATCCCAAAAATTGGATCAAAATAGTTTCTCCATTAATAGGCGTTAAAAATGCCTTAATAAGAAATATTGTATTTTTTTATTAAGAATAAAAAATATATTAGATAAATAAAAAAACTATTATTGAATATATAATATAAATCACATTAAAATCACTAACTAAATTTTCATATTTTATATTTGTAATAGTAAAACTTATTTTTGGGTATAATAATATTTCTTTTATATTTAATAGGTTTTTCTATTTGTTTATAATTATTTGTTACAAATGAATTCATTATATATTTTTTTAAAGCATGTATTTTTATTATTTATATAAACCTTTTCATAAATTATAATTTTAAATATATTTTATATTAAATAATACATCCTTATTTTGTAAAAGTCGGTTTTGTGTGTCAAATAAGCCATCAAAGAAAGTCATTATTGCACGTAACAGATGCTAACCTAGGTGTTCCGTGTAGAAAAATCTATAATTTTTGTTTTCTGTAGTTCATGATTTACATGGTATAATGAAATCCAATAACAATTCTTTAAAATTAAATAATAAATAATTACATTGACATGAGATGTAAAATATCAATAATATTAAATTAATTTTGAAACATTATTTCACAATATCTCGAGGTGTTACTTTCTACTCCCCCTGAAAATTAATTTTCCCTCAAAATACTTTAGTGTTGTCAATGGTTTAAAATATTATTTTTCCTTTCATAAGAATCAACATTGTAAACATTAACACTAAAAAATCATTTATAACGGGAATATTGGAAATATAATTGTAACCCAAAATTACATATAATGAGGTTTTCATATAGGAGAACATAGGTGGAATGTAAAACCATGGACATAGAGAGAAAATATAAATATTTTATGAATATATTGATTTCTTCAATTGAAAAATCGTTAATGATCAATAAACTATTTGGGAACATGAATACAATAATCTGTAATTATTTAAATGGCCATATGTTCATAAAATATTCAAGATATTGAGAAAAAAATTTTTTGATCATTTTCAAAACATTTATGAAATATTTTATTCACCACGAATAAATATAAATATACATATATGATATATTTCATAAAAAATTAGTATTTTGTTGTTATTTTAATAATATCTAATTTATCCACTACTTTAGGAAATATATGTTTAGAAATTAACATTTATTCATAATGTATTAATATATATATTTAGCAGATCATAAGAACTATAAAATAAAAAAAACTATTTTATTTAAATATTATTCAAAATAAATGTTGTTGATACATTAATTAGTAATCTTAAAATTTAACTCTACTTGTCTATTATTAATATTTATTCTTCAAAATTAATTAGAAATTAACTAGAATATTGTGTAGGCTAGTGGTATAAATGAAACCCTTATTTTCTTTAGATCATGGGTTCAATATGGGCAGCCTTTCCAAACATGATTGTTTGTAACCCAACATAATTGATTTTCTTTCCTAAAACCAAACTAATATAATTTTAAAAATATGATGGAATTTCATTAAATAAGGTTAATCAGTAAATATACTTTTAATAATGGTTTTCAATACAATATTAACACCTAAATAATTCTCTTAAATTTTATCTTAAACTATTCATAAATGGATATAAATATAATACTTTTGAAGGATAAGAATCCATATAAGTCCATAGATGTCTTCTAAATAATCTTAATATTGATCCCCCATATAAAAAAGTATCTCCCTGTTGTCACATTCCAAACATGTGAATACAATCATCATAAATCCTCTTAAATCATCATAATAACACAAATTAACATAAATCATTATTGAAGACATGCATTCATCGGTATTAAAATGGTGACTATATATATACGATAAATTCAAGAAGTGGTAAACATAATTCATTAGAAAATGGAACACTTTTTCAGCAACTCCTTTACAATTTCATGAGTGTAAATGAGAAGAGGGAATGTCCTTACAGAATTTCAGCATGGTAACAAATGTTCATAGGATCCATTAAGAAGATAGAATAATGTATGTGATTATTAAAAAATAATTATGTTAGTATGGAGGAGGATTGAAATCATTCCCCAACATTTTAATTGAAAAAATGGTATAAAAACATAATGTAATTTGGACAAAATGAGAAATGATGAAATCACTTAATTGGAAGTGTGATCCAATGGATCGAGTGAGGCTTGAGAGAGGTTTCGTGGAATCATGGGGTGACTTGGGAGGATATTAAAGAGATTAGGGTATAGTGGAGACATATTACAAGGATTTTTAGTGATGATAAGTGGGAGCATGGGAGGGTTTATATAAGAAAAGAGAGAGAACCCATTATGATTTATTTTTTGGACACTAGACATTAAACTAATCAAATCCACAAACCATACCATGGTTTTTTCCAAATTAATTTTTCTTAAGATGAGTTTAAATAGAAACTAAAATGAAAATGTCTGAACATATTATAATATTAGGCATGATTATGTAGAGATGAGTCACACTATCATGGAAATCATTTCAAAATGTTAAAATGTTTTATAAGTCTTGGAGGGTCCACTAAGAAGTTTTAAAATAAAACAAAAAAACCTGAAATAACTTTATATTAAAATTAATATATATAATGTCCAAAAATTATATTTATAGTATTTTATTACATCACTATTTGGTCATTTTGATGCCATAAAAAACATTATATATTTTAAAGGTATTTAATTTTTACCAAAAAAATCGACTATCTATGAAAATTATGAAATATTCACCCATTGATAATTTCGATCGCCTAAATCCAAATAAAATATTCATTTTATCTAAATAATTTTCTAAATATTATAATTTTTACTATTAAAATAAAAACAATCATTTATCAAAAATTCATGGGTTTTGAAAAAAATAGTTTTCAATACTTAATAATGATTACAATTATTTTCATAAAAATTATAATATTATTTATATTAAATAAAATGTAATTATGTAGTAACATTTTATTATTATTTTATTTAATATAAAAATTCAATAATCCATGAAAATATATTTTTAAATTTAATATTAACTAAAAATAATATTTTTGCTTTCTAAACTGTTTACAATGTAACAAAAATAAAATTAATTAATATTATTTATTCTATAAAAAAATTATGCACATAATAATAGTTCTATGGACATGTTACACAACCAATTAAAACACCAATAAGACATAATTGTTAGGTGTGTGATGGTGAAAGGCTCTTAGGGAGGCTTAGATAACATCTCTTGGGTTGTAAATTTCTATTGATTTCCACTTGTCCTGTAAAAATCACATTTCATGCTTAATGTTTTGAATATCATCTTGGGCTTGGTCAAGAGAGAATCTTAGTGACACTACCTCCATTACATGATCCAAAAAACGGGCTTCGTATGGATCAATTCTGCTGGATGAGGCCATCACTTCTTTTTCTTTAGAAAATTGGATTTGTTAAAGCCCAATATTTATATTAATCAGGTGTTAAGTATTCAATGGATATATTAGAAATGTTAACAACTCTTAACCGTATTGTAAAATCCAAAAAACATAAAACCAATGATGTTCTATGTTATATAAAGATTTTACATAATAATAAATTTAATTATATAATGATAAAATTTAATTAATAAATGTTTCGGTCGTTACAATAAAAGGGATGAAAATTACTTGTTCAAAAAGAGATAAGAATATTCCATTGAAATATTTGGTAAATGTAAAATATCATAGAAATTTATCTTAACTGTTTTAGTATTATATTTTAATGTTCTTGGAAACACTATTTAGAAAACTAGGTTTTGGAGGAACACACATTTTCGATTGAAGAGTGTGTAATGTTGGGATTTGATAATGATATTTTATTATAAATATTTGGTACCATGTAGTGGAATATGAGTAAATATACATGAATATACCATTTATATATAAAGGATTTGAAAATTAATGAATATTTATGGGAGGTGGATCACAATATTTCATCAAATGAATAAAAAAATAAAATATATCAGTAAATTATAGATTTTATCAATAAACAACTACCACATGTAAACATTAAACCACACTCACAATGTATATTCATGATATAACATATAAAATGGAGTATATTGATTTCAGGGGAAAATATATGCTTATAACATGCCATGAGTCTCAAAGAAGTAAAATTGAGACAAATCTTCTTTATCGATTTGGTAAATTTTGAAACATAAACCCCATGAATGAATGATCATAAAATGGATATGTAAATATCCATTAATATAATAATAATAATAATAATATAATTCATCTAGATACAATAAAAAAACTCCAAAAATAATGGGTGGTGAATAAAGCATGTATCAAATATAAATAATAAGTGATATTAAATTTTGTTACCTTGTTCCTTAACTCTCATTGTACTCATAAAAAATGCTACATAATAAATATATAATTATTATAAATCATTATTAGAGCCATATTCTTATTTCTAATACCATATATGTTCATATAATGAAATTGTGCTATGTTTTTTAATGATTTCATGTTAGGTTTATGATTTGTGTAATATACTCTTTGTTTTTGGAATGTGTCTTAATTTTTTATATATTTGGCCCAAAAACATATATCATGATTTATAGAATGTAAAACAACAAATAAATATAATTTATATTCACTATATCTGAATTATAATAATCTATATAATATATAATAATGAAATTTAGGACACAATTCATGGAGACGGTAGATCGTACATATGCATGAACACTGCTTCTGTTTAGTTGACATTTTGAAAGATAGAAATTAAATGAAATATATGTATATGTATATGTTTATATAATATTATAAAATTATAATTATTATGTCATATATATCACATGGTTTCATTAACCATATCATTAATATCTTTCATATGGTGTCTAAACGATTCACATTGGTATGAGGGGGAGATAGTCCATACTTCTTCAAAGAATATTATTGTATTTACCCAAGATGGAATTAAAAAGGGTATGTTCTAAATAAAAAATAAAAAAATAATGAAATTTTATATATAATATATATCATATATAAATATTTTTTCAAAAATAATTTCCATCATGAGATGTGGTAAATGAAAAATGAATAATCATCGTTTAATGACGTAGTGGTTCACTGTATACGTAAATAATGTGTTCGCTACCCATTATATGGAACTGTGTGTGAGTGTAGGTATAAAAAATATCTAAACAATCCAACTATATTTAGGATAATATTTTATAAAATAATTTGAAAAATTAGTTTATTGGGTGGAGAATGGAATTAAAATAATAAAGCTTGATGGAAGGTGTTACCTCTTAATCAGTTAACTGCTTTTGGTATGCACCAAAGTGTTACCCTATGAGTATTTCTACAAAATATTGTGGAATAAAGGATTAAAGGAGGTTATTTCGGATGTTAATTAGAAATATATTTTTTTAAGATAAGATTTTTGAGAGCTGTGATAAAGAGTTAGAGGTGGTGGCCTTTTATATGGAAGGGAATGTACATAAATTGTATTTTTCAGAACATGTTTGTGTACCAACGTTTTTACGTAATAAAACATGTAGAAAACCCTAAAACATAATTATAGATGGTTTATGGACAAAATATGGACAAAAAATAGTTTCTGGACAATTATATATAAATTTGGGCCCTTATATTTATGTTTTACTCCTTTTTATGCATAATTTTACCTTAATCGATATAATTAATTGTAAAAACTTTCAATGATTTATTTTCAAAAACGTATTTGACATTATTTTAAATTATAAATTATTCTTGTTAAAAATATTGATTCTAATTTCCAATATTAAAAGTATTTTAGAAACATAAATTAATTTAAAATTAATCACACAAAAGGGATGAAAATGCATTCTTTTAAAGAAAAAACATTTGAAATTTGTTATGTTATTATATTAAAATTCAACGAGAAATGGTTTAAAATTTCCAAACATTAATTAATTGAAAAATTTATTATATAATTAAGCATTAAAACCAATTTAATAATTAATTTATCATTAGGAATATTGTATATGAAAAAATATTTTGAACTATAATTCAGTATTATTTAAATATTCTTTAAAAACAAAACCATGAAAATGAATACCAAGAATTTAACCTATTATAATATTTCTGTTTAAATATCAATGATGAAATTTATTTTGACATATGTAATCCATAAGAGATCTTAAAAATTGAATAAAAATAGTTTCTAAATTAATAGGCGTTAAAATACCTTAATAAGAAATATATAATTTTTTTCATTAAGAATAAAACATATTTTAGATCAATAACAAAAATATTTGACTGAATATATAATATAAATCACTTTAAAATCACCAACTAAATTTAAATATTTTATATTTATAATATTAAATCTGACTTATGGGTATAATAATATTTATTTTTATATTTAATTAGTTTTTATATACATTTATAATTATATGTAACAAATGAAATCATTTTATATTTTTTAAAAGCATTTATTTTTATTATTTATATAAACCTTTTCCAAAATTATAATTTTAAATATATTCTGTATTAAATAATTTATCGTTATTTTGTAAAATTATGTTTTGTGTGTTACAGAAGGCATTGAAGAAAATCATTGTTGCCCGTAACAGATGCTAACATGGTGTTCCATGTAGAAAAAGAAATAATTTATGTTTTGTGTAGTTAATGATTTACATGGTTTAATGAAATTCAATAATAGTGCTTTAAAATTAAATAATCAATTATTAGTGTTCCATGATATGTAAAATATCAATAATATTAATTTAATTTTGAATCACTATTTCACAATAACTTGAGATGTTACTTTCTATTCACCCTTAAAATTACTTTTCCCTAAAAATAATTTAGTGTTTCCAATGTTTTAAAAATTTATTTTTCCTTTCATAGAAATCCATATTGTAAACATTTACACTAAAACATTAATTATAAAGGGAATGTTCGAAACATAATGGTAACCCAAAAGTACATATAACGTGGCTTTGATTTAGGAGAACATAGTTGGAAAGTAAAACCATGGACTTAGAAGAACTATATAAAAATTTGATGACTATATTGATTTCATCAATCAAAAAATCGTGAATGATCAATGAAATGTTTGGGAACATGAATACATTAATTTTTAATTATTTAAATGGTCACATGTTCAAAAAATATTTGAGCTATTAAGGCAACATTTTTTTGATCAATTTCAAAACATTGATGAATGTCTTTGTTGACAAAGAATAAATAGAAATATACATACATGATATATTTCATTAAAAATTATTATTTGGTTGTTCATTTATTAATTTCTAATTTATCCACTACTTTAGGAAATGTATGTTTAGAAATTTACATTTATTCATAACGTAATAAAATATACATTTAGCAGATCAAAAGTCCCATAAAATTAAAAAAAATATTACTATTTTATATAAATACTATTCTAAAGAAATGTTGTTAATACATTAATTAGTAATCATAAAATTTTACTCTACTTATATATTATTATTATATAGTCATCAAAATTAAATAGAAATTAACTAGAATATTGTGAAGGCTTGTGGTTTAAATGAAACCATTATCATCTTTAGATCATGGGTTCAATATGGGTATCCTTTTCAAATATTAATGTTTTTCACCCAACATACATGATTTCCATTTCTAAAATGACACTAATATAATTTTCAAAATATGATGGAATTTCATTAAATATGGTTAATCTGTAAATATACTTTTAACAATGGTTTTCAATACAATATCAATACATAACTAATCAGCTAAAATTTTATTTTAAACTATTCATGAATGGATATACATATAATCCTTTTGAAGGATGAAAATCCATATAAGTCCATAGAATGCTTTGAAATCATCTTAATATTGATCCCCCATATGAAAAAGTATCTCCATGTTCTCACATTCCAAACATGCGAATATAATTTTCCAAAATACCGTTAAATCATGACAATAACACGAATTAAAATTAATCCTTATTGAAGACATGCATTCATCCATATTAAAATGGTGACTAGTTATATACCATAAATTCAAGAAGTTGTAAAATTAATTCATTATAAAATTGAACACTTTTTCAATAACTCCTTTATAAATTTTATGTTAATCAGTACCATCTAATATATTTTCTCCCAAACATCATTATCCCCACATCAAGAATAAATTAAGGGTTACCTTCCCTTAATCGAAATACCAACATTCATTTAAATCACTTTTATACCTCACCAAATGCATTCAATATATACTTTTTAGTCCATAGTAAATATATTATACTTAAATTATTTATATATTTCATGATTCAGGTATCATATTCATTAAATTCCAAAACAAATGAACTTCATTCTTCCCACGATATTTTTAACCATCACTCTAGCTTCATCAATATATTCATTAATCGGATTTTATGGAATATGAAATATGAAACATGTCATAAGTTACTTCAATTTAAATATAATCATGATTCATAAGATTAATTTACAAAATATTGGTAGAAACTTAATAGGTCATTCACATTTCATTTGTGATCTCTTTAACTTCGTATGTATGACCAATATCAAACCACCTTCTTGATTTTTCTTATGAGATTTCCAATTGGGAAATCAATTTTAATGATTCCCTTACAATCCACTTATTAAACATTAAATGTTAACCCTAATTCTTTAAGTTATCTAAATTGATTAAAACAATAATGAATTGGGTGAGGAAAACATATTATAGTAGAAAAACAGATAATCCTGAAAAATTACTTATAGGATTTTAAAATCATGACATGTACCATTTATTTGAAGATGCCTAATATTAATATTAGTTTATTAATATATAGCTTTAATTAAAGTCTTTCATAATATTTCATAATGAGTTAGTGAATTTCTAATACATATCCCATCAGGGAGTCAAACTAGGTGAGTAGCAAGTCCAATTTTCATCTACCAGATTACACTAAGTTGGGTGTGTTACATATTTTCAGAGTTGTTACACATAGATACATCTATTCTAGATCCATGTCCACCGGTAGTTTCTAGACATGGATTTGTTTCTAGAAACCGACTCTCTATATCCTTTACCAATATTTAGGACATTTTTAAAATATAAAATCTTCATTATACTAATTATGAGAAACATTACTCTATATATCATTAACATATTCATATATTTCACACTGATGTTTTCTTTTCATAGTTTCAAAAAGATTCTCTAAAATTTTCTTGTAGTACTAACTATAATAAACCATTCATTTCATTCATTAAAATTATAACACAATTAGAAAAAACATAAAACATAATAAAAAAATATGCCCAAATACCATCTTAGTTTAGTGCCAATAGAAACATATATATATATATATAAACACTGATATATAAGATAGCTATATTATCTGCCACTAGGTTCTTAATAACAAGAACAATTCTTATAGAGATCTAAATTAATACATATCTTCAAATCATACAGAATGAAAACTAATTTTCTTGAGCTGAGATGCACAGTAAGGGTAAATAAAGGAGACATGTAAGCATAAACATGAGTATAAGGGGTATGATAACTTTATAAATACATTAGAGGATAATAACATACATATCCAAGATCATAAACACTAATCATAGAATAATGATTGGTAATTAATAATACATGAAATCATAACAGAGTAATAAGACATATAATTTGCTTCACACATATAAAAATAGAAAATCATATGTCTAGGATACCAACAAAGACCTTTATAACATGTTATGAATGGTCTTCAACCTATGGAACGTATCCAATCATGGTCTACAAACCCATGTACCCACCTAAATTCTGGATTAGGATATACAACGTGTTCCCATATATATTTAAAATTGGCCTACAACACATGTTCCCTATATACATCGGGCTTGGGCTTGAACTAATGTTCTCTGTTACGTTCTTTGATGGGCTACAACCCATATACATTCTTGTTTTCAGGATTGTGCTATAAGCCACATACTCTCATGCTTTTAGGTTTGTGATACAACCCATGTACCCAGTTATATAATATATAAAATATCTTTAAACAATTAATTGGAGGGAGATATAGGTCCCACCGAATACATAATAAAATCATACATACATCTATCACAAAAAATTTGACATGTCATGAACCTTGAAATGATATTGATTTTATAAACATCAAATCATAACCCATAAAATGAAAGGGGAATATTTAACATTTCATCAAATCATATCCTATGAAAAAGATATAGGTTTCATAACTATTTCCTCAAAGAATTCCATTTGAAAATAAATGGGGGTTAATACTAAATAACCCATCAAAGAGAAAGAGGTGTCATAAGGAATATTATTTCAAAAAATAAACCATTAAAGAAAGAATATGATGATAAAATTTGGATCATTTTAACTAAATAATTGAGTGACATCAATGGATTTAGTATTAGATTGAGATTAACTTGGAATGATATTTTGAAAATATTTCATGAGTAAAGTATCATATCCTCATTTGAAAATGATATTTGAAACATTAAATATATTGAAACCCAATTTCTTGAATATAAATTTGAAATGATATAAACAAAACATCAACACATTTTAAAAACCATTTTCCTTGAAAAATTAGAAAATAATCATGAAAAAAATTTGAAAACATTTTTATTGAATATGATTTCCGTAAAAAATAACTTTTAAAATTTAAAATATATATTGAAAATTTTTTGAAAAAAAATTCATTTAAATTTATTGTAAAATATATTTTATTAAATTTTTATTTTTATACATGCAATGTATCATTCTCTTAAATGATTGTGGGTAAATCCGTTCATTTCATACAATGTAAAAAACATTTATTGTGAAAAATAAAAAGATTAAAAAAATTAATTCTTCCATAAGTGACAAGAATATTATTTTGAAACAATTTCTAATAGAATAAAGGTGTAAAAATGAATTTTTAATATTATAAGATAATTTTTTAATATTCTTAGAATCCCATTTATTATATATTGGTTTTGGATGAACACAGATTTTTGACTTGAGAGAGAGGGTAATGTCGGGCTTTCCATAGAAAAAATTCATAACTATTTTAAGTATAAAAAGTGGAATAATGGTACCAATACTTGAATAAATATTTAATATTTAGCGTAAAATATAATTAATGTTGGTTCTTTGTATATTCATTCTAAACTATTTCATCAATTTATGAAGAAACATAAACAATCCCTATAAGCAATGATATAGTTTTAATTAACTCTTACAACATGGTAATATTGAACAATACTCGCATAATAAGAAATTGAATTTAAATTATAGTTGAAATATTATGAAAATAATTATATTAATAATATTACATTTTATAGGCATTATATGCACATGATGTAAAAATATAGGTCCATAACACGGAATGTATGTCAATGAATTTTGGTTTTGACAAAATTATTTTATTGATTTGATAACTTTTAAAACAGAAACACTGTTAATGGAATATAATAAAATTAATATGTAAATATACATAAATTAAATTATAATAATCATATAATTAACCCATTGTAGGTATACACACTACAAGAAATGAATGTGCTGTGAATAGTTCATGATTCTCAATGAAATAAAAAGTTAAATGAAATTCGAATACATTGTGACATGACTCTCATTATACTCATAAAAAATCCCATTCTAATAATTATATGTATATTAAAAACATATTAAAGGAACATTTTATAATATATAATTCCATATATGGTTTTATTATGATTTATTACCAATTAGTTAACACATTCATGTTAATGTTATACTTTGGGTAATATTCTCTTTGTTTTTCACATGTTTCTTAGTTTTTTATATATTTTGTCCTTGTAGTTATATCATTATTTAAATAATTTAAACCATTATATAAATATCATTTTAACTAAATATATTTTTATTATATTAATATAAATATATCATATTCATAAAGTTGTATACATCATTCCTGGAGACTGTATGGAGTACATACGCATGAACACTACTTCCATTTTATTAATGTATTGATTAAAATAATGTAAATGAAAAATATATAGGTATACATATGTATTTGATATCATCAAATTATAATTAATTTTCAAATTTATCATATTGGTTATCCAAACATATCCTTATTAAATTCCACGTTTTCTGTGAATGAATCGCCTCACTTTCAGGGGTGGTAGTCTACACTCCCTCAAATGAATTTATAATATTTACAAAAAAATAAATGAACATGTTTATGTTAAAGTTAATGATTATAGAAATAAAAATACATTATAAATATAATATATATCATATATAATTTTTTTTACCATCATAATTTTTACCGTCATATGTGGTAAATGAAAAATCAACAATCATCATTTTATGAGGTAGTAGTTCATCGCATACATAAAAAATATGTTTTTTAACCATTAAATGGAATTATGTCTACGTTTAGTCATAATAATTATAATAAAAACAACCTAATATTTTTATGATAATTGTTTTTTATAGAAAAATTGAATAAGAAGAGTTTAGGGTTTGAGAATAGAAATAAAAGATGGAGGTTGGGGGAAAGTGTTACCTCTTAATCAGGCTTCTCATTTATTATTATAAAAAAAGGATATTTTTAAAAGTATTTAAACTCAAAGGTAGGATTCATGATGTAATGTAGTGTTTTGGTAAGTTAATTGGATATATATTTTCTTATCCTAGGAGGATTGAGAGGTGTTATGAAGAGAAAAAGATGGTGGACATTGGTAGTGATGGGATTAGACAGAATTGAATTTTTTAAAATAAGTTTTGTGTACCCACGTTTTAACCTAACAAGAGTCAAAAAAAAACAAAAAAACTCAACAATAGATGTTTTATGGCCGAAATATTTCCCTAGAAATAGTGTTTCAAAAGTGTATAAAATTTGTGCAGTTATATTTATGGTTTATTCCCTTGTCATGCTTAATTTTACCTTAATCTATATAATGTATTTTTATTACATTCACTAATATTTTTCATAAGAACAAATAATTTTACTTTATTAGAAATTATTAATTATGATTATTGTAAATATGGAATTAATTTTTCCAAATTTCAAACATAAGTGTAACACCCCAGGTAAATAATGAATATGAAACTTTCATATTTACCATATTTGTGAATAAAATATTAATATTACTTTAAAGTGGATGCTATGCATGATGGCGTACCCAATACGCAACAATGAGTTTCTTGGGAATCTTGCATTGCACTGTAATAATAAAATAATATTATTTTAAATGGTAGATAACGCCTAGCCGTTGTAATGGCAGGAATGAACAGAACTAACTACAAAATGATTATATATGTTTGTCAAATATTTTTACTAATTCAAATAAATTTTGGAGGATTTAAAATGCGAATGAATCCAATTTTAAGCGTAAACATTCTAATATTTTTTTAAAGGGTCGATTAACCGCCTTTTGATGGAGAACCTCTTTTAAAACCACTTTATTAAACTTTTATGTGTTATATTTAACTAAATAAAATTATTCTTTAGAAATGGGACATCAAAATTTACATTGTGTAAATTTTTGGTATTTTTACGAAAAATAACGATTTTTAATGAATAATGAAAAATGTTGTATTTTAATTCAAAACCCCTTTTTAATTTAATTTATTTATATGATTTGATAATATTTTTAATTTGTTTCAAAGTGAAATTAGAATATATTTTTACCATTTAATCCAATAGAGGTCGTTGGAATTAATTTCACTTTGAAATCGGACTTAAACTAGTGTCAATCTTTTGATTCATTTTGTTTCATAAAGACAAGCTATTTGTTTTGAAAGTGAGAATTAATTATTAAATTAATTAATGTAACGTATATGTTATGAATTTTATAATATAGACATCATTTTTGAATTCGGAAGATCAAATATAGCTTAGGGTGAATTTTTGATAATTTTCTGAAAACGTCAATTTTTGATGAATAGTGAAACCACTAAGTGGTACATATAAAAACTGATTTTCCATTTAAATGAAACGTTTCCATATTTGTGTTTTGAATATCAAAAATCTTACATACATGGTTTTCATTAAGAAGTGAAATGTGATTCAATGGGATTAAAATAATTTTTGGGGGAATAGTAACTTATTAAGTTTTTAATCGCGATTAGAGGAAATTAGTGTAGTTTAAGATAAGAATAATGTTTTAATAAAATGAAATGACCTATAAACATGTCCTAACCTCGTTGGATGTGTCATGGACGACCATAACAATCCATGGGCCAACTTGGGGACCCCATGGAGCCTATTTGGTTGGAAAATTACATAAATACCTTTTTATTTAATGTTAAAGAAAAAATGACACAAACATGAGATGTTTTACTAAAAAAAATGTTACATGGGGTTAGGCAATTCATATTTTTGACGATAAATATTCATTGGAAATATGAAAAGATTTAATACATCATAGTATTTTTTTAATTTTTAGACATTAAATAAATTATATTATTTATGACATCATGACGATGCAGAGATGACCTCATTATTTAATGATTTAAAGGAAATGGAAAGATAATGTAATATCTAAGACCAAGACATGTCCAAAACCTTTTGGATGGGTGTATTGCGAACCCTTATCACCATATCCTCGAAACACATCAATTTGGGACCATTAATATCCGAAACACATTCTAAAATAATGTAACATTTCCTTACATTCCAAGAGTGCCCCTCCTCTCCTCCTATAAAAAACCCCCACCTATACCTCCTTACCCACACTTCCAAAGCCTTTTTCTTGGCCAACACCTGACCACTTTGTCACTCCATATCCCTATATAACTACTTTAAGCCTCACTTTGGGAAAAAGTCTTCCCAAGGAAGCCTTTGAGCTCAAACCAAAGGGAGTTACCCGATTTTAAGGTAATGTCTTCGCTTGTGTCCTTTTGTTTTATTTTTCTTCTACAACACCATAAACTTATTTTATTCATTTATATTGAAACAAATAAATTATCTTAAATATACTAGGATTTTTTTATAAGAAGTATTCGAGCTACACTTACACACACCTGCATCTAATGGTTAAAGAACATACTGTTTCTGTGGATGGCGAATTTCTGCACCACGAAACGATGATTGTTCAAAATTCTTCTAACACCTTCAAAGGATGAAATTAAGATGACACTATATTAATATATGATATATAATATTTTTATGTTTTAATTAATCTTCTATATTTTTCATTTATGGCATACCATTCTGGTTTCCATTATGGGTAAATGTGATATCTTCATTTAAGGAAGTGCGGACTACCGCCCCATCCAAGTGATTTGATTTGTTAATACCATATGTGGTACGTATAAAGGATATATTTAATGATATTATATATGATACCATACTGAAATTAAAATACTATTATTAATCATTATGTTTTAATTCCATTAAATATGAAATAGAAATGGATGTAGCGTTCATGCGTACGTACGGCTTACCGTCTCCATGAACGGTACATTTCATTTCTTATCTCAAAATGTTATGTACTATTATAAGTACATATATATAATGGATATATATTTAATATATTACATATAAATTATGGAAATCATTCTGTAATTATATCATATATATATATATCTCTGTCATTTTGTTTTAATTCTATTAATATGACAAAAAATGGAATTAGCGTTCATGCATACGTACGACCTACCGTCTCCATGAACGATGCTTCTAATTTTTATCTCCAAATTCTATGGAATAGTATAAAATGAATATATACTAGATATATATGATATTTAAAACATCAATACTATTCTGGATAGGATGTACCTAAAACTACATGGAAAATTATTTTCCAACAAGTTCAATTTTTTGACTCATGTACCAAACATCGGCAAAAACGTCTGATATGAACTCACATTATCAACCAATTATTATAACATTATAATATGTGATATGAACAGAATAAAATATTTATAGGAATACCTTAATCTATTATAAATTGACCAAATATTATTATTTAGAAATATAAATAAACGAACAAGACAAGTTGGACTTGAGGTAAGGGATCATACTCCTCTCTTTCTTTTTAAGTACACTCTTTTATATCATTACTTTTAAAGATAATATTTATTGTTATTGGGATGATATTTTATATTAATATTACTGTAATATTTATGTTCATATGATGAGAGACCATATTCTCTCTCATCAATCCATTTTGGATGTTTTGAGTGGCGTCGTTAGGCTGCCGAATTTTCGTAAGAGATCTATCCTCTCTCTTTATTTTTAAGTACTATCCTTTATGTCACTTCTTTTAAGAGTAACTTTGTTATGTTGGGGGATGTTCTTTTATATTAAACATTCTGTAAACTTTATGTTAATATGATGATAGACCCTATTTGATATCATCAATCCATTTTTGGAAGTTTTAAGTGGCACCGTTAGGCTGCCGAGTTTTCGTAAGGGATTTTTCATCTCACTTTTATTCCCATGAAATTTATGCTACATTTGCCAAAATTTCCTTTGAGTGGTGTATTTAATTCCTATTATTATACTCAATGTGTAATATACTTTCTTTTATGAGTATTTACATCAATTTTGTATTGTCCTTATTTCATGTGGTGCATGTCTCGAAAGATACCCATGTCGGTAATGGAACCTTTCACCCTCCTCTTTTTAAAAGTCTTATTTTGTTATGTCTTTTAATTTACATTCTATTATATTGGGATATGTTCTTCTATATCCTTATTGATGTAAATTTTATGTCCATGTGATGAGATAACTTTTTTATCTCTCATCAACTCTTTTTCTGAATTTTGAAGTGACGTCGTTAGGCTGTCGAATTTTTGAAAGGGAACTTCTTAACCCAATTTTGATTCATTGGGATAAACTTGTACTCCTTGATTATGTCATTCTATGAATATGTGTGAGTGTCCTATGATTGTTTTACACTAAATATCCACTTATATTTTGTGTTTTCATTTTTCACACATAATATTTTATTTGATTTATCCTGAATACAAGGATACCATCTTGGTATGGGACCTCATCTCAATCTCCATTCATTGAGGCATATTTTGTTTTATACACAACATTATTTTATACAGTGTATAAACCCCTTTGAATTTTATGTTTATCCAAAAGGAATCTTATTTAGATGAAGCGTTTTACTAAATGACAAAAGGGAATGTTTTTGTCGTACGTTTCCAGCGACAATGACTTCTCCGCCACCGTGACCATTATTTGAGTTTCAGCTTCCTCTACAAGCCATACCTTTTTTTGAATGAAAAATAAATACCATGTTCTACTTTTCTTTTATTTTGGTATTGAAAATGGTTTTCATAATGTTTCTATATCAATGTGTTCTATTGAAATCTTTTGATTTAAAAGTGGGAATGTTATGTTTCCTTTATACATGTTTTATGTGATACGATTATGTTATGGTTCTTGGGAATTATTATGAAGATGGGTGGTTCTGTGATAAACTAAGGGCGGGTGAGCCCGATATAGCTATCCAATGCATTGGTTAATGCGAAGGAGTGAAATGTTAATGTTTCTTTGAAGAGATTTAGGGAATATATTATTATGGGTATTCCAAACATAACCAAGAGGGTTACTCCATACGTAAGAATGTTATGAATGCCTCAAGTTACCTTTATGCCTTATGATTTCTATGATTTAATCATTATTTGATGAGGTATGTTAAAGTTCCTATGTTTTATGGGTAAAGTATGATTTCATTCTTATGTATATATGAACTCATGGTCCCTTTCCATATTTTTATAACCCTTACTGAGCATTTTATGCTCATCCCATGTTTTATGAAATTTTTTTCAAAGGTCAAGGGAAAGGTACATGATATGATGATAGTTTCAAGGATGTTTCAAGAAATAATCCATGTTTTATTTTATATATGTTTCCGTTGATGGTAAAAAAAGAATACTATCCTTATGTAACCACTTTGATTAAATGTGGAATGTAATGCATGTTTTATGATCTAATTCTCTAAAACACTAAACATGAAAAGATCCTCAATGTGTAATCTTGAAATAACTCAAGATTAAGTATGGTTTAAGGATGGGGCCTTATAGTTTGTATCAATTGTGGGTTTAGATAACTTTAGAGGTTAGGGTATTCTTTAAGCATAAGTGACATTACCATAATGGTCAGGATTTCAGAAAGAGTCATAGTTTTTAGATAAAGTGAATGTGTAAGTATATCTTCCTCATTAGTAAATGATGGTTTTGTTGATATACTCACACTGGCCTTTCTATTTTTAGTGAATGGATGGATCTAGAATGCACCAAAGTGACAATAGGTTTGAAGGAAACTGGGGCAGTTCTCTGATTAAGAGACTGGATGAAATGGGGGATTCAATGAGGAAACTCGTGGTTGTTCTAAACCAACTATCAAGGAGTCATGATCAACCACTTGAAACTTGGTATGTTCTGTAATGCATCATGTACGAGATGACCAATATATGTAGAAGTTCAGGTAATAATTATAAAGGTAACCATTAGGGTATCTATGATCCTTACATTTGAGGTAATTATGTGTTATTATTTGTTATGATGAAAAATGAAATGCATGAGATAAACATGAGGTTAAAATATGTTGTGATTATTTTTGAAGATTTTATCTAATTTTGTGGAATGTTTTATGAATTATTTAGTTTTGGAAAAAAGGACAACACGCAGACCGCGTGACAACCCGTCACGTCGGACAAAGCTACGGGAATTGAACCCACAACCAAAGTGCGACTGGTATTTATCGCCTACCACTGGACTACGTGAAGTCCCTGGTTAGTTTGACTAATTATTTTTAGTTAGATGATTTTAGGAATCAAGAGTAAGTTTATTTTGGGTTATTTATGGAATGATTAACCTATCATGGAGGATATGTGATTTGGTTAATTACTTTTCAATTCGAGACAGTACGAGAAACTGATGTTGTTTGGAGATAAATGTTACGATTTAACTTCGAAGACGATGTGACTAAATCCTTCAAATATTTGGGTTTAAATCTTAGTTTGGTTTACTTTGAAGTATTTTATGGGCAATTTTTTTATTGAATGGTCTTTGTTGAACATTGGGGATTTTTTGATAAATTTTGGAGATTAAGAATAGATTTGTTTTCTTTGTTTTTTAAAAGGATTATCCTTTTTGGGTATTATTTGATCTTGTACTAACGGTTTTGGTTTTGGTTTTGGTTAAGGTCTAAAGATATGGGAAGTATATAGTTATCTTTTGTGGATTAGGTGATCCTCTAGAAGTTTATTATAGTACTCTTAATGTGAACAAGTCTTACTAATTACTCATCATTTGGGGAAAGTATGAGTTTGTGTAAGAAATATAGTAAAAGTTGAAAGTCAACATGACAAGTAAGTATGTTTCCATAAGATAAAAAATTAATTCCTCAACGAAGACTAACTTAAAACAAAAATGTTTTATGTTAACTTTTCCTACTGGGGAATCGAATACCGTTTAACCAATCACAATTTTGTGATTTTCTTATGGTTAGCTTTCTCCTAGACATGTTTACTATCACTCTCCATCAGAACATGTCCCTTTGTTTTTTCCTCCATGTCCATATTTTCATACGTGGAATCCTAGTATGGGTTAATTTGGGTGACCTTTGTACTTATCTTTCTTTATTTTAAAGTGATTGTTTTACTGACTCTTGTTCTGATGTGGGATTTTCAATGAAGATTCGAAGCCCAATTTTAAAAATTGCGAGAACGCAATTCCCAAAAGGGGGGAAGGATGTAACACCCCAGGTAAATTAAGAATATGACATTTTCATATTTATCTATATTTGTGAATTAAATATTAATATTACATTAAAGGGGACGCTATGCACGATGGCGTACCCAATACACAACAATGAGTTTCTTGGGAATCTTGCGTTGCACTCTAAAAATAAAATAATATTATTATAAATGGTAGTTAACGCCTAGCCGTTGTAATGGAAGGAATGAACAGAACTAACTACAAAATGATTATATATGTTTGTCAAATATTATCACTCTTTGCAATAAATTTTGGAGGATTAAAAATGTGAATGAATCCAATTTTAAGTGTAAACATTCTAATATCCTTGAAAAGGGTCGATTAACCGCCTTTTGATGGAGAACCTCTTTTAAATCCACTTTTTGACAATTTTATGTGTTATATTTGACTAAATAAAATTATACTTTAGAATTGGGACATCCAAATATACTTTGTGTAAATTTTTGGTATTTTTCGGAAAATGACCAATTTTTAATGAATAGTGAAAAATGTGTTATTTTAATTCAAAACCACTTTTTAATCTAATTTATTTATATGAATATATTATCTTTTGAATTTTATTTAAAGTGAAATTAGAAAATATTTTTTACCATTTAATCCAATATTGGTCGTTGGAATTAATTTCACTTTGAAATCATACTTAAACTAGTGTCAATCTTTTGATACATTTTGTTTCATAAAAACACGCTATTTGTTTTGAGAGCGGGAATTAATTATTAAATTAATTAATGTAACTTATTGGTTATGAATTTTGGTAATTTTCTAAAAAACGTCAATTTTTTATGAATAGTAAAACCACTAAGTGGCACTTATAAAAACTGATTTTCCATTTAAATGAAAATTTTCCATCTTTGTGTTTTGAATTTCAAAAATCCGACATACATGGTTCTCGTTAGAGGTAAAATGTGGTTCAATGGGATTAAAATAATTTTTTGGTGAATAGTAACTTATTAAGTTTTTAATCGCGATTAGAGGTAATTAGTGTAGTTTAAGGTAAGAATAATGTTGTAATAAAATGAAATGACCTAGACACATGTCCTACCGTCATTGTATGTGTCATGCCCGACCAAGAGAATCCATGGGTCAACTTGGGGACCCCATGGAGCCACTTTGGTTGGAAAATGACATAAATACCTTTTTATTTAATGTTAAAGTAAAAAGGACACAAACATGTGATGTTTTACAAAAACAATTTTTACCTGGGGTTATGCAAGTCATATTTTTGACTATAAATAGTCATTGGAAATATACGATGATTTTCTACATCAAAGTATTTTTTTTATAATTTTTATACATTAAATAAAGTAAATTATTTATGACATCATGATGATGCAGCAATGACCTCATTATTTAACAATTTAAATAAAATGGAAAGATAATGTAATATCAGAGACCTACACATGTCCAAAACCTATTGTATGGGTATATTTTGAACCCTTTTCACCTTATCCTCGAAACACATCATTGTGGTACCACTAATATCCGAAACACATTCTAAAATAATTTAACATTTCCTTACTTTCCAAGAGTTCCCCTCCTCTCCTCTTATAAAAGGCCCCCTCCTATACCTCCTTACCCACACTTCCAAATCCTTTGTCCTGGACAAACCTTATCAATTATGTCTCTTCACATCCCTCTATAACTCATTGAAGCCTCAATTTGGGCAGAAGTCTTCCCAAGTAAGCCTTTGAGCTCAAACCAAAGGGAGTTACATGATTTTAAGGTAATGTCTTCACTTGTTTCCTTTTGTTTTATTTTTCTTATCCTACCCCCTAAACTCTTTTTATTCATTTATTTTCTAACAAATCCAGTATAATAAATATACTAGGATGTTTTTATAAGAAGTATTCGAGATACACTTACACACACCTACATCTAATGGTTAAATAACATACTGTTTCTGTGGATGGCGAATTTCTGCCTCACGAAACGATGATTGTTCAACATTCTTCTAACACCTTTAAATGTGGACATTAAGATGACACTATATTTATATATGATATATTATATGTTTATGTTTTACATAAGCTTCTGTATTTTTTATTTATGGTAGACCTTTATGGTTTCCATTATGGGTAAACGCGATATCTTCATTCAAGGAAGTGGGGACTACCACCCCCTCAAAGTGATTTGATTCGTTAATACCATATGTGGTACGTACGGCTTACCATCTCCATGAACAGTACATTTCATTTCCTATCTCAAAATGTTATATATTATTATAAGTACATATATATAATGGATATATATTTAATATATTACATCTAAATTGTGAATATCATTCTTGAATTATAACATATATATATATATATCTCATTTTGTTTTAATTCCATTAATATGACAAAAAATGAATGTAGTGTTCATGCGTACGTACGGCCTACCGTCTCCATGAACGGTGATTTCAATGTTTATCTACAAATTCAATGGAGTAGTATAAAATGAATATATACTGGATATATATGATATTTAAAACATCAATACTATTCTGGATATGATGTACCTAAAACTACATGGAAAATTATTTTCCAACAAGTTCAATTTTTTGACTCATGTACCAAACATTGACAAAAACGTCTGATATGAACTCATATTATTAACCAATTACTATAAAATAAAAATATGTGATATGAACTGAATAATAATCTTTATATGAGGTCTTTAAGAAATTATAAATTGACCAAAGTTTATTATTCTGGAATATTAAGAAATGAACAAGACAAGTTGGACTTGAGGTAAGGGATCATACTCCTCACATTCATTTCAAGTACACTCTTTTATATCATTCCTTTTAAAGCTAATATCTATTGTTATTGGGATGTTATTTTATATTACTCTTACTGTAATTTTTATGTTCATATGACGAGAGACCCTATTCTCTCTAATCAATCCATTTTGGATGTTTTGAGTGGCGTCGTTAGGCTGCCGAATTTTCATAAGAGATCTATCCTCTCTCTTTTATTCTAAGTACTCTCCTTTAAGTCACATCTTTTAATCTCATCTTTGTTATGTTGGGGGATGTTATTTTATATTCCTCTTTCTGTAAACTTCTTTTTAATATGATGAGAGACCATATTTGATCTCATTAATCCATTTTTGGATGTTTTAAGTGGCGCCATTAGGCTCCCTAGTTTTCGTAAGGGATTTTTCATCTCACTTTTATTCCCGTGAGATTTATGCTATATTTTCCACAATTTCCTTTTAGTGGTGTATGTACTTCCCATTATTTTACTCATTGTATAATATACTTTCTTTTATGATTATTTACATCAATGTTGTATTGTCCTTCTTTCACAAGGTGCATGTCTCGAAAGATACCCATGTCGGTAAGGGAACCTTTAACCCTCCACTTTTTAAAATACTTCTTTTGTTATGTCTTTTAATTCACATACTATTATGGTGGGATTTGTTCTTATATATCCTTATTGATGTAAATTTTATGCCCAAGTGATGAGATACCGTTTTTATCTCTCATCATCTCTTTTTCTGAATTTTGAAGTGATGTCGTTAGGCTGTCGAATTTTTGCAAGGGAACTTCTTAACCCAATTTTGATTCGTTGTAATATACATGTACCCCTTGAATATGTCATTATATGAATATGTGTGAATGTCCTCTGATTTTTTTACACTTAATATCTACTTATATTTGGTGTATTCGTTTGTCACACATAATTATGTAATTTATTTATCCTTAATCAACGGATACCGTCTTTGTATTTGACTTAGTCTCAATATCCATTAATTGAGTCATATTTTGTTTTATACACAAAATTATTTTATACGGTGTATAAACCCCTTTTAATTTTACGTTTATTCAAAAGGAATCTTCTTTACACGAAGCAATTTATTAAAGGACAAAAGGGAATGTTTTTGTCATACGTATGTGGTGACAATGACTTCTCCGCCACTGTGAACTTTATTTGTGTTTCGGCTTCCTCTATAAGCCATACCTTTTTTGGAATGAAAAATAAATACCATGTTTTACTTTTCTTCTATTTTGGCATTAAAACTGGTTTTCATATTGTTATTATATCAATGTGTTTTATTGATATCTTGTGATTTAAAAGTGGAAATGTTATGTTTCCTTTATACATGTTTTATGTGATATGATTATGTTATGGTTCTTGAGAATTATTATGAAGACCGGTGGTTCTGTGATAAAATAAGGGTGGGTGAGCCCGATATAGCTCTCCGGTTCATTGGGTAATGCGAAGTAGTGAAACGTTAAGGTTTCTCCAAAGAGATTTAGGGAATATACTGTGATGGGTATTCCAAACGTAACCAAGAGGGTTACTCCCTACGTAAGAATGTTATGAATGCCTCATGTTACCATTATATCTTATGATTTCTAGGATTTATTCATTATTTGATGAGGTATGTTAAAGTGCATATGTTTTATGGGTATAGTATGATTTCATTCTTATGTATATATGAACTCATGTTCCCTGTCAATATTTTTATAAACCTTACTGAGATTTTTATGCTCATCCCATGTTTTTTGAAATGTTTTTCACAGGTCAAGGGAAAGGTACATGATATGATGATATTGTCAAGGAAGTGTCAAGAAAGAATCCATTTTTAAATTTAAATATGTTTCTGTTGATGGGAAAAAATTAATACTATCCTTATGTAACCACTTTGTTTAAATGTGGAATGTAATGCATGTTTTATGATCTAATTCTCTAAAACTCTAAACCTGAAAAGATCCTCAATGTGTAATCTTGTATTAACTCAAGATTAAGTAAGGACTAAGGATGGGGACTTATAATAAGTGTAGCATAAAATAATCAAAAATATATTCCCCAAATTGGACAAGAATGATCATTTTTAATGTTAAAACATATGATCATTTTATAGGGTTTTATAGTCAATTTCAATGCGAATTCTATTTCCATGAAAAAATTGGATTATTTGAGAAAAATATGACCTTATTAAACATTAAAACGTAATTTAATATTATATATATTTTATATGAGAAATCGGTTTTGAACTAAAGTCACTAATTTTTATATATTCATTAAAAATGAAACCATAAAAAAAACAAAGAAATTTACCTTAAACTATTTTATTTGTTACTTTCAAAAATATGAAGTTTATATTGACATATATAATCCATTAACGTTACAGATATTTAATTCAGAATAGGTTCTCTATTTATAGGCGGTAAAAATGACTTAATAAGAAATATAGTATTTTCTACATAAAATCAGGTTTTTTTAATCATGAACCTATAAAATATATTGGATAAATATTAAGAATATCAGATTGAATATATAATATATGTATTACATTAATATCACCCATAATTTTAATTAATTATTGTTGTTACTTTAATACAACTTTTTGGGTATAGTAATATTTAATTTATATTCAATTGGATTACGTATTAATATTTAATTGTTTATTACAAATAAATTTATATAATATTTTTCAAAGTATTATGTTTTCATAATTTATTTATAACTTTTCAAAAATAATAATTTAACATCTAGGTTATATAAATTTATATATAATTACATGGTAAAACATATTATTTAATATTATACAAGCCATATTAGAATGTGGTTGTTTATTTTAACACAAGGTACCTTAATGTTCCATGTAGAGAAAGATATGATTTATATTTCATATATTTTAAAATTATCATCATTTTGTGAAATATAATCATTTTTAATTAATATATGATAAACCATTTTTAGTATTTCTTGAAATAAAAAATATCATAAAGATTAAATTAATAATATTTTTTTAGAAAATATCATGGTAATATATGTTTACTCCCTAATTTTATAACATGCTTATATTACTCAAAATACCCACTTAATTGTCCACGATAAATATGAGTGGTTTTTATCATAGTGAATCACATGTTGTGTTTTCCAAAAATTTCAAAAGTTAAATATTAAATGAGTTAAGATCAAATAAAATTAAATAATTATTAATTTTTATGTTTATACAAATATGAAATGAAATGAGAACTATCATAAATGGTATAAAAATATCATTCTTGTATTAAAAAGGATCTAAATTAATGTTAAAATATCATAATGGTGCTCAAAATTTCATATGATCTCGAAAAATTTCTCGGAAATCTAATTTTTTTATTAAAAAATTATCATAGGAGTGCTCCAAAATTTACTCAGATGAAAAAAAGTCATATGGGATTTATAATAATCCAATTATTTCTAGGAAAAAATCATACAATATTTGATGTTGATAATATAAATAGACATATGGTTTGGAAAATTTCCTACATGACTGTAGGAAATATTTCACCATATGTATTTATTAGAAATTGTTGTGGGTTAAAAATATATTCATCAAGTCCAAGATAAGAATAACACAAATCTCATTATCTCTAGAAACATGAAGTTCCACATATGTTAATAACAATTAATTTTTATAGGATACTCTAATAATCGCATATCAATGAAATGTTTTTTTACGAATAGTGTAATGTGGGAAAAATTCCAATAAGCTAACATGACAAGTAAGTCAAAACAACCAATAACCTGTTAAAATGGAATGAAATGGGATAGAATTTTACTAAAAATGAAGTATATAATATATAAGTGGTCAAAATAGTACCTTAAACTGTAATAGATTCCTTACCACATATCGCGGGATTTTGGTTCACAATATAAACTCATCCTTCCTATGGTTAGTGACCTTATAACCAAGGTATTTGACAAGAACAAATTAATATATACTGATCCAACTACAAAGGAACTAAGCCAAAACCATTGGTCATCGACCATGTCTATGGTAAAAAACTGCCGAATCTTATCCATGAAGATATGGAGAAAAACATATGGTGATTCCCTATATTTCTTCACTAATAAGATATTTTCGATGTTTCTGAATAGAACATTGATGAATATTTTATTTTTTCATTGTCTATGAACCATGGATCACCTAATGAGTGTTGTAAATATTCCTTACTCTACTCAACTAACAGAAACATTCAAACTGCACATCTTCAGTGTTTATCATCTTATTACATGAAGAAACACTCATAAAACCAAAAGGATAATTTCACACCTCATCACTTGTGGTTAAAAGATAACCAATTTCCCAATCCTCTTTTAATAACTTCTCATTGGTAATGGTATTACATAAAACATCATGTTATGTCCATAGGAAAAAGGACATAATGTATCAAATGATGTTGGGATGATGTCTACACATGAACTTCCTACCCTTCTTTGTATCATTTCTATCCTTGATTTGAATAATTATAAGTAGTATTGTTAAAAAATTGGATAATTTACATTCCATCATGGATACTTATTATGGACTAATAAAATACTACACTAATTCTACATTTAGAGTATCTGGAAATAATTATATAATGAAAAGGCCCTTAATGGCCTCCCATGTGAGACCCTCATTACTCACAACCTATCCCATCCTTTCCCACCATCCCTTAGAAGGATCATCTACCATAAAAAATAACTTATTCACATTTCTACAATTAGGTTCTAAATGAGGTCAGATACACTCTATATTAAATAATCTAGTCATTTTTATCAGGTGTCCCACTAGTTCAATGAATTCATGGTGGATATTAGAGATTGATGACTATATAATGCTTTACCATGGACCTTTGTGATATTACTTCTGAGGAATGAATAATTCGAAACTCTCCCATTTAAGGTAGAACCATTTCATGCATCACAAAAAATGATATGGGAGAATGATCTACTATACCCTCAAAAACAATAATTTGTGGTCCTAGGTGATATAGCCTGGTGGGGGAATAAAAAATCTCGTCATCTAATGGTCCAATTACTCTCATTCAATATGAATTAGTATACAAAATGATGGGAAAATTTATTAAAATAGAATTCATTAGTAAAAATCATAACTAGTCTATGAGATTAAAAAATAGTTAACCTATCATTCAACACACATCCAAATGTATAACCCACTTAATAATAACCAAGGATTCCATCTATGCATGTTAGTAAAAATTATAAAATATATATAAAAATATTTCTATTATTATGTTAATATGGTTAATTAAAACATAGATATATCACAACATTATAAAAGTAAGACAAGCTCCTAATCAAAATTACTTGTCTATCTAAAAATATTTATCAAATCAAGGCATTAAATTAAATAATAAATATATTTCATGAAACATGTGTGCATATATAGTATATGATCATTCATGCCGTTTCATGGTGAATGAATGAATTTTAATTGATTTAAAATAAAATTAATATGATAAATGGTATCTTAGTGATCTATTAATCAAGTGAAATGATAAATCATTGTTATATGCTGCATATCTCTATTCTATAATGTCACGAGTGTGATAAAATAAAATAAATTATTCTAATGAAATTTTTTCGAACCATGAAATATACTATCTATTTTCATGCTAGAGAATATTAAGAACTCATGTTCTAGTACTCATACACAGGAGGATGATGAAAAGATTTGAGGGTCCAAGAACCATCAGCATAGTGACTATACCCTCAGTATCATATAATTACACTATCTATAAAAAAATATAAAAAATTATATATAATAAATGAACAATAATATTACATCACCTGTAATAAATTTCATTCAATATATAAATGGGATACCAAAATGGCATGTTAAATATTAGTATAGGTGTAATAAGATAAAAAAATAAAACACTATAAAAACTATCTAGAGTGTTTTTTGGACATCCCATTAGATTCAAGATCCACAACCTAGACAGATTCAACAAGATACTTACCATTTGTTGGATCCCGGTGCATGATGTATACATGTTTATTGATATACGCATTTAGGATGTCTATAATAAAACCAAGAATGACAATGAAAATGTATTCTTAACATGTGTACACATGTACAAAACATTAATTCTGTAAAAATAATAAATGTGTATGAAATAATATGAAACCACATGTAAGAGATAATCTACTCAAAAATACTAATGAACCATTTCCAAAACACATTTGACTCCTGTAAATAAAGTTTAATAGATAAGATATTGGTGATTAAGATAAATACCTAATGATGGAGAATTGTTACTCATCATCGTCAAAGAATTTATTATATGGCTATGATAGACAAATGCCTAGAGAACATGTACTCGATATTTACATTTCCTCAAGCTATATCATGTTACAAGGTATCCCATGGAAACAATGTTGTTTTATGGACATCAATGATATCATGATCATACCCCATTAATGGGTTCACAGACGTCATTGTTTTATTTTTTGCATACACCCCCACTAAGGGATGATATTACCATGAATATTCAACTATTATGAATACCAAAAATAAATCATATGGAATGTAATCATAAATAATAGGTAATTTAACAAAAAGGAATGAAAATATAGGTACGAAGATAGTTCAAATATATGTCAACATTTGATCAACAATCACCATAGTAATAGATTTCATTATCAATAATCATGGATTCAAGGATCATATAGTGGTATGATGATCTATACACACAACCACACGAAAAAACTAACAAAATCAAAAAAATTCTATGTCAACATATGATGAATCTGTGAATAATTCATAAACATGGTACCCAAAATGAATGGATCTTCCATCCTTGCATCTATTGATTCATTACTCTAATTTTTATCAATGTATCTATGCACAAATAATGAAGCATACCCATAGAGAACATGGTCAATCATATTATATTCCTAGTAGAGGTTCATGTTAATTAAGAAATAGGTTTAAAAAGAACAATGAATAATATTACACATTATGTTGGGTAAAACTAGATTCCCAAAAATCAATGTATATTTCAAACAAACCAGTTCAATGTTTTATCAATGGTGAGTTCCATAATTCTTTATATCAATATATGAATCAAGAATGGATGATTAATTCCATGAAAAATTCAATACATGATCCTCAATTGAAGGAAATTAACATCAATCCCCAATCAACCTACCAATTAAATAGATAATTTTGATGGAAAAACGAAATATGGAGTCTCTATGTGACTAATCTATGAAAAATTACAATGAAACATCAATTTTACATAATGATTTTACCTCCAGTAAAATTGGTAATTTTTACATGTTGAAGTAACCATTGATCATGAAACAAATAAAAAACCCATTTTTATGTTCATTAGAATTCATTTATCCTGAATTGATATACCGATGTCGAGCCCACTATTGCATTTTTTGGTTAGTGATGTTTCAATTTGTGTTTTGTGACATTTATGGAGTAGTGATTTTTGAAGAATTGTTATGAATTTAACTAATGGAATATGATTACGAACATTGAAAGTTCTCCAAAGTGAATTGTGATGATTTCTTAATGTTATATTAAATATTGAAGTCATTTTCTATGATGTTTGAATATTTTCAATACACAAAATGTCCATAAAAAGAAATTTATTATTGAATAAGAATTTTATATTAAGGACATGAAATATATATTTTTCATGATAAATTTTCTAAGATTATAAAAATATATTTGTATTTTTTTGAGTGATATGAAATTTTATTAATATGATACTTATAATTTTAAAATAAAACAATTGGGACTTTTATAAAAAATAGCCAACCTGATGGTCTGCCAAGCCAAGATCAACCAAGAATCTTTTGGGAACCTATATGCTTGTGGGATCTCATCCAGTGCTAAATTAAAGCTGAAATGAGGTGGGATAAGTGTCGTAAGGGACCACTTATGTTCCCTATGGATGAACACCTCTGTATAATTATTGAATGGTGATAGTGACCATTGTAGAGAAAATATGTGGGGGAATATTGGAAAGGTGTAATCGATATTGTTCTTTTGTATCCATCTCTAAGAGTGACAGCCACACCATGATTGATAAACCATAATGAAGATCAAAGTAGGATCTATTGTGAGTCGTGGTGGAATGAGACATAATTTATGAGTCAATTAATTAATGAATTGAATAAATTTTGTTGGATTGAGATGATCTTGACCATCTAATCACCCGAGGAAGTTTTTCAAATCAATCAGCCACCGGAGGATGTTTTCTCACCAAATATTATATGGGAAATTTTATACATCACTAATGATCATGAATATGATATGTTTTATTTAGATCATTCTAGATTCATGAATAAAATAAAACATTTTTCAGACATTCTTTTTGTTTTTGGATAATTCGAGGAAGTATAAATGACCAAACAACAAGAAATATTTGGAGGAGGTCATATTATAATGATTCACTTCATGATATTAAAAGATATGAATGATTTTATCCTTATTGAATTCCTGTAAGTATCACACATTAATGTTTGACAATGAATATTCCATGTTATTATGCATATGTTTGAGTAAGCCCAAACTACACTAGTGTGAAATTCACTTCATAATTTTTATGGAATTTTAATATTATTAAATTCATATTTATATGTAGATATAAGGAGATGATCATCACTTATAAATAGATATTTACCAAGTCTATGAAAGAAGCAAAACATATTTGACAAGGGAACCTATTTTTTGATGAAATATATCTATTATGAACCACTCTAGTTCACTAAAGGCATTAATATATGCAAGGAGTTATTCTTGTGAAAAAGAGTAAGCCAAATGTATGTAGAATAAATAAAAAACATCAAGGATTCAAGAAGAATATATTATATGATGACATGTACGGTAGTATGATACATTATGTGTAATACTCCTGGTTTGTGTGAGTCAATGAGAATATAAATTTTTTTAATACTTTTGTATACTATGTGGAGATATTTTGTACTCAAAATTATTCAAATTACAATATTGGGATAATTAATAATTTTATGAACATGTGTTAAAAAACCATGATGTAGTGTGTAGTTAAAATGTGTCTTACAGTGAGTAAATTTCATTCATAACGATCATAAACCCATTCTTATTATAATGAATGAATATGAAGAATCTCACACCTATTATGGTCTGTGTGAGATGAATTTATGTGATGAGGTATTCTGTTTGGTGGGGTACTTTCATGAAATTCTTTTTCATGTGGACAAGGTGTGCATATTCTATTGTCTGAATGTGAATAGTGTGTAGATGTGAACATTCATGACACAAATATATTTCACATAGACTAAAAAAAATTTAATGTGTTAGAGAATACTATATTCATGACAAAAAATAAGATACTTCATGAACAATCATGAATGTAAAAATGAAAATTATTTTGAGAAAATAATCAATTTTTTGAATTTCATGAAATATATGAATGAAGTGTGAATGAATTGGGTTCGGAACTGAAGAATATGCTATTTGAATTTTTTTAAATTTTATTCATTTATAAAATAATTGAAAATATATTTTAATCCACTATGAAACATGTCATTGAGGTCGAGGATTCGGCAGAACGATGGTATATCCAGAGATGTTTTTTGAACCAAGTCAAACAGTCATTAAAGTTGATCCCAATTATAGAGAATGTCTAAAATACCATATTGGTGGTTATTGAAGATACATGAATAGATATGTGATAACATAAGATCCTAAAATATCTTGGATGAATATTATAGAATCATCATATTGTGGATGAATCCTTTGAAAAAGGCATGAATCATTATGGAAGCTATTGGGAGAAGGTTAGGAATTTTGGTTGGTGTTAAGAGAAAACCCAATCTCTTAGATAGAGCTAGAGCATGAACTTTATTTGGATAAAAATGAATGTAGAGTATCATTAATGGAGGAATTTAAAAATTAATTTTCTGGAGTGGATACATATAATTTAATCACTTGTACGATAGTTCTGTTTAGAATTAATAATCTATATTCGGGGGAATAACCAACATGTAAATGATTGATTCACTATTTCATACCATGTAAATATGGTGTTCACCTTTGTTTGATGAGGTTATTACACCCAATTATGTTATTTTGATATATAATATTGAGTGAATATTGAAACATAACATGTTCACGAGGATTTAAGGAAAATAAATGGAATTTGTAAAAACAAGCTGCAAATTTACCCATCCCCGATAAGTGGTCAATATGTACTGGGTTCTGCATCAAAATAAATTTATCATATCATGAGATTATATATAGATTAACAAGTAAACTGGAATAATGGATGTTGTAAATCACATACATTATTTATTGATCTTCAACTCACATGTAATTTCCTTCATCTATCTTTCGTGGAGATGAAATCAACAAATAAGTTTATATGAGTCTCAAAAATAGGAAAATGTTCCAATAAAAAGATGAATATTATAATATAAACCATAAATCGCTTAATGTGGGATTATTAAAATTAATTTCCATTACGTCTATCTTGGCCACAAAATTTTAGAAACCATTTACCAATTATGTTACCTTTATTGTGTGTGAACATGTTGGACGGTTTTGGTCCTAGATATTGTTAAACTATGTTCAAATCAGCTTTTTTTTCACTAGATTTTGACACATTGTTTTCTAAATGAGGATGAATAATTTTCAAACTATTCACCATAACCATGAAATGTAACATAAGAATGTAACCCAAGGTGCACTACATATGATGTAATATATAATTTTTGGGAGAACCATCATTTACCTTTGTACCAATTTAAATGACACCATAACATCTAAAACAATAAAAACTCACCCATAACTCATCTTAAACAATTCATAACATAGAATATATGATTAATGGATGAAATTAATTGATATTATACCATAGAAAATATAATATTTTTTACCAATAACCATATATATGTGTTCTGAAAGATCACAACACATTAATCATTTTATTATAGTGTAACACATGGAAAATAAATGGTTTTATTTAAAAAAATTATCCTAAAATAAACATTAAACATATAGAGGAATCAAATAGATGGTATCATCAAATATTATCCTCAAATAATACCATGTATCTAAAAAAATGTTTACCAAGATGAAAAATAAATTTAGATTAACATTATAATATTTCATTGAAAATATGAGAGAATATATTTTTCGATTAAAAAAATATTAACTACAAATTCACAGTATAATGAAAAAACCCAATTCATTGATAATTACCATGTAAACCTAAATATTGATATTAATTCAAGGAAAAAATGACTATATGAAATTCTTTTCAGAATGTATACTTTAAAAGAAAAAATTGTTACACATATAGAAATAGTGAAAAACAACTATAATAAAAAAACATTAAAATGATTACATTTTATCCAATTCTATAAAAATTACCCATTATTGTGGATGAATAATTTAAAATAATTTAGAATATGTAATCACATTCATAAAACACTTTTTAAGATTAGTGAATTAGTAAAAAACATTCATCCACTAAATAAGAGATTAGGTCAGTTGTTCTTTCAATTTAGTTTACCGATCATTTTCAGTACCAATATAGGAAAATAGAAATAATACATAAAAATATCAAGAATATTTTTTGGAGAATAAATATATATATAATAAATTTTAGGATTTATAAAATTTAATAGAATTTAAATTTATCATAGACAATCACAAAAAGATATTTGATTTTAACATAGGTCTTTACCACTTTTGTATATTTTGAATCATGATCCCCATTGAAAAAATATCATGAAATGAAAATTTAAATAAAATTAAAATAAATATATTATTGGTGTAATGTATCAAACATATATTAGATAAAAATCATAAAAATATAAAATTTATAACATACCATATTTTCCAAAGAATATAATTTGAGATGATATAACCACACCTCATGTCTTGTCATTCATCATACACATTTGAAAATTATTTTTGTTAAATATTTATTGGATATTCATAAATTCAATATCCATATTGATATATAATGGAATTTTTAAAATTCAATTATAATTTCATATTTCATTTTATTATCAATTCCTCAATTAAATGATCATCCTACTGAAAACTTGTATATTTTCCATGTATTTTTTCGTTTGATGGTTTTTGTTCATGCCCATTGCTCATGGTTTTGTAATATCCAAAGAGGTAATATTTTCATGTATATTATTTTATTTAATTAAATTTACTATCATAATAATTAATATAAATAGGCTATTAAAAATTATTTACATCACATCCTAGAAACCGATCCCTACAAATATTTTAGGGTGATAATTCCCCATTTAAATATATAGAATGAAATAAAAATAAATAAATAATTATCTTCTAAAAACAATAATAATATCATAAATAAAATAGTTATTCATTAAATATACAATTATAACCATGAATTTTAAGTGTTAATGAAAAAAATGCATCGCATTATGGAATATTTAGTCTACACTATCACAAGAGTGGTGATTATTTTCGCATAGGATGGAACAAATGTTTAAAAGATATATTAAATCACCATAATAAAAATTTATTATATTTAAGTTATTAAATTATTACTTCATATTAGATAAAATTTATTAATATTGTTCTGAGGAAGAAATAAAATTTAATGTACTCTGTTAAGAGATATACCACTTTGTTGAGAAACATTCGCTGACACACACCATAATAATAGAACAAATGATATTTGAGCTTGAATAAAATCTATTGGAAGTGGGAATGGATTATAGAATGATTTAAGGATGGTTAATGTAAAATATATATGGATTGATAATTATGAATAAGGTATAATATGAGGTTCCTTGTTATATGTGAAGGGAGGGGCACCCTTCCAATTACATAAAATATATATGTAATAAATTATTATTTTTACATTAAAGTGGGAGAGTGTTGTTGTATTTAGACAATATGATGTGCTTGAGTTGAAATACACATTTAAAATTAATTAGAACATTTATCAAGATTTTTTTACCCATATATATTAGTATTAACCCCTATTAACCATTTTTGTGATTAATTTGATAAAATGTTATTTAGTCGTTATGGGTAATGAATGTTACTAGAAATGGAGTTATTATCCATGTGTTAAAATGTATTGAAATTATAGACAATATCAAATTTACCAAGTTGATTATATTATTATTATGATTTTTTTTGTAATTTAATGATATAATGTTTAATCAAAGATACCATTATAGTATATTTTGAGACTATTCACAACAAATGAAATCTATAAACAACAATATAGAAATATAAATATAATGAAAAAATTAAAAAAATATGTTATATTGTTTAAAAAAATTACAACAAAAAATTCATCCATATTTTTTACTTCTATTATTTTTAACATCATTTATTTGATTTTTTTATTACAAAAACAACCACTTTATCAACATTTCATTTGAATTTAATATAGTTTTTAGCTAAATAATTATAAAAAAATACACCATGATAAAAAAAAATTACTCATCTTTTATATACACATTTAGTACTATAGAGAACCTATTTTTATTCCTATGGATAACTAATAGTGGAATTTATATAGGAGTAAAAGTTTGTCTTTATTCATTATATATTGTTAAAATAATCACATTATCTAATACACCTGATATTAAATTACTAACTCATAAAATAGAAAATAATAATGGTAAATATTAGCCTATATAATTAAATAAAATTAACTATTTTGGATATTTCAAGGACTTGTCACATTGTTTTAACCATATTAACCCATTTAACCCTTAAAAATAAGACAACTAATTACGGTGGTTAATATTCATAATGAAAAAAAAATAAATTTATCCTATTTATAAAATTTGAAACTCATAATTCAAAATAATGAATCTATTTTCAATAATTTTTTATATAGAATAAAAAGTAAAAAAATAATCATATAGTACTCCAGGTATTTTTATTTAAATTTTTTGTTTTTAAGTATATTATTAGAGTATTTTTCCCCTTTCTATGTACAATCTATTATATTGATGTTAAAATATGGATTAAATATATTATTAGTATATTTTTTTACAATAATTAGTAATTAGTATTAAATTAATTTATTATTATTAAACGCATTGTTCCTTGAATGAATAATAAATACCCCTCGTTTTTTAATTGAAATTAAATTATCATTTGATAACCAATGATTTAATTCTAATCATTTGAGAATAATACATTATCATAATTTAGATAGTCCAAATCATATCGACCAAAAAACATCTTGGAACAAATTGTGAAATTAAATAATAATTCCATAACATATCGTTAATCATTTCCACTCATTGGTGCATTGAAATAAAAATAACAGTGAAATTTCATTCATTTTTACTAATGTATATCATATGAGATTAGGGTATTATAGCTCATACATATATTATAAAAAACATATAGGTTATTAATAAAATCATATAATATGTACAATTAATACATATGGTTTATCTTATTCTATACATGATGAGATAAGAATAAAAGACATGTAAACCCAACCATTTTCCTCGTTATCCCCATACATATATCTCCATAACCACACTAAGAATTATTATCTTATCAATTAATACTCATTATCTCTCTCTAATTTTCATCAAAATCATCATCTCTATAGGTGCACCAAATTCCATATACAAGTTATAATGATAACAAGAATTATGATACATCAATGATGTCACTAATAAAGAAATATATAAATATATATATATATATATAATTTCATGTATATTGTGAATGATAAGTATTGTATAACCCTCAAAAGCATACACATATAAATCTTCTTTTCACCATTGAACTCACATAGATATTCAATTCTAACATTCTTTATTTAGTTATAGAATATTATATAGACACACATAGATTGAACAATATATATGTATAAATGATCTATCACTACTCACATTCTTAAAAAATGAAGGAAATATAAGACAAAAAATATCTCGGGGAAATGCGGAATAACCAATTCACTAGAAAATATTATTAATATATCCTCAAAATCCTCAATAAAGTTTTATGAAACACCACTAACACCAATGAAGTTAATGAGGAATCACTTAGTGAATGATTTATCACCATATTAACATATTGGTGAATAATTTATCACTAGGTGGGTGATGTATCAACACTTAAAACCTCTTTGGGATAGATATTTATTTCTAGAAGAATTAGATCTCCACATAAAAAACATGGTTAATGATTTATTTTCCATTAAAATATGTATAACCACACAAAAACTATTTTAGGGAAGGATGTGTCATTGGGTGAGTGATGCTTCACTATACAATGATATGGATAAAGATGCATTGCTAGAATAAATTATTTGAACAATAAATCACTTATAGTGTGTGACAACTAGGCCCCAATGATAGTACAAACACCCCGCCATAACAAGGTCGTCGAGTCATGGCCCGTCAGGTACGACCAGTTTCCCTGTTGACACTTGGTCCCCACCTTGGGCCCCACCCATGTGCCTGAATGGGTCATATGACAAATGACTTTCCCTACAGGACAACACATGTCCTTTTTAGTGTGTTTTTACCTCACTTACACACACCCTGGGAAACATCCCATAAGGTCACCCATCTTGATCACTACCCCAACCAAGCATGATTAACTACGGAGTTATAATCAGATAGGCTCTCGAAAAGGAAGGTGAAACTTGTTGACATAAGTCATATAATTTATTCATTTAACCCTTTCTAATTCAGGGGTGTTACAATCACCCCCATATAGGGCACAATGTCTTCATTGCGGGCCTGCATTTCAACCCAGGTAGTGTAACACAGCTAAGGCTGGGTACCACCTCTAATACCAAATGGAACAACTAGGACCATGTGACAGAACCGACACCATCCATAACATGTTTATCATGTCCTATCCTGCCAGGTACCCCTAATTACCCCCCACAGGCATGTGGTCCCTACCCCTTGGCCCACCCACGTGGCTGAATGGTTCATCTCACTAATAACTGTCCCCACATGCCAACACATGCCCTTTTCTGCTTGATTTGACCTCACTCGCACACACCCTTAGAAACTTCTCAGATGTTCACCAATCCTGACCCTACTCCTAGTCAAGAATGCATCACTATAGAGTTCAAATCATATAGGCACTCAAAAAAAGTTTCACCTTGTTGACATGAGTTTTATATTATAGTCATTTAACCCGCGTCTGGTTCTGGACTACAAGGTACCACCAGTTGCCACACAGACACATGGGGCCCACCCCAGGGTCCACCCAAATGCCCTAATAGGTCATCTGACAAATGACTGACCCCACAAGCCAACACATTTTCTTTTCAGTGTGTTTTGTCCTCACTCACACACACCCTGGGAAAATTCCCAAAAGGTCACCCATCCATAACATTACTCCCGGCAAAGCACGATTAACTATGGTGTTCTAATCATATAGACTCCCAAAAATGATGGTCCACCTTGTTGACATGAGTCATATAATTTAGTCATTTAACCATTTATCATTCAGGGGTGTTACATAGTGAGTAATATATCTCTATATAAATCAAAGATGGATGATACTCAACCAAAACCATCATCAATGTTGATATATCAATTCGTGAATGACGTATCATTTTACAGATAAAAGGAAAAATGATTTATCACCTGATGAATGATGTATCGCTATAAACCAATGTGAATGATGACATACATATAAAATGAATATATCCACAAAATGATAGTTTAAAAAAATATTATATAAATGTGTACATTCTATTAGTAATTTTTGTCCCAAAAGTGAATTATTTATGATTACATAAATATATATCAGGTGAATGTATTATCAACATAATGAACATAACCAAAATAATGAATGAATTAAAAAATTTGACAGATGTATCATTATAACAATGGTTATCTACTTTTCAACCTCAAATTGTTTTTAAACCAAACAAAATGTACTCACTATGAAAACCCATATCTATGACATTTTACACCTAGGAAATGGGAATCAACCAAGAAAAAATTAGTACCACATAGTATCCCATGCAGTTACCCACCACACAAGGGTCAAGAATATATTTGTCACCCATAATAAAAGTCATGTTTCAAGGCTATATCAATATTATCATATCAAACACATATGTTTTCAAAATCCCAAAATATTATAGTCATTTTACAAGTGCAATAACTCATATTTTTGATATAGAATACACTCACACTACCATTCCTTAATGGATTCACTAAATAATAATGGATACATTACATTAGTAGAAACATTTTAAACCTAAGAGTTTTAGAAAAACTATCATGATATATATTATAAATTATTATTATAAAAAATGTAGAAAATAATATTGTATTAAACTTTGGCTAACTGTCTCATACCCTGAAATGATAAAATACTATTATGAAAATACTAGGAGGTTCCAAATTGTTTACCCTATTTATATATATAAGAAATAATCCAATATTAAATATAAATACCAACATAATTAGATTAGTTCTTTTGTGGTTCAGATGCTTTTTGCTTCTAATTATAAAGAAATAAATACTCTGACATATGTATCATAGTAATCAATGACTACATGTACAATGCATAAAACCCTAAAACAAATTTTAAATCCCTCAAAAGGATATCTATCCTTTTTTATCATAAATAATTCTCTTCACATCTTCCATTCAGGTCATTAACTAGTATTCTTATTCTTATAATATTCATAATAATTTAATAAAAATTCCATATATAGATACAATAAACCAAGTACATCAATAATAAATTGATCAATATAATAATGCCTAATCGATCCTTCATCAGTCCTTAAATGATATTTTACAATATCTTTATTGTTCATGTATATCCAGTACTCTTCAAAAATAACTGTAAAAAATAATCTTATGTAATTAATAAAATAAAATTTATTATCAATAATTTATTTAAACACATGGAGTGATATATTGTCACTATAACCCCGATAAATATGGGATAATACAATCCCAAAATTGAACCAGACACATCTGGTTTAAAATATCTAAATGTTCATCTTAATTTAGTTGAAATAACTACCTAATATAAATAAATATGATACATAAAAGTGAAGAATAATTATTTAATAAAATATGGTTTTGATAGATTTATTGTAAAGAGAATTAAAAAAGTAAAATGTTGTGATGGTTATAACATGGAAATATCAGTGTGATTCAAATAGAACCAGGATGTGTAAAATGAATTTAGGTGTAATAGATACATATATGTAATGTTTCAATAAAGAGAGGATGAAAGTCAACCATGTCAGAGTATGTGTAAATTGAATAAGATTTGGTAAATATTTATTGTAGCTATGATAGATTAAATAATCATGTGATGATGATTTTTAATATTAAATATGGTCCCTTAAAGTAATTAAACATAAAAAAATAAAGTTAATGTTTTTTCATATTGGTTTTGCAATATTAAAATATGGGTTTCAAAAGAATAAAAATATATGGAGAAGAATAATTCTTGTTGAAATTCATATTTTTCAATAAAAAAACTTAATATATTCATACCATAGCCAATTTATTTAATGTGACATTATAGAAGAATATATTGGAAGAGCTACATAATAATAACATGAATGAACAAGAATGTTCTAAAATCCGATGAATTACATTGAGTAATAAATATGAAATGAATGGAGGTCTAATAGTAAAACACTTTAAGCTTTATTATGATCAATACAATATGAAATAGGTTTCATTGTGATCTATAAGTATGA
This sequence comes from Viscum album, assembly GCA_963277665.1. NCBI lineage: Eukaryota > Viridiplantae > Streptophyta > Magnoliopsida > Santalales > Viscaceae > Viscum > Viscum album. The sequence continues at coordinate 1,695,997,544 of OY728137.1, read as the reverse complement.
ATGAATATTTGTTTATAATTGAAGTAGATGTGATAAGACCATGAATATAGAATATGTGGATTTGATTCAGATGATCAGGTATTATAGACATTTATTATATGACATCTATACTTTAGAGGATGATATTTTAGGTGTTGTATGTTCAAACTAATATGGGATAATGAATGTGAGTCATATTTTTAATATTAATGTTTTTTGAAGTGGGTTTAAAGGAATAAAAATAAATAGAATTTATTTTTCTATATGTTGAGAACCTCCCTTTCATAGTTACATTTGATACTACAATAGTCACATAAAAAAATTGATTTTTTATGGATCTTATAAGATACAATTATTAATGATATTTTTTATCACATGTATCACATTTTAAGATTTTTAATGGTGTTTAAATTAAATATATAAGAGAGATAATATATGTTATAATAAAATATAAATATATTTTTCATATAATTCTATGTCATTTTAATCAACACACAGGACTTGGATATTTAATTATATTCATTTTTTAATTGAAGGATTATTTTAAGAGATCCTACGATGTAATATTTTTAAATATTTTTTTATTCTATATCTTTGTTACAATTAATATGTAATTATCTTTATATCAAGATTTATGTGGTGGGTTTATTGAGGTTGTGATATTATTTTTGATAGTAGTCCATGATGTGTTTTTTTATTTATATGCTTCTAAATAATTTTTTTCATTATCCATTAACAATAATTTTCTATTAGTGATGGGTTTTTAGTATTTTACTAATTATACTATTTCAAACCAAACCATCATATGAGTTATAGTGATTATGTTAAAAAAAATTTATTATAAAAAATAATATATATATATATATAATTAATTTTTCATGAGAAAATTGAATTTTGTTACTAATTGAGAGAATTCAATGAAAAATTATCTTCATAGTCTCTTTTCCAAAAAAAACATGGATATTACTTTTTTATCTTCACATTAATACATCCTAATTAAGGATTTTTTATACATAGTATACCATCCCTAGAAATTAATATATAATTTAAAGGAAGATTTACATAATTGTTTCGAAATATTCAAAATATTATATTATATTTTCTCTCAATGACTAATGAAAATATTCCTTGTGACTATGGATTTATTATTAGATCTAACTCAGAGTTTTCCTTATTAGTTTATAGTTATTAGAAAAAAAAATATTATATTACATTAGAATAATCATGAGAATCAATGATATCCTACTAGAGGTTAGAAATTTGTTTTTATTTTTTGTTCAAGGTATATATTTGAAAGAATGGTTAAGGATATTAGTTATAGTATATTATTCCCAAAATAAAAAATTTTCACTAATTTTTAATATATTTAAAATTCTAGTTCATTGATTATTAAGAAAGAAATGTTGTATCGTTACCAGGTTTACGAAAATAAAAACATTTTTTAAATTTTGATCTCAAGATGGAGAAGTGTTTTAGGTAACATGAGAAATAATAAAACATGGTGGGGGATATTTGAGAATGGGGTATGGATACATTTATTCAATGAGGATAGACAAAGAAAATGATATTAATATATTATGATCTAATATAACGTGTGGTGTTATGTGTATGAATTATCAGGTTTTATGTTTATAAAAATCACTTAACAAACAATTCATATATCTTATAATTGATCATAAATCAATATAAACTTGTTGAGATAATACATAATGATCCTATCATAGACAATTGAAGTATCCGTAAAGATTATGAAACTTACAAATTAAAAAATTATCCAATTATTGAGTGAAGAATAATTTGGTGTTGTTATCAAATAAAGATTAGGACAAAGAATGGATGAAAATATTTATTCTATATTTCACCACTACATCAGATAACACCAAATTCTATTTCATAATATTATTTTTCATACAAAAAATGAATTCGTAATAAAATATTTTGATTTAATAAAATTAATTTGAATAACACAAAAATATGTCGACTATGTTAAATATTATTCTATGAAATTATCTAATTATTAATCTATAAGTATTGTTAATTTTAAAATATTAAATTATGTTCAATCCCAAAGATTTAGGTTAGTCATAGAAGCTTCCATCAAAGGATCCATAACGACGATTCTTGAAGATATTTTTCTATAAGAAAATAACTTTAATTAATTACATAATAATCTATTTTAAATCAATAAATTTCTATTATTAAAATTTTAAATATGTATTGTTTATATTTTTAGATAATTATGTAAAAAATTGAACAATAATGTAGAAATTTATATACATTATCAATTAAAAAACATAATTTAATTATAAAGGAACAAAATCATTATTCAATTATAGATTCCATTTATTTGTGTAATGACACATATTAGATCCTAATCAGTCATTGTAAAATTTAAATACATTTTAAAATATTTAATAACTATAAATATAATGGAAATGGGGATAAAAACTTATGAAAATATACTCAATAGTCTATTTATAGATAATTATATCATATCATAGAGTTTTCCTCTAATATATTTAACATTTCATTTAAATAATTGTTTACTAAAATATAAAAACCCATTTACTGATCACTGTTTTTTATAAAACATTTTCTATGAACACATAAATGGAAAACAAAAAAAATAGAATATTTCATAGAAAACCTGGAATCCCACAAATAAAAAATTATAACCTATTGTAATTCTTATGAAATAATATTATAGATTTTAAAAGAAAGTTATTAATATCTCATTTTTGTACAATTTATAAAATCTCAATAATGTTCTTATCAAAATAATATGGATATAAATTTATATTTTTTAGAAACATAAATGGTTATGGTCAAAAGAAAACAATCCAATAATTCGAATGAAAGACCTAGGGTTTTTTCACTATCTCATAGTTTTACCATTGTTGGCCACATTTTACACTTTTCTAAGGTGATATGTTTTTCTAATGTTACTATTTCTAATGACCGAAAATACAAAAGAAAATTAAAAAATTTAACATTGTAATTAAAAATATAGAATATATTTTTTCAGGATTAAATTTCAAAAATTTTATAAATAGGATATTATAATAATGTGAAAAATAGAATTAATTATTTTTGATAAATATATTACAAATTTTAAAGACGAACTTATAAAAAAATCTTGTATTACATTATTTCCTATGGAAATTATTAGACAATATTTTACAAAAGGAAAATTATGATAAATTATGTGAAAGTTATATATATAATTAGAGATTTCAATTGGTTTTTTAATGAACAAAACAAATATTTTTTTAAAAATATATATCTTTCAATATTTACCAGAATATCAACCATTATAGAAAATTACATAAATTATACCACAAGTTATTTTTGATATGTCAATCGATAAAATTATAATTTTTAATAAAATAAAATTTATAAAACCATCATAAATTAATTATTAAGAATTATTATAAAATGGAAATAAATCATTTATTAAGAAATAATATTTTTGAAGAATAAAATCTCTCTTGGAGATTTAGCACATATTTATTTTGAATTAATAAATTGGATTTATAAAACACTGTTATTATGGATAGTTTCACAAAATAGTATATTCTATATATTTTTCCACATTAGACATCCAAAATAACAGAAATAAAAAATATTACTAATACATTATTAATGATGCTATAATAAACCGTAACATGGTAAATCCTTAATTCTTATTTAGATTAGAAGGTATAAAATATATATGTGTTAATATTGGGATAGATTAATATAATGAAATATAATTTCATTATATTATCTAATTTATTAAAAAATTAAAAAATTATAGAATTTAAATTCGATAATGTTAAATTTATTTTTTAACACCATACAACAAAATTAACTCAGGTTGTATTTTTTATATTTTTTTTTAAAATAATTAGTTTTCCATTAGAAATAATTATGATAATACTATGAAATTTATTTAAATAACAATATTTTTAAAATAAAAATTTATATAAAATAAATAATGTAATATAAATAACATAATTCAAAATTAACTTTCTGAAATTATAAACTCATTATTAATATTTAAAAAATTTATGTTTTGTTTTAATGAAAAATATTTTTGACAATAATGAATAATTTATTATAACCTCATGAAAAAATTAATATCTTATATAAAGAAATAAATAATTTTTTGATGATAGAAAATATTTGAAATTCATTTTAATCAATGTAATTGATAGTTCTACTCTATTGAAAAATAATTATGCTTAAAATTAAATCTTTCACAAAAAATGGGGTTTTAAAACTTAAATGTGCTAACTTTAAGACTAATTTCCCTAAAAATAAAAAATAATTATTTTGATATAATGAATCTTATATTTGAGATAATTTTTTTGTACTATATAATTTTTACAATTTAATATTTAAGGTTCTAGTTAAAATTATTATGATTAATACTAAACACCATGATAATGATGAAACTGTTTTTTTAATATAATTTTTTTTAATATGTGAGTATTTATATACAATAATTTATTTATAACATATTATTTAAATGATAAAAATGTATTATAATGAAGTAAATGCATAAATGAATAATTATTTATTTATTAATCATTAATAATATAGAATAAGAATCTATAATAGTCAAATTGTTATTTATTAACTAAAATGATTTTCTACATATTATCTTTTTATATTTTAATTTCAATTGTATAATATTTATAATTTAAATATGATTAAACTAATTTCAAAATTATATCCATAATAACATAAATTGGTTAAATGTATTTTGTTATATGTTTTTTAAAAAATAACTAATATAAAAACTGGCCACATATTATAAATGTCAAATATTTAAATATAAATAAATTTATTGTAAGTGCCTAGTGACATGTTTAAAACTAGTGTCTGAATCCATTTCTGAATATTTATATAACTATGTACACCTAAAAATAAAATACATTGAATCAGTCGATCCATGAATCCAGGAATACATTATTTTCATTATTAAAATATAAGGGGCGTTTTGAGAACATATTTTTTCTAAAATATAATTTGGATCTCATACTCCATTTATAAAACAAATATATATTTCAAAATACTACATTGAAATATTCCATTTTAGTTTCTGTAAAACACTATTACTAAAAAAATAATCCTCCAGTGACTCATAGATCACCAAATTCCTTCAATTTTAGGAGAACTGCAAAGTGAAAACTTATGTCATTGATGCTTGTGACATCTCTGCTTAAGATTATACGCTTTATCAAACTATTAAAAAAATATAATATAAATAAAATAACATGAATTGATATGTATTATTATTTTAATATTAATATTTTTTTTTTGTTTCGTTCCATTTTTGTTCATTTCGACCAACTTATAAAAATAAATAAACCTTTTTAAAGCATTTTGTGGATTTCCACATCTACAAAGAGGAATCATTTCTTATTAATTAAATATTTTCATGGATGTGTAAAATACAGATATTGAATATTAAATATACTATGAATCATATAATTCTGATCCTAAAATTTCAATTTAGTATCTACCTTCACCCCCCACTTTTACATTGAAGAACAAGAACACTATTCAAGCATACATGCAGATTACATCCACCACATTGAAATTTTTTTTAATTTTTAGTTTAATATTTTCATAATAATCACCAGATAAGTTCGACATCATAGAAAGATATATATCATATCATTATAATTCCATTATTATTGTAATATTTAAAAATAGTCACCACCATAACCATACTCATTATTTGAGTTTAATCATGTCAAAGATTTGGCCCATTTGACCACAGCCATGACAAATGATATAAATTATATTTATTGATAAAAATGGTTTCATGAAAACTAATATTATTAAAATATAATTATAAATAATTATTATTATATTGTTCAGGAAATATTAAATTATTTATTTATCATATTATTAATGCTACATTTTAGGTCTATATAGTAACAAAGGAGATATAATAAATTCAATTTTCATATATTTTAACTGAGTCACTTGTGGAAAGGTATAATAAAAGAATAAGTATATATATTTTATATATTATAAACAATTTTATTATAAATAATTTTTAATTTTTATAAATTTCGGAAAATTATATCATAATTATTAAAAAGTTGGGAAACAATTAAACTTGTTCCCACATGATGATGAAAAGGATATATAAATAATCAACACAACCATGATAAATAATTACAACAAAGGATTATAACAGATTATAATTTATGAATAAGGATATGAAATTTTTTATTATTTTGTTTATATCATTATAAGATATTATAATTTCATCAACTGAGTAAGGAAACAAAGTAAGGATTTTGGTCACCAATTTTATTTATTTGGAATGTTTTGTGTTTTAAAACTACATTATATTTTATATAAAATATTTAACACCCTATAAAATGATGTATATCATCATTATATTATAGTTAATGGTATTAAATTTTCAATTTCCTGTTATCTTTCTCATTATAATTCTGTTCAAATGTTCAAACGGTTATAAGAGATTTTCACCTTAATTTAACCTTTATTCTGACAATATTTTGTGCCACACCTAATTGCAATTATGTGATCTATAGACATCATATATGATAAATTATATCATGAATTAATTATTCATCCATAATATTATTTATTAAATTTTATTATTATCATCATTAATTAGTTTTTATTTAAATTTATCTCAATCTATAATGATTTAATTTGAACATACATAAAAAATTAATGACTTTTCAAATGTTGTAAAACATTTAAGTAATTTTTGTGGTCATTAATTCTAAATCACTGACCTTTTTCTTCTCTCATATATATCTTTAGAAAAATCAAAAATATTATTAAATTATTTTATCTTGGATTTTTTATGTCATCCTTGAATTTTGGGTTCTGTGAATGGTTATTTCAAAATGATTTAAAGGTAATTTCAATCATATGAAATATAAATGTTTTACCATCCTATAAAAATTTTTTTATTTTAATTATATATTTTTTTAATTTCCTATTAGTATTTATTGTTTATAAAATTTATTTTTTTCGATGTATTCCCACATTGTTATTAAAAACCACAAGTCTTTTTCATATTTCCATTTTTATTTAATAATTTTAAAATTCTTATTTATTCAAAGTATTTTAACACTTCTTCTTTGAAAACATTTTTTATATTCATGTTCCAATTCATATATATGTTTTTAAAATTTGAATTATTCAATTTATTTTCACATCCTTTTTTTGAAACATCAATTTGGAAAATTTTAATTGTAAATGTTTTCAATGTATATTCACATATCCTTATTAACTCATTTATGTAGTTTAATGATATTTTATTTTTAGCTCATTATGATAAGATTTTCAATAGTCTAATCATTCCTAAGATCAATGATTTTTTAAATATATAAGAGACATGGAAACTAAAACCCCGTTATTTGAATTCTATAATTTCTTATTTGAACATTATTTTTCTATTAACATCGATTATCAATTATGATTCATTTTTTCCATTGGATGATATATTTCATAAAAAAATTCAATTTCAATGGATGGGTTTCTCATAATATTTCTTAAAAATATAGATTATATTATTAAAAGTGGCTCGTAACCATTAATTTCAGAACAATTAGTACTTATTGTTGTGAAAAATAATTTTTTTTATTTTTTTATTATATTATACATTATCTTTCCCCAATGAAGTTATATTAAATATTTACGCCTATATTTTTATTTTATTTTTTTATTTTTTATTATTACATCACTATATGGATATATAATTAATAATTTTATTTAGTTGTTTTGTGATTCCCTTTTTTTTATATTGGTGCTTTATTTTATGAGTTTGAACTTTCATTATACTCGATTTCTTTTAATGTGTTAGTTTATGATTTGATGATAATATTTCTATGTGGACTGTTAATGAATGTATTATAAGAGGGGTGGGAGATATATATCTTAGAAATTACCTAATAATACGATTATATTTCATGAAATATAAATATAATGTAATAATGATAGCGAGTCACTAGGTAAAAAAAGGGGGTGAGACAGAATTATGGAATAATAAAAAATTCACTTCTAAAAATATTAGAAATTAGATATGTTAACAATGGTTTATTTGAGGTAATTATGAACTACTCACAATTTTATATTTGACTAGTTTAAGAAGTTTTTAGTTTCACAAAGAGTGAGGGTGATATTATTGTTCCCTATTCAAAATTATTCATGTGAATGGGTTAAGAAATTACTGGGATTTAAAAACGATGGTGTTAATTATTTAAGATCTGATCATAATATTATGATTGAAAATGATCAAATGCAGTCATCTTCCAAATGATAATAAATCATATGTTTATGTTTTTGAAATCATTTAATATTTTCCCTATATAATGAATGATTTAAAGATTATTCAATATTTATAATAATCACACATTAATATCCTCATCCCATGTTTTATATTTAATGATATTTATTTCATTGAATGGAAGTTCATTTTTGGTTTCCATGAAGACCTTCTTATGATTAGTATTTACCCATATTGTTTTTTCCTTGGTAAATTAATTTTTTACCATATAATGTTTATTATTATATTATTATTTTTAATGTTAATGATATTATCCATTATGTTTTGTATATAACATTATTAAGTGTTCGTGATCACATATTTCTTATGTTTCTACTCCGCATGTTATGAAGTTGATTGTATAGTATTAAATATCTATAAATTATTAAAAATATAATGATTATGTATAAATGTACAAGAGATTAATGATTTATGATGATTATATATATAATCTATAAGACACTAAACCTTTTAGTATTTATGTTATGTTACTATTTGATATGTTAATAATATAACTTCATTTCAATGTATTTTCATGTATGTTTTTTCTTGAACACATAATTTGGTATCATATTTAATGAATTGTATTTTCCATGTATTATTTCTAGATATTTTATAAACTATTTTTGTGATCTGATGCAGAGAAGACATTTGATTTTGAGGCATAATGATCCCAGAATAAATTTTGGAAATATATTAAATATATTTTATCTTAGGCAAGTAAAATATTATTTGAAAATTTGAATAACAAATTAAATGTTTCCCGAATATGAAATCTAAGGGAACCCTTGAGTTCAGAATGCCAGTTTTACACTAAGTGAAACTTTTTCTTTATCAGCATAGGCCATTTGTAAAGACTTCATCACATGTGTAAAAAAATATAATATGTTTAATAAATATGTTATTTTTATTTTTTATAAAACAATCCATTTACCATTTATCAATAATGTTTTTATAATTATTTAGTGATGGCCACTCAATCCATAGAGATCATAAAAAATGTTGAAGATATTTCTTAGTAAGGAAGACATATCAAGATCAGATCATTGACTATTTTTCCAATTGATTGTGCGGATCTAACCAATGATAAAAAAACCATTCTTCACTTTCAATAAACCAAAACACTATTTAGGATTTTTTTTAATTCATTCTATTTCCTAATCTGGGATGAATGAGAACCAATTCCATGAATATAATTGATATTACCATCTTTCATAGAATTAAATTTAGGGAATTTATATTTGATTATTTTCATTTTTATCTATTTTTACACCTACTTTTATGAAAAATAATCATGTACAAGCATAAAAAGATCAAGGTTCATTCCTCACATTTTTTTATTTTTCCCTCAATTCGCCATATGTTAAGTGAGGGAATTTATTTTTGGTCCATTTTTTAATGAAATACTCGATATTATATTATGGAAATGACATCAATGGTCACAACAGACTAATAAAATAGGTTACTTCCTAATCAATAGTGTATTCATGGTGTGAAGAAAAATATTGATGATCATAGGTGGACTGTAATTGTTTTGCGTGTTCTTTTCTTCTTAATTTATGATTCATGATGAAAATGGATCGATAATGGGATTTATAAGCATATTATAATCTGGATCATTATCGAACGATGTTGTTGAGGACTAGTTGAATCTCGATCAATAGGTTCTGGAATGGTTGGAGGCTCTGATGAATAATAATTCATCCTTAAAATATGTACCCAAAATATAAATTTTTTTGAGAAACATGGAGTCTACTTTATGTTTACACGTCTTGTTCCCCCATAAGTGTGGTTTATTGGTTCCAGATTTAGGTATGTATGACACAACATTTGAGTCTGTCACACAACTTGTGATCCCCTATGTGAGGATCAATATCTACCTCAAAGGATACATGGACATGACCAAAAAGTACACAACCACTGATAAAAAATATAATCAGTCACATATACAACCACCATTGTATGTGATGGAAAATAGGTAGCCCAAGGACATATATACAACCAGGTGACAATGGTTGGGTGTTATGTGTCTTTAAACACTGATTACTTCTTCTAAAAACCATTCACAGGGAGTCTTACATTCAATGTTTGTTTTGACATCACAATGTGATCTGGGGATACATGGGCATGATGTGTAGGACTAGTACGTGATGAGTACCCACAAAAAGGGTTTTTGTATCTATTTATTTTATTTTCATGGACTATCCCTTGTTTATTGTGTTCCCTTTCTCCATTAATTATAGGATACAAAGTATAATTACATCCACATGACATTATTGTAATCCCCTATAGAGGCTGGATCTTAGATCGTATTTTGGCATCCTTCTTTGAGATCTTAGTGTGACCCTCTACCAAATTTTTTAGCAAGGTGTCTTTTGTATAATTTTTGTGGCCTCTTAGAGTGTATATTTTATCCTCCATCTTATATTCCATATCTCAAGGGTTCCCAGTTTTGTTTTCATATGATCCCCTACACATCGGGCTGATCTAGAATGGTTATGTGGTGTCCACCGACTATTCTAGGCCAAACCACAAATATTTGTGATAGGTTCTTCTTAGACCATTGTTTTTTATTTGGTGGGTCATGATACCTCTTTGTTAAGAGTATTTTATGATATTATGGACCCTGTGATGGATTATGGTATAATTACCATGTCGTTGAGAAGTATCATATAGATGTAATTTTTTTATGACCTCTTGGAGGTGTGGTGTCATTCTTATCTATATATGGGTGTGTTTGGTATATATTTTTTATATATTTTATTAAGATGAATATAATTAGTTCTTGTTTTTAGTGTCTTGAGTATGTCCTAATAGTAATTTTTATACCCACCACCTCATGGGATTTTCCTACACTTGTAATGTCTTATGAAGATGATGGACCATCTGATAGAGTCCTAAGAGGATGTGGATTAAGTGGATAATGACTGTATATTTTTAGACAAGGTTTTTTATTGGGAGATTTTATTTTACATTATTCATCACCTTTGGAGTAGATTGTACTATTGAATGATTTTTTTGGTCTTGTATCTGGACCATTTTTTCGCATTCTGTACATTACAATCGTACTCTATCGTGGGATCGTTGATGTATGCATAGATTGTGTTTATTTGTTTTTCATTTTATAATTCGGTGGGATTGGTTATGTGATCATGTTTATTAGTATCTTAGGAATGTTCGTCCCATTTGTTAGAAAATCCTACATGGGGATGTTCTCCAGACCTTTTCGTATTAGAGCTAGGCTTGGGGAAGTAATGGGTAAGGGCATAGTGTGTTGGTATGTGATATAGTGTAATATTACGAAATGGTTATACCTTAGTATTTAATTTGGTGATATTGTTAGGGGAATAGTGTTTAATGTTTTTTGTTTATCTTCTTGGTCAGAGACGCCAATATTGATGAAATTCGTGACTTATCTATAGAATAGGACTCCAATCATATGCATTTCAAATGATACATGTGTACCTTGGTTGTAGCAGGAAAATTATAGTAAATGAATCATACAGGAATGAGGGTTGTTTTCCATGTCCTTCTTGAGTCATCTCCCCTGACATAGTCTTTTGACTATTCTACATCTTGTTTTATATTAGGGCTCCTCCCCCCATAAAGTTATCCAATATTCCACTATGTGATTATGATAATAATCCACCTACTAAGGAGCAATTGGTGCATGGTCATAAACGATAGATATCTCATTATAAATGTTTTATAGCTATAACCCCACCCATCATGTAGCATCTAACGCTGATAGTAGAAAGTGGGGATTTCTAAAGGATTAATGTATTTTCATGTTTTAGAGGAAGAGACCTCCCATGTTTTGTGGTGATATAGACCCCCAGTTGTCTGAGGACTGGCAAGAGGAAGTCACTCTCCTTTTCTACCGTGTAACGTTGCCGACCGACCCAATGGTGGTGCCTACATCAAGTCTTCTTTAAGGCTCTACTCTGCAATAGTGAATCATAGTGACTAAGTCACATAATTAGATAGATCTATCTTTTTCAATCAATAAACATGTCTTTAGGTAGGATTTCTATCTAGCCACATTGTGTTTTGTACTCATACTACGACATCTACATCTATAGTACAACATCATGATTGTGGATGATTACACAGTGGGATTTATTAAACTCTCTATTTACATTGTCGATGTAATTTGGGATCAGATATTTCGAGGTCGAAACATTGAGCATGGATTATTATAAAAAATCTTGGTTTCTGTGATTTTACATTTCATTCCCACCAATGTTGGGGGTACTTGAGTGGTCCTAATCAATGGAATGATTTCTCGAAGAGAAGAAACTAAATGTGGGATATTTTAGTGGGAACCAAATTTCTGAGACCTTGGATGAAGTAATCCATCAATAGTCTCAGTGATCTTGGAAATTCATACTATTTTGGAGGAAATAACATTACCTATGATCAGTGATGAAGGGATCATAGGTTGGAATGAAAAATGAAAGAGTGAAACAATGTTTCTCTTTTGAGGGTTGAGTAAAAATGGCTTCAAATTATTTAAGACATAATATAGATTACTATTTGAGGGTGGAGGTACAACTAAGATAGAGATAGTGGGAGAGGGAAGGATGATCTATTAGGAATAAAATGTTGTCGAGGGACCATCATGGTAGTCAGTGGTGGTCTGAGGTTCAACCTATTACAACCACCACCAGCATATGATTCGCTGAAATCATAGGGAGATGGTGGATAAAGACAAGGACAACTGAAAGTTATAGAGATCTATGATCTTTAGGATCCTGGTGTGATAAAATGTATGATCTATGTATTTTCTACATTATCTGTAGTTTTAATATTAATATGACTAAATTTATTCCAATCTTGTCACATATCTGGTTAGATACTAAATGATGTTGGTTGATCCATTAACACATCCTTGGTGGTTGGTAACCTTGTTGGGTAGTAACTCAAAGATTGTTCACATGTTCTGATTGAGTAATATAATATTAGAAGGTGAGTGTTTTGGTTTGGATATTTTTATTTCATAAATTAGGCCTTATAATTTCATCTTAGGTATGGTGTAACTAACCAAAATTTATTCCTATATTGAATAATTTATTCTAAGGATACCGTTTTTTCACAATTATTTATAGAGATTTTCCTTTCCGGTTGAAAATGAAACATTGGTGAAGTAGGAAAAGAACATCCACTGGAGAGTGTAGCTGATTACACAATAAAAGAATATAATAGGTCATGAAACTATGTTTTATTTGGGTTATGAGTTTAATACGGGGCTAGATGATTATGAGGATATCATTCTTGAAAATACACAATGTTTCCTCCCGGATGGGAGCTAAAGAGCTACATTTATGAAGATCCTTGGATGACACTGATATCTATGCCATAATTTCTTATGGGACCCATGGAGATTTGAAAGGTGAGGTTAAAGATAGAGGATATGCATGGTAAGGGTTTTAAGAGACCTAATATTTCCCATTGTGAATTCCCAGTGTTGTTTTCATGGGTAGAGGATTAGAGATTGAGGTAATGTGTGGATTATTGAATGATGAATCTGGTGACAATAATGATTAAGTATCTATTTCCATGGATTTCCAACAACATTGAATAATTGATAAGGATGCGATGATCTTGAATATTGAGCATAGATATGTTTGTCATCATTTGAATGTATTAGATAAACATATGATGATGACAACATTCAAATGTATCTATAATCACTATGATTAACAGGTTATGTAATTTGGTGTGCCAAAAACCATAATAGTGTTCCTGAGACTCATGAAATGGATCTTCCATCTCTTCATGTATTGGATCATGGTGTCCAATGATCTCATCCCACTGTATTTGGTTTTTAGGTGGTTCATGTGAGACATTTAAGGATGGTCCTGGTAAAACTACAATAGAATAATACTTATGGGAAGATCTTAATGTTTATATTTTTTATTTGATAGGTCCACTTTCTTGGAAATGTCATCTAAGATGATAGATTATTTTTAGGCCTTGAAAATGTTGAGGTGAATCATTCTTGGGATCCATCACAGAGTGTTTTATTGAGGTGAGTATTTTCTTTCATTTGGTAGGATCCCATAAATTGTTTTTTCTGGATTTTACAATAGTGGAAGAATCCTTGATCGATTTATCCTAGATGGGGCAACATATTTTGTAGATAATAAATTGGCAGATTTTCTTTTTGGTTCTTTGTAAGATGTTTAAGAGCACTCCAATCATGATATTTGTATATGAAGGTGTTGATTATATATTCTTACTATTCTATTTGGTAACAGTCATTACGGTGTTATAATATAGAGTTAGTATATTATTACATGTAGTTCACATTATTTGAGACCACATGAGAAGAACAACATGACCCTTATTAATGAATTTTTAGTTTTCTTCATTGTAATGAAGATATGGTGACACTAACAAATGGGAGAGTTTAACATTTACAATTTCTAAAAATGAATCATGTATATATTATCACAAAATTATAAACATGAGATATAATAATTGTGTATAGTTTAACATAGAATATGAATATGAGATTATATATACTCTTCATTAGGAGAACATGGTAGAAGACACTCTCATATATAGAAATTTTTCTCAATTGATGATTGTGGTATCAGATAAATTATCCTTATTTCAGTTTTCCGTCTTTGCAAATGATAATGATTCACATATTTATTCGATGCGTGTAACCCCAATTCTTATATAGTGTTTCAGGTAATGATATTATTGAGATTCTACCTGTGAATCATTACATACACAGATACCCATTAGATTTTCTCCTGATAGATATTATAAAGGTGATGAGCATGATACCATTTTTAGAGGATGTATGAGGTTCCCTTTGACAGTATAGGAGAAGGTTATTTGGGAGTTCCACACATCCACATTTGTGGTATATATAAGAATAAAAAAAATGTACCCAGACCACTATCATCAGTACTTGTGTCCGTCTATGAATAAGGTATTTTTAAATTTATTCTCTTGATTCCTCACATGTTAGTGGGTGAAGGTTGAGAACAAGGATCCACCAAGTTCTTCCCAACCTCTGGATGATCTACGGTGGAAGTAGGATGGGATATCCAAGGATTACCTGATGATATTAACACATATGTCTAGAGGACATGATTTTATCTAGTTTATATTAGGCGAACTAATCATGTAAAAACATTTCCTTTCCATTCAATAGAAAAATTTGTTATATAGATTGATATGCCTCTACACCAAAGAGATTTTTAAATTCATTGATTTACTTCAATGATCATCTCTTACTGTGATTATTACATCAAATTTCAGTTATGGTTTGGATTGTAGGAGGAATTAAAAATTCATTTATGTCTAAGAACAACTTTTCTCACTAAAAAACAACCATATATAGAAAACCATTCAACTCATTAAGAACATGTTGTAGGATTTCATGTTGTACTTTGGTCATAGTTGGGTCGATCAGCTTTCACTGGTGGTGTTTTCATACAGCATCTACCATTATAAACATGGTATGAACCCATTCAAGGCTATCTACAAGTGAACATTAGGTCACCACTTTGTTTGATTGATCTAGGAGAGTCATTACACATGAGAATAGTGTTGGTGTTTCCTTCTCAAGGTCTAGATCATCCATTAGTGGATTAAAAATACTCAAAAACATCATAAGTCATGTGAGGGCCAATGATGGAGACCTAATAATTACGAAGATGGAGATCATATTTTAATTAAGGTTATGAACTTGATGTGAAATGATAATATTTTAACATGGATTAAATTTATCCTTGTGATTCAATAGTCACATCAATATACTAGGTAGATTTAGAGATTGGGCATACCACTTATATCTACCACCATAGATAGCCCAAGTACACGATTTCTTCAACATTTAGTTGCTAAAAAGGTATGTTCCGGACATGTCACACATTATCGAGTGGGGTAAACTGAACATCACGGATGGAAGTATTATTTTAATATACCCATTGTAGATATATTATCGACTAGAGAGGATCCTCCCCTTATTCATGTTTCATGTAATCGTGGTATTATTTTGGGAAATTGGGATTGGGAGACCATGGTGTGATCCAAATACCCTAATATGTTTTAATAGGGTTTTCACATTATGGAATGAAAATCTATAATTGTGGGGGGGGGGGGGGGAATTTAAGGACTATGATTTGACATGTATTTTTTGGATATTATAAATATTATTTTCAACACCATTTGTTGAGATGAAATGTGATCTCGATGCCAGATGTTTTTATAAAAAATGATTGAAATATATTAAATATGACAGAAGCATTGTTTTTTGAAAAATTATAATAACTCTTGAATTGGGGTTTAGATCTGAAATTATAAGTAATCATTGTGTTTAGAATGATAGTTTTTATATATGTTCAATATAATATTGGTATACATGGTCCGTTTGTGAATATTTCATCACGATTGAAAATAAATGAAACAAATTTAATAATTAATTTAATAATGTGTCTTATACATTTATCCTTTTCTCCTTTATGTATATGGTTATGATATTTGTTTAGGATTGTCCTATAAACCCCTAGAAATATAGAATGTTGATTGAGAGAATTCATTATGATGATGATTGTTTGAGATCAGATCCTAGATCATGCATTAATGAAATTTTTGTATCTCATAATAATGAAAACTGAAAACTATTCATTATAAATGACCAATCCAAACACATAGTATAGTGTTTATTGTGATTTTTATATTATTCGTCAGTCCCAAATGAACATGAATAAGTTACATGAAAAAAATTGATACATGCACCATTAGTATAACAAAATTTCTGAAATTATTGTTAAATTATTCTAATTTATCCTTATTAACATTCCTCCTTATGAAAAATGATCGAAGGATGAACGGACAAAGTCAATGGTTTTTTCTACAAATTTATTGTATTTTTTATTAATTCCCCCATTCAAAGGAAGGTAATTGTTGTTGATTCATTTTACCTATTGTGAAGTGGAACATAGGATATTTTATCATTGTGTGACCAATAATCAATACAAAATATCGATACAATTGGTGAATTTCATGATCTATGGAGTGGCCATGGTGCGACAACGGAAGTTGATGATTTGATGTGTATCGTAATTGATTTTTGGGTCCCATTCTTCATGATTTTTCACAGATGTAGATAGTAGCTCGATGATGTGATTAATGAGGGTATTAAAGTATGAATTTATGTTGATTGATGTTGGAAAGGTCCTACCAAACCTCGATATTTAGGTTCCAACAAAAGATATCTCTCTCATGAAATGTAGGACGATTCAATGAAATCATGGTGGATATAGAAAAATCTCGACCAACACAATGTGTATTTTGGGTTTATATATAGTGTGGCCCCTACCTACGACATTAATGTTATTGTTAGAGATAAGTATCAAATTCCATATGAATCTTTCATAAACCATGTGACCCAGCCATGAGTCTTATAGTGTACCAATGAGGGTAAATAGACATGGTAAGGAAGTATATAGCTTGTGGCATGTCTTGTACTTGGTTATAGACATCACTACTTGTATATGGATGGTGCACAGACAGGAAAAGGACATTGAAACATCCGAATAACAATAGAAATGTTTTGTGTGTCTCTACACAATGACTACATATTCTATACACCATTATTGTGGAATCGTACATTCTGTGTGAGTATTTCACACACGGTCAAATTTTGGGATAGCTAGACACTCATGGTACCCCTAGTACACTATGTGTATCCCATTGAAGAGCATTTCTATCTCATTGTATTACTAGTTTATACCATTCATGGTTGAATATTTTCCCCTCATTCATTAACTCAAGGGAATATATATATATAATTTCAATTTCATCATCTTATTGGGTTCAATTGTAGTGTTTATGTCTCATATAGAGTTGTGGTGTCCCTCCGTGAGACTAGAATGTGATACTTTATCATCTTTTTTCCATATGTTGGGTTTTAGGAATCATTAGGGCCTCCGTTAAAATGTGTTCGTTCATATATCATACAATAATTATTGGTATTATTGTTTTTATTTTCTTCATATGGTCACAAAATTAGTAGATTGATCCAGATTGGGTTTGTTTTCCCCCATTAGTTTTGGGTGTGAACCCCTTTTAGTGTATCAGGGACACCCTAGACCTATGACAGTTTGGGGGGACTTTACAATGGCCTAGACCTCTTTATTGAATGTCTTCAATAATAGTATGGATCATGGAGTATATATTTCATGGAATGTAAATTTCTTTGAGTTGAATCATGTGGCTAATAGTTCATTATAAATGCTTGGTGGAATGATGTCTAACCTATGTTTAAATGAGTGTTTCTTGTATATAAAAATTGATATGTCTTATATTGATTTATATATATTTTGTGATTAATGCATAGTGTGTTTGGTGTGTCATATAGGGTATTGTTATACTCCCCCCTATATGGTTATTTTCAGTATGGGTCATGTATTATGATGAAGACAACCCATTTGATGGTGTAAATGGTAGTACATGGAGTGGGGAGAGCATTGATATATATTGTTAGACCGATGTTTTACAAGGATATTTCATTTAACTTTAGTCATCCACTTATAATATGGCATAAAATTTACCATTTTTGGGTTAAGAATTTTTTTTCCCCTTTTATACATTTTATTACTTTAATATCACAATATTTTGGGGGATCAAACCCAAATTCATACATTTATTATAGTTTATATTAATATCGTTAATTTTTTGGATTTGATATGTGTGTGTGAGAATTGGTACTTATTGAAGAAGCCTCTAATTTCTAGGTAATTCATACTCACTACTGGTCATCAGCGCCTAGCCTTTTAGAGGCAAGCTTGGGGAAGTCATGGGTAGGACCTTGGTAGGTAACATCAATAAATTTGAACTGGGATTATTTATTTTGGGATATTAATTTAGTTAATTATGGTGTTAGTTTTAGTGGAACTTAGTGAAAACTCTACAATTGAGTATATGTATAGGAAGTTATCTTGATATTCAAATACTATTTATAGTACATGTTTACATAGTAATACACCCCATTCTAGATACAAAAGGTGGATGTGGATTTATCACAGATCCATCTTGTGAAAATAAATCCAAAAAAAGTTCTTTGAGTATATCTCATCATTCATTCTAGTGCACAATGATTTTAACCTTACTACAAACTAAGTTTGAAACTCGTATGTAATATGCATTAGATTATCATATACTCATTGTCAACTATTAAAATTATTGATTATTTGTTACATTGGTGTATTAGGTTGATAAGTGTAAATTTACCAATCATAGAGTAACCTATGTAGAACCAAGATGATAATTGGATGAACATTTTGTCACATATTTATATTTAATGTGTCATTGGTAGATATTAATGTATAATTGGGAAAAAATATTAGGATTTATATTTCGTATTATTGTTAAATAATTATTTATGATATTATAATATCATTTTTCATTTTATTATTTGGTATAAACAGGATAATATAAATAATGTTTTCAATGATTAGTCCCTATGTAATCCTAATAATCATATTTGTGAAAAATGACATCATATTTTTTCAAAGGATATTGATGAAAATATATCAATTTAATAAATATGTATATTTTATTATGAATCATTTAGATTAATCATGTATATAATCGTAATTATTTTTGTGGGTACCAAATTCACTAAAGGGGTAGAATTTAATAACTTCAAATTTTGGATCCATGAAATATAATTATCTGTCATGTTATATTTTTCACCTGTTGACACCAATATAAATAAAAAAATTACATGTTATATAGATATTATTAAGGAATGTATAATAAAATATAATATGGTAAATTCATTGTAGGTAATTCATTTCGAAGATGTATAGTTAATATTATTTAATAATAAAAAAGTTATTAGCAAAAAAATATGTATTCTTTGTATAATAAATTTTCATTTAAAAAGATAAATTAAAAAATCTATTATTTTAATTTATTAAATTAAAATAACTTACAAAAATATAGAAATAAAATTATCTTAGGATATATTTTTTATATTTTCCTAAAATTACACGTATTTAGTGAATATTATTTGTTTTAATAATACCGTCACATTTATATGACATAAATGTTTTTTAAACATTTTTTGTAGAAAATTTATATATCATAAAGAAAAATAATGAATTATATTTTTCATAATTATTAATAAAGATAATGTTTATCATTTGTCAATTTTTTTGTAATAATTATATGATTTGGTAACACCCTTTATAATCAATTTTTTGTAAAAAAAATTTTATCGATTTTTCTAACACTACATTTCATGGAAAATATTAATGGTGGAAATGATGAATAAATATAATATTTATCAGATAATTATAATTGTGGAATCTAATTTTCATATCCTCCATCACCACTCATAAAATTTGATAAACATGAATACTAGTCATGCATACGTACTGATTATCACCTCTATATTGATTTTTTTATTTCCATTTATATTTTCATAAATAATAAAAAATATAAAAATATAGTGCACCATAAAAAAATATATATTTATTGTCATATTATAAATAAAATATTTCAAATTAAACACCACTTTATCTACACTACTCAATTGAGTTAATGGGTGTTCAATTATGTGTTTGTTTAATAACCTATAAGAAAAATTATTTAAAATAAAATTATTAATGACAATGATAACCAAACAAATAATATTATGATAATATATTTAAAAAATATTATAATATGGTTCTTCTAATATTATATAATTTTAATCTTATTAATGAACTAATATTTTCTTTTGATAAAATTTATAAAATAAGACATTATCGGTATGATTATCCCATAACATAACCAATAAACAATTGAAAATAAATAATAAACTTTTAAGTAAACAAATGCTATATACTTTAGAACCAGATATCATATATCAATAATTAACATTTTATAAAATTATGTATAATGATATCAAAATTATGCAACCACCATAAAACAATAAAGGTTATTAACTAAAAACAGTCAAAATATAACATAGATATTAAACAAACTTACGAGAAATAATTATGAATTGGGAAAATAAAATGTTAACATTTTCTAATAGGGATTAAAAATATGTTTTTAATTTAAATTTATTGTCTAGATAGGATAACGTTTCATAAACTATGAAAATAATCCAGGTATGAGTTTCTGTCTCAAGTTTCATTCTTTGATACATGATTACATTCTAACAACGATTAAATATTTATGGTATAAATAAACCACATTTTTTAATTTATATCATTATATTTTTATATTTTATTTTATTCATCATACCATATATTGTAAAATTTATAATGGTATTTTTTTCAATTATCACATGGTTGTAAGGGATTTTCAAAAAAAAATTCATTTTATTGAGACAATATTTATATTATGCACCAATAATATTTTTATTGTTGTGTATATAAAATTTATGATATGTAATATAATGAATTATGTATTCATTCATGGTATTATATTTTCAATTTCATTATCATTATTCTTTATTAGTTTCAATTTTATTGTTCTACAAGATGCATGTGTTAATTTTAAAATTCGTTCCAAAAACAATGACTCCCTAATATGATATGGGTTCTAGGGAATATATATATTCATTAATTATTAATCCATTATCATATTCATATAAGATAATTATATTTGTTAAAATTTATTTCCTACTTACTTTTTTTAATAATATCTTTCAAAATCATCTCGGAAATATGGGATGTCATTATGGTTATTTCAAAATGTTATAATGTTTGTTCATCCGTTCAAAAATAAATGATTCCTCACCCACTATAAATATTATTCTGATTACTCATATGTATTCTTTAACATTTACATTATTAATTAATCTATTTTAAGAGATATATTTTTATTATTTTTTATTTATTATATTGAAAACCCTTTGTCCTTTTCATTTTTACATTATTAAATATTTTTTAAAAAAGTAATTGTTTTCAATGCATGTCTTCATTTCCTTTTTGAAAACATTATTTCTTATTTATGTTCCCATAAATAATGAGTCCATTTAAAATTAAATTCATTCATTACATTTACCTTAACCATTATTTAATAAATTATTTGTATTATTTTAAGAGTAAATGTTTTTTATTTTGTTTTCATTTAAACTTTTTTAGTAAATGATGTCATTCAAGGATAATTTATTTTGAAATATTTTAATATGGTTCTACAAAATTATTCTTGAACACTTGATTCATGAATTAAAAAATTTTATGGGTCTTGGTTACTAAAACACTGATAATTGTGTTATATAGTTTCTTATCTGAACTAAAAAACTTTTAGTGAATTTAAATTTTAAATAATGTTCCCTATCATACCTCTATGGAAATAGAGCTTTTAAACAAATTCAATTTTCATGACATTTTTTTCATTTATAATAAAAATAATGAATCCAATATGAAAAGTGTCACATTACCATGGATTTTAAAATGAAGAATAAAAATATTTTCTAAAAAACATATTTTCATGATTTGGTTTTCATTATCTTCAAGATGATCTACTTCTATTAGGGAAATGTTTCATGTTTCACATAATATTATTGTATTATTATGTAATTATAAGGATTGAACATGTTTTTTTCTATATGTGATTTAATGCGTAATGTTTTCCTGTATTTTTTGAATCAAATTATATTTTCATGAATTTACTATAAAATGAATATAAAATATTAGGAAACCATTTTTTCATTATTTATGTTATATTATGATGTGATCATTTATTTTTAAGTGGAAATCAAATGGATGTATTATTACATGGGTGAGTGCTATATCAATCTTAAATGTATTGTGTAATGGACTATATATAGTGAGATAGAAATGTTATGTGAACATGTTAGGAAGCTAATAGGTTTACAATGTGTCACTAGGATGGATTAAGCTATAATAATAATTTTATAGATAAAAATTTATTTTCCTCTAGGATCACATAGGGTTTATTGTGATGGTGTTAATATGTACTCATTATTTTACATTTTTATTATTTATTAAATATCATGGTTCAAAAAGGTTGAGTGTGATTTCATTAGTATCCATACAATATTATATGGGGTATATATTTGAAATTCAATAGGTTCTCAAAGGGTGACTGTGTAGGTGTTATTTAGTACCCGTAGTTATACTTTTTATTATGATAGAGAGTAGCTAGATTCACGAAGATTAGAAATAATTTTTTATTATTATGAAACATTTTTTGGGGTTTTCACATATTATTACATGTTTCCATTATAATTATTTATTTTAAATCTTTTTTAATATTTTTTATCATTCTCAAATGTTTTTAATTGTTGATTTTTATTTTTATTACATTTCATTTTATATATGGTTACTTAACAATATTTTAATGATATTATGTTCTCTATGTAGTTTAATTATTAGTATAAATGGTTATTTGGGAATTTATATTTTCATTTATATCATTCTCATACTCTCATTAATTTTTATAATCTAATAATTTATGATATTGATTTTCCTTATATTATAATTTGAGCTCACAAAATTATTATATTTATAATCCAAATTTCATGAAGATGATTGTATCATATTTGAGGCATGGAAATGGTGTAAAAGAGGTTTAATAGAGATAAATTTTTACAATTATAATAAATTACATGGTTTATTTAGCTAATAAACAAGACACAAAACCATTGAGTATTTCTGTTATGTGTCTATTTAAGGGATATATTATTTAAATCAATATATTCATGTATTATATTTCTCATGTTTATAATTGTAAATTTATATTTATCATGATATAATATATATATATATATATATACATACGTACATTTTTAACTGGTTATTTTTATGCATAGAAACAACAAAGTAGTTAGGTTTTAATGGTCACATTAAAATAATAATAATTTTTTATAATATATAAATTTTATAAAATATTGGCGGTTGATGTTATGAATGTTGTTTATCATATTAATGTTAATTTTTTGGGTCATTAATTATTCCCCAAAAATGAATGGGATCCTCCAAAATTATCTTGTTCTTGAAAAAAGTTGTTATTTTTATCAATTAGTAAAATCAAATTTATGGTGTATATAATTATAAATTTCATCATGAAATTTTATTTTTCATTACACCCTTCCCCAAAAATATACCTCTCTTGAACCAATAATGAGATAAGGGAGATGGTGACTGATCAAGTCCCACATTCAATATGGCTCGAGTTGGTGACTAGAACAATGGGTATGATAAGAAGGATTATGGGAGTCATTTTACTTAATGAGAAAATACACAATAGATATATAAAAAAGATACACCATTAAATATCTACACAAACATATATATATATATATATATATATATATATAATAAAAACCCAAGTAATATCCTCCATATTCTTATAGTACTGTAACAATTGAGAGGAAATCTACATGTGAGAAACGTTAATGATGTATGTTCACATACATCCCGAAAAAGAACTGAAAAAACATGTGCTAGAATTATCCATAAAAATATCTAAAATGATTCTTCTAACCTAAAAAATTTCATATATACAAATGGCTTGGATAAATGTATACTCAAAATGATACTCCTCGGTTCCTCTATGAAATAATATAACAAAATAATCTGAAACAAAAGATAAATAGATTATTAATAGGTCATCATCTAAAAAGATATACTAAAATCTTATCATCATCATGGATAAAACTCAACATGTATAACAGATATTTTATCATAAAATATAATAATGAATCATAAAGGATACCCTTATCCTACTTCACCACTAGTTTCCAACTCTTCCCTAATGTCACATGGCATGATCCATCTCTCTCCAAAATGAGCATATCCAAGGACACCGAGAAAGTAATCAAAACATGATCCTCTTGAAATTTATCATCACATCATTATGTATCATATCATGGTATATAGTAAAAATATTAGTCCCTAATAGCCACCATATTCCATGTGACATGTGTTAAACTCTATGTACTATACCTCATTCCATCACAACCCAGACACCTAGTATGTACCTCAAGCCATCAAAAACTATACATTTCATAACTGTAATTATAATTTTAATACTATATTCAGCGATACATTTCTGTGGAAAAACATAAACCACTATAAAACACTACACAGATAATTGGGTAAAATAACTACTATGGATATATACACATGTAACTACTAAGAGAAGAGTGTGGGGATAGTGGGGGTTGTCTGCCATACATCCTCCGAATTTGATGTTGAGGAAAACACCCTACTTGATCCAAATTGGTGTCATACACACTAACAAATATGGTTTTCGGAGGTGTATGAAATTACATAATATAAATGTTATAAAATATCTCACAACTACACAACAGGAATAACATTTTCATAGAATGAAATATACTTATTGTTTCACGAACTTCTAGATACCTCCCTTTATACAAAATATCTGATAAGAAATAATAATATAAATTGATACATTAATCACATATTTTATTCTTTTCTCTTACATTGGATAATACGTTTTTATCAAATAAATTAAATTAATTTTTTTTTCAGTATATGTTATTTAATCATCAATGTAATTTCCATTCCCTCATTGAATTTTCCAAAATGATTCAATGGATTATTACAAACTTTTATGAATATTAATTCTATAAAAAACTCAATGGATTATGAAATAATTATTCATAATGTGTTTCTTTCCATAAAATATGTACTCATATATAAACATCCTATGCTACCACTAAGAGGAAGATTTCCACCTAGAACATCCAATGGAATCAAATAATTTGAAAAATATTACATATAAAATATAAAACTCATCCATCATTAATTAATCATATTCATTTCAGGAAACAATCCATATTTATCAAATCTAACGGTAACCTCAACTTCAACAGATTACCCCTTCTTCAACAACATCCCAAACACCAATATGCATATCAAGATGGATATATCCATCATAGGTATCAAATATTTCCATATAATCATGTCCACCATTCACATATTCCTTTTTCCACCACTGTCCCACAACACATCTGTGCATCCCCTTCATATATATTGTCGCATAGATAATCTAAAATTTGAATCACAATTCAAAATTAGAAGGAATTATACAAGACTAAACATCAAGTAAATATATAACCTAAAATAATTCATCTAACCTATAAACATGAAAAATATATCATATATACAAACTCAAGGTACCTTTTATTATTATGAAGATAGGAAACTCTTTCTCTTGAAAATATATTTATCATAAAACAGGGTGCTATTTGGTCATGAAATAGAAAATTCATTTTACATAGGATAAACTATGAGAAATAAATGACATCCATCTATAACTCGTTTTCAACATGTAATCATGCTTTCAAAATTTAAACTAGAATCATAAAACAATATGATGTACAATTCTCATTTTAGAATCCATTTATTTTTTATAATCATTATAAAAAAGTATTATAATATTTCATATTACTTATCAATTCCATTATCATAGAACAAAAAAAATTAGTTAATCAAATCTAATAATTTTTAATTACAATTAAATTATAGGAAGCACTACAATCAAAAAACCCTCTTATTATTTATCAATTATTAATGTCTTTAAATTCTCTACAAATTCCCATCAAATAAATCATGATATTACAAAGAATAAATATACATTATAAAAAACATAATAAATGTATAAAAGTATATAAGAAATCAGTAGAAAAAACAATATTACTGTATAAATCCCAACATGTGATTCCTGCTATCAATATTTTTGTTAATATTGTAAAATAAATATTAGGTTACTTCTATTGAAATACAAAGAAATAAACCATTATATCAATAGAAATTCATGTAAATATATTGGAGAAAAATGAATCCCCTACCCTAAATGAGTCAATATTACATTCATGAGAAAAAACTAACTTCTTAGATCTTGATCAAATATGCAATGATAGACGAATCCATCCAAGGAAACCAAGCCACAATTTTACCAACAATAACCCATGATAACCCCATTATGATTACATATATAAACCTCAATTACACATAAAGAAGAAAAAAAAGGAACCAAATCAAAAAACAGTTATAGAAATGGTTGAATGTACCTCAAGTCACCATGGAAAGAATACGGGATGTCAGGAATCTATCCCCACTAATGTTATTCCAAAACACCACAAGAGAGTTTCACAGGATACCTGGGGATTGAGAGAATAACATAGAATTTGAAAAAACTAGAGGTGTTTAAAATTTTAAAGGTGTGATGCATATTGTACTTTCATGGCGTGAAACCCTTTCACACTATGAATGTATGTAATTATTATGTATCTGAAAAAAATGAATAAACCAATTATATTAAATCCTAATTTATTTCACATCATGACATTCCAATTGAACATTCCATACAATAGACATGAACATCAAATTCAGGAAATCAAACCTTTACACATCATTAATTATCTGTTCCTCCTTAATTTAACATCCAAATAATGTCAGACTTGCTCTAGGAATCTATTGAGAACTAGATGCTTTGAGAACATTGAAATGGTTAAAATGGAATTTTTCAGGATCTTGCAATTGATACCACTAAGAATTATTTTCTTAAAGAATCCAATACCAAATACATAGTGAAAAAGGGGGTCATTTGAAGATGAAATTCAAGATATATCTTTCAAATATATCACCACTATAGGATCACAACCACATCTTTATAGGAAACAATTATAAAACAACAAACGAACAACAATTAGCTAATAAAAACTCTCATGGGGGATATGTATTTCACTGAAGGGAAAGGAAGCCAATAATTAACAAGATTGAACCATCTCATAATCTAATGATTTCAATATACACAAGATAAAAGCATCACAATAGAAGAGATAAAAATCAAATAGATAGGTTTTATGATTGTGGATGTAAGACTCATGTCTGAAGGAACTTCCCTCCATTCCACCATCTTTCCACAAGTCACAAACTAGTTGAATTTTGTTACTGCAAACATCTTCCCCTAGTAGTGATATATTTTCACATGCTGGTATTTAATATTATCATCATTATCAAAAATAAATCTCCCCCAATATATGAAATTAGAGACTTCATATAGATAAAGAGAGCGTAATCATATGTGAAAAAGTTTGTATTTCGATCATAGGTGTTTGATATTCTATCTGTTATGTTATAGATCCAACATAATAAAACACCTATAAAGGCACCCCAAACTGATGAAAATGAATTACCCCATGACCAACATTCATTAACCATGAATAATATTCACCTTTACGAATTCATGGTCCATAATTAAAAATAGTAGAGGCATCCCCCTTTGATCCATATATTATTTCTGATGATCCTTCTATACCTTCCTTCCATCATGAATTATCTGAACCATCATTGTTCGATTCTATAATAGTTCTGTCCCATGAAATCATGCCTCTCTAACCCTATTCTATAAAAAAAATAATTGGAAGGTTATCCATTCAATTCATCAATTGATGTTATACCAATGGAATATTGGAAATTGAAAATACAAGAAAACTCGACCAAGGGTAGGAGACCCATCCATCATCCTACAAAATCAGGGACACATGTGCCCAAAATTATTTCATCAGTATGGATGGTCCAATTTATATTATCATCTATCAATCAATGAAATTTTTTTCCAATACAAAATAGAGGGCCAAAATAATTATATATATATATATATATATCAACAAAGTATACATAAAAACAAGGATCTTGATCCGAAATGGTCATCCTTGAGACTTATGGAGTCACACCACCTACTACAAGTATAGCCTCAACAAAACATCTATAGATATTGACCCACTAATAGATTTATTATGGGACGATTTCGTAAAATGATAAATATCACCCAAATACCATCAATTCTATAATATAATGGTATCCAAATAAAAAAGACTAGTGAGATTTCTTCTGAATTTCTCCTGGAAAAAAACAATGGCTTCATAAACTCACAAGGAACACAATTCACATCCTTTACCATATAGAAAACCAAATAATGAAAAAAAACACTGCAACTACATGATTCACTATAGGATATTGAAAATTAACTATCAATTATTCATACATCTTTTTCACACCATTATATATCAACTAATGTTAGATATTGTAATCCTATAGAAACATCTCACACATCAACAAAATAACAAAAAAATTCCCTAGAAGACCGTAGAGAGATTCACATCCTTAGACCAATCCTCAAGGGAATCACCAAAAACCACTCATTTTGTACATACCTCATCCTCATGAATCCCATATCTAGTATCCCACTATCTAATTAACCAAATATGACTTCACCATCTCTAAAAAATTAAACCTATACTTTTAACCTCGCCTTAATCTTGAAAAAAAATTAGACTTCCACCATCACTTCCCCCAAATCTCTATTTTGTCACTAATCATAACCACATGAAATCAAAATTAACATACCATCTAAAAAACTATCCTTTCCTAGAATAAATTAAATCTCAAAGTCCTAATCCAGTGAGAATTATATCATCACACTCTGTTTGATGTTCTATCCATGATGGGAAAAGACATAACATATGATCATATGGTCTGTAATAACAATTAAACATATACTAGGTATTTAATGTTGAAAAAATACAGTGTCCACTCAACTAATTCCATAACAATATCATTGATGTAATAGTTAATCGTACGAGGGTGTAACTATTGATACCCATACATAGTATAAAATCTCTACAACATCAGAACAAATCAAGGTTAAGACATCATGTGTAATAGAAAACATCAAACTAATCTCCATATACTAGAAAAAAAGTATTGGGTTGTTAAAAATCTTGTCCTTAATATATATGAAACATGCCTCATAGTTGTTAGTAAATATTAAATCATTTTATTTCTCATCCTTGGTTTTAATATGAGTAATAGACAATAAGAAATTGCCTATGAAAATACAAAAATATCCTATATAACCAATGAAACTCTATGCCTCTGCCAAAATAACAGGTGATATAGAATAAAAGATCATTTCTCCTCTAATGGATCCACATATACTTCTTACATGGACCTGGAATTCCCCTTGTAATTGACATCATATGACCAAAACACATACTTTGAAAAAATTCAGAATATATTCATAGGAAAATGACCTACAAAAATAGCATTAGGGTGCTCCAGATGATCCTCCATTGTAATAGAGTGCCCAAGGATATCCTCTAATAAAAACATCAAGAACCTATCATAGAACTCTTGGACATTGTCTTCATCAACCACATGAACACTGGTGATACATTCATTAAACCAAATAGAATCAAAATGAAGCCACAATTCCCATTATAAAAAAGATATCTTCTGAATTTCATTATCTTTTACATGAACATGATGATATCCTATTGCCAAACCAATCATTGAGTACCAAATTAATCCTTAAAATGTTGAAAAAATAATCAATAAATGGATGATGATAGATTTTCTTCACTTAGGTTTAGATCAAAATATTTTAATTGATACAAATTATAAATCCACAAATGGAATTATTTATATTAATAAATGGTTAATCCTAAGTGGAAACACATGAAAAAATCCACTCTACAATAGATAATCAAGTTATACTCACCACTCTCATAACTAAAATGGATTTCTCCTGTATAGAGACATTGAGATATGATACATGCCTAGATATGAATTAATCATCCATCAAAGGGGTAATTCTACAAAATCATTTGTAAAGACACCATGATACTCCTCTAGAACCATAGGAAACAATGACTAAAAAAATTCTAACATACTCATACTTAGAACAGGAATCAATGATGACATGGACAGAACACACCTCCAACATATATGAGGGTATTTAATACCAATATCATCATTGGATCTCTATCAAATTAATAGATCACAACATTAATCCTTATAAAATTCATGTTATCCTTCAATGAGTGCATTTAATCCATGTCGTGGATGATGAAATGTTGAATTTACATTAAACATATGAAATCAACCATGGAGTGGTGTTACCTCAACACCATCTCGCTATGTATAGATACTTTATACCGGTCATCTCAACATCTATCTAGCATATTAAATTCCATGAAATCAATAAGACCCACTACCTAAATACCGAAATCATGGATGATGGAATTTTATATAAGTGAATGTGTAACTCCTATATCAAACAAAAAATAATACCATATCAAAAATAAGAAGAGTACATCAATCATTGTCTGGATCACCTGGTGCTAGGAACAATAAAGAGAGAAGTTAACCATGACCTCAAAAACCCTATATAAAACAATATCCAAATATATGGAATTACCTATAAGGATGAATATTGTATCTAATATATAATATACCAGATAGATCTATTCTCTATTTACCCCAAACAAGAACACACTACTATTGATGCCTTATTTAAAATTTCTACAATGATGGAACATGATGTAGAGCACCAAGCACACACTGACAACATGGAAAGGTCTGGCAATGTCACAAATGATCCCCTCAAACTGTACAAGTAAATAATATGTCTTATTTTATGGTATATGTATTAGAGACACTAAAATTCACGAAATGATATCAAGAGTTCTGGGACCTTCGACCTGATGACCAAAATTCTTTTCTATCCATAAAATAGTGAACACAAGACCCAAGCTCTACTTTGTGATGAATCGTAATTAACATTGTATCATGATGACATGGTTATAGCTAGAAACCTATAAATAAACACTTATCATCTCAAAACATTTTTATACATCTTCAAAATAATTGGGGTGACATGGAATTTTGTTATCTTGATGATAATCCTAATTTAAATTCCTCTCCATGGTGTCCTAATCAAGATATTGTTCTAAAGAGATTCGCAATATAATACTAAAATAGATCCCAAAAAGTCACATGATTGAACTTCCCTTTCAATGGTTATGAAGGTCATGGTTACTGGTAACCTTCATAGTGTATGAATAGAACTCTTCTCAAAATTGGTTTTTGAAATGACAGTACTCGAATTCCAACTCTTCAAGATCACCATTGATAATGAAACTACACTACATTGATTCACTATGAAATATTGTAACAATTATGAAATTCTAGTTCTCTCTTTGGGCATGGATCAGACATAAAGCTGCCAAAACCACATTCATCATGTCTTATATGATTGAATATGAGATTCCTACGTCCAAATTCTATAGACTCTAATAGTGAAACTTTTAGATTTTCCTTCACCTTGCTTCATCATATTTGGCATCCAATATATGATGATCAATAATCATATCCTTATAACATTAATGGTGTGAACATGAAGAGTACATGTAATTTATTCCATACCTGATAATGAAAATACAATTTGAGATTTTTAGTAGGGAATTTGGAATACATAACATTATATAATTAATTATGTTATTATCTTTTTATACATTTATCAAATCCCAATCTATACACATTTAAAACATAGTTTAACATAACAATAATGCATGACACATTTCTAGGTATCTACATTGTAACAAATATCAATTCATTTAGTATGATTAGTAATGGAAATGGGTTATGAATGATATCATAGGGGTCCCAAAATACAAGTTTCATATTTAGTCATTTGTGTATTGATTTATCAGTAAACATAGTTTACGATATTTTCTCACTATCCCATAAAATACCAAGTACTACGAGTACAAAAAACTGCTATATCCCTCAACATGATCATACAATAAAACTATATCACAACCCCTATCCTAATCTGTACCCCTCCTTTCCTGACTTTGAGATATGGTAGATGATGAATTCTTATGTCCTCCTTCAAATAGGCCCTAGGTAGGTGACTAGAAAAGGGAATAATATTGTTTTATATTGTTAGAATTACCCACGATGAGAACATTAATAATAGAAATATTAGATAGATAGACTAATGAAAACATTATAATACATATATATATATATATATGTGAAACCCATGTGAAAACATGCAGTTTCATATAATAATATAGAAACTGAAAGGATAACTATTTCTACCAAACATGTGACGGAAAAACTGATCATAAATACCAAAACATTATTTCAAAAACTATTTGATAGTGATATCAAGACCAATCTCTATTATATTCATAATGAATTGACAAATTGTTCATACATATATGTATGGTTATCATCATAATAGATTCATTATGATCACATATAGAGACTCTCAGAAAAAACACAAATAAATAATAAATATGAACAACTGATAATAGTTAAACTAACTCATCACTTAAAAATGTATAATATGTTCCCTTACTCACCATGGATAAATTTCACCTTGTATCTCCTACAATATAACAAAAAATATAACAATGAATAATCAAGGGTACCTCCCTCATGCTTCCCTTCTGGTTTTCCACTAATCCCCAATATTGCACATCCTGATCCATCTCTCCCAAAAATTATCTAACCCCAAGACTATTGGGAATGAAATCAGAATATAAAACTGATGCATCTCATCATTACATTATCCCATATCATATATCTATATATATTAACCAAATATTATCTTAGATATTTAACCACCAATATGAATTGTATGATACATCTAGTATTATACGTCAATACATCATAGGCCATACACTATTTAAGTAACTTAAGGCCTCACAATATATTAATTCCATTACAATAATAACACTTTGTAAACAATATAAAGAGATACATTTGTGTGAAATAAAAAAAAATTAATCACATGCCTCTAAATAAATATATGGGAAATATAATTTCCATGCATCATAGATCAAAAAACTAACATTAGAAAAGAGTGCAACCAGAGGGGCTTGTCAGCCATCCATCTCCCAACTGAAATGTTATGGAAAACAACCTCCCAATATACAATGGGTGTCATTCAGATTAATTGAAATGGATGGATAGTTTTGGAAAATAAAGAATATACATGATATTGTATATGTCAAAACCACATTATAAGAATTACGTTCTCTTAGAGTAAAATAATTTTATCATCATTCGAACTCCTGACTATCACTACTAAGAACACATATACTACAAGGACACTAGAATTTAATGAGCTACATCATTTAAGTCATTTATATATATCATTTCCCTTATTAATTAATTTTTTATCAATTAATATAAAAAATTACATTATTTCAAGATATATCCATTAATAAATAGATTAAAGAAAATGAACTCAAGGCATATTTGATACTGAGTCCATGGGTTACCAAGATTTATATCATTTCATAATTTTTATTATATTAACACAAAAAAAATTGGTTAATGATTATTTATTCATTTTCAGTGTTAGTAAATATTCCAGGTACCCTAGAAAGTTAAATCAAATATAAAACCAATCGTAAGAATAAAACTAAGAATATTTTGTTTCCCAAATCTATGAGAAAAGAATGTAGGGAAAATAAGGGCCTCGACCATATACCATTAACAAGACCAATTTATATTATGAATCTAGATTTATCAAATCTTGTGTAATCTATGAATCACCACATTCAATCAAGTCCAGTTTCAAAACTGACAACCACAAGCATATCATAATGTGTCTTATTATCACAAGTTTCAACTAATCCCACATCATTTAGAAACCCCCACACACATCACAATATCCATCCCATGCTCAGCTACCACTAGCTAATTCGTCCCAAGATCATATCACATTCGAGACTCCTCTACCCATAGAACATCACATTATGAATATCACATATAGATTACATAATAAAAAACTAGAATATCTAACATAGACGACTATGAACTTGACCAAATCATTCTTCATTCTGATATAAATGATTTATAACTTCTCTAAAATCATGTTAATCAACCTTATTAATATGATAGAAAACCATGAAATTGTAAATATATTAAAAACGATTTTCTGTACCATATTGATTAACCAGTTCATTATTCATATATTAAACCTATGAGAAACCCATTAATTTATACAATATCAAGCTATAACAAGTTAATCAAAATAATAACATTAAAACTTGTCTCATTAAAACATAAGAGGTACCATTCCCATTTAACATTCCTGTTATTTATAGAAAAATTTATCAAAAAACCAATATAATGTTTCAAATTCATTATCAATTGAATAATAATTTATGAATTCATTTAATTATGGTTGAAAATTAAACCAATTTGAATTAAAATAAATTATAAGAAATTCAATATTAAAACATGACATCACATCAATTATGAATACAATTAATCAATTAATTTTTTATTTAAATTCATTAACAATTTCCATCAAGAGAAAAAATCTCATAAATTTCATAAAATTGAAAATAAAATTTATATCAAATATATAATACTATTTATAAAATCAATAGGCAAGCCTCTGTCAAGGTAGAAATCCCAAAAATTGTTCACTAAAACCAACTATTCTTTAATATAATTCCAATACAATTAGTTTAATTTGATTTCCATCCAAATGGATAAACTATGATAACATTATGACTGTATTTAAATAAATAAAAGAATCATTGAATCCTCTACCATAAAGAAATCAATGTTTCATAAAAGATAAGGGACTAATGTTGTAGATCCCAATAACCAATTTCTCAAGAGAGGAATCCCTCCAAAGATATTGTCCCCAAAACACACTAACCAACAATAATAAAATCCTTATTAGCCTGATTGAGATAAACATCCATCACAAGGAATGAATAAAAGGGAGGATGCATATTGATGAACTATAAGAATAGTGTTAGAACATACCTCAGATCACATAAGATCTAAGATCAGGAGATGAAAATCAATATCCTTCAAATGGATTCCCAAAACCGAAAATAGATAGCATCTATAAGCCTTTGGTTTCAGAGAAAAATTTTAGGTTAAAGATACCCCAATGAACTAAGAATTATAATGGTGCACTTCATTGTGTATTTTAACTATATGAAACCATTTCAGATCATTATATTATTGATTTTTAATGTCCCTCATAGAAATATGTCATCTAAACCCATTTAATCAAAATTTATATTACACCCTAAATCAACCCATGAAATAGACTTATGCAGGCTATGTACCCCATATTTATAATGTGAAACCTTTACATTTAATGGATTCACCCTAGAATCCATTGATAGTAGCTTAACTCCTCATGTCATTCATAATCAACTATTGATCACCACATGATTTATAAACACACAAAGGGTCCACATAATAGATCTGGGTCCTTTATTTTGAAATATTTAAAAATAACATTATTTACTACCCTTATAGTAATAAGGGATAATACAATAATTATTTTCAAATAGAAAGTGAAAAACATGATGTTTAAATAGAATAAAAAATATTCATGTTCCCATAAAATGAGAACATTTGTAAGAAGTATTAATATGGACATATAGAAGAAAAATAAAATCTAGAAAATTATAGAGAGTGAAAGAAAACATGATAATGAAAAATATAATGACAAAAAACTAAATTAGATAGATATAAATAAAAACTGTAGGTCATATAAAAATGAATGTAGTAGGTTAACAATTTTATTTAATGATCCAATCCCAAAATTTGTTAGATTCATTTACTAAAAAGATATATGAAATGAAAAGTATAATTATTTTATTTTTCCAATTCAATGTATATGTTTTCTTAAATTGGTTGTGTTTCAACTTGTTTCTTTATTTATCTATTATCTTGACCCTAGTAATTAATGTTCATGATGATCTCTTCATTAATGAATAACATGATTAATCTTATAATTTATCACAAGATCCACTATAGGATAAAATGTTATTTCTCTAATCATTATAAATAAACAAGAATAAATATTTTTATAATAAGTAATGGTAGTATATTTTTTAAATATACATTCATAACAAAAATTCTATATTATTCTCCAATGATTGAAAAAAATACCAAATGATCAATATATATTATTCCATAAATATTAATCCATAAAACTAATCAAGGAATTAATGACAAAATTCAAAACATAAAAATGAGAATGATTTGCTTACGAAATCATTAATGAAAAATTTATCATCTAGCTTACAAAAAAATATTTACTTAAAAAGTCATATATGAAAAAATATATATTTATAAATCAAATAATATCTAAAAAATTCCAATATTTTCCACAAATAACCTAAATCCATAAATTTATAAAATAATAGCACATATATATCAAAAAATAATAGATAAAATAAAATACCATCATCTCCAATAGAATTCATATTTGTCATAATAATATTATGTTCTTATATTATAATCACCCATTTATCCCAATTAATAATAATTAACTCAATAGAAATTATAATTTTATTCCTAAATGTTATCCATTGCATTCAATATATACTAAGAAAATATAAATCAATTCATCCTAAAATAAACTATTCATTCAACCAAAAATTTAAAATGAGTGTTCCATAGACCTCAATCATTTATAAAAACTCAAAAAATTTATCCCAACCTATTATCATCATATAAAACCACAAAAAATTAAATATACATTCAATTGTTTTATCATCCTTAAATTTATCATCGAAATAATGAAATTATACTAATAACTAACTCTTCACACCTTATATATTGAAAAATTCAATCATTAAATTTGAATTATGATCTCTTAACCAAAATTTTCAATCCTACTCACTAGTAATTTATTTCTAAAATCCAAAATATGAATAATTTAATATGGTTTAATGAATATAAAAACATAATGAAAATTGTGACTCCTGCCTTTTAAATTTGATTCTATGTTTCATAGTCTATTATATAAAACCATTATAATGAATTATTTATATGACCATTCTAAAATCACTCACCAGATTTCCTCCTATAACATGTATCTTCATAATACCCATACTCTGTATATTTTAAACATTAAACATATACCATAGGATACAAATTAATTTCTTTTGTGGTGTTATCATGAAACATCATTATTCATATGATGTTTATTTCTTTATAACCTATATTAACACATATTAAACACATTCCTTTTTAATTATGAAATTTTTCTTTGTGATTATTCCGGCATTATTGTCCCATAGGTAGTTGAAACTTTTTAAAATTATGATCTTTATCATCTGAAAATACATGTATCTATATTTGTGCCATAATTTTTACAAGGAAAATAACTACGGTTCATGTTTATGATAATAAACTGTGATTTTGAGATAAGAAAAATAATATGATTTTTCAATAAATGTCCCATTCCATTTGGGTTTCCATTGATACATCCACATAATTTTCCAATGGATATTATGAGTTTTCATTTTACTTCTCATGAATGGATTATTCTGTTATTACTTGTTCAAATCATTTATCAAAAAAATAATTTTCAATGTTATAATATAAAATAAAACCCCAATATATCATATCAAGGAGAGTATAAAAACTTATATATACTATAAATTTAGTATTTTATTCATCTATCTTGTTTTATCCAAAATTAATATAAATTTCAATGAAATAATTACTATTGAGGTTATAGAGTACATGAAAATTATTCCAAAATTTGATCATTATATATATAATGTTATCAAAAAATCCATTTTACAATAACTATAGGTTTTAATATCGAAAATAATAAATATTATTTAGGTTTGAATCATAAATATCACCTGCATATATTTTGAGGATTTATTTGATTTCAGTATTATAAAATTAGGTGAAAAGTAAATAACAATAGATACATTTTAACATAATATAAGGACACCCTTTCTACATTTAAGGATTATTTCAATTATTTTGAGATATTTTTAATATAAAATCATTCTCATATTTGTAACCTATGAAAAAAATTTAAAATCATGGAATAACTAAAAAAATATCATTAATGGACTTATAAAATGATGAATGGAAACACTGTAGTCCATTTCAAAACCATGATATCATATAAAAACATTTCATTTATTGAATAAACATTGAAAATAAATAATAAGTTTCATAAAAATGAAGTTAGTTTTATAATAAATATAATTTCATCAAATAATTTATAATTAATCATTATTTAAGGAAAATATAAATGAGGCATTATTATAAATCATAAAAACAATGTGGAAACTTCCTCAGATAGATTTTTTTTGACATGTCTTATTTTAAGGACTGAATACCATGATTTTTTTATTATAAATGTTTAAAAAGTTGTATGATAGAATTTTATATTCACATATTAATTTAATAATATTAATCTTAAGAGTTATGGAAAGACATTGTTGGATATGAGTCATCGTTGCGGCCATGATAAGCTACCGCCAGACCCAAGTCACCATTACCGCCAGGATGAACTTCCACCACACTCAGTTCACCTACACCACCAGGATGAGCTACAGATAGAAGAGAGCCCCTACTACCACACAAGGAGTTATAGTTTTTTATCCACCACAATATAATGAGTCACCACCCATATTCATGTTTCCATTACTGTTTGAGATCATTGGTGTGAATGGTTTAACGAACAAAATTTATTCTCAGATGGTATGATAAAGTATTTATGAATTAGTGAAAATTTATCAGAGGAATCTGGATCTCATTCAAAAATTATAGCTATATATTTTGAAGGATCACTCTCTAAGGATAACGATGCTTGGAAAATAAAATAAACATTGATGACCATGTAAGTTTTGTGATCGAATTTGAAAATTATCCTGAACTTACTAATTCACATTATGTGAATATAAAAAGACATAAAAGAACTGAAGAATTTATAATGATTAATTTAGATAATAGACAATGATCATCGGAAGCATTTATAGACATTTTTATGATCATTTTTTCTGGTTCACTATTCAATAACAACGAGCAGACATCTCCCCACTACTGATCTGAGGACTACAAACATAAATAACACATCATACTATGAACATTCTATTTGTTGAATCTATTTTAATATGGATATGTTTGTTGTTTTTTTGTTAATAAACACATACTAGCTCATACATATTTTTGGAGAATACTTATTATTTCCTTCATTCTATATCTACATTCCATTATGTTTGTTGAAGAGGACCATGTCTTTCTTGTTCCATTATTTCATCCAATGTATAACTGTGGAAGATGTTTTTAACTTCAAAATCTTGTTTCCATTGAACATTATACCTAATAAAGCATGTTTATTTTTTTAATTATATTTTTAATATTCATGGAACAAACTGATTTCCATGTGGAGGTGATTAGCTCTCACATTATGATTGAGAATCCTGTTCATTAAATTATGTCACTGTATTATTTGTTATGTGTTCAAATCTTATTCAAGATAACATTTTATTAACATACAAAACAATACATTTGAAAATTAATCTTAAATAATTTTTATATATTTTTCCATTTATATAAATAATTCTTGAATTTTAACATGTTTATGAACCATATTTTAACTTATATTTAGTAAATAATAAATAGATATTTTAAATGGTTATATTTTATATCGATATATAATTTTCATTAATTGTACTTTTCATTTACAAAACATTTTATTTGGAACTCAATTCACCCCCTCATGATTTAATCCCACTGAAATAAATTTTATATTGGTGGATTGTTTATATATTACCTCATTTAATGTGATTTATGTTTTATTATAATGATATAAAATTTATGTTATTTATAAATTAATTTTATTTATGGATAATCGAAAAGAAAGATTTATTACTAATAGACCACATTATTTTAATGGAAAAAACTATTCTCAATGGAAAATAAAAATAAGAATGTATTTAGAATGTATATGTTGGGATATATGGACATCAATAAAATATCAATATGGAATACCAAAAACTCCTAGAATTGATTGGATTTGTGCTACAAAAACTGCATATAATAATAATTTTATTTCTATGAATGCTTTGATATGTGCTTTGAGAGTTTCTGAATTCAATAAAATATCTACTTGCAAATATTATTTTTAAATATATCGGTTTCACATGAAAGAACATCAAATTTCATGGAAATGGGAATGAATACATATACAATCAAGTGTTATATTTCTAAAATAAAATCTGAAGAACATATTTCTAATATGTATCTCAAGATCAATGAGGTAGTACATATTATGTACTCACATAGAATGCAGGTAACTCACAATGATAAAATGATGATACTTCTTAGATTCAAACTCGATAGATGGATAATAACATCTTTGTCAATCATATAGTCATGTGTTGTATATAAAATACATGTTAACGAACAGATACGAAATCTAATGATTTATGAAGAACATATTAAAATAGATATTGAAAAGGATAAACAATAAATAAAATTAGTATACGTAAAATATATTATCTATAGAAAAATATATAATTCAAATATTCTAGTGAAGAAAAATCTCTTGATGATAGTGATTAAGAAGATGCCAAAATGTTATGATTGTTTATGAAATTCTATAGTAAAAATAAGTTCATAAAAAATAAAAAATTTAGAGGATACTTAGATAACCAAAAAAATGGAAACAGGATTAAAAAAATATTAAAAAAATTATAACAATCAAAATGAAGTAACCAA
Organism: Viscum album; assembly: GCA_963277665.1. Classification (NCBI taxonomy): domain Eukaryota; kingdom Viridiplantae; phylum Streptophyta; class Magnoliopsida; order Santalales; family Viscaceae; genus Viscum; species Viscum album. Next base: position 1,695,955,913 of record OY728137.1, on the reverse strand, counting down.
TTATGAATGTAAGATGTAAGACCATATTAAAGATGTCTATCCAAAATTAAAATATAAAAATAAATAGGATTACGGAAAAATGAGACACAAAAAGGTCATGAAAACAATATGCAGTGCATCCAAAGATTGTTCAAGTGACATAAAAACTTATCATGAAAATATATCTGATAGAGCCAACATGTTCTTTACATAAATCACATTAGTGGTAAAAAATTTAGTTCATATATCTCAGACTGATGTTCTATAAATTTATGAAAATGAATAATGTAATTACATTGATAAAATATGAATAAATTTTTTTTTTGGATTACTCTAACCTGATAGAATACAAATTTTCATAAAATAAAATATAAATATAAGTCTATAAAAAATAGCATTATTTATCATTAAATGTTAAAAAAATTAAAATAAAAAGATTGAAAAATATTCAACTCTTGAAAGAAAATAATTAATTATAAATATCAAATAAAATATTAATGAGATACATAGAAAAAATAACCAATTGTAAGAAAAAATTAACTCAAATACTAGGACAAAAAATTTCAACCAAGTATACAAGTAGCATAGGTTACCTTCCGGGATAATGAAAATATACCAAAACTATATTTACATTAAGATATAGTGCTGAAATTTCATCTTCATCAAAAAACTATGCAATAAGACTTAATGGTTTTTTTCTCTCTAGAATAATCCGACATATTTATATGAATGTTTTTAATGAAAAATTATACCACAATCTCTTATTACTAATATATCTGGAACCAATAGAATTTGGGTACCACATTTTTCTTCCCATCTACAGTTGGTTATTGGAGAACTATTTAATGACCTCCAGAAAAATAATATGGTTTCTAAGTACTAGATATTATAGACACATGAATTTTGTGTTTTTGAACATCAAGAATTTTATTAATGTTGATGGTGAAAATGTCACTTTTGGTGAAAGTGAAAATGAAAAAATCATCATCCTTTTCCAAATTGGTAATTCAAATTCAGTAATAATTTCTAAAGTGTTTTATATAGTTGTATTAAAATAAATTCTAATTTATATTATTCCAATTGTGTGATTATGTTTTTTTGTAAAAATTTCAAAAAATTATTTTCATGTTTTTATGACAATGATGATAATATATTAATTTTGATGATAAATGAAAATATTTAATCTATTGAATAAAATTAATTAAATTTTAAAAATATTTATTTCTTATGTTATTCTCATTATTAATGTTGATGTTGCATAGAATCTAAGCCATCTCAATATTCAATCACATAGTAATCTAACTATGTAAGGGTTGGTAAGAGATCAAACAATGCATGAATTATCAAAATATAGTGTTTATAATCTCTACCAAAAGGGAAACATCATAATATTTATTTTATATCTAAGAAAGAAGTATCATCTAATCAATAAATTTTTTTCAGTTCTCCAAATGGATATAATCGCAACATTTATGCTCCTTAGACACCCCAACAAAATGGTGTTGTATATGGATGAAATAAAACTATTCAAGAGATAGATCGAACCATGTTAAATTAGTATTACCTACCTATATAATATTGAGTTGAAGCTGTTAAAAAAGACCGATATATTTTGTACAGAGTATTTATTAGATGTTTTTTTAAAGAAAACACCGTATGAGTTATGGAATAATATAAAACCAAAGTGTAATTACTTTATAGTTTTTGGTTTCAATGTTTTTATTCTTATACTAAGGAAATTTTTGATAAATATTAAAAAATAGTGATGAACGTATTTTCCATGGGTATTCAACTTCCAGCAAATCCTGTAGAGAGTTTAACAAGAAGACTATAACAATTTATGTATATTTTCATATAATTTTTTTACAAAATTGAACGCGTTGTTGCTAAGACTAACATAGAATACCTTGAAGATGATCATTAATCATTTAATTACAATTATGATCCATATTAAAGTTATATGAAACTAGAATACACTACTGCTAAAAAATTGCTAGAACCATAACACGAAGAAAACAGTGGGCCTACTTTCCCATCATATAAAAGAACTATTAGGACTCATAGAAATCACCCTTCAATTACAATAATAAGAATCATAGATAAGTGAACATAGACCTAAGATACCCTATGAATTAAAAATGAGCATTGTTTCTAATTGTCACAGGTTGAACCTAAGAACATCAATGACTCCATTAATGATAAATTCTTGTTAATAGCTATGTAATAAAAACATAATAAGCTTGAAATAAATAATTGTTGGAAACTTGTTGATTGACACAACGACATATTGACTATTGGTTCTATGTTGGTGTTTTAAAACAAGGTTGATTAATTGGAAACACTAATAAGAAATAGAGCTGAAGTATCTGAATAAGTTTATAGTCATGATAAATGTATTGATTATGAAGAAATTTTTTTAATTGTAGAATTACATGAATACATTAAGATACTGATTTATTATACAACACATCTGGACATGAAACAGTATCAAATGGATTATAAATGTTCATTCTTAAATGGACTTATAATTGAGGATGTTTTTTTGATGAATAAACCACATGATTTCAAATAATTTTTTTTTAATTTTTTTAAAAAATCAAAAAATATAATTTTATTGTTTTAAATAGTCTAACAGATATTAGTATGATAGGATTACCTCTTTCCGTATTTAAATAAGTATTCGAAATGGAATAATAGTTCCAACTATCTTTATTAAAGTAATTATAAATATGTTTTTATACATAAAATTTATTAAAATGTGTTTTCCTCAACAGTACCAAACAAAGGGATACTCCCATGAGTTCCACCTGAAAACTACAACATGATGATGCTGGGACATCAATAGATCAACATAGTTACATATGAATGATTAGAAGTATTCTGTACCTAACTGCTAGTTGACATAATATTATGATTAGTGTCTATATGTGTGGTCGCTCTCAAGAAAATCCAAAATATTCACATTTATTATCTATCAGTATAATTATTAAATTCCTCATGTATACAACCAATTTAGGATTGTTCAACCTATGATGGAATGTTTTTTATTTAGTTAGATTTTTAGATGAATTCTTTAGTGGTTTGATGTTATATTGAAAAATCATGTCAAGAACATGCCATATTTTAGGAAATATATAATATCATGGTTTATAATGAAGTAAAATTAGGTTTGAGTATGTAATACTGAAGATGAATACATTTTTTAGGCAGTTTCCATATAATAATCGTATTGATAAAACATAAATCACTAGTATTTTGATAAAAAATTTTGGCATGTACCTATTGAATTTGTTAAAATAAGTGCAATAAATATTTCAAAAATCCTAGTATCATGCTCTATAACAAAAAATGATGATGTTACACATCACTTTTTGAGATACTAATATCCCAATGTTGATATATCATTAAATTTTATTAGAACTGAACTTCAGCTAGCTGATATATTCACTAAAAATTGAAATTCTGGAAGATTAAACTACATCAAACAAGAATTATGAAAGATATGTTTTCATTGACATGATGCCATTTACAGAGTCACTATTGATTAGCCACCATTGATAAGGAACTATGGATGAATCGTTGTTGATGATTCACCATTGATGAGTCATTGATGATGAGTCACCATTGATGTGTCATCATTTATGTGTCACCATTAATAAGTCATTATTGATGAGTTATTGTTGATGAGTCACAATTCATTTTTATGTTACTCATATTTTATTACTTTTTCAATTTTCTTGTTCTGATTTAATTTTTATTATCATATTATTTTTTTTATTCTTTTGGAACACCTATCTCACAAAACACAGGGATTACCGTAATTCAATTCACATCTTCTAACCCTTGAATTCATGATACCTTACATTCCTCACAAACTAATATTCCCTCTTATTTGCTCGTGAAAAGTTCTATGGATTTGAATGGCCCATAAAAAGAGGGTTAAATATTCAAATCTATAAGTGGTAATTCCTTCCAAGAGACACTGGGTATTCAAGAGTAGATTGAAATCCATTTTAGTTAAACCACAATTGAAGGACTATATAGTCAAAGAATCATAACTATTCATTCATAGATGATTCCACCTAGAAAAATGATAGTGTAATTGGTAATAGAAAAAAGGTTGATGGACTACATTTCATTGAATCATAGAGTGTTTTATCTAAAGATAGTTTATAAATTTTATCCAAAAGCACAAATTATTTTTGGGGAGAATCTTGATAGAATTAGATGAATAATAAATTGAGAATAAATTTCTTCCTCTTCACATGATTGAGAAAAATTCTTAATGATTCCAAACAAAAGATGTTTATTAATATATTCATGGCATTAAACCGGATGATAATAATCAAGAGGATCTCTATTAATTGAATTGATATGGAACCAATATAAGAACAATAAATGAAGATCTTGTTGGTGAAGGAAATATTTTGTTTCAGATTGAATGTCATGTTTTATGTACATGAAAATATGACTTAAACACATTGATATTTCAAGATGTTTACTTACTGTATTTGATGAATAACGGTAAAAAACTAAATAATTGATGATTTTTTATGGGACATATAAATGATATGTTAAAGAAGACCTTAATAAAAAACTCTATTGTCTATCCCAAAATGATCTCATCCATTTTAGATACCATGGGTTATTTTAAGCTAGTAGAAGAAGATTATGATAAAATGAGTTTTTTTTGTCTATCTAATTCTATGTAAAATTTACTGAATGCTAGTTGGAATCCCTTGATGTAATTTTGGTATTAAGACAATGTTACACTATATGATGACTATAATTTTATTCGAAACCAAACTAGAGAAAATTATTTGGTACATCATGGTCTTGAACCTGATGATGTGCATTAATATCCTTTTATAGATATTGATAAAAGATATGAAGAAAAAAAGACGTGTCAATTTAACCAGGAAGTGGTCCATAGATCCTAAAATCTCGTCCTAGAGTATCTAGTGATCATGTCTATTCTATAGGATCTATACCTTCTAAAGATTCAATCATACCTAATCTTAATGATGATGAAGATAAATAAAATTCTTAAGAATCTATGTTTAAATTGACCATCTCTAAAACTTCATGTGAAGATATTTTTAATGGATCAAATGATAATATTTCTAAAAATGTAGATGATATAATTATGGATCCTGAGAAACAAGATGAATCTTTGAGTGGGGTTGATAAAAAAAATATTATGAATCTATTAATTAGATTTCCGTTAATGGAAATTATGGAAGCATTTTTAACCACATAGTTGATCAAGATAAATACAATGATTCATATCATGGAGAAATGGCACAGAATGGTGTTGATTATGTTAACCCTGCTCAAATATCAGTTCATTAAACTGATAAATAAGATATAATTGAGATGGAGAAATCTCCAAATAAAGATGTGCAATTAGTTTAACAAGCTCAATTGGAATAAATAGTGACCCTGGAAACCCATAATAAATAATTTAAACCAGCTAAAACTGAGTTGGATTTTTTTCTATTCCTGAAAATCAGATAGTTTTGTTGGATCAAATTTTATAGGCCACTGATTTTTAACTACTAGATACAATACCTATGAGTCCATGAACTGGTGTTGGCTAGAGTTATCAAAAACCCAATGAGAGACCAATTATTCCCTATGTAATATCATCAGTTATAGTCTTTAAAGAGTGAGATAAATATAATGTTTTTTTCAGACTTGGGATAAGATTCTATTATTTAGATGATGACTTAGAAATTAGAAGAGATTAATTATTACTAAATTAGATCAATGAATCTGGTGAGATACCACATTTTATTTTCATGAACATAAAAAAACTAGGTTAGGATGAAGTATCTCATCAGAATGAAAATAATTCCATTGATCCATCAATGTTTCTTCTTACTTTTGTCACCAAATATGATTTTGATTCTTTTTAAAATAGTGTTCATTCAGATATAGAATCATTGAGAATGAAAATGGTCTTATGAATTTCCCAAGTGTTAAACAAAAAAATATTTCCTAATTATTTCCATAATGAAGTCAATAATAGTTATTATTATGAGGTGGTTATATCACATATAGAAACCAATTTTTTTCATATTCAAAAAATGGAATTGGAAAGTATAAGATTCACATCTATGATAGAATGTTCAAAATCAATGCAAGCCTTTGGATCATATTTCTTGACATCCACTTCTCATAAATTTGATAATTTTACTTCAATTGCTTCAGTTTCATATCCACCTACTCTATCTCTAATACAGTTTGAAATGCATATTTTTCAATCATTTTTAGAAAAGAAATGAGAAATTACTTGGGTGATGTCAGTACTCATAAAGAAAAGATATGGAAAATTCACCTTCATGGAGAACATATGTGTCACGACCCGTCCTCGGGGCCTGTGTCGTGACTACCCCAAGACCACCTTCCATAGGCTAGGGGCTGGCGACTTGCACCAATGCGTAAATCCCGGTAAGAAGGGGAGGTATTGCCTTTGTAAAGTAAACAAGCACCACAGAGTACAAGAGGAAGAAGTAAACACTAAGAAAAAACTGAGTACAACAGTATGTGCGTAAAGTAAAATTGGACGGAAATACAATCCCAACTGTAAAGTACAACTCGAATTGGAAAAAACAACTATAAAGTAAAACTGCAGCCTCGAGCCGTCCACTGGAAGTCCCCCCTGAAGGGTGAGTACAGATGGCTCAACTCCTGGATTGTCCACCACGGTTCCTACCTGAAAGGTATGTACAGATAGCCTCCACAACGCTCTCGCCCGTCAACATCCTCCGAGTGTCATCTCACTGTGAAGTCCACCTCCAGGTATCGACTCGTCGTGTAGTCCACCTCCGGGTACTGAATCGTCATGTAGTCCACCTCCGGGTACTGTCTAGTCCTCGAACACTCAGCCTCTGTCAGCACTGCCCGTCGTCTGCAACCAACACAACGAGGTGCGGGCATAGCCCGTGCAGGGGTTAGTATAACGATACTCAGTAGGGACCCCGAGACCCTAAAGGTCTCACTAAATCCAACAAGGATATTCACAAAGAAGATCTCAGTAGATATCCTCTACTTAGGTATATGCCCATACTTATACCTAAGTTATCAAGTAACTCATCTCTATCATGAGGAAACACAAGGATTATGAAATCAATGGATAACCACAACCCAGGTATATGCCCATACATATACCTAAGTTATCAAGTAACCCATCTCAATCATGAGGAAACACAAAGGTCATTGACTCAACTCAAACCAGGATTTTCAATATCGATATCGTAACTGCTGAAGAGCTCCGTCTTTGGAGTGTATAGTGGTTATGTCATGACTCCGAGGTACTACTCACTAACTTAAGACTGTTGAGGTACTCCTCCTATCGAGTACTGTGGGCCTACTGCTACAACCAAGTTCTCCCCCGTTCCTCTACAACCCAATGCTTATCTGTCGTGGGTCTGTTGCTACAACCAAGTGCTCCTCTGTGCCGCTACAACCAAGCGCACCTCTGTCGTGGGTCTGCCGCTACAACCAAGCGCTTCCCTATGCTGCTACAACCATGCGCACCTCTATCGTGGGTCTGCCGCTACAACCAGGCGCTCCCCTGTGCCGCTACAAAGAAGCGCACCTCTGTCGTGGGTCTGCCGCTACAACCAAGCGCTCCCCTATGCCGCTACAACCAAGTGCTCCCCTATGCCGCTACAACCAAGCTCTCCCATGTGCCGCTACAACCAAGCTCACCTCTGTCGTGGGTCTTCCGCTACAACCAAGCGCTCCCCGCTGGGCTATCTGTAACACACCGAGTCGATCGGTCAAGTAGTCATCAAGTCTCAGCCGGCTATACGGTCTACGTACTTCGCACGCTCGTCTCTGGGAGGGTCCACACCATGAACTACAATTCGATACTAAAAGTATCTCAAAGTCCAACGAAGAAGTATCTCAAAGGACTGCCTCGTCATAGGGGTCTCAACGCAACAGACGACGCGTTAATCGGACGCCTGGTCTGTGAGTTACTAGCCTTTTCGTCATAGGGGCCCGGTTGGTTCCGTGAGCGAACCAATCCCGGCCGTATCTCAACTATAACCCGAAATCTCATAGGGTATACTCATAGGGAACGTTTCTCAACATGATCATCAACGCCGCTGACGGTTCGTCAAACGGACCTCCTATCTGTAAGATATCAGCTTTTCCGTTCCAGGTGCCCTGTTGGATTTCGGGTACAATCCAACCCGGACATACTCCAACTGCATCCAAAACTTGGGCGAAGTATGCCAAAAGTTCTGTCTCATCAAGAGGAATTCAATGAAACATACGGCGCGTCAATCGGACACCCGGTCTGTGAGTTATTGGCGTTTTCGTTCCAGGGGCCCGGTTGGTTTCGTGAGCGAACCAACCCGACCATACTCCAACTACGTCCAAACCTTGAGAGGAGTAATCAAAAAGGTCCGCCTCACTTAGAGTAATCCATAAAAGTCGATGGCACGTCATTCGGACGTCCGGAGCTCAAGATATACCTGTTTCCGCTCCGAGGGCCCGGTTGGTCTCGTGTACGAACCAACCCGGCCGAACCCAAAGTTCTCCGTAACCTTGATGGTAATATACCAAAACGACCATCTCGATCCAAAGATCATTTTCCCACTGATGGTTCGTCAATCAGAGGTCTGTGGCCCGAGATATGGGCAAAAAACCAAAACCCATCCGAAACCGGGGGGTCTGGGCCCGGACCGACCCAGCCCGACCCCCCTAGGTCGGCCCGAACCGGGTCGACCCCGAACCGGGTCTACCCGAACCGGGTCCGACCTGGATAGGCCCGACCCTGTCCGACCGGCTCGGTCCGGCCTGACCGGCCAGCACGGCCGAGCGGGAACCGCGGGTGGGGTGCGCGGCTCCCCCGCCTTGCCGTTGATTGAGGCTGGCGGCGTGCCGGGCGCCGCCGCCACCGGCTTCCGCGGACCACCGGACGTGCTCTGGTGGTCCGTTTCACCCGCCATATTCGCCAATGGTCCTCCCGGGACCCCATCTTCACTGCGAATGAATTCAAAGGCTATTGCGGCCTGCTTCGTCATCGCCCGACAAACTGCACGTCAATTAACAAACGCGCCGTCTTTGCCATGGCCCGACTCCGTCTGCGGATGTCTTCGGGTTTCTCCGTCGTGACGCAACGGCGTCGAGCCTTTGTTTGTTTTTCAAAACGCGGCGTGGCGGCACCGTGCATTACTTGTCTCACATTTCGGCGCGGTGCGATGGCACCGCACCATTCCCGTTTCCATCCACAAAGAACCAACACGAAAAAAATAAGGAGGAGGGTCGACCGTGTTCGTGCGGTCCGGCCCCCTCACGTTATTCGATATCATTTGGTTTTAAACCACGAAGATCAAATTCGATAACAAATGGTTTTAAACCATGAAGATCAAATTCGATAACAAATGGTTTTAAACCACGAAGATCATCATGTCAGAAATCACGAACAAATATAAATAATTGAAAACAAACCCCTACCTTGATTTAAGAGATGATGAACGTCAGCGTCGCGAAGTGAGGATTCGAAGACGATGAAGGAGATTTCGTCGCGGAAAACCTTCATGAGAAGAAGACGTCATCGGCATCGCGGGTATGGCGTCATGGTAGACGGTTCCTGAGAACGTGGCCTTCTTCATCGAAGTCCGTTCGTTCTTCGCGTTATTCGTCAAGAGGATGAAAAAGCTCAAGTATTATAAGCCTTTTCTCCAAAGGCTCTCAAACAACTCAACACCCACCCAATAAAATAATTTCTCAACTTATTTTATAAACGTCAAATGGTTTTTGAAATTCATGTGTTTGAAATTAATCTAACTCATGTAATAAATTACACAAGTTGTCAATAAAATAAAGTGGAGTTAATGGGGAGTTATATGGGGAGTTGAAGAGTTAGGGCTCATGTGGGCCCACACACTTTATCCTCTCAAGTGAGGTTATGTGGATGTGGGCCCCACCTCTAACAACCTTTTGGAGGAAATAACCAACAAAGTAAAAAAAATAAATTGTGTTCCACAATTTATTTAACTTCTTATAATTCCCCCAAAAACTAACTCTCAACCCGCATAAAACGCAACCTCGGAAAAGATCTTATGCGAATATCGGTGCTGCGAGTTCATCGGTGTCCTCAGATTTCAATTCCGAGCACCAGTTCAAAAGTTAGAAATTCTCGCTCGTTCGTTCACTGAACGTACCCGAGCTAAACTTCGGAAATTAATTCTGGGCACACCGGACCTCAGAATCAGGCGCCGTCAGAAACTGCGTTCTTGTAAAATTCCAAAGAAAAATAAGAAAAAAAAAATTCCAGAAATTTCCGGGTCTTTACATTACTCCCACCTCAGGGCGGTATGTCCCCGTAAAGCTTCTTCACAAACTAGGGTCACAAAAACGGTACAGAGCACGTATCTGAGCCTTCCGCTCCCATGTGCTCACCTGGAGGTTCCCATACTATCATAGAAAGTGCACCCAAGGAATCGATCATCCTCGTTGGATCTGCTCCTGTCGATCCTCGATCCCCACTGGAACCTCCGTGCATGTCACCCTGTCATCGACATCTAACCCCCTAAGGTTAACGATGTGAAGGACCGTGCACATATCTCCTCAGTCGAGGTACGTGGAAGATTTCATTCACCCGGTTCAACTGAAGTCGAAAGGTGAAGCGGTAAACCACTTCTCCTACCCTGCTGGGCACCTAGAAAGGTCCGTTTAACCTCGGAGATGTCTCGCCGCCTCGGCTACATCTCCGTAAACCTAGTCGAGGTGACACCCATGTAAGAACGTGGTCGCCATCCTCGAAATCTAGAGGTCTCTCTTTTCTGATTGGAACTGAAAATCAAAACTCCTGCTACCATGAGGGTAAGGTTAACCGACTCAAGAGTGTTCTGTCACACCCTCCTATGCATGAATTTATCTTTTGTTGCCCAGGGTTTCCTTTTCACCGACCAAGGAAAAACCATCCCGACATTTTCCTAATACCGTGAATTTGAGTATGAATAGTGATTTCCAAATTCATACTCAAACTAACGTCGTAAGGCCTCGACGCTGCCACCAAGAGGTCCCAACCGAGACTCTCGCCTCAAGGGTCAGATCACACCGCTGGCGTAAGTGTGACTATCGAGTCTCCTCCCAAAGGTGTCTCCAGATGTGAGGTTTAAGTCAACGGCTTAACCGGAAACTCTAGGTCTGGGACTAGATTCATGGAAGGAAGTGATGATTCGTTTTGATGTCTGTGGCTACGAAAGCTAGTAGAAGACAAAGTTCGCACTTCAAGTCATCCTTAGATCCCTTTTTGGTCGCACTCCATGACCACAAGCAGCAACTCTCTTTCCCTGCTCTCCAACTCCCTGAGTCTAGTGGGGACTACAAAGGCAGGTGATGGTAACATGTTGAAATGTATACCACCACTAGCTGCTCTCCTAGCTATGCCTCCATTTCTGCTGCTCTATAGATTCATCTGTCCTTAACATTTCAACTTTTTGTAACATTTTACACGCCCAAGTCTCCGAGACTAGCATCAGTTTCCTACTTTCCAAACTTCTAACATTCTCTGGCTGTATTCGATCAGCAAAGAATTCTCAACCACAAGGATTCCTTCTAGCACCCTAGCCTAAGTAGGAATGCATAGAGAAAAGGTGTTGGCTTGAAAGTCCTTAAACAAACCACGCTCAGAGGTCCAAGATCTATTACACTAATCGAAATGCATTCATCGAGTACCCAGTATGTTCGGTATGCCTCGATGAATTCTCAGCTATCAACAAGTCATCCCGCCGAAACTGTATAAGCTCTAGAAAACCCTAGGCCACCTCCTCAAGCCAGTCCTCAGCCGCCTATGAGTCAGGTTTGCCTCGGAACATGAGGGTATCTGATGTTTGAACACATGTAAGGCAGTAAGCTTACATGTTTCGCCTACCGGTACCACCGGTTTTAACTGCTGACCAACAGGTAGTGATGTATAGATGACACACTACCCAAAGGAACTATCTCAGGAATCGGTCCACGTACCGAAGCCTCATCACTATGTGAACCATCCTCTTGGTCATTCACTAGAAAAAACTAGTGGCCAAGTCCACCATCCATTCTAATGATATCACAGCTAGGAGGAAAACTCTAGCAATCGACTCCATCCACTGCTCTGCTGTCTGGGAATCTGTCTCGCTTCATAACCTCAGAGGCCTCTGCTGCTGAAACTCGTGCAACGCACTCTACCAGCGTGCACCGTCCACTAGTATAGTTGTTGGCATCTGCTGCCCAACAGGTGGTGGTGCTGCTGGTACACCACTTGAGGATGCTAACATAGTAAAAATTGCCCTGCACCAAATCCTCATCGCTCGGTGAGCCGTCATCGAGTACTCTCTCAGAACTCCAACTAACTGTCTGTGTGGAGACATCCTGAACAGAAGCGACACGGTCAAAAAGAATACCTGGTGAGATGACACAAGTAATCACAAAGAAATACTTGAAACACACACGCAATCAATGTTTTCGTGCATTAAGTCGGAAATCAGTGGCCATGGTCCTGGTGTATGGATATGTCGGCCGCCGCACCAACACTGGACTCCCTGGATTGATAACCACACCCAATACACTAAACACTATTGCTTCACATAGAAGAAAGATCATAGTCCAAAGTTCTTTGGTAGAACCGAACTCCTCTGATACCAATTTGTCAGGACCCGTCCTTGGGGCCCGTGCCGTGACCACCCCAAGCTCGCCTTCCATAGGCCAGGGGCTGGCGACTAGCACCAAGGCGTAAATCCCGGTAAGAAGGTAAGGCATTGCCTTTGTAAAGTAAACATGAACCACAGAGTACAAGCGGAAGAAGTAAACACTAAGAAAAAACTGAGTACAACAGTACGTGCGGAAAGTCAAAGGGGCCGGAAATACAAGCCCAACTGTAAAGTACAACTCGAAAGGGAAAACAACAATAGTAAAGTAAAACTGCAGCCTCGAGCCGTCCCCTGGAAGTACCCCCTGAAGGGTGAGTATAGATGGCTCAGCTCCTGGATCGTCCACCACGGTTCCTACATAAAAGGTAGGTACAGATAGCCTCAACAACGCTCTCGCTCGTCAACCTCCTCCGAGTGTCGTCTCGCCGTGAAGTCCACCTCCAGATACTGACTCATCATGTAGTCCACCTCCGGGTACTGACTCGTCATGTACTCCACCTTCGTGTACCGTCCAGTCCTCGAACACTCGGCCTCTGTCAGCACTGCCCGTCGTCTACAACCAACACAACGAGGTGCGGGAATAGCCCGTGCAGGGGTGAGTATAACTATACTCAGTAGGGACCCCGAGACCCTCAAGTTCTCACTAAATCCAACAAGGATATCCACAAAGAAGATCTCAATAGATAACCTCTACTTAGGTATATGCCCATACATATACCTATGTTATCAAGTAACTCATCTCAATCGTGAGTAAACACAAGGATTATGAAATCAATGGATAACCACTACCCAGGTATATGCCCATACATATACCTAAGTTATCAAGTAACCCATCTCAATCATGAGGAAACATAAAGGTCATTGACTCAGCTCAAACCAGGATTTTCAATATCGAAACTGTAACTGCTGAAGAGCTCCGTCTCTGGAGTGTACATTGGTCATTTCACGACTCCGAGGTACTGATCACTAACCTAAGACTGCTGAGGTACTACTCATGTCGAGTACTGTGGGCCTGCTGCTACAACCAAGCACTCCCCCGTCCCGCTACAACCAAGCACATCTCCGTAGGTGGGTCTGTTGCTACAACCAAGCGCTCCCCTGTGCCGCTACAACCAAGCGCATCTCTGTCGTGGGTCTACCTCTACAAACCAAGCACTCCCCTGTGCGGATACAACCAAGCACACCTCTGTCATGGGTCTGCCGCTACAACCAAGCGCTCCCATGTGCCGCTACAACGAAGTGCACCCCTGTCGTGGGTCTGCCGCTACAACCAAGCACTCCCCTGTGCCGCTACAACCAAGAGCTCCCCTGTGCCGCTACAACCAAGCGCTCCCCTGTGCCGCTACAACCAAGCGCACCTCTGTCGTGGGTCTGCCGCTACATCCAATCGCTCCCCATTGGGCTATCCGTAACACACCGAGTCGATCGGTCAAGCAGTCATCAAGTCTCAGCCGGCTATACGGTCTCTATACTCCGCACGCTCGTCTCTGGGAGGGTCCTCTCCACGAGCTACAAGTCGATACTCAAAGTATCTCAAAGTCCCACGAAGAAGTATCTCAATGGACCGCCTCGTCATAGGGGTCTCAACGCAACAGGCGACACGTCAATTGGACGCCCGGTATGTGAGTTACTAGACTTTTCATCCCAGGGGCCCGGTTGGTTCCGTGAGCGAACCAATCCCCGCCGTATCTCAACTATACCCCGGACTGTCATAGGGTATACTCATAGGGACCGTTTCTCAACGTGATCATCAACGCCGCTGACGGTTCGTCAAACAGACGTCCTATCTGTAAGATATCAGCTTTTCCATTCAAGGGGCCCAGTTGGATTTCGGGTACAATCCAACCCGGCCATACTCCAACTGCATCCAAAACTCGGGCGAAGAATTCCAAAAGTTCTGTCTCATCAAGAGTAATTCAACGAAACAGACGGCGCGTCAATCGGACACCCGGTCTGTGAGTTATTGACTTTTTTCATTTCAGGGGCCAGGTTGGTTTCGTGTGCGAACCAACACGACCGTACTCCAACTACGTCCAAACCTCAAGAGGAGTAAGCCAAAAGGTCCGCCTCAATTAGAGGAATCCATAAAAGTTGACGGCATGTCATTCGGATGTCCGGAGCTCAAGATATACCAGTTTCTGCTCCGAGGGCCCTGTTGGTCTCGTGTACGAACCAACCCGGCCGAACCCAAAGTTCTCTGTAACCTTGATTGTAATATACCAAAACGACCGTCTCGATCCAAAGATCTTGTTTCCGCTGACGGTTCGTCAATCTGTGGTCCGTGGCCCGAGATATGGGCAAAAAACCAAAACCTATCCGAAACCGGGGGGTCTGGGCCCGGATCGACCCCGAACCGGGTGTACCCGACCCGGCTCCGACCCGGCTGGGCCCGACCCGGTTTGACCGGCTCGGTCTGGCCCGACCGGCATGCGCGGCCGAGCAGGAACCGCGGGCGGGGTGTGCGGCTCCCTCGCCTTGCCGTTGATAGAGGCTGGCAGCGCTCCGGGCGCCGTCACCACCGGCTTCCGCCGACCACCGGACGCGCTCCGGTGGTCCGTTTCACCCGTCGTCTTCTCCAATGGTCCTCCTGGGACCCCATCTTCATTGCGAAGGAATTCAAACGCCATTGCGGCCTGCTTTGTCATCGCCTGACAAACTGCACGTCAATTAACAAACACGTCGTCTTTGCCGTGGCCCGACTCCGTCCGCGAATGTCTTCGGGTTTCTCCATCGTGACGCGCCAGCATCGCGCCTTTGTTTGTTTTTCACGATGTTGTGCAACGGTGCCATGCATTACTTGTTGCACGTTCCCACGCGGTGCGATGGCACCACACCATTCCCGTTTCCATCCAAAAAGAACCAACACGAAAATAAATAAGGAGGAGGGTCGGCCGTGTTCGTGCGGTCCGGACCCCTCACGTTATTCGATATCATTTGGTTTTAAACCATGAAGATAAAATTCGATAACAAATGGTTTTAAACCACGAAGATCAAATTCGATAAAAAATGGTTTTAAACCATGAAGATCATCAAGTCGGAAATCACGAACAAATATAAATAATTGAAAACAAACCCGTACCTTGATTTAAGAGATGACGAACGTCGGCATCGCGAAGCGAGGATTCGAAGACGTTGATGTAGATTTCGTCTTGGAGAACTGTCACAAGAAGAAGATGTCGTCGGCGTCGCGGGTATGGCATCGTGGTAGACGGTTCCCGAGAATGTGGTGTTCTTCATCGAAGTCCGTTCGTTCTTCGCGTTATTCGTCAAGAGGATGAAGAAACTCAAGTCATCTAAGCCTTTTCTCCAAAGGCTCTCAAACAACTCAACACCCACCAATAAAATAAGTTCTCAACTTATTTTATTAACATCACATGGCTTTTGAAATTCAAGTGTTTGAAATGAATCTAACTCATGTAATAAATCACACAAGTTGTCAATCAAATAAAGTGGAGTTAATGGGGAGTTATAGGGGATTTGAAGAGTTAGGGCTCGTGTGGTCCCACACACTTTATCCTCTCAAGGGAGGTTATGTGGATGTGGGCCCAACCTCTAACTCCCATTGGGAGGAAATAACCAACAAAGTAAAAAAACATAAATTGTGTTCCACAATTTATTTAACTTCATCTAATTCCCACAAAAAATGACTCTCAACCCGCATAAAACGCAATCTCGGAAAAGTTCTTCTTATGCGAATATCGGCGCTGTGAGTTCATCGGTGTCCTCGGATTTGAATTCCGAGCACCGGTTCAAAAGTTAGAAATTCCCACTCGTTCGTTCACTGAACGTACCCGAGCTAAACTTCGGAAATTAATTCCGGGCACATCGGTCCTCGGAATCAAGTGCCGTCAGAAACTGCGTTCTTGTAAAATTCCAAAGAAAATTGAGGAAAAAAAATTTCCTGAAATTTCTGGTTCTTTACATTACTCCCACCTCAGGGATTTATGTCCCTGTAAAGCTTCATCACAATCTAGGGTCACAAAAATGGTACAGAGCACGCATCTGAGCCTTCCGCTCCCATGTGCTCACCTGGAGGTTCCCATAATGTCATAGAAAGTGCACCCGAGGAATCGATTATCCTCGTAGGATCTGCTCCTGTCGATCCTCGATCCCAACTGGAACCTTCGTGCATGTCGCCCTATCATCGACGTCCAACCCCCTGAGGTTGACGATGTGAAGGATCTTGCACGTATCTCCTCAGCTGAGGTACGTGGAAGATTTCATTCACCCGTTGCAACTGAAGTGGAAAGGTGAAGCGGTAAACCACCTCGCCTACCCTGCTGGGGACCTAGAGAGGTCCGTTGAACCTCGGAGATGTCTCGTCGCCTCGGCTACATCTCTGTAAACCTAGTCGAGGTGAGACCCGTATAAGAACGTGGTCTCCATCCTCGAAATATAGAGGTCTCTCTTTTCTGATTGGAACTAAAAATCAAAACTCCTGCTACCATGAGGGTAAGGTTGACCTACTCAAGAGTGTTCGGTCACAACCTCCTATGCATGAATTTAACTTTTTCTTCCTAGGGTTTCCTTTTCACCGACCAAGGAAAACCCATCCCGAAATTTGCCTAATACCGTCAATTTGAGTATTAATAGTGATTTCCAAATTCATACTCAAACTAACGTCTTATGGCCTCGACGCTACCACCAAGAGGTCCCAACCGAGACTCTCACCTCTGGGGTCAGATCACACCGCTGCTGTAAGTGTGACTATCGAGTCTCCTCCCAAAGGTGTCTCCAGATGTGAGGGTCAAGTCAACGGCTTAACCGGAAACTCTAGGTCTGGGACTAGATTCATGGAAGGAAGGGATGATTCGTTTCGATGTCTATGGCTACGGAAGCTAGTAGAAGACAATGTTCGCACTTCGAATCATCATTAGAGCCCTTTTTGGTCGCACTCCATGACCGCAAGCGGCTACTCTCTTTCCCTGCTGTCCAACTCCCTGAGTCTAGCGGGGACTACAAAGGCGGGTGATGGTAACATGTTGAAATGTATACCACCACTAGCTGCTCTCCTAGCTCTGCCTCCATGTCTGCTGCTCTGCAGATTCATCTGTCCTTAACATTTCCTCTTCTTGTAACATTTTACACGCCCAAGTCTCCGAGACTGGAATCAGTTTTCTACTTTCCAATCTTCTGACATTCTATGGCTGTATTCGATCAGCAAAGAATTCTCAACCACAAGGATTCCTTCTAGCACCCTAGCCTAAGTAGGAATGCATATAGAAAAGGTGTTGGCTTGAAATACCTTAAACAAACCACGCTCATAGGTCCAATATCTATTGCAATGAACGAAACACATTCATCGAGTAACCAGTATGTTCGGTATGCCTCGATGAATTCTCAGCTATCAATAAGTCGTCCCTCCAAAATTGTATAAGCTCTAGAAAACTCTAGGCCACCTCCTCAAGACAGTCCTCAGCCGCCTATGAGTCAGGTTCGCCTCGGAACTTGAGGGTATCTGAAGTTAGAACACATGTAAGGCAGTAAGCTTACATGTGTCACCTACCGGTACCACCGGTTGTGACTGCTGACCAACCGGTAGTGATGTATATCTGACAAACTACCCAAAGGAACTATCTCAGGCATCGGTCCACGTACCGAAGCCTCATCACTATACGGACCATCCTCATGGTTATTCACTGGAAAACACTAGTGGCCAAGTCCACCATCCATTCTACTGATGTCTCATCTATAAGGAAAACTCTAGCAATCGCCTCCAACCATTGTTCTGCTGTTTGGGAATTTGTCTCGCCTCATAACCTCAGAGGCCTATGCTGCTGAAACTCGTGAAACGCGCTCTGCCAGAATGCACCGTCCACTAGTATAGTTGTTGGCATCTACTGCCCAACAGGTGGTGGTGCTACTGGTACACCACCCGAGGGTGCCAACATAGTAAATAGGGCCCTGCACCAGAGCCTCGTCGCTCGGTGAGCCGTCATCGAGTACTCTCTCGGAACTCCAACTCACTGTCTGTGTGGAGAAATCCTGATCAGATGCGACACAGTCAAAAAGTATACCTGGTGAGCTGACACAAGTAATCACAAAGAAAAACTTGAAACACACACGGAATCAATGTTTTCGTGCATTAAGTCGGAAATCAGAAGTCAGGGTCCAGGTGTACGGATACGTCGGCCGCTGCACCAACACTGGACTCCCTGGACTGATAACCACACCCAATACACTAAACACTATTGCTTCACATAGAAGAAAGATCAGAGTACAGAGTTCTTCAGTAGAAACGAACTACTCTGATACCAATTTTTCACGACCCGTCCTCAGGGCCCGTGCCGTGACTACCCCAAGACCACCTTCCATAGGCCAGGGGATGGAGACTAGCACCAATGCGTAAATCACGGTAAGAAGGGATGTAATTGCCTTTGTAAAGTAAACAAGCACCACATGGTACAAGCAGAAGAAGTAAACACCAAGCAAAACTGAGTACAACAGTAAGTGTGGAAAGTAAAAGGGGCCGGAAATACAAGCCCAACTGTAAAGTACAACTCGAAAGGGAAAACAACAACTGTAAAGTAAAACTGCAGCCTCGATCCGTCCACTGGATGTCCCCCTGAAGGGTGAGTATAGATGGCTCAGCTCCTGGATCGTCCACCACGGTTCCTACCTGAAAGGTAGGTAAAAATAGCCTCAACAACGCTCTCGCCCGTCAACCTCCTCCGAGTGTCGTATCGCCGTGAAGTCCACCTCCAGATACTGACTCGTCGTATAGTCCACCTTCGGGTACTGACTCGTTGTGCAGTCCACCTCTGGATACCGTCCAGTCCTCGAACACTCGGCCTCTGTCAGCACTGCCCGTCGTATGCAACCAACACAACGAGGTGCCGGCATAGCCCATGCAGGGGTGAGTATAACGATACTCAGTAGGGACCCCGAGACCCTCAAGGTCTCACTAAATCCAACAAGAATATCCACAAAGAAGATCTCAATAGATAACCTCTACTTAGGTATATGCCCATACATATACCTAAGTTATCAAGTAACTCATCTCAATCGTGAGGAAACACAAGGATTATGAAATCAATGGATAACCACTACCCATGTATATGCCCATACATATACGTAAGTTATCATGTAACCCATCTCAATCATGAGGAAACACAAAGGTCATTGACTCAGCTCAAACCAGGATTTTCAATATCGAAACCGTAACTGCTGAAGAGCTCCATCTCTGGAGTGTACCGTGGTCATGTCATGACTCCGAGGTACTGCTCACTATCCTAAGACTGCTGAGGTACTCCTCATGTCGAGTACTATGGGCCTTCTACTACAACCAAGCGCTCCCCTGTTCCGCTACAACCAAGTGCTTCTCCGTCGTGGGTCTGTTGCTACAACCAAGCGCTCCCCTGTGCCGCTACAACCAAGCGCACCGCTTTCGTGGGTCTGCCGCTACAACCAAGCGCTCCCCTATGCTGCTACAACCAATCACACCTCTATCATGGGTCTGCTGCTACAACCAAGCGCTCCCCTATGGCTCTACAATGAAGCGCACCCCTGTCGTGGGTCTGCCGCTACAACCAAGCGCTCCCTATGCCGATACAACCAAGCGCTCCCCTCTGCCGCTACAACAAAGCGCTTCCCTGTGCCGCTACAACCAAGCGAACCTCTTTAGTGGGTCTGCCGATACAACCATGCACTCCCCACTGGGCTATCCGTAACACAACGAGTCGATCGGTCAAGCAGTCATCAAGTCTCAGCCGGCTATACGGTCTCCGTACTCCGCACGCTCGTCTTAAGGATGGTCCGCTCCACGAGCTACAAGTAGATACTCCAAGTATCTCAAAGTCCCATGAAATAGTATCTCAAAGGACCGCCTCGTCATAGGGGTCTCAACGCAACAGACGACGCGTCAATTGGACGCCCGGTCTGTGAGTTACTAGCCTTTTCGTCCCAGGGGCCCGGTTGGTTCCGTGAGCAAACCAATCCCGGCCATATCTCAACTATACCCCGAACTCTCATAGGGTATACTCATAGGGACCGTTTCTTAATGTGATCATCAATGCCGCTGACAGTTCGTCAAACGGACATCCTATATGTAAGATATCCGTTTTTCCGTTCCAGGGGGCCGGTTGGATTTTAGGTACAATCCAACCCGGCCATACTCCAACTGCATCCAAAACTCTGGCGAAGAATGCCAAATGTTCTGCCTCATCAATATGAATTCAACAAAACAGACGGCACGTCAATCGGACACCCGGTCTGTGAGTTTTTGGCTTCTTCGTTCTAGGGGCCCGGTTGGTTTCATGAGCGAACCAACCCGACCGTACTCCAACTACGTCCAAACCTCGAGCAGAGTAAGCCAAAAGGTCCGCCTCACATAGAGGAATCCATAAACGTCAACAGCACGTCATTCAGACGTCCGGAGCTCAAGATATACTCGTTTCCGCTCTGAGGGCCCGGTTGGTCTCATGTACGAACCAACCCGGCCGAACCCAAAGTTCTCCGTAACCTTGATTGTAATATATCAAAACGACCGTCTCGATCCAAAGATCACGTTTCCGCTGACGATTCATCAATTGGAGGTTTGTGACCCGATATATGGCCAAAAAACCAAAACCCGTCCGAAACAGGGGGGTCTGGGCCCAGACCGACCCGGCCCGACCCCCCTGGGTCGGCCCGATCCGGGTCGCGCCGACCTGGGTCCGACCCGGCTGGGCCCGGCCCGGTCCGCCCGGCTCGGTCCAGCCTCACCGACCAGCGCGGCCGAGCAGGAACCACGGGCGGGGTGCGCGACTCCCCCGCCATGCCGTTGATTGAGGCTGGCGGCGCGTCGGGCGCCGCCGCCACCGGCTTCCGCGGACCACCGGACGCGCTCCGGTGGTCCGTTTCACCCGTCTTCTTCACCAACGGTCCTCCCGGTACCCCATCTTCACTGCGAAGGAATTCAAACACCATTTCGGCCTGCTTCATTGTCGCCCGACAAACTGCACGTCAATTAACAAACGCGACGTCTTTGTCGTGGCCTGACTGCGTCCGCGGATGTCTTCGGGTTTCTCCGTCTTGACACGACGACGTCACTCCTTTGTTTGTTTTTCATGAAGCGGCACGAAGGCATCGTGAATTACTTGTCGCACATTTCCGCGCGGTGCGATGGCACCCCACCATTCCTGTTTCCATCCACAAAGAACCAACAAGAAAAAAAATAAGGAGGGTCGGCCGTGTTCGTGCGGTCCGGCCCCCTCACGTTATTCGATATCATTTGGTTTTAAACCATGGAAATCAAATTCGATATCAAATGGTTTAAAACCACGAAGATCATATTCGATAACAAATGGTTTTAAACCACAAAGATCATCAAGTCAGAAATCACGAACACATATAAATAATTGAAAACAAAGCCCTACCTTGATTTAAGAGATGAAAAATGTCGGCGTCGCGAAGTGAGGATTCGAAGACGTTGACGGAGATTTCGTCGCGGAAAATCGTCGCGAGATGAAGACGTCATCGGCGTCGCGGGTATGTCGTCATGGTAGACGGTTCCCGAGAACATGGCGGTCTTCGTCGAAGTACGTTCGTTCTACGCGTTATTCTTCAAGAGGATGAAGAAACTCATGTCTTCTAATCCTTCTCTCTAAAGGCTCTCAAACAACTCAACACCCACCCAATAAAATAAGTTCTCAACTTATTTTATTAACTTCAAATGGCTTTTGAAATTCAAGTGTTTGAAATGAATCTAACTCATGTAATAAATTACACAATTTGTAAATCAAATGAAGTGGAGTAAATGGGGAGTTATAGGGGAGTTGAAGAGTTAGGTCTCGTGTGGGCCCACACACTTTATCCTCTCAAGGGAGGTTATGTGGATGTGGGCACCGCCTCTAACTCCCATTGGGAGGAAATAACCAACAATGTAAAAAAAAATGTGTTCCACAATTTATTTAACTTATTCTAATTCCCCCAAAAACTAACTCTCAACCTGCATAAAACGCAATCTCGGAAAAGTTCTTCTTATGCGAATATTGGCGCTGTGAGTTCATCGGTGTCCTCGGATTTCAATTCCGAGCACCGGTTCAAAAGATAGAAATTCCCGCTCGTTCGTTCAATGAACGTACCCGAGCTAAACTTCGGAAATTAATTCCAGGCACAACGGACCTCGGAATCAGGCGCCGCCAGAAACTGCGTTCTTGTAACATTCCAAAGAAAATTAAGAGAAAAAAATTCCTGAAATTTCCTTGTCTTTACAACATGCTTCAGTTTTAATAGAGTATGATGGTGATCATAGAAAATAGAAAATAATTGATCCAAAAATCAATCAAATATTATATGTCAATGATCTATACAACACATGACATGTCTAATCATTTAAAATTTCAAATTGAGGACTTAAAGATCTATCCAGTGAAAAAAAGACTTTAGAGAAAATGTGAGTTAGTTATTAGATCTCACACCCTCTCTCCATAGATTTATGGACTAAAATAATGATATATTTAATGACCTTGAAAGTGTAGGATCCATAATTAGGAAATTAATAAATATTTGGGCCCTTATCTCAATTTCCATCAGATGACTATTATTTCCATAGAAGAAATTCTAGTTTCACCAAATATTTCAACTATAGCCAAAGGGTCATTTCAGTTCTGACCTAGTTTATTATCTTGGACTACAAGTCTTATTAATTTTAATATATACAATACGTGTTTTTCACCAGTTAATGAAATCAGACATCTCATACCCGATCTTTTCAAAGAACAACTTCATCCTCTTACCACTCTATTATCTGTTACTAATTTTTCCACAGCATATACATCAGCAATCACTTATTAGGTAAATGACAAAGATAATAAAAAAACCAAGGAAAAGTGGAATCTATTCTCCCAAAAATATCTAAATAATTAATCTATTTCTAGTGATATATCTTTGATAGATATAATGAATAAAAATAGTTTTTGAAGAAAATTATATTTTGATGCATAAAATTACATTACTAAAAATTGAATACATGTTTTTGATTAATTAATAATTAAATTTTAATTATTAAAATTAGTTTAATATTTCAATAATAATATGGTTATTACAATTCATATAAAAAATTTAACCTCTAGATTTTCTAGGTCACATATAAATAATAATTTTTTATCATATATCATAATTATCTTAATCAAATGAGTTGCATGTGAATAAATATATCATGCATCATATTATATATTCATTGTGTGTTATAGATTAAATTTGTTAGATTAAATATATTGATACATTTCTCGATATAACTATCATAAATTTTTATATCCTTAAAGAACTCACAAGGTGAATTCTAATAGTGGATGTAATTATTCCATAACAATAATTTTTATTGTTATGTATATCATTTAATAAGAAAATTGTTTGTAAACTAATTATATAAATTAAATTTATTTTGATAAACAATATTTTAGAATAAATCCACTAGAAAAATTCTTATTTACAAAAAAAAATCGTTTTATTTCAAATATAAAAAAATGATCATTAATATAAACTTAAATGTTCTCACTAGAGGATACTACATCAAATTTAATGACATCCATCAAGGATTTCAACCATGAGTTAATAGTTGAATCAAAAGATAAATTTTTTTTCATGATAAATATATAATTTTATGATGAGTAAAATTAATATGAACTCATAGTGACTATAGGATTTAGAAATGGTTAACATGGAAGATAATCATCAAGAATAATTGAAGTCCATCACTAGGATAAGTGGCACAACCATATAATAATGTGAAAAATAAATTAGTATACAATAGAATTACAATGAAATAAATATAAACAACAATGAATAGTAGAATCAAAATTCAGGTAATATATTGAATAATATAATACTGGTAGAACATACACCATATAAATTGTAAATAATACTCCCAAAAAGGAAGTACAATGTAAAACATTATTTGAAAAAGAATATATTTTTTAAATTTTCTACGAATTTCACAATGAAAAATCAATTTTAATAAAATTATTGAACAATTCCACATATGAAATATTCATGGATGATTTATTCATTCAAAAAAATAATCATTAAGAGAGAGGTATAATACCACTTGATGGAAAATTTTACATTATCAGGTCATGTATTTTACTAACGTTGAAATATAATCCAGATAGTCTTAAATATCTATAAATTTTTTAATATATAGTCATGGAAATTTTTTAAATAACATAGTCCTAATAGTGAAAAATCAATCATACTCAATATTCAATATCAATGGAATGAATGAGATGAGTACCATAATTGATCCACTTCTATATACATAAATAATTATGATGTATCTATGATATTCTATTGGGTAAATTTTTATTAATGTCATTAAATTTCACTTTTTAGTAAACATTATAATTCATGATATGTAATTAGAAAAACACCCCATATATATTAAAGGGCCTATTTTAAAAGATATGGGGCATACTTCATCATTCATTTCATGAGTTACCCTTAAGTAATTTTGATTATAAAGTATTTTTTGATATTAATAATGATATAAAGAATTATTAAAAAATGAAGATTTAAACAAAGATAGAAATAATAAATTAGAATGTGTTACTAAAATTTATGAGAGAAATAAATGATTTATAATATTTAATAAATAAAAAATAGAAAAATAAAGTAAATAAGAAATTATATGATTAAAAATATATAAGATGTTTTAAATGATTTAACTATTTATTTTTTCTATGGGGGGAAATAACATTTTTTTAACATTAATTTAGAGTTTATTTTCCATGATTGAATAACAATTGGTTGATTATACCTATGGTAATTGATAATTATATACATCAAAGAAGGGTGGATATGATTATAAATGATGGACGAAACCCCATTTCTGTTGAGGAATCATATATTATAGAAATTTCTAGTTTATATCAGATAAAAAATTTTAATCAAACATTTCATAAATAATTATGAAAAAAATTACTAAACATTTCACTAAAAATTTAATTTTTCGAGGAAACATATCTTTTAAATTTTTTAAATTTTTTTAAGAATTAAATTTAAGAACATGTTTTAACAATATAATAAATTTCCTGTATATTTTTTTGTCTTAATTTTAATTTATTTTGTTTTATAACATGATAATTATGATTTTATATATTCATTACGGTGATGGAGGTATTAAGAAATAGAAAGACGAAAAAACAGAGTGAATGGAAGAGCTTCAAAGGATGGAGGAATATTAATTTAAAATATTCATATATTTTATATTACGTAATTATTTTTTGGGATTTTATCACATTGTATACAACATTTATATTTCATGGTATAATTTTTACAAATTATAACCAATTTTCGTAATAATAAAATAATTCTTGTTTTAATTAAAATTTCTAATACAATTAACTATGTAGAAACATTGGTGGATTTGTAGTGTTGAACATGAGGATATTTTTCCTGAGTGTTTATTTTGTAATAATGGTTGATTTATATAAATATAATTCCATAAAAAAATCAATGAATTTTTTTTATGTTTATATTGATCAATTTTATTATCATTAATTCAATGAGTGATTGTCCACTATTATGTTTCCAATTAAATAGTTGATTTCCAACTATTTTCCATATTCTATATAATAATTTATTTCATAAAATATACATGGGGAAATTCAGATACTTGATATTTAATTGACACCCTTTATTATCTAGTAATGGATAATTTTGAATTAATTTGAATAAATAATTATTTATTTTATCCCTTTTCTTCATTAATACATACCATTAATGTTTTTCTTTTTTTTCACAATGGATAGATATATGTCCTTGAAATGATAGAAACATTACATGATTATTTATCATTCCTACAAGAATTTTTATTTATTTTAAAATATTCAATTGATTAATTTTATAGTAAGAAGAGTTTTTATGAAAATAGATTGATATTTACTATTATTATGCAATATGATAGTATTTATAATTTGTAGTAATGGAAAAGATTACATATTTTCACTAATATTTAATTATTACCAAATCTCTAATATGGGTGAAAAATATATAATATAATGGGAAAATAGAAAATATGTGGAAAAGATAATAATATTTTATTATTTATATTGTCATAATTTTTTATTCCTTGAGATGAGGAAGATTATTTCATAGGAGATAATATTAAGGATGTATTCATTGAATTAAATTTTTTCATTGAAATTATATTGTTCATTGGGAATAATACATCCAAGTATAACCTATTATTTGAGCCATGAAGTGGAATACATTACATTATGAACCAATCAAACCGTACCCCATAGTCATTTCAACCCTTTATAAAAGTATTCATAATCAAATTTTTAATTTTTCCTCACGAGGTGGGGATTATATTTTTTAAAATCATATTGATAAGATTTATAAACTCGTGGATTTATAATAACTATACATAAATGATCTCCAAGAGAAAATAAAAAATGTATTTTAAGGTAGATAGTATGTGGGAGAGGATATAAATAATAATTACAACTATGTAAATAGAACATAATATATTTATAAAAAATTCATAAAGAAAATCAAAATTCATGGTCAAATAGTATTTTTAAAGAGTAATGAATATGAATTATTATTTTAATGTAAATCATTTAAACTTATTCCTCATTGATTATTTATTTTTTTATTTGTATACAATTTATAATAGTGAGTAATATGGATTTCGTTTGTGATGGTGTGGATATTATTTTAAAATAAATGAATCTATATAATTGTGTAGGCAGTTTGTGAAGCAAAAATTCATGCACCATTTATGAGAAAATATTAAAGTATTATTAGTTATTTCTCATAAAATTTTTATTGTTAATATTTATAATATATTAAATAAAAATATATTATAGTTTGGAAATTTCTGAAAATAATCCAAAAATAAATGACAGATTTTCATCGTGTGATGAGTCAGGATATACAAGTGTAATTTTCATGGGATGTAGAAACAAAAAAAATAATTCAATTTGAATGATTTTGTTTAAGGAATTTCTAAAAGGATTGAGAAGGGTTTGGAAATTTTATGAGTAATCATATGATTTAGATGGTTTTGAATAAATAAATAATATAAATATAATAATAAATTTGTATTTATAGATGATGTGTGTGTAGAAAAATGTGCATTTATATTAATAAATCAGGACCAAAAAATTAAAAAAAAATTCCTGGGAGTAATGGATTATTAGAATAGAGGTTGTGTAAGAAAAAACATTAGTTATGTATAATGGTTCGTAGAACATCCAATATTTGTCTCACTACAATTCCCTTATGCATGAACAAAGATAATGTCTACGGAGGTGTTCCACCATGATATATCACTTCATGATATGATCTAGAGATGTTATGAGGCTGAGGATTGAAATAATTAAAACACATATGGATGGACAATTCCATGAAGCAATGGTTATTGAAATGAGGAAGTGTTTTTACATCTTAGTTGTATGTTGAAGAATATATGATAGGGTTGAGAATATATCATTTATATCTATGGATTCATGAGAATAATATTGTGAGTTAGGATGTGTAATGGATATGTTTCACAGAGTAACATGACTAAAATATGACTAGTAACCCATTGAACTGGATGAGGTTGTTGTGTAAAGTGGTGGAATCCACTATGTCATCTATATGACATGATATTTTTAAATATATAAAAGTATTTCTTTTATTTCATTAGAAAATGTCCATACATTATGTGGGTTTCCACATTATTAGATATTAAATCTCATTGATCCTCTATATTTATACAATCAATGAGAAATGTTATTGATATATATATTTTTAAATTAAATGATTTTTTGGAATATTTTCAATGATTTTATGTTGATGATAAATGATAAATTTTATATTGACCAAAAATAATAATCATAAAATTCACTTGTTTGATAAATTTATTCCATTATTTCGCCACTTAATCATTATATTTTGGGTGATGTTTATTCATAAAATAATGAATAATTATATAAGTGTCAATAAGGATAGATTATTTTGTTAGATTTCTATTCAATACCATAAACAATATGAGGTGTTATTTTATTTTATCCTACTATTTTAGTTGAAGGGTAATTGATTAAATAGTTTTCTTTTCTGATAATATACGATTTCTCTTTTTAAATTCACATATTCTGAAATTTATTTCCTCTATTATTCACGTATCATAAATGTTGGATTTATAATTAATTTACATTAATGAATTTATTAAGTAGACTATTCATGAATAATCATTGATTAAGTTAGAGTTACATAGATTAATCATGTGTTTTTTCACCTATATCTTAATTAAATATAATTGTTTTACTATAAGAAAAGAGATTTTTATTACTTGTTGAATGTATTTCATGACCAAACATTCCCTTATATTCCATTCTAGAAAAAACATGGATATTAAATTTTCCTTCAAACATAAGTATATAATGATTCTACATGTATTAACTTATTAAACCATAAACATATATTAATATAACATTCAAAATTATTTTTATATACATGTTTTCAACATTCATAATTTTATTCATCTAATACATTAATTCAATAATTCATCAGAATGAACGTTTTCTCCATTAGTTTGTTGTAAAACTATCTGATCCATGGTCCTTTGTAGGTTTTTGTTTATATGATAGAAATTATAATTTATAATCTTTACTCTAAATCATATCACTACTATTTAGAATAACATTTAAAATCATGAAGTGTCTATGATCAATTGAATATTTGTGTTAAATATATTATCAACACTAATAGTTCACCTCCATATAATCTGTAGATAATCCTAATAAATCATAAACAATTTAACCATTATCGTGTAATATCCACTCATAAACATGAATCCAAAACATAATAATTTATTAAAAAGAGAAACAAAAGGAAAGAGGATTATTATTTGGGGAATATATAACCTTTATAACTAAATAAATACATAACAACCATTTTCAGATAAATAAAATTCATATAGGATTAAGGGGATATAGGAGGGATAAAATATATTTCATTCTTAGTAGGATAAACCCAAAATTATAATGAGAATTATAATTTTTCCCTGCCACATAGAAAAAATATAAATTGGGACTTTTTTGGGTGTGTCTCCACAATATCAGAATAAAACATGCCTACCCAGGTCACCCATAAATCCACAGAATCAAACATTATAGTGTAGGCACAAATTTCATGATGCAACATCATATCTCATAAAAACCTTGTATACTCCCATACCAAAAATATAGCATGATCACATGTGTCATAGATCAAAAGACCCTTATTGAAAAGTACTAAAAATTCCATTCAATCCCTTTGTATTGGTACCATGGTTTTCATAGTTTAGTCCCCCATCATTGAAATATGAACAATTTAAAAAAATATAACATATTATTTTATATATTTTAGTGATTCCCTATGAAACCCACCATTTTTTGGATTTATATTACATTAATCACGATAAATTATTCTTCCTTAGATGTTCCATGTCATGAAATATTCTATTGTGAATTAATATTGATCATTTCACCATAAAATTTAACATATACAATCATTCTCAACACCATAAAACCTCTTTTTGTTGTGTGATAATAAGTATTCAATAGAACAATTCAACTAAAATTTAGAATAAATCATCAATCATATACTTATATAATCTCCCAACAAATCCAAATTTCATTAAACACTAAAACACACTTGGTTTTCTATTGAATTAGGCAAATTTATAACTCCAAATATGTGTGGTGATACCCCCACCTTCATTTGTGATGACACATAATTAAAATTTTAAGATAATTTAAATATAGTACAAAAAATATTTTTGTAATTTTTTTGTCAAATATTCTTAAAAAAAGTTTATATTTTATAGTCAATCTATCTAATTATACAGTATATAGATTAATGAAAATAAATTTTATATTGAAGATGACATGGAAGAATAACATCTATTTAAATAAATTTTTTTAACATGTCATCTATAGTATATATAATAACATATCTGAAATATTTTCCACATTAAAATACTAGATGATTTACTCACCAAAATTGGATATCCATTATATCTACTCACTGAAAATTGGTGAAATCCACATCCTTAATTTTGTTAACACTGGTAATCATGAGTCATGTTGAGATAACATAATTAACATACTTTAGGAGACTTGATAATAGTCATATATTTTCCTAGCATTTCAAATTATGTTTTCCTACAAATATATTTTTCCCATTATAATTTTATGTAATATCTATAATATTCTAATTAATTTTACCATTATTTTTTTACACACTGATGACTATTTTTAACAACATAAATAGAAAATAAAATATATAATATTACGAAAAATTACTTATTAGAAATATTGGAAAAAGTATCAATGTAAGATAATATTAAATACATTAGAGATGAATTACTCATCCCCTAATAAAAAGTTTGAGACTCATAAATTAATTTACATTTAATTATATTTATATATATATTGAGCTTTTAAATATAGTGACATATTTTTTCCAATCTTGACTAATATAAAAAATGTCCAGGTTCACTCAAAACATATGTTTAAATAATATAATTATATACAAATAAATATAAATAAGAAACTAAAAATAAAACAATCAGGACCACTCCCCAATACATTCTCAAATTTATGTATCAATTGGGGATATAAATCACTACCTTGTTTGCAAACTCATATAGTCATATAGAATTTTCCAAGAAATAAATTTATTTATAATTTATTTATTTCCTTTATTTTATTTTTCAACAACCTAGAATCATAATTTCACTGTCAAATGATATAGGAATAATATTCCTTAAAGTCATAGATTTTCATTTCATAAAAATATACATATAGTAGATAAACATTACCATAACTCCCATGAATCTAGTGTCACTTAATTATAATAAAAATATGTATTTACATTTCTCATTAAACCTATTGAGGTAAGATATTATTCTTTTTTATTATAAAATTAAAAAACCCAGAAAATAAAAAACATTACTTAATATGTTATCCAATTATATCATATTGAAATGATTTTGAACTCAATTTTTAATAATTTATATGATTGATAATTTTTTCAAACCCATACACAAGTCTACCTATCACACCTTAACAAACCTCTCTAGAAACATTAATAATTATAATTAAAACATACTCAAGGAGTCCCACAGACTTAAAATAACTCACCAAGACTATGACTGATCTAAAACATATTCTATGTCTGGAAAAAAACAAGGAATCAACTAAGCTCAAATATCATGTGATGTATATCAATGGAAATATAATGTAGTTTAAACCTGAGATTTAATCCTAATAAATATATCAAAATATCCTTTAAATTTTAAAATTTATATTATTTTAAATCAAGGATTTTAATAAATATATATATTATATGAAAAAGCATCTCATTATTTATAATAATTTTGAAAATATTGAAAAACCATTACAATTGTATAAAATATAATAGGATCAAATAATAATACATTAATAGTGGTATAATAATAAGAAGAGTGTTCCATAAATAATAATTAATATATTTAACAAAAATGAATCATAAATATTTCTGAATTATTAAAATTCAATGAATCAATAATTGAGATTTTAAAAATATTCAATTGTCATAGACATATTTCACCACATTTAATATGGTATTACAAAAAAATTAATATTACAATATTATTTTTATATAATTAACCAAATTAAATCATACATAATTGTATTAATATATTAAATACACATGTTATAAAGTGACACTATAGTAATGATGTTTAAATATGAAAAATAATTCTCCTAGTTGGGACCTATGACACTACTTCAATCTTTTTATAAGGAACTCAAGATTCCTAAATTAAAATCAACTTAAACAAGTATGGTCTGACATATTCATCCAATGAAATAAAAGGTTATTAATAATATTAATTGATTATTCAATTTATAAGACACTTATCATCTCTTAAAAGTCATAAATATTTTCAATAAAAATATAAATCCAATAAAAAACAAATATCACTATCACATACCATCTTATGACATATGATAAATCACATTTCGACAAAAAATATATCATTATTGTCCACATGTTTAATTATAGATTAACAGGTATGTGTGACTTATTAAAAGATATTATTGTTATATTTTAGTAATATTTTTTCTACATAAATTGGAAAAACAATTTAGTGTGAGAATGTACAGAAAATATATCACTACCCATCTTTATATAAATAATTTTAAAAAATAAAAAGGTCAAAGGTATTCTAGGGAGTGTGTACATGAATTTTTCAAAAATATAAATATATCAAAAAATATGAATTAATAAACAAAATATTGAAATAATCATACCATAAAATGAAATTATAGGCCATATTTATGAAACACTGATCAACAAAAATACTAAAAATAATGATGGCCCCAATATAACAAAAGTATAATGGTGCATAACTAGACTCATATGATAAACTCCAAGACTAGAACATCTACAAAACATATGTTCCTATTCATTATTATAACAACTAAATAGTTATAACAAAATTTTCTTCATATACCTAAAACATGAACTATGATGTGAGATATACATCATGATCTATATGCAAGTGTGTGTAAAAAACATAGCAAGACAACACTATTAGTGTTCCAAAGAAATATTATATATATTAAAACATGAATGTATTTTCAGGAATGATATAAATATTTTTAATTTTCTATATTATAATGTATATTATTTTTTTATAAATGATAAACCTAAATAGCAGCCCTATTTATTTACTACATATACATATAGGGTCCAAACTAGCACATACAACATGAATGTTAAGATTGAAGAATAATATCATTTGTAAATCTGAATTTTTTAAATATATATATATATATATCAATATATATCCCACTATAATAGGGAATAAAATTTTATTTTTGAATCTACATCCATTTCGAATTAGGGAAATTAAATGGTCATCAGATCACAAATATTATTGGGTATATCAACTATGTTTTTTAATATAAAGCAAAGAAGGAATAAATATATAGATTATTATATTTTTGGTATATATATCTGTTATTATTATTACCGATAAGAACATATCTATCAATATAAAGGATTAAACAAATAGAACAGAAACATTATTTTTCACCAACATGATGATATAAAATAACTAGTATATATGAAATAGGCATAAAAATAACCATATCCAACAAAAATATATATTACATGTATATTAAAATATTATTCTTATATAAAATATAATAAATGTAAAATGAAAAAATATATATATATATATAAATATTAATTTCATTTATATAACTAATCATTCAAATAAAAAAACACAATACCTGATAGTAAGTATAAAATGAATAATTTGATGTATAACACTGTAAAAATGTGATATTATTAACATCTTATCTAGGAAATAGTATTGCTTATTAATTATCAAATTGAATCCTACCATAAATCTCATTACTCAATTTCAAATGAAATATATTTTTGTCTTAAATGATTTAAAATATTAATCCACATACATATATGTATGTACTTCATTAAATTTCTATTTGTGCTACTTAATGAGATGATATTTGAAAAGTGTATTCTTACCCATAAAATTAATCTTATCATGAGGATTCAACTAAATCCTTTTTTATGAAATTATTTTACACATATTAAGAACTACAATATCAGTGTTGATATGGTAATATCCAATTCGATAACCAAAAACCCAATATGAATCCATCTCTATTAAACTACCATTATAATTTTTTCCATATTGGCCATTCACATTTAAGATGGAATCCACAAGATAACACATACTACTAATATCAACTGTAAATACTAGTTTAAATTCTAATAATTTTACATTAATGATGAATATATAACCTAATACTAGTTAAAATTAAATATAAATTCACTTCCCATGATAAGGTGATAACACAATTCTCATGTACCATACAAAGATTGAAATGACTATTCAAATATCTTACACCCCTTATATTTTCATGTTACACTCATAGATAAATGATTGGGTGTTGAAATTATTTAAGAAATCCATCTATTAAAATAATCAACTTTTTTTAAATAGTGATTGAATACAAGTTTTACATCTATCTAGGATCCATTGAATCCAATTATTTTATACACAAATAAATTTAATTCTATATACTTAATTGGTTTGATTTCAGAATAATTAAAATAATTTTACCATTGAATAATGAATGGGAAATACTAAAACATAAATATAAATTATGAGGAATATCAATACAATTCATATCGGTCGCAACTAACTCGTATAAAAAATATAAATGTTTTATAAACCAACTCAAATCACCAAGGAAACAGATATCCATATTAATCATAAAAATCTTTGAGGGGTGTTTCCTTTCCCACAAGACGATGAAATTCACCTAAAAACAATAAATAAGTAATTATTCCACAAGAAGACTAATGAAATTAAATGAAACAAGGTAGAAGAATTTATAAAAAATTATAATTCTGAACACAAATTAAGAGATATGTGTAAAAAATAGAAATATACAAGGCACAAATAAATTTCAACCCAAGTCATTGAATATCCTTAAAATAAATCACTAATAATTTTCAATGTTTCAAGTTGTTCACATGCACCACCTATTATTTAGAAATATTATGATCTCACTATTCTATTCCACCCATGGCTTCTAATAAGTGCTTCCAATTTCCAAAAAAAATCTAAAAGAATGTATACCAATTATTAAATTCAATAGTATAGTCTGAGCAATACTATCCCAATTGGGTATCCCCAAGAATCACATATAAAATCCATTACTGCTAAACCTAATAAGATAAATTATTAATAAAACTTGAGCTTGGAATTTTTCATAATCCATTAAGATACATTATTTTCAAATTACATCAAATAATTGTAGAAACATTGCATAAATATATATTTTCAAAAAAAACCATGAATAAACCTTAAAAATCATACATGAGAATGTATAAATCATTAACAATAAATGAACCAACAGTCCCTTTGTTATGACAATATAAGGATTCTCACAAAACATTGTGATATATGACTCTAATTTTCTATAAATCCTTATATATTATTCCTATGGGGAATAAGAGAAATAAATAAGTAGTTAACTCTCCATCCCCATAACAATACATATAGGACAATAATAATTAATCTATTTCAATGTAATGATAATACATTTATTGAGTGTGTTATTCCAAACTAACTATCTAGGATATAATGTGATTTAATGAAATAAAATATACAAGGTTATATATTAAATTTCAATCCATCCATTCAAGTATTTTCAATTTGTCATATTATATTGGACCAAATATCATTTTGTAAGTCATATAATTTCATTAAAAAACATCAAATATTTTTTCTTCAATACTCAATCCATTCAATGATTTAATTTTATTTCCAATCATAAATCATTTTATGGTATTTTTCTTAGAAAAAATTCATTACGTCCTTTCATCAGATCGTTATTTCATCTAAAAATAATTTTCTTCGAAATCAATAATTTATTTTAAAATCTGTTGCTAAGATGTTGCAAACAAAAATAATATTTCTATATGTAAAAAACTAATTTAATATTTAGAAATCAATGAGTAATCTATTTCAGAATAAGAAAGAATCAATGATTTCAATTCCTAGAATTTACCATTTTATGCCAGCTATGGCTATAAAGGTGTAAACTAATAACCAACATTTGATCGAAAAAAGACAGTAGAAATGGATCGAACCATTCCAGGATAAATCCATAAGAGATTAAACATATCAACTAGATCTTTGATTTGAGAACATAATTGATTGATTGGAATGATTAACTTATATATAGTTCAAAAGATCACTAGGGCTTAATTAATTTATATGAATATATGTATATAATTTCAACAATGATTATGAAATATAAAAACACAAGACTATCCAATCGATCATAACCAATAAAATAATCACCATCAACCCACAGTCCCATAGAAGCTACATGATGGCACTAGACAGACTGCCTTTAGGTTAGATATCTCCACCATTTAAATGGTGGTGTTTTTGTAAGAATCCAGTTCTACTAGAATTCCACTAGCTAGTAGGTGGGCTTCTAATTCTATCATAATAATATTAACCTCCAATAATATGGTAGATGTCCCTAAATGGATATCATTTAGACCTCATATATCCATTTTACCTTTATTAACCTATATACTCTAGCGATTAAATCTTTAGATATATACTAGCCTCTAACACAAAAAAAGTTAGACTATTTATCCCTCCAATGGATAATAAAATTAAAACCAATTAATAAATACTAGCTTTTTGATACATCACTAGGAAAAAACAATAATCGATAATTTGAACAAATAATCATAATGAATGATGATGTTAGGATGTTATAAGTACAGACACCTTAAATTAGCTATACCCCAATGAAAATTATGATATTTATTGCAATATGAGGATGTGGGCCCTCTAATCTCTCATAAACCCCACACAATCCCATATTTAATAAGAATCGGACCTATGATACTAGATTTATTAAACCATATGTGTAGTCTATCTATAAAGAAAAATAAATTTATAATCATTTATATAAATTGGATACTCATCCAAAGACATATCACGTTGTACAACAAGGACATCCCAATAAACATACAGACACAAGTCTGAATAGAATTTTATGAGCTAGGAAACATGGAAAAATATCATTGATTGATTTTTTATACAGTAAAAAATAAATATTTTAATTATCCTATAAAATCAGTTATATTACCTAAAATGATTTCAAATATGTGGGAGCTAACAACAGTGATTTTTGAACCTATCAGCATCCCAACCAAGGCATGAAACTTAAAAACATACGTCTCGAACTGATAATTACAAAGCATGGATAAAATGATCATCATTTTATTTATACCATCTCTACAACATCACCATACTCTACAAAATAATTTTATTATCATTCATCACCTCTTAGACAATACTAGGTCTAATACGAGAAGCATATCACATCTATGATAAACAAAATATCTAATTACAATTCTAACCTAACAAGGACCCAAGGGGTAGAATTTTAATGGATGAAGTTTGTCTATTATTATAATAGAGCTCAACCTATCCCAAATGACATCCCCAATATCCACCATTTCCATGGACACAAGATCCATTTATGTCTTCTAGAACATTCATAACGTGATATAATTAACCATCATTCTAGGAATGGTAATATTTTCTCAACATCACACTAGTTCAAATAACTATTGAGACACCTCTATTAAACTAAAAAGTTAAATTGGGATCCATATTAGAAATAATGGTTGATTTAATTCTATGAACTGTAATAACATCATAGATATAGAATTTTTACTGAACCTCTATATTAGTGGTATCATGGATGCGAATAATGTTAGATGACTGAATCAATTGGTCAATCACTCTCCAAATCATGTTAATTAATCAAATAATAAATGGAAACCCATGATCATTTTACATCAACATATAATCCCACTTCTTATTCATTATATGAAGGGAATCTTGATGACCTGGAGGAAAAAAAATATTAACCACAATCATAAAATTATAATCATGAGAAACAAAATCACAAATTTTTTGTTTCATAATAGGTAATTGGAATCAATGACTCATATTATGGAATATGTTCATCTTTATTAGATGAAATACCTGCTAGGAATTTGGGAAGCCACCAATTATATAATTTCTTATTGGTTTTATAATAACATATCGATTTTTAAAGAATATTCTCCTAATGAAGATATATACCATTCGTTGGTGGTATGAAAATCATATTAGGAATCCAAAATTCCTAATAATCCTTTATTAAGCTATTTTATTTATAGGATCATCTTAAGAATATAAGTAGATAAATAAAAATTATACCAAAAAGCAGTAGTTTTATTATACGAAAATACGACATGCACGAAATAATATAGATCCATTAGAATAAATTATTTTTTAATTAATTGACACCCACAAATGATATATTTGTACTCAAATCATTAACCATAATTTTTCCCATTTAAGGGGAGGTAATAATTTTAAATGATTAAATATCGAAGGTATTACTCTAAAAGAAAATGTCAATGATTAAAATACATATGTGAAAATTTAAAATGAATTTTTTTATTAGAGATGATGTTAAAAACTTCCATAAAAAGGAAATTAAAGAAACTATTTATATATTTCATCATAACTATGAGTTTGAGATCATGATTAGTATATTTATTCTGATGAGTAAAATATAGATGAGAACTATAATCAACCACTTGATTACTATAACTTTTAACACAACCCAATCCAAGCCCTAATGAATCAAAAAGTACAACATAGCCCTACTCAAACTTGGTAAGTGTTAAAATAATATTTAAATTCAAATGAGACATGAAATCATCAATGGAATCATAACAATTTAAATCCCATAAAATTTTTACCACCTTTCAAGGTAGAGAGGTCAACCAGAAGGTCCTCAATGAGAAATATTTGAAAAATTAATATTAATTCCCATATAAGATAAAGTATAAAATAATATAAACGATATTATGTGGTTCCTACAATGAAATATCATATTTCACCTATTAAATATCAACAATGATACAATTTTCTGAGACCATGTTCAATAAGAAATCACGACATGAATGTAAAATTTTAAATTTGGTATTTTTTTAATGTCTGTGATTCCTCATGATTTATAGGGATAATATAAAATGAAAAATATGATCTGTCATGGGTAAATAAATTTTAATTATCACATAAACATATTGCATAATTAATGAATGAATGTACTGGAGGAATATCTGGTTCATCAACAATATAAAAAAATATAGAGAATTGATTAAACCCAATGTCATAACATGATATTAATAATTCTCATAAATTAATTTCAAATGGTTTGTATGGATATCATACTCCTTGATCACAATTTTTTTTACTAGAGAAAATTGGTATCTTTCATAACTACATTTACCCATTCTTTTGGGAAAAACGTTTTCAATATGGGAAAAAATAAACTTTTTCATGATTGTCAAATGATAAATCTTCCAGTTTTGAACAAATGTGAGAAGTGTTCCAAATGATATATTCCAAAAAATAGATTGAGAAATCCAAGGTGACACACTAAGGATGATGAATAATTTTTACATCAATATATTTAACTAATCATTGTGATTCAATATATAATATTTTTATATAAAATATGTGGGTATTCATATCAATTGAGAACCCATAATTGTGTTCATAAAATCAATATATATAAATTTGATGGTGAAAGAAAATTTAGTGGTAGAGGTAAAAATATAAAATCAACAACAACTAGAGAAATATCACAACATAATGATTATCTTACCCATTCAAATTCATATATGTATATCATCATGCATTGCTCTTGTAGGGGAGTTCTAGATTGACTTGGCATCAAGTCATGTTCTCCTAGAGACACTCACCACACTTCTTTAGGGAAGTAAAGAATATCTACATAAATTAAATTTCAATTTTTGATTTGTTAAAATCTATCCAG
Source organism: Viscum album (assembly GCA_963277665.1). NCBI lineage: Eukaryota > Viridiplantae > Streptophyta > Magnoliopsida > Santalales > Viscaceae > Viscum > Viscum album. Next base: position 1,695,915,862 of record OY728137.1, on the reverse strand, counting down.
TAAATTCTATTAATTATTTCCATGATTTTTAAATTAATAAAAAAATTCAAATTCGAGCATGATTTTTTATTATGAGAATGTACAAGAAGGGAACAATATAATTTTATCTATATTCACATAGATATTACAACTATTTTTCATCATATATGGCATGATCTATATATTAATAATAAAAAATTAAATACATTATGATTATAAAAAAATGAATGGATATAGTATAAAATATGTAGTTACTAAAGATGACGTAATAAAAATCATTCCTCTCACAATCATAAGACCCCCATCATTACCTACTTGAGACACGTCTACTATGTCAGGAGGATTCATTCATGATTCCTTTTCATGGAACCAATAACACCAAAATATTTTAAAAATGATCATTATGTACAATTGTGTATAAGACATGAAATAACAAGCTAAAATGAACCATGCAATATTAATATTTAAATATTATTATTATTATTTAGTGGTATAATTTGTGGGATTTAAATAAAGGACCAAATAATTATATATATATATGTCCAAATTAATGTATATTTTTTAACTAATTATTATCAAATAAGAATTCTGTTTTATAAAATTAAATTTTATCATAAAAATTACATATTTTCCAAAAAATTGTTTTTATTGATTTATATGATATTTTAATATTAATATCTATGAATTTTATTAAATTTATTTGATAAAACTAAATACATTTTATAAATTATCTATTAAAAATTAATTTTTAGTTATTTTTTAAATTTCTCAAAAAATAATAATTTTTATGAATATTGAAAAGTACTAATATTTATTTAAAATACTCTTTTTGTATCATGAATTTAAAAAGTTCCTTTTTAATTTAAAATGGATTGTAATTTATATTAGTATATTTATAATATTAAAAATTCAATGAAGTTCATTCGAATAAATTCGAAGACGTATATTCCCGTAATATATTTTTTTTACTTTAGATGGTATTTTCCTATAAAATGTGTTTTTTAATGTTATTTGGATTTAATTTCAAATTTAACACTATAAATTCAAAAAATTGTATTTCAAAATATTTATCAAAAATTTGGAATCATAAAAATTAATATGAATAAAAATGTTCAACATTATTTTTTTCTAATTAATTTTAATCGTGATAAAGAGTTATAACAACACTAAAGGGTAAATGTTGTTATTTATGGTTAAAACATATGGGAATTGCATTTAAGTTGTACACAACTATTGATCCAAAGGGTCACTTCAATGGTTATTTTTCATTGTGATGGTGAATATTTGGTTAAGTGGATTTTATTTTGTATGATTTATTTTTTTCTGTAAATATACCACATTCAATGTCAAATCAAATGATTCCATATGAAATGTTCTTCGTGTCTATATGACATGAATGGAATTGACTATGTAGAACGATTATAGGGAATAAATAGTAAGGTTCCACATCGTAAATCTTCTTTATTGTGTCATTGAATGTTATTCTATGTCATATACATGTTCTCTATATTGAATATGATTCCCAAACTACGTTATCGACACCATAGTGTAATACCAAGGAAAAAAATTCCAGGTTGATTTCTATTGGCACATTAAAATTAGAGACACCATCGTACAGTGACGGTACATGTCGTAGTGGAGGTAGGTTTGGAATTCATAGATTATAGATATTTTGCAATCTAGATTATTAATCTCTTCTATTACTACATAATTAATATAATGAATGATGTACTATGTTGTGGTGAGAAAACCATGTTCTATATATGGATTCTCATTATTTTAGTGGTTATTTAGATTTTGTGGTTTTAATGACAAAGAATCTATACCATTAAAAAAAATTGTGTATCATATATGAAAAAAAATGAAAAAACCCAAAATGGTATACTATAATTCCAATTACCACACAATAGAATTTATTTTCCAAAATTATAAAGCGATGATTCCATTTGGATTCATCTAAAGTACATTGGGGTTATTTAAATCTATGTTAATATACTAGTTCTAGTTTGAATATAATTTATTTTTAACTAATAGCAAAAGGATTTTTTTTAAAAAAAAATGGATTTTTGTTTTTGAATATAATTTGAAATTTAAAATCAATCAAACAATGGAATGATGAATGTTGATGTGAAATAATTAATAACTATGATGATATGTTATAATTGTATAATATAATTTTATGTGAAAATGAATAAGAGTATATGTGAAATGGATTGTTTTTCATTTTCAAATATAGTGAATATATCCTTATTTTATTTATATATGTTGAATATGAAGATGAGACGATCTACATAAAAAATTATATACCATGATTGGATGGATTTCTTCTTTTTGGTAAACAATTATATGTCATTATTTTAGTTTGGGATTCAATATAATAGTACGAATTATTGATGTACGAGTTCAAATATAAACACAATTTAGTGTACATATATGTTGAAATTAATTGTTATTTTTATTTTCTATAATAACTATCAAACCAATGATGAGGAAAATCATTTTTAATTGTTTACTTTGTAAAATGATTCTTCCCTTCTCGTTTGTGTGTCTCATTATTAAATAGACATCATGATTAGCATTAATTTATACGTGGGGTTATTTCACTAAGAATATATAAAACAAAAATAATAACTTATTCAACCACTATATGTTATTCTTCACTGATCAGAGATGATGTATTTCCCTAACAAAATACCTTTCCTAGTTGGATAAGATAATGATATCCAAACTCCAATTGGATTCAAATTTAGGGTCACATAGATCTTTTTTATTTCATAATATGTTAAATAGTATTTCATGTAAATAAGAATAAAAAATTAAATTCTCTTCATTTTATTGTTCCCTTTTATTATCACATAGAGATAAAAATAACAACTCAGTAAATATTATATTTTATTTTGAGAATAATGATTTTTTTAAAAAAAAATATTTCCTTTTTTTAGCTGTTAAATATTTTACTTTAGTGATTACATAACCTTTAATAATTTAATCTAGATGAAAATTAAAATTATAATAAGTAATTTTAAATACAAGAAAATAATTAATTATTTAGTTAAACAATAATTCACATTAAATTTATTGTTTATAATTATATATAATTTATTTTCAAATAGATAATATTCATATTCTACGTATTTCAATATATTTTAAATTCTGGATATATAAACTATCAAAAAATGGCATTAATAATACATTATGTTATATAATATAATAATAAATTATAATAATATAATAAAATAATCATGATAAAAAACATTCAAAATGAGGAAATTTTTAATCATTTTATCTGTGGTCCTTTTATGAAATATTTGTTACCATGGATGTAAATTTACAACCCTTAATTATAGAAAAATATATTGCTGCAATTATGGATAGAAAGGGATAACAGGGGACTACACTATACAAATAATAGTTAAAATGTATTAACAATATTTATAATTCTTTTTGGATATTATTATATCGATACTATAATCTTTTATTTAGATTTTAATGAACATGGAACCAATTTTCCATAAATGTGACTTCATAATATTTTAATGTTTTATAAAATTGCAATAGTTCCACTACCCACAATTATAAAATGGAACATCATCTCCCCTCTTCCTCACATTATTTTAGAACTCTATATTGACATATATTGACCCAAAACATTCCTAAATTACATCCATCTAGTTAGTGGTTTTTATTTTGAGTATAATACCAACCGTAGAAGCATTATAAGGTAATGAAAATGATCTTTGATGAATACGTGGTATAATGATTTACAAAATATTTTTTTATCTCTTCTTAATCCTCATTCAAATATATTTTGTACATTAGGTTATAATAAATAGTTATTCATAGTACACATATATACTATTTTGGAAATGTCATAACCATATTGCGTCTCTTTAATATTTCAAATGGGAAATGAAATTGCTCATCCTTTGTATGGTTGACTACCACCACTCAAAGTGATGTACTTAATTTTAAATCACAACCTATTATGTGTGGTTCTAAAAATGGGTATAATGTATCTTTATGATAATGATTATATATTTATCACTCTGTAAAGATAATATATATTTTATTTTACTTCATTTTTTGTACATTTAAATATTATAACACCATTTTTGTGTATATTTGGATTTCCCCCTTAATAAAGATATGTGATTCATTTTTCATCAGTACATCAAATGTAAAATATTTATAATTATACATAATTATATCGAAATATGTAAATAAATATTTATATATATATTATAATAATCATTATATAAATTTTAAATTATATTAGCCTTATGTCACACATGTTCCATAAAAAATTGAAATATTACTCATGTGTATATACAACCAACCTTGTCTATTTTGAAAGGTAATACATTTTTCAAAGCCACCATACAAATTTTGTTATAAAATTCTAAACAGTCTTTAATAATAGTAATTATTTCAATATATTTATTATATATTTGATGTAAAAACATACAAATTGACCATAATAATCATAGAAAATTCATTTTGTAATCATGAACCAAACATACTCAAAATACCAAATGTATACGTAGAAGATTATGTAATTAAAACATTCATTTCTATAAATGGTTTAATGATAAGGAATTAAACCAAGGAGATTATAATAAAAATATAATTACATTATATTAGTGTATTCTTCATGAAGATAATGAACATACAAGAAAAATCTGGATTCAATGTAATTGACACCGTCTCTTAAAAACGTCATTTTAATTGTTTTAATGAGTTGTTATTTAAATCAATTACATACACGTCAATTTTAAAAATAAATATATTGATATATTTATATGGATTTTAAAGAAATGTAAATGAAATATTAGGTATCTTATTATATTCCATGTTAGTAAATAAATGAGGATAATATTTATTTTTAATATTATAACATTTAAGTGATTAAATTTTAATAAACACGTATATTATGGCATATTTCAACACAATCTTTTTTATGTTAAATGTTTGTAATTTCTTATAAAATGCACTATTACATTGTATGGTTTAAAAAAATTCTAAAACACCTAATGGTATTTCTTTTATCATTATATTTCAATTAATGTTTATCGAGGCTTTAAATATCATTCTATCAATTTATATATATTAAATATTTTATTGGGAAAATAACATTGTGATACTTGAATTAATAACATTCTCGGTAAAGATAATGGGATATAATCCCAATAAATTTATAGTGAAGACCAATATCAAATTATAAATTTGTATAAAAGTCAATCTTGAGTTATAAAAAATCATGGGTAACATGTCATTCAACAATGTATATATTTAATTTTGATAATTGAACCGTTTTCCGTGTAGGGAAAGTTGAAGATGAAATTCTGGGCCAGATTTTGTGAACCATAAAAAAATACTACCATTTCAATAATATATATAAAACCATATAACAAAATGGAATAAAAATTTATTGGATTTCAAGAGACATTACATGATAAATTTTTTCTTATATGCCTCACCCTAATTAATTTGGTAAAGCATAATTTTTGAGAATATTTTTGGTGGATGACAAATAGTCCAAATTATTTTCAATGGTGGAAAATTAATCTCCCCATTAACATTACAACCACATATACCAACCACCATTAAATGGTTTGAATTTCAATTTTGGAGGCTAAAACCAAGGATACTGAAAGGGAAATTTCATGTTATGCTGTTGAAGTAATTGAGGAGAATTGTGTTTTGTTTCATTGTAATGTTATTCTACTGATATGTCTTTGTAATTTCATTATTTTAATATTATGTTATTTGAATCACCATAGTCTCTTAATAAAACCTATTTTCATTTCCCTTTTCTTCCCTTCAGATTAACACTTTGTTACCATTTCATCATGGTCTAAAATTATTCACATAGAAAATAGTTAAATATATAAAAAGGTATAGTGTACCTTATTTTATTATTATTGACATTTTCAGTTCCATCCACTTGATTCAACATCCTACTTTCATTGGAAGAATAACATTAATAAAAATATAACACACTTATGGGTTTATCCAAGTAAGTATAAATGGACTGGATTTAATATTAATAATTATTCTATATATGTATAATAATTTCTTCCATTTGTGTTTTTCATTTATTGTTTTTCTCAGTTTCTCTTCTTTATTGAAATATTTTCCCATAACTATCATGTGATAATAAGTTAATTTACCATGGGGTGTTCATTAAAATGTTCCTAGAAGTGTATAAGTCACTATCACATGTATGTATAGGTGATAATATAGTATAAGGTGAGGATATTATTTATTTTATTGAATAAATACATTTTGAGTTAATGAAATTGAAACAATTCAAAAATTAATTCATAAAATCCACCCATGGTGATAACCTAGGGTCAAACTAGAACCTCATAATATTAATTCACATATAAATAATAGTTCTCATATAAACACATAAAAAATAAACCCAATGTTTTCTACATCATAGAAAAAAATCCTTAGAAAGTATTTTTTCATAGGTTTCATCTAAGATATGTAAGGAATCGATATGCCAAGAAACAATACAAAAGACCTCTTCATCCCATATATATTGGGAAACTTTCTGTGAGAAATTTTTGTTGCTCCCATTAAAGTAACCTATGTAATATTACACAGTATCATCTATTACTCATCCCCACTTCTCTATTCTGAACCCATAATTCACTCATATGGAATGCCAATTTGAAAACATACTAATATGAGAACCATCTTCATTCATTGATAATCCCACACTAGTTATGATGTCCCATAGAAATCATAGTTTCTAATCGTGGGATAATCAACAACCTAATCACCCACAATGTTTGTAATCTTAATATCCCAAAAAAATCCAACCTATAAGGAGTATGAATCCCAATAAAGACTATATGATCATCCTCTTTTCCTATACAAACTTCTCACTAATCCTCGTGGAATATACCATCATCAAAAACCCCTTATATATACTAATTAACATACATTTCCTGATAAATTATGTCCAAAAATTAAAAAATTAATTACGAGGTTTCATAATTATGATTTTAAATATAAATCATTAAAATAGTTATAGAACCCATTATTAATCAGGTTATCCCCTCCTTGATGTTGATTAAGGAATCATGTTATACACAATCATCACATGAAAAAATCAACATTTTTTATATATAAAAGTGTCTGAAAAATAAATAAAACTCTAATCCATTTGTTCCCCCTTCAATAGGATGATTAATAATTAAAAAAAATACTAAACAAACAACTATAGAATATATGAAATATGAGCTATAAAATGAGATTAATTTGTTATGGAATGTTTACAGTCAACTTGGTGAATATGAGAGAACTATTAATGAGTATTTATATTTGGATGAAATTGGTTATATATATTTAAAATAGGGTTATTTTACATTATTGATAAAAATTCCATGATATATCTCCATTGGTTGTTTTTTCAGAAAAAAACTCATTCAACGAACCATTGGGAGAAATCGAAAACATCGAGTTCATACCCAATTCTGACACATAACTATCTAATTTGGTGTTTTATTCATATTTTAGGATGAATACAATTATATTTAGATATATGAAAATTTAAATTGAGTTATATAGAATTTCTCGACTAGTTTCTGAATGTGTTAACCCTCATGAGAAAAAATTAAACATCCATGAAACCTATCTAACATATTCTTTTATTGGGGATAATGAAAAAAATTGTCATAATTTATTCCTCTAATTATTTTAATAATGATAAAATAAAAAAAATTTATTAATAAATACTAAAATACTAATTTTGTGGACCCTATTTTTTATTCATAGGAATATAATATTCATCTTGAACAATATTTTTTTTCATTAGATAATTTACAATCAATCCCACAGAACCCAATAGAGAAAGAATCACAATATAATTCAACTGGTGAAAAATATAATCATTTATAGGGTGAATGTTGGAACTGGGTTGATAAGGTGGGGGTCATGTCACTACAATGAAATTAAACAAAGATATTTCTTGGTGGAAGCATGAATTCAGTGTTGATTTAATTTTATAATTTTTTTTTGTTTTTCAGGATATTAAGGAAGTCACATGTGGGTATTCCAATGCGATCTATTGTATCTTTTGGGTGAGATTTTTCTGTTAAAATAGTTTATTATTTTCAAATGAGACATATTACTTTTAAATTTTGAACCTAAACTTGAATCATCCCCACTGATTCACCTTTTTAAATGAATCCAAAGTGAGGATTTAATTTTGATGGTTCATCAACTACAATGATGTGATGTTTTACGACATCGTTTCAAATATCACCCATATTTCTAACAAACTCTAAAGTCTCTATTATATTCTATTTCATCACTAAGGTAATTTTTATTCTATTTGGGGGGTGATAAAAAAAATTTCTCTGTTGGTCAAAAAAAATAATTAGAAAATATGTGTCATTAGAATATAAAATACCTTTAATAATTTACATGAAATTGTATTTTTCAATCAATAAAACTGAATATCGAATTATTTTTATTACCCTGATTCTGATTTTAATAATTATTTTTATTCCTAATAATATATAATGAAAAATACTACTATCCTTTGTTATTTTTCAACATTAAAATTTCATTTATATTTAATAAAAATATCACTTTTCATGTCAATTGGATTTTTGGTTATTACTTATAGTTCATGGTGTCCCTAATTAAATTTAATAGGTTTGGTAATCATTTTAATTTTATGATTGGTAATAAAAAATTAATAATAATGAAATTGTTCATTGAGAAATTTATTTACAAAATCCATGGATTTTGACAAATGGTGATAATGAATCCATAGTTCATTGGCCTAGAGATTGATTTTTTTATCTTTTTTTTCTTAAGTTATTTTTTATTAATATAACATGAGAATATTCTTCATCATGTGATATTCACTTACTTCCATGAGGTATTTGAGACATGTATTCATTGGAAAATACATTCTATAAGAGATCATTTGATTTAAGGAAATTTCATTTACCATGGAAATATTGAAAAAAAGAATGAACAGTCCTATTAATATTAAAATCAATTTTCCAACAATAACATAAATATTTCCCCAAGAATAGAAATGAATTCCCATGTACATTTTGATGCACGTCACATCATTATACATAATTGAATCATGATGAAATTTTTTGATGAATTTGAACATATTAATAGTCGTGGGTTTGGGATATAATTATAGACCTAGACTGTGTTATAAAATTCTATAGGTTCTTTAATTTTTTGTTTAAATTATAACTGATAAAAACTGTATATATATAATTTGTAACACCCTAAAAATTCTTTATAAATTACTTGTATTCCATTGAATGTATAACATGTTGCACCAGGAATTTGAGGAATATAATATCAGATGTATTTATAATATATTTTGATATTTAAATTAATCAAATATATTTTATATATTTCAATGCTGCTGATATTGTGTTATCATGTGACATTTGCAATAATGAGTTTCTTCATTAGAATTCATTACATTCAAGACCGTGTTTTACTGAATAGTGATATATTATTAGAATATATTTATTTAATATAATAAGACAAAATATAGATGTTATGAATAGTGTTAACTAGATTGTTAAATATATGGCTATCAAAAATATAATATTAATTCTTAGATACTATTAAATAAGAAATAAATATAAGAGTCAATTGAAAATAATGTGAATATTTTAAATAAATCTATTTTAATTATCACAATGTTATTTTATACTATTTAATATAATTAATTAAAAAACATGATAGGTAATAATGTAATATATATATTATATATTCCATAAAATATTTTTTACATTTATCATATATATTTTCTACGAATAAAATAAGATAAAATCCAGTTTTATGCATAAATAATATATTTTTATTAAATAAATTTTACCGCTTCTTAATGGATAACGTATTCTTAATTAAATTTTTGGAAGTATTAAATATTAAATATCGAAAAGGAAAATTAATATTTTAAACTAAGTCATAAATATTAGTTCAGGGTTAATTTATTATATTTTTCTTTGCATTTTGTTTTTTTAAAGTGAAAAATACTCATTATTAGTTTTAAAATAATTTTTATCAAATTTATTTATAAGGATAAATTATATTTTAAATTATTTTGAATGTTTTATTATATCATATTTTTATAAATAAATCCAATATATATAATTGTAACCAATTTCATTGTGAAATAGAATGAAAAAAACTCACTATTTTTAATGGTTTTATATTAAAAACATGATTTATCATCCCATCTATATGATTAAATTTAAATCAATATATACCTCTTATATGATTATAACATGAAACAATTGACTCTATATTAGAGATATGAATAATTTATAATGTCTAATACAGAAAAAATATTTTTCAACCTAACATATTAGTGAATGATATAAAAATTAATTACAACGAATAAGGTTAAATGATGTTCAATAACGGACTAAACCATAATATTAAGAGAACAAATGACATATAAACTTTTCCAAGATACATTTTGAGGCTATATTTATGACCAATCACCACATGTATCGATATAGTATCATTATTGATTCCATGTGCATTATTAAATACTTATATTGTATTCCTTTGAATAAATATTCCAAGAGTGTCAGTCCTCCTCCACAATATAACGTTCTCCTCTCATATCACATCATCGTGCCTCTGAGAACATATTGGATTGAAAAATATATGAAAAAATAGTTCCTAAAAATCCCTTCCATCACCCTATAATACTCAACATGGGTATAAATATATCCAAGTAATCCCATTGTTTCAAACGCTGTGAAGTTACATATTTAATAGGTAACATGTTTCTTTATTCCCATTAGTTTTATTTACTTCATTTACCCAATAAACTCTTATTATTAAATGATTATAGAAAAAAATTATTATCATAACTATACTATGTTTTTTATGTAAAACATTACACCTAAACATACCCACACTCCAATATAATGGTTAACAAAAATAATGTTTATGTGAACAGAAAAGTACCAACTCATGAAATTATGATTGTTTATTATTCATTTACCACCTTTCATAGTTTTAATTATGATGGAAAATATATTTATATATGATAAATATGATATTAAAATGTATTCATACTTATTTAATTATTTTATAACTCTTATCTCTATAGATTCCATTTTGCAGGAATATGATTATGTCATCTATTAATGTTTGGACTACCACCACTTAAATGTGATATGATTAGTTCACACGATATAAGGAATTTTTTAACGATGATATTAATTAAAAATAAATGACATATAATACATATATATTATATTCATTATACAAATACATTTCATTTAATATAATATATATTAATTTTTTATTAAAATTTCAATACATAAAAAGTGAGAATGGTGTTCGTATATGAGTGCACTACAACCTCCTCAACACAATGTGATTAATTTTACATCACACAAATTTTATATATAACTAGATATGATAAAAAATGTATTTATGATATAATTATCATTATGTAATGATATGGTGTTACATTCCTTCTTTTCATAATGGTCATTGAAAAATGGGAACGTTACTCATTCATATGTACGTCCTACCATCTATAGTATTGAAATAGTGATTTATATATTATAACCATATTTAATTATTGTTTTTAAAAGTATAATTGATGAATAAATATGATAATAATATCAATATAATTATTATTTTTTATTTTATGTAATGAAAAATTTGATAATATTTGACCTACCGATGTTGTTTCTTACACATAATCTAATAACCCAGAATATCAATCTTATTTTTTGTAAATATATGGGAATTTTATGGGTCCACCAAAATTGTTGGCATGTGATTCTGAAGCCTGGTGTGCCTGGAATGAATTTCTGAACTTTTATTCAGGTTTTTTCAATAAATGTGTGAGTGGGTTTTTGTATCTTTTAAACCAGTGCTTGGAATTGATATCTGGTGGCACCATTGAGCTCGCAGCAATGACATTCGCTTAAGATGGATTTTACCTCGAATGCAGTTGGTCGAGGGTGAATGTAATTTTTTGGGGTTTTCCACGAATGAATAAAATAAAATAAAATTTTGAAACATTTTATTTTATTTTTCTTTGGAACTCCTATGTGGATGTTGAGAGGTGGGTTCCACCTGAACTAAAACCTCTCAATATAGGCTATGGTGGTGGGGACCACCAAATCCTAACATACAATGTGAGTTACAGTGGTGGGGACCAACCGAGACTTAAGACCCCATGAACTCACTTCACAATGGGGAGAAACCTCTTGAGCATCCCCACTTTAATATTGCCACCCCTTTAATTAATTTTATCAACTCAATTAATTAATTAAAAAAATTTAAAAATATTTCCAACAACATAATAGATAATATAATCTATTATTTTGGATACCTCGTCATTTTCGATGAATTGGGAGGGAGGGGCCTTGGGAGAAAGATCTCCAATGAATAACGACAACGAAGAACGCCTACTTCCACTCCGACTTCTTCCTCGGGAATTTTGTTGATGAGGAACATCTTCAACTTCAAATAACCAATGATCAAGGAAACACCGAAGTCACTGACGTACGACTCTCTATAAGGACATCATCTCCTTCCTCATGACCTCCATCATCAAATCAAATGAGTTTGGGGTTGTAATTGAATTATTGAATTTTAGTTATTAAATTACTCATTCTTGGAAACATGGAAAATGTGGATAAACCAGAACGTGTTGATCCACGATTTTTATGAAATTATTAAATTTGAAATTATTGATTCAATGGTTTTTTGAGCTACTTTCTACTGCCCTAACGCAGATGGTGCGGGTCAAACAAGCATGGGACAAACCCTCCCCCATTCCTATTTGGGTGTGTTTTTCACGATGGTGACAACGACCAGTGTTGGCGGTTGGCACCGATGGAACTCAACGATGGTGGTTGACACCACTGTCATCCGCGATGATGATGACGACGCAACAACACCACACTGTGGCCTCGCCGTGCCACCCCGCAGTCGACAACACCCCTTCGTGGCCTCACTGCAATGCCCAACAGCCTCGTCGCACCTCCGCATGACCATCGACGCCCCCCCCCCCCTACGGCCCTTGCTGCCACCGCACCACTACTAGGCTAGGCCCCCAGCATGAGCTGGGCTGGACCCAATAGGCTGGGCCGGACCCAGGGGGTCGGGTCGATACGACCAGATCGGACCGGACCAAGAACCACTTCGACCCATTTAAGAATTTTCAGCCATATCTTTGGCACCAGACGTTTGTTTGAAGAACCGTCGGTGGAATAATAAACATTGGAGGGATTCATTCCCCATTAGTATACCCCACTAGAGAATTCGATAAATTTTGAATTTTGTGGGGTTGGAATGAGCATGAATTCAAACGGGTCATCGAGACTAAAAGGCTAATAACTCACAGACCGGGAGTCTGATTGACACACTGTTTGTTGCGTTGAGAACCTTATGACGTGGAGTTACATTGAGATACATTATCATGGGACATTGTGGTAGTTGGATTATTGATTAGTGGCTTTTATAGCATACCCTCTCGGATATGAGAAAGTTTAGTGTGAGAACCCTTTAGCGAGCTGTGAAGTAAAGAATGAAGTGTGATCTGGTGTGGGTGAGCACCTAGCAATACTTTGTGGGTCATCACCTAGAGTTGAGAGATCCAATGTGGTTCAGCACCAAGAGATCTTGTGTGGGTTAGCACCTATAGATCCTATGTGGGTCTGATAATGATTTGTGATCCTCCTTAGGTTTGCCTCTTAACAGAGTAAGATGATTTAGTGGTTACATATAAGCAAATCTACTAATGTACATCAGTTATATCTGGTGTTAGCTGAGTTCGTACCATTGTGGTAATTTCCTCCATGTTAATCCTTTTTTGGTATTATTCAGTGTGGCGTACCTATGTGGTAGTATCCTTTCTGGTTTTCCTTCATTTTTTAAATAGTTGAGATTTGGGGATTTGGATTTGGACTCTACGTTTTCCTCATGATTGAGATGGATTTAATTGAATACTTTGGTATATGAATGGTCATTAACCTAAGTAGGGATATCATTTTATTTCTTGTTTGTGGCAATCCTTTTTAGATTATGTGATACCTTGAGGGTATCGGGTTCCCTACGGAGTATTCCTATACTCATCCCTGCATGGGCTATGTCCACACATTGTTGTGTTTGGTGAAGATAACAGACATCATTGACTCATGACATGAGTACCAGGATTATAGGTAACATGGAGGTGGACCTTAGATGAGGATTATAGCAGAGATGACCATTTGAGAGTTGTACCAACCCTTCAGGTAGGACCCCGATGGGTGATCTCAGGAGCTGTTCTAATTATGTTGTACTTTCAATTTCTTTTACTTTCTTCTTGGGATTGTATTATGGAAACTTTTACGTATTGTAATCACTCTATTTAGTATTTTTTTTTCTTATTTTTGTATCTTTTGTTTTCTTTGTTGCGTGTGTTATAGGTTATAAAGGAAATGCCTTCCATGTTTTAGGTAATACGCCTTTGGTGCTAGTTGGAAGCCCCTGGCTTTTGGAAGTTGGGATTGGGGTAGTCATGACACGGGCCCCAGGGGACAGTCATTTAAGATTGGTATCAGAAGAGTAGGTTCTAACCTATAAAATAAATCTCTGATCATTTAAACAGAAATATTCTTAAGTGTTGTGAATGTGGGTATTAGTTTGGGGAAGCCAGTGTTAGTGTGGATGCCAACATATCCATACACCAGGACCTTGACTTATGATTTCCAATTTAGTTCACAAAAACAATTATTGCATGTGTGTTTTGAAGAGTCTTTTTTGTAGTATCCTATGTAATCTCACCATATATAACTTATTCACCATGGGACACCTATTTCTTTTATGATTCCCTCTATGTAAACATACAGCTAGTGTTCAAGATAATGTATGCACAGGTAGCCCACCAAGCAACGAGGCCTCGGTGAAGGGCCTTCTTCTTATAGAGGCACCAGAAAAGGAACTAGTGATATCATTACTCATTGGTCCACCGATGCCACCAGCCCCACTAGAAGAAGGTGGATGCCACTTCAGTGCATTTCATGAGTTCCAAAGCTAGAGGACACCCAGGATTAGGGGAGAAATGGAACCACATGCAGTTGAGGATTGGATGGAGGATGCGGTTAGAGTCTTTCGACAAGTAGGAACACTATCAGATCTCAGGGTGATCCTTATCACCAGTATTCTAAAGGTAGTAGCAGAAAGATGGTGGAGATTTATTGACCAAGTTCACGATGAGGTGATACTTCACTGGGTAGACATTAAGAGACTTTTTTGGGCAGAGATTGTTTGAGTGAATCTTCATGCAGTGCGCACACAGGAGCTTCTTCATCTACAGTAGGGTATCATTATTGTAGCTCAGTACTCAGTCAGGTTCACTGAACTCTCATGCTACTCCTCTGAAATGGTGTGGACCCATTCTTTAGGGATCAAACCATTGTGCAGGGACTCAGAAGATATATCAGGGCTTCAATGTTCTCACTCAGCATCCTGACGCAGGAGTGGGTGTTAGAGAGAGCCATATTAGTGGATAGTTTATTTGTGAAGGAGTCACTATAAGCAAGACCCAATATTATTCATCGCGTAGTGAGGTCATCTGCATCTGTTAGAAGATAATGTCTTAGAGGTCTAAGTGGGTCAGACCTACAGATGGAAAACGGTAGGATTCCGGGTTGGTTTTGTGGGGAAAATGAGGAAGAAACAGTCATGCTAGGAGTGGGTAGTGTTACACAAGTAGAGGGCAAGGTCACATTGCTTGTGACTATCTGACCCACCGTAATGATGATCAGAAGATGGTATAACGACCACCCAGTCAAAGATAGAGATTAAATAGAGGAGGTCCGGAGAGAGCTGGAAGACATGGAAGAGGAGATGGCCATACAACTACGGTGGGAAAAGATTCTAGATGTTACAGCAAACACCACCAGAAGGTCCACCCCGACTATAGGGAGAAGGTGGATATGTGTGATCTCAGCTCCAAGAAGCTGAGGCCTATAATCACGACGCTCTAGTGACGATACAAGGTAAGATCTGTTTCACCTCCACCTTTGTTTCAATACTTATAGACATAGCTGTTAGCTATTTTTTTATTTCCACTTCCCCTGTTCGGAGCTCAGATATTCCGATAAAGCTGTTGGCTCAATCGTTATGGATATATACCCCTACGGGTGTGGCATAAATGATTACTAACTGGTTCCAGTAGTGTGAGTTTACTCTTGCTGGAAAGAGCTTCGGCTGGGATCTCCTAGTAATGACATCAGGGCCTAATGATGTCATCATTGGTATGGACTAGTTATATGCAGTTCGTGGTCAAATTGACTGTATTAGGAATAATTTCAAGTGTATCCACATATATGAGACCAAGATTACCTAAACTATAAAAGACAGAGCCTTTATAGCACAAGATGTACTTACCCAGAAGAGAGTGAAGCCAATCACTAATTTATTGGCCATCCTTACCCTCCTAGAAGTTGATATAGAGAGTCCGAGTTATCCTGTAGTGGGGGACCAATACACATATGTCTTACCTGATGTTGTTCTAGGTCTACCTCCTCATAGATAGGTGGAATTTTATATTGGCGTGTACCCCCAGGATGACACCGATATCTACACCAGTGTAACAGATGGCTCTAGTGGAGCTTCACGATCTGTGGGTATAAGTGGAGGAATTGTAGGGGAAGGGATTCATTCGGCCCAGTGATTCTCCTTGGGCAGCCTTGATTTTGTTCACAAACATGGTGGATGGAATCTTGAAACATTTTTTTGATTATCATCACCTGATCCATGTGCCCATGAAGAACAAGTACTAACATCAGAGGATTGATGACATCATTGATCAGCTGAAGGGAGCACGATGGTTCTCAATGATAGACCTCAGATCCGGATATCACCAGCTTATAAAACATGAAGAGATGTGCAGAAGATGGATTTCTGATGTCAGTATGTCCATTACGAGTTTTTTATGCCATTCAGTGTAACCAATGCTCCAATAGTGTTCATGGGACTCATGAACACTATCTTTCATCCCTACCATGATCTCTTGGTAGTAGTCTTCATCAATGAAATTCTGATCAACTGACTACCAAGAAGGAGCATGCCTATCATTTGCGTGTAGTACTGGACACACTCCGAGAGAATAAGCTTTATGGTAAAATTTCAAAGTGCTAGTTTTGGATCTGAGAATTTCAATTTTTGGGAAATGCCATATCAGAGGCTAGAGTTGCCATGGATCCTGCGAAGATTGAGGCAGTACATGCTTAGGTGACACCCAAGATTGTGATGGAGATACATAGTTTCCTAGGTTTGTCCGGATACTACAAGTAGATTATGCCATATTTCCCCAAAGTTGGAGAACCTATTTTAGCTATGACGAAGAAGTGAAAACCCTTAGTGTTGTCAGAGAGATTCCATTGGTGTTATCAGGAGATGAGGTAGAAGTTGACTGGTTCCCCCATCTTGAGGATCTCAGAGTAGAGCTTGGGGTATATTGTCTACTGCGACACATCAAGGACTGGACTCGGATGTGTCATGACCCAGGAGAGATTAGAGATCGTATATAGTTTTGACATCTGAGACAAGATGCGAAGAATTACACTTCCCATGACCTGAATTAGTAGTAGTGGTATTTTCCTTGAATATGTGGTGACATTACTTGATGGGAGAGATTTTTACTATGTACAATGATCACAAGAGTCTCAAGAATATGTTCTCTCAGAAGGACCTGAACATGAAATAGCGTTGTTGGCTTGAGTTACTCCAGGATTATGTCTTCAAAATAGTGTATACTCCTAGGGAAGGGAATGTTGTAACAGATGCGCTCTTCCAGGGAACTGGTATACAACTGTTAGGTGAGGCGATGAAGAAGATGGACACTTTACATATATCCTTTTTGGAATAAGATAGAGCCTCATTTATACATTCTCTTTGAGGTATTCCCACACTCATTCAGCGAATTAGGGAGGTGCAGCGCATGGATGCTAACTGCGAGGCTCGACCTCCATATATATCCACAGGGTAGGTAGATGATGGATTTTCTAAAGATGGGGAGCACATAAACCTCTTCAAAGGATGTACCATGGTACCGGTATTGCTTCAGAAGGAGATGATAAGGGGGTTCCACACATCCCCTATAGTTGTACATCCTAATGCTGCGAAGATGTACCCGGATCTACAATGACAACACTAGTGGCTGGGAATAATGAAAGCATTAGCAGAGCTTGTCTCTCGATTCATCAATTTTTAGCATGTGAAGGAGGAGAATCCAGTTCCAGTAGGTCTAGTTTAGCCTTAAGTGGTCCCAGAGTGGACGTGGGATAGAATATCCATAGGCATCGTGACAGGACATCCACGTACATCCATGGGTCATGACTCTATTTGGGTGATTTTCACCCAACTCACCATGTCATCCCACTTCATACCAATAAATGTGTAGGGATTAGTAGATATCATGGGACTCCTCTATGTGACGGATATTGTGCAGTCACATGGAGTACCCTCAATGATTGTCTCCGATTATGATGCATGTTTTACTTCCTAGATATGGAATGTTTTGCAGGAAACTTTCGGGACACATCTCCATTTGTGCACCGACTTCCATCATCAGATGGATGACCAGACTAAGATGACCATTCTAACCCTCGAGGACATTCTACATGCTTGTGTCCTCGACTTTGCTCATAGATGGGAGGATCACATTCTTCTGATGATGTTTACATAACATAACAGCTATCACTGCACCATTTGGATTGATCCTTTTGAGGCATTGTAAGGGAGACCTTGCAGATCACCTTTGTGATGGACTGACCCAGGAAATTCAGTACTAGTGGGATAATAGATGGTACATGCTACCAAAAACAAGGTGAAAATCATCCAAGAGAAGATGAATACCACACAGAGTAGGCAGAAGTATTATGCTGATAAGAGATGGAAACCTATGAAGTTCAAGGTTGGAGACCAGGTCTTTTGACGGGTTTCAACCCAATTAGGTTTACAAAGATTTGGAAAAGGTGGGAAGTTATCTCCAAGATTTATCAGACCTTTACAATTCCCTAGATGATTTGGAGATGTCTATTATCACTTAGTTATTCAACATCAGTTGCACTGGGTCCATGACATCTTCCTTGTATCCCAGCTGAGGAGATACGTGCGTGACCATTCTGACATCATCAACCATGGCGAGGTGGGAGTCGATGATGGAGAAACTTTTACAGAGGTTTCAATAGAGACATAAGATCGATAAAAGTGGATAATTCATGGAATATCGATAAATCTAGTTCAAGTTCTCTGGAACCATGGGAACCTCTAGGAGAGAACATGGGAGGGGGAGGTTCGGATTCGTGCTCAGTACCACCATTTGTTCTCCTAGTTTTAATTTGTGGTTTACTGAGACATTAAGCCCAAAGGTGGGGATAATTTAAAGACTATAAATTTCCTTGTAATTTTATTTTTAATATATGGAAATTTTATGAGTCCAAGAAAATTTATGGCGTATGATTCCAAGGCCTGGTGTGCCTGAAATAAATTTCTGATATTTGTTTGGTACAATCTGTAAACCTGCGAGCGGGGTTTTGTAACATTTTAACCGGTGCTCAGAATTCTTATTTGAGGGAACTTTTTACCTCACAACGTTGGTATTTTCTTCAAGTGACTTTCACCTTAACGTCAGTTGGTCGAGGGTGAAAGTAAATTTTTGGGTTTTTTTGAATGAATACAATAAAATAAAATTTTGTGACATTTTATTATATTTTTCTTTGGAATTACATGTGGATGTTGATAGGTGGGGACCACCTAAACTAAAACCTATCAACATAGGTTATTGTGGTGGGGACCACCTGAGCCTAACCTCCCATGTAGGTTATGGTGGTGGGGACCCCCCGAGACTTAAAACCCCTTGAACTTACCTCATTATGGGGAGAAACCACTTATGAATCCCCACATTAATGGTTCCACCACTATTTAATTAATTTAATCATATCAATTAATTAATAAAACCAATTTGAAAATAATTCAAACAACTTAATAGATAATATAATCTATTAGTTGGGCTACCTCTTCATTTTGGTTGAATTGGGAGGAAGGTTCCTTGGAATGAATCTCTCCAACATAGAATGCTGAACTCGACTATAACATCCTCCTCAGGACATTCGTTGACAAGGAACACCTTCAACTTCAACGGACCGACGATCGAGGAAATGACGACGTCACAGACATTCGTCTACCCCAACAACATTGTCTACATCCATGCGACCACTGTCAACAAATATAACATTGTATGTGTAGTTATTGAATTCTTGTATTATCTTGATTAAATATCTCGTTATTTGAAAGCATGGTGAATGAGAATCAACATAAACATGTAGATTTAGGATTCGTATGAAATTATTGAATTTGACATTATTGATTCAATTTTATTTTGTTGCGCTTGCTATCACAATAACATGAAGGGTTTGGGAAAAAAAAAACATGACCTGAACCCTCTATTGTTATCATTTGGTGTGTTCTTCACATTGGAAACGACGACCGGTACTGGTGTTTGGCACTAGTGGAACTCGAGAATGTTGGCCAGCAGCACTGCTGGCCGCTATTAATGTGAAGGCGCAACAGAGCCACCCCATGGCTGCCACACTACCCTACGGCCTCGTCGTGCCGCCCAACTGCCTACCGCGCCACCCTAATGCTGTCCAAGCTGCCTTGTGTCCTCGCTGCTCTGCCCTGCAGCCCGCCACACCACCCTGAGGCCTCATTGTGCCTCCCAACACTATGCCACGCCCCCCTCGTGGCCTCCATGCAGCCTCCGCGCCTTCGCGGACTCGCATCCTCCGTGCCACCCCCTGCCCGTCGTGGCCACCGCGCCACTGCCAAGATGGGCCACCTAGCAGAGGCTGGGTCGGAACCAGATGGTCGGGCCTGTTTGACCAAAACTAGGTCGGCCCAGGTTGGGTCAGACTTGACCCATTCCCAGTTCGACCCATTTACGCATTTTTTGCCATATCTTTGGCACCAGACTTCACTTTGACAAACCGTCAGCGGCATTTGAAGCCTTAAAGATACATTAACCCCTCGAGTATACCAAACTATAGATTTGGATAAATATAGAATATGGTTGGGTTGGATCAAAACTAAATCCATCTGGGACCTCATGACTAAAAAGCTAATAACTCACAGACCAGGTGTCTGATTGATGCACCGTCTATTGTGTTGAGACCCCTATTACGTGGCAGTCCTTTGAGATACATCTTCATGGGGCCTCGTGGTAGTTGGTGTATCAATTAGAGGATTTTGGAGTGGACCCTCCCAGAGACGAGTGAGCTTAGTGCGAGAACCCTATAGATGGCTACGATGTGATGAATGAAGAGTGATCTTGTGTGGGTTAGCACTGATTGATCCTGTGTGGGTCACCACTGAGCAATCATGTGTGGGTCAGAAATGAGCGATCTACTATGGGTCAGCCCCGAGTGATCCTATGGGGGCCAGTACCTAGAGAACATATGTGGGTCTGATGATGATTAGGGATCCATGGTGGGTCTGACTCTTAACAGGGAAAGATGATTTAGTAGTTACATATAATCATCTCTATTAAAGTTATTATGTTATACCTGTTGTGAGCTGAGTTCATACCTGTGTGGTAATTTCCATCGTGGTAATACCTTGTTTGTATTCTTCAGTTTTGCATACCTGTGTGATACTTGACATCGTCTTTTTCCTCCTTTTGTGAAACTATTGAGATTTTGGGATTTGGAGTCAAACTCTGTGTTTTCCTCGTGATTGAGATGGTTTTAATTGATAATTAGGTATATGTTGGACAGATACCTTAGTTGGGTTATCAATTGTTTTCTAGCTTTTTGGTTGTCCTTTGTGGATATTGTGAGACCTTGAGGGTCTCTAGGTCCCTATTGAGTATTTTTATACACACCCTTGCACGATCTATGCCCACGCATCATTGTGTTTGGTGCAGACGACATACAACGTTGATTGAGGAACTAGGTACTAGTACTAGAGGTAGCTCGAAGGTGGACCTTTGACGAGTTGTACCGTAGAGACAACTATTTGAGAGCTCTGCCTACCCTTTAGGTAGGATCCTTGGGTGTGATCAGAGGAGCTGTTCCAGTTTATTTATGTCACGACCCGCCCTCGGGGTCCGTGCCGTGACTACCCCAAGCCCGCCTTCCATAGGCCAGGGGCTGGCGACTAGCACCAAGGCGTAAGTCCCGATAAAAAGGGAAGGCATTGCCTTTGTAAAGTAAACAAACACCACAGAGTAAGCAAGAGGAAAGTAAATACTAAGCGAAAGCAGAGTACAACTGAAAGTGCGGAAAAGTAAATGGGCCAGTATACAAACCCAAACTGAAAGTAAAGTACAACTCGAAAGGGAAAACAACAACTGAAAAGTAAAAGCCGCTACACCGTGCTGTCCACTGGAAATCCCACCTGAAGGGTGGGTACAGATAGCTCCACTGCTCCACGGGTCCTGTCGTCCGCTCCGAGCACGTCTCGCCCAGTGATCCTCCTCCAGGTACCGTCCTGCTCTGCAAGCCTCAGCTAAGGTCAACGCTGTCCGTCGTCTGCAATCAACACAACGTAGTGCGGGCAAAGCCCGTTCAGGGGTGAGTATAAGCTACTCAGTAGGGACCCCGAGTCCCCTGAAGGTCTCTCAAAATCCACAAAGGATAAACCACGAAGAAAATAACAATCACGAAGTAACAACCGACACTGATTAGGTATATGCCCATACATATACCTAAGTCATCAATTCAAAAATGCTCCAACCTCCGAGCCCAAGTACAACTCAGTTCACACAGGATAGTAAACGTATTCCACACAGGAAAGCAAAATGTAATCCACGTAGGATTTCACAACACAATCCACACAGGAAAGCAATAGGATTCAGCTCACACAGGTATACTTCTTCAAGGACGATAAAGATGATCACTGATCCATCTAAGTCGTCGGACCCACGAAGGATCGATAGGTAACTAACCCCCGCAAAGACCCACACAGGATCAGGCCCACACAGGACCTGTAGGCGCTGGCTCACACAGAACCGCTGAGCGCAAGGACCCACACAGGATCGGGCCCACACAGGACCTGTAGCACTGATCCACATAGGATCGCTGAGTGCTGTAGTCGTCGTCGTCGAATCCACACAGGATCTCTGTACTGTCGTCGTCGCAGTCACAGTAGCAGTAGTAGTCGTAGCAGTAGAACAGTCGCAGCCAGCACTAGGGTTCCCGCACACAGCAAGCTCGTTCGGAGGGTCCCCTCCACGAGCCGAGAGGCTGATACATCAACTGTCACGAAGACCAGAGTTGATGTATCCAAAAGTTCCGTATCGTCAACAGGAACTCAAAGCAACAGACGGCGCGTCGATCGGACGCCCGGTCTGAGAGTTATTGGCATTTTCGTCTCCGGGGCCCGGTTGGTTTTTAAGGCAAAACCAACCCGACCGTACTCCACCTGCGTCCAAACCTTGGGCGGAGTATGCCAAAAGATCCGTCTCACTAAGAGGAACACAACACAGCTGACGACTCTTCAATCGGACGTCCGTAGCTCAAGATATGAGCGTTTCCGCTCCGAAGGCCCGGTTGGTTTCGTGAACGAACCAACCCGGCCGAACTCAAAGTAATCCGAAACCTTGAGTGCGATATACCGAAACGACCGTCCCGATCCAAGGATCGCGTTGCCGGAGACGGTTCGTCATTCGGTGGTCCGAGGCTCAAGTTATGGGCCAAAAACCGATTCTGGTTCGAAACGGGGGGGTCCGGGTCTGTGCCGACCCGGCCCGACCCCCCCCCCCCCCCCGGGGCGGCGCGGCGGCGCAGGAGGCCGCGGCGGCGGGCGCCTGGCGCCGCACGAGGGTGGCACGCGGGGGGCTAATCCCCCGCTTCTTGGGAAGGACGGTGCAGCTACATGCCGCGCCCATAATTTAAAAACGCCCCCCCCCCCCCCCCACGTGGGGGGCCTGTTTGAGCGGAACCGGGGGGCTGCTGCCCCCCCCCCCCCCCTTTATGGAACCCCCCCCCCCCTCTTAAAGAGGGGGGTTTTATTATGATGGCCAGGGGATTAATTCCCCCGGTTTTAATGACTTCCGGCCGGCCAGCTGGCCGGCCGGTTTTCTCCAACGGACCGGAAATTTCCGGTCCCCCCTTCGGCTTCCGACGCCGGCGGCCCGGCCGCCGGTCTTCTCATCCGCCACGACCCGGAACCTGCCGCGGTCTCCTCGTCCCGCCGCGGCCCGGAACCGGCCGCGGCGTTCGTCATCCGGCACGGTGCGACGGCACCGCACCCCTTCACCGTGCCTTGATTCCATTCAACGCGGCGCGACGGCGTCGCGTTCTTGAAGATTCTTCCTCGGCGTGGCGCGACGGCGCCGCGTAAAATATTTTCACGATCATCCGCGTGGTGAGACGGCACCACGCCACTTGCTTCCACCCGCAGGAATAAACAAGAACGGTGGAGGGGGTTCGGCCATGTTCGTACGGTCCGGCCCCCTCACGTTAAAATAATATCGCAACTTTAAATAATTAACATCCTCACGTTAGTCATACGAACCACGAGCAAGAATGAAATAATTAAATATTAAAATCAACATCCCCTACCTCGGGTATAAGGTTCGAAGATTGTGAACGTTCCGCGGAAGACGACGTCGCGGAGGTCGGGCGTCGCGGTAGCCATCCGTCAAATCCGATGACGAAGGGATGCGTTCGAAGAGACACGTCGTTGGCGAAACTTGTACGCCGACGAAGGTTGTCCGAGGAAGAAGTGGCGTCCCCTTTCGTTGACACGATAAACGAAGAAAGGAGGTGCGGCGTTCTTCGTCGGAGCTTGAGCGTTCTTCGTCAAGATGAACGTTCTTCGAGTTCTTCGTCAGAGTTGAAGAAGAAGAAGAAGAGCTCTCCACCTCTAAAGTAGACAAACAAATAACCCAAAATAAAATAAGACAACATCTTATTTTATTATCACAAAACACATTAGAATTTCAAAAGCTTGAAATTCAAAAGGTTTAACTACCATAATTAAAAGTAACTCAAGTCATTTAATTATGGGTTAAGCAAGTTGAGAGAATTTGAAAGGATTAGGGGTTCGTGTGGGTCCCACCACACTTAATCCTCCCAAGGGAGGTTAAGTGGGTGTGGGTCCCACTTCCAACCTCCTTTGATAGGTTTTAACAAGATAAAATTGTTCTACACAATTTTATTTAACTCAAACTAAAACCCCCAAAACTAACTTTCAACCCGCAAAAAACACAACTCCCGAAAAGGTCTCTTTAAGCGAATATCGGCGCTGCGAGTTCATCGGTGCCCTCAGATTTCAATTCCGAGCACCAGATCAAAAGTTAGGAATTCCCGCTCGTTCGTTCACTGAATGTACCCGAGCCAAACTTCGGAAATTAATTCCGGGCACTCCGGGCCTCGGAATCAGGTGCCTTCTGAAACCGCGCTCTTGTAAAATTCTAAAGAAAATTAAGAAAAAATTTCCCTTGAATTTTACGGGTCTTTACATTACTCCCACCTTAGGGCTTTACGTCCCCGTAAAGATACATCAAAAACTAGGAAACAAATGAGGGTACTGAGCACGCATCTGAGCCTCCCGCTCCCATGTGCTCTCCTGGAGATTCCCGTGTTGCCATCTGATGCGCACAAGAGGAATCGATCGCCCACGTAGGACCCGCTCCTGTCGATCCTCTATCTCCACCGGGACCTCCGTAAAAGTCGCCCCATCGTCAACGTCAAGCTCCCCATGGTCAATGATGTGCGTCGGGTCGTGCACGTATCTCCTCAGCTGAGATACGTGGAAGACATCGTGCACCCGGTGCAACTGAGGTGGTAGAGCCAGGCGATAAGCCACCTCGCCAATCCTGCTGAGAATCTGGAAGGGTCCGATGAAGCGCAGAGATAACTTGCCGCCTCGGCCAAATCTCTGAATACCACGTCGAGGTGAGACCCGCAAGAAGACGTGGTCGCCATCCTCGAACTCTAGTGGCCTCTGCCTCCTGTCAGCATATGACTTCTGCCGGCTCTGAGCTGTCCTCATCCGCTCCTGGATGACCTGGACCTTCTCTGTCGTGGCTTGGACCATCTCCGGTCCCACCAGTGCTGACTCCCTAGGGTCTGTCCAGCACAAAGGAGATCTACATGGTCGGCCGTACAACGCCTCGTATGGTGCCATCCCGATGGTGGAGTGGTAGCTGTTGTTGTATGCGAACTCCACCAAGGGTAGATGGTCCTCCCAGCTACGACCAAAGTCGAGGACACAGGCACGGAGCATGTCCTCGAGTGTCTGAATGGTCCTCTCCGTCTGACCATCCGTCTGAGGGTGAAAAGCTGTGCTAAGACGTAGTTGCGTCCCGAAGGCCACCTGTAACCCCTTCCAAAGCCGGGAAGTAAAGCGGGCATCTCGATCGGATACGATAGATGATGGCACGCCGTGGATCCGCACAATCTCATGAACGTAGAGACGTCCCAAGCTCTCAACTGAGCCCTGCTCTCTGATGGGTAAGAAGTGTGCCGACTTGGTGAGTCGGTCAACAATCACCCAGATGGAGTCGTGACCTCTGGAAGTGCGTGGAAGTCCAGTCACGAAGTCCATAGATATGCCGTCCCACTTCCACTCCGGAACCTCCAAGGGCTGTACCAAGCCTGCTGGTACCTGATGCTCTGCCTTCACCTGCCGACAGGTGAGACATCGAGAAACGAACTCTGCTACAGCCTTCTTCATGCCTGGCCACCAGTGCTGTCGTCTGAGGTCCTGGTACATCATCGCCACTCCAGGATGTACCGCCAAAGGAGAAGTGTGAAACACTCTCAGCACTTCCTCTCGCAAAGCTACTGGTACCATGGTACGTCCTCTGAAAAGGATGTCGTGCTCTGCTCCAAGGGAGAAACCATCAGGTGCCTGTCCCGAGGATATCTGTGCACGCCGTGTCTCACAGTCAGCGTCCCTACGCTGTGCCTCCCTGACTCGCTGCAGTAGTGGAGGAGTGACTGTGAGAGACTGAAGAAAGGCTGCTCCATCTCTATCCACGAAGGATATCTGCAAAGAGGCTAGCTGCTCTGTCGCCTCCTCAAGTAGCTGAATGACCGTCCTCCTGCTGAGTGCATCAGCTACTACGTTCCCCTTCCCAGGAGTATTGACTATCTCAAAGTCATAGTCCTGGAGGAACTCGAGCCATCGTCGCTGTCTCAGGTTCAGGTCCTTCTGCGAGAAGATATACCTGAGACTCTGATGATCGGAAAAGACTGTAAAGCGCTCGCCCATCAGATAGTGTCGCCATGTCTTCAGAGTGAAGACCACTGCTGCTAACTCCAGGTCATGGGTAGCGTAGTTCTGCTCATGTGGCCTCAACTGACGTGATCCATAGGCGATCACGGCCCGCTCCTGCATCAGAACACATCCGAGTATGGTCCCTGATGCATCGCAGTAGACTACGTACCCTACTCCCTCCTCAGGCAACCTCAAGATAGAAGCGCTAGTCAATCTCTGTCTCAGCTCCTGGAAGCTCTGCTGACATCTGTCTGACCACACGAAGGGTTTCCCCTTCTTCGTCAAAGCTGTGAGTGATGCCGCAACTCTGGAGAAGTTCGGCACAAATCTCCGATAGTATCCAGCTAGTCCCAAGAAACTCCGAACCTCAGTCACGCTCCTGGGTGGCTCCCATGCTAACACAGCCTCAATCTTCGCGGGATCCACTGCAACTCCCGCCTCAGAGATAACGTGTCCCAAAAAGTGGACCTCACGTATCCAGAACTGGAACTTCGAGAGCTTACCATAAAGCTGGTGCTCTCGGAGTGTGTCAAGAACAACTCGCAAGTGATAGGCGTGCTCCTCCTCTGTCGTAGAGTAAATCAGGATGTCGTCGATGAAGACCACGACAAACCGATCGAGGTATGGCTGAAAGATCCTATTCATGAGAGCCATGAACACTGCTGGAGCATTGGTTACACCGAAAGGCATAACCAAGAACTCATAGTGGCCATACCGACATCTGAAGGCTGTCATCTGCACATCCTCGTCTCTGACTCTGAGCTGGTGATAGCCTGACCTGAGGTCTATCTTCGAGAACCACCGTGCTCCCTTGAGCTGATCAAAGAGGTCATCAATCCTTGGTAGCGGATATTTGTTCCTCACTGTCACCTGGTTCAGGCGACGATAGTCAACACAAAGTCGCAAGCTCCCGTCCGCCTTCTTGGAGAACAATATCTGGGAAGCCCAGGGTGAAACACTAGGTCGGATGAACCCCTTGCCCTGCAAGTCCTCCAACTGTACCCGTAGCTCTCGAAGCTCGGCGGGGGCCATCCGATATGCTGGAGTTGATATCGGGGCTGTCCCGGGGTACAAGTCAATATAAAAGTCTACCTCTCTGCGAGGAGGTAGCCCTGAGACGTCGTCGGGAAAAACGTCCGCAAACTGATCCACCACTACAGGAAAACCAGGACTCTTCACGTCAACTGCTACAAGGATGAGGCTAGCCAACTGATGAGTGATGGGCTGTCCTCTCCTCCGCGGAAGTCCATCCTGTGCTGCAAAGGCTCCCTTCTCGCCGGTGAAGGTGAACCTACTCCCGTCGGTGCGTACACATCGCACCTTGCGCCTAAAACAGTCAATCTGTGCATGGACCGTAGATAGCCAATCCATGCCCAAGATGACGTCGTAAGGCCTCAACGCTAATACAAGAAGATCCCAGCCGAAGCTCTCGCCTCCTAGAGTAAGCTCACACTGCCGGCACCAGTGCGTAATCGTCGAGTCTGCTCCCGTAGGAGTCTCTAGACATAAGGATCGAGCCAACGGCTCTGTCGGAATCTCTGAGCTCCGAACAAGGGCAGCGGCTATGAAAGAGTGACTCGCTCCTGTGTCTATAAGAACTTCAGCAAGGGTGGAATAGACACAGATAGTACCTCGAATCATCTCGGGTGCGCCGTGGTCGTAGGCCTCTGCTGCCTGGAGTTGTGCCTGTCGCTGCCCGCCAGCTCCCTGTGGTCGGGGTGGACCTCCTGGTGGTGGTGGTGGTAGAGCCTCAAAGCGTCGGCCACCACCGGCTGCTCGTCCAGCTCCTCTGCCTCATCCGCCTCCTCCCTGCGGACCGCCACGGTCGACCCTCTGCCTCTGCCTCAGTGGTCCCTCAACCGTCTGCTGCTCCTCGGCATGGCGGGTCGGGCAGTCACGAGCCATGTGGCCCTGCCCGCCGCACGAGTAGCACTGTCTGCCTCTCGTAAGACTGGCTCCGCGCTGTGTGCCCCGCACTGCTGAGCCAGTGCCCTGAGATCGTCTGCCTGAAGGTCTGGTCTGTCTGGACCCCTGAGTCATCCGTCGACTGCCTGCTGCAGATGACTCTGCCACGTGCCGCCCTGCGGTGGGTCGCTGTGCTGGTGTAGACTCAGCAAGGAAGCTCTCGATCAGAAGGGCCCGCTCCAGTACTCCTGTCTGAATCGGTATGCTGAGGGAGATCAGCGATGCCCTGATCTCGTGTCTCAAACCCTGCTCGAAGGTCCGGGCCCGGAAGAATGGGTCCCGTACCATGTCGGTCGAGTAGCGCGAGAGATTGGTAAATCTCACCGAGTACTGAGCGACCGTCATGCTGCCCTGCCGCAGCTGTAGAAGCTCCTGGATACGCACCGCACGAAGGGTGGCTGGGACGAACTCCGAGCGGAAGAGGCTCTCAAAGTCCGTCCAAAGTAGGGATGCCTCATCGTGCACCTGGAGCATCAAGCTCCACCATCGTCCTGCTGCTGCGTGTAGTAGGCTCGAAGCGAGGATCACCATGAGGTCTGCTGGTGTCCTCACTAGCCTAAACACTCAAACCACTGCCTCCAGCCAGTCCTCTGCTGCCTGGGGATCCGTCTCCCCGCGAAACCTGGGTGGTCGCTGGCGCTGAAACTCAAGCAGTGCGCTGAGGCGACGTGCATCGTCAGCGGCTGCTGCTGGAAGAATCGGGGGCTCGGCGGGTAAAGCTACCGCCGGTGCCACTACTGGTAAAGGGCCATGTACCGAGGCCTCGTAGCTCGGTGGGCTGTCGTCTCGCTCGACTCTCGAAACCCTAGCTGGCTGCCGTCGTGGGGCCATCCTGAAAAGGAAACAGGTGCGCCACGGTTAGAACGGTATACCTGGTGAGCTGATATAAGTAATCACAAAGAAAACATTGAAACACACACGCAATCAATGTTTTCGTGCATTAAGTCGGAAATCAGAAGTCAGGGTCCTGGTGTACGGATACGTCGGCCGCCGCACCAACACTGGACTCCCTGGACTGATAACCACACTCAATACGCTAAACATTATTGCTTCACATAGAAAAGATCAGAGTTCACAGTAGAACTGAACTCCTCTGATACCAATTTGTCACGACCCGCCCTCGGGGTCCGTGCCGTGACTACCCCAAGCCCGCCTTCCATAGGCCAGGGGCTGGTGACTAGCACCAAGGCGTAAATCCCGGTAAAAAGGGAAGGCATTGCCTTTGTAAAGTAAACAAACACCACAGAGTAAGCAAGCGGAAAGTAAATACTAAGCAAAAGCAGAGTACAACTGAAAGTGCGGAAAAGTAAATGGGCCAGTATACAAACCCAAACTGAAAGTAAAGTACAACTCAAAAGGGAAAACAACAACTGAAAAGTAAAAGCCGCTACACCGTGCTGTCCACAGGAAATCCCACCTGAAGGGTGGGTACAGATAGCTCCACTGCTCCACGGGTCCTGCCGTCCGCTCCGAGCACGTCTCGCCCAGTGATCCTCCTCCAGGTACCGTCCTGCTCTGCAAGCCTCAGCTAAGGTCAACGCTGTCCGTCGTCTGCAATCAACACAACGTAGTGCGGGCAAAGCCCGTGCAGGGGTGAGTATAAGCTACTCCGTAGGGACCCCGAGACCCCTGAAGGTATCTCAAAATCCACAAAGGATAAACCACGAAGAAAATAACAATCACGAAGTAACAACTGACACTGCTTAGGTATATGCCCATACATATACCTAAGTCATCAATTCAAAAATGCTCCAACCTCCGAGCCCAAGTACAACTCAGTCCACACAGGATAGTAAACGTATTCCACACAGGAAAGCAAAACGTAATCCACGCAGGATTGCACAACACAATCCACACAGGAAAGCAATATTATTCAGCTCACACAGTATACTTCTTCAAGGACGATAAAGATGATCACTGATCCATCTAAGTCGTCGGACCCACGAATGATCGATAGGTAACTAACCCCCGCAAAGACCCACACAGGATCGGGCCCACACAGGACCTGTAGGCGCTGGCTCACACAGAACCGCTGAGCGCAAGGACCCACACAGGATCGGGCCCACACAGGACCTGTAGCACTGATCCACGTAGGATCGCTGAGTGCTGTAGTCGTCGTCGTCGAATCCACACAGGATCTCTGTACTGTCGTCGTCGCAGTCACAGTAGCAGTAGTAGTCGTAGCAGTAGAACAGTCGCAGCCAGCACTAGGGTTCCCGCACACAGCAAGCTCGTTCGGAGGGTCCGCTCCACGAGCCGAGAGGCTGATACATCAACTGTCACGAAGACCAGAGTTGATGTATCCAAAAGTTCCGTATCGTCAACAGGAACTCAAAGCAACAGACGACGCGTCGATCGGACGCCCGGTCTGAGAGTTATTGGCATTTTCGTCTCCGGGGCCCGGTTGGTTTTTAAGGCAAAACCAACCCGACCGTACTCCACCTGCGTCCAAACCTCGGTAGGAGTATGCCAAAAGATCCGTCTCACTAAGAGGAACACAACACAGCTGACGGCTCGTCAATCGGACGTCCGTAGCTCAAGATACGAGCGTTTCCGCTCCGAAGGCCCGGTTGGTTTCGTAAACGAACCAACTCGGCCGAACTCAAAGTAATCCGAAACCTTGAGTGCGATATACCAAAACGACCGTCTCGATCCAAGAATCGCGTTGCCGCAGACGGTTCATCATTCGGAGGTCCGAGACTCATGTTATGGGCCAAATACTGATTCTGGTTCGAAACGGGGGGGTCCGGGTCTGGGCCGCCCCCCCCCCCCCCCACCCCGGGGCGGCGCGGCGGCGCAGTAGGCCGCGGCGGCGGGCGCCTGGCGCCGCACGAGGGTGGCACGCGGGGGGCTAAGCCCCCGCTTCTTGGGAAGGACGGCGCGGCTACATGGCGCGCCCATAATTTAAAAAGGCCCCCCCCCACGTGGGGGGCCTGTTTGAGCGGAACCGGGGGGCTGCTGCCCCCCCCCCCCTTTATGGAACCCCCCCCCCCCCCTCTTAAAGAGGGGGGTTTTATTATGACGGCCGGGGGATTAATTCCCCCGGTTTTAATGACTTCCGGCCGGCCAGCTTGCCGGCCGGTTTTCTCCAACGGACCGGAAATTTCCGGTCCCCCCTTCGGCTTCCGACGCCGGCGGCCCGGCCGCCGGTCTTCTCTTCCGCCGCGGCCCGGAACCGGCCGCGGTCTCCTCGTCCCGCCGCGGCCCGGAACCGGCCGCGGCGTTTGTCATCCGGCACGGTGCGACGGCACCGCGCCCCTTCGCCGTGCCTTGATTCCATTCAACGCGGCGCGACGGCGTCGCGTTCTTGAAGATTCTTCCTCGGCGTGGCGCGACGGCGCCGCGTAAAATATTTGCACGATCTTCCGCGTGGTGCGACGGCACCACGCCACTTGCTTCCACCCGCAGGAATAAACAAGAACGGTGGAGGGGGTTCGGCCGTGTTCGTATGGTCCGGCCCCCTCCCGTTAAAATAATATCGCAACTTTAAATAATTAACATCCTCACGTTAGTCATACGAACCACGAGCAAGAATGAAATAATTAAATATTAAAATCAACATCCCCTACCTCGGGTATAAGGTTCGAAGATTGTGAACGTTCCGCGGAAGACGACGTCGCGGAGGTCGGGCGTCGCGGTAGCCGTCCGTCAAATCCGATGACGAAGGGATGCGTTCGAAGAGACACGTCGTTGGCGAAACTTATACGCCGATGAAGGTTGTCCGAGGAAGAAGTGGTGTCCCCTTTCGTTGACACGATAAACGAAGAAAGGATGTGCGGCATTCTTCGTCGGAGCTTGAGCGTTCTTTGTCAAGATGAACGTTCTTCGAGTTCTTCATCAGAGTTGAAGAAGAAGAAGAAGAGCTCTCCACCTCTCAAGTAGACAAACAAATAACCCAAAATAAAATAAGACAACATCTTATTTTATTATCACAAAACACATTAGAATTTCAAAAGTTTGAAATTCAAAAGGTTTAACTCCCATAATTAAAAGTAACTCAAGTCATTTAATTAGGGGTTAAGCAAGTTGAGAGAATTTGAAAGGATTAGGGGTTCGTGTGGGCCCCACCACACTTAATCCTCCCAAGGGAGGTTAAGTGGGTGTGGGTCCCACTTCCAACCTCCTTTGATAGGTTTTAACAAGATAAAATTGTTCTACACAATTTTATTTAACTCAAACTAAAAACCCGAAAACTAACTTTCAACCCGCAACAAACCCAACTCCCGAAAAGGTCTCTTTAAGCGAATATCGGCGCTGCGAGTTCATCGGTGCCCTCCGATTTCAATTCCGAGCACCGGATCAAAAGTTAGGAATTCCCGCTCGTTCGTTCACTGAACGTACCCGAGCCAAACATCGGAAATTAATTCCGGGCACTCCGGGCCTCGGAATCAGGTGCCGTCTGAAACCGCGCTCTTGTAAAATTCTAAAGAAAATTAAGAAAAAATTTCCCTTGAATTTTACGGGTCTTTACAATTTACACATCCATTTTCTTTTACATTCTAGTTAGGCTTGTATTTTTCCCCCTTTTACTTACTGTACTCACTCTGTTAACTATTCTGTTTATTTGAGTTCATATCATGTTGTTTGCTTGGTTGTGTGTGTTGCAGGTTATAAAGGCAATTCCTTCCCAGTTTTAGGGAATACATTTTAGATTCTAGTCGCCACCCCCTGGCCTATGGAAGGCGGGCTTAGGGTAGTCATGACATGGGACTGGGGGGATGGGTTGTGACACATAAACCAAATTTGGTCAAAAAAATGAACATAAACGTAATTTTTTATGTAGTTGTATATAACATTATAATAAGAGAAATAAAATTTATGATAAACATACACATTTTTTCAAGAATGTAATTATGTAACCTATTATTTTTATATTGAAATATAAAGATATAAGAGTCAAATCCAATGAATGGAAACTGATTTCGTCCCAATATAAATTCCATTAAGGCTCTTATGTTGGTATGTGCCTAGTTTATGTTAGACATCCATTTGAAATGTTATATCATGAAACAATATATTCTAATGATATTATAAGTTCCATTTTAAGTTATTAGTTTATATAGATTATGATTCAAATGATTCAAAGTGGTGTTGGATACTTTGTAACAATTAAAGATAATTATCCTTAAGAATTTTTTTTATTATTTTCTTTGCAATATCACTTACTTGTGTGATTATTATCATTATCATGAGACAAAAATCATTTTGTTCACATAATTTCATATATATAGTGATAATACTTCCATTTTTCCTATAATGTCTTTATTCAATCATTCTTCATGATATTATGATTTTAAATTTTAATTATTTCATCTAAGTGGATTTTTGTTAAATGATATCATGTGGAAAATAATTTTAAACCCCTATTTATTTTCATTTAGAAATATTACTTATTAATTTTTTTTAATATTATATGATCATGTGTATAATGAAATTTGCAATCTATTTATTTATTTCTTATTCTTTATGTGGATTTATTGTTGATAAACATAATGTACGGATTTATTTATCTTCACTCCAACATTCTATTCTATTCAAGGGTTTAATTTATAATATCATTGTGTTCAGAATGTTTATACATATATTTCAATCAAATGAAATTATTTTATCGATTTATGATAAACCACTTCAATTTATACTTCTATTTTAATTCATAATCATTATTATGTAGCTTTACTATTTTTCACTCATTAGTAATCAAAATTGTTTAGAAAATGTTTTAATGAAAACCCAACTTCATTTCTCTTTATATTCAGAGAACCATTTTCTTGTTAAAATCTTATATTCTAAATATGAGTTCAAAAATTTCTTCAACATTATTATCTAAATAAATTTTTAACATTTGGTAATTTAACAATATTTTAGAGGAATCATGATTCTCCTTTACAAACAAGGAATATTTCTGAAATTTTTAACATAAAAAAACGAAGGATCATTTTACCTTGTACGGTGATTACAGATTTAGTCACCATAGATTCATTAAATTTATCTTTTTATGTGTAAATGGATAGTATTTATATACTTTTTTTGAAAATTTATTTTCAATTAAATTTTTTAAATGATATTTTTCCAAAGAATTATTTTAAACGTTATGCTTACAGTATTTCTATTAATCAATTACAAAAACATCTTATTTTAGTCTACTTGGGAAATATTTTATCGATACCATAGTAAATTTTTATTTGGATGGTTTATTATTTATTTGGACCAGGATGATATTCACATTCCCTTCTTGATTTATTTGTTACTCCCCATGAAATATTCAATCTCTTGTGGTCATTGAACTTTTAATTTTCCCAAATTCATTCATTACATTTGTCATTGATATTTCTATTTCCTACACTAATCACCATTTTACAAATAGTTTACAATTTTAATGTTATTTTACTATTTTTGGAAACAATATAAAATTTTATATTATTTATTCAATATATATATTTGATAGGGAATGATATTAATTTTTCTAATTTGATATAAGAAATTATTTTTACTGGTAATGATGAGTGGATCCCAACCATTATATATCTATTCAATGCATAGATAGGTTTCAAGGGTTAAAAAAGTTTATCATATTTAATGGGTTTCTATCCATAGATTTAAACCATCTTATTAAAAGACTGATTGTGTATGTTTTCATGTTCCTTAGACATGCCATAAAAATTTATGAATTTTCGTCATTTTTTTCAGTTCTTATTCATTAATTAGAATTTTTGTGGACATATATATAGATACATTTAATTATAATTTCAATTATTAAATTGAATATGTTTCAATTTCATACCTCACCATATTTATATTCCATTAACTACTTATCTGAATAGAATTTGATTCTATTTATTACATTTATATATTTTTATAAAAATTTTCATTGTTTATTTATTAAATACAATTCATGTTAATTTGTTTAAAATTTTATAATTATTATTATTATCATTTTTTAATTATTTATTACACTATACATTACACTTACTAGGAATTTTTTCCTCACATTTATTATGTTTTATTTCCAAAATAATCCATGAGGCGTACTATGTATGATATTTATGGATATACTAGATAGAAAAATGTTATCGTAAATGTTTTTTAGAAAGAAATTATATTATTATTAATGTAATCATTATTAATAAGAAAACTCATTTATTTTTATAGTTTAGCGAGACTAATAATCTCAGGTTACTTTTGGATTTCATTCATTTTAATCATGCAAATGTAATTCAAAGCAGACATAGACTTCAGGCCTTCTGGTGATGGGTCTCCATAAAATGTTATTTGAAAGGAAAATTAAAATTTCATAATTTTTTAGATATATTTTCTTAGGACTATAATACTCAAGTTGGGGTGTGATTAGAAACTGAAAGAGAATAATAATAATTTTATATATTATAATATTCATTTTATTCAACGTTCATAATCACCTTTACTATTTCATTTTAAAATTTGAAATTTTTTACTTAATGAGATTGTAGTTCATTCTATATTGAAGTATTAAATGGTATATTTTTAATATATTGCAAAACTGCCTATAGACATTATTTTATTTTCATATTTAATATTTTAGGAATCCCTTGTTTTTAGTGAAATTTAATTTATTGGAACTATTAAATATTCAACTAGGAAGATAACCAAAATCATCACTGAACTATGAACATTATGGATGATGTGAACTGGATATTAGTACAATAAATTGACTATAGTGGCCAAGATAAAAGTCCATTATTTATAAAATTTTATATGATGATATAATACATCATGTCAGAAATTTAATTATACATTTATTAGTGCTAATGATGATGTTTTAATGGAGTAACAGCTGGACCAAGTTGAAGATGAAATTCTTGGCAAGATTGTATGACCGAGAAATAAATACAAACAATTAAATCATATATTAAAAAAATAAATTTTGGATTATAGTGTAATTAAATTCTTTGTATATCAGAAAATTAATTTTATTAATTCTTGGATGATCCAAATTAATCCATATAAATGCACATTTTGGGGTGTCTTTTTAGAGGATGGAAGCTGGATCAAATTGTTGTCAAAGGTATAAAATTATTCTCCCCATTAACATTACACCCAACTAGGCCTACAAACATTTATAGAAAAAAAATTAATTATTAGACTCTCTATCCAAGGACTACAAAATTCATATTTTTGGATGTGGTTTCAAAGGATTTGAGGATGTTTGGGTTCTATTTCATTTTAATGTTATGATGAAATTTTGCCTTTGTAACTTTTTTCATTAAATTTTATGTTATTATAATAAAAATATTAACCTAATAAATGATATTATTATTCTCATATTATAATATTATTGATAATAAATTTTTATTATTTCATGAAGTTATGAATTTATTCTCAAAGATAAGAGATAAATCCTTAAAATAATAGTGTTCATTTCATTATTTTATTATTTTTCATTTCATCAATTTCTTCCTAATGAGTGTAGATGAAACATCCATTGATGGAATAGAATAATTAGAGGGATAAACCTATTATTGGTATACCTAAGAATGTATAAAGGTTTTGTAATAGGTATTATTTCTCAATATATATATTTTAAAATGATTTTCTATTATATTTTTTCATCCAATGATTTTCTATGTTCGTCTTCCTCATTGAAATTTATTCTCTACACAATTCATTTATAGTAGAATCCACTACATTAGGATTCTTATAAAAATGATAATGTAATTGTATAGGTGATTAGTATTGGTTTTTTAAGTCATTAAACTAGTATTTGACATGGTTATATTTATTTAATGTAACTAATACCCCACGAGTTAATGAAATTGAAATAACTCAAAAATGAATTCATCCAATCCACCCATAGTTATAACCTAGTATAACATCCTTTTATCCTTATTTTAATTCACATAGATCACTTAGTTCCCATTTAAACCTGTCGAAAATCAACCCAAAAATGGCCACATTATTGAAAAGAATCAATATAATGTATGTGTTAGTTGGCTTCTTTTTTAGACTCTAAGGATACAACAACTCAAGAAAGGCTAAAAGAGATTAATTCAACCCTAAAAACATGGAATGAATTTTCTATGAAAAAATGTTTAAAATGATTTAATAATTAATCTATTTATATATTTTATATGGATTGTATTGTGTTTTATAAAAATTCTAATGTTATATACTCTTTTAATGCATAAGAAGTCGAAATGTTTTCCTTCCACAAACACTATTATTTGACTGATGTATTAAATTGTAGTGTTATATATTTTATTCATGGAAAACCCCATTTTCATTATTTAAGATATTTTATTTCACAAAATTTTCTTTTAATGAAAGTTAAATATTATCATCTAAAACTATTCTGATTAGGATTTAAAAAGAATATTTCAATCTGTTTGGTGATGGAAATAACTGATATCTTTTGTTTTATACATGTAATGGTCCTTGTAAATTATTTATGTGAAAGGTGAGCCCAATATAGATATCCCATAAATTGGATAATGGTTTTTTTATCCAATTAATTAAGTTTGAAGATAACATTATAAGATCTTCCCCTTATAATGATTCTATTATGATAATGTCACAAGGATACAACATGAAATTTCAAGATGTTTAAATGTATATTTATTGAATTTTTTTTCAAAACAGTGTGATAATGATATTTTTTAATGTAAATATTGTAAATATTAGAGTAAAAATGTAGTTTCACATAATAACATTTTTCTATTAAAATAACATTTTTAATATTTTTTAATGTGTTTTATTATAAAGTATTTTATTTGAAACATTGGAATGATAATAAACTTTCATGGGTAATTAAACGATAATATGGACTCATACTTTATTCTATTAATAAACAACAAAATTTTATTTTATAATGGTATTTAAATTTATTAATTAGTTTATTTTAATATTATTTCATTTCCCTGGTTATCATTTTTTGGTGAACCCATTTTTTCAATTGTTCATCAAATGTATTGAATATGACTGTGAAAAATTATGAATTATTAATAAGGATGAAATAAAAACAATATAGTGAAAAAAACACCACATGAATACCTAGGTATTTGTATGAAATATATTTCCTTATTAAGGAAAAATCTAAACCATAAATTTAATAATAGATGAAATTGATCCATTTTTACATTTTATGTTTTCCTTTTTGGGAGAATAAAATTCACTCATTTTTATTATTATATAATATAGAAATGTATTGATTATGTTTATTGCCCTGTATTCGAGAGTATGTGTTCGATATTTTTATAGTTGGTATCAGATCAAGGTTTAGATAAATACAGATAATATTTTTATCCTAATATTCAATAATAAAAATTATTCTTACATTATTTAATTAATACATATATGGTTTATCATATTTTAAAAATCATAGATACCCCTTTTATGGATGTTTATTATTATATTCTAAAATGATTAATAGTCTTTTGGGATATATTTTTCCTAATATAATACTTAGGATAATTATGTGTTTTTGTGTTATGGTTTTTATAAAAATAATGATCACTTATTATATGTATGTGAATTTAAATGTATTGATAACTATTAGGGTTAAAATGAACATTGATGTGGATAAATTTACTATTAATTTGAATAAAAGGTTTATTAAATATTTTTAATATATGTGTTATAATATATTTAACCATGGGGTTGAAAAGTGAATTTTTGAGTATGTGATTAATTTCTTTTTTATGAGTTTTACTATTTTTTAAATTTTTATATTATAATGGTAAATATTAATTGATTTTGATAATATAAGATTTTATATGAGGAATAAATGGTGATTTTTTATTTTATGAGTATATATGATTGTATTTCGTTCTCATGTTAATTATTTTTTTTATGGAACATATAATTTTATTTCGGAGATTATATGTTATGGGGGTATAAATTTATTGTTAAGTGACCACATAAGTGATTTCTGATAATATTAGAAAATGTTTATGTTTATCTAGGAATAAAATGTGATCATATAATTATTATTTTTTGATGTTAAAGATGTTGAGGAATATGGTTGACGATTTTAATTAATTTTATTTATTGAATGATTTATATTGATCATTAGGTGTTATTATTAGCATTTCATATATTTATATATTATGATTTAAACAATTTGTGTATCATCATACATTGTTATAACCATTTTTATTTTAGAGAATACATAAATATAGGAAGAATAACTTTCTATTGATTGATACATTATAATATCATTTTATTGCACCAGACATGAAAATTGTTTTTTTAATATTAATCATCTGTTGAAAAATATTTTATTATTGTGGTAATTGATTACGTAGAATATTTATACATATCAAGTAAGTATATTTTATTATTCTATTAGTATATATTGTAAATGAATTATTGAACTCAAGATTAAGTCTCATTAAAGAAAAATGTTATCATTTTTTCATTTATTGAGGAATTCGTGGCCTTTTTACATCTAATTGATTTATGGTTTGTTGGTAAGTAAATTATTCACGATAAAGAAATTTTTCAAGGTAAATGATCGTTGTTACTATCTATAATTATTTAGATGTTATGTTTTTCTTCATGTCTATATTTTCACTTTCCACTAATGTTATCCATTGTTGGATGGCTACTTCTGAGTTATTCTAAATGGTCAATATATTTTTCATTCCCTCCTTTCAAATGGATCATTAATTACCCATTTTATTTATTTAGTTTATAGAAAAATATATTTTTAATTGATAAACCCTTGATTACTATGATCAACCTAAAATAATTCAGAAAATTTTATTAAATGGAGGAAAATATAACACCTCAAATTTTTAAAATGTGAACACTATATTTGAAAGCATACCAGATACCCAA
Source organism: Viscum album (assembly GCA_963277665.1). NCBI lineage: Eukaryota > Viridiplantae > Streptophyta > Magnoliopsida > Santalales > Viscaceae > Viscum > Viscum album. Next base: position 1,695,874,846 of record OY728137.1, on the reverse strand, counting down.
CATCAATATTATATGATGAAAAGTATTATATTGTTTTAAAAGGACTTTCATAGAATTATCATTTAATTATAGGTATAAATAAATATAAAAATATTATTAAAATTATATATAATGTTCCTTCTAATTATTATTTTTGAATAATTATTTAAAATAAGAATTTAATTTTTTGTAATGTAATTTTATGCTTTGTAAATAGTTTTTCTCCAAATAAATTGTTTCTATTTATTTACATGATAATATATTATAATTAATTTGATGAATTATTTTAAAATTTATCCAAAAAAATGAAGTCAGTTTTTTAAAATATTATATCCCAATTCATTATTATTCATTTTAAGAATACTTTCTAAATGTATTCATTTTTTACTGAATAGTGATAAATTCATAATTTTATTGAAAATTATATTTTTTTATATATTAAAAAATATATTTTTTTAAATAGTTTTATCAAATAATTAGTTGGATTATATTGTTATAAATCATAATATGTTTTATGGAATCCATTTTATTAAATATTTTAGAATAAATATATATACACTTAAGAATTCATTTCTCTAAAAATTTATTTTTCATCAAGTTTTGGGGGTTTAAATAAAAATAAATATTTTCCATAACATGAATATAATTGGAAAATTTGATTCAGTGGTTAGAGACTTTAAGCATAACATTTGGTAATATGGTAAACTGATTTATTCTTTTATGGAAGTTGGACTATGGTAAATTTTCATTACTATGTTAAATAGTAAATCATGTTAATTAACAATAAAAATCGTTTGAAATGTATTTAAAATATAAATATTATTTTCCTTACCCTAATTAAAAGTGTATAGGTTATCCATACTGATATAATTGTGTAATTTTTATACCCTTGTATCTTTTTCATTAAAAGTGATTTACATATTATTTTATGAATATAAATATAAAAAATATAACCCTTTTGAATTTATCTTTATCTTATATGTTCACGTAGGGATAAAAATTATTTTTGAATAAATATACAAGGTTATATTCATCATAATTAAATTTATTTTATATATATAATTAATTTATAATTTTTAGTGATTTTTTAATTTATTTAAATGTTTATATAACATTGATATAGAGATTTTATGTTCAGTATAAAGTTAAATAAAATTATTTAAATAACATAAAATGTAAAATTTTCAGATTAAGTAGGGTTTCAATTGAATTTTATAATTTCAAATATTGCATAATTTATTATTTTGAGTATTAAATTTTAATTACACACACATATCGAATTTTTTAAATTTAAAATATGTGAGTACTCCCAAAAATTAAATTTTTTATATTATATGTTTTTTAATATTTTGTTAAATGATTTAAAAATCATTTAAATCATTCAAGAAGACTGGGGGAATTGAAAATTCTCAAATATTTCATCCCTGGAAAACTTTTGAATAAATTATTACCTTAGATGTAAATTTATTACCATTACTGATTGAAAATACTATTACCATTGATAAGTATAAATGTGGTAATAAAAATTATGTAAAACACCATAATTTTTTAGATTTATTGATTTATATATTTTAATATTTTTGTTATTTTTCATTCTATGTAACACTGAATATAGTTTTTTTATAAAACATGTTACTTTGGATTAACTTATACAAAATACAAAGATAGTATTTCACTATAATAATGACTTATATTAGTATTCAGTATATTCAACATTATGTTTAGAATGTATTACATGAAATTATCAGTCCCTTTGATAGCTTGTGTTACATGCAAGGATGATTTTTTATGGAAATAAAATATAATATTAATAATATAATTAAAATTCTATTACAGCTGCCACATAACTATTGGAATCCTCAAATTCCCTGAAGGCCTTAATTTTTATTTTATTATTGATAATTCCTTTTTTAATGGTTGAAGGGGAACCCTTACATGGCTTGTAGGCCCAAAGCACATGGACTGACATGACCCAAAGACGAATACATTACCTGAGGGACCAAATGCATACTTTTACAATTACATTACCTATAGGACAAAACAACATAACAACCCTTACCTTGAATCTTTATCATTGATTTACTAGATGCCCACCTTGCATTGCTGACCGACAAGCATTTCCCCTTTCAAAGTTACACGGTGTCTGGTCCCGATGGTGGTTGTCATACCCTCTCATTCTTCCAATTCAGTTATGTCTGCTTCTGGTGACTGCTACTCTTTTATCTAATAATATTTTGAGGCCAAATCTATGTGAACTAGGCTAATACATGGTCCCTATGACCCAAAGGACATAAGGCCCAAAGGATATTGATGACTACAAGGTCCTGAGACCCGTAGGACCAAACTGGTGGCTCGAAAGCCCTAATTGGCTGAATAGATGTCGTTGCTATTATACCAAGGAATACCTACTACATTTCCTACTACATTACCTACTATTTTATTGCTAAAGTACACAGAAATTCACCTCCATGTGATTTTGAACTACGGTTTCTTGGATACCAAACTAGAGCCCTTACCACTTGGTTGTGGGCTAATTCACTTTAACTATTGGAATAGATTTTGTGAATAATATTAAATATATTGTGAAAATAATATTTATACATGTATATAAAATGAATAGTTTGGTTGAAAATTAATATATGTGAATCAAATTAATATTTTAAAATAACGATATTACTTTTCAAAGAAAACTATTATTCTTAGTACAGATAAAAATGTTACCTCAATAAATTAAAAAAATAACTTTTGATTAATGTTTTAAATAATATTTATGTATTATATATTAAATAAATATTTTTTATACTAATTCAATATATTTTATAGGTATAATATAATAATTAATCAAATTTTATGAATAAAAGATGTATTTTTTAAAATGGTGATTTTAATATCTTTTAATGGTTATACCATTTAAAATATTATATTTGAATGCTTTAAATTTTTCATTTGAAAAAATAAAAAATAACTTGGAATGTGGAGTATCAAAATTTACATTTGTTGATTTTTTTGGGTATTTTCCTTAGAATTTTCATTTTTTGATAAAGAAGTAAAAATATTTAAATTTAAATTCCAAATAGCTTTTCGTCAAATTTGTTTATATAGTTAAATAATTTTTCTAATCTGTTTTTATGTATAATTAGTTAGATTTTTTATATGTTAAACAAATTTATGTCAATTCCAAAACATTCATATTGAATTTATATATAAAAACATTGCAATATTTTGGACATTTATACTTAAAAATTCACTTTCTAGTCTCATTGGTGTGATTAACAATAAATTATTTTTGTATAATCATGTGATTCCAATTATTAAAAAATGATTACATATTTTGAGTCATCATAATTTTAAATGTTTAATAAGTATATTTAGTTTTTTATCAATAATATTAGCGAAATCAATTAATATAATTACAATGATTGCGGTAAAAACATTATTACATAACTCTTAAAATTTGATTTTATAGGGCCAAATAACTTTAAAACATGCCAAAATCCATTTTATGGATATACTGTGATAAATAATAATATTGAATAGAATTTTAAAAATTATTGAAATTACATAATGTAATATAGACCTCTCAATAGTGATTGTCTTTTTATATTAATAATAATAACACTCTTTCTCTATTTTAAAAGGGCACTCACCCCTCTCACATTTATACACATATTTTTTTAATTTATATCCTAAAAAAATTGAAGACATATCATCACAAAATCCCTTAAATATATCTATAAGACTCAAATTTCGAATAATGTGAACCAATCAATCCCTTTGGTGGAAACATAGAGGTGTTACCCAGTAAATATATGTCATCATTTGTGAGGATCATTTGTTTTATTTTCAATATCCACCATATAAAACCATTTATTTCCATGTTTACATAAAAATAAAAATATCCTAAGTATAATTATATATTTTTTATTCTATTCTAATGACCTTCACATACTCTAAAATTCATAAAATGTGTAAAGAACATACCATTGTTATATACAGAAAACTACTGCCACCTGAAACGACGTTGTCCATTTTTTCTCACATCCTCAATTATATGTGATTCATTCACACATTACATGGAATTATTTAAAGAATGTTTTAATAAATTTATATGACATATATGACATAATAATGATACTATAATGGTTTTATAAATTTATATATGTCATTTACATATTTTCTTTCAAAACAACAATAGGATTTCAATAGTCTTCATGCATATGTATGACCAATCGTCTCCTCTGATTATGTATTTAATTTTGGGATAATTAATTTTGTAGATTATTATAAATATTTACATAATGAATCTCTAAGATATTTATTTAATGTACTAAGTTTTATAAATATGTAAATAATGTTCTACCTAATAGTTTGAATAATGAAAAGTGAAAACATATAAGAAAAATGTGGATATTACCTGAAACATAACATTAACATGGAATTATTAATAAAAGGAAAATACAAAGTCATAAAAAATATATTATATTATATATACCCTTATGTTTGTTTATTATAAGTATAATAAACATATTTTTATTATATACGAGGTTTTAAAATGTACGAAGAATTATAAGAATTAAGGTATGTTAATTTAATCAAAATATTTATTTCCGTATGATTCCTACAATAATCCCCATCAACTATTTTTTTGATTTGTATTACTTCCCTATGACATTTAATATAATTAATTTATATTATTTAATTATATTAATTTAATTAATTAATGTTATCATTTCATGGGTATCTTGATTCTAATGTTACTGAATAGTACAGGTTTTCATGTCACATTTTTATTTTCCTTGAGACATAATCCAAGGTCATATACTATATTATTTTATATAGTGTATTTAGTGTAAAATGAAATATCCTATGATTTTAATAATTTAATTTTTTGATATTTAAAAATACATTTGATTAAATTTCATTCATGGGGTTTATGTTTCAAGCGATAAAAATTCAGTAATTTAATTTTGTCTCAATGTTATATCATTTATACCAATTAAATGTTATGAAACTATATTATAATATGAGTTTTGTACACTTCCATATGAAAAAAGTATCATTTATTCAAATATATTTTATGATTCACTAATTTTCATTTTATTACTTGAGGAGAATAATTTATTTTAAATTGTTGTAGGGGATTTCTATATAATTATCGTCAATTATCAAGATTTTTTATGATTATGATTTTACAGAGGAATCCTTAGGATACATATTTTAATAAAATTCATTATTTCAATTCACCAATGGTTATTTATTATATCTAAATTAATGGGAAACATTTTATACTAATTCTTACATAAAATATTTATGAATTTTTTTTAAAAATCCTACTATTACCTCTCTCTTAGGTCTGAAATCTATGTTCTTAAAATACTATGTTTTATAAAAATGTGTTTAATATGTATATACATATTTTAAAATTAATTTTGAAGAAATATAATTTAAAATATTTTTAAGATTATTTTATTTATTTTCATGGAAAATGATTTTCAAATGATTTTCATTCATTCGTTAAATTTTTTTAAATTAATTTCAATTAAAAATGGATTAAAAACATTATCACGCTTTTTTTCTAAGTTTAAAAAGTATTTTCAAGGATATTGGTTTTAAAATGTATTACATATTTCTTTATAAATATCAATTGAAATTAAAATAAATGGATTTAAAAACATTTATATTCTTAATTTATAATTATTCATGGTAAATATTTCTCAAATTGATGTCATGAATTATTTATATGTTTTCAGAAATATTTTTTTCAGAATATTTTCAAATCATTATTTACAATTTCTCAAATTTATTTTTTAGAAAATATTTTTCTGATGTTTTTTAAAGAAAATTTTCTATGAAGAATGGAAAATTTCTACATGAAATGTTATCAAAATATCTTTTGGAATTAGTTTCTATCTAAGATAAATTTTTTTGGTGATACTAAGGAATTTATATAGAAATTGTCAAAGGGTTCCATTCATATTATTTCTCATAAGGTTTTATATTTATATGGCACAATATTTATGAATCATATTTTTCTTTCATGGATTATATGTGTATGAATCCTGCTTATATTTCATGGGTTATTTGTTTATGAAACCCATTTATCGGTCATAGGTTATATGATTAGGAAGCCTTATTTTTTATGGGTAATTATATGATAAAGTAATTTTGAAACCTATCTACTTTTCTCTTTGTATTATATGATAACATGTTTATTGTAAACATCTCATTTTCATGGGTTTTGATAAAATGATTATTTATGATTATGTAGAACAAATATGTATAATTTCATTTTTATATGGGTTTTTGTATCTCCCTTTATTACAATGGGTAATGATTTACATCACATGAATATAAATGGCTGTTATGGAGAGTGAACTCAGATATTTGAATGAATTTTTTCAATTATATAATCTTGGGAGTGATCTATGTAAACTAATATGGTCTTTGAAGAGAACCGTAATTAGTTGTATGGTATGAAGAATGAACTGATACAACTATGATTCCCTTAGCAGTTATTACTAATAAAATATAGAAAACATTTTTGTGTGTGTTATTAACATATTTGATTTCTTATTCCAATTTTATTATTTCATGAAATACGATCATGATTATCTTTGATTCATTTCTTATGAACTGCCAATATTTTTGGAATAAATCAAGTAAATAATATTTTCTATTTAGGGTATGACCTCCAAATGTTATTCCTCTTATTTTCAATAAATTTTCCTATAAACATTCTAATTTATATCCTTTGTATACACTTTCTGATCATATGAGATCACCCATTTCCTATATCTCCCTTACTCAGGAAATCTAGAATGGGTTTAAGTATAAGTGATAAAGGGTAATATATTTATGTGGGAAATTGAAGATCATTCATTGTGTTCGAATGATTTGTTACATTTTTAAAAATAGAGTAATCTATTACTATCCACATTCATTAACTTTTGTAATGTGGTGAATATTCATAAAAATGATCTAATAATCATATATGTTAATCCTAGGTCACTACATTTGGTATCATGGTACATGTTTAGTCAACCATTCTAAACTATAATGAAAAATCATATTTAAAATAATTAGGGATATCTTTAATGATAGTTCTAGGGTTGTTTTTATGGATGAGCCTATCGATGAATCTAAGGATGAGTAAATGTTTAGGAAAATTTCATGTAATTTTGGTAAAGGATATCATGAGTTGTTTCATATAAAAAAATAATTTTATGGATTCTATAAGTGGATGTGGATCATGAATAGATGTGAATTGGGGTAACATGAAAACACATTGTTGATATATACTAAATTTGGAGCAACTCGAAAACAACATCGCATGCTTTAAACCATATTTAAAACTCTCAGGTGAAAATATTTGGAAAATCAAAAACTCCGTATGAATTTTCTTGAAGGGTTTATATATAATAATATGTTGAATAACATTGTAAAAACCTATTTTTTTCATTGTATGTTATCATAATTTTGACATCCTCGAAGTGATTTTTCCTGATTATGTGGTTTCTTGGTATGTTATGTTATACCCAAAAAAATGTTTTTTGTATTAGTCAATGGTACAAAATAAAAGAAATTGAGTTTACATTTAATGTGAAAGTGAAATTTTTGATGAAAAATTAAATTGGATTACCATTACTGTAAATGAGATTGTCATCTTTCATATTAAATTGTCATAAAAAAAATTAATACTATATTCTTAAACAACTATCAGACACACTATAGAAGAGGAGGAAAGGGTATTATAAGAGTTTTGGTAAAGGATTCCAGTGAGAAAAATAAGTATAATTTTCTATATGTCTAAAGAATGTTGATAGAATCATGTAAGTGAATGTATTAGAGGAAATATATTTTCTTATTGTCGAAATAAAGGATAAAGGGAATGTAACCATAATGGAAATATGAAGAGTTCAGTTGATAAAATGGATAGAAATAATATCATTCCTTTGACAACATGTAAGGATAAATGCTCCAAATGTGGACTGAATAGTAATTTTGGAAATACATATACATTATGGATAGATCCTAAGTAGAATTAGAAGGGTGGTGGAAGTACTGGCTACATTTCTGATTATGATGAGAGTAAATATGTAATGTGAATGTAAATGTGTATTTTGTACTAGTATAAAGTAGAGCTATTATAGATTAAGGATAATGATGAATAATTTATGTTTTTATATACTTGGATTAATGAGTTATGTAATATGAATGGTGAAATATATAATCATTTCTCAGTTTATTTTTTATTAAATGTATTTATAAGTTTATATTGAATGGTTTTGATGGAGTGGAGTTTTATTTTTAATGTGCTTCAATATTTTGGTTTTAATAATTCCTTTCTAACTACTATCATAACATTATTCAATTAGACATCCATTTCAATTCGGATCAACGATTCCCCTAGAGGATATTTTAAATTCACTAAATATGTAAGATAGGGGGACCCCCACACTATTATCCTATCATCCATTATAGAGGATTATCTTATCCATTCTCTCAATTTTTTTATTGATCAAAATAAAAACAATTCCATTAATGTGTCCTGAAATTTGAATTATCCTACTAACCCATTTTATGCTAATGATATAATTATTTTTCTTCTAGGGGATAATAGAAACGTCTATAACAAGAAAAATGAATTTCTCATTATGAGGAGAATTATGGAAAAGTTGTTAGTTGGAAGAAATCTTTAATCGTCATTGGGAAAAAATTTCCACCTAATAGAAAATGCATCATTATATGTGAATCATGTATAAGGAAGGTATCTCTTTCTTTTAAATACCTAAGTGTCTCCATATTCTTGGGAATAGCCAAATCATATCATTTCTCTGAAATTTCCAATTAGATTATAAGTCATCTTTCTTAATGAAATGGAAAATCTCTTTCTATGGAATGCAAAATCTGCCTTGTTAAAAATATTATTTTCTCATAAATGATTTACTCCATGACAATCTATAGTATTCATGTTGATCTTATTAGCAAATTAATACCTCTATTAAAAGTTATGTTTGGACAAGTAGATTTGTGGATAAGAAACTTGTCCCCATAACATGGTTAACTTGTTTTAAACATGTTGATAAAGGATTCCTTGGCAATAAAAATCTGAAAAACATCAAAGAGTTTCTCCAAGATAGTGTCCCTTGGGATATTTTGAATAATAAATATAACTCAACTATATTCCTTAAAAATAGATTTCAAGAAAGACTAAAAAAAAACAACTCATCTTTTCTTTCCTCTTCCATTTGTACTTCAAATAAACAATCTTTCTACTCCATTTTTAATATCTCTTGGTTTATGGTCTCTAGATACTCCTCATTAAATTTTTTGTTAGATAACTAGACAACACTCTATTAATTTACAGAATTGGTATTGACCAAGGTCCTTATAACTCCAAACTTGATCAATGATGTCCTCTTCCACAAAAATGATCATCTTCCTGACAACATCATGAATGTCATTGATACATATATCTTCTCCATTACTGATGACTTTTTAGTCTGGGATCCTGCTCACAATGGAATTCTTAATTAAAACAACTATTAAAACAACTATTTTTGTAAAATTGAAATTGATTTTGGGTGGATAAAGATATTTTACAATTCTTGGATAAATCCTTCATGATTTACCCTCATCTAAAATATTTCTCACAATAGGATAACCACTTATGGTCCCCTCCAATTTTATGGTATTTAACTCTATTCTAAAAGATGTATCTGCTACCAAAACAGAGATGACTCCAAAAATATGTTTCTTTTATGTTCCATTTATATTGCTCTTTGGAATTATATTTTTGACACTTTTAACTACAGGTGGTTGATTCCTGATTGTATCAAATCCCAATTGAAGAGATGTGCATATATGGAAAATTCTCACCAGATTAAGAATATTTTCTTTGATACAGTCACAGATCTTCATCATCTGATCTGGTATTATATAAAGGATATTAATCATATTAATTGATCATTATGTACTAATGAAATGAGAATTTGGATTCTCATTTCAATATGTGAAGCTTCTTTTATAACGACCCATACTTTACATACATTGTTAATACTTCGAAATTGAAGCACACTTAATCCAACATATGACAAAACCACAAAGGACCGTATAGGTATAGTGTCTTTAGAAACTGGGAAACATAAACAACTGGTTCATAAATCTTCTACAGTGTCTCCCATTTATTTCATCATATCTAGGGTCCCTTTTAGCATATTCTACTTAATATCCATCTTCCTGACCTGGGAAAAAGAAAACATAAAAGGGTGAGCTCAAATGCTCAGCAAGGGCAAATAAAGGAAATAAAAATCATATCATATCTTTATGAAAATCAAAACCTGCAAAAGAGATCATAATATCTTAACATGGAATAAATCATAGAAGTGAAAATGAGATCCCCATAATCATAACATAAAACTTGAAACTTTGTGGCATGCACACATAATCATGGAAAATCATTTCTTGATAGTCATGACTCATTGCCAAGACTATCTTAGTGGACAAAGTCCCTTTATGAACTGAGTTCACTCCTCGTTTCAGTCCTGTATCACTGAACCGAAATAACCTTCCGTTCCAACCATGTCTATCTCATGAGATATAAAATCTTTACCCAATGCATTGGAGGGAGATATAGGTCCCACCCATCTTATAATGAATCCTTTCTTATGTGTGCCACATAATCATAAATCATACATCATCGCATAACCCATGTAATAAAAATGGGATTCTTAAACAACAAGACATCATAAAACAATTCATATAAGATAAAGGAATTCATAAAAATTTTTCCATCACAACATAATCAAATCCATGTAATAATAAGGATAAAAACAGAACTCTTTATTATCTTAGATGGAAAATAATTTTGATAAAACACTTGAACTCCATTCTTGAGGAAAATATCATTTCTTCTTCAAAAAATTTTTTCCTTTCATAACATGTCATACAACTTTAAAATAAAATAAGTTGATTAACATACACTTGAAAACTTTTAAAGGAAGTTTCTTGTAAATAATGTTTTAAAAATCCATTCATGGCGTATATGTTAAAAAAACATTCTTCGTACTTTTGTCGGAAAAGTCAAAAAGTACCTCGTATGAAAAACGACAAAAGATTCCTTTCATACATATTACTAAAAACTCACCGAAGGGTAAAAATAGATTTAAACAATTGTAGGTGGATGGAAATATTACATATTGATGAAACATGGATGTGGATGATAAAATACACCCCAGTAAATACTTACGAATAAACAATCTCGGATAAAAATGAGATTGTGATATTTCCCTTACCTTAGGTCCGATTTGCTTTGTTTGTGTCCGAAGCTCCTGTATAATGGTTTAAATAATGTTATTTACTTATTCCAGAATCATACATATTGATATGATATCATATATGGTCATATTATTAGCTTCTTCTAGTAATATTTCATTGTTACTTGTTACTCGGGTCTTTATAACTTTTTGTTCTTATGCGTGTTTTGTCGAATAAATTCTTATTCTTATCTTTAGGTTATAGATAATTCATTTACATAATGGTATTAGTGTAGTATATACCATATTCATTCATTCAATTCATTTATATAATCATTATGAAATGAAGATCATGTAGAACGAGTCGCATCACATCGTGGAGACGGTATTCCGTACGTACGCACGAGTGATGATATCGTTCCTATGATCATGGAATTGTATTGGAGTATATATATATATTATTTCAGTATCAATATTACTTAATAATAATAATATATAGTTACTCATTACACCATTATACCCATCCTTGTATGGTGATGGTGGAAAAATAGATTACACCACGGCGTGGAGACGGTATTCCGTACGTACGCACGCGCGGTGATTTCATTTTTCCGTAGGATGGATAGAAGGTGAATTAGGGTTGTTTCATATTTATAATAACATATCAGTATGTAAGTAATACTGATGTTATTACTTTATCATGAAACAACTAAAGAAGAAGAAGTTGAAGAAGAATGAAATTGAAAAGATCGGTAATGGATATTACCTCTTCTTTGGAACGCCTCTTTGAATCCTCCACTTAAGGAACTAAGATTGGTCTTTGAAGAAGACCAGGACCTCTAGGATTATTCTAGGGAAGTGGAGAGGAGAAAATGGCAGGTGTTGGCCGAGCTTGAGTGCTCAAATTGGTGTGAGGAGGAGGGGGAGGAGGTGCCCTTTTATAAGGGAGGAGAGGGGCACCTTAGGAATATCTCAAAATATTATTTTATATTAAAGTCAAAATCGGTTTATAATGGTTCCAAAGGGTCTTATTTCGAAGCTAAAGTGGGGATGGGTCGCAATCCTATCAACCAATAGGATTTAGACAAGTTTAGGGTATTATTTTAACCTTATCAATTAGATTTAACTCTAAGTTAATTAATTTAACTTTTACCGTGTCTTTTTGTTTTCTTTCACTATATGGTTAATACACTTACTATAACATGCCAAACGAACCCCAAATTGTTTATTATTAATATATATATCCTTATCCAAGTCATTTGGCCGAACCTTAGATTTTTACGAATTAAATAACAATTAATAATATAATATTTGATTTAAAAACTATTTTGTGTCAATTTTGACACTATTTGATATATGATTTTTGTGAAAGTCATAACAGAATTATATGTTCAAAACTAGTTGATTAAATCAACATTAATATATCATAGTAACCTAGAAAATTAGTGGAATTCATAAAAAGTTTAAATTACATTTATTTTGGTATTTATATTATCAATTTTGTCAATATTTCATTAATAAGATAATTACTGCATCATATTTGTGTCATAAATAAATTAAATTATTTGATGTCTAAAAATTACAAATAAAATATCATCATGTAGTAAATCTTTTTATCTTTCTAATGAATATTTAAAATTGAATTTATCTTATGTATAACCCCATATTAAAAATGATTTACTTATTAAACTTTGATTTTAACTATTTTAACCCTTCTTTAAATAAATTAATAATAAATGTCCTAATCTAATCCAAGTGGGCCTAAATGGTCATATTTTATTCCTAAATTTGTTTTTGGTCGAATTACACTTGTCCAATAGAATTAGGACATGTGTTAGGGTAATATTAATATCATATTTACCCTTAGTTACCCTATTTACTATTAACCGCGGTAAAAAAGTAAAAAGTTACTATTCACCAAAAATTATTTTTATCTCATTGAACCACATTTTACTTACTAATATCAACCGTGTCTGTCGGATTATTGAAATTCCATTCACTGAAGCGGTAAAATTAAGTTTTATGCAAAATTCAGTTTTTAACCTACCACTTTGTGGTTTCACTATTCATCAAAAATTGAAAGTTTTCAGAAAAATACCAAAATTTCACCCTAGGCTAATTTCGATATTATGAGTCCAAAAATGAAGTACATTTTGAAAAATAAAATTTATAAAATTTCAAAAAGTGGTTATTACTATTCATAACGGCTAGTTTTAATAGCATATTGTTGTTTAGTGAAACTCGGTATTGCGTACGACGCAAGCTATCAAGGAAGGTCGTGATTGCGTGTAAAGCAAGCCAAGCAAGTGTTGTGTAGAAAAAGATTCCTTTGATGATTTATATAACATAAAAGTCTCGGGTGTTACATTCTACCCCCCTTAAAAAGAATTTCGCCCCCGAAATTCGTCACTTTGCAACAAACAGATGAGGATACTTCTCCGTCATCATATCCTCAAGCTCCCATGTAGCTTCTTCAAGTTGGTGGTTTCTCCATAAAACTTTCACCAAGCTAGTGGTCTTGTTTCGTAGGACTTTTTCGCTACGATCTAGAATCTCTATCGGCTGTTCTTCATAAGAAAGATCTTGCTCCAGCGGTACAACTTCTGAGCTGAGTACATGTGAAGGATCTGGTATGTACTTTCTCAGGAGAGATACATGGAACACATCATGAACTTGAGAGAGATTCGGTGGAAGCGCCAATCGGTAAGCTACCTTCCCAACACGATCCAGTATTTCAAAAGGACCGATATATCTAGGGCTCAACTTCCCCTTCTTTCAAAATCTCATAACCCTCTTCCAGGGAGATATTCGTAAGAACACTTTATCGCCCACGTCAAACTCTAGGTCTTTTCTTCGGTTGTCGGCATAACTTTTCTGTCGACTCTGAGCTGCTCTTATGTGTTGTTGAATAGATCTGACCTTTTCTGCCATTTCATCAACGAGATCAGGTCCTAATAGCTTTCTTTCCCCAACTTCATCCCCGCAAGTTGGAGTCCTGCATTTCTTTTCATAGAGAGCTTCATAAGGAGCCATCTGAATACTGGAGTGAAAGCTATTATTATAAGAAAATTCCACCAAAGGTAGGTGTTGATCCCAACCTCCTTTGAAATCCATAGAGCAAGCTCTCAACATATCTTCTAGGGTTTTAATTGTTCTCTCAGACTGACCGTCTGTCTGGGGATGATAAGCAGTGCTGAAACTCAACTCTGTATCCAGAGTATGCTGAAGACTTCACCAGAACTTCGAGGTAAATCTCGGATCTCGATCAGATATAATAGAAAGTGGTACTCCATGCAATCTTACCACTTCCTTTACATATATCATGGCAAGCTGGTCTAGAGAGAAATCCTCTCTAATAGCAATGAAGTGTGCAGACTTTGTAAGACGATCAACTATGACCCAGATAGCATTGTTGCCTTTGGATGTTTTAGGAAGTCCTGTGACAAAGTCCATAGTGATGTTTTCCCATTTCCATTCGGGTATGGGTAATGGTTGTAACATCCCCTTAGACTTCTGTCTCTCAGCTTTAACTTGTTGACAAACCAAGCATCGAGAGACATATTCAGCAACATCTCTTTTCATGCCCTCCCACCAGAAGTACTCTTTCAAGTCCCTATACATCTTCGTGCTTCCAGGATGAATAGAGAATGATGAACTATGAGCCTCATCCAGTAGCTCATTCTTTAATTCGGGGATGGGAGGAACGCAAACCCGATTCCTGAACTTTGTTATCCCATCACAATCAAGGTTGAATTCAGGAACTTTTCTCACCTTCTTTTGTAACTCGACATCTTCTTTCTGTGCCTCTTTAATCTTCACATGTATATATGGTTGAACATTCATTTGAGAAAGATAATATTTTTCCCCTTCCATTATAATTCCAAGATCCATCCTTTGTAAATCCATAAATATTGGATCTTTTGTGATCCTCATCATGGATAAACTATCATGGTCTTGTCGACTTAATGCATCTGCCACCTTGTTTGCTTTCCCAGGGTGGTAATGGATTGAGCAGTCATAATCCTTAATCAGCTCCAACCATCTTCTTTGACGCCTATTCAACTCCTTTTGTGTGAAAATATACTTTAAACTTTTATGATCAGTATAAATATCACACCTTTCACCATAAATGTAATGCCTCCAAATCTTTAATGCAAAGATTACCACAGCCAACTCCAAATCATGTGTTGGGTAATTTTGCTCATGGATTTTCAACTGTCGTGAGGCATAAGCTATCACCATATCATTTTGCATAAGAACACACCCCAATCCCTTCTTGGATGCATCACTGTAGATCACAAACCTTTCTCCACTACAAGGCAGTTTGAGAACAGGTGCACTGGATAACCTTCTTTTCAACTCCTTGAAATTCTCTTCACATTCCTCTGTCCAGACAAACTTAACTCCCTTCCGAGTCAACTTGGTGATTGGATTAGATAATCGTGAAAAATCATTTACAAAACGTCGATAATATCCAGCCAAACCAAGAAAACTTCGGATCTCAGTTACTAATGTTGGTCTTGACCATCTTTCGATAACCTCTGTTTTTGCTGGATCCACAGATATCCCCTCTTTTGAGATTATATGACCCAAAAATGCAACTTTTTGAAGCCAAAATTCACACTTGGTAAATTTGGAATAAAGCTTCTCCTTTCTCAGGGTCTTCAATATAATTCTCAAGTGATCTTCATGCTCTTCCTTGCTCTTTGAATAGACAAGAGTATCGTCTATAAAGACTACCACAAATTGATCAAGATAGTCTCTAAAGACTCTATTCATTAGATCCATGAAGATAGCAGGGGCATTAGTAAGACCAAATGGAATCACTATAAATTCATAGTGTCCATACCTTGTACGGAAATCCATCTTTGGTATATCCTCCCTTTTGAACCTTAATTGATGATACCCTGAACGAAGATCAATCTTGGAAAAGTATTGAGCTCCGCGTAGTTGGTCAAATAAGTCATCAATGCGTGGGAGAGGATATTTGTTCTTGATAGTGATCTTGTTAAGTTCTCGATAATCAATGCAAAGTCTCATTGATCCATCTTTCTTCTTAACAAATAGAACAGGTGCTCCCCAAGGTGACGCACTAGGGCGTATGAATCCCTTATCAAGATTCTCTTGGAGTTGCTTCTTCAATTCCTGCAACTCAATTGGGGCCATTCTATAAGGTGTCTTTGAAATAGGCAAAGCACCCGGTACGAGTTCTATTGAAAACTCAACTTCACGATTTGGTGGAAGACCCGGAAATTCCTCCGGAAAGACATCATCAAACTCCCGTACAATGGGAATATTATTAATCGTGAGTTTCTCACCAACCATTTGAGATAAATAACCTTCATTTAGTGGAATCAATACCCATAAAATGGAAGAAATTTCCACTGGAATGTTATGTTCATCCTTGCATTGATAGACGATCGTAGATTGATTTGGAATATGAAATGTGACTTCCCTTCTTTGGCAATCGATATGAGCTCCATGTAGAGAAATCCAATCCATGCGAAGAATCACATCAAATTCCACTAAAGGAAGGATCACAAGATTTGCAGGAAGCACTTTCCCACAAACTTCGATCGGAGAAGAATTATAAACTTTTGAAGCGATTGATGTGCCATTAGGTGTTGTCACAGCTAACTCAACATCTAATTGTTGAGGTAATACGGTTATACCCTTAGAAAAGTCTTTAGAAATAAAATAGTGGGTGGATCCAGAATCAAATAAAACATTTGCTACTTTAGAGTGGATGGTAAGTGTACCTTTCACCACATCGTTATCGTACTCCACATCGCTGATAGAAATTGCATGTGACTTTCCTTTGTCTTTAGCCTTAAGAGTTTGTTGACGTCGACCATCATCATCAACCCTTGTTTTTGGGCATTGATTGGCATAATGCCCAATCTCCTTACACTTGAAACATTGAAGTGTAGTAGGTTCATTCTGTGTATCCCTTCCTTTGTTTGCGTCATTAGACATCTTCTTCCCATTATCACGGCATTCAAATGCCCGATGACCTTCTTTTCCACATTTAAAACATTTACTTGTCCCTTTAAGACAACTCCCTCCATGTTTCTTTCCACACCTTGAGCATAAGGAAAAGCTCATCTTCTTTTCCGTGTGCTCTTTAGATTTTTCTTTGAATTCCATCTTCCTCTTCTTATCAAAACCATGTGACTGATGGGTTACTCCAATCTCCATCACGACTTTGAGAGCACATCGAACGATTTCCTCGTAGCTATTGAAGTCCCTTATGGCTAACGCCCTTCGAAGACTTGGTTTTAAGCCACTAAAGAATCGATCGATCTTACTCTCAGGTTGGATAATAATACCAGAAGCGTACCTTGAAAGTCTTGAAAATTTGCTTCATAGGTACCAACAGATTCATCATCCCTTTGCTTTAGTTCAAGAAACTCTTTCTCCATCTTTGTTCGGAGAATATGAGGGAAGTACTTATTGAAAAATAAGTTCTTGAACTCGTCCCATTCCATAGACTCAATTTCATCCCTTTGCCTCGTATTATTAACAAGATTCCACCATTGATCAGCATCTCCTTCCAAACGATACACTGCTAGGATGACTTTATCATGATCAGAACATTGAAGAACTGAAAATATCTTTTCAGTAGTACTAATCCATTGTTCATCAACTAATGGATCAGTGGACCCACTGAAAGAAGGTGGACACTGCCTCATGAAAGATTCAACAGAATGTTGCTCCCTCCTTTGCTCGTTTGGAAATCCTGCATGATTCATAGCTTGAGAAAGTTGTGTGAGCATGGCTACAAGATTTTTCATTCCATCTCCCATATCGTTTGGTTGCTCAGGGGGACAATCATTGCATTGCCCATCGCATTCCGCATTAACACGGTTCCTTCGGGTTCCAGCCATTGACTAAAACCAAGAAGAATAGTGTGAGCAACACTAATTATAATAGGAAACCACATAATTCAAGAATAAAATTTTCATGCTTAAGGTCTTATCCTAGGTTATTCAAGGCCATTTCTAAAATACTAAGATGGTGTTCTATGCTTAGACTTATCCTTAGGGTTCTTACTAAGGCTTTCACATCCTAGTTTCCAAAGGTTGACTATACCTTTCCTCTGATACCAACTATAACGACCCATACTTTACATACATTGTTAATACTTCGAAATTGAAGCACACTTATTACAAAATATGACAAAACCACAAAGGACCGTATAGGTATAGTGTCTTTAGAAACTGGGAAACATAAACAACTGGTTCATAAATGTTCTACAGTGTCTCCCATTTATTTCATCATATCTAGGGTCCCTTTTAGCATATTCTACTTAATATCCATCTTCCTGACCTGGGGAAAAGAAAACATAAAAGGGTGAGCTCAAATGCTCAGCAAGGGCAAATAAAGGAAATAAAAATCATATCATATCTTTATGAAAATCAAAACCTGCAAAAGAGATCATAATATCTTAACATGGAATAAATCATAGAAGTGAAAATGAGATCCCCATAATCATAACATAAAACTTGAAACTTTGTGGCATGCACACATAATCATGGAAAATCATTTCTTGTTAGTCATGACTCATTGCCAAGACTATCTTAGTGGACAAAGTCCCTTTCTGAACCGAGTTCACTCCTCGTTTCAGTCCTTTATCACTGAACCGAAATAACCTTCTGTTCCAGCCATGTCTATCTCATGAGATATAAAATCTTTACCCAATGCATTGGAGGGAGATATAGGTCCCACCCATCTTATAATGAATCCTTTCTTATGTGTGCCACATAATCATAAATCATACATCATCGCATAACCCATGTAATAAAAATGGGATTCTTAAACAACCTGACATCATAAAACAATTCATATAAGATAAAGGAATTCATAAAATGTTTCCATCACAACATAATCAAATCCATGTAATAATAGGGATAAAAACAGAACCCTTTATTATTTTAGATGGAAAATAATTTTGATAAAACACTTGAACTCCATTCTTGAGGAAAATATCATTTCTTCTTCAAAAACATTTTTCCTTTCATAACATGTCATACAACTTTAAAATAAAAGAAGTTGATTAAAATAAACTTGAAAACTTTTAAAGGAAGATTCTTGTAAATAATGTTTTAAAAATCCATTCATGCCGTATAAGTTAAAAAAAACATTCTTCGTACTTTTGTCGGAAAAGTCAAAAAGTACCTCGTACGAAAAACGACAAAAGATTCTGTTCATACATATTACTAAAAACTCACCGAAGGGTAAAAATTGATTTAAACAATTGTAGGTGGATGGAAATATTACATATTGATGAAACATGTATGTGGATGATAAAATACACCCGTGTAAATATTTACGAATAAACAATCTCGGATAAAAATGAGATTGTGATATTTCCCTTACCTTAGGTCCGATTTTCTTTTTTCGTGTCCGAAGCTCCTGTATAATGGTTTAAATAATGTTATTTACTTATTCCAGAATCATACATATTGATATGATATCATATATGGTCATATTATTAGCTTCTTGTTAGTAATATTTCATTGTTACTTGTTACTCGGGTCTTTATAACTTTTTGTTCTTATGCGTGTTTTGTCGAATTAGTTCTTATTCTTATCTTTAGGTTATAGATAATTCATTTACAGAATGTTATTAGTGTAGTATATACCATATTCATTCATTCAATTCATTTATATAATCATTATGAAATGAAGATCATGTATAACGAGTCGCATCACATCGTGGAGACGGTATTCCGTACGTACGCACGAGTGATGATATCGTTCCTATGATCGTGGAATTGTATTGGAGTATATATGTATATATTATTTCAGTATCAATATTACTTCATAATAATCATATATAGTTACTCATTACACCATTATACCCATCCTTGTAAGGTGATGGTGGAAAAATAGATTACACCACGGCGTGGAGACGGTATTCCGTACGTTCGCACGCGCAGTGATTTCATTTTTCCGTAGGATGGATAGAAGGTGAATTAGGGTTGTTTCATATTTATAATAACATATCAGTATGTAAGTAATACTGATGTTATTACTTTATCATGAAACAACTAAAGAAGAAGAAGTTGAAGAAGAAAGAAATTGAAAAGATCGGTAATGGATATTACCTCTTCTTTGGAACGCCTCTTTGAATCCTCCACTTAAGGAACTAAGATTGGTCTTTGGAGAAGACCAGGACCTCTAGGATTATTCTAGGGAAGTGGAGAGGAGAAAATGGCAGGGGTTGGCCGAGCTTGAGTGCTCAAATTGGTGTGAGGAGGAGGGGGAGGAGGTGCCCTTTTATAAGGGAGGAGAGGGGCACCTTAGGAATATCTTAAAATATTATTTTATATTAAAGTCAATATCGGTTTATAATGGTTCCAAAGGGTCTTATTTCGAAGATAAAGTGGGGATGGGTCGAAATCCTATCAACCAATAGGATTTAGACAAGTTTAGGGTATTATTTTAACCTTATCAATTAGATTTAACTCTAAGTTAATTAATTTATCTTTTACCGTGTCTTTTTGTTTTCTTTCACTATATGGTTAATACACTTACTATAACATGCCAAACGAACCCCAAATTGTTTATTATTAATATATATATCCTTATCCAAGTCATTTGGCCGAACCTTAGATTTTTAGGAATTAAATTACAATTAATAATATAATATTTTATTTAAAAACTATTTTGTGTCAATTTTGACACTATTTGATATATGATTTTTGTGAAAGTCATAACAGAATTATATGTTCGAACCAAGTTGATTAAATAAACATTAATATATCATAGTAACCTATAAAATTAGTTGAATTCATAAAAAGTCTTAAATTACATTTATTTTTGTATTTATATTATCAATTTTGTCAATATTTCATTAATAAGATAATTACTGCATCATCTTTGTGTCATAAATAAATTAAATTATTTGATGTCTAAAAATTACAAATAAAATATCATCATGTAGGAAATCTTTTTAGCTTTCTAATGAATATTTACATCTGAATTTATCTTATGTATAACCCCATATTAAAAATGATTTACTTATTAAACATTGATTTTAACTATTTAACCCTTCTTTAAATAAATTAATAATAAATGTCCTAATCTAATCCAAGTGGGCCTAAATGGTCATATTTTATTCCTAAGATTGTTTTTGGTCGAATTACACTTGTCCAATAGAATTAGGACATGTGTTATGGTAATATTAATATCATATTTACCCTTAGTTACCCTATTTACTATTAACCGCGGTAAAAAAGTAAAAAGTTACTATTCACCAAAAATTATTTTTATCTCATTGAACCACATTTTACTTACTGATATCAACCGTGTCTCTCGGATTTTTGAAATTCCAATCATAGAAGCGGTAAAATTACGTTTTATGCAAAATTCAGTTTCTAACCTACCACTTAGTGGATTAACTATTCATCAAAAATTGAAAGTTTTCAAAAAAATACCAAAATTTCACCCTAGGCTAATTTCGATATTCTGAGTCCAAAAATGAAGTCCATTTTGAAAAATAAAATTTATAAAATTTCAAAAAGTGGTTATTACTATTCATAACGGCTAGTTTTAATAGCATATTGTTGTTTAGTGAAACTCGGTATTGCGTACGACGCAAGCTATCGAGGAAGGTCGCGATTGCGTGTAAAGCAAGCCAAGCAAGTGTTGTGTAGAAAAAGATTTCTTTGATGATTTATATAACATAAAAGTCTCGGGTGTTACATATTTGGTCCAAAAGGTACATTTTTACAACATAGATCATTATATTGGTATTCTGCGACGTCTCCATATTGATGGAAATTACTACCATTATCATCACACTTTTGAAGTATTTTGGCACACCCCTCCCCAAGGTTGGGTTACTGTAAATGTGGATGGTAATTCCAATTTCAATATAGGCCCTGTGGGTTGTGGTGAAATCTTTATGAATCATGCACGTCATATCTATGGATGTTTTTTTGTAGTAGTGGAATTTCCTCTTCACTGAAAGCTGAAATGATGAGTATGATTTATGCCATTTCTTTTTCCAAACAACATGGTTGTAGAAACCTTTGAATTGAGAGTGAATCAGCCACCACTGAGAACGAAATTTGGAATGGTCTGATACGTCATGTGTGGTTGATCACCACCCACTAGATGGGTTATATCTTCACTCTTCTCGACAACACCTACGTCATTACTCAAATTTATCGTGATGCTAACATAGTTACATAAGGCCTTTAGTATAAGTGGTATGATCGATATATTACTTTTTATGAATCAATAAATATATACCTTATGATATATGGGGGACCAATGATATTTTTAAAAAAAATATAGTGTCATTCATTCTAATTTTTTTACTTATATATTTCATAAGGGTTATAAGGTCAACCACTCATGGAATGGTCTATGTTAATCATTAGATGTGTTTTTAGATATTAAGGTATTATTTTTCCATATGATGATTTATTCATATTTTATAAACTATGCTAACATTTTTCTATGATGATTAACTCATGTTATATAGAATGAATAATCATCATATTTATGAATCTTTTGATCTGCTGGGGTTTTAGGAAAAAAATCATCTTTATTTAATGGAATCAAAGATGAATAAGAAATTGATCAAGGAATAATGAATGTTTCTTATTGTTCCAATGAAATTTATTGAAATGAATTATGTATTTATTATCATGGAAATTATTCAAATATTTTGAAAGAATCGTGAAATCTAAAAGGTCATCCTAGTATATTCTTCTCCAATGAATCAAATGGTCTCTTAAATCACCATAAATTTATGTCTTTATGATTGTAAACTTTAACCAATCATTTTTCACTATCAATCCCCATTAGAACATGTTGGCTACATTTATCCCCCATATCCTTTTTTTCACTTTCCCCCTATGTCCTATAATATGGAAACCATGTTATGTGTTACTCGTGGTGAACGTTATACTTTCAATAAAAATTTATATGAATTTTATGTAATAATTTTATTGATATTTGTTTCTATGAAATAAAATTTCAGGTATTAAAACATTAATAATCCATAGAACTTTCTAGGGTAAAATTAATTTTTTAGGGGGAAGAAGGAAAACCCTTGAGATTTTATGATATACTTTTTTGGTCAAATTAATTGAATATTTTTCATATTTTTCATTTTAGACAATAATAAATATTTTATTAATATAAAAAGAGTATGTTTGGATTGTGTTATAAACAACACCATGTTATTTTTTCACAGCGTGAAACATAGAGATTATCTTATGGTACACGCAACACTATGTTTAGTTTCTATTACATACCATATAGTGTCCCCTAAATTGCTTGAATTAAACCCATGGATAAGTTTGTATACAACTATAATAAACTATTAACATTATAGTTGAAATTATATTATAGATTCTACATATCCATTGGAGTGGTAGTAGTGAATTAGATTCAAAAAAATTAAAAATATTACTTACACATGTATATAAAATTAATACTTTTATTATTAACTAGTGGGTGCCAATGAATGAACTATTTAAAAATAAAGACATTACATTTATAAGAATACTATTTTCCTATGTATAATCAAAAAAATTTCTCAATTAATTAATCAAACCACATTTTATTCATTTTTCACAACAAATTCGTATATAATACATTCAATAAACATGTTTGGTACTCATCGAATAGGTTTTATAAGTGTATGATAGGAATTAATAAAATTATATGAATAAAAGATGTATTTTTTTATTGTAATTTTATCGCCATTTAATAGCGAACCCATTTTAAATATAATCATTGAATATTTTATATTTTTAACTTGATAAAATAAAAATTATATTTTAAATATAAATAAAAAATCTCGGTGATATTTTTTTTAATTTTGCGAGAAGATAATTTTTTTGTAGAATAATACAAAAAATAGTGATTTTTAATTAAAAATTTTTTAATCCAAATTATTTATATAGTAAAATAAAATTTAGGAAATTTTTATGTATTATTATATCAATTTTAATTTAGTTATCCAATGTTATAAAAATATGAAAAAATTTATATTATATTTAGGTATAAAAATATTATTAAATTTTGAATGTTTTTAAATTAAAAACCCAATTTATCATCCCATATACAGGATTAGCATTAAATTACATTCTACCACTTATGTTTTTATAAATTGGGAATGTGGATTTGATATTTGGGATCATAATAATATAAATTTTTTAACACATTTAGCATAGTTTTTAATCCAAAATTTCAGTGAGTGTAATTAAAATTAATTACTCTTATTAAGCTAAAAACATATTCAAAGATTGGTTAATCATTTAATTTAAATGTCTTAATTAACAAGAAATATGTACATAACACATTGGTTGTATATATTTCGACCAATAATCCACTTGGAAATAACTTAATCATTTATATGAGACACATTATGTAATGGAGACCTCTCAATAGTGTTTATATTTTGATATTTACAAGAATTCCCATCCTCTTTCATTATAAAAGGTAACTCACCCAAATACCATCTTTACACCTCTCAACTCACATTATATTGTCCAAAACCTACAAAAAATCCAAAAATCCCTATGTTTATATTTAAATCCTCACATTGGGAATAAATCAAATGGTAGATCTTATTCGGTGCAAAACAAGAGAAGTTAACCAAAGTAGAGGTAATATCGTTCCTCCAGATCCTTTATTTTATATTCATTCTCCAACACATAAAATTTTATTATTAAATTATTATAAAAAAATTATTGTATTAAATATCGATGGATTTTTTCAATATTTTTTACCTACAATTATAGAATCTTCCATTGAATGTGTAATATAGTTACATTTCATCTTTACAGGGAACTACTTCTTCATTAAATGATATGTTTATTTTTTTACAACTTCTCGTGGTTTTCAACTTTGATGGAAAACAATTTTTATATGATATATATGATTTTTTGGTGTATTTATGCTTCTATAATTATTATATAACCAATAAATACAATGCTTATATTTTGTGTAAATATAATAAATTCGATTGTGGTAGTGTAAAATATTTCATCTGTAAAATGATTTGATTCAATCAAAATTTACATGGAATGTATTACAAATCGGTTTAGTGAACATATATGATACAAATTAAATAATAATTATATGTAAAATATATATATTTATATCATTTAGATTCATTCTTCTAATAGAAAAATATAATGGAAACTACATTCATTCATACATACACCCAACCATCTCTATGAATGGTGTATTCCATGTAATAAATCTATAAATTATAGATTACTTAAATAATTATAAACTGAATATATATAATATTTATATCATTTTTTAAATCATATAAACATGTAAATATTTATCTATGTATGTGTATCATGAATAAAAAATAAAAATATATAAAAAAACACGAATATTACTTGAAACAGATCGTTAACATGGTGTTGTTAATAAAATGGTATTATAAAGTCATAAAAACAATATATGATATTATATATAATATTATGGTTAGGTGGTACAATTAAAGTAAAATTATAATTAATATGCATGATATTTCATCATTTATGAAGAATGTAAACATGTAAGGATAGTTAATTTCATCACACGTTTTATTTCAATGAGATACATGCATGATTCCCCACCATATTATTATGTGTGGTCTATATACAATCTTATGAAATGTGATAACATTTACTATTTCCCAAAATTTTTATTTTTATGGAATGAAAATTCAATTACATATTTTCAAACAAACATTCAAAATTGGGAGTTATTAAAACTTTTATAATGATGCAATATAGGATGAAATATAATGTTAAGAGTACATAATATTTGATAAAACATGAATCAATTAAAAAATATTGTACATAGTAATTGTCCTTTGGTTAGTCTATTCAGTTTTTATTTTCAGAATAATATGATATTGTTTTAATTGATTTTTAATATATTTTTTCTAGATGACATGTGTAATCCATGTCACTCATTGATAATGGAAATTGAAAGAATTAGTTAATTGAATTGGTGTAATGTGACACAAGGAAATTAATTAATGGATGTTATTGAAAAGGAACTAAAATCATGCAATATAACTATATATATATTAATTGATGTACACTAGTGCATATAAATTAAATCCATATATTCATAAATTATTCATACAATTTAGACATGCATAATATTATAGGCAACCTGTTAATGTTAATGAGGCATGTAAGGAATAGTAAACTACAAGTTGAGTGAATGTTTACCAATATTATTCAGTAAATAATGTAATAATATATTGCTGAAAAGGTTGTTAATGTAGGATTGGAATGATATAAAATTAATATTCAAAATTTAAATAAAAATATTGATAAACATGGAAAGGTATATAGATATTTTATAGATGTTTTATTATTATGAATATATCAAAAAAAATTAACTGTGCATATACAGATAAAACATTTGAATTAATTGTATATTACATGTACATATCATCCTCAATGTATAAGTCAAATAAAAAATGAATTTTTATTCATGCTCTATGTGGAACCTATTTTATAAACCATAAAAAGAATCAACCATATTCTAGTAATTCCTTCGACATTGATCTCTCTATACAAACACACCATGAAATATTACTATATGTGCGTAATAAATTACAAATAAAACACTCTATTCAAAACCCCACTCTAAAAAATTATTAATAAGTAACTATTATAAGACATTAAGAATATAAAACTAGGACTATGCATAACTATACAAAATTGAAATAAAAAAGAAACTAATCGAATGTATAAAAACAAAAAAGTATTCATGTTTGGAGAAAGTAATAAATTTAAAGAAAAAAAAATTTATTAGTTGTAGAAGTTATTAAAAAAAATTGTAATTTCATTAAATTTTAGAAGTTATAATTATGATAAGGATTCAGTGGTTTAATATAAGTCATTAAATTAAAGTACCATGTATTGTCAAGATAAACAATAGAAGAATAACTAAAAGAAAAATTTTGTTCAAAAACCAATAATAGACAATTCATAAGTTTCAATAAACACACCTTTTATCTAAAATCAATGCATACCACTATACAAACACCATTTTTCATTTCATGTATGGGAAATAGAAGGGTGAAAAAACTATAAAATAGGGTATGATTCCTAACAAATTTCTTATCTAGAATTAATATTTGTGAATATAAATATAGTACATAGAGATAAATCAGGATGGAATGTTTTGGAGACGTTGGAATGTTTGGTTGTATAGTGGAGCTGTCATTTGATATTTCTACTTCATATGAGTTTCATGTTTACCTTGAGAAATCATTTTATGTTAATGATTTCACGATATTGATTTCAGGTCTTTTGAGAGATCAAGATTCTCATATTTCTTTTGATGATGCCACTAGAATGGCTAGGGAGAAAACACCTTAATCACGTTTAAGTCAATGTCACCAATATTAGATAAATATAATCACAAAAAAAACACCCAACACCAATGTAAGAAAAATTGATCCAAAATTCATATCAATGTTAATAATGATATAAAATTACATAGGAATAAGTATATAACAAAATCAATTGAAATGAAATTTATTGAGAAATGAGTACTCTCCTAAGAGGGTAAGAATAATATAAACTGAAAAGTGAAACATATTAGAGTGGAATAATTAAAATTAAATGTAAATATATTATATTATAATGTTTGAAAACATGACATAATCAATATAGATGCATATATTTCTATTAATACATTTAATAAATATACATAGTTGATAAATTCGATACGTAATTTTCTTTAAACATACTATAAATGTGAAATATCATATAATCTATAATCATATACATATCATGTATACATAATAATATACATTATATAATAGTCAGATAATAAATACTATAAATAATTGGATGGCGTATCTCGATGTAATAGATATTTGAACTTTTTTATTGAAAATACTCTAACTTTCTTTCCGCAATAATGATGATTCTCACCTGTTGCATGCAGTCAAGCACAGGTCTAGGTTATCCAACCTAAACACACTCTCGACCATGGTGTATGTTCTGTAGTGACCTCGTAGCTACAAATTCCCTATCAAACACACAAAGATTCCCTCTATACACACCATTTTTTGTTTAAAAAGAGAATATAAACAAACCTAAACGAATATAATTAAAATTTAATATAAAATTTTTAATAAACTTTATGTATGATAATAATATATGGAATAAATAGTAGACTCGTTTATATTGAATTTTTTGAAAATCCCAAATGAATTAATGATTGTGTTAAAAACTCATGTGTGCCTCAATGGAATATCAAATAAACCTACAGTATGGAATTTAGTGCATGAATGTGATTAAATTTGGATGAGGAATTTTACAAACTGAATATAACAATATAATGTTAAGAGTCTATTTCAATAACTCGAAACACCATTGTATAGATCAATAAAAAACATTATCCAAATGTATCATGGGCGTCATAATAACATGTTTCATAATATTTAGAGATAATGAGATTAATTTTCTTGCAGATAGATAAGACATATTCTTGTGAAAAGAGTATTACAACCCATAAGACTATTTCTAGAAGACATTTAAAAATAGTTCCCTCCTATGTTACAATAGGTATCAAATTAAATTGAAATACATTAGATTAATATTAGAATGATAAATAAGAATAGTAGTAAAACATTTAAAATAGAATAATTATGAATTCATTATATTATAAAATAGATTTATTTGTTATATATATTATGGAATATCAATTCGATATTTAATTTGAGTTTACATGAAAATATCATACATGGGAAGCATCCACAAACCCAGAAAATTCAATTATCATATAATTGAGTTCCCTCAATCATTCATTGCAATTCGTTGATTGTTTAAGATCATTTAAAATATATTGGAAACAATGTAGCCTATGCCAATATAGTATCTAATTTAATTTTTGGAGTTAAGGGTATTTGGAGAGCTAAAACATGGGATCTATTAAAATTATTGAGATATTTGGGAGTTTGTTCATGCATTTAGATTTATATAATAACCATCATACATATCTCAGTCATAATTTTTCATCTATGATCCATAAACCAACAATTGATCCTATTTAATCTCCGATGATATATGACTCAACATCATCAGTACGAATGTTCTAGAATCATCCGTATGTAATTGATAGTATACTTGATTATGAATATTTTTTAAAAGATAATGTGGACTCAAACATGGATGTGGTGGTGGGGAAATAGGTTATAGGGTGGGGGTTGTGGTGAAACATCCATCCTCTCATAATTCAAACCCTTTTAGAGTGATATGGGAATATGAAGAATATACTTGAGCAGCACTGTATGAATTTTCTCAGAGCAATGGTTGGAAAAAATTAAAAAGTTTTAGGATCATCATTAGTAACAATATTTATTTATTGACGAAAAAACTAAATCGAAAACAAAACATCCTGAAAACTGACTAAAAAATAACTTACACATAAAAAAGGAAAATTCCCAGAATTCAAAAAAACATACATATAGAATCTCTATGTCACTAATGAAGATGAAAAAATACCGCAACCAAGAAGATGATTTTCATGAAACACAACAAACTAAAAATATAACCAACAAATATAAGCCATACGAATTTCAAAAAAAACATGATCTGAAACCATGGAATCAAATGTTGGGAACAAATTTGTATTTTAAATAACATAAAACTACTTAACAACCATAAATATCACAATATAACAAAAAAATTCAAATAAAAAATCACTATAAAAATGAAAAAAATATGATTCACTCAGAGACAACACATCATGTTACATGATCGAGATCTATCAATCATTAACTCCTCGTGGAAGCTGGTCCATCCCATCCAAAAGTAGGTGGTTGATATACACAATTAATGAGACACAATACCCCCAATAAATTTTGTGGAATAAAGGTGGAATGTTCATTTAAATAATTTTTCCTCCAAGATTTTATATAATTTATATACATTCAATGTGATGGATAAGTTCATAAAAGATATTAAAATTTTGAATGAATACATGGGATACATTTAATTTAATATAATAACTCATAAAATAAATGTATATATATACTAGAATATAATTTAATATATATCATAATATATAATTAGATTAGATATCCAATATATATATATATATATATTAAAGAAATTTAAATTAATTTAATAGAATGATTAAACTGTCATATATAATTTTATTCATTGATATTTTGATTTATGTTGATATCCAAAATTAAGAAAACTTATTAAAAAATACGATGGATCAACAAATACTATTTTACTTATGGAATCAAAAAATATTAGGACTCCTTCGGATAGTTACAACTTTGTTATCACTGATGATGATGTGCATTGGGAAAAAATACTTATAAAAATAAAATACATCATATCATAAATTCATGTCAAGAAGGTCGTACAACATCATATGATGTAAATGAGACAATATAAGAGAGAGAAATTTATCAAGACTGTGAAGAGAAGTTATTTTGTGTATTAATTATTAGAATATGGATAATAAAATTGTTGAAATAAATGATTTACCATCAATTAAAAAAATAAATCAATATGTTAGTATACATGAATATGATAGTTTATTGTTTGATATGTAATATATCATATTATATGTAATTTATATAAATATTCATTCAATTGATTGTGTAGTTTGTTATATTACATACATAAATTTTTCAACAGATTTAATTATATTTATATCCCTAAAATATATATAACATTGCTGTGTATTTTAGATCTAATATGAAATTATAATGATGATCATAAAATGAATAGTTTTAATGAAATTTATAAAAATAGGAAATGTTTTTTGAATTTTATAAAACATGGGTAGGAAATACATAAACCAATCCATCAAACCCTAAACAATGAAATATATTACTTATTTTGTCATTTCACACTAGCTACATTTGGGATTGACAACACTTATAGAAAACTTCTTATATGGAAAATACTATATATTTTTTCTAACAGTGGTTTATAAGATATAAGTATGAAAATCAATTTTTAATATGATCCACCTAACTCAACCAATGATAATGAATCCCTAATATCATGACCATGGTGAAAATTAAAGTTGAATCACTAATTCAATTCGAATAAGTTTTTCCAAAATTATTTCATTATATTTAGTTTGATCAAATTACCATTGACCAAAATTTTCATCGTCACAATAGATTTTATAGGAAATGAAATCAAAGTAGGTACACTGAAAAACATCATCAACATTCCTTTATGAAAAAATTGCATCCCTTGAGTGTATTTTATAACAACAAAATAGAATTCCATGAGTAATTATTTATCATGTAGCTATGAATTTATATTTATTAACATTAATAATTTTTCATCCATGACATCATTCAGTCCTGAACTATTTATCCTCGCACATTTTTAAAAAACAAGGCCAAAAAATGCCTAAATATTATATAGAAATTGTAAATTTTTTAAAATAACTATAGGGTTACCTTTTTCAGTGGTTATTTTGCTTAATTCGAAGAAATTTTTAGAATGTTTGGAATGAGGATTGTTTTGATGTGAATAAAATTCACATTGACCAGATAAATCTTTTATTAAACACCTCTTCAAGATGAAAATATTTTTCATCCCTAAAGAAATATCAAACATAAATTTTATGACACGAATCAAATTCAAAGGGATATCTTATTATTGTTATCATATGACTATTATTGAAACCATGTTTAATATCAAAAGAATACCATTTTTACCCTCTTAAGAATAAATGACATTATAAAAAATTCCATAAAAAAAATATGAATTCTAAAATGAATTTGAACATGCATAACTCAAAAAAGATTGAATTATTATGGAGTAATAAAATATCATTACAATCATAGTTACACAGTACTCTAACCATTAGAGTGATCCAATATCCTAATTATATAATATTTCTAAAAATTGGAATTTTAATAATTATTATTAAACATAATTAATGGAAAATAATCAAATATAGAACTATGATTCGATTAATAGAGTGGGGTAAATGGATGAATAATATCACCAATACTCATAAGATCGCCATGTTTCTTATGATTAACAAAACATAAATGGAGTAAATTATTATGAAAAAAATAATTTTAAAAACACAATGCTACATAAGAGAATAGAGAATTAAGACATGGAATATGGAGATTGATAATATAGATTATAATTGAAGTAGTAGAGAAAAAAATAGACATTGTTCCTGAATGAATATTTATAGTCTATCAAAAGGAGGATGGAGAATGAAAATGTCATTCCCTCAATTTCAATAAAAGGTCATAGTCTAATGAAATGGTCCATGCAAGGGTTGTACAATTCCACATATAGAGGGTTGGGTTAGGTGTCCTACTCATCAATGTGGATATTGATAAACACCATTTTTTTCACAAATAAAATAAAACAAATCCAACAATACTTACATTTTAAACATAGAAACATGTGATTGCAATAATTGATATTTTTCATTTATAATTATAAAAACTCATTAAAATGAAAATC
The DNA here is from genome assembly GCA_963277665.1 of Viscum album. NCBI lineage: Eukaryota > Viridiplantae > Streptophyta > Magnoliopsida > Santalales > Viscaceae > Viscum > Viscum album. The sequence goes on along the minus strand of OY728137.1, from coordinate 1,695,842,140 downwards.
AATTACCCCCATCATTAAAAACAAATACAACTAAAATGGGTGTTATAACAAAATATAATGAGGTATTTAGATATGATTAAATGGTAATAAATCATATTTAAGAAAATAATTTTTTTGTCTATAAATTATCATTAAATTACTGAATTAAATGAATTAAAAATACCCTTCTAGGAGTTGGCTGGTCTCTAACTCTAGGGTTCCTAATATACATTAAAAAAATCATAACTATATTAAAAAAATGGATAAATCACCCAAATAACCTACTTCTATAATTTCATTTGATGTAGAGAAGGATGTTGGGATATCCAAACACGAGTAAAGCTAACATAAGATAGTTCTAGAATAGTGCCTCTCAAAAAATATATTGTTTTAGTTCTTCTAAGACACATATGTTAAAATAAACTACAATAATAAAATTTATAATGTTTTGGTATTATGTTATATATGTTATTTCAGAGTTTTGGAATCAAACAATATAAAAATCAATTGGTATTGTGTATCCATTTTGTTATAATTTTAGTCTTATTGTCAAAAAAACAAACACCATATTGTCTTCTATTATTGGTTATTTAAATAATAAATACTTGGTAAAAATGTATTAATATATTAAAAAATTATATTTAATTATACAAAACATACCTAAAATTATTTGAATATAGCGATTCAATTCATAGTGTGAGATTTAAATACGGAGCCTCAAATATAACAAAATTAACAGCATTTGTATTTTAATGGTTATTATCATTTAGTAAATTACAGAAATCGGAATATAGAACATTTATTAGGGAATTATCATTTTATGTTATGGGTATAAAATTTAGGAAATATACTGTAAATATAAATGAATGGTTTAATTCAGAGAGAGGATATGTAAATCATGAATTTGGATGATAAATTAAAATCTTGCATCTTTTGAATTAATTGATCAGCAATTCATTGAATAACCACCTACTAAACTCATTCATGATGTCTTTAACCAATATATGAATCATAAAAAATTTATATATTTTAACTAATATGAATTAAAATATATAAAAAATACAATCTAACACCTTGTTTTAAAAATCATCATCAGCAACCATGTGAATTAATAATTGTTTTCACACATTACACTATAATTATGTGTATATTGGGTTAACATTGTTTTAAATGAATTAAATGTATTCCTAGAACAAAAGTAATGGTGAATCCATAATTTGATAAACCCATAAATTAATACGGAGTAAAGGTGAGGCCATAAAATGATGATGTGAAGCAATAAAATATAGAAACCATGAATCAAATAGGACCTACGCCATAACCAATCCTCCAAGATAATGAAAAAATCATTTCATCAATAATAGAAATTTTTACCATGATAATATAATGTGATACGATTATTTCTAAATAATTTAGAATTGGTGAATGAAGATCAAGCGAAAAAATTCAAATAAAAATTGACATGTAATAAACAAATTACATAAAAAACTAAAAATAAACTGATTTATTTTCATAAAATATTGTATTGATTTCCTAAAAATGTAAAATTTATAAGAATCAGAGACTTTCTAATGAAATATAAATTATTTAATATAAATTCAAGTAAAATAAATAAATTAAAATAGTTTTGGTTTATAATCATATAGTAATAGAATTTTTATGGGATATTAGTATAAAGTAGTTTTGATTATGATTCCATGGTTTTAGGTGAATAGTATATCTTTGGAAAGGGTTACATTAAAATTATTTTTAGTTATATTCTACTTTATATATAAAAATATCTCATACAATAATTATAAATTTATATATGTTGTATTTTTTGAAAGTAATTATATGAATAAATAAATTACCATTTTAATGTGCCAGATATATAAAAAACGGAATCATAGTTACACTAATTTTTGGCTTTGTAATGTCAAAAAATTTCGATGATGAAAGACCATTTACTAAACTAGAAATTCATCATTCATCAACTAGAAATAAAAAAATTGAATGTTAGGAAATGGAATCATGAGACATGGGAAGTTTATTCTATATACTTATCAATAAAATTGTGCAATGAAAAATAAAATGGGATGTTTTAAAATTTAAAATATCATTCAAAATGAAATTTATATAATTTTATAACCTCAATCACATTCATGTCAATACAAGTTTGAAGTGTATGAATGAATATTTTTTATAATCTATTGGTTAGTTGGAATTATATGTGATTGGTTGAGGGTGAGCTTAAGAAAGTTAATTTTGGGAAATAACACATGGGAATCATCTATGAAATTTTAAAAAACAAAATAAGAAATTTCAAGGGATGAATGAAATTTAGGATGATACGACTAAATAAGAACACTAGCACATGAATTATAGTAGTCAACATGTAATATAACAACTGTATTTTCTGGTTATAAATTAATTTATTAAAGAATATAAATTTAAATCTAAACATGCTAAATAACAATAAGTTCAGTGAAAAAATATGATATACGAATCCAATTTTCTAAAAATATATAATGAAAATTCAATGTCAATGTAGAAGAATGTTTGGAAGAATGTGATAAAAAAATCAAATGAATCATATCATATTTTCACGCCAATGAAAAATTTGAATATAACATTTCTATATCTCCCCAGTAAAATATCAATAGAAATAAAAAATTCACAGAAAAGAAACACACTACATGATGAAATTATTATAGTGGTGTAAGTTAAAAAAGTCGTAGTGAATTTATGAATCCTAAATAGTGGAACTATATCATTAATTTTGGTTGATCGTGATTACTGAGATAGTAATAAAAATAATACAGATTAATTAGGAATAAACTGTCTATATGAATCAGGGTCACTGAGTTCATGATATAAATAAAAAATATATTATTAACCTTAACACATCCATTTTCTAATTCATGGGTTAGATGAGATTTTATCATAAATTTATCAATACAAGGAACAACTCATTTAATTGTCTAAGTAACTGAATCTGAATAACAACTAATTTTTTTTCGAATTGAATACTTTTCAAAAATGATTGATTTCAAATAGTAGAATATAGCACCATTTCACATCATTTGAATATAATGATAGAAATAATGGGTAAAATTATAAGAGAATAATAAATGTTTCATGAATTCATGATAATACAATAATTATTTTGATTTCAACTAGATTAATATATATATAGTCCAAATATTTCATGATAATTGTGTATATTCGTTGATTTGAGAAGTAATGGTAAAATAATGATAATATCTAGCTTAATTGTGAATTACTGAAATGTTTTCGTACGTGAATGGGAAAAAATATTTTATAGTAGTGGAGATATTATATTTGAAAATCACATATCAAAGGAACTATTAGTCTTGTATTTTTATTGTTTGACATGATCTAAAAAATATGAACTTGTAATTAATATAAACTACTCTAAAAACATAAATAGAAAATACCTATAAGAAGTATTCTCTTATAATAATCATGATCCTATATATTGAAGTTGAATAAATTATAAAGAAAGATCTACTATGATAAAAATTAAAAATGGTCCTCTATAAAAAACTATTTTCTCCTAATAAATTAAAATATTCACCTATGTGAAATAATTAATGTACTTGAATGACCAAATTATCTAAAATATAGATAAAAATATGAACCTATTAAAAATTTATCTCACATATAATTGAACCATGATAACAGATACGGACTGCTAAACATATAAATCCCAGTAAAAAATACGAACTTTAAAAATAATAACCTTGTTAAAATATATTATTAACAATATAAAAAGTTTAGACTTTATGAAATGGTTTTAAAAATGTTAGATTTTACCTATATTTTTTGCCAGAAATAGGTGTTCTATAAAAAACAAGTTTTCTAAAAATGCTTTCAAGAAATCATTATATAAATTTAAATTATTTTCAGTAATTACATATTTGAAAAAATTTTGTAATATTTTATAGTATTTCATGCAACTTTTCAATTATTATTTATAGGTTTTGAAATTATTTTCAACAGAAATGGATTAACATTTTTTAGGATTTATTTATATGTATTTGAATTATTTTCAAATAAAAAGGGTTTCAAAATTTTTCAATTTTTTTATTATATGGTTTCAAATTATTTTCCATTAAATATTTTTCTAAATGTTTTCAAGATTCAAATATACATTTTCACGGAATACGGTTCCCAATATTATTTAAAGAATTCATTATAAGTATTCAAGGAATATTCAATGAAAACGTTTTCCAAAAATAATTCCTTGCATTATTTAGAAATTTTCAATGTATATTAAACGAAGAATTTTTTCAAAAAAAATTCATGAATTCCAAAAAAAAATATTCAATGTATTTTCAATGAAAAACGTTTTCAAAACATTTTTACAATATCATTATATGTTTTTACATTATTTTTAATATAAAAGGATATCAAAATGTTTACTGGTTAATTTATATTTTTTTAAAGTGTTTTTCATGGAAACTCTATTAAAAAGTTTCTAATATTGATTTATATATTTTCATTGAAATTGTTTTCCCAAAAGTTTTCATGATTTTTTTAATGTTTTTAATGAATTATATTTTGAAAAGGTTTTCTTAGTATCATTAATATGATTTCATCTTTATTTTTAAAGTAAATGAATTTAAATGTTTTTATGTTTAATGAAGATTGTTTCAATAAATAGCGTACAATTTACTCACATAATTTTTTAAAAATAAATTACCCAAATTTTTATCATCTATGAAGACATCTGTTGGTGTTGCAAATACCTTTATAGGAAAATAATCCAAATATTATATTCATATTATTTTTCTAAGTGTTATATGATTTTACGACATGATGTTTATGGAACCGCTTTTGTGATGTCCCTCACTCGGATGCCACACAACAGGTTCCCTGAGCCTAGTCAGTGACATGGCCTCAAACACATCTCGGGAATTACCAGAGGTTGTCGATTAGTAGAGAGGGCCTAGGATATGACATTTGGGAGACTATGCCATCATTTTAAATGTGTTATGTGGTGGATGGTTATAGACATAGGAAAATATTGGATGTAATATATGTAAATAGAAGGCAGAACCAAAACATTGAGACAACAATAATAGTTACATAAACAATTAGAATAACTATCAACAACAAATGATGATATTCCATATACGGGAAACAAAAAGAACATGAATAGAAACAATTTTTATAACATGTTCCATAATGTATAAAATAAATAAGAGACAATACTAAGAATCTCGAGTTTCAACTCATCCCTCCACTACCATGTTACCTACTCAATATTAATAAATTAAGTGTATGAAGATGCGTTCTTCCATTTATCAACACTTATACCATGTAATCCTCCCCAGGATGAAAAATCTCCCACAGTGGGTGTGAGATGAATTTCAGTGGGCCCCCACAAATGGGTTCTATAACATCAGGTCTTAGTAATGGAAAGGTTACTGTGTGCATGGATGCATATATAATGTAAATGAGTACAATGTAACTAAATAACCATGGAACTACTTTATCTCTTGGATGTTTTATGAAAATTTACCCAATTAATTTAATTAATAAATCACTAATTCTAGAATAAATGGTCCCATGAGGAATAACTTACCCTATTATTACCTCATTATAATATAAATATTGATAGTTTAAGATGTTAAAAGTTATCCATGGTTAACGATATTATATAATAAATTCAAAAGGTAATAAAAAGTCAACGTTGACCACAAGGGTCTTTAACATAGTAATAACTTTATCCTAGAATGGTTAAGAGTTAAATAAAAGGAACATAGTCCAAGGAATTTATCATTTTGGTACCTACCAAATCAAACATTTTTGTCCATGGTAAAATGGGGATATGTAGTGATAGGGCCCTATGGGTTACAAATAAGGAAACTGACAATAAATGATTTATCCAAGTTATTTAACCAAGGTATCCTTAGATGATATGTATGGGATCATACAATTTCATACTAGGAATGCATGAATAGAGATGTATTGGAAACATGGCGGTTATCATCCTATGTATGATAGATCGTTGAATAAGAATGGGTTTCGTGAGTGCTCATGGAATTGTAAGGTGAACTCAAGTAAGACCATTTCATTTTAATTTTTATTTCATGTTATATTTCATTCTGTTCAATCCATTCTTTTGATTAGTGTGATGATGTTACGTAGCATGCATACATTTAATCATGCCAATAGGTTCAAGCCATACTTTTCATTAGCTTTACAATATCATGTAGCATGAATCCATTCCTTTAATCCATTTAAAGAATATTCCATATTTGAGGTCCATTATTCTACATTCTATAAATATTGAAAGGGGTGTTGCGAATAATAAAAATAATATTCATTTACATGTAATGTATATTCATATACATAACATAACTTATAATTCATAATTAACATATAATTTTCAAATTAAAGAACATATATTTGGTGGTTCATGTCATATGGATACATAGTATGGAACATTATGAAATTAAAAATAGAAATCAATCCGATTAATATAGAAAAGAATACCCTTAGAGTATTCATGCCATAGTAAAACCAAATAGTGGTTGAAATTTGTCAAAACACTAAACATATGACATGGAATAACCATCTACCAGTTATGTTTCGAGATGGGGTTGTTACCACTCATAAATAATAACATATCTTGAATGAAAATAACTATTGGATTTTAATTATTATAAACATGGAATATAAATTCCATAAAAATCACCCAATGAAAGTAGTGGTCCTTACAAAACTATTCTAAAACCAACGATCAATAGGGATTTGTTATAGACCACCCACATTAGGCTTGTACAAATCTCTTCCTCTGTTATTGTCTCTTGACTGTTTTTTGATCGGAGTATATCGTACCACATACAACATGACAAACGAAATCTAAAACAGATCTAAGATAATGGAGGTATCATGATCCAGTGTTTAAATCAAAAAAATATATCCAATTTGAGAGAAAAATGGGTCAATCCTACGATTTCTCTTATTAGGAGGAAGAAGGATTATTAATATATCATAAATGGAAAAATGAAAACATACCTAGAAAATTAGCCAATGCATGGTTTATCCACATGATTTGGCATAACATGTACAAATCATGTGAGGATTTATGGATAGAAGGGGAACAATGAATGGTTCTGCATTATAGAAATGCGAAAATCATGAAAATTGGTTTTATCTGAAAATTTCAATCTACACAGTTAGCCAAATTGTGAACCAACCATTTTGAGGCTGTGAAACCTATATATTGTTCCAAAAAAGATGTTTTCTAGGCTATGAAATTTCCCCAGATACCCATGAGACCTTTTCCAACCTTTTCAAAATCTATATTAGTTCCAAAGTAAAAACATAGATTGAAATTTAATGGATCCATGCCAGAATGAATTCCATGATCTCATAATATTACCCCTCAAATGATCTAGTTCCTGAGTTCACCTTCTAAGGTGGTAGAAATATTATCTGAAGACAAATCTATCCATTAGGAATGTTCATAGGCTTACCACTCCCAAGTCACATCATGTACTCAGTTGTGCTATCATGGAACTCATATTAGAGGGTCAAAACAACCTTAGAGAGCATTTTTGCTCCGTCCAACAATGCATACTGGATACTCCTCAAAGGTAACAATAACATATAACTCATATTCCTTGGGATCAATGTTATGAGATGGGTCTTCTTGATACTGATGATGCTGTGAAACATGGAATACATCGGGTATGGCATAATACCTTTGAGGTTGTAGAAACTGATATACTGTCCGAAAAACACTCTCAAGAATATAAAATTGCCCTACATAATGAGTTGATAGCTTCCATTTCTTACACAACAATCTACTATATTTCATGGGAGATACCTGGAGGAAAACATGATTCGATACCTCAAACTATTAAGGTCGTTGATGAAAATAAACATAATATTCTTGTTTAGACGGAGTAGTGGTCATATACTTTCATATCACCTGAACCTCCAATGATGTATCATGAACAAGATGGGGAACAAGTAGGGTTTCTTCACCCACTTATAGCCAGCATAGGGGTAAGTGACATGGAAAACCATTTATGTTGTCAAAAGGATCCATTATAACTACCCCATGAAAGATATTATTATAGGACAAATCAACAAAAAAGATATACATTTCCCAAGAACTATCGAAAACAAGGACACATTCTCATAGTATATCCTCTAGAACATGTATTGTGCATTCTGATTTTCCATCAGTCTGATGTTGAAAATATGTTCTTTGAAGCAGTTTTGTTCCCAAAGGAATCGATATTCATTGTTATAATCATGAGGTGAAATGAGAAACCCTATCTGAAATGATAGTATGTGAAAACATGTGTAGTCATATGATCTCACAAACATACATTCATCTCAACTCATCAACTGAGAAAGTCTTCCAAATTGAAATTAAGCGGGATGATTTCATTATTCTGCCATTGAATACCCATATATCATCACTACCCCTTGGAGACCTAGGTATTCAAATTATTAAATACATAGAAACAACATCCCATTTATATTTTAAGGCTGGAAGTGGTTATAGAATTCTTGAATGACTATGGTGCTCCTCCTTCACCAACTGACAGGTAGAACACTTTGTGATTAGGACTTCAACATTACATTCATCCCATGCCCCCAATACTAGAATTACATGTCTCAATACATATTTGATATGCCTAGATGAACTGACCAATGGGAAGGATGGGAAACTTTAATGAACTCCTCACTCATATCTATTAGAACCCAGATATTTCCGCATAGACGCAATATGTCCACTTTGCACATTGACAAATCCAAAGGTGGGTTATCTCCTAATATAATCTCATAGATAACGAATACTTATGGATCAAATTAATGGACACTCATCACCTTTTAATGAGGGAAAAGGTAACATTCAAGGATGAATGGTATGACTACTCACAACATTCCTTAAACTCCAGATGTAGATATAAATAGATGGTAATTAACTACCATTCCTCATTAGCTTCATGTACGTCTTATGTGTGAGTATTCTCACTTTGTGCATCTACAAACACATTTCCCTTACCTGGTGTATAGGAAAACTCAATATAAAAAGATTATAGATATTTGACCCATCTCCACTGTCTAAGGATAATGTCACGCTATGAAAAGATATATTTGAGGGTCTGATGGTTCAAGTACACCGCAAAGTGCTCAACCAATAAATAATATCTCCAGAATCATAATTCAGGGGATGATATGGATAGATCAAGGCCATGTGTTGGGTAATATCTCTCATAAGTCCTTAACTGCTGAGATCCATATTCAATGAATATGTCTTCCTACAATAGTAATTCTTGTTGGCCGCTGCCTAAGGAATTAAATAAAATGATATAACATATACATTCCTCCAGAAGAGTCATATTATGTGCTGAAACAAGACTCCCATTCATATTCTAAATTGATTTATCAAATACTTATAACCATATTAACATGACTCTTTTCATTGATAGACCATGAATAGGTGAAGTAATGAGAGAAACAACTATCATGAATTGCAAAAAAAATCTATCCTAACACATGAAACATCATATATCAAATACATTCTTCGGTTGATCCTAGTAAACTTCAACACTACCTTTTTATAACTCAATTGACATGCCTGATTGTAAGATAATATGACCCATGAAGGGAACATTTTCAATCAAGAAGTTGAAATTATCTATCTTGGAATAAGGAAGATGCTCTCTCTGTGTACTCAAAAGAATCTCAATATTTTTTGCATGGTTTCTATGAGTGTGACAAGAGACCAATATTTCATCAACAAAGTCTGCAACCAAATATTATAAATAGTAATGAAAAAACCCTATTCATAAATTACATGAAAATGGAATGCACATTCATATGACCAAATGACATAAAAAGGTACTCATACAGACTATACCTTCTATGGAATGCAATATGTTGTATGTCTGATAGTCTAAGTCACACATGAGGATAACCTGATCTCAGTCGATCATAGAGATGTCATTTTCTCTTTAGATCTAGTAGAATAGATCTTCTTTTCAAGGAAGATTATATCGGTTCATGACCATAAGGTGTTATAAATTTCTATAATGAACGGATAGAAATAATGTTATATCTCCATTATTGGTGAAAATCATGGTCGATCCCCACGAGGATGTACTAGGAAATATAAAACCATTGGCCTATAAATAGTATCCCTACTAGTTAAGATCATGATGCTCTGTATGTGCATCCCTAGAAGGAGGAATCGGCACTGGATCAGCTCCTATAATATACTCTATTGTAAACTCTTTATCCCTCTCAAAAGGTATGACTGGAAAAAACATCGGGAAATCCATACCTAAAACAGTCCTCCACAAAAGGTAAATCATCTTGTTGTAAACCCCGATCCTATAAGAAGTTATTTACAATCTGGGTTTTCACTCCACCTAGCAGATGATTTTCTCATCCCACTCAACTAGCCTAGACATCGCACTCACCTATATGTAGATAATAGATTCTCTCTAGTGATATTAATGAAACCCTATGATGATAGTAGTCTACGAACCGGTGATGATGAACCAACAACTCCTTCCCAAGTATTATTTTGAATCCCATCATCTAGAGAACAAAAGGGGTTTTATATAAAAGTTTATCTTCCCACCTTAAAGGGATAGTTTTTTCACAAGAATATGCTCTTTATTCATACCCCCTACAACGTATTTAAGGTCATTAAATTATAGTTATAATTATCAGTATTATGAGATTCTAAATGATTGATATAGACATAAAAGAGTTCAATGAACCATTATAAAATAATGCACACAATAATAATGTCTACTGGAATAGTACCTTCTAATATATATGGTCTCATTTCTTGATCATTGTATACCAGCTATATTGTATTCAATTGGCCAGATCCATGGCCCAGTAAAAAAGATGGACAACCATGATCATTACTACATTTCTAGAACTGATATAGATTAGTGTTCTATGTTCCAAAAACATAACCTCCTCCTCATCTAGACCTACTAGTGTTATTCCAACTACCTACCTAATATGGCGTAAAATAAGTTTCTACTGACGGTGTAGTTGACTCAGATCTATTTCCACATAATGATGGTTGAATGTTCTGGATGAAATGCTTATGATACCCCACATGACTGGATGCTTGGAATTTCGTTGGGTCCCTATAACAATGATAATTATTGTTCCCTTATCATATACACTAATGAAACTCTATAGATATTTCAAATTAGGTACTCTGATAGTCATTTCCCAAATAAGATACCTTGAGGGAACGTTTCATGCCCCTAGAATAACTACATGCATGGTTCAACACTAGTAATCTTTGCCTAGTAATATTTCCATCCCTCATGTTATACTGATTTATAATATCATGATTAAATATATCTTAAAAAGTAGGAAGGATAATGAAAGTGACAAGCATAAATTTTTCATACTTGATCCCATCATTAAAACATCTAGTATGTGAAAGCTCATCACTAGATTGCAATAGGGAAAAGAACTACAACTCCGTGAAATGTGCTGAATACTTCACAATGGATATAGAACCCAAATCGAGATGCATGAACTCTCTAGAACTGTAAGATCTCAGTGTCTGAAGAAAGAACTATTCATATAAGGCAATCTATAAATCAACGGATAACATGCCCTGATGATGACCGACTTGGGTAATCACACCCCACAAATGCTTGGATGAATCAATAACCATGTATGTAGAAATACTGACTCTCTGCTCTGGAGGATTCTCCATATTCCGAATAATATATAGGATGGATTATATACAATACTATGCAGCCTACAGACCACCATCACTTAAAGATATAGGAGGATGCTGCAGCTGGAAACCATGGAGCACCATGTACATACTACATCAGAAATATGAAAATTTAATGAACATGAAAATCAGTTCTAAGATTAGGTATAGTAGGCGATTCCACATGCGGCACTCATGGAGGTAAGATTGGGGTATCAGGACCCACCATGTCTGTATCATGTTCGCCTGAATCCTCCATGTTTAGGACACTAGGATGTGGTGGCAGAATTGATTTAAAATTTATGAACAAACCCCTATGAAAAATATTCAAAAGAATGAAATAGTTTCTAAAAGAAGACAAATAGAGGAAAACTCACAACACAATGAATACTATCCCATCTATCCATGTAGATGACTAGGTATTAGTATGTTCTAAACTATTATTGTAATTTAATTTTATTTTTAATTACATTGTTCACTCCATCACCTTTATACTAATTACAATGTTGGATAAGGATGTGAAACCATATCTTTTTGTATTTAATTATTCACTTTGTTATTAATGGTCATTTCTGGTGAATCAGTTCCCATATTATAATCTGTAGAAAAGACATCCATTTATTTATAATACAATGGATCAACTCGGAAAATTACTCATACAATTCCATGAGGGCCCATACACCTCATTGATGGAGACATTTAATCAATAAATTACCACCAAGTGTAATGAACGAAAAATATAACTATTAAATCATATCTCAACAATCATTAGCATATCCAACAATGAAATATAGTTAAATTCACCTATATGTAATGGAAATATGAATGACTTGTAAATTATATGTGTCTATAATGATGCATTTAACAATTATCATTTCCCTCATATCATCCATCTAAAGATAAAATAAAATCCTTAAATAGCGTAAAAATAAAAAACTCAACAGAACATTTTTGTCACCCCGAAGTGAAATCATATCAACCATAATAGGAAAAAGTAGAACAAAAACTATAATATAGGGATCTTGGATTTTACCCCGAACATTTTTTCATAATGACTAAGCAGGACTTGTGACCATGTCCCAAGAATTACTAATCTAAAACCTATTGTCTCCAAATAGTAATGAAAGAAACAAAACCCCCATGTACTACCAAATTGTGACATCCCAAACTAATATTTCACACAATGCATGCCCCGTTCCCGGTGGGCCAAATGGCCTCAGGTGAATCTCTCTAAATGCTAGAGGATTTTGAAATGTAATGAGGGACTAGGGTGTGTTATTCAAGAGACTATGTACTCATTTGGGAAGTTGTAGCATAAAATATTGATGTAAACATAGGTAAATACCAGAATCAACAAAAGTAAAAAGAAGAAAAATCTAAAATAATAGAGACAAAAGTAATAATGACATTCAACGATTGGAATAAAATTCCACAACATATGATGACATGTCATGTACTTGATGCCTATAAAATAATGAAATAAAAAAATAATATTTTATTTAAAGTATACATGAATTAAAATAATATCCATATAATCCCGAGATCTAACACAATCATATTATATAATGTTCAATACTGAATATTAAGAAATCAAGTGTTCGTAGACCTGTTATTCACTTTGTAAACATGTACATCTATTTAATCTACCTCCGGTACCAAACAAAACTCTGAGAGGGTGTGATATATTCTCAGTGGGCCACCACCTATAGTGTCTATAACACCTAGCTCATGTATTGAAAATGCTACATTGTGCGGGCATGAATATATAAAGTAAAGCATTATTATGAAACCAAATACCCAAGTAACTGTTTCCGACCGTGGTTAATGTTTGAACATGAAACTAATTCATTTAACTATTTAATTAGAAAATCATATATTGATAGGTCTGATGAGGCATAATAAATAGCTACATCATCTCTTGATAGTATACATAGTGAAGGTTCCAATATGTAACATGGAATCCATGATTAAGGATAATTTATAACGATTCCCTATAGTAATAATCAATGAGAAGTAGAAATCAAGGGTTGTGAACTCAGTAATAACATTATCATGACATGGGTAAGAGTGAAATCAAATGAGGATAGTCCATGCATTCCATAATAAGGTGCCTATCGAATCAAAAATGATCATCCATGGTTAAATGGGTATATGTAGAGATAGAGCCTATGGGTTGTAACCGTGGGTGCTACATGTAAATGATGGATTCATGAAGTGTATCATAGCCATCCAATGATGATATATAATTAATCATATGTTTTCATACTAGTAATATAAGAAAAGACAAGGATTTGGATCTACGTGGTTATTAACATAAGAAAGATGAATCCTTGAAATGTAATGGGGTTATCAAGTGCTTCTGGAATTCTCCAATTAGAATCCTATGTGATCACTAGTCAGGCCATTTCTATTGAATTATGTTGTCATTAAATATTTAATTCAGTTTAATCCTTTAATTTCATTAGTGTGATAATGTCATCTATCATGTAACATTTTAATGATGTCATTTGGTTAAATTCATTCCTATCATTAGTCAGACAAGGTCATTTAGCATGAAACCATTCATTTAATCTATTTTATGCTTATTTCATATTTTCAGTTCATTTTTATACGTTGCATTAATATGAAAATGGGTGCTAGAGATATGAAACCTAATATTTATTTATATTTAAGGTCAAATAATAAACATAGTATAATTTCCAATTCACATTCCACATTTAATTATCAAATTGAATCACTTACCTTAGGTGGGTCACATGGTATGTATACATGGAACATTCCATTATGCAATTCACAATATAAATCAAACCAATAAATACATAAAAGAATACATGTAGAGTGGCCATGCTGAGGCACACCCAAAAAATGGATAAAGCATGTAAAAATATTAAACATAATATATTTCATAACCTTCAACATGAAAAGTATGGAGTTGTTGTTTTAACCACTAACTACAAATCACATATTTTCAAGGAGCATAACCATTAACTACCAATGATTATAAAAATGGAATATAATTTCCATAAATGGAACCCGATGAAATCGGTATTCCCCACCCTACCATTATAAATTTAGCAAACATTAGGGATGAGTTTCAAACCACCCACTACAGTCTTGTATGACACTCCACCTCCAGTATTGGCCCCTGATTTGGCTCAGATTAGTGTTGATCATTGCACATACAAGGTAGAAAAAGGATGCTCAAATGGATCCTAAATGATGGAGATATCTTGATTTGTTGTTTAGATCATCAAAAAAGATCCAAATTGATGGAAAATGGTTAATCCAATTGGTTCTGATATTTTAATGAATAAGTAGGCTTAATAGATCATGAATTAAAAAACTAAAAATATACCTAGAAAATTAGCCTATACATGGTTTTTCCATTGGGTTTGAAAAATCCTACATAAACTATGCAAGGGATTTTGTGTGGAAAAGAAATATTTAAGGGTTATACTTCATTTAAATGTTCAAAACTATGCAATGTGGTTCTATCTTGAAATTTCAGTTTCCATGGTTTGCTAAATCGTGTGACAACTATGTGCTAACCGTGCGAGCTGTCCAGTCTTCCCAAAAAGTTGGTTTTAGGGATTTGAACATGCCTCAAACACCTTGATACCTTTACTAACCAATTGGTAATTCATATAAGTTCAAAACTAAAGAATTATACTAAAATTTAAATGATCCATACCTGAGGGAAAAAATCATTTCAATCAAGTTTATCTTTCACTAGTAATATGTTTCAGAAGGCCATTTCTAATTAAAGGATTATATGTTTATGAAAACTATTTCACTTTCCCATGATATATGCATATGGACCACTGTTCTTTGCATAGGCTATCCTTTGATAAATTTATTATAAAATCAATCTAATTTTCGATAGGTATTAATATGATAACATGTTTATGATGCCAATTTCATTTCATGGCTAATGATATGATGAATGTTTATGAACTTGTAAAAAACAAATGTATGATTTATTTATGATATGTTTAGGACCTATGTATTCGTACAATGTATTAGGTAATGATTTATATATCGTTAGAAAGATATTTCTGAAAGGTGGAGTGAACACAGTTTAGAAAAATATTGTTTCTGCTACGATGGTCTTGGGGGGTCAACATTGACTACTAAGATGGTCATGAGAGTGAAAAATGACTACAGTGATTGTATGTGAAGTGAAACCATACTAATTTTATAGTCTATGAATCAATTCCATGAATTTTGTGTAAATAAATTTTATACGTTTGTGTCTACCAAACATTATATGTCATATTCGTATGTTTTTCTTTTAGGGATTATGCTATTTATTCCCTTATGATTCATGTCCCATGAACTACCAATATTCATTACATAATTCGTTTATATGATCATAGATATATTGGGTATGATCTCCAAATTCTCTAATTCTAACAGTACTAATAAATATTTTTTTATATATCTCTTTTTTTACCCTTACCAGTCATTTGAGATCACCCCTTTCTTATGTTTATATTTAATAGCTTATAAATAATGGTTTTATGTTGAAGTGATAAGTATGAATATATTTGCATGAAAGACTAATGATCTTCCACCAAGAAAGAATTTTTTTTTGAATTTTTTCAAAGACACTGGAATATTACTATCCATGATATATTACTTTTGTAACGATATGAATATTTACAAAAAATGTTGTAATATCTATAAATGGAATGCATGAGTCACCGTAGGTTGATCAGGATTTATAAGGGATAAAATGACTTAATGTATTCTCTATATCATATCATAAGATCTTATTTCATTTCAATATAAAATTATATTTTAAATAATGATTATTTGGAAGCCATTTTTCTTGAATAAGATGTTATAATATTTTAATGTTATGAAAATTTAATAGAGTTAATCCCCCATCAGTTATAATAGGGATCCTCATTTCCTATTTTCCTAAAAAATTTTGAGCACCCTTGACTTATATTTACCAAAAAAATATAAAAAAATATCTCCTCACATTTTATTTGTTTTTGATTCAGTTTAATACTAACCTTAGATGGATTAAAGTTTAAATAAAAGAAGCCATTCTAAGGAAGATGTTTATCTTTTAAACGAGTATTTTATTATTATTTATTCTTAAATCTCGTTTAAAAAAACAAAAACCATTTTGATATCATAACATCAGTATATAACACAAATGTAAATTTCATTATGTCAATTTTTAATGATATTTAATGTCATTATTCAATCAATAGGGAAATAAAAACATTGTCTATGTGCACATCAGACTACCAACATGTAAACAAATGTACATCTTTTTGCATGGAAACAAATTTTGGATGAATATAATGATGGAATTATGGTATAAATATTATATTCATTTTATAATTATTATTTATATATATATGATATAATATATTCTTACCATTAAAATAATGGAAGAATTATAATTTCATTAAATTATATATATGGATTACCACCTTCACAAAGATATGGGATTTTGTTTTCAACATCATATCACATGGATGGTATATATAAGATTATTTAAAGAGATAATATGATATATTTTATATAATAATTATTATTTATCAATCAATTTATACTTACCTTCCTTCTCTCATGATCGTTGAAAAATGGAAATGTTATTTAGGATTATGTACAAATAGTTATCTTCACATTGTATCATAATTCATATTCATATAAAGAATAAAGTAATTTTATAATATTATAAAAAAAGTAAAAAATATTAAAATAATTTAGCTATTATTATAATTAGATTATGGAATGATTAACACATTGACAATGGTAATCATACCAATGTGGTTTTTAAATAATAAGCCA
The DNA here is from genome assembly GCA_963277665.1 of Viscum album. Taxonomy (NCBI): domain Eukaryota; kingdom Viridiplantae; phylum Streptophyta; class Magnoliopsida; order Santalales; family Viscaceae; genus Viscum; species Viscum album. The sequence continues at coordinate 1,695,824,613 of OY728137.1, read as the reverse complement.
AAAATCCGAAAAACAAACGATCTAGACATAACTGAATATATAATTAAAATTTTCATTAAAATAAAAGGTTTATTTATAAGGAATGAACCCAGTAAATTGTTATTAATAATTTAAATTATTATTATTTTATTATTATTTAGAAATATGAAAAAAAATATACGATGAGTCAGAATCAAGGTATGTGACATGTTACCTTTATAATTAATTTAAATTGTTTTAATTATATATTATAAATCCATTTTTTCAAGTATATATTCATAATATTTTTAAAAAAATCTATTTATCTTTTAATAAATGAGAAAAAAATAAAAAGTTATGTATCTTTTTACATTCATTCAATGATTTTTAATAGAATATTTTTAAATTTTATTGTATAGAGTGATTTGTCTTTCTACAAATGAAAAGGTATATATATATTTTAATGAATATAATATCATTTTATTTTCCTAAATTCACAAAAATGATATTATTATTGGATTTATTGATAATAGTTATTGTTTTTAGTGATTTCCATCATTTAATATATTTTATGTATTGTATTTTTTCAAATTTGTTATTTAATAGAAATTGTTATATCAATATCTGATTTATTTTAAAATCATCAAAAGTATATTTGATTTATTATGATAATGTTAACTCCTGTATTACGAATTTTTTGAATCTTAGGGTCCTATTACTAGTTTTATAAAAATGGGTGAGCTTGATATAGCTCTCTAATAGATATTGAAATGATTATGTTCTTTATAGAATTGTATTAGAAGATGACCTTATAGGTCATTCCACATGTAAGTTTTTTTGAAAGGGTTAATATATGGGTTCTCTAAAGATTATGTCATGAAACCCCTATATGAAATTTATGACCTAAAATTGATTTTTTTGGAGAATATTCTTTCTTAATAGGATATGTAATGATATTTTAAATTAATTAACTGATTTTTTCTCATTAGGTTAAAATTATTGTTTTTATGAAATTTTTTTTGGGATCACATGTTTTCTAATAAATATAAATTATTAATATTTTCCATGCATATTTAAATATAATGTAATTTCTGTATGTATTTTCACATTAATGATGATTTCATGCATATATAAATGATTTTTAGAGATCAGTATTTACTATATTAAAGGAAGCTTTCTTTTATGATCTCATGGCTTTGAAAAAGACTAAAACAATTCATTTATAATTTTTTTATAACCCAATGATATTATTTTGATTATCCATTTTTTATGAATATCACATACTAAGGATGATCATAAATAATTATTAAGAATTAATTTAAAATAAATTAAATTTTATTATAGTGAAAAAATAATGAATTAATGATAACTATATTTTTATGTAAGGGTTTGTATTAATTCCATAAAACTCTAATCATTAAATTTTATTCTAGATGTATGTGATCCATTAATATGTTTTGATTAATTTTTTTTGGAAGTACAATGATGGTACATTTTTTTGATACAATTCCAAAACAAATATATATTACGTTTTTAGTAGTAGATCCTTGTATACATGATCGGAGCTATCCTAGAACACTACCATTCATGAAGAATATTTCATTTCCATAGATTGTATCAGTGCTTATATGACCATACCGCTATAAAGTGAGGTCAAAACGTGAAAAATATCTTTAGGATATATGAGTATATATAAGATCTGTAGATCTTTGGTATATTTAGGGATGCACATTGTGAGTGGAAAAAATTGAAACATCAGAAAAAATTATGTTTCATTTTACAATATACTACTAATGATTTAATAAATAATTATATCTAGGACCAAAACCATTTTTTGACCATGAGATACATTACTATATGTATTTTGTTAAAATGAAATATTAAATCAATGACTATGTGTAATAGAAACTCTAATCTAACCTGATACACCATCTATGAAGACTTCTTCCGTTAAAATCATAAACCTAAAATTGGAATATGGGGTATTCTTTATTATAAACACTTTAGAATTGATAACTTATTAAATATCTATATAAAACCTCTATGCATTCACCGTTTTATTCGAAACTAACTCATTTGAAAATTTATAATTCATAGAAAAATGATTGGTATATCACATCAAAGGACAATAAACCTTTTAAATGTTTATAATGATCATAGAAATAGAAAATACATTTTAATATTGACTGAACTATACTATGAAATAAGTTTTAATTATTTTCTACCTGAATCTTTAATTCATAAATTCCATTTTTATAGTATAGCACAACTTTATGTTATGTAAATTTAGTTTTAACAAGACACATTTCACTATAACATAATATGGAATCTACAAAAACAAGAAGGGTTTATCAATTTTCCATAAAAAATCCCTTTTCTGTGGATGATCATTCATTCATTTAAATAATACTTTATTCATATAATGATGCCACAGGGTATGTAATATTTTATTATCCATTTGTGGTATAACCTATTATACATGACCATGAATATGTTCATCTCCTTAGTCAAGAGTTTGATCTAGACATAATAATACCTCGATGTGGTTTTTTTCAATGAGAGGGTTATTTATATGTGTTTCATTTTTATATAACTCCAAAAGTCTATTGAGGAACATTATTAAGGGAATTAAATTATAAAACACAAACTAATAATAATGAAAAACCATATAATATTCACATGATAATCAACTTTATCAATTGAAATTCAATATGGCCACACAAAAAACCTATTAAGGGTTGGGAATTGTCTGTAATGAAATAAAAAGTCGATAACATATCAATTTTTTCCAACATGATTTTATAACCTACGTCTCGTTATGATGATAGATTGAAATGAATTAAATTATATCCTACCCAGTCTATAACATCATTATTATCACCTATCTACCATGACTTTCCAAACTATAAATCAACAATCAATAAGATTCTCAACTTCCATTTTTTACCCAATTTTCATTAACAATCATGGATAACCCACTAAATTAGTACCATAATTACTCATGACACACTCCAAAGGGATATTCTTATTGACATGGGATTTAGACTATGGAATTAGTATAAAAATCAATAATTTGTGGTTTATTTTTTTTCAATGAAATATCATCAAGATGATGTAGTGAAAAATAATCAACAAATATTAATTATGCCAAATATTCATCATGAGAGATTTAAAAAATAGTTTTGACCTGAAATACCCAATAATATAATGTAAACCCAATTCATCACATAACAATCAATTATAATATCATAAGATCTCTATGTTACAAGATTATAATATGGGAATCAAAATCTTACTAGTCACATCAAACTCATAATGTCCCTCTAATCTAGAACACCAACAACCTCCAATGGCTTTTTTGCATTTTTCCTCGACCACGAATTAGAATATCTTCAAATTCCCATAGATAAAATTGGGGTTTGAGAACAATTTACCATTATATTGTGCAAAATATTTCCATAATAACCAATTTTTACATGTACCAAATATTCTAAATGTTAACTAATATTAGGCATTATAAAATTTTCTTGATAAAAACTAAAACATTCTTTTAAATTATTTTTAATGCCTCATATAAAACATTTATAAATGTAAATTTCAATCAAAGTAGTCATGAATATCCTTCTATATAATTAATTGAAGATATATATATATATCACAATAATAGCCCCATGGATAATATTCATTTCATTTTATTCATACAAGTATTCTCACACATGTTATGGTAATATAACTCATGGTGTGTCTACATACCTATATATCAATTGAAGGGGAGATATGAGAGCACCCATAAAAAATAAGCTCTACACATGTATTATTATAGAATTAAGATTTTCATGATTAATTATTTTCCATGTAGTGATAATACAGTTTTATAGTTTTTACATACCTCCTAACAACCAAGATTCTTATATGATTCAATGATTTCAAAAAAAACATGAGTATATCAAGAATTTAAGAAATCATTTCAAATCATTTCACAAATGTATATTAATATCATACGTAAGATCGAGAATAAAAAAAATTATATAAATTATGAATCAAACATCAAATAGTTTTAATCGTAATTCATTCCTATCAGTGAATTAATTTAATTAAAAATATTAAACTATTACATTCCCATTTCTCTATAAATCCACTTGTATTTCATTAATGAAATCATTATTTAATTTTAAATCCATTAATTTGAAATAATGTATTCATTATAAAATATATAACGAATAGGTTCCATAGAAAAATAATATTATTTTTAGATAAATGAAACTCTATTTAGTATTTGGAAATAAATTAAAAACCCACAAAATAAAATAATAATCAAGGGTTTCAATTGATAGGAATTGGCTTATTGTACAACCAACCTCAATCATGTTCTCGATGAACAGAAAAAAAAATCATAATATAAAATCATATGGTCTAAAATCAATTATAAAATAATTTATAAGATATTCAATGTATCTCCATTATATTTTAGCATAATCATAATTTTGATAGCGTATATTCAATCTATAATCCACCATAAAAGAATCATATAATGTTATTATTAATAAGATAGCCTTATTATGTAGTCAATAATTTTGATTGTATGATTAATTATAGGCACAATATAATAATATATATATAATGATATTTTAATAACGAAATGTATTGATTAATTCATAACCTCTAATTAATAAATTTTGAGTAATGTAATTTTGTAATAATTTTTTTAACATTATTTATTTTTATAACATTTTTTGAGATATTATTATTATAAATTTCTAATTGTTTTATAAACATTTTTTATAAAAGGATATAATTTTCAAGTCATTTTTTAAAAATTATTTAAGGGAGGAATTTTTGTATTTTTTAAAAATATCATTTACTTATTGAATTGTGAAAAGTACTAATTTTTTAAAAAATAAGCATTTCATTAAAATGATGACTCACATTAAGAATATAATTTGATATAAAATTTACATAGTACTATTTAATTATATATAATATAATTAATTACATTTATATCTTCATTATACATTATTTCATAACAATTATATTATTTTTTCGTATAATTCCATATTTCAATAAAAAAAATTTAATTCACGTTTACCCATTTCACATTAAATTTATATTTTCCACTCAAAAAAATAAAATTTTAGAATTTATTCAAAATTTTAAATACCATTTTTCATATATGGTATATTATTCACAAATTTTTTTTACTATGAATATCAATTTTAATTAATATTTGTTACCACAGGGTTTGTAACTCATGTAATTAAGGTGAAAAATAATTTCATAACGCCAAAAAGCCTTTATAAAACATTTATTTTTTAATTTTATATTTCTTTTATCATAACCATAAAATGTTATTTTTATTCAATTTCCAGCCATATTCCACTAATAATTACAATAATATGATTTTAATTATTAATAAAACAAAAATTTCACTATATTTTTTTTAATATAATTATTAATTATTAGTAGGGATAAAAATATTTTATTGTTGGTTATAAATCTAAATTTAAATATTGTTTTATTATTTTATCACTGAAATTTATTTTTAAATTTTAGTGATGAAATTATTACAGAAAGTTCTTATACAATGTCGAACAATTTCACATGGAAGTAGTAAAACAATCATGTAAATGATTTTAAAAAATATAAAAGTAAAATTTAAAAGTGGATTTATAGATTAATGTGAATATTATATAAAAATATAATAAATTATGCATTTATTAAATGATAGATTCAAATTTACTTACTCTTTTTAGGTAATTAAATTCCAATTATGAGAACAATCCCAAAATAGAATATATTTTTTATAAAGTTAATAAATATTTTATTCAAGGATTATAAATTTTATTAAATATAATCACAATCCATATTAGTGAGATATTATCATTAATAGATACCATAGTACAATTATGGTTCACTATTTGTTTTATATATACATTTTTATATGTTATATAGTAAATTTCATTGATATCATAAAAATTGTGATATTGTTTAATATGGATTTAAAGTAATATATAATGGGGGAAACATCACCTAATTATATACAAATTTTATTTTATAATAGTTTTTATTCTCATAGTAATGTTTACTTCAAATATACTTTTTTCCACACATTTCCATGAGTTTTAATTTATATTAAGTTAATAATTTATGTAATTTTAAATGTCCCCCTCCCCTCACTTGTTGAAGTGAACCTTCTATAATGTCTTCCAAAAATCATATAATTAATCTATTTTAAACATACCAAAATGCATGTCTCTACCAAAATAATCTATGAATGACCTATAATCACTTATGTCGTAAAAATATCAACCTATAAGGCTAAAGGTGTAAGCCAAATCAGTTTTTCATAATAAGGGGTATAACCAATAATTTTATGTTTTTATTTTATTTATATTCATCCACATTATAATATTACATAAACATAATTATATAATATGAAACGTATACCACATATATTTAAATATCATTTTTACTATGTTATAACAATTTTTTTCTGCATTTCTAAAAAATGAATAACCAAATCATTTTTAGTGTGTACATGTAGACTATCACTTCTATGAAGATACCTATTACATTGTCTATATCTGTAACGCGTTGATATTTATAATGATTTTTTTATATTATATATATGATATTAATCATATAATTATCATTATATTACTATATAATGTCTTTTTTTAGAATTTCATCAGTTTGAGAATGATAATGTTGTTAGTGCATGCATTTTAATGAAATTCTCTATGAATATATATGATTTATTCTTTAAGTATAACAGTCATTGATTGTCATAAAAATATATTTAATGAATACAGATTACCATTATGATATTTTTATTATTTTATATATGACGGAACAATTAAACATTTGACTACGGTAAAAAAATCGGTATTTTATTAAAACAATTAAATGCACAACATCACAACATGCATCATGAAATTAGTTGATTAATTAATTAAATCTTTCACAAAAATATATTAATTAATATATTTTTAATAATTTAATAAACAAATAATATTTTATTTAAAATTAAATAATTAATATATTGTTATTATACAAGAATTCAATAATGTATGATGAAAGCCCAAACTCAGGGTAAGGGGATAATTACCTCAATTTTTATTCATTACTAATAAATATAATAAATTGGACTTGTTATTGAATGATTTTGTTTTAAAATAAACAATTATTAATTTTTTTTATTTTTACAATTTTAAATAATAATCAATTCCTTAACTAATTAATAACATCAATGATATTATCTTTGTAAGGATTATACTTCCAAAAAATTATTCATTCAGAGATGTCTTATATTAGGAATCTATATCATTTAATATGGTTTGTTGAAGAACTACTGAAATATTATATCACTAATGAATCATTTATCATGATATTTAATGTTCCTTATATGTTCTCACATTCATGAGATAATGATAAAAATTTTATAAAAGTTACTGCGGTTGTTGTGGTCTCAATTTAAATCATTTAGTAATAATTCATTTTATAAAAAAAAATATTTTATATTTTTTCCTTATTTATCCTTATATTTTTTACCTAATTATTTGATGAAAATTATGGGTTTTATAGATTCCTCATATGGTGCACCATTCGATGAATTGTTATATACAATAATTACCTAAGTTACATTAGTTTCTCATCTCAAACATACATCTTTAAAACGTGATTTGATATATGGGCATATAGTAATTCATATAGTATATAAATAAATCATTAAATAAAATATCATTATTATTTGTATAATAATAGAATTTAATTTTTCTTCATTTATTTCTCAATTTGAAATAGATTTTGGTTATAAAAAACTATAAAATTTATTTCTTCTAAATTTTTGGTGTATAGGATTTAATAAACTATTATAAGTTTCTTACTCTATGTTCATTTTCTTATTTTATGAATTTTATAATAAAAATAATGTTTTCATATGGTTAATTTCAATGATATTTTAGATTATTTTATTTTTTAAATAAAATATCTTACTATTTTCTTGCATGGTAATCATTTTAATCTCATTAAATAAGTTTGAAAATAATTTTTATTATCAAATTTATAAAATTAACATACATATAATCCATTGAGAAAATTATTTTCATTGAATTTTTATTTTTCTGTCGATAATTATAATAAAATGTTTTTGGATAGTTTTTTTATAAATTCTAGTTTTTCAGTATACCAAAAAATGATTATTTTCCCATTTCACTATGAAATTGTTTTAGTGTTAATCTAATGGAATTTTACTATATAAAAAATTCATTATTTATTCTTATGCTTAGTAGGGGTGATATAATTTTACCATTCAATTCCATTTTGTGAATAACTTTTATGATGTTTTAAGAGATTTTATAAAACTAATTTCTTTTTAATGGGTAAATAAAATTATTATAGAATTGTTTAAATGAATGAATCATTCAATTTTGTTTTATGACATTTTATAAGGAAATTAATGATGAAATCTAGATTGAGGAGTGATCAAAAATCCTTATAGAACTATGTAAGATATGTCAGATGGGGTTTTGTTAGGGTCCTCCAATATTGTTTGAAATGATACTGTGATAACAAGAAAAAAAATTAGTCATTCAAGAAGAGATAATATAATTACTCATAAGATGTAATTATTTTTAATAAATGAATATTACTCCTATGTGACTATAGAATTTACTTTTTATAGGTTACACCGTTGAGACCAAGGAATTATCTAGTTATATTATTCTATGATGACTGTTTGATGATCTATGTTATATATAATGGAATTAATGCCTACTATGAGTTCCGATTGATCCTTTTCTTCTGTACATTTTTCACATGGAAAATCTTTTCCGAATTTTTTTTACTCTAATGTTGTGGAAAATCCTTATTTTATTTTTTTGGTTTTATGATTCATGTTTTATGGGTATGAATTATCATATATTTTTCTCATGAAATATCAATATAAAATAAAACCCATATTCTCATCTTATTCTCAATTATGTCATTTAATTTAAAATCTTTATCTTTACCAATAATGATCATTCAAGATCACCCTTCATATGTTTTATATTTCCCTAGAATATGAATATATAATTTAAATGAATTATAAAAAGAATGGATTCATGTGTAATGAATTTAATGTGAAAATTTTAGGACAACATGTTCAATAAGAAAAGCATGGGATAGTCAATAAAAAATAACATGGACAATTGGATATATATTTCTTAGAGTTTATCCTTATTCTATAATATGATATATCAAAATATTCCATTTGAAAATAAGTGATCAAATATTTTAATTTGACATTTTATGTTTTTGATGGACTAAAATGGGACATGTTTATCAAAATAAAATAAAAAATACACAAATCTTGGGAAAAATCCCTTAATGTGTCCTCTCGGTATGTTAAGGGTGGGATTTTGTTTGTTAATAAAGCTAGATGGTCGTGAATTAGCTTAGATGGAGTTTGCTGACGATATGTAGAAGAAACAGTATACGAGAGTAGTTTGTGGAACCAAAAATGGTTCAGGGGGATAGTTTCTAAATAAGGGAGTGTGTTATGTGGAAGGGGTGATGATTTTCAGGATTGAGGAAGAAAATGGCACCACGTAAGAGAAAATTAAGTACGTTGACTGTGGTTGAAAATAGTGGTGAAAGGGTTGTGGTTTAGGATATAAAGATAGTTACATGGTGAAGGTGGTTTTAAAGAAAATATTTGGTAAATCTTGATTTAAAGGACAAAAAAAGATATATTTTCCTATATAATGAGATCTAATCACATTAATTATAATATATATCAATTTCCATTGGAAAATATATTTAAATCAAGAATTTGGTGAAGTATGAAAGAATTTCATGAAGGAGAAATCCACTAAGGCTATGTGGTTCGCATAGAGAAAATTCCACTGATGGTTTTTGTGGGAAATTATATCCAAAAAAGGGCATGTCATGTAGAGGCATAAGGGTTAGTACTTGGAGGAAGAAGGTGCGGTTTGAAGGGGAATCTATATAGGAGAGTGGATCATGGAATTTGTTCCCATAAGTGGTTTGTGGAGTCAGTATGTGGAGAAGGTATGTGATAGAGATGGTGTAGGTAGTCCACAGACGATAAGCAGTCGATGGTGTTGGAGGTGGTTGATGGAGCAGGTGGTCCAAATATTGTACACGGTACTCTGAATGCAGATGAAGTAAGGAGGTTCATGGTTTTCTCAACAATGTTTCAAAATAATTCAAATCATTTGGAGAAAGTCATTTTTGATACCTAATATTATGGTGAATGGTTGAATTAATCTACATGTGAAAAAGGGACTTCAACAGAGCATCTACCTTTTGTTGAGTATGCATTTATTTATGAAGAGGAAGTGGACTACATGTACATAAACTATGCCTTACCTAAAATTCTATCAACTATTAGTGGATTATTTTCTATGAGTACTGAGCAAAGTAAGAAGAAGATAATGAAACTTTCTACAGGTAGTCAGCTATAGAATGTGGCAAAGGGGGTTACCCATGGGAATACAGTGAGAAGACACCAAATTTTGTAAAGTAAGTGATCCTAGGCATAAAATATCTAGCCCAAACATTATACTCATTATTGGTAGTGATCCGTACTGAATTTGGTACCTCGAAACGCTTCCACTTTATTATCCTTGGATATAGCATTTCATGGTTGAACACAGTATAAATAAATAGGCCTCATGCATGATTTAATTATTTTTATACATTACAATGTGAATGAGAGAGAATACTGTTTATTTAATGAAAAAATAAGATATGAAAGGGAAGAAATTTTAATCATTTGTACCCTAATTCACACCCCAATCAGGGTATTCGAACTAGTGGACCTACCAATTGGTATGAGAAGGGAATGATGAAATCTAGTGGTTCTCTCTTTGAAGAAGAAATGGATGTTGTGAATCAAAATAGAATTTTGATCTCTAACGGAAAGAATTTTCTACTATGGACAAATATGATGAAGTGTAATATCTAATTATCAGGAATGGATGTCTTCACAATATCTATCCATTAAATTACATCTATCATTAATTGTGGATATTTATTATAAGATGAAAGAATGTAATTAGATGCAGATTGTAAAGGGATTTATATTTTAGGTGGAGCCCTATCAATTGAAATTTATATAAAGGTGATGTCCTAGAAAACATCACATGATTTGTGGGAAAAATTTATGAACTATTATGAGGGTGAAAAAGATGTCCGAGAAGATAATCTACAATTTCTGTGGAACAATTATGTGGATCTCAAAATGAACCCAAATGAGACTATTGATTCATTTTATGATAGGGTAAATGTTATTGTGGATGAAATGTAGGGTCTTCGAGAATTCATTAAAGATATAATTAATGTGAAACATATCTTGAAGAAACTTCCACATCAGTTCAATATGAAAGTATTTTTATACGAAGAAAAAGACCTAAAAGATCTGACATTGGATAACATACAAAATACTCATATATCAAATGAAATGTGATACAATGATAAAGATGTAGTGGAAAATGGGAAGTCCAAATAAGAGGAATTTTATAGCCATGAATAATCTCTATATCGAAGATGTTCCTGAGGAATAAATTTTGAATGATGTCATTTCATTTCCTACCTCAAATTTTAAAAGGGGAAAAAATTTCAATGTTATTCTTCCATTTTCAAGATTTCTATGTAGAAATATTGATAATTTTGAAGTAAAGAGGTCAACAAAGTTTGATGATGAAAATGAATGAAATGATGAAATTTCCAAAAAAATAATTATTCATAAAATGTTATAGGTAAGAGAAGTACGAATAAAAATTTCTTAAAAAAGAATATTCTTATTTCAAAAGAAGGTTAATGTTGAGAATAATTCATGGAAAAAGAGATAGAAGACTCGAAGGATCATATTATAGGTGACTTTTATGAATTTTTTAGAAATTCTGAAAAGAGAGAAGAAAGTAACAATGAAGAAGAAGAAATAGAAGGAATATTTGATATTCATGAGGAAATATAATATTTCATCAAAGAGTTAGATATTTTGAGAGAAAAATTACATAAATCTAACATCAGTTTTTCATGATTCCAAACTATATGTGTTTCAACTAAATGTGGAGAATTCATTCTAGAAAGTGGAAATTTAAATGTTGAGGTTTTCAATTCAATAATGCTAAAAAATGGTGGATGAGTAAAATATAAAAATTGATGAATAGAAAATAGAAATAGATTTTTTAAATTAAATAGAAAAATGTCAAATCTAAAGTATCAACTAATTAGAATTGAATGTCTTTGTTATACCAAAAAAAGAAAATATTCAGGAGAAAATTTTTACTCTAAGGTTTATATCAATAAAGAAGATCCAAAAAAGAATATAGAATATAAAATTCTAGCAGAGTGGTCGAGAATAATGGAAGAAAAAATCAAAGATGATTTATAAGGATTTTGTATAGCTTCATCTAAAATAGAAAACCATTTCAATTTAACTCAGACCACATGCACCCACTATAGGATTGGTGATTGACTGGGGTATGAAACATTAATCTGATCATTCAGAGAACCCATGTTATAATTAGTGGTTCATAATTGGAATCTATGAATGTACCTCACATATGATTCTATTTTTATGGTAAGATGGGAAACTCTAAAAATGTATGTTCCATTGGAAATAGGTACCAATGGTTATAAGGCCAATAGATGTGGTCATACATACATCAACATTCTTAGTCATCATTTGATGTTCATTGATTCATGTGTAATGGAATCAGACATTTGGAAAGATATTTCATATCAACAATGTAGAGGAATATGCCATAACATACTTAATATAATCATAAGATGCTACCAAATGTATCATCAATATAGATGAAAATTCAAATTCAATTTATAGCTCTATAGGTATAATCTATTCCATCCTATACCGAGGAAGATCAATATAATAATTCTATATCAGGTATGAATTCAATGACATGGGTATAAGTGAAAAGGGTTGAGAAAGAAGTGATTTTATAAATTGCATTCAAGGCATCAGATCACATTGGGATATGTATCATTAAAAGTGGATTCACATTCTATATGATAGGAAATAAGGATCAAGGGTCTGTAATCAGGTAAGATAAAGAGAGTATCGTATGATTTGGTAATGATGAGGGAAAAAATGTATTAGTTCAATAAAAGAAAATTTTGGAAGAAAATATATGAGACGAGTAGATGTCTTGGTTATTTAAGGGATTAGTCACAATCTTTTTAGGGTCAATAAATTGTGTTTCTTATGGAAAGCCATAATATTTTACAAAACAAATATGTATCATCAAGGAAAAGGATGGTTCTATTTTTTAGAATTCAATGTGTACAGAATGAATTCTCTATGTCATGAGTGGATAAAAAGACATGTTCTTTCTATCAATGGATGAAGAAAAATGTTATGGAATAAGAATCTTGGCTATATAAGCCAATCTTCCTTCATAGATCTGGTGAAATATAATTCTAGTCGGAATATCTATATATTATCATGTGATCATACTCATACTTTTCATGACTTCTAACAAGGTAATATCATTCAAAATACATAAAATTCAAAGGAGAAAACGTCAAAAAGATTTCTTGAGTTGGTGCATATTGATGTCTGTGGGCCAGTTTTGCCAAGGTCTATTGAGGGGCAGAGATATTTTTTATCTTCATTGATGATTATAGAATAATGTATTGGGTCTCAAAAGTCACCGAAAAATATGAATCATTCTATTGCATTACACAATTTCAATGGGAATGTGAAAGGTATCCTGACCAAAAAATACAGATGATTTGAATAGATAATGGAATAGAGTTTACAAACAGCCATGTAGAGGACTATGTCGAGAAACATTTTTTATTGGAATGAACTCTACATCAAAATGGATTATTTGACAAAAAATCAGAGTGTCCACAAAATTACTAATACCATTGTAATTGTGAAAGACCATCCAGATAAATTTTTTAAAGAAGAAATGATGATAGAGTTCTACACATCAAATAGAGATTTACCTTGTTCAAACAAGGAGAAGAATCTATACGAGTTATGGATTGGAAGGAAGAAATCATTGAAGAAATTTTGAGTATTTGTAAGTAAATGGTTCATTCTCATTATGGTGAAACATAATAATTTTGAATCCCATGTGAATGAAGGGACATTTCTTCTCAATTCAATTAAAATAAATGCATATAAATTATTCAATAAGCAGATAAGATAGGTAGCAGAAATTCAGGATGTGACTATAGTTGAGAATGAAACGAATATTTAGAAAATACGTGACCATACTCAGGATGAATGTGATGAAGAGAATAGAAGGTAAGGATATGTTCTAGTTACATATTTTTTTTCCTAAGAATACTCAGATGATTATAATAAACCAGTGTCATCTTAGTGACCATGGAAGGGAGTTGAAATTCAATTGTAAAACATAATAGGTGATCAAACATTACTAGTGTAGACAAGGATAATAAAGAATTTATAATAATAATTGTACATATCACAAGTGTAACCTAAATGTTTTTATGAAGTTGAAAGAGATGAGAACTATGTTGAATATATGAATAATGATATTGAACAAATTGAAATAAATCAAATATGAGAAATTGTTTCTAAAAGAGTAGATAATACATTCATATGGATGGAAAGGGACATTCAAAAAAATGAATAATAATGGTGTTGTGATTTAAAAAAATTAACTATGTGCAAAGGGTACTCCAAGATAGAGGGTAAAAATGTTGAAGAAACATTAGGGCTAGTTTTAATTCAACATAAAATCCAATCATTCTTGAACATTACATTGAAAAGAATGTTGATGGTTTTATATATGTACATCAAGTCAGAATTTTTTAAAATAGTAATAGAATAATACTTTTAAATAGACCATTTATATGGTTTTATCATTCATGAATATGATAATTGAGTGTTTCGACTGTTGAATATTTTATATGGTTTGATGAAAGAACCAATCTCATGGTATTCAAGGACTAACTAGTTTTTTATGCTTCTCAGTTTCCACAATTGTGGCATCGATTAGAATCTATATTTCCATAATGGATGTAATAAGAAGATGATATTCCTCACTTATGTTGATGAAATAATATTTTTCAGTTCCTATAGAGCACAATTAATATAGTATTATGAATTCATGAAATGTTCATTTGAAATGATTCTGATTGGTGATCTGACATTTTTCCTGGGTTTATAAAAAACAAAAAAAAATAAGGGGGCATTAATATCTAAATCTAAATATGGCAAGGATGTTTTGAGAAATTTTGGAATGGATAATTCCAATGAGTTGAAGACTCTGGTTGTTACACTGTTGAAACTATCATTTCTTGGTGAAGTAAAAGCAATTAATGTCACAAAATACAGGAAAATCAATTGAATTATATTGTCTGTGACATTGACAATGCCTGATATTTTATATTACACATTCTTTTAAATGATATATCGTATGAATCTCAAGGAGAACAATATGATTGAAGTGAAAATAATACTTTGGTATATAATGGGAACAATGTATTTTGGTTTAATGTATAACGACATATCTTAGCCACGGTTATTGGGATATATAGATGCAGATGGGGATGAATCAAAAAATTACAAGAAATCAATATCATTACGTGGTTTATATTTGATATGATTGTTTATTTCTGGTTTGAGAAAGAAATAAGATTTCATTCCATTACGAAGTGAAGAATATGAGTATGTATTAAGTACTCAAGCATTCAGAAAGTTACTGTGGATAATGCAGTAACATGATTATATGTGATTTGAATTGAAGTCTCTGATTGGAATCCATTGTGATAATTCATGTTCTCTAAATTTTAAAAATAAATCCAGTGGAACATTCAATAAAAAACATTTAAATCAAATCTCATTTTATTAAGGAGAGGGTGGTGCACAGTCTTGTGATGTTAGAGTATATTCTAATAGAATAACATGATGATGATATTCATAGGAATTCCTTACCCAAATAGTCGTCTAAAGGTATAAACATGCTCTATTTGTAAAATCGACTCCCCACACCTGAAAAAGTTGGGATATGGGAACTCCTCTCCTTGAGTTATGGTCTTTTTTTCTAGAGTTTTGATATGTGTTGTTTCCCAATTCAGTCAACCATGAAGTGCACTTCTGGTTCATTGATAAATGTGGAAAAACATTGACTAATGAATAGAGAGAAAAGACCCAATGAGAAGATGTTTGGTGGATTAGTGAGATACGGGGAGTTGAATTTGTTAGGAAGGGCTATGATGTAGGAGAAAATTAAATTTTATGATCCTAGAAGTGATCGATCCAAATTTACGCATGATGACAACTAAGGTTCGTGATGAAAGAAAATGATTGGTTTCAAGAGTTGGTATTATGAATTAGTTTATTCTTTAATGAATGATTCATTATACAATTTCTTCTCATGTTGATCATGGAACTTATGGGCATAAAATATATGTCGAAGTAATATTTGATTTCTATCTTAATCACATGATGTGAATACTGAGTAAATAAGGACAGATCCTTAAGGAGGTATCTTTTTTACGAGAAGAGTTATCAAAAAACTCAAAGAGGTATATTGTTGTAAAAAAATACATGTATGTGTCCTATCTGTATTTTTTGTGCCTGAATGGGTTTGTTGACAAATCTAGATAACCCTGAATAAGCATGGTTAGTGTTTGCAGAAGATGGGTTTTGAAAGTGGTGCAATTTTTCAATGTTTGATAATTTTTTGGGCCTCAAAATCATGAATTTGAGTTTGTAAATGTATGGTTTTACTAATAATATTGAAGGTTTTGAATAAAGAAAATGAAATCAGAAAACTTAGGGAAACACATATCATGGAACAGAGACCTTGTATCCTATCTTAGAATGGTTCGTGGCCACATCTCAGGAAGCAGGAGTGGTTCATGGAACCAAAAATGATCTGTGATGATGGTATGTGGTGATAGAAATGTGATATGTAGATGTTGTGACCGTTTTGGTATGTAGGAAATGAATGGTGCTGTGTAGAAGCAAAGGAAGTATGCTGCCCATGGTGAAAAATTGTTATCTGATAGGGATGTGGTTCGTGACAAATGGATCAATAGGTGGGGAAGGTGGTGTTGAATCAATGATTTGGTTAATCTAGATTTAGGGTATTATCCAGTTTTCTTTTCATGTATATGTAGAAATAGTCTAATTGATTATAATATAGAAATTTTTATATTATATAAGAAAATTGTTGTGGGAATTTTGTGGAGATCGAATGAAGTTCATGAAGGAGAATTGTGTGAAGGATTAAGTAGTTCACATGAATGAAATTCCACTGAAGGTTTTTTGAAGAAATTATATCCTAAAATGAACTAAGTACGTGGAGGAAGAAGGGTAGGTACCTTGAGGAAGAAGGCACATCATGAAGGGGAGTCTACAGATGAGAATTGGTTGGTGGAAGTGGTTCTTTGAGAAGGTTCCTATAGTCAATACATTGAGGTAATAAGTGGCAGTGAAGCTGGTGGAAGTCCACATAGGAGAAGCAGTATGAAAAATTCCATGTGGTTTGCAAAGAAGGATGTACGTGTACCATACCCAATACATTGTACGCAGATGAAGAAATGTGTTTCGTGGTTTATTCATGATATCTTGAAAAAGCTTCAAATCCATTTGTGGATGCCATCTATATTTCCTAACAATATGAAGAATGGAGGAATTCATCTGCAGGTGAAAAAGGAACCAGAATAGGGCATTTACCTATAGTTGAAGATGGTTTTATTCATTAAAATGAAGGTACCTACATGTATAAAAACAGTGTTTGACCTAAAAGTCTAAAAAATGTGAGTAGATTCCCTTCCAAGAGTAGTGGGAAAATAAAGAGGAATATGGTGACCCTTTGTAAGAACCCTATTTTTGGCTGCAAAGGACTTTGAAAAATTCATTATATTATTCCAAAGCAGTTCCCTCTAACGGCGTGAAATTCTGAACCCCGGTGTGGCCGGAATTAAATTTTCAGTGCGTTCACACTGGTCACGCCAAATAAATGGGATAACTCCTAAATGATGATCCAGATAAAAAATTTGAGTGTATGGATGGGTCCGGAATGGGGTGTTTACCCTAGGAACGAAATAAAACATGTCGGCGCAGGAATTTTGCACCCCTCGCTCGCTTTCGGCATGTTAAATGTATAAATTAATTAATTAATTAATTCGTTTAATGTTGAAACTTGAGTATCTATTAAACATTGGCTTCAATTAGAAAACCAGTGGCATCATTGGGTCCATAACCTACCGTTTACCCTAGGAGGGATGTAAGTTTCATGGGCGCGGCCCGTCTGTGAAAAATGGTCCTGGGGGCATTTTCGTAATTTAGCGGTTTTGGGTGTTCAGTTTTATAAATTTTGAACGGGGCCTGCGATTAAAATTTTGAGGCCTCCATTGCTTTCATAGTGTGGTTTTTAGCCGTGGGGAGGCTTAATCCTGAACCCGTCGGGAGTTCGGGTTTGGGCCAACGGGCGGGTGGTTAAGTGTTTTCTATTTAAACACTTAACCCACCCCCTCCCTCTTCTCCTTCCTCGCCTAGAGAACATCATGCGTCATCCCTCCCTCTCCTCCTCAACTCTGGCGAGGCAGCTTCAGAGAGGCGTGGCAACTCTGTCGGTCCGTCCGTGAAGCATCAGGCAAATCCCAACAAAGTAGGATCTTGTTTATCGTTTCATTTTTAATTCCCGAACCTACATTGATTTAAATTCGATTCACTGAATTGCTACTTAAACATAGAGAGAATACCATGAATGCGTAGTAGTTTTTCTGATCATTCTGTTGCTTGTTTCATATTTGAAATCCGAGTTTTGACATGTTCGCAATCATCCGGCAAAAGTTATGGGTTTTGGAGGTCGTTTCGGTTCTCCGGCCAGCGGGGACGGTGCTTCAGCGAGGTTCCAGCCTTCCCTAGGCGACAGCGCGGCACCCTTCGGTCGAGCTAGTCGGTGGCTCGGTCGGGCGAGAGGCCAGACGAGGTGGCCGGGTGGACAAGGGCGGTCGGCGGTCGTCGGTGCGAGGGAGAGCAAGTGCCCGCCTGCGGAGGTGCTCCGCGGCATGGAGCGGAGATTGGGGTCGTGCTGTGCGACCCCGCGGCCAGAGAAAGAACCACCAACGGGAGGTCTCTACGTGAGAAGCGACCGACCATCAGGTCGGTCGTCATGAAAGTGGACCGCGGGTCCTCGGCCGGCCTGCGCGGCCATACCGAGGGCCGGCCGGGGCCGGGCGGACCGGCTGGTCCAGGCCGGTCCAGCCCAAGGGGCCTTGCCCCCTCAGTTTTCGGACGCCCGTATTTTCTGCTGCAGGCTTTCGTTTTGCATGCCGTCTGCGGCTGTGGAACCATATAATCGATTAGAGTATTTTGAGATGGTTTCGGGAATTTTTCATTCCAGAAACGAGGGGCCTCCGAGGCATGACACGTCTTTAAGTGGTTTGACTTTTTTCCGTGGAATCTTGTTTTGGACGGCGCTGATGCGTCCGACATCCGTTTTGAGCACCGTCAGTGGCGTTGCGACCCTGTCATTGAGGAAGCGTTTTCCAGTATGGTTTTGAGAGTAAAAATTGGAGTTGAGGTGTGGGCCCCACGGGCCATCTTTCGAGGTGTACACAGCGTTTCATAACTTTTTCATTGGCCGTCTATTTGGGGGGCGAGAGTAGTCGATTCTGAGTGTTTTTCTGAGGGCATTGCATTGGCGCAATCCATCTGCTTAAATTCTGAATGATGGTACGGGCCCAATGAGCGATGCTTGGGCTTTGATGGTGATTTTCCATCTCTATCACCGGGCGACCGTTTTGGAAAAGTGAATAGTCCAACATGTGTACTTTTTCGAGAGTAACACAACGGTTTGATCCATTAGTTGTGTTTCGGGACAGGAATGCAGGACCCACGTAGCTCCGCTCGTGCACGGTAAGCCGGAATGTATCTTTTTCTCCGGATATCAAATCCACTCAAGTGAGTAGTGCTTTTGATTTGTTTTTCTGAGAGCATTGTGATAGCATAGTTCGCCCGACCTTTTTCGGGGACGTGGTGTTGGCCCTACCTGACCTGTCTACTGTGAATAGTAGTTTTTCCACCGGGTGTCCATTTTGGGCGGTTGAGTAGTCAATCCCGTGTGTTTTTCTAAGGGGATCGTAGTGGTGTGATCCGTTTGTTCAGTTTCCGGATATTGAGTTTGGCCCCACACGGGTTGGTTATGGTGAATAGTACCTTTTTCACTGGTTGACCATTTCGGGCGAGTAAATAATCTACCACACATTTTCTTCTATGGGGATTACAACTGTGTAATCTGTTCAGGCGAGTGGAGTCTCATACGTGATCTTATTAAATGTCGAAATATGAAAGGTGCCCCAGTGGTGGTTCTTCTACCGTGTTTGTAGCGGACCCTTGACGTGTGATCACATGCACTCTTGGGAGAGTGATGTTGGTTGTTAAAGAGATGGGGTTGGTTGTGCCTCAGTCATTGAGGTGGCAGGTTGGAGTTGTTATGTTACACCTTCGCGTTGACGTTGTTTATCTTGTGCACGATAGCCTTTGAGCTAGAACGTGGTATACTATAGGAGTATACGGGAACGCTGGGAGATACATGTGGATGTTTGTACCTGAGAACCTTTGTGAGCTTGGTTGGGGTTGACTTGGGGCCACACGTCGTGTGGGAACCATGTGCATTCCATGTTCTGCTTTGAGTACTTTTGACCTCTCGTGACGTAGAGGGTCCCTTTTATCTCATTTGTTAATCTGCAGGGTTGAGTGGTTTCCCCTGGTTCTGTTCCAGATTCGGACAGTAGCACGATACCCACTCCGTGTTCGGTTTGCCAGTGTTGTACCATCTAGTAGAGATGGCCAGAGCAGTTCTGGGTTTACAATCCAGTAGAGACTAGGCAGTGGGTTTCTTATTGACTTCTAGGGTTTAACCACCAGCAGAGACTGTGCAGTGGGTCACCCGACAACTCTCAAAGGTCTACCCTCCAACTAGGCTGGGCAGTGGGTTGCTCGCCGTCTTGATTAAGGTCTACCCTCAATTAGGGATGGGCAGTGGGTGGCCTGTCGACATGTTCCGGGTTTACCCTCCAGCAGTGCTGGGCAGTGGGTCACTCGTCAACTTATTCTAGGTCTAACCTCCTGCAGGTCTGGGCAGTGGGTCACCTGATGATGTATTAAGATTTTCCCTTCAGGAGGGCTGGGTGGTGGGTCACCTGATTATGTATTAAGGTTTACCCTCCAGCAGGGATGGGCAGTGGGTCACCCGATAGCATATTATGAATTAGCATCCGGAAGGGCTGGGTAGTGGGTCACTCGATATCATATTATGAATTACCCTCCAGTAGGGCTGGGCAGTGGGTCACCCAATATCTTATTATGAATTACCCTCAAACAGGGCTGGGCAATGGGACATCTGTTGACATTATAGATTCTGTATTTTCTACTAGGCAAGTATGTGGCTTTTCTCCTTGACTACCGGAGCGAGACACTTGGATGCTCAGGTCAGTGATGGGACGACCTTGACTTTGAGGTGACCACTTGACCGCAGGGCAGTGACGAGTTGTGGTTCGACCTTCCCCAGAACTCTCAAGTATGAGGGGCTCTTTCCCCACTAAGACACGTCCTTGTGACATGACATAAAACCGTGCGGGCAATTCAGTGCCTCCCAAAGCAGATATTGTCAAGGTACGGTGATTTGAGCACCATGACTTGCAGTTCGGGGTAGAAGTGATAGATACTGGGCATAGATGGTATTTTACTTCTAGGACTGTTGGCGACTCACTTTTCTTGGGTTGAGCTAAGGGATTGAGATCCCCTTATGACCTTGTTCGTATTTCTTGACAAAGAAAATATATATGTATACCATGTTCCATTACCAACTTATTGGGTTGGGATACTCTCCTTCTAGGAGAAGCGAATATGAACGGGGTATGCCACATGCTTTCCGTGTCAAGATTCTCGTGGTTGGAAGAGTCTACTCTCCTACTATAGGTAGAGAAGACTCGACGGGAAGTTCATATTCTCACCATTTCCATCTCCTTGTGTCTGGACGGTTCTACCTTCTTTTCTCATGTTGGGTTGAGCTGGACTCATTACTACACTTTCAGTTGTATTACTGTACATTCCCCTGTTCGATCTACTGATCACCCTTTGGAACCTCCTTTGTTACTCCCTCGAGCCTTCGGGGTATCCTACGGAGTAATTTTATACTCACCCCTGCTGGGGAATTGCCCGCACTTGGTGTTCCCTTGCAGACGACAGACAGGTTGGTCGTGACTTCAGTGGAGCTTAGGAGTTCAGGAGAGGGGACCAGGTGCGGTGGTCAGAGTCGGGTTCCGTGTGGGGGATCCTTCCAGCTATTTACTTTTTGTTCACCTGTTACCGGGTTGTGGGACTTTTCTGGTTGATTGTGTGTTTTTTCCATTTTCTTTTCAGTATACCTTCAGCTTTTACTTTGTACTGTTTAGAGGTTGATGCACTATTGTGGTATATATATAGCATTTGACCTTTTCTTTACCTGTCTTTTCTTTTACTCTGCAGTTTTTCATTGAGTGTGCTGCATGTGTGTGTGTACAGGTACTCAGGCAAAGGCCTCCCTGAGTTGTTTAGTCTTTGCTGCTTGTCGCCAGCCTCTGGCCTATAGAGGTGGGCTTGGGGTATTTACGGCTCGATCCCGGGTTAGGTTGGGGCCTAAAATGGTGGTATCAGAGGTGGTTCATTCCTTGGGATGTTGTTCGGACGTCCCTAAAGAGGAATTGGTTGGGATTTAGGGAAACAATGTTAACATGTCTTGAGAGCAGCTCTCAGGCCAGAGAGTCCAGTGATTTTATGACGACCGACATCCATTCACTAGGTCCCTCATAACCCTCTTGCCGACTTAGCATGCCGAGACACTTGTTGCAGGGAAAATTGGGTTGTGCATCACATATAATTGAGTCATTGACAGTCCTTCTTGAGTTAGCTCTCCATCGTTGTTTTTGGTATATACATATATGCTTATCTGATTGTGGAACAACTTGATAATATTCTAGATGTCTCCACAAAGACAGCCAGCCATGATACCAACTTTAGTGCATGAAGACGACCCTGTGAGCTATGAGGCCACAGTCCAGGACCCATCACGCGAGCCCCTTTCTCTGGGTTGGCCGGTAGCAGCACCCACACCTGTTGAGAAGCAGACAACTTCAGTAGAGCAGGCTGAACTTGAGCATAGGTTGAGAGTGCTCCACGAGTTCCAGATGTAGGGACCACTGAGGTTCCGTGGTGAGCCAGACCCTCAGGTAGTAGAGGTTTTGCTGGAGACAATAGTTCATCTTTTTCAGGATTGTGTAGATGCCGAAAAATCAGAGTGTGTCTTTGGAAGCCAACCCTTTTCGTGGAGCAGCTCAGCGTAGGTGGAGACTGGTGGCTCAGTTTCTTGACGAGTCGTTTCTTTCGTGGGGCGACTTCCAGTCATAGTTTCGTGAGGATTTTAGCCCCTCCTGCTATAACTCCATTTGGATTCAGGAGACCCGGCAGTTTCAGCAGGGAGGGATGACGGTGGCCTAGTATGCGAATAGTTTCCCAGAATGTGCACGCTTTTACCCAGATTTGGTCCATGACGTCAACATCCAAGCGCGGAAGTTTGAGCAGGGTCTCCGCCAAGGTACTTGTGTTGTCATAGTAACCTTGATCATTTCCACATATGTCGCGGTGCTAGAGAAGACGATGGTGACATAGATATTTCTGTCATGTTCTAGAGTTGGCGGTGGTTGCAGACACATTGGAGCTAAGACGTCTTCCACAACTAGTGGTCATCGGCAAGTAGAACCTCGTTGCAGGTTGATTTCTGACGACCAGACTCAGGGGCGTGGTCATACACCACAGTGGCACCAGAGGGCACCAGTGCATCCCAAGGAGAGTCGGTGCTATGCTTGTGATGAGCAAGGACACCTGGTGTGGGACTGCTCAACCAGGCATGCAGAAAGCATCCGGCAGGAAGCAGGTGCACCACCATGACGGAGGCGGCACCATGATCAGAGTAGCGCACAGAGAGTTGGTGCTAGAAGGGGAGAGGGAGGAGCTGGTAGTGGGGCATGACCTTACGAGGTCTTCCCATCGCCACTATGCAGTCCACGTTGGGCTCCGGGAGCTGACAGTTTGGACCGCGGATAGCTGCGGGCTTTGGATTTCTACGATCCTTTAGATAATGAGGTGGTAGGAGGTACGCTCTATAGCTCTTCTACTTTTTGTAGTATAATTTCTAGACTCTATGTGTGGAATTACTTTTCTCCCTGCTCCTTGTTTTAGTTGTTACCAGGGTGACATGGTGTAACCTAGTGTTGATAAGGTAAAAAAGGAATGCGGCGTTTTTCTTTATTTGATGGTGTTCACTCCTTCGCTCTCTGAGCGTGTAAGAGAGTCTTTGTTGGGAAACATCGATGGTGAAACCTTGCGCGGCCAGATATACTTGGGTGTTTCACCATATGGATATTCTGAAGGAGGGAATCACCAGGCATTTTTCTGGGAGCTGGAGGTGATTACAGTCACGGCGTGCGACGTGGAGGTTCGATCGGGGAGGTGAGTACCCCCGAGAGCCTTTGGGCCATTTGAGACCCAAGGGATGATGAGGTTCCCTACACTCTTGACCTAACCCCAAAGTCTGGAGTAGGTGCACGACGTCTCCTGTGTAGTTTACCTGAAGAGATGTGTGTGTGCTACGATGCACGTCATCGAAAAGCGCCAACCTCACATGAACAGAACAAATCCTTTGGTCTGTGTGCGGTGACGCTGGGCTGTGCAAGAATTTTTCTGGGTACAGGAGAGCAAGGTGCAGGCTTAGTACCCGGAGTTGTTCCTTGGTTTTTCTTTTCAATGATGAAAATATTGAAAGAGTGAATGATGTAAGAACCCTGTTTTTGGCTAAAAAGGACATTGGAATATTTATGATATTATTCTAGAGCAGTGCCCTCAGACGACATGCAATTCCGAGCCCCGGTGTGGCTGGAATTAAATTTTCAGTGCATTGACACTGGTCACGCCAAATAAATGGGATAACTCATAAACAGTTATTCGGGTCCAAAATCTGAGTGTACGTATGGGTTCGGAATGGATTGTTTACCCTAGGAATGACATAAAATATGTCGGTGCGGGATGTTTGGACCCCTCGCTCGCTTTCAGAATATTAAACTGGTAAATTAATAAATTTTATTATTCATTTAATGGTGAAACTAAAGTATCTCTTAAATGGTGGCTCGGTTTTGTAAACCGGGGGCACCGTTGAGTCCAGAACATGAATTTTACCCTAGGAGGGATTTATGTTTTGCAGGCACGACACGTCTCTGAAAAATGGCCCTAGGGGTGTTTTCATAATTTGGTAGCTTTGGGCGTTCAGTCTTATAACTTTTGAAAAGGTGCTTGGACTAAAATTCTGAAACCAGCGTTGCGTTCAGAGCGTAGTTTTTAGCCCAGGGGTGGTTTAATCCCGACCCCGTCGGGAGTTCGGGTTTGGGCCGACGGGAGGGTGGTTAAGTATTTTCTATTTAAACACATAACCCAACCCCTCCCGTTTCTTCTTCCTTGCCTAGAGAGCAGCAGGAGTCAGCCCTCCCTCACCTCATCCACTCCGACGAGGCAGCACCGGCGAGGCGCAACAACTCTGGCGGTCTGTCCATGAAGTGTCGGGAAAAGCCCAACAAAGTAGGATCTTGTTTATCGTTTCGTTTTTAATTCCCGAACCTAATTTGACATTAATTTGATGCACCAAATTACTGCTTAAACATCGAGCGAAACCGATCAATGCGTAGTAGATTTTTGGATCTTTCTGATGCTTGATTCAGATTTGAAATCTGACATTCAATGTGTTTGCAATCGTCCAGAGAAAGTTGCGGGTTTTGGAGATCGTTTGGGTTCTCCGGTGAGCAGGGACGGTGGTTCGACGAGGTTCTTATCATCCCTGGGGGCGGAGCGGCGCCCTTCCGCGGAGGTGGTCGGTGGCTCAGTTGGGCGAGAGGCTAGCGGAGGCGGCCTGGTGGACGAGGGCGGTCGGTAGTCGTTGGAGCGAGGGCGAGCGGGAGCATGCCTGCGGAGGTGCTCCGCGACACGGAGCGGGGACCGAGGTCACACTGTGCAACCTCGCGGCTAGACCAAGACCCGCAAACGGCGGGTCTCTACATGAGAAGAGACCGACATTTAGGCCGGTCGGCAGTAAAGTGGACCACGGGTCCTCGGCAGGCCCGTGCGGCCGAACCGAGGGCTGGGTCAGGCTGGGCGGAGCAGCCGGTCCAGGCTTGTCCAGCCCAAGGGGCCTTTCCCCCTCAGTTTTCAGACGCCCGTATTTTCTTCTAAGGGCGTTCATTTTGCATGCCGTCTGTGGCTGTAGAACCCTATCGTCGAGGCTAGAATTTTGAGATGGTTTCGAGAATTTTTAATTCCGGAAACGAGGGGCCTCGGAGGCCCGACGCGTCTTGAAGTGGTTTGACATTTTTCTATGGAATCTTGTTTTGGACGGTGCGGACACGTCCGACGTCCATTTTGAGCTCCGTAAGTGGCGTTGCGACCCTGGAGTTGAGGCAGAGTTTTCCAGTATGGTTTCGGGTGTCGAAATTGGAGTAGAGTCATGGGCCCCACGAGCCGTCCTTTGAGCTGTACGCAACGTTTCATAACATTTTCATCAGGCATCCGTTTGGGGTGTTTGAATAGTCGATTCTGAGTGTTTTTCCGAGGGCATTGCTTTGTCGCAATCCGCCCGCTTAAATTCTAAACGATGGTGCGGGCCCGATGAGGGATGTTTTGGCATTGACAGTGATTTTACATCACTCTCACCGTGCGACCATTTTGGAAAATTGAATAGTCCATCTTGTGTAATTTTTCGAGAGGATCGCAACGGTGTGATTCGTTAGTTGTGTTTCGAGACCGGAATGCAGGACACACGTAGCACTGCTCGTGCGTGGTAAGCCGGAATGTATCCCTTTCGATCGATATCCATTCCACTCAAGTGAGTAGTTCTTTTGACATGTTTCTCTTAGAGCATTGTGATGACACAGTTCGCCCGACCTTTTTTGGGGATGTGTTGTGGGCCCCACCCGACATGGCTACTGTGAATAGTACGCTTTTCACTAGTTGTCCATTTTGGGCGTTTGAGTAGTCAATACTGTGTGTTTTTCCGAGGGGATCGCAATGGCATGATCCATTTGTTCACTTTCGTGATATTGAGGTTGGCCCCACACGAGTTGGTTATGGTGAATAGTACCTTTTTCACTGGTTGACCCTTTCGGGTGAGTAAATAGTCTACCTCACATGTTTTTCCGTGGGGATTACAATGGTGTAATATGATTAGTGAGCGGAGTCTCATACATGATCTTATTAAATTTGGAAATATGAATGGTGCCTCGGTGGCGGTTCTTCTACCGTGTTTGTAGCGGACCCTTTGCGTGTGATCACGTGCACTCCTGGGAGAGTGATGTTGGTGGTTAATGAGATGGGTTTGGTTGTGCCTCAGCCGTTGAGGTGGAAGGTTGCAGTTGTTATGTTACGCATTCGCGTTGACGTTGGGTGTCGTGTGAACGATATCCTTTGGGCTGGAACATGGTATACTATAAGAGTATACAGGAACGCTGGGAGATACATGTGGATGTTTGTACTTGAGAACGTTTGTGCATTTGGTTGGGGTTGACTTGGGGCCACACGTCGTGTGGGCCCCATGTTCATGCCATGTTCTTCATTGAGTACTTTTGATCTCTCATGACGTAGAGGGTCCCTTTTTTCTCATTTTTTTTATCAGTAGGGTTGAGTGGTTTCCCCTGGTTTTATTCCGATGTCGGACGGTTGCACGATACCCACTCCGTGTTCGGTTGTACAGTGTTGTACCATCCAGTAGAGATGGCCAGAGCCGTTCTAGGTTTACCCTCCAGTCGAGACTAGGTAGTGGGTCACTCATCAACATCGTCAGGTTTAGACTCCAATAGAGACTGGGCAGTGGGTTTCCCACTGACTTCTAGGGTTTACCCTCCAACAGAGATTGGGTAGTGGGTCACCCAATGACTCTCGAAGGACTACCCTCCAGCAGGGCTGGGCAGTGGGTCACTAGTCATCTTCATTCAGGTATACCCTCATGCAGGGCTAGGCAGTGGGTCGCATGTCGACTTGTTCTAGGTGTACCCTCTAGCAGGGATGGGCAGTGTGTCACCCGTTGACTTCTTCCAGGTCTACCCTCTAACAGGGATGGGCAGTGGGTCACCCGATGATGTAATAAGATTTACCCTCCAGCAGGGCTGGGCGATGGGTCACCTAATGATGTATTAAGGATTACCCTCTAGCAGTGCTGTGCAGTGGGTCACCTGATATCATATTATAAATTACCCTCCAGAAGGGCTGGGCAGTGGGTCACCCGGTGTCATATTATGAATTACCGTCCAGCAGGGCTGGGCAGTGGGCCACCCGATATCTTATTATGAATTACCCTCAAACAGGGCTGGGCAGCGGGGCACCCGTTGACATTCTAGATTCAGTACTTTCTACTAGGCTAGTCTGTGGCTTTTCTTCGTGACTACCGGAGCGTTACCCTTGGTTGTTTGGGTTAGTGATGGGACGACCTTGACTTTGAGGTGACCTCTTGACCACGAGGCAGTGACGAGTTATGGTTGGACCTTCCCTAGAACTCTCAAGTATGAGGGGATCTTTCCCCCACTGAGACGCGTCCTTGTGACACGACCTAAAACCGTGTGGGCGATTCAGTGCTGCCCAATGTGGATAGTGTCAAGGTATGGTGTTTTTAGCCTCTTTAATTGCAGTTCGGGGCAGACCTGCGAGATACTGGGCATCGATGGTGGTTTACTTCTGGGACTGTTGGCGACTCACTTTTCTTTGGTTGATCTACAGGATGGAGATCCCCTTACGACCTTGTTCAGGTTTCTTGACAGAGCATATATATATGTATACCTTGTTCTAGTACCAACTTATTGGGTTTGGTTACTCTCCTTCTAGGAGAAGCGCAGATGCATGTGGTATGCCACGTTCTTTCTGTGTCTAGATTCTCATGGTTGGACGAGTCTACTCTCCAACTATATGTAGCTAAGACTTGATGGGAAGTTCATTTTCTCACAGTTTCCATCTCCTTTTGTCTGGACGGGTCTACCTTCTTTCCTCTTGTTGGGTTGAACTAGACTCTTTATAGAACTTTCAGTCTTATTACTCTATATTCCCCTGTTCGATCTACTGATAACCCTTCAGTACCTCCTTTGTTTCTCCCTCTAGCCTTTAGGGTATCCTACTGAGTATTTTTATACTCACACCTTCTTGGGCATTTACCACACATGGTGTTCCCTTGCAGACGACAAATAGGTTGGTCGTGACTTTAGTGGAGCTTAAGAGTTCAGGAGCGGGGACCGAGTGTGGTGGTCAGAGTCAGGTTCCATGTGGGGGACCCTTCCAGATGTTTACTTTTTGTTCACCTGTTGCCGGGTTGTGGCACTTTTCTAGTTTGGTGTGTGTTTTTTCTCTTTTCTTTTCAGTATACCTTGACCTTTTACTTTTTACTTTTTATAGGTCGATGAACTATTGTGGTATATATATAGCAGTTGTCCTTTTCTTTACCAGTATTTTCATTTACTCTGCACTTTTTCATTGAGTGTGCTTCATGTGTGTGTGTGTGTATAGGTACTCAGGCAAAGGCCTCCCCAAGTTGTTTATTCTTTGCTGCTTGTCGCCAGCCTCTGGCCTGTGAAGGCGGGCATGGGGTATTTGCGGCTCGAGCCCAGGTTAGGTTGGGGCGTGAAAAACAGGTATAAGATGTGGTTCATTCCTTGGGACGTTGTTTGGATGCCCTAAAGAGGAATTGGTTGGGATTTAGGGAAAAAATGTTAATGTGTCTCGAGAGCATCTCTCAGGCTAGGGAGTCCAGTGATGGTATGGGGACCGACATCCATTCACTAAGTACCTGATAACCCTCTTGTCGATTCATCATGCTGAGACACTTGTTGCATGGAAATTTGGTTTGTGCATCACATAGGATTGAGTCTTTGACATTCCTTCTTGAGTTAGCTCCCCATCGTTGTTTTTTGTATATACATATATGCTCATCTGATTGCGACACTCCTTGTTAATATTCTAGATTTCCCCACGAAGACAACCATCCGAGATACTAGCTTTGGTGCATTAAGACGACCAAGTGAGCTATGAGGACACATTCTAGGACCCATCATGCGAGCCACTTTCTCCGGGTGGGCCAGTAGCAGCACCCCCACCTATTGAGAAGTAGACAGCTTCAGTAGATCATGATGAGCATGAGCACAGGTTGAGCGCACTCTGCAAGTTCTAGAGGTAGGGACCGTTGAGGTTCAGTGGTGAGCCAGACCCTCAGGTAGTAGAGGTTTTTGGGGAGATGATATTTCGGCTTTTTCAAGCTTGTGTAGATGATGAATAATTAGAGAGTGTCTTTGGAAGCCAACCCTTTTCATGGAGCAGATCGGCGTTGGTGGAGTTTGGTGGCTTAGTTTCTTGACGAGTCGTCGTTTTTGTGTGGAGAATTCCATTCATTGTTTTGTGAGGAGTTTATCCCATCCTGGTATCACTCCATTCAGATTCAGGAGCTCCTGCAGTTTCAGTAGGGAAGGATGATTGTGGCCTAGTACGCGAATAGTTTCGCAGACTGTGCACACTTTTACCCATATTTGGTCCATGAATCAATATCCAAGTACAAAAGTTTGAGCAGGGTCTCCACCAAGAGATTAGTTATCTCATAGTACCATTGAGCATTTCCACATATTCTGTGGTGCTAGAGAAGATTCTTGTGATTGAGAGATTTATGTCACGTTCTAGAGTTGGTGGTGGCAGCAGGCATGTTAGAGCCAAGACGTCTGTCGCAGCTAGCAGGCATCGACAAGAAGAACCTTGATGCATGTGGCTTTCTGACAACTGGACTCAGGGGCATGGTCGTACACCACATTGGCATCGGAGGGCACCAATGCAGAAAAAGGAGAGTCGGTGCTATTCTTGTGATGAGCAAGGACACCTGGTGTGGGACTGCCCGACTAGGAATGCATAAGGCTTCGAGAAAGCAGCAGGTGAACCACCATGATGGAGGTAGCACCATGATCAGAGTAGCGCCTCGAGAGTTGGTGCTAGCAGGGGAGCAGGAGGAGCTGGTAGTGGGGGGTGACCTTACGAGGTCTTCCCATCACCACAAGGAGGACCACGGTGGGCTCTGGGAGCTGACAGTTGGGACTGCGGACAGCCGTTGGATTTGGATGTCTATGATCCTGTAGAGAATGAGGTGGTAGGAGGTATGCTCTAAATCAATTCTACTTGTTGAATTATAATTGCTAGACTCTGTGTGTGGAATGCATTTTCTCCCTTCCCCTTGTTTGAGTTGTTACAAGGGTGTCGTGGGGAGTCGATGTAAGCCTGTGTTGGTAAGGTAAAAAGGCATGCGGCCTTTTTTTTTATTCGATGGTGTTCACTCCTTTGCTCTTCGAGCATGTAAGAGAGTCTCTGTTTTGAGGCATCGATGGTCAAACCTTGTGCGACCATATATACTTGGGTGTTTCACCATGTGGATATTTTGAAAGAGGGAATCATCGGGCCTTGTTCTGGGAGTGGGAGGTGATTCCAGTCACGACATGCGACGTGGAGGTTCGGTAGGGGAGGTGAGTAACCCCGAGAGCCTAAGGGCCGTTTGAGACCGTGCCATGGGTTGGGGAGGTTCCCTACAGCCTTGCCCTAACCCCAAAGCCTGGTGTGGGTGCATGATGTCTCCTGCGTAGTATACCTGAAGAGATGTGTGAGTGCTCCAATGCACATTATCGAAAAGGGCATACCACACGTGAACAGATCAAATCCTTTGGTATGTGTACGTTGACGCGGGGCTGTGAAAGAGTTTTTCTAGGTACAAGAGAGCCATGTGCAGGCATAGTACCCTGAGTTGTTCCTTGGTTTTTCTTATCAAGGATGAAAATATTGAAGTAAGGAATTATGTAATAAACTTGTTTTTGGCTGCAATGGAATTTGGAATATTCTTGATAATATTCTAGAGTAGTGCTCTCAGACGGTGTGCGATTCTGAGCCCTGGTGTGGCTGGAATTAAATTTTCAGTGGGTTCACACTGTTGATACCATACTACTGAGATAACTCATAAACGGTGATCCAGGTCAGAAATGCGAGTTTACGGAAGGGTCTGGAATGCGGTGTTTACCAGAGGAACGACATAAAACATGTTGTCACGGGACGTTTGGACACCTCACTCGCTTTCGGAATGTAAATCGGGTAAATTATTTAATTAATTTATTCATTTAATGGCGAAACTGAAGTATCACTTAAACAGTTACTCGGATTGGAAAACTTGGGGCACCGTTGAGTCTAGAACATTTCATTTACAATAGGAGGGATTTAAGTTTCACGGGCACGACCTGTCTGTGAAAAATGGCCCTAGGGGAGTTTTCATCATTTGGAAACATTAGGCGTCCAGTCTTATAACTTTTGAACGGGTCCTTGGATAAAAATTTTGAAACCACCGTTGCATTCAGAGCATGATTTTTAGCCTATGGGAGGCTTAATCCCGACCTCATATGGAGTTTGGGATCGGGCCGATGGGAGGGTGGTTAAGTGTTTTCTATTTAAACACTTAACACACCCCTCCCTCTTCTTCTTCCTCAGCTGGATAGCAGCTGGCAGCATCCCTCCCTCTCCTCCTCTACTCCGGCGAGGCAGCTCCGGCGAGGCACGACAACTCTGGCGGTCCTTCCGTGAAGCGTTGGGCGAAGCCCAACAAAGTAGGATCTTGTTTATCATTTCATTTTTAATTCCCAAACCTAAATTGATTTAAATTTGATGCACTGAATTGCTTCTTAAACATCGAGCAAATCCCATGAATGCATAGTAGTTTTTATGGTCTTTCTGACTCTTGTTTCGGATTTGAAATATGAGATCAGACATGTTCGCAATTGTCCGACGAAATTTTTGGGTTTTAGAGGTTGTCTGGGTTCTCTGGTGAGCGGGGACGGTGATCCGGTGAGGTTCCGGCCTTCCTTGGGCGGTGGCGCAGTGCCCTTCCGTGGAGGTGTTCGGTGGCTCGGTCGGGCGAGAGGTCACGAGAGGCAGCCGGGTGGACGAGGGCGATCAGCGGTCGTCATCGCGTGGGCAAGCGGGCGCCTGCCTGCGGAGGTGCTCCGTGGCACGAAGCAGAGACCGGGGTCGCGCTATG
This sequence comes from Viscum album, assembly GCA_963277665.1. Taxonomy (NCBI): domain Eukaryota; kingdom Viridiplantae; phylum Streptophyta; class Magnoliopsida; order Santalales; family Viscaceae; genus Viscum; species Viscum album. The sequence continues at coordinate 1,695,791,527 of OY728137.1, read as the reverse complement.
CGTCCCCTCAGCCAGACCCAGACCCGAAAAATGTGGGACATTGCATGAGAAGCGACCGGCCTTCAAACCGGTCCGCGGGAAAGTGGACCGCCGGTCCACGGCCAGCCTGGGCCGGGCGGACTGGCCGGTTGAGGCCGATCCATCCCAAGGGGCCTTGCCCTCTCTATTTTCGGACGCCCCTATTTTCCACTACGGGCATCCGTTTTGCATGTCGTCTATGACTATGGAACTTTATCGACGAGGCAAGTATTTTGAGATGGTTTCAAGAATTTTTAGTTCTAGAAATGTGGGTCCTCAGAGGCACGATGCGTCTTTAAGTGGATTGACGTTTTTCCGGGGAATCTTGTTTTGGACAGCACAGACACGTCCGACATCCGTTTTGAGCACCGTCAGTGGCATTGCGACCCTGGCGTTGAGGTGGAGTTTTCTAGTATGGTTTCAGGTGTCGAAACTAGAGTTGAGGCATGGGCCCCATGGGAAGTCTGTCGAGCTATACGCAGTATGTCATAACTTTTTCATCGGGCATCCGTTCGGGGCGTGCGAATAGTCGATTTTGAGTGTTTTTATGAGGGAATTGCATTGGCACAATCTTCCCGCATTAATTCTGCATGATGGTGCGGGCCCCACGAGGGTCGTTTGGGCATTGATGGTTATTATCCATCTCTATCACCAGGTGACCGTTTTGGCCAAGTTAATAGTCCATCTTGTGTACTTTTTCAAGAGGATCGCAATGGTGTGATCTGTTAGTTGTGTTTTGGGACTAGGATATGGGTGCCATGTAGCTCCGCTCATGCGTGGTAAGCTGGAGTGTATCTTTTTTATCCGGATATCTTTTTCACTCAAGTGAGTAGTTCTTTTGATGTGTTTTTCGGAGAACATTGGAATGGCGTAGTTCGCGCGACCTTTTTTGGGGACGCGGTGTGGGCCCCACCCGGCCTGGCTACGGCGAATAGTACCTTTTTCACCGGGTGTCAATTTTGGGCGATTGAGTAGTCAATCACTTGTGTTTTTCCATGGGGATCCCAGTGGCATGATCCATTTGTTCAGTTTTGGGATGTTGAGCTGGAACCCACACGGGTTGGCTACGGTGAATAGTTCTTTTTCACCGGTTGACCATTTCGGGATTGTAAGTATTCTACCTCTCGTGTTTTTCCATGGGGATTACAACATTGTCATTTGTTCAGGTTAGCGGAGCCTCATATGCATAATTATTTAATGTGGAAATATGAATGGTTCCCCAGTGGTGGTTCTTCTACCGTGTTTGTAGCGGACCCTTGGCATGTGATCACGTGCACTCCAGGGAGAGTGATATTAGTGGTTAAAGATATGGGGTTGGTTGTGCCTCAGCCGTCGAGGTGGAAGGTTAACGTTATTATGTTAATCCTTCACGTTGACATTGGGTGTTGTGTGCACGATAGCCTTTGGGCTGGAACGTGGTATACTCTAGGATATACGGGAACGCTGGGGGAAACATGTGGATGTTTGTACTTGAGAACGTTTGTGCACTGGGTTGGGGTTGACATGGTGCCACACATTGTGTGGGCCCCATGTGAGTGCCATGTTATTCTTTGCGTACTATTGACCTCTCGTGATTTAGAGGGTCCCATTGTTATCGTTTGTTTATCAGCAGGGTTGAGTGGTTTCCCCTGGTTTTGTTCTAGAGTTTGGTGGTTGCACGATACCCACTCCGTGTTCGTTTGGTTAGCATTTTACCATCCAGTAGAGATGACCAGAGTAGTTCTCGGTTTAACCTATAATAGAGACTGGGCAGTGGGTCACTCATCGACTTCTTCAAGTTTGTGCTCTAGTAGAGACTGGGCAGTGGGTTTCCCACTGACTTCTAGGGTATAACCTCGAGCAAAGACTGGGCAGTGGGTCACCTGACGAATCATGAAGGACTACCCTCCAGCAGGGCTGGGCATTGGGTCGCTCGTCATCATGATTCAGGTCTACCCACCAGTAGGGCTGGGCAGTGGGTCGCCTGTCAACTTGTTATGTGTTTACCCTTTAGTAGGGCATGGCAGTGGGTCACCCGTCGACTTATTCCTAGTCTACCCTCCAGCAGGGCGGGGCAGTGGGTCACCTGATGATGTATTAAGGTTTACCCTCCTACAGGGCTGGGCAGTAATTCACCTGATAATGTATTAAGGTTTACCCTCCACCAGGGTTGAGCAGTGTGTCACCCGATATCATATTATGAATTACCCTCAAGCAGGGCTGGGCACTGGGTCACCCGATATCAAATTATGAATTACCCTCAAGCAGGGTTGGGCAGTGGGTCACCCGATATCATATTATGAATTCCCCTCCAGCAAGGCTGGGCAGAGGGACACCCGTTGACATTCCAGACGCAGTCCTTCAACTAGGCAAGTCTGTGGCCTTTTGTCCGTGACTACTGGAGCGGGACCCTTGGTTGTACGGGTCAGTGATGGGACGACCTTGACTTTGAGGTGACCTCTTGACTGTGGGGTAGTGACGAGATGTGGTTTGACCACCCCCAGAACACTCAAGTATGAGGGGTGCTTTCCCTAACGAGATGCTTCCTTGTGAGGCGTCCTAAAACAGTGCGGGCAAGTCAGTGCCGCCCAAAGCGGATAGTGTCAAGGTGCGGTGATTTGAGCCCCTTGACTTGCAGTTCGGGGCAGATATGTGAGATAATGGGCAGCGAAGGTGGTTTACTTCTGGGACTGTTGGCGACTCACTTTTCTTGGGCTGAGCTATGGGACGGTGATCCCCTTACAACCTTGTTCAGGTTTCTTGATAGTGCATATATATATGTATACCTTCTTCCAATAATCACTTATTGGGTTTGGTGACACTCCATCCAAGAGAAGCGAAGACGCACAGTGTATGCCACATGCTTTCCGTGTCTATCTTATCGTGGTTGGAAAAGTCTACACTCCTTATATAGTTTGATAAGACTTGACAGGAAGTTTATCTTCTCACCATTTCCATCTCCTTGTGTCTGGACGACTCTACCTTCTTTCCTATTGTTGGGTTGAGCTGGACTCTTTACTGATCTTTCGTTTGTATTCCTCTACTTTCCCCTGTTCGATCCAATGCTCACCCTTCGGTACCTCCTTTGTTTCTCCCTCAAGCCTTAGGGGTATCCTACTGAGTATTTTTATACTCACCCCTGCTTGGGATTTTCCCGCACATGGTGTGCCCTTGCAGACGACTGACAGGTTGGTCCTGACTTCAGTAGAGCTTAGGAGTTCAGAAGCGGGGACCCCGTGCGTTGGACGGAGTCAGGTTCCAGGTGGTGGACCCTTCCATCTATTTACTTTTTGTTCACCTGTTGCCGGTTTGTAGCACTTTTCTGTTGGGGCGCGTGTTTTTCCCCTTTTATTTTCAGTGTACCTTCTGCATTTACTTTCTACTGTTAAGAGGTCAATGCACTATTGTGGTTTATATATAGTAGTTTCCCTTTTCATTACTTGTCTTTTCTCTTAATCTTCACTTTTTCATTGAGTGTGTTGCGTGTGTGTGTACAGGTACTCAGGAAAAGGCCTCCCCGATTTGATTAGCATTCGACGCTTGTCACCATCCTCTAGCGTATGGAGGGGGTCTTGGGGTAGTTGTGGCTTGAGCCCTGGTAGGGTCGGGTTGTGACACCCTTTCCCCTTGTAGTGATCTAGATAAAGTGGCATAAGGATTTACCCTTTGGAATGCAGTGAGTAGAACCTAAATCTTGTAAAGGATGTGATCCTTGGAATATAAGATATTTCATAATCATTTTACTCAATATTTGTAGGGGGCTTTGTGAATTTTGTACATTGGCACAATGCCATTGTTTGTCCCTTGGATTCTTCTAGGTAAGGGTAATCCAAGTAAAAATATATGTGTCTCTTGCCTAATAAAAATTAATTTCACACAATGAAATGGGAACAAGAGAGAAGAATGTTTTTCATAAAAAAAGTACCCAGATCCTAAGGGGAAGAAATTTTAATCAGTCATACCCTATTTCACCCCATGTTAGGGTATTCAACCTAGTGTACCAACGAAGTGATTATGTTTTCAACATAGGATCTAGGACTCCAAGTTGATGGGTATAATGGTATGTATCCAAAGAGTAGTTGATATTTGGATTTTCCCAGGTGAGGTCAACTAATTTTTTTTGGATATAATCACAAAATTAAATATATAACTTTTATCATATATTCAAGGTCATTGAAACCCATTTTGATATATTTATGTAACATGTTTTTAAATTTATTTACGTTATTTTGGGGGACTATTTATATTGTTTAGGTACAAGTAACCCTTACTTGTATCATTTTATTTAAGATAAAGTATTATTTAAGAAGATTTCTATTCAATATTATGGATTTAAGATGAATGTTATAAGTTACAAATAAAGGATAATATGTTATTGTTATTATAATTTGTGAAATAGGGTAATTTATTAGTGAAATTTTTTATTTTTATCTTATGGTATTATTATTTATTTTCATTGATTAATTTATTCATTCTTTATATGAATGTTTATTCCATTAGGGTATTATCTTACCTTTTACTAAACATTTTATTTATTGTGAGGAATAAAATATTACCATCCTTCTATATAAATTTTGGTTAGTTATATGTTTTTATAATTTTTTTTGAATTTAATATTCATATTAATGATTCTATATAAATTTTGAGAGAAATGTTTAAATTGATTAAAATAGACAACTAAAGTATGAAATCAAATTTATGGATTTTATTAATATCATAGAAATATATTTCCATTATTTTTATTCTAGATCATAATAGAATCCATAAACTCTATAAATAGGATATTCAAACAATAATGATATATGACTACCTAAATTATTTATGAATCAATTTCTATATCACACCCTAGTGATTTATGGATTTGTGGTAAGGGAATTTCTCATAATAATTCAATTTTACGTGATCACTGATATTATTTAATCTCAATAATTATTTTGAGATTATATTTTTATCATCAACCATATTGTGAAATTCAATTGATTTTTTTTTCTTTTAGGAATTATAGTTTTATATTATTCATGGTGGCCTTTTTATTTTTTATTCTATATATTAATAGGTAGTCTTAGTAATTCATTTTATGATATTGATTTTCAAAAATATTTTTTCACATACTAAAAACATGATTACCATGATCACGTTAAAATTTTGATAATTACATTAATTAGTTGAGTGAATAATTTAATATCATAATATTCAAAATCATTTCTCCCTTTGATAGGTTATATGGAATTCAACACTGATGCTAAAAAACATGAATTATTATTATTTCAATATGATCATAATTAAAATTCCATTAAATTGGATTTTAAAAATAGTAATATAAATTATATAAAAATTATGTGTCAATGTTTTATATAATACAAATGTATTTATTAATTTAGATAAAACATTTACTCAAATTTTCAATAAAGTCATGTTATTCATTAGAAATATATTTTCATCCAAATGATATTTATTTATTCTTCTGATTTAATAATATATTTAATTTTTTTATTCCAATTTAAAAAAATTTATTTTATAAATTGGTTTCATTATTAAAAATCTATTGGCAAAATTTTCTCAGGGTTAAATTTGATAATTTTTCTGAAAATATTCAGTTTTAGTTAATAGTCAGAAATACCAACCTATTTAACACTATTTTTTGATTTCATAGAAACAATCCATTATTATTAATTTTTAATATTAAATTAAAATATTAATATTTTAAAAATATATAGTATAGTAATTATATTTTAGTCATTATTGTACTTTATTTGTTTTTAAAGAACAGTTTTTGACATAAACTAAATATTTCAACAAATAGTTTTTTATTTTATTTTAGGAATTTATATATTAATTGATTTTTCACATATATGAATGTAATAATTAGAAATTTATCACATAATATTAAATATAAGGTTAAAATATTTTATATTGGGAATTTTCAATTTTTCAATTATGAATAGTAACTATGGTAAATATTTGTTATATTGGTAAGAGTAACTCGGTTAATTATGGTTAAAAATATTGTGATAAGAATATAAAAGATCACTAAAATGGGAATATATTATATTTTATAATATTATTTAACAATAATTATATGGGTTTTTAAAACGATCAAATTCATTTCAAGTTTCCTTTAATAATGACCTTAATATGAACTAAATAAGGAATAATATATAAAATGTCACTCCCTTTTTTTGTATATTAAATATTTTTTTTCAAATGGTTAAATAGAGTTTGTGTATCATTATAAAGGGTTAATGAACAGTATAAACCTACTTGTTTATTATGATAATTTTTTAATCGATTGAGATAATATTATTTCCCTAAATCATCAAGCAGTGTCATCATTGTGATAGTAAAAGCTGTAGAAAAGTCAAATGAATCATCTGAAAAACTCTTAAAGTAATATTTAATGGGTAATTTACTCTTACCAATGAATTTATTATATATATATAACATATTTTGGAATATATATATTTTAAATTATAATTTAATTTGTTTTTTCAATTCATTAAATCCAATCTATGTGTGTAGCCAGAAATATTAGTATAATAACTTATTATGTTAAATAAAATAAAATTTAATGATATAAATTTACTAAAACAGATATATTCATCACGTGAATGGGATACTATCTGTAATATGAACCATTTAACTCATATGGTCCACTTTTCCATTTATTGAATATTCCATTACCCATGATGAGTAAAAAACATTTACCTTGTGGTAATCATAAAAAGGTTTCACATGAAGTTAAAAACTTGTTATAAGGGTGATAAAGTCAAATAAACATGTGTAAATGTTATAGAATGATATTATCACAACTAATCATCATCATATATTATAATTATATATATTTCATATATTTCATGATATTTAGTTATATTGAATGAATACATTATGTAATTCAAAAAGTGCCCCTCTAATCACTTAAAAATTATTACTTATTGTCCTCTTTTCCTAACACAATTTCAAGAGTCTAGTTCATTAATAGAGTACCATAATATCTCTAAAAAATTATTATCCACTACATAGAGTATCTTTTTTCACGATAATACAATCCCATAATGAATAATGTGTAAGCTATAAGTGATTTTCTGAAGAAGATGTATAACCATTAGTTGAGAATTTTCATTCTACCTATTCATAAACATATGTTATGTAATCATAATAAAAGATGATATTTTAATATAAATACATCACATATGGATAAAAATTATTATAACTATATTAAACCTCTTTATTAAATCCTTTTATATTATATTGAGAATGAAAATATTGTTTTTGTACATGCTGTCACCCAACTGCATGAAGAGTCATGTTTCATTTTTTATCACTACTACAAATTTATATATATAATGGTGGTTATAAAAAATTTATATTATTTTCATTAAATATTTATAAGTATATAATGATAATATTTCTTATATTTACATATTATTTCATCTGTTGTAAAATGATATTGTCACTCATGCATACGTATTAATTACCACCTCCATGAAGCCATGCAATTGGTTTTTTCATGTATTAATTTCATGTATGGAAATAAAGATAAATATATGGAATTGAAATGATTTTTATTTATTACTATAATTATATATATTATTTAATTATTAAAATTTTTAACATGATAAAAAAACCGATTTTGTATTTCCCCTCAAACTGAACATCCTAAAAGTATATGAAATAGAATTAACTGATTTATTGGTTAAATATATAATTTAAATAAAAAATTACATTTTTAATAATAATTTTATAATATAAAAAAGGATATTAGTTTGAAAAAATATTAATAGATTAATATTATATAGGATTTAATGAATATACGTAGAGAGTCATGACCCTAGGTAATCATTTTCTTAACTCAATTTCCATTCCTTCTGTTATAAATATACATCATTTCATATATTATGTGATGACTAAAAAATATTTATCACAACCAACCGTATTCATGATGATGGAAGGCATACCACGATTTAGAGTCCTTCCATCTTCAAGATTTAGTATAGATAATAACCCCTCTACTACCACATCCTGTAAGCCCTGACTTGGATACCATCAACAACGGTATTTAAATATAATAAATATGGAAGTAATTAGACTTTTTATAGTAACCAATATCGGGACATAAGATGTATCAGCCTCAGGAAAACTCCAAGATAGATATAAATAAAGAAACCAATATCCATACCACATGACAGTCTTATGTAAAACTACTATAAATACAATGACAACTCTAAAATACAACGATAAAAATATGTGGTGACATGGAATCCATCCCCAATGTCTGAGATAGGAAGGTCCAGCACGGCCTAAATAATCATTCTATAAAGATTATAATAGGTTTATATATGTTTTGTTACAATACAAGTATCTTCAGTAGTGAAATCCAAAGTGTCAAGTGCATACGTCGGAGAAGAATTATTATTCCCCAATTAGAAAACATCAGAAACTAGAAAGAACCAAACAAAGTATATTATCCACCAAACCCTCATTGAGGAACTCTCACGAAATAACTAAATTCAAATAATGAAAATAAGTAAGCATATCGATATTTGGTTATGACACACCACTTTCCAATAGTCAACTGCTTATCCCTAATGGATAAAGTCCTAATGCTACCTCGCCCTTCCACAATCCACATTGTCACAACCCGCCCACAAGACACTAGGTCACAAACCACCATAACTTTCACATAAAAATAATTGTTCCTCATCCATAAGACACATCATAATCAAACCACCTCTCACACATCCAATACCTTAAATCTGGTATGAAACTCCATGTCATAACAACATTCTCGATGAGTCTTGGGTTATAAATACCTAGATATTAAGGAAGGGTAAATTTAGTATCCATCCATCCATCCACCCATAGAGATGTTGGAAAAGAAACCCTACCACATATCAATTGTGGTGTTCGACACATAGTTTTCAACATAGTTTGGGTGTATATAGAAAACATAAGGAACTACAAGTTTGTATTTATAGGTAAAAAACTCATCCCATCATATGAGATTCCAAAAATACAACCACACCACAAAAAAATACCATTCATGCTAACACGACATGCATATTCCACTACTAACTATGGTCATTTGAACTCCGCTTCACTAAAATACCTACTCAAAACATACCCCAACCAATCCATTTAAATAGTTATCATTCTACAATATAAATACATTTGTTTATTTATTTCCATATTTACCTGGAAAACTACCTAACCCTGAAAAATTTATAAGGTGAAGTAACCATATCCAGCACTAATAAAGAAAAACAAGGAAATAAGGGACAATCATAAAGGAATAAAATCTAACAATCATTCATCAAGACAAATAAAAATCAACGAGCATGGAGTCCCACTGCACAACACACCTCATTACTACAACACTCTACTACCCGGTTTCACAACAACACCACACCTAGTGCACCAATAAACATTAAATTAGGGAAAGACCAATTCGTGTATCCCCACTACCCAACCACTTCCCTTATGGAGTCCCACTACATAACAAGTCCATTCATTCCACAAGAAACCACACTCTCAGTCAGAGACGCCATCACACCACTCATACCACCACATACACACAATCACACACCTATCCACAACACCACACTACTTAGACAGATGTAAGGATGAACGTAAATTTCCATGAAACACAACCATAACAATAAGGAAATTTTTATTAATATTTTATAGTGCTCGTGCTATAATTCCAATTGTTGAGACAATGGTAATCATTGAATATGATAGATCCTTGTCAATCCAACTATTTAACCAAATGTACATGATTAACTAGATTCCAATTATTGCTACTTTGATTCAAAAATAATATAAAGGCGCAAATAGAGACCACCAACGATCATGATTTTCAAATGAATATAACCCATACAATTCAAGACATTCATTAAAGATAACATATAAACCAAATTGATAATAATAAACTTTATATCTAGCATTTATTACTTCTTATTATGTTCATTAAAATTTTTATTCATCAGTTCTCATAAGGAACCATCATTATATTCCCTATGCATGATAAAAAATTAATATATAGACAATGGAATTCCTAACGTAGAACAACAAGTGACCAACAATTTCCAATTATCTAAAAATGTGGGTACATGAGTAGTATGAAAAGATCCATGAAAAAAAATCTATAACTATGGTACAACACGTGACTCCAAGGGTTTGGATGGATCAAGGTGTACTAAGATAAAATTGGATCACACAAGGAAGATAGGGTTTTAGCTTAGAAAAAATAGATTATTTATCAATATACGGGAAAATAGTTTCATGGGACATTAAAGCCAGATTGTTCCCAAGACAACATTGTTTGAATATTTCAATTTCCCGGGGGCATTAAGATTTTACATATATAATTTACACCCTATGAATAACCCTTAGAAATCCTTACACATGTCTTTATCCACTATTTACATCAAATAAATCATAAGAGGGGTAAAAATAGATGAACTAGAAAAAACTAGAAACGAGTCACTGATGGGGATGTCACTAACACAAAGACACTGACAGTGAGGCACTGATAGTGTGTCAAAGATATTATGCTAATGATGTTAATATATTTATGCTCGATCATTAATGTGACCCACCAATTCCAGAATCGATGATTCCCTGTCTCACTGATTCCTCGACCTACTGACACTATCGACCTACCAAAACCCTCACCTAACCGATGACCTCAACCTACTAACACCCTCGGCCAACCAACACCTCGATATACCAATTCCCTCGACCTACAGACACCTCAACTAACAAACTACATCGACCTAAAAATCACCTCAACCTACCAAATCTCTGACCAAGATATTCCTTGACTTATCGTCCTTCAGGAATTACTGATTCCCTAACCTACTGACGCCCTTACCAACTGATGCCTTCGACCTACTGACAACGTCTGCCTACCAATGACCTAACCTACTGATGTATGGTCCTAATGATTCCCTATACATTTTGATTCCATCTACATATTTATTCCCTATCATATTGACTCCATTTCCTATGTATTTCATAACCTACTAACACCCTTGACTTACTGACCCCCAAACATATTGATACCTCAATCTACCAATGAAAAAACATGGAAATTTTAAAAACTCATTAAATGAGCTACAATTTCCCCCCAGAACACCACAAACACTATATTTAGAGAATGTAATAAACCATGGAGTAAAATGACATTACATCGAATACCTCTCAATCTATTTTTATCCCATTGTGAATTAAAAACAAAAACAAGATAAAATAAGAGTATTAGCAACCACCCTATAAGATAGCACATAATGAGAAACCACCTCATTTGAGGGAAACTCAATATCTAATAACACCTCCTCCATGATTTTACAACCCAAAAAACCACAATACAAATCACACAAGCCCAAAAATTAACACCAACCAATCATATGATTCATGGAATTCCATCCCCCATGTCACGATATTATCCACTTTTGGTGGCACTAACTCGTCTAAATGGGTTTAATAACATCTAAATTACTGCATCTTGATTGGGGATCAGATATTACACTATGTAAACATTAGGAAACTATCGTACATCACATACATAGGAAACAACTCATCTCATAAAAAACAAGGATCAAGCATTACATTAAAAAGAAAAACTAACGAGATAAACTCAAAAAAAACTCCGAGTACTAAGCATGCATCTGCATCTCCTACTCCTATGTACTCTCCTCTATGACACCATTCTTCCACAACACACAATCCTAGGTAATTGTACATCCATGGTACATCATGTCCGGATTGTCCTATAACTCCATTTTTCAATCCATGAACATTGTATTGTCTTCAATATTGAACTCTTCCTATTAAATGACAAAGAGATTAATCTAGAAGACAACGATGAAGATTGTATACATTAATGACATTGTGGACCCTCCCGAACTGTTTGATGAACATGGGAGAAAGCTTACTCCCGCTATCGAACCTATATTTTCCACGTAAAGGGGAAACCCTTAAGAATACATGGTCCCGATTATATCACTCCAAAAGACTTTTACTACAATTGTAATATGAGTTTTTTTGGTCTTTTACTACCTTCATACTCTCATGGAAAATATGAACCTTATCTATAATAATTTGTACCACGTCTGGACCAAGAACTACTGCCTGCCCAATATTCATTCCTCGTGAGGGTTAACTTCAAAATATTCTATATAAATCAATAAACAAATTAGTTCTAGTAGAAGAGTGATAGTTATATTAGTAATAAAACATTACTAAGGTAATATATGAAACACAAGACATAATAATGTCTAGAAACAAATTCCCAAAACATGTCCTCCAATGTATGGATGATCCTCTATGTATGTCTATCCATCTATGGGTAGAAAGAAATGTTGAGGTGTAACTGAGTTCCAAAGAAATTTTACAATGACCATTCGACCCATGACATTAAATGTGTAACCTAATATGATACTATGGATCTGGGAAATATATGTAGATGTACCACTTCATCCACAAACAATTTTTCTAAAGAATGTATTGTGCTGCAATCCTAGATCCCTATGAAGTGAGAAGATTTCTTCAACCAATCCACTAATACACAAATATTGTCTCAACCTCTCTGATCCATGGGTTATACAATGAATAAATCCATTTATTTTTCTTCCCAATTTCACTCAGGGACAACATGGGGATGATACAATCATCCAGTAACTCATTACTCATCCTTTACTTGCTATAACACTAACCACTTTTCCACAAACTCTGAAACAACTTGGTTCATCTGGAGCCACAGAACTATTCCATACTTTATTATACATCCGGGGAAACCTTTGGGTGTACCGTAAGGGATAAGTTATGAAACTCACAAAAAATTTCCCAATGCATTGCCACTGAAGGAAATAGATTCTCATATAACCACATATAATTTTAACCATCCTATGAACATCTCTCTGGATAATCACCATGGTCAACACAATCATGCATCACCTCTATCATAGATTCTATTCATTAGGATTCTTCCACCTTATGTCGTAGATATTATTATACTGTCATCTGAAAAAGATGGCCTATTCCACTATCCATTCAATAATCCATGTGAAATGTAAAAAAAATCTTCACCACCCTCTAAGAATATGTATATTCCCAAAACAATTCCTTCTATGACTTATTACTCAAATCATCAGACCCAACAGAACCCTTTACTAATGTGTAAGAGATATCAAAATTGTAATCCTGGATAAACCCTATCAACCTACACTACTGCATGTTCATGTCTCACTAGGAAAAGTTGTACCTCAATATCATTTGATCCCTCAAGAACAAAAACTACTCTCTTATGAGGTAATGTCACACAAAATTTAGTCCAAATATTTCCACTTCAAGTTTGATATTATGGATGTAATAATAACATTCATGGGGATGTAACTATAGAGACCAATAAGAGATCACTACACATTAATTCATCAACCCACACCGTAGTCCAAGATAGTAACCGTCAAAAAACATCTCTAACATATCACCTTCTTTTGGAAGCCTGATCACTTGATCCCTGAACAAATTCCCCTTTAGAGAGCCAAAAAATTCATAGAACCCATCATCCCACACAAATGCTTGTCTTTTTCTTGTCAGATCTAAAAATGGAGCTGGTACGTGAGATAAATATTTTAGCAATCTCCTATAGTATCCACCTAGATCGTGAGAATTGTGAACCTTTTTCATATTATTGGGTACTACAAAAGAAACAACTACCTCAACCTTCAATAGGTCCACGGGTACAACCTACAGAGTCACCACAATTCCAGGTTGTGAACCTCTAATTTATAAAACATTCACTTGAAAAAATTTCGTAGATATGGGGGTGTCGAAGGACATCTAGGATAGTCCTGAGATACTCAGTATGCTCCACATACGAAATCATGTAGATTAGGATTTCATCAATGAATATGATGAATGACTGGTCAATGAACTAATTAATTATAGAGTTCATAAGCCCCCTAAATATAGATGGTGTATTTGTAACACTGAAGGACATAAGCATGTACTCGAAGTTCCCATACCTAGACCAGAAAGAAGTCTTAAAATTTCACCCCCACCAACATTAACAAGTGATACCAAGATAATGGATCAAAATGAGGTAAACAAATTGATCCCCTTAGATGGCTGAATAGATTTTCTATTCTCAAAAGAGGGTAATGGGTCATGACCATTACCGAATCCATTCTCAAGTAGACAACAAAGAACCATAGTCCACTATATTCCTCCATCGAAAAAACGACTCTAGCACCATAAAATGACACACTAGGTCAGATGAAACCATTATTCATCAGATCATCAATCATAATCTGCAACTCCTACAACATATAAGGCACTATCTGATAAGTGTCCATTTAGAGTAGATGAGGATCGGGCTGTAATTATATCATGAAATCAATGTTACATGTATGGGGTAGGGTCACAACCTCTGTGTGGAAAAATCCAAAAACACTATGACAACACCCAGAACATCATCCATATAAGCATCCATTGATCTGACACATATCTTAGATAAGATGGAAAAAAGAATCTCCAAACACAAACTACCCATCTGAAATCTCTGCTCACCAATGAAAGCTACATGATAGCCTTTCATATATGAAAATGTGACTCTTCCCTCAAATCAGTTGATAACAAAAAACACAGATTACAAGGATTTGATTCCAAGGATAACGATGTATGGATCAATCTATAGTAGATAGATATACCCACATAGAGCTCCGTTTAACCTGAACTATTAACAACCTCCCTGCCCATTCCATGGTCAATGTAGAGGAGGATTGTAGCGACACCCAAACCCATGGTTCTTAATGAGACATGATTTACTTAAAATTACATCATTAAAAATTAAATATCATGTCTAATTACTACAGAAGATCACGAGGGTCTGGATTCTGGGAAACCAGCTCCTTCAGATTAACTTCATAGGTAACAACCATGCCTGAAAATTTTTAAACAAAAATGTAGGGTGAGCAAAAATGCTCAGTAAGGGGTTTTAAAACATTTTTAGAAAATAATTTCTCAAAGAAGTTCTATTGATGAGGATATAACAATTTGCTAAAACAAAACACTATATTTTCTTAAAACATGAAATCCATATTTCTTTGAAAACCACTTGCACAAAGAAGCACGTACTTGATATGAGCTTTAATGTAAACATGATCAGAGTGCGCAATATAAGAAAAATAAACAATGCATAATTTTAACACAAGGTTACTTTAATTCTAAAATAATTCTATGGCTAAGTAGGGAAAACATGCATATCATGGTTAATGAGTTAAATGCAGATCATCTAATAGTTTACCATATGAAAAACAGTTCTTGTTACATAATGCACATTTTCCTGATCTTGGGAGCTTTCAACTAGGGGTTGTCATGTTAGTTGAACTAACCCCTGGTTAACCTTTATCATTACATGCAGAGGGAATGTATAACACTGGACTTTGTCAAGACCTTTCTTCAAGACCGTATAACATACTTAACGAGTCAAGGCTCACTGCCCACCCCGTTTCCTTGGTAGCTCAAGTCAAGGCTAACATCCAAGACCATCTCACATTATCGTCTCATGAGACTCTTGCTTTACCCAATGCATTGGAGTGCTGTATAATTCCGGGCGCACCCGTCACATAATTCTTGTTGCGCTATATAATTCCAGGCCCACCCATCACATGTAAGTCCTATACATACCTCACATATCCTGACATGGTCATTCACTCATGGGGTTTCATACATTATTAACTAAACCCCATTTTCTCATACGTGTTCATAACATGAAAACAGTTTAATCATTAGAAACATTATGACATGCATGCTAATGCATCGTGCTCATAAAAAGTTATCTTAACATTTGAAAACATGGATTTTAAGAATGTAAACATAACACTTAACATTACATAAATAATAATACCCAATTAATTCATGGTCATTCATAACTTACACATATGATGATAAATGGATATCATGGGCATTTAAAACAGGCAGTTGAGGTTACAATGTGCATAATCAAGTCCATCATGGGGAAATCATGTATATAATTGTGTAAAATATTTTATTAGAACTTTAAATAAACATGAGTACATACCTATGAATATATGTATGCATTATTAAAAGTTCAAGGAGTCCATAATAACCATTTTCATAAGACAAAAATCCTGATTTATCCAGCACAGTGATAAATGAAAATTCTCAGTTTCAAGAATGATTTTGAAATCCAACCAACCCATAAACATCATCATGATATAATGTAATAAATTACAAAACAAGGGAACCAAGTTCATATTATTGTATATACACATTGACATAACCACATGTATATATATACAACAATATACATCATTCGCTTGCATAAATTTACCCATTCATTCAATTACTCAAAATCTCCATTTTTAATATAGGCAAAAGAAACAATCAGGGTTATAAACATTGAGAAAAGGTTGTATACTTGCATATATCATCTTATACATATGTGTATATGAAATTATATATTTATATACACATATATAAAACACAAGGTGTAAAAAGTAAGAACCCGCACCCAAATAAAATCAGATCCTACGAACCCTTACCCCAAAATGATCCTTTACACTGGAAGGGGAAAAACATACAGTGATTTTGTGGCCTCTCATGAGTGTAAAAAAAATGTTTATGTATACATAAAATGATAGATATACATATATATATATATAATATATATATATATACCAAATTGAAAAAACACACAAATTAGACTTGGTCTCTCACCTTTATATTTCAGAACCTATATGTAGTAGAGGGGTTCTCCATGACATTCGAGTGTGATTACACATGGTGTGTACATAAACGTGGTTATATATATATATATATACATATACATATAAACCGGTATATATGTATATACACATAAACCAATGTTAATTCACAAAAGCTGTGTTAAATTCTTACCCAAACTCGGTCCGCCAAGAGAGGAAGAATACTGGTATATAAGAAAGAGGGTCTTATGGACTTGAATCTACGTAGAGGTATACATTTATATAAACTTGCATATATATAATTATATCTGAAGTAAAAGAATACACAAAACCCCACATAACCCTTACAAGTATTTTACATCTTAAACATCAGCTTAACACTGATAATCATACTTAGAAAATAAAAAAAAGATTGGAAGATATATAAAATCATATATAAATATATATATAACCGTGAAACAAAAAGGGTTTGCATATTGACACAAAACAAGATTAAACCTTACCTCTTCATGGAGAGGAGAAGGAGAACGATGTAGCTACAAGAACCAGAAGATGGAGAGATCAATGGAACCGAGTAAAAACGTCCACGGCCCTTCGGTTCAACCAGGTTTTTAAAAGAAAACAAGAGACAAAGTAGAGGGCTTTGGGTCAACCCGAGGCATCTGAGGTGAGGGAAAGGAGGAGACAACCTGGCTACACAAGCCTAGAGGAGAAAAACGATACCTAACCCTACTGGTTTTGATGATGTGAGGTAGGAGAAGAGCGGTGTCGGTGGAAGAAGAAGCCGCGGGGAGGAAGAAAACGCGAAAAATCAATGGATGGCCGGGATTACACACTGGTCGATCGGACGACATGGATGCAGTGCGACATTAAAAGAAATGGACGACCATGATCTGGGGAGAACAGATCGGACGACCCTTGGCTGCTGCGGCATTTAGAAAACGCGGTTCACAGGGTTTTAAAAAAAACAAAATCGTTTTATTAATATTATAATTAATTTATTACAACATTATTACATTAAATTATTAAATTAACTTTCATTATTATAATAAAAGTCATTTTTCAATTGATT
This sequence comes from Viscum album, assembly GCA_963277665.1. Classification (NCBI taxonomy): domain Eukaryota; kingdom Viridiplantae; phylum Streptophyta; class Magnoliopsida; order Santalales; family Viscaceae; genus Viscum; species Viscum album. Next base: position 1,695,773,728 of record OY728137.1, on the reverse strand, counting down.
TAATCAAAACATAATATTATATAAATATCTGGATACATATATATTTTATTCTTAAAACATTAATAAATTTTTTTTATTAATATTATTATATTATCATTATTATTATTAAACCATAATTACTAGTTAATTATCATTTCATTATGACAAATAAAGATAAAAAACATAGGGTAATCAAAACATAACACACATATATATAAATATGTATTTAATTTCCTTTATTAGTTAACTACCTGAATTTTCTTCATTAAAGATTATTATTAACATAACTACATTTAATCATACTTAAAAGTGTGTTGATATAATTATCATCACCACGAAACACATGAGTAGAAGAAACCACAATTTGACGTAGTTTCCAAAACAGTTAATAAAGGTCAAATTATAAAAGAAATAATATATCTAATTTGATGCAATATATATATAACTCATAGAAATCCATCAGGTTTGATATAAATAGAAAATAAAAGTTCAATTGTTTAAATTAATATGTATAATGGAAGAGAAACAATAATATTAATTTTCTCCGTTTAGAAACATAAAATAAAATTTTCATTTTGGGGAAAACAAGAGATAAATTAACTAAATTATCATTGATGTCACTTTAATATATTAAAGCAAAATACACAATTATCATTCTGATCCTTTTGGGGTAAATCATTTTATTTCCAACGGTCAAAACCAAACATTAGATCCTTTGGGGAAACCAATGGTCGAAATAAAACCTAGAAGAAAAGAAAAACCAACGGTTAAATTTGTGGTCGTTTGAGGTTCAATGGTCAGATTAGGGTGCTTATAAAAGGGCCTGGTCTCGGGGTGTTCTTCACTCCAGGTGACTGAAGGAAAAAAAAGAAAGATGGTTCGGTTGATCCCCTTGGTGCTGAGAACGGTTGCAGTGGCCTCAGCTATCCTCATGTTTATTATGATGGACGCTCGAAACCCCTACCGCATTCTCGGGCTCTTAGTAGTTTTAAGCGGTCGACCCATTATTGTAATTGGGTTCTTATTTGGGATTTTCGATTAGTTTATCTTCTTGTTTGGTCAGTGGATGTGGTAGCCAAAATGTTTCTTATTTAAATAAAAGAAGTTTTCATCCATTTCATGCATTTTATTATTAATACCTTATTTGTTGTTTGTTGGTTAAATTAAGAAGTGATATTGAAAAGAAAACTTGTCAAAAATCAAAACATTGTTTTCTCAGGTCGTTATATCACTCCCCCCTTCAAAGAATTGCACCCTCACAATTCTATCATAAAAAAAAGAAAAACTGAAAACCCATACTTAGAACACTACTGAAATAGTGGATCTAGCTCAGTTAACGGGATACCAAAGTTAGCAAACAACTCTTCTGTTTCCCTAGCCCAGATGCACCTCGAACAGTACTCCTTGAACGCATGTTCGTGTGTACTGCGCACAAGCTTCCAAAGGGAGTCTCGTGCGATGCAAAGCTCGGAAACGTCCGAGTAGATAAATTCCATGATGACTCTTCTGGCCACATCATGCTCGAGGTATTCGAGAGGAATGATGTGGTTGAGGAGACTGGAGTTCAAGACTTGGAACATGTAGGCTGCCCTAAGCTATCCAACTTAGGCGGCCATGAGGAAACACGCTCTGGATGAAAAGATCTGTGCCAAAGTAAAACACTGGAACAAGCCCTCAGAGTACATTCCCCTTCGCCTATAGCAGGAGAGTTTTGCAGCGGCGATGAGGTGAAAGATGTGATCATTTTCTAGACATAACCGAAAAATCTCTGGATCGTTTGCTAAATCGAGCAAACGCTGGCAGGACCCTCGCAGGTGGAGAAATGATGGGTAATCCACCATGCATGCCTTGATCAAGATGACATCTACTAGCTCATCGGGTAGGGATGAGTTATTTGTTTGACCAGCCATCTGAAAGGAAACATCGAAGGGAAACTCTTATCAATAGAGATAAGGTGAAGACATGAAAGGAAACAAGGAACTTCCATCTATGAAAATGTTTACATGGAAAAGTCTGAGTTTACAAGACGTACGCCACAAAGAGTGGCAAAACATCCTAACTCTTCAAACCACACACAGGATGAACAGATAGGACTAAACTCATGGGAACATTTATAACGCCTCCTGAGTTTAGCGTGAGGGGTGTGGAGTTGGGAAACATCGGTGTACATTTCTTACCTAAGAGACACATAGGTGGACTAATTTTCCAACGGTCCAAAGTCCATTAACTGGCCCTAGAAGCCATAGTGAAAAATATGGCACAGGTAAGCCGCTCGGAGGTCTCCTGCAGTAGCAGCTTATTGATAAGGGTTATCAAGAATTGTGCCAAATTCCTCTCCAGTTGTAAACACTCGATAGAGTCCTTCGTGATACCTTCCCCGATGTGCATAAGAGGGAAATTGGGTCATCATCATTAGGAGATAATCCATCCCCAATCCCCTATGGAGACTAAGCACCCTAGATGAGTTTGACATATCGTACAGGTGCTTAGACGCCATGCGAATTTGGGCATAATTCATAAAGTTCTCACTGCTAGCTAGAGATATAATGTTCTCTAGAGCCTCAGTGGGAAGTGACAAAAGGTCTGTAAGTAAATCAGCCATCTGAAAGTTATAACATTTTTACTTAGTTAGTCTGAGAAATATATTTATATCACATGGTTTTCCAGAGTTTCCAGAACCCATCCTCTGATACCAACTGTAGCGACCCCCAAACCTAGGGTGCTTAATGATACATGATTTACTTAACATTACATCATTAAAAATTAAATATCATGTCTCATTACTACAGAAGATCGCGAGACTCAGGATTCTGGGAAACCAGCTGCTTCCGATTAACTTCATATGTAACAAACATGCCTGAAAAATTTTAAACAAAAAAGTAGGGTGAGAAAAAATGCCCAGTAAGGGGTTTTAATTGTTTTTAGAAAATCCTTTCTCAAAGAAGTTCTTTTGAAGATGATAAAACACTTTGCTAAAACGAAACACTATCTTTTCATAAAACATGAAATCCATCATTCTTTGAAAACCACTTGCACAAAGAAGCACGTACATGATATGAGCTTTAATGTAAACATGATCAGAGTGTGCAATATAAGAAAAATAAACAATGCATAATGTTGAAACAAGGTTACATTAATTCTAAAAGAATTCTATGGCTAATCAGGGAAAACATGCATATCATGGTTAATGAGTAAAATGCAGATCATCTAACCGTTTACCATATGAAAAACAGTTCTTGTTACATAAAGTATATTTCCATAATCTTGGGAGCTTTCAACTAGGGGTGGTCCTGTTAGTTGAACTAACCCCTGGTTAACCTTTATCATTACATGTAGAGTGAATGTATAATACTGGACTCTGTCAAGACCTTTCGTCAAGACGGTATAACATACTTAACGGGTCAAGGCTCACTGCCCACCCCATTTCTTTGGTATCTCAAATCAAGGCTAACTGCCAAGACCGTCGCACATGATCATCTCATGAGACTCCTGCTTTACCCAATGGATTGGAGCGCTGTATAATTCCGGGTGCACCCGTCACATCATTCTTGTTGCGCTATATAATTCCGGGCACACCAGTCACATGTAAGTCCTATACATCCCTCACATATCCTGACATAGTCATTCATTCATGGGGTTTCATACATTCTTAATTAAACCCCATTTTCACATACGTGTTCATAACATGAAAATAGTTTAACATTAAAAACATTATGACATGCATGCTAAAGCTTCGTGATGATAAAAAGTTATCTTCACATTTGAAAACATGGATTTTAAGAATGTAAAAAATAAAACTTAACATTCCATACATCATAATACCCAATTAATGCATGGTCGTTCATAACATACACATACGATGATAAATGGATATCATGGGCGTTTAAAACAGGCAGTTGAGGTTACAATGTGCATAATCAAGTCCATCTTGGGGAAATCATGTATATTATTGTGTAAACTCTTTTATTAGCACATAAAATAAACATGAGTACATACCTATGAATACATCTATGCATTTGTAAAAGTTCAAGGTGTCCATACTAACAATTTTCACAAGACAAAAATCCTGATTTATCCATAGCAGTGATAAATGAAATTTCTCAGTTTCAAGAATGATTTTGAAATCCAACCAACCCATAAACTTCATCATTATATAATGTAATAAATTAAAAAAAGGGAACCAAGTTCATATTATTGTATATACACATTGACATAACCACATGTATATATATACAACAATATACTTCATTCGCATGCATAATTTTACCCATTCAATCAAGTACTCAAAATCTCCATTTTTTTATAGGCGAAAGAAAAAAATCAGGGTTATAAACATTGAGAAAAGGTTTTATACTTGCATATATCATCTTATGTATATGTGTATATGAAATTATATATTTATATACACATATATAAAACACAAGGTGTAAAAAGTAAGAACCCGCACCCAAATAAAATTAGATCCTACGAACCCTTACCCCAAAAATGATCCTTTACACTGGAAGGGGAAAACATACAACGATTCTGTGGCCTCTCATGAGTGTAAAAAAACAATGTTTATGTATACATAAAATGATAGATATACATATATATATATAACACATATATATATATACCGAATTGCAAAAACACACAAACTATACTTGGTCTCTCACCATTATATTTCAGAACCTATATGTAGTAGAGGGGTTCTCCATGATATTCGGGTGTGATAACACATGGTGCGTACATACACATGGTTATATATATATATATACATATAAACTGGTATATATGTATATACACATAAACCAACGTTAATTCACAAAACATGTGTTAAATTATTACCCAAACTCAGTCCTCCATGAGAGGAAGAATACTGGTATATAAGAAAGAGGGTCTTCTAAACTTGCATCTACGTAGAGGTATACATTTATATAAAATTTCATATATATAATTATATCCGAAGTAGAAGAAGACACCAAACCACACTTAACCCTTACAATCATTTTACATCTTAAAACATCATCTTAACACTGATAATCATACTTAGAAAATAAAAAAAAGATTGGAAGATATATAAAATCATATGTAAATATATATATAACCGTGAACGAAAAAGGGTTTGCATATTGACACAAAACAAGATTAAACCTTACCTATGCTTGGAGAGGAGAAGGATAATGGCACAGCTACGGGAACTAGAAGCTGGAGAGATCAAGGGAACTGGGTTAAAATGTCCCCGGACCTTTGGTGCAACTGGGTTTTTAAATGAAAATAGGAGACAAAGAAGAGGACTTTGGGTCAGCCCGAGGCATTCGAGGGGAGGGAAAGGAGGAGACAGCTGGGCTACACTAGCCTAGAGGAGAAAAACGGGACTTAACCCTACTGGTTTTGACAACACAAGGTAGGAGAAGAGAGGCGTCGGTGGAAGAAGAAGCCTCGGGGAGGAAGAAAACGTGAAAAAACAACGGACGGCTGGGATTAAACGTTGGTCGATCGGACGACTTGGATGCAGCGCTGCATTAAATGAAATGGACGGCCGTGATCCAGGGAGAACAGATCAGACGGCCCCTGGCTGCTGCAACATTTAGAAAATGCGGTTCACAGGGTTTTTTTAAAAATAAAAATCTTTATATTAATATTATTATTAATTTATTACAACATTATTACATTCAATTATTAAATTAACATTCATTATTTTAATAAAAGTCATTTGTCAATTGATTTAATCAAAACATAATATTATATAAATATATTTATACATATATATTTTATTCTTAAAACATCAATAAATTTCTCTATTAATCTTATTATATTATCATTATTATTATTAAACCATAATTACTAGTTACTTATCATTTAATTATGACAAATAATGATTAAAAACATAGGGTAATCAAAACATAACACACATATATATAAATATGTATTTAATTTACTTTATTAGTTAACTACCTATGTTTTCTTTAATTAAAGATTATTATTAATGTAACTACATTTAATCATACTTAAAAGTGTGTTGATATAATTATCATCACCACAAAACACATGATTAGAAGAAACCATAATTTGATGTAGATTCCAAAATAGTTAATAAAGGTCAAATTATAAAAGAAATAATATATCTAATTTGATGCAATATATATATATAACTCATAGAAATCCATCAAGTTTGATATAAATAGAAAATAAAAGTTCAATTGTTCAAATTAATATGTATAATGGAATAGAAACAATAATATTATGTTTCGCCATTTAGAAAGATTAAATAATTTTTTCATTTTGGGGAAAACAAGAGATAAATTAACTAAATTAACATTGATGTCACTTTAAAATATTAAAGCAAAATACACAATTATCATTCCGATCCTTTTGGGGTAAATCATTTTATTTCCAACAGTCAAAACAAAACATTAGATCCTTCGGGGAAACCAAAATTCGAAATAAAACCTAGAAGATAATAAAGGCCAACGGTCAAATTTGTGGCCGTTTGAGGTTCAACGGTCAGATTAGGGTTCTTATAAAAGGGTTTCGTCTCAGGGTGTTTCCTCACTCCAGGTGACTGAAGGGAAAAATATATGAATCATGGTTCATGTGATCCCCTTGGTTCTTGAGAACGGTTTCAGTGGCTTCAGCCATCCTCATGTTTATTATGATTGATTATCAAAACCCCTACCGCATTCTCGGGATCTTAGTAGTTTTAAGCGGTCTCCCCATTATTGAAATCGGGTTCTTAGTTCGGATTTTTTGTTAGTTTATCTTCTTGTTTGGTCAGTGGATGTGGTAGCCAAAATGTTTCTTATATAAATAAATGAAGTTTTCATCCTTTTGATGCATTTTTTTATTAATAGCTTATTTGTTGTTTGTTGGTTCACATAACGAGTGACATTGAAAAGCAAACTTGTCAAAAATCAAAACATGTTTTTCTCGGGTCGTTACAAGGATAACCCTTAGGCTGGCCTCCACATTCACCTTCCACCTTGGGTGGAGTAGGGGGCGACTGTCCCTGATGTTGTAAAGGCATGTATAGAAATTGCTATTGAGGAAGGTGTTGAACCTTCACACATCCACCGAACAGAGATTAAGTCATGCGCTGCCCTTGGATTTGCCCAAGGCCCCCACAAGAAAAACCCACACATCCCCAGGTCTTTGAGAAAAGGCCAAGGACTAAAGGGTTGGATTGGAAATTTCTAGGGTCATCTCCCTACTAGTTGAAGCCTGGAATGACCTAATAATGAAGACTGGATGATAATGGTCTTACCCTTTTTAGAACATGAGTGCCTTACCCCCATGGAATTCCTCTTCACAAATTCATCCTTTCAACTACCTCATCCATATTTTGAACCACTATTTATGTTGGTAGGGTAATGGTAACAATCACATAATGAAGAGAATGATGAGGTTCCTCCTCTAAGTGCCTAGGCCATGACATATCATCCAGAAAGTGATCTAGTGTAAAAAATAGGAAATTCTTGAGCATTAAACACAATAAAATCACCAATAGACTCCCATACTAGAGGGAGAGTAGATCCTGACACTTCTCATAATTTATCCTGGAAGAAAGGAATTCTTCCTGGAACACCTTATCAAATTCATCCCACAACTAATTGGTTTCATTATTATACCAAAGTTAAATTTTCCACCACTAATGTGTTTCTCCCCTCATCCGGATCACCACTAAAGGCAACCAGTACTCAGTCAGAGCCGATGTCTTACTGAAAATGATCAACTTATATTTGAGTCAACTATCTATATCCATGTCTGAGAAATATCCATCATATATTACCAATGTTTTCCGCTGGAAGGTTTGAAGCATCTTTGTCCACTAATCCTTATAATCTCGTAGGTTTACCCTCTACCAGTCAACCACTTCGCCCTTCAAACCCTCTACTACTCGTACCACATGAGGCCGATATCCAAAAGAAATATTTTAATGAATAAAATTACTCCAATGACAGATTAGAATGGAATTGTTTAGGATTATTTTTAGCTCATTTCATATTTAAATTTTTTAAAAACACAAAAAATAACAATAACCCAAGTCATCATGATTCACGTACATTTCATTCGGTCTCTACCCCACAAATGTTCTAGTATCAGTTAGTATTTCTACAAGCCTAGGTTCCTTGCATCAGATGATACGGGGGCCCTAAAATATTGTGTCCTAACAGGTCCTCCATAGTATATGTCTTGCACCATGATCAGCTAACATTGATTCCCTAACCACCCCTAAAATTTTCTCTATGCCTAACTCAAAACTCCATCCTACCTCTCAACCATCACCTATGATACTATTCTATAATGACCTTCCTTCTTTGAGATGAGGGAAGGGATAACAAGATACTATGAACTTTTAGCTTAAACATGAAGGAGTGATACCACCTGAGTCCCACCTCCAATAGGCACCCGAGAGTAGACTAGCACCACGGGTATAGAAATCTCACAAAAAATGGGGGGAATTACCCATTTCTCTATGATATGATGTATCAAACTCAAACAACCTGAAAACATACATACATACATATATATATAAACCAAATCCATCCTCCATACATGTTTAATGTAATACTTTTAGAAATATAAAGAAAATTCCAAATTAAGTACCAAAATAAAATTAATCAGTTCCACTGAATACATCCTCTTTGTCCAAGACAGTAAGATCTATCGCGGTCTATATAGTATCCCTAGAAACTTGAAAATAGTTTATATAAATATTGTGAGCATTAAAGTATACATAGTAGGAAAGACAATGTCACTTGTGCACAAGTGTGAGATGCATACAAATTCTAATATGAGAAAATATTAGAAACTAAAAAGAAAAAAACAAGGTATACTATCCACCACATCCAAAACAAGTCACGCTCCCCAAATAATGAAGGTAAAGTAAAAGTAATGTAGTATGCACATTGATTTTTGGGTTCTCCTCCCCAATATTCCCGGGTTAACTATACATCCCTAATATTGAACGATCTTGACTCTACCACTATCTTCCACAAGTTTGACTATCACATCCTGCATCCAAATACTTGGGCCATAAACCAACACACACCACACTCTAAAACCCTTGGGCTTCATCCCAAATTCACCTGGGAAACAGTCCACATCTCACACATCAAATACCATAAATTCGGTTTTAACAATCAAACAATTATAACCTTCACAATGTGTCTTTGGTGATAAATTACTAGAAGAGAAAGAATGGTAATGTCCCTAATCATACTTCCATCCAAAAACCAGGATATTGGGAAATCCACCATTACCATAATAATGGGGGGGGTGTAGAACATAGTCCATTACATGGGTGGGGTGTGTATAGAAAATTGAAGGAACTAAAAAATTATACATGTAGTTTAAAAACACTCATCCAATCAAATGGGATTCCAAAAATAGAACCATCCCCCTCAAAAACACCATTGAAGATACCTTTACATTATTTTTCCACCATGATGACAGTCATTGGTATGTTTCTTCACTATAATCCCCAAATCACAACCCACCCCACCAATTCATTAATCATGTTTTCATTATAAATTATAAATTCATTTGTTCGTTTATTTACATCCCTACCCTAGAATCTACCAAACACTATAAATTTTATCAGGTGAAGAAAACAAATCAAACACTTCCAATGAATAACAATGAATGATGGGACAATGGTAAAGGAATCCATTCTAATAGTCATTCAAAAAAATCTACTAACCTGCATTTCTAATTCACAAGACACCTCATTACTACCACACACTGATGCCCCACTACACAACAAAACCAAACCAAACACACCAATAAAAATGAAATCATGAATTATCCAGGTTGTTTATCCCCATTTCATAACCACTACCTAGATGTAGTCCCACTGCATACAAGTCCATCAATTCAACAATCAACAAAACTCTATCTCGGGACCCCAACAAACCACCCATACGAACCCATACATAGAATCACACCCCATCCATATCACCACACTACCAACATAGATGAACGGTTAAACATAACCACACACATAACACAACCATACAAATAAGAAAGGTTTATTCAAATTTACCTGGACACATTATTTAATTCCACTTGATAACACATGGGTTATCATAGAATAATTCAATCCGTGTTTAACAATTCAGATAACTAAATGTAAGTGATTAAACATTATTTTTAATCATAAAATGAAATTTATTCTTTAATGGTTACTATGGGGAATGAATCCAATCATGTTCGTGGAGACGGTAAATCATACGTACACAAGAGAAACAATATAATTTAATTTATGGAGAAATCGTATGTAATTGGATAGTATGTAATAAATAAAAAATAATTGACATGTTATATTTATTATTTACATCAATTATACTCATCATTATACCCATCAAATTAATGAAGTTTTTAATAACAAACTACACCTAGATGTGGAGACCTTAAGTAGTTTGTACGCACATATGGTGACATTGACATTCATAAGTTGAATTGAATAATGAATATAGTTGTAGCATTTTTATAATAAAATTACAGTATTTGTAATGTGTTGGAGTTAATATTATGTTATGGAAACAAAAATGAATGAGGATGTATAATAAGAACAAAACATTGAATGAGGGGATTAAATTATTACTTCTTCTTCATGTGCGTCCTTTTGATATGATCAAAATGCCTCCTCAGGATTGCTGCTGATCAATGAAAAGCCTCTAGGTTTAATTGAGGGTAGTAGGGATGATATTTTAGTATATTGTTGGAAGAGACGAATGGATTTGGAGGTTTGATTTTGTGAGAAGGGGATGTACCCTTTTATAAGAGAGGCGAGGGTCACTTTAGGATAAGGTTCAAATAATAATTTATTATACCATCATTTTCAGACTATAATGGCTCTAAAAGAAATTATTTTGATGATAATGGGGGGTTGGTTAAAAAAATATAAACAAAAAGGTTTTAGATGGGTTTAGGTCACCATATTAACTTTATCTTTTAGATATACCTCTTAGCTGAAATGATTAACTTTTACCTGTTATTCTTGTATTATTACAATAAATGGTTAATACCATTACTATAAATTCCAAGAGAACCCCATGTGGTTAATTATTGAAATATATATCCTTATATAAGTCCTTGGATTGAACATTATATTTTTAGGATATTATATCTATTAATAAAATAGTATTTGTTTTATAAACTCATTTATGTCAATTTTCACAGTATTGAGTATTTGGTTTTTTAGAAAGTCTACCAAAATAGAATACTTAGAATAAAATAAATTAAATCAATCCTAAAATTCCAAATTATCATACAAAAGTAGTGTAATGCATCAAAAGTCTCAATTTAAATTATTTGGATATTTATAATATCAATTATTTTAATCATTCATTAATAATCTAATTTTTTCATCCTCATTTTATTATAAATAAATTTAATAATTTAATGTCATAACATTAAAAATAAAATATAATTATTTATTAAATCATATTAGATTTTTAATTAATAGTTATAGTATAACTTTTCTCTTGTATAACCTTATATTAGAAATGTTTTAGTTATGAAAATTTTAATTTCACAAATTTATCTATTCTTCAAATAAAATAATAATAACAGTTATAACATAATAAATGTCGATAAAAGGGGACTATATATTATTCTATGGTTTATTTTTGTTAGAAAACATTTATCAAATAGAATTAGGACACATGTTAGTGTAATAATGATATCGTTTTTACCATTAATCACACTTTTTACTTATAAGTGTGGTAAATAAATTTAAAATGTTACTATTCACCAAACAAAATTCATCTTATTGAACAAAATTTTACTTACTGATGTAAATTTTGTCTCTCAGAGATTTTAAATTCAATTCATTGATGTGGTAAAATTATGTTTTATGCAAATTTTCAAATTTTCCTAAAATGTGGGTAAAAGATGTTAAATGTTCCATAATAATTTATACATCTATTTTTATTATAAAACGAATCCAATGAATTGAAATTAACTAATATAGGTATTATGTATCTTTTTTTACTTTAAAATATATTTAAATAAAATTATTAATTATTTTAATAAATAGTTTTATTATGCAATAACACACTGGTTTTCACTATTCCTCAAACATTGACTATTTTCCAAAAAATCCCAAAATGTCACACTATGATAATTTTAATATTTGAAATTCAAAAATGATGTCTATTTTACCAAATTTAAAACATTTAAGTTGCATTAATTTAATGAAAATTAATTCTAGTTGTCAAAATAAGAATGTAGGGTTTTACGAAGTATAAACAATCAAAAGATTGACATGTGTTTATGTTCAATTTAAATATGAAATTACATAAAATAACCTAAATTATATTAAATTTGAAAACATATAATATAATTATACTTTAAAACCACTCAAATTCATAATTAAACACTATAAATTATTTTGATAAAAATGATGTTTTCAATTAATATTTAGTATTTTTCTGTATTCTTCAAAATATAAAAGTTATCAAAAAAGTAAAAAAAAACTTATGAAAACTAAATTTTAATGTCCCTATTATAAATAAGAATTAAATTAAATTAAATTGAATATATAAAAGTATCAAATATTATATTTAAAAATGGTTTTCTAATAAATAAAAGAAAAACATCAGATTAGGAAAAATTATTATTTTATCTGAAAAATTTAATATATCATTATATTATATCTAAGATAAAAAAATATGAATATTAAAAATATATAGGATATATATAAAATTGAATAATTTCGATATTACTATTCATAACCACTTTTCAAACGACTAGTTTGATAGGTTGTGATGCCCTTGAAGTTGGAGTTGTATGTAGTGAAAACTGTTGAAATAAATTAAAGAGATAACATACTATCATATCGTGGGGTGTTACAATAGATCACTGCATACCTAAAACCCCCTCTAGTATTCTCAAGTTGTGGGAAATTTTCAATCTCTACCTCAACTCCTAAAAGCACTGTTTGCACATCTTTTTCCATATGAAGGGATTCCCCTTCCATATAGAAGTCTTAAAGGGTGCTTGTACTCTAGAAAAATTAGATTCAAACCTCCAATATTACAAATCCAATCCCATGAAATGATGCACCACAATAATACTCTTCGGTGGCACCCAAAAAAGTACAACCTTAATCATCACCAGATCCACTGAAACTCTAGCCTCTGAAATGAAATTTCCGTGAATGTGACATGTCGAATATAGAATTTGAATCTTTGTGAGAATCCCATAATGATGGTGTAGTCATATTGTGTCCTAGTCCCTCCCCAAGTGTATCACATGATCCTCTTTGGACACTAAGTACACCATGATGTCATCAATGAAAAACACCATGAACCTATCAAAGTAAGGTTGTACGTTCTCATTCATGAGTCCCCTGAACACTATTGGGGAATTATTCATGCCAAATGGCATCACCATGTACTCATAGGGAATGTACTGACATATTAATTATATCTTTGGTATATACTTATACTATTCACAAATATGTTGATAAACATATCTGAGGTATGTATTCGAGAACCACCTCACTCCATTCATCTTTTTGAAGAGGTATTTTATCCACGGTAGTGGAGACTTGTTCTTAACGATCACCTGATTCAAGTGCTTGGAGTCCACACATATCATTATTGTCACATCTTCCTTCATGGAACACAAATCTAGGGCCACCCATAGTTAAACACAAGGTCTCACTAAGGCCTTATTTTGTAGGTCCTCCAATTATACCATAAGATCACAAGGCTATGCAAGAGGCATATAATATGTATGGGTAGATATCAGTGCCATATTAGGGTAAAGATCAATGCATAATTCTACCTCCCTATGGGGAGGTAATCAAGGGATGTCCTAAAGAATTAAATATCCATACTCCTTCTCCACTGTATGAAATAAAAGACTCCTATCATCTAATCCACCAAGAGTGAGGCTAGCCTACAGATGAGTAATCAGATTCACACTTATATGAGTAAGTATATCATATGTTGAATTCATTTCATTTTCACTGATAAAGGAAAACATCGTCCCATCCCCACAGACCCCAAAACTATGTACAAAAAACAATCATTCTGAGCTTGGAATATGCATAACCAATCAATACCATGAATGAATTCATAAGGCCATGATACCACTACAAAGAAATCCCAACCAAAACTATCACTCCAAGAGTATTCTCACACTGTTCGAACAAATGTGTGATCATCGAATCTCCTCACTTATGAGTTGTTAATCATAGGGATCGTGTCAACGGTTCTACTAAAATCATTGAGTGTCGAACAAGGTTCAGTTTCAGAAAAAAATATATGGAACTTTTATCTATCAAAACTGCTGATAAGGTCTAAACGACATAGAACATAACTCTAATCATCCATGGATTCCCGATTTTTCGTGCCTCCATCACCTGAATCTACCCTCATCCTTATCAACCAGCTCCTTGAGCTAGTGGTGGACAACTTGGTGGTGGTATTTTTAATACGTAATACCTCTAACCAATACCTACTACATTAAATTCCCCACATCCATTCCAACTGATATATGAACCACCATAGTCATGTTTCACCCTCTTCGAAAGAATTCCCTCAACAATCTTCATATTGTTTGTATGATGGGTCTTGTAATATCATGTCAGTTGTTCTGGATCGTCATAGGTGTAACAGAACTAATCCCTCATCTTACTCAATCTCCACTGGTAAAACCACACCATTGATCATGTGTCTTGGGGTTATTACATTGAGTGTGTGATCATATTGTGTCTAGGAGACTACTATCATCGAACTACTACTAAAGACTTAGCTACCAAATACATGATGGTATCTACCATGGTTGGTGTCTACTCTGCCAAAAAGCTCTCTATTAGTATATCTCATTCCAGTACCACATAATATGTAGAAATTCTAAGGGATATCAGGGATTCACTAATCTCTTTACATAATACTTAGTCATATGTTTGAGCCCTAATTAATGGGTCTCATACCATGTCCACTGAGTATAGAGAAATCTCCGCAAACTTCACCGATTACTCGACCATTGTCTGACTTACCTACTATAGATTTAAGTGCTCCGAAATGCACAATAAAATTAACATAGATGTTAAAAACTTCTCTATGAAATTTCACACGAATTCATCCAAATAGAGAGTAACCTCATCATGTTTTTGGGTTACTAAGAACCACTATAACTCTGCTGATATTTGATGATGACTCAAAGATAGGACAACCATCATGTCGATGGGTTTTCTAACAAGATGAAAGACATTATGAACTACCTCAATCCAATATTCATCTATATGTGGTCTGTATCACCATTAATATTGGGAAGTCTTGGAATTTTAAAGTCATGAAATGTTCTCATTATACATGAATACACACCTAGTTATGTTGGATGTAACTGTTTCTCGATGGGTGGCACTACAACAAGGAAAACCACATTGAGGTGACATATCAGAAATTGGAACCTAAAATATTTCATCGTCTCTTGGAAGATCATCCTCGTGATATCAAAAAATAATATTGGATGGTTATCTATGGGGAGTAATCCAAAAATAGATCTTTAGGTCCCATGTTCAATTGAATATACCACATGAGCTGACTCAGGAAGGAAATTTGAAAACACTAAAATCTTATATGATAAATGTAACAGTAATTTCCCATTAATTAGTTTTTTCTTGTATCAATTTGCTCTGTTGTTGTCCAGATTCATGTTGCACGAATACATTGGACGCCGCACAAACACGTTATGCCATGTCCTGAAAGTTGAACTCAATAAACATAAAATTTTTGTCCAAAACCAATCTTATATACTCTGAGTCCTTTAATATAATTGACCATCTCAAATCAGACTTGGTATGACATTTCCTAGGGGGCCAATTATATGACTACCCCAATCCTGCCTCAAATAGGCTAGTGGCTGGATACTAGCACTGAGTATTTGTTTCCCATAAATTTGAGGCATTTTACTATGTTCTTGCACACAGAGACACACACTATATCTTTTCCGAAAAAGCTTAAAAGTAATAAAACAAAGTAGAAAATTCATGCATACACTAATATATCAACCACATAGTATGACATTATGAAAGTGGAATTAAAATAGGGGTAGAATACATGAACACTAAATAAAGATCCTACAAAAGTAAATACACATGTTCTTGAAACTCATCCGCCGAAAACCCCACAAGAATTGGTAGGTGTATAATAGGTGTCTAAAGATGCAAGGTCACATCTCATATTTATAATCGATCTAAGAAATACCGAGTCCTGGTCAACCAAGGATTTTTGAAAGAATCGATCATCGATAAAATATACGACACTTCTGGGAAACCCCTGTGTAAGTGTTAGTAAAACAATACTCTGTAAGGCACCCTAAAACCACAATGGTATACCACTATGAAATATACAAAGTTCGCAACTATGAAATACATGAAATATAAAATAAATAATTACTTGATGTATACTAGTAGGAAATAAACAATTTAGACCACAAGGAAAACTTGGTCAGATCCCATTGGTATCCATTTATAGTCCAAAATTCAGTAATATTAGACGTAGTCTATAGAACACCTAATAAAGATAAGAAATAGTGTCTCGGTTAGACATGAACTCTTGGTAAGAGACGAAATCTTAATAATAAAAGGATAATTGGTAATACATGAAGTCTCGATAAGATATGGAGTCTCGATATGTTATAAAGCACGAAATTATTATAGAATTCATTTCATACAGTCTCAAGATCACAATCTCAAGACCACAGTCATCTACATGATTCAACTCATAGCCTGGTTGTTCTCAAAGAACATACTCCTCAAACAAATAAGTCTTATCACAAAATATAAAATGACATACTAAGAGTATATGAAAGTTATCTAATCTTTATAAGGGTCCCAAATCATTAAGCTTCTCGTTAAAAAGACACAAATATTGAATTTAAATAATTTTTTCATAAAACGTTCAAACCCATGTCATGTTCATATCCAACCCGGACTGACCCACTGACCCGAACTAGTCTGATCTACTTGAAAGAACTTATCCCAGTGGTTCTAGCCTGATCGCACATTGGTATGTGGTCTACTGGAATTCTAGAGCACCTCTATCCATCCAGCCAAGCATGATTCATAAAATCCCACCCCTAATCTCATATGTTTTCAAAACCAGCTTGGCACTCCCAATAAATGTAGAACATTCGTGGTCAATACGGACGACCGTCAGGTCCCCAACCTCGCCCACATCTTCTACCCCTAGGGGATACCAGTGGACCCCACCGCATATACATCTCCTCACTGTTGAGTCCCTTGTTTCTGCATGTGGGCTTCGCCAAAACAGGCTCCCAAGTGGTTCTACTTGGACCACACCCTCACAACAAACCTAGTCATGCCCCAACTAGGTCGTGAGCCACATCCACCATTGGATGCCCTACCAGAGGCATGTTGTCTGCCACACGCTTCGCCTAATCCTAGCCAGAGCCAGTACATCAATCATCTCCTTAATTCAATTCCTTGGTTGATTCTCACTGTGGCTTCTTCATGGCACCATCATGATGTCATTGTGGTATCAGATCCCTTGTCTCAGATCATTGCACCTTACATAAAATGGGAACTAATCCTTTTCACATGTTTTGTGAAGAACAGGAAACATATAATGATTGGATGAATGTGATAAAAGCCCAAGAATGCCCAATGAAACAATTGGGGCATTGTTAGTACAGACCATGATCCATTCATGTTGGAATGAATATTGGAGAAGTAACAATATGAATCTCTAAATAGAATCATCAAAAATAATCAACTCCCATAAATTATCCATTCTGAAAATTTATTGAAACCCAAATCATTATTTACATGGGGTGGTCTATTTTCATAATTATAATTTAAAAATAATGGAGAAATTATCAACATGAAAAACAACACCATACATGGAGTTAGGATCTCTTTTTGAAAAATAGAAAATCATTATCATCATTATTTATTAATCTGTTGTATATGAGGTTAACCGATCTTGATTTCCAATCAATCATCATTCATTGTATGGAGATCCTCCTCATTACCTTATAGTATTTCCACGGTTATTTCATATCCTTGAATTCCTGACAGTGAAAAACATTAAAATGAAAACCAACACTATGTAAATTTTTTTAATAAATATTTTAATGTTATTTACATCAAAAAACAAACATTCAAGATCGACCTATGTCTTTCAATGTTAGGCTTACTCTATGGTAAAGACTCTATTCTGAAAGCAATGATGCCCTAATATTTTTTAATCCCATCAACTAGTTAAGAGTTATTCTACTTTTAAAGAAAACACACATGTAAAATAAATTAAATACTAAACATAATTGAACAAACTCATCCGGGAACACTGGGACATAGAATCACACACTATCTCAATTCCGGATCATATAATATTTTAAATTAATTTTTAAAAATAAATTCTGATAAAATATTAGTCATTAAATTTTCCCCGATATTGGGATTTACATCCCTGAATACCAAAACATGTGGCTACTCAACAAAAAGATGAGGGTGTTGATAATGAATATGTGCCTCCCTATCCCAAGTTCTCTTATTGAGATTCTTGTGCTACCAATGATCGTGCACCGGTTGAATCGACCACCCACAAAGGATCCTTTCTTATCGATCATCAGTCTCCACAATATACTCCACAAAAGTTTCCCAATTGTCAATATTTATATCACGCTAGAAAATAACCACACATTTTATGTTTTATTTATCTACCCTTAATTATCATAATTTGTATAACCATTACACATTCCCTATTTCTAATTTTCATTATGAACATTCCCTTGGAAATCAATTTTCATAATTCTTATGCAGTCCACATTTGAAACATTCATCTATCTGTGATACATTTTAGTGATCATTATTCCGATTTATTATGTAAAATGAAAATTTTATTTTATCTTATAAAATCATTACATTTTCTCTAATTATTCAAAAATAAAACAACTTCTCATTCCGTTAAAGAATTCACTTGAGTGATTATTCCCACATTATTGCTATATTGTATTTATAATCTTCTTCCTCCCATGGTATATACCACCATATCTCATAGATAAAACTTTATCTTCATTGGTGACTTCATGATATGGTTATTGTTAATTTTGATGATCTTATAGTTTTATTACATCTTAGGAATAATTCATATATCATTCATTCTAGTAATCATCACAGTTGTTTCATCATCAATAGTTTTTTCATCAGATTAAAAATTAACTCAATTCATTATGGTTCCCACTATTTACTAAAACTAAAAATCATAGTGTGAGAAATAATATTCATAGAGGGGTACCCCATTATCAAGAATATAACATATAGTATATCTAAATAATGAAATGTTCATTTCAATTAATGAAAAAATAGGCTTAATGAAGATTATTTCTAGTCATTAGTCTAATCCATTATAATTGTTCATTATGAGATTGTAAATCTATAAATCATATCTCGGGAGTATGTCAGACATGAGTAAAATAAGCCCCATTATCATATACATGGAAATTCTCAAGTGAATCCAAACATACCTTTTTCTTTGTTATGACCTTAGGGTAAATTTTGGCATAACAACATCCACTTGTAGTATCTAGAAAGTGAAGTAGTCACATTGACCCCACTTCCTATATCATTCAACAATATTACATGATATTTTATTATAGATATAATTATCGTTAAAAATATCCTCATATATATACATAGGGAACTAAAAAATGTTTCCCCTCCTATATTCCAATGGAAAACTAATCAATTAACTTGATACCTACTATAAATACCAAACCATATCATAATTTAATATTACATATTTATAGATAAATATTCATAACAAAACATAATGATCCATTATAGAATTATTATGTGTATTAGAATTAGATATAAGGGAATGTATACAATTGGTTTATAACAACGCTATGAGATCTCCCTCAAAGTTCATCATAACTAGCATCCTTCTTAGACATGTCATACATAATACATTTCTTCTTATATCAGGGAATAAAAATAAATGAATGGGTGAATTCATATTCTTTTTATGGTATAACATTGTAGATATCAATATAATATTAGTATATGTCTATCAGAACATGGTAATAATATTTGAAAATTGTTCCCTGCATATCATAGATCATAAACAAAACTCTAGACCATACACATTGATTTTTATAAGGCATAAATCATAGTAAAAATAATGGAAATTAGCTGTGATATAATAACATGGGAATAATACCTAGATTAGATTTATACACAGTATTTTATAATATATTATGTCTAGGATATACACAATGTCATTTGAAACATGTAGTCTTGGACTAAAAATCATTTTTCTAGAATAAAGCTTGGGATAACCCCACATGCACCCACTTTTTTATTTATATATCCTCTAATAAAACCTATTTTTGGATTGGTTTAACCTCCCATATTCTAGTTGACATCATATGACATTAATCATTCATCAATTAATTCGATGGAGATATTGGACCAAAACATCATTGAGTATAACATGACAATCATATATATGTATATCATTACCACTATTATCTAATGAAACAAACCATAGGTGTTTCACAAGCAAATAACATATTTACCACATCGCAACCTATGATAATAATGGGAATCATGCTAAATTCAATATAAGATAAATCAAATAACGTAATGGGTATAATAATTATCTAATTAATTCATCACAACATAACCCTTGGAAAATGAATTTCTTCCATAAACATCTCTTCATCATAAAAATAAACAATTGAGTGAAACAATAATGACGTTATCATTAGATCATATCCCTTATAATTATTATGTAACATGAAAGGATTTAATATTATATTTAAAATCATTTTATAAAATAACATAATACAATTATGAAGTAAAACAATATTTCACTAAAAATAAACTTAAAAAAACATTAAATTCAAAAAATATTTCCAAAATCCATTTCCTAGAAAATAACCATTATTGAAAATAAATTATATAGTAAAAATAATTTTAAACATTTCACGATAAAAATATCATCTATTTGAAAATAAATTCTTAAAAATAAATAGAGGAAAATATGGAAATATTTTTTATAGAATATAATTTTCGAAATTTATATAGGAAATTTCATATCATTGATTGGTCATGAAGGCATTAAATTTAATAATTGTTATGATAATGATTCCTTTTAAAATCATAATAAAAAAATAACCCTTTTTAAAAGATAAAAATATTTCTATTAAAACATTTTTTAAATAGCCAACCATTGGTAAAAAATATTTTAATAAATATTTTGTAGAACATTACATTTCATTTAGAAAACATTGAAAAAGAAAAGGGGTGCACACCGAAGAGTGAAATGAAGTAGACTTTCTAAAAAATATTATTTGGTGTTATTGAATACATAATTAGAATAAAAATAAATAAAAAAATATATTTTTTAAATAACCATATGATAATAAAATTATTGTTGTTATTGATAAATAGATCTAAAAATTTTATCACAAAAATTATATTCCAAAAAATCCCCATATAAATGATTTAATTGTAACATCAAAACATTACTTCTTTCATTTCCTTTATATCCTAAAAAATAAAAGAATAAATTAAAGTGAATAATTTAAAATAATTATAATAACTGGGTTAACAATATAAAATCTTAAATTCTATGTGTATATACCACATAAAATAAATGACTGATAATTATTGTATATGTCTTCCAGATATAAAATATGGTCAATATATCACTTACAGTATGTATCAAATTCCATCATACACATTTATACCATCATTAATATTAAAATAATTTTATTATAAATTTTGTAATGAATCAAACATATATATATCATACCAAAAATGACTTACTAATGAAATATTTATACGTGTATATCAATTATTCATTGATAAAATCATTTTTTTATAATAACTTCTTAATTTTTCATATATATATATATATATATTTCATTTTTATTTTCAACCCTACAAATTTAATGATGGTTCCATTTTACAAATATTCAAACAAGACATAAATATAATATATTTATTTATTTATTTATAGTAATATATAAATATTTGGGTTATAATTTGATATAAACCATTTGTGGATATGGTCGTCCATACGTACATATGATATTTTCTTCCATTTTCTTTTTATATGAACATAAAGAATTGTAAAAATATTTATAAAATTTATAGAATCATTTTTATGTCACACATATCAAATATATTTCATAAATATTCTATTATTAATAACTATTGAATGCGTTTGTGAAAAACTAATATCATCACTTTGCGATTGGGTAGTCCATTGTACACATGAATCATGTTATCATATCACCAAATAAAGTAAAAGTAATATACTATATGTGATATATTAATTATATTATTTTTATTAATTTAAAAATATCATATTTATTTATATAAAATGTCCTTATTATGATCCATGTAAAATAGAAATTTATAATACATCAAATAAATTTTTGAGGAGGTAGTGTATCATAGACATGATTAACATTATTGTTTTTCAATGATTTGGTTGAAAAAAGGTTGAAATGGTATAATAATTATATAGGTATTGTAATAACAAATATATCATTTATAAACACTAAATACATAATTAAATAATATTGTTGGATGATATGATTCAAAATTAATAACATCATTATCCGTGGCGGTAGTCCTCCATACACACCATCAACAGTTTCTTTTTCCATTTTAGGAATGTGAATACATACATATGTTACTAAATTAAAATAATAACATATAGTTAAATGTTGGTATTTTTTGATGTTATATTATCATATATTAAGAATATTTAAAGGATTTATAGGATGATATAAAATAAAAATGATTATTGAAAAACATTTCTGATCCTTTAAAAAACCTCTTTAATTTTAACCTAAATATTTTTTTCATTAGATTAATGATCTAACCAAATAATATATGATGTAGAATTTGAAATAAGGATGATCTTTCAAAATTTATTGGATCATATTTTTTTAATTATAAATATTGGAGGAGAGGTGGTCCTTTTATAAGTGAGGGCGGGGACACACATTGAATATTTGAAAAAAATATATCTTACCCATGATTTAATGTATCAGAAGGATCAAAATGGTTCATTAATGAACCGTTGAGGTTATAAGCTTATAAATATCAACAAAATTGGTAATTTAATTTATTTTAGTTAATTTGAAACCTTATAATTTTACATTAACCCCTAGGTAAATTTTTTTTACTCTTAACAAATATAATTTTACTTATTTTGTTTTTTATAATTGGTATGGAATTTTTTTACCTGAATATATAATATTAATTTCTTTGAAAACTAATATTGAATCTATTTTACAAAATCAATTTGAGAAAGTTACAAAATTTTAATTTCAAATAAACCTTAATAATATTTCATATTTTTCATATAATTATCAATATTTCCCTTTATGATAATTTTGAAACTTGTATCATAACAATTATAATAATTTTTTAAAATAAACAATATTAAATACTAAACAATTAATTTTAAAAATAGTGCACAAAATGGTGAAGAACATCTCTTTTGGATGAAACAGTTTTTAAGCATAGATTTTAATTTATTCTATTCTTAATCATTTAAAATAGAGAAGATATTTGATAAAAAATAAATATAACATAGAATATATAAATTTATTTATAATAGTATACAAAAAAATATTTATTTAGTTTATTTATAAAAACAATGTTTATGAAAATGAAAATTTATTTTTCTGAAAAATATTAAATTCATTTTCAATTGGTTTTTATTTTTTTAATCAATTATTAACCAAATTATTCATTTCATATATTGCTGTAAAACATATTTTCATAAATACTATTTAATACTCATTGTTTCCACCAATCTAGAGCTTATGTTATAACTACCTTATTAAATAATAATATTTTAATAATATGCTACTTTTTTTATTTAACTAGGTGTTATGTGAAACACAAGATAAAATCGATTCTATGTTAAATGAAATCTTTCAAATAATTAAAATAAAATTTGAAAATATCATAATATATCAGTTTTTAATATTTTACCTATATATTCATTTTTTCTAAAACAACATCCACCTGTAGAATATTGAGAATAATTTTTTTTCTATGAAAACCACACACCTCTCATTACCATTAAATTAGAGGTTCTCTTATAAATTGAATTAACCATAATTTTCATTGACTCATTTTCTCAACATAGTTTTATAATATAACAATACCATGATGTGATAACTATTATATTATACCATAATTTTCATAAAGAAAGGTCATTTATTCTTTAAGGAATATTCAATACATCATATTTCTATCCATACAATTATCTTATATGTATAATATGTTTAGAAATTTGGATTAATAAACAAATGGATCATAACTGATCTACATATTATCCCACTATGATATTCATAACTAGGACCCCACTTATACATATCTTATATTATACGTTTTAATATTAATTTAGGAAAAGAAACATTTGTAGATTGATCTTTAGTGCATAGTAAGGGAAAAGAAATCACATATAAATGA
The DNA here is from genome assembly GCA_963277665.1 of Viscum album. Lineage (NCBI taxonomy): Eukaryota > Viridiplantae > Streptophyta > Magnoliopsida > Santalales > Viscaceae > Viscum > Viscum album. The sequence continues at coordinate 1,695,749,280 of OY728137.1, read as the reverse complement.
TTGTTTAAATATACTAATTGTTTAAGGGTATTAAAATGTGCATGAAATTTGAAATTGATTCATTATATAGAAAAAATCGTAGTTTTATTCATGGATAAAATTTAGATATTTTATAAGGTATGAATCATAATGTAATAAAAGAACATGATCCTGGAAAGAATATTATTGGTATATGACTTATGTTTTTTGAATACACAAAAGAAGGGGAAATTATTACGTTTTAGCCATGGATCACATCCCAGACTACCGAATGGTATTTTTTTACTCCTAAAACCATCGTATTAGTCATTTTATTCTCCCAATACTATATCAATGCATAGAGTCCCTTAAAAAATTAGGGTAACTCATATTTGTAGTCCTTACTAAATCCTGATGTATCTGTATTTATCAAATTATTTGGAGAAATATATAATTATTCTCCCAAAAAACATAGAAATTATCCATTAATACATGTACCATAATGTCATAAACAATAATCACATATCACATCTCATGGAATGTAATCATGTTTTATATTAACATAAAATTTAATTATTACATAACCCAAAAAAAATAAATGAGTTTCATAAACATATAATAATAATAATAATAATAATAAAACATAAATATAAAAAAGAAGGATTATATCAATAGATTATATCCCATTAAGTATTAAGTATCATTAAATTATTATATCTCATATGACAATGTCTTTAAATACCATATGGATCATTTCTCAAGGAAAATATCTTTTTCACTTTCAATATACTTATTTATATAAAAAAACTGAAAAAAATGAAAAGATAGTATGAAAATAAAATTGGAGAATATAAAAAATCCAAAAATAATATATTTTTCATGTGCGTGGTAAATTAATTTCCTGTCATGTATGTTAAAAAATATTATAGAAATATTTTCAGCAGAAACACAAATGTACATCATCCCGAAATGACAAGAATATTAATTTTAAACCATTTTTTGAACATTAAATCATTGTTAATATAAATTTAATCAATTATATGAGATTAATAAAGAAATTTGTTATTTTATTTTTAGAAAACATGTGCATGGAATAAAGGATATTATTTATTGTTGAAATCATAACAATAAAAATTCATGTAAATAATGAGAGTATAACATAAAACCATTATCGCATTAGCCACTTTTGAATCTCATTCCTATACAAGAATTACTTCATAATAAACCATAAATATCCATAAAATATGTGCATTCATGATTTAAAATTTAAATTTATTACTGTATAAACCTCCAAAAGTAAGATACATTCATTAAATTACATTGGTACTAAAGAAGAAAATTTGAGACGATAAACACATACCAAACGATCCACTTGTATTGAAAGGACTATAAGCTAATTTATAATAAACAAATAATTATTATTATTATACAATATAACCATATACATAAATTTAATATCATATATCATCTCTTATAACATTTAGTTACACATTTATTATGAATTATTAATTAAAATCATTTTTTGGGTGTTAAACGATTCGTTTTTCATGATAATTTTTGTTACATATTTTTTTGCCAATATATGTCGATAATGGTTTGATAACCCCCACAATTTAAATAATAATATAAATATCATATATTTTCATGTTCTATACTGATTCATACAATTTTATATATATAGATAAATTAATTAATTTTTTTATAGATTATTAGCATTATATTCAGATTTATATTATTTTAATTATTCGAATGGTGGAACGAATTAAAATTAAATGATAATTTACATTTTTATAATCATTATTATAACATATATATATTATACTTTAATTAAATATATATTTATTATCATCCATTTAAACAAGAAATGAAATGTAAATCACATCGATTTGTAGAGGTGGTAATCCACACATATGCAAGAAGAGACGTTATCATCTTCCAATAGATTGGATGATAAAAGGTTGACATGATATTATAATTACCAAATATTTATTATATAATAAATTTGATATAAAAAATAAAAACTATATTAATATCAATCCATGAATTACGTTGATGATAAAAGATTTTTATTGATACGTGGAGATGGTAGTCCACACATACATATGTGTGACATTTTCACTTCACATATGATGGAATAGAGGAAAACATTTGTAGTTAAATAATAATAAAATTTTATTACGTTAAGGATATATATTTTATTATTTTATGATGAATTACATAGTTTTTTATAGGAATAATATGAAACAAATTGATCTAGGTCGAATAAGTTGATTGTATCTCCATCAGATGACCCCCTCAGATCATATTGTAAGGACCTTTAGAATAGTATTATAAGAATATCATCACCTAAAATTCATATCTAGGGATCTTTATAAGTGTTTTAAGGAGTATATTATTATGATATATATAGTTAAATTTGCATTAATTAAGATAAAGGATCGGTGACCTTTTATAAGTGGGGGAGGGGAAACACATAGGAATTCATAAAAGAATAAAATAAATTAATGTAATTATCTTGCCAATTATTTTGAAATTGAGTGTTTTTATAATGTGTGATATTTTTTGTAAATATAAATAAAAAATAGGATTGAAATTTTTTTTGTAAATCATAACAGTTTTCTTTGGTTACCACATTTGTAAACCCATTTTAACCTTATACCAGTTGAAATTTTTTAGTTGTTGTACTACACATTATAATAAAAACTGAATGTGTCATAACTAAAAAATATTAAAGATTATAAATATGGAATACATTTAATAAAAGTTATCCACTAAAATTAGTACAAATTTTATTTGGAATAATGTTATTGAGGGTGATGAAAAATACGATAAAAAATTGCTTCCATTAAAAATCAATGGCTTTATAAAATAGAAGATAAACTTATTTGAAATGAAAATTATTGGATTATTAATTATACAAATAATATAATGTTAATTTGAAACAAAATTTAAGTTGAAATTAATTTTTTATGTTTTATTTGAATATATAGTTTTCCATAAAAAAATTATTTTTCACCATTCATCAAAAAAATTAATTTGTAAGAATATTCTAATGAATTATCTATAAAAAATTCCAGAAACATTTTTGAAAATATTGATTTTCCTTTTATTGAATAAAATTAAAAATAGCGGAAAAATTAAACTATATTATTTTAGGAAAAACTAATATAAAAAACAAATTTGGGAAAAATGTATTTTATACACATATAATTAATTTATTAAAAATACAAGTACCTATGTATTATATTTATCTAAAACTATTAAATATATTTTTATTATGTTTTTGTTAATATTTATAATCGAAATTTTACAACTAGGTTATAAATATATAATATATATCATTTCATTTATACGTAAGATTTTGTTTTTCAAAATGTATAAAAACAGTAATGTTATTTAAATATATTTTTATATAATTAAATACACTAAAATTAAACTATATAGATCAAAATGTGTGAATAGAGGACGAGAACAAGATCTCATTTATTAGAGAGGGGAGGGACACATAGGGAATTTCGTAAAATATTTCAATGAAATCTAGTCACATTAATGGTAATGTGTATCAAAATAGATGAGGACTAGAATATAGGATAATATAAGGTTAAACTATCTTTAAACAATAATAATATTATCAGTTAGGGATAGAATAATACCCTTATATCATTATATATGTCCACTATCCTAGAGTAAACCAATTTTACCTTACTAATATATGAATATAATTTTATTTTTTCAATTCACCATGACACTAAATTATTTCAAAATCATTAAATTATTATTATTTTACTAATTCAAAATAAGGAATTAATCTTAAAAAATTTAATTTCTATGATTTATAGAGATTAATTTTAAATTATTACAGCAAAGATAGTGAAAATATTTTTTCAAATAATATATTTTGAATAATAAAAATAAATTCACATCCATTCCATGGGATTTAAAGATTAAAATTAATGTTAAAATATAATATAATGTATTTAGTCAATATATTTCAAAATATAATTAACATGGAGAAATTAAATATTTCTATTATCATAAAAACTCTTTGTACAAATAATTATTTTTAAAAATAATGAGTTATTAAGCCACAAAATGAAATTATTTTAAATAAAAGAATTATTATTATCATTTTTAATTCATTGTATAATTTATAATTAATATATTATTATGTAATTTTATAAAAAAATTGAAACATAATAGGACTTTTACATGAAAATAAATAACAATTTTCAAATTTTTTTTTCAATAATCTTTTAAAAATGAAAAAAAACTATAAAAAATTAAAATATCATAATATTGATATTTTTATTTAAAAAAGATATAATTTTATTCAAATACATTTTTTGGAATCCAATTAAATTTTCGATGGATAAAATCTATTAAAACTACATTTTTACAAAATATTTTTTTTTTATAATTAAATGATATTAGTGAAAATTCATTAATTATTTATTATGAATTAATAAGTACATTTATATTGTTTAAACCCTTTATACATATTTTTAATAATCAGGTTATTACTATCCATACTAGAAAATTTAACATATAGGTTATAAAATATTACAATATATTGGTTTATTGAAACTCGTGTTATCTTGTAATGAAATTTATGGAATACGTAATGCTTTTTTTAAAAGAAATATAGATAAATTATTTGGTTTTTAGATTTTAAACCATTAAAATGAATTTCATTTTCAATCATCCTTCACATTTATAAAAATAAATTGGGATATAAACGAAACAATATATCATAATGTTCTATGGTAGGATTACCAGATTTCTGATTCCTCCAAACTAATTTAACAACGTGAGTATTCTTTCTCCATAGAAAATTATAAACATGTTAGAAAATTTATACTAGAAGCTCATTATGTAAAAATAATTTTATATAAATATAGACTTTGTTTTTCACACATTTAATCGATCGATATGTACTTCTACCAGGTATATACATTAGACATATCATGAATATAAGAGAGGATTGATGGGAGTTTTAAAAATTAGAAACGATCCCATTTTAATCCATAATACCAATGGGATCAATATAAATAAGACATAACATTTCCTTTTTTATTAATATCTTAAATTCCATTCAATGGGAAATTGATATGGTAACATCCTCACCATCTTCAAATTCTATTTCTCACCAATTATTTCCATCACAACTATTACGTATAATCATAGACTCCTTTATTTACTATTGAATAGATTAGAATATATTTTTCATTTCCCATTCTAGATGAGGAAATAATTACTTCATAATAAAACGTTTTTATTGTATGTTATTGTGCTCCATTTTATTCAATATATAACTATAATAGGAGCCATTTAAATGCTCGATTTAAATTATTATTGTGTAAAAAATTGAGTAGTGGATAGTTTTTAGCCCATCCACCATCAAGGTTCTGAACCGGATTGATGTACCCAATTACCTTCATACCTATGCTTATCCTGGAATATCACAAGTGACATTACCAATCCCAACAGTTTGGTGACTACCACTTGGAATCAAATATAATAAAATATGGAACGGATTTTCAACATAAATATTTTAATATATATGTATATATATCATTAGGATAAAAAATAATAAGGGAGATAGTACCAGAATAAAAAAAGATTATTAAATCCCAAAATAGTACATCATGAAGTACTAGAAATAGAGAATATATAATTTGTGTCCAAACAAAAAAGTAGATACAATCCCCATGAGATCAAGAACATCAACCACCCCCAATTTATTAATTCAATTTTATCGGACCTATAGATTGAAAATCTACAATTTCACAGCTAAAAAAGAAAGATGTTTAGATAAAAATACTAACAGTGTCTCGCCACTATATCCATAATAACATATCACAAAAAAACTAATTCATGATTTCATGATTAATAAAAAAATTCATTGAAGTAAAATTACATATTAAAAAGAAGAATTATTTTCAATTATAATGATAGAAAAAATTTCAATCGATTTATTATGTAAACATATTATATAAATGAGATTATATTAATAACTACAAGTATGTAAATTAGTTTCACAGTCAATTGAATTTATAATCAAATTGTTCAACAAATGCAAAATAGTCGTCTTACTTATATAACGATTTCATATCATTAAAATATCCTAGTACTCTATTATCATTGATCATATAATATGTAAACAGATAACCCTCATGATCATGCTGAATATCACATATCAACGTCTCATCATAGATAAATAATTCTAATTATATAATTGTTAAAGATGTAAACACCAATATTTCTCTACAGAACTACTATATTTTCATGCTTTCCCCAAATAATCTAATAAGTACCAAGACTATAATTCTCTCTTCTAATCAATTTAAAAATTCAAAATCATTTTATTTCAAATCAATGAATATTTAATTTCCCTCTTTTCTATTTCTAAATGCCGACTAACTTTAAAATCCAAAAAAAATATATTTCATCAATTCAATATTTTTCCTTATAAAACAAATCATTGTTTTTTATCAATATAATTAAAATTTTTTTCTAAAATAAATTATCATATAAATTCATAATTTTCATCAATTAATAAATATTCTATATTTTTTAATACATTTATAATTTTGGGTTTCCCCTAATCCATATCATCATGTTCTAATTATAATTTAAATAGAATTGGTTTTCATCAAATATATTGTAATTAGTTACCTATAATCAATCAAATTATGTTATAATGAAATGGGAAAAAATCAAAATTATTGACATACACATATCATGGTGACCACATAACACAACACATGGAATGTGATTTGGATTGATAAATGAAAAAATAAGATAACTAGAATGTCACAACCTATCCCCTAGGGCTCGTGTCGTGACAAATGCAAGACCTCCATCCCTATGATACAGGTTGGAGACTAACAACAAAATGTGTATCCCTAAAATGGGAAGAAATTAACATTAAACCTGTACAAAATAAAAATAAAGGACATTACTAAAATAAACCACGAAGTGAACTACTATAGTAAAAAGTGTGCTGAATGTAAAGGGTCCAGATTACAATGCAAATTAAAAATTAAAAGTAAAACTAAATAGAGAATGAAACTCTCGGATCATCCACTGATGATCTTATCGAAATTGTATTTACATATCATCTCCACAACACTCCACGTCAGCCAGTCAAATCCGCGTTCTAAATGGTCATGGATCACTCAACTCTCGTCCCAGCTGATCGTCATCTGCACAAGACACAACATGGTTTGGGAAAATCCAGTGTATGGTGGGGGGGGGTATTAAAATACTCATAAGGGGGCCAAATACCCCCAAAGGTCTACAAGAGTTCCCCTAATGATATTCTACAATGCAAGACCTCAATACCAAATCAAGAAATATTAATCTGCTCAATCTAGGTATACCACTCAAAGACTAGGAATATATATTATTAGAATTAAGCTATATCATCTTATTCAATTTATAAGTTCTATAACTACTCGACAAGAAGTTGTTCAACTACCAATCTACTCTTGGATGTGTGCCACTAATCCACGTCAGGCTAATCTATGGCTAGTCCTAATCAGGTAACGCAATTCTGATACACATAGGGTCACTATTATACTAATACACATAGGTTCATAATGATTTTGATCCGCACAGGGTCGCTATGATGTTGATCCACACAAGGTCTCTATAATGTTGATCCACAAAGTCTCTGTATGATTCTGATCCACATAGTGTTGCTACAATTATTATCCACATAGGGTCTCTATAATGTTGATCCACACAGGGTCACTGTGATCCTGATCAACAGAGGGTTTCTATGATGATGATCCACACATAGTCACTATGTTAATGATCCACACAATGTCTCTATTCTTCATCATGTCATAGCCAGCCAGTAGATTCCTAATAAAAACATGATTGATTCTAGGAGAACCACTCCACAACACATCAGTCATATTTAAACCATTATAATGTCCCATGAACAGTATACCCAAGGAGCTTCCTCATCATAGGGGTCCCAATGTGACAGATAACACATCGTTCGTATGCCTACTCTGTGAGATATGAGAACATTTATAAAATGGGCCTAGTTGTATTTACGACCAATCCAAACTAGGTAGAATATAAAAATCCTTCAAATGTAATTTAGATTATGTCTAATGTTTCACACGGTCACAAAGGTCTTTAAGCCACAGACGGTGTGTCATTCGGATGCCTGTTCTGTTAGTCACATCCCTTTCTATGAAATGGTGGTGATCACAGCTCATTCTAGCCCGCAAGAATATGACAATGGGAAATATTCCCAAAAGGGATCTAACTCCACTAATAGAGTGTCGAATGGAATCTAAATTCATCAGTTACAAGAATTTAATTATTCAGGGACAGGTTGGGAATGTGCCTGATACGACTCGGTCAAATCGGCCCAACACAAATGGTCCTGGGGTCTACCTGACCCTCCTTGGGTCCTACCTGTTAAGGTTCAACCTAGTTCATAGTGTCTAGTTCATTGAGGACGGCCTGGTTTGTTTCGTGGGTTGGGGTCGTGGTTGGCTCGACCCGTTGGGTGGGGCTCTCCCTACCCGCACAAAGCCCGGCGGGGTGCGGGCTCGGCCTGGCCCAATAGTGGGTCCACCACATTGAGCAGGTCTACTCCCTTGGGAGGGTCTAGACAATGTTCGGCTTGGTCTACCCAAGCTAGACCATTGAGTCTCACTGGACCTATAGTTTTGGGGCCGTTTCATCCATCCGTTGGGACACTGCCTCACCAAAATTCAATGGTCGATCGTTTAGCTAATCGGCTTCCACTGACAAAGCGCAGTATGGGGCCACACTACCCTTTCCTACAGCGACCTTTTATCCATGACTACAGTATCCAGCATCCCATGTTGGTGCCACACAATTTGACCCGCATGGCCGGCTCAGGCTGACCCCCTTCGACCCCAGTGCCGCACCATCATGCCCCGCTTTCCACTTCCCAAAGTTGGTTTCTGTGGGTCTCCTCCGACCATCACTAACATAGCGTGTTGTTGGTCAAATCTGTGGGCCACATAACATGATCTGGTGGTCTGTTCATGGTTTCTTATGTGCCTACATCTCTCTCATGTTTTCTTTGTCAAAAATCTACTCAATAATTCATGTCTCAATTAACAAGAGGAAACCGTCCCCGAAGAACACAACATGGTCAAAGTGGTAGATGTTCTGGGCCTTTGTGTTGTTTTTTTCATTCCATCAGCATTAATATGATATAATATGAGAGTATAAAAATCCTCATAGATGAACATAAAAACAACCCCCCCTAACCGGATGAGACGTTCGTTGAAGATGATCGATAGATCCTCCTTTGTTGTTGTCGTCGGTTCGTGATTTGATGGAGCTCAGCATCGATCCTTGAAATCGGTATCGTCTTCCAAGTGTTTGGAGACATTGTACTTTTACAGTGCTTTGTCACATGGTGATGTGATTCCATCAACACTCCTAGAGGTCCATATAAATAAGATGGGGGAAATGTTTTATCCTGCATGAAGAATTAATGAGGATCATTAAAAGATTAATTAATGAACATCATTTATTTTTCAATGGTGTGGTTAAAAAATTAGTTATTCAGACTAATTAGTGACTGGAATTGTCATCGTTCCTACCAATGCCACTCATCGATTGGTGAATGGAATGATAAAACAATGATAGTAATGTTATTTTTTTTAAAAGACCCGAAACCGACATCTTCTTCCGAAAAACTACGGATGACGTGAAGCCTCCCTTAAGAAAATCGTGGGGCTGCAGATTCAAAAGTACTCTATGTGATTCGATCTAAGAAACAAGTCAAAATATAGAAAATGTCGCCTGAGCAGTTACTGAACGTACCCAAAAAAATTCATAAAATTATTAATAGCTATCCTCGACCCTCACTGGTTGATGTTAGGTTCTAACTAAGGGAATAACTTCTCAATGAACTCAATGTTACTCTGTGATTTTTAATCTGAGTTACCATTTAGAATTTATGGATATTAGTAATAAAATAATTGTTATATAATAATTTAATTTACAGCCAAAATATAACTTCCATTGCTGGCATGTTCCGACCTATGGCTGTATCTTCATAATGAAATAAAACCCTCAAGAGCTTAGTGGTGGTCTCAGATTTTTAATTTTAGTCACTGTTCGTGAGTTATTAGTATTTGGGAATTAAAATATCTTCGTTTAATTTTATTGTTTATAGTTATGTCATTTTCATGTTTTCTCACCAGAGGCCTTCACCTACGAAACAGAAGTTGCACCAAGGGTAAACCCTCTATCTTGAATGCAATGTTTCCCTCATATTTATGATTTTGGAAACCTTTTAAAAGTTATTCCACTTTTTTAGTAAAACACTCACACACAATATTTTAAACTAAAATTTTTTCAACGGATAATTCCTGGCCATCCAGGCCATAGAATCGTGCGCTGTCTGAATATACGGTATTGTAATAATTCCATATAATTAAAAAATTTATAAAAAAATTACAGGAACATATATTCTCCCTAAATTACGGATTTACATCCATGAAATCAAAAACAGAAGAATATAAAAAAATGAGTTTATTGACAATGAATATAAGCCACCTTATCCCATGCGATCTCCTGGAGTTTCCTGTGCTTCCACCTAACTCTCACTAAAGGGATGGACCATCCATGAAGTAATCACTACTGTCAATCCACTATCTCCACCAGAAACTCTGTAAAAGTCTACACATCATCAATTTCTAACACACTCTAGTTGATAATGTGAGATGGATCATGCACGAATATCCTAAACTCTGTCACAATAAAAAAATATTCACCTAATGGATATATGGGAGAAGAAATAGATGGTACACCACCTTGCCCACACTGGTGAGAATCTAGAAAGGTTTGATGAACCTCAAATATAGCTTACCACCACGGCCAATCCTCTGCAATCCTCATCGGTGTGAGACTCGTAATAAGACATGGTCTCCCTCCTTGGACTCCAAGGGTCTCTTTCCCCTATTAGAATAAGACTTTTTCCTGTTTCGTGGAGTCATCACATGCCAAAAATTCTAGCATCATGATATAAACTCTGCCTCTTATTCCTCCATTCTAGGACACCTGTACAAATGTCGGAGGACCTGTTATATCTTCTCCACTCCAAGATGTATCGTTAAAGGGGATGTACGGAACTCCATAAACACCTCCTCCAAAATAGAAACTAGTATCATGGTTCATTCTCTGCAGAGAAAAACATGCTCCCCACCCTTAAAAAATACTTCAGGAGATAGTGCTGAGGATAACAGAGCATGTCGGGCCTTGTAGTTAATTTCCAGATGTTAAGCCTCCCGAACTCACTAATGAATTGGGAGAGTGATAGAAGGACTAGAGATAAGATTCTCTATCTTTATCCATGAAGGATATCCACTGTAAAGATAGCTTCTATGATGCCTCACTTAGCAGTTATAGACCAGAACTCCTGTTGAGTGCTCCTGATATATTGTTCCCCTTCACACGAGCATTGGAAATCTCAAATTCCTAGTCTTGGAGGATCTCTAGCCATAGTTATTGTCTCGGGTTCAAGTCCTTCTATGAGAAGATATAACTAATAATTTTTTTATAATTGTGAACAATAAACTATTCACCCATCAAGTATTACACCCATATATTCTGTGCAATTACCACTGCGGTGAACTCTGGGTCATGGGTAGCGTAGTTATGCTCATGATGTCTAAACATCTTGGAGCCATTGGCGACCACTGCCCACTCTTGCATCCAAAAACAATCATGTCTGGTCCTTGATGAATCAATGTAGACTACATAACCAATGCCCTCTTCTAGTGTCCTCAAGATGGGAGAACTCAGCAGTCTCTATCTCAGCTCATGAAATATCTATTGACAGTTCTCTATCTACATGAATGGCTCCACATTATTCGTCAAAACTGACTAGGGTGCCACCACCCTGGAGAAATCTAGTAGAAATCTATGTTATTTCCCTGCCCAAGAAGAAGTCCCTCTCCCTTTAAAGAGGTAATCCTATAATCAACTTTTGAAAAGATGTCCCCACACTCTACCACTACTGTTGGGATATAAAAACATAAAACTCGTGCTGTAACTAGGGTAAGTCTAGACTACTCAAGAGTGATTGGTTACACACTAATAGGCATGAGTATATCTTGTGCAGCCTAGGTTTACTTTTTTGATGACCAAAGAAAACCCATTCCAACACTGTAGATATACTATAATATTTTTTCCAAAAATAGTCAATCAGAGTATGAACTATGGATGTTGATTCTATACCCAAACTAATGTCGTAATGCCTCGATGATAAAACCAAGAGCTACCAACAGAAACTCTGACCTTAAGGGTCATTTCACAACATTGTAATAAGTGTGATTATTGAGTCTCCTCCAAAAGGTATTTCTAGATGTAAGGGTCTAGTCATCAGTTTAACCAGAAACTCTAGGTTTTGAATAAGATTCGGTTTATGAAGGATGGACTAGTACCTACATATATTAATAAAAAAGCTAGTAGTAGTCATAGATTGTACCTCAAATAATTCCAAGAGCCCTTGGGTCATAATAATTGACCTCTTGCAGCTACTCCCTTACCCTGTCCTCCAGCTCCCTAAGCCTTTTCAGTACCACATGGGGGGGGGGGGTTGTAACTTGTCAAAATGTATACCACCTCATGATGCTCTCGTATCTCCACTTCCATGTCTTCTTCCCTTTAGATCCATCATTATCTATCACTTCCTCTTCCCGAAAAATTTTACATGCCCAAAACTCTACGACTGACATCAGTTTTCTACTTTCCCACTACTATCATTCACTGGATATATCTGCTCCTCCAAATAACATTCAACCAAAAATGTTTTCTTCTAGCACCCTAACATAAGTATAAATACATAGAATAATTGTGTTAACATGTATTTCCATAAACACAAATGGCTTAGAGTTCTAATCATTGAATCACTGGCCATACTATATTTATCGAGTAACTAGGATAGTCTGTACGCCTTGATTATTACTCAACCATCAACATGTCATCCAGTTGAAGATGTAGAATCTCTTGGGAACAATCTCCCATTACATTTTAATTTAATGATACCACCATCTCATAGGATGTTTCACAATATTGTTCATAAAAAAGTCACCACTTTTCATGATCAGGGTATTCTAAACACTGTCAACATCTTTCCGAGTCACGTAGAATGCTCTCTACTAGGACCTCCAAATGATCAAATGATGCACTAACAAGATGGAAACTCGACAAACTTCTCAATCTAATCATTAGCCTCTTGTGAGTCCTGCTCAACATAGAAGATCAAGGGTATTTAATACTGAAACACCAAAAAAGAACTAAGCCTATATGTGTAAACTTAGAGTACCACCGGTTGTAACTGCTATCCAGTAGGCTTTGGTACAGCTGGCACACTACATGAAGGTACCATCTTGAGAAAAAATCCTTGTACTGATGCTTTATCACCCTACTGACCATCCTCATTGTCATGGACTATTAACAAACAGCAGCTAATATCACCACATTCTCTACTGGTGTCTCAACTAGGTGGAAAACTGTATCAAAAACCTCCGACAATTCCTCAGCTGCCTAGGAATCTTTCTCGCCTTGAAACCTCAGAGGCCACTGCCACTGAAACTCATGCATCAAACTCAATTAGCATGCCTAGTTTGCCAGTGTAGCTGGTGGTAACTACTTCCCAACAGGTGGTGGTGCTACTATTACACCACCCAATGATGCCAACTGAGAAAGAGGGACCTACACTAGATCGTCGACACTCGGTGGGCCATCATCATGTAATATCTTGGGAATCATAGATGGTTGTCTCAGTGGAGGAATCTTGAAAAGAATCAATATGAACCATGGTCAAAAGATTATACCTAGTGAGATTACTCAAAAGAGATCAAATTAATAACTTTCCAAAACTCACACAATCATTATTTTCATGCACCGAGTCAGAAATCAGAATTCAGGGTCCTACTGTATGGATACTTCGGCCACCTTACCAACAGTGGAATTCTTATACAGAACACCACACTCAAAACACATAACAATGTTGCTCCATTAATATGATCTGAGTCCTTGTTCTTTAGTAGAACAGACACCTCTCATACCACATTATCAAGACCCATCCCTTGGGTCCCATTCTCTGAATACCTCAAGACCACCTTCCATACGCCAGGGGATGGGGACTAGCACCAACTGGCATATCCATAAAATAGAAATAAATTTCCTTTTAACTTTATAACACAAAAACCAAGAACCCAACCAGATGCAACCACACAAAAAACTGGTGTAGTAAAAAGTGTGCTAAAAGTAATGGGGCCAGAATACAGGCCCAACTGAAAATTACATATAAAACTAAAAAGAGAATACAACTCCTAGATTATCCACCGAGAATCCTTTTTGATAGGTAGGTGCAGATCGTCTCTAAAACACTCCATGTCAGCCGGTCTCCTCTTTGTTCCACCTAGTCATGGCTCCCTCATGTCTCATCCCAACTACTCAACATCTGCACAAGACATAATAAGGTGCAGGTGAAGACCATGCAGGGGTGAGTATAACAATACTCAGTTGAAGCTCAGAGACCCTTGAAGTTCTCTACTGTTCCACAAAAAATACCACAATGAAAGACATCAATCCCAAATCATGATCCAATAATCCCCTCACAATACATATAAAACTCAAAGATTATGAGTATATATGATTAATCTTAATCATTATTATATTATTCCATTTAGATGTTCCAAAACTAGTCTACTAGAAGTTTTTTTATAATCAATCAACTCTTGGATGTGTTCCGTTGATCCACGATGGACCACTCTATGGATAGTACTCACTGGGATGTAAACTTCTGATCCATACAAGGTCTCTATGATTTCCATCCACATAGGTTCTCAATGATGCAGATCCAAAAAGGGTCACTATGATGCTGATCCACACCAAGTCATTATGATGCTAATCCACACATGGACGCAATGATTTTGGTCCACACATGGTCTCTATAATGCCGATCCACATATGTTCTCTATGAATATGATCCAAAAATGGTGTTTATGATTATGATCCACCAAGGGTTGCTATGAATCTGGTCTACATAGGGTTTCTATGGTGTGGATTCTCAAAAGGGTCACTATAATGTTGATCCACATAGGGTCACCATTCTTCATAATATCTAAGCCAACCACTAGATTTCCACTCATGAGACACATGATTCTTGGAGAAATTTTCTTAAATACATTTTTCATATTTAAAAAGGTAAAATTTCGCATGATATTTATACCCAAGGGACTACCCCATTTAGAGGTCCTAACGTGACAGATGACCCATCATTCAGATGCTCTCTCTATAAGATACGGGCATTTTTTTTAAAGGCTCAGAAGGATTCAGGTCTGATCCCTCCTTGGTTAGACATCAAACTCTGTCAAAACACCCATAGAGTATCTCTAAAGGAACACCTTGTCAAATTGGACTTTATTCCATAGACCACATGTCATTCAAAAACCCGATCTGTTAGTTACATCCCATTCAATGAAATAGGGGTGATCATAACATGGTTGGGCCCCCCAGAATATTCCCAAGATACTGCTTCCCAAACGGGATCACAACACCACTAATGACATAATTAATAGACACCCAACTCATTATTTAACGGTGTTTTATTATGCAAGGACCAGTTGGGTATAGGCCCGGTTAGACTCAGTCAGACCGGCCGGACACAATGGATCCCAAGGTCAACGTGACCCTACTCAGGTACGGACTATTAAGGGGTAGCCCATTTCACTAGGTCAAGATCATTGGGTGGCCTGGTTCTGTTTGTAGGCCCAGGTCATGGTCGGCTCGGCCTGGTAGGTGGGGCTCGACCAACACAGGCTGGCCCACCGGGCCGCGGGCCTAACTGGGCCCATTGGAGGGTCTATCCTGCTAGGCAGGTCCATCTAGGCCCATTGGCGGGTCCAGTCCACTTGATGGGTCTCGCCTGCTCGGTCGTCCCGCATTCATCTCAGTCCAACCGAATGAGGAACGTGGAGTCCCGCTGGCCCTGTGGTTGTTTTGTCATTTCATTGAACTGGTGGGCCACTACTCCACCACGATTCAACAGTCGGATGTTCGGCCGACAAACTTCCGCCAGCACGGTGCGACATGGGGACCCACCGCCCCTTAATTCCACAATTTACTGGGTGAAGCTACTCCGCACCACCCTCCATCATTCGTGGCCCGTTGGCCACCCACGGTGCCTATAGGAACTGTCTAATTGGTGCACTGGTGGTTTTTTCTGTCTTCCACCGATCGTGCTCCAGTAGTCCATTCTTGGTACTGTCTATTCCTACGGCTCTCCTGGGGTGCCTTCATCAAATCATGACCCCCTAATTCACATTGTCTTCATATTGATGAAAAAATCATCAAAGAACACTACTTGAGTGAAGTGGTGGAGGATCTGAGCCTTTTTTTTATTTGGACAACTCCGTATACGGTTATAAGATTACTGGTTGGAGATAAGAAATCATCAATTATGAACTTAAAAATGAACCCCTACTGGTAAGAGACATTCACGAACAATGATTGAAGAAAACTCATTCTTTATTGTCGTTGGTTCGTGATTCAATGGCACTCATCACCACTCACTGATATCGGTCTATTCCTCTAAGAGGTTGGCGTCACGGTACTATTCTAGAGCATTGTTGCTTGGTGAAGTTGTGACAACACCTCTCCCCGTGATCTAAATAAATAGAAGAGGAGAAATATTGTGTCTCACATGAAGAATTAATGATGTTCATTAAATAGGTAATTAATGAACCTCATTAAATTCAAAATTGTGTGGTTACATAATCGGTGAGTCAAGCTACGTAATGACTTGACATGTCGTTAGTATTGTAAATGAAACTCATCCATTAGAGAAAAAAAGATAAAATAACAATATAATTGTTATTTTATTATTATTTAAAATAAAAAAAGGTTATTTATTCACACAACAAACTACGGTTGGAGTGAATCCTTCCTTAAGTGAATTTCAGCGCTGTGGATTCGAAGGGGCTCTCAGATTTTCGATCAGAGCAATAAGTCAAAAGATAGAAAAAACCATCAGTGCATTTATTGAATGTATCTGAAAAAAAAGTTCAGAAAATTGTTAACTGTCACCATCGACCCTCATCGGTCAAGGTTAGTCTCTTCATAAGGGAAAACATCCCAAAAAACTCAATAGTACTCTCATATTTTAAATCTGTATTACCATTTAGAATTTATGAATTTTAACAACAAAATTATTGTTACTTAATTATTTTATTTATGAAAAAGAAACTGACTTCCATAGTTGGCATGCACCTTCCAATGTTAGTAACAGACTAAATAAATAATACCCTCATGAGCTCAGTGTTGGTCTCAAGTATTTAGTCCATTTCATTTTTCATGAGTTAGAGGAATTTGAAAAATAAAATTACATTATTTAAATATTTTATTTATGGTCATGCCATTTTCATGTATTAGAATTGTAGGCATGCACCGACTGAACATAAGTCGGGCCTAGGATAAACCTTCTATCCAGAAAACAACAGTGCCCTCATATTTCTGATCCAGAAACCCATTCAATACTTATTCCACTTTTTGGGAAAAAAACTCATACATTCTATTTTAAAGATAACATTTTCAACAGATCATTCCCGACACTGTGGGCCTCAAGAATCAAGCACCATTAGATTTTGTGGTCTTGAAATAATTCCTTATAATTAAGAACAATTATATAAATTTTTTTGGACATTACAAAGAAATCCAACCTAGTTTCAAAATTCTATAACATAGAGTTTAGATCCATCAAACACAATATTATCATATATACTTTATAGAGGTAATAAGGAGGGAGCATGAGATATGTAATGGGAGAAGAACGCTATCCAGTTAGAGATCGAATGATATAATCCTCAAATTGATTATTATAGGAATGTGCTTAGAGGATCAAAAAATGATATGGGGGCCCACAAAGGCATGAGAATTATGTTAATGTCTTGTTAGGGATGATAGGGTCTTCAAATGGTGATTTGGAAATTTTTTAAATAATTTTCAAATTAAAAAATAATCTTAATATGGTTAGATGACCGAGGAAAATATATTTGAAAAACCATGCCCCTAACCGTGAACCCATGTACTCAGGTTCATGGATTATACTAGGTGGGTTCACTATTTTTTAACATGTGTTCTAACCCCCTAAAACCCAACTACACCTGGTCGCATGATTTTCACTATACGGGCAGCTGGTTTTGGAAAATGATGCCCAAACCTTGTAAAATACGAAGATAATAATTTTTTAAAAATTCCACCTAAATCACACATAATAAAGAGTAAAAAAAATTAATTAAACAATAGTGGGAGAAAGAGTAGCTAAATACTACAAATAATTTGTTACAACATCTTTACTATTGAAAATTTAGGTCCCTAGATAGTTGTTCAAGAAGTTTCCATTACAATTGTTGCAATTGGTCTCTCAAAACATCCTCCCTCTATAAAGTCGTATGTGTATAATAACTATAATACCATACAGCTTAGATAAAAGGAATATTAAACCCACGATGTAACATTACATCAGAATCAACTATCCTGATTGGATGCTCATTCAATGATAAATCTAGCTCAATATCAAGAACACTCAATCTCAAATCATGATATGGATTATAAATATCATATCATAGCTATTATAAATG
This sequence comes from Viscum album, assembly GCA_963277665.1. NCBI lineage: Eukaryota > Viridiplantae > Streptophyta > Magnoliopsida > Santalales > Viscaceae > Viscum > Viscum album. Next base: position 1,695,730,660 of record OY728137.1, on the reverse strand, counting down.
GATCGCATTATGTATTGAATTCAACATTGGATGATGTGATAAATGGTAATACACTTTCACAAAATTATCAACCACCTCAAATGTTCCATATAAATAATAAGAAATCTTCCTTGTCATCCCATTTAGTTGATTACCCAAATGAGGTGAAACATTCAAGACCACATGATCACTAACTGAATACTCTTATTGTCTATGATGATGAACAACAAAATATTTATATCAGATATGTACCATAAATATTATATTATTTATCAAGAAAATATTATATTGTATTTCATGAACAATTTTTCATCCAACCATGTAACATTCACCAATATCCGACCAATATAAAACAAATTACATTACTGGTCATAGACAAACTCAAAATGAGCTGTTATGATCACAGATTAATAATAATTGTTAAATGAAAAGTCCTCCAATCCTGAATGGTCATCCCAATATGCACCAATATCAAGGATGTGGGCATAATGCCAATCCTAAAGATTCTGTATAGCCCTCTCCATTCGGATATCTATATCTGGATGATGTTTTAGACACAAATAAATCATCGATCGTAGTTCTTCCCATTGGACTTTCCAAAATAAAGATTTAAAATTTGTATCTTTATTAGATACTATATCATATATAACACTATGAAAATGAAAGATGTCTCCCACATAAATATTTACAAACTCATCATCTTTGGATGTATAAATAACATGTATAACATTATATGACTTGTTATGTCAACCAATCAAAGTAAAATCATATTATTATTTATATGGTTACATAGAAACAAAAAAAAAATACATACATATCAAATCACACAACCATGATGGAAGAAGTTGCGGATAAAAGAAAACATTAAGGTCTAGAGTGATTTTCCTAGAACTGATGGGATGTATAAAAATGAGAAACAAAGTCAATAATTCTCCCTCTCAAACATGGAAAATAGATTCAATACTTCATAAGATAAAACATCTTTATGGTGGTCAGGTGCATTACCCGTAAGGAATTATGTTAATCCCCACCAAAATATTCATAGTTATTAATTATATAACAAACTGACTCAGAAATGATTGAACAACCCCTATAGAGTCTGACCACTCATAAATAGTCTCCCAATAATAATGACTTCTTCTAATTACATATAATTAATCATAGAACTATTATCAAAAATAATGATCTCAAGAATATATTATTTCAACTTAACACTAGCCACAAAAACATCAACCCCGATTTCATTATCTTATACATGTAACAACGTGAAACTATCCATTAATATCCACTCTTTATGATAATAATTTTATACCATGTGTTTGATTTCTCTCAATCATGGCATATTCAATGAAAATACCCTTATATTAGTTATAGGAAATGACTAAGAAATATTTTAGTTACTCCACCCAATGCGTCTATAAGAGATTCAAATCATATCGAGAGAGTATATAACTCATGATCGTTTGGTATTATTACATGGTAAAACACACACTTAAAAGGCAATGTTTCCAACTATTAAAGACATACAACCCAACTGTGAGTAGTAGGTCACGTGTCGAATAATTATTCATAGGAGGTTTAATATACCAAGATCCAAATGTAATTTTGTGATCACTATACATATTAATATAACCCTATCCCAGACCTGAAGCATCACAGAAAACCATATTTCTTGGAAAAGCCTTTGAAATATTCAACCCCATGGTAGATGAAAACATTTTTTAGGTCAATGAAATATCTCTAAAATATATCATCCCATGAAAATGATAATCCCATATGATTGAGGCATGTCATCAGAGATTCCAACATAGATAAATCATTTATTAATAGACAATAATAACCTTATAATCCTATAAATATTAAAATATAAAAAACATTATGTGGTTGCTCCAATGTGAGAAATAATTTCACTTAATCAAGGTCAAATAATATTTTGTGTTCTGGGACTATGTTTACAAAGAAATTTTAATTCCTAAATCCATAAATGACCTTTTGATTTCTTAAAAAAATATAATTGTTTACTATAAAATCCCAAAAATACTATCAAATGATGTAATTGATCCAAATCAGTATAACAATAAACCAATATAGAATAAACTCTGTTAAACATTAATTTATTAATATACTTTTCCAGAATAATATTAAAAAAAGATAGCAATATTGGATGAGCATTGGTCGAACAAAATGGCAAGGAAGGATAATCATAATGGTCATAATCACCCCAAAAAGATGGTTTTGTGAATTTAAATATCTTTTATTTGTAATTTTTTTTAAACATATTGAACAATAATATTTGAGAATCAATTCTCCATTTTTACTGGTCAAAGGGATCATAAATCCATTGTAATGTATACATGTTCTTTACAGAAACATGATTGAGTTCCTAGTAATAAATACATAGAAAAAGTTTTCATAACAATTATTACAAAATATATTTGGAACGACCCAAGGTGAAGCACACTTGAGTATAAATAATTTCTCTAACAAATCATCCATCAAAGTATTCAACTCTTTAATATCACCAAGTTTCATGTAGTAATTTTAAATAAAACTTTTTCCAATAGAATTTGATAAAATTATAAATAACTCTACATCATTTATGAATGCAAATCCATAGAAATTAGAAAGATAAAACATCAAGAAACTCAATGAAAATTGGATTGTGACCCTCAATAAATGATTCATTCTACATATCAAAAGTGAAAACTGATATTAGCTTCCCCATAATGGAATTATAAGGTACATATCTACTCAAACTCATTCCCCATTCTCAGTGGAAGATACAAACACACCATCTGGTAAAGAAATGGAGACCCATTGAATATATTGGTAAACATGGTCCTTATTTGAAATTATATAATCTAACCAAAGCCTTAAATTAATATGATTATTTATGAGAACTAAAAAATCCAAATCATGTTCAATATCTAATAATGTTAGTAAACAAGAAAGACAAAAAACACATGTCTCTTTTCAATTTTAGTATTGTAGTATTATCTATTAGATATGATAAATTATCCATATAATGATTTTGTAAACTCACAATACGAGTTTAATCAATCAAAATGGATTCACCCATATCTAATTTTTATTTCACAAAAGTTTAATATATAGTGATGGTACCTATCACATTTTCTAGACCTATATCAGCATCCTCTAAATACAATTCCACAATGTTAATTTTTGGTTTTTATGAATTTCAGACACTATGTGGTGTAGAGAATATATATCAAAACAATTATAAATGTCCAAATTGTCAACAAGATCTTCAGATCATGGGTTTTTCATTGAAAATCTATTTTGAATGGCTAGGATTTCCTCAATGGTAGAATGTAAAAGGGCCTATACCAATAATTGTAGTATATCTATAATTAATAAACTATCAAGATCTATAATGTTAATTTTCTTGATCCCTCTTCCCTTTAAAGTAACTCATAGAATTACAACTAGGTGAAAAAAACTCCCAACTACCATGTCTTACCAGCTTCGTCCATGTTAACCATAAACCCTATGTCTATTATTTTATCATAAGAAGATATCATCAAAAATAAATCCTAATAAATAATTTCAAATAGTTATTAAATTTTATCTAGTCGTGTATTGATATTTATTTTAGTTATAATATCAGTTAAAATATGAAAAATATCATTGAATCAGTTTTCATACTCCATCAGGGTCCAGTTATCCTACTTCAGTATGAAAAAATCCATATCCTTATGAAGAAACCTAAAATATAGACAGAATTTGTCAGAGAAAATAACATTAATGTATTTCCAACCTAAAACATCATGATTCTCTAAAATCACAATTTTTTCCTAAAATATCTTACACGACACTTCCATCTTAAAGGTGGGGAATTCCACCTTAATCACAAGAAGAATATCTAGGAACAGTAAGAAAATATCAATAATACACAACTAATCATCATCCTACTAAGCATTATTTTACCGTTATAATTTTGGTGGCTTCAGAAGAAAAAATTATGGAGACCAATTCCATGAATCATCCTTACGAGGCTCCATGGTTGGGGTATAAATGGGAATAAAAGTAGGTGCCTATCCTAGACCATGAATAAAACATATATTGTTGAAACCATGTTATGGTCCATGATATAATTTTCCCACTATGGTTCAATAGAATATTCCTCATAGATCCAACACACACGGCTCATTAGAATCATGATGCTACACATCATCAATAAAAATCATTGATGAAATTAAAAAATTACATAAATAAGAACTAAATTAATAAAATTAGAAAATTAATACCATCAGATAACATATAAATATTTATATTTAACCTATACTAATAAAATTATGTGAAAATAGTATAAACATTCCTCATGGATCCCTTTACAACTGCCCATGGATATTGAAGTCTTTTTATTATCAAATATGGCTTGAAAATATATCACAAATACGCCATTAATCTCAAAACGATCACTCAAACTGTATAATTACCATATGGAAATATGAAAAAACCTACACCTTTGGTACCACCTTATCACAAATAGGCGCAAATTACCCTGGTACACTGATACCCATGTCAGTCCCTACATTTCTCTAAGAGATTTCCCACCCCTAGTGTTAGACACTTAAACCTAATTACATACAATATAAATGAGAGAATTATTTTCCCATGAAAACAATGGAATATAATAACACATATTGTTATGAAAAAAAACATTAAATGGGGATACTACCAAAAAATAAAAAAGTATATTAATACCATAAACAGTGTATCATCGAAGTATTTCAAAAATTCATGAAAAACATGACATCCCAATTAGAATGTAGGTCTATGCCACATTGTATCAATAATATACACCTCCTCTAAAAGGCACCTTCCCTTTGATCTAACATGGGTGGAGAAAATATATTAACACCTAAATGAAAATGATCAGTTTGACCTAGAAAACCAAGTAAGATCTCTCCATCTATTCCATAATAAAATTGCACACAAATAAAACAAACCAGACATTCAATTTTGATTAAAACAAGGATCGATGTAAATTTAATTATTTAAAACGAAGCATTATTTTGATTTATAATAACTAAAAATATTTAATATAATTTTATAATTAAAAATATTATATAATTTATTTGAAAAAAAAATCATGGATGGTTTAAATTAGTATCAAAATTAATGAAATTTATAATAAATTTAATCACAATTTGAAACATGGTTATCCTTCCTATAAAATATTGATTTTAGTTATATGATACTTACACTCCCATATAAATGATCAGGGAATATGTGTACTCACATCCTTCATCTGTATGGTTTTCTGGGGCATGGTCACTACTAACCAAGTAATAACCACGTGCTCAACCAGTCTAGCCAAAATTTAGACCATTCTCCAAAGACTCAATGGAAACCAGTGGGGGAAGGAATAACATTGGGTGATGTCATTGGTACAAGGCCTTCCCCCTATTTCCATCGAAAAAGAACAATAGAAGAAAGACGATTACACCATAGGTTTAAACATTTCTTATCATTCATATTGAGGATTGGACATTGTACAAGGGTTTAAACGAACCAATGATTTCACCTTACTATGAGCCATATTCTCCCAGAGACCTTTGGCTAGTGCTCAAATAATTGAAACAACTTTTTCTTTAGAGTTAGGATTTGGAAACCCCATGAACGAAAATTATTCATTCAGTTCCACCAACAACTACAACACAATCCCTGATATGTTTTACAAGACATAACCCATTCCAAAATCACATTACTCTAACCCAATATTTCACTAAAACAAGGGCTTAGAAGATTCACACACATCACACATTGTTTGTTCGGGTGAGAACCAATAGAAGTAAAGAACACACATACTAACCTTCCTCTAAAATGGAATATTTTTATGTTTCTCCAAGGGAGACATTCTCCTAAAATAACAGAGGCTCTCAGATGATTTCCCAACAATCACATTTAGGGTAAATCGAGCACATGACATTATAAGACATCACCAAACATGACCATTGCAACTGATATAAAAAATTCATGGAGAGTGACCTTATACAACATCCCCAAACAACACACAATTCAATAAAGTGGCCACAACATCATATCATGACCATATTTCTCCCACTGGTGGTTTAACATGAAATCATGCTTCAATGAAACTCTAAAGAACCCAGAGGACCTCTTAGATACCATCGAGACACTCATCCCCACTAACAACCATAGACCACTTCCAACTTTGACAAATTAGGAAGCATAAGAAACTAAGGCCTCTTTCAACCTTCCACGATAAATCTCTCGCTGTAAGGGGATCTAAAAATAAAAGAAAGTAATTGGTGTAGACTAAATCAACAAAGATCAATAAAATATTCCTCATATTTACCGATTGTAGGATTTTCCAATGGTGAAACAATTCGGGTTGCAGTTTAGTTTTGAATTTACCCTTTAATGGGGGCGTACCTTATCCAATGAGATAACCCAAGGACCAAACCAAGCTGTTACATTGGTCAAAACAATCCATAAACCAGATCTAAACACATTACGGGAACCACAATAATGGTGTCTCGAAGCATATCTCAGAGGAGACTACTAACTTGTCCTTCTACACAGCTTACCAACCAAACAGAAACCCAAAACACAATTTAAACAGGAGGTGTTCTTGGACTCGAAACATCCCAAAACATTAAAATATTCTGAAAACAAATAATATAATACATACCAAACAATTTATCAGGACATTGAGTTTTTCTTTTAAATCATTTCATGAAAAAAAAACGGTTCAGCAGTTAGAGTATCCACCAACAGTACCCCATGGGCTTTACACATGCACGTTTCTGTGCCACACCGGGAACCCTCCTCATATCCATCCCGACACTCTTACATTAGTTACATATACCATCAATCATCTCATATAACCACATTCATGTAGTTTCTCACGGAAATACCAAGGGTTAAAACAAAAAACTTCTTTCCACTTTTCAATACAAGAACAGTCAACAAACACATCCTTTTTCTCAAAACTGCTAACTAGAAGAAACAAATCCCATTCCAAATCACAAAAAACTATTATAAAGGCAATAAAATTTATAAAATAACTAACTTTCAATATATTTACATCCATTGCAAAAAATCTCATCCCATTTAAACAACCTTTAATTGTTTAGGAAACACTATTAGAAACACTTTTCAAAACAAACTTCAATACAGTTCCTCCATTCAATGGAGGTGTAAGCACACCATTTTACATTTCAAAACTATTATGAAAATTCAGTTCAACCATTTCATAAATCAAAAAAATCCATATTTATTTGAAATAAATTCCACAAAAACATTATGCTTCTTAAATCCAAAGTGCCAACTTTTCAAAACTAAAGCAAAAAAACAATGCGAGTGGAAACTAGTTTTAGTGGGTGAATTGGAAATATGGTTGGAGGCCATAATCCAATAACTTCCCTATCACAAGAGTGTTCTAGGGATTATCCCTATCTATACATGGCTTTCTAGGCCCTGCCATCTCACAGAGACCATAAACCCAACTCTCTTTTCATTTCACCTAATCATCATTAAAAAAATAAAAAAAATGACTCTGAAATGTCCCTACTTCCCTGGAGACTTGAATCCAGTCATAAGGCATGGTGATCAAACACACTACTCATAACCAAAATTCTATATCCATAAAATCCTAACTCTAGACTATCCCGACTTTTCCCCAAATACTATGACCCAAAGAGAGAGAACCTCCTTTGATACGATTTTGTCACGAACCGAATCTGGACTCCATCAAAACTGGAACTCGACCCAGCCCAAAACAAGTCTTAAAGGGAGTTCTCGATCCCCATGGTCTGGAAGATGTTCTTGGGTATCATTAAATGAAAATTGGGAATGATTTACCCAAGTTTGTAAACATAAAACAACAAAAGAATCCAATAAAATGAATCTGGATTTTTCAATCCGAACTATCTTTTACAAAAAATCAGAACAAAATTACATATTTTAAAACAACTGAAAAAGACTATAACAATGTTACACACCCAAATGGGAACATCCCCAGAACCCTCAAGGCAAGGGGAACCACCCTCAACCCATCTCTACAAGATTTCACCACCAATGACCTGCAAGAAACCCGAACCCCTGGAACTAAAAATTGTACCCAACCTACGACAACATAAATAACCAAGTCTAATTTCAACCAAGGGTGTATGTAGGGTGTGACTCAAAACCCAATTGGATACCCGCACTAATATATTCCATGTGATATGCGTTTAATGTCGAAAAGCATGCATGTTTTCAAATACATGAAATGCTAGTTACAATTTCCAAAAGAGGCATCATTAAATACAAATAGTTTTCAGGCAGGCTAATTTAAAGAATAAAAACCTTTGAAATAAATACCAATGATACTGTATTTTCCAGAAACACATACCATATGCCGACAGTAAGCACAAAATATCTATTGAGCACAAGAAATGGGAAGTAACCCCTTGCAAGTAGCTAGTTGTGGGTCCCTAGTACCTCATATATCGATGAGAGTGACCATCACAAATATATGTTCTCATGCATGAGAAACTAGTAGGGAACATACCCATAACCTAGTGGTCCCAAATAATCATCATCACCATCTAGTTAGTGTTGTATGATTCAATCTTCCTAAGTGACACTGTGGCTAAACCCCACAGATTCACTATCAAAATAGTATACGTCCACCCACATAGATACTCGTTTTTTTTTCTATGTGCTCAAACAAGTTCAACAATTCAATGAATATACATTTCACAAAAAAATATCATTTCCAAATCATAGATTCCACAAACAAACCACATTTATAAAACATGAGTCACAAAATTCCACTTTTCATTCAAATTGATTTTGAAATCCGACTCACACCAAAATAACCCATGACACTATTCACATTTTTTAACACTTCCACAAATCCATTAAACAATTTTATAAAACCATTAAAATATATTAAAAATCTCATTACATCCCTCTCACTTGTTACATAATTCACTTTGTACCTTAAAAATAATTTTATCTCCAAACTTACATGAAACCGCCCACAAACAAGTTTCGCTCCAACATCACAATTTAATAAAAAATTTCAAAAATTAGCAAAACCTTCTAAAAATGTTTGACATATTAAAACATCACTTCAATTTTCAAAAACCCATATTAGGTGAACACACACACCAAACAGTACATATGTTCCTATTTCCCACATTTTTTAACCAAGTAAATAATTTCAAATTTTGAAAAAAAGAACCCTAGTGGTGTAACAATGTCTTGAACACAAAAACAATTTCAAAATCCTCATTTAATACCAAAACCATACAAATTTCAACCCAAAACATAATTTTAAGCCATGGGGACATTTATAAAACCACATTCAGGTTTTATAAAATCACCTTGAATAGTACCACAAAAGAAACAAATGAAGACTCACATTTTCATAAAATGCTCTAATAAAGTATAACAATGTTTTGCACATAAAACCTATAAAAAAACCTCCTTTTAGTCCCACATGACCCTAATAAATTTCAAAAATATAATTTTCAGGCCATATAAGATTTAGTAAACCAATTCTATAAGTTATAAAAATCACCCAAATAATACCCCATGAGTTACACATGAAAACACCCTATTTCAAGATTAAAAGAAAATGTAAAATTAAATACTTAACTAAGTCAATCATAAACAGTTTAAGAACCACACCATAAATTGAGGTACAAAAAAATTAATACAGACATAAATCTAACTCATCAATAATTTTTTACACATGGGACCACCTAGAGAATGTGTTGAATCCCTCAATACTTGGTGCGAAACATCAACCGCACCACCGCTGCATCGCAAGGATGATAAATCCCACCAAATACCACAATATTTAACAAAAAAGACACTAGAGAAAACCATAGGTTCTAACCCAATCTTCTAATCATTTTAGAACATAATGAAAGAGGAAGGAAACCCTAAGGAGAAGGAAGAAATTGATGAGAGAAACACTTATTCTAAACAATCTTTAATAAAACGACCCAAAATCCACCAATATCTGAATTTGAAAACATACAACCATTAAAGGGAGGTTTTACAAGGATTAGGATATCATTTATGAACATGATTGGGGGGGAAATAGTAAAAATAGAAGGAGTTAGGAAAGGATCCATTTACCTCTCCAAATCTGGTCGATTTATGAAATCTAGAGATGTTTCGATCAATTGTGTAATTATATTGAACTACAAATTGAGGGAGAAGAGAATGGGGGTGATCCATATGTATGTTGTCTCGGGTGGGAGTTGGAATCACCAAAAAAGGTAAATATTGACAGAGATATTAAATAATTGAAATTTATTTTTAATGCAGAAAATGGGATTTTGGGCATGTGTAATCCATTAAATAAAAACCCATACCCACCATGATTATTGATTTTTAAATGGTCCAATTTAATATGGTGTTGTTAATATGTTAGGTTATAAAAATTATAAATTATAATGGATGAAAAATGTTGAAAAAAAGGAGTTAAAATAGAATAATTGTATTTTTTAAATCTGTAATTAGGCTCACGATTTGGCCCAATTCATGAAAATTCATCCTTTCCTTCAAAAAAGAATTGAAACCCCCCAAAACAAAGCATGCATGAAAATTAAATTGAATTAAACATTAAAATAAGTCATTTATGTTACAATTCTCCCCACAATGAAAACATTCTACCCCAGAATGTCACATCAAGGCTAAAGAAACAACCAAACCCAACTGAGAAAGCAAGAGGTACTCCCTTGCCAGGTTTCACTCCCAAAGGCCTAAACACCTATAGTGATCAATTAAAACATTTTTACACTCACAACAAAAACATACACCAATTTCCTGAAATGTTCATTCATATTCCAACTATATACAAAAATAAAACATTTTAAACACTTTCCGAACAAAACTAAATCAATTCACCGAAACGAACAACAACATCGTATATGGTTACACATACCTTTCTATAACTAAACCATCGGTCATGCTCCAATCCCAACATTTACCCAAGGAAGATGTAGGTATCTTAATAGCTCCGAATGAGACTACCTACTGCCTGGCCAAGACCATGGATAAGTCTGTGTTACTGGTATGGGGGAACAGAAATAGGTTCCCGACCATAAGAGAAAACCTATATTTTTTTCCCAAGACAGAATCAGGACAATAATTGGGAGAGGCCTTAATGGAATCCTTGGTACAAATGGTATAAATCCATCATGAATTTACAAAAGAACTTATATAAGACTCATAGTGGGTCTCCCCACCATAAAAACCAACCATCATAACCGACCTGCACGGGTCGGTACATAAATTCACCAAAATTCAAAGAGTTGGGATGAACGCATGGTTAGTCTGCATGGTTTGGGAAACCATTCACTAATCGAGGAGATCCTTCTATCTATATGGTTTTCTGGGGCATGGTCACTAAGAACCAAGTGCAGACCATGTGCTCAACTTGTCTAGCCAAACTTCAAACCTTTCTCTAAGGACTAAATGGAAAACAAAGGGGGAAGGAATAACATTGTGTGATGACATTGGTACAAGGCACTCCACCTATTTCCACAGAAAAGGAATAATAGAAGAAAAATGATGACACCATATGTTTAAACAATTATTATCTTTAATACTAAGGATTGAACTTTTACAAGGGTTTCAAAGAACCTGTGATTTCCCCTGACTATGAGCCAGCTTCTCTCCAAGACCTACGACTGGAGCTCAAATTATTGAAACATTTTTTTCCTCACAGTTAGGCTTTGGAAACCCCCTGAATGAGAATTCTTAATTCGGTGCACCAACAACAACACCACAATCCACATGAAGTTTTCTAAGACATAACACATTCAAAACACACTTTACCCTAACCCGATATTTCACTGAAACAATGGCTTAGAATATCCACACACATCACACCGTGTTTGTTCGGGTAAGAAACAATATATGTAAAGAACACCCATACTATCCTTCCATTAAAATGGGATATTTCTAATTTTTTCCATGGGAGACATTCTTCCAACATAACAGATACTCTCAGATGATTTCCCAACATTCACCTTTATTGTCAATCTAGCACATGACATCATAAGGCATCACCGAACATGACCATTGCGACTGATATAAACAATGCATGGAGGAGGGACCTTATACATCATTTCCAAACAACAAACAATTTGAGAAAGTGGCCACTATATAGTATCATGTCCATATTTCCCACACTGGTGGTTTAATATGAACACATGATTCAAAGAAACTATGAAGAACCCATATACCCTCATATACACTGTCGAGACACTTATCCCCACTAACAAACCTAGACTATATCCAGCATCGATGAATTTGGAAACTCAAAAAACTAAGGTCTTTTTCAAACATCCACGAGAACTCTACTACTACAAGAGGATCTAAAAATAAAATAAAGGAATTGGTGTAGACTCAATCAACAAATATCGATAAAATATTCCATATATTGATCAACTGGAGGATTTTATAATAGCAAAACAATCTCGATTGAACTTCAGTTATGCATTAACCCTTAATGGGGGAAAACCTAATCCAATAAGAGAACCCAAGGACCCAACCAAGCTGGTCCATTGGTCAAAAAAATCCATAAACCAGATCAAAACACATGATGGGAACCACCATAAAGGTGTCCCAATACATATCTCAGAGGAGAATACTAACCCGTCCTTCTACACATCTTACCAACCATACATAAACCAAAAACACAATTCAAATATGAGGGGTTCTTGGACTCAAAATATCACAAAACATCAACATTTTCCAAAAACACATAATATAAGCCATCCCAAACAATTAATCAAGACATCATGTTATTCTTTAAAAAAATTTCTTGAAAACAAACAGTTCAGCAGTTAGCGTATCTACCAATGGTATCCCATGGGCCTTACACATGCATGTTTCTGTGCCACACTATGCACCCTCCTCATATCCATCCCGACACTCATCCAGTCATGCCATCTACTATCCATCATCCCATATAACCACATTCATGTGTTTTCTCACGGAAATACCAATGGTTAAAAAAACATTCCACTTTTCAAAATCAGAATAGTCAACCAACACAACCTTTTTCTCAAAAATGCTCACCACAATATCAAAATTTTAATTCACATCATAAAAAACATTTCTTAAGGACACAACTATTAAAAAAATAACTCACTTTCAAGATATTTGCATCAATTTCAAAACATCTCATCCCATTAAAACACCCTTTAATTGGTTACAAAACTCTATTGAAAACACTTTTTAAACCCAAGTTCAATATATTTCCTGCATTCAAATGAGGTGTAAGAACACAATATTCAATTTAAAAACAATTATGAATATTTAGTTCCCCCATTTAATAAATCAAACAATTTCTTCTTTATTTTAAAATCATTTAACATAAACATTACACTTCCTAAAACCAAAGTGCCATGTTGTCAAAACTGAAGCACAAAACAATGCGACATGAAACTAGTTTTAGTGGCTGACTTGGACATATGGTTGGTGGCCATATTTCAATCACTTCGCTATCAAAGAGAGTGTTCTAGGGAATATCCTTGGCTCCACATGGCTTTCTAGGCCACACGATCTCACTAAGACCATTAACTCAACTCTCTATTCATTTCCTCTAATCACCATTAAACAAAGAAAACCAAAGGAATCTGAAAGGTCTCGACATCCCCAATAGATATGAATCTAGTCATGATATGTGGTAATCATCCACACTACTCATAAAAAAATTTCCATGTCCCATCAATCCTAACTCCAGACTATCCCAAATGTTCCCCAAATAACATGACCCTAAGAGAGAGAACCACCATTGATACCATTTTGTCATTACCGAATCTGTTCACCATGAAAACCGGAACTCGATCTGGCACGCAACAAGGAATGAAGGGAGTTACCTATCCCCATGTCTGGAAGAAGTGCTTGGGAATCATAAAATAAAAATTTGGAAAGATTTACCTGAGTTTAAAAACATAAAACAACAAAAGAATCCAATAAAACAAATCTGGATTTTTCAATCCAAACAATCAATTACAAAAAATCCAATCTGTTTTACATATTTTAAAACAACTAAAAAAGACTATAAAAAAATAAAAAACCATAAGGGAATAGCCCATGAACCCTCATGGCATGGGGAACCGTCCTCAAGCCATCTCCACAAGACTTCACCACCAAGGAACTGCTAGAAACCCAAAACACTGGAACTAAAAACTGTACCCGACCTGCAACAAAAAAAAAACCAAGTCTACATACACCCAAGGGTGTAAGTATTGTATGATACATATCCCAATAGAATACCACCAATAATAGATTTCATTTGATAAACATTTAATGACGAATAGCATGCATGTGTTCAAAAACATGAAATGCTAGTTATAATTTCTAAAAGATGCAATATTAAATACAAATATTTTTCTGGTTGGAAAATTTAAAGAATAAAAACCTTTAAAATAAATACCAAAGCTACTGAGTTTTCCCGCCTCTCATACTGTATGTTGAAAGTAAGAACAAAATATTTAGTGATCACAAGCAATGGAAAATAACCCCTAGGAACTAGCTAGTTGTTGGTCCTAGGTACCTCGTATCTCAGTGAGAGTAACCAACACAAATATCTACTCTCGTGCACGAGCCACTAGTAGGGAACATACCAATAACCTAGTGGTCCCTAATAATTATCATAATAGCTTATTTATAGTTGTATGAATCAATCATGCTATGTGAAACTGAGGCCAAAACCCACAGATTCACTAGCATTCTAGTATACGTTCGCCTACCTAGATACATGGGTTTCTACATTGAGCTCAAACAAGTTCAAAAAGTCAATGAATATACTTTTCACATGAAAATAACATTTCAATATCATAAATTCAACAAAAATCCCACATGTATACAATATAAGTCACAACATTCCACTTTTTATTCAAATGCATTTTGAAATCCAACTCACACAAAAACATCCCACAACACTTTTCACATTTCTTCAACACATCCTCTAATCTATTAAGAAATTTTATAAAACCATTAAAATATATTAAAACTCAATTATTATCCCACTCAATTGCTACATAATACCCTTTTTACCATAAAAATCATTTTATCACCAATATTACATGAAACATACCACAAACAAGTTTTGCTCAAACATAACAATTTAATATAACATTTCTGAAATTTAAAAAACATTCTAAAAATGTTTGAAAAATTAAAAAATTACTTCACATTTCAAAAACTGATATTAGGTAAACACAAAACCCAAAAAGTACATATGGGCCCTTTTTTCACTTTTTTTAACCAACTAAAACATTAACAATTTTCATAAAAAGAACCCAAGTGGTGTAACTATGTCTTGCACATAAAACCCATTTCAAAACCCTCATTTAAGACCAAAACCATACCAATTTCTATCTAAATAGAATTAGAAGCCCTAGGGACATTTATAAAACAACTTTAAAGTCTTATAAAATCTCATTGAAAAATACCACAAAAGAGACAAACGAAACACACATTTTCATAAAATGCTTTATTGAAGTATAACAATGTTTTACACATAAAACCTATTCAAAAACCCTCTATTTAGGCCCAAATGACACTAATACATTACCTAAAGATTATTTTCAGGCCAAAAAAGATTTAGTAATCCAATTCCATATGTTATAAAATACACCCAAATAATACCCCATGAGTTACACATAAAAACACACAATTTCATGTAAAAAAGAAACTATAAAATGAAACACTTAACCGAATCAATCATAAATAGTTTTCACACCACACCAAAGATATTAGGAATAAAAAAATGAATAAATTCATAATGATAACTCATCAATAATTATCTACACATAGAACCACCTACCTAAATTGTTGAATCCCTCAAAACATGGTGCGGAACATCAACCGCACCACCGCCGCATAACAAGGATGATAAATCCCGCCCTATACGAAGATATTAAACAAGAAAATACCACAAAACAAACCATATGTTATAAACCCAACTTCTGTAAATTTTATAACATAATGAAAGTGGGGGGAAACCCTAATGAGAAGGATGAAATTGAAGATAGAAACACTTATGCAAAACAATATTAAATAAAAGGTTGCAAAATCCACTAGTATCTGAATTTGAAAACATCCAACCATTAAAGGGAAGTTCTTGAAAGGATTAATATATCATGTAAGAACTTTAATGGCGGAAAAAGTAAAAATAGAAGGATTTATGGAAGGATCAATTTACCTTTACAAATCTATGCAATTTCTGAAATGCAGAGAAGTTTCGACTAATTTCAAGATTCTATTGAGCTCTAAATCAAAGTAGGAGAGACTGGGGGTGCCCCTTAGGTATGTGGTCTTGGGTGAGAGTTGGAATCACCAATCATGTTTCATATAGAAAGAGATATTGAAGAATTAAAATTTATCTTTAATGAAGATAATGTGATTCGAGCAAGCCTAATCCCTTAAATAAAAACCCATATCCAACATGATTTTGGATTCCAAAATGGTCCAAATTAAAATGGTGGTGTTAATAGGTTAGGGGATGATAATTAGGAAATTGAATTGATGAGAACTGATGAAAAATTAAGGATTTATAAAGGAATAAAAATTTATTTTTAAATATGGAATTGGGCTAACGGTTTGGCCTAATTAATGAAAACTCACCTATTCCTCCATAAAATCATGAAAACCCCAAAAAAATCATGAATGGAATTTAAATATTATTTAACGTTAAAATAAGTCATGTATGAGAAAACACTCCCCACAATAAAATCTTTCCACCCCATAAAGAAACATCGAGGCCAAATCACCAACCAAACCCACCTGAGAAACCAAGAGGTACTCCCTCATCAGGTTTCACACCCCAAAGGCTTAAACACCTCTAGTTATCAATTAATAAATTATTAATCTCGCAACCAAAACATACACAAATTTCATGAAATTATCAACCATATACATAAATTATCCCAATATAAAAATCTAAAAACACTATCTTAACTGGACTCAATCAATTCAACCAAACGAACAACAATATCGAACAAGGTTACACATACCATGCTATAACTAAACCATTGGGAACTCTCTAATCCCAACGTTTACCCAAGGAATATTTATGTAGCATGATAGCTTCCAACAAGACTACCAGATTCCATGAAAAGACCAGGGATAAGCCTGAGTTATTGGTACGAGGGAACAAAAAAAGGTTCCCCACCATAAGGGACCACCTTTTTTTTCAGAGACAGAATAATGACACTAATAGGGGGAGGACTTAATGGACTCCCAAGTAAAAATTGTATACATCCATTTTTAATTTTAAAAATAACTTATATAAGACTCATAGTGGGTCTCCCCACCATAATAACCAACTATCATAACCGACCAGTATGGGTCGGAATAGAAAGAACCAAAAATTTAATAAGTTGTAACGACCACATGGTTAGTCTTCACGGTTTGGGAAACCATGCACTAATAGTGGGGATCATTCTATCTACATGGTCCTCTGGGGAATGTTCACTAATAATCAAGAGAAAACCATTTTCTCAATATATATATCCAAACTTCAAACCTCTCTCCAAAGACTCAATATAATACAAAGGGGGAGGGAATAACAATGGGTGATGACATGGGTACAAGGCCCTCCACCTATTTCCACCAAACTTGAACAACAGAAGATAGCTGATAACATGATAGGTTCAACTCTTCCTATATTTAATACTGAGGATTGGACTTTGTACAAGGGTTTAAATGAACCTATGATTTCCCTGGACTACGAGCCAGCTTCTCTTTGAGACCTATGGCTAGAGATCAAATGATTGAACCATATTCATCCTCTTAGTTAGCCTTTATAAACCCCCTGAATGATAATTCTTCATTCGGTGCCACCAACAACTACACCACAATACTCGATAAGATTTCCACGACATAACACATTCCAAACTCACTTTACCCTAACCTGATATATCAATGAAACAAGGGCATAGAAGATGTACACACATCACACCTTGTTTGTTCAGGTGAGAAACAATAGAAGTAAAGAACACCCATACCCGCCTTCCTCTAAACTCAAATATTTTTATGTTTTTCCAAGGGAGACAGTCACCAAACATAATGGAGACTCTCAGATGATTTCCAAACTTTTACATTTATGGTCATTCGAGCACATGAAATTATAAGGAATCACTAAACATGACCATTGTGACTGATATAAATAATTCATGGAGAGGGACCATATACAACATCCCCAAACAACACACAATTCTAAAAAATGGTCACAATATCCTATCGTTACCATATTTCTCACACTGGTGGTTTAACATGAACTCATGCTTCAAAAAAATTGTGATGAACCTAGAGGACCTCTTAGATACCACCGAGACACTCATCCCCACTAACAACCCTAGACCACATCCAGCTTCGACGAATTAGGAAACTTAAAAAACTACTGTCTCATTCAACCTTCCACGATCACTCCCTCGCTACAAGAGGATCTAAAAATCAAATAAAGAAATTGGGTAGACTCAATCAACAAATATTGATAATGGATTCCTAATATTGATCAACTAGAGGATTTTCCGATGGAGAAACAATCTGGGTTTCACTTCTGTTATGCATTAACCCTTAATGGTGGCGTACCTTATCCAAAGAGAAAACACAATGAACCATCCAAGCTGGTCCATTGGTCAAAACAAGCCATAAACCAGATCCAATCACATGAAGGGAACCACTATAATGGTGTCTTGAAACATATCTCATAGGAGACTACTAACAGGTCCTTCTACACAACATACAGGCCAAACATATACCCAAAACCCAGTTTTAGCAGGAGAGGTTCCAGGACTCAAAAATCCATCATCATCAACATTTTACAAAATCACATAATATAAGCCATCCCAAAAGATTCATCAAGACATCATGATTTTTTTAAAAACAATTCTTGAAAACAAATGGTTCAGCAGTTAGGTATCCACCAATGATAGGTTGTGGGCCGTACACATGCAAGTTTCTGAGACACACTGGGCACCCTTCTAATATCCATCCCTACACTCATCTTGTTGTTACATCTACAATTCATCATCCCATATAACCCCATGCATGTGGTTGCTCACATAAATACCAAAGGTTAAAACAAAAACGTTCTTTCCACTTTTCAAAATCAGAACTGTCAACCAACACATCCTTTTTCTCAAAACTACAAACCAAAAGATCAAAATACCAATTCACATCTTTCAAATCATTTCTTAAATACAAAAACATTTAAAAAATAACCCACTTTAAATATATTCACCTCAATTTCAGAACAATTCAACCCATTAAAACACCCTTTAACTGTTTATAAAACTCTATTAGAAACACTTTTCAAAACCAACATCAATATAGTTCCTACATTCAAAATAGGTGTAAGCACACCATTTTATATTTCATAAAAATTATTTAAATTCAATTCCACCATTCCAGAAATCATACAATTTCATCTTTATTTTAAAATCATCTCACAAAAACTTTACACTTATTAAAACCAAAGTTCCGCATTTTCAAAATTAAGCACTAAACAATGTGAGACGAAACTAGTTTCAGTGGGTGACTTAGACATATGGTTGGCAGCCATATTCCAATCACATAACTATCATAGAGAGTGTTCTTGGAAATATCTTTTCCTCTACATGATTTCAAGGCCCTGTGAGCTCACTGAGACTATTAACCCAACTCTCTTTTCATTTACCATAATCATCATTAAACTAATAAAACCAAAGGACTCTGAAAGGTCCCGAATTCCACTGGAGACTTGAATATAGTCATGAGGTGTGGTGATAAGCCACACTAATCATAACCAGAATTCCCAGTCTTGAAAATCCATCATCCAGAATATCCTGACCGTTCACCAAATGACATGACCCAAAGAGAGCTAACATCCTTTGATTCCATTTTGTCACGAACCGAATCTGGTCACCATCAAAACTAGCACTCGACCCATCCTACAATAAAAAATTAAGGGCGTTTTAGATCACCATGGGCTAGAACATGTTCCTTGGTATGATGAAATTTACATTGGTAATGATTTACCCGAGTTTATAAACTAAAAACAACAAAATAATATAATAAAATGAATATTGATTTTTCAATCCAAACAATCTTTTACAAAAAAATTCAGATTGAATTAAATATTATAAAATAACAAAAAACACTATAACAAAGGTACAAAACCAAAAGGGAACAACCCAAGAACCCTCATGGCAAGGGGAACGACCCTCAAGCCATCTCTATAAGACTTCACCACCAAGGACCATCTAGAGACCCGAACCACGAGAACTAAAAATTGCACCCAAGATGCGACAATAAAAATAACCAAGTCTACAAACACCCATGGGTGTAATTAGAGTGTGATAAAAATACCAATACGATACTAACAATAATATATTCCATGTGATAAACATTTAGTGATTAAAATCATGCATGTTTTCAAAAACATGAAATGCTAGTTACAATTTTCAAAAGATGCAACATTAATTAAAAATAGTTTTCAGGTGGTCAAATTTAAAGAATAAACACCTATAAAATAAATATCAAAGCTACTGAATTTTCCAGCATCTCATACCGTATGCTGAATGTAAGCATAGAATATCTAGTTAGCACATGCAATGGGAAGTAACCCCTAGCCTCTAGCTAGCTGTTGGTCTCAGGTACCTCATATCTCGGTGAGAGTAACCATAAAAAATATATGTTCTCATTCAGGAGACACTAGTAGGGAACATACACATAACCTAGTGGTCCACAATAATCATCATCATAGATTCGTTAGAGTCGTAAGTGTCAATCATACTAAGTGAAACTAAGGCCAATCCCCATGAATTCACTAGCATACTAGTACACGTCCACCCACCATGATACTCAGGTTTTCCCTTTGTGCTCAAACAAGTTCAACAAGTAAATTAATATTCTTTTCACATGAAAATATCATTTCCATAACATAAATTCACCAAACATCCCACTTGTATACAACATAAGTCACAAAAGTCCACTTTTCATTCAATTTGATTTTGAAATCTGACTCACAACAAAACACCCACAAAACTTTTCGCATTTCTTTAACACTCCAATAAATCCATTAAAGAAATTTATAAAACAATTCCAATATACTAGATATCTCATAACATCCTACTCACTTGTTACATAATACCCTTTTTACCTTCAAAATCATTTAATCATCAAACTTACACGAAACATCCCACAATCAAGTTTCGCTCCAACATCACAATTTAATAAAAAATTTCAGAAATTTACAAAACATTCTAAAACTGTTTGATATCTTAAAAATCACTTATCTTTTCAAAAACCCATATTAGTTGAACACACACACCAGAAAATTCATAGGCGCCCTTTTCCCACATTGTTTAACCAACTAAAACATTTACAGTTTTCATAAAAAGAACCCATGTTATGTAACTATGTATTTCACTGAAAACCCATTTCAAAACCCTCATTTAAGACCAACACCATACCAATTTCTATCCAAAATAGAATTGGAATCCCTATGGACATTTATAAATCCACAGTAAGGTTTTATAAAATCTTATTGAATAATATCACAAAAGATACAAATGAAAACACACATTTACATAAAATGTTCTCTTGAAGTATATCAATGTTTTACACATCAAACCTACACAAAAACCATCTTTTTAGGCCCACATGACACTAATAAATTTCCAAAACATAATTTTCAGGGCAAATAAGATTTTGTAAACCAATTACATAAGTTATAAAATACACCCAAATAATACCCCATGGGTGACACATGAAAACACCCAATTTGAAGTAACAAATAAACTGTTAAATTAAACACTTAACCAAATAAATCATAAATAGTTTTCGCACCACACAAAACATATGAGGAATAAAAAATGAATAAATATATAATGATAACTCATCAATAATTGTTTACAAATGGAACCACCTACTGAAAGTGTCGAATCCCTCAAAAAATTGTGCAAAACATCAACCGCACCCCCGCCACATCACATGGATGATAAATCCAGCCATAGGCCACATTATTTAACCAAGAAGACAAAAAACCAAACCATAGTTTCAAACCCTAACTTTTGGACATTTGAGAACATAATGAAAGGGGGAGGAAACCCTAAGGAGAAGGACGAAATTGAAGAGAGAAACACTTACTCAAAACAATCTTGAATAAAATGACCAAAAATCCACTAGTATCTGAATTTAAAAACATAAAACCATTGAATGGAGTATAGACTAAAGATTACAAGATCATGTAGGAACTTGAATTGGAGAATAGAGTAAAATATAGAAGGATTTATGAAATGATCAATTTACATCTCCAAATCTGGGTGATTTCTGAAATCTAGATAATTATAGACCAATTTATCGATTCTATTTAGCACCAAATCGAGGGAGGAGTGAATGAGGGCGGTACTTGGGTATGTGGCCTCCAGTGAGAGTTGGAATCAACGAAAAAAGTTAAATATTGAAGGAGACACTAAAAAATTAATATATATATTTAATGCATAAAATGGGATTTATGGCAGGCCCAATCCCTTAAAAAACCCATATCCACCATGATTATGGATTCCTAAATAAACCAAATTAATATGGTTGTGTTAATAGGTCAGGGGATAAAAATTAAAAATAGTAATGGATCAAAAATGTTGAAAAATGAAGATGTTATAAAGGAATAAAAATTTATTTTTAAATCTAGAATTGGGCTCACTGTTTGGCCCAATTCATGAAAACTCTCCCATTCCTCCAGAAATGTTGGAAAACACAGAAAATAAATAATAAATGGAAATTAAATTGAATTAAACTTCAAAATAAGTCTTATATGTAATAATTATCCCCTCTATGAATGCATTACACCCTAGAAAGTCACATCAAGGCCAAAGTAACAACCAAGCCCAACTGAGAAACCAAGAGGTACTCCCTTGCCAGGTTTCACCCTCCAAATTCCTAAACACCTCGGGTGATCAATTAATAAATTATTACTCTCAAAATCAAAACATACACCAATTTTTTAAAAGATTAATCATATTCAAACATTATCCCAAAAATATAACTCTTTAAACAGTATCCGAAAAAGACTCAATCATTTCATCCGAACGTACAAAAACATCGAACAAGGTTATAGTTACCTTGATATAACTAAATCATTGGGCACTCTCCAATAAAAAAAATTACCCAAGGAAGATTTAGGTATATTGATACCTCCAAACAAGACTACCTAACACCAATCCAAGACCATGGATAATTCTGAGTTGCTGCTACGGGGGAAGAAAAATAAGTTCTCCACCATTAAAGAAAACCAATTTTTTTCGAGATAGAATCAGGACACTAATAGGGGGAGGCCTTAATAGACTCCATGGTAAAAAGGGTATATATCCATCAAGATTTTTATAAAAGAAATTATATAAGACTCATAGTGGGTCACCCCATCATATGAATCAACCATCTTAACAAACTAGCATGGGCCGGTATTGAAAGACCCCAAAAATTAAAGAGTTGGGACGACAAGATGGTTAGTCTACACGGTTTGGGAAACCATTAAATAATAGTGGGGATCCTTCTATCTACATGTTTTTATGGGGCATGGTCACTAATAACCAAGTGAAAACCATGTTCTCATCCTACCTAGCGAAACTTCAAAACATTCTCTAAAGACTCAATGGAATCCAAAGGGGGAGGGAATAACATTGGGGAATGACATGGGTTCAAGGCCATCCACCTATTTCCACGAAATAGGAACAACAGAAGAAATATGATGAAACCATAGGGTTAAACTCTTCTTATCTTTCATACTGAGGATTGGACTTTGTACAAGGGTTTAAATGAACCTGTGATTTCCCCTAACTATGAGCCAGCTTCTCTCTGAGACCTATTGCTGGAGCTCAAATGATTGAATCATCTTTGTCCTCGAAGTAACGATTTAGAAATCTCTTAAATGAGAATTACTCATTTGGTGCCACCAACAACTACACTACAATGAATGATATGTTTTCAAAGACGTAACACATTCCAAACTCACTTTACCCAAACCTGATATTTCACTGAAACAAGGGAATAGAAGATGCACACACATCACAATTTGTTTGTTCAGGTGAGAAACAATAAAAGTAAAGAACAACCATACTAACCTTCCACTAAAATGGAATATATTTATGTTTTTACAAGGGATATATTCTCACAACATAACAGAGACACTCAGATGATTTCCCAACTTTCATGTTTACGGTCAATCGAGCACATGATATCATAAGGAATCACCGAACATAACCTTTGTGACTAATATAAACAACGCATGGAAAGGGACATTATACAACATCCCCAAACAACAAACAATTCTATAAAGTGTCCACAATATTTTATTGTGACATATTTCCCACACTAGTGGTTTAACATGAACTCATGCATCAAAGAAACTGTGAAGAACCCAGAGGCCCTCTTGGACACCATCGAGGCACTCATACCCACAAACTACCCTAGACCATTTCCAGCTTCAACGAATTAGGAAAATTAAGAAACAATGGTCTCTTTTGACCTTCCACAAGCTCTCCCCCAATATAATAGGATCTAAAAATAAAATAAAGGAATTGGTGTTGACTCAATCAACACATATCGATAAAAGATTACTTATATTGATTAACTGGAGCATTTTCCAATGGCGAAACAATCTGGGTGGCACTTCAGTTATGCCTTAACCCTTAATGGTTGCGTACCTTATCCAATTAGAGAACCCACGGACCAAACCATGATGGTACATTAGTCAAAACAAGCCATAAAACAGATCCAAACACATGAAGGGAACAACCATAAATGTGTCCTGAAACATATCTCAGAGGAGACTACTAACTCTTCTTTCTACACTGCTTACTGACCAAACATAAACCCAAAACACAATTCAGACAGGAGGGGTTTTTGGACTCAAAACATCCCAAAACATCAAAATTTTCTAAAAACACATAATATAAGCCATTGAAAACAATTCATCAAAAAATCATGTTTTTCTTTGAAAACATTTCTTGAAAACAAACAGTTCAGCAGTTATCATATCCACCAACGGTACCCCTTTGGCCATAAACATGAATGTTTCTTTTCCACATCAGGAACCCTTCATATATCCTTCCTGACACTCATCTAGTCATTCCATCTACCATCCATCATCCCATATAACCCCATGCATGTGGTTTCTCACAAAAATACCAACAGTTAAAATAAAAAAAATCATTCCACTTTTCAAAACCAGAACGGTCAACTAACACATCCTTTTTCTCAAAACTACTAACCACAAGATCAAAATCCCATTTAACAGCTGACAAAATATTTCATAAAAAAACATTTTTAAAATAACGCACTTTAAATATATTCACATTGTGTTCAAAAAAAATCATTCCATTAAAACACCAATGGATTGTTTAGAAAATTCTATTTAAAACACTTTTCAAAACCAACATCAATATAGTTCCTGCATTCAGAAGAGGTGTAAGCACACCATTTTAAAATTAAAAGAAAATATGAATATTCAGTTCCCCAATTTCATAAATCAAACCATTCTCGATTTATTGGATAATCATTTCACATAAACATTATGCATCTTAAAACCAAAGTGCCATGTTTTCAAAACTAATGCACAAAACAATACAAAAGGAAACTAGTTTATGTTGGTGACATGGACATATTTTTAGCGGACAAATTCCAGTCACTTCACTATCATAAAGAGTGTTATAGGGAATATCGTCAGCTCCACATGTCTTTCCTGGCCTTGCGATCTAACTGAGACAATCCACCAAACTCTCTTTTCATTTCCCCTAATCATCATTAAACAAAAAAAACCAAATGACTACGAATGTTACCAACTTCACCTGGAGACATGAATCCAGTCATGAGGTGTGGTGATCTGCCACACTACTCATAAACAAAATTCAATGTCCTAACAATCATAACACCATACTATCCCGACAATTCCCCAAATAACTTGACCCAATGAGAGTGAACCACCTTTGATACCATTTTGTCATGAACCAAATTTGTTCTCCATCAAAGCTGGCACTTGAACTAGCATGAAACCATTCTTTAATTGAATTACCGATCCACATAGGCTGTAACGAGTTCCTGTGTATCATGAAATGATAATTGGTAATGATTTACTCGAGTTTATAAACATAAAACAACAAAAGAATCCAATAAATCAAATCTGGATTTTTCAATCCAAACAATATTTTACAAAAAGTTGAACTATATTACATATTTTTAATCAACTAAAAAAGACTATAACAAAGGTAAAAAACCCAAAAGGGAATATCCCAAGAACCCTCATGTCAATTGGTACCTCCCTCAATCCATCTCCATAATATTTCCCCACCAAGGACTTATTAGAAACCCAAACCACTGGAACTATAAACTATAACCAACATGCGACAACAAAAATAACCAAGTATACATACACCCAATGGTTTAAGTAGGGTGTGATAGAAATACCAATATGATACCACCACTAATTGATTCCATGTGATAAACATTTAATAACTAAAATCATGGATGTTTTAAAAAACAAGAAATGTTATTAACAATTTCCAAAAGATGCACCATTAAATTAAAACAGTTTTTAGGTGGGATATTATAATGAATAAACACCGTTAAAATAAATACCACATCTACTGAATTTTCCAACCACTCATGTTTTATGATGATGGTAAGTAGAAAATATCTAGATAGCACATGCAATGGGATGTAACCCCGAGGCACTAGCTAGCTATGGGTTCCAGGTACCTCTTATCTCGGTGAGAGTGACCATAAACATTATCTGTTATCGTACACGATCCACTAGTAGGGAAGATACCCATAACCTAGAGGTATCCAATAGTCTTCATCATAGTTTAGTTATAGTTGTAAGCGTCAACATTTCTAAGTGAAACTAATGCCAAACCCCACAGACTCACTAGCATACTAGTACATGACCACCCACCTAGATACGTGGGTTTTCCTTTTATGCTCAAACAAGTTCAACAAGTAAATGAATATATTTTTCACATGAGAATATAATTTCTATATCATAATTTCACAAAAAATTACACATGTATACAAAATAAGTCACAAAAGACCACTTTTCATTCAAATTGATTTTGAAATCCGACTCACACTAAAACAGCCCACAACACTTTTCACATTTCTTTAGTAATTCCACAAATCCATTAAACAATTTTATAAAACCATTCCAATATATTAAAACTCCCATAAAATCCCAGTAACTTTTTATATAATACCCTTTTTACCATCAAAATAATTCTATCATCAAACATACATGAAACAGCCCACAAACAAGTTTCTCTCCAACATCACAATTTAATAAAACATTTCAGTAATTTACAAAACATTCTAAGAATTATTGATATAGTAAAACATCAGTTAAATTTTAAAAAAACCATATTAGGGGAACACACTCTGCAAAAGTACATATTTTCCATTTTCCCACTTTGTTTATCGAACTAAAATATTTACAATTTTCATAAAAAGATCCCAAGTGTTGTAACTATGTCTTGTACACAAAACCCATATGAAAACCCTTGTTTAAGACCAAAACCAAAATGATTTCTATCCAAAACAGTATTGGCCTCACTTCGGAGATTTACAAAATGTCTTTCATGTTTTATAAAATCACCTTGAATAATAGCACAAAAAGATACAAATGAAAACACTCATTTTTTATAAAAGTCTCTCATGAAGTATAACAATGTTTTACACATCAAACATATTCAAAAACAATTTTTTTAGTCCTACATGACACTAATACATTACTAAAACATAATTTTCAGGCCAAAAAATATTTATTAAACCAATTGTATATGTTTTAAAATACACTCAAATAATACCCCATGAGTTACACATGAAAAAACCCAATTTCTATTTAAAAAGAAACAATAAAATTAAACACATAACCAAATCAATCATAAACAGATTTTTTACCAAAAAAACATATGAGGATTAAATAAAATGTATAAATAAATAAACATAACTCTTCAATAATTTTTTACACATGGAACCACCTACTGAAAGTGTCGAATCCCTCAAAACATGGTGCGAAACATCAACCGCACCACCCCTGCATCACAAGGACGATAAATCCAGCAATAGACCACACTATTTGACCAAAAAGACACCAATTGAAACCATAGGTTCGAACCCAGACATCTGGACATTTTAGAACATAATGAAAGAGGGAGGAAACCCTAAGGAGAAGAATGATAATCAATGAAAAACACTTAATCAAAACAATTTTGAATAAAATGTCCCAAAATACACTAGTATTTGAATTTGAAACTATCCATCCATTCATGGTAGGTTCGAAAAAGGATTAAGAGATCATGTATGAACAAGAATGTGGGAAAAATAGTAAAAATAATAGGAGTTATGAAAGTATCAATTTACCTCTCCATATATAGGTGATTTCTGAAATCTAGATAAATTTTGACCAATTTAGCAATTCTATAGAGCTCCAAATTAAAGAAAGATACAATGTTGGCGTGACTTAGGTACGTTGTATCGGTTGAGAGTTGGAATCAGTGAAAAAGGTAAATATTGAAGTAGATATTAATGAAATAATATTTATTTTTAATGTATACAATGTTCTTTCTGGCAGACACAATCCCTTAAATTAAAATCCATATCCACCATGATTATGTATTCCAAAATGGTCCAAATTAATATGGTGGTGTTAATAGGTCAGGGGATGACAATTAGGAATTGGAATGGATGTAAAATGTTGAAAATGAAGGATTTATAATGGCATCAAAATTTATTTTAAAATCTGGAATTGGGCTCACGATTTGGCCCAATTCCTGAAAACTCAGCCATTCCTCCATAAAAGCATGAAAACCGCCCAAAGAATGCATGAATTTAAATTAAATGTAATTTTAATTTAAAATAATTCATGTATGTGCCAGTTTGTATACACATATTTCTATGACACCTTGACTGTGTGGTACTTCCCATAGCATTGAATTATCATACATTTTAAAGCATGGACATGATCCTCACTTATTTTTGTTTTAAATTAATATATAGAATTATTGTTAAATATTTTACATAACTTGTGAATTTATGTATACTATTTTAGATAAAATGAATTATTAAATAAAATAAAAGTATTCCATCAATTGAAATGTGAAACTTTTGTTTATTGTATTTCAATGATTTTTATTGTAAAACAACATTTTTTAATGTTAAATTGTAATAAATAATATATATCATTAAAAATTAATGCATTATTAGTCAATTAAAAGGTTATTTTCTTATTTAATCCTTGATGATACCCTATAAGGGTATTTTTCTCAGACCCTACTTATTATTTTGGGTGATTGTAGATTATCATCATCCGTGTTCAAGCTGGGGAATATCACCACATGGAGGTGGTTCTAGTTGTTGATCATTGGGATTGTAGATATGGGTATAGTTGGACCTACAATTTTTTAGTTTTTAGTACATTTTTTACTACATTATGTTTTCATGTCTCTTTGAAATCTGGTATAATTCTCTTTGGGGGGTTTCTTGTGAATGAATACTTACTAGTTTGTCTTTTTTCTGTGATGATAGAGTAAAATTGGTTCCCACATTCATTTTATTTAATGCATTTGTTAGTATGAAAGACATGGGGACCGAGAATTTTCATTCGGCCATGTTCGAGCAATCTTTATTATCATGATACCAGGGTACCGATATGGTTCATGACAATGTAAATTGAAAGTAGGTTTATCTTTTTATGGTGATATTAGTATTGATCTATGTAATTCTATTAAGAATGAGGAGATAGTTATGACATCATTCCTAAAAATATAAAATTTTACTTATCATTAAATCAACATGATTTATTTACGAAATATGTCTTTAGGATTAGTAATAATCCTTCCACTACTTTTGATTTGGATAGATTGAAATCCATATCATTTTTATATTCTTATTAGGATTCAATTTCAAGGATTTTCATTTTGTGTGTTAATATGATTTAATTAATGTTTTATTATACTATTTTATAGAATTGTGACTCTAAGAAGTAATTTTAATATGATCCATGTTGATGTTTATGTTGAACAGTAGTGATTGAATCCTGGGGGGGGGGGTGAGTCTAGTTGAGGCTATCAATCATCATATACATGTTATGGGTAAGGAATGCCCCCCAGATACTATTCGGGCTCTTACATTGAAAAAATAGTATGGAGTTATCCATATTAATTCATAAGAGTTTATTCACCCGAATCCGCTAGTGTTCAAATGATCAAATTATCTAGAAGAGGCTGATTAATTTTTGGTCATGGTGGAGAGCTTGATTGGGTTCTTATAGACACTTGATGAAATTTATGTTGAAGTGTGCCACATTAATTCTAGAAGAACAGGTAAAGAGACGATGGGACACAATGGTGACATATAATAAGCATTAGTGATTATAGTGGAAGGAATTCAAGGATCTTTTAACAAACTATTTTTATCCACAAGAGGAGTTATTGGATAAGGAGAGTGTGTTATTAAAACTTGAGTGTGCCTAAAAGACAATGAAATATTAGAAAACCATTTAGCTGATTTTCTTCAATTTTCTCCTAATAAAATATCAAATGATATATAAAGGTTCAACTATTTGAGTTGGGAATTTTCCTAGATATACATTCATTATTTTTCCTACTAAATGTGTCTTATTATGTGAGTGTTCTACATAAAATGATGATGAGAAAATTTACTATCTATAATGTAATGTTTTTTTAGAGTTATTTTTTATACCAATTGAATTATTAATTTCTCTTAGTGAAATATGATGTGTGGTGATTCCAATGAATTTTTTAACCACCATGGTCATTCTAGACCTTATACAATGACTGGAAGAGGACCTTTAATTTGATTCTATGGTGGAAATCTTCGACATTCTAGGAGGGTCTACACTATGTCACCCATGTTCCGCAGTTCTTACAAATGATTAGGTCATTTATAGAATTTCTTTCATGTCCATTAACTACCCAAATTGGAATGTTGTCATCAATGCCTACGAAAACTGTGGTGGAATCCGATGATTCTTGGACTAAGGGTTTCTAGCCATATAAATCATGAAGGAAGTGTATTCATGCATTTTATGAGTCTATGAAGGAAGTAGATTTGGGTCCAATGACGATGAGAGGGACCATTACTACAACATCATCATTATTTAATGATTTATTTAATATTGTTTCATCTCAGTTTCTATTTAAACTAGCACCATAAATCACATATATTGATATATAAGGTTTTTACTTATGTAAATAATATTAACAAACCCCTACTCTGGAAAGAGATAAGAGTATCTATAATCCATCTTTTATTTTTTTCCTACCATATTATTTGACACCATGGAGTGTTTTGGGTATCTACATGAAAACACATGATATCATATTTGAGATGGATTGGATTATTTCGATTAAATCATAGATTGAGTTTTTTTTTATTGTTCTTCTTCTCATCACCAAATTGATTTTGGGTAATCATTCATGGTGAAGGGACCCATGGTAGAGTAGAATAAAAATATATTATCCAGGGTTGGGTAAAGTGATATCTATACTCTCTTATGATATGACAAGAGAACCTTTGAGTGGTGATCTGCCTCTAGTTGTTTATGTGTTTCCCAATGTGTTCCTTGCTGAGTTTATTAGTTTTCTAATAGTAAGAGTGGTCTAGATTTATGTCAACATAGTTCATGGTACATAACAACTGTTTATT
The DNA here is from genome assembly GCA_963277665.1 of Viscum album. NCBI lineage: Eukaryota > Viridiplantae > Streptophyta > Magnoliopsida > Santalales > Viscaceae > Viscum > Viscum album. Next base: position 1,695,698,965 of record OY728137.1, on the reverse strand, counting down.
ATCTCTTATCTCATGCCACTAGTTAAAATAAATTAGTTTAATATTCATTTTAATGGTCTTATAGAGATAGTATTTATACATCTGAGTGTTTCACTGTGGTCAGTGCTAGTTCTCATTTTAAAAATGATGATGGTTCATTATAAATTTGTGTTGATTATAAAATTATACATTCATTTATTATAAGAGGCAATTAACTATTTATAATAATTTATGATAAATTTTATTTTTGAAAAGGGTGAAGTGGATCTTGATATATGATCTTCAGTCTCACTCTAAATAGTTGATGATAAATGAATCCCACCTTCAAAAAACAAAAATTTCAGATTAGTTAGGACCAATATGATTACCTTTTTATGAAATTTTGTTTAAATAATTCTATTTTATTCACTATGGCATTAATAAAAAATATTTCCAATGACTCTTGATATTATATTGCTAGTATTTTTTTTGATGAAATCCTTGTTTTATCTAGGATTAGGAAGATAAAGTGCATAATTTTAGAGCATTTTTGAAGTCATTGTGAAATAAATGACATTATTGAAAGATATAAAAATGTGATTTATTGATTTCAGAAGTAATTTTATTGGTTCACATTGTGTTAGAACCTAGTATTTAATCTAAACCTAAAATGGCGAATCATTTATGACATTATGGTGACTATGAAATGTCTTCGAAATTCTAAGATTTACTGGTTTTCTAGGTATTATTTTCAATTTGTAATGTTCTCTAAAATGTTGACTTCTGTAATGATTAATCATACTTAAAAGGTGTTAAATTTATATTGAGAGGAAAAAAGGTAATCATTTTTTGTTGAAAAAAAATTAATTTTGACTACTATGTCAATGACGTCTCATCGAGAGTGCAGGCATGGCTTTGTGTTATTCATTGATTCATTGGCGGTATGATCAATATCCATTATGATGCAAGGTATTCATTTCATTGGTTATGGATCTCATTATCTTACGTAACATGAGATGAATTTATTGAACCACGACCTTGATGTTTCTACTCTGATGAACAATTATAGGAGTTGGTGACATTAATTTTATTGAGAATGGTTTACTATGTTTTTAGAATAAGTGAGATATAGTTATATTTTCTCAAAAAAAGAATATCCTCTAGATTGGTTGGGTGGAATTATTTATGACATTAGATTTTGACTACATCTATACACTAGGGAATGGAAATGTCATTTTAGAAAAATTTAACTGGAAACCTCTAATCCAGGTAGGTAACGATTAATCAGAATATAAGATCTTTGTGAACCTTTTTAAAATTTAGATATAGATTTCTAGGAATCATTGCATTGTGTTTTTTGGAAAGAGTTTAGTTTCAATATAATCTTCTCCAGAATATTATTTTAGGATAGCATCTTGATGAAGAGTTTTATATCATTATACACTCTCTTTATAGTGGGGAGACCGTTGAAAACTATTCGTTCTCCACTGAGGGATCATTATTCTATCAAAATTTCATTGTTGTTCCATTAGTATTAAAATATTTGTGGTGGAGGATTTCCATAATTACCATTTGGTTTCATACATAGGAAACATGAATATGTACTATAACATATAGAGGCAGGTCTAGTGTACAAGTGTGAGACAAGGAATTTCTAAATTTGTCTATCGTTGTTACAGTTTCCAACAGGTCATGGATGAGATATAGAATCAATAATGTTATCTTTATCCACATCTAGATCTATGATGAATGTTAGATGAGGAAAATATAAAATTTATGATAGGGTTTCTATGTACCTATAGAATGAATAATGTGTTATGGGTTGTGGCTGATCAACTGACTAATTCATCACACCTTATACCATTCATGATATAACCAAGGTTGCGAAGTTTTGAAGTCATTACATGAAAGATATTTTTTATTTACATGGAGTTACAACATCTATAGTCACAAATAGGGATCTTCACTTAACTTATATCATTTGGAGAGGCCTTCAAGAGGCACTGGGATCTCATATTGGTTTGAGTATGAAATACGAACTCTTGTTTAATGGCCAGATGATGTGATTTATATTTATTCTAGAGAATTTTATATGTGATTATCTTATCGACTAGGTGGGTGTGCCGAAAAAACATCTTGGTATGGTTTAGTTTTTTTATTACTATAGTTTTCAATCTATGATCAAAATGCCTACATTTGAGGTCTTTTATGGTCGAACATATAGATATTCATTACGACCGTCAAGGATGATTGAATTAATATTCCTTTGTTTGATGATGGATTATTCAAGGGATTTTTTAAAACACTCTATTAATTCATATGTGGATGATGAAGGAACAAATGAGGTATATTACTTTTTTATGATAATCATTTTTGACCATTATAATTTTAAATTTATGAAATGGTTTTCTTGAAATTTTCACCTCATCTTGGTCATCGATGTCCTGGGTGGAAAAGGAAGCTTGTTCCTAATTTTGTGGGACAATTTTATGTTTCAGAAGATGAGGGGATTGTGGAATATTATTTGGGACATCCACTATGGATGACTTATATGTTGAACATGTTACATGTATCTGATCTAAAAAAGAATCGGTCAAATCTACCACATATTCTAAACTTGATTGATAATGGAGATTGATATGATTTATCGATGAATTCATGTCCAATCAGTATAATTGAATTATAATAAAAGGTTCCTCATGGGAGGATGAAAATTTTGGTTCAACTGCTATGGCTTCATTGTTTCGATAGTCATGAGATGACAGAGATCTAGGAATAGATGAGAGAGTATTGGCCTCATATTTTTTGCATTAAACATTCATCATATGATTTATAGGGATTGAAAATTTCTCTGGGGGAGAGGTTGTAAAAAACTATTACTATTTATTGATATTCCTAAACCCATATTTTGATCATTGTTTTCAAAGGATGTGTTTAAGGGTGAATTTGGTCAAAAAATAGAAATTTTATGAACATTCTAGGACTATTCATGGTTAGTGCATAGTTTTCACAAAAGGTGTGCCCTACTAGATAAAATTATTAAAAACTAGGTATTGATGATATTAATTATTGGTTTATTATTTTCTATAAAAATTACCCACCTATTTAAAATAGTTCAAACCATTTACAAGGGTTTCATTGATTGGGTGCATAGTTTTGTCTAATCAAGTGTCCCTACCCAACTAACCATGTAAATGGTTTTTTATATAATGTTTTTAAATTTTTGGAATCCCACTTTTTGTATGCTAAGTTACCTGCGTGACCCCACTATGGATTCATATTTAATGGAGTCTCCAAAGAGTAGTTTTCTGGCCCCTCCACAAACCACCATATGTGAATCTATGCTAGGATAACAACGTTCAATCATAATATGAATGGTTTACCCTCTAGGATCATAATATCCAACTCAATTATCTATCCTCTTTATAGTTTTTAATATCTCCATGATTGTTAGAGGATTTAATATCTGCTTCTTCAGATATTATAACTACTATTGATTCAATGTTTTTCGTGACATCATTCCTTGATGAAGTATTCCATTTATGGTTTCGTGACTAGAAATCCCGTAATCCAGAGGAATGTGGTTACTTTTTTATTAGAAAATTCTATATACTATAAATTTAATTATTTAATTTCATTTGTTTGATTTGTATATAATTACTTGATGTTTCTATCAATTGTTTTATTAAAAACCATATTCTAATGAATTGTGGGAGTTTATTTGTGATTTTTTTTATAATGAATTTGGGGAAAACCCATATTTCAACAGAATTATGGTGTGTTTGTGAAATTAATGAATTATAAATTGATGAATTTAATTTATTTAATTAGTTTGATCGATAATTTAGGAATTCAGTTGTTGAATTTAATTATAAAAATTTATTTGATTAAATTTACTATAATTTTTATTTGATGAAATTTAATTCAAAATGGTATCGATATAAACCATTTGGTTTTGACATGGTGAACAGAATATTTTTTATTACTAAATAGGGGTTTTGTTTTATATATATATTGGAATATTTTAAATGGATAGTGGGTGAATTATATTTAAAATAAATCTTATTATTATTACTAGAGAATATTCATTACATAGGTAGTTATTGAGTTATTAGGATAACACTAAATGATTTATAATGATTCATGACATAAATATAGGACATAAAATCCATGATTTGATGGTGATGATGTACATTGGTCCTGTTTCAATGGGGCATGTGTATACACATATATTTGGTGAACTTATAGTGCTATGGATTTACCATATCCTAGAACTATTGTACATTTGGGAACATGGCCAGGTTTCATCTTTGTTATACATGAAATGAATATATTCCAATATTTTAAATTAGTTTTCATAATTTTTGAATTTATATTGATTTTTTTATATAAATGTTTTTAATTAATACAATTTTTAGATGATGTATATTAATTGAAATATTATACTTTTTTGAATGTGTTTACATCATTTTATGTGTAAAGAATGAATTGATTAAATACACTTTTGAAATTAAAAAACTATTTATGTAAAATTGAAATATTTTTTTGGTTCATTAAATGTTGAATCTATTATTTAATCCATCATGAGACCCTACTAGGAATTCTTCTTACACCCCACACATGCCATTTAGTGTTTTAGATTATCATATTTATTGTTCATGTATTAGACTATCACTACTTAAAGTTGATTCTATATATTGATCATTAGTATTGGAGAGTTTATCCCATTGGTATCATGTTTGTTCTTTCAATTTCTTGTAATTATCTTTAGTAATTTCTATTTCCATACCTTCTTGACTTTTTTTCACTTCTCTATATGGATTTTCACTGGAATGAATATTGACTTCTTTATCTTTCTTCCACAATGTTTGTATAAAATTTGTTCCTACATTCATTTTCATTGATGAACGGTTATAAACATTAAACCATAAATGATATAAATGCACATTAGGCCATATTAGGTCTGACTGGGTTATCAGGTTACCTGGGTTCCAAAGATAATTCATGATTGGTTTGATTTAAAAAGGTTGTAAATGGGGTTTCCTTCAAAATATTGTATTAAATTCATTAATAAAATATACCCAAAATCACCCTTAATGATCTTCATTTATTTTGAAGAAAGTTATTTAACAAACAATAAATATTTGATAATTTCTTGTTCCTTTTTCAAGGAAAATATTTAATAAGCATTTAAATGCATGTTCATAAAATTTTCTAGATGGGAAACATTTCACACTCTTTAATGATGTTTGAAAAGAATGATTATTTTTAACATATACAATAGAAATGGATTTTATAACCACTATGAAAACAATTTTAACAGAAATGTATTTTATTATATTCCATATAATTTTTAATGAAAAATTTCTTCATAATATTTTATGATTTTTTATTTTTAAATGTAAAAAAATAAAATTGTACATTCCCATGCCTTACAAGAAATAATTTTTATATTATTTTATTAATATATTTATCTATATTTAATTAATATATAGATTCATGAACTTCCTAAGAGATTCTATCTTATAATACAATTATTAACTTCTTTTTGAATTTTTTATGATGATGTTTTAATGATATTTTAGGAAACCTATTTCTTTTTGCTAATTAAATTAGGTTATGAATTTTTTGATGATATTAAATAATCCATGTGTTTTTATCAATATATAGTACATGGGAATTTCAATGAAAGAATGATTGGGGTGTGAAAACAAATTAATTAGGTAAATTGTTTGATATTTGATGTGTAGGTTAGTTATATTCCTCAAAATCATTGCGTAGAGAGATAGAGCTAACATTATTGAATTTAATAATGAAGGATGATTATGTTATGTGAATTCTAATATATGAAAAATTGAACTAATTGTATTTTAATCTAAAGAGATAGATAATTTCAACATTTATTGAATACTATTAAGAGACAACAAAATTTTCTAATGAAATTTTAATTTCAATGATACATACAGTTTCTCCAATTCATTATATATGTTTTAATCAAAACATTTCATAAGTATTATTTTTTACATTGCACATTATTATTAACTTATATAATATGGACTTATGTTTTATCATTACTCTGTGTACCCCGATTTATGATCTCTATTTTGTGGGTATGAATTATATTATTTTATGATATTTAACATTTATTATTTCATCATACACGTTTTCTCTTATTATTATAACAAATGATAGTTAATTATTAGGGGTTATGTTTACCCATTTTAATAATTTTAACTTATAATTCTTATATTTTTTATTACCACACGTTATAAATATGGATTATAAATTAATTAATACTATATGTATTTAATTACTGAATAATTTAATAGGAAATGTTTAAGAAGTTGTTTTTATATATTAAAACTGGGGAAAATTATGAAATTTGGTCACTTGAGGATGTATAAATTATTATATAATAGTTTTTCTTAATTCTATTAAACTATGACAAAAAATGACCATATGATTATAAGTGGTCCAATATTTTTCATCGATTCATTATGATCAAGAGGAATTTTAAATTTCATATTTATTAGTATCAAATCCCAAAAAAATAATTATTAGATATTAGAACTATATCTATGTGTTTGAGTTTGGGGATGTTATATTAAACACATGAAGCAAAACTATGACATGTGAATTGTAATGACCTGAATCTGGAGCCACTCAACAGGCGCCCCGTACCTGGTTCGACACATGACCTCAAGCACATTTCCCCAAATGCTAGATGCTTCTGACTAGCAACGAGGGCCATGATAATTCAGTGGGGAATATATGCCCTCATCTGGTAAAGTATGCAGCCGAAGGAAATAATAAACAATAGCAAAAGATGTAAATAGAACACAACAACTGAACTAAATAGCGGAAGCGATGTATAATATAATAATGATGTGTCAAGATACTTGGTTCTATGTAAAGCTGTAAACAAATCCACATGTTGAAACACAACTGAAACCCCTGATGAAAAAGTAAATAGTAAACTACAGCAGCATCGCATGCCTAAGATCAGTCCCATGCTATCCAGCTCTAACCAGCAATCAGACACCTGAGGTAGAAATTCCACAATCTATATCCAAATATGCAACCATATAACCTGTTTGGGATGAAAAGTAGGACCCAAATAAGTTTTTATAGTAATCCCAGTAGGCAACCACCAAAAGATCTATGCCCTACTGTCAATGAGAAATATAACAAAAGAAATATAAATAAATGCTGCAGAGAAACATGACACACTAAAGTAAACAATCCTATAATTATCCATTAACATTTTTTTATTAATTTAATTCTATCATTTAATCATAAACCAAAGAATCTTGAAAATGATATATAGTCTGAAGGTATAACAAGTAACATAATAGATATCTCAATAGACTACCTAAACTACAAGAGGTACACACCCAAGAGTGTTCTTTGTCTTGGCAGACTCATCACAACCAACAAAAAAAAATTTATTACACTAACCCTCTGGGTGGCTCACATGGGCAGGTCCTTATGGTTATGCATTTGAACAAATGCAAACAAACTCTGAGGAAGCACTGAACATCAATTCCCCATATGGTCTTGCAATGATACTATAGACTCTCTAGGGAAGCGCATGCGTCTAATTCCCCATTTAGTTTTTATTAGATAATTATCAGACCCTCTGGGAGATCACAAATTCAATCCCGCTTGTGGTCTCGTAATGGTAATAATTAAACAGGACCACTGAGGAAGCACTCAATGACAATTCCCCACATGGTCTAACTACACCAGGTTCCCACATCCCTGAGTAAATGAAATCATTTGTAAATGATTCATATCATCCCTAAGTATGTTCAAAAACTTATTGGCTAATAGCTACAATGCAACAAATGCATTTAAATAGTAGACAACACATGCAATCATTCATACCAAGGAAAAAAATAATTGCAACATGGTTTGCCTCATAGGAAACCTAAGCCAAACAGAGGTAAACCACTAAAATGAAGGGAAACACACATGGGATGATCCTTGAACATGATAACAAGAAAAAATTATTCATCTAATAGCCTCAAGCACAGAAGAAATACATTTCAGATAAATAAAACAGGTTCAAAACCCTAAACTGAGATACCTGATACATGGATATCAGTCACTTTTGTACAAACCCACAAGGACATTCAATGTAGGGAATCAAACCACCTAAATTGATCCTCTTAGACTGATATACATGAACCTCATCCTGCGAATCGACCTAGAACAGAGTACATCTGCAAAAAATGTCTAAAATGTTCAACATCAGATAACTCACACGAGAGGAATAAATAGGAAACGAGGCCAATGAAGAACCAAGAACTCACCGCTGCGATTCTATTTCAACCAACGATGTTCGATTCAGATAATCAGTGATGGATCAGTGGCATAGAGATGATTCGGCCTCCATAGATGCCCTATACAGACTTAGGTGGAGAAGAAGAAGAAAACATGGTTAAGACGCGACCCCAGTTCGATTAATAAAATAAAAAGAAATGTACTTGGCGTGTAATTTTATAGTACACGGCATATACATTGGTTTTCCATACTTTTCTTTAAGCGGTATCCACATCACCCCACACGACAAAGTGTGTGGCCCGGACACAGCCAGTACATGGCCTTGCGTGACGTAGAAGTACACGACGTGTACTCTGAAAATTTCCAGGTTTTCCCCTTTTTCTAAAACACGACTATAAAAGGAAAAACATACCTAAAAAGAAGGATCGGGTTCTTACAAAAATCCCCCCTTATGGAAATTCATCCCCAAATTTCCAAACGAGGCATCGAAGAAGAACCCTAGAATAACTCTAGCCACAGAGATCACATGTCGGCCTCCCTTTCCTAAGTCTCATCTTGTACATGGTTATGCTTCCATAGCACTCGTACCAAAGGGACAGACTGGCCATGAAGTAAATTTTAACTACGAAAAAATATCCTAATAGGATGCTCCTCGAACGATGCATCCTGCTCCATCTCAACCTCCTCATGTTGAAAAACATGAGACGGGTTTGAGAAATGCCGTCGAAGTTGAGAAACATGGAATACATCGTGCATTTCCTAATACCTCTGAGGTAACTGCAACATGTAAGTAACCAGCCTGAATCTCTCCAGAACCTCAAACAGAATGAATTATCTCAGTGAAAGCTTTACATGTCTTCTAATCTTCGTATGTCGCAACCTCGGGGTAACACGAAATAAATCATGAACTCCGACCTTGAACTCTAAAGTTCTTCTTCGCTGATCAACATAATATTTCTATTGAGACTATTTAGTAGCCATCCTCTTCTGAATCAACTCCACCAACTATGTGGTCTCTTGAACCAGATGAGGTCCCAACACAACTGCCACTCCCGCATCCAACCAACACAAGGGTGATCGGCACAACCTACAGTACAAATCCTCGTAAGGTGCTATCTGAATAGTTTCTGGAAAACAATTATTATTGTCAAACACCACTAGAGATATATGTTTCTCCCATGAACCTCCAAAATCAAGGGTGAATGCTCATAGCATGTCCTCCAGCACTTGAATTGTGCGCTCTGACAGGCCATCTGACTAGGGATGTTAAGTTGTACTATGTAGTACCTGTGTACCCAAATCCCTCTGTTTCCCCTTCCATAAATGTGATGTAAAGAAGGCGTCCAAATCAGAAAGGATAGAACTCAGAATTCCATGAAAGCATACAATCTCCCAGATGTACAACCTCCCATGCTCATCCATACCTAAGGTCTCCTTGATCGGTTAGAAATGTGAAACATTAATGAGCCTTTCCACTACAACCCAAACCACATCATTCCCTTGTGGCGATATCGGAAACCCTGTCACAAAGTCCATCACTACATCATTCTATTTCCACCTAGGAATGGGTAACTTCTGTAGAATCCCTACTAGTCGTTGATTCTCAAACTTCACCTACTAACAAGTGGAGCACCGCATAACTAAACCAGCCACATCCTTCTTCATAACTGGCCACCAATACTAAAGATGTAAGTATTGATACATCTTTGTGACCCCAGTATGAAATTCCCATGCTGAAGCATAAAAATCCCACATCAGCTCCTCACGTATTTCTACTAAAACTCATACACGACCATGAAAAAGTAACATCTCATCATTTCCCACTGTCCACCCTTGAGTAGGGTCTCTATCAGAGACACCCTCCTGTAGCACTAGGCCTTATGGGTCTGATAGCTTCTTCATCCGAACTCGATCGAGAAGAGTGGAGGTAAAACCTATAGAAGAAAGAACCCTCTACCCCTTTCTATCATGCACCTTCAAATGAATATTAGAGAACATATCCATAAGCTGCCACTCGCTGCTGGCCTCTCGAGATGCCTGTAACTGAGTTCTCCTACTAAGTGTGTCTGCCACAACATTGCCTTTCCCAGGCATATAAGCATGCTAAAGGTCGAAATATTGTAGTTACTCAACCAACCGCCACTGTCTCAGATTTATTTTATGATACATGATGATATAATTGAGGCTCTTGTGGTCAGAATATACCAAAAAATGCTCTCCCAAATGATGGTGTCTCCAACAATGCAAAGCATGAACAAAAGAACCCAACTACAAGTCATGCGTATGATAATTCTTCTCATGTGGACTCAACTACCACAATCCATATGCAACAACACGATCCTCCTGCATAAGCACTACTCCAAGCCCGATTCTAGATGCATCACAAAAAACTATATAACTCTTTCCCAGTTCTGAAAAAACAAGAATTGGTGATAAAGTTAATCTCCCATTCATCTCTTGAAAGGTAGAATCGTAGGTTTCTGACCCAATGTACTTCACACCCTTCTTAGTCAAGCCTGTCAATGGAACTTCCATGCATGATAATTCCATTATAAAATGCATGTAGAATCCAGCCAGTCCCAAGAATATCCATACCTCGAAGACAATGTTCATTGGATTCAAGGTAACTATCGCTCTCACCTTCTCTGGGTCTACCGATACTGCTGTATCTGAGATGAAATGACCTAGGAAGTAAATCATTCCCATCACTAAGTGGCACTTAGTGATCTTAGAATATAACAGATTCTCTCTTAGTGAACTCAATACAATCTCAAAATGGGTAGCATGGTCGTGTCGAGTGTGAGGGTACACCAAGATATCGTCCACGAAAACCACCACAGAGGAATCAATATAAGGATGGAAAACTCTATTAATCAGTTCCAGGAAGACTACTGGAGTGTTCTGAGATGGAATGACATAATCAAATAATTGTACAGACCATACCTTCTCCAGAAGGATGTAAGTGGTTTATCTGATGGTCTAACGCGCAACTGATGATATCTGGATCTCAAGTCAATCATTGAGAAAACCCTGGATCCTCGAAGCTAATAAAAAATAACATCAATCCTCAGCAAGGGATACTGGTTATTGAATGTTAACTGCTTCAACTTTTGATAATCCACACAATGTCATAAAGTAAAATTTGCCTTCATTGCAAAAAAAAAGTAGAACCCCAAGGGGATGTACTAGGTCAGATAAAACCTTTTGCCTGCAACTCCTACAACTACTTCTTGAGCTCTTGAAACTCAGGCATTGCCATCCTATAATGAGGTTTGGATACCAGTTCTTCTCCTAGAACAGGCTCAATAGATAAGTCTACCTCACTCTCTAGAGGGAACCCTAAAAAGTATTTTGGAAATACATTTGGAAAAAAATCAACCACTGGAGGATAATACATCTAAGAAGTCCCCTGATCGTCTAGATATAAACTAGCAATCTGGGATGTAAAATTGCCTAGACCATGATACTCTCATCTAGATCTACATTCCTGGATGTCCCATTCGCCCTTGTGATGAAATGATCTGCCCTCTGGTGACGTGAAACTCACCCTGCGGCAATAGAAATCGATAAGGGCCGGAAAAGGAACTAGCCAGTCTATTCTGAGAATGACATCATAACCTATCATATCTAGGACATAAAGATCCCACAAGATGTGACACCCGCCAAACTCAAGGGGAACTCCTTGCATTGACGCACACTAGTAGTTCTAAGTCCCAAGGGAGTGTGTAGTGTCATCATATCCTTAGAAGTATAGATAGTAATTCTAAGGCTCTCCACAGTGTGCATCAAAATAATGCAATGAGAAGCTCTTGTATCAAAAAGTGCAGAAGATAAAAATGAGGCTACCAAAATCATTCCACGAATTATGCAAGGTCCATGATCTTTCTCCTAGTGAACCTGCTCCACCTCAAATGTCTGGCTAGTACCCGACCCTGTGGAGCAGCCTGAGATCCCTGAGGTGATCATTTTTGAGCCTGACCGCTATGTCCATAGCCTCTACCCTGGCTTGAACAACCTTTAGAACTCCTGCCCCCAGTTTTCTATGGAGCTGGTAATCCTAATCCTGTAAGAGAAGTGGAAATTGATCCTGCTTCACTAGCTGCTGGAAGAAGAACCTTGAAAGATCGTTGATGATGACCCATATTTCCGCAATATTGTCACTCTACTGGGTCCCTCGGGAATTGAGGATTTTTATTCCCATACTTCCCACACTAGTAGAACACATCCTTGATAACTGATGGAACATCTCACTTCCTCGAGTCACCTCGTGTAGACTCTCGTTGGCGCTGCTTGCTGTCAGTAGATAGAGTACTGAATCAGGATGCTGAGCCGCCCTGGATTATTGTTCCAGTGTCTCTCAAATTACTCTCCATGATCAATGTATGGTTGACTATCAAATAAATAGAGGACAATTGGAAGACATTCACATGTGATCTGATCGCTGGTCTGAGGCCCTCCTCAAACTTACTCACCAAATAATATCAACATTCCCCAGAAAAGGAGTGAAACGTTTTAACTCAGTGAAAAAGGAGGAATACTGCATAACTGATAGAGTACACTCATGCAGGTTAATGATCTCTCTGGCTTTGTATGCCCATTGTGTTACCGGGTAGAATTAGTCGTAGAACATATGCTGAAACTCCTCTTAAGAAACTATCCGTCGGCTCCCTACCTGAGAAACTACATTGCACCATATCATGGAAGAATCTTGCATCATGTAAGTCATGAGCTTCATCCATCTGTCTGGGGGTGTCTCGAGATGATCAAAGATAGAAACCAACACTTTGAACCAAGATTCAGTAGCCTGAGGTCCTCCATACCCAAATAACATGGGAGGATGCTACTGCTAGATGACTCGCGTAAGCTCCGCCATAGACTAGGCAGGTTGATGAGCTCCCGAATGGTTTGTATAAACCTCATTAATCTCTCACGGAACTGTGTATCTACACTAGTATCCGGGATAATTTACTATACCATATCCACCATACGATCATAGTCAGATCCCTACCATGCAACAAGTGGACATCTTGGCGGCATGACTCTGCAAGGTTAAAAGCACACCTTTATTAAAAACAAGGATAGTTGCAAATTGAAAGGAGAGAAAATGGAACAGAAGATGAAAATTTTTAAAACAGAAAAAACATAGTTACACAATATTTAGTTCCCACAGATGGCGTTTTCCAGAAGGATTTTACATGGGCGTGTACACCGGAAAACCTTGCTATGTAAACCCCAACTACATGGAATGTTCTTTTAATATACATGGCATGTACCATCCATTTTCCTCCTGCCTGGTTACTCCTACACATCTAAGTTTCACAGACTGTCCCTCCTGATGACTACACGCTGTGTCTATCCACTACATGCCTTGTCCTTAAGGTTTTTCCCCTGCCTGTGTCGATAGTCACACAGACTGTTACACGGGCCACAACTACATGGGGTTTCAACAATGTACACATCGTGTTATCCCTAAGATTTTCCAACCCATGTAATCAACTACAGGGCTCGATCACACGGAGGAAGTGTACACAGCATGTACTTCAAAGTACAAAGTTTGTAACTGTGAAAAGTAGTTTTTTTCTAATCAGAAGAACACATGGCGTGTGTTCATAAGGCCACATGCTGTGTTATATGGGTTTCTGGGCAGTAGGCATTCAAAACTCCCAAAACCACTGAAAAACATTGAAAACCAGCACCTAAGTGTCAAATTCTGATCCATTTGGGCCCATACTCTTTGTGAATCAAATAATGACATCATAACAATGCATATATCAATAAAAAAATATGACAATCCCATGATATGCCAAATTCAGATCCTCAAGGGCCGATAACTCCCCTAAGATGAAATCATGGCGTCCATGGTAAATATGCTGTAAAATAAAAAACACCCTATCAACACAGTAGGTATTTATATCAAAACAACTATCACTACATCATGCATAATCAATCACGACATATATCACAACATCATGAAATTTCTAATGCACCCTAGATGGCATGGTAAAATGCATGACATGAGAATTTCAAACCAGTGTGTATATGATGCATGATATGAAATACCCTCATCTCATCAGGTTGCAACAAAATAGATCCACAATCATATAAACTGTAACTGCACAACACAAGTTCATCACCGAAGGGTGAAATATAATCATCTATAACACTTGAAAAATCTAAAAATTGCAATTACGAGGTAATATATATATTTCCCTATACAAAGGGTAATTACTCTCTAGAACAGTTAAGTAACAACTACCCATATCTTTATATCCCAGTCTGTTGTCAGCAAACCGAAAGGAAAAGAGAAAAGAAGGAATACTTATTTGTTACCACTTTATAACAACCCGAATCTGGATTCACTCATCTGGCGCCCCATACCCGGTTCGCCACATGAATCAAGCACATTTCCCCATATCATAGAGGATACCGACTAGCAGCAAGGGCCTTGACAAGTTAGTGGGTAAACTATGCCCTCATTTGGTAAAGTATGCAGTGAAAGGAAATAAAAAACAATAGTGGAAGTAGTAAAAAGCACACATCAACTGAAAAAAAATGCGGAAGAGATGTATAATATAATAATGATGCAGCATGACACATGTTTATATGGAATGTAGTAAACAAAACAAAATTCTGAAACACAATTGAAACCCAAGTACCATAAGTAAACAGTAAGCTTCAGCAGCATCCCAAGCATATGCTCAGTCCCATGCTCTCCAGCTTTAACCATCAATCAAGCACAAGAGGTAGAAGGGCCACAATCCCTATCCACACCTGCAACCATATTACCTGTTTGGGTTGAAATGTAGGACCCACATAGGGTGTCAGACTAATACCAGCAGGAAAACACAAAAATATCTATTCTATACTATTAGTGAGAAATATAGAAAAAGTAATATAAATAAATTCAGTAGAGAAACATGGAACACAAAAGTAAACAATCCTACAATTATCCATTCACAATAATTAATTAATTTAATTCAATCATTTAATCATCAAACAACGAATCTAGAAAAATCTCTATAGTCCAATTGTATATCAACAAACACAACTGGAATCTCAAAAGACAACCTAAACTATAAGAAGTACAAACCCATGAATGTTCTTTGCCTTGGTGGACTTATCAAAACCAACCAACAATATTTATTATACTTACTCTCTGAGCGGATCACGTGGGCAGGCACTTATGTTCAAGCATTTAAACAAAGGAAAAAAACTCTGAGAAAGAACTAAACGTCAATTCAACATATGGTCTTAAAGTGATACTAAAGACTCTCTGAGGAAGAAATTATGTCTAATTCCCCCCTTTAGTCTCGATTCGATAATTATCAGACCCTCTGAGAGAGCACAAATTAAATCCCACTTATGGCCTCGTAATGGTAATAATTAAACAGACCCTCTGAGGAAGAACTCGACGTCAATTCCCCATATGTTCTAACTATACCAGGTTCTTGCAACCCTGAGTAAAAGCAATCGTATGTAAAAAATTCGTAGTAGTTGTTAGTATGTTCAAAAACTACATGGCTAATAGATAAAATGCAACAAAAACATTTAAATAGAAGACAAAACATGAAATCAATCATACCAAGGAAAACAATTAATGCAACAAGGTTTACCTCATAGGAAACCTAATCCAAACGGTGATAAACAGCCAAAACGACGGAAAACATTCATGGGGTGATCCATGAACATGCTAACAAGAAAAAATTATTCATCTAATAGCCTCATTCACACAAGAAATCTATGTTAGATAAATAAAATAGGTTCAATACCGAAAATCGAGATACTCGATACATGGATATCTAACACTATTGCACAAAACTCAAGGACATTCAACGTAGGGCATCAAACCACCTACCTCACTCCTCATAGATTGATATACTTGAACTTCAGCCTATGAATCGTTCTATAACGGAGTATATCTGCAACAATGTTTAAATGTTCAACCCTAGATAACTCTCATGAGAGGAGGAAATAGGAAACAAGGCCAAAGAAGAACAAAGAACTCACCGCTGCGATTCTATTTCAACTAACGGTGTTCAATTCAGAGAATCAGTGACAGATTGGTGGCTTGGAGAAGATTCATCCTCCTCAGACACCTTGTACGGAATTAGGAAGAGAAAAATACAAAAACAAGGTTAAGACGTGACCCCGGTCTGATTAATGAAATAAAAAGAAATTTTCATGGTGTGTACTTTTAGAGTACACGGCGTGTACTTTGGTTTTTCATACTCTTCCTTAAGCAGTCTCCCTATCACCCCACACGGCTATGTGTGTGGCCCAGACACGGGCATCACACGGCCTCGCGCGACGTCAAAGTACATGACGTGTTCTCTGAAAATTTTCAGGGTTTTCCCTTTTTCTTAAAAATTACTAAGAAAGGAAAAACATACCTGAAGGGAAGGTACGGGTTCTTAAATGAATAATCAACGTTTGCATTACCCAATTCACTTCCTATTATAATCTAGGATAAAGGGTCGAATTTGTTGCATAGGGCATGTGTTTAGTATAAATGTTATGAGGGAGATAATTTAAAATATGAAACTTTTATTCCCATAATTCCATAGGATGACATCACTAAATATTCATTGTCTCCCACCAATGAACTAGTTCTACCAAGAATATTTCATTTAGGTATTTTAACCCCCCAGATAATAATTATTCTTTAACTAACCATGATTTTCTGTTTTTAGGAAAAATGTATACCAACATTTCATAATAATATTATTTTTTCGCACTAGCTATCCTATTTAATTCCTCAGGGAGAGTACTACTGTTATTTTAAAATCTATTCCCGAATTAATTTCTTGAGAGGTAGTGGAGTGAAAGTAACCTTATGAGACATATAAAAGTTACCAGTGATGGGAAATAAATTCCATCTTCATTATAGAGCATTTTGTGGATTACATTTCATAAAAAATCCATGAAATATTCCATGAAAAAATATTACATATACACCATCTATATGATGCATGAGTATAATAACACAAACCAATGTAAAAAAAAATAAAAAATAAAATCATAATGATATTTGAAAAAAGATACAAAATGAATGAATGACTAAAATATGATACACCATAATGATAAAAAAGTTGAATCATAGCTGGTATCTGTTAAACAAACTCCAAGAATGAACATCACATGTAGTGCCCCAAAAATCACAACACATTACCCATGAAGTATGATACCCTTATCTTTATTATGTCTTGGTAACGAATATTTATAAACATAACAATAGACCCAATAATATAATTACTATAATTCTCAATATAAATTCCCATGAGACTTATTAAAATAGGCTGCTTATATAAAATAATTTTATAGAATTATAAATAAATCATTAAAAATAATACAAATATTTTGTATAAAAAAATAAACAAAATATTTAGTAGAAAAATAGAAATAATTTTCATCATGTAATTTTCATGGTATTTCTATTTTTGTTTCACTTACACACACATAAACTTGTGACTGGGGTCTTTTATTAATAGTGATAACTCACATCCATGCTTTATACCACATTGATGGTCATACATCATGACCATGATCTATTCATATGAATATACACCAACAGAATTATATAAAAGTTGATAACGATTCAATAAACATAAACAATTTATTCCTTGTAAAATAATTAATGAAAAATATTCTTGAATTAAATGGAAACTATTATTATAATTCATAATATATATTTAGAAAACAAATGGTTTTTCTAAAATCCACGTAATTTCTTTGTTCCCAAAGTATTTACAAAAATGGATTCCTTCTTGAAATCATAGAATGTTTCCTTTTAATATTTTTGGAAACCACATTAAAAAATTAATACATTAAGTTATAAAACATGTTGATATGATCTAAATCCAACCAATCTCAATGGATATGGATAATAGAAAAGACACAACAAAAAAATTAATCCATCCTCAAATTCAGTTCCCTTAATTTCACTAATTAAGATCTCATAATGTTATCTATTATATCATATATATCAGTCCTTGATAGATTAGATCTAGGAAACCGAGAGAGAGAAAGAATAACAACAATAAATAAATATAGAATAAGAATAAACAAAGACTTGCCATTCCTTTTGGAAATATATCATAGTTTGACACATGATAATCTCTTCCAGATCAAAATGAATCAACATGGATTTTAATAGGGGAAGATGAAATTAATTGTCCACAAGAGAAGAAGACAAATGAGGGGTTTGGAGAATTTTTCTGACATAAAGATTAATTTTCATAGAATTTATCTCAACATAGAGGGTTGGAACACATTATTTTTCAAATAATATTCTTGTAATGAACATTATACCGAAAATAAGTATGAAAACAAGACGGTTTTTATTTCACATCACAAAATGTGTTGTAATACTATGTCGAGGCTACCCACACAAAATGCCTCACACAACATGAAAAATCATGCACCATGGGTACATCTACTAGTGTCTAAACTCACAATGTTTCACTTTTCTTGCAATTAATTTCTAACCATGTTCCAACCCAATTAATCCCTATATCATCTTTTATGGGTTTTCAATAAAATATGAATATTCTATGCTAACCATGTTCAAATTGTTCACCTCTATAAAAACATAAAAACCACTCAAAAACTCCAAAAACATTACCCATGTATAATTTAAGATATGAAACATAATAAAATGTTAATATAACATTAAATATGTACTTTACATGCTCCCTTCCATTAGTCTTCCAATCCCTACAATGGGTAATGTTTGTGTTTTTTTCAAAACCAATTATCCATATATCTAGTATTTATTTCTCACATTCCCACATATATTTATTGATCATACCATGATTCCATATTACCTATACCAAATGAATAAATTTTATACAAAATATATTCTCATATCTATCCAAAATCAATATCATCACATGAATCAATAGACTTCCTAGGTAAATTTCAAGTTGGTAACATCATATATCTTGGTCAAAATTAGGTTGGTACTTCATTAGTTAATATATATAATTTTTTTCAGAACTAAACCAGGGTGTTATATCAAACCGATAACCACACAACCAATTTATTCTAGTATCTCAAAAAAAATAATGTAAAAATGGAAAAACATACCTTACATACAAAAGTGATGAGTCTATATCCTTAGGGAGATTTCTATGAAAACATTACCACCCACATCATAATATAACATTCATTGATTATGATCTTCATATGATTTAGGATGACTGTATTTAATCTCCATTCACTATCTAATCTTCCAATTTTTATCCATTATCTCAAGGACATTTTTAGGTCAAATTTGTGAGTTTTCATCCACTCCCCCTAAATAATGTGGTTATGGAACAAATTGTCAAACAACGACTCAAATGAATACATATATACTTATCTATGAAAATTTCTATTTTATTCTTACTATTATAATTGTATATGAGCATATCATAAGACTAAATAACCTATAGAAAATTATATAATAATTTTTTACTACATTATGTTCATCAGTTTATATTATCCATATATTTTTGGATAAATATTTATGCTCATGATCAATTAAGTTTATGGTTTAGTAGAATGGTTTTCCAAAACCATGATTTAAACTTATAGCCTCTATCATACACAACTGAACCAGTACAATATAAATCTTTTAAATTCCCTAGGGTTAGTATTTCGAAATTAAAGCCACCATATTTGATTCTATAATAAGGGTGAAGTGAGATTAATTCATGAGCTGGTCCATAATCATTCATATGGAACATTGTTTATAAACATTTATTGGAAATACAATAAAAAATTAATAGCAACATACAATGATTTCTACACAATTTTTTGTTATGAATCAATCATATCAATATTTTATTGGTTTAATGGATTGACCTACAAATAATAGATGCATATTGATACATACTCTAATACTTTCCACTTCATTCCAACCCACCAATATTTTTTTCTCATCACTTTATTCGTATTTATAATTAGATGATGAAGTGACCATATATAATGTTGGTTGGAAAAAAGAAGGATTTTATGATATTTTGGGGGAACTAAAATCTGATCTCTCACACATAACACAAATCAATTATCTAATATCCATATCTTGATATTATACCATAATTTAGTTTTGAACCCGAAGTAAAACATTTAGGTTTAAAATATTTATAATCTCTAACCACTAAATCAAATTAGAAAATGGATAAATATGAGTGAATTATTTTTACCTTGCAAAGAACCATGTAGATTCCTATTTTTTGTGACTATATTAAACTTCCACTAACTAATTTTTCCAAGGAAAAATGAATATATGAATTTCTACTCAATGAATTTGACATTGAATTCCCTTTAGAGGACGTGTATATCAATTCAATTTCAATTAGTTGAATGTATTCAATCTATCATTTTGGTTATAAGTTCAAATATTTTTTAAAAAAATTATTTCATGATTTTACTATCTATATGAATAAAATTTCTCACCCAAATGACAATTTGATCGTGTTTTCCTGAAATGTGATACATCATCTAATTCAAAATAATGTGTTTGTTAATTATACTCGCACTCTAGTCACTATCAGGAGCCATAATTTATAACATGATCCACAAATAAGGTAACATATCCAATCATATATAATGATGCATGAAATAGAAATCATAGCCTTGTACTGACTCTAGAAATGTAAGGACATGTGATAATATAAAATAAAAATCATGTTCTTGTAAAAATATCTGGTACTTGTGTCTCTATTGTAAATAAAAAACATTCATTGTCATAGTCATCATTAGTGAGGCATGATGTGAAAAATAGGACCATGACATTTTTCATATATTTCCAATCAATGGAAACTATATATCTTAATTAAATTATTTGGTTTTTTCTGTGACGTTACAATATCCACCACTTTAGGAACATTAGATACTCCACTTTTAGAAATGATGTGACCAAAGAAGATAAATCATATATGTATAAATCAAACATTGAAATCATATATTAAATGAGATATTCAAAAAAATTATCCAACACTATAGTTATGTGTTGTCCATGATCAAGATTTTTCTTTGAATACAATAGAATATTGTAGAATAATACCACCAAAAAGGATTCAAGATACATTTTAATGATTTGATGCAATAATTCAATAAATATATCTACTAATTCAATATAACCAAAGTTCATCAGCATATATTAGTGATGACAAAAAAAACATGAGAATGTTTTCATTAAAATACCCTCTTTATAATCATGAGTTTGGGGATACCATTATCATAAATATTGCATATGGAACCAATGGGATCCACTAAATTGATACAAAATGTCATTAGATCCTAGTACAAGATAATTTTTTTAACATAACTTAGGGGATAATTTGATAGTCTACCCAAATCATAATTTTTTCATTAATTTTCATTTAATAAGGAATTGGTTCTTCCCCTGAATAAATTCTTAGTAAAATAAACCATTTTATTACAAAATATCCAAGATAAATTGTTTATTCATTTATTTTTTTTAGTGTTAAACTATAATAAAGAAGTTAAACATGGATGATCCTTAGTTTTAATTAAATTATAAATTCAACATCAATTCTAAGAGGAATCCTTGATAAATTTTCACCAAACACATCTTGAAGATGTTCAATGAGTGTTGGAATATCTATATTTAGGATAGATCAATAATTTAAAAAGTAAACATTTAGAAATATTAAGTGATATTCATGACCATCGATACCAAATATTCTTAAATACTTCTATTCACACCCCAAATCACATTAATGTGACTTATCACACTAATAGAATATGTGAAACTAACATTTCATGCATAAATATCGATGCAGGAACTCAATAATTTCATCCAATTTATTTCCATAAAAAATATAATTTCATCTAATAGTGAAATAATTTACAAAAAACCCCTTCCTCATTGATAATTATAGAGCCTCATGAATAGTTAACATCTTAATACGATCATTCGAATAGTGGTTTATAATGATTAATTTTGTGACGAATAATATAAAAATGAATAGTTATATAATTCACAACACAGGGGACAATAAATCAATGGGAAGAAAAAATATCAATAAAATAATGCATGATAATATATTTTAATAAAATAATACCTCAAACATTATAAGGATTTTATTGGTATACTAAAATCATATTCCTAGAATTATAATGTTTCATCCAAAATAATCTTTGTTCTTTATGTGATTGAAGAGTTTTTATTTCTCAATTAGTTATGGTATTATAAGAATCACTATGGATGTCTTGGTTATGTAAGAAATAAGTTTTTATCAGATTGTAAATTCAATGAAAAGGATTTAAAAGAAACATTAGTTGATTTCATACATGACCACATAGTAGAAATTTGGAAATAATGATAGATAAATCCCATCATATTATATTTTTGGAATTTATCATGTGTTTTCGTACAATTTACCTTTATATTATCCACTATACCAAATTGGAATGATCAATGATTAATGTAGGGGTATGAGAAAATTTTACAGAACATGTTGTAAGTTTTTATGATGATCTACCACGATGAATGTAAGTGTCCCTTGTTCTCTTATTCCCTACATTTGAGTTCCCACATTTTCGTTTAGAGACAAATGAACATCACATAGACAAATTACATGATATTTCTCATTCCACCATTAAAACTATATTGAAACACCATATATAATATGTAATATAAAGAATACATGTTATTGAGCAAATCCATGCTCTCATCCTAGAACTGAAGATGTGTTTCTTAAAACATGTAGTGGCAACTACTTGTAGAGAAAATAAAACATTCTCCACAAAAATACATTTATAATCTATTATATATAATTTTTCTTAATTTTTTATTAATATATAAATAATTATTACTGTCTTTAATTTGTTTGGATATAATTTTATGTTAAGACACTCTTCAATGTACTCCCACATAAGGCCTTTATTTAAATTTAATAAAAAAAAATACAAAAATTAGTGTAAAAGAACCTATACCAAATATAAATATAATGTTTCCATTATCTCATCTAGTGTATTAAAAAACTAAAATAATTATTTTTTTCTATTTTTAATATTTTATTAATTTTTTTGTAATCCCTAAAAAATATTGGTGGATTATGTTTCTGAAATTGGATAGTGTGACCATCAGTCGAGGGTTATAACTATGATTTTTAATATCAATGACGTGAAAACATTGAAGGATTATCTGAATTTTTTGGTTTACATGTGTCTCATGTAGTATTTTTCAACTATTAATTATATTCACAATAATACATAATGATACTTTTCCTTAGTTGACATCCCCAATAAATCAAATATTTGAAATAAATGTCTAAAAACTCATTAAAAAATATTATATAATTTTTAATTTTAATTATTTAACCAAAAACAATAAAAAATATACATAAAATTCTTTATATGATTCATGAATACAAAATTAAAATCAAACAAAACAAAATCAATAGTAAATAGAAAAGTACAAGGGAAAACCAAATGATTAATGTACTAAGAATATCAATACATCCTTTTACCATCTAGCTTCAACTTCTTACTTCTCATTTCATATCATGGTTCCATGAAGAATCATATAATAAATGAGATACATTTTAATTCCCCATACCCCTCATAGAAGACATCATCAAATGAATTTATCTTATTGATTTGGGTGTGAATATAAAATTAGTAGGATTTATAAAATATAATTTCAATGTATTCCACTAAGAAAAACTATATTTTTAAATTTTAAATAAATCCCATAATTTAACATTAAGATATTTATATTAATACCATCAACAAATTGCAATGGAAAATATAATAAAATATAAAACAATTTCATCGAGTTTAGCATACCAATAATCATGTCGCTTCTCAAACACTATTAATGTATAAGTTATATTTCCATACACAATATCAGTATTTTATTGATCACAAAAATTTTCAGCAAGTTACCAATACAAGTTTACACATTAGAACATTGTTCTTCCATGTGGTCAGATATTTGAATCCTCTCAAACCAAAAATATATTTTAAAACCCATACCAAAACCATATCATATAATACATTCAATTTATTAATTGATGTGAAAAAACAAATTTAATACATAAAACCAAACCATAATTTTAAAATCCCAAATTTAAAATTATTAAAATGTGGGTTTTCGTAAAATTTAACCAGTTTTTTCACATAGTATAAATACATAACTATATAAGATTACGTAAATAATCACAGAAGTATTTCATAACAATTTATAGAAAATAATATAATAAAACAATTCCTTCCTAGTATACAATAGGTAGTTATAAGAGGGAATCCACCAACTTATAAACAATTGGATAAAATTAATAATGACACTTAAAGACATTAATATCTAATCACATCCCAAATATTATTAAATATATCCGATAATATTACATTTGAAAATATTTCTCAACACATAGATACAGCCAGGGATGACTAATTTTTTAGATATATAGAGAGGTAGAAACCTTTGATCTAATAGGAATAAGGCATAACATGAAATGAATGATGAATCCAAGTCCCCATTGTACTTTTACTCACCTCATAATTGTAATTTAATCAAAGGGGATCATCTCAAAATACTAGGGAGAAAACTGAATTAGGGATCTAGAGTAATCAAGTGATTATAAAAAAATTTACCAGTTAATTTACATTTCAGTCATAATTATTAGTGTTCCAACTATAGACCACATGGTTAAAATTCAGGTTTTGGAAAATTGTGCTCTGACCATGTGGTGATATCATCTAAATACAACCCCACTAATGGTTGTATCATATATTTTGGTAAATAATTACAAGACCATTTTTTTCCTTTTGTCATAGGAAACATGTTTTATCTACTAGAACTTGTATGGTTTGGCCCAACTATGTTCTTACCATGTTCATATAGACTCTTCAAAATATTAATAATTCACTAATTCCTAGAGCATGTTCACAATATTTACTAATAATTAACAAATTATTCATCACTATAAGTAATTAAACAACATTTAAGTACCCCACATAACCTCTCGAAACATAACATGGAAATTTTATGGACCCAATATATTAGATAAATGTGTCACGCACATAATAACACATGGGGATATTTATTTTCTGGAAATTTGAAATTCAATAACCTTCATATATAAAAATGATGTTGTCATGAAAAAGTTGGAAAAATTACTCCATAATTTATTTTCCACAATCTAATGTTTCTTCATGTATCATACCATTAGGCCATAAAAACCATAGAGGACAGATGTTTATCCCATTAAATATTTTTCATTTAAAATACAGAATATGTATAAACACAAGAATCAATGTATTGTTAGAATAAAGGTCACCATGACCCCTCAAAATCACTTGAATTTTATGAGATTGTTACTTATTAAATATGTATATATGAATATCATTCTGTAAAAAATTGAAACATAGAGGAAAATATAAGTGATAATAAAACTGAATAACTCCTCCATGTATTTCAAATGGGCCGATGTATCAGGGAT
Organism: Viscum album; assembly: GCA_963277665.1. Lineage (NCBI taxonomy): Eukaryota > Viridiplantae > Streptophyta > Magnoliopsida > Santalales > Viscaceae > Viscum > Viscum album. The sequence goes on along the minus strand of OY728137.1, from coordinate 1,695,673,265 downwards.
ATAACATTAAATTTTTACCAAAATGAAGATTCATAATCATCATAATTATTATTAAGAATGCATTTTAACTCACCCGAAATGATAATGGTAACAGATGATGATCCCCAGAGGATTCCTGATGACATTGATCTATCTCCACCAAATTTATAATTAAAAAAATCTTGTCTATATACTCTTTCACAGGGTTGGACACACTCAGGGATGTTAAAATTGTTTCCACCCAAAAATGTGGAGAACATAATGTATTTATATACAATGTGTGAAAAGGATACATATGTATCGATGACCAATTACTATTGTTGTTTGAAACTCTATTAATGTTATATTATCCTACCATAAAACACAATACTCCATTAAAAAATTCCAAAACATGTATTCTAACATTTGGATTGTCCCTTCAGTTTTTCCATACATTTGAGGATTATAGGATGTACTCAATGTTAAAAGAGTTGAAATGAATTACTACTAATATTTAAAAACTTTATATGTAAACCTAGGGTCACAATTAAATAATATTGTCAATGGAATTCCATGCATATTTTAAATTTTCCAAATGTATTATTTTGGGAAACACTTCCACCATATTATTTTCTCAAATTTAGATGAAGTGAGAAGACATTGTGAGATGATTCACAATCACCCATATGGAATCATGTTTCCCAATTGTTTATCATAGAATTATTACAAAATCCATGGTTATTTTCTCCCATCTTTAGATGTATATTTGTAATGAAAACATCCTACTAGATGGTCAATATTCATCTTCTTGACCTACAGAAAGGTGATGCATCATGAGATAAAATATTCCAATTTCTTCTTCAGTTAATCCCAAAAAATATATTCATTCAATGATATATAAAAAATATAATTGTTTAGAAGGATAAACCATCTAAAATGATGGTATTCATTAAGATGTTATTCTTGAAAAGCCTATAATCTCTATACAATAACAAGAATCCTCTATCTAGCCTATATCACATAATGGTATTCCCATCACCGATTGTTTACCTCATGGTAACACATTTAGGATAATTTGATTTAGATTTTATAATATGTTCAATCAAATAAGGAATACAAATACTGGAAAGATAGCTACACCATCTCCATTCTCTACATAATATTTATTCATATCAGCTATAAGTAACAAAAGATTCTTTTGATCTATGTCCACTCAATAATATTGATCACATGACTTTATATAAATAGAATCTTCTATATAATTTCCCTTTCCATGGTGAATACAATAGATTAATTTTGAGCATTGGAAGATATTCCATAGATCTTATTTTTCTAAAAAACACATAATTTTATGAGAAAATGTCTTCCGAACAATTATAATCCATAATGACTATAAATTTTCCAAAAAAACATAGCGATGTCATCTATACATGGAAATAAGTACAATTGTTATTTACATATCATGTGTTACTTTAACACCCCAAGATTTTATAGTATGTTTTATCTTTAATGTAAATCAATAGCATGCACTACTTGCAACACTGAGTTCGAGCGTACCATAACCTATTAAAATAACTGTTTTAAAAGTGGTTATAAAGAGTATTAATAGAATTTTGATTTTTATATATATTCTATATAATATTAACATTCATATTTATTTTTCTTATACATTATATAAAAAATAATTCAATTTATTATTAAAAAAGATGTATTTTTAAAAAAACGTTGTTTTATCCGCTTATTAATGGGGACCCCTTTAAAATAAAATATTTTACACATTTATATATTCAATTTAATGAAATAAAATGCTTATTTAGTAGAAATACATTAAAATTTAGTTTGTAAATTTTTTTGTTACTAATCTGATAACTTTCATATTATGATGAATAGTAAAAAATACTATATCTTAATTGAAAACAACTTTTTTAATCAAAATAATTTATACTGTTAAATTATTAATTTGAGTGGTTTTATAGTATAATTAGATTATATTTTTATCATTAAATATAATTTAGGGGATTGAATGTATTTTCACATTTAAATTGGACATAAACACATGTCAATCGTTTGATTGTTTTTACTTCTTAAAAACCCACTTCCAGGATTTGACAACGGGAATTAGTTTTAAACTAATTAATTCAACTGATAGGTATTTAATTTGAAAAAATAGACATCCTTTTTGAATTTTTAATATCAAAATTATCTTTGGGTTAATTTATGGTATTTTTTTGAAAACATTCAATTTTGTTATGAATAGGGAAAAACACTACGTTGTAGATAAAAACTGAAATTTTCATTTAAATTAATATTATAAATAAAAAATTTATAATAATGTAAAAATAGATAAATATGAAATATATTATTTCAATCTAACTCATTAGAGTAATATAATAATAAGTTTAGTTATATAAAATGTTCTTTATCTATTTTTACGTATATTACCAACTTTCTAAGAACTTTTGCAAATTTGTTTAAAATGTAATTTTACCACTTTTTTGAATTGAATTTAGAAAATTTGAGAGAAACTGTATAAAACAGTAGGTAAAATGAGGTTCAATAGGATGAAAATAATTTTTTATGAATAGTTACTTTTTAATTTTATTTACCACTTTTAAAAGTAAATCGGATAATTAAAGGTAACAATGATATTATATTTACCCTAAAACATGTCCTAATTCTATTTTATATGTGTTTTTTGATTAAAATAAACTATATTAATAAAATATTATATTTTTTGATCCACATGGAATACATTATAACATTTATTAATATTTTAGTTAAAGAATAGTTAAAAGTGTAAAATTCAAATTTAATAAATGAAAAATTTGACATATAGGGCTATAAATAAGATAATATCGACTATAAATATTAATTATAAAGCCAAAAAGATTTCATAAATCATGGTAATTTATTTATATTTTTTATATATTTAACAATTAAATTTATTTATGAAACAATGATGATGCAATCATTACCTTATTAGTGAAAGATTAAAATAATTGTTATTATAAATATAAAAATAGACTGAAATTGAGAACATTGATGTATAAAAAATATTTTATAGGTTAATATGAAATATAATGTTTGAATAATTTCTTTTGAAGTGGTAAATTTGTTATGAATTTCCCAAAAAACAAATATTAAATAGTGTTAGAATTGACATAATTGAGTTTTTAAAACAAATAGTATATTATTTATTTATATAATATTCCTAAAAATATAAAGTTCATCAAAAGGAAATATATAACGTTATATATATCAATAATTATCTACATAGGTTTATCTTTTCATTTTCAGTATGTTTATTACCCATGTAATATAAAAATAAAATAAGACATAGTTAAAGTTAAACTAATTAACTAAGAGTTAAATCTAAATGATAAGGTTAATAGGGTGTTCTATAATTCTCAAAAAAATATTTTTATAATATTTAGACCCATACCCACCTTATCCAAGAAAAAAAAACAATTTTTAGCCATTAGAATCCAAAAACGACATTATAATAAATTAATATTTCAATCTTTTCCTAAAGTGTCTCTCACCTATCTTATAAAAGTGTACTTTCCCTTCTCTTAATTTCACACCACCAAAGACATTTGGATTGGAAACAATATGCTCAAATATCCTCACAAATACCCTTAATTCATTATATATTCCTTACATTTATCATAATGAAATCCTAAGGAGACATTTTTATCTAATCAAAAGGAAGCACCAAAAGAAGAGGTAATAATTTCATCACCTCTTTAAAAGTTCATTTCATCTTCCACATCTTCTTTCTTTGTGGTTTCCATACTAAAATAATCACTCCAAGAAACTTATAAATAATGTGATGTTATTATAAATATTTTACAACCATATTCATTAATATCTACATCCTATGATTGACAAAGTCACCATACGTGCGTACGTACAGCTTACCGTCTCCACGTCTTGGTATAGTTTGTTATTCAACACATCATTAATTTTATGGGTATAATAATGAGTATAATTGATGTAAATAATAAAAATAACAGTTTAATGAATCATTATATATGATATAACATCAACTTATATACGATTTCACCATCAATATAATGATATTGTCGCTTGTGTATTTGTATGGATTACCGTCTTCAAGAATGTGATGAGATTCATTCCCCAGTATAAACATTCTAGATTAATTTTATTTTTATTATTAAAAAAAATTAAGAACATATTATCTTTATGTATATGAATAAAATACATTCTATCCATAAAAAAATGGCTTACATAAAAAAACATATAAAGGAGAAAGAATCAGTTAACACCTGAAAAAATGATACTACTGAAAACTTATTAATAAAGAAATATTATAAGATAATATATGATATCGTATTTATGTATTTGGTTATTTTATAAATTAATAACACTGATTTACCTATTAGACACAAGGTAAATATAATCTAGAAAAAGGAAATGTACTAGGATAGGGTTAATTCTACATTCTATTTATTATCTGATTTTGTTTATACGTCAATATATACTAGGACCTCTTTATCAACTACATCTTTGTTTCTAAAAAATGCATTTCAATGCATTTTTATAATTTATTATAATATACTTTAAATTCATTTATACCTTTTTTTCTATTTTTATAAATATTTTTGAAAGGAATCATTTCATCATTTTCCAAACAAGGTACTTTATGTCCTTTTCAAAAAATTAATGTAAGAATGTTTTTTAACTTATACGGAAGGTGAAAATATTTTCCACCATTATAACAAATTCTAAGAATCCCATAATTTTTTTTTGAATATTTCCAAAATAAATTTTATCATTTATATTTCTGTGACTTTTAAATGATTTCAATATAGAATGATAAATTTCCCCCAAATAGTTTTGATTTCATCTATGTCAACATCCATAAATGGATATTACACTTGTTAGATATTGATTTATTATGATAAAATCATCCTTATTAAATTGAATGTTTTTTTATATGTTTGATTATGGATGTGTTATTTTTATACCATTCATGGTTTATCATTAATGTATTTACATTTCATAATTTAGTTTTAATACGAATACTAATTTTATGTTTCAAACCTTTCATATATGGAATGCATTGGATGTAGTAAGTGACGGGTATAGCTCACTATAACTAATCGATGCATCAGCAAAGCTTCACAAGACAAAATAGTGTCTTGGAAGAAGGATTATGTTTAATATTATAGGTAGTCTTGGCATGATTCCTTGAATATGTGGTTATGATGTCCGTTAATATGAATTCCATCATAATGAAATTGGAAATTGATAATAAATGTTATTATTAGACTAGTAAAATATCCATGTGAATATGTAAATGAAATTATTTGATTTTTCTTTTACATTTTATAATGATTTTTAGGTTTAAAAGAATGTTGTTTTAGTCTTATATATTTATTTAAATGTTTATGTTTATTTATGATAGTTTCGGCTATATTTTTATTCGTACTGAGCATCTGAGCTCACTATTTTATATGTTTTATTTTTCCTAGGAGGAGAATATGTATATTACAATTAACCTATATGAAAATGATAAGAGATATGTGGGTGGTAAATGGGGACACAATTTTGTTGTTTTTTCCATTTAATTATTTAATGTAAAACTTTTGTATATATATTTCATTTCCAATGATACTAAAGAAATTGGTATTTAGAGACATGATAATTTGTGATCATGCAAATGTTATATAATAATGCACCGAGTCTCGATATTTAGGGTCGGGGTGTTACAGTTGGTATCAGAGGAGGTTTAATACAAATTATGGAAACTATATTTAGAAAAATATCATTATAGAACATTACCCTAAGAAAGAATTTTAGGATTAATATCAAATAAAAAAAATAGACAGTGTAAATATTATTTGAGTTTTACAATAAAATTCATCCCTATATGGATAAAAACCTGTAGAGGGGGCTCTAGAACAGATGTAACAAGGAGTTAAAACACTTACAAGGATTTTTGGGCATGACCCAGGGTATGCTAGTTCCTGACAATGGGCCTTACAACACTCTTGGTATTTTCATTCCTTGTGGATAGATATTAAGTAATTCATATTTTCTTTACAAACCATTATGAAGTATTTATGAGTAAATATTTCCCCAAAGAATTTTTTTATTAATATTCATTATATGCATAAATATCTCAAATTATGTTAGGTATATTAGAAGTTTGTAATTATACATTGGGATTCATCAACTAACCTAGTGTCTGCCATTGTTTATAAATGATGCCTAGTAGAATGAATGAGAACTCCAACAATACACATGTTCCAAATACTAAGAAGCATCATATCATTCATGGTATTATGCCAAAATTTATAAGGGAAATAATATCCCTCGTATTATTATCATATTAATAAATAGAGTCATGTGTTAATAATATAATTAATTAATTCTTTGATTCCTATGGATTTTAAGAGAAGCCATAGAAGAAAATGATGGTAGAGTAAAAGATAGATAATGTGAAGAAGGGAATGAATGATTTCCCACATGTGATAACTATGGAAAGAATCGCCCCGGTAAATGCTTGAAGGGAATTGTAGTTTATTATAATTGTGGATAAAAATGTCATCATGTATGTTATTCCAAGGTTAAGAAAAATTTTTTGATATGCACAATGCTTCATCTGCAATGAGTTAGAACACCACGCGAATCAATGTCCCAATCATCTGATTGTACCCAAAATGACGCTATTAGATAATAATAATGTTGTGATACTATTGTGGATAAAGTGGTATGACTATTGTTATTATGTTGTTATTAATGATATATGTCATTTGAGTGTTGTGTGACTTGTTTATTGGTTATATGAATTATGGAATAAGAATAAGGATTGTAATGTGTTACTATTTCATTGGGGATTTGAGATAGTATAGTACTATGAAAAGTCCCTCAATATGAAGTTATGTTTTTTGGAAAATATATTGTTGATGGATAGATAAAATATAAAAAAGTCATGATTCTTAGATAATGATTCTGGAATAAGAGATAATTGATTTGGATAAAGTATATTGGATATTGTTTACTAATTAGGATCAAACTAATGGATTGTTTATTTCATCAGTGTTGTAGTTTACAACAGTTATGAATTAAAGACGTATATCCTGTATTCTATGTTTTACAGAAGGAGTAAGAGTCAATGATTGCATTCAATATGAATTTCTAGTAATTCATTTTATTTCCAAGTGTTATGAGAATTCATGATGATGGTACTCACATTTTATTATGTGGAAAAAAGAGATCTCCATTATATTATATTGCCCTTCCTTATGAATTTTAAGACTATGAGTTTGGAAACAAATATTTTGAATAAGAATAAATGTTGGAATGGATTAATGTATAAATTATACACTATTATTTAAGGTTAAAACATTTCATAACATTATATTTTTATTTTTATAAAAAAGACAACATGAAGGTCGGGAGACAACCCGCCACATCCGACAAGGCCATGAGACATGAACCTGAAACCGAACGGTGACAAGGGTGAATCGCCTTCAACTAGCCTACGTGATATACTGGTTTTTATAATGTATTTTTAAATTATATAATAGATGAATTAGAAATTAATTTTTTGGAAATAACCTATACATTTTGGATAAATAGAATATGTTTGTGTTCTATTAACTTTTGGAGTGAATGATATGTTTTTAGTATAAATTAGTTAAAGGACAGAACTAATCAAGTCATGTATATTTTTTATTCTATGAAGAAATTAATTCATAAACACTATGGAGAGTATCATTAAACAAAAAATGTGTTATCTTAATACAATATTTTTTTAAGATCCAATTATATTTCAAGTCATCGTAGATTTATGGATTTGGGGACCTCAAATTTCTATTTATTGATCACATGATTATGAGTAATGAAATCAATACATCCACATAAATATTTATGCTTTACTCCAATTATGTGTCCAAAATTTCCACCAATGTTCTCTTATTTTAAATCCAAATTTTATGGTGACTATTTGATTTAGATTTCCCTATTATTAAGACTAAATTTTATTAACCCTATTTACGATGTGAGTTTTCAAAAAGGTATTTTCTATTTTTATGAAATTATATTAGAAGAACAATTTCAAATTACGAAGACGCAATTTATTGAAGTAGTGGAGAATGTAACCCCCTAGGATTTCATAGTACATTATCTCTTTAAATTAATTCAATAGCTTGTTCTACACGCAACAATGAGTTCAAACGCCTCACGACCTATCAAACTAGCCATATTAAAAGTAACTATGAATAGTATTAACCACATATGAATTTTATATAAATCAAATCATCCTTTAGAATTGGGACTTAAAAATTTAGTTTGGATAAATTTTTTGTTCTTTTCTGATAACATTAATATTTTGATGAATAATGAAAAAATTCTAAATTATAATTGAAAACAACTTTTTAAATAGAAATAATTTATAGTGTTAAATTATGAATTTGAGTTGTTTTAAAATATAATAATATTGAATTTTAATTAATCAATATGATTTAGTTCATTTTAAGTAATTTCACATTTAAATTGGAAATAGACACCTATCAAAATTTTGATAGTTTTTAATTCTTAAAAACCTATTTTCTGGTTTTAATAAGGGGAATTAATTTAAAATTAATTGATGAAAATTAAAGGTTTTTAATTTCGTAAAATAGATAATTTTTTTGAATTTTTAAATTCAAAATCATCTCTGGGTGAATTTTTGGTATTTTTCTAAAACATTAAATTTTTGATGAATAGGGAAAAACACTCTGTTGTAGATAAAACATAATTTTTCATTTAAATAATTATTTTTTAAAAAAAGTATATCTAAAAGTAAAAATAAATACATTATAAATATATTAGTTTAATGTAATTCATTGGTGTAATTTTAAATAAGATTATACATTTACAATTTTATATATCCTTTTTAACGTCTATTATCCACCTTCTAGGATCATTTGCAAATTTTCATAAAACATATTTTTTGTTGAGTAAATATGTTTTACTTATGAATTTTCCATTCCATTATGTATTGAAAATGAAAAAAACTATATCTCGAGGAAAATTTTATTTCCCTGATGATTTATCTTAATAATGAAATTTTCCATTCCTAAGGAACTTTTCTCCTTACAATCAATTTCATTGATCATGATATAGTTACTCTAAATCTAACTTGTTTTAATTTTAAGTATAAAATTTGGTTTCATATATAAAACCTCGGAATCCAAGAAAATCATAGATATAGCTTATTATATTTATAGGTTTTGAATTCAGATTCTAAATTCTCTGAATCAGAGACTCTACATTATCTAAAATTTATAGACTAAATTCTCTGAAACTCGGACTCAGAATTCTATGATATTCTGATTCCAAATTATCCAAAACTTAGACTCAAAATTCTGAAAATTCAGATTCTGAATTCTTTGAAATTGAGACTCTAAATTCCTAAAAATTGAGATTCTAAATTCTCTAAAATTTATACTCTGAATTCTATAAGTTCAAACTCTAAATTATCTAAAATTTTGGTTTTTAATTTCTCAAAATTCTAGTTATGAATTCCTCAGAGGATAGCCATTGAATTTTGTAGAATTCAGTCTTCAAATTTATTGAAATTCAGACACTAATGACTTTATAATTCTGATACCAAATTTAGGGGAAAACAAAAACTTAATATCTATGTAATATAAATCTGAATTATTATTTCCATAGACTCTGAACATTATTTTTTTCTAGACACTGAAAAATGGATTTGGATAATCAAACATATTTTCCTTACCCTTGTTTTAATTATAAATCATTTCCGTTCAATCTGTTTCTAATTATCCTTTGTTTTATTGACACGTGTATAGGTCCCTCTAAATAAAAGCTCATTTGAATGATCCCAATAAAAAAACAAATAACTTGATCAATCTAAGGATTACATGTTACTAATGTGTTTTCTAGAGAGTGAGACTCTGATGCTTTTTTTGTAATTAATATCTTGTTCACCTCCCTTTGTGAAACTCTAATTGTTGATGTATACAATGGATGTATTTTGGGTATATGAAGATAGAGGTGTCGACTGCCTTAATGTTTGAGGGCTTCATGAGATAAGACGAAAGAGGTTCCGACTACCTTAAAGTTTAAGGAATTCCTTTTTAAGAGGACAATGGTGTCGACTACCTTGAAGTTAGAGGGCAAGTGAGGATAACAAGACAGATTCTGGTATTCTTATCGAGGGCTCACACTAGTGTGGGTAAGACAAAATTTATTGAAATTATAAACCAACAGAACATTTTCAATTGTTGTTTGATACACTTCTCTTTGGGTTAAAATATTTCATACATGTAACTTGTATTGTTTTAAGATTATTTACTATTTCATTTGGATTAACTAGGAATGTTTAATTAACTTATACTTTCTTGTATGTGTATAATCCGATTAGCAATATTCTATATTCTTTATGGTGTAATGTTTTATTTTGTAATTTGTTTCTTAAGATTCATTTCTGGAACCATATTTCTGGATCCAAGAAAATTTTTAAAAATAAAATGTCTTGTGAATTTACCTTATTTAACCTTATTAATCATAGTTTTTCTTAAGAATAAAAATGAATGTATTATACCATCTTTAAAGGTTTGATGATAATTTTTAAAGTGTACATTTCACCACCCTATTTTATATTGGGCATTTATAGTCGTATTTTGATTCTAAAATTTGTATCAAAAGAGGTATTTGATATACTTATATTCACATATATGTTTTCTTTCCATGTTTTAATTGTTCTATATATATCCCGTTCATGGGGTTTTTATCCTTATTTATAAACATTTACAATTAACATGTTTTTGTAGAATGTTAATTTCTTTTAGATGGTCAAATGAATTTTGGTTCGATTGGAAATCTATATCCTACCTGACCACTAATATTAGATGGGAATTATTATGAATATTGGAGAGATAATATGAAGACTTTGGTTAATAATACTAGAGTGGAAAACATCGTTATGCTTACTAGAGAAAATAAGATTCCTATTCAAGAAGTCAGAATAATTACTAATCAAGAAAAGATAGAATATAAACTAAACTTTAAGGTATGTAATACATTGTTGTGTTCCATGACCATGAATATATATAGTCAGATTTCTTCTTTTTTAGCTACAAATTGTATTTGGTTGAAATTGGAGGTTACTCATTTCGGTAAATCTAAAGTTATAGAAACTAGAATTGCTATGCTTAGATCAGAATATCATTGATTTCTATTTCCTTATGAAGAATCAATTTTCAAGGTACAGTAAGGATTTATGACTATTGTAAATAGCTTAAAATTTAATGCTCTGAAAGGTTTTGATAATGAGCCACTTGTGTACAAGATTATAGACATCATGCTTAATTAGTGGTAGTCTAATAGAACAATTAAGGATGATAATAGGAAAGAACCTCATATTACTCTTGATATGGTTTTTGGAAATATTCTTCCTCATGAGACAATAATGAAAACAGATGCTGATTTGAACAATAAAATGAATTTTAAAAAAAATTATCCTTTTATAATAAAAAAGCAAAGTCTCTTAAAAGGGTTACAAGATCCAAGTAAAAGAAAGTCACTATTTTATCTAAATAAAGTCAATGTAAATAATATTAGAAGGATATAGATTCAATTTCTCGAAGGATGAACAATTTTTTCAAGAATAATGTTATTCAGTACATATCTACAAAAAAATAACAATAGGACAAGATGTTCTATAATCATACTTGTAACTAATGGAAAAGAGAAGAGCATATAAGGCTAGATTGTCCAATGCTTTAGAGAATGGATAGAAAGGAAAATAATTTTGGTAGAATTAGAAATAAGTACTACAAAACTAATTCAAAGAATGTTTTGAAAGCTAATGACACAAGGGGTGAAATAATTGGAGACTCTTCTGATGAATCATCAGAATATGAATCATCGAATCAAATAAATTTTTGTTTATTAGCATGATTACCCATTGAAAATCACAATATAATGGCTATGGTGCACAATGATGAATCTATAACACATGTTTCCTTAAATTAAAATTATAGTGATAGTATATATTATGAATATTCAGATGAATAATTTTCTTCTAATAAAGATTATACAATTCCTACTTATGATGATGTTTCTAGTTTTTCTAAGATTCATGAGAATGAAAATTATAATGCAATGAAAAATAATGATAAGGAAAATTCTAGAATTTATGTTCTTACTAATAAAGTATCAGATCTTTCTAAAGATCATTATAGAAATTTTTTTTATTTTAAAAGTATTTCAAAAACAATTATGGAAGTTAATTCTGAGAAGGAAAAACTTTCTAAGGATCTATAAAAAAGTAATTTTGTAGAAAAATGATTAAAATACTATGTATAATGCTAAAACTGATTTTTTAGGATAAAAACAAAGATGTTAAACTAATGAAAGTAATATATTCCTTGAAGAAGTGATTTCCAATCATTACCATAGTTAAGGAAATATTTGTTAAGATGTATTCTCAAATTCATCCTTGGAGGAAAAATTCTAGTTTTGGTTATACTCATTCAATACTAATTTTTATTAATAATTATTTTGTTCCTAAATGTGCTTTATTCTGTAATAAATGCCATTGTGGTGGACATGGGCCAAAAAAATGTTCCATAAAAAAATCAGAATTTATGTTTTCACAATGCTTATTTTTCTATGAAAATATTGATTCATAAAATTTTACATTTTGATATTTCCGGATCCGGGAATTTTTGGGTTACAAAAATATAACACCCATTTTTCAAGAAAATATTGATAGTACCAACAACAATAATTGGTACATAAATAGTTCATGTTCCAAGAACGTGACTAGTAATGAAAAATTCTTGGAAAATATTATAATGTTAAAATGAGGAAAAGTAACTTTCAGAGATAATGGTAATAGATAATTTATTGGTATATGTAACATTGTTCTTCAGGTAAAAACATTGATTTGAAATGTTTTATTTATTAAGGGCCTAAACCACTGCCTTACTATCATATGTAAATTATGTTTTGAAGGGTTTATTTAGAATTTTAGGAATGATAATTTCTTAGTACACAATTCCACGGAAGAGTTTTTTCTTTCTTCCCATAGAAAAGAGAATTTATAGACACTGTACATAGAAGACCTTAGGAGGTATGGCCTACCATGACTAAATGAAAAGTAGATCATTCTTCGTTATGGCATAGAAGATTAAGACATTTTAACCTTCGGAACATAGGTATACTCTCTAAGAAAATACTTGTTAAGGATCTACCAAATCATAGATTTGATTCATCAAATGAATTTAATCCTTGTCAAAATGGAGAGAAACATAAATAAAATTTTAAATCAGTCGGTGAAATCTCAATTAATGATGAGTTACAGTTGGTAAATATGGATTTGTTGTGTCCACTACAAACTAGTAGCATTGGAGGTAAATATTATTTATTTTTCTTAGTTGGTGAATACATATGATTTATATTGGTCTATTTTCTAGAAAAGTAATATGATGCATTTTATAATTTCAAATTTTTTAGTTACCAGATAAAAATGGGAAAAACTATCCACTGATAACTATTCATAGTTATAATATAGGAGAATTTAAAAATTCTGATTTTGAAACTTTTTGTAGTAAAAAAGGCATTACATGATACTTCTCATCATCAAGAACTCCTCAACAAAATGGTGTTGTTGAAAAAAGAAATCAAGTTCTTCAAGAGAAAACTAGAATCATGTTCAGTGAATATTCGATATCTAACCCTTTTTGGGTTGAAGTTGTAAATATTGTTTGTTATACTATAAATCATGTTTTGATTACACTGTTTCATAATAAAACACCTTATGAGTTATGGAATGGTAGAAAACCTTAACATTACTACTTCATGGTATTTAGATTAAAAGTATTCAATCTAAAAACTAAATAAAATCAATATAAGTTCCCACCCAAATATGATGAATTAATTTTCATAGGATACTCCACAAAAAATTAATCTTATAGAGTTTTTAATAAAAACATATATACAATTGAATAAACTATACATGTTAAATTTGATGAAACCAATCCATTTGTTCTCAAAAACCCTCAATCTACATCTATTAATGTGTTTTAAAAAACTGATTATAAAACCTTGATAGTAGATCCTTATGATAAGGAAAATGTCCAATAAAATATTTTTGAAGCATTTACCGGATAATATTTCCTACCCAATATTGATGAACATGTCATACAAAACCCAAATCAGGTGTTTCTATATAATCATCACAGTGATAAAATAATTGGTGAAGTAAATCATCATATAAGGACTAAAATTTCATTTAGAAATGAAGTAGAACCTCTAGCATTCCATTTCCAATTAGAACCACAAATCACTGATGAAGGTTTAGGTGATGATGAATTTATAAAATACAATAAATATTAGCTTAATGAATTCGAAAGGAATAATTTTTGGACGTTGGTTGAAGGAGCTACGAGAACTTCTGTTATTGGAGTAAAATGGTTCTTTAGAAATAATTTTGATGAAAATGGAATCATAGTAATAAATAAAGCTATATTAGTTTCTATAGTCTATAATAATAAAAAAGGAATATAGATTGAAGAAACCAATGCTCTAGTACCTAGAGTTGAATCTATTTTCATTTTACGTGCCATTATAGAATTCATTAATTTAAAAAAAAAATTCAAATTGATGTTACATGTTTTTTACTTAATGGTTATGTTAAAGAGTATGTTTGTGTTGATACAACTCCTTTTTTTGAAGCTATAAAACAACCTGATCATGTTTTCAAACTTACCAAAGATTTATATGGAATTAGACAAGCCCCTAAAGCCTGGTATAATATTCTTACATGATTTTTCTCTTCAAAACAATAATGTTAAGGTAAATTATAATCCAAACCTTTTTATAAAGAAAAATAAGAAAAAAATTTATTTTTCTAATTTAGGTTGATGATATTATATATGGTTCAACTCAGGAATCTTTAACAGAATCATTATCTTATCTAATAAAATCTAAGTATGAAATGAGTATGATGGATGATGTAAAATTTTCCCTGGTTTTCTAATTTCACCAAAACCGAAATGAATCTATTTATATATACATAATTATATAAAATATTTTAGTTAAAATTTTGGATATGACAACACTAAAATTTTTATTACTCACATTGGTACCTCAAATACAATTGATCTTGATGAAGTTGGGAAACCAGTTGATCAAACATTTTTTAGAGTTATGATAAGAATATTACTATAAATTGATAGCTAGTAAACTTGACTTGATGTTATTAGTATTTTTATGTGCAAGATATCAATCCAAACCTAGGGAATCTAATTTAATGGAATTAAAAATAAATTGTCACTGCTTAATGGGAAAAATGGATTTTGGACTCTTTTATACATCTGGAAATGATATTTTCTTAAAAATATTTTCAGATGCTGACTTTGGTGGAGGTAGAATTGATAGGAAAAGTACATCCAGAAATTGTAATTTCTTAGGAGATTCATTTGATTCTTGGTCATGTAAAAAGTAACACTCAGTAACACTTTCCACTGCATAAGATGAATATGTAGCAGCTGGAAGATATTGAGCTGAATTATTGTGGATGCAACCCACACTCACAGACTTTGATATGTTTCTTTCCAAAACCCAATTATTGTTTGTCAATACTTGTTCAATGTCCTTATGTAAAAATCTTTCACATCCCTCTCATTCAAACCACTTATATATTAGGCATCAATTTCATAGTAATCGCAGTCAAAAAGGAGATATCATTCTTTATTTTATATTAACTCAAGATCAACAAGATTATATTTTAATATAACCATTATTCTATGATATATTTGAATATATTAAATAGAAGTTAGTAATGATAAACATAAGGTAATATTCAATATTAATTTTTTTTTGATATATATCTCTTTATGGTAAGAAACTCCTATTCATAGTGGGAAACATTTTTCTGTTAGCAAAAATTTTTTGTAGTCAAATTTTTTGTAGTAAAATTTTTTCATAGTCAAAATATTTCATAGTAATAAATTTTTTAATCAAAATTTTTTACAGTCAGAATTTTTCGTAGTCAAAATTTTTCATAGTAAAACTTTTCATAGTCAAATTTTTTGTTCTCAAATTATTTCATAATCTATATTTTTCATAGTAAAGATTTTCGTAATCAAATTATTCTTTAAACATACCACTAATTTTTTACCATAATCTAATTTTCCTCAAAAAGAATCTACCTCATTACAAATATTTTTATTAGTAATCCTAAGGGTACGTTTCCATTCCAATGTATTCGTAATCCTTTTTTTACATGCAGGTATTTTGTGTTTTTTTTGAAATTTTTCATTTTCTCTTTCACTTATATCATAATGTTTATCTTAAACTACCTCAAAAAGTTCCGAACTTATCAAAATCCTTCTTTAGTTATCATCTCAACCGTCAGATTCGATGAGTTGTTTTTTCTACCGTTGTATCAACCAAAGAAGTTGACCCATTACATCAATTGCTTATATTAGTCCCCTCCGACGGCAGTACCATATCAGTTTTCAAGAATTCATGTGATGACGCTCTGCCTCTGAACTTATGGTTATTTTGAAATTCTATAGTTTTTCATGTTTTGAATGTCTGTTGAAGCTTCTCCTCAAAAAGATATATCGTCTGTTAAAGATATATTTTAATGGATGATATATCGAGAAACATTAGTTGATCAAAAATTATTTGAAAAATATGATTCTATCATATATAAGAATGTTAATTTGAATGGCTGGTTGAGCCTTTGTGTTTCAAAGCTGAAGGTAAAAGATCTGGTGTATAGTGACTTATAGATTGATTTCTATGAGACATTATGTTTCTTCAAGAAATATGAAAGAGACATGTACACTCTCAAGTGTTATGGAATGACATACTCTCTTTATTTCAGAAAGGTAACTTGTCTAATGTATCAGGATATTATGATACGGAAAAAATCTGTAGAGTCTATTTTCTTGAAACTAGTGAGGACTCAGATGATTGTTCCACTGTCTAGGAACATATAGATTTTTGAATTATGGGTTCAATGTTTTATAATAAAAAGAAAATGGGAAAAGGATAATATGAATATGAGTGATATCTATATATGGGATTTCTTGGTGAACCTCTAGAAGAGAAACCTGTTTAAATATATCTTGGTATCGATTGACAATATCATGAATTAAAATATAAAATATCAAATAATTTTAAATCTGGATATTCTCAAAAAAGTATATAGTTATTTATTTAGACTCCTTAAAAATCCATGTTTTTTCAAGCTGAGGAATTACATGTTAATTTTTGTTGAGTGATGATACCTTAAAGAGTATGAAATATGTATTCTCTAATAAATCCATAAAATTTTATGATTAATATAATGAATGTGTATAATAATTTTCAGAGAAGCCAAAAGTGGATGAAACCTCTATGAAAGGAGGAATGAAGTGAAAGTCTATTCAACTGAAAGAGAATAGAAAACCCCTTATGACTAAGGAAACTCAGTTAGCACAATTGAAGCCAAAAAGAACAAATCTTATCCAAATTCAGTAGTGGATAAGTAGAGAGAGGATAAAAAACAAGAAGGAAGGGGATACTAAGTTTGGATGGGATAATGCTACGGAAATATCCATAAAAATAATTGTTGAAGAAGAGCTTTAGAAGAAACAAAATTTGAAAAATCAAAATAAGATGATGTCTGAGGATGAGATAGTATAATCTCTTCTAAAATATGCTGTGAAATCATCTGTTCAAATCCCAGTGCCATAATATTTTTTTAGAATGGCTTACTGTGAATCCATAAAAAAAATTGGTCATTCTAGAATCACATATTGAAGAATAAATTTATGATGAAGATGAAGTAGAAGAAGTAGGAGGAGGAGAAGGCGGTGGTGATACTGAGGATGTGATAAGGCAAGTAGAGTATTATAATGATAAGGAAAGTCTTTATGAGAAATTATCAATCTGAACATCTGAATCCAAGTCTTCAAAACCTGCTACTCCAGGAAAGGATGATAAGGGTGAGGAAGAAGTGAATAAATTTTCTGAATAGGAATGTAGTAATCAAGAATTTATCCCACCAGAGGATATTGAGTCAAGAGATGAGAAAGAATAAGTACAAGAAGATAAGATTGTTCAGCTATCAGATAGTGATCATCGATCTACCAAATCTCAAGACATCGTTCTGATAGCTCATTAGAGAATGTAGGTGGTAGTAGATACAGATAGTAAATCTATAGTGATGAAGAAATATATTGGTAATACATCAAAGATGAAATATGAAGATGTAGAAAAATAATCCACATCAACCAAACTCTCAGATTCATAATCATCTTCCATTAAACATGATTTTTTATTCAGTATTTAAAAGTGTTGGTTGGTACTATTCCCTTATTCCCAAGTATAGACTCAAGATTCAAGATGCTTCAGCAAATGATTAATTAGAAATCAGATTTAGATTCAATGGTTATAGAAAAATGTTTCATACTAGAGGTAAATTTTAAAACCATCCTCCTTGGGTATGAGGATCATAAAATATCATGAAAGAAAATTAAAATATATTTATAGAATATAATAGAAGATATGAGAATATTTGATGAATTCCATGATAATGTCAAGGATGATTTTGACACTGAAGATGGGATTATGAAGGATCTTACAAATTGTTTTGTGGAAATGTTATGCCTATAATAGACAACTCAGAATCAGAATGTTAAGGATCTGAATGGCTTGTTTAATTATGTTTCCATGAATTGGAAGAGGATAGGGATTTCATAATGATATTGAAGATAAGCATGTTGAGAAGGATTATGTGTTGAAAGCTCATATAGAATGACTTAAGGCTCTTGAAGAAAAAATTGAAGCATTAGAGAAGAAATGTGAAGAACATGATCAGTTTCATAAATGTGTAGAAGAGGATGATAAGGAGCTCCAGAAGCTAAAAACCATTGGGAAGAAGTAGTTGCTGATGGAGAAAGAAGGATAATTTCATACCATTCTAATCTTTTTTTGTACTTTTCCTTTTACAAATTCAGTCAATATTATTGAAATGATGGTTGTTAATTACTATTTTTCCTGATACCATTCTTATTATTTCCATACCATCTATTTCATTTTGAAAATAAATAGGTTGAGAAATGAATGATAAAAATAATAAAAAGTAAATAAGATATTTCCCTGTGTAAGGGGGAGTTTCCCGAAATGAATGTTCTTATCAATGATGATTTTCTAAACCTAGATAGTATAAAATCTCATTCATGAAATCAAGAATATGATCTATAGTGATTCTGAATCCTATGGAAGAGTTAGTCATATTAACTATGATCCATAAGTAAAGAGATGAATGTTTTTATTTTCAGGTCCGTATAATTTTTGGAGCCCATAGATTTTTAATAAGGATGTTTGTGCTTTCTAGAAAGGCAGAGATTGTTGAGTCAATATGGTTTCTATATGGCTATTCCATTACGTTATGTTTTCCAGAAAACACCCTATCTTAAGGAAAAATTATATTTCCCTGATGATATATCTTATTAAATAAAATTAATCTTTCCCAATAAAATTTTCTCATTAAATTCATTTTCATTCATCATGTTATAGTTTCTCTAAATCAAACTATTTTTATTTCAAAGAGAAAAAATTAGTTTCATATATACAACTTTTGAATCCTTTAAATACTTAGATATAGAGTATTCTTTATTCAGGTTCTAAATTCAAATTACAAATTCTTTGAAACTCAGACTCCAGATTCTATGAAATTCAGATTCTAAATTCTCTAAAACTCGTACTCTGAATTCTCTAAAATTCATATTCCAAATTCTCTAAATCTCAGAATCTGAAATCTCTGAACATTAGATTTTGAATTTTTTGATTATCATACTGTGAATTCTCTAATATTTAGAATCCAAATTCATTGAAATGCAGACTCCAAATTCTCTAAAATCATACTCAGAATTATATGAAATTTGAGTTCAAAATTTCTCATAATTTAAGTTCCGAATTCCTCAGAATTCCGACTCCGAATTCCTTAGAATTCAGACACCAAATTCCTTGAAATTCAAACTCTGAAACCTATAATATTAAGATTATGAATTCCTTGAAAAATAGAATCAAAATAACTATGTAATATAAACTCTAAATAATTCTTTATTTAGACACCAATTTTTTTTCCCTAAACTCTGAAAAATGGATTTGGTTAATAAACCATCTTTTTCTCACCCTTGTTTTAATTATGAAACGTTGTCATTTATTCTATTTTCAATTAACTATTTTTTGAGTAACTTGTTGTATAGGTCACTACAAGATCCAAGGAAAAATATTAGTTTTGGAGGAGGGAGACAACCATTGGTGAAATTATTATAAATAAGATCTCTTTTGAATGAGTAAAAAAACTAATGACTTGACCAATCTAAAGATTACATATTACAGAAGTAATTTATAGAGAGGGAGACTCGCATGATTTGTTCTTACTGAACATCTTGTTCGAATTTCTTTGTGTGATTATGATTGTTGTTGTTT
Organism: Viscum album; assembly: GCA_963277665.1. Lineage (NCBI taxonomy): Eukaryota > Viridiplantae > Streptophyta > Magnoliopsida > Santalales > Viscaceae > Viscum > Viscum album. The sequence goes on along the minus strand of OY728137.1, from coordinate 1,695,652,823 downwards.
ACAATCAAGGGATTTTGGGGATAAGAAGACAGAGGTTCTGACTACTATAAGGTTTAAGGGTCTCCAGGGATAGCAAGACCATGGTGTTAACTACCTTAATGTTTGAGGACATCCTTATTTAAGATGACTTATGTTCACACAAGTATAATGCTTGAGGGCTTGTGTATATAGCATGATATATTTTGATATTCATATCGAGGGATTTTCCTGGTTTGGGTAAGACAAACATTCATGAACGTATAAATCAAAGGACCTTTTTCCAAGGTTGTCATATATTCTTCTCTTTGGGATAAAAGATTTCATACTTGTTACTTGAAATGTTTCAAGTTTATTTTCCACTGTATATTGATTAATAAACAAAGTTTAACAATCATATTCATTCATGTATTTGTATACTCAAATTAGGAAGATTATATATGCTTTAAGTTAGAATATTCTTCCTTGTAAATTTTTTTTATGTTTAATTTCTTGAACCATATTTCTAGAACCCAGCTAGTTTGTAGACTAATAGGTCTTTTTAATTTACCTCATTTAACCTTGTTAATCATTGTTTTACTTACAGTTAAAAATTTAAGTTTTATACCATCATTAAAGATTACAAAATAATTTTTAATGTATAAAATTTACCCTCCTCTTGTATATTGAGCATCTATATTCATATTTCAATCCTATAATTTTACTGCTTATATGAATTGAATTTCAAAAATCCATGAGATGTGGTTGACATCAGTATGTAAAATTTGATTCAGTAGGATGAAAATAAATTGTGGTGAAAACATCAAAATATTATTTTCCATGGTTAAAATTAAATAGGGTTATTAAAGGTAAAAATGATATTTTAATAATGCTAACACATGTCATAGTTCTTCTAGATAAGTGTTTTTCAATCCAAATCAACATTCAGAATAATATATGATCCTCTTTGATCCACATAGATAAGATTAGGACATTTATTATTCTTTTATTTAAAGAATAGTTAAAAGTGTAAAATACAAATTTAATAACTATTACATTTTTCATATAGGTTTATACCAAACATACAATTGACTATAAATATTAATTAGTAAGATAAAAATATTTCCTACATCGGGGAAGATTATTTTTATTTTTTGAAAATAAAAAATAATTTTTATTTCTGTCACAATTATGATGCATTATTTACTATATTATTGAAAGATCAAAATAATTGATATAAAAATTTAAAAATAAAAGTAAATTTATATTTTTTATATATTCCATCAATTTTTATTGATAATATGACATATTATAATTGATTAAATTATTTTTTTTAAAGTGATAAATTTTTTTGAATTTTACAGAAACCAAATACAAAATATTGTGAAAATTTACGTAAATGAGTTTTTATAAAAAATACTATATTATAAATTGATAGAATATTCTTAAAAATTTATCGATTAGCGAAAAGACATATATTAGGTTATAGATAACAATAATGAACCACTTTGGGTTTTCTTTGACTTTTATAGTATTATTATAACCATGTAATAGAAAAATACAAGAATATATAGTAAAAGACAAACTATTTAACAACGAGTTAAATCTAAAAGATGAGGTTAATATGATGACCTAAAATTGTCATAAACCAATTGGTTGAGAATATATCTACCCATACCCGCCTTATCCTTGAAATAAATATTTTTGGAGATATTAGAATCTGAAAATGATTTTATAATAATATAATATTTCATGTGTATCCAAATGTCCCCTCACATCTCTTATAAAAGGGTACATTCCCTTCTCTTAAATTCACACATCCAAATATATTTGGTTGAGTGAAACCCTGGTCAACTCTCTTTCAAACTACCCTCAATTAATCCTAGAAGGCTTAATTTTATTATGAATCCATCTTATGGATAAATTTTGATGAAATAAAAAAGGATGCACCCGAATAAGATGTAAAATATTCATTACATTTTTCAAAGATATTATCATCTTCCACTTCCTCTTTATTTGTTGTTTCCATTTCAAAATAATAAATCGAATAAAAATATTTACTGTTATGTTATTATAAATATGGTACAACCATATTCATTATTTTATCCATCCTATGAATGACAATGTCAACATACATTTGTACGTACGACTTTCAGTCCCCACATTGTGCTATAGTTTACTATTCAACACATCCTTTTTTGGATGGTTATAATAATTAGTATAGTTGTTGTAAATAATAAATAAACCATTTTAATGATTCTATACATACGATATACCATCCAATTACATATTATTTTCCCATCAGTATAATGATATTGTCGTTCGTGCTTGCCTACCAATTATCCTCTCCATAAACACTGTGAGATTCTTTCCCCATCATAATCCTTAAAAAATAATTCTCATCTTATTATTAAAAATAATGTTTAATAAATTAATATAATTATTTATATAAATCAAATAAACCATATTCATAAAACACATGACTTTTGTAAGAAAACATATAATGGAAAATGAATCAATTAACACCTGAAATAATGATAATACTGAAATATTATTAAGAAATCAATATTATAATATCATATATGATATAACATTTATGTATGTTTTTCATGTATTATTTCATAAATTTTTTAAACTATTATACATGAGATTAATGTACCCTCAACAATGGTAAATTACATGGTATGGGTTTATTTGATAATATCATTTTTATATGACATTGTTTATATGTGAGTATCTATTGCGAACACTTTATCACCTATATTTTTTTTCTTAAAAATGTATTTCAAAACATTATTACTATTCCCTAGAATATGGGTTAAAGTAATTTATACAATTTATTTAATTTTTATAAAATATTTTGAATGGAATTATTCTGTCATTTTCCATAAAATTTAATTTATCTCATTTTTGACAAATTAAGGTATGCATTTTTTTAATATATATAGAGGGTGCAGATATTTTCCTCTTTTAAAACACCTTGGAAACATCCCTTACATGCATATACAAATAGTTTAAAAATAAATATTTTATTTTATAATTATGGTACGTTTAAATGATTTTAGAATAGAATGATATATTTCCCTCAAATAGTTTATATTTATTCTATGATAACATCCTATGATGGATTTTACACTTGTTTGAATTTGATTTACTATGATACAATAATTCATATTTTATTGAAGGTATTGTGTTATGTTTGAATGTACATGTATTATTATTATTCCATTCATGGTTTATTGAATAATTATTAATATTTTAATGATAGTTTTAATACAAATTTTTATTTAATGCTATCACCTTTTCATGTGAGGAATGCATTGGTCATAGTAAGTGATGGGTGTAACCCCCTATAGCTCCTCAATTCAATGGTAAGTCTAATGAGACAAACTAGTTTCTTGGAACCTGGCCTAAAAAAAACCTAATATCTTTTGTCATGGAATGAGGCATTGACTATGTGGTTAATATGTCTGGCATTATGAATTCCATCATTATGAAATTGGATAATAATATTACATGTTATTATTCAACTGGTAGAATATAAATGTGAATAATTAAATAAATTTTTTTATTTATCTTTTACATATTGTGTTGACAATTAAGTTTAAAATGATAGTTTCTCTTGTATTATACATTTCCTTAAATGTATATGTTTATTTATGATTGTTCTTCTATATTTTTATCTTTACTGAGCATCTAAGCTCATCCCTTTCCATTATTATTGTTTTCAAGACGCGAAGAAGTACATTACGATTAACCAGCAGCAATATGGTAAGGGATATGAGTGTGTCCAAAGGTTACACAATTTTCTAGTTTTTTCAATTTCAAGACTTAATGTGAAATTTTTTTATGTATTTATAACTTACAAGGATAATAAACTAATCGATCATTCATTATTGATCTCTTGTGATCATTCAAAGTTATGAAATAATTCACTAAACCTGGGTAACTAGGTTCAGGGAATTGTAGTTATATAGTTCATATCATTAACATGAAACCACTGGGAACCAAATTAAAAAACATGACTTCCTTGATAGGGAAAAAACCCCAACCCAGATTCTAATTCACTCACAAAGGAAATATAGACATGTCTAGAATCTATTAATGTGAGGATATATGAAGAAGTATTTCAATCCTTATGTCCAAAGAAGTGTTTTTTGAAATTCAACATTACCATGGAATAAAACACCTTTCCTTGTCATTGAATTCATAAATGGGTCCAAATGTGAAAATTACTAATAACATATATGTAGTATCTTGTTATTCCAGTGACACTATATATCATAGGGGCATTATTTGTGGGTTTCCAAAATGTAATAACTTCCATCTTAAAAGGGTCCGTATAAATTTTTTTTTTTTTAAATGATATAGATATGGAAAAAACCTCTTGTATCACAAAATGGTAATTTTATGGCATATTATAATGAATTATATCCCACATAATATGTAGTGTTATGGATAGTGGTTTGTCATGATCAATTTATTTCTTAAAAAACACTAGTAAATCATCAAAAACACTACTAAGAATCAATTGGTGATATCCCAAATATAATTAAATTTTGTAGAACCACTAGAATCCACAAAGATGATAAAATAATTCTTTTATTTATGAAAAATTATAAATAATCATTATCATAACATGGTCATGATTATGATAACACAAACAAAGCATAAGAGTTCATCATCTATTTAAAAAATGAATCATCGCTTCACATGAAGATATACATAGTTGAATGAAGCCTTTTCCATCTAGAATTTCTTATTTAGAATTCAATTAAAAGAATTATATTTTGTTCATTTTATAAGAAGAATTTTAAATAATAATATACTTTTATATAATATCAATCATAAAACATGTATCTCATTTGGCCATAAAGACCAAAAAATTGACTTGGAAAATGTCTGTAAATTGGTCAATGATTGCAGAGAAACATTTATTTATAATATTATCCAAGAATTATAATGAAAACACTACCAATTTTAATATATTGTTCTATCCACCAATTCCAAATATCTTTTTCTATTTACCAATATATTCAAATATATAATAAATTTATTTTTGATTATATCCCAGGATGTGAAACTAGCATTTTCGGAATAATAGTAGATATAAGCCTTGAATAATTTAAATACATCCATTCTAAAAAAAATTCATATTCATCCATCTGAAGAACATGTAAATACCAATCCAATTCCACACAATATATTATTATATAATATGAATATCAAATAATGGATTGAAACACTAATTTTCAAAAAGAAGATGTATGTTTCAAAATAGAAGGAACCACCTCAATATAAAAATATAAATGATAAAAAAAATAAAAAAATTTAATGAATGGGATGAAACAATGACAATAAATTCATTCATAGTGGTATAATTAAAAAACGACACATTTTACCATAGAAGGACCTGATTGATCCTCAATGTTCACTTTAATAGATCCATGAATTTTCGTACTCATTGTTCTTTAATTGTTATAACCTTTTTGAGATTTCATAGGTTGAGGAATCATTATTTTCATAGAATAACCTTGTATTAATTGATTTTTATGACAATAATTATTCTAATTTACCAATACATCAAAGAATAAAAGGTTTTCAAACCATAAGATGTGTCTCTAAAATTTTTTTTTAGAGAAATATGACAATAACATAGATGATGTCCCATCTGATTACAATTGTGAAAAGATCATGGTGGTGCTTTAAAATACCACCTCATATGATTGAATGAACTATATTGAAAACATGTAATATTATTTTTGGTTCAATGTGCAAGGAACACTAATCCCACAGTCTGATTCTTGGATATCCTATAAATTTGGATGTAAGTGTTCATCTACTACTTATTTCCATAATATGAGATCCCAACTAATCCTATAGTAATAAATATTTTCCGCATAAATCTACTAATTTATATATATCCCATTCATACATTTTAGGTCTATGAACCATTTCAATATAGTCTATATTATGTAGAAAAATAACCATTTGGGGAATATCTACTTGTATCCCAGAAAAAAATTACATTCATCTATGGACGCACATGTGAAATAATCATGGAGTAAGAAGATAAAATTCATACATTTAGAAACATACTCTATCACTCAGTGATTTTATTACTTCAAATTGATGAATAAAAAATTTCTAAAAATCTGAATTCTTTGAGGATGAATTTTTAATAAAATTGTTATTCAAGTTCTCCCATACAATAACTTGATCCCCATTATATTGAACATCATAATCTCACCATTTTAATTATAGATACTCAAAAATTGATTCTATTAAAATAAAATTGAACTTGCTTTTTGTTCCATGAAAATAAAATAATCTATCCATCTTACAAAATGAAACATTTACATTATTCGACTCCAGATACAATTGAATGATGTGTGGATTTGGATTTTGGAACTAAAATTAATGGTAAATTATCTAAGGCTTATATTCCCTATTACCCCTTTACAATTCCCAAAAATCATAGACACTGGTGTGGACCAACTGATGGTTCAATTGGGGCTTAGGTGAACCCATATTTTTAGCAATATCGTCCTATTTATTTCTATGACAAATACATTGTTAATTTATTATAAAAAACAATATTTATTCTCACTCACTATATACTAATGGTTTAAAAATTTAAAATTACCATATAAAGACATTTCAAAACGAATATTTCAAAAATAAAACTATTATGTACATTTTAATATTTAAAAAAACCACTATAATAATTTTTTTAAAATAAAAGCATTGGAAGTATTTACAAAAATCAAAAAAAAAATTAAAAATTTCATAAACTATCAATAAAATTTAAAAAATTAATTCCTAATGGGAAGTATTTTTAAAAAATCATTCAATGAAACTCTTATTTTATGAATACACAACACTGATGTGAAACTATTTAAATGAGATAAATTTCCTTTTTTTGTGTCCTGATAGTCGACATCTATAAATTAAATAATGACTACAATTTGGGGGGATTATGAAATCATTAGGATTTTTCAATTAATTACCAACTAAATCCTGTAGAAAAAATGTGTCATAAAAATTTATATAAAACTGTTTAAAATTAGTTTATTGAATTTATATTATTACAATATAGAAATTACAATTGAAAATATTTTTCATGTTCTAATACCATTTCCTGTTATTTTTCATCCACATACACATGTCTATCCAAAACCACACACAAGCACCATGTATACCCAATAAAATGTTACATACTCATGATTGGTCCCTCTTTTAACTTCCATGTAATCACATTGGGACCAATACAAGGCACCTTAATAGATCTCTTCTAATCTATAGGGTCACATCCATGAATGAACTTACACCTTACATGTATTCCAAACACCCTATCACATCCATTTCATAAGAAAATATTAATTATGTAAATAATTTCAAAAAAAACTTTCCATTAATTAGAAAGAAACAAATTTTATAAATATCATTTCAAAATTATAATCAAAGGATGTGTTCTGAAAATCCATCCATTTTTTACCGAATTCCAATGTTATAACCAAAGTGGGTTTGTAAAAAAAATAACATAAGTATTTCAAAAAAAATCAAGGAAAAAATATAATAAAATAAATTTTCTTACGGTTCTATGTCATGTGGAGAGAAGAAATATTCCACATACCCATCATCTTCAAAAACATTAATGATAATATGAAGAAAATAATTTCAAAAATCATATATTTGATAACAACCCATTTTCCATTCACAAGATCCAATAATATATCATCATTACCAAACCATTCAATAATGATATATCCATAATTAACTAGATATATGATTCTATGATATCGAATAACCATGGATATGTGAAGAATAAGTATGAATAATGATTTGGATAACTACCTTATAAACATACATTTCAATCTATTTTACAAAGAATGTTTTTCCTAGGAACTTTAATGGTTTACCCAAACCATTCACCAATCATGCACCTATGTAGTTTACACTATCTTCCATTGCACAGTTTCATATATATGTATTATGATTTTAACATACTATAAGAAAACAATAATTCTCCAAAAATGCTTCAAAAACCTTCCAAAACACATTTTATCCTCCAAAAACATAACCAAAACATTTTATGGATACAAAATAGGTGAATTTAGGGCTATTTCATTGAAACAGGGTGAGAAACAGCATAGGTGAAACCACATTTTTCATATTATCATATTGATGATAAAATAGTATGTTTAAAATTAAATTTTCTACAACTAAAACAAACCATATTTAATTCAAAAATCAATAAAAATTGTATTTTTAGAATATTCTAATTTATTAGAAGAAGAAATAATAAAAATTAATTCTAAATAATTATCAAAATCAACAAAAAAAATAACAATTTTCAGTAAATTACAATTCACATTACGAATAGATGTATACCTAGTCATATGTCACAATAACAATGCAGTATATCTTACAATGTTTGACTGAACCCATGATGATAAGATGAAAACACCTTTATGAGGTTATTTGATCACTTTTTTATCCAAAGAACCTTGGTAACATGATTTTTCATGATTAATAGTTCAACAAAATATTTTAAGGATCTACATTTCATGTTATGGCATTAAAATCCCCTATCTACCATCCCTAGATAATTGAATAAAAAAGATTAATTCAATTTAATTCAACATTTAATAACTCATTAACATGGCTATATATGGACTGACAGTTTCCTCAGGTGACAACCCTAGGACACCAATATCTGGAAGTAAAAGTAATGAAATTAAAAGAATGCTTGGGATGTGACTTTCCCTATTTAAATTATTCAAACAAAAAAAATTAAAAAAACCAAAAAAATATCTATATGATGAATGATAATTAAAACTCAACCCAATGGTATTAGGACATAAAAAATCAGAATGAAAATATTAATAACATACATGAGCCGAAAAAGACTAAAAGATAAATTTACCCAATTATAGTAATATGAAATCATCCAATGCATCCCATGAAATATTTATAAGGTCCAAATCAACATTCCCAAATGGAAATATCAAAATTCAAAACAATTTAATAATGATAGAATTTATTATCTATAATTATATTCATATAGTATATATATGAATACCAATAAACCCAATTTTAGGGATAATATAACAATATGTACGAAATAACTAGATATATCAAAATAAACAACACTAAATTTAATATATGGTTATAATATTTTATATAAAATAGTCAAAAATCATAATTTTTTTAAAAAACCATATATAATACCCACGAGAGGAAAAATATACAAACACGTCATCATTTCGTATTTTTTTGAAAAACTATTACTCATTCACTCACTCACAATCATAGACACATCCTTTGTGTCTAATATTCACCATGGTACTTCATGAAAATTCTTTATCCCACATTAATAGTGGTACTTAATGACCATTTTCCTCCCCCAATAAAACAAACCAAAAAAATATGATAAATTCCCAAAAAATTCAATAAAAATTAATCATTATTTTTGAAATATTTAGTAAAAATATATCCATGCATTAAATGAAACCCATTTTTTTAAATAATAACTAAAAATTATTTTATCAATGGGTTTTTTTAAATCCAAAAAAGTTTTCATGATCCCAATACATAAAAAAATATAGGTTCATTCATAAAATCACAAACTTCAACCATTTAATATTCTGGAAAAACACATTAAAATGTAATCCTTTCTATTCTCGGACCTGTATAGATGATTGAGAATCCAACTACCTCTCACCAGATAATAATATTGAGAATGGAACAAGAAAAAAAATTTATTTGAAATAATATAAATTTCCTTTGATTTATCAGATGGGATAACATCAATATACATATTAAAATATAGACAAATTTTTAACGGTTGTATCCATGTCTCAAATAAAAAAGAAAATAAATTTATTTATGGAGAAAAATAATGAAAAATGACTTAAAATTGATTATAGATATCCAATAATATTTGATTAATAAAATGTTCTGAGTGATAAAAATGAATAAATAATGATTAATATGGTTGAATTGGGGTGTAAGAACTAAGTAGTCAGAAGTAAAATTAGTGTTTTTATTCCATAATACAATTTATAGATTATTTTTATCCATTAGTGCATGTTTCACGGTTAGGATGAATAATGTTTTAAACCATGCACATATGGCTTGGAATTAACTAGGTTGGCATGTCGTTCTGAAGACGATCTTTGTAAACTGAATAACAACTGAGTAATTATGCAGTCTCATGGAAAAACATCAAAATGTTGTCTTAGGTGGATTGATAAAATATATTCCAACCCTAATTTTAATTATATAAAATCTCACAATATTTCTCATATAATGTTAAAAAATGGGCAATGAAACAAAAATCTTGTAGATGGAGATTTTTAGATAACTTTAATATTTTTACCTATCAAATCCCGTGTTGAAACCCATTTAAAACTGTCAATCTGTAAATTAGAAAAATTTAAGTCCACTAGAAGGGATACAAAAATAATTAATTTTCCAAATAATAATATTTATATCTAAACATATATAAGAAAAAATGATCAACTATAAACGAAAATCACACATAATATATGTTGATAATATCATAAAATAATACCTAAAATTTATGACCATGGTGATAGATATTTACTTACCCAAACATAACATTTTACTAGACATTATAATGTAAATAAAACAGGGAATAATAAAAATGTTAAATTACTATCTACTGGGTGGCAATGTAATCACTATAATCACTAGGTGATATAACATCAAATGTTTGAAATTAATAATTAATATAATTCCATTGAAAAATATGATTAATAAAAAAATGGAAATGATCAATGGGAAACAATGATAAAATGGGTGTGAATTGGGTATATACAAAATAAGAATCATGATCATCAAATATATTAGTGTCCTGATGTGAAATGAAAAATATATAGTAGAAGGATTCAAATGGGAGAACATGAAAGGGCATCAGGCTCCCCCTAGTTTGACTTGACAAGTGATATTGTGGGGGTCTGAATTAAAATGTTATGATCATAAAAAATGTAATATTTTTCAAAAAATATATGACCTCTTCCAATAAGGAACTCATTAAAATGGCATTGAATATATAGTGCAATATTATTTTCTTCATTGTTATCCTCTTATACCACCTACTTTTTGAACAAAATGACTAGGTACTCCTTGATATCCTCTAAATTATTAAATTCCATATGTTGTAAAAATCACATACGAAAAATATATTAACCAACTCCCAAACAACTACAACATTTATGAAGTTAAATAAAATATAAAAAAATTATAATTTCATCCTTAAACAGTTTAATCATTATTTGAATCTCATCATGATGAAAAACTATTTCCTTATATCTTATCAAGTCTAGTTCAATCTTATTACATTAACATTTTTTGACATAGTTCATTAAAAAAATTTCATAGAATTTGATATAATACCAATTAATTGTTTTTTATAAGAAATAATATTCTAGATAAGTGAATTATTTCAAAAAAAAATATTTGGATTTAAAAATTCCATTCATTTCTAATTAATAATATAAGTAAAGAATGTGAAATGTTTTATATAATGATCGAATCTATACATTCATCTCCACATGAGTCTGGTAGGGATTAATGATACGCATCTAAATGAAATGAAATGAATTATATATGTGTATCACTTATCACTTGAAATGAAAAATCTATAATCCATAGTCTATGGTATACTAATGATTAAAGCATGGAGAAATCTGAGAATGGGTGATGTTAATCCATGAAATTTTCTATGATAACAAAATTATGAATATATTTCATATTCATAGAAGACATATATAGGTATAATTATAATTATTTGTATAATTTAAGACATTATAACCCACACTTATTTATTTTTTGAAATTATAAAACCAAAAAACATATCTTAAAATATTTGAAATGGCTAACTATAAATAATGAAAAAATATATCATTAAATATTCCATATTCTATTATTAAAACCTATTGATGTCCTAATATTTTGAAAAAATAACCATGATATTATATTTTATGTTAAGGATGATAGTATTATATATATCTCTTAATATATATATATATATAAAACAATGGAATAGTGACCCAAGATAGAAAATAAATTATAGTATCAAAAATCACGATGTTGTTTATAAAACCAAAGAATTGTTTTGTATTTAGAATGTCTTCATAATACCATAATAGAATTTAACATCCAAGTTCATGAATATTACCATTAAATATATTTTCTAATATATTATGATTTATTGTGCCCATTTTATATAATTCTATTGGTATACTCAAGAAACTGTTTCCTTCCAAAATAAACAAATTCTGTCAAATATATTCATAATGGAAGCATGATATATTTTGAATGATAGGCTCCACAATTTTTATTTCATGAGGTTTTTTTATAATTATATATATAATATTTAATTAGATGATCCTACCTTAAAATAATGAAACATATTAGTTTTTTTATTATCCTCATTAAAATAAGGAATTTTATTTCTATAATATCAAAAAACACAATCTATTGGTGTCTTATAATTATTTATTCATTTCAAGGGAATGCATTTCTAGAGGATTAAATGGGAGTAAAATTACACTTTTAGTATATAAAACCCAATATGAAAGAATGGATCCACAAATATAAATAGATATAGTTCCATTAATGATTTTGGGAACTCCATTGACTCAGGATTTATAAGAACGAAAAATATAAAATCGATTCCTCTAGATCTTAAAAGATATGGTTTTCATGTATCTAATAATGATGAAGTAGTGTTTGCATAAGATAAACCTATAATATTACATGATAATATAATGATTTTTAATTTTAGGAAATTTTTAGAGGCCAGAATACCTAAGATATAATTTATATACACTGAATAGTTTTAGAGCATAGGGAAATTACTATACAGGATAAGGCCTATATTTTTCATGTAGTCATAAAAAAATAAATGCATCATTGATTGAAAATATTATACTAATGAATCTCATTCATTGATGAAATGGTATAAAAATATATAGTATTGACATTGAAAAATAATATTCACCATTAGTGATAATTAAATCAACTTATATATATATTTCAATAGATAAAAAATTTTAATTTGTAGTATTAAACTTCATTATCCAACATGTATTTGAGTAGAAATTATGTAGTCATATTAGACTGAAAAAAAATTCTAAAATGAAAATTTCTTTATTTCATTTAAGTATAAATTTTTATTATAAATTTACATATATATTAATATATTAATAATATATATAAATACATAATAGATATGAATATTGTAATAAAAAAATATTGTAATATAAAAAATTTAAACCAATATAATTCTATCACATTGTATTCCATAAAATTCATATTTTGTTTTATAACTGAATAAATAATTAATACATTTTATATTTTTTTAATTTTAATGAAAAAAGTTGAATTTAGATTAATTAATTTTGTACGATTACATATATATTAATAAAAATTCTATGTTCAATATTACATAATTTTTGGGTACATATAGTAGTTAGTTATACATATAGTTAATGAGAATATTATAATTGGTATGAGTAGAATGTAAAACATATATAAACGTGAAATGTTTTTATAAATAATATATTTAACTTGTATCAAAAATAAAAAACATTCATAAAACAATCATAGAATGATAAAAAATAAAAATATAAAACATCATTTAAATGAAATAATTTTTATAATATAATTTATTTTTTAAAGTTTTTTTTTTCAATTTTAATTTTTTATATATTGAATTTATAATTTTATTTTTATAAAATATGTTTCATAATAGGTATCAGGTTATAAAAATTTCAAATTACGGTTAATATCATTATCATAGTAAAACATTTGTTATTGTGATGAATAGTAAAAATAGACTGGTAAATATAGTAAATAGGTATATATTATACATATAATTAACAAATTTAAATCAACTATATAAAATTATCATATGATTTTTTAGATGAGGAATGAATTATTTTAATCTATATTTTCATATTTATGAATCACATTCCCCAAGAAATTATCTAATTCTTCAATAATAAGTAGCTATTTAAATTAATGTAATTAATATTACATATAATGGACCTCTCACCCACTCATTAAAATCTATTAAAAATAATCGTATTAATTTATATAGTATTATTAATCATTCACACATAAAATTCTCACTCATGTATATAATTTTCATTTCAATATAAAATTCATTTAAACAATCAAATTATGAATAATTTAATTGTGAATATGCAATAGTTTCTATTTTTGTAACACATTATTTACATTTTATTACATTTAACTTCTCCTTATAAATTTTTTAAAGGTTATTAAAGACATTAAAAAAGTCAATAAACATAATTAGAGTTTCTAATTATTATCAAATAATTAAATCATAATCTATTCACAAAAACCCTTTCACATTTAAATGATTATTTTTTGTCTTCTTCAAAGACCCACATGAACAAGGATACTATACATTAACCATTATCTTAATGGAGTCTTGTGAAAACAAAATTTATGGTCACAAATGAACATAATTATTAATTTAGTTTCATTTAATGGTTTTTGGTGATAATATAATAATGAAAAAATAATATCTAAAATATGTATCTATATTTAATAAAATTACTTCGATCAATTTAATTGAAAAATGTTATTATAAGACCATACTCATAACAACCATGTAATAAAAATTGTATATAATATTTTTTGTTTAATTATTTTGTATTTTACATTAAATATCATTCAATTTATTAATGGAAGAAGATGATTGTTAGAAAACACATCCCAACTGAAGATCTCATGGAATATTGGAATAACCAAAATTCAGTGACAAATATAAACTATAAATTTGAAATATAAAAACTCATTAAAAAAATAAAAATGTAATAATTATTGTTGGTAAATATACAACTATTATAAAATATATTATTAATTATTCTATGTACATTATTCTTATATGAAGAGTGAATTTAGTACATTTTCAATTAATGGTCTTGGGTTTCTCTTAATCATCATTTTTATATGAGATTTTCTATTTATAATATTTACATGGATTTTTTTAGTTATTTAAAAATATATATTTTAATTTCATAATCAAAAGAAATTTAATATTATATAAAACATATTTTTTTAATCATATACCTTTATAAGTAGGTTATATATAGTAAAATTGTATTTACATTCATAGATATTACCAATTTTTAGAGGATTATTCAATACATTACAAAAATACATTCATGAAGAACATTATATTTGAGTGTGTCTAGAAACATAGAACCCATTCTTCTATTTGGGTGAATAAAATTCAACACCTCCCATTGTGAACACCCCCTTTAATACTCCTTTGCATAAATTTTCATAATTACTAGGGGAAAGGAATCAAAAGAGTAGGGTGATCTCAAATGGTTTGTACGGCTAAAAATATTGATGTATATGAATAATAATGAAAAAATTGGAATGATAAAATGATTTTATCATTATCATATTATACACTTCATTTCAAAAATCATAATCATTAGAAATGAAATAAAAAATTTATGTTCAAAAAACAGTAATCATAATGCAGTCAATAGCGTAATCCATGAATTCATATAATTGGAAGAAGAAGTGGAATTGTTGCATACACATAATAATAGTAAATATTATTTCAAGGATGTCTAACAACACCTAAATAACATGTTAGTCTTGAGATAACAGACCATGTACCTACATCATTCAAGGACTAATAACCCATATACCCTCTTGCTTTCTATCATTAGATATGACCTGTCTACCCTTTAGTATTTGGTTATCAGCTACGACCTGTGTACCCTCTTGATCTTAGGCTTGGGCGACCACCACATTAACTATTGTATTTGGGATCCATTTAAAATCGATGTAACCTCCTTTTTTTGGTCATTTATTAAACATATGTACTATTTTATATTCAGGTTAGGGCTAAAACCTATCTGATGTCTTGTTTTTTGTCTTGGGATATAACCTATTTACTCTCATGCTTTGGGGCAAGGCCTACGAACAATGTACCCTCATATTTTTGGGAATGTGATTCACTCCCACATACCCTTTGAACATGGAAAACATTTATTTTTACTCAATTCAATGAAAGGATATATAATTCTCAACATTACAATATGAAATCATACATGTATATTCCACAAGATATCAAAACAGTCCTTAAATCATAACCTATATAAAAAGAAGGGTTTCATTACCATCATATCATAACATAGTATTTTAAATTGGAATTATAAATATTTCATCATATCCTAACTATAGAAATGTATATGGTGTACATTATCATTTAATTATAAAATAATATGTAAAAGGAAGTGGGTTTCATAATCATTTTATCATTGTATAACCCATGAATGAGAAATAGGTTTCATAACAAATTTCATCATATCATAAACCATTAAATGAAAGAAGATGATTTTTTCAATTAATCATATCCCATGAAATTGAAAAAATACAACAAAAATATGTCATCATAGATGTAGATGTGTTTTGAAATATCAAATGAATCATTTCATTAGAAAAATAATCTTTCTTCAGAAATGTCATTTTATAACCTTAATGAATTTCTAAATCATTTTACTAGAAAAAACAACGTTAAAAAATATATTTTTAAATTATAAAAAGCTTTCCAAATTAATGAAATTATACATTATTTTCTGAAAAATGATTTTAAAATCAAATAACCTTTCAAAAACCCTTTTCGTTGAAAATTAAAACGAAGACTTACAAAAGAATTTTGGAAAATAAAATTTAAAAACATAAAAAATTAAATATATAATTGAAATAATTTCTCATTAAAATTATATTAATATATCATTATATAAATCTTAATTCATTTTTAGAAAACATAGTTCAGGAATAAACCACATTTCCGACACAAGAAGGGCATAAAATCAGATTTTTATAATTTTTTTAATTATCTTAAGTACTAATTATAGAGAAAATTGTATCATTATATGATGATATAAGGAATAAAAAGATTTTATAAACATTATGAAATTTCTTGATTGGAGGATAATTAGATTCCATAAATTAGAGAAGAATCTAAAATAGTCCTAATAAACAATGAGATTTTAACAATAAATTGTTACCAATTTGGTAAATTTGAATCATAAATCTAAACAAAAAATAATATTATATGAAGCATAAATTATAATGAAATAAATTAACTTCTTGATATAAAATACAAAAGGTAATTATATAAATCACATTCCAAAATATGTTTTCATAATAAGGCATGCATCAAATGTGGAATATTGAGGCAAAATTATATTAGCGATAGGTAACTTTTGAACTATAAAACCCACGAAAAAATGTATTAAAATGGATATTTAAATTACCATAAGTGTCATTATAGGAATAATATAATAATTTACATGTAATCACATAAAAAATCAAATAAATGGATGGTGAATAAGGTATATATCTTAGAGAAATAGAAATTTGAATAGAAATCCCTTACTAACTGAGTAACATTTAAATCATAGTACCAATGAAATTATAAAAACATTTAAAATAGTAATATTATTTAATATTTAAAATTAAGGATATAACACGTCATAGAGATTTATATACACCTCATATGAAATCATAAGTTTTGAATAGTGATTATATCACACATAAATAAGAGTTAGATGAAAAAAACCCTGACCATAACAATTTAATTTCTACGTACAAATTCAAACCTAATTTATAATAAGTATAAGTATATTATAAAGATACCATAGAATTTTATTATTATATATCATAACATAAATAATTTTATTATGACTCTATTTTACTCTTTTATTCAAAAATTTATGCTAATGTTACATTTTGGATAATATTCACATTGTTTTTATATGTTTTGACATGTTTTTCATGATAATATTACATAAATATTGATTTAATTATTTAATTATTTTAAAACATGATTTAACTATATTAAATAATCAATTTAAAAATACTTTTTAAAATATATAAAATATTGAAATATGAAATGGAAAACATTGTTAAAGGAGACTCTAGGTTGCACGTAAGCTTGAATGCTACTTCCGTTTTCTTGTTGTATTAAATCAATTAACGTAAACGTAATACATGTATATATATGTTATCATCTAATTAGAATAATTGTATAATATATATCATATTTTTTTTATAATTCTATCATTAATACATTCCTTGTAATGAGTGAATAAATCACATTACATTAAAGAGGTGGTAGTCCATAAGTCCACAAATGAGGTTATTCCATTTACAAAAAATGGAATGAATGAAAGTGTGTATCATATAAAATTAACCATAGACTAAATTTGTTTAAAAAATATTTTGTATCATATACAATTTTTTTATCATAATTACCATCCATTATAGTTGGTAATGGAGAAATGAAAATAAGATTTCACGAGGCCATAGTCTGTCATACACATGGATGGTAAGTTCATTACGCATTTGATGGAAGTGCATATTGATGTTTGAAAAAAAAATAGTATATAATAGTATCATTATATTTACTATGGAAGTGTTTTTATATAAACATAAAATGATAATAATTGATATGAAGTTAAATTAATATAAAACAAAAGAGCTTGTCAAATGAGGTTACCTCTTATTTAGGCAACTCCTCCTAGATCTACCCAAGGAGCTTGTTTTTTTAGATTTGTTCCCAATTTGAGTATTATAAAATTAAGGGTGGGAATTTGGTAGGATTCTTGTTTAGATTTGAACTTATATAAAGTGATTTAGTGGTGTGATTAAGTGAGGGGGTTTATTTCACTTTTATATTGAATGACAGTTTCATTCATTTAAATATAACAAGGAAAACACAACTAAGAGATATCCCTTACATCTTGTGCCTCCCATAAATTATCATATTATAAAAATATTTTTAAATGGTAAAAATAATTCGATATTATGTATTTTGAACATTTTTATAATATTTTTGTCTCCTTATGTTAATTTTAAACCACTATGTATGCTTTTGTTAACCTTAATCACTAATTTTAATTTTAATTACATTCAATAATATTTTTTAAAAAAATTTGTTGAACATATAAGAAATCATAATGTATACTAAATCCAAATTTGGAATCAATTTTTCCAGATTCAAAACACATAGATGGATTTAATTAATTTAAATATATAACCATAATTTTTTATGAAACAACACATTTTTATTGAAAAAATATTAAGAGGATTGAACTTTTTTTTATATGTAATTTGATCATGAAAATTTATTACAATGACTTTAATTGGATTAATATTTTTTAAATTTATTTATATATACATGAAATATTATTTAAAATATAATTTAACTACATAAATATAATATACTAAAAATAATTATTCAATTAAAATTCATTATTAGTCAATAAATGAATTATCTTTGAAACATACCAAATATAAACCCAATAATAATGTTGATATTCCAATTTAAAAATTGAATTTTTTCTCAACTAATAAATATAATTTCTTCCAAAATTATATTTTAAATGGATGTACCATTAAAAGTTTGTATAATTATATTTAAAAAAAATACATCCCTTTATTCATAAAATTGGATATATTCTTATTTTATTCCAACAATTTCTATTTGATTTGTCTCAAAAAAAATTATTTAATATGTAATATATATATATTATTAAAAATATTCCAAATTGTTTATGATCTTTTGAAAAAATTGTGTTTTTACATAGAATAATGGGATTCATTGGAATGTAATAAATTTTTTCAAATTTGGTTTATATTTCATATCTGAGTAACTGATTACCAATGAAATAATTTTATATGCATTTTAAACCATTTATTAAAAATATGGACAAGTCTATTCATATATATCATTCTAATATCTAGTTAATAATTATAAATATATTAATATTACATTTTAGTTTGGTAACACTCATTATTGTGTGTAACATATGAAAAAATGGTGACACATGTACTGATATCTAATCAAACGGTTGCATATATCACAAGATTAACTCTGGGTTATGTGAAATTTAAGACAGGCATAGGAATTTAATAATACCCAAGCTATATTTTGTGTTTCCGGAAATGAAAAAAAATCCTAAAAATTATATTTTTTTAAAAAATATTTCCACAAAATTATTTGACTTTAAAATGAATCATCTTAAAAGGAATATCACATTGAAAACTCATCTAGGCCGTCAAAGGATTAACACTTTAATTTTTATTTATTTAAAAGCACATATCTAAAATTAATACTAAAACATAAAAAATATTCTATGTCTATAAAAGAAATATTATTTATTGAAACTCAAAACTAAATTTCCAAATAGAAGAACATATGTGGGAATGGATTATTGGACATGGAAGAAAAATTTAAATAATTATAGAGCATTATTATGGTCACTGATGATAATAAATATAATTATGAATGGAAAATTAAATGCCTCAAAAACATAAATATTATATGATTTATAATACAATCATTGTAGTTGTTCTCAATGTATTAGGATAAATATATAATAACATCTTTTTCCATAATTTGGAGAAATATTGGACTATAATGAAATATGAAAAAAATATTCTTATATGATTTAATTTATTTTCATATACACAATCTCACTCATTGGGTGTTCCTTTATCAATTTAAAATTTATCTTTTTCTCATGGGAATGGAGGTGATTTATTAATTCTTGAAGTACCAAAAGATCATGAGATCTATAAATAGATTTATTTCCTATTAAATGGTTATTTTGATATCAACACATAAAATGGTTATCACAAGTTATTATATATATATAAATTCTTAATTATTGTGATAATAAATTAATCTCTATAACTTCATCTGAATCATAACATACACAATTCCATAAATTGATAAATTTGGAACCCTTATGAAATATAAATATCTAAAACGTTAAATACATGGTCACTAAATTATCATAACATTTATCCTACATATATTATAAACTAGATTTTTCTTATCACATTACAAACATGTGAATAACATCAACATATATTCCCTAAAAATACACTGATAACCTAAATTACAATAAATCTATATGGAAAATCACATTCTTCATTATTTCAAATTTTATTGGATAAATAATTTAAATCCAAAAAATATGTAGAAGTAAATAATGATGTCATATTCATATTTTAAATATAGCCCATTATAAGTTATTATGTCCTAAATACTATCAAAATTTACTTTCTCAGTATCTTCATATTTTTATCGAGACAAAATATCAATTTATCATCCTCGAAAATATGTTTAGGGTTAGAATCCATTGATAACAAAATTTATTTTCCATTAAATAAATTTTCAGTTTCATTAGAAACAAAAAAAATTCCTTTTAAATACTTAATGAAAATCATATACCTAAATATTTAAATAATAAAATTCATAAATTACAATAAAGATGCACTTCATTTATACAACTTTATTTATAATCCATTACCCATTCTTCATCATCATATTCATTAATACCAATTTCCTAAAATATGAAATATTAATCATGTTACAATGTTCCTCACCCTAAATATTATCATTATTCTAACATTTAAAATAATATTGTACCATGATAACATCCCATTCCTTCTTATACACCATTCACATTATCTTTATCTTTAGCAGTATGAAAAATAAAGACACCACCTTCATTATTCTATTTATGAGACTTCTACTAAGTACATAAATTATAATTATTACCATAATAACCATATAAAAAACATTCAATTATAACTTAGTTCTTTCTAGTACATAGTGTTTCCTATGACTAGAAAGAACAGTGTGAGTAACACCTATCATATAAAAAACATATAATCATTACAAATGTTTTATTGAATTTTAAAATCATGATGTATTATTTTATGTCAATAACAACATTGTATTATCCTTGGATACATCCGAATACATATCCTTATAAATATGAATGTTTCTTCCAAAAAAATATTTATCCTTCTATTTTTAAATTGTTTAATAAACATTTCCTTTGATTCCAAATTTAGGGACACATGCATAACATAAATGGATATTAAATTACATCAGATGGATATAAAAAACATTAAAAAAATAAATTCTCAACGACCATAATAGTTTAGTTTCTGTGGAACCATGGAACCCATTACTCATGTTCTCTGAATGATCTTCAAAATCATTAGTATATATCTTCCACCGAAAAACTCAGACATAAAACATTTCATCATAACCTGGTGAGATAAATCATAAGAAAGGGTTTAACAAAAATGATCATTAATGGTAAAAAAGTGTTATTTAATAATAATCATAAGTATAATGGTATTGGAACATGATCATTTCATTATAATATCATATCCTTCATATTAAAGATATTAATAATTTTTCATTGCATAAACATTTGAATTTTGTAAGACATTAATAATTTGGTAATCGAATAAAAAATACATGAAATTATAACATATGAATTATACATGTAATATTGGAGTAAAAAATCAAATAAAATATTATTTCAATGATATCTACAAATAAATTTATTTCATGTTATTTTTGAATAATCAAGCATTTAATATATTTACGAATGGGCTAACAACCCACAAACATTCTTGTTATTTTATTAGTATGTAACCCATCAACCATCATGTTTTTTTGTATGGGATACAACCCATGTACCCCCACCCCCTTAGTAAATGATATGACCTGTCTTCCCTCTTATCATTGGGAATAGGCTAGAACTCATGTACCATATTGTTTTTGGTCTTGAGATACAACTTGTGTATCCCCCAGTTTTTGGTCTTGGAATACAACCAGTAGACCCACGTGTTTTGGCACATGGGATACATCCAATGTACAATATTGTTTTTTGGGATTGGGATACGACTAAGGGACCCTCTTATTTTTGGGATTGGGATACCCTCCCACGATACATTTATCCCATAAAACATTTATCATTACCCAGATTATTATTAAGAGATATAGGTCCCACCCATTAAATTATGATATCATAATTGAATTTGGCACAACATAAAAAATATTCCCCATATCATGATCCATAAATAAATATGAGGTTCAAAAACATCATATAAAAACACATTAAATAATGTTGGAATTATAAAAATTTTGTTATATAATAACTTGTGAAAAATTTATATGTTTTATTATCAATTAATCATAGAATAACCCATGAAAGGAAATTATATTCATACATATTTTATGATGCTGTAACATCTAAATTTGATATGGGTTTCTTAAAAAATCAATATATATATAAAATCAAAAAAATAATGAATAATATTGGTTTCCACTGATAAAATACACAGGAATAGATACAAATTACCAAATAATGTCAACTTAGATTGGGATAGATTTTGAAAGATCACCTGAATCATTTCCTTATGGAAAAATCATTCATTTGGAAATTATTTTTTAAAATATAAATTATTTAAAAAATAACATGATTCAAAAAATCAAATGAAAACATATATATTAATCATTTAAAAATAATTTAAATCATTTGTGGACAAAAATATATTTTCAACTTTCAAAATTAATTTTTAAATCAAATTATATTTTAAAAATAATTTTATTTTAAAATGTAATTTATAACTTTTAATGAAATATTTTAAAACATAATAAAAAATTATATCAATAAAATTTCTTTAAAATATTTTTCCATGGGAATGTGAATAATTGATATTTTAAAAAAAATTCATTTTTTTCAAAAATGTGGTTTGTTAATAAAATAGATATCCTACTGAATAAGGAAATATATTTGAATTTTAATATAAAAATTTAATAATTATATTTATTACCAAAGTGTGTAAAATGTTAAAATTATACGTATATATCATGAATAAAAATAGATGATAAAATTTAAAGATATTTTTTAAAAAATAGATCATATGATTTAATCAATCAAAGCATAATCATAAGAAATCCTGATAATTGATGAGATTGTACCACTACACTATTACGAAAATTGTTAACATTTAATCATAATCCCCATTAAAAAATATAAATAAATTAGGAAAAATATTAATAAATAGAAATATATTAATTATTTAACTATTCAGATTGTATTATATATACATAAAATACCAATATAGGATTATAACAAGACATTAATATCGAAGGATAAAATATCAACCAAATTACTTCACAAATTTGGTTACATATGAACAATAACCCCAATGAAATAAATATAATAAAGTGGATATATTAGTACCCATAAATTCAGATATAATATTTATATAATAAATTTATGTGAAGTATATACAGCACAAAAAATATGTGAGTGGTGAATAAAACATAATTATCATAGAAATAAAATTCAGTCTAGAAATCCCTTACTATATTCATATCATTTAAATCCTAGTTCCCATGAATGAAATACATGAATTAAAACTATTAATATCATTAAATAAATTAAATTCCTGATATAACATGTAATAGGTTAGTATATACACAACATAAGAAGAATAGACGGTGAATATAAAATATTTGTCAGAAAAATTATATTGAGATGAGAAACCCCTTAGCTTATGTATGTTCTTTCTTTATGTATGTTAAACAATCTCGTATAATAAGTATAATTTTATTGAAAATATAATGAAGAAAAGTATTATTATATATAATATCATACATGACTCTATTATGATATTATACATTCTGTATTTTAAGAATATTATTTTAATATAATTCATCATATAATGTCTGCTTTTTTAATATATGTTTTGACATGTTATTCTTGATTTTCATACATAGAGAATAATGTAATAACATCTAGAAATTAAATAATTATTTAAATATCATATATATTATTTATATAATTATTTATAATAATAGATAAATGATATAAATATGACATTATAGACACATTTCATGGAGATGATGGGTCATACGTATGCATGAACGTTGATTTCATTTTCTTGTCATGTAGAAAAAAAATTAAATGAAATATATATATCCTCATTACAGTATAATTATTGTTTTATATATATCATATATGTTTAATAAACATCCCATTAATACATTTAATGATAATTGAGAATGAATCACATTTTTTTGAGTTAACGGAAGCCTAAATGTCCAGAAATGAAGTTAATGTATTCACACAAAAGGGAATGCATGATGGTATTTTTGTATAATAATTAAAAAAATAAATACATAATAAATTTCATAAATATAATATATAAAAAATATTACTATCATAATTACCAACCTTTATAGGTGGTAAAGGAAACAAGAATGTCATCGTTTAATATGGTGGTAGCCCAACGTACACATGAACGGTAAGTTCATTACCCATTTGATACAACTGTGTGAATGTGTTGGTAGAAACCAAATAATAAAAAAAATATTTTTATACATTTGATACTAAAGTTTTTTATAGTCATTTAATACAAATAATTTATGTTTTGTAGAATGAAAATAAAGCATAAGAGTTTGTGGAAGGATGTTAAATATTATTGGGGTAACTCCTCTTGGTTTTCGCCAATGTTCTTACATCGATGGATTTCATCCCAGAGGGATTATTACAGGATAATATAATTGATGTTGTGAGGAGTATTTTGAATGTTTTTATGATTCAATTTGATTGATATGTTTGAATAAGAGAGTAGTTTGAGTGCCATTTTATAATTGAGGAGGAG
Source organism: Viscum album (assembly GCA_963277665.1). Taxonomy (NCBI): domain Eukaryota; kingdom Viridiplantae; phylum Streptophyta; class Magnoliopsida; order Santalales; family Viscaceae; genus Viscum; species Viscum album. Next base: position 1,695,627,287 of record OY728137.1, on the reverse strand, counting down.
TATCATTCATCTAAATATAAAGGTGGAAAAAATATTGATAGTTATCCCACACATCATGTGATACCAACAACTATTAATTTTTATCATAACAATTTAGTCTATGTTATAAATCATTATATAAAATGCGTTTTTTTTCATGTTTATATGGTATTTTTAACCTTATTATTATGTTTAACAACTATGTAAACATGTTTTTACATTCATCAAAGTAATTATTTTTAATCTCATTCAAAAATCATATTTTTAAAAACCAAGTTTACCATATTAGTCGTTAGAAATAATTATAAATCCATATATAGATTCCATTTTCAAAAATTAAAAAACCAATATGTGGTATGTATTAATTTAAAAATAATCCCACATATGGGACAAAGCTACAATTTTAATGTAAAAAATGCACAAAAATTGTTACCTCTTTTTATTTCAAATTTCAATGTGTTATTGATTATAATGGAATATTTTGTATTAATGGATTTAAAATTTCCTTCAATATAATTTAAAAAAATAAAAAAAATTAACTATATTAATAATCTTTATGGAAAAAAATTCCCAATAAAAATATAGTATTTTTCCACAATTCATCAAAAATAAAAACTTCTCCGAAAAATACACAAAATTCACAGAATGTAAATTTTTATATTCCAAATTAAAAAATGAGGTTTATTTTCTCTATAAAAATTATAACATTTTCAGAAATTATATTTTATACTGGTCAACCATTAAAATTGGGTAACGTTATCTTTTTAAAAATTACATATTTATATTCATAATGTTGGTATTATTTTTCTTCATTTCATATCAAATATATTGGATTGTTTTAATAGTATTATTTAATACATAGTATGAAAAATTTATTAGAAAACATTAATTAAATCTTTTTGTTGGATATATTGATATAAAATGCTATTTGAACATAGAAGAATGGTTTTCTTGGATATAGAATTTATTTATTCTCAAATAGTTCTTACATTCATCTATAATTAAATAATAACCAAATGATTCATTTTATACATATTTTAAAACTATAATTTCATAATTTTTTGATTATCATTCATATATTATATTTTTTTGGACCAGCGATTTTATAATTATATTTTAATAATAATATTATTAGAATATTCTAGTATGGTGGGTTTCAGTATTATGTGTAACACGAACTGAACATAGTGTTGTGAGTAGCGAAAAATAATATAAATGTTTACTATGACACTAGAATAACATGTGTATTAATTAAATTCTAACCAAAAATATTTATTTAATATGAAATAATACATATTTACTTTGGTATGAAATGGAAAATATCAAAAATATTATATTAATTCAAAAAATATTTTTGATAAAATCATTAGGTGTTACATCATCCATATAGGGAAACCACCATAATTATCTATATTTGGATTGAATTTGCCTCTTCTATATCTATGAAATTTATCATTAATTTATCAAAATATAGATTATGTATATTTATATCATGTTATTTTTTTCAATTTATTTCATATTATCTTTTATTTATATTCTTTATCTGATATTTTATTTATATTTTTAATAATATGAATATTATAATTTGTTTTTTGATATTTTTTTACATATTACTTTTATATGACTAGTCATGTTAATTTTTAAACAATTATATTTATATTATTTGATATAATCATAAGATATACGTTAACCATTATTACATTAAAAAATATCGCATATTTATAAAATTACTTGAAAATGATTATTAATGTTTTCTCCTTAATCATTTAGTTTTTTAAAATTATGGAATTAATTCATAATCACCATTTTAATATTTATATAATTAATTTCATTCAATAAATGTGTTTAATCATCCATGTAAATTCCCTTTTAAATTTCAACATTTTAAATTCTAATATTTTATACTTTTTATTCATTTACAGGTGTTTAAATTCCTAATATTTTACATTTTCATTTCTTCCTTGATTTTTTATATACATATTGATTATTATTCTAAACCACATTTTATTTTAATAGATTTATAATTTAATTATTTTTTATGTTTATTATTTATATTCACTTTTTATATTTAATTTAATTATATAGATTTCAGGATGATATGGGTGGTCCCAAAAATATTGTATATATATAATTAATTATGTTGAGATTTATCTCTCATGAGATTACTATATTGTAGTATAAATATTTTTATCTCAACCAACAATGTTATGGTACATTGAGGGTTTTCACAGACCATTGTGAAATTATTTTTATAATCATTTAAATTGAAATCTTCTAAGTTATCATGTTTCTATATATATTCAATATTCTAATATCGGTTTACATTTCAATTATTTGCTTATTATATTTTTTTACACGGTCCATGTCCAAAAATATAAATTTTCACTATAATAGAGTAACATTATATTTTTTTAATAACTACATTATTATATTATCTTTCACATTTGAATATGTTTTCCATGATTACCCCTAACTTTTTAAAAACATCATAATCAATGTATCAATAGAAATTTATTTGGTTGATTCTTATTCTTCTACGGAAGGATATAATTTAGATTCCATCCCATTATAATGAATATATATATGGAGGATAATATATTTAATCCTCAAATTGATTCTATATGTATATAGGTCGAATATGAATGATTTTAAACTCAATATGCCCACATTGAATTGTAATTATATTGTTTCCATTCTTATAATATGATGGACTTCCATATAAATTTATTTCAACGATCTTCAAAAAATTGGATGGATTTTTTAATTCCAATTCAACTGATATATGTATTTTTAGAAGTGGTTGGATCCTAATTTAATTGTTGTTATATATCCCTTTTATAGTAGTTTCTACATAGGGATTGTCATCTTCATTGATGATGGGTGGTGGAGGACTCAATTACTATAGATCCTTCAACTAAGGAAGGTTTTTTAAATCCATGGACTTTAGATGACAAGGTAGTGTGACCAGTTATTCTTGAAATTATTAGTCATAGAAATATTTCAACCCACCATATAACCGGTCAGTAAGAAAAATTTATCCTTTATATTCTTTTCCCATGTAATGATTTTGATAAATGGGAGAATAATAAAGATGAGAATCTGGGTGCAATGTTGACCATTAACGTTCATTCCTACATGTCCTGTCTGAAAACGATTTCATAAATTCAATCTAAAATGAAGATCATATTGTTATATAATGATTTTCAAAATTCAATTTAGTGGTTTAAAGATGAAGTGGAAAAAATAAAGGGAAGGAAATCGGGGTGGTTAAATAGATTACAATGATTTTGAGAAGAAGATTCATACTCAAAATTTATCTTCAATGAGAAATGTATAGACCCAATCATAGGTTTTTCGTAATGACGCATAATTTTATCAATGAATTTCCCTTATTATAATTATTTTATATTGTATAAAACACATTAAAGATTTATAAACCAAAAAATAATAATATTATCAAAAAATAATAATGAAATAAGTTGTATTCATATAAATAAAATAACATATGCAGATGTAATGGTAACATGACTGTTGGAATAGTAATATGACATTTTTGAATAGTAATCAAACTAATAGAATTAAAACCTCATCTAAGAAAGTTAAAATAACATTTATATAGCTTAATAATGAAAATATGATATATTAATATTATTGAATAATTAAATAAATGTTTAAAAATATTAAATTATGTGTTTCTATTTTAGAAAAAAATTAATATTTACTTACCATTTTATATTTAATATAATGATTTAAACTAAAAAATATTACCATAAAATAGAATAAAAAATTAGTTTAATATTTCTATATGATTATAATATAATTTCATGAGACCGTTATTAAATTTTCAAGTTTCATACAATTATCCATAACATTACAATTATATTTTTTGAATAAATAATATTTTAAAATAGAAATAAAACTTCGTATATTTATAAATTTTTTTCCTAAAAGGGATTTAAATATAAGAATTATAAATATAAAACAATAAATAGGGTAACTATTTGTGATTTTTCTGTAATAGTTAAATTTCTGGTGAATACTAAGATATTATATTTTACGGTATTTACAAAATATATAACTTTTGTTGTTGTGGTTGTTGCATGGACGACGTAAGAACTCATTTGTTCTAACTCACGTACAATAATAATGGTATGTAGTCCCGTGTATCTACACTATTTATTTTTCTTCTTCATAATTAAAAAAAATGAATGAAATAATAAAAAATCACCACTCCTCCCCTATAAATAACACCACTCAACACATCTTTAAATCACACCTTATATGCTTGGGAGCTTGGTAATATTCTAACTAATTAATCTTCATAACCACTTCAAAATTACTTTGTATTTTTTGTCACACTAAAAGGCCAATTCCATGTTGCATAAAGAGTCTCTCAATTGGAAAACCCTCAATAGGTAAAATCAACCTTCTTTCTCTTTTTATATAAAAATGAAATCCTCTTTTTGGGGTGGAAATTCACCTCCTTCAAGGACGTTATGTTTTGGTTTTTCATTACCACATTATAATGTTGTTAGAAAATAAATTATTAGGTTAAAAATATTATAATATTTGTTTTGTAAATTATTAGATGTTTTAAAACTAGTACATAATCAAAATATTTTATAAAATTATATTATTTCAAGTTGATCAAAATTCTTCCAAAATAATCAAATTTTTTTCAAAAATATTTTATCAAATTATTCATTATCACATATTTAAAAATGATATATTAGAACATTTAAAATCATTAATGTATATTAATACCAAATCATTGAATTTCTGATGTTTTTCTTTCATTTGAAATGAACATTAATAATTAATCTCAATGGAACTCTTTATAAATTTATGAAACAAATATCTCATATAATGACTAAATTGAATATTACCACTCATCAATAAAGGCCATAAATAGAAATAATTAATTTTATTAAATTAAATAAATGTAGATGTTGTTATTAACTAGTTACATTAATGAATCTAACATTATTATCCTAGAAATTAAGTGAAATTCCATAACAGTTTTGGATATAAACCCAAGGGATACTCTATGAAACTCCATTTTTTTCGTCAGGTTACACATTCCATCAATTTAACCAAGTTTAATTGTTAATTATTCTCATTAAATATTCCTAAATTCTGTTTTCATGTTCCTAATATATATATATATATATATATATCATTTTTCCATTCATTAATGTAAAAAAAACATGTTTCATGAGTTTCTCATCTCATTTCCTATTGATATGAAACACTAATATAATTTAACATAAAAAATCCTTACCTGTATTCCATTACCACAAATAATATATTTCAAAAAACGTTTATTTTTATAAAATCATCAACTTTATCATGAATAATTCATTGTTTATTTATCATTATTATAGAAATTATTATTCTCTTTTCGACTTGTATCATTTATTATTTTCGGTAAATGTCCCTAAATTTGATCTTTTATAAAAAATTTATACAAAATTTATACATGTTTTTTCTTTAGTAGGATAAATATTTTTTTATAAATTCCAATTTTCTATTATGAATATAAAAGTTTGATTTAAACTTATTTTTCCTTTTACAACATAATGATACACCCTATGGATATGACTTATGAAATGATTATGATACCCAATTCAATCCATGGGTTTTATTTATACTTGATTATTCATTTGGAACACATATTCATGAACATTTTAGGATGTGGGTGACCACATAATTCTCAAATTATTATTTTAAATTTCCTGTATAATCATACATGATGTTCTGACATCGTGTATACATGATTCCTTTTTGAGACTCAATCCACTATGTGAGATTATCTAGGTAGTTATCCTCAACACATGTTCAGGTCATGATATATGTAAATACCAAATTCCTAGGTTTTCATGATTACATGATCCCATGTTCAATATGTTTTTCTTCCATGTGTTTATTTATATTCTTTTACTTTTATTGTTATTATGGTATTCCTTCTAAATCATGTGTTATGATTTATTTCCCTGATTATTTCCATATATGTTTTTTTAGCTTATCCCATTATCCATATATTCTAGAGGTTACTCTATGTAGATATTAGTGCCCATTAAATGATAAGATATCATTATTGATATTAATTAATAGATTATTTATATTAGTTTCTTATTTTCTTTTTTATGTATCTTTACATTTAAAGACACTAGTCTTTATGATATTTTGGTTTCAATTTATGTTTAATTATTCTTAAAATCATTTAATAAATTTGGTAAAATTATAGGGTCACTATAGTTGGTATCTAATCATTATGTTGTTATTTTTTGATATTCAGAGTATAAAATTTAATTAACAACACAATTGATAATTATACCAACATTTATAACATACATTGAATCAATGGAAATCAAAATATATAATATTTTTTCAATGTAAAATTTTATGGGACTATGTTCAATGTTTCATTTTTTATATTCATGTTAGATAAGTGTTTGAACCCCAATTGTATTTATCTATTCTAAGAAAACGGTTTAAAATATTAGAACATGGGAAAAATTTCAGTATAATTGTAAATTTGATTTTTCCCTAATTAATTAAAAACACTATTGTGAATATTGGGTCATAGAATCAATAAAATACTAGAACTATTATCTCATGTTATGAATAGTAACACGAATTTTGTGGAACTCCCTCATTCTGGTAAATAAAATGTTTTATATGAATAAATTATGAGAATAAGGTCTTATATCATTAGTGTATATTTTGATACCCTCATCAAAGAAAAATGTATTAACTCTTTTGAGAAGTCATTATTTATCCTTTAGTGCTTAAAATAAGAGAACTTTGTGTTGAAACTTTATTGTTTTTATGGCGAAGTCGATCATTAGTGGAAAATAATCAGGGAAAAAAATTCCAAGGATTAATTTTCTTTATGATATTAGAATTATAAATGAAAATATTTTTCAATAAATATTTTTTCTTTTACACTCCATCTTATGTTGGTAATGGTGTTTCTAAGAGTGAATAATGAAGAAGTAGAGTATATCAGGGCATATAAAGAAAACATCAAAAGGCATGGATGAAATTTCATTATCTTTTTCAGGAACAGTAATCAAAAATATGATTAAATGTTTTCTAGACTAAATAATCATCTAAAAAATACATAGAAATTAAAGACTACGAAATCTTTTAGGATGTTTTACATTATTCCCATAATGTTGGAATGGTGATCAGATACTCTTAGTGGTCCCATTAACACGATGATAGAAAATAAAAAACATATGATTAATGTGGTAGAATAAATAGATAAATCCCATAATATAATGAAAACATGTCATCCCATATTTCAAAAGTGTGGGATGAATAATCCTATGAACTACCTATAAGGAACATGGTGAATCTTTAAATGTCAAAAAGTGGGGCATCGGACTAACAACTACGTATGGTATATGAACAATCCCATAAATGTGGATGTAGAAAAGAAGTTATAAATTATCACTCAGCGTGTATTGTAGTGATTAAACTATAAGGAACATGGGAATTTGTGAGCCATTATTCTATGCCATGGGGTTCATTGAGGAAATGAATATCAACATCCTCCAAGGAAACCTGGATAGGAATATACTATCACTACTGCTAAGGTGCATCTCGACAAAGATGTTATGACAAGTACACTGGTTATTCATTTAGAATTATTGAATGTTCTATTTGATTCGAGATCAATGAATTCGTTCATATCTTGAAAAAAGATTTGAACTATTTAGACACCACATCAAAATATGGATGTTAAGTTATTACTGAGAATATAAAAGGGGAAATTATTTTATCCATATTATATAAATACTCCATGGTTAAATTTTCTAGATTTCACCACTATGAAATTTTATTCAAACATTTATTGGGTGATTTTTTTGATATTTTGTGCATAGATTGTTTACATTTATATAAATATAATGTCGAATGTTGATAAGTGAGATCACACTTCCCATCTTGAGGCATCCTCCAATTTCATAGATGTGTATGGAGGGGTGTAAATAAATTTAAAAATAAAACTCTCAATATTAGATATTAATTTAATACAATCCAACATATGTTTCTGAAATTATTTAGATAATGAAGATAAAAAATTTCAATGACATGCCAATTTTTTGGGACTATTCATATTTGTTCCCTGAGTAAGTGTCTTGTCTCCCTCCCAATAAAGAGGTTGAGTTATCAATTGAAACCATTCTTGTTTTTTTCAATATTAAATACTCTTTATTGAATATTCATCATTATGTATGAATAACTGAAGAATTATTTATTTAATAATCATAAAAATAGTGTCATATTCCCGAGTGCTAAACCATGGGGTACATTAGTCCCCTTCATTAAGAATAAAGATGGATAAATGCACCATTGAATTTATTATCATGAGCTCAAAAAATAAATATAATGAAAAAGAATCCAAATTCATGTAGATATGAATTATTTAATAAAATATGCAAAGAAAGGTATTTCTCTGAGGACCTTTACTTGTTGTCTAACCAATTAAAGATGAGAAATGATTTTTTTTCTGATGACTACCATTTGAACAAGATATGGATACTATGAGTTCATAGAGAATCTTTTTAGACCCACTAATGCCTTACAAATATTCATGGACATAATGAATATTGTATTTATATATTATCTCGAAAATAATTGGGTTGTCATTATTAATGATAATCAAATATACTCTATGAGAATGTATGGAAAAATGATCATTTGAATATTTTGATAATGATTTTATTAAGGGGGAAACATTATAAAAAATAATGTAAATGTTAGTTCTGGATAGATGAATTATCATTCATGGCGAATGTTACTACCAGTAATGATATAAATATATATATATAAATTGAACCTGATAAGACAATGGAAATCAAAGAGTGGTCAATGAAAACATCTGTAATACAGATATTTATTTTCATTGGCCTAGCTCTGTATTACTGGTGATTAATGATGAACTTTTATTGATTTTGAGACCCATTAACCATGATGAATCAGTAATTAGATTTTTTTTACAAACTAGTGAATATGGTGACTACTTGAAATAGATAATAATTTTGTTTATCACCGCACTAGAAATCATACATAATACATGTGGGGAACACTATATGGAACAAAATGATGCTTCAAAAAATGGTATGTGTTGTGTACTGATGATAAATGATAATGTTATAGCATATTCTTCATGGAAGTTGATGATTCATGATCAAAAAAATCCCATATTAGAAATGTATTCGGATGTTTTTAAATTCATAGTGAAAATATAAAGGCATTATTTTTATGGGGAGAAGATTCAAATATATACTAATTATAAGAGAATCATATATAATCTCACATATAATTATCATAATATGTTCTAATGTATATGGTTGTTTATCATCAAGTATTTTGACTCCTCAATCTACTAAAAATTTAGTATGAAAAATATGTTGGTGAATGATGTTTGTAAAAAGAATCATATAAAATTATCAATGATAATAATTGAGATGGATCCAATATTCTTATATTTGAAAAGGATAGACATGTGAACCTTTAAATAAAGATCATTATCAACATTTTATCAAATTATTTTTCATCCATCCCTCATTGGAAAAATAAATGATGCACAATGAAATTATGTGGAAATTCATAAGAAGATGGATTACCTGATAAAGGGGAAATTCACTTCATTAAATTTTGATGAGGAAGAATTTATAATATTTTGTTATTTACTATATTTATCAAAAAATATATAGGCATGAAAAGTTATTCTTTGTGATGTATATAGATCAACCTTATATATTCACAAAGGAAGCACAAAGATGTATTGAGATCTCTATGGTAATATTGGTGGGACAATATAAAGAAGGAGATCATTGAATATACATTGATGTTATTGTTTTGGTATCATGTGAAGTATATAATTAATAATTATATGTGGATTTTGAAACCATTACCAATACTATTGTAAAAAATTTGAAAACATTTCCATGTACATTGTCACCAAACATCCACATACATCCAGGGAAAACAATTCTATATCGGGTGTCGTGGATCATCATAAAAATAAAGATATATTTTATAAAATTCAAGATGACTTCTCACTAGATCACCTTTAATGGATATATATTAGGGAAGAGTTAATACCTCATGGAGTACCACTATCGATTGAATTCGATCGAGATCCATGATTCCACTTCATGTCCTCAAAAAGTCTCTATTATTCTTGAAAGACTAAGATGAACAAAAATATGTCTTCTCATACTCATACTGATTTTTAATCAATTTGGATTATTCACACACTGGATGAAATGTTGATAGTGTTATCTATGGTCATTATATAAATATGCGACCCACATCTGCCTTTGGCCGAATTCTAAATAAATAAATTTTCCACCTGAGTATCTAAAGGGTTCAATATGATGCCCTTTATGTGAACAAATATAGAACACCATAATTTTGGATAAGGTCGGTCAATGTAATACACTATAATATGAAATTTTAAAAAAATGGTGGAAATTTTGAAAACCATTCACCATCACATCAAGGAATCAAAATTTTGATTGAAGAGTTATGCCAAGAATTATCGACCTGACATACAGTTTATGGGTGGGAACATGATATTCATTGACATATCTCCATGTAAGATAATCCTACTAGTTGAGAAGAAGGTTAAACTACATCCAAGGTACATTTATCCAATAAATATTCTTGGTTGTGTCATTGATGAGTTCTAAAGAATAAAAATTAAACCAACCATGTTTTAGTTACACAATTTATGCCATGTCTCTCACTTAAAAAATTATATACCAGATCCATCAGATGTAACGAATCTATATGTGATACCATTGTAAAATGATATATCTTATGAGAAGCATCCCGTGATTATCTTGGACCAAATAGGTAATGATCTAAGAAATGAAATTACTCACCAAGTCAATGCTCTATAGAAAAATGATATATGTGAATATGAAACATAGATTGTATAAGAAGTGATTAAAGAGAGGTATCCCCACCAATTTTAACCTATGATGTAAAATTAAATTTCTTGGGAGAAATTTAAAATTGTGATGAATGTAACCAAAAAAATATTATCAGATGAAATTTCTTTCTTTTAATTTTTTTCATATAATGGAAAAAAAATTACATTGAGAACACAATACAATATTTATAAATAAATTATTAATGGAAGAAGATTTATTTCTAGAAGTTATGGAACCAATAATAGTGGAGTAGTAACGTGACCAATAGAATAAAAATTGGACCATTAGGATTAGAAACTATTCCAATTAAATAGTAACCTCATCTATCAAAGTATAAATAATATTTAGGTATCATATGAATTCATATATGATATCACAATTTCTTGGTATAAGTAAATAAATTATTTAGAAATTAGAAATTATGTGTTGATATTTTTATAGTTTATAAATATTTAATTAAAATGTAATAATTAATTTAATTTTTGAAAAGAAAAATTAATATCAATAAATTTATTCAGAAAATAAATTATTATCATATGATTACTAAATAATTTTATGTGACCTTAATTAATTTTTCAAAGTGTCATAAAATCTGTTTTAATTTCAAAATCAATATATTTAGCATAATTGATAAGTTTAGATTAAAAAAATATTTCTCATGTTTGGAAAATTATTTTCACAAAATAACATCCAAATAGTAATTCTGCCTGTTATAAATGGTTAAGATGAATTTTTTGTATTTTTCTAAAATAGTGTAATTTGTGTGAATATGGAAATACTATAATTCACTAAATTTATCCAGTACTTGAATTATTGATTCATTGATTATTTATGGGTGATATAATCCCATAATATTGAATAATAGTTATCCCTTTTCTATATGTATTCATGGAAATGGATATTATTCACAGTCATGATCCAAAAAAATATTCTGATGAATAAATATCCACTGCCTCCTCCACTATAAATACAATCCTTTAACACCCCTAATCCTCACACCTCGAAAACCAATATACTTGATTAATTTCGACCCACTTATCTCTTAGGTCCCCAACCCCACATCCCAGCGCCTTCTGACTCAAGAAAAGTCCAAAACCAATATCCTTAAAGAGGTTTTCATTGTAAAGACTTCAAGAGGTAAAATCTGATTTCGTTTCATTAAATTTTTTTCATTATTCATTTATATTAATATTCACTCTTAATCTCTCCTTATACAAGTGGAATGGCAAATTAAATATTATATATACTGTAATTTTATTTTGTTACTAGATTAATTTATCATCAAACATATTCTCCTCACCCTTTTACTATAATGTCGCCTTTGAGGTGTTATTTTATCGCATTCAAGGATGAAAAGTATTCATTTTTATATATCATATTCAATACTTTTCTCAAGCCCATTGTAATGGATGAAAGAGATTGTATACTTTATTTCATAATATTTTTTAGGTTTTTTTAACTAATATATATACATAATATTAAATAATAAAACAAAATAACTTCATTGGGATTGAAAAATATCAAAATTAATCTTAATGATTCTCATTAATGTTTTATATAATGAATAAAACATATAACCAAAAAATTATAAACCCACATATACTTATAAATGTTCATTCATAACATATAATTTCTTTTTTTTTAATAATCCCTAATTTACTGGATCTTCAATACCTGTATACAACAGAAATCATCAATAAAATCATGAATACAATAACTCTAGAATGATGAAATAGAAATTTGTAACTTGTAAAAATGTCTATAAATGAACTAAATTAAATTAGAATGAATCAAATAAATATAAAATTGGTTTTTTATTTATAAAATAATAATTACTACATTATTATCTATGAAATTATAATGTATAAATCATTTAGACAAAAAGTAAGGTGATTATAGAACCCAATTTCCTTTAGCTCAGATATTCATCATTCTTTAGAAATTTTAATATGGTTGTTATTTTAATATTCCTAAAATATAAACCCATATTCATTCAATTTTCATTTATGTGGTATAAATTTTTCAAATCTGATTTTTTGACAAATGCAATTATTTTCCAAAATAACTCTTCTTTCTAAAAACACATTTTTTATTGATATTGTTTCTTCTTCACTAAATAATAATGATTATTATAAAAATAATGTTATTATATTTTATTTTAGAAACACAAAATTATATTTATATATTTATTATTAATGAAATTATCAAGAAATATATTTACTTTCTCCACGAGTTATTTTTTTTCCTTGATTAGTATTTGTTTTATGTGGCATGCATTACCTTATATAAAGGATATAAGTTTGTAGGTTAAACAAGGATTATATTACCCTCTAATTAACTTGGTATCATCATATATATCATGTGATAATGTGAAATATTTTTTTTCCTGATGTCATCAGATTTTACAATGCTGATGTTTTGGTAATAAACATATATTATGGTTGAGAATGTTGCTAGATTTGATTAAAATAATGTGTGCTAGTTTGACACTATGATATGAAGTGTCATTTTTAGTAATTTCCACATTCCATTCTTTTATAAGATTATTCCTATCATGATGATGATGACGATCCCATGTCTATGATATCTATATTATGATGATTCTAAGCCATGATTTATTAATTCATGTATTTATTTATCCTCTTTCTGGGATTTTTCTCAACCCTTTCATTTATGTATACCCTTATGTGACTACATATACCAAGGTGTAAATGATGGACACTAATAATCTAGTTAATATGATATTAAATAATTTTCATAGTTTATTTTATAAATTTTATTCTTTGTTCCTAGTTTTTGAAAGACTCTAAACTTATGGATCCTTGTTTTGAAACACAATTATATTATATATCATTAAAATGATATAATAGTAACATTAGAAGAATTTAGATATCTATATATATAATCACCTTCCATGTTATGTGAGAAAATTATTATCATGAATAATTATATATTAAATATTCATTCTTCTTATTGTGAGTTATTTCAAATAAAATGTAGACATTATTGGGGAATAAATATTTGGAACTATCAATTTGTTGTTTTATATATCATTATTACAATAATCTAGATATATAATAGGTTTTGACTCTATTGAGACTAATTAACCCATTTTGTAAAAATAATAATATAGATTGATTCACTTCTTATACCCAGTCATAGGTTATAATAGTTTTTTAATTTATAGGAATTTCAAAATGCATAGGTACTGTTTTTTCTAAGATATATATTCATGTAATTACACATTCATCACATGGTATTCTCACTGAATGAAATTTTAACCCAATTTATTGTTTATTAAAATAAAAAAATAGACTGGAATATTTTAAATGTTTTCTATTATTGTATCATATTAAAATAAAACTTATTTCAATAGAATATATAGTAATTAATATTCATTCCAAAATATTCATAATACAAATGGACTAAACAATATATATTATTAGTTGTGTGTTTATATGTGTGTGTGTGTGTGTTCATATGTCTATACAAATTTACAATTGTTTTGATAGAACACCATTATTTCATTATATTTTATTATGAATTAATGTTTCATCTAATAGTTATTTTTTATCCAAAAAAATTCATAAAACATTTTATGATAATTGTTGAAATCAAAATTGAAAATGTGATCTTGATTTGGATTCTAGCAAATAATATTCAATTTTATTTTTCAACTAATTTAATTCAAATGAAATTGAATATTTGGATACTCTCCTAAATATATATTCTTATTTAAATTACATCCATGACTTATTTTTATGATTTACCAGTTTCATTAAAACAAATATTCCATTATTTACTAGAATATATAATTATAATTTTACTTTATTACTATATTAAAAAGTAAATAATTGGTGTTGCATTAAAGTTATTGCATAGTTTATTTAAAATTAAACTATTTTTAACATGAAAAATATATTCTCTTATAATATTTCTTATGTACACTAGTTTTAAAATATTCCAATTTTGAGTATGTGTGAATTCTTAATTAAATTATTATATCATGAAAATTGATGGTCAGTTTGGGTATTATTTGACATCCTTAAGGCTTAATTAGAGGATTATATTTTGAATCAATTATTTATACAGTAGAAACATATTAGTCCAATTAAATATAAAGATAACAATTCATAAACAATAAAATAAGATGTTATAATTTATAAACTCAATGTGAAGGTGTATGTTCTAAAATAAAATTGAAAATTAATTTTTTACATGAAATATGAGATGATACCTATAAATACAATCCATCTAAAATATTATTAAATTTTTAATCATTATATTTATTATTGTTTAAAATATTAAAAACATTCTGATAAATAATTTTACCAAAAGTTATTCATCATGATTATAATTGATATAATTTATTATTTCATACAATTACTCAATTTTAGCACTACCATTTTATTCTGACTCAAATATTATTTTTTATATTTTTTATAAATAATAAATATTCAAAGATGGATTATGAAACACGGATGAAGTGACTAATATATGGATGATGTTTACTAGTTTTTGTAATTTTCTAAATGAAATTTTCCTAACCATGACATTTTTTTATTCCATTGCATGAGTGGTTTAAATATGAAGAATTAAGAAATTAAAGAGATCAATTATCATTAAATTTTTCTTAGTATTAATCAGTGCTAAAACACCTAGATTTATCATGGTGAGATTAGCAATAATTTTGAATCAACTGATGATGTTCCTTTGTAAGTTTATAATTAAGATAAAAATCGTTATATAATTAATTATATTTATGTAGAGGCCATTTGAAAAGAACTGATAATTGAGAATCTATATAGAAATACAGAAAAAATATTGTATACAGGTGGTAAAAAAAATTTGGTTTTATTGATAATGTTAATATTGATTAACGTGATGAAAAAACATGGATGATGTGACAAGATTATTATAGAGTTTCAAAAATTGTTAAAGGATATTATTTCTAAAGACAATAATATTTACATTTTACATTATAATGTGAAGAAAATACTATTCCTAATGGGAATATGGTATGGAAAATTAATTCCATTCCAGAATGGTTTTGTGATATATTGGAAGGAATATAATAATATGTTAGGGTTTTCTAATTTTGGGACATCATTGTACAAGATGAATGAAAAATAATAGACTCGTTTAGCAGTTACAGAGACATATTCAAATGAAGTTTTGTATACTTATATAATAACATCTTAAAAATATTTATTTAAAAATTCAAATGACTAAAAAAGGGTATGAAAAAATGTATATGAGTGGATATGTTATGTAAAATTACGGAATCATTATTATTTTCCATTATGAAAAAAATTGATCACATGTTTCCAACATTTGAAAAAGAAGATAGAAATTTATGAATTGGATTTTACATGTATGTAAAAAATCCATATCAAAGAATTTGTAGAACAAATAGTTTGTGAAATATTTTTTTTAATTTAAAATTATCTCCTAAATTTTTTATGAAGATAAAATATTTCATTTTTGGTTTAATGATCTTTATACAAAAAATTCCCAAAAAATTATATATTTTGTTGATATCTCTTTTAATTTATGATCTGAACGTTTTATGGATGAATGGTATTATAGTGTATGATACATATAAAATGGAATATATTCAACTAAATGAAATTATTATGTTTATTATAAATAACAGTCCAATATATTAAATATTTTTTGGATATAGTGTTATGAGTTAAAAATATTTTCAAATTTGGGAACTTCAGACATTAAATTATCAATTTCATCATGGAAATAAAAATAACATTCATGGGTTATGAACATTTTTATAAAGATCACTCATATAAAATATGAATAATAGGATTAAACAAGTCACAAAAATTATAAATTTCTCATAAAACATTATCCACTGATAAGTATTTTCAGAGGTTAAAAAATTGATGAGAAATTAAAATAACATAAATAAGTCAATGATAAGAATAATTGGAAGAAATGGTAAATATTATTTGAGCTGAAATATTGGAAATATAATGAGGTAAAAGATATATTTTTTCATAATAATGAAGAATAATATTTTTTAAATATATATTTGAATATTATTAGATATTAAAGGACATTATAAAGATGTGTGGAATTAATAATCACCCTTTATCTAAATGGGAATATGTTTGGAAGTAGATCCCACTCCTAATAGAAGATAAATTTTTAGCCTCATCTTAAAATAAATTCTCCAACTTGGAGAAAATTTGATTTTTTTAGTGTATTTATAAGATCAAAGTGTCTCATGTTTATTCATAAGATATAAAAAAATTGTGACATTGAATGAATTAATGATTAAAAGGCATAATGTTTCATGATTTTCATGGTATGATGCAAGAGATATTACTAGTTTAATTGCATGGATTATTCCCCAATAGGTTTAGAATGAATATCATGAAGGTCTGTTATTTTTTCAAATCGACATATAATAAGGTGATTAATATGATTGGTTTTAAAATTTTCAATAATGTATAATTTTATACACATTTTTAATTGGAAACTCGTTTTACTCTATATTTTTTTGATATCATGGTTCATTTAGTGGTCTATTTAGAGTAATAAATAAATCATGGTAGATCTGTATAACTATTTTGTATGTATCATTTTTAATGGTATATGAAGATGTTTATGTTTCGTGTTTCAAATCCATATTTAACAGAAGACTCCATTACTGGATTGTATATTTCTATGGACTTTTCTATGTTTTTTTCATCTACTTGTCTAGACTGGAGCACATCAATTTTCCTAAATCTCTTCATGAATGAGATAATTATGGGAGAAAGGGTATTTGTGGCATGAAATAAAAAACATTGAATGGTGAAAAGTTAATGATGGAACATTTATATATCGGGAATAAAATACATTATTCTTCATCCATTTATAACATTTAATATTATCGTTTTGAAATAATGATTCCTAAAAAAGAAATATGTGTGGATTTTGAATGAGCATAACAAAAAAATTCAATAGATGAATGAGAAAGTGATTGGTATATAATATGAATCGGAATTATTGAGATTGTTTGTCGGAGGTCGAGGTTTAAATTTTATAACAAGGTATGAGTATAAATATAATAGTTATACATTTTATATGAATGATTATGAATGTATAAGTGATTTTATGAGATGTAGTGTATTGTTGTTCATATTTGTAATGCATTTCTCAATTTCCAATGACAATGACACAATAATTTCATTAACTGCATATTATAGAGTCATTAATGAATTAAGGAAATATGATTATATGAATTTTTATGTTCCAGTTTATAAATGAAAAATGTTTTTCGGTTACAAAATTGTGAAAAATGATGAATTTGATATGAAACTATTTAATCTGAATAATTTGGAATACATAGATTATCCTTTCATCATAGAAACAGATGAAAAATTAATTTCTTGTATTCTTGATCAATTTGATATATAGGGGTCCATTGTTTTATAAGGAAAAAATAGTATGTTGGTGATCATAAACTTGGTGAAGATACATATTAATGTGAGATCCCTACTTCCAGGGAACAATTAATAGATAAAATTTAGGAGAAAATTTTGGACATGGTTTATTTCATACACAATGATTATACAGAAGGAATTTGGTAAATCAATCATTATGTATATTAGTAATATTATAACTAATGTATATTTATTTTTCATTTAATTTTTTAAATTTCATAAAATCTATATATTTTAATATTATTTTTATTACTACTACACAAATTAAAACTAATATGTTGTGTTTTTTATTTACATTAGATATTTTTATTACATTTATTTGTCTATTTTACCATATTTTCCATTAATTAACATATATATTAATTGACTATGATGAAACAATTTTATAAATTTAATATTTTAAATAAAAAATTTTATAATATTGTTTTCAATAAATATTCTTATGGTGTAAAAATGATATACAAGGATTGCATTTTTTTTCATATTTACACATATTTTTGTTATTTTTTCTTTCATTTATGTTATTTCATCTCACATTAAAACTTTTACCATTTTTGTTAAATATAATTTTATTAATTTAAATGTGTTATGTTTTATATTGTTTAGTTTTGATTTTATAGTTGTTCATTTTTTATATTAATTTGTATGTAAAATGTAGATTTGTATAATTCTCCCTAATAGTTTGTTACATTGATTTATAGGAAAGGTGATTTTCAATCTTCTGATCCACCACATACTTCTACAAATTATTGTACTATATCCTCTAAGGAGTAATGTAAACATGTTTTCAGTTATGTGCCTCTTCAACTGTCATTACATGATACATCTATATCCACATATTGAAAATGATCAAGGGTTGGAAAACATGGCATCATATTTTTTACAAAATTAGTTAATTTCTATATCCAAGACAAGTGGATACAAATAAAAATAGAGGATAATGATATTCCATGATATTCAAATTCAAAATAATTAATTTATTTTATAGTAGTTAAGGAAAAAATGAGAGTAAGAATATTTTTATGAATGGAGATCTGTAAACAAATTTATAATGTATCTATTTTAGGATATCATGTTAGTAAGTTATTTTGTAATTATTTTACTTTTCATGACATACTTATTAAAATATATGTCTGTTCTCCATGTAAAATGTCAGATGATATAAGTAATTTTGTAGGATTCAGGAAGAAATGTATATCATTGGTTTCAAGGATATATAGGGATTTTAATTCAACCCTCACATTATATTTCAATTTTGGGAATAGAAAACACTATAATCCAGGTGATATATATATATATATCAATCTATATATGATGATATATGGTAAAATCTTGTTGAATGTAGATAAAGAGAATCATTTTTATGTTAAATGATGACTTTGAATTATTTTTATATTAATGATTATAATAATGATTTTATTATTCTTAATTCATTATTTTTTAGTAATCTATGAGATCTCTTCTAGATACAATATTGAAATTTATACCATCATATTTTATCTTGGGGACGATATAAATCATTATAAGAAAAAATGATAGTAGAATAATTTCAATAATAAAGCTTAAAGACTCCAGGATCTACCGAGGTTGATCCACTTATAGGAATGAATGAAATAAGATGACTCAGATGAGAAATAAATGACAATATATTATAGATTATTTGATGGATCTAGCTGAGAGTATTGAATGATGTTTATATTAATTAATTAATTATGTTAAATAGATTATTTATATTTTTTTATCGTTATATACTTATTAAAATATTAAATAAAGGATTATATTGAGGAGAAAAGGACACACGTGGTCTTTAAAGATGATGTTAGGAATGATAATTTAGCAATATCATTGAGAAAGCATCAAAACCCCAAGTCATGTATGAGGTAACCCGGAAGCTGAATCAATAAGAAAAGAGTTTCTATGTATGTAATATTCTTCAATAGAGGATTTTTTAAAAAAAAATTAACATTTGGATTTTAATGTTTATGATATTTATGTAATGAAGAAGGAAAGGATTATATAATTGGTATAGTTGATGTTTGTAGTTGAGAAAATACAAATTCACACTGTTGATCTGATTCCTCCACTTTCACCAGCAAATCCCACTCTTTCTATGTATCCTACTCCTACACATACACCAATAGAACCCAGTAATTATCTTACTCCTAAACCCCCTCCTCCAAATCTTCCTTGTTATTATGAATTATATATTGATGATACCCATCTTCATATTATTTAATATGGGATGATATTTGATATTAAAGGTACCATTGATAATCAAAAGATAAATATAAAACCTCATAATGTCGCTATATAAGATATTGTAAATACTTTATCAAGATTACCATTACCTATAAACAAGGTGATTACAGTTGGACATTTTACTATTAAATTTATTTTATCATTTTAATTTTTATATATTTCTCTATTTTTTTATAGAAATAAATTAATATTAGAGATATATTTCTTAGACTAAAAAATACCATGTTCAATGACATTAATAACAAATTCTACTAGTTTTGTCAAAATTTCAACATATACTTATTTGTTTATTGATTTCAATGATACTCTAATTATAGAAGTGATTTATGGGTGTACAAAAACTATGGACCACTAAAAATACAATATAATGGAGTTTGTAATTTTGTACAAGTTGGTAATCAAAATGATGATTTTTTCCATGTCAATCAATTGAAATATTTTATCCAATATATTAATTTATTAAAAACAAATACTTTTGATTTTTTATGTTAGGTATGTAAATTATATTTTAAATTATCATGATAATAGAGAATTATATTGATTTGTGGAACTATAGATTATTTCACCTATACACGTGATAAATGCTAATGTTGAATGATTAGTTTATATTGTTTAATTATTTTAAAAAAATGAAATTATTCAGTGCTAGATGATTACATATCAATAATAGAATAAAACATATATATCACAATGTGTTATATATCTCTTAACATTATAACCACTAAAATTAAATTTTATTTTATATCAGTTCTGATTGGAAGTTGGGTTATTTTATCCAAGAGAGAAGACACTATTATGGTTATGTTCTCTATATGGTGAAGGTTGATAAAATTTGAGGAATATATTAGACACATAAGTTACACTTTTTTATAATTATTAATGTTATAATGAAATTTTATTTTTTATTTATTCGTATTATTTTCGAATAGTTCATGTAATTTTTTATCGATGCCATAAGAAAGAAGGGTTCCAAGATAAAATATTTAAATGAAAAGATTTTTATTCATAAAAAATTACTATATTGTGGATATTTTATTTAAAAATGTTATTTTGAATTGAAACCTTATTTTCAAATTGATTAATAAATAAATACATTAATTCTTTATAATTATAAGATAAGTTTATGTGACCTTAATTAATTGTTTAATATGTTATAAATTTATTTATAAAATTAAAATGGATATATCTTAAATAAATGCTGATTTGAAAGGGTAATTAAAATTTTAGAAGTATAAAAATAATTTTCATAAAATGGACTCCTTTATTCAATAATACATATAAACAATTTTTTGGTTAATTATTTGTATTTTTCTATAATATTTTATTTTTATTGGAAATACTGAAAGATGATAATTTACAGTTTTTAACAAATACATGAATTATTGAGTCTTGGAAGATGTATTGATGAGGTAAGAACCGATTAGTTTGAACCTACATGCACTAGGTATTGTACATAGTCATAGAAATCAAAACTATTGATTCTTTTGAGTCAAAATAATAAACTAATGAACCAAATAATTAAATAAACCACACCCCCTATAAAAATAACCACTCACCTCCTCTTCTACTCACATATAAAACAATTGTATCATTATTATATACTTCTCAATTGTTCTAAAAAACATATTTCTCATATCTTTGTATTTTGGGTCTCACCTAAACACCACCATCGAGGGCCATAAAGAGGCTCTAGGGAGACAAAAATCATGAGGTAAATTCTCTATTGTCTTTAAATTTATTCTCTTTTCCTATCCTCATATCACATCATATATCCCAAAAAATGAAAACTGCAGTATTATATATATACTATAATATTTATATGTCAATTCAGTATCAATCAAAAAATATATCCTTCTCTCATTTTATTCAAAAAATTAAAATATCAACTATGGGGTGTCGATTCACCACCTTCACAGGTAATGTGTCTTCATTTTTCCTTTCTTCGCTCAAGGATGTCCAAAATAAAATTTGTATAGATAAAATAGATTATATTTTTTGTATTAAAAAATACTAAATGTTTTGGAACCCATATATAAACATAATATTAATTAAAACTATACGTGTTTGTGATGATTAAAAAACTACCAAAATAATGTAATTATTTTTTTCAATCACGTTTTATCTATTGAATCATTATCACATCTGAAAAATGACACATGGGAACATTTAATATTATGGATAAATATTAATAACTTATTGTTATACATTTGGGGTGTTTATTCCATTATATGGAAACTCAAATATTTAAACTCAAGGGATCTCATCATAAGATAATAAAAAAATGATCTCATTATGAGGAAATTTAGTATTATAACTCATTTAAAATATTCCATAAATGAACTAAATAAAATTATAATAAAAAATATAGTTATATGATGTTATTAAATAATTTTATTAGTTTATCTAATTTGATTATCTATGAAATTATGTTTTTGTGGAGAAAACATTCAGACATAAGGTAAGTGATTCTCTCTGAACATCCATTTTTCTTTCAGGTTACAATTTCTCTTTCATTCACTAGTTAAAATCATCAATTTTTATTATGTAATCAACTGAAATTCATAATTTATATTTAAAATAAATTACCCAAGTTAAATGTTTTCTTTCAGTAATGGGTAAATAATTGTATTTCATGTTTCCCACCACAATTACTCTCGATAATCAATCCTGATTACAGGTTACATCCCTATCATTATCCATCTTCACGTAACATAAATTGCCTATTTTAATCCAAATTATTTTTTTATAAAATCAAAAAATTTATCAATAAAAAATACCTTAATTAATATATCGTTACAATTCAAAAAATTACACATATTTACTATTTAAAAACACTTTTTATTGTAAACATCAGTAAATTGGTTGATTTTAAAAGACTCATAAATGCACTATTTACTTTTTCATGTATGTTGGAAAAAAATTAACATGATATATGCATATTTACATTTATAAATATTCATATATGATTTGAAACTTTTAAATTTTTTACACAATTATGATATGCCCATTGGATATTCCTTATGGCATTTTTCTGATACCCAACTCTTTATATGGGTAACCGATAATCATGATTCATCATATAGATATCATATTCATGAACATGTTTGGATACGTGAAACCATATTTCTTTATATTTAAATTTTATATACCTAGTATTCCAATGAATTCAGTGTCATATTTAGAGGGATTTACTATGATAGTGATGAGGGTGCATGAATGTAAATACTATTTATCTTTTTCTAATCATGAAATCAAATGATATTCTAATAAAGGTATCCCCATTTAAAAATGAACCATGAAGTCACTAATACACCAATTCATAAACTAAAATTAAAATAATTACATAATATATCTATCCAAAAAACAATTAATGGTGGACCATAAAAACTATAACAAAGGGATAATTAATTTTCCTTCCATTTCTATTGGAAAATTAAATCTTTATCCCCAAAATTCAGAAAAGATTATCATAAGGAATTATATGTAGATTACACCACCCCAAAAAAACTAGTGTTAGGGTATAACATATTTTATGATAATAAATTTTCTCGTGGTCTAAATTAATATTTTAATATGTGGATTGATTCATATATTAAATAAAATTTCATGGATATTGAGCATGACTAGTTCCCTGAAGATGATTACATGGCAGTTCAGAATCATATCACCAGTGTCATTTTTTAAGATATCTAGATTCATCATGTAATGTATATAAGAAATATAATATATAAATATAGGAATGAACTATACATTATTATGAGTAATTTGGATCATATCTTTCCATCATCGTTATCTGGATCATGAGAACCTGATGTATCTCCTCCCTTTCTCAGGGATGATACTGAACATTCTTAGTGTTTCTTATTAGTTTTTTTTCTGGTATTTAATATAACAGTATCCCTATAGAATTTTTGTGATTTTTTAATTTCATGTATATTACTCTATAATTTTTTGTTTTTAAGGTTTTCACATAAATCCCAAAAAAAAAATTCTCGAAATTTAAAAATAAATAATTAGTAGAGATAGTGTTAGTATTATGAAATATTTAAATTATAAAATGCATATCTAATTTTGTAATATGGTACATAAAAATCTCATCAAAATGGAAAAAAATCATCATAATTATTGTAGTGCATTTGGATCTTGGGATGAAATGTGTAATCATGTAAAAAAAATATAAAATATAAGAATATTTTTTATATGATATATTAATATAAGACCTTAGGATTATGAGATATACAAATTTATTTTCAAAAGTATTTAATTTAATTAAAATTAAAATTAGGATATTTTTATCATTCAATATGATTCATTTTGATTATACTAATATTATATTGTGGTATGAAATATATAATGTTTCATAAATGGATCATTAAATCTTCATTAAAAATGACATACATATCCTTGAATAATGGATTGAATCGATATTTATAGAGTTATAATATGTGGTTTGATAATGTATCCAAATTTTTGTGTTTTATAAAAAACCATGAAGAGTCATGTATATACAATTGGTATAGTTGGAGTATATCATTACAAAAATATAAGGAGTAATTAGATAAATTTTCGATGAAAATAAATAATTTGAATTTACTCAAACCAAAATAAAACTATTATTGTGTTTTCTACCATGTATATATGATAATTATCTTTTTGAATCACATATATCAAATTTATTAAGATCATTATGTCCAAGAAGTATTTGAATATATATTTTTCATATATAAATTTATATAAAACAAAACTTAATTATAAATTTCTTTTGATGAGAAAGTATGAATACTAATTTAATTTCGTTGATAATTTAACCAAAACTATTATATCATTAATTTATAGATAAATTTATTTATCTAGATTCATATATAAATTTTAATTGATATTTATTTATTTAATTTCAACACATATTATCATAAATATCTCAATTCATGAAAAAATGTGAACAATGATACAATTTTTCATAATCATTGATAATAAAAAGATTCAATGAGACTCTAAGAAACAAAATTTCTTACTACCATATAATATTTTTTATCAATTTCCCATTTTTCAAAAAATTCGAAATTATTTAAATATATAAAAAGTATCTAAACATGATACAAATATAGAAACAATCCCAATAAAAAAATTTATCTACAATCCGGTAACTTTATTTATTCACCAAAATAAATGGAACTTTAACTCTTATTCATGTGGCACCTAGACCCACATTACCATGTTTGGTGCTAGAGAACATAATTTAAGAATAAGTTTTGATATAAATAGGAACGAAACTATCTTAATTTTACAACATTAGAAAACAATAATCAGTATAACTCATATATGATCTCACAATACATAAAATGGAAGGTCTAGTGGATTTGAGGATCATCAACCAATGTGACATTTTTATGATATATTTGAATCATTATACATAATCCTACAATGATAGACTCTGTTCTAGACTATATATTCTTTATACATATCTTTATAACATGGAAAATGGAAACCTAAAAAAGTGTGACCTAAAATAATAAGTAAATGGGAAACATGTCAACATTTAATTATAGATTAAATCATAAGCATATTAATAAACTCAATAGTGGAATAATATATTTTCAAAAGAAAATAATTCAATTATAATCCACCACATGTTAATATAAAATGAAAAATAATCTCAAATGATCAACCATATACCATAGAATTATATTTCTAGATAAAAAACATTTACCATTAGGAATAATCTTATAGATATGAAATTTAAAAATAACATAATTATAGTAAAGCCTGAAATTGTGAATAATGATAATTGTTACATATTTTATAAACAATCTTGTGGAAAAATATTTCAATGATCATTTCCAAAAAAAATATAAGAACAATGAAAAAAATATGTACACAAACAATAATGGGAAATAATCATTATGATTTCATGTTCTAACAAAAGAATTTGAGTGGATAAAATGTTATCATGTCCATGAACAACCTTGTAAGAAATAAATAATGTTATCATTTCCACACAAAAACTTTTGAAAAAAGTACAATCAAATACCTCTAACCAAAATATTCAGATATATTGACATATGAAAACCCAATAATTTCATTAAACTAAAATATAAGACCCATAACCCACGTTCAACCATAATGATGTGTCCTATATGAAAAAATTATTTCTCACCCCATTATGAACACATAGTAATAAAATGGGGTTTTTACATTTACATATGGTAATAAAAAAATTATTTCAATAATATTAATGGTGGATACCCAAAATTTAATCTCTTATATTGATTATTTAATAAAATAATCAAATATAGAATCATGAAAAATAATATCCGATTCAGTATATACATTATGTAGAAAGTTGAAAACTCCGGTGATATCATAAATTATGATTTTATAAAACACGTTTATCTTTATAATAAAATAATAATTTATAATTAATAGAAGAAGAAACTTTTGATAATATTATGTTAATTATTTTTAAAATACCATTTTTTAAA
The DNA here is from genome assembly GCA_963277665.1 of Viscum album. NCBI lineage: Eukaryota > Viridiplantae > Streptophyta > Magnoliopsida > Santalales > Viscaceae > Viscum > Viscum album. Next base: position 1,695,600,167 of record OY728137.1, on the reverse strand, counting down.
AGGTAAATTCAATAGTAGATCATATAAAAATAAATAATAATGACAAAGTGTCAATGTGAAAACATCTTGAAAAGAATGTGAGCCTTATTCCAGATGGTATGGATAATTCATGTGAATCCACGAGACCCCGATTCAAATCTGGGCATATGAAGATTTTTGGGTACTGTAGTAGGTACAATATCATGTAATGTCCAGTACATTATCAACCATAAAAATTCACCTTCTAGATACTTGTTTGGTCTGGGAGTCCTTAAGTCCATTAGGCCACCCAAGGACTTCTGGTAAGTTATAGATTTTGAGCATATTCAATTCCATCGGACACATCAAGGACATCCGGAAACCTCATATAGATCATGATGTTTACATGAAACCAAACAAACCAAAGGGACAACCTCATGATGAGGAATCAGAATAGGTGGTTTCACTTGAACAAATCCATCTATATATATATAAATGATACGATATGGAAATTATCATCAGTATGAGACATAAAAAAATATACATAGGTATTACTCGAAGAACATGATATATGAAGGTTGTAAGATAACATCACAAGCTAGATGATGGGGAAGTGAATTTCTTGTACTAATGTCTCGTATAAATTCTTGTAAGACCTTTGGGTCGTGTGATCATCATATCCTATGGTCCTTGTAAGGTTTCCCACTCAACCAATGAAATGGGTTTTTTTAAAAATGTTCTTCAAGCCATTCAGTATGTGAAAACACTAGGAAAACATTTACTATCTAAAAAAATATTAAAAAATAGATACTAGAAATAGAAACAAAGGTTCTATTAATATAAAATAAAAATATTTTGAATTGATAAAATTTCCAAAAATATTCTTAAATAATAGTGGTTTAATAAGAAATAACATTATTAATAATTATATCTATAGTGGATTATGAAAATAGATTTTTAAATGATTGAAAAGTATTTTAATATTTTTAAATACCTTTACTAAAAAACCACATCATAAATTGTTGATGTAAAACATCACTTTGAAATGTGTTAATTTAAAATTGGAAGTATATATGATTTAAATATTTTTTTAATGACTAGGAAAACATTTTTTGGAATATTTTACATGGAAATAGTGGTAAAAATTTCATTAGAGGGTTAATTTTTTCATTAAATTGCTCCTCATTTAAGATAATAAAATTAATGAAAATTTACATTTGACTAAAACCAATAGTTTTCACTATATATAAGAGTTGAAATTTAATATTTTATCAATTATAGAAGAATAATGTTCATGATATCACATTTTTAATCAAAAAATGAAATTTGAGTTAACTAAATACCATAAAGATATCAAAATTCATAAAGAAATAGAAATTAAGAATGTGATTATTTGTTTAAAAATATCAATCCCCATAATATAAATATAAAATAATTTATCATACAGCAAACTAGAATACTCTAATAAACATATATGAAATAATTTCAAGATGAAAATTCATTACTCAACAAATTAGAGTTATGTTAAAAAACTCATCTGGAAATGTAGTGAAATAATAAGACGGTTTCCATGAAATAGATTTAAAAATAGCATAAAATTATTGAAATTAATTTAAATGAAGTAAATTTTTGTTTAAATACACCATAAAAATTAAATTACGTAGTTCAATATAAAATGTGATTCATGGATCTGAAAATGAGACAATCAAACCATTATATTTATCCTCCTTACTCAGCTGCAAAATAAAATCCTTTATATTTGTTAAAAATATATTTAACATTCATTAAAAAACATTATTCATATTTATTTCTATTTATAAACTTAATTTATATACATTTATTATAAATATTATAGTCATTTATGGTTTATTATCATCATCAGATTATGGAAACTCTGATTACTAGATACATACTAGTTTTTTAATGTAACTTATTAATATTATTTATATAAAATATTATATAATTTTTATATTATCCAATACAATTTAATCATGGCATTTTATTTGTTCACCATATCAAATTTTTTTAGATAGTGATAATGTTATATTTTGGGAATACAGAAATTGTGAATAACTCATTTCATTCTACAAAATGATTGAAAGATGACATATTAATAATCATATTAGATATCAATAACACAATTATACAAAAATTAAAAAAATATATTTTTTTATATGATTTTACCACAATAAAAAAATCACAAATTATTTTAGATATATACATTTCATAATAAGTAATATAGAATCTAAAAGATACCCAAATGATAGTGTATTATATTGATTTTATCATTAGAGATATGATTTTATGTAATGATAAAAAACATTAATATGTTTAATCATGTCATAAATATCATATGTCTTTATTAAATTCATTTTTATTACCATCCATGAATGGTGGTAATGGAGAAAATATTCGTTGTTTGTGGACATTGAACTATATTGTATGCTAAATTAATTATTCAATTTCACAGAAAAGGTGAATGAATAGATCTATAATATATACTATAACATAATAATTATTACTACTAAATATTTATAATATGTACGTATCTAATGATTAATTTTTAATAACAATTAATTATGTTGATGAAAAACATAATATGTTATTCCGTGGAGGTTATAGTTTATCTTATGCATGAATAACATAATTTTATTGTTCTATATAGATGGGAATGAATAAATAAAAAATATTACATTAATATAATAACAATAGTATTTTAATGAAACTAGGTTTATTATGTTACTTTGGCTATGATAGGTTTGTAATTGAAAAATTATGAAGGAAAACATACTTATTATGGAATACTAACATTGGGAGATTGAACTTCTCTTGAAAGTCTCCATGGAAAATTGGGATTATGGAAATTAATTCAGATAAGAAGAGTACAACCATGAGTTAACAATCAATATATAATAAAATAAACAACTTTGTAAGGCAATTTTAATGAATAAGTGTTGCTTGAGGTGGTAGAAGTATTCCCCCTTTATAATTGATGAATATGAGAATTTTTTCATTACCTCTGAATTTTTCAATTTTGGAATATCTCTATCCATGGTTCAAGTTCTCTAGAATAATTACATAATTGTGTTTGATATGAGATAACATATATAATTACCAAACAAAAAATGTTTCTACATGTTTTATACTTGTTTCAAGACATTTTAAACATTACTTGCACATTTCTGAATAACTTTTTTTACATTGGTAGCTAATTTTTACAGAGGTATTGAATATTGTTTTAAAATATTTATGGCAAAGCTACTTTTTTTTAAATAAATAAATTAATTCATAATATAATCTTTGTAAATTTATTAATAATATAATTGAAATTTTATAATTAAAATATTTAATATAAAGAAAAAACACTTAGAATAAAAATCTGGTTTTCAGTATTAAGTGTTTTTAATGGTATTTATTATTTATTATATATTTAATGTGTGGTTATATATTTGTATATATAATTAATATTGTCTTAATGAAAATAGAGTTTATTGATATATTTTATTAGTTAAAAATTACTTAACAATAAAAATGTTATTGATTGAATTTATAGTTTTACCATTATTGTTTTTAATAACTTTAATAACATTAAAAATAATATTTTTTTGAAAAAAAAATTTAAAATTAAATTAATAAATATTTTGAATATATTGCCATAAATATGAAATAATTTTAATTGATTTAATTTCTAAATGGGATGAAAGCTACTATTTAATATAAAAAAATAGAAATATTTCTAGAGTAAAATAATAAATTTATTTCATAATCATTATACATTGGTATTATAAATTTGTCATATTATTTTTAAATTATTTAATTGAAATAATTAATATTAAATTCCATTTAATTTTTTTTTAAAATAAATAAATTATTATGCCATGATAATGTATAAATTTGACGATACAATAATAATCTATACTTATCCGCAATGTCCCCCAAAAATATATTACATAGAAAAAATATAAAAATTTATATCATATTCTTACTTTGATATAATTAGTTTAAAATTAAACATTATTATGTAAAAAAATTAAAAAAATTATAAATGTATATTTCACTTGAAAATATAATATATATATATAAAGAACATTTTTTTTATGGAAAACTCAATTCAAAAACATTAAGTGTTATTTATCATATTTGTATGAAATTTTATATTCATTAAAAAATTAATACATAGTTGTTTTTATTAATACATATTATTAATAATAAATATGTCACATATTTTATATGTTCGTTATTGTATATGGGTAACCCTACTGAACTCATTTTTACTTTAGAGATAAATATTTATATCTATATCTATATCTATCTATAGGTGTTATAGAACACCCTAGAGATCAATGTATAATAATGAATGATTTCATATAATATGTTAAAGTATTTATTACTCGTAAATAATAATCACTAATCAAATAAGTATAAAACATAATAATAAAATTTAACATGTAATAAATATTAAATTATAATTTTATATCTTGAAATTACAAATGTCAAAACAGAATCAAGAGTATAAAAATGTCTTCCTTTTATATATAGGATATATAAATTTATAATAATACTATATAAATGATTATTACATAATTATAACCATTAATCTTCAATGAGGGACTCCTAGTGTATTAGGATATTGTTCATCAATGGAGAAACTCTTATATCTATTTTGAAAATACCTTTCTCACTTATTTACTATACTTTATATTATGTACTATAGTATAATATATAAATGTATTTGTATCAAATTTCATGTTTAATCCTTAATAATTCATTTTATCCTTTTTCTTTTCCAATAACAATGCTTCAAAATATCTATAAATTTAAACTAGTTACACCATAGTAGTCAATAAATTATTGATTGATATTTTCCATGATGAATTTATTATTTTAGCATAGATATTATGGAAGAAAATTTTTGTTCATTACAAAAATTTATTCCAACATAAGATTAATGTTATAACCATATATCAATTCTACAATAATCTATATTTTTTATAACACTTAATATCTCAGTAATAGGATATATAAAACATAGTAATTTCCTATTACCAAAAAACCGTGGCCAGAGGCCAAACCTCTGACCATTTATTAGTAAAGAAAAAATTCAGTTTTAACTCCCAAAAATAACCACATTCCAATGTAATTGTATTAAAACCTTCATTTTTAAATTGCATACAATCATATAAGTATTTTTCTCAATGATCCATTATTCGTAAAAACCTATACAATTCATGTAATTATAAAGTAATAATATAAATTCACAATGAAATTCAAAGAAATTGTATATAATAGTTTGAGTTGTAAATTTTTTTAATTGACCTTTTTCATATCCTTAATCAAAATCAAAAATTATAATTACAGCTAAATTAATCCATGATATGGGAATACTTTAATTTATTATGATAATCAAATAGATAGTTAATTCAAAATATGTTCAAAATTGAAAAACTATCCAAACATTCAATGTTAAACCACACATCCTTCATGACTCTAATTCCCAAAATTTTCATCTATTTAAATTACTTCATTAAAATATTTTTTAACTTTCATGAAAAATAAAAACATATATTTCTAAAAATAATTTCACCAATCACTCAAAAATCATTTAACTATGTTAAAAATAATAAACAATAACATGGATTTTGTATATAGATTTTTTACGAACCTAAGAATCCACATTATAGAAATTATAATATTTACAATCTGGAAAATTAAAATGGTATTTTGAAGGTAATGTTTGTTTAAAAATATATGTAAAAAATTCAAAAGGTAATAATGTTGATTCTTGACTCTTAAATAATATTTCATGATTCATGACACGAATTTGATTAACATTCCTCCCTCATTACCCGTCAAAAATATTATTATCCATTAGTACTCATTTTATAATTATTTATGTATATATATATTAATTTAAATGTTTCATTATATAGGAATACATCTCTGTATACATGTATGTATATATTTACCTATTTATATATAGATGTATGTTTTCATTAAAACATGCGTACTTTCATGTATGAATGGATTTATGAATGTATGCATGTATCCTTGTGTGTGTGTGTTTATATATATATATATATGTGTATATTAGTTTTTATATATGTATGTTTATTTTTATTCATTGATGCATGTAAAACTTCATGCATGTATAGATTCATGCTTATTCATATGCATGGATATTAGTATGTAAGTATTTATCTATATATGTATGTATTCATTTTTTTACATTGTTGATTTCATGCATCCATTTATGTTTACATATTTGAATGTATACATATACAGATTTGTGTGTTATGATGTCTTTATAAATTAATTTTTTTATTTAGAATCTTTATTATCATTTTTGATGGAGAGAGATACCATGAGATTACACAACATGTGTAAGATCCCAAAATGTATTAGAGATGATTCAAGATTGTTTCAAATTACAATTTTACCCTTATTTAGTTTAATTGTTAATTTTTCATTCGGTCTATATTGGATGGAATTGTAGAATTTAGGAAGGTGGAGGGTTAGTTCATGGTTGGTGAATGGTTTTCTGTAATAGAGTGCCCATTCTAGAAAATTGTGAAAATTCATACATAGGTGATTCGCTTTTCTAGTGAATTTTTTTTCAAATAGTGTTCCCTCATAGTAGTAACTGTGAAACTACTTTTAGGAGGAACACAATTTGGCCCATATTTAAGGAAAAATTTGAACCCCTTATATGATATTGTGCACCCCTTACTTGAATCTATGTGCACGGGAGATTATTCATCCGAAAAATAGTTTTTAAATTCATGAACACCCGAATCATAATCATCTTGAATCATCCCAAACTCATTTACCTCAATTTTTGGGGATTTTGGACTGATTCTAAGGGCATATAATCTCAAATATTGAGAATTCAAGGGTCATGTTATATAATTTACACCTCTCATTATAAGAGATTGTCATCATGTTCGGTTTCCTATGTCTCCCATCTCTATTAAGAAATGATGCAGGGTGTTTTATTATATATTTGAAAGGTATTATATCAATGTTATTATAGAATCTACATTATATTATATTAGATCATGGTTTTTTATCAATATTATATTCATCATAGAAACCTTCTTTTTTCCACTTCAATTATGGATTTCCATTGTCGAGCATCAATCAATGGTCTTGAGGTGGATTTTTAAATATGAAAAGGAAATAGTATTAATCTAATTAAATTTATGTTGTTGTGAAAATTCTATTTAAATTATCTAAAAATTTAATTATAGATTTATTGATTTATTTAAATTTCCATGGTATATTGAATGAGGTGATTTTTTGGGGAAATTATAATTAGTGGCATTGTATTAATTAATTGGGTTTTTAATTGATTAAATGATGTTCTTATAGACTCAACATGATATTGGGATTAAGGGATTGGTCATTTGAATTGTATTTTCTTAATTTAATAATGGATGAGATTCGTATTTGATATATAATTGGAATAAGGGGATGTTTTGTGTAACCATTAAGGGTTAATGAGTAATGTGTGTAATTGTTGATAATCGGTTAAATGATATATTCTTCATTTTATTGATTTTGTAGAATTTTAATAGTTTCAAATTTTGGGGTAAAGTGAAAAGTTAGGCATAAATGAGAATGTTTGATAAGGATGTTACTATGGAATAACACTACGATGTGTGATTTTTATGATTTTATGATAACTATGAAATGTGTGATAAATGAGTGTGAGAAGGGTACTAATGCTCCAAATACCCATATGTGACATTGAGTTGTGGGATAAGGATAGGGGATACAAGTATCTATATTTTATCATGAATATGGGAATAGGAGTGAGGATCCAAATACCTGTATCTTTTATTGAGTGTGGGATATACACATAGGCTCCAATTATCCATGTCACATTGTGGTATGATATAGGGACAAATCTCAAAATTCCAATGGGGAGTTAGACACGTTGTTCTTCTCTATAAGAATGGATTTGGAATATGGTTCCAAATTTCGATTATATTTATTGAATTTAATTCATAAATGATAACCATGGTAGTGTGATATGTGATATTCATTAGGGATTGTTCAGACTCTAGAATGGTCTAGTGTTGGTATTGATAATATGGGAGTCATTGTGAACCCAATGATTTTTGTGGTTAATTAATGATCTATTAAATGTAATAATTTATTAACATAAGAACCATATAATATTATTTATAAAATCTGATACACTACTATTGAATTACTGATGTGTTATACGTTTTTGGTGGTTTCAAATTGAGTTGAAACCAAACCCTACTTTAAAATATTATTTGGTACACAAAGAGGCTTCATGTTGTATGATAGGATAATGGAAATAAAATTATATTATTTTATTGCTTTGGAATATATCGTGGATAAGGGAATAGAAAATGTTGTTAGGAACTTCCTGGGGAGTTGGTAGTGTATTTATTTTTGGTTTTACATTTTTACAATTGACCCTAATTATGTATGACATTTCTACTAATTAGTTATTGATTTTATTATGTTTTGGATCATGATGTGATAATGGGTTTTTATGGTTATTATATTATTATGGTTATTGGTTTTTGTCTATTAGTAATTTTTTTGTAATTTGTACTATATTTATTCATTGATAATCATGGTATATACTTTCAATTTTTATGTATTAAAGCATCATTGCCTGTCAGAAGCCTCTGGTTTATAGGGAGGTGCTCTTAAGGTCATGTGAGCGACCAGCTTGGGGAACCAATGCGTGGCACCCCATTATGGATATTACAAAGTAATATTAGGGATTTTTTTTCTTTTTCTTCGTATTATTATTTAGGAAATGTAGACATGACACTAAGATATTTAGGCCTAGGATATGAGATAGTGCATGGGGCTAGCTAACCCGTGTATGAGGGAAAACCCAAGTACCTAGGGTGGGACTGTTATTATTGTTGTTGTTGTTATGAATGGATGTTATTCCCCTTAAATTGATGCAATAGATGTGTGATGTCATATTTATTTATGATATTTTTTGAAATATGAATCATATCCTTGTACAAGATGAGTATTGAGTATGCATGAATATTTTTAGAAATTCATGAATTATTGCGAAATAAATCATTTTAATATAAATTTATGTAGAATACGTTATTGGGTATGATGAATAAAATAAAATGATTTCTTTCATAGTGTAATTGAATTGAAAATTGTGCATAATATGAATTGGAAAGTTGTAAAATGTTACAAAAGGATACTTATTAGGAGTTTAAAGGAAAATGGGAAAAATAAAATATTTTCAACCTTGTTGACCATTACCTAGATATAGGATAGTTAAGTTTGGTGATAGCACATTCATTTTGAAAATGTGTCAGAAGAAGAAAATACTTGTTATGGATTCATGTGGATCTATCTTGAATAATTTTTATAATTTTTGGCTCTGTGTCAGAATGTTTTTTACATTATATTGTTATGCCTCCATGATTATTATTGTTAATTGAATGACGTGGGGACATGGTTGGAAATGATCCAATAGTAGAAGAACCTAAGACACCTATAGTTTTGGGAGAATAAAATAGATATTAGTTGATTGAAACCATTTCTGTCTTCATCTTGTTTATGGGGAGTGATATAGAGTAGTTTTTTGTATAGTATATATGACCTAACATAGGTGTTTTAGTTATATCACCATATAACATTCACCAACGACTGTGGATATGAGGTAGATGATTTTGGGATTGATTTTTTCCATTATATACTCAACAATTATTTCAATAATATTAAGAATAGGGACACGTTGGCTAGTTAAATTTTATGAGGATCACTGAAGCACTAATGGGATGATCATGCTCAGACTGGGTAGTTCAATGATATGTCAATAAAGAGTTTTTTTGGGATGTTCATGGAGTAACCATAAAGAGGACCTCCAACATACACACCCCCAATGAATTCTATGGAGATATAATTCCCTCCATTAGTTGATAAAAATTCTCAATAACTAGAATATAATAAAAAAACATGAATAATTTCATAAAAACATTTCATTTGATTTTTGTATAATATGATACTAAAATATAAATTTTAAAGAAATGTTTAATAAAAATATCATATAACTGATGTGAGAATTTATATAATGAAAAAAATATGTTTTTACATTATAAATACACATAATAAAAAATAATTTGAATTATATTATTTAAAAAAATAATCATAGTACCACATAATTAATGAAATTGAGGGTTATCCCAATGAATGGAAATTGGGATAATAATTTCCTTATTTCAGGATATTATTACTTAAAACATGTTTAAATATCTTGTATAATGGCTAAAATAGTGTTATTAATATTTTAATAAAGAAAATTCAGGTTTATAACACCATATATGGTAATTTTTTAATATCATTCGACCCATTTATTAATAACATTTTGTTATTTCCATTGTTTTGGGTGTGTTATTCACATGATTTCCATGGTTGGTTCCAAAATTATTTTCTTATCGAATTGAAGTGAAACTCATGAAGTGTAATGAAAATGTTTTAAAATTTTTTCATAATATTAAATAATTCCATAAATATTTTTAGTTATATTGATTGAGGATGAATCATTAGATAAATCATTAGTGATACTCGTTTAGATCATTTTTATAGCTCTTTGATTATGATAAACTTATTTAAACATAAACCATAATATTATGCAAATAATTAAATTCCAGAACATAAGGGAGTTCATAAGATAAACATCAAAAAAAATATTTAACCATTAAAATGGATTCACAACCAGCTTTGAAGGATATAATGTAAATTAATGACATATCATCCATGATATCGGTACATCAATGCATCATGAACACATTTCATATTAATAGAATAAGAGGAATAAGAGATGATGAATGATGATAAATTATATAGTAATCATGAAAAAAATATAGAATAAATATAATAATAGAGATTTATGGACACTTTGATAAGGGGGTGAAGAGATACTACAAGAAAAAAATTGAATCAAAAAGAAAACACATGATAATAGAAGAGGATTTTTCCTCTTGATCTCTTTTTTGAGATCATCCTTAAGGGAATTGATTTTGGCCTTTTGTTGAGACCATATGTTCTCGGAGGTGGGAAGGGTTTTTGGAAGGGGATTGGGTAGAATTTTGACAATGATCATAGATTTAGAGATTTGATGGGAAGAGGGGGTTAGGGTGGTATTTATAGTGGAGGAGAGGAGTGGTTTACCATTTATTAATCATTAGTTTAATAATATTCACATTATTAAGAATAGTAATGATTCATAAGACCGTAAATTGTAATTATACCTTAAGAGTTCAAACCAAGGACGCTTACATCATCCCTGATTCTAGGACTACATTATTTAACTGATAATGTATTTATAAGGTATATTACGATATTCTACTATTCATTTAAAATTAAAGAATTTCATAAAAAATTAAAAAAATTGACCATAATCATTTTTGACATGTTGAATTCAAAAATGAAATCCATTTTTTTAAATTAATTTTCTATGTATTATTAATTTAATTTTTAAGTAAAATCAATGTTTATTCAAAAATTATTAATTTTAAAAAATTAACTGATTTCACATCACCTTGAAAAATTAATACAAATCTTATTATCTTGTATCCTTAAAATTTTAAATAATAAAATGATTTACTATTCATAAGGTTCATATTAATATTTATATTACTATTCATTAGGGTATGTTACTATTCACCAAAAAAAGATGGTTCTATCAAATTCTATATTAGTTACTGGTCACAAATATAGATGTTTGTTTTTAAAAATTCAAATATTTGATGCAGAAAAATTATGTTTAACGGCTAGATTATAGCTATCTCTTTAAAAAAAAGATAAATTATGTAGATATTCAGTGTTTCATGCATTTTAATTTATTTTTAAATCCTTGGGGTGTTACATTCCCCCCAGCTTATAGAAATAGATTCCTTACTATTTTATTTACATATTAAACAAGTTAGGTTACCTTCCCTTCATAGAATTTTCATATTCGCATGTTACTTCTTCGACTATTTGTTTTATCCTGAAATCCCTTACCTGTTGGATAAAATTATTCCACAATACTTGTCTCATTGATCAATATTCTGAATAGGCTACTCTTCCCAAGAAAGTTTTTCTTCTAGTAAAATTGCTTCTGGGCTCAAAATGTGAGAAAAATATGGCACATACATTACCAAAATCAAAACATGAAAACATTATGTACCAATGATAAACATAGATGAAAAACTATTTAGTATGGAACAAATCTATACTTATCCACAATTTTATAAGATCAAATGAATTGTGGACACATATTTCTCCTTCTTACAAGAACACAAAAGACATATGCATGGAGAGATTATATGAAAAACATGATCATATACCTCAAATAAAATTCATTCCTCCAATAATCTGTATAATATATAAACCTTCTCAATGTTGTGCTCATGTGTTGTTGACAAATATAAGAATTATCAGCCACTTACTCAAGTAATTCTTGTCCCATAAATATCCTTTCCCTAAATTAGTACCAAAATTATAGAGATGAACAACACTTCATATATAATTACTCAAAAGGTTCTATCTATATATAGTAATAAAAACATATAATATATGTTAATTTACCCAATGAAATATGTTTATACTATTTTACCTAACAATCCCTTGAGAAAGCACGAAGAATATCCCCCAAATACTATATCAATAGTTCTAATTGCCCATCTCATTGAGAATGAAAAGTTGTGCTGAAAAGTTATTTTGTTCCCCATAACTTCTAATGGCCTTTTACAAAAGTTATAAGTGAACCTATAATTATTTGGTAGTCCTGAAATAAATATATGTATTTATTTTCACATTTCAAGTCATGCACTGGTAATGTATAAAGCATCCCCTTTGGTAATTTCCACTCTGCATTGACCAACTAACATGTAAAACATTTCTCGGTAAATTATGTAATATCTATTTTCATTCCATCCCACTATAAATTATCTCGAATGACTCTGTACATATTTTGCTACCAGGAAAAAATAATAATGGATATATATGAGTTTCTCACAACAATTCCTTTATCATTTGGAAATCAAGAGGAACACACAATCATTTTCTAAATCTCAAAAAACAATCTTTTTCAATGTTATATTTTAGAAACATACACATTTCTACAAATTATACCTTTTTTTAATGCTTTTCATATTCCATATAAACATGATTGATTCTATATAACAATGATGACTAGACTAAAAATTGAAAAAAATAGAATAATTTTCTACTCCAACAACTTCCAAGCAAAAAATTCATCTACTCATTCATCAAAGGGTCTTGTTCCAGCCATAACATAGTTAATGATGTATGATATTTTAGAATGAATTCATCTGTCACATTGTTTGATTTTATAAAATAGTGACTGATATCGAAATTTTAATATTTGATCATTTTAATATATCTTCTATGCACCATGCATTATTCCTTTTGAGTGAATATATACATCAGAATTATTTGGGTAGTATATATTTCACATTCGGATCTGTATAAAAAATTCCACTAGATTTTAAGTGAAAAACCCAATGTTTTTAATTACAAATCATGTCTGGGATAGTTTAACACACTATATTTTAGATTTCTTGATGCATAATAAATTACATATTCATTCTGCATCTGAACCAAACCATGTCCCTTTAATGAAGAATCTCCATAGATAACAAACCCTCAATTTCTAGAAGGTAGGGTCAGAACTGGAGAATTCATCAATAATCTTTTCAATTCCTAAAAACAATCAGCACATTCTATTATCCATATTAATTTCAATCATTTTTGAGTTATCATCATTCAGTAAACAATATAATAATGCAAAGGTTTTGATAAACCTATAGTATCGTCCTTCCAATCAAAGAATACTACGAATCATATTTATATTTGTGAATCTTTTCTATTCTAAAATTTTTTTTTTAGAAAAATCAATAGTTATTCCATTTATATAGATAATGTGACTCAGGTATGAAATTTCATGCAACAAAAAATCAGTCTTTTTGATTTTTACATGTTGTTTTTTCTTTTAAGGTTTGAAAAACAACCCTTTGATGTTTTTCATCCTTTTATTCACATCTATAATATACAAAACATTCATCAAAAAATAAATCAAAAATCATTTCCAAGAACTCATGAAATATTCTATTCCTAAGATCCATGAACACATATGGTGATTTATTTAACCCAAACAGAATTAAAAAATCATAACGATGATAACTTGTTGGAAAAGATGTTTTTGAAATGTCAACCTACATCAACACCTACTAATGGTACCCATATCTTCTTTCAATCTTGGAAAAATAATGAGCTCCCAGGATTTGATCAAACAAGTCATTGATGTGAGGAAAATGACACTTATTCATAATATTAATGTTATTAAATTCTCTATATCTTAGGGAACCATATTTATTTTAGTTAAAAAACAAGAGCTCCCCATAGTGATGTGCATGGAAGAATGATTCCTTTATCAAGAATCTCTTGCAACTGATTTTTTAAATCCTGATATTTCGTATAATCCATTCAATAAGGGTTGTATTTAAATAGATTAGAATAAAAAACTAATTAAATTGAGAATTCAACATCCCTATAAGGTATAAAGCCGGTAAATCATCTGAAAAAACATCATGGTTTTATTTACAATTGGAACATCATTAATCTAAACTATTATATTTTTTTCGACAATATTAGCATGATATCTTTCAATTCCATAATTAAATAGTTTCTCATAATCCTGATATTTCATCAATTTAATAGTTACGTTAATGTATACAAATTTAATCTCTTTATGAAAAATGTTTCTTTACCTCTATATTGAATCATATAATTTTAAACACAAAACCAATATATACTGAGAATGAAATCAAACTCTTCTATGGAAAAAAAGGCTGGTAGGTAATTTATTCGCACAAATATAAATATAAATATTCATGATATTAATTTTTTTATAAAATTTCCCATTATCTTTTAATAGTAATATATTATCTTGTATGTTGAGGTAATGCTTTCAATTTAAAAGAACATATTTAAAAAATAATGTATAGACCCCATATCAAACAAGACATTAGATAAATATGGGTAAACAAAAAAAGTACCTAATACCACTTCTGTTGATGGACTGAAATCTGATGACATTGTCAAAAAAGATCCCACTACACATTTATTCAAATATTTTGGCTACTTTCCATCTCTCAAATAATTATTTGGCATGAATTTTCATAATGACCCATCTCACCACATTTGAATCATATTACATGTTTCTTATCAAGATTAATATTCGAGTCATATTCATTATAATTGAAGGCCATATTTCCAAAAATACCACATAAAAAACACTTTCATGTTTTGATAAGACATTCCCCATGATTCTTTCAACCACAATTTTCACAAACTAAAAACTCAAAATTCCTACCATTAGATTACATTCATTTATTTTTACGCATCACTTTCCATGTAGACCACATCTTAAATTTATTATATATGTACACATGATCACCAAATTAATCCATTTCTACCTTATATGCACATCATACTAGATTATCATAACTTTTATAATTCATATGAGGCTAATAACATACATTATCTGGGATTCAATCATGATAAAGTTTTTTGAGTTTTCTATCAATATCCATAATAATATAGATTGAATTCATTACCATTTGGGTGAAATTTATATCATACAAGAACACAAAATAATTATCCTTTTTTATTAATTCAAATAATTAATTCTATATATCCTATAACAAAACATATTAGAAAACTTTTTTCAAGTAAAAGCACTTTAAATTCCTCACACTCTATGGTGCCAAAATCATCTATATTAGTGATTTTTTTATCATTAATCACCACTGATGAACATAACCATCAAAATGATAAATGAAAAAAATAACCTTTTGATTATTTTAGAATCCCATAACATAAAACATATTTTAAAGGGAATTAATACATTATTCATCTACTGTTGGGTCAGAAGATCCACAAAATGTATGAGGGTGTTTGAACCTAATATATTGTACTATAATAATGTTCTTTTATGGAAAATATATCTGTTCTACTACATAGATTCCACATCCATTTAATTATTTGGTCAGTAAATCCATTAGTATCATAAATAGATTGGTTTTAATTCCCACCATTCACGGTTGTGGGTTTGTAAAGATACCAACCACTTGGTTCCTTCCAACATTAGCTTTCCAGTTACTTCAGTGGAAAACTCATCTAAATAGACCATCCTTAGATGACGAAACATGGTAAAATTTAAATTATATACCAGTTGAATATAACCATATAGTTAAAATCATTTATTTTTTTCTATTAACATCTTCTTATCCATTATGTCATCTAAATTGTGCTCTGATTCCAACAATATGGACACATCCCTAAACAATACATTACCTAGCTATTTTAAATAGATTTCACCTTTTAAAATCGAAAATATATTTTCATGATAGGGTTTAATAATGTCAACTAAAAATATCAACATATATACCAACATCAGTAAAATGATGGTTTGATTAAAACAGTATCCATTTCTTCAAAAACAAAAAATTTTGAACATAAAACAAAAACATGATTTTATTGAATGTAATTTATAACATTTAACATTTCTTCCTTATTTCTATAACACATTCTTATTACTAGTAAATAATATTTAATAAAACTGGATGAGCATAAATTTTCAGTATGTTATATAAAAATAATTGAAGAATCCATTAGTCTATGAAAACATATATGTATATGAAATCTTTTTAAAAAATATATACTTCTCACCCTTATATAAATTAATTGTAAAAAATTATATTTCCATAAAAAATAGAGAAAACATATAAAACCATAACGGTATATATGAAAATTTATTACTTATATTGTAACCCCCGTGTCTACATTATGATTTGTAACCCTCTCGGTACCTTACAATATAACCCATATGTCTACCTAATGGTGAAACCATCACCGATACACTTGGAGTAACCATATAGATATCCTTAAACACACACATACCCAATTAATTGGAGAAAAATATAGGTTCCACCCTTCATAATTAAAAATTACCAATAACCATTACATAATCATAAAACATGCATAATTTCAGAAAAATATAGCTTTTGATTTCTGTAAAACAGAATTTCAAAAGAAACTTTCTAATGAAATATCCCTTACAATTATCATATAACTGAAGTCAGAATGGATATAACAAATGGAATCATTGTATAATCTATAAATAAATATAATAAACTTTTATATAAATTATATTAATTACACAAATAAGTTTAGTTCCTCATAATTAATGAGAATGAAGGTTAACCCGAACAATTGAAACTAGTTTAGGAATTAGCATTCCTTGAGATCTTCTTATATAAAACCTATTTAAACCTTTTATATAATGCTTAAAAGAGTTATATTAATATCTTTTAAAAAAAATAATTTTTATAATACCATACCTGACCATTTTATGACATCATTCGACAAAATAATTAATAATATTTTGTTATTTCAATTGTTTTTGGTGCATGCTTCACATGATTTCCATTGTTGGTTCAAAACTAATTTTCCTTAGAATGGAAGTAAGACACTATATGTGGAATGAAATGGTGTAAATATGTATAAATAATATTAAATTATGATATAAATCATTTTGGTAATGTGTTATGATAAGGAATCATTAGATTAATTTTTAGTAATACTCATTTATATCATTTTGGGGGCTCTTGGATTATCAAAAAAGTATTTCATCATATAACTATAAAATTATGAATATAAGATAGTTATAGAACATAATAATGGTCATAAAATAATTGTTATAAAAAATTTTAACCATTAAAATTATTTTAAAAGACGATTTAATGGTTGTAATGGAATGTGAAGAGATATCTCCCACAACGTCGGAAAAACAACACATCACAGATGGTGTTATTGTTTTTAGAATAAGATAAATATGAGATGAATAATTAAGACTATTCTTTTCGAAAACATTGTATAAATATAGTACATATATATTAATATAATTTTAATGACTCTAGTTTAATTGGGGTAAAAAAGTGTATAATAATAGAAAAGAAATGATAAGAAAATAGAAGAATATGATAGTGTATTTTTACATCTTGATAACTTCTCATTGAGATCCTTTTTAAGGCCTTTGGTTTTGGAGTTTTGGTAAGACCCAAATGACTAATATGTGGGTAAGGGACTTGGTAACTCTATTGGAATGAATTTAGACAATTATAAAACCTTGAGAGGTTTAGGAGGAAGAGAGGGGTGAGGGTATTATTTATAGTGGAGAAGAGGAGGGTTTTACAATTATTTTAATCATTAGTTTAATATTTTTATTCAAGACTATAAAAAATATTGATTCATGTGACCAAAAATAATAATTAGAGCTTTTGATTTAGATCCAAGCTTTCATAAATCATCCATGTAGGGAGGAATAGTGTTATTATCTAATAATGTATATATACAATAATTTATCGTATTTTACAATTAAAAATATCAATAATTTCATAAGAAATCCCAAAAAATCACCCTTACCATTATTTGACTTGTAGAATTTATAAATGAAATCTATTTTTAAAAGCAATTTTCTATATATGAATAATTTAATTTTTATATAAAATCACAACTTATTATTAAAAATTCAATTTTATGATTATAACTCAGTCTATATCACCTTAAAAAATCAATGAAGATAGAGTTATATTATAACCTTAAGATAATAAAATAAGAAAATTATTTAATATTAATAATGGTAATAATACTTTCATATTGTTTTTTATAAGGGAATTTAACTATTCACTAAATACAATTTTTTCATATTAGATTCCAAATAAGTTACGGATCACAACCATATATTCTTATTTTTCGAAAATAAAATCATAAAATATAGAAAATTATTTCTAATGGGTAGGTTATAACTATCTTTATAAACCTAAGGATTCATTATTTAATGATTCAATGATTAATTCATTTCAAATTATTTTTAAAAAATTGTGATGATATATTCTTTATTTGTTTGTATGGGTAATAAATAAGTTTTTATAATGAAATATTAGGATCTACCTCGCAAAAAAATCATTATTTTTACTCTATTTATTCATTTCGAATACATACTATACATTCATTCTTCTAACAACAATTACTAATGTTATTGACAAAATTATTTTATATAAACCCACTTTTTTTAATTCTTCGTTTAAAATACCTTTACCCTCCATATTATTTTTTTCTAAAAAGATTAAATAATAATATAATTATTATACTATTATTTTTTAAATTATTGTTTCCATTATTTAATTTTTATAAAATTCATTAGAAATAATATTATTATATTTTTCTGAATGTGGATCAATCTTGATTTTTTTCAAAAAAAAATTGAATATAATGGTTTTATTAAACATATATGGATTGAATGAAATTTCAAAACATCATTCCTGACCAATTATATAAAGATCCCTTCATAAATATCCAAATATATTTTAAACAAAAATGATTTTAATTTCTTTTTTATTTATCATTTTTGAAATGATATTATTAAAGTGTAAAGGGTATTTTTTTCTCAGGATTGATTTTATAATATTAAATTTGTAATTATTTTTATAATAGATGACAATCCTTTGGTTCACAATTGATATACGAGGGATATGATCCATGGGTACGTTGCTTATTTACTATAATAAGGTTTTATGTTTATGATGACAATATGTTATTGAATACCATTCATTTTCCATGGATTATTATATAATGATATGTATATAAACCCTATATCCTTCTATGGGTTCTAATAAGATGAATGATTCATATTTTTTTAGCATGTGTTTGTATTATTTTCATTATGGGATTGGTGCTTAGGAAATTGTGTATAACTCAAAAATAATTACATAAATACTGAAATATCATGAGATAA
Source organism: Viscum album (assembly GCA_963277665.1). NCBI lineage: Eukaryota > Viridiplantae > Streptophyta > Magnoliopsida > Santalales > Viscaceae > Viscum > Viscum album. The sequence goes on along the minus strand of OY728137.1, from coordinate 1,695,580,324 downwards.
ACCTAAATAAAATATAATGTGATCCTAATAATGTAAGGGAACTGTATCCACTATGATACTCTTGGGAGTGGAACTACACTACTATGATATAGGTGGTAGTGAACTTAATCAATTATGATAGCGTTAGTAGTCATACATGACTACTAAAGAAATGATAATCTATGTTTATGTGTATTTTTAAATCCCATGACTTATTAAAATGTAATATATTTATGAATCATTTCCTTTAATACATATTTTACTCATGTCTTATGATCTTTAATGATTTATGCCAGAGTCTATATTATAATTAATGTCTCTTAGGATATTATTCTGAAATTGTTTTATCAAGACCTTTTAAATTTATTTCTATGTTATTGTCTACTGATAATTGATATATCCACCATTCACATGTATAACGATTTTGTGGAACCCTTTTCTTTTTTTCTTATCCTGATCTTATATATAAATGTAATATGAATAATATACCAAAGAACGATTTTAGTTATACTGAACTAAGTGAGTGACAATTTAGTTATCTTATGATGAAGTTGATTATGCATCCAATATTCTAATAATAATAGACCTACACATTATATCATATATTGAAAATTAATTTAGTTGATATTCAAATATTAATATCTAATATGAATTTATGAAATTAATTGGTCACTATGGACGGTATTAGATAAATTAGTTTGGAGAATAAATTTTTGAGGACCCTAGGGATAAATTATGTATAAGATTACATATTAAAGTTTTTAGTAATGATCATTGATGTTTTTGGCTAAAACTAACATGGAACACGTGAAGAAATATTTTTTATAATCTAGAAACCATTTAAATGATTTTTTTCAATGTATTTGTATTTTTACTCACACTATACATTTGTGTTTTAAATGATTTATTGGATAGTTATAATTCATTCTAATCCATATAGATAATGGAATTATTGTCTAAACGAGAAACTAATATAAAGGGGAGATAGAATTTTAAGACTTATGAATACTAATAATTATACATCTAATTATATAATTAACATCTTCTACCATGGTGTGTTTATTATGATGCCTAATACGAAAATTTACAATATAAATTATGACCACAAAGGAAAAAATATTCAACTTTATATATATCAACAATATAGGTGGAATCATTCTAGGTAATGTGTGAATGTAATGAAAATATGATTTATATGTTGAAATAAAGTTCATATATCATGTTATTACTCAAATGATATTAAGAGTTTGATGCATGAAAATTAAGTCCATCCTATGGTAAATTGTATAGTTCAATGTAACATGTTTTGGGAATATAGAAATCTTTTAAGACAATAAATTTGGCCAAATGTTAATTTCTAGAACATGGAAGGACATATGCAATGAAAATCATTTATATGAATAGATAGGAATTGTTTTTTTGGGATTCATGAAATATGTAAATTATATTTCATATATATGAATATAACAATATGTACATACTACTTTATAATGGATTTATTTAGGGATTTGAAATCATATAATGAATGGTATAAATAAACAAGATAAATGATAACATTATGATACGAAAAAATATGATTACAGTAGATGGTATAGTATTTGTGACCTTAAAATTGGATTTTTATTAATAATAATTTCATTTAGGTCATATTTTATGATGTTTATTTCATTTATAGATTATTATATTATATCCAATTAGCTACGATAAAATATTAATAAAAAATAGTGTTAATTTTTTTTATTTATGTATGTTTATATTGGAGGATGAAATTAGAGTAATGGATACCAAAAGATTTTTATATGTATAATTTTGATCATATGTTTAATGTAATTGAATCCCCTTTTCTAGGATTTGATTTATGGGATTTGAGGAGATTTGAATATTTTAATGGGTTTTAGGTAGAAAAAAATATTAAATCTTTATTAACACTTTGTGGTAGTATATGATATAATTTTTTGTTAACTATTTAATATAGATTTATGTAACCATCCTTAAAAATTACAAAATATTGTGTTTTATTCAAGAAATTAATATCTTTCTCAGTAATGATCTTCTCAGGTTTAGATTTTTAAAGAATAGGCCCCCACTCAAACATAACATCACGCATTCATAAAAAGTGTATACTAATGAAAAAATGTCCCTTTTTCCAAAAAATAAAATTATTTAAATTTGAGGTATGATTTAATTTTCATGAAAAAATAATTGTAAATTTTATCTTGACATACATCTAGTAATACCTTGAAATCTAAAGTAGGAATATTTTATAGGATGGTGTGTATGCTACGCAATAATAAGCACCTAAGAGTATATAATATCCCATTAATTTATAATATATTTACTATATAAAAAATGAAATATATTATATAGAATACAATTCATTTGATACTGAGTTGGTTTCAGACATTTATAAAAACTATTTTCATTAATGGCATGTGATACATGATAGACCAAGTTTTACCAAATAATAATATATTATAAAAATTTTATTACTTATTATAAAAATATATAACATATACATTAATTTATTAGATATGAAATGGATTAACTAAAATTGGAAAATATACATTTTACACCAACATAAAATGATTTCATTACCCTAAAATTTATTATAAATGGATATGCGATCAAATGGAAAATATATGGATTTTTTATAGAATACAATTTTTGTGTCAAAAAAATCATTTTACCCTAATAAATTAATTTAATAATTATTAGTGAGAGATATTCATGTAATATATTTGTTATATATTCAATATAATATTTTTTATGTTAATCTAATTGATTTGATATAAATAATATAAGAATTAACCAAATTTTACGCATAAAGCCTTTTCGTTTAATAAGACATTTTTACAGTATTTTCATGGAGAACATATATTAAATACAATATTTTTATCATTTATAAATGTAATATTTCAAAATAATATTCTTCATTGAAATAGAATCATGAAAAGTAGGTTAGGGTAATTTGTTGGTATTTCTAGATGTTGTTTAATTTTATAAAGAATGTTGATAACCAATGAATTTTTTTCAAAACATATTCTTAATCAAATTTCATTATAACGGTAAATAAAAAATTTAAATTGGTTTTAATGTTTAAATATATAAAATGGGTTTTCAATAAAAAAATTTAGTTCATGGGAATCATTTGTACTTTGAAATTGACTATAAAAACATAGAAATCATTCTGAAATTTTTACATCAAAAACCTGTAGTATTGTCCCATCTACATGTCAAAATTTTTATTTATTTATTTCACTTCAGTGATTGAAATGTTCAATGATGTATTACATATTTTTAATATAAGGACATATCCTTAAACCTTATATAATCTTTAGTTTTGATAAATAATTTAATTTATTTTACAATGGGGATCCTTTTAGAATTAGATTATTAGATAATTAGTCCATAACTATTACAATACATCTCAAAACTAAACAAATGTCACATACACTAATTCATATTTTTTCAAAATAAATAAAACTACTTAAATAAAACAATAATTACTTTCTTGATAAAAATATCCCTTTTAAACCATTCTTAATAGCCTAAATACACAACAACACCGCACCCTGCACACCCATAAACATAAACATTACACAACCCATTATGGATTCTGTGCTACCCTGCCACTTCCCAAATACAGTCTTGCCACATAACAAGTTTATCTATACAACAATCATCTAATCTATTAGCTTGAGAAACCATCACACTGATCATACCTCCCCATATGACCAACCACACTCGCCGCCACAACCCAACAATACCAACCCATTCACATGACTAAATAAAACCACACATAGAACCGAACCACACTAACACGGCCTGGTTTATTTAGATTAAAAAACACTTCTTATTTAATTCTACATAACAAAATTGGGCTTATCATGGAACATGTTCTATCCTGGGGAATAAATTTATTTAACTCTATATACATGGTTAACAAATTTCATAATTGCACGTTCATTGAAGGAGTTTCAATAACAAGTATTCACAAGTCATTCAACTCTTAAAACAAATACAAAAAGTCGACAATATTTTTAGAACCCATAAAACCCTTACAAGACATCACATGGATCATGGATATGATATAGAACCAAGATATCATCATCATATTCTCAACCCCTTATTTAGTACTTTCTAATTTCAATCTTAAATCTACATATAATAGTATCAAAATGGGTAACATGATTACCACAATCCCACAATTATTCACAACTAAAATAGAGATGAATAGAATCCCTAAATGGAACAATAAGTTAACATTGATTCTTCCTTTTGAAAAAATAGGTGGTGCACGAGTCATTGGAAAACTCAATGGAAAAACAAGCAGACTGCTAAAACAAATGATCATGACTCTAGGGGGAAAATATGTTCTTGGAACATGAAGAGAAAATGAAAACAGTTTAATGGAAGAGATGATTTTGACTATAGAATGGAATGATCCTAATTATATGGTGGAAACTATTTAAAAGGACATTAAAACTAGACCACGATCAAAAGAGTACAATTTCTGAGTTAATGGATTATTTAGGATTCTATTAGATCGATAAAATTTTAAATGGACCAACAAATCATAAAATATGTCATTTAACTCATTTATCATCATTTGAAACATCAATGGGTTGAAACTAGAAAAATTTAGGAAAACAAGAAATGACTCACTAATGGGTGAGTCACCGACATGAGTGAGCGATAGGGACACACAGATTCTTGACTATCCAAGGAAGGTCAGCAATGTGACTCACTTACAATAGTGATCCAATGATGTTGATCCATTATAAGCTGAGCCACTGGCACTGATCCACTTACAGATGAGCCACTGACATTGATCCACCAATGCAACTTGCTGACACCAAGTACCTGAATTGACTCACCAACGGCGGACTCACCGATGCTCGGGCTACAGAAACCACGACCTACGGATTACCTAACTCATTGACGCACTAACATACCAAAACCTCGAACTATCAACACACTAACCTACCAATGCCTTAAATCCCTAATGATGTGTCACTGATTTTTGTTTCCAATGGAAAAACATGAATTTTGGGAAACTCTTTAAAAGATCTACCAATACCTCAATGATAACTGCACCAAAATTAGAAACAGACAACCTCTACATCCATCCTTTAAGAAATCTATGTCCAAGGAGGGAAACTTCTACACTGCATTCCATGTGTTTGCATAATCTTGAAACAAATCTTAATAAAAATTCTTCCCGAATAAATCATCCCCCAAATTCTACTTTGATGAGATATAAGAGATATCAAAATCCTAATCCTGAAGAAACTTCATCCCCACCACTATATAATGTTAAGATCTCACTAGGAAAAGATATACATCATACTCTTGTGATATGTGAAGACAAAAAAGATCTCCCAAATGAATTAATTCCTATAAAAAATTAGTGACATTAAGACCGTAGAAATATCCATACCATGGGTGGCATAATTACATTCTTAGGGATGTAACTACATAGACCCATAAGATATCACTTCCCATTGCTACATCAACACACACCCTATCCCAGACCAGAATCATCATGAAACACACTAAACATAAACCCTAACTATAGAAACCTAAGTACTAGAGCACTTACCAACATCCCCATCATATTGATGAACACTTCCTCACATTACTATCTCCACACAATAGCTTGGCCTTTTCTGGTCAAATTGATCAACGGAGCTGCTACATAAGAGAATTGCAGAATGAATCTCTTGTAGTACCCTAACTAACCAATGTAACAATGAAACTATACCACATTCTTGGGTTCTACACTAGAAACAACTACCTCAACCTTTGAAGCATCCAATATTACTCTCTACTGAGACACCACATTCCAAATTAAGTGGACCTACCATGTCCAATACATGCACATGGACAAATTTCAATAGAGATGGTGGTGTCGAAGGACCACTTTGATAGTACAGAGATATTAGGTACATTCCTCCTATAAATTTTAGTATATTATGATTTAATCATGGAATATGATTATGTACTCATCCATGAATACACTAATGATAGAGTTCATGAGTCTCATGAACATGGATTGTGCATTTGTAAAAATAATCGACCTAACCATGAAATAAAAGTGCACAAACATGCACCTAAATGCAGTCTTCAGGATGTCACCCTCCTTAATCCTCAACTTTTGATACCCAGACCACATATACAGAGGTACATAACACTGTATCACTTATTCAAAAACAAGATCAATTCACCGCACAGAGACACAATATTCTAGATAAATATATTATTCCTTAGATATTCAATCAGGACCCACAAATCCTACAACATAGAAGGAACCATCTGATATGATGGCATTAAAATAAATAAAGAATCGTGTTTCATTCCGATCTCAAAATGAACATCATTTCAATTGGACATAGTCACAATTTTCACAAGGAAGAAATCCAAGACGCCCCCCGCCCAACAACTCTTGGAAAACCCACTATCACAGTATCCAATGATTCCGCTAATGTAACAGCCCAAGATTTTATGAAAAATATTCTTTTTAATTTCACTAATATCTTGTGTTGTACGCTACACCAAAAGGATCTTGCACAACACACATCCTGGACTTGCCTTGCATTACACGCAATCGCGACCTTCCTCGATAGCGTGTGTAGTACGCAATAACGAGTTTCACTAAACAGCGATATGCTATTAAAATGTTATTAAAACTAGCCGTTATGAATAGTAATAACCACTTTTTAAAATTCTGTAAATCTTATTTTACAAAATGAACTTCATTTTTGGATTCGGAGTATCGAATTTAGCCTAAGGTGAAATTTTGGTACATTTCGGATAACTTTCATATTCTGATGAATAGTGAAAATTACTAAATTATAATTAAAAAACAACTTTTTAAATCGAAATAATTAATAGTGATAAATTATTAATTGGAGTAGTTTTAAAGTATATTTTGAATATATTTTTACAATTTAATACAATGTTGGTCATTGGATGTAATTTCACATTTAAACTAGACATAAACAAGTGTCAATCTTTTGATAGATATTGTTTCTTAAAAACACGCTATTTTTTTTAACAGCGGGATTTAATTATAAAATTAATTAATGCAACTTTTATGTTATGAATTTGGTAAAATAGACTTCATTTTTGAATTCGGAATATGAAATATAGCTTGGGGTGAAATTTTGGCATTGTTCTGAAAAACATCAATTTTTGATGAATAGTGAAACTACTAAGTGGTAGGTTAAAAACTGAATTTTGCATAAAACATAATTTTACCGCTTCTGTGAATGGAATTTCGTAAATCCGAGAGACACGGTTAATATCAAGGACTAAAATGTGGTTCAATGAGATAAAAATAATTTTTTGGTGAATAGTAACTTTTTTCTTTTTTTACCGCGGTTAATAGTAAATAGGGTAACTAAGGGTAAATATGATATTAATATTACCCTAACACATGTCCTAATTCTATTGGACAAGTGTAATTCGACCAAAAACAAACTTAGGAATAAAATATGACCATTTAGGCCCACTTGGATTAGATTAGGACATTTATTATTAATTTATTTAAAGAAGGGTTAAAATAGTTAAAATCAATGTTTAATAAGTAAATCATTTTTAATATGGGGTTATACATAAGATAAATTCGACTATAAATATTCATTAGAAAGATAAAAATATTTCCTACAAAAGGGTATTTTATTTGTAATTTTTAGACATTATATAATCTAATTTATTTATGACACAATGATGATGCAGTAATTATCTTATTAATGAAATATTGACATAATTGATGTTATAAACACCAAAATAAATGTAATTTGAGACTTTTTATGAATTACACTAATTTTCTAGGTTACTATGATATATTATTGTTGATCTAATCAACTTGGTTTGAACATATAATTCTGTTATGACTTTCAAAAAAATCATATATCAAATAGTGTCAAAATTGACACAAAATTGTTTTTAAATAAAATATTATATTATTAATTGTTATTTTATTCCTAAAAATCTAAGGTTCGGCCAAATGACTTAGATAAGGATATATATATTAATAATAAACAATTTGGGGTTCGTTTGGCATGTTATAGTAAGTGTATTAACCATATAGTGAAAGAAAACAAAAAGACACGGTAAAAGTTAAATTATTTAACTTAGAGTTAAATCTAATTGATAAGGTTAAAATAATACCCTAAACTTGTCTAAATCTTATTGGTTGATAGTATTTCGACCCATCCCCACTTTAGCTTCTAAATAAGACCCTTTGGAACCATTATAAACCGATTTTGACTTTAATATAAAATAATATTTTGAGATTTTCCTAAGGTGCCCCTCTCCTCCCCTATAAAAGGACACCTCCTCCCCCTCCTCCTCACACCAATTTTAGCACTCAAGCTCGGCCAAACCCTGCCAAAATCTCTTCTCCACTTCCCTAGCAACATCCTAGAGGTTCTGGTCTTCCTCAAAGACCAATTTTAGTTCCCTAATAGGAGGTCTCCAAAAGGCGCTTCAAAGAAGAGGTAATTACCGTTACCAATTCTTTCATCTTTATTTTTTCTTCCACTTCTTCTTCTTAGGTTGTTTCATTATGAAGTAATAACATCAGTATCACTCATATACTGATATGTTATTATAAGTATGAAACAACCCTATTTCACCATCTATCTATCCTACGGAAAAAGAAATCACCGCGCGTGCGTACGTACGGAATACCGTCTCCACGCCGTGGTGTAATCTATTTTCCACCACCACCTTACATGGATGGGTATAATGGTGTAAAGAATAACTATACATAGTTATTAAAACATCATATTGATTCTGATATATTGTATAATCCACTCCAATTCAGTTCAATATTTATGGAAATGATATCATCGCTCATGCGTACGTACGGACTGCCGTCTCCACGATGCGATGAGATTCATTCTCCATGTTAACCATTTAAGAATGATTATAAAGTATATATAAGAAATAATAATGAAATATATGACATTATAAAATTACTGGATTTATGTATATATATATATATGTATGTCATCTACTTACTTCCATTTCAAGACAATAAGGAAAGTAAAACAGCGTTCATGCGTACGTACGGACTACCGTCTCCATGAACGGTGTTTTTCATTTTATTTATCTATCTATTATATATATATATACTGAATATATATGATATATAAATCATATTTTATATTCTGGAAGTAAGTAGATCATTATATAAGTAATAATGATGTCAAGAACAACAATTCAAAACACCTACGATAAATGAAACGATTTTACCCAAAACGCTTCTTTAACATGGAATTTACAAAAGAACGGGTAATATAATGTCATAAGTGAACCATATATGATATCATAACAATGAATATGATTCTGGAATAAGTCAATAACATGATTTAAATCATTATACAGGAGGTTCGGACACTTACAAAACAAGTCGGACATAAGGTAAGGGAAATATCACAATCTCATTTTTATCCGAGATTGTTTATTCGTAAGTAATTACTGGGGTGTATTTTATCATCCACATCCATGTTTCATCAATATTTAATATTATTTCCATCCACCTACAATTGTTTAAATCCATTTTTACCCTTCGGTGAGTTTTTAGTAAAAGAAATGAAAGGAATCTTTGTCGTTTTTCGTACGAGGTACTTTTTGACTTTTCTGACAAAAGTACGAGAAGAATGTTTTTTTAACTTATACGACATGAATGGATTTCTAAAACATCATTTCCAAGAAGTTTCCTTTACATGTTTTTATGTCTATTTTAAATCAACTTCTTTTATTTTATAATTGTACGACATGTTAAGAAAGGAAAAGTATTTTTGAAGGAGAAAGGATATTTTCCTCAAGAATGAAGTTCAAGTATTTTATCAAAATTATTTTCCATCTAAGATAATAAAAGGGTTCTGTTTTTATCCCTATTATTACATTGGTTTGATTATGTTGTGATGGAAATATTTTTTATGAATTCCTTTATCTTATATGAATTGATTTATGATGTCATGATGTTTCAAGAATCCCATTTTTGTTACATGTGTTATGCGATGATGTATGATTATGTGGCACACATAAGAAAGGATTCATTATAAGAGGGTGGGACCTATATCTCCCTCCAATGCATTGGGTAAAGATTTTATATCTCATGAGATAGACATGGCTGAAATGGTAGGTTATACCGGTTCAGTAAAACAGGACTGAAACGAGGGTTACTCGATTCAGAAAGGGACTTTGTCCACTAAGATAGTCTTGGCAATTAGTCTTGACTAACAAGAAATTATTATCTATGATTATGTGTTTATGCCACAAAGTTTCATGTTTTAAGTTATGATTATTGGGATTACATTTTCACTGCCATGATTTATCCCATGATTATGAAATTATGCTCTCTTTTGAAGGTTATGATTTCCAAAATGTTATGTTCTTATGAATATGATGTGATTGATATTTATTTTGTTTACCCTTACTGAGCATTTGAGCTCACCCTTTTATGTTTTCTTTTCCCCAGGATATAAAGAATGGTTTTAGGTAAAAAAAATGAAGATCTTTATGGGAGATTTGGAAGATCATTCACCACGATTAAAAGATTATAGTCCGAGTTTCCAAAGACACTAAACTATTACGGTCCTTGTGTGTGTGTTTTTGTAATGTACTAAGTATTCCACAAAAGTAATGTAATGTCAATGTACGTCAGGCTTCGGGTCTCTACAGTTGGTATCAGAGGAAAGGTTTAGTCAACCTTTGGAAACTAGGATGTGAGAACGTTAGTGAGATCCCTAGAGATATTTCTAAGGTATGTCTAGGGATGTCCCTAAGGATAAGTATAAGTATTTGATATATTCCTAGAACTACGGTAACGATCCTAGAATTTAACCTAATATGTTAGATATTGAGGGTGCTCCCCCTTTACTATGTTGTCTTCCCTAGCATGATTTCGCCTCTCACAAAATTCTTTTTGTGTTTTAGTTAATGGAGGGAACCAGAAGTAATTCGGTTAACATTGAATCGAATGGACAAATTTGTGACTATGAGCAACAAAATTTTGTGATGCCTAGAGATAAAGATATTGTGATTATGCCAAATCACTCATCGCGATATATGATTAACAAGGTGAAATTTAGTGGTATGACTAATTCATCAAAGAAGAGGAAGATAAACTATTATGCATGTTCGCATGTTGAGGATCATAAAGAAAGGAAGATTGAGATTTCTAAAGAAGGGAAGAAAAACCTTGAGGAATACCTCAAATGGAGGGACCGATGTTATCTGTGTGGAGAAAAGGGTCATAGAGTTACAGATTGTTATGGAGTTCAATGTCTTATTTGTGGAGAACATGGGCATTACCCAACTCAATGCCCTGACCTAAAAAGATACTTCTAAATCAAGGAAGGACTTATTCCAGGACAGTCATTGAAGTGGATGGACTGAAGTGTTTATGTATTGGTATTCAAGAATAATGTTGTTGAGGTACTTTTATGGTGTATTGGAATATTTATGTATTGCTCTAATGTGGTATTCGAAGTGATTGAGGTATTTTTGGAAAAAATATGATATGCGCATAATGAAGGGAAAATGAGAAAATGAAATATTTGACAGTATTCATGAGCTCATGATTGATATAAGGACTAAGTGATATCATGGTTTGAGTATATAGAATTTTGAGGATTTTGGTATGTGGAAAGTGTTAACTTTTAACTGCATTAAAGTTTTCACTAAGGTTCAATGGGTATTCAAGAGAGTACAAGATTAAGGCCTTTGAATGTTTCGAATGTGTCCAACAAGATATATCTTATGATATATTGGGATCAACGATGGTATTAAATCTCTGGTAATCGTTTTCACTATGTTATGAGAATGGACTGCAGTATTATGGATAACACTAAAGATTAGAATTGATTATGTTGGACATAAGTTAGTATTGTTTAAGGATAGAAGATTTTCGATATTATTGATGAGATGTTATAGTAATGTAGTTTTAGAAAAAGGACAACCTGCAGGACGGGCGACAACCCATCGCTTCGGACAAGGCTGTAGGAATCGAACCCACAACCGAAGTGCAACTGGCCTTTATCGCCTACCACTGGCCTACAGGAAGTCCCTGTTTAGTAGAAACTAGTTTTATTATATTAAGCAGTATGATATATGAAGTATAAGTCCATTTTAGGAACCATATGTGATTAATCTGACTATAGATCGACTTATGTATATAATTTTTGCTAACCTTTTGTTTGAGACAGATGGAATGACCCGTCATTCTATCACATGATCTGCTAACACTTCACGAATAACAAATTCAACTTCATTTATTTAAGAGATGACGTGGAAATTGTTCAAGGCATGAACAACAGTGAGATTGTACCAAAATAAAGTAAGTATTTATTCTAATTCAAATTTTCAACTTTTGGGAAATGATCTTGAAAACCAAAAGTGTTGTCCTAGTGATCTTATACCTGATGAATCAGATGGTACCTTATATCATCACAAATCTATGGATTTGTGATTATTGGATTTTCCGTAGCCATGTTCTCTACCACTCTCCATCAGAACATGATGGTTAGATTTGTCTTCCATATCCATATTTTCACCTATGTGGAAACCCAATGATTTGTTTATTTGGGTAATCGTTACATTTCATACTTTAGTTTTAAAGCCGAGTTTTGGTATTCCTTTTTACGATGTGGGTTTCTATTAAAGAAACTTTCGAATAGTAAACCATTTATAACCCCGACGAATTTCGAGGGCGAAATTCATTTTAAGGGGGGTAGAATGTAACAGCCCAAGATTTTATGAAAAATATTCTTTTTAATTTCACTAATGTCTTGTGTTGTATGCTACACCAAAAGGAGCTTGCACAACACGCATCCTTGACTTGCCTTGCATTACACGCAATCGTGACCTTCCTCGACAGCGTGTGTAGTACGCAATAACGAGTTTCACTAAACAGCGATATGCTATTAAAATGTTATTAAAACTAGCCGTTATGAATAGTAATAACCACTTTTTAAAATTCTGTAAATCTTATCTTTCAAAATGAACTTCATTTTTGGATTCGGAGTATCGAATTTAGCCTAAGGTGAAATTTTGGTACATTTCGGATAACTTTCATATTCTGATGAATAGTGAAAATTACTAAATTATAATTAAAAACAACTTTTTAAATCGAAATAATTAATAGTGATAAATTATTAATTGGAGTAGTTTTAAAGTATATTTAGAATATATTTTTACAATTTAATACAATGTTGGTCATTGGATGTAATTTCACATTTAAACTAGACATAAACAAGTGTCAATCTTTTGATAGATATTGTTTCTTAAAAACACGCTCTTTGTTTTAACAGCGGGATTTAATTATAAAATTAATTAATGAAACTTTTATTTTATGAATTTGGTAAAATAGACTTCATTTTTGAATTCGGAATATGAAATATAGCTTGGGGTGAAATTTTGGCATTGTTCTGAAAAACATCAATTTTTTATGAATAGTGAAACTACTAAGTTGTAGGTTAAAAACTGAATTTTGCATAAAACTTAATTTTACCGCTTCTGTGAATGGAATTTCGAAAATCCGAGAGACACAGTTAATATCAAGGACTAAAATGTGGTTCAATGAGATAAAAATAATTTTTTGGTGAATAGTAACTTTTTACTTTTTTTACCGCGGTTAATAGTAAATAGGGTAACTAAGGGTAAATATGATATTAATATTACCCTAACACATGTCCTAATTCTATTGGACAAGTGTAATTCGACCAAAAACAAACTTAGGAATAAAATATGACCATTTAGGCCCACTTGGATTAGATGAGGACATTTATTATTAATTTATTTAATGAATGGTTAAAATAATTAAAATCAAAGTTTAATAAGTAAATTATTTTTAATATGGGGTTATACATAAGATAAATTAGACTATAAATATTAATTAGAAAGCTAAAAAGATTTCATACATAAGGGTATTTTATTTGTAATTTTTAGACATTAAATAATTTAATTTATTTATGACACAATGATGATGCAGTAATTATCTTATTAATGAAATATTGACATAATTGATGTTATAAACACAAACATAAATGTAATTTGGGACTTTTTATGAATTCCACTAATTTTCTAGGTTACTATGATATATTATTGTTGATCTAATCAACTTGGTTCGAACATATAATTCTGTTATGACTTTCAAAAAAATCATATATCAAATAGTGTCAAAATTGACACAAAATAGTTTTTAAATCAAATATTATATTATTAATTGTTATTTTATTCCTAAAAGTCTAAGGTTCGGCCAAATGACTTAGATAAGGATATATATATTAATAATAAACAATTTGGGGTTCGTTTGGCATGTTATAGTAAGTTTATTAACCATATAGTGAAAGAAAACAAAAAGACATGGTAAAAGTTAAATTATTTAACTTAGAGTTAAATCTAATTGATAAGGTTAAAATAATACCCTAAACTTGTCTAAATCTTATTGGTTGATAGGATTTCGACCCATCCCCACTTTAGCTTCGAAATAAGACCCTTTGGAACCCTTATAAACCGATTTTGACTTTAATATAAAATAATATTTTGAGATATTCCTAAGGTGCCCCTCTCCTCCCCTATAAAAGGACACCTCCTCCCCCTCCTCCTCACACCAATTTGAGCACTCAAGCTCGGCCAACCCCTTCCAAAATCTCTTCTCCACTTCCCTAGAAACATCCTAGAGGTTCTGGTCTTCCTCAAAGACCAATTTTAGTTCCCTAAGAGGAGGTCTCCAAAAGGCGCTTCAAAGAAGAGGTAATTACCGTTACCTATTCTTTCATCTTTATTTTTTCTTCCACTTCTTCTTCTTAGGTTGTTTCATTATGAAGTAATAACATCAGTATCACTCATATACTGATATGTTATTATAAGTATGAAACAACCCTATTTCACCATCTATCTATCCTACGGAAAAAGAAATCACCGCGCGTGCGTACGTACGGAATACCGTCTCCACGCCGTGGTGTAATCTATTTTCCACCACCACCTTACATGGATGGGTATAATGGTGTAAAGAATAACTATACATAGTTATTAAAACATCATATTGATTCTGATATATTGTATAATCCACTCCAATTCAGTTCAATATTTATGGAAATGATATCATCGCTCGTGCGTACGTACGGACTACCGTCTCCACGATGCGATGAGATTCATTATCCATGTTAACCATTTAAGAATGATTATAAAGTATATATAAGAAATAATAATGAAATATATGACATTATAAAGTTACTGGATTTATGTATATATATATATATATATGTATGTCATCTACTTACTTCCATTTCAAGACAATATGGAAAGTAAAACAGCGTTCATGCGTACGTACGGACTACCGTCTCCATGAACGGTGTTTTTCATTTTATTTATCTATCTATTATATATATATATATACTGAATATATATGATATATAATTCATATTTTATATTCTGGAAGTAAGTAGATCATTATATAAGTAATAATGATGTCAAGAACAACAAGTCAAAACACCTTCGATAAATGAAACGATTTTACCCAAAACGCTTCTTTAACATGGAATTTACAAAAGAACGGGTAATATAATGTCATAAGTGAACCATATATGATATCATAACAATGAATATGATTCTGGAATAAGTCAATAACATGATTTAAATCATTATACAAGAGGTTCGGACACTTACAAAGCAAGTCGGACATAAGGTAAGGGAAATATCACAATCTCATTTTTATCCGAGATTGTTTATTCGTAAGTAATTACTGGGGTGTATTTTATCATCCACATCCATGTTTCATCAATATTTAATATTATTTCCATCCCCATACAATTGTTTAAATCCATTTTTACCCTTCGGTGAGTTTTTAGTAAAAGAAATGAAAGGAATCTTTGTCGTTTTTCGTACGAGGTACTTTTTGACTTTTCCGACAAAAGTACGAGAATAATGTTTTTTTAACTTATACGGCATGAATGGATTTCTAAAACATCATTTCCAAGAAGTTTCCTTTACATGTTTTTAAGTTTATTTTAAATCAACTTCTTTTATTTTATAATTGTACGACATGTTAAGAAAGGAAAAGTATTTTTGAAGCAGAAAGGATATTTTCCTCAAGAATGAAGTTCAAGTATTTTATCAAAATTATTTTCCATCTAAGATAATAAAAGGGTTCTGTTTTTATCCCTATTATTACATTGGTTTGATTATGTTGTGATGGAAATATTTTTTATGAATTCCTTTATCTTATATGAATTGATTTATGATGTCATGATGTTTCAAGAATCCCATTTTTGTTACATGTGTTATGCGATGATGTATGATTATGTGGCACACATAAGAAAGGATTCATTATAAGATGGGTGGGACCTATATCTCCCTCCAATGCATTGGGTAAAGATTTTATATCTCATGAGATAGACATGGCTGAAATGGTAGGTTATACCGGTTCAGTAAAACAGGACTGAAACGAGGGTTACTCGATTCAGAAAGGGACTTTGTCCACTAAGATAGTCTTGGAAATTAGTCTTGACTAACAAGAAATGATTCTCTATGATTATGTGTGTATGCCACAAAGTTTCATGTTTTAAGTTATGATTATTGGGATTACATTTTCACTGCCATGATTTATCCCATGATTATGAAATTATGCTCTCTTTTTCAGGTTATGATTTCCAAAATGTTATGTTCTTATGAATATGATGTGATTGATATTTATTTTGTTTACCCTTACTGAGCATTTGAGCTCACCCTTTTATGTTTTCTTTTCCCCAGGATATAAAGAAAGGTTTTAGGTAAAAAAAAGGAAGATCTTTATGGGAGATTTTGAAAATCTTTCACCACGATTAGAAGATTATAGTCCGAGTTTCCAAAGACACTAAACTATTACGGTCCTTGTGTGTGTCTTTTTGTATTGTACTAAGTATTCCGCAAAAGTAATGTAATGTCAATGTACGTCAGGCTTCGGGTCTCTACAGCTATCACCTTAGCTACCGAAGAAAAAATGTTGAACCACACATCAAATACCCATCAGATAACTCCCCCACCAACGAAAGCTACTTTTTTTTCACCCACATCTGGAAAAGAGACTCTTACCTAGAATCAGTCAATAACAACATGAATAAATTACAAATAGTTGATTCCATGGAAAACCTTGTAATGATGCATTTGTAGTGAAATGGTATTTCTCCTAGACTTATGAGTATTTAGACTAATGAAAGATACAAGTTGTTCACCCACATCTAAAAACACGAATCTTCTCTATAAGCAATCGATAATAGCATGCACATATTACTACAAGTCAATGCAAAGGATAAAATTGTATTGCTGCATCTTTAGCATAATAAGATCCCCACTAGACATATGAGGATGTAGACAAATTTTCGGGCCTCATATAAATTCAATTTAATTAACATAGGAAGAATGTAACTCCTTTAATATATAATTTATGAACATTTTATATGATAGTTTGTATGACATACTACACCAAGCATGTAATTAAATATAATATCTATAAAATTTATAATATATTTAATATTTTTTAATAAATTCAGTGTATTATATAGATTAAAATGAACATGATACTGAGTTATCATATAAATTACACAACAATGATAATCTTTAGTGGCATGTGGTAAATACAAGACTATCTTTTACCGAACAACAATATATTATTAAAATTTAATTATTTAATATAATATGATATAACATAGCTGTTAAACTAGAGGTTATGAATAAGCATAACTAACATACTATATTATATAGATTAAAACAATATAAAATTAATTTATTGGTTAAAAATTAGTTATAAATTTATATAATAACTAATTAGATATAAATGGTATAATGTTATAGAAAAATATTTTTTTGCTCGTAAATATTTTCTACCCTAACAAATAAAATGTATTACAATTTTTGAGTGATATTAATGTAATATATTTATTATTGAATTAGTGTAATATTTTTTTAAATATATCCAATATATTTAGTAGACACAAGATAAAAATAATCGAAATTTTCCACATAAAATTATGAATGCATTTTAACCTCCTTTTAATTTCGATGATACTTGAAATCCAATTTTTGGAACATATAGAATTATTATTTCTCAAAATATACTTTATAATTGAATGAAAAGGTAAAAATACTGTTTAGGGTAATTTTTGTATTTTTCTATAACCTTCCATTTTTTAATGGATATTGGAAAATACTAAATTGGTGTTCACATGTTCTTTTCCATATAATATCTTTATAAGGATAAATAATATTCTAATTTTTTAAAGTATAATTTTATAAAAAAAATATGAATTTATCAAATTTATCTCATTATAGGAAATTTAAATTTAAAATTTAAAATGTAATCCAAGGAATCTTTTAGAAATTTTTTCTTTTAAAACCTGCATGGACGCCTCATCTATAGGATTAAATTTAAATTAATTTCTACCACATATGTGGCAGCAATTTCATGAAATGGATTATATATTATTATTCATCATAATTTATAATTTCTAATATGTGTAAAATTGTTTCAGACAAAGAATAATAGTGAATGGATTCAAAATTAATGACTATTATTAAAGTAATATTTAGCTTAATAAGAGAATAAAACTTTATCTTAAGAGTCCAAATGACCCATAATCGTGTCAAAGATCCATTAGATGGAAATTTTTTAACCTATCCTATTTTGTCTAGAAATTGAATCATTATGGGAGCCTCTTTAAGAAGTGAAAAATGTGAAGGTAATTCCATTTTCGAAATACTACTAGATTGCCACTTTTGAAACAACTATAAAATGGCCTCAACTCCTCCCACTTCCACATTCCTCTAAATCCACATTTTAATGAACAAGATAAAAAAATTATCTCTTAAAAATACCTAACCAAATCCTAAAATTCCTACCATGGGACAAATTGAATCCATGGAATCCATTTCGTACGAGTCAAAAGAACATACCCTAATAATAAGTAACAATCTTCCTCATGATTTTTAGATTAACATCTATTATCCACAACCAAAAATAATCATAATAAATTATTATAAAAAAAAGTATAATTAACATACTAGATTACTAATTTGAACTAATATACCTACACACACATGCACTCCAATCAAATGGGTAATGAATATATGGTTTTTGAGAATGTAAAACTATTATCTCAAAAAAAATTGATTAATCATTCTTTCTTTAACTCATCTCATGGTGGTTATTAGAATGGGAAATAGATTTATGTATTTTATAAATTATATTTATCATTTCGTTATACTTATATAATTCTTGTATAACACATATAATTATACATTACATTGTAGGTAAAAATGATAACATTATTTTCTGAAAAGTGGATTACCACCCCATAAAAGTGATATGATTCATTAACAAAAGACACCGAATGTATAAAAGATGGTTTTAATGTAACATATATTAATAAAATATAATATTAATTAAATAATTAATTTTTTTATCTATATTATATATAATTTTTCTTATTACCCATTCACGCACTAATAATGTGACAACGTCTTTTGGGGACGTGTGGACTACCACCTCCTTGAAATGATATGATTACTTTTACATAATGTGATATATATATATATATATATGTCTATATGACAAAATATAATGTTATTTATGATATTATTATCATTTTGGAATGACTGTAGTTACCATCATTCCAAAATGATCATTGAAAAATGAAAACGTTACTCATGCATACATATAGCCTACCATCTCAAGGATTGTTAAATTTCTTCATTATTCATAACCATGTTCAATGAGATATTATAAAAGTATTATTTAGGTATTAATATGAAAAATATTTCATTATTATTATTATTGAGATGTTATATAATAACATGTATGACCATAGATGACCTACCAATGTTGTTTTCGACTGATGAACTTATTATGGTCAAAAAATAGGATATAAATTTATTTGTTTAAGTAGTTGTATAAAAAATTGTAATAAGTGATAAAAAGTAATTATAAACTAGAATGTGGCTATAAAAAATTAATTTAAATATTCGTATTAATTATGAATACAAAGACACACAAGGAAAACCGAAATCATGATATGGAATTTAGTCTCAATTTTCATTCCATTTAGATTTGTTTTTTATAAACATAAACTATTTTAAATGGTTTATATACTAAAATATGACATCTTATGTCATTAATATAATTATTCCCATGATATCATAAGTTTCATTCAATTTTATTATTTCGTGTAGATTATGATATAATATTTTTCATTGTGGTATGGGACACTTTGGAATGTGTATTGATTTTTTCCCTCAAAAACAATTTTAATGTTCCTACATATCCTTTGAAGCATGCTATATGATTTTTTTAAAAAACATATATTTTTCATATCCTATGTGTATTCATTAATTTTCTCAAGTAGTATTACAAATTATCTGATCTATTATATAGAAAATGTTTTAGAAAACAATTTTAACCAAAGACTACTTTATTTCTATCTTTAGTTTGAGAAATTATTTTTTCATAAAAAAATTATTTATAAAATTAAAATAAATTTCAAATTTTAGTTTTTAAATAAATTTTTAACATTTATTATTTTATAAATTATTTCAAATAAATATTGATGTTTCTTTCTAAAGAAGGAATTTTTTTTAATTCTTTTACCAGGAAACTATAATGTATTTTCACCACATATAAATAGTGCTAATTTACCAAAAACAATTTCTCTAAACATTACACTGTGTGTTTAAAAAACATTATTTAATGAAGATGTTTTTATAAATTTATTTTCACTGATTTAAATAAATGAAAATTAAAGTATATTTTCTTCAATAATGATTATAAAATATCATATTATAGTATTTATATTAATCAATAAAAATTCCTTTATTTTACGTTAAAATTGATATGATGTATTTATTCAATAATTATTCTATATGTGGATGGTTTATTATTTATTTTTACAATGATAGTTTTCACATTTGTTTCCTTGATTTCATTTAGTCCCCTTTAAATACACAATTTTCTATAATCATTTGACATTGAATTTCTTCTAAATATCCATATCAATTTTCAGGGATATGATTTTTTCCTAAAATATATACCATTTTTCATATATTGATTACTTTGGATGTTATTTTATTGAATGGGTAAATATTGATAAATTTATATCCATTACTTAATACATATATTTGTTATGGTCTTTTGTTTATTTCAAGTCATTATTTTTGAAATATTTGTGTAGGTGACCAATTAAATAATTTTCTATGGGTTTTGGACATGTAATTTAAGTCCCTAAATTCATCGATAGACTCATGATATGAAATTAGATGGAGCATAATACGTTGATTTTGTTTCCAAGTAGTATAGATGAGTTTATATGCATAGTTTTAAACTGTCTGGTGGGAAGATCTTGATAATTGTGTTTTTCACATGCCATATAAATGAAATTTTATAATTAGACATTTACCCTATTTGTATTAATTTCTTATTAATCCATTATATTTTTTATCAATATATCTATTGATGTAATTCATTTTCAGTTCATTGATTAAATTAAATGTGTTTCAGATTTTTACCATTCCAAGTGTATTTTTTTTTATCTGGTTATTTTAATAAAATGTGTTCTAATTTACCATTCCAAATTTCTTATTGAATTATTTTCCATCCTATAGATTATATAGAACATGTTTTCATTCATTTACCATTCCATGTAGATATATTCCTATTGATTCATTATTTCTTCCACTATACTTTACCCATAGTGAGTATTTGACCTCAACCATCCTATGTTTATTTTCCCACTTAAATCATGATGTATATTGAGAAGTTTATATATGGATATTCTCGAAAAAATGATGTCATCCTTGATGTTTTTTGAAAAAAATTCATGGTAATTATTATCTTATTTGTTAATACAATATTTATGTATTTATCTAGTTTACCAAGACTACAAAAATCTTGGTCCTTCAAGATTTGATTCATTCTAATCGTGAAAATATAATTGATGGAAGCCATAACCTCTAGTATTTATTGGGTTTAGTCTCTACAATCCATTATCGTACACATCCTTATACCCAGTGAAAACATTTTAAAAGATAGGATAAATAAAAAAATACTAGTAAGGGACGAAGAAAGAAAGAATGAATCATTTAGTTCATTAATACGTATAAAACCATGAAAATATATTCAAAGTGTTATAATTTCCTCCCAAAAAAACATATGCTATTTGTCTTACATCATGAAATAATATTTTTTCTGTTAAACCATTCTAAAACCATATATCATAATAAAATCTTTTGGCATTATTTTGACATAACTATTTCATTTATTACAGCTATCATGCCTGTATATGGAGTAAACATTAATGTTACATTTGGAATAACCAATACTATATATTATATTACTCTATTAGGATAAACCCAACTAGTTTACTCTATATCATTAGACAATGCATTGGAGGAATATAGCTGGACCACCCATCCTCGTTATATCACAAAACCAACCATACAAATAATATATTTCCATGTAGCATTTTATAATAATATAACATAAATCTTACATAAAATAAAAATAACATTTCTACTTTTGAATCACTTTTTATTTTTTTAATTCCACGCACTAATAAACAAATAGACTTCATTGAAGATAAAATTTGGAAATTTTAAAATATTAATAAAATTAATAATTATATATTATATTAGGAAATATAGTTCATTCCTTATTTTTAAAAATAATATTCTTTTTTCATTTTATAAATATTGTTGACAGAGTTGAATTAAAAGTCATTTTTAAAAGAAATTCACCATTGTTGAGTCCAACACACAATTTAAAGTCATTATCATTGTATATAATAAACATAGGTTAATTAATAACATTATGATTAACCCTTTTAATGTTTATTATTCAATTTTTATATCATATAATAAATTCTTAACAACTACTTAATTATTTAATATCATGTAAGATGTTTTGTTGATCATCAATACTTGAGCCCAAAATTAATTTTTCATGATTTTAATCATAAAATTTTCATTAGTACATAATATCTATAATAATATTAATGATATAATAATAAATTTTATACATAATTTATACTTTTAAACATATCAATTATTTATGGTAATGAAAAATTGACTACATTATAATCATGGAGACTGTATGCCATTCTACAATTGAGTAACATTTACATCATTCAATGATCATCATTAAAATAATGTAATTGTTGTTTTACCTTTTAAATGTGATAATAGAATAATATATGTATTATTAAAAATTTAAATATACTTATATCTATCTCCCGTAAGATATGGTGACGAAAAATTAATCACAACACTTATTGGATTTGATAGTTCACACATACGCATGAATGGTGTTATAATTATTATGTGCATGAGAAAGATATAATTTAAATGATATATATTTATAAAATAATTAAAATATGTCATTAATAACAAATATATTAATTTATTCCACCATTATTACCAGTCATGATATATGGTGATGAAAAATGAATTTTATTGATTTGTGAGGTTGTAGTCTTCCATTCGCAAAAATGAATAATATGTTTCCCATTACATAATAGTGGAGATGGATATAGGTGATGATATTAGGATAATAAATTATAATAATATTGAACGAAAATGATTTATCATTTCATCATGGTTTAATAATTATTGGATAATGTGGGACATTAAATAAAATAGAAATGTTTGACATAAACAATACATCTTCTTCCATTGATCCCATTTTCTTAACACCTTCAGACCAATAAGGGAGGTGTTGTGAAATGATATAAGAACAGGATAATGTGGGGAGGAATTTTATAAATGGATTATGTAATCTATTAGAATTAAAAAATATGTACCCTCACAAACTAAAGCTATATATCTTCCACCCACATCTGAAAACACGACTCTTCTCTGGAAGCAGTCTATAACAATATGTACAAATTACAACTAGTGTATGTGAAGGATAAACACAAATTACTACATATATTGTAAAAAGATATATAGAATATACATATGATGTCCCAAAATTAGACTACATCATCATCAAACATCATTGGATTAGGAGGCCCGTATTCAATCAAGGTGAAAATAAAAGTACTATGCAAGATGATCATACCTCGAATGATCTATGACACTATTGGAAGTGATGCCTATGCGGTGTGCAACTAAAAACAAATAACTCCTCTTCTCTTATAATATCAGCCACCTACATGACCACCCCCTGGTCATGGATCAAGAGGAACACCCAGAGGTCGGCCTCCTCCTACTCAGTCTCCCCTTATTGGGGTTGGACCCTACTATCCCTATTGCTAGAATGGCATGGATGAAAATTACAGTTGAGGTAGGCGTTGAACCTTACGACATTCACTATACTGGACTCAAACTAGTCATTGGTCAAAAAATTTCTATGTCTCCCACGGGTGAAACACTTTAGTCCCAAGCCTATATTAAAATGATGAGGACCAGATTTTTTGAACTAAAATAGTTGGGGTCAGCTACTCGTTGTCCAAAACCTAGAAGGTCCTGATGTTGGAGACCTACTGCAAACAAACGTCCCATTTAAAGAGATCATATTGTTCCCATATCATGGTAAACCTACTCACGTGTTCATTCTTTCCCCCTCAACATTCATATAAACTGTTATGTGTTTTGGTAGGTTGACCAAAGTAACCACATACTAGAGAGAAGGATCGATTTACTCCTCTAAATGGCTCGCCCGACACTCCTCATCTCAAAATTAGTGATGAGGAATTTTAAGGAGGTCAATTAACAAGACCCCCAACTCATATACCATCATACTCCAATATTATAGGGAGAGTATCTCTTATCGCTTCTGATAATTCATTATCGACAAAAGGAATTCAACATGAAACTCCTTCTCAATGTAGACCCACACAACATTAGTATCCTTCCTATCACTAAGGTAATTCATCCACCAATTATGTGCTTCTACACTCATCTAGTTCGTGGACAAAGGATACAATTACATTGTTAGATACATGATCATGCTGAAAGTGATCACCAGATCCTCGAGCCAACCCTTCTTCTTCATGATCGATACACTGCCCTCGTAACTTCCTTGATTCTTTCAGGCTATAGAACAATTTGACTTCTACCACAGCTTGTCCTCCTCCTCTATATAAACCTTCTACTGATCAGTCATATTTTCTTGTAGATCATTCACTGCCTAAGCCACTCGTGGATAACGATTAGGTTCCATAGCTTAATGGTAAAAAGGATATCCTAATTATAAGTATTATGGAATTTATTTTTTGAATCATTTTAACTGATTATTTATTTTAATTTCCAAAAATTCCTAAAACAAACAAGAACACATACAATTAGGATGTATGTACCATTCCCAGGGTCTCAACCCCACAATCGGTATAACCCCACTTGGTCGTTCTTTAATCTCATAGTCTTGTATCATATCATGTGGGACATTAAATTTATTGTACTACCCAGTCTTCCCTAGCCTATGTCATGCACCAAGATCACATAACATTTTTTCCCAACAAACACATGGAATCCTCGGTATGTTAATCTCCAAACTCCATCGTATATCTCAACCATAGCTTCTGATAACATTCTTTCATTACACATGTTCCTCAATCTGATGGAAGGGAATTAAAATATCAATCACCTTCAATCGTCAAGATGAATGAGAGATAATGACCCCCCTATCCCGCCTTCCAATATGCTATATAGTGGTGACTAGTACCATGAGTGGTATACACTAACACAATATTGGGGGCATTACCCTTTTTAATGAACACATTATTGGGATATAAGAAATATCATCCTCAAACAGCTACAAAAATTAATTATATAATGAAACCAAAATCCATCCCACATGTACATTTAAAGTAAAACTGCTAGGAATACAAGGAAAACTACATAGTAAGTACCAAACTATATCTAAGCAGTGGAATTGTAACCTCCACCATCATCTAAGATAGTTTGTCATGGCTTGGTCCATGTGATCCCATTGGAATTATAATGTTTTTTTATATACATAGGGTGATAATAAAGGTGTAAGGAGTAGGAAATATAATGTCACTCATTCATAAGTGGGAGAATCATACTAATTCCATATTAAGAAAATAGAAGAAATTGAAAAGCACCTAACAGGGAATACTATCCACCCCAACCCCCAAGGCGCACTCACCAAATATCGTAAGTCATGTAACATAATGTAAAAATCATCAAAATATTTTGGTGCCACATAGTACTTCATACTTGTTAACTTCTAATAAATAATGGAAAAATTCATGAAACTACCTTGTTCATACAAAATCCCCACTATAAGAACATGCCCGCACACACCTAGGAATCATACAACATTCTACCTACAAACACATAGGACACAACTATATCACAAACCACTCATAGAAACCCCATCTATAAAACCATAACTTATTCCAGAAGACCCCTGGGGAGTTACAACACATCTCCCCTCAAAGAAACTCGGGAGACACACCTCACACGCAGTGACCTGGGTATCCCATCAACACCACAACCTGCTCGAATAGTCTAGGGATACCAATGCATAGAAGGGGGAGTAGAAAAGTGGAAATAACCATCCATCCATCCTCCCATCAAGATGTTTGGAATGTAGACCCCCCTAACAATGGGTTGATTGGTACATAGTACTCAACACGGGTGGGGTGCAAATAAAAATCACAATGAACTACCTGTATATATGTGGATATGAAACACTCATCTCGACCTATGGATTATCGATACAACATCAAACTCACTCCAAAAAAATCCATTGATTCCATCCCTACATGCATGTTTTACTACAAATGATAGTCACTTCTATTATTCGATAAATGAGCATCACTTCACTATATGGTATAACTCAAAATATATCCTTCACTAATTCATTTAAATATTTTTTAATATTTATTATAAATTAATTAATTAATTTAATTAATCCTTGACTGAGAAAATAACAAACACAACAAATTCAATAAGTTGATGAATCCATACCAACAACTAGACAATCCAAAAAATGAATGAAGTTACAAGGATAAATAATCCATTCTAAAACCCACATAATAATGAAAAGACTCTTGAAACTCTTAGGTAATGTCTCAAAAAATGTAACATAATCCTTAATCAAAATCATTCCATCTGAACCATCCTCGATAGCCTCATTTTATAACAACACAATGCCCATCACACACCTAAACATGAACATGACACTACCTAGTCTTGAAACCTCACATCCCAACCACTACACATATGTAATCCAACAACATGAAAATGTTATCCATTCCACAATTAACAAATATCTCATACTGAGAAACCATAACACCACCCTTACCACCCCATACACACAACCACTCTACCAACCACACCAAAAAAATACCAACACAGGTACATGTCCAAATAGAACCACACATATCAAACAACCACAACAAAAAGTTAAGGTTTATTTAGATTTAGAAAACATTTATGCTTTAATTCCTCTTCATAAAACAAGGGTAATCAAACAACTAGTTCGATCCTAGGGAATCCATTTTAATTTACATAAAATATGCAGTTATTAAATATCATTATCATATATTTTTTCATGGTGTGTCAACAACAACTTCTAACTATCCATACAAGTGCACAAATAGAGTCCACCAATGTCCACGATTTTCAGAAGGCATAAAACCCCGACTAAACAAAACAAGGGTCATGGATTACATATTGGGAAAAGTTTCCAACATCATATTTCCAAACACCTATTTATTATTTCATGTTATCTTCCTTAAATTTTGGTCCATCCATATTCACAGGGGTAGATGATTACAGAGACCCTCCATGATACATAACTAAAAGAGAGATGAATGAAATCCATACATTGAACAATATACGACCAATGATTCTTCATTGTGAAAAAATATAGGTTGCATGAGCACTATTAAAAATCATAATAAAAATGAATAGTCTAGTATAACATAAGAAAACAAATTCTTATAGAATAGAAGTTCTCTTCTCACAAAGAGATAATAGATAGTATTCAAGCATATACGTGATTTTTACATAATAATAGGTTGATCCTGACTCTTTAGGGGAAACTATTTCGAAGTACATTATAGTCAGATCATGATCAAGACCACATGGCTTATGGATCAACAAATGCTATAGGTTTTTAGGATATATATAAAATTAGAAATGGAAAAAAACAAATTAAATAGGTAATTTTATTATTTTCACGTTAAAGTATGGCTAATTTGGAGAAAGTAAAAACATATGGAAAAGCAAGAAATGAGTCACTGATGAGTGAGTCACCGACACCGGGCTCACCGATGCGACTAACCGATAAGACTCACCAACATGATTGATCGACGGACAATGAGTTACCAAATGATGAATAACTTACACTGAGCTACCAACCATTGACACCCCAACCTATCAATGCCCTGAATCACTAATGACCTGACATAATGATTCCTCAACCTACCGTGTCTAGACTTATTCACACCCCAACTCAACGATGATGATTCACCAATATGTCTTACTATTTAAATAACATTAATTTTGTAACACTCTTGAAATGAGCTATTAATTCCCCACATAACACCCTAAACATTTGATTTTGAAAATGAATGGACCATTGAAATCTAGGAAATTATAAAAAATTTGAATAAAATTCATCATATGTGCTGATTTTGAGATAACATACTTTTAGACATATTAACTATATGTTTATATTATTAAGAGCTCATACTTAACCAACTATCTTTCATTAGTGAGACGCCCAACAGTTAATCCATTCTAATGGTGTCTTATCTGGGTATGTGGTAATGATTTCACCAAAATAATGACTCATACTTAACATTATTTTTTCATCCTATATTTTAATATAAAATACTGTAATAATATAATAAAATGATATGTGAAATTGATTAAACAACATATAACATTATTTAAACTAATGAATGATGATTTGTGAGCATTAAAACTTATGGAGAATGAAAATCATTCCCTTTTTGGTGATTATAGATCATGGCATTTAAAATTCATTAAAAATTATCAAATTACAATATGAAATTATTATGTATTACTTGTAATATATATAATGAGGTATCAATTAATAAAATAAACATAATAAAGTAAAATTAATTTCAATAGGTAATCTCATTCTCTAGTTTAATAAAATATTTATAATTCTCCATTTGTTATAATAAAAAAGATAAAAAATATATGTGATGATAATGAACTATTAACAATAACATAAAATAGATGAAAATAGATAATATACTTCAAGATAATGAGGTAGTAAATTCGATGATAAAAAACCAAAATACATACCAATCAATGAAAAATAAAAATTCAATTCATGTCCATGGAAGGATCCAAGACTACTTTTACATTACTAGTAGAAGTAGGGGAATGGGAACGAGATGCAGATGTAACTAAAGAATATAACTGATGAATGAGAAAACTAAATGGTGCATTAGGGGTAATAGTAAGAGGAGAAGATGTACGAGATAAAATGTCCTTATAAATAACAGGACATAGATGTCTAAGAACATATGCTAGAGACATGGGAAATAATTGCATGGTGGATGGAAGAGGAGAAAATGGGTTTTGAGTGACAGAATATCTAAATTTGGATCAAAATGATAGATATATTGATCATAAAGGAAAAGTATCACTATATTCTCCAATAGGGAATTCCTATGGTGCTAAAATAGTTGTACTCTATAAATCCAATTTGTTCTTTAATAGGTAGTCGAAATCCACAATAATTTTCATTCTATCATCCATTAACATGGAAAAATCAAATTTGTTATTCATGATCATCTAAAGGGTATAAGAAAGATCCATGAGTTGCCTCATTTCTTCTTGAAGGCTTGTGTAATATGTGGTATCATAAAATTCTCATCTGTGTACAAGAAATGACTATCCAAATGAAACTTTTCATAAATACCTTTCAATTATATGTCTAATTAATTAGTCTTTTTATCTTGAGATTTAGTTGTCCATTTCATATACAACTATACCATGCCATGAACATGGTCAATATTATATTGATTTTTTCTTATGATATCATGATCTGAACAACCCATCGTAGTTTGAATCTCTTCACTTATCACTGTCCCAATCAAATAAATATCACAAGTCTAATCAGGAGAAGTAGAGGATGAGGCATTATTTACATCATCCTCAAAAACTAGTCTTATGATATCAAGATATAGATTTGTTGATGTTGGAGTATCATCCTTAGTAGAATTATATTAAAAATATTGTGAACCACTTACAAAATATGATGAATATCCCTATTAGATGACTTAAATAATATGACATATAGCATAGGGCTCATCACATAATATTTTTCATTCTATCCCCACATATTAATTTTTTCAAAGAATTTAAGTGTGATGATTTTAAATAAACATTTCTTAAACAATAACATATTTTGTTTCACTTTGATTTGACATTGTTACATGTTTAGGTTGAATGATATTTCTAAAAGTTGAGTATAGTTCCACTTTAGAATAATTGAAGTCATTATATGTCACATAATCTGTAGGCACATGTTAAACTGAATGAGCAGTAGTAGGATCAATAGCTAAAATTTTTCCAACTAGAATAGTCTGTGATTTATACACCTCTTCAACTATGGATCCCTAAGAATAAATATCCTCAACATATAAATCATTAATTAATAACCCTAATGTGATATATGTAGGTTACTTATCTCATTCCTCGTCTATCACATCATAATGAGTAAGAGTATGAAAATTAACTCATAATTCAGGTTTATCCCCCTTAATAGATTCATCCCCGTAAATAATTTCTTTAATTATTGCATAAAATAGTTCTTGAACATAAAAAATTATAGCTTCTTGTTGATCATTAATTTACACTACATGATTTTGAGGTTATAAACCTGGTTCTTTTTCCACTATAATATTTTGAGCTAGATCTATAGGTTCTATGATAAGTAATATGGTCTTTATCTTTAGGATCGACTTCCACACCAATTTCACCATCAGTTTTAGAACATTATTATTTTTATTATTCATCATCAGTATTAATTTTATCATATTCATCACTAGTTTCATATTTGACTTCTTCTTCTTCTACATTTTTATTTTTTTTCTATTCACTTCCACTTCCACTAACACATTCATAATCTACATCATCAGACTCATCAATTTCATCCTCATCATCATCAAAATTTAGAATATATTCTCTATAAAGAATTTCTTTTGAAAGGATGGGGGATCCAAAATTAATTTATATTGGGAATCCTAAAATATCAGGATGACTCATTTAATAAACTAGATATTATATTCCTTTATTTGCATTATCTTCATTTTCTTCCTCATTTTAATACTCATGATCTTTTCCTAGTTCTATACTAGGTTCATACATATGCATTGGTCATGAATGGTGTTTCAATGGTTCGAATTTACAATAAACCATCTCATTATCATTCCCCTACTATCTCTTCTATGTTTTCTAGTTTATACCCAATCATTTTCAAATAGTCTTTGTGAAACGAAATACACCAATATCTATCATTGTTTCATTATATTCATTCTCCACTACATTATCATATATCATTGTAGACCTCATCTTAGAATAAAAAAATGGTTTGATTATGAGTTAGTCTTAATCTATCACTCATATGACCAATGAGGTATCAACAGAGGTTTATCTTGGGTTCTTATATCATCATATACAACAAATAAATACACAAATATTTTAAATAAGTAAGGTCACTTTTACATTGACACAATTGATGCAAGATATAATCAAAAAATAACCTAAATTCTACATTATGCTCATTTTATATTGGTAATTTTTAAATACCATCAATGTTCAACTTATTTAGGTTCATATCATCACTAGAAATATCATATTTAGGTAGAGGAATTCATTAATAGTTATCATAAATTCCTTCTTGAGGTACATTTACTAATTCAGTCCATTTCTAAGAATAAAAATAACCCATTTTCCCATTTATTCTCAACATGATTCAAAATAATTCAGTTCCCTCAAGGAGAAACTCCAAATACAGTTAAAACTCATTGACTATATTTGGTTAAATATAATTCTTTTTTTTTGGAGAAACACACTAACCAACCTTGTTATTATATCACATTGAACATGAGATAATTAAATGATAAAATTCTATTCACATGTACTAATTTTACCTGAATTACTAATATGCTAAAAAATGAGGATTAATAGGTATGGGCTTTAGATCAATTGATTCACTCTCTTGTTTCATTGACAAAAAACATTG
Organism: Viscum album; assembly: GCA_963277665.1. Lineage (NCBI taxonomy): Eukaryota > Viridiplantae > Streptophyta > Magnoliopsida > Santalales > Viscaceae > Viscum > Viscum album. Next base: position 1,695,548,100 of record OY728137.1, on the reverse strand, counting down.
TCCTGATATTTCTTAGATAATAGATTCACTCTTGACATAAAAAAGTTTTAGGTTTGAAGGAAGAATGTAATAGATTTTTGGGAGAAAATGTTTTAGAGAATGAGTAAGTGAGAAAATTATTCGGACAGATTCATTTTTTAAAATTTATGGATTTTAGAAAAAAAATCACAAATGTGATATAAAACATGAAAATACAAAAAATCATTTCAAATATAGAAATATTACAGTGTATAGAATGGTAAGTCACAATGGTGAGTCCTCAAGGTTAGTAAAAATGGTGAGTCATCAGTGGAAAGTCACTAATGGTGTGCCAGAAATGGTGATTCATCAATGGGGAGTCGTTAGCACTTAGACATCAATGGTAAGTCATCAATGGTGATTCATCAAGGGTGATTCACTCCATAGTTAGTCACTCAAAATCTATCACCGCTATCTCATTTATGATGTAACTCATTATCTCAAAATTTAATAGATTATTAATAATATCATCATGCTGATGTCTAGTGGAAATTAATTCAACTGTTATATGATATTTTTTATAATTATCCCCCAAAAAAGTATGTATTACATCAACATGAATTGTTTTTAAATGATAAAATTGGTTATTAGAAAAGATAACAGTAGTTTTGATGTAATATTTTATAGGGATATGTATAAATTGATATCCAAAATCTAGTATAGTGTGTTTCACCCATAAAATCTGAGCCCAAAAACTACGAGCAACATTGTATTTAGTTTGAGCAGTAGACAATATAGCTAAATTTTGTTTTTTACTACACCATAAAAGAAAATAATTTCCCAAAAAGTAAATTTTATAAATGTTCTTTTTCTATCTAACATAAAACCACAAAATTTTTCATCAGAATTACTAAATTTGAAAAAAAAATCATATTGAATACAACAGTCTTATATTGTTATTATTTTTCAGTTATTTTAAAATTCTTCTAATGTCTAAGAGATGCGACAATTTTAAATTTTCATGAAATTGATCACATATATAGACAATTAACATAATATCTTGTCATCTAGTATTTAGGTAAATAATACTTTCAATAATACCTCGATTATTGGTTTGATCTCCAGATTTATCATTTTCCTTAAGATCCAATTTACTGGTGGTACTAAAAAGAGTATCAATAAGTTGTATTCTATCCAAATTAAAAGGTTTTTAAATATTTTTACCATATTTACATTGATTGAAAATAATACATTCTTTATTTTTAAAATTTTTATATCCTAAAAAATTTGGATTTATCCCATTAATCTCATCTCAAAGTTATTTTACACCATTTTTTAAAAGTAAATACATTAGGAATATTTTATGATTCAAAAATAATATCATAAAAATTTATTGACAAAGGGAATATTTAGATATTTTATTTATTAAAAGATAATGATCCACTATACCTTTAGAAAAAACCTTCAAAAATAATAAAAGTCATGATCCAATAATACCAAGCATTCTCTGCTTATTTTAACTCATTCAAATATATTTTTTGTTTAATTACATGATTCTGAAAATGAGGAATTGTAAAATGGGGGTTTTTTAATAAAACAATCAATTATATAACAATTAAGTAATTCCCATTTTACATCTATTTTCTAATATTTGAAATATTGATATACTACATAACTCAAATTATTCTAATGGCTTTAATTGAGGCTACAAATGAAAATGTTTATTTATATTATATACCTTCTTATTGATTATAGCATTGTGAAATGAGATTGGTTTTATTTCTTACTAATAAGTCGAATTCATCAACATTGATTCAAAAAACACCCGCATAGTGCATTTGGTCATGGAGTACTTTGGTCAATGTTCATGTTTACATACATTTTTTATTTCAAGCTGATTTAATTATTCATGTATATCCATCATCCATAATTTATCTTTGATTTTATCATTGAAGTTTTTAGGTTCATGATGGGATACAAATAATCAATTTTCAACCTGGATTCATGAAGAATCTATAGTTTATGTTCCTTTATTTAATTATCCTACTACCAAATCTAAAGGATAATTTTTAAGGGTCCCAAGAGGTCTAGAAAATGAATGGTTGTTTACATCAGGTTCATCTATATGTTTAGGTTCTACATTGTAACAACCCGAGATTTTATAAGATATATTATTTTTAATTTATTTCATATCTTCTGTTGAATGATACACCAAGATTATCTTGCACTATACGCAACACCGTATTAGCTTGCAGTATATGCAACATAATTCTTGGATCGTGTTATACGCAATTTCAAGTTCATTTGATAGAAGTTATTCTACGCAACAATGAGTGTGTGTGTATATATATATAATCAATTTATAAATTAAATGTCTATGGATTTTGTTATACACAACAACAAAGTATACTTTCACTACACGCAACCCTGACTTGGTTTTCATTACACGCAATCCTGACCATCCTCGATAGTGTGTGTTGTACGCAATACCGGGTTTCACTAAACAACGATATATGGTTATAATATTATCACGAACTAGACATTATGAATAAAATTAACCACATTTTTAATTTTATAACATTATTATTCATTTATAAATTTTCTAAAACATTTCATGTGAACAAAATAATTTTTTTGGGTAAAATAAGTATTTTTCAAAAAATGTAGTTTTGCCGCATTTTGATGGCGCACCCACTTTAAGTATAGTTTTTGATATGTTTATAAGTTCAATTTTACAAAATAAAATTATTCTTTGGAATAAGGATATGAAATTTTACCTTGGATAAAATTTTCATGTTATTTTGATAACTTTTATTTTTTAATGAATAGTAAAAACACGCTATATTTTAATTAAAAACAACTTTTTTCATCGTAATAATTTATGTAGTTAAATTATAATATTGAATGGTATTAAAGTATAAATAGAATATATTTTTACAATTTAATATAATCTATTCCATTATAATTGATTTTACCTTGAATTCGTAGGTTAAATCAATTCAATCTTTTGTAATGCTTTTAACAAAAACTCGTTTTCATTCGACAACAGGATTAATTTTAATTTAATTTCTGTAACTTCTGTTTATTTTATTTGTAAAAATGGATTCAATATTTGGAATAAGTGGGTAAAAATTATATTAATAGGCTACTTTTTATTTTTTGGTAATTGTCATTAGTAACTACGGTAAATTTTATTTACCACAGTTAAAGGTAAATCGGGTAATTAAGGGTAAATATAATTCTATAAAATTATCCTAACACATGCCAAAATACTATTTTATGGCTAAAGGTCGACCCATATCACCTAAGGGTCGTATTAGAATCATTTAATGGACTTTTGTCCATGAAAATAACTTCATTATTCTTAAAACCAAAGAAAGTGACAACATGTCACTCTCTTATATCTTATAAGTATATTAATTTTAATTTAGTGATAAACATCATGAAACATCAAACATGAATAGTCTCCAGAAATCTAATGAAATTATCTACATCATATGAATTTATTTATAATTTTTATGGATTAAATATTTATCATTAATTGTTACACAGTAGTGATGCAAGAATTGTTTATCTAGTGAATAAAATCAAGAATATAGGTTTTATTAAACTAATAGTGACCATAAAAGCCACAAAACCCGGACCAAAACTTATTGGTCATGTAAATGTAACCCATAATAATCCAATTATCGAATATTTTACCATTTTAAACCTTATAAAATTGATTATGACAATTATATTATTTTATTTTAAATGATGCCAAAGTTTTCACCTTTATAATTTAATAAATATAACAATTTAAATATTGTTATTTTAAGATGATAAATTCTAGTAAAAGTATTATTGTGAAATTTAATAGATTTATCTTCATCATAGGATTTTATTTTTAATTTTTATGCAACAAATAAGTATATTAAATAATTATACAAAAATAATGTAGTAATTACTTTATTAAGAGATAAAACAAATAAATGGATTCACAAATAATAAAATAAATATTATATGAACTATTTAATGTTCTCCACTAATTTTATAGATACATATGACCTTTTATTAATCCATTAATGATTTTAGTTCCAACATATCTTCTGTATATATTTTATTTAAATTCAAAAAAATGAATAGTGTCAAAATTGATACTATTGATATTTTATAAAAATAACATATTATAAAATTGTTTAAAAATCACAAAAATATTTACAAATTATAAAATTCAATTTATATATTATAAAATCTTACAAATTATACAATTATGGAAAATTAAAAACAAATAAGTAATTATTTGTTATAATTGATAATTTAGAATATTATTACCACAAATAAAATTAAATTGATAAAAAAGGATAAATCAAGTTGATAATGTTGAAAATAAATTCCTAACATGTCTAAATTTTATTGATTGATGATATTACATCCCTATATCATATAATATTTTAATATGAGTCATTTTTGGATGTTTTTAACTGGGGATATATTTATTATAAATTAATATTTTTAAGATTTCCAAAGGTTCCCCTCTCATCCCTTATAAAAGGGCACCTCCTCCCTCTCTTACTCACATCACTTTTAGCCTTAAATATCGGCCAAACCCTGCCCAATTATCTTCTCCACTTCCTTATAAACATCCTAGAAGTCCTGGTCTTCTTCAAAGTCCAATTTTATTGCCTTAAGAGGAGGTCTCAAAGAGGCACTTCAAAGAAGAGGTAATGTTCGTTACCGATTCTTTCAACTTTATTTTTTCTTCAACTTCTTCTTCTTTAGTTGTTTCATTATGAAGTAATAACATCAGTATCAATCATATACTGATATTTTGTTATACGTATGAAACAACCCTATTTCACCATCTATCCATCCTACGGAAAATGAAATCACCGCGCGTGCGTACGTACAGAATACCGTCTCCACGCCATGGTGTAATCTGTTTTTCCAACACCACATCACATTGATGGGTATAATGGTGTAAAGAATGACTATACATAGTTATTATAACATCATACTGATTCTGATATATTTTATCACCCTCTACAATTCAATTCAATAATTATGGGAACGATATCACTGCCGGTGCGTATGTACGGACTGCCGTCTCCACGACTCGATGAGATTCATTATCAATGATTAACCATTCATGAATGATTATAAAGTAAATATAATAAGTAATAATGAAATATATGACATAATTATACTGGATTTATATATTAATATATATGTATGTCATCCAATTAATTCCATTCAATTCCATAAGGAAACGAAAACAGCGTTCATGCGTACATATGACCTACAGTCTCCATGAACCGTGTATTTCATTCCGTTTATCGATCTATTATATATATGTATATTATGAATATATATTATATATAAATCATGTTTTATATTCTGGAATTAATTAATCATTATCTAAATAGTCACATGAATAATTACAAGTCAAAACACGGATGACAAATGAAACGATTTTAACCAACACGCTCTTTAACATGGATTTTACAAAAGAACGGGTAATATAAAGTCATAAGTGAACCATATATGATATCATAACAATGAATATGATTCTGTAATAAGACAATAACATTATATAAATCATTATACATGAGGTTTGGACAAATACGAAGAAATCAGATCTAAGGGAAGGGATAATTTCGCAAATCTCATTTTTATTCGAGATTGCTTATTCGTAAGTATTTACTGGGGTTATTTCTATCAAACATGTCCATTTTTTATAAAAGTGTTTTAATATATTTATAAAGTTCTTTTTACCCATTTTTTACTTTTACTACATGGTATGTAATGAATCTTTCTTTTGTTTATGTTACGAGGTACGTTTTTACTTTTCCGGCAAAAGTACGAGAATAATGTTTTTTTAACTAATTTGGAACGAAAGAATTTTTACGGATTTATAAAGCCTTATTTTAATGAATCTTCCTCAAAAATATTTCATGATTATTTTCAAATAAATCCTTTTCTTTTAAAGTTTCATGACATTTTGTGAAAAGAAAATGTTTTTGAAGAAAAGGGTAATTTTCCTCAAGAATTAAATTCAAGTGTTTTATCAAAACCATTTTTCATTTAAGATGACATTATTTCATATGTGTATGTGTTAAGTATAATGTCTCTATGATTTACATGGTTTCAATTCTTATATTATGAATTGATATCCATTTCTTTTATATGGATTATGTGATAATGGGATGATGTTTATGAAACTCATTTTATTTATTGGGTTTTTATGAATGATGTTTGTTTATTTTGTGGCACAAGTAAGAATGATTTCATTATGAGATGGTTGGGACCTATATCTCCCTCCAATGCATTGGGTACTGATTTATATCTCATGAGATAGACATGGATGGAATGGCATGTTAAACCGTTTCAGAAAAACAGGAATGAAACGAGGAGTGAACTCAATTCAGAAAGGGACTATGTACAGTAAGATGGTCATGTCAGCAATGTCTTGACTAATATGGAAATTATATAATGTGATTAATGGTTGCAACAATTACATGTTTCCTTACCATGTTATTTTATCATGTTTTATGTTCCATTATGATCTATGCTTTATGTACTTCCATGTTTTATGTCGTTGCTCAAGATTTTAAATGTTCATGTTTTTTTAATGTTCAAATATATATGGTATGTTTTATTTTATCCATGCTTACCCTTACTGATCATTTTAGATCCCCCTTTTTATGTTTTATTTTACCCCGAGATTAAGAGAAAGATTTTAGGTAAGGAAACAAAAATGGGAAGATCATTATGGGAGATGTTGAAGATCTTTCACCACGGTTAGAAGATTACGTTCCAGGTTTCCAAAGACACTAAACTATTACGGTCCTTGTGTGTTTGTTTTTGTTATGTACTGATTATTCCGCAAATGTAATGTAATGTGTATGTATATCATGCTTCGGGTCTCTACAGTTGGTATCATTGGAAATGTTTACTCATCCTTTGGAAACTAGGATGTGAGAACTTTTGTGAGATCCCTAGAGATATTTCTAACGTATGTCTAGGTATATCCCTAAGGTTAAGTATAAGTATAGTTTATAGTCCTAGAATTACAGTAAAGATCTTATAATGAAACCTAAGATGTTAGATATTGATGTTAATACCCCTCTATTATGTTGTTTTACCTATCATGATTTTTTTCTCTCCCAGAATTCTTTTTGTGTTTTAGTCAATGGAGGGAACCAGAAGGAATTTGGTTAACATTGAATCGAATGGAAAAATTGGTGACTATGAGCAATGAAATTGTGTCATGCCTGGAGAGAATGATATTGTGATTATTCTGAATCAGTCATTGCGATATATGATTAACAAGATGAAATGTAGCGGTATTCCTAATTCATCAAATAAGAGGAAGATAACTATTATGCATGTTCGTATTTTGAGGATCATAAAGACAGGAAGATTGGGATTTCTAAAGAAGGGAAGAAGAACCTTGAAGAATACCTCAAATGGAGGGGAAGATTCTATCTTTGTGGAGAGAAGTGTCATAGAGTGACAGAATGTTATGGAGTTCAATGTCTTATATGTGGAGAACATGGTCATTACCCAACTTAATTCCCTGACCTAAGAGGTTACTTCTAAATCAAGGAAGGACATATTCCATGACAATCATTGAAGATGATGGATTGAAGTGTTTATGTATTGCTATTAAAGAATAATGTTATTGAGGTACTTTTATGGTATATTGGAATATCTATGTATTGGTACATTGTAGTTTTCCCTATGAATATGGCATCAGTAACCATGAAAAGTGATTGAAATATTTTTGTAAAGTAGATGATATGCGCATGATGAAGGAATAAGAAGATAATGAGATGTTTGATTGTATTCATGAGCTCATGATTGATATAAGGACTAAGTGATATCATGGCTTGAGTACATAGAATTTTGAATATTTTGGTATGTGGAAAGTGTTAACTTTCAACTGCATTCATGTTTTCACTAAGGTCAAATGGGTAATAATTATTTAAGAGAATACATGATTAAAGTATTCACATGTTTTTAATTTGACCAACAATATATATCTTATGATATATTGGGGATAAATGATGGGATTCACGTGATTGTTTTGTGACATTTCAAGTAATCATTTTCTTTATACTATGATCTTGGACCGATGTATTTTAGATAAGACTAAAGATTGGAATGGATTGTGTTGGAAAAAAGTTAGTATTGTTTAAAGATAGAATTTTTTCGATATTATTGATGGGATGTTATAGTAATGAAGTTTTAGAAAAAGGACAACCTGCAGGACGGGCGACAGCCCATCGCGTAGGACAAGGCTATGGGAATCGAACCCACAACTGAAGTGCGACTGGCCTTTATCGCATACCAATGGCCTACATGAAGTCCCTAGTGAGTAGAAACTAGTATTATTTTATTATGATGTATGATATATTAAGTATAAGTTAATTTTTTTAATCGTATATGATTAACCTCAACATAGATGTACATATGTATATTTGATAACTTTTTCAAACCTTTTTTTTGAAACAGATGGAATGAACCATCATTCTATTAATTAACCTGTTAAAACATCACGAATAACAAATTCAACTTCATTTCTTTAAGAGATGATGTGGAAATTGTTCCAAGCACGAACAATAGTGAGATTGTACCAAAATCAAGCAAGTATTTCTTCTAATTCAAAATTTTAAACTTTATGGAAATGAAATTGAAAACCAAAAATGTTGTCCTAGTTCTCTTATATCCAATGAATCAGATGTTACCCTAGATCATCACAAATTTATGACTTTGTGATTGATGGCTTTTTCATAGTCATGTTTTCTACCACACTCCATCAGAACTTGATGGTTAGATTTTTCTTCCATATCTATATTTTCACCTATGTTCTCTTATATGGAAACTCAATGATGGGTTACTTTGTGTAATCATTAGGTTTCATACTTCAGTTTTTAAAATTAAGTTTTAGTATACCTTTTTACTATGTGGGTTTCTATAAATAGTAAATGATTTATAACCCCGACAAATTTCGAGGGCAAAATTCATTTTAATGGGGGTAGAATGTAACAACCAGAGATTTTATAAGATATATTCTTTTTAATTTCATTCATATCTTCTGTTGAAAGATACACCAAGATTATCTTGCACTATATGCAACACCGTATTAGCTTGTTGTATTCGCAACACAATTCTTGGATCGTGTCATACACAATTTCAAGTTCATTTGATAGAAGTTATTCTACTCAACATTGAGTGTATATATATATATATTCAATATATAAATGAAATATGGTTGGATTTTGTTATACACAACAACAAATGAGTCTTTCACTACACGCAACCCTGACATGGTTTTCATTACACACAATCGCGACCTTCCTCGATAGCGTGTGTTGTACGCAATACCGGGATTCACTAAACAACGATATATGGTTATAATATTATCACAAACTAGCCGTTATGAATAAAATTAACCACATTTTGAATTTTATAACATTATTATTCATTAATAAATTTAATAAAACATTTTATGTTAAAAAAATAATTTTTTTGTGTAAAATAAGTATTTTTCAAAAAATGTAGTTTTTCCGCCCTTTGATGGAGCACCCACATTAAATATAGTTTTTGATATGATTATAAGATCAATTTTACAAAATAAATTTATTCTTTGGAATAAGGATAAAAATTTTTACCTTGGATAAAATTTTCATGTTATTCTAATAACTTTCATATTTTAATGAATAGTAAAAACACGATATATTTTAATAAAAACAAATTTTTTCATCGTAATAATTAATGTGGTTAAATTATAATATTGAATGGTCTTAAAGTATAAATAGAATATATTTTTTCCATTTAATATAATCTATTCCATTAGCATTGATTTTACGTTCAATTCGTAGGTTTAATCAATTCAATCTTTTGTAATGTTTTAAACAAAAACCAATTTTATTTTGACAACGAGATTAATTTCAAATTAATTCCTGCAACTACTGTGTATTGAATTTGGAAAAATGGATTCCATAATTGGAATCAGTGGGTCCAAATTATATTAATATACTAGTTTTTATTTTTGGGAATTATGAATAGTAACTACGGTAAATTTTATTTACCATAGTTAAAGGTAAATCAGGTAATTAACGGTAAATATAATATTATAAAATTACCCTAACACATGAAAAAATTATATTTGATCGCTAAAAGGCGACCCATATCACCTAATGGTCGGATTAGAATCATTTAATGGACTTTTTCCCATGAAAATAACATAACTATTATTAAAACCAAAGAAACTGACAACATGTCACTCTCTTAAATCCTATAAGTATATTAATTTTAATATAGTGATAAACATCATGAAACTTCAAACATGAATAGTCTCCAGAAATATAATGATATTATATACATCATATTAATTTATTTATAATTTTTACGGATTAAATATTTATCATTAATTATTACACAATAGTGATGCAGAAATTGTTTATCTATTGAAAAATCAAGAATATAGTTTTTATTAAACTAATAGTTAACATAAAAGGCACAAAACCCTGACCAAAAATTATTGGTAATGTAAATTTAGACCATAATAATCCAATGGTCGAATATTTGACCATTTCGATCCTTATAAAAGCGATTATGACACTTAAATTATTTTATTTTAAATGATGCCAATGTTTTCACCTTCATAAATTAATAAATATAACAATTCAAATATTATGATTTTAAGATGATAAATTAGAGTAAACGTTTTATTGTGAAAGGTAATATATTTAACTTCATCATAGGATTTTATTTTTAATTTTTATGCTAAAAATAATTATACAAAAATGATGTAGTAATTATTTTATTAAGAGATAAACAAAATAAATGTTTTAAAAAATAATAAAATAAATATTATATGAACTATTTAATGTTCTTCACTAATTTTCTAGATACATATGACCTTTTATGAATCTATTAAATCTTTTATTTTGAACATATCTTCTGTATATATTTTATTTAAATTCAAACAAATGAATAGTGTCAAAATTGACACTATTGTTATTTTATAAAAATAACATATTATAAAATTGATTAAAAATCACAAAAAAAGTTTAAAAATTATAAATTTAAATTTATATGGTATAAAATGATATAAATTATCCAATTAAGGAAAATTCACAACAAAGAAGTAATTATTTGTTATAATTGAAAATTTAGAATATTATTACCACAAATAAAATTAAATTGATTAAATAATGATAAATCTGGTTGATAATGTTGAAAATAAATTCCTAACATGTCTAAATTTTGTTTTTTTAGGATATTACAACCCTATGTCATATGATATTTTAATATTAGGCATTTTTGGAAGTTTTTATGTGGGGTTATATTTATTATAAATTAATATTTTTAAGATTTCCAAAGGTGTCCCTCTCCTCCCTTATAAAAGGGCACCTCCTCCCTCTCTTACTCACACCACTTTTAGCCTTAAAGCTCGTAAAACCCCTGCCCAATTATCTTATACACTTCCATATAAACATCCTAGAGGTCCTGGTCTTCTTCAAAGACCAATTTTAGTGCCCTAAGAGGAGGTCTCAAAGAGGCGCTTCAAAGAAGAGGTAATGTTCGTTATTGATTGTTTCAACTTTATTTCTTCTTCTACTTATTCATAATTATTTTTTTCATTATGACACAATAACCTCAGTATCACTAATATACTTATATGTCATTATAAGTTTGAAACAACCCTATTTCACCATCTATCCATCCTCTGGAATACGAAATCACCGCGCGTGCGTACGTACGGAATACCGTCTCCACATCATGGTGTAATCTGTTTTTCCAACACCACCTTACTTGGATGGGTATAATGGTGTAAATAATAACAATACATAGTTATTATAAAATCATAAAAATTCCGATACATTGTATCATCCTCTCCAATTCAATTCAATAATTATGGGAACGACATCATTGCTCGTGCGTACGTACGGACTACCGTCTCCACGACGTGATGAGATTCATTCTCAATGATTAACCATTAATGAATGGTTATAAAGTAAATATAATAAGTAAACATGAAATATATGACATAATTATACTGGATTTATATATATATATATATATGTATTTCATCCAATTAATTCCATTCAATTCAATAAGGAAACGAAAACAGCGTTCATGCGTACGTTCGGCCTACCGTCTCCATGAACGGTGTATTTCATTCCATTTATCGATCTATTATATATATATGTATATTATGAATATATATTATATATAAATCATTTTTTATATTCTGTAATTAAGTAATCATGATCTAAGTAATCATATGAATAATTACAAGTCAAAACACGGATGACAAATGAAACGATTTTAACCAAAACACTCTTTAACATGGAATTTACAAAAGAACGGGTAATATAAAGTAATAATTGAACCATATATGATATAATAACAATGAATATGATTATATAATAAGTCAATAACATTATTTTAATCATTATAAAGGAGTTTCAGACACTTATTAAGCAAATCAGATCTATGGTAATGGATAATTTCGCAAATCTCATTTTTATTCGAGATTGCTTATTTGTAAGTATTTTCTGGGGTTATTTCTATCATCCATGTCCATGTTTTATAAATGTTTTTTCATATATTTATAAAGTATTTTTTACCAATTTTTGACTTTTACTACATGGTATGTAATGAATCTTTCTTTTTTTATGTTACGAGGCACTTTTTTTACTTTTCCAGAAAAAGTATGAGAAGAAAGTTTTTTTAACTTATATGGCACGAAAGGATTTTTACGGTTTTATAAAGCCTTATTTCCATGAAGCATCCTCCAAAATATTTCATGACTATTTTCAAAAAAACCCTTTTCTTTTAAAATTTAATTTAATTTTGTGAAGAGAAAATGTTTTTAAAGAAAAAGGGATATTTTCCTTAAGAATTCATTTCAAGTGTTTTATCAAAACCATTTTTCATCTAAGATGACATTATTTAATATGTGTATGTTTAAAGTATAATGTCTCTATGATTTACATGGTTTCACTTATCTTATTATGAAATTCTATCTATTTCTTTTGTATGTATTATGTGATGATGGGATGATGTTTATGAAACCCATTTTATTTATTGGGTTTTTATGAATGTTTTATGTTTATTTTGTGGCACAAGTATGTATGATTTCATTATGAGATGGGTGGGACCTATATCTCCATCCAATTCATTGGGTAAAGATTTATATGTCATGAGATAGACATTGATGGAATGGCAGGTTAAACCGGTTCAGTAAAACGGGACTGAAACGAGGAGTGAACTCGATTCGGAAAGGGACTATGTCCACTAAGATGGTCTTGGCAGCAATGCCTTGGCTACTATGGAAATCATATCATGTGGATAATGGTTGAAACAATTACATGCTTTATTCCCATGATATTTTATCATGATTTATGTTCCATTATGATCTATGCTTTATGTACTTCCATGTTTTATGTTGTTGCTCGAGATCTTAAATGTTCATGTTTTTTTAAAGCTCAAATATATATGGTATGTTTTATTTTATCCATGATAACCCTTACTAAGAATTTGAGATCACCCTTTTTATGTTTTATATTCCCCCAGGATTAAAAGAAATATTTTAGGTAAGGAAACAAAAATCGGATGATCTTTATGGGAGATGTTGAAAATCATTCACCACGATTAGAAGATTATGTTCAAGTTTCCAAAGACACTAAACTATTACAGTCCTTGTGTTTTTGTTTTTTTTATTTAATAAGCATTCCACAAAATTAATGTAATGTCTATGTAAATAAAGCTTTGGGTCTCTACATACATGGTCAATATTTGGAGATTTACCAGAATATTTGTTTATTTTATAACAAAAGATAAGGTCTAGTATTTATTTCTAAACATGACATATTATCTTCGTGATTATCTAGTGAGGTTTTAGGCTCATGTGGATTTGTTTCATAATGTTTTACATTCCCATATTTATCCACACATTGTGTTCACATATTAAAGAATATATAATCCTTTTTAGATATTGAATAACCTATAAAAATTTATTCATTTCACTTTGAGGAAAAACATTCAAGAATATATTTTATATTTAGTATATAGTATTTGTAACCAAAATATTGAAATATTTAACTATATTATTCCTATTGTTCCAATTCCATTAGTGAGATTTCGTTAGTATATGTCTAATTAAAACTATATTGATTATATATCAAATTTTATTCACAAATTTAACCCAAAAATAATCATGTATATCACAATCATTAATAATAGTATGTGATTTCCCTTATAAGGTTTTATTTATCCTTTCTACAACTCCATTATACTTGGGCTTCCTAGGAGTATAAAATTTATGAATATAGCTATATTGTGAGAAAAAATGTTCAAATTATTTATTTTAAAACTCATTAAAATGGTTAATTATTATTTTTAGATTCTCTGTCAACATATGTTTTCTACTGACCTAGAATACATAGTGAAATAAGTACAATCCTCACTTTTATTATCTAGAGAGAATGCCAAAGTATAACTATAAATTTAATAAAATATAAAAAATAAAATGTGATTCCCATTTAAACGTGAAACTGTAGAATGCCCAAAAATATATATGTGAACCAACTCAAGAGGGTGAGAATATGAAAACTCTATATTTGGTTTGAATTATATTTTTTGTCTTTCTTTTTGAAAAGGATTGCATTCTTTATCATGTGGAAAGTAATGTTTAGGTATACAAAAAACTAATACTTTTCTAGTAAACTCTCTAATGGAGTGAATGTTGCAATGGCCTAGTCCCTTATACCTGATCCATGACTCATTATGAATGGAACCTAAGTTGGAAAAAATTTGACGAGGCAAAGGAATCTATATCAAAACTATATACATTATCATTTTAAATTAAGTAATTAATTAATGATTATTCAATATCATAATATTTTATGTATCATTTTTAAATTTACCATTACATCCATCTTGACATTACTATACATTTATAAAGATATTGTACATATGATAATGAAAAAAATAACTTTAGAAACTACAACTGATTTATTGTTACTAATTTTTCTATGGAATATAATTTTTATTTTTTTGTTTTTACAAAAGATGACATGTCCACCATCTTGCATTATAATTTTATTGACGATATATTATTCCCCAGTCGTGTGTATTGAACACCCGTTGTCCAAGTACCATAATGTATTACTTGAAATCATTAAATAGTATTTCAATAAAGGAAGTTAAAGAAAGAAAAGACATTGGTACCCATAATTTTTTAGGTCTAACAAAACTAGTATCTAATGTTTTAAAAATACACATTTTATTCATGGGTTTCTTACAAATAGTTTGTACTCATTTATAAATATAATCATTATTAGTTCTTGAAGAACAAAAAGTAAAAAAAAGATGCTCCAACACTATAGACTGTAAATAATTTATCTGATCTAAGAATAATACTATATTTTCATTATTTTGATAAAAAAATGGTTTAACAAAATTTTGTTTTCCATGTTGACTACCAATTCTATTATAATATTTATTCCATACATTTGTTCTAATAATCTCTGTTAATATATCATTATTGATCGTAAATTTTACTAAATCATTCATTAATTTCTCAAAATAATTATTATGTTTTGAATTATCACTATAAAGACTCGGCCATAAAATATTACATAATCATGAATGAAATGAATAATTCACATTAAGGATCTTTTCGGGTTTAGTGTTTTAGAGAATTAGAACATAACTATTACATATCAATGAATACACAGTAGACACATCTACTCAATTTCCATTTTTTTCACAAAATATAAACTATTGAAGAAAAGAGTCATTTCTAGTTCCCTATTTTAGTCATCATTAAATTTCCTTGTTCCCATCCTTGACCATATTCTAATTTAAGTCATGTGGAAATCATTTTAAAAACATGGGATGAGCATAAAAAGCTCAGTAAGGGATTTAAAAATACGGAATGAAAACATTAGTACATGTATACATAATAATCAATTTTACTCATAAAACATAATCACTTAAACATACATCATGAAATCATAAGATATATGAATAACTCATAGAAATCATAAGACATAAAGGTTACGTGAGGCATTTATAACATTGTTGCATAGGGAGGAACCCTCGTGGTTATGTTTGGAATACCCATCATAGTATATTCCCTAAATCTCTTTGGAGAAACCTTAGAATTTAACTCCTTCATGTTACAGAATGAATTTGAGAGATATATTGGGCTCACCTACCATTAGTTTATCACGGAACCACCTGACTTCATAAACAATGACCAATAACTATAACATAATCGTATCATATAAAACATGCATAAAGGAAACATAACATTTCCACATTTCAATCACAAGATATCAATACAACACATTGATATAATAAAAACATTATCATAACTATTTTCAATACCAAAATAAAATAAAAGTAAAACATCATAATTATTTTTTTTTAAAAAAATTGGTTATATCTTATAGAGGAAGCCGAAACTCAAATAATGGTCACGATGGCCGAGAAGACTTTGTCACTGCAAATGTAAGACAAAACATTCCTTTTGTCGTTTAGTAAAACACTTCATATAAAAAGACTCATTTTGAATAAAAGAAAAAGTAAAATGGGTTTATACACCGTATAAAAGAATGTTGTGCATAAAACAAAATATACCTCAATGAAATGTGATTGAGAAGAAGTACCTTACAAAATCGGTATCCTTAGATTAAAGATAAATCAATTTCATGATTATATGTGGATAGTATAAATACACCTAACATAATAGGATGTTTAGTGTAAAACAATCCGAAGTCATCCACACATATTCATAGTATGACATTATCAAGAAGTGAAGGTTGGACCCAAAGAATTTAAATTGGGTTAAGAAGTTCCCATACAGAAATTCAACAGCCTAACAACGTCATTTTAAAATTTATAAAATGAGATGATGAGAGATAGAAAGGGTACCTCATCCCATGGACAAATAATTTACAGAAATAAAGATATATAAGAACATACCCCAACAAAATAAGATGTAAATTAAAATACCTAACAAAAATAAGTCTTTTAAAAGGAGGCGGGTGAAAGGATCCCTTACCGATTTGGGAATCATTCGAAACGTACACCCCATGATATAAGGTTCCTAAAATTAGGATGTAAATACCCATATATAAAATTATATTACACAAATAATATAATTCAGGGCAGTACATATAAAACACAAAAGGAAATAGTTGCAAATGTAGCATGAATCTCACGGGAACAAAAAGTGAGATAAAAACACCATACCTCATTGTAATCAATAGAGTCATACGACCACATGAATATAAACACAATATGAATTACAAAATACAATAAATATAAATAGTGTCATATTAATATATATCAAACGGAATAACACAATACCCCACATGCAATAAATATGTGGTGAATAATGGAAATCTCACGGAACTAAAAGTGAGATAAGATATCCCCTTACGAAAATTCGACAGCATAACGGCGCCACATAAAAATTCTTAAAATGGATTGACGATATCAATTAGGGTATATCATCATATTAAAATAAAAATTATAGTAAGAGGAATATACAAGAACATACCCCAACATAATAAATAGGATCTTAAAAGAAGTTACATAAAAGATAGTACATAAAAATATAGAGAGAGGTTGGATCCTTTACCTCTAGTCTGATTTGTCTTGTTCATTTCTTTATATTCTTGAATAATAGACATTGGTCAATTAATAATTTCTTAAGGACCTCCTTTAAATCTTATTATTCAATTCATATCACATATTATAATGTTATAATAATTAGTTAATTATGTGAGTTCATATCAGACGTTTTTGTCAATCACTAGTGCAAAAAACGTTTTTTACGTCGGTTATTTTTAAACTTTTACGTTGGTTTCTAGCCAACGTTAATACGTGCGATGTTATAAATAAGGTTTTTGAAGTCGGTTATTTAAAAATCGATGTTAAAAACATAAAATCGCGATGTTTATCACGTCATTTATTTTAGAACCGACGTGATAAAGAAAATGATAAGGGTTTATCACATCGGTTATTTAACAACCAACCTGATAAAAGGCCTGTAAAATGGTTTATCACGTCCATTATTAAACAACCGAAATGATAAACATGGGTGAGGGGGGTTTATCACGTCGGTTCATATAGAACCGACCTGATAAATCGGGGTGAGGGGGGTTTATCACGTCGGTTCTATAGGAACCGTTGTGATAAACCGGGGTGAGCGTGGTTTATCACGTCGGTTCATATAGAACCAATGTGATAAACCGGGTGATGGGGGTTTATCAAGTTGGTTCTATACAAACCGACGTGATAAACCGGGGTGAGTGTGGTTTATCATGTCGGTTCTTGTAAAACCGATGTGAAAATCTGGGGGAGGGGGGGTTATCACGTCGGTTATTATACAACCACCGTGATAAACTGGTGGCAGGCGGTTTATCACATCGGTTATTGAATAACCGACGTGATAAACCATTTTCCAGGCCCTTTAGCATGTCGGTTATTCAATAACCGACATGATAAACCATTCTTCAAGCCTTTTATCATGTCATTTATTGAATAACCGATGTGATAAACCATTTTCCAAGCCTTTTATCAGGTCGGTTATTGAATAACCGATGTGATAAACCATTCTCCAGGCCTTTTATCATGTCGGCTATTAAATAACTGATGTGATAAACCCATTTTTTTTAAAAACAGAATGCAGTCATCTTCTCTCCATCAGAATCAACCAGAAAACAAATCAAGAAATCGTACCACAAAAACAGAAGTAGATCAAAATTAAGCATGTACATTGATAACATATAAAACTTACCCCCTAGACAGCCCCCACCCTCATTTATACCCCATGGACAGCACTCCCCCACCCTGTTGGAGCCCTCACCCTTATGTATACCCCCTGGACAGCCCTCCCCCACCCCATTAGAGCTCCCACCCTCATGTATACCCCTTGGACAACCCTCCCCCACCCCATTGGAGCCCCCATCACACTCCTGGACTGCCCCCCGACCCCGAACACCCCCAAACACCTCTCGACAACCCCCCACCCACCTGAACAGCACCCCCTCACCCCCTCACCCCACATGACAGCCCCCACCACACCCCTGGACAGCCCCAAACACCACTGGACAACCCCCACCCCTAGACAGCACTCCCACACCCCTGGACCACCTTCCCACACCCCTGGACATCCCTACCACCCCCAGGACTATCCCCCCACCCCACCGGATAGCCCTCCCAAAACACTGGACACCCCCCAACCCAACTGAACACACCCCTATACCCTTGGAACCCCTCACCCACAGACCCAAATCCATACAATAAAAACCCTAAAAAGTAGACCAAAACAAGAAGTAGAGCAAAATTAAACATTCACTTATATAACATTCAAAACGTACACTGTCAACTTCAAAAAAAACTAAATCCAACCGAAAAAAATACCAAATACACAATTGAAACAACAATATTGAAAATTACATTTTACATTACAAACAACAAAAATTCAATCAAACTTGTAATATAATTTGACCACTCCACTTGTACGTGTTTGATGTCTTCAGCAATATAGGGTTGAGGGTCATCAAAAATCTACAAATGAAAAAGAAAATAGTTAACGTGTATAATGAATAAATAAAATTGAAATATTATGGCAATGTTTAAGAGGAAATCGTACCAGTTCAAAATTTACAACTATCCCAGTTGTTATTATTTCATACATAAATCTTAACATATAATATCCACATTCGATGACGCCTTGTTGTTCATGACAATTCTATTTGAATGAGTGTAAATTCAATATATTATTTTTATGTAATAAATCAAAAAGTAAAAATTATAAATGGAAATTTACCTTCGCATTTACATATTTGATCTTTAAATTTATTTTCTTTGTATTTTTCGAAAGTAGGCCCATACACTATTAGAAAATAATACGAATGGTGTAAATTTAAAATTCATTATAATATATAAATCTATTGAGAAATTGAAACTTACTTTTCCAATATATTCTGAAAACTTCCTCGCACATCACCATGAACAGAGCATATCCAATAAAGAGATTTCTCCATTGGGAAAAATCCCTAACATCCAATGATCTCTGATAAAAGGAAATTTAATGTTAGTGGTTTTTTATGTTAAAAAATAATTAACTCTTTGAGAGAAATGTGTTTCATACCTCTCACATAAAGGCATCATCCAACATTTTGTGATTATATTCTTTTCAAATATTTCAGCAATATAAACCATTCTTTGTTCCTCATTTAATGCACATGCTTCAGGGGAAATTAATTGCGGGTCCATGAATCCATATATTTCTGTCATCTCATTCCTCTCACAAATTTTATAAAGATACCTAATAAAAAACATACATAAGTATACTTTTTAATAAATATAACGCAGGGAAAAGGTGTTAAGACTTACATGGAAAAAATTTGAACCACGTTGATGCCTAACTTATCTTCAATAACAAGCTCCATGATATCAGTTTTTGTAATCCCCAGACTTATTTCACGTCCACAAACATGAGATTCTATTGTAAACTCATAAAAACCCAACAACAAATGTGAATATCTTGACAATCTATCTAGACCACTAGAATCTGTATCTGATGTCACAGCCTGTTGTCTTTGTTGTTGTCTATACATTATTTATTTACCTTTGAAGTCTTCCTGTGAAAAAAATTGAAAAATATAGTATTTTTCAAATGATAAAACAACTTTAATAAAAAATAAAATAAAAGATATAACATTCATACCTCTATGGTAATGAGTCGAAGAACGTGGAAACACTTTTCTTGTCCTCCATCGTCGCATTAATATTTTGAAATTCAGCCTCTAAGGATTCTATTTTTTTTATAAACCCCCTCAATGGTAGAAGTTGAAGAACGTGGAAACACTTTTCTTAGCGATACACCTGCCGGATATCCTCTTACATGACCAGGATGTTCAGGCCTTCCCAATGCTGCAAAAGAATATCTTCCCTCCCAGTAGCTGTAAACGTCCCCTATGAACTCTGCTCCTCAAGAGAGTCCTGTATTAATTAATTGAACATTTATGTAATGATTTAAACTTATATGAAGAAAAATGTTAACATAAATAAAAGAAATAGATATCTTACAATCCTCTCAACTACGATTCTCGATTCTTCCGAAAGATATTTCCCTTTTTTCCCTTCTGAGCTCTTTTCCATTTTTCATGTCTAGATGGAGGGGATGGAGGGGCCACCTCTCCAGAGCTTGAAGACTCAGCTCTTAGTTGTTGAAATTTTTCCGCCATCATTTTTTCTTCCAATAATGCATACCCTCCCCGAGATAAACTATGAGGGTATACATTTTTAGATTGGATATCCGGATGAGCTTTCCTTGTTTGCTGTAATTTTTGAATAAGAAATCATTAACAAAACATTATTAAAATCAATTATATAAGAAAGATTATAAAAGTTTACATTGACCTTACCAGAAATGATCTTTTTTTCTACTTTCAAAAAGTTGTCTCCATGTGTCTTCATCTATAAAAGGATATATACGACATGGATTGTCATGACTCCTATGACCGTAAATGAAATCAAATGAGAGGGTTGATTTGAAATCCCTCTATCTCCTGGTAGCCAACGATAAGCATTTCTTTATGACTCCTCTAGTGTCAGGAATATCATATGTCATCTGATAAAGAAGAGGTTAAACATATTATATATACTATAAACCTTAATATAATGGTTAAACAATGACAAAAGATCTTACCAAAATCGTCTCCCACAACTGAGAGATAATCACTTTATCCACACCTCTCCATTCATCATACAGAATGCTTACTTTTGTCTTAGCCTTAGTTGCAACAAAACTCTAAAAAAATTTGGCATTTGGACCTCTAGGAATATCATCATCATCAAACTCAACGACTATCCTCTGATCCTGCGTACGAGAAAGTGATAATTTTGGTAAACGTGTGCACCCACGTTTACCAACCTTTGAACTCGTTGTCGTAATAGGAGCATGTGAATGTTCATCCCCAGAGGTATGACCAGCAATATGCTCCTCTCCAGAATCATGTGGTTGATCATCTGAATGATCTGTCATTATCCTTCAAATCAAAAAAACAAACTTCAGTTCACAAATATAAAAATTCAAATATTTTAATACCACTGTAATCAGAAAATAGAAAAGTGTACTAAGTTACATAATAGTAAACATTGGTAATATGGTAAGCATGATAAACAATGGTAAAGATGGAAAAGATGGTCAAGATGGTCAAGATGGTAAACCGGGTAAACATTGTAAACATGGTAAATTAATTGTCAGTGAAGAAAATTAAGCATTTTCAAATTCATGTAATGGTTATAATCATGATAATGTAAACTAAAAAAACATAAAACAAACAAATACATATACTTATATTATTTTAAGACATGTTTTAATAAATAAAAAACATACAATATCTAACATTTATGGAAAAAATAAATTTAAACAAGAAATAAACATATGTTACCTGTAATTTTAGGAATGTACAAATGGATTGTTTTCCCAAATTCCTTCGTCTTGATCGTTCCTTATGGCACAAACTATGTCTTCAAAATGATTATAATTATGTTCTGTTAATATTTCCATGGAAGTAGGGATCTAACATAAATCATCATATTCATCAAGTTCATCCTCACCAAAATATTCTTTCTTCCCCTGTAAAACAACAGCCCACTGCATATCTGATTGATCTACTACATAGAAAATTTGTTTTTCATGTGTTTCCATTATAAAAGAATCAGCTGTGTCTTCCAATCTATTCAGATTAACAAGTGTCATTCCAAATTCATCGTGTCTGACACTGTTGTTACCGTTAAACCATTTACAGTTAAAAACGGGAACTTTAATTTTAATGTAATCAACCTCTCGTATGTCTTCAATCAATCCATAATATGCACTTGATGATGAAATTTGGTTTTGTCCATAGCACTCAAAAAATGCATTGCTTCAGCAAACACCAATACACCACTATTCTGAACTGCACTTCTGTTGTCCTGAGCTTTTGTATGAAATGTATAACCATTAATGTCATAACCGGACCATGTTATCACATTTAAACATGGACCACCCACTATCCATTTTAATGTATCTGATACATCTGATCTACCAAGAAATGTCTTTTTAATCCATGAAAAAAAAGTTTTCTTGTGCTCATTCAAAATCCACATTTCATTCTTCTTTGGATGACATTGTTTCAACTCACTAACATGCAATGTGATATACGGTTGAGAATCGGCTGTGTTATTCAAGATGTATGATTCTAACATCTGCATCTATTCAGCTAACAATGATTTGACTTTCAAGCCGTGAATCCCCTTTACCTCATTATTAACTCGTTCATGGCAAGATGGAGGCAAACCTATGTGTTGTGCCGCAGCCAAGTAGCTCGTACAAAACTCTGCTTCCTCCTCAGAAATATACTTTTCAATAATGGTGGCTTCATGTCGATATAGATTTTTAACATAACCCTTTAATATTTTCATATATCTTTCAAAAGGATACATCCAACGAAGATATATAGGTCCATAAAGCTTTATTTCTCAAACCAGATGAATCATTAAATGCACCATTATATCAAAAAAAGTTAGAGGAAAATTCATTTCTAATTGACAAAGTATAAAAATTGCATCCTTTTCCAAAATGTTCAAAACATTCATATCAATCTCCTTGTTATAAATTTAATTGAAAAAATAACACAACTTCATTATAGTCTTTCTGACACGAATGGGAAATATTCCACGCAATGCAACTGGTAGAATTTGTTGCATCATGACATGACAATCATGTGATTTCATACCTATCAACATCAAGTCCTTCAATGAGACAAAATATTTTACATTATAAGAATAACCTTGAGGCACTTTGGTATCATGAAGACACTGACAAAAGCTAATTTTCTCCCTCTTCGATAATGTATGACAAGCCGGGGGAAGAAATGTTCGTCTTCCTTTAGCAGTGGTAGCTAACTCCAAATGTATTCCAATTGATAGTAAGTGTAATATTGCATTCCACCCATCTCTAGTCTTTCCTTTAATTTCTAACAATGTTCCAATAAAAGAATCACAGATATTCTTCTCCATGTGCATGACATCAATATTATGTTTATCTTCATGATACCTCCAATATGGTAGCTCAAAAAAATGACCTTTTCTTCCAAATATGTCTATCATTACCAGATTTTTGTGTCTTTCCCAATGTCATGTCAAGGTTTTTCACCCTTTCAAAATACGGATCAGGGGATAAAGGATTTGGAGAAGTATCAAATTCTTGTGAGCCATTGAATGCCTTTTTTAGTCTTCTATAAGGGTATTCCATAGTCAAAAACATTCAATGACACATGTGCACTGTTTACCTCCCACGATGCAATTGACAATATGAAGTCTGTTGTTCGAAAATTGGACATTATTTATGCCCTATAACACTGTATCCAGACAAAATTCCATACGCTGGGAAGTCATTTATAGTGAACAGAAGCACTGTATGCAGTTGAAAATATTTCATTTTATAAGAATAATACACCCTAATACCATTAGCCCATAACAGTTTCAAATCATCAATCAACGGTGAAAAGTAAACATCAATATCATTATTGGGTTTCTATGGAACAGAGATCATTGTACTCAACATGACATATTTGCGCTTCATACAAACATCAGGAGAGAGGTTGTAAATTACCAATAAAACAGGCCATGAACTCTGTGTTCTATTGAGTGTTCAGTATGGATTCATTCTATCTGTGCATAACCCTAGTCTGAGATTTCTAATTTCATTTCCAAATGTAGAATACTGCGCATCAATTTTCTTCCATTGTGGACAATCAGCTGGATGACATATTTTTCAATCACATACCCGCTCTTCAGCATGCCATCTTAACCTTTTTGCATCATGTGAATTAGAAAAAAAACGTTTTGAAAAGATTAATTATAGGAATATACCAAAATACCTTTGAAGGGAGCTTTGTAATATCTACATCAGCCTGTGATTTCTATTTCACCTTATACTGTGATGTCCCACATTTAGGACACTCTGAAAGAAATTAATATTCCTTCTTATATATAATGCAGTCATTCGGACAGGCATGTATTTTCTTGTATCCCAATCCCATCGGGAATAATATTTTCTTGGCTTCAGAATGTGAATATGGAAGATCGTTATATTTTGGAAGAATGTCTTTCATCAATTTTAGCAGCTCTGTAAAACTTATTTCACTCCATCAATGCTTCGGCTTCAGGTTAATCAATCTTAACACTGCTGACAAAACCATAAAATCTATACAACCAGGATATAATGGTTTTTCAGCATCACCATATAGACGCGCAACTGTTGGTTCTATCTCAATTTGTTCTGCTACAATATTGCGAATCATTTCTTTAATTCCATCGGAGTTACCATCTTGCAAATCATCATCATCAGTGACATTCCTCCCAGTTTCACCATGCCAAATCCAAGGGCTGTAACTTGGATTAAAACCATGATAAATCAGAAGACCTTTTATCTCTCTATTTTTTAATTTCTTCATATTCAAACATTTCAGGCATGGACAGAAAAAAATGTCACTACTTGGAACATTTTGTTTTGCAAATTCCAAAAAGGCATCAACAACTTCCTCAAATTCATTGCTCATTCGATGTGCTGTAATCCAACATCGACTCATTATTACCTATAACAAATATCAACAAGAAATATATATTTTTAAGATAAGACAAATATATGTTTATATGGAAAAAATCATTATTTGAATGTAAAACAATTTAAAATATAAAACAAATCTATAGGTATTAAAAAAATATGCTTGAATATTATTTTTAAAACAAAATATAGTTAGATATAACAGTTTTAAATATCATTGAATCAAAGAAAACCATGACTCATACGTAGTTTAATATTGATTGCGGTTTTGATGTTTTATTATATTAGATAAACTACCTATTTAACATGTTATTAATGGTTTCTGTAGACCCTAAATCCAATTGGTAAATATTTTCACACAATTATAAAAATAAATTGAAGTGTTTTTGGGAGGAATATGTTCAATCGTTTGATTATGATGTCTCATATTCTATAACAAAAGGCAATGTGGATACCAAAGCCCTTAGTTTGGTTTTTTATTCTCAAAGGGTTTGTGATGAAAAAGAAGTGTATAAGTTGATGTATATGATAAATAAAATACAACTATATTTTATTTATGGTTATGATAGAATGAATTCATACCATATCATTTAGGATCTTCTCCCACCAAAAGTAACCCTCCTCAGTTTGAAATGAATAAATTTAGATAATTATGCATGAATTCATACATGTATTGTTGTACATAAACCAAAATGAAGATTATTAGTAACAAAAGTAAAACTAGGAAGAAACAATAAACTCTATATACTCATGAAAGCTACTCCGCAACACATCCATGCTACTAACATCTATAAAAAACTACAAATTTCTTTTAAAAACCAAAAAAAAATATTTATATTTATGTATGGTGGGCATAACATGTATACATAGTAAGATCCTCCCTAAAACATCTCATGAAAATATTGAGGAAGCACACTAAAGCCCTATGAAAAAAGGAATCTAAATCATCACCTAAACAAAGAAAAATAGTTTCATATACTCAATATGGATCACTCACAAAATAATTCATATAAATAAACCTTTTCGTATAAAAATATATATATATATATATATATATATATATTAAAATTAAGGCTCTCGGATACCACTTCTCCACTAGTTTTCCTCTCACACCACAATGCGCTACTCCACAACACTTTCATGCTACTAACATCTATAAAAAACTACAAATAGCTTTTAAAAACTAAAATTATTTTTTATATTTATGTATGCTGGGAATAACATGTATACATAGTAAGATCCTCCCTAATACATCTCAGGAAAATGTTGAGGAAGCACACTAAAGCACTATGAAAAAAGGAATCTAAATCATCACCTAAACATGGAAAAATTGTTTCATATACTAACTATGGATCACTCAAAAAATAATTCATATAAATAAACCTTTTCATATAAAAAATTATATATATATATATATATATTAAAATTAAGGTTCTTGGATACCACTTCTCCACTAGTTTTCCTCTCACACCCCAATGCTAATGTCATCGTCTCACCCCGCCCATAAATCATCCTACACCATGTGAAATTGTATCACCTCCATCAATGAATCATATGTATCTTAGATTATCGCATCACCATATTATCAAAATAGTAATGATGTGAATACTTGGAAACCACTACATCTTTTTTATATTAAATGTACAAATATCGCAAAACATAATTATAGAATATCCGTGAAAAAAAATGAACGAAATAAATTCATGGAAGGATTACTTGAATGTTGCAAGTTGAGATGATAGATCCGATCGGAGTGAAGAAGATAAACAATGAATCCAAAATGATTTTAACACAGGTCGATCGACAAGACGATTAGTGTTTACCGCACGAGAGAGACGAGCCGGCGGAGTGCCAATCGAAAAATCGTAAATGACAGTGCACGGGGCTTTAATTTCTTTAAATGTTTTATAATGTCGGTTATTATATAACCAACGTTATAAACTATTTTTTAAATTTATAACTTTGGTTATTTTAAAACCGACGTAAAAAGCCTCTTCGCTTTGGTTTTTTACATCGGTTATTTTATAACTGACGTAAAAAAACCCCCGTGCTTTGTTTTTTTACGTAGGTTATTTGGAAACCGACGTAAAAAACCCGATATCTACGCGTTTTTTACGTCGGTTATCAAATAATCGACGTAAAAAACCCCTCTCATTTGGTTTTTACATCGGTTTTTTAATAACAGACGTAAAAAACGCGTAGATATCGGGTTTTTTACATCGGTTTCCAAATAACCGACGTAAAAAAACCCCCCGCGCATTGGTTTTTTACGTCAGTTTTAGGATAACCGACGTAAAAACCGAACATGCACGATTTGTAACATCGGTTATTAAAATAACCTATGTTAAAAATCTACTCGCCGCATTTTTTACATCGGTTATATATAACCGACGTAAAAAATGGTGACGTAAAAAACGTTTTCTGCAGTAGTGTTAATGTTCGGTACATGAGTCAAAAATGAACTTGTTTAAAACGAATTGTCCATGTAGTTATAATTACACCATATCCAGAATAGTATTAATGATTTAAATATCATATATATTTAGTATATATTCATTTTATACTATTCCATAACATTTGGAGATACGAAAATTAAATGCACCGTTCATGGAGACTGTAGGTCGTACGTACGCATGAACGCTACTTTCATTTCATTGTCACAATAATTGAATTAAAACTAAATGATATATATATATATATATATTAATTTAAGTATAATATATATTTTATATAGGTCACATAAGTTCACTAATTTAATTCTTTATACATTCAATGTATTTCATGAACGAATCATATCACATGAGGGTGTGGTATTCCACACTTCCTCAAATGAAATTATTGCATTTTCACAACATGAAAAGCATAAAGGTAAGTTTTAAATGTAAAATATAAAAGAATATAGAGGAAATAAATATTATATATAACATAAATAAATATAGTACCATCATATTCCACTATGAGAGGTGGTAGGAGAAGACAGAACAATCATCGTTTCGTGAGGCAGTAATTCGCCATCCACGAAAACAGTATGTTCTTTAACCGTTAGACGAAGGTGTGTATAAGTTTAGCTAAAATAGGTCTCATAAAAAAATTCTAGTATTTTTAAGATACTGGTTTTGATACAAAATATTGGAATAAAATCATATTAATGGGATGGAGAAGCAAAATAAAACCAAATAACATAATAGAACACATTACCTTTAAATCATGTAACTCCCTTTGGTTTGAACCAAAAGGGATTCTTGAAGAGCTTTTTGCCTAAGGTAAGGCTTCTAGGATGAAGAGAGGGATGTAGAGATATAAAATGAGAAGATTTTGGTTGATCCAAAGGCTTGATAGGTGTGGTTAAGTGGGTAGAGGTGGGTTCCTTTATAAGAGGGAGGAGGGGCACCATTTGAATGTTATAAAATGTTACTTTATTATAAAATTATTTTTGGATTTTAAAGGTCCCAAAAAAATATATTTCAAGGATAAGGTGATAAGGGTTATAAATCCATCCATAAAATAGATTTTAGACAAGTTTATGTCTTAGATATTACCTTATCATTTCATTTTATTTAAATTGATCATTAATTACGTAATCACTGCATCATCACGTTGTCATAAATAAATTTATTTATTAAATATCTAATAATAATAAAAAATTACCCTCGTGTAGGAAATATTTTTTGATTTTGAATTAATTGTTATAGACAAAGAGATCATTTATGTACAAAATCATAAAATTGTTTTACTTCTGTGATACATACTTTGGTTGCATTTTCCTTTATTAAAAAAAGATAAAAGGTCACTATCAGACTAAAGTGATTCCATGGGGTCACAAGATTTGAAAAAGGCATCCCATGGTCAGCCATTACATCAAAAATAGCATTAGGACACATGTTGAGGACATTTTATATTTTTATGATATTATTTTATTACCACTAACTACCCGATTACTAATTAAACATGATAATTAATGATAATTACTGTCGTTCCTATTAATAATGTCCAAAAACAAAAGAGTCTTAATAAAATAATTTTAACCTTATGATCGAAAATATGGAATCCATTTTGTCGAATTCCAAACACAGAAATTTCAATAATTAATTTAACATAATTCCCGTTGTCAAAACTAATAACGGGTTTTTCAGAACTAAAATCTATCAAAAGATTGATTTGTTTTTACATCCAATTTAAAAGTGAAATTACATCCAATGACCAGAATTTTATTAAATGATAAAAAACTAATTAAATAAAACCTTAAAACTATTTAATATGACAATCTATATATATAAATAAATTTGATGAAAAGGCAGTTTGGAATTAAAATGCAGTATTTTTCACTATTCATTGAAAATGAAACTTTGTCAGAAAAATTCCAAAAATTCAACCTAAGATATATTTGATATTCCATATTATAAAATGATATCAATTTTACCCAATTCAAAACATATATGATTCATTAATTAATTTTATAATCAATTCCCGTTGTAAAAACAAATAGCGTGTTTTTAAGAAACAATATCTATTCGATGATTGATACTTGTTTATGTCCAATTTCAAAGTGAAATTAATTCAAATGACCACAATTGGATTAAATGGTTAAAATATATTTGAATTACACATTAAAACAAATTAAAAATATAATATTATCGTATAAATAAATTAGACTAAATAGAAGTTTTGAATTTTAATACAGCATTTTCATTATTCATTAAAAATGAACTTCATCAGAAAAATGACAAAAATTTACACAAAGTAAATTATGATGTATTTATTCTAAAGAAGGATTTTATTTTGTCAAATATAACATATAAAATTGTCAAAAAAGTGTATTTAGAAAGGGTTCTCCATTAAAAGGTGGTTAATCAATCTTTTACAGAATATTAGATTATTTAGGCTTAAAATTGGATTCATTCGCATTTTAAGCCTCTAAAATTTATCGAATA
The DNA here is from genome assembly GCA_963277665.1 of Viscum album. Lineage (NCBI taxonomy): Eukaryota > Viridiplantae > Streptophyta > Magnoliopsida > Santalales > Viscaceae > Viscum > Viscum album. The sequence continues at coordinate 1,695,517,572 of OY728137.1, read as the reverse complement.
AATATAAAAATATTTGGCAAGCATATATAACCACTTTTTAGTTAGTTCCGTTCATTCCATCCATTTCATCAACTAGGAGTTTACTACCATTTACAATAATATTATTTTATAATTAGAGTGCAAAATATGATTTTAAAGAAACTCGTAGTTGCATATTGGGTACGCCATCGATCATAGAATCCCTTTTTAAGTAATATTAATATTTTAATAAAAAATATTAATATATATGAAAATTTCATATTAATTATTTACCTGCTATGTTACATACTTCCACACTTTTGGGAATTCCATCCTCGCAATTTTAAAATTTCTCTTGGAAACATTATTGAAAGCCCCACATAAGAAAAAGAGTCAATTAAAATGTCACTTTAAAAGAAATAAAGGGAAGTAAAAAGGTCACCCGAGTTAACCCATAGATAGATTCTATATAAGAAAACACGTCATGGAAGAGAAAAAAAAGGTTCATGTTCTTATGGAGAGTGATAGAAAAGATGATTCGATGAAAATTAACCACAAGAGAATCACAAACTTGTGATGGGTTAAACCGTATTTGATTCCCCATTAGGAAAAGTTAACAGACAACATTTTTTGTTTAAGAAAATTTTCATTGATGAATTTATTTATGAGATTAACTAAATCCTATGGAAACATACATACTTGTCATGTTGAGTGTCATCTCTTACTATATTTCTTACACAAACTCATATTTTTTCCAAAAGACGAGTATTTTGGATGACTTAATCACATTAAGAGTGATATAATCAACTTCTAGAAAATCACCATATCCAAAAAAGTGAACTATACATTTCCCATGTATTAAGACCAAAACCCAAAAAAAATTTGTTAGTTCGAGATTAGATAATACCCAAAAAGGATAATCCATTATAAAAAGAAATACTACTAATAATCACTACAATTTGACAAACATTATCCAATGTTCAACAAAGACCAATCAAAAACGGTTTTCCATAAAATTATTCAAAGTAAACAAAACTATGAATTAAATAGAATTCTCCTACGGATTTAATCACATAGTCTTTCAGGATAAATCATTACATTTATTCCCAAATAACATCAGTTAATCTTAAAGTATCATACTGAAAAGTAATTAACCTAATCACACATCGTCCATGAATGGCTAATAATTTATATAGATAACCCAAAATAAAATAAATTCTGATTCATAATATCATCTAACTAAAAATAATTAGTTATACTAACCTGGGGCATCACGTAGTCCAGTGCTAGGTGATAAATACCCGTCGCACATTGGATGTGGGTTTGATTCCCACTACTTTGTCTGACGCAACAAGTTTTCACACAGACTGCTTGATTTCCTTTTTCCAAAACTATATAATTCTTAAAACATTCCCCAAAAAGAGATAAAATTTTCAAAAATAACCATAACATAATTTAACCTCAATTTTATCTCATGCCTTTCATTTTCCATCATATAGTAACCCATTATTACCTTAAAAGTAAGGATCATATAAACCCTATTGGTTACATTTTTAATTATTTCCTGAACATCCACATCCAGTTTGTTATCTCATACATTATTCATTAGAGAACTCACCAATGTTCAAGTGGTAAATCATGACTTCTAATATTTGTTTGAAAAAAACCACAAGAGTTCTCATTGCAGATCCCATATCATTCAGTTATTAATTTATAAAACCGTCACAGTTTTCTTCACATACACTATTACATTAGTGCCTGCTAGATCCAGCCATTTACTAAAACCAAAAACGTCAGTGTGAGTATATTAGGAAAATCATCATGTACTAATGAAGAAGATAAAAACCAAGATATACTTATCCAAGTTATCTCAATCTCGTTCTAACATTCAAAAATATAAATCACTTCATCCAATATAATCACCATTGTGGTTGTATACAACTTGTCACTTGTGCTTAAACAACACTCTAACCTCTAAAGATATCTAAACTGAACTTTGATACCAACTATAAGGAACCATCCTTAAAATATTACATTATCATGAATTAAATTAATAATTCACATTGATGATCTTTTCATGTTTAGGTTTTTAGTGAATTAGTACATAACTATTACATATTAAAGAATACATAGTAGACACATAAACTCAGTGTCCATTTTATTCACAAAATATAATCTCTTGAACAAAATTGTTATGTCTAGTTCCATGTTTTAGACATCATGAAATATCCTTGATCCCATCCTTGACCGTATTCCACTTTATGTCTTGTGGAAAAAATTTCAAAAACATGGGATGAGCATAAAAATATCAGTAATGTATATAAAAATACGGAATGAAAACATTAGTCCATGTATACATAAGAATAAATTTTACTCATAAAACATAATCACTTAAACATACCTCATGAAATCATAAGACATAAAGGTAACATGACAAATTCATAACATTCTTACGTATGGAGAAACCCTCACGGTTATGTTTGGAATACCCATCACTGTATATTCCCTAAATATATTTAGAGAAACCTTAGTATTTAACTCCTTCACGTTACCCAATGCATTGGAGAGCTATATCGGCCTCACCTACTCTTATTTTATCAAGGAACCACCGGTTTTCATAAATAATGGCCAAAACCATAACATAATCATATCATATAAAACATGTATACAGGAAACATAACATTTCCACATTTCAGTCACAAGATATCAATACGACACATTGATATAATAAAAAAATTATCAAAAACATTTTCAATACCAAAATAAAATAAAAGTAAAACAAGGTATTTATTTTTTATTTAAAAAAAATTATGGCTGGTAGAGGAATCCAATTCTCAAATAATGGTCACGACGGCAGAGAAGTCATTGTCGCCGCATACATAAGAGAAAACATTCCTTTTTTTGTTTCGTAAAACGTTTCATATAAAAATATTCCTTTCGAATAAAAGAAATAGTCAAAGGGTATTATACACTGTATAAAAGAAATTTGTGTATAAAACAAAATATGCCTCAACTAAATGAGATTGAGATGAAGTCTTTTACATAGTCGGTATCCTTTTATTAGGGATAAATCAATTACCTGATTAAGAGTGGAAAATATAAATACACCTTACATAAAAGGATATTAAGTGTAAAACAATCTGTGGTCATCCAAACATATTCATAGTACGACATAATCAATAAGTAGATATTTGTCCCAAATAATTTACATTGGATAAGGAGGTTCCCTTACAGAAATTTGATATCCTAACGACGTCATTTTAAAATTTTGAAAATGAGACAATGAGAGATAAAAATGGTACCTTATAACTTTGAAAAAAATTACATCAATAATGATATACAAGAACATATCCCAACATTGTAATATGTAAATTAAAAGACCTAACAAAAATAATCTTTTAAAAAGAGGAGGGTGAAAGGTTCTCTTACCGATTTGGGTAACTTTAAAAACGTACACCCCATGAAATAAGGTTCATACAATCAAGATTTAAATAACCATAAATTAAAATATATTACACAAATAATATAATCATGTGAAGTACATACACCAAGGAATAGAGAAAAAGAGTCAAATGTAGCCTGAATCTCACAAGAACAAAAAGTTAGATAAAAACCCCATACCTTATTGTAATCAATCTAGTCGTATGACCAAAAGATAATAAACACAATATGAATCACATAATACCATGAATATAATTAGAATCATGATAATATATATCAAATATAAGAACAAAATACACCACATGAAATAAATATGTGGCGACAATGTAAAACTCATGGAATTAAAAGAGAAATATGATATCCCCTTACGAAAATTTGGCATCCTAGTGGCGCCTCATAAAAATTATAAAAATGGATTTACGATATCAATTAGGATATCCCATCATATGAACATAAAAATTACATTAATAGTTATATAGATTAATATCCTCCAACAAAATAATGTGGTTCTTAAATGATGATACATAAAAGAGAGTACTTCAAAAGAAAGCGAGAGGTTGGATCCCTTACCTCAAGTCCGAATTGTCTTATTCGTTTATTTATATTCTTGAATAATAACTTTGGTAAACTAATAATTATTTAAGGAATATTTAAATGTTTATTATTCAATTAATATCTTATATTATAATTTTATAATAATTAGTTAGTTATTTGAGTTCATATCAGACATTTCTGTTGATGTTCGGTACATGTGTAAAAAATGTACTTGTTTGAAAAGAATATTCCAGTTAGTTATAATTACACCATCACCAAAATGTTATTAATGATTTAAATATCATATATATCCTGTATATATTCATTTTATACTATACCAGAACATTTGGAGATAATAAAATGAAATTCACCATTGATGGAGACGTTAGGCCGTACGTATGCATGAACACTACTTTCATTTCATTGTCACATTAATGGAATTAAAACTAAATGAGATATATATATATATATATTATAATTCCACTATAATATATATGTTATATTGGTCACATATGTTCATTAATTTCATTCTTTATACATTCCATGTATTTCATGAATGAGTCGCATCACTTGAGGGGGCGGTAGTCCACAATTCCTCAAATAAAATTATCGTATTTGAACAAATGAAAAGCATAAAGATATGTTTTAGATTAAAAATATAGAATAATAGAGAAGAAATAAATATAATATATATCATAAATAAATATATTTCTATCTTAATGGCCACCATGAGAGGTGGTAGGAGAAGATAGAATAATCATCGTTTCGTGAGATAGTAATTCGACATCCACAGAAACAGTATGTTCTTTAACAATTAGACGGAGGTTTGTGTAAGTGTAGCTCGAATCATTCTCATAAAAACACCTTAGTATATTTAAGATACTGGTTTTGTTACAAAATAAAGGAATAAAAAGAGTTTAAGGGGTTGGATATGCAAAATAAAAAAACAACATAAGAGAAGACATTACCTTCAAATCGGGTAACAATCTTTGGTTTGAACCAAAATGGTTTTTTGAAGACATTTCGTCCTAAGGTAAGGCTTCTAAGGTGAATAGAGGGATGTGGAGAGACAAAATGGGAAGAGTTTTGTGGAGCCAAAGGCTTGAGAGGTGTGGGTAAGGGGGTAAAGATGGGGGCCTTTTATAAGAGGGTGGAGGGGCACTCATGGAATGTTATAAAATGTTACTTTATTATGAAAGTCATTTCGGATTTTAAAGGACCCAAAAAGATATATTTCTGTTATAAGGTGATAAGGGTTTTGAATACACCAATAAAATAGTATTTAGTCATGTGTATGTCATAGATGATACCTTATCTTTTCATTTTATTTAAATCGTTCATTAATGAGGTAATCACTGCATCATCACAATGTCATAATGAAATTTATTTATTTAATGTATATAAATTAGAAAACAATCACCATCATGTAGGAAATATTTTTATAATTCCAATTAATATTTATATTAAAAGAGATAATTTATGTAAACAAAATCAAAATTGTGTTACTTAAGTGATACATACTTTGGTTACATTTTCCTTTCATAATAAAACATGATAAAAGGTCAGTATCACACTAATTGGATTCCATGGGGTCCCACGATTGGCACAAGCCTTCCCATGGTCGGCCATGACACCAAAAATAGAATTAGGACACATTTTGGTGTAATTTTATATTTTTATGGTATTATTTTATTACCCTTAACTACCCGATTATTAATTGAACACAATAATTAATGATAATTATCATCGTTACTATTCATTATGTCTAGAAACAAAAGATTCCTAATTACATAAAATAGAACTTCTTATTCCAAATATGGAATCTATTTTATCAATTTAAAAACATGGAAATTGCAGTAATTAATTTACAATAATTCGCATTGTCAAAAACCAAAGATGGGTTTTTATGAAGTAAATCAATCAAAATATTAATTTGTTTTTACATCCAATTTAAAAATGAAATTACATAAAATTACCAAAATTGTATTAAATTATAAAAACATAATTAAATTACACCTTAAAACCAATTAAAATTAAAATCTAACTATATAAATAAATTCGATGAAAAGGCAGTTTTGAATTAAAATGCCGCATTTGCATTATTCATTGAAAATGAACATTTGTCAGAAAGATACCAAAAATTCAACCTAAGTTATATTTGATATTCAAAATTAAATAATGATATAAATATTACCAAATTAAAAATATAGAAATTTAATAAATTAATTTTATAATAAATTCCCGCTTTAAAAACAATTATCGTGTTTTCAAAAAACAATATCTATTAAAAGATTAAAACTAGTTTACGTCCAATTTCAAAGTAAAACTAATTCAAATGACCACAATTGTATTAAATGGTAATAATATATTTTAATTACACTTTAAAACCAAATAAAAAGATAATCTGACTATATAAATAAATTAGACTAAAAGGAGGTTTTAAATTAAAATACAACATTTTAACTATTCATTAAAAAAATGAACATTATCGGAAAAATAACAAAAATTTACACAAAGTAAATTTTGATGTCTTTATTCTAAATTAGGATTTTATTTTTTCAAATATAACATATAAAATTATCAAAAAGTGGATTTAAAAAGGGTTCTTTATCAAAAGGTAGTTAATCAACCTTTTATTGAATATTAGAATATTTACGCTTAAAATTGGACTCATTCGAAATTTAATCCTCTAACATTTACTAATTAAATGTAAATTTCTTTGACTAGAATATATAATCCATTTTTAGTTAGATCTGTTCATTCCAGCCATTAGATCAGTTAGGAGTTTACTAAAATTTACAATATGATTATTTTATTATTAACATTTAACATATGATTTCAAAGAAACTCATTGTTGTGTATTGGGTACGTCGTAGAACATAGAATCCCCTTTTATGTAATAGTAATATTTTATTCACAAATATTAATATATATGATCATTTAAAATTCATTATTTACCTGGGATGTTACAATCACTGAGAAATTTAGAATTATCCTCTTTTTTTATAGTGAGTAAAGATTTAGCTGTAGCAAAAAAATAATTATTATTCTTTTTATATTTATATTTGTCTTTGATGTCATTAAAGGTATCCTCAAGCATTTTAAATTATTCAATAATTTATTCATATGAAATATTTTTTTATTTTTTAGATTCAAATTTTTCACCATAATAATTAGAATTCAATGAAGGAGATGCTATGGTTACCTTTAATGTGTTTATCATAAAAAAACATATTAAATTTTCACCATTTTTTTCATGAGGTGATTAAGATTCCGTAGAGCTACCGTAGAATCACTCCAGGTAGTCTTCATTCCTTTTCTATACATTCTATCCTAATCCTCATATATTTTTCTAGTACATTATCTTTGGAAACTCAGCCTTCACATGTCTGCTTTATTTTGATTCATAATAGACTATATAAATGGTGTTACAAATACCTTTCCAATCTTTTTTATAGTTACCCATATTGGAATATTTTTCACTATATTTTAGCATTCTAAATAATATTATATTTAAAATTTTTATATTTTATTAGATAATTGAGATATCTTCTAATTGATTTATGTTGATTAATATCATTGATGGAGAATTTATTAGGAATTTGAATTTTATCTTTATTGGATGCAATGGTTTTGAAATTCACTGAATTTATTTTAGGTTTATCATGTTCTTCTCTATTTACTACTTGCTCTTCCTGAAACAAAATCACTATTCCAATAATCACTTTTATGGGTATTGAATTTATGTCACATTTTTCTCTAAGAGATATTAAGTTCCCTCTCTATCTTTTCAGATGATATATCATGATTTTCATAATCTGTTCATCATAGTGATTTCTTTTCATAGTGAGATAATTGAATATATAACTCATTATACCGGAGGAAAATGTAAGAGATAGGTTATTCATGCCTCATTTTGAGGTTATAATATTTAATAGTATATGTGTTAAGCCTCATTTTTTATTATTAGTTGTTTTTTCGTGTGAATCAACTCAAGTAAACCAGATTTCAATGATTGTTTTAAAAGCATAAATTCTATTGAATTCGAATCACCTAGAGTACAATATATTTCATTAAAGTTTTTTAAATATTATTATAATATACATTCTTTGGGTCTTCAAAGGGATCATAATAGTAACGTGAATCTTATACTAATCTACTACAGCTGACCAGATTTAGAAATACATTATTCTTAAATTCATTTTCATTTTAATTTTCCACTGCACTTAATTTGTGGCACAAAAATATAGAATCACAAAGGTAACACCACCTTCATATCTATATTCCATGATATGGAATAAAAACATGTTTAATAAAATAAAAACTTTTAATGGAATGATGTTTTGAGATCTATAAAACAGTACTAACATTATAGTGGAAGTTGTATGAAAACATAATAATCATTTACACCATAAAAGTATAACCCCTATTACCAAATTTTTTTCTGAGTAGGACACTCAAGAAGAGAATTAATTGTGTTTCTAAAAAATTTATTTCAAAACTATTTATTTAATATTCCAAAATTTTTGAAATACATAACAATTCAGTTATCTAATGTAGTAGATTTATAAATGATTTGTTTGTTTGAATGATTTTCAAAAGATTTATTAGCACTCACTTATGAAATTATGAGTTATTATTTTAACATTTTAAATCATTGTACTAATGATAATTTTTTTATAAACAATATATATGAATAAGTATCAAAATGAAATAATTGTTTTCTAATATTAATAGATAATTAAGTGAACACTAAAAACTGTTTGGAACCATAGAATTTAAAACAAGGGGTTTAGCCTTTATATGAGACATAATCCTCTCAACTATATTATCTCCTACAACCAAGCGGTTTATATAAATGAACATTAATCCACATTATGGATCAATGTATAAAATTATATAAAAAAATAAATTTCAAATAGACCTTTTCTACAGTTTCTATTTGAATGGAAAAACAAAATAGGCCATGCATGGACTTATGAAACTATTATATATGGGATTGAAAAATATAAAAAGGATAGTTTTTGAAGATATATATGTATATTCCAATTTATCCATGGAGTTATTGTCTATTTATAAAATAGAGGGATTCACACAACTCGAAATATAAAAATAATAAAAAATAGTCAAATATATTTAATATATTATGGAAGGCTTCTTGTGATTTTAAATGCAACATGAAACATTTGAAAGTTGTCTTCAAGTGTAGCTTTCTTTAATTTCCAGAAAAAAAAAGAAAAACATATCATCATTAGAGATTATTTCTTATATTATTATTGAGATATTTATGTGCTTGATGAGTTATTATATTTTCTTCATTTGTTACTAAAACGTGTTCTTGAATTTGAGTTTTCAACAATTTATCCACAACTATCAGTCCTTCTTATCTCTGTTGTGCGACTTCAATACTTTTCTCTCTTGGGTCATGGATCTCTTTTATTTCAATCATGAATTTTCATAATATGATATAGGTGACAATAGGAATGATGTTGATCACATCTAGATACCTCATTAATTGTGTTGTAGTCTGACATTAATTTAAATTTTGTTTAATGATATATAGTGTTATTAATTTAAATGGAAGTACTATGTTTAATAAATATGACCATTAAATTAAATTTGAATATAAATGAAAATTTATAAAGTGAAGGTGTCATTGAACGGTTATTTGGAAGTGTGAATCAGGATTGGTATCTTGGAATGGTGTCTTAGGAATGATGAATCATACATAATGCATTCTCAAATAAGTATTAGTGAGTCAAGTATCAGTGACTCAGGATATATAGGTCACTCTGATGGTAAATCCAGCTGACGGTGACTCATGAAATTGGTAGCTCATACTTTGAAAAAATTATAGATTCAGTAATTCAATCAATTGGTATGTTTATATGAAGATGAATATTCGTATACAAAAATTATGAATAGAATTAGTTAGGTTGAATTGATGGGGAAACAGTATTACAAGCTCATAATTTGTGGGAAACTTAGATTGAGTCTGTCGATGGCCCAATATGAAGATGTCTTGTCATTTTATAGAAATCATCTTATGTATTGACAATGACAGAACTGTGAGACCTATTTATAGTTTTTTCATATTACTGGTAGCTCATTCTAAACTAACAATAATTTATTATTGTGTTTTTAACAATAAATCCATCCTAACGATGTCTTAGTTGTGATCATGATAGTGAGTCCCCCATAACGATGAACCATATATATCCATATTTATTCAACACAGCTTACAATGTGAAATATTAATATAATAGATTAAAATGATTAAAAATATAGGGAACATAATAAATAATAATTTAAATTAATTATGTATGATTTTTGTGAATTTAAACTAGAGGGGTCCCATACATACATATCAAGAATAGTTAAATCCCATATCAACTCTGATCCATCAATAGTTATAGAACATCACAGACACCAAATGAATCAAAATTATATTTTTCCTATTTTATTTTAACATTTAAATATAGAAGACACCATATCAACATAAAAACCCATAAAATCAACAACATGAGAAAAAAATAAAATAATTTTATGCTCCCATATCAAACAAATATTAAATATTGTTCCTACTTGAAATAAGCATACCTATCATCATCAATGGTCTAGATTAAAAATCCATAATAACTTTCTTTGATCTATATAACTTCATACTCAATTCAATTTATAATTTAGTAACTTGTTGATAATTCCCATGTCATGGATTCATGGTATTCTTAGAATCACCATGGCTGACATGGTTGTTATAAAAAGTTGTATGTTGATTCTATATTGTCATCTAATTGTATGAAATCTATGTAACATGATATGTATCATGAACACTCAACCTTGGTGTAATACAACAATATTTCAAAAAATTTATCTATATGGTTGATGTTGTCATATTCATCAGGGGTAATATTTAATCACACTCCATGTGGTCAAAACCCCTATATTAGAAACAACCTCAATTTCTATTTGGTTTTTGATTGTGATTATTTTATCCATTTAATTGATTATAAGTCATTACACAACATTATAAATTGGTTCCCCTATTACACATACTCCCTCCCTTGATGATCCAACCATTTTCCAAAGGTATCAACATTATCCCTCCACTCATATCTCTTAATAGTTACCTTTATTCCACTATCTGTATATTAAACATATCAATATATTCTGTTTTTCATAGTAGGATAATATTCGATCGAATCTCATACCTCAGCCCCAACTTAAAAATTTGGGCCTTTAAGGACCTACTAGCAAGATCATTTGTTGAAAATAAGAATAAATTAATAAATTTATCTCTATACAATATCAATGTGACGTTCTCATGATTCTATGTGAAAAAGGTATTGTTTTTTGATATCTATAATATATGAGGATTGAATTTCCTATTGACAAATTCTAACAAATACCCCCATGCCTGGGCCAAATCATATAGAAATTATAAATCCCACCAATTTTGGGAAAGATCCTCCATCATATACATTTCCATCTAAAAATTTATATCTATTGGTGTCTTACGAATATTGAAAATCAATTCATGCTTTTAGACAAACATCATCCTTATTAGGTTTCGAATAAACCTAAATGATGGGTCAATTCTTCTTCCAGAACTGAACTCAATAATCCACTTTCCTTGGTTCAGCCCTCAGTTCCCTCTATCTATAACATTAAATCATTTGACTATACTACGAACTATTTGGTGTTTCACCTATGGATTTGGTGAAACCATATTCTCACTAGTGTCTTTCGTTTGATTTCAATGATTCCTACGTGGTTCCATTTTATATTAACAAAACAAAAAACCATAAGTCTCACTCTTTATAAACCTAAGTAATGACAATTCAAATTCGCAAAACTCATAAATCATAACATTTCATTTTAAAATTCCACATTTTCTACGTTAAACCATTTTTAAAAATTCAAACACGCTTTGGAAAATTTAAAAATACTCCAAATATGACAATGATTCTATATTTATAATCATTAATTTGAAATCAATTACAAAAAATTTCTAAAATCAACACATTTTAACAATTTCATAAATTATTACAAAAAATTAAATAATCACTCCTAGTAGAATGAAATTTATACCAATTCATGTCAAGCCCTTATCATTGGGTAGGCCTATGAAAATAATAGTACAAATACTATAATTTTATCCAAAACACAAATGTAACAAAATCAATTACTATTTTATATTTAGCATAAAAATGTTTGATAATCCTTTTTAGCACAAAATTTCTGTTTTTTGATAATCTTACTCCATTCTACCATCCCCACATGAGGAATAAACCAGAATGACTACCAACACCAAGACCAATAACCAAAACCATTTTTTCAACAATATTTGGTCCACCCATGAATAATACCATCTATTACATCTTTCTCCACATCATAGTATTGAGATGGTGGAAGGATAATAATTGTCCTTAGAAAACATTCCCAATATAAAAATGGTTGTGAATAAATTCCAGGATATTAAATACAATTGCTGGATTATTTTCCCTTTGAAAATAATCAAACAAATGTAACATAATAAAACCCAAAAAGCAAGTAAATGTTGAACTAAAATAATGTGATACAAAAAAGTAAAAATTACTAAACTATTCCATAACCCATATCAGAGTACAAATTAGATACCAAATCACAATATCATTTTGTAAAATTGTTTAAAAAAAATTAAAGACTATAAAGACCCTAACTCCACCACTCCCAACATGATCCAAGATAAAACTACTCAAGCCATTCCCAATGTGCCATTATGAATAACAAAATAAATTAGATAAATATTGATCACACATTTAGTGATAAAAAATATTATAAAATCACTAATGTCTGAAAGAAAATGGTGTGTAATGAAAATCAGTATCTTTTCCCATAATGATGTCCCTTCTCACACAACTATGATAGAAAAATGTCATCACATTTATATTAAATAATATATATATATAAAAATTTAAAATATTTTAATATTTTATCTCAATGAAAAGAATTGTTTCCCCAAAAATGTTTATATAAAAGCTTATCGTTTTCTTCAAAAAATATTTTCAATGGAAAACTAACAAAAAACTATTTTCAAACCATATATCATGTCCATTTCAAATAACCAATTCCAATACAAATATCCACACATGAATGACCAAGTGATATCTTAGTACTCATGAGAAGCCACTTTTCAATATATAAAGTCAATACATGGTAACCATATACATATTACCCAACGCTACAAACCCCTTCCCTCGAGACAAGTCGATGAAAATGAATAGAAACAAAATAATTATTCCCAACCCATGATAACATTATTATGCCAAACCATTTCAATAAAAAACACATTTAATGTAAAAAATTCTAGAAATCCATTATCCATATAAAAAACCATGATGAAAATTATCATTTTAAAATCATTCCCCACATCAATTTTCTCAACAATTGAAAAATTTGAAAACCCATTAATAAAGATTATTTCTCTCAATATTTTTCCAAATATTTTACACTAAACACTAAAAAATAGATTATTTATGAAATCAAGTCATCACGTATGTATAAAATTAATCGATATTGAATCTTTATAACTCATAAACTATGGATAAATATAGGAAAGGCTTCTCTTCTTAAAAAAAACTATGTTTAATCTCTAAAAAAATACATTAGATCTCATTCACGAACATCAAAACAACCATATATTTAAATTAAGGTAATAAAATATCCTAGATATATCAGCAACAGACTATATATATTAATATGAGAAATGGAATAAGAATAGATATAATTAAAACTAGTAATAATGGAGACAAACATTGGAATGTGGTCATCAATACGCAACGATTTACCTAAAGATTTCCCCCGAATTGAACAGAAAGGTCTCCAAAGTGTCTTAGATGAGAGAAAAATATATTTAGGTATTAGATAGGTGAAAAATGAAATTTTTTATCTAGTACTATGTGAGTTACATAATTTTGGGTTCTAATTTTAAATTGTGCTTGGTTAGGTCGAAGAGTTAGGAAAACCATACACAAATCATGCATCATCCACTACATCCAAAAAAACTTCACATGCATAGAAAATAATGTTCCAATGAATATTTTACATATGTTCCCAATATAATGATTAGTATTAGGAGGCCACACAGATTTTTAAAATCCATACACCTAACAATGTGCTTACTCAAGGACCATAGTTTTACATTGCACAATTTTCTATAGGGGTTTTACAATGTCTGATGACCATGGAAAAATCATGAACCAACAAAAAAGTCACAAAACATTTTAAAAAGATATTAAACCCTCCCTAATTACATCCAAAACATTTCATCTATAAAATACATATAAAAATTGTTACTTACATGATACTAGGGTGTGATACATTAAAAATATCGCTTATTTCATCACCTGGGGAGAATCATGTATTGATTGATTCATAATAGTTATTATATCATAATGAAATTATACTCAACATTTTAATTTATTTCTTATTGTTATTATAAAATAGTTACCTTGAATTATAATGTAATGAAAATATATATTATCTTGTAAATTAATAGAAAAAAAATAAATTATTTTAGAAGTATTAAATGAAATATAATTTTAGTGAGACAATGATTTATAATAATTTAATATATTAACATAACATATTGGTTATTTATGAGAGGTTTGTATTTTAATTTTTGTGTCTATCGTGGTGTCTTTAATATAAAATTAATGTAACAGTAACAAAAAATGATATTAATGATATTAAATATTAAATTATATTTCATTAAATTATTTAAAATACCTAAAAACATTGTCATTGGACATGTCAATGGAATATATTTTTAAACGTCATTTATAGTCCATTTATCACTTGGTTTTACATTTATGGTTACATTTGTATCACTTTAATATTAAAATAATTGTTATTGTTGTTGTGGTATGAAATAATTAATAATAGGGTTAGTAAAAATGACGAGTTGAAAATTGAAAGAATCACTATAAAAATTTAAATGTATGATTTGTTTTCAACCTTAGACATATTTTCATCTTAATCATTTCCATTTGTAGTAATTCATATTATGGGTGACCATATTATATTTCAATCTTTTATGAAATTCATCGAGCATCATCTCCCTCCATTATAAATGGATGCACCTATTTTATACTCATTTAAAAACATAAATCCATTTAGCTCATCCATACTATACCAAAATCCAATATCATCTTCATTATAAACATTATAGAGGTTTTGGTCTTCCAAAAATACCCTCCAAATTATCTATAAGAGGATGTCTAAATGAGTTCATTCGAAAAATAGGTAATCACATTAAATAATAATTTCCATTTTTTAATTTTTATTCACCACCTATAAAACTATTTTATTTATCATATTATAATAATTTATGCATAAATGAAAAAAAGAAATTTTATATTATTATGAAATCAATATTTATCTCCCTTTATTTGTCAAATTTTAAGTAATTGTATCTATCGTGATATGTATGAAATACCATCTCCATATAAGGATACAATTACTTTTTTATCACCTTATTTTATGGATTTATTTTTTATGGGATTAATGAATATATGTTATAATTATGAAATAGTTATATTTTGTATATTATATAATCATCTCAACCTTAATTCCATTCAATCTGTTGTAAAATGACAATGTCTTTCGGTTGTACATGTTGAAAACTACCTCCACAAAAATATAAAAATATTCCCATTTCCATTTTAAATTTTTTATATAAGGATAGATATATTATTTATATGATATAATAATTTTGGTAGGGAAAATTATTATTTACCTTTATTTCGTTCTTTTTGAAAAATACTGAAAACTATGTTCATATGTACATACGGAATACATCTCCTTGAACAATGTAATATATTTTTCAATCTATAAATATTATTGAAATATCTAAATATATATTTATATATTTAATTTATATAATATCTATATCATTATTTACAATATGAATATGATGGAAATATGATAACACTATATATACCAGAACTACAGAACAAAAATACTAATGATAAAGTATACATTAATAACCTGAAAAAAATTGATTTTAAATGGGATTATTGATAAAAATATGTTGAAATATTATAATGGGAGCATATATTAAATTATAAGTACGTATATAAATATGGAATTGAAATATATTTTTTTCAATTTTTTATACTTGATTTTATAGTTTTTTTTAGAAAATATAACATAATATAATAGCTAACCTTCTGAATTTACCTTATTTTGGAATTATGTTATGAAATTCACATAAATCATATTATTTGTTTTATATAACTGAATTTAAATTATCATATATTTATTATACATTTTTTAATTATATATATAGTTTCATTTGATGATATTAAATCATTGGTCTTATTATTCAATTATTATCAAAGTGATAATGTATTTGTGTTACAATCTCTTTGTATATCAAGAATGTCTTTTATTATGTTTTATCAGATGATATGTTATGATATATATCTAAAGAATCATTTTAATTTTTTTATACACAGGTAAATTTCTTGAGAATTTATGTTCTAATTTATTCTTAAAAAGTTTTATGTTTAATAGAGTGAATTAATTTTTTTACAAAAACAAAACATTATTTATATTTTTAGTCAAAAACCATTTTCATCAATATCATTGTTTTATAAAACTATTTTCATGCCTTATTTTAATACTTTAAAGGTATAGTTAACATTATTTTACCAAATTTTTAATTTCTAGAATATTCTTGTTGTTTTCAAATGAGGAACATTTTTTAGCATTTCAAAAGTTTTGAATGAATGTTTTCTCTAAACTTATATAGCATTAAAAGAATATTATCATTTCTTTATGTGTCAATGAAATAAATACATGATTTAACGTATTATTGATTGTGGAAACAATATATGGTTACCAAAACCAAAACCCAAATTGTTAGTACGAGATCAGATAATACCCAAAAAGGATAATCCATTATAAAAAGAAATACTACTCTTAATCTGTAAAATTTGACAAACATTATCCAAAGTTCAACAATGAACATTCAATAAACAGTTGTCCATAAAATTCATCAAAGTACTCCAAACTATGAATTAAACCCAAATCTCCTATAGATTTAATCACATAGTCATCCAGGATAAATCATAACATTTATCTCCAAATAACATCAGTTACTCTTAATGTATCATACTGAAAAGTAATTAACCTAATCACATATCCTCCATGATAGCCTAATCATTTCTATAGATAACCCAAAATCAAATTACTTCTAATTCATAATATCATCTAACAAAAAATAATTAGTTATACTAACCTGTGACTTCACGTAGTCCAGTGGTAGACGATAAATACCCGTCTCACTCTGGATGTGGGTTTGATTCCCACAGCTTTGTCTGACGTAATAGGTTGTCACACAGACTGTGGGTTGTCCTTATTCCAAAACTATATAATTCATAAAACATTTCCCAAAAAGTGATAAACTCTTCAAAAATAACCATACCATAATTTAACCTTAATTTTATCTCATTCCTTTCATTTTACATCATATAGTAACCCATAATTACCTTAAAAGTAAGGATCATATAAACCCTACTGGTTACCTTTATAATTATTACCTGAACATCCACATAGTGTTTGTTATCTCATACATTATGCATTAGAGAACTCACCAAGGTTCAAGTGGTTAATCATGACTCATGACGTATGGTTGAAAAAAACCTCAAGAGTTCTCATTTCATCTCCCATATCATTCAGTTATTCTTTTATAAAACCATCATATTTTTCTTCACATACACTATTACATTGGTTCCTGCAAGATCCTGCCATTTACTAAAACCAAAAATGTCAGTGTGAGTATATCAGAAAAATCATCATGTACTAATGAAGAAGATACAAACCCAGATATACTTATCCATGTTATCTCAATCTCATTATAACTTTAAAAAATAACAATGAATTTAATCCAATATAAACACCATTGTGGTTGTATACAACTTTTCACTTGTGCTTAAACAACACTCTAACAACTACAGATATCTAAACTGAACTTTGATACCAACTATAAGTACCCGCCTTAAAATATTACATTATCTTGAATTAAATTAAAAATTCACATTGAGGATATTTTCAGCTTTAGGGTTTTAGATAATTAGGACATATCTATTACATCTCAAAGAATACATAGTAGACACATCTACTCAGTGTCCATTTTTTTCACAAAATATAAACTCTTGAACAAAGGTGTCGTGTCTAGTTCCATGTTTTAGACATCATGAAATTTCCTTGATCCCATCCTTGACCATATTCCACTTTATATCTTGTGGAAAACATTTCAAAAACATGGGATGAGCCTAAAAATCTCAATAAGGTATATAAAAATACAGAATTAAATCATTAGTCCATCTATACATAAGAATAATTTTTACTCATAAAACATAAGCACATAAACATACCTCATGAAATCATAAGATTTATAAATAACTCATAGAAATCATAATACATGAAGGTAACTTGAGGCATTCATAACATTCTAACGTAGGGAGACACCCTCATGGTTATGTTTGGAATACCCATCACTGTATATTCCGTAAATCTATTTGGAGAAACCTTTGAATTTAACTCCTTCATGTTACCTAATGCATTGGAGAGCTATATCGGGCTCACCTATTCTTAGTTTATCAAGGAACCACCAGTCTTCATAATCAATGGCCAAAAACCATAACATAATCTTATCATATAAAACATTTATATAGGAAACATAACATTTCCACATTTTAGTCACAAGATATCAATACAACACATTGAAATAATAAAAACATTTTCAAAACCATTTTCAATACCAAAATAAAATAAAAGTAAAACATGGTATTTCTTTTTTATTTTTAAAAAATTAATGGCTGGTACAGGAAGCCAAAACTCAAATAATGGTCATGATGGTAGAGAAGTCATTGTCACCGCATACGTAAGACAAAAAATTCCTTTTTTCGTTTAGTAAAACGTTTCATATAAAAATATTCCTTTTGAATAAAATAAAAAGTCAAAGGGGATTATACACCGTATAAAAGAAAGTTGTTTATAAAAAAAATTTGCCTCAATGATATGAGATTGAGATGAAGTCCCTGACATAGTCTGTATCCTTTTATTAAGGATAAATCAATTACCTGATTAAGCGTGGAAAAAATAAATACAAATAACATAATAGGATATTAATTATAAAACAATAGGAGGTCATACAAACATATTCATAGTACGACATAATCAAGAATTAGATATTTGACCCAAATAATTTACATTGGGTTAAGAAGTTCCCTTACAGAAATTTGACAGCCTAAGGACGACATTTTAAAAGTCTGAAAATGAGACGATGAGAGATAAAAAGGGTACCTTATCAGTTGTAAAAATAATTTACTACAATAAGTATATATAAGAACATATCTTAACACTAGAAGATGTAAATTAAACGACCTAACAAAAAAGTCTTTTAAAAAGAGGAGGGTGAAAGGCTCTCTTATCGATTTCGGTAACTTTAAAAACGTACACCCCATGAAATAAGGGTCATACAATCAAGATTTAAATAACCATAAATTAAAATATATTACACAAATAATACAATCATGGGAAGTACATACACCACACAATAGGAAATAGAGTCAAATGTAGCCTAAATCCCACGGGATGAAAAAGTGAGATAAATACACCATACCTTATTGTAATCAATCTAGTCATATGACCAAAAGATAATAAACAAAATATGAATCAAATAATAACATGAATATAATTATAATCATGATAATATATATCAAATGGAAGAAACAAATACACCAAATGAAATAAATATGTGGCAAACAATGTAAATCTCAGGGAATTAAAATAGAAATAAGATATCCCCTTACAAAAATTTGGCAGCCTAACGACGCCACATAAAACTTATAAAACTGCAATGAAGATATCAATTAGGGTATCTCATCATATGAACATAAAAATTACAGTAATAGGTTTATAGAAGAACATCCTCTAACATAACAAAGAGGTTCTTAAATGAAGTTACATAAAAGAGAGTACTTCAAAAGAAAGAAAGAGGTTGGATCCCTTACCTCAAGTCTGAATTGTCTTATTCGTTTCTTTATATTCTTGAATAATAAAATTTGGTAAATTAATAATTGTTTAAGGAATATTTTAATGTTTATTATTCAATTCATATCATATATTATAATTTTATAATAATTAGTTAATTATTTGAGTTCATATCAGACGTTTTTGTTGTTGTTTGGTACATGAGTCAAAAATGTACTTGTTTGAAAAGAATATTCCTGGTAGTTATAATTACACCATACCTATAATGTTATTAATGATTTAAATATCATATATATCCTTTATATATTCATTTTATACTATTCCATAACATTTGGACATAAGAAAATGAAATCCATCATTCATGGAGACGTTAGGCCATAAGTATTCTTGAACGCTACATTGATTTTTTATCACAATAATGGAATTAAAACTAAATGAGATATATATATATATATATATATATATATATATATATTATAATTACAATATAATATATATGTTATATAGGTCACATAATTTAATTAATTTTAATTCTTTATACATTCCATGTATTGCATGAACGAGTCACATAACTTGAGTGGGCGGTAGTCCACACTTCCTCAAATGAAATTGTCGCATTTGCACAAAGGAAAAGCACAAAGGTATATTTTAAATGGAAAATAAAGAAGAATAGAGAAGAAATTAATATAATATATATCATAAATAAATATATTTCTATCTTAATTGCCACTATTAAAGGTGGTAGGAGAAGATAGAACAATCATCATTTCGTGAGATAGTAATTCGACATCCATAGAAAAGTATGTTCTTTGACCATTATACGGAGGTGTGTGTAAGTGTAGATTGAATACTTCTCATAACAACATACTAGTATATTTTAGATACTGGTGTTGTTACAAAATAAAATAATAAAAAGAGTTTATGGGGTTTGAGAAGCAAAATAAAACAAAAGAACATAAGAGAAGACATTACCTTTAAATTGGGTAACTCTATTTGGTTTGAACCAAAAGGGTTTCTTGAAGAGATTTCGTCCTACGGTAAGGCATCTAAAATGAATAGAGGGATGTGGAGAGACAAAATGAGCAGATTTTGGTGGAGCCAAAGGCTTTAGAGGTGTGGGTAAGGGGGTAAATTCGGGGTCCTTTTATAAGATTGTGGAGGGGCACTCATGGAATGTTATAAAATGTTACTTTATTATGAAAATCATTTCCGATTTTAAAGGTCCCAAAAAGATATATTTCGATGATAAGGTGATAAGGGTTCGAAATCCACCAATACAATAGTATTTAGGCAAGTGTAAGTCATAGATTTTTCCTTATCTTTTCATTTTATTTAAATCGTTAATTAATGAGGTAATCACTGCATCATCACGGTGTCATAATGAAATTTATTTATTTAATGTCTTGAAATTATAAAAAAATTACCATCATGTAGGAAATATTTTTCTATTTTCATTAATATTTATAGTCAAAGACATAATTTATGTAAAAAAAATTAATTTTTTTTTACTTTAGTGATACATACTTCGGTTATATTTTCCTTTCTTAAAAAACACGATAAAAGGTCAGTATCACACTAAATGGATTCCATGGGGTCCCACATTTGGCACAAGCATTCCCATGGTCGGCCATGACACCAATAATAGCATTAGGACCCATTTTGGTGTCATTATATATTTTTTATGATATTATTTTATTACCCTTAACTACCCGATTATTAATTGAACACAATAATTAAAGATAATTACCATCATTTCTATTCAAAATATCAAAAAACAAAAGATTCATAATTACATAAATTTTACCTTCAGATTCCAAATATGGAATCCATTTTATCAATTCACAAACATGGAAATTGCAGTAATTAGTTTACAATAATTCCCATTGTCAAAAACCAAAGATGGGTTTTTATGAAGTAAATCTATAAAAGATTGATTTGTTTTTACATCCAATTTAAAAGTGAAATTACATACAATGACCAAAATTTTATTACATGATAAATACATAATTAAATTTCACCTTAAAAAAATTAAAATTATAATCTAACTATATAAATAAATTTGATGAAAAGGCAGTTTTGAATTAAAATGTAGTATTTTCACTATTCATTGAAAACGAACATTAGTCAGAAAGATACCAAAAAATCACCCTAAGCTATATTTGAAATTCAAAATTCAAAAATGATATAAATTTTACAAAATAAAAAAAATATAAATTTCATTAATTAATTTTATAATCATTTCTCGCTCTAAAAACAAATATCGTGTTTTTAAGAAACAATATCTATTAAATGATTAACACTAGTTTACGTCCAATTTCAAAGTAAAACTAATTCAAATGACTGAAATTGGATTAAATGGTAAAAATATATTGTAATTACACTTAAAAACCAATTAAAAAGATAATCTGACTATATAAATAAATTATACTAAAAGGAGGTTTTAAATTAAAATACAACATTTTCACTATTCATTAAAAAAATGAACATTACTGGAGAAATAACAAAAATTTACACAAAGTAAATTTTGATGCCTTGATTCTAAATAAGGATTTTATTTTTTCAAATATAACATATAAAATTATCAAAAAGTGGATTTAAATAGGTTTTTCCATCAAAAGGCAGTTAATCGACCTTTTAAAGAATATTAGAATATTTACGCTTAAAATTGGATTCATTCAAATTTTAATCCTCTAACATTTAAAAAATAAATGTAAATTTTTTTGACTAGCATATATAATCATTTATTAGTTAGTTCTATTCATTCCATCCATTACATTAGTTAGGAGTTTACTAAAATTTACAATATTATTATTTTATTATTAGCATGCAACATTTGATTTCAAAGAAACTCGTTGTTGCGTATTGGGTACACCGTAGAACATAGAATCCCCTTTTAATTAACATTAATATATTATTCATAAATATTAATATATATGATCATTTCATATTCATTATTCGCCTGGGATGTTACAATCACTGAGAAATTTAGAATTATTCTCTTTTTTTATATTGAGTGAATATTTAGCTGTAGTAGAATGATAATTATGTTTTTGGTTATTTTTATATTTTTCTTTGAACTCATTGAAGGTATCCTCAAGAAATTTGAAGTATTCAAACATTTATTCATCTGAATTTTTTTTTATTTGTTAGATTCATATTTTTCACCATAATAATTAGAATTCTATAAAGGAGATACTATGGTTACCTTGAATGTGTTTATCATTACAAACATATTGGATTTTCACTATTTTTATCATGAGGTGATTAAGATTCAGTAGAGCTACCATAGAATCACTCCAGGTAGTCTTCTTTTCGTTTATATAAATTCTATCCTAATCCTTATATTTTTTGTAGTACATTATCATTGGACACTCAGCCTTCACATGTCTGTTTTATTTTGATTCATAATAGACTATATAAATGGTGTTACCACTTCCTTTTCAATCCTTTTTATAGTTACCCATATTTTCATATTTTTCTCTATATCTAAGCATTCTAAATAATATTATGTTTAATATTTTTATATTCTATTAGATAATTGAGGTATCTGCTAAATAATTTATGTTGATTAATATCATTGATGGAAATTTTATTAGGAATTGTAATTTTATCTTTTTTGGAAGGAGTGGTTTTGAAATTCACTGAATTTATTTTAGGTCTATCGTCTTCTTATATATTTATTATTATCTCTTCCTCAAACAAAACCACTATTCCAATAATTTATTTTAAAGGTATTGAATTTATGTCACATTTTTCTCTAATAGATATTAAGATCCCTCTCTATATTTTCAGATGATATATAAAGATTTTCATAATCTGTTCATCATAGATATTTCTTTTCACAGTGAGATAATTGAATATATAATCTCATTATACCTGAGTAAAACGTAAGAGATAGGTTCTTAAGGTCTCATTTTGATGTTATAATATTTCATAGTATATGTTTTAAGCCTCATTTTTTATTATTAGTTGTTTTTTCATGTGAATCAACTCAAGTAAACCAGATTTCAATGATTGTTTTACAAGCATAAATCCTATTAAATTCCACATCACCTAGAGTACAATATATTTCTTTAAATTTTTATTAATTATTATTATAATATACATTATTTTGGTCTTCAAAGGGATATTAATAGTAACATGATTCTTATACTAATCTACTATAGATGCCCAGATTTCAAAACACATTAATTATAAATGTATTTTAATTTTAATTTTCTACTACCCTTAATTTGTGGCAATAAAATATAGAGGAACAAATATAACATCACCATCATATCAATATTATATGATATGTAATAAAAACATGTTTAATGAAATAAAAACTTTAAATGGAATGATGTTTTTAGATATATAAAACACTACTAAAATCATCGTGGATGATGTATGACAACATAATAATCATTGACACCATAAAAGTATAACCTCTATTACCAAATTATGTTTCTGAGTATGAAACTCTAGAGGAGAATGAATTATGTTCATAAAAAATTTATTTCATAACTATTTATTTAATATTCCACAATTTTTTAAATACAAAACAATTCAGTTATCTAATGTAGTAGATTTATAAATGATTTGGTTGTTTGAATGATTTCCAAAAGATTTATTAGTACTCACATAAAAAATTATGAGTTATTATTTTAACATTTTAAATCATTGTACACATGTTAATTTTAGTATAAACACTATATATGAATAACTATCAAAATGAAATAAATGTTTTCTTATATTAATAGATAATGAAGTGAACACCAACAACTGATTGGAACCATAGAATTTAAAACAAGGGGTTTAGCCTCTATATGAGAAATAATCCTCTCAACTATTTTATCACCTACGACCAAGAGGTTTATATTAATGAAAATTAATCCACATAATGGATCGATGTATAAAATTTTATAAAAAATAAATTTCAAATATACCTTTTCTATAGTTTCCATGAGAATGGAAAAACAAAATCGGCCATGCATGGACTTATGAAACTAATATCTATGGGATTGAAAAGTATAAAGAGGATAGTTTGTGAAGATATCTATGTATATTCCTATTTACCCTAGGATTTATTGGGTATTTATAAAATAGAGGTATTCACACTACTTACAATATAAAAATAATAAAAAATAGTCAAATATATTTAATATAGTATGGAAGGCTTCTTGTGATTTGAAATGCAACATGAAACATTTTAAAGTTGTCTTCAAGTGTATCATTCTTTAATTTCTAGAAAAAATCAAAAAATAGCATCATGAGAGATTATTTCTTATATTATTAGTGAGATATTTATGTGCTTGATGAGTTCTTATATTTTCTTCATTTGTTGCTAAAATGTGTAGTAATTGAGTTTTCAACGGTTTACCCACAACTAGCAGTCTATGTTATCTTAGTTGCGCGACTTCTATACTTTTCTGTCTTGGGTCATGGATCTCTTCTATTTAAATCATGAATTTTATTAATATGATATAGGTGAAAAGAGGCATGATGTCGATCACATCCTAGATACCTCATTAATTGTGTTGTAGTCTGAAATTAATTTAATATTTTTTTAAAAGATATATAGTGTAATTAATTTAAATGGAAGTATTATGTTTAATAAACATGACCATTAAATTAAATTTGAATATAAATGAAACTTTATTAAGTGAAGGTGTCTTTGAACGGTTATTTGGAACTGTGACTCAGGATTGGTATCTTGGAATGGTGTCTTAGGAATGGTGAATCATATATAATGCATTATCAAATAAGGATCAATGAGTCAATTATCAGTGACTCAGGATCTATTGGTCACTTTGATGGTATATCCACCTGACAGTGACTCATGAAATTGGCAGCTCATACTTTGAAAAAATTATAGATTCAGTAAGTCATTCAATTGGTATGATTATATGAAGATGAATATTCTTATACAAAAATTATGAAAAGAATTAGTTAGGTTGAATTGAATGGGAATTATTATTGCAAGCTCATAATTTGTGGGAAACATGGATTGAATATGTCGATTGTCCAATATGAATATGTCTTGTCGTTTTATAGAATTCATCATATGTACTGACGATGACACAATTGTGCGACCTATTTATAGTTTGTTCATATTACTGGTAGCTCATACTCAACTAACAATAATTTGTGATTGTGTTTTTAACAATGAATCCATCCTAACGATGTCTTAGTTGTGATCATGATAGTGAGTCCCCAATAACGATGACCCATATATATCCATATTTTTTCAAAACGTATTACAATGGGAAATATTAATATAATAGATTAAAATGATTAAAAAAACAGGTAACATAATAAATAATAATTTAAATTAATTATGTATGATTTTAGTGAATTTAAACTAGAGGGGTCCCATACATACATATCAAGAATAGTTAAATCCCATATCAACTCTGATCCATCAATAGTTATAGAATATCACTTACACCTAATGACTCAAAATTCTAGTTGACCTATTTTATTTTAACATTTCAATATAGAGGACACCATAACAACACAAAAACCCATCAAATCAACAACATGAGAAAAAATGAATTAATTTTATACTATCATATCAAAAAAATATTAAATATTATTCCTACTTGAAATAAGAATACCTATCATCATCAATGGAATAGATTGAAAATCCAAAATAAGTTTCGTAGATCTATATAACTTCATACTCAATTCAATTTATAATTTAGTTACCTGTTGATAATTCCCATGTCATGGATTCATGGTTTTCATAGAATCACCATGGTTGACATGGTTGTTATAAAAATTTGTATTTTGATTATATATTTTCATCTAATTGTATGACATCTACATAACATGATATATATCATGAACAATCAAAATTGGTGTAATACAACAATATTTCAAATGATTATACAAATGGATGATGTTTTCATATTCATCAGGGGTAATATTCAATCACACTTCATGTGGTTTAAAACCCTATATTAGAAACAACCTCAATTTCTATTTGATTTTTCATGATGATTATTTTATCCATTTAATTGATTCTATGTCCTTAAAAACCTTAGAAATTGGTTCCCCTATTCTACTTACTCCCTCCCATGATGCTCCTACCATTTTCCAATGGTATCAACATTATCCCTCCACTCATATCTCTTAATAGTTTCCTTTATTCCACTATCTCTATATTAAACATATCTATATGTTATGTTATTCATAGTAAGATAATATTCGAGCGAATCTCATTCCTCAGCCCCAATATAAAAATATGGGCCTTTAAGGACCTATTAGCAATATTATTTGGTGAAAATAAGAATAAATTAATTAATTTATCTCTATACAATATCAATGTGATGTTCTCATGATTCAAGGTGAATAAAAATATTATTTTTTTGATATCTATAATGTATGAGGATTGAATTTAATATTGGCAAATTCTAAAAAATACCACCATGCCTGGGACAAATCATATAGAAATCCTAAATCCCACAAAACTTTGGGAAAGATCCTCCATCATATACATTTCCATATAAACATTTATATCTGTTTGTGTCTTAAGAATATTGAAAATCAATTCATGATTTTAGAAAAAATCATCCTTATTTTGTTTCAAATCAACCTATATGATGGGTCAATTCTTCTTCCAGAACTGAACTCAATAATCCACTTTCCTTGGTTCAGCCCTCAGTTCCCTCTATCTACAACATTAAATCATTCGACTATACTATGAACTATTTTTTTTCACCTATGGATTTCGTGAAACCATATTCTCACCAGTGTATTTCGTTTGGTTTCAATGATTCCTACGAGGTTCCATTTTATATTAACAAAACAAAAACCATAAGTATCACTCTCTAGAAACCTATGTATTAACAATTCAAATTTGCAAAACTCACAAATCATAAAATTTCTTTTTAAAATTCCACATTTTCCACATTCGACCATTTTAAAAAATTCAAAAATTCTTGGGAAAATTTAAAAATACTCCAAATACGACAACAACTCTATATTTATAATCATTAATTTGAAATCAATTAAAAAAAATTTCATAAATCAAAACATTTTAACAATTTCATTAATTATTACCAAAAATTAAATAATCACTACTAGTATAATATAATTTATACCAATTCATGTAAATCCATTATCATTGGGTAAACCCATAAAAATAATACTACAAATACAATAAAATTATCCAGATCACAAATGTAACAAAATCAATTATTATTTTATATTCAACATAAAAATGTTTGATAATCCTTTTTAGTCACAACATTTCAGTTTTTTGATAATCTTACTTCATTATACCATCCCCACATGAGGAATAAACCAGAATGAATAAGAACACCAAGAACAATAACCAAAACCATTTTTCCAACAATATTGGGGCCACCCGTGAATAATACCATCTGTTACATCCTTATCCTCATCATTGTCTTGAGATGGTGGAAGGATAATACTTGTCCTTAGAAAACATTACCAATATAAAAATGGTTGCCAATAAATTCCTAGATATTAAATATAATTGATGGATGATTTTCCCTTTGAGAATAAACAAACAAATGTAACATAATAAAACCCAAAAATCAAGTAAATGATGAACAAAAATAATGTGATACAAAAAAGGAAAAATTTCTAAACTATACCATAACCCATATCAGAGTAAAAATTGGATAGAAACACGCAATATGATTGTGTAAAATTGTTTAAAAAAAATTAAAAGATAGTAAATACCCAAACTCCACCACTCCCAATATGATCCCAGATAAAAATCCTCAAGCCTTTCCCAATGTACCATTATGAATCAAAAAATAAATTAGATACATATTGATCACACATCTTGTGATAAACAATATTAGAAAATCACTAAAGTCTGAAAGAAAATGGTGTGTAATGAAATCTGTATCTTTTCCCTTAATGATGTCCCTACTCACACCACTATGATAGAAACATGTCATCAAATATATATTAAATAATATATATATAAAAATTTAAAATAGTTTAATATTTTATCTCAATGATAAGAATTTTTTCCCCAAATATGTTTATTTAAAAGCTTACCATTTTCTTCAAAAAATAGTTTCGATGGAAAACTAACAAAAAACTTCTTTCAAACCATATATCATGTCCTTTTCAAATAACCAATTCCAATACAAATATCCCCACATGCATGACCAAGTGATATCTCAGTACTCATAAGAAGCCACTTTTCAATATATAATGTCAATACATGGTAACCATATACATATTACCCAATTCCCCACACCCCTTTTATCGAGACAAGTCAATGAAAATGAATAGAAACCAAATAATTATTCCTAAACCATGATAACAATATTACACTAAACCATTTCAATTGAAAACACATTTAATGTAAACAATTCAAGAAACCCATTATCCATATAAAAAAACCATGTTGAAATTTATCATTTTAAAATCATTCCCCAAATCAATTTTCACAACAATTGAATAATTTGAAAAGTCATTACTAAAGATTATTTCTCTCAATATTTTGACAAATATTTCACACTAAACACAAAAAAGAACATATTATTTATGAAATAAAGTAATCACGTATGTATAAAATTAATAGTGAATCAGCATACCTCATAAACTATGGACAAATCTAGGAAAGGCTTCTCTTCTTAAAAAAACTAAGTTGAATCTCAAAAAAAATACATTAGATTTCATTCACGAAAATAAAAACAACGTTATATTTCAATTATAATAATAAAATATCATAGTAATATCTCCAACAAACTATATATTTTAATATAAGAAATATAATAAGAATAGAATTAATTAAAACTAGTAAGAATGGAGACAAACAATGGAATGTGGTCTTCAACGCGGAACGATTTACCAATGGATTTCTCCCGAATTGAACATAAAGCTCTCCAAAGTGTTTCGGATGAGAGAAAAATAGATTTAGGTATTAGATAAGTGAAAAATAAAATTTTTTGTCTAGTACTATGTGAGTTACATAATTTTAGGTTCTAATTTGAAATTGTGCTTGGTTAGCTCTAAGAGTTAGGAAAACCATGCACAAATAATGCAACATCCACTACATCCAAAAAAACATCACATGCATAGAAAATAATGTTCCAATGAATATTTTACATATTTTCCCAAAGTAATGATTATTCTTAGGTGGCCAAACAGATTTTTAAAATCCATACACCTAACGATGTGCTTACTCAAGGACCATAGTTTCACATTGCACAATTTTTTGTAGGGTTTATACAATTTCTAATGTCCATGGAAAAATCAAAAACCTACAAAAAAGTCACAAAAAATTTTAAAAATCCATTAAACCCTCCCTAATTTCATCGAAAACGTTTCATCTATAAAATAAATCCTTCATTTCACTTATTATTTATTGTGGAAACAATATATGGTTACCAACATTATTCTTTACATGTATGGATTATTTTTAAGATGAAAATTGGTTTATGAGACCAACCCCTTTTCGATTGGTCATTCTAGTATAGTATGATGAATTTTTTTTGAAACGTGTTTCTTTTCTAGGGGTTTTACTATGATCAAATATTTCTGAATCCCATTTATTTTTATTTTTTTTATATGATTAATTATTTACAATATTTTATTACATACATTTATAAATTTCACAATGTGGTACATTGTCCATAAATTATATAACCTTCCAATACATATTGTAAAATGTTATATCTCATGAGATAAATAATAATTCAATAGAGAGTGAAATAATTTTTGTAAGGACTATACCCACTGTGAAACACTTTTAATTAATCCTTAATTTATACGATGTTATGGGGAGTAAACAAAATACATAATGATATTCTTGGCATTGAGCATTCAATAACATGGAAGGGATTTTCAATGCATATGTGTATACCAAAAAACTATGTATTCTTCCAATTTTTGGATATAATGTCTAATGTTCATTTATTCATAAATGTTTATTTTCATATGGAAATTCATGATATATGACATTATTGAATATTATTATATGTGATATATTTTGTATTATGTACAATTTTTTCTTATGTTTTTATTCATATATTCTTATGTCACTCATATTTGATCATTGATATATCTATTATTAGCCCTTAATGATCACTTAATATAACCATTATCTTATGATTCCATTCCATATGTTATGGTATGTGGTATTTAGTATGATAATTTTAAGACATGTTTTACTTGTGAAAAACGTAGTGTGAGATTATTTATACCCCTTATAGTAAATTGGTTTATATACCAATTTTTTCGATGATACTAGACCATTACGATTCTACCATTGATCAAAATTTTATGTAATGAATATTAATTAATGAATACAAAAATATTGTGTATGAAATTCATGGGTCTATACAGGGGGGCTAATTTAATTGGGAAAAAATATTTTATTCTTTTAGATCATTATGATCTAATAGAATAAATGAAACTAAGGTTCTGATAAAGATAATCCCTTTAATACCCAGTGTAGTTATATCTACAAATAAAAAGTATGTTTTTTTTATGATTTTATATAATAAGTGTAAAATAAAATCAGTTTTTTAGTACATTTATGTTAATATAGTTAGTATTGTTTTATCATTATATAAAATATTATAATAAAATAAAAATTACTAGACAATATGTATGTTTTGAAAATTCGAAAAAAAAAGACTGCACATAGTGGTATTATGAAAAATAAAGTATTACTTAATGAATGGTGGTGAAAATTATTATAATAGACAATTAGTTGAGTCATTTATTTTCCAAATACTTACACTATGCATTATAAGAGGATTGATCTTATCATGGGATTATTAATAATGTTAGTTAATATCTTAAATGTTGTTAAAGTGGGACTATTAGAAAATTTGGTTTCATAAGACCATATTGAATACTAATTTTTTACTAATATATAATTTATATAGTGGGTTTTTAATGATACTCACATTCCATAACAATTTTTATATTTTTTCTTCAACTATTTATATAGTAATGTATAATGATTACTTATCACATCTCATGGTTATAGAAATTCATAGGATATTGTGAGAAACATGATATAAAATTACAACACTCATAATGATGTGTTTTAGTGTTTTGATAAATCATGATTACAAGGCATGAATTATATTTTAATATAAAATTAATTGGGAAAATTATAATTGATTATTTTTATCATGATGTTCACACATGGAGATATCGAGTTGATGAGATCATGATTAATGAACTAAAACTATATTCACTACATGTATGTAGTGTTATTGGGTGTTCCTATCTAAAATCTTGTGTAATAGTCTCTAACATGATAATATTATTAGTGTATTATATTTAATCACATATATAGGTGCAGGGAAAATACTATGAAATTTATTTCATTAAGATATAGCATGAATTTAGAATTTAATTTGTGATATTGTATTGACTAAATAAAATTGGTAGAATTTTTCTATTCTGAAAAGAATATAAATCTCAGGGATAAATAATATTAATGGTAATAGATTTAATACATAAATTCCCAGGGTAGAATATGGCATGTTTATCTGGTAAGTTTATTTAAATAAAAAATTAAATAAATGTTGACTGTAACCACCTAATGTTTTGTCAATGACTTTCACTTCTTATAATTATTTCTTATAATATAGTAATATATGATTACATATATAACACAATACAACCATATAAATTAATAACAAGTAAAATAAAAGGTATCTCTAGATGTGAAGGATTAAATACTGATTATATATGAACATGACCTTTGGAATAGTAATATGACCCTATGAATATTAAACTGAAAAATATAATAGTAACTATACTAGTGGAAATATAAATAAAATTTCTCCATATATTATCTGACAATATGATATAATTATACCATAGTATAAGTAAGAAATTAGTTTAAAAATTATTAATTAAGAGTTGGTATTCTTGTAAGTCTTGTATATTTAATTATAATTTGAAGAATGATGTAAGAATTAAAAGAGACGTTATTTTCATAATATTTATTAATAATTAATTATTCTAGTTACTTATGATTATAAAATAATTTTAAGAGACCTCATTAATTTTCCAATGTGTTAGAAAATCTGTTTTATTTATGAAATATGTATATTTCATGTAAATTATTATTTTAATAAGAAATAAACATCTCATATTTAGAAAAATATTTTCATAAAATTGGGAACATTTTTGAGTTATATGTGTCACAAATGGTTAGGGTGAATTTTTGTGACTTTTCCAATATTCTTTATTTTTTGTTGAATAGTAAAATACATTAATTTACAAAAATATATAAATAAAGTAATTTCTACATGATCCGTGGATCATGGATGATGTAAATGTCCATTAGTTTGAAATTAATTTCTCTATTTACTATTTTTTGACAATAATAAAGACTATTCATATTCCTGGGAAAAAATATTAAACACAATGATTAAAAGAATGGGAAACCCCGCCCCACCTCCATAATAAAAAATACCACACATTAAATATTATATTAACATTAATAAAGCCTTATGCCATGTAAAAATTCTTAGGAAAACTCTTCCCAATATCCTCCCCAAGAATATTAGCCCTTTGTCTTTTCAAAAGACCAAATACTCCCCCTTAATAAGGATCCCAAGGGAGACATATTAAAGATGTAAATTCATCTTTTAATTTTTTTTATTTCCTTTCAAGTTCCATTATATCTATTTAAGTCTGCACCACCTCTCATCCAAATGTTATGATAACTATAGAACCTTACATGTACTATAATGTCTTATGATACTAGTATAATTCATCATTATCTCTCATTTCCCCAACTTTTATACTACAAATGAAAACACCATCAGAGAAGTGTTATTCCATCACATTCAAGGACAACATGTTTTAAATTTCATTTAACATCATATATTCTTGTCATGAAACCATTTTTGGTTTAACCAGACTATAAAATATGTATAATGTCTAATTGGATGTTTTTTAATCTTCAGTACACATGATTCTACTTTATAATTGACAATGAGTTCAATGTGATCAAACAGTACTAGTTAACTAAAATAGTTATCATTAATGTTTTTTATAATGATTCATCTTCACTCAGAATAATGAAATTAATTTTATAACCATGTTATATTCTACATTTTTACTAATAACATACATCTTCAATTCTATACATCCATTCTCATCTTTCTTCTTTATCTTTAAATTTATATAAGTAAACCAATCATTAAAATCAAGGAAACAAATTCTCTCAATGGATGAACTTGAATCTCTTAACCCATCAAAAGGGTCATTAATAAAAATATAAATGTTTTTATTTATCAGTTTTAAATATAAATGGTTTTATAAATAATAATTAATTAATTTAACATGGATATCCAAGACATTAAGATCAATTTAAGGACACCTTTGGACTTATGGTAAGGGATTGTACCTGAACTTCTATTTTTCCTTCTTTTTTATCTATCATTCTATTTACCAAATGATGTTATGATATCTTATTATGTGTAAATTCTTAATTCTAAGTAAATTATCTAAAATAAATTATCAGGTTTCATTATTCATTCTCATTCAGGGATATACAAGTTTGATAGCAGTTCGATCCTCAATATATCCTAATAATAAAACGTGTTTAAGGGAACTTCCAAAATTCTTTCACAATTTAAAGCTCATATATAATCTATTTTAACCCACCATTCATTTTATAATCCCAATATTTTTATCCTGAAACCATTATGGTTTATATTCTTTTTTAAATAAAATATTAATCTCTATTCTCTTATATTTAATATTTGATATCTTCCTTAATCCACACAAAATTATTTTAACTATATAGTGTCGTAAATACACTTTTTTTATGGTATCACATCAAATTGACATAAATTATACTGATATATTCATACTATAAAGTAATAATATCAATGAATGTTCTAATTCCATTCCTTTATGAACACCTTTATGATACATCCATTTTCTATAATTTATTTCATGACTAAGATACCCAATTCATCTCATGGGTAACCCTTATGTATATTTACGATTGATGATATATGATTTTGTATGTTGAAAAAATATTCTTGATTATGTAATAGTGGGTTCTCGAATATAGAACTCCACTATAATGTGAAAACTTCAGTCTCATGAGATGTTCTGTGCAATGGTCTTAACGGTTATCCTTCACTCTTTCTACCATGTGCAACATTCATGGTGGTTAACCTTGAATTATGTTACTCTATGTGAAACGAGCCTTGATTCTTGATGGATTCAGGTTTTATGTTTCTAAAACATTACTATGAATCCATGTTTATATGATCCCATCTTTATATGTTATGATTTCATTTGTTCCATGCCTTTTTATATCATTATATCATGATCTTAAACGATGTGCTAAAGAATGATTCTATGTTTAATCCCATACTAGTATTTTTATATCGGCAATTTTCTTTTGTTATCACTAGGTTATCCTATGAATATGTAGGAAAATAATCAATAATAGGATTTCATTTTGAAGAATAAATTAATAAATGTTTTATTTATTCCCACGTTTTTAGATTTTTTAACCTATACTTCCAAGACAATATACATTATGATCATTGGATTGTAATTTGAAGTTTATTTATTCTTAAATTCATATAATGATTTTAGTAAATTGATAGTGTCACTATATATACAATAAATTGATAGTCTTGTTATTTTTTAAAACTATAAAAAATATAACATTAGTAAGAACCTTAGAGATACGATTATTATAAGAAAACGACCCTAAATTTTTGTAATTACAGAGTAAGTTGTTTATCACAAAATGCATCATGGTCTAGATACGAACAAGTGGATTTTGATTTTGAAAATACGTATCTATGGGTAAAACAAAAAAAATTAATATGGACTCGAATGGCAACTAGTTCAATACAATAGGTCTTGATGCACTCCTATTTTGACACCACCATGGGATATGAAGGGTGAATTCAGAAGCATAGTATGAACCATTATTAAGAGAAAAACAATCCCATAAAAATATTTTTTAGGAAATAGATAATGGATACCCTAGATTGAACCGAAAGTAATAAAAATTTAAGATATAAATTTCCTTTAATATTTCATCATTTTGTGTTTAATTTTACCTTTATTAATAGCTATGTTTTCAAGTCCTCTAATTGTACATTATTTTATAAGTTAATTATATGAAATATAAGAACATGATCCAATAATAAATTTGATAAGAATTGTGATTATTTATCAAATGATATTCTTAATATGACAAAAAAGGTTCTCAAAACATAATTATAGTACTTTTTCATCTTTCTTATGTAATGAATTATATCCGTAATCTTGAGAAACTTTTTGCATCCTCCAATAAAATAACATATTTCCATTGAAACCTTCATGTGGTAAAGGCATCCCATGTTTATTTGATCTTCGAATCCCGTCCTCATGGAACAATGGATTGACTACATTGAAAATATATTCTTGATTTTCTAGTTCTTAGAAAAAGATAAAGACATAATAATGGTATATCATTTTTATGAGTAATTTGATCAGTGGTGGACACAGATCAAGAATACGACGTCCGAATAAGAAATTGATTCCATATATTTAGAGGAATACAATAAAAGGTTTTTTTTTAAATATTCCTTGAACCTTCCATCTCAAAGTGGAAATAGAGTTCCAAAAATATAAGAAGATTGAATATTATACCATCAGGTCATATGAATAAAACATCACAAGGATTTTATGATATTCCTCCAACATTGTCATGAACAACGAATGTTGGGTGGATATATTATTTTGAAGATTATCTTTTATTACATGAAATGTGTAGGTGATTTTATACATCAACAATTATGAATGTATTTTTTGTTGCACCCTCAAGGATTAAATGGATAATGGATACAGTCAATGGTCTCATGGGTCTGGTTAATGTTTTTGGAAAATGGAGTCTAATATGGGTGGTCTAAAAATTGAATCCCATAATGGAAAGAAGGTTGAACATCTGACATGTCGAAAATGTGGGAAGAAATATATTTGGGAACAATAAAATGAGAACCAAGAACGACATAAAAATTTGGAAGAACATAACATCTAAATAAATATTCTGTAACAGATATGATGAATCCCACTAACATGAAAAAATAATGGATGTTTCAGATCAACACTCAGCATGTAGTGCATTGTTACAACTATAATAAACTTTTTCATTATGTGAAAAATATACCTAAGAAAAGGGTTTTCATAAAAATAAAATATTTTCATTCTACCACTACTGAAGATCGATTCTATTTTGGGAATGAATTGTAAATCTTTATAGAAATCCAACATTAATTTTCGGGAAAAGAATATTACTCTTCACATCCTAGAGTTTTCTCAAATCATGTAATCATGTATGGAGGAAGATGAATCATTTTTATAATCATCTTATAAAATGTAGGTAATGTAGAATTTTGATCAATAATATCATTCTCAAATAATTAATACAAAAGAGATGATACATCTTGATGATATGCCTGATATGAGGTATTACACTGTTATATTCCCTAAAGAATTGAATTGTATTCCTCCTACCAGATATGTTGAGATATCAATTGAACATATTCATGGATCCTTACTTGTTTCAAAGAAAACATATTTAATATAGACCATATGGATTAAATAACTAAAGAAGATGTTATAAGAGATTCAATATATGGGTTTTATACACCCAAGTGCTTCATAGTGGGGTGCACCATTACTCATCGTCCAGAAAAATGATGAATCAATTCTCCACTCCATTGATTATCATGATCTCAATAAAATAATGATCAAGAACTAGTACCACAACATTTGATATATTACATGTTCAATTAACTTCATGGGACCTATTATTTCTTTAAGGGGGACCATCTGTGGGTATAACACCAATTAATGTTGATGAAGGAAGATATTCCCAAAAATGCATCATGAATGACGTATGGATACTAATATTTCATATTTATGACCATAGGACTCCCTGATTGTCCATAAATATTTTTGGATTTAAAGAATAAAGTATTTTTATATTACCATGAGAAATATTTGGAAGTATTTATCGATGATATTATGAAATCCTCCAAGAGAAATGTGTAACATGAGGAGAATTTTAATACTGTGCTGATGATTTTGTGAAGGGAAAATAATTATGAAATTTAATGTAAATTCACGTTTTATATGGAGGATTTATAATTATGGTGAAATGTTATCACAATTGAAGGGATATCTATAAACCCTTAAAATATAGATGAAATAAAAGAGTGTCCTTATAAAACATCTGAAATAGAGATTTGTATCTTGCTTTTTCTAGCTAGTAATTACCATAGATTTTTGAAAACATTTAATGATTTCTAAACCCAATTAAAAATATGAAACAAAATGGAGTGATGTTATTCAGGAATCATGGATGTGAGTTAATATTTATGGAGTTCAAAAATTTTCCTTTAAATACATCGGTACTCACACTCCCGATCACTATAGAGACCTTTATGGTCTACACTAATGATTAAAATAAATGATCAAGATATTTTCTGATAGAAAATTACAAATTAATCTCCAAAAAATCATGTTCTTTGAAAATACATGTGAAAAAAGATCAAATTACTGATCTTGAGTTGGTGTCTATAGTGTTTTCATTGAAATCAAGTGGAATAATATCCATATGTGGAAGTGTGAGATATATACTGATCAAAAAAGATTAAAATATATATTCCCTCATGGAGATCATAATATGATCCTATGATAATGGTTAAATATAATCATGTATTATAACTTCTCAATCCATTTTCATCCTAGTATGTTGAATAAGGTGGCATATAATCTATGTTGAAAGGATCAAGAATCATTATCAATGATGGTAATTGAAAAGAATATAATATTCATATATTTTAAAAGTATAAAAATGGTAATCATTAAGGGCGGAGCATCATCAATCATTTTTAAAAAAAATTCTCAACCATCCCTCTCAGAGAAAAGAAAGGATGCTCAAAGAGTTATGTGGAAATTCCGAAAAGGGTTAAAATAATCAAAAATGGGATATCCATTATGTTTTTGAATGATGAGGAAGAAGTTGAATGATTTTGGTCATGATATTGTGTACCATCCTATCCAGAGATATTGAAGGATCTTCTGAATGAAAAACATAGCTTAAAAATATCTACTCACCATAGGAGTACAAAGATGTATCAAGATCTATTAGATAATTTTTTCAGGGATAATTTGAAGAAGAAGACTAGTAAATATACATAATAGTGAATGGTATGTCAAAATGTAATGAATGAAAGAAAAAAGTCTAAGGGGATGATGCTAAAATTAATAATACCAACATGGATGTGGGAGAACATCACAACGTTTTGTCACTAGACATACAAGGATATATAGAGTGAACTGTGTTATATTGGTTATTATTGACCATCTAACAAGGAAAACTCACTTTATCAAAATTCAACAGGATATTCCATTAGATAAACATGCACAGATATATAACAAAGCGGTGTTATGGCTATATAGAGTACCAATATATGTTTTATCTGATAGAAACATGAGATTCACCTCAATGTTATGGAAGATTATCTATCACGATCTAAGCACTGACTTGAACTTAACCATGAACAATCATTCACAAACAGATGGACAATCTGAGGGAACAATTTGGAAACTAGAAGAAAATATGAGGGTGTGTTCTATAGTCATTCATAGAGGATAGGACCAACATCTTCCATTGGTAAAATTCTATTAAAAAATAGTTTCCACTATAGCATTTGGAAGGCACTATATTCATCCCTTTATGGAAAATATTGAAGAACACCAGGGTGTTGGGATAATGTCAGTGAGTGTAAGCTATTGGCACCTAAAATGGATGAAGAAATGGTGGGGAAGGTGAATAACATTCAGAATATCATCATGGATTCTCATAGTCAACAAAAGAGCTCTGTAGACAATCGTCGACAAGATCTTGAGATTAATGTTGGAGACATGACATTCTTCCACAAATCTCAATATAAAAAGGTGGTTATGTCTTGGAAGATAGGAAAGCTAAGTCCAAGGTACATCATCCCATTCAAGATGCATGATCATTTTGGAGCGGTGGTCTTTCAATGAGCACTTCCACAAAACATGTCTAATGTACATCATGTATTATACATATCCCTCCTAAGGAAGTACACACTATATGCATCACACGTATTCTCTTAAAAGGAGGCACAATTGGAGAATGATCTATTATATGTGGAGTATCCCGGAAAGATCATGGATTATTGAGATAATGTTCAATGCAAAAGGACTACTCACCAGGTACATGTACCCTAGTGAAACCATAAGTATAAAGAGGTGACATGGGAATTAGAGTTTGAAATAAATGAAAATTACCAACTCATTTTTATAGATTATAATGTAAAACGAAATTTTAAGTGAGAAATTTACTAAGGGGATATAATGTATCAAAAAAAGGATTTATCAATGAGATTCCCTTATAATAATTATGTCTTACAGTATAATTATATAAAATTACATATATAACACAATTAAAACCTTATTAATGATGGATGAATAAAATAAAAGGTATCTCTTGAAGTCAAGGAACAAATACTGATGAAATATTAATTTAAACTTTATAATAGTAATATGAATCCAATCAATAGAAAACCAGCCAATTGAACAGTAACCCCACCAATAAAAGTATAAATAAAATTTACTCATCTATAGTGTCAATATGATATAAATATATCATACTGTAAGAAAATAATTTAAAATTTAATAATTAAGTATTTGTTTTTGTATGTCGTGTATATAAAATTACAATTTTATGAATATATTAATTATTTAAAAGAATGTTTATTTTCATAAAATGTATCAATAAATAAATATTTGGATGACTTATTATTATATAATAAATTAATAGACCTAAATTAAATTGTCAATGTTATTGAAATGTACATTTTATTTTGAAAATTCTATTTTCATGAAAAATATTTTTTAATTAAAAAATATTTTTTTCATAATTACAAAACTATTATAATAAAATGGATTTAATTTTTAAATTTTATACTTGAAAAAATGGTTGGGGTGAATATTTGGGATTTTTATAAAATACTTAAATTGTTTTTGAATGATTCCTTTTAACATAAGGTTATAGATTCTTCTACCACCTATGTTATTCCTTCAGGTTTCCATATCATTCTATTTATTGAAATAATATCACATTTTCTCTTAATTTATAACTTCTAAATAATGTTTAAAGGAACTAAGAAAATTTATCAATGCCCCTTCCTCATTTTCTTTCAGTGATATACATGTTATTACGTGGGCCCCTCTTATATACTTCTAGATAAGAAAACCCACTTATGGGAACATCCATAATACTTACCAAATTTTATGTACACAATATAATCTGATTTAACCCTCAAATATTTTTGTAAAACCATAATTATAAAAATAAAAACATTCATTTATAAAATCTAGTTTTGTATTAATGATTTTTCTCTCGTCTGTATTATTTGTCCTTTGATATTTTATTTAAACCGCAAAAAAAAATATTATTTTGAAATTTCCTAACGTCACATTTCTTCTTATATCACTAATGGCCTCGATGGGTTGTTAAACTCCACTCATGGTATATTAATTTTATTTATTATTATTTTGATAAGGTCCTATATGTTTAGACATTATCATTATTAAAAATAATTTTCTAATCTAATGAATATGACATTTGGATCTGGTGTGAGTCAACAGGGGGGGTCTAGGGATTTCTGAGAATGTTATAACACCAAGATAAAATAGGTTTATTATTATTTGAGTATTGAATAATTTAGGATTAATTTATTTATTTATTTTCAATAATTAATTATAATACATAGAAAATGATATAATAATGATTATTATTTTAATATTGAAGGTTCTTTTAATATTTTAATATTTATGAGTTGATTTAATGACTCACTTCTATCGCATGACATATTTATTATTTTATAAGTAATTGAAAAAAAATTAAAAATGATACTTATGGAAATTATAGTCTATCATAATATTTTTATTATATATAGGGAATTATCTATTTTGGGGTCAAGTATCATTTTTTGGTTAATTTTGTAACTCTTCATATAATGAATAGGATGTTCTGATATTGAATACAATTCACATCACAATGGTTGAGATGCTCAATATATTATATTATGTTTCCTAGAGAGAGAATTAAATGGACTCATATACTGATAAATTTCTTTACTCATGGATATGAGGGAAATAGTAGAATTTATCATCAGGTTTTTTGAAGGCCACATTAGATATATGTGTTAGATAAAAATATTTTATGATCGATGTACCCATAAAAATGCAATGAATGTGTAAAAAATATAGATTTATTCAACTTCAATTCCATGTATAAATATTCAAAAAATATTACTAGATGTGGAAAAGATCTTCATTTTGATTTTTCTTATTCAGGTTTTAAATTTTTATAAAGGAACCTTGGGCCATTGTACCCGGTTTCACATCACCAGATTCAACATATTTACATCAGTTAGGGATAAAAAAAATATAATTACTCGGTCTATTTTCCTATAATTGTTTTCATGGGTACTGTCAATAGGGACTCAAGAAAAAGTAAATTTATTTTATTTTCATGGGAATTTCTAATGTGAGGCATGTTGTTCGGGGGTTGGATGTATCCATATTTTATAGGTGAAAATGTAGGGGAAATTATTTGAAAACATTTTTGGTAATGCATAAGAATGAAATTCCCTGAGTGTTAGAAATGCCATGTGTGAAAATGTTAGATATACATGAAGATAATAATTTTCTACCTTAAAGAGGTAATCTATAATTTATATTTTTTATATTAATTTATAATTTTTTTTTCCACATATGATTACCCAATTTACTATTATTTAATCTTGGTTAAAATATTACCATTTAAATATTTTTTCACTAAAAATATATGATAACCCATATAAAAAAATCAAAATGAGGAATCCAATTTTTTAGACCACTTAACATAATTTTATTTAAAAAAATGAAAAAATATACTTTAATTTAAAAATAATATTATTTTGAAAATTTTATTTGTATGAAAATTAAATTTAACAATTAATTATTCATAATATTATTAATCATTTTTTCCAATCTAAATTACTATTACATTCATTTGACATATTCCTGAACATATTAATTTAAACATCAGAGGAAAATATATAAATTTCAATTAAAAATAAAATATAATTAGGGATGTATTTTTCCTTGAAAATTAAATACATTACTACAATTACTCAAATTTATCTTCATAATGTAATTTTGTGCCTAAAAATGAAATTGATCAAATAACATAATATCAAAATTATTTTTAAATATTTTCAGAATATATTATATGATTCAATTTCTAATGGTTTTTAAATCCTTGTTTAATATAATAACATAAAATAAATTATTATAAGCATGTCTCCTCTAATAATAATATAAATTTATTATATTCCTAGTAATAATTGTTCGATGAATTTTTACATTGTTTTATTATATATATTTTAAATATTTTTACATTTACCACATTATTTAAAATAATATAGTAAATATCATTTCACACAAAAAATGAAATTTTTAATGAAATATATTTTAAACATAACATGATTTCATTTCATATATAGATATATTAATTTAATACCATCAATAAATTTGTTTGAAAAAATATGTTTAATTTTCAATACACATATATTTAAATATTTATTACCCTTATTTTTATCCTACAATTAATTGGATATATTTAATTTATTATATAATGTGGAATATATAATTTTGTTTCATTTTCATGTGTGAATAAGAATATTGAAAAAAAATCTCCTATAGAAATGATGTAGTGAAATCTCAAGGAATTACATTATCTCCCTTCAGTAAATTTTTCCCTTGTAATTTTAATTACAGTTATGTAATATAATATATGATGTTGTCTAATATTTGGACCTCGATCTAGATTTA
This sequence comes from Viscum album, assembly GCA_963277665.1. Lineage (NCBI taxonomy): Eukaryota > Viridiplantae > Streptophyta > Magnoliopsida > Santalales > Viscaceae > Viscum > Viscum album. The sequence continues at coordinate 1,695,473,712 of OY728137.1, read as the reverse complement.
ATTCACTAATGATGATTCATTCACACAATCATTTGTTTTACTGGTGATCTTGTATCATAACTCAAAATTGGAATATGAATCTTATTTATTTTTTGTAGAACATTGTGTCTCAAATAATCTTTATAATAAGGGTTTTTTAGTGGGATGTTATAGTTATCCATTAATTAATAGGTAATAAATGGTTTTTTAGATTCTATTTTAATATAAAAAAATTATAACTCTCTTAAGGGTTAATAGATTTATAATATCAAATAAAATTTTAATAAAATAAAAATAACTGATTTTTTAAAAACATCATACACATGAAATTTTATTTGATAGGAGTTATAAATTTATGATTTAATAATCATATATATGGATGTTTTTATTAACAAATGAATATATATTTAATTGAGTTTTTATTTTATTTCCATAACCAACATACTTGGTATAATTGAGTGGGTTTATCAAGATAAAATCACAACACTCACAGTTCATAAGTTTATGATTGGTTTCCTTTACTCTACAACAACATTAGAAAATACTTATTTGGGGTGGTTTTATAGTATTTCACATCTTCTCAAGGTTTTGAAAATTTCTATTTTTCATCATCCACATTATCTCATGAATTATTGTGTTTATTTTCTTATTCCCATGATATACAAATTCATTAGATTTAATTTTTTGTGGAACCTCTATAAATAAAATATTTTCATTCACAGTTTCAATGGGTCTCTTCAAAACCCCTTGAATATAGTTATTGTATTCCCTATTTTCCACACATAAAACATATCCTTGTTCTATTATGACATATCGCTACGTCATTCTTTGAATATTTCTCACTTAAATAAATATAAATCTTATTTTCAACCACTTATCCACCACAAAAATATTATTGTTACTTGATCCATCTATTAATTGGTGTGTTTGGATACTCAACTAGGTTTATGTTGTGAATCGTGTTTCTTGAGGGATGGTTTGGAGTAATATAAATATTTATCTCAAAAATTCATAACCCTTTTGAGTTTTAATTTAGAGAGTACAAAAATTTTAAATTCCATCCAGTATTATCATATTTTATTCAGCAATCTTCCATTACTAGAACCAAAAAAGGGTTAATATTGGATTATAAAAAATAATTTCATAAAATTTTTATCATAAATGATCTTATGATAAAATCAACCTTGATATGCATTAATTTTCAAAAACATGAAATTAGATTTTCATCTAGTCTAAATAAATCTATGTCTCTTTGGGTTTGTTTCTATCATACTCCTTAACGAAATTACTTAATGTAATTAGTAAATAATAAATTTATAATTTATTTTAATGTGAATATAATTTAAAAAAGAATATCCCTCTGGTTTTTCAATCACAGTGTTCAAAATTTATCCCACTCATTATACCCTAGATAAAAGATTTCAAAAATTCCCAACCAACCTTTATCATGGTGATTACTTCTAGGTGTATATGATCCATAGCTTCATGAACATTCTAGTATCCTAAAAATGATTTAATTTATGTGAGAATCATTTAATATATACATTTATGAATATTAATAATTTTATCCTATATATATAATTATCCCATGGGTTGTCACTATGGTTTTGATATCTTATTCACAAAAATAACTAAGATAATATTTATTAATAACTAATAAAATATCCCATATAATATAAGAAGAATGGGGATAAAAAATTACTTGATAACATTTCCATATGGTAAATATTATTTCTCCCAGATAATCACACAAACCCTTGAAAATGTGGAATATTTTTTTGAGGTGCAGTTATATAAGTATATTATTGTATATATAATCAGAAAATTTCTCCATCAACAAACCACAATAGACTATCTTATATAAGTCCACTATGTTAAACCCATATTTATTAGTCAGGGTGGATAAATAATAAATAATTAATCTTGAATTAATAGTAAGGGTAAAAATAATATATAATAATAAAATATCATAAGATATAATAATATTAGCATATGGGCGTAACAATTATTCATAATAATTAACACATTGAAAATAATTGATCCTAAATTATGAGTAATGGAATAATTGATTTGATAATATACTATATTCATATATGTTTTGTGGAATAATTATTTAATAATAAAATAATGAAATAAAATAAGCTTCTGTATATTCATATGTATATGAAAAAACAGCAACATTATTAACAAATTATGAACATAGCTTACCCATTTATTCCCATGAACTATTTTTTATAATAAATCAATCCAAATTTTACCCACCACAATTATTCCCACACAAAACCTTTTGATAATATATTTACCACTCTAATAACTACTAAAAACAATGTGATCATAGATGGACCATAATTATTCCAAAAACACAACCCTATAAGAATTTGTTAATTTATATTATATTTATGTTAAACCTTGTGTGTGTAAATTAACCATAATTATACTAGTTCACATAATTATTATTATATATAAAAAACAATTATAACCATATAAAAGCTTTTGAGAATTGATTAATCGTGATTATACTCACACTAAGCCTTTTGATAATAGGTAAACTGTAATTATTACCACATATTATATCATGAGATATAAAAAAACAAATGAATTTGAGGAAGGGATTAGTTCACTTATTTATCATTTATTTATAATTATAGAACACGATTTCAATCATTCATTATATCATAAAGAAACAGTATAAATAAAACTATGTTTGTAAAACATTCAAATGTTATCATAAAAATTAACCTAAAGAACATACACAGTTGATACCCTATAATAAAATCACATAAAAATATTATTTCAGACGAAAATATAGACATTGTTTTATGATAAATATCTTCCATGGAAATGAGTCCATTATATATAAAGTTTAAATAGGAAGAAATAAAATTAAATATTTATTGGAATTGTTTTTAGAATTTTCATAAAAGGGCATATTATGGTTAATTTTGAGATGTCATTTTTAGGAAAATATCTATTTAAAAATAGAAAATAATTCATTCTCAAATTCATTAATAATATGTAATTATAAATAAAGAATCTATTAACTAGATTTAATGGAATAAAAAATGAGAAGTTATTTTTTTTGAAAATGTTAACTATGAAAAATAATCTAAAAAAATAGTCAATTAAATACATATATCATTTTCATTAAGGTGATGTGATTAATTTGTAAATAATTTAGTTTGGAGAAAAATATTATGAATGGATGCTTGAAAAATAAATTAATGAAACAAAATAAAAATTTTGATTGATTGATAAATCATTTTATCTTGAAATTATAAGAAACCAATATAATATTTTGAAATATATTTATTGAAAACCCACATGATAAAAAGAAAAACAAAATATAATTTACAAAAGTGGATAAGGATAAAATAGATGTAAAGTTATATAAAATATAATTAGTTTTTCATTTTAAATGGATAACTTAATGTAAATATAAAATTATGAAAAATTTTTGAATCCAACAACAAAGATAATTAGAATTATTCAAAATAATGATATAAATTTTTGGGAAGATATTCATCAAGGTAAAATAATTCGGTTATAAATTAATCCATATAAAATTGTTTGATGAAATAAAATGAAATTATAGCTTGTAGAGGAATAAACCATGTATGGGATATAAATTTTATGATAACGCATTATATAATGATGTTGTGAGTTGGGTTAAAAAAAATTTCTCATCTTTGGTATATTTTAAATATAAATAAATTTTGTTGATGAACATGGAAAAGATCATCCGAGATATTAAATTTATTGAAAGTGATAATTGAAATTAATTAAGAAGAAATCACAATTTTTTAAAATTATAATTATTTAATATAAGAGATATATTTCAAAAATTTATGTATAATACAATGAACAATATAACTTATTTCACTACTTATTCTAATGGAATATAATATTCTATATAGAATAAATTAATATCATAATATAATAATAAAACCTCATAAATATCTATAAAAGTTTTTTAATTTAGATTATTATTATACTGTAGTATATTAAATAGTATGTATATATTTTGAATATTATTAGTGAGTGATAAGGATTATTTTTATCAACATTCTTAATATTGGTGTTTTTATTATTTCATCTGCCAAATTTAATCATTATAAACTAAAAAGTTATACTATAATTGATTTATTTATTTATTTAAAATAATATATTTTCATTTTTTAAATGAATTCGTTATTATTCATGCTAATGAATTCGTTGATAAGATTATTTTTTTCAATTTATAAAGAACAGATGATGCCGTATTAATTGATGAGTAAAATATTTATATTACAATTATAGGAAAAAATATTGTTTACATAAAAACAGATAGTATGATGTTCCCAAATCTATCCTTAAATTATATTTATAGAATTTCTCATGTAGTAGGTTAATGTGACAAAAAAAATACATACTATAATTATTTGTGGGTATTGTTATATAAACGGATCGTTTGTAATAAAATCACTAAAAAGTAAAATGAAATTATTTAGATAATATTATGGTAATTAATTATAATTTAAAATATTTTAAAAAAAATGATTTGTAAAATATGTTTTTAGTGATATATAAATCAATTTTCCTCTAGGTATGTTCATTTCAGGGTTATAGATTTTAAATATTCACTATTTTTTGAATTAACATATATATTTTTTAAATTATATATCATGAATATAAATCTAGGTATAAATAATATATAAATTTAGTTATACAATATTTATACGCATATTTAAATGTTTTCATTGAAAAATAAAGTATGTAGTTTGTGGAGGGGAATGTTCGCACACAATAATGAGAAATATTATCATTTTTTATTGAATCCTAGGTGAAAAGATAATTTTTATAACATTATTATAAAAAATTGGTATATTATTTAGAGTTTTATCGTTATATAAATATGGTTAGAATGTTATGGATGAGGGTACATAAAAAATATAAATAAGGGAATAAAAAGGGTAACCAATGCAAATGTTGAGAATTTGAATCTTCCCTTGAAGTATCATTTGGAAATGAAGGTATTGAAGAATATTATTGATGATATAATTTTAAATTATTTTATGGGGATATATACTATTGTCCCCACTTTTTAACCATTAAATGGAGTCCAATTCTTCCAAATTATTTACAGAACACTATTTTCCCCCACAGACTATTGCTTACATTGTTAGAAAATGCATATGGCTTCTTAGTCCCAATATCGAGGTGTCTCACACTTGGCGCAAGGGTAATAAGGTAGCCGATCATTTGGCTTCCTTGGCAGTTCAGACCTCCATATCCACTTCCCTTATCCATATCAATAGTTTGAAACCAGAGCGTGTTAACTTACATAGAGGGGATTCCCTTGGTTTGTACTATTTCAGACCTCCCTAGCCCCGGGTCACCTGGGGTTGTTTTTGTTTGCCTGTTTTGAATAAAATTTTGATTTGGAGGAGGAAGTGATAATATTGTAATTCCTTGGGATTAAAAAATGTGTGATTTGGAAATGTTTTGATATTTGATGTTATGAATTCACAAATATAAGAGAACACATATGGTGTTTATGTATCAACATAATTTTTAAAAAATTTATCCACATTAGTTTCCCAATTTAACAGTTATCAGTGTTGATTTCTATTCGTCCATTATAGTTATTTTTTTATTAAAAATAAAATATGACCCTTATTACCATATTTTAACATGTTTATTCTGAATTTAGAATCCATTTATTTGGATTAAATTCATTAATATGGGAATATTAAAATTTAAATTAAAATAAAGAAGTTTTTGAAAAAGGGTTTTTTTACCAAAAATACATTTTAATTATTAAATATGCTTATTATTGTTTAAAAATGTTTACTAATTACATGAGTGTGAATTTATTTGAATATATGTTGAAACATCTTATCATTGACATTACTTTAAAATTTATTATTTAAATTTAAAATCATATTAATATAAAAATATTATTATTTGAAAAATTAATGTTTTCCCATGATAACTAATATTCATCACAGTAACATATATTTGTAAAGAAAAATAAAATTAATCCCATTATATAATTTGGAAATTTTGATTATTCATATTCAAATAATTTTATTTTATTCAATTTCTAAAGTTGAGGAAAATAATTTTTAGAATAATCATATTAATGACATTTTAAAAAACTTGTTTCATCTAAATGTAAAATAAATAAATTACTTTCTTATTAATTACTATTATATAGATGTAAATTTTTTTAAAATATTTTTTATCTATAATTTATATTTATATAATTATTTAAATATATCAAAATAAACCACATCGTTTTTTCAATTAGTAGTTTGTATTAAAATATATTTTTTTCATGGAATATTTTTTTATAATTTCAATATATTTATTGAATTTTATAATTCATTTTTATTAAAAATAATATTCTTTATTTGTGAAACTATATTAAAAAATTATCTCTACATTAACCTCGCAATTCAACCACAATATTTAAAAGTTTATATATTTTTATTAAAATCAATTTGGTTTGTCGTTTCACGTGAATAATTCAATCATGTAAAATAATTATTTAATCGAATTATAAAGTGAATCATTATTGTCATTATATCTTTTATATACTATGATATCCCAGATAATAAAGGTTACCCTGATAAAATTATTTCAAAAACCTACTTAGGGAACCCCAAATCCAATCTTTTATTCAGACCGAGGAATGTTAGGATGGGTATTATGGAGCCCCATGTGATTGAAACGATTTTTTGGGAATCTAACAACACTCAATAGGGTGTGATTTTACTGATTAAATAGGGAAATTCCCCTCATTATACCATCATGACCAATATGTATTTTATATTTCCATGATGATGAATAATATGTATTCTAAAGAACAAAAAGACCTCAAAATGTAATAATAATAAAAAATAACACTCATATAAAAAAATTATTTCATAAGAAATCCAATACAATCTCGAATATCCATAAAATGAGGAGTAAAAATTTAGAATGATACAATAAAAATAAAGAATCAATATAAAAAACTACTTCCAACCATCTCTACGATCTATGTAAAACATAACCATATTCAACCTCTATCAATCATAATCAATGAACTAGTGATATATGCTACATCGAAAAATATGTTATCGTCTACCAAAAATTTCTTATGAATTAGCATGAAATCCATTTAGGTTGCCTCTCCCTTTCCTATACATAACCCTAAAAATAAATTTATATAATTCTAATTTAAATATATACATATAAAAATACATTTTCCAATTTTATAAAAATAACATTATATCTTGTTATCATAATAAAAATTTCCATTTAAAACAATAAATTTATTAATTTAAAATGAAATTGTTACATAAAAATTATATAAAATGAGAAAGAAAATTTTGTTTTATGAAGTAGATATATAAAATTTATTAAAAATTTCACATGGTCAGTGTAAATATTTTAAAGTCCAAAATATATTATAAAATTCAATTTTAATTGATGTATAACTTATTATTGTTTTTGAAAATAATATATTTGAATTCATATAAGGAACTATTTTAATAATAAAATATACGAAATAAAAAAAATATGTAAAATAATTATCATTCATTTTATGTAGTAATAGATTAAAAATAATTTTCTTAATATAGGTATAATAAAATTATCATTGGAACAACATTGAAATATGAAAAAAAAACATGAATAATAATAAATAATATCCTTTTTATTGGTCGACTTGATGATATCCATTGACCCAAATTCATATCCTTAGACAATCTATCGAATCTATTTGGGATATTTCATAAATAAAATGAACACCATAATAGGTTCTATTAACCAGAATATAATTATAATATATTATAATAACTATATTTATATGTCAAACTATATATTATTTGGTAAATATGACATAAATATTATTTAGATGTTTTTCCCTCAAAAAGAATTTTAAAATTCAAAATATTTTATAAATAAAAGAATAGACTCGCTTATGAACACACATCAGAGAAATAACCAAAAGTTTCATGTTTAATAACATAACAATCATTTATTGTAAAATGGATAATTTTATAACATTAAAAGAACATAAGTATATTATTAAAAGGGTATTTTTATATTATGTTAAATATCAATATAATGTCCCCACAATGCCTTTGATGCATCCTTCTTAAAATCGATTTTGAAAACCTTTTTAAAAAACAATTTCCAACAAACATCATTAAAATAAAAAAATAAAAAAGAGTAAAAAATTATTGAAATAACCCTGGTAATTCATTAATATTCATTGTACGACATATTGGGGAATAAAAATGGTGACCAGAATATATTTCATTAATTTATTATTACTTTTAAATTTTCATTCTGTTATATATTGGACACATTGTAAGATGATTTGTTAAGAAAATATTTGATCAATTAAAAATTTAAAAACTATTAGAGTTTTATTAAAAATGTTATAAAGGAAAACATCATTTAATCATTAAAAATAATTAATAGAATCAGATAAAATTTATAATGAAATATAACATAAATGAAAACATGGTTTTATAATAATGTACACATGTATGGAGAAAATATTCCTCAAATTTTCACATTCACAATGATAAGTTATAATCCACCAAAAGGGGGAATTAAAAGACATATAGAAGTAGAATACACACACAAAAAAGAAAAAAAATTTGAAAAAGAAATAATCATAATACATTTGTCTCCGTGAGAGTGTTTGGGAATGAAATCAATTGAAAATGTTGGATAGAAAGAGGAGAGTGAGGTTCAAATCATCATACATTACGAAAATATTGTCAATGCATCAATAATTATATAAGAATTTGTTGGTAGAGAGGAAATTCAAGGGGAAAAACTCATATGATCGATGGAGAATAATAAATACACAAATGGGTGTATATTCATTAATTTCTAATGAAATTAATGTTTATTAAAAGAGTGTAAATTTCATTTTTATATTAAATAATCTTATAATCATGATTAAAATTCAACATAAATTGATGGGTTTTTGTAATTTTTTCCTTTTATTTGATTGTATGTTTTAGAAAACATAAATTATGGAATATTTATTCAATAAATTATATAAAATACTGATTTTATTTTAATTTTATTTCACAATATATATAAGAACTATAGCAGTTAAACATTAACTTTGTCAAAAGATATTGAGTTATAAAATGATCATCTAAATCTAATGAGTCTTTATATTATTTCAACACAACCAATCATTCTAAATGGGAAATTAAGACATTCTTGTATTACCTATAAATTGAAATATTATATTATGAATAAGATGAATATAAATAGAAGTAGTTTTTTAAAAAACACTATTTTTTTGTTTCTTAATTATTTTCAATTGTTAATTATTATGATTCCATATGTTCAATGTAATTTTCATTATAAGTGTTTTATAATATGAGATTCCATTTTATAGTGATTATTTTAATATATATTTATTATTTTCTAGTCATTTTTAACATAGTGTCATGGGTTATCTTTATGTGGGATATATATGTTTTCGGATGTAGAATAAAATCAACAAAAAATCATGTTAATCGATTGATTCCATCAAGGATAACATAGTGTTCAGGGCTCCCACAATAATACCCTATAATTTTTTATGTAATAGAATTTATGATATATATGGATTGTTCATTATGTGTGTTAATGTTAATTATAAAATTTATATAGCGTAAATAATATATTTTCACTTGGGATAAAAGTCATCATTATAATATCCTTTAATAGGTAGTTAATTTCATAATCAACGCACTATGTTTTACTTCCATTTATTCTCCCCTTATCCTTTTCATAAATTTATATCATGTTATTATAGTTTAATACTGAATACATTCATATTGTTTATCATCAATTTTTTTATTAAGAATTTTTTTATATCATCCATTGGTTCTAAACAAGATGTTTTCGAAAATAATATACTGAGTATTTTAATCCATAATTTAACCCCGCCCCCTATTACAGTTTACATAGTTTCTTACATGGGAAAACGTATGCTATAAGATACTTTCTCTACATTTGGAACTATTCATGAAATTATTATTTTTCATTCTATTATATTATAATAAATTATCCCTAGTTTTCCTACAATAATATTTTTCTAGATAAATTATTTTCATTATATAAATTATGGATGTTGGTATACATGTTAGTATCGATGATTACATAAATCCAAAAAGACCTCCAATAATTTTTTTTGTAATTTATAGGTATACTTGTAAGATTTAATTTAGAATATCATTATTATTATAAGTTTTTATAATTTTCTTTTACTAAACACATGTTGAGAAAATGTGGACGATGAATTACATTAATTTATAACATAATATGAATGTTTTTTTATTAAATATTTGAGTTATGAATAACATTTTATGATCTACTCCAAGGAATGAATTAACTAATCTATCATATTTTTAAACAATATATGGAATTTTAAAGAAGCTGAAAGTATCATATTTTAGAAAATTATAACTTATTGTAACTATAATACCTATATTTAGAGATCATTATCATTCATTTTATTTCTTTAATAGTCAATGTGAATGTCAATTTTTTCAAAGACCAATGACTATTTTTAACAATCTATAATATGACTGAGATAAGGAATTGCAATTTGATCAATATATTGATAAAGTGACTTATATTATACCTAACAAGGGGATAACAAAAAGAATATAAATTAATGACATGAGAAATTACTATGGCATGCTTAGATGATATATTCGGTGTTATTATTCAATATCCTAGAAAACTGAAAATGGATTCTCCAACAAAATAATATAAGAATGGATATTTTTTCTTCAACTCATTGATTATTAAATTCGGATGAAAATTATTAAAGAAGAATATAAATAATATTTTTAATTAACAGTGATACATATACTATAGATGTTGAAATTACATATATAGAAATAATAATTTTTAAAACATAAATTTATAAATATATTATCTCTTGGATAGGAAATAAAATAATTATATTCCAGAGAATAATGATACATCAGATAATACATGTTATAAAAGTAGAAATCATAGGCATATTTGAAGAATTTTTTTTGTAGAATAGAATAAGTAAAATAAATTAATGATGTTTATAAGATATGATATAAGAAAATATAGTATGTGATAGAAACATAGAATTACAATGGAGGAGATACTATTATGGATGTTTAGTTAGATTTTATTAATTACATTAAAAAATCATAATATTCAATGATAAAAAATGCTTCATGGAATAGTTAAGTGTATAAGATCTTATGAACATAAATACTATAAGGAATTTTGTTAGGACTATATAGATTTAATTAATAGTTTTAATGAATGTTCATCTTATTTATATAATGATGAAAATGTTCCTCAATAATATAATGAAATTATATTTTTTTGTGGAATAAGCATGTATTTATCAATAATTTTAAAAGAAATACTCACACCATAAAACTAATGATATTAATTGATGGTTTTTTAAGAGTTACATTAAGACTGATAAAGTAATAATAGAATATATCATGATAATAATGAATGATTATAAATTTAACTTACATGAAATGCAGATAAATTATGGATAGATATAGAGGAAATATTTTTCTAAAGTAATGGATGACGAATTATGAAAATAAAAAAATTTAACCCAAATACTCATTGTTGTTAAAAAATCCTGAGAAAAAATTTTATTTATTAAATGAATATTTTTTTGAAAAACACCCTTAATATCATCATTTTTTAATATATCCGAAAAGGAAATTATGAAAAGTAATTGAAATTTTCTAAATATAAAAATGATTCTATCATATGAAAGTAAAAAATTCAATGAATGATTTTTTTAATGGAAAATTTCATGTTAGGGAATGAGAACTATAAAAATAAGTTCATTCGACCAAACTAAAATTTTTTCTTCTTTATTTTAATTTATATAAAAAATTATTTTATCATTTTTATAAAACTACATTATCTTAAATTGATAAAAAAAATTCATGATGTTTTAGTGTGTAATTATTTTTTTATATAACTCTCTAACTAGAGTTCAATATTTTTAAATAATAACATATTTTATGTCAAAGGAACAATATGCTTATACGAACAAAGAGAAATATCAATTGTGTAATCCTATTATCTTTTTTCATACACATGTTGACCCAACAAAGTATATATTATAAATAATTAATTATAATTCCTTCAATACACTACGTACACGAATTTGAGAAATTATATATGAAAACTAGAAAATTAATATTAGATTTATTGGAACATATAATTTTGCATTCCTATATATATTATTTTATGAATCCTTTTTATGAGTATCATATTATTTGTTATAATTACTTTTATTTAGAGGGAATTAACTTTTTTATTAATACTTTAACTTTTTGAATAATATTTTATAAATTTAAAAAGATTTAATAAGTTTTGAAATTATTTTTGGAACCCTCTTTGATATAAGATGATTAATAGGTTTTATCTCAAAGATAAATCTTAAATTATGCTTATTTTTTTGTTACATATTTATTTATGAAAGAATATATGTTCTTTAATTTAGTGGAATTTTATATTATCAACTATGTTAATTTCTAATTCCATTAAATGATGAAATTAAATGCATATACATTTTCAAATTTTGACATTAAAAATTAACTATTATATTGAATTTATTTCATCATTTGATTTTGTTGGAAACAGTCTAGCTAATTTATCCATGGATAAAATCAATTATTGTAAGAATATTATGGTTTCTATATAAAGGGTTTACCTAAATTCAGTTTAAAATATTTAATATTATCTACTACTCAATAATTATTCAAATATAAAATGTAGTTTATATTTTCTAATATAGAAATTTCGTCATTCATAGACACCAATGGTATGAATATTATATGAGATTGGTTGGAAGGTATAAATTTGTTTATAAAGAATTTGGTTTTCCAAATGGAGGTAAAACAAAATGTACAAAATCAGTCCTAATCCCACCCAAAAAAATATTTAAAAGAGTGGAAGATGAGTCACACATATACGAGATTATTACAAAAACGAGAGCCCATGACACCACACATGTTCGCCTACACCGTTGGACGTTTTGAATTGGGACCATAAAATACCAAATCATATTGATCTCCATGAAGTTTTTCTTTGATAATGTATCCACCACCTGGTTGGACACTTTTTACACATGGGAGATTACTAAATTGTGTTGAGATCCCTTGATGAGGAATTCAACCCTATTTGGTAACACTCTTTAAGGAAATTTACATGTTTTTTTGCTCATGGAGTGCACCAATAGTTGAGAATATGATTGAATCCATAAAATGATCCAATAATATTTAACATCACACCTAACAACATATATTATCACCCATAATTCAGCTTCTTATGCAACCCTAAAATTCGTATAGTGATAAAAAAATCTTTTAATAAATCAATTATATGTGAGGAAAATACCACCACGTACTGTTGGTATTAGTATACCTTAAGATGGTATATCAACATTCACATTGATCCATGGTCAAATTATAGGTATGCAATGAATATATTTGAGTACTTTTGGTTTCATCAGTTTTACTATAAACTGCAATAATCTTGAGGGTTTTTAGGTGAGAAAGGATATTATTCATTGCACATATTTTCACCACTCTGGCATCATAATCTTCTTTTTGAATCCTTATAATTTTTATATAAAGGATGTAATGAATAATTAATCTTATGAAGATTTTTATATTCAAAATAGAAAATATATTCTTATATACTCTGTAATTATCTATGTCTTCTATTGAACCACATATTTTATCAATTCTGTTGATTATAAACAATAATTGTTTACTATCATTAAATATTAGTTGATATTATCTTTTGAAATCCTATTTGAGCTTAATAAATAAATTTTTGGAAGTAGATTTCTAATCGATTTATTAAAGTTTTTTGAATGTATATTGATATTTTTTGAAGATAATATTACGATAAATTATTTTTGTAGTGAAATCAAAATATTAAAAAATAATCCATATCTCATAGGAAGTGTAAATAATGTATTAATTTTCCCTTTTGTTTTATTTGTAGATGATGGGTTACATGGATACCATGATGATAAAATATTTCAATTATTTTGATTTTCTAGTCAATATCTACACTGAATAATTGAATTTTTGTGAATTATTTGAATATTTTTAATTATAATGCTAAATCTTAATATTTTATAATTTTGTTATATATTTAACACATATTTTTTTAAATTTTTATAAGATTTAAATAAATTATAATTTCTTCATATCGTAATCATTTTAATAATAATAATATCAATGTTAAACAATTTAATGTAAAAAATAAATCAATGAAATAAACAAAAAAAATTATAGAGAAATCATCTTAATTTTTACTATCAAATGCTAAATAATAGGTAAGAAACACTATACATTAGTTGATGGAGAAAAAATGTGACGGTGAATGATTAGTAACATCAAAAAAATTTTGATTCTAAAAAATTAAATAAAAAATAATTTTAGATATGTTCATGATCCATGGAATAAATAAAAATGAATCTATAATAAAAATTTCATAAATTAGTGAGAGGATACAATGAATCATGAAATCTAAGTGATGATGTGGCCAAAAAAAGATGATAGTTGAAATGAATACATGAATTTTTTTATAAAAAACATGGAGGCAAGTCCCTGAGGGAATATACTTCTCATATTTTGTGTGAGGATAATCAAAATAAATGATTGTTAATTAAGTTTGGTAGATCACTTATTTCAAGATAAATATTTCCTTCTATTACAGTCTACAAAAATATTATTGAGAATCCACTTTCTTAGAGGGAGATAAGTGTTAAAAAAATTTATTCTTCTAATGATCTAAGCCCAAAATAGATCACTATAAATCCCCTCTCATCATCATAAGGATATATACGACATTAATATATCCCATGATTTTATTCCATCATTTGTTATTCAAATTTATATCTATCTATTGAATGTACCATATTTGTATATTCCTTCTAATGAAATCTTAACTAAAAGGAATAATCATGAAATTGAAAATATTTTTATGAATATGATGTTGAAAAGGAGAATGATTTTTTAAATAGTATTAAAATAAAATAAATTTTATTCATAATTTTAAAGACAATTTTTATTATTTTTCTATCAAGATAATTTCATAAAAAAATTTATAACCATTATAGAATGAGATTCAGCTAGTGTATTGGAACAAAATGTGTTTAAATAATTTAATGGGAATAAATATATTGGTAACTATAATTTATGATTCCAAAATTAATTAATACATCAACATTATAGAAAATAATACTATGAGAGTTAAAATTTAGGATAATCGTCATAAAAATATGATGAAAATAAAATATATTATAGATCATTTTAATTAAATCTTAGTACCATATTATAATGAATTTAATGGAATTTGAATAGTATATAATATATAATAAATAAGACGGGTAGTGATTTATAGATTTAACTAAGAGATAACTCTAGTGAAAATATGATTTTAGAGAATATTATTAACAAATAAAATTATCTGTAGTGGAAGGAAATTGATCATGATGTTAATGAAATACAAAAATAATATGAGAAATTATATAAAGAATATTAGTTTCATATTTAGAATATATAGAAATTATATAATTATTTACAATCCTTGGATAAAGACATCATCATTATTCAAATGAAGAGTATTTCTTTATGTCAAAATTTTCAAGCCCATTTAAAAGGATTAGAAAATCATGATGGTTTTATCAGATATCATGGTTAGATGGTTAAAAGAAAATTATTAATTATTTGATATGATTAAGTAAATAGTTTTTTCATTAAATATATTATTATTATTTTAGATTAAGAAGTTTAATGATTCTTTAGAGAAGTTTAAAAGTAATATTTAATTTTTTTCTCTCAATAAAAGATTTTATATATTCAGGAAGATAACACATCTAAGAAGAAAAATAAAATGAATATTATAAATCATATGATTGACAACCTACTGGAAAAAGAATATATATAAAATATTGGTACTTGAATATATGATGATAATTTATGGAATCAAAACATAAATATGATTCTATTTTGTTATATGATATTTCTTATAATTATTCAATTTATTTTTAATTTATAAAATCCAATTTATGTTTTATTAAGTTTTTTATCTAAATTTTTGTTTATTTTTCTCTACTATTACTAAAGTATATAAAATTTAGATAAATTGAGATGTTTTATTTTCGAACATCTAAGTATATGTTTTTTTTAACTATTAATAATTTAAAGGTAATGAAATTAATTTTCTTTTCATTTTTGGAACATTAATAAAAATTATTTGGGGAAGGTGTTTCATGGTTTTTAAAGGAGGGATTTCCAAACATTCTTAATATTTTAATTTTTTGGGAATTTATTTTATTAAATATAATTACATTTCATTTATTTTTTATTTTTCAAAATCATAAAAGAGATATTGTGTTTATAAATTTTATATAATTATTAAATGGAGAAAATTTATTTATTACACATATTTAAAAAATATTTCAAAAATGGGTTGGATTTCTCGAACCAGGTAATGAAAATAAATTAAAATGTTACTTAACATGACTCATACCACACCAAACTATAACATCACCAACAAATTCATGTAAATGAAAAGTGATTGACTAAGTTATACCAAGATGGATATTTATATTATTTTTAACTAAATGTAAAATTTATATTTATACATGTTTACAAGCTGAAAATAAAAAAACCCCATTTATATGGTAATGTGAAAGTGATAAAGAGATTCATTAATAAGTTCATATAGACATGTGTGGAAAATTTCTTATTTTATGAAATGGGTGGATACTAATTCTTATTAAATTTTAATGGGGATTTTAGGAAATATATATATTTCTACTTAATAATGTTTATGTCAGATTATTTAGATAGATTCAATGAACATAAGAATGATGTTATGAAACAACAAAGTATGAAGATTGAGAAACTCAACCCAGATCATGGTGGAGAATATCTGTATTAAAATTCATTAATTAATTATGGGGGTTAAGGAACCTCTCTAAACTCACCCCTCACGTGCTTCAATAGAGAGTGTAACTAATGGGAGGAACAAAATCGTATTTGACATGGTTAGATTAATTAATATTCATGCAAGTATTCCACTATCCTTTGGGGGAAACACATCTCAAAGACTAGTACAAATACAAAACCAAGTTATAACTAATGTAGAAGATGATATACAAAACCATTTATGGAATCAGAAGAAACTAGTGTATTCAAAATTACATTTGTGCGGGTTGTGAGGAATTTTATTTGGCCTATTTAGGTAAAAAAACATTCATCCATGTAAATGAAGAGTACATTAATTGGACACCCAAATGAATCAAGTGGATAGCAATTGTATGTAACATTAAACAATAATTTTACCGTGGAAATAAATTTAATTTTATTTTTGAGGGATAACATGTTTGAATTGATATTGGGGTGACATATACATTGATTATCTTCTAGATCATGGTAAATATGTGTATCCAGATGAAAAAATTCGGCAAATCCCTATGGAATAGAAAGTCGATTGAGACAAACTTTTATGTTTAGGGATAACTAGATAGGTCATAAAACTAGAATTTTATGGTTTTCAAGTCACCAATGATGGTATCTCATAATTAGTTTTCAATAATGATATTATAACCTATATAGAATTATTAAGTTGAATATATGTTACCATGTTGAATGAATTGATGTATGAAAAATGGATTGCAATTACCAAAACAATATCTATATTTTGTTATATACTCAAGTGGATGTAAAGAATATTGTTTTGAGATGGTTAATCTAGAAGAAATTGTAAACTAATGGATAATTCAGTACCTATAATTAATGACTAGTTGAAAATGGTTTGAATGTCATCAAAGCATTAACTATGATAAATCTTTTTCACGAATTTTAGTGCTAAAATACACTAAAATTATAATTTCCATCGTGACCTACGATGACTATGAGATTTTATAAACGGTTTTATAAAATTTTCTTCTTAATGGGAAACTCTATTAATATATCTATATGGTATATCAATAAGTCTATGTGATAATAATTGATTCCAATAGGATATTAAAGTTTCAAAAATACATTAATGGATTAAAAGAAAAATCTAGGTTTTGGAACATTTATTATGATGAAGCCATTATGGGATTTCTTTTCATTATGAATCTGTATGATCCTTATGTATAAAAAAGGATTTTGGGGATTTCAATGATTTTATTAATAATGAATTTGATGTTATTTTACTAATTAGAAATGACATTCCATTGTTACAGTCTATTAAAGAATGGTTGAAAAATTTCCTCTCTATAGAGGATATGGGTGAGGTAGTATATTTTCATGGGATCAAGATCCATCAAGATAGATCTAAGAGGATGAACATAGTATGTAAAACTACATACATTTTCAAGATTCTAAATAGTTTTTTATGGGAAAAATACAAGAGGGGATTTCTTCAAGAATCACATGGAATTAATCATTATCGAAAAATGTGTCCACTGAAAACTAATCTATGAAGATTAATGGTATGGATTATATATACCTAGGTGATTTGGTGAGTCATTTTTGTTATGATATTTACTAGGATATATGTTTCCTATGAATTATTTGTGGTATTAATATAAAGATGACACAAGTGACTGTCATTAGAAGTATGTCAACTCTGTCAGTAATTAAATGGGGCATACAAATGATATGTTCTAGTTTTTAGGATGATATAATGTAAAAATCCTCAAAATACATGAATATAATAGTTTTGAAACTAATAAAGATTACATGAACTCACAAATGAGATACTTATTCGTATTGAATAGAGGCGATGTGAGATTTGAGAGCTTAACGATAGTTATCTTCATAGATTCTGTAAGAGATCCATTGTATATTGTTTCATAGAAAACCGATAATGGATTAATATTAATATCAATCATTATATAACATATTTCCATTTAATAGAGATGTAAATAATCTATTATACACTATTATGATTATACTATATCAATATCTCTAAAAAATGAGAAAATTTCACTTCAGTAGATGAAGAACATAGTTTAGATATATCATTTATTTAGTTATCTTCCTTACAGAGGTGAGGATGTAATGGGAAGTATATATATGGAAGAAAAAGTTGTGTACCCCATGACTATAACCATTAATAATTAGAAACATGAGCATCATTGGGGGTATATAAAACTAAAAATTGTAATCAGTTAGCTCTAGTCCATGTGGCAGTTTTTTAGATTTTTTGTCCTAGGACCAATTGTTTTACATTTATTATATGTATAGTAGATGTATTGAATATTAATAAAACTATTAATTACATATTTTACATTATTTATCATGAATATAATGTAATAATACTTGATAGTTTATGTTTCATTTATTGGGTAATTGATTTTCCCTACTAAGATGAAGACCATAATGTACTATGATGATATTCTAAAATAATATTTTTTTAGTTAGATATCATACTATGATTGGATAGATAATATTTAGACTATTAGGTTTCAGTGCTCATAATTTTATGATGTTACATCTGATGACGTTTTCACACTATAGACTCTATGACGAGAGATTATGTGAATATACCCACCATATAGAATAATTCCAGTTTTTATATAATCAGATATTCTTATTTTAGATCATGTGAAATGTTTTTTAAGAAATTATTATTTTTATTAATTTATTTCATGAGTCACATGCTTATATTGTATTACAAAAATGGTAATAAAATATATTATTTTTGAGGTATGGTATGTTGGGTGTGTAACTATTGACATGTCATTAATGGATAGGTCAAGGAAAAAATTTCCCCTTTTCAATTCAAGAATGTTGATAACATGAAGAATTTATTGTAATAAAACCATATCATTAAATTAAATTTCTGTTATAAAATGATGTGTTCATTTATTATAGTCACAGAAATACATATCCAATAGATAGTTTAGTGTAGAGATGTGTAACCAACTAGATAAAATATTGTTCAAAATGGTGTATATATTCATTGATAGCATTCATATGTGGTTTTTATTTCATCAAAATAATCTTCATTACCTAGGGTTCCATTTCCCATTATTAGATAATAATCATAAAAGTTTCATAATCCATCCTAAGTCTAACAATAATGAATCATAGAGGGCCACGTACTCTATGTTTTTTATGATCATAATTAAATTCTATTTGAATATAATTTAAGTAATAAATATTATTCTCCGTAATGAGTGAAAATTTTATTCAAAATTTTCTAACAAAAAATATTTATTGTGTAATTTATTTTTTATGTTAAATATTTGTTCGATTATTTAATCAATTATAGATGTGTTCAAATGGACCAATCACATATTTAGTGATAAATATTAACTAACATGTAGATTAAATAATATGATTTATTACAGAAGTGTGATCATGAAAAAAATATTATTATTAGGTGGAATGGGTTTATTAAATATTATAATATTATTTAAGGGATGGAATAAAAAATAAATTTTATTGAAACCTAATTCATATCTCTATAAATTGACTGAAATTTCCCTTGGGTATTACATACAAAAAAATTAAAATATTGAATAGTATGGAATATAGAATTCTATCTTGACTCCTCATTCTCTCACCATATCAATAATAATAAATGGAATAGAAATTAATCCATGGATGAAAAGAAAAATATTTACATGAATAACTCAATACAATATCATAAATGCAGTAGAACTTGGAGATCATTTGGGGTCACTCAGATATCAATGCAAAAAATGATTATCACCACTAGAGAAATTATATCTTTGGTTGCTAACGGCACAATGAAGGAAACCTGAAAGGTTATTTTTGGATGATTAAAATCTATATCAACCAAATAATCCTTCTAATGGGTATTTGTTTCATCCTATATTAAGTGGATTAATTATAAATAATCCACAATAAATACAATATTTTCATTTTAGGAAAATCTATTTTTAAAAAAATAAAATATCACTCACCACAATATGTTTCCATTACGCTTTGAACCAACATGAATGAAAATGGAAAATAATCTAACATAAATAAAAACGTGAAGAAGTTTGAGAAACATGCATGAGAAGATATGAATGCATAGAAAATACTAAGGACCCAAATATCCTTGTAATGTGAAGAATAATTTTAGATTTTTACAATGATTCGTGGGTTCTTACATGATGATAAAATTAATACATGTGATAATACACTTTGTTGATTTTAAGAGATACTAATGTGTGATATACATGTGCAAAGGAAATGTTTAGTGTAGTTCTATAAATATGTACAATGGATTTTTTTGAATAACACAATAAAAAATGTATATATGGCGCATTAATTGTAAAAGATGCCAGATCATATGCATAAAAAGAATGAGTACTATATAAAATATATTGTAACATCCCAGCTAAAGAGCCATGTAATAGTTCCCTAGCTGGGTTGGCCACATGATCTTAACAGTGCCTTAGTGTTTGCAAGAGGCTTCCTACTAGGACGGAGGGTCTAGAAAGTAAAAATGAGAAGACTATAATAGATTTTATCATATTCAAACACCATTGGAAAAAAATAAACTATTTCTAAATCATATATAACTAGAAAATTAACAATGTAATAAGATAAAGAAAATAAAAAATATAATTTTAAACTAAATGGGAAGACATGCAATTCCAAAAAAGTGTCATCATGCCTAAAAACTAAAATCGACCAAAACACTAACGACTCTAAAACGGTTCTCCAACCACATATGGTTCCCTCATCCATGATCTAACCCTAATAATCAATATAAAAGAGGTCTATTTATTTAACAGGTTCATAAATGGTAATGTCTTTTTAGGTAACAGTTATGTAGCCCAAATAGTGTGTGAGTACATCTTAGTAGGCCACCACAAATAGAGTCCAAAAAAATCACATTCAAAACATTGTGTATTAGTTATATAAATAAAATTATACAATTGATAAATAAATAGTCATCACATTATCAATTATTTTAATTTAATCATATTAACTCTTGGGATCTTGAGTACACCTATAAATCAATACTGGTTTTGGAACGTGTAAGAGCCCGATGTGTTCTTTAGGTAATATCATATTTTTATACCTACATTGGCTCATGTCAGAGCATGATGGATTCATTTATGATATGATATTGCAGTAATATATTCAAATCATATTGAAGATCGACATATTATCATGTGAGGCAATATGTCAGAGTGCCTTTATTAAAATTCATTATATTTACACAAAACTGATAATGATACCAATAAAAAATCCTCAGTAGGATGAAAATGTTACTAAACATACATCAAAATAGATTGAGCATGATTTAATTCATTTATATATGTGTACAAACACCATGTTACAATTTTTAATTCTCATTACAATAAACATGTTCTCATTCCGTTATACACATGTATAATGACCATTATACAATTATTACTTCACATTATAAAATCGACATGTTTCTACTCTTTGAACATAATTAATTCATAATTAATTATCCACATCAACTCCATTAGTAATTGAAAAATTATAAAAATAATTCGAATCCATTTTTTAAATAAATAATTAACTATGTGTGATAATACCATTAATTAATTCACAAATTAATTAGTCAATATTAGTATTCAAATCCCATAATTAATTATCCAAAATTAATTATCTCATTCTAAATCACAACACTTTATAATTACTTTCACAAAAAATTATCTTGATCATAATATCAAAAGAAAATAATTAATTCACAATTAATTACCTCAATTTATCCACTTAAATATCACATAGTTAATCCCTTTATTGTAGGATATGGGTTAGTGACTTGCACTGAGTAGTCGTATTCCACAAATCTGTGGAAATTTCATACAATTCTGTACACACACACATTTCCAAACCCAAAATTGAAAAATGAAAAACATTTAGTAAATAAGCATCCTTTATAATATGATTCCAAAGAAGATCACAAAAATGGAAAATTGGAAATTATATATGGTGAGTATACATGAACACCAAAGAAAGTGTCAGTAAATGTGAATGTATATATTCCTCAAACTCATTCACAGAAAACCCTACCTAAAGGTTAATGTAAAAAGATAGATGTGTGAATCCATAAGAGTAGAACTCGATTTTTGGTCCTTAATAACCACCACCTGTTCCTGGTTCACCATGGACTATAGAAAATCATTAATCATCATCAAAATACATTACACATGCAAGAAATTCCTATGTAGGGGTGAGAAAAACAATACATAGTAGGAAACCGTGAAACTGAAATAGAATACAAAAAATAATTAAAGGAATTATACCATAATTGAAAAAATGAATTATACCAAAAATACATACATGATTTATAGTCTTTTAACAAAAAAATAAGTATAATTTATGAAAAAATATGATAATTTTACATAATTCACAAAATAATTGGTATCAAAATGAAACAATGTACAGATTAGATATTTAATCCCAAAAAGACATATTATCTCAGTAAACCAAGTATTCTTAGATGGAAATATAGTCTCGGTATGTCACATAGTTTCATCATGCCACATATTATCAAGGTTAAAACCAACCATAAGATTTTTCTCACAACACACTCATTTTAGGAGAACCTACACCTCGAGCCAAAAGGATGTATGTGAACATCCTCCAAAACTGACATAATATATCTAAAAAGGACCTTATTTTTACAATGGTCCCAATGATGAAAATATATAATCAAATAAACCCAAGGATTATGAATGTATTATTAAAACGATCCACCCCAATAGTTAAATATTTATTTCATTTAAAAAATATTTTTTCAGATTATATGTTATAAATTGAATTTTACATTTATCATATTTTGAACATGAATATTAGTAAATTGATATCAAATTTTTTATTATTAGATAAAATGTAGGTATGATACCATATAATCGTTTTTAAAAAATTATTACTAGGATAAAAATTTAACTAATGTGAAATGAGATAAAAATGTGTAAAATGAGATTACAAGAAATATTCAAAATTAAACTAATATGAAATTAATATAGAAAAAAATTCTTTTAGTATATAGGCTATGGTAACATTCTATCCATCATTTACATACCTATCTCACACAATTCCTAAATGATTCCCTGATATCCTTCCACCTAACTCAAGTTTCTATGGAAATGTATCTCATTTTAACCTGTAAAATATTATATTTTTTATCCCACTCTAAACCACTTATATCATATAGAATCAACCTAAATCCATACCAAATATTGTTCTCCAAAATTCCGGGAACCATTTTTAATATCTTTTACTTCGACTTATGATCCTTATGCTCTTATTTTTAATGAATGATATTTGTGTCAAAATGAGTGATTCCTTCCACATAATTAAAAAAAATTTATTCCTATATTTCATTTAAATAATCTTATACATAATTAATGAACCCAATTTACCACCATAAATATTTAAAATTAAAATAATTATCCGTTAGAAAATCATAATATCACTATATAAAAATATATTCATAATCATACATCGGTTATAATGCATTCTTATTTGAGACAATTTTACCACCTACAAGAGCGTTTCGGTGCATATTATATCCTGAAATAAAAATGAAAAAAAAATTATTGTCATGGGATTATATAATACTAAATTTAAGGTAATTTTAAAAAAAATATTATGTTAATATATATAAATATTTTCCTTAATTATAAAATTCATTTTATTGAATCAGACGTTGAAAATGTATTATAGAACCATCAATAAAAACAACTACATAATTTGCATGAAATTACTATTGGACTAAATATATATATATATATATATTATCAGTGAAAATATATAGTTTATGATTAAATGATTAATAGTAAATTAATAAACTTACAAACAGATGTAAACATAGAATGAAATGAATAATTAACAAGTGGCTGTTAAGTTTGAAAATGAATGAACAATAAATTAGTAATATATAATTGTAAAATAATGATATTATGTAAAATAAATGTGATGAATTTTCTCTTGTGTATTAATGATTAAAATGAATTTATTATAGTGGTTTTTGTAGTTCATTCAATAATGAGTGATCGAAGGTGACAATTTTTTGTTGAAGACACTCCCATTTATTGGGTCGTACACCATCTTATTTTAATATTCTAATATCTATTTTGATTATTTTAACCTATGTTTCTATCATATTATTTATATTACTTTTTTCAATTTATTTATATTTATTTATATTTAGTTTTCATATGCTAATTTTAATTCATTTTTTACATTATAAAATACAAGGTTTTATATGTTTTTCACACTATCTATCTTCCAAATTGAGATTCATTATTTCATTTGTTTAATTATTATATTTGTATGAGTTTTTAATTTAAAATAAAATTTACTATCCCTTTATGAAAATTTTGTAAATTATGTTGTCCTTTTATATTTCTCTGTTGATTTATTTCCATTTTTACATTTTGATGTGTGTAAGGATTTTCCTAACTAAATATTATTTTATCTTTGTTTCCATATCTCTTTGTTGAATAAATAATTATATGATTTTATAATAATAATTTTATTATCTCATATTGTTTCCCATTTATATAATTACGTAATTCATTTAATTATAAAAATACTCTTATTGAAATATTCAATTTTCATATATCTATTTCATTAGAAGGGATAAATTATAATTTCTTTTATGGTTATTTATTATCCATAGTCACGTTGTTTATTAAAAATAATGGATGATTTGAAAATTTTAACATAAATTATCTTCCTATTATATAATTCTCATATTTATCATTAACAATATTCAAAATAAAACTTTTAAATCCTTTTAAAAAATGTGGTTTACTATAAACAATGGGAAATGATTTAAAAATATTCCATTCCACTTCCCTAAATTTTTTAGGTTCTTCCCCACCTATCAATTATTATAAAATTATTTTTAAGGTTCCATTGGTTGTATTTTTATTTTTAAAATAATTGTGTAAAATTAGTTTTAAAACACGTGAAAAAATGATTTGTATTTTAATTTTTAATGGTATTTTTATGATATCTCTAGGAGAACATAATGATTTTTTGCAAAAATTTATCTTTATTTAACTAGTATTTTTTATCAGATATAATTTTTAATTTAATTAAATATTTTTTTCATTTAACATACATTTCCAAAAATGTTGTGATATATTCTATCATTTGATCCTTTATTAAAAATTATTTGAAGGACATTATTTAATTATTTATAATTATTTAAATAACATTATAAATGATAAGTAATTAATTTTTCAAACCTTATATAGTTTCTTTTTTTCTATTAAATGATTATTTATCATAATAATAAACATTTCTGTTACACTATTTTTATGTTATATTTCCACGATATTTACTTTTTCTCTGGAATATTTTTTCATAAAATAACATTTTAATTCATTATAAAAACATTTGTGTACCTGTGGTGACGAGGAACAATAATATATGTTATGTAATTGATCTATCAATGCATTAATCATACATTATTATCTATTCTATTTAAAAATATTGTTTCCAGAAAGTTATTTCATTTAATAGTAACCTATATTAAATTCATTTGATTTAATGGTATTCACCTATTGAATCATAAATTTTGATTGTTTAGGGAAAACTATTTGTACGATCTTATTATATTTCTTATATAAGACAATTATTTCATGTAAATCATTGATGTAAATGAAATATATATATATTATAAAGGAAATAACAACATTCCAATATGAATTAGTTTTTGAAAAAAAATTATTTTATATGGACCTTGAAATATCCATGAATTAATAATTTTATGATATGTAATTTATTTCATGCCAAATGATATGTATAGTTTAGAATTATATGATGTGTCGGTATGATATAGCCCTAAAATGCATTAGTAAAAGATTATATCACATCATATGATATGATATAGAACATTTTTGGTTGTCCAAGTACATTATGTAACAGGTGAGGTAATCTAATTCAATTATTATGGTACATGAGAGGATTTTCTAGTCCAATATGTTATGCGACAAGGGAGATTATCCTTGTCCTACATGTATTGAATGAATAGAATGGGGTTATATTTTTTTAATTTTATGACAGTATTGGTAAAAATACATAACATATGTTATTGTTCACAATGTTTTACAGCCATCATATATTATGTCTCTAATCATAATTATTACTTACTTTTAATTTTATTTTTTCTTTCACATGCCACATCATTTGTTTTTAAGACCATCCTTCTTGATTTTAGGCCATGATCCATTCATATTATTTATGTTATTGGGATCAATTCGTACGATTCTTTGATATTTTTATTTTAATTATTTCATTTTAGACATGTTAATGGCAGTACCTATTTTACGATCAATGGATAAATTCAATAAATATCATTACTATATATATTCACAGAATTTATCATTTTATGTCACTATTTATATTAGAAATTTTCATATGACTATATATATATATGAATATTTATAGGTTGTATTTATGGGTATATAATATTGTGATATATGTTGTTGTATTATTTCATAAAAATAATGTTATATAGACAATAACCAAATACGCTATGTATTTGGGTTCAAATATATTTTATTATTTTGATGATTTTTTAAAACCTCTAAAACATTTATATGGTTTAAGTCATTATAGATGGTATAAGAGTATACGTGTAGAGTATTTTATAGAATTACATATAATAGTATATCTATGGGGACTTTAAATGAACCATTATAGAACTAATCCTTATAATCATTTCCTCCATTATCTCTATATTAATAACAATACATAAATATCATCCATATTTTTTAAACAATAATTTTTTTAAAATGATATAGGTGTATAAATACCACCATTTAAACTGATTTAAGAGGAAAATAAAACATCAATACACCAAAGTGATATTTTAAATTTGGGTATAAATATCTACTCTCTCTAGTGACATTTTCTTATTAAATTTCCCATTAAAATAATTAAAACCATTTTATACCATATAAAAGGGTGGGAATTTTATGGTTGAGTGATTAATTAGTAAATTTACTTTCTTTATAATCCCATTACAATATAATTTTTTCTGTAATGAGTACATTTTATTATGACAAAATATAATAAAAATGCTGGTCATTAGTTGTATAATTATATTCACTAAAAGGAAATTTGTTATGTTTAGAATGAAATTCACATAGATGAAGACCAATGATGACTGTTTAATCTAGTGACACCATGTGATATCTAGCATACCTCCCCATATCTTTGAGGCTACCAATAACAATCAATGATTTAGGGTGTAAGTATTGGGTGAATTTACACCCATATTAGCATTAAAAAGATAAAACTACCAAAAAACAACCATAATAAGTAACCGTTAGAGTATAGATAATAAATAAACAAGATTCATGTATTATAAATATTAATTTTGAAGCATAAATTCATAATAGAATCATGTTCAGACCAATAAATAGTAACTAATTTACCACAAGTCTTATAAAAAATAAATAAATATGGATAATAAAATAAAATACACACTACTACTATCCATGGGGCATACCATAATCCTAATCTCTAAATTATATTCTATATATTATATCTCTATCACATAAAATTGCTCCCATACCCAATAAATTATATCCCAAACCATCAATAAGAAACAATACTTAAATATTGAACATGCACCATAGTACATGTGTTGGATTGAGAAATAAATTCTTAATAATTCACCTTCACTAGTGAACCAATCCTTTTTTTATAAGCAAGTGAATACAGAAATTATTTTATTATACATTCCATGTATAAAACAAATTGTATAAATAAATAACCATAAATCATTGGGTTCTGACACTCCACTAAAGAAAAAACCATTCTTATGACATCTAATGTCAGAGTATCTTCGAGTACATGTTATATCATTCAAAATAGTATTAGGTGCATCCACTAAACCCTAGGATGTATCATAAGTATCCATATATTATCAGGTATAAATGTCGAATATATGGAGAGTATCTGATGCATATTGTATCAATATGAATAATTCTATAGCCAATAAGAAAATCCATGAAATCATATATCCATGGAAATAAATCTGAATCCTTATACATTATTTAAGGAATACATTTCAAGTAGAATAATTTAATCCATAGTAATCATGAATGAATTCTATATAGATATACACATAGAATCCTTGATAATGATCTTGGTATTTTGTATCATCAATATCGTCATAAGATCATCTATAAATCCATGACATCTATAATATATATTCTATGAACCAGATACTTTTGAGTATTCTAAGTATCCCATATAGTTAATTGTCTAGTTCAAATTGATATCAAAGTAATTCCATGGCGTCACACACAAATAGAAATATCCTAGACATAATAGACCTCCATAATCATATTCAATAAATTCAAATACCTTAGGTAACATTGTGATTCCAAATTTTCATCCAAATTGAATAATTTATGTTTAATGTTCTTATGGAATCCATTGATAAAACATTGTGGGTAGTGTGTCCCTCTCAGGAAAAATCATCATTAAAGTGGAATGTTGGATGTTCTCCCCATCCATAAATAACTCATATAATCATAATGTGGGTAAGTGATCCCCCAAACCCATAAAACAAAACAAGGTATATCCCCTCAAGAACATTGACTATTAGTGCCAATATACCTAGATTAAGATAAAACTAATGATTTGGGTTCTTTGGAAACACCTGTCATATTTACTCCATCATAGCATTCACTCTATCCAAGGTCAATATATAATTGGGAACCAACCAATGTTTTATAGGTGAAAAAATATCATCGATAGAAAATAGGAGCCACTATATATCATCAATATCTATCATCCAATTCCATCACCTCAAGCTACACATCAGCATCCACTAGTCATTCTGAACTACTCATTAAGACTATATTCGTCCCACATCCCATCACATACAAACCAATGAAAATAATATATATATGACATTTTATATTTTCATACCACCATATTGGTCCTTATTATTCATTATCTTACCATATCAAACACCTTCTGTGTTTCCTAATCCAATAGCATATATATAATTCAATACTTAAGCTTCATGTACAATATCTCATCACATATATTCTAGGATAACATTTTCCCAATAGTGAAATATTATCACAAATAATCCCAAACCAATGGATTTAGTGATATAATACATGTCATTATATAATTCTCAAAGCCATTACGTATGTCTCATTCCTTATATCCCATGGGAGAAATCTTATTTTACTTCTTGAAGAAAGAATCCATGTCATCACATATCATCAACCCTAAATCATCTCACTGAAATCCTCTAATGGACATTTAGGAACCAATATATAATAATATGTAGAGAATATAAATGAAATGGACCCATCAATAGTTATTATGGATCCATGGAATAAAATCAGGTGGAACCCCTTATAGGGACTATATATATATTATATCTCCAAGTACACAGAGTGTACCCTCAAGGAAATATTCTTAGTGTATAAAAAATTCGCATCTAATTATGTTTAACCAAACTACATATACTGTATCAAAATTATAGGGGTTTTAATAAAAATTGGGCTCTTTTACATGCTCCTCAATATAAATCTTCCCAATTTACTCAACATATACTCAAGTAAGGTACCTAAAAAGGGTATTGTTGTGCACCACACATGACAACCCCCCTAATCAGGGTGTATGGCCGAGTACTTTAACAAAACAAAGATATTTTAAATATACTATACCAATTGAAACCCTATTGTGTTTTGTGCGTATTCAATCATTTATGTATATTAGATACACATTATGATTTTTATTAAACTACATGATTTGTGAATGGGTTTCCTGGACAAAAACCATATGTGATTCACACAAGAGCCTCATTTCTCCCCAAATCTAGCCATTGAGTTCTATAAAAGAGTATAATTATTTAATATAACACATTAGAAACTAGAAAAAAATTAATTTGGTAAATAATGTAAAATAAAAATAACTATCTTACTTCAAAACCAAACAACCCATTATTTGGTCTTGAATTTGCAGTCTATGGCCATGACCTCCTAATCTTGTCATGCCCACACTCTATATGTGAAACTATATCTTTCTCTCCATTGATCTATCTCAATTATATAATATTTTAATTGGATATAACCTCTTCATAGAATTAATGAGTAGTAAAATGGGGGGATAAGAAAACTATAAAATTAATATAAAATAAAATTAAACCAAATAAAAAGATAAATTATACAGTAATATGCTAGAGTCGAGCCATAAAAGAAAAAAAATATTATTACAATCTAAAACCTCACATTATGGTTCCAAACATGATATCAAAATTTTTTTCTATGAAATTTTCTTGGAGATATCAACATTTATATTAACCAATTAACAAATATATATTTAATAAATATCAATATATTTTGAAAAATATCACTACCTCTAAATTTTGAAAATTATTTATCTAGGGTAAACAAAAAATTCTAAAATCACCATACTCACTTTAATGTTTCTAAAAACTCATCAAATATGGGAAATTACAATATTACCCATTATAAAAACAATAGATTAAAAAATTAAAAATTCATCTCATTCTCACTATAAGGAAACAAATTTTCCCTGACAACCTCTCCACCGTAGCACCTCTCATTCTCAAGAAGATGTGTTGGTCCAAAAACCATTAATAGTAACATAACATATTCATTAATATTCTACAAAAATAAAATTTTCCCTCTTAGAATGATGAATGACCTAATTATATCAACTACAAACATGATGTTAACAATTCAAAAATGGTCTAGCTACTAGTACCAACCTCTTCAAATCCCTAAGACATTTATTTCTGTAAACCAAAAATTATAATAAATAATAGTCTCATCCATCAATTAATTACAATACTTATATTGATACCTAATGAAATTATTGAATTCTAAAAGATTATTAACAATACCAATGCACTCATCCATATGAATCACCTATAAAAACCCATATATTTGGTATAATGGAATGATTGATGCAGTTTAAATTCCAACACAACCAATATCTTATAAAAAAATTTCATCCCACTTAATGAAATATTTTTACAAAAACTCTCAGAAAAAACCAATTGAGATCTATCACATCATCTAGAAATTATACATAAATCCATGGTCTGATCACTACATCATTATTACACCGACACGGCTGATCATACACTAAAAAGAATCTAAATACATGGTTAGATAACCACTAATACAAACTGGTTATTAGGCTCCCACCTCAATCACCAATGTGACATAGATCTGACTTATAAGTGGATCATTTAAATTCCATCAATATATAGATTCTAATGCATAAACTTGATCTAATACCACATAAGTAGCATTAGAAATATCATGGTCATGAATTAGTGATAGATTATATGTACCTCATTATAAGAGTTACATTATGGACACTTGAATAAACCAAAGAACAAAATTTCCAAAATCCATTTCCTAACAATTACCTCATGCGTTAACTGGATGGTTTCTTCTAACTTATTCAAATGTTTTAGGGGAAATAGAAGTCCTTTCAATTTCCTGATATACTAGGAACATCATTATCCTTGGCCACATTATTTCTATCTAAAAATTATTTCTCTCCATCCAATGGACAATGGTGCACTCCTCCCATTTAGATTCTATTAAAATATTTCTCAACTAGAAACAAGATAGATTCAATTATTATATTTGTTCATTATAGAACTATGTTTGTCACATCATTGGAATCACTTATCTAAGATATATCTTAGACCAACTATGTTTCCACCCAATTATTAATTTTTGATTTCTCCTCTCACAATGGAGGGACATTACACATCACATTAATCCTTTTGAGAAACCAAGACCATAATAATGTCAATAAATCCATCACTCTAAGTCCTACATGTGGTTTCTCAGTAATATATATCCCAACATGAAAAGTGTTTACCCATAATATTATATCATTATATCATCTGAAATTATATGTTTCCAATTCTATAACACCTTATCATACATCTCGACTCAAGATCCCTTGAGTAAGATATAGTATCAAACCCAGGACCACATTCCCAAACTACCAAACATGATCCTCTTTTTTCATTCCAATATAGAATAATGATCACAGATAATTTTTCCAACATAACTAATGAATTCCAATCATTCCTTTTACAATTACAAAATTACATAAAACATTGGGAAATATTCCAAAATCTAATTCATCCTCCCATGACATATCCATCACATGACTGACTATATAGGATCATTATATTTTAATTCATCATGAACTGTAACCAAAAATTGTTGTGTTCTTCATATTATAGATCCTAATATCTAATAAATATCTATAATACCAAATGTACAAGCACTAAAATTGAATTTCTGAAAAATATAATTTCAAAACAAATCCTTTACCATATATCTATTATGGGTTATTGGGAAACAATATCTGATTACAATAATTATTTTTTTAACATCATTTTATTACATTATTTTGGGAACAAAAAAACAAAAAAACAACATGATTTATCTTAATGTTTTCTTTTCGCTATTTCTGATGTAAAGAGTTATTATTTTTAAAGTTATTTTGAAATATTTTATATTAATTATGATAATCTAATGAACTGATTTGTTATTTATTATTACATTCACTCAAAATTAGGAACAGAATATTAGTGTTGATTAATTTCATAAGAAGATACAGAATAAAGATAATATTATTAGATTATGGGGTTAATAAATTTTATATCATTGAAACTAATTTTGAAGAGTGTATAATTTTAACATTAGATTTATTTGACATCACTCCTTGTAAATAATAACACCCATTGGAAAAATAAATGTTACCACTTATGATCATTATAAAATATTTAGACGTTTTTTATGTTGATAAATTTTTTTTTCTAGGAGTGATTCAAACAATTTTAATAATTTTCATTAATTATGGTTTTTGGTCTGGGATACTATTGGGTGATGTTTTTTATTACCAATCTAGTAATCATTTACAATATTACATGTTATTATTATATATTTGTGTTATCAAGCTATTATCATAAAATAATGAAAGAGACTTTTTTCAATTTGATTGAGGGAAAATAGGGATAAGAATATAGGTATGCATCCATATTGGGTAATGTTGATGAATTATGGGGAAATAATGAAAGATATTTTTCTAATCAAAATTCTAATAGGATTATAAGAGATATAGTGTGGGAAAACATATATCTGGCATTTAGGTTCAGCTTGCACATTGAGTAATAGTTTTGTTTGAAAATACAATCCTTTTTGTAGTCTAGTAATTTCTATTGTTACTCTATGTTTTTTTAAATAATATTTTTTTGTATTAGGTTTTTATATACAATAGTTTCTATGAATTTCTAAAAAACTAAATATCCACCATGAGTAATTATTTAGATGGGTGGTTTTATATTTCAATAATATTAATTACTAGTACATTTATTCTTTTATGTAATGAAAATTTTATTTCAGATTATGAGATCCTATTTATTATCAACATATACCCTAATGAGGAAAAAATTACTAGTCTCACCTTTTTGTTATAATCCACTACCCCTATCATATGCTTTTCCAAAAAATTATTTTCTAGGAAATCTATTGGTATTACATAATAACTCTACTATATTATGAGATTAATTTTTATTTTTAAATGATAACAAATTTTTTTATCTAATCATGCTTCTTGGATTGAGATTGAGTTGAGTTTTTCCTAATTTTACATCGGTTTATGTGAAATATTTAATTTTTCATACCCTAAACATATGATAGTGAAAATATAATTTTATTTGGGTGTGAATATTTTTTAGATTTATAGATTATATAAATACTAAGCATTATCACAATTTTTTATGGAAATGATTATGATTATTGGCATAAACAAATGAAAAACATTAGTATCATTACTCATGTATAAATCTATTTTTTGATTACTAAAATTTATAATATTATAAAAATGAGGTTAATTTTTCTTCTACATATGATATGAATGGTTTTAAAATAAATATAAATTATTATTTTATTTTTTCACAACAATGATGATCATGATATTGGGGCACGTATCTTCTGTTGAAACAAAAGATGGAATTATGATGAATATTTATGTTGTAATATTTAGACCAAACAACGTTATTAAAACCATGGGATATGTGTTTCATATAGATTTTCAACATATATATTACATTTTTGGTTAATTTATTTCAACAAATAGTCATATATATATTAATATATTTAATATTTCACTATACCTTGTTGATAATAAATTTTTTAAAAATTAGTGTTTTGAGAATGTTATCGACCTAAATTTTAAGGATATTGAGTCTAAAATAACTGATTTTGATAAAATAAAGTATTTCAATAATCATAGATTTAATGATTTAATTGGATATATTATATAATATGGGTGATTAATTGAGTGATTTGATTAAAATTTTTAGAAAAATGTATTATATTTTTTCCCTATATCAAGTAAAAATAATTGTAGTTTTGATAATGATAGATCAATTGATTCTATGAAAAAAATGAAGAAATATAAGAATCATTCTGATCATACTGATTCTAATGATAGTAAAAATGAATTTTATTATATTTATGGGTAAATAAATAATATTTTTGGTAATAATTACATCTTTTGTTCAACGATAATAAATAATGGTAATATGTGAGAATAAACAGCCAACTTCTTTTAAATGTTATGAAATTCAAATGATTTTTAATATACAAAATAATTAAGATATATTAATGTAGAATGATATAATGTCAAATAGATAACTGAAAAGTAATGTAATGAATAATATGAAGATGTTAGTAAATTGAATATTATATTTTCAATGAACAACATTAGGTAGTTTATAAGAAGAATATTGTGTGATTCATAAGATTATAGTGTTCTTGGAACATTTTACCAAATAAGATAATTGTACCATGTAAAAATAAACTTCTAAATATTCATAAAACCTTATTTTAATTAATAAATTTCTTATACATTATATTATGGTTACTCAACATCATTGAATTATAATAATTTTGATTCATCATATGATGTGGAATATTTGACTACCTAAGATTAAAATAATTTTTTTGAAAATTTTTTGAAAAGAGAATAAAATGTAGAAAAATAATTTTGATGGTTGTATTATAGTATTTATAAATTAAATAGTATTATTTAAAAAAATACTTCTAAAATATTAAAATATTTAATAGAACCAGACACTAAATCTTGTTCTTTATTATCTTCTAAAAATAATAAATTTTGTGTCAAATATTAGTATGCTGTTTTTTATTATTATTTTATATAATTATACATCAAGATTATAGAATTCCAATTATCCGTATAATATAATAAAACACAATAGAAAATATTATTGGATATGTCATTATTTTGGAAAATTATATTTGTAATCTAATTAAATTGATCTATAGAGTTCACCCATTTAGACTAAATGTCAAAGTGGTGGTCATTAGAATTATTTTGATTGACTAAAATTATATTATTTTTATTTCATAAACATATTATTTATTAATTTATTTCAACTATTCTAAATAAAATAATTGTGTAGAAGTGGGTTTCAGGTGATTTTTATAAAATTTATCAAACCTAAGCATGATTGGGTACCATGAATTTATATTAAATTATTTCAAGAGTAGAGGATTAGTATTACCTATTAAAACAAGTGGTATAATGAAATTGGATATTTTTGACATATTAATGGAGGAAAGAGAGGATTTTTTAATATAAAAAATAGATATATTAATGTGTTACTCATGGATACCATGTATAGAGTGAAATAATCATAAATATTTCTTTACCATTTCCAAAAAAACATTAATTTCCAATGTTTAAAGTGGAGGAATAAGTTACCTAAAAAATTTATCCATAGTAGAAATGGTATATTGAGAGTTTTTTAAATCTATGTTACCATTAAATTTATTCGGTGAAACTTTATTAGATGCATGTCATATTCATAATAGGATTTCATGTAGAAAAACTAAGTTACCCAGTTATGAAATTTCGAGAGGAAGAAAACATAACATTTATTATTTCAAAGAGTGGAGGTTTTTATCATATTTTGAAGTTCATGATCCTAAAAGAACTAATATTTTTCATAGAGCAATTAATGGTGTTTTTTTTGGATTTTGCTAAAATAAAAAAACATATAACATTATGGATTTATGAGCTAATATAATTATTGAATCGAGGGATGTATATTTTTTTGAAAATAAGTTGTATAAAGATGACATGGAGGAAGTGATTCCCCATATCCCTATCTCATGTACTCCATCTAGTTCAAATACAATAGTGGTTAATTATGATGATTATCGAGTTTAACTGAAACGGAGTACCAGATTTATGAAGGAAAAACATCTACATCTAGATTTTATTTCTCATAATACCAAAATTTTTCTTATTGAAGTAGATCAAAATAATAATCTTCTAAATAAGAATCTTATAGTTTTGACTATAGAAGATGGCCCAAATACTGATAAAGAGGCCATGTCTTATAGATATATTGCTTTTTGGAAGGATGTAATTAGTGATGAAACAGATTCTATTATAGGGAATAAGACTTGGGTTATTACGGATTTACCATGAAATTCAAAACCAATTGGTATTAAATGGTTATTCAGAATAATAAAAACTGATTCTAATGGTATAATAAAATATTTTAAATCTATATTTGTTTCCAAAAGTTTTATACAAAAAAAGGGATTGATTATTTTGATAAATATTCCACTATAGAAATAATTACTTCAATAAAGATATTATTTGACTTAGCTTCAATTATTCATTTGTATCTTCATCAAATGGATGTCAAAAAATCATTTTTAAATAAAGAATTAAATGAAGAGATATACATGGAACATCTAAAAGGGTTTTTTATAAGGTAATGAAAACAGGGTATTTAAAATAGATAAATCCCTCTATGGTCTTAAACAAGCTCCGAAGCAATGGAATTAGAAATTAAATTATATTATTTTATCTAATGTATTTTCTCATAATAATGTGGATAAATGTGTTTATTAAATGTTTGAAAAAGAATATCGAGTAATTGTGTTCTTATATGTGGATGATATGTTAATTTTTGAAAACAATAAGATTGGTATAGTCGATGCAAAGAATTACATAACTTCTATGTTTAAAATGAAGGATCTTGGAATAGTTGATACTATTCTTGGAATTAATGTTTGAAATCATAGTGGGGGTTATTCTTTGAGTCAGTCTCATTACATAGAAAAAATGTTTAATAAATTCGATCATCTTGGTTTAATGGATGTAAATACTAAATTTTATTATAGTCTTAAACATTTTATAAATACGGGTAAAGTTGTAGCAGAACTTGAATATGCAAGTGAAATTGGTTCTTTAATGTAAGAGATGCATTGAACATGACCTGATATTACTTTTTCAGTATGTAAAATGAGTAGATATACTAGTAATACTTGTGTGGATCATTGGTGATGTATAACGAGAATTTTGGGATACTTAAAAATCTGTGATTTGTTATTATAATATAATGATTATTCAGCTATATTAGAAGGATACATGAATGCAAGTTGGATTACTAGTATTGATGATAACCAATCAACTTCTTTATATTTTCTTACTCTTGGAGGTTGTGCTGTTTATTGGGAGAGAAAGAAACAAAAATGTATTTCACATTCGACCATGGAGTAGGATTTTATCGCTTTAGCGGCATGTGGAAAGGAAGCTGAATGGATTCAGAATATATTATTATATATTAGATTGTGGCCTAGTCTCATACCTCTTATTTATATCATTTTTGATAGTTAAGAAACTTTATCCAGGGAATATAGTTGCGTGTACAATGGAATGTCTAGAAATATAAGTTTTATAGAAAATTATGTGAGGCAATTGTAACATGATTGTACCATAAAAATTGGTTTTGTGAAATCGTGTAAAAACCTTGCGGATCAGTTTAAAAATCACTTCCGAGAGCGGTTATTAGTGCAACTAATAAAAATATGGGGTTAAACCCCCCAGAATAAATAATTTCAGTAATGGAAACCTAAAACTTTTTTTAGGTAGATGCTAATAAATGTGTTTAATGGGTAAAAACAATATACAAATATGATTATTGATATTGAAAATTTTAACCCCAATTTTTGGTGTCAATTTCGTTCGTTATGAAAAGATGTTCAGTTTGAAACTCATAACAAAATATTAAGACGGAATGAGTTATTTTCTATTGTAACGTAATTGCATGGTAAATTTTTTTTTGTTAACTTATAAGTGGTGCCGCTTTTAATAGGAGTTAATGGGTTTGCCTCATTGAGAGTTCATGAAAAATATATAAACACATGGCCTTAATAGTCATAGTAAAAAGTATATTGGATGAAAGTTCATTATATGTATGATTTCTCTAGTTTATCATAAAGTTTAATAAGTTTTATGTTTTGAAAACATATAAATGGGATAAACTTTGAGATATTGATACTAAGTAGAGGTTTAAATCGAATGATACCTTTATTATGTATATTGAATCACCTATGATCTGGAAAATTAATATTTATGAATAAATTTTGGGGATTTTAATATATTTTATTCCAAATATTTATTGTTATAATTTTATTTAAATTTATTAAATATAGTGTTTTTTCTTATTTAAATTGGTGTGTCTCTCACCAAGTGTTGTATCTTTTGGGCGGAAACAATGTGTTCTTTGATCGAAATGGTGAGATTGAAGTGGTGTCTCCCTCACCAAGAGTTGTCTTGATTCGGTCGAACCAATATTTACCTTGACTTAAATGGTTAAATTCACACCGTTTCTGATCTATAAATATGTGGTGATGAGATTGCTTATGATAAAATTAATTTCAATCCTATAAATTCTACAGAGTTCCCTAAACAACATTGCATCGGGGAAATCAGAAATTTGTTTTCGATTTTCCCAAAAAATAGTTAAATCCTCAAGGAATACTTCCACCGAGAACCCCAAACCATCGACGTGGGGTGGAGGAAACCCTTCTGAACTGTGAATTCAATTCACACATCAAGGTTATATTTGTCTTCTTTTCCTGCCAACATATTTTTCTAAAACTAATCACATAACCCAAAGTCGGATTCAAACCACCACACCAGCTGCGACTCAGAGAGTCACAGTGGATCTTGAGGCCAAAGAAATGTTAGGTTGACATAGGTCTTCCCCATAACCCAAAAATCGATAGGAAGAACGAAAAATCCACAAGGCAGAAATTTTCAAGAGATCACCCGAGGGGAGAAGAAGGCCCATAGAAAATACAATCACATAGAAGAATAGGAGCATAGAAATAAGTGACGAAAAATGGAAATGGGGAATGCTAATGAAGTTAGGGGAGAGGGGGAGTGCCAAATCAATGAAAGAGGGACTCAAAAACACTAGGGGAAGAAGGTGGTTTGAGATCTGAGAAGAGGGCCCATTGAAATGGGTGGCATACCTCCAAATAATACCATTAAAATATATTTAATTGAAATTATTTTATCAAATGAATATATGAAGATCAGTTTTATAAAAAAAAATTTCTTTTTTCTAGGAAAATTGCGAAAAAGTTTCATTTGTTTCTATCTATATAGATTATGGAGATGAATTTTAACTTTCTAATTATAAAACATTTTTAAGAATGAAAGGTATAACAAATAATTTTTAAGCCAAAAGTATAATATTATATTTTCATAAACTTATATGTTGATATAGGGAGTACTGAATAATATGAAATAGATTATTCTATTTTTATTAGTTTGATTTATAAAAATCCTTTTGAGTTAAAGATCAGATGAAAACCGAATAATTCATAATTCCTATATTTTTAGTGTGAATTGTTCATATTAATTAAAAAATATCAGCTTTATAAATTTAATCCTAAGGATTACAATTGTTTCATTTAAAGTAATATTCAATAAATAAGGATTTTATTGTTTCTAATACAAAAAATAATAATATCCTTGATTATTCATTTAATTTAATACACGATGAAACCTATAATTTTTATTTTGTTGAAAATATATAATTATTACATATTGATGATAGTTTGGATATTAATTAATGCTTTTTACTAAATGCCGAAAATAACAAATGATATTGAATTCCCAAAATATTGGGTCAATGGATTTTAGAGATATAGGAACC
Organism: Viscum album; assembly: GCA_963277665.1. NCBI lineage: Eukaryota > Viridiplantae > Streptophyta > Magnoliopsida > Santalales > Viscaceae > Viscum > Viscum album. The sequence continues at coordinate 1,695,432,651 of OY728137.1, read as the reverse complement.
ACATCAATTGAATATGTAAATTCAATATTTTATTATAAATAATCCAATTTACATATAAACTGTTAGATCAGAATCTATTACCCAACTATCAATACAACATGATATGAATGAAAATTTGATGACACTAGATGTTCTGTAAAAAATAAATGTGTTCATGATGACATATTAAATCATTATGAAAATAAATTGAAATATTTTTCCGTGGGTGATATTTTTTTGGATATGATACGTGAGATAATACAAAAATAAATTTCAATGGAATTATGTTCTTCTCCTAGTTGAGTGTCCTAAGGGTCTTTATCTGGAAGGATTGAATGAATTTTTTTAAATAACAATGATGAAAATTTATCGAGTGAAATGAATATAAATGTATTTTTCAATGGTTTATAGTAATAAATATGTACAACATACATATAGACATCAACATTGGTATCTATACAAAATTCCATCTGAATCCTTTGAGACTTTAAAAAACATTAGAATCATGTGTTATTTAAAATTGATGTGAAATTTATTTTTCATAATGTATATATTTTGGATGATGTTTAAGGAGACAAACCACCCAGTTTTTGAGATGTTAAACATATGAAATATGGATATAAACATATTCAATCACTCTATAAACATAAGAAGAAATCATTTCATTCGAATGATAGATTGGTTATTTTTTAATTCATTATAATTTTGTAAAGATAAATTATGACCTGAGTATTTTTTACAAAATTCAATAAATGATACAATCAATTGAAAAAATTATTTTTATTAAAACATTTTATTATCACAAAAATTAAAATAAAATGGTATTTTGAATCTTCTAAAATTTTGCTTAAAATATATATGAAGGGTGAGATTATTATTTTTGGTGGATTTCCAATATGTGTGAAATATTTAGTGGACATTTTTGCTAAACATAATTATGTTTCATATTTATAAAAAAATTTGTTTTCAAAACCTCTTGATCAAAAAATTAAATGAAGGATGATTACAAATTACTATATCTAATAGCTAGAAAAATATATATTATATTTTGTTCTATTTATTTTTATGATTCCTTAAATATAAAAATTATTAAAATTGAAAATTGATTATACATATTATTATTATCTTAATGTTACATTAAATTGTGTATAAATTATTTTTCGTGGTATAACATTATTTGTAGGAGTTATAATGATATTGAAATTATAGGATATGAGTTGGATATAAATATTACATTATGAAAATGAAATTTTCTAATGGAATATTTAGATACATGGTCATGAAATAAGACACACTATGTTTCACTCTACACTACTGAAGATGAATATATGGTTGATATGACATGGTTTACTAATTTCATGTCGATATAAAATATAGCCATGGATTTTTTTTTTAGTTTCACTCAAAATTTAATTTTTTTTACGACAACACATTCACTATTTACTTGTCCAAAACCTAGAATATCACTCTCATCACTAGTACGTATGTATAATAATTAATTTTCTACTAGATCATAAATAATAGGATATATTATCATGGTTTAATTGTAACTAAAATTTTGTTTTTGTTATTTCAACTAAACCATACCGTCACAATGTTCCTAATAATATTAACATAATTTTAGGAATGATAAAATAAGATGATATTCAATTAATGCATAATTTTAGCTACCTCTGAAGAATGAATTAATCATTATTAAACATGGGTGATATTTTCTAAAAAAATCACCTTTTTAGTATTATAAAAATTTAATAAAAGAGTTATTACATAAAAATAATATATATATATATATATCATAATATGTGTTTTATGCTAAAAACAATGTATAAATTTACCAATAAATTAATTTTTTAGTTGCATATAGTCTTCAATATTTAATTAAATGGAGGATAATTATTTACTATTTGAATAACCTATATAACTATGTTTTTATGAATATGAAACTGTATATAAATTAAATGAAAACTTTTTTATGATTCAAATTCTATTATCATGTGAACTATTGGTTGTTTCTTGTGCATCTACATGCATATCAGAAAAAAAATTTCATTCAAGGTAGTTATTTGCATATTGAAAGGGGGTGTATGTTAAATTAATAGAGCATATTTTTTTGTTACTCAGGTTCATTTTTTTCACTATGAATTTTATAAAATCATAAGTGGGATAAATTATATAGAATAATTATTGTCTACTTTTTTGGGTAAAATTTTTGAAAAATAATATATATTTTTTTCACAAATGGAAGATATTTTAAAAAATATATTATTTTTAAAAGTTATTTTATTTTATTTTATATTATTTTAATCAATTTAGAAATAGATTCCTATTCTAATCATGTTATGAATTGAATATGTGTTGATTTTGGATGATGTGAGTAAATGAGAATATACATAAATCAGTTAAACAAATAGGTTATATTTTATAAAACCTTCAATCAAATTTTTATTTTTTTGGTCTTATATTTTTTGGAAAGGTAGAGATTCACGATTAAATGAATCATTTTCTTCCATTTTTTGAATGTCAAAATACAAATAATAATAATAATAATATTTAACATATTGTTGTATTTTAGATGCTTCTGATGTGTAGAATGTGTTTTTAGTAAACATATATTTTTATATTTATATTGAAATTAAAAAATATGATGAACTAAACACTAATATGAAATTATATTCACTAGATTATTGGTATAGATGTAATGGAACCAATTAATTTCCTCAAAATATGTAAAATTATATTTAAACAATAGAAGATAAATTTCATACTTCTATGGATATTTATGTTGATAAATAATATTGAATAATTAAAATGTAGAAGTATTTTAAATAATTTTATATAAATTGGAAATCATCATTGAATAATATAAGAGAACTCATTTAATAATTCTGAAATATTTTGGTCTTATTATTGTAATCATATTACATTTTTCTTTGTTTGCATCCAGTTGGTGTAAGATTATAACTTTTAGTGTCTTTTGTAAGTGATACTACAATATGATGATCTATATTGTATGTCACATTAGAATTTTTCATTTTTTTCTTCTAGAAATAATAAATGATCATTGGATTAATGGGATATAAATATAGTGGATTTTTAGTTCTTTTATGATCATGATTTTTCATTTACCTATATAATGTATTATGATTTGACACGACAAAGACAGTGGAGTCCATGAATCATAAGATATATCTTTTCCAGGTAATCATGATTGATGATTTCTAAGGATAAGAATAAATGATTAAATAGATCATGTTGAAAATCATTTTATAATTTGGATATATATTTTCTTATTAAGAATATAAATGTTAGGTGGTAATTGATTTTAATTGTTAATACAAATGTTATTTTTATAAAATTTGTTGTGGTGCAAAATTCCAATGTATAGTTATATGGATTAGATATTATGAATTTTTAAAGAAATGAACATATTATTTGAATATATATTTATATTGGTATTTATTTCTTCCTTTAATTTTAAATTCTACCAAATTTATACTTTTATAAAATGATAAATTTTGTTTTGATCTGATGATTGAATTGTTAATTAATTTACACAATATAGTTGATAAGAAATGATACTGAATTTTTTTTTGAAATAATTATTCTTTATTCACCACTATTGTATTTTTCAATAATTTGGTAATAGGAAAATAACATAAACTTGTGATTCTCATCTCTAAGGTCACTCAAAAATACATACTAACCCTTGTTTCTTGATACCCAAACATACCAGCCAACTGCCCAATATTATAATAAAAAATCTTAGGGAATTACTCTCTACCATAAAGACTATAAAATTTATGTAGAATCGGTTAATACACACTTAAATAAACACTATAATTATCACAAATATCATTAAAAAACTCATCTGACAAAAAACCCACTCTCTAGGGTTCACACACACACACATATATTATCATATGCATAGTCATCATTCATCTAGGGTATGATTCACAATAGAAATCATCATAAAAAATAACCTTCAATAATATATTTTTCATCTTTCAACACAGATATACACACATATATATATACTAGAATCATAACAATGGTATTTGTTTCTATTATACAAATTTATTCTGATTTCATTATGTAGAATTATATAAATATTCTATATTGTAAAACACCATTTTGGTTATTATTGAAACAATATGTAACCATAATTATTTTAATATATGAAACAATATTAAGGAATCAATTGATTTTATCATCCTGAATGGTTTTACTATATTTCCCTTAAAATTGGGATTTCCTCATCCATGTAATGATGAATACCACTATTGAATCCACATTAAGATTCATTAGAAAAAATATACCATGGATCAATTGAGTATATTTCAATCAAAAAGTTATAGGAAATGATTTCATATATTTTTTACTGGAAGATTAAAAAATTTAATCCTCATAGTAGATGATATATACAATAAGCATACATGAATATTCCACAAATATTATTCATTCCATGACTGATACATGTTCATAGGACTCTGTTAATTAAACATGTGGAAAAAACAACATATAATATTTCATAATACTAATTTCTAACAATATTAGTGAAATCATATAACCATAAAATCCACAACCATGAATTTTAATCCCAAATTCCTAATAACCTATAAATTCTATTTATTTTTTTGCTGACTCACAAGTTTAAGGTCTATCAAATTCTTTAACATATCTCAAATCACTATCTACAATATCCGTAAACAATAATACAATTACAATGATCCCAAATAACGCATTGTGATGTCATCTGGTTGGATACCCCTTATTGTTGTCTAAGAAGGAGGAACCACATGACCTTCCACACACTTCACCACACACAATAGGCTTATAGCTAATAGAAAGGGTCTATGTTGGTATCAGATAGAGATAATAACCACAAATCAAAGTAAAACCTAGCATAAATAACCAAAAACCATATATAAAAATTAAAAAATGTAGTGCATTGGAGAGATAATCATGAATGAAATTATTTGAATGAACATGTTGATGAATTAAGACATATAAACACATTTTACACCAAAATATTAAAATGGATCACCAACAGGGCCAATAACAATTATAAATAGTTAAAATAAATAAAATAACAATGTATCTACATGTAATCTATATTAATTCCTAAACCTAAATCTTCAAATACTTATCCATACACTATAACTCAATCGTGGAAAATTAGGTCCAAGCAAAATCTAGAGTATATCTTATGCTCAACCTAATGGAAGAAGAATGATCAACATGAGTAACAGAGTAACCATATTTATGGTGGAAAATTAATTATCATTATCCCACACATTTTTTGAACCTATATTATTTTCCATATAGATGTGAATACCAATGATACATTTTATTCCAAGATTATTGATGACTATAATGAATAATTCAATAAATCATAGTCATTCCTCAAGTCAGTATGTTCCAATCAAGATCAAACATCCTTACATTCTCATGTTCAAGAATTTTTTTGTTCATGTAGATCATGAATCCATAAAAGATCAGGTGTGATCATTGTAACCTAGTAGGTATGGAAGGAATTTATATAGTATAAAGCATAAATGATTCATCGTAGAATAATATCCAAAGAATAAAATTTCCCCATGAATAATTTTAGATCTAATGAAAAAATCTGAAGAAACATATCCAGCGATAAGAATAAATTTTCATCCAAGTATAATGCCAATGTATTCCTGTAAAATAATAATTTTCAAATATGATATTACCCCCTAATGATTTCAAATAAAAATACGTTATAAATAATATAGAAAATTCTAGGAATTTCTTATCATCCTAATCTTCATCGAATCCATGTTTTTTGATATACATCCATCATATTAGTTGAACTAATAAGATCCTAGGGACTCTCATAGCCATTCCATATATGTAATTAATTAATCATTGGGGAAATATATGACATTACATGTCATCAGGATACACATAAATATACTAGAAATACTAGGAATCCATTTTAATCATGAATAAATCTAAATCCTAAGGGTACCCTATAAAATCAATTTTATTATACAAAATAGATAAATCCTAGATAACATAAAAGGAATTAAACAATAATGATTTGGTATGTTAACCATCACTCCAATACTATCTCATCTCAAAAATACCTTGTGGGTAGTTCTTCCAACCCATCAACTTCATATATTTTCATTATATTAGTTCTATATCTTCCCAAACCAATCAAACATTACATGTTTTATGATATAAATTACATACCCAATCATTTCCACAACTTCATGATTTGGTTCATTTTAATGATTCTAGTTCTATTTTGGTATAGACAATAATCTATACCCTTTCCCTATAAAAAATCTATCTGGGTAGAATTTATCACATGGTAACTACTATGGTTCCCTTAGTCCCAAAATATTATGAACCCCATATATGGAACACTCTATATAAAATTTATGTCATAACCAAACCTACCACATCAAGGTAAACATAAAAATTCACCTTCCATTTTAGAAAACACATCAGGGATAAATATTCACTCAACTAATAGGTCTAATCCAAACAGTATTACCATATATCCAATAGGGAATTATTGATGTTCCCAAGACCAATTTCAATATGTACACATTATATTCCGGTCAAATCAAATAGTATATAATTTTACATGGACCATTAGAAGTATATGCCATAATTCTAAAACTTTTGATCAAAAAATCATCCGATTTCACATATCATGACTTAGTCTCTCAAAATATGGATCCTACCAAACCTCTAAAACCCAGGGACTATATTTATTCACTACTATTCATCTAGTCATTTCATGAAACTCATCTACATATAATAGAACATATCCCATAGAAGAAAACATATTATACCACCCTTATAAATCATCCTCAATTTCATATATTTGTTAATAAAAATAGCCTCACTAAAAAAATATAATTTGAATGAGTTATACATAGTCATATTCTAGAATGAAATTATAAGTGCAATGGACACCTTAATATGACAATTATAGATAAACGGAATGAAAATATAAAAACCTACCCTAACCAGATAGTACATGATGTGTATTTCTGAGTACAAAACATCTACCCTAAATAACATACAATACGAATGTACCTAATTTCATCCAAGAATGAATATCAAGATATATAAAATCTTCCAACCGATCATTATGTTTAACTGAATCAAAGTTATTCTCATGTGCCTCAAACTACATATGGAAAAAATAATCAACACAACAATAGGTTATCTAACATCGAATTTCTTTAAAGACTACTCATATTATATAACCAATATTTTTCACTAAATAAATATAAAGAATATGTGTATTTTTTCTTGAAATATAATGATATCAATCAGGTTTTTTGAAAAAAACCCACTATTATTTTCCTAAAACCCCTTTTCCTCCCCAAATGAAAACATGGCGGTCTATAAAATGATACTAGAAGACCACATTAAAATTTTAAAATTTAAAATATTTATTTCCTTATAAATATAAAAAAATTATAAATAATCATCCAAAGTCTTAGGGAAACCTACAAGGAATAAATCTCAGATCCATGCTCTATAGCCAACGAATCCTAGTTCATTCATTATCGCACTCCTCACAAGAAGTTGTTGTCTCCACTCCCTCGATCCTACTAAATATGATCAAATTAATGGAGATAAACTCCCAAATTGTGTGCATTAATATATGAATTATGTGGGAAAATATAAAATAAAATAAAATAAAATATATTTTGAATTAAAAAAACTATAAAAATTAAAATCTAATATCCCAATACCATGAAATAGTTTATACATAACCTATGTAAAACTACCCTTTCTAAACTCCCCAATAATATTGGAATTTAAATAATGGTATCAGTTTAGAATATATAAATATTTAAAATAAAAAAACAAATTATATTTATTTATTAAATATCAATATAATTCATGAAAATACAACAACAATAGAATCTAAACAAATCTGACCTCTTCGGTAGACAAACCATTCCAAATTCAACATATAATCAATTTAATTGGATAAAAATCATTTAAAAAAATATATTTTAACCCCTCATAAGTTCATGGGATGAAAAATTTCGAATTTTGACACTCATTTTCATAGCATGTAATAATAATGTTCTTTACCTATATTATTATTAATTTCAAACCAATTATCAAATGAAAACCATTGAATTTATCCAAATATAGTTCATAATATATATGTGAATTCAAAAAATCAACCATGTAAATGCTATATTCCACTAAATAATAATCTAATGTAATATTTCATTATTTACTCCATATTTTAAACATGATGTATTATTTCTCAAACATTATTTTCAATAAAAAATTGTGTATCAATCCCCATAAAATCATATCTCTCACTAACAAAATGATTTACTCGAATAATTCATTATTTAATTACTTGTTCCTCATAAATTTCAAAAATGTTATTGTAAAGAGCAGGAAATTTCAAGAATTTTTTTTTCTTAATTTCTTTAGAATGTTACAAGTCCGTAGTTTCTAACAGTACCTAATTCCGAGGCCCTGTGTGCCCGAAATCAATTTTTGAATTTTAGCTTGAGTATGTTTAGTGAACGAACGAGAGGGTTTTACTAACATTGGAATCGGTTATCGAAATTGAAATCTGAGGTCATCAATGAAACATCAGCGTCAGTAATTGCTTAAGAATACCCTTTCTGAAGTTGTGTTTACTCGGGAAGTGTTGTTTAAATATGTGGTTTATGTGAAATAAAATTGTGTTACATATTTTATTTCTCTTTTCTATGTGTTAGATCCTTGGTGTGGGAGTTTGAGTGGGACCCACTGGTTGATAACTTCCCATGAGAGGATTAAATAATAGGAGGGTCCCACAAGAGCCCCCTCGTTTTCAAATTTCCTAACTCCTCTAAACCCTTTTTTAATTAAGTGACTCCTCCCCTCCTCACCTCCCACTATATTTCTGTCAACTAAACATCTAATTAATATGAGAACATAAGATTAATTAACTAAGTATGTTTGGTTTTGAATTTTGGATTTTTGAAATTCTTGGCTTGAGTAATAAAATAAGAGGTGTCTAATTTTATTTGGGTATAGCTTGTGGTGTTATTTTTTTGGGGAGAGTTCTAGTTTTTGGCGGAAAAACACTCATCTTCTTCATTGGATAATGTGAAGAACGTCATCGCCAACCCTGGATTCCTTTTTCTCGATGATAGACGAAGCGATGTTGTCATCCCGCGACAACGTCAATAGAACAGCAGAGCTTTACCTTCCATTGACAAGCGATCAACTTCTTGAATTGGGGTAGTGTTTGTATCATCATTAAAGTTTTAGTTTGACATTCTTCATTAAATATTGTCCATTGGTTATCAATTTAATTGGAGGAGGTCGGACCGCACAACCACGGACGATCCTCCTTCCCTTTTGTTGTTGACCCTCAATGCGGCTTGAAACGTAGGCGACGTGTTGCCGTTGCACCACGCAAGGACAAAGATGATCGTGGCCGGAGCTGGCCGCCGAGGTGGAGCATGACGCCGTCATGCCGCGCCAAAGTGATCAAAGGAGAACACGGATAGGAGCGGGTTGCGGCGTAGGGGGGCGACGCCATCGCACCACACCAGAGCATCAAGGGGTCATGGCTGAGGCTAACTGTGGAGGAGGGACGCAGCGACGTCATGCCGTGCCAGCCGAAGGGGAGCCGCAGCTATGACTGCGGCGGTTTGATAGAGGCGGCCAGGCTCGTCTGACCGCCGACATCTCCAGGAGGCGAGACAGGTGGGTCCCGCGGCAGCCTCACTAGCCGAGCAAGATGGTCGGTCGTTACAAGAAGTCCGGGGGTTCAAAACCCCAAACCAGATTACCAAAGAAGGACCCCATATGGGTTCGCCATTTTGGAAAAATAGGGCCCCCCCCAACCCCCTCACCCCCATTCCGTGTCTGCCACACTCGGTCAGCCGCCCGCACTGGGTTGGACCGCCCGCGCTGGACCGGACAGCCCGCGCTAGGTCAGACTTCCCACTTCGGTCCGGACCTCCCGCCGAGCCGCCCGCGCCAGGCCTGGCTGCCCGCACCGGCTAGTCCAGGCCACACCCAACTGGGCCGACCCAAGGGGTATTAGGCCAGGTCAGACCGGGCCCAAACCCCCTACTTCCAGACAGATCCGTTCAAACGCCCATGACATGGGCTACAGACCGCCGATTGATTCGCCGTCTGTTGTGTCGGGATCCTTGGATCAAGAAACTCGTTTCGGCATATTACACTCAAGGTTTTCTGAGAACTTTGGGAATGGCCGGGTTGGTTCAATACTGAAACCAATCGGGCCCTCAGAGCGGAAACGCTTATAACCTGAGTTCCGAACGTCTGATTGAAGTGACATCGACTTTTTTTGTTTCCTTTTGGTGAGACGGATCATTTGGTATAATTAAATTGATATTTAGATTCAGTTGGAATATGGCCGGGTTGGATTGTAACTGAAATCCAACCATTCCCCTGGAACGGAAAAGCTGATAACTTTCAGACCGAACGACCGTTTGGTGAACCATCAGCGGTGTTGGTAATCATGTTTAGAAAATATTCCTATGAGTATACCCCAAGATATTTCAAGGTAAAGTTGAGATATGGTCGTGTTGGTCGTACATGAAACCAACCGGGCCCCAGGGACGAAAAGGATTATAACACAGACCGGGCGTCCGATTGACGCGCCATCTTTTGTGCTGAGATCCCTACGATGTGGCAGACCTTTGGGATACTTCTTCATGGGACTTCGTGATACTTGGAGTATCAACCAATTTCTCATGGATCGGACCCTCCCAGTGATGAGCGAGTGGAGTGTAGAGACCTAGTAGTTTGATAAGACGTGACGACTACTGATCGATCGACTCAGAGTGATTTGGATAGCCCAGTGGGGAGTGCTTGGTTGTAGCGGCAGACCCAGGACAGAGGAGCGCTTGGTTGTAGCGGTAGACCTGTGGTACTCGACAAAAGGAGTACCTCTGTAGGCTATGAGGGTGTGCGCTTGGTTGTAGTGGCAGACCCATGGTGGGAAAAGCTTGGTTATAGCAGTAGGCCCATAGAACTCGACAGGTGGAGTACTTCATCAGACCAAGGTTAGTGTAAAGTGCTTGGTTGTAGTGGCAAACCCACTGTACTCGACAAAGGAAGAGTTCTCCAGCAGCTGTGGTTTCAACATCATGAATAAAATCCTGGTATGAGTTGAGTCGTTGGCCTTTGTGTTTTCCTCATGATTATGATGGGTTACATGATAACTTAGGTATATGTATGGGAATATACCTAAGTAGTGGTTATCTGTTGATTTCATACCTGTGTGGGCTGAGTCTTGACTTTCAATCTTTATCTTTGATAAGATTGACTTGATTTCCTGTGTGGATTGGGATATACGTTCCTGTGTGGATTGACTTAAACTTTCCTGTGTGGACTAGGTTGAACATGGGCTCAGAATTTGGAGACAAACAGGAATTGATGACTCAAATATATGTATTGGCATATACCAAAGTTGTGTTGTTTGTTACTTCGTGATTGCATCTTTCCTTTGTGGTTTATCCGTCGTGGATTCTGATAGACCTTCGAGAGTCCCGGGGTCCCTACATAGTATAATATTATAACGACCCATACATTAAATATATTGTTATTAATTCAGAATTGAAGCACACTTATTACAACATATAACAAAACCAAGAAAGGACAGTATAGGTATAGTGTATTTAGAAACTGGGAAACATAAACAATTGGTTCATAAAGCATCTACTTTTCCTCCCATTTATTTCATCATATCTAGATTCCCTTTTTGGAATATTCTACTTAATAACCTTCTTCCTGACCTTGGGAAATAAAAAATACAAAAGGTTGAGCTCAAATGCTTAGTAAGGGTAGAAAAAATAAATATCAATCACATCATATACATAAGAACATAACATTTGGAAATCTTATCCTTCAAAAGAGATCATAATATCATAACATGGGATAAATCATAGAAGTGAAATGTAATCCCAATAATCATAACTTAAAACCTGTAACTTTGTGGCATACACACATAATCAGAGAGAAACATTTCTTATTAGTCAAGACTCATTTCGAAGACTGTCTTAGTGGAAAAAGTCCATTTCTGAACCGAGTCACCCTCGTTTTAGTCATGTTTCACTGAACCGGTATAAACTACCGTTCCAGCCATGTCTATCTCATGAGATATAAAATCATTACCCAATGCATTGGAGGGAGATATAGGTCCCACCCATCTCATAATTATACCATTCTTATGTGTGCCACAAAATCATAAACCATACATCATAGCATAACCCATGTAATAAAAATGGGAATCTTAAACAACATGACATCATAAAACAATTAATATAAGATAAAGGAATTCATAAAAATATTTCCATCACAACATAATCAAATCAATGTAATAATAGGGATAGAAACAGAACCCAATATTGTCTTATATGGAAAATAACCTTAATAAAACACTTGAACTCCTTTCTTGAGGAAAATATCCTTTCTACTTCAAAAACACTTTTTCTTTCTTAACATGTCATACAATTTTAAAATAATTTGATTAAAAAAACTAGAAAACATGTAAAAGTATCTTCTTGGAAATAATGTTTTAAAAATCCATTCATGCTGTATAAGTTAAAAAACATTCATTGTCAGAAAAGTCAAAAAGTACCTCATATGAAAAACGACAAAAGATTCCTTTCATATCTTTCACTAAAAACTCACTGAAGGGTAAAATTGGATTTAAACTATTGTAGGCGGATGGAAATAATATTACATATTGTGGAAACATGGATTTTGATGATAAAATACACCCCAGTAAATACTAAATTATAAACAATCTCGTATAAAAATGAGATTGTGATATTTCCCTTACCTTAGGTACGAATTGCTTTGTAAGTGTCCGAACCTCCTGTATAATGATTTAAATAATGTTATTTACTTATTCCAGAATCATATTCATTTTTATGATATCATATATGGTCATATTATTAGCTTCTTAGTAGTAATATTTCATTTCTACTTGTTATTCGGGTGTTTATAACTTTTTGTTCTTATGCGAGTTTTGTCGAATAAATTCTTATTCTTCTCTTTAGGTTATAGATACCTCATTTCCAGAATGGTATTAGTGTAATATATATCATATTCATTCATTCAATTCATTTATATAATCATTATGAAATGAAGATCATGTAGAACGAGTCGCATCACATCGTGGAGACGGTATTCCGTACGTACGCAGGAGTGATGATATCGTTTCTATGATCGCGGAATTGTATTGGAGTGTATGTATACTATTTCAGAATCAATATCACTTTATAATAGTCATATATAGTCATTATTTACACCATTATACCCATCCGAGTAAGGTGGTGGTGGAAAATAGATTACACCATGGCGTGGAGACGGTATTATGTACGTACGCACGCGCGGTGATTTCATTTTCCATAGAATGGATAGATGGATAAATAGGGTTGTTTCATACTTATAATAACATATCAGTATATTATTGATACTTATGTTATTACTTCATAATGAATAAACTAAAGAAGAAGATGTTGAAGAATAAAGAAATTGGAAAGGATCGGTAATGGATATTACTTCTTCATTGAAGTGCTTCTTTGAGACCTCCTTTTAGGGCACTAAATTTGGTCTTTGAAGAAGATAAGGACCTCTAGGATGTCTCTAGGGAAGTGGATAGGAGAAAATGTCCAGGGTTGGATGATCTTGAAGGCTCAATGTGGTGTGAGGAAGAGAGGGAGGAGGTGCCCTTTTATAAGGGAGGAGAGGGGCACCTTTGGAATAATTAAAAATATTATTTTATTATAAAGTCAAGTTCGGTTTTAAATAGCTTCAAATTGATTTATTTAGAGGCTAAGGTGGGTATGGGTCGAAATCCTCTCATACAATAGAATTTAGACAAGTTTAGGTTCCTATATTAACCTTATCATTTAGATTTAACATTAAGTTAAATAATTTTACTTTTACTGTGTCTTCTTGTGTTCTTATACTATAAGGTTAATAAACTTACTATATCAAGCCAAACGAACCCCAAGTTGTTTATTATTAATATATATAACCTTATCTAATTCATTTGAGAAATCCTTAGATTTTTAGGAATAAAATAACAATTAATAATATAATATTTGTTGTAAAAGCTATTTTATTTCAATTCTGACATTATTTAGTAATTGATTTTTTTGAAAATCATAACAGAATTATAAGTTAGAAAAAAGTTAATTAAATCAATCCTAACATGTCATATTAAACTAGAAAAGTAGTTTAATTCATAAAAAGTCTCAAATTATATTTATTTGGTTATTTATAACATCAATTATGTCAATATTTCATTAATAAGATAATTACTGCATCATCGTTGTGTCATAAAAAAATTACATTATATAATGTCTTCAAATTACAAATAAAATACCATTATGTAGGAAATATTTTTAGCATTATAATTAAATTTATAGTCTAATTTATCTTATATATAACCCCATATTAAAAATGATTTAGTTATAAAACTTTGATTTTAACTATATTAACCCTTCTTTAAATAAATTAATAATAAAAGACCTAATCTAATCCAATTGGGCCTAAATGGTCATATGTTATTCCTAAGTTTGTATTTGGTCGAATTACACTTGTCCAATAGAATTAGGACATGTGTTAGGGTAATAATAATATAATTTTTACCAATAATTACCCTATTTACTTTTAACCGTGGTAAAAAAAAGTAAAAAGGTACTATTCACCAAAAAATTATTTTAATCTCATTGAACCACATTTTACCTACTGACATCAACCGTGTCTCTCGGATTTTTGAAATTCCACTCACAGAAGTGGTAAAATTATGTTTAATGAAAAATTCAGTTTTTTAACAGCCACTTAGTAGTTTCACTATTCATCAAAAATTGAAAGTTTTCAGAAAAATACCAAAATTTCACCCCAGGCTAATTTCGATATTCCGAGTTCAAAAACGAAGTCCATTTTGATAAATAAAATTTATAAAATTTCAAAAATTGGTTATTACTATTCATAACGACTAGTTTTAATAATATTTTAATAGCATATCATTGTTTAGTGAAACTCGGTATTGCGTACGATGCAAGCTATCGAGGAAGGCCGCGGTTGAGTGTAAAGCAAGCCAAGCTAGATTTGTGTGTAGTGAAAGATTTCTTTGATGATTTATATAACATAAAAACAAAATATTTCACATAAATGCCTCGGGTGTTACATTCTACCCCGCTTAAAATGAAATTTTCCCTCGAAATTCGTCACTTTGTAACAAACAGATGAGGATACCACTTACTCATAATATCCTCAAGCTCCCATGTAGCTTCTTCTAATTGGTGGTTCCTCCATAAAACTTTCACCAATCGAGTGGTCTTGTTTCGTAGGACTTTTTCGCTACGATCCAGAATCCCTATCGGTTGTTCTTCATAAGAAAGATCTTGCTCCAGCAGTACAACATCTGAGCTAAGTACATGTGAAGGATCAGGTAAGTACTTTCTCAGGAGAGATAGATGGAATACATTGTGAACATGAGAAAGATTCGGAGGAAGTGCCAATCTGTAAGATACCTTCCAAACACGTTCTAGTATTTCGAAAGGACCAATATATCTAGGGCTCAACTTCCCCTTCTTTCCAAATCTCATGACTCTCTTCTAGGGAGATATCCGTAAAAACACTTTATCACCCACTTCAAAATCTAGGTCTTTTCTTCGGTTGTCGGCATAACTTTTCTATCGACTCTGAGATGCTCTTATGCGTTGTTGAATAGATCTGACCTTTTCTGCCATTTCATCAATGAGATCAGGTCCTAATAGCTTTCTTTCCCCAACTTCATCCCAACAAGTTGGAGTCCTGCATTTCTTTCCATAGAGAGCTTCATAAGGATCCATCTGAATACTGGAGTGAAATCTATTATTACAAGAAAATTCCACCAAAGTTAGGTGTTGATCCCAACCACCTTTGAAATCCATAGAGAAAGATCTCAACATATCTTCTAGAGTTTGAATTGTTCTCTCAGACTGACCGTCTGTCTAAGGATGATAAGAAGTGCTGAAACTCAACTCTGTATCCAGAGTATAATGAAGACTTCACCAGAAATTCGAGGTAAATCTTGGATCCCGATCAGATATAATAGAAAGTGGTACTCCATGCAATCTTACCACTTCCTTTACATATATCCTGTCAAGCTGATCCAGAGAGAAATCCTCTCTAATAGCAATAAAGTGTGCAGACTTTGTAAGACGATCAACTATGAACCAGATAACATTATTGCCTTTGGATGTTTTAGGAAGTCCTGTGACAAAGTCCATAGTGATGTTTTCCCATTTCCATTCGGGTATGGGTATTGGTTGTAACATCCCCTTAGACTTATGTCTCTCATCTTTAACTTGCTGAAAAACCAAGCATCGAGAGACATATTCAGCAACATCTCTTTTCATGCCATCCCAGCAGAAGTAATCTTTCAGGTCGCTATACATCTTCGTGCTTCCAGGATGAATAGAGAATGAATATCTATGAGCCTCATCCAGCAGCTCCTTCTTTAATTCGGGGATGGGAGGAACACAACCCCGATTCCTGAACTTTATTATCCCATCACAATCAAGGTTGAATTTCGAAACATTTCTCACCTTCTTTTGTAACTCGACATCTTCTTTCTGTGCCTATTTAATCATCACATGTATAGATGGTTGAACATTCATTTGAGAAAGACAAGATTTTTCCCCTTCCATTATAATTCCAAGATCTATTCTTTTTAAATCCATAAATATTGGATCTTTTGTGATCCTCATCATGGATATACCGGCATGGTCTTGTCGAATTAATGCATCTGCCACCTTGTTTGCTTTCCCAGGGTGGTAATGGATTGAGTAGTCGCAATCCTTAATCAGCTCCATCCATCTTCTATGCTGCATATTCAGCTCCTTTTTTGTGAAAATATACTTTAAACTTTTATGATCAGTATAAATATCACACCTTTCACCATAAAGGTAATGCCTCCAAATCTTTAATGCAAAGATTACCACAGCTAACTCCAAATCAATAGTTGGGTAATTTTGCTCATGTATTTTCAACTGTCATGAGGCATAAGCTATCACCATATCATTTTTCATACGAACACACCCCAATCCCTTCTTGGATTCATCACTGTAGATCACAAACCATTCTCCACTACAAGGCAGTGTGAGCACAGGTGCACTGGATAACCTTATTTTCAGCTCCTTGAAATTATCTTCACATTCCTCAGTCCATTCAAACTTATCTCCTTTCCGAGTCAACTTGGTGAGTGGATTAGATAATCGTGAAAAATCATTCACAAAACGTCGATAATATCCAGACAAACCAAGAAAACTTTGGATCTCAGTTACTATTTTTGGGTCTCGACCATCTTTTGATAACCTCTGTTTTTGGTGGATCCAAAAATATCCCCTCTTTTGAGATTATGTGACCCAAAAATGCGACTTTTTGAAGCCAAAATTCACACATGGTAAATTTGGCATAAGGTTATCCTTTATCAGGGTCTTCAATATAATTCTCAAGTGATCTTCATGTTCTTCATTGCTCTTTGAATAGACAATAATATCGTCTATAAAACTACCACAAACTGATCAAGATAGTCTCTAATGACTCTATTCATCAGATACATGAAGATAGCAGGGGCATTAGTAAGACCAAATGGCATCAATATAAATTCATAGTGTCCATACCTTGTACGGAAAGCTGTCTTTGGTATATCCTCCCTTTTGACCCATAATTGATGATACCCTGAAAGAAGATCAATCATAGAAAAGTATTGAGCTCTGTATAGTTGGTCAAAAAGGTCATCAATGAATGGGAGAGGATATTTGTTCTTGATAGTGATCTTGTTATGTTCTCGATAATCAATTCAGAGTCTCATTGATCCATCATTATTATTAAAAAACAGAACAGGTGCTCCCCAAGGTGACGCACTAGGGAGTTTGAACCCCTTATCAAGATTCTCTTGGAGTTTCTTCTTCAATTTCTGCAACTCAATTGGGGCCATTCTATAAGGTGTCTTTAAAATAGGCAGAGCACCCAATACGAGTTCTATTGAAAACTCAACTTCACGATTTGGTGGGAGACCCGGTAATTCATCCGGAAAGACATCATCAAACTCCCGTACAATGGGAATATTCTTAATTATGAGTTTCTCACCAACCATTGGAGATATATAACCTTCATTTAGTGGAATCAAGACCCATAAGATGGAAGGAATTTCCACTAGAAGGTTATGTTCTTCCTTGCATCGATAGACGATCATAGATTGATCTGGAATATGAAATGTGACTTCCCTTCTTTAGCAATTGATATGAGCTCCATGTAGAGAAAGCCAATCCATGCCAAGAATCATATAAAATTCCACTATAGGAAGGATCACAAGATTTGCAGGAAGCACTTTCCCACAAACATCAAGCAGAGAAGAATTATAGACATTTGATGCAACTATTGTGCCGTTAGGGGTTGTCAAATCTAACTCAACAACTAACTGTTTAGGCAATAAGGTGATATCCTTAGAAAATTCTTCAGAAATAAATGAGTGGGTGGATCCAGAATCAAATAAACCATTTTCTACTTTAGAGTGTATGGTATGTTTACCTTTCACCACATTGTTATCGTACTCCACATCACTGATAGAAATTGCATGCGACTTTCCTTTGTCTTTAGCCTTAAGAGTTTGTTGACGTCAACCATCATCATCAACCGTTGGATTTGGGCATTGATTGGCATAATTCTCCATCTCCTTGCACTTGAATCATTGAAGTGTAGTAGGTTCATTCTGTGTATCCCTTCCTTTGTTTGCATCAGTAGACATCTTCTTTCCATCATCGTGGCATTCAAATGCCCGATGAACTTCCTTTTCACATTTTAACCATTTACATGTCCCTTTAAGACAACTCACTCTATGTTTCTTTCCACACTTTGTGCATAAGGGAAAGCTCATCTTATTTTCAGTGTGTTCTTTAGATTTTCCTTTGAATTCCATTTTCCTCTTCTTATCAAACCCATATGACTGATGTGTTACTTCAATATCCATCTCAACTTTGATAGAACATCGAACGATTTCCTCGTAGCTATTGAAGTCCTTTATGGCAAAGGCCCTTTGAAGACTTGGTTTTAAGCCACTAAAGAATCGATCGATCTTACTCTAAGGTTGGATAATAATACCAGAAGCATACCTTGAAAGTCTTGTAAAATTTGCTTCATAGGTACCAACAGATTCATCATCCTTTTGCATCAGTTCAAGAAACTCTTTCTCCATATTTGTTCGGAGAATACGAGGGAAGTACTTACTGAAAAACAAGTTCTTGAACTCGTCCCATTCCATGGACTCAATTTCATCTCTTGGCCTCGTATTCTTGATAAGATTCCACCATTGATCAGCTTCACCTTCCAAACGATATACTGCTAAGATGACTTTATCATGATCAGAACATTGAAGAACTGAAAATATCTTTTCAGTAGTACTGATCCATTGTTCAGCCACAAGTGGATCAGAAGACCCACTGAAAGAAGGTGGACGTTGCCTCATGAAGGACTCAATAGAATATTGTTCCCTTCTCTGCTCATTTGGAAGTCCAGAATGATTCATAGCTTGATAAAGTTGTGTGAGCATGGCTACAAGATTTTTCATTCCAGCTCCCATAACGTTTGGTTGCTCAGGGGGACAATCATTGCATTTCCCATCGCATTCCGCATTAACACGGTTCCTTTAGGTTCCAGCCATTGACTAAAACCAAAAATAATAGTGTGAGAAACACTAATTATAATAGGAAAACCACATAATCAAGAATAAAATTTCACACTTAAGGTCATATCCTAGATTATTCATGGCCATTTCTAAAATACAAATATTGTGTTCTATGCTTAAACTTATCCTTAGGGTTCTTACTAAGGCTTTTACATCCTAGTTTCCAAAGGTTGACTATACCTTTCCTCTGATACCAACTATAACGACCCATACATTACATAAATTGTTATTACTTTAGAATTGAAGCACACTTATTACCACATATAACAAAACCAAGAAAGGACCGTATAGGTATAGTGTGTTTAGAAACTGGGAAACATAAACAACTGGTTCATAAAGCATTTACTTTGCCTCCCATTTATTTCATCATATCTAGAGTCCCTTTTGGAATATTCTACTTAATAAACTTCATCCTGACCTGGGAATTAAAACATACAAAAGGGTGAGCTCAAATGCTCAGTATGGGTAGACAAAAGAAATATCAATCACATCATATACATAAGAACATAACTTTTGGAAATCATATCCTGCAAAAGAGATCATAATATCATAACATGGGATAAATCATAGAAGTGAAATGTAATCCCAATAATCATAACTTAAAACCTATAACTTTGTGTCATACACACATAATCATATAGAATCATTTATTATTAGTCAAGACTCATTTCCAAGACTATCTTAGTGGACAAAGTCCATTTCTGAACCGAGTCACCCACGTTTCAGTCCTGTTTCACTGAACTGGTATAACCTACCGTTCCAGCCATGTCTATCTCATGAGATATAAAATCTTTACCCAATGCATTGGATGGAGATATAGGTCCCACCCATCTTATAATGATACCATTCTTAGGTGTGACACAAAATCATAAACCATACATCATAGCATAACCCATGTAATAAAAATGGGAATCTTAAACAACATGACATCATAAAACAATTCATATAAGATAAAAGAATTCATAAAAATATTTCCATCACAACAGAATCAAATCCATGTAATAATAGGGATATAAACAGAACCAAATATTATCTTAGATGGAAAATAATTTTGATAAAACACTTGAACTCCATTCTTGAGGCAAATATTCGTTCTACTTCAAAAACACTTTTTATTTCTTAACATGTCATACAATTATAAAATAAGTTGATTAAAAAAAACTTGAAAACATGTAAAGGAAGAATCTTGGAAATAATGTTTTAAAAATCCATTCATGCCGTATAAATTAAAAAAACATTCTTTGTCGGAAAAGTCAAAAAGTACCTCGTACGAAAAACGACAAAAGATTTCATTCATATCTTTTACTAAAAACTCACCGAAGGGTAAAATTGGATTTAAAAAATTTTAGGCGGATGGAGATAATATTACATATTGAGGAAACATGGATTTGGATGATAAAATACACCCCAGTAAATACTAAAATATAAACAATCTCGTATAAAAATGAGATTGTGATATTTCCCTTACCTTAGGTCCGACTTTCTTTGTAAGTTTCCGAACCTCCTGTATAATGATTTAAATAATGTTATTGACTTATTACGGAATCATAATTATTTTTATGATATCATATATGGTCATATTCTTAGCTTCGTAGTAGTAATATTTCATTGCTACTTGTTATTCGGGTGTTTATAACTTTTTGTTCTTATGCGTGTTTTGTCGAATAAATTCTTATTCTTCTCTTTAGGTTATAGATACCTCAATCCTAGAATGTTATTAGTGTAATATATATCATATTCATTCATTCAATTCATTTATATAATCATTATGAAATGAAGATCATGTAGAATGAGTCGCATCACATCGTGGAGACGGTATTCCGTATGTACGCACGAGTGATGATATCGTTTCTATGATCGTGGAATTGTATTGGAGTGTATGTATACTATTTCAGAATCAATATAAATTTATAATGGTCATATATAGTAATTATTTACACAATTATACCCATCCAAGTAAGGTGGTGGTGGAAAATAGATTACACCACGGCGTGGAGACGGTATTCTGTACGTACGTATGCGCGTTGATTTCATTTTCCGTAGGATGTATAGATGGTTAAATAGGGTTTTTTCATACTTATAATAACATATCAGTATATTAGTGATACTTATGTTATTACTTCATAATTAATCAAAAAATTAAGATTATGTTGAAGAAGAAAGAAATTGGAAAGGATCGGTAATGGATATTACCTCTTCTTTGAAGTGCTTCTTTGAGACCTCCTTTTAGGGAACTAAAATTGGTCTTTTAAGAAAACCAGGACCTCTAGGATGTCTCTAGGGAAGTGGAGAGTATAATATGGCATGGGTTGGACGAGCTTGAAGGCTCAAAGTGGTGTGTGGAAGAGAGGGGGGAGGTTCCCTTTTATAATGGAGGAGAGGGGCACATTTGGAATAACTAAAAATATTATTTTATTATAAAGTCAATTTCATTTTTAAATAGCTCCAAATTTATTTATTTAGATGCTGCGGTGGGGATGGGTCTAAATCATCTCATCCAATATAATTTAGACAAGTTTAGGTTCTTATTTTAACCTTATCATTTAGATTTAACATTAAGTTAAATAATTTTACTAGTACTGTGTCTTCTTGTGTTCTTATACTATAAGGATAATAAACATACTATATCAAGCCAAACGAACCCCAAGTTGTTTATTATTAATATATATAACCTTATCTAAGTAATTTGGCCGAACCTTATATTTTTAGGAATAAAATAACAATTAATAATATAATATTTGTTTTAAAAACTATTTTATGTCAATTTTGACATTATTTAGTAATTGATTTTTGTGAAAATCATAACAGAATTATAAGTTCCAAAAAAGTTAATTAAATCAATAATAACATGTCATATTAACCTATAAAATTAGTTGAATTCATAAAAAGTCTCAAATTATATTTATTTGGGTATTTATAACATCAATTATGTCAATATTTCATTAAGAAGATAATTACTGAATCATCGTTGTGTCATAAATAAATTAGATTATCTGATGTCTAACAATTAAAAATAAAATACCATTATGTAGGAAATCTTTTTAGATTTATAATGAATATTTATAGTCTAATTTAGCTTATGTATATCCCCATTTTAAAAATTATTTAGTTATTAAACTTTGATTTTAACTATTTTAACCCTTCTTGAAATAAATTAATAATAAATGTCCTAATATAATCAAAGTGGGCCTAAATGGTCATATTTTATTCTTAAGGTTGTTTTTGGTCGAATTACACTTGTCCAATAGAATTAAGACATGTGTTAGTGTAATAATAATATCATTTTAACCCTTAATTACCCTATTTACTTTTAACCGTGGGAAAAAAAGTAAAAAGTTACAATTCACCAAACAATTATTTTCATCTCATTGAACCACATTTTACTTACTGACATCAACCGTGTCTCTCAGACTTTTGAAATTCCACTCACAGAAGCGGTAAAGTTAATTTTTATGAAAAATTCAGTTTTTTTAACAGCCACATAGTAGTTTCACTATTCATAAAAAATTGAAAGTTTTCAGAAAAATACAAAAATTTCACCCTAGGCTAATTTCGATATTCTGAGTTCAAAAATGAAGTCCGTTTTGAAAAATAAAATTTATAAAATTTCAAAAATTGGTCATTACTATTCATAACGGCTAGTTTTAATAATATTTTAATACCATATCATTATTTAGTGAAACTCGGTATTGCGTACGACGCAAGCTATCGAGGAAGGCCGCAGTTGCATGTAAAGCAAGCCAAGCTAGTGTTTTTTGTAGTGAAATATTTCTCTGATGATTTATATAACATAAAAACAAAATATTTCACATAAAAGTCTCGGGTGTTACACATATACTCTCCCCTGCACGGCCTATGCCCGCACTACGTTGTGTTGGTTGCAAACGACGGACAATGCTGATCATGGTTGAGGCTTGTGGAGAAGGACGGTACCTGGAGGTGGACTATCAGGTGGGACGTACACGGAGAGGACGACTAGACCCAAGGAGCCGACGAGACTGATTGTACTCACCCTTCAGGTAGGAGATGCAGTGGACAAATTGGTGGTTGCAGCTTGCTTTCAGTTGTTGTACATTCCTTTCAGTTGTTGCTGTACTTTTCAGTTGGGTTTGTATTCTGGCCCATTTACATTCTAGCACTTTCTTTTGTACTTATTGTTTTCTTCTGCTTGAATCTATTTTGTTTTTTACTTTTATACAGGAAATTCCTTCCATTTTTATTGGGATTTACACCTTTGGTGCTAGTCACCAGCCCCTGACCTATGGAAGGTAGGCTTGGGGTAGTCACGCCATGGGCCCTGAGGATGGGTCATGACATATTGGTGTCAGAGGAGTTGTTTCTACCACAGAACATTGGACTCAGATATTTTATTTTCAGTAAAGAAATAGTGTTAAGGGTACCAAGTGTGGTCTTCAGTTCATTGTGTCCAGTGTTGGTGCGGTGACTGACGTATCCATACACCAGGACCATGACTATTGATTTCTGACCTAGTGCACGAAAACACTAACTGTGTGTGATTTTCCAAAATATTTCTTTAAGTCATCTCAAACTATTTCATCTCACCAGGTATAGTATTTGACCATGTCACATTTGTTTCTTTCAGGATGACTCCCCATGGAGGACCAGCTAGAGCCCCAAGAGTTTTACATACTGACAGCCCACCGATCGACGAGGCATAGTACATGGACCTTTCCCATTTGAGGCACCAGCGGTACTACCACCCGTTGGGCCACCGATTCCACCAGCCCTAGCAGTAGAGAGTGCACGTCGATTGGGCACACTGCATGAGTTCCAACGCTAGAGGCCTCCCAGGTTCAGGGGAGAGACGGACCCGTAGGTGGCTGAGGATTGGCTAGAGGCTTTGGTGAGAGTCTTCAGGATAGTAAGAATGCCATCAGACTTCACGGTGATCCTTGCTGCAATCCTATTTCAAGAACCAGCAGGCAGATGGTGGAGCCTGATGCTCAAGATTCATGACAAGTTGACACTTTTGTGGGCAGATTTCAAGAGCATGTTCCAGGCAGAGTTTGTACCAGCCACCCATTGAGTGGTTCGTATATAGGAGCTACATTATCTTCCGCAGGGTATCATGTCGGTGGTGCAGTATTCAGCGAGGTTCACCGATCTCTCGTGCTACTCCACAGATGTGGTACGTGACCCATTATTCAGGGCCCGAACCATAGATTAGGGCCCCAGGCGAGAGATTAGTGCTTTAATTGTTTCTCACAGCATCCCGACGCAGACATGGGTGTTGGAGCTAGCCCTCTTAGTGGAGAGTTTCCTTGATGAGCAGTCTCCAATAGCAGGACCCACCACTAGTCAGCATGCAGCAGAGTCTTCTACATCGGGCAGTAGACAGATGACGCAGAGGTCCAAGAGGACCAGACCTATAGGTGGTCAACTGCATGACACAGTATCATGTTTGTGAGGCACCCAGGATGGAGAATGACTTATCAGGATCATATAGTGTTACTCCTGCGGCGGGGTTGGTCACATGGAACATGACTATCGGACCCTCCATACAGATGAAAAGCAGATAAACGAAGGACCTCCAGGGTAAAGGGAGAGGATCTATCAAGGCAGACCACAAGGAGAAGGAGACCGAGGCAGGGGAGCTAGCCATGCAGTTGGAGGTGGAAGACACTTCAAGGTGTTTCCACCACCACCACTAGGAGGTCCACCCCGACTGTAGGAAACAGGTGGACATGGGAGAGCTTAGCTTCATGTAGCAGAAGAATACGAATATGGAGCTCCAGATGCTGACATAAAGGAGAGGGACTAGTTCTACGTATAGTACCTTTTATCGCGGTGCTTGTAGTTTCCTTATTGTCATTATTTTGGCCTTTGGTTGTTGTTTTTCTTTGTACATGAGCTACAGTAATAAAAGAAACTTTTCATTGTGGTGTTTTCTTCTTTCTATTTGTGTACTAAGAAGTTCTAATTTAAACTGTTGACTTAACCCTCACTTTTGAGATTCCTACTATAGCAGACCCAGTGACCACACACGAATGCCGAAAGTGTGAATAAACCCTTGGAGGTGAGAGTAATGGTTGGATCTCTTGGTTGTATCGTCGAGAGATTATGACGCCATCCATGGTATGAATTAGTTTCATTCTTGTCGGGATTGACTGTATTAGGAAATGAACGTGCTTCATCCTAGGGATGAGACCATATTTCTCTTCTCGGAAAAGAATAAATCATAGGAGCTCTTGTAAGACTAGAGATGGTTTAAACTATGACAGAGAAAGTGCAGTTTCTTCATGAGCGGATGAAGACTGCACAAAATAGATATAAGTTCTATGATGATAGGAGACATAGACCAGTAGAGTTTGAGGATGGAGACCAAATTTTCTTACAGGTCTCACCTCGACGAGGTTTACGGAGATTTGGCCCGAGCAGTATGTTATCTTTGAGGTTCATTAGACCCTTCTAGGTCCTCAACAGGGTAGGTGAGGTGGTTCACTGCTTGAACCATCCACCTTCGTTGCACCAGGTGCATGAAGTCTTCCACGTATCTCAGTAGAGGAGATACGTGCATGACCCGACCCATACCATCAATCATGGGGAGCTGGACATCGATGACGGGGCTACTTTTTCAGAGGTTATAGTGGAGATCGAGGATCGATAGGAGCGGGACCTACATGGATGTTCGATACCTCAGGTGCACTTTCACTGGTATCTTGAGAACCTCCAGGAGAGCACATGGGAGTGGAAGGATCAGATGCATGCTCAGTACCACTTTGTTTTCCCTAGTGTGTTTTGAAGCTTTACGGGGATGTAAAGCCCTTAGGTGGGAGTAATGTAAAGCCTCAAAAATTTCATGGAAATTGTTTTTCTTAATTTCATTGGAATTTTATGAGTCCGTAGTTTTTGACGACACCTAATTCCAAGGTCCAATGTGCCTGGAATCAATTTCTGAAGATTAGCTGGGGTACGTTCAACGAACGAATGAGAGGGTTTTTCTATCTTTTGAACTGGGGCTCATAATCCAAATATAAGGGCACCAATGAAACCACAACACTGGTAATTGCTTAAGAAGACATTTTCTGAAGTTGCGTTTTCTCGGGAAGTGTTTTTTAAAAATGTCGTTTATGTGAAATAAAATTGTGTTACAAATTTTATTTCTCATTTCTATGTGTTAGATCCTAGGTGTGGGAGTTGGATAGGGACCCACTGGTTGATAACTTTCCATTAGAGGATTAAAGGTGAGGTGGGGCCCACACTATCCCCCACCTTTTCAAAATCCCTAACTCCTCTAAACCCCTTTTTAATTAAGTGACTCATCGCCTCCTCACCTCCCTTTTTAATTCATGTCAACTAATCATCTAATTAATATGACAACATAAGATTATTTAATTAAGTGTGATTGGTTTTGAATTTTGGATTTTTGAAATACATGGCATGAGTAATAAAATAATAGGTTTCTTATTTTATTTGGGTTTAGCTTGTGGTGTTACGTTTTTGGGGAGAGTCCTAGTTTTTGGAGGAGATAGAACACATCTTCTTCGTTGGAGAACGCGAAGAACGTCGGCACCAACCCAAGCTTCCTTTTCTTGACAACTGATGAAGTGACATTGTTATCCTGCGGAAACATCAATGGAACAATGGATTTTTCCCTTCCTTCGACAAGAGATCAACCTTATTGAATGGAGGTACGGTTTGTATCATCGTTCATGTTTTGTTTTGACGTTCTTCATTAAATATTGGCCACATGTTATAAATTTAATGGGAGGAGGTCGGACCACACAAACACAGTCGATCATCCTCCCCTTTTGTTGTTTACCCTCAATGCGGATTCAAACGGAGGCGATGTGGTGTCGTTTCACCGCATAGGGACAACGAGGAATGCGGCCGAAGCGGGCCGCGGTGGTGGAGCATGGCGCCGTCACGCCACGCCGAAGAGATCAAAGCAGGCCGAAACCGGGATCGGGCCACGACGAAGGGGTGTGGCACCATCGTGCCGCGCTAGAGCATCAAGAGGCCGCGGCTGAGGTGGAGGGTCGTGGCACCATCGCTCCACGCCGGCCGAAGCGGAGTCGCAGCTATGGTCACGACAGTTCAATAGAGGCGGCCGGGCTCAGCCACCTGCTAACATCTCCAGGAGGTGGGATTGGTGGGTCCCGTGGTAGCCTCACCGGTAGGCCAAGATGGTCGGTTGTTTGGGGATGTCTGTGGGTTTAAAACCCCCAGCCAGATCAGCTAGGGAGGACCCCACAGGGGTCTGCCGTTTCCGAAAAATAGGGGTCCACCCCCCTTCCACATCTGCATCGCTGGGTCGGCAGCCCGCGCAGGGTCGGCCGCCCACGTTGGGTCGGACCACCAGCGATGGGCAGGACCGCCTGTGCCAGGCCAAAGCACCCGCGCCGAGCTGGGCCTCCCGCTCTAGCCCTGGCCCCCACGTCGGGCCGTTCCACGCCAGCCGGGCTGGATCACGCCCAACCGAGTCAGACCCAGACCTAGGTCAGGTTGACCTGGTTCGGGTCGACCCCGGGGGTATTGGGCTGGGTCGGACTGGGCCGAAACCGCTACTTTCAGATAGATCCATTCAAACTCACATAACATGGGCTACAGTCCTACGATTGATGCAGCATATATTGCGTTGTTATTCATGGACCGAGACGGTCGTTTCGGTATATTACGCTCATGTTTTTCGGATAAATTTGGGTATGGTCGGGTTGGTTCGAAACCGAAACCAACCGGGCCCTCGGAGCGGAAACGCATATAACCAGAGTTCCGGAAGTTTTATTGATGTGCCATCGAATTTGTTGGTTTCATTATTGTGAAACAAATCATTTGGTATACATCACTTGAGGTTTGGACGCAGTTGAAACATGGCCGGGTTGGATTGTACCTGAAATCCAACCAGGCCCCTGGAACGGAAAAGAAGATATCTTTCAGACCGGACGACTGTTTGGCGAACTGTCAGCGGTGTTGGTAATCATGTTGAAAAATGGTCCGAATGAGTATACACATTGGGTGTTTGGGTTATAGTTGAGATACGGTCGGGTTGGTCGTATATGAAACCAACCAGGCCCCCCGGATGAAAAGGATAATAACACAGACCAGGCATCCGATTGACGCGTCGTTTGTTGTGTTGAGATCCTTATGACGTGGTAGAGCTTTGGGATACTTCTTCGTGGGACTTTGTGATAAATAATGTATCGACTAGTAGATCATGGAGGGGACCCTCCCAGTGATAAGTGAGCGGAGTGCAGAGACCTAGTAGTTGGCTGAGACATGATGAATGATGATCGATCGACTCAGAGTGATTCGGATAGCCAGTCGGGAGCACTTGGTTGTAGCGGAAAACTCATGGCGGAGGAGCGCTTGGTTGTAGCGGCAGACCCACGGTACTCGACAGAAGGAGTACCACTGTTGGATATGAGGGGGTGCACTCGATTGTAGCAGCAAACCCATGGTGGGAAGGACATTGTTGTAGCAGCAGGCCCATAGTACTCGACAGGTGGAGTACTTCAACAGTCCAAGGTTAGTGGAAAGCACTTGGTTGTAGCCGCAGACCCACTGTACTCGATAGAGGAGGAGTTTTCCTACAGCTGTGGTTTTGACATCATTAATAAAATCCTTGTTTGATCTGAGTTGTTGGCCTTTGTGTTTTATTCATGATTGTGATGGGTTGCTTGATAACTTAGGTATATGTATGGGCATATACCTATGTAGTGGTTATCCTTTGATTTCATACCTGTGTACGCTGAGTGCTGACTTTCAATCCTTAACTTCGATTAGATTGACTTGCTTTCATGTGTGTATTGGGATGTAATTTCCTGTGTGGATTGAGTTATACATTCCTGTGTGGACTGGGTTGAACTTGGGCTCGAAAGTCAGAGCCGAACCGGAATTGATGACTTAGGTATATGTATAGGCATATCCCTAAGTATTGTTGGTTGTTACTTCGTGATTGCATCTTTACATTGTGGTTTATCCTTCGTGGATTCTTGGAGAACTTCGGGAGACTCGGGGTCCCTACTAAGTATCGTATACTCACCCCTACATGGGATATGCCCACACTACGTTAGATTGGTTGTAGATAATAGACAATGCTAATCATGATTGAGGCTTGTGGAGCGGGACGGTACCTCAAGGTGGACAATCAAGTGGGACGTACACATAGTGGATGGATGGACGTGAGGAGCCGATGAGATTGACTATACTCACCCTTTAGGCGGGAGATCTGGTGGACGACTTGGTGGTTGCAGCTTGCTTTTAGTTGTTGTACTTTATTTTCAGTTGTATCTCTATTTTTCAGTTGGGTTTTTATTCTGGCCCATTTACTTTCCAGCACTTTCTTTTGTACATAGTGTTTGCTTCCTCTTGTACTCTATTGTGTTGTTTACTTTTACAATGGCAATGCCTTCCCTTTTTATCTGGATTTATGCCTTTGGTGCTAGTCGCCAGCCCCTGGCCTATGGAAGGAGGACTTGGGGTAGTCATGGAATAGGGCCAGAGGACAGGTCGTGACAGTTTTAGATATCCATGTATATTATTTCCTATTTTCATGTATTTTTTGATTCCACATTATCCAAATTATTATTATTATTATTATCAACTAATGGAAGGGTGAAGATCATCAAATTGATCATCTTATAATGATGATGAATGCAGAATTAAATTGGATTATGGTTGGGAGTAATTGGATATGGTGGGAGGTAAAATTATTGACATGGTTGTTATGGTAATGAAAATTTCTCATTATACATTGGAAATGGGAGTTTAGATTGTCATTATAAAGAGAATTATTCTAAAAGGATGATGAAGGATATATATATTGAAGTATATTTTCTTTTTAGGGAATTTTTTGAAGTATTATACATGTTGTCATGGGATCTATATATTATCGTTGGTTATTGGTACATTCTGTGTTTGTTTATGATAACTCAAATATAATATGGAAATGTTAAATGAATGATGTGGCTACTTTTTATGAAAGGGTGAATGAGTGTGTCTAAATTCACCATGGATATCTTGGAAACAAATTATTTACTTATTTTGGAAACATTAATTTTTAGGTTTTGGTATGGATATTTAGAGAAAAAAGAATTAGTTATCTTCTAAGACATGAGTCCATAATTCTATCTTGGTTAAGAAACCATGTATTTTATGGCTTGAAGATAAGCATGATATAATAATATCAATTGATTCATCATTTTTCTTGGAATATTTTTGAGGAGTTTTTATTTTTAAAAATATATAAATCATGTTTCAGTTTTATTATTACATAATAATATATTTTAATAAGTTTGTTTTTAAATTTTTTATCGATGTAATCTGTTGTTTCCTAATATTAAATTTCAAATTTTCAATACCTCATGAAGACTATCCAATGGAATATATGGATTAAGGTTGTCCAATGTGGTAATTGTTTATTGAATAATTGATAACCATTAATTCTCTTAAAATATCTTTTTATATGTTTCACATGAGTTATTATGGAATTACTATTTTAGTTTTATTTAATTTGAATAGAGAAATCTATTATGTTGAGTTTTCTTTTCTATAATTATTTTTCATAATTAATCCTTTAATATTTTCTATCATCATTCACAAATATACTCTAACATTACAACCTTGTGTAATTTTCAATTATTATTTTTAATATTATTCTCTTGAAATTTCATCACCAGTGGTAACCATAAATTTTATTGGAAAAATTATCAATAACAGGTTTTTCTCTTGAAGTAATTAAAATATAATATTTTATTATAAATCTATACGTAAATTAAAATGGTTTGGAAAATGATTTATTTTTTAATTTGTATACCATATGAAATAGTTTTTTCTTTCACAAAATATTACAAATTTTTATTAAACCATTAATCAATAAATTATATAATTAAACTCTACTTACATAATCCATTATATTTTAAATTTTTAGAGGGATTTTTAAAAATATTACACCCTTTTTTAGAAAGTGTATGAAAATTAGTGATCCTATCATAAAAATATTTTTTTCATTTTTATTAAAATTAAAATTCTATAAAAGAAAAATATTAAAATGATATACCATTGATTCCTATAAATGATTAAATAATTTACTGTTAAAATCATTATGTTTCATGTTTTTCATCAAATTATTTATTGTTTAATGCTATTAATATATATTATAATTTTTTAAAATATCAGAATATATCTACTAATTTTTTTTCAAATTACATGTGTACTTCAATTCATTGAAATCTACTTCCTCAGGGTTTTACATTCTAATAATTTTATGTTTCCATTTTCATTATCAAATATCTCAGAAATAATGACAAATGTACAGTCAAATATCCCAATCTTCAAAACTATATAACATATATTTATTTTTATCAATTGATCTCCAAGAATATATATAAGAA
This sequence comes from Viscum album, assembly GCA_963277665.1. NCBI lineage: Eukaryota > Viridiplantae > Streptophyta > Magnoliopsida > Santalales > Viscaceae > Viscum > Viscum album. Next base: position 1,695,400,572 of record OY728137.1, on the reverse strand, counting down.
TTTTATAGTTCTCTCTTTTTTATAGGTTTATCCTAAAATTTTATTGCGCATTTAATTTTTACACACATATGTGAAATCGTATCCTTATTCTATTAAATTGTCATTATATCTAAATCTATCAGTCAATTATTCCATTGAGATTAATCTTTATCTATTTTTATTATTATATAATAATTCATATTATGTTTTATATTCATTACTTATTCTAAATGACATTCATGATCTAGTCCATTGATATTATATCTCTTAGTTTCGATGAATTTCTAACTCAAAATCAATGGTGATTGATTTTTTATTTTTATTATTATATTAAAAAATTATATTAAATAATAAATTTTCTAATTTTATTTAAATATTAGACAATTTTTTCAAGGTGTGTTTTACTAACAAACCAGAATGTTGTAATGTCAATATTTTGACATTTAACACATTATTTATAGTCGACATAATAAAACACAATAGAAAATAGTTGAAACTTTCCATTTAATCACAAATGTTTATTTCTTCTAAAGATGATTTAATAGATCATTGAATGTGAAATAAAACTAAATATTAATGTTTTTGTGAGTTATTATTTTAAAATCCTAAAATAAAATACATTTCTATATATATCACTACTAAATCCATTAGTTTTATTTTATAAGATAGTATTTTCGTAAAAATTATAAAATATTTTGTTATGTTATCCCATCTGGTGAAATAATTATTAGGAGATATTTTATTATTTAGTTAAAATTATATTATTATTATTTAATTATATCTCCATGTATCTTCGGTAGAAATTTTAGGGGTGTTTTATAAATCAATATGTATGATTTATCTATTGGTAACTTTCTAGTCATGATTTCAAACACCACATGTTCTATAGTAATTATAAAATAAAATCCAAGATAAACCATCCACCTCACCAAAACTAGCCTACCCTTATCCCAAAAGAATCTCCCATGTTTCCTTTTTTAATGTCTATCACCAAGGAATGAAATGTAGTATTAATTGATTGGTTTCACGACCAAATAATAATAAATAATTAGTTAAAACTAACTTACAATCCGGCATAGTAATTACATAAATGGGACATCCAAGTGTCATAAATATACATTTAATGAATATATCCGAAAAAATTTATAATAATAAAAATCATCTAAAACTAGATTTTAAATAAATGAAAATTAAATATATTAATTATTAAATATAGATCAAAATAATTCTTAAATTATAAATATATTTTTCATATTTTTATAATACAAAAACATCACATGTAAAACGTTAAACATGATACATCCCTTGATGAACTCTATGTTACCCATATTTTCACACCATATCTAAGAAATCAACATCCAGTATAAGAACAACACATAATAATGAAAATGAACATACAATATTTATATACCCATGTTCGTGTTTATATAGGGTTAGAGATAATGATTAACTTTTGGATTTCACCAAATAATTTTTGAAATTAATTTGGTAAAAAAAATTATAAATTTTATTTAAAATGATTTATAATAAAAGATTAAACATTAATTAAATTAATAAAACAAGTGTCATTCATTTATTACTATAGAAAATCCATGATCATTTTTCATATCCATAATAAAATACCTATTTGAAAAAATTCAAACAACTGTCAACCCAATATAAATTATTTTGGTCTAATAAATAAAAACATATGAATTAAAATTTCATTATTAATCTGAATTTAAAATAAATAATTTTCAAATCCATTAAGATACCCCCCGCATTAAAAGTAAAAGACCATGTAACTATAAATGTAACCATCCTTTTTTAAAAACACCATCATTCTAAAAAAATGATTTTACTCAGAAACAACCCATTTAAAAAAATATGAAATTATAAGATGGTATAAATGAAGGTTTAAACAAAATCCAGATGGCTCAATCATATCATAAATATTAAATATAGGTAATGAGAGATAGTGTACATGGTTACATAAATCACAAATAAGAGAATGGGGATGTAAAAATGATTTAATGTTATTACATTTGATAATATCATAAAAAAATTAATTAAAAATCATGTTTAACACAATTGGTCTTAATGTGAGGAGGTATTAAATGTACTCATATAAATAAAACATCCAAACTATGTTCCATTTCAAAAATATGAATTCTCTTGAATCTCATCCATTTTATCATTTAACAACTGCCCTAGTATACACATGATCTAAATAAGGGGAAACTATCCAAATTATAAAATCATTTATTGTTTTGAAATAATCCTATATCTCTCTCATTTTTAACTATTTTTCCCATAACATATCCATATTGGAGGTGAGAAATACAGATTTCATCGAATTATTATATATATAAATATAAAAATAATAAAAAATAAACATTATACCACATCCAATTCTCTCTCAAGAAATAACCCTTTTTAAAAAAATTTATGTATCACATAATAATTCAATTATTCTAATATATTAATAAATTCAATACAATAAATATTATAAATGGTCTATAACTGTGTAACAAAAATTAATATAATACTTTTAATATATGGTGTCAGGTAGTATATTAAATATAACATGAGTGACCATGTAATATTATAGACCTCTGATTACTCATCCAAAACAATTCTATAGAAACCATTATTATGTCATGGATTTCCCTTGAAATACCATAAAATATCTCATAAAAAAACATGTCTCAAAATTAATTCCAGAAGTTCTAAACACACAATGATTTTATCAAATCACATTTAAAACCAGTATCACCTTTATTGAATATTAATTTTTTTGATCACCTATTACAACATCAAATTCATTTAGAATATCATATCTTGATTTTAAATAGACACATGAAATTCATAAGAAAATTCATTCAAAAACAAATAACAACAATACATTGAAACCACATTTTTTTTCAATGGTATAAATCCTTAAAATAAAACTACAAACCAATTACGGGTATCACATATTGGTATAAATTTATAATAAAATAATTTTAAAATATCAATTATGTAGTTACAAATATAATGAAATTAATATCATTTAAATAGATACTTCATATATCGGAAATAACTCACCCTCGATGGGATAGTAGAAACAAAGAAATAAACCAACCACTAAAAGGCCATGTAAACTAATTCCAATAAATATTACAAAATCAACCTTATGTTTAATCACCATGGTCCTTTATATTATGGGGATAAGATAATCCTAATGAAAATATAAGATATTTCTTGAAGGACTGCCTAGCCCTCCAAATATTCTTTAAATCTATTGATGAAGTATCATTAGAATGTAGAAGATATTAGAGAGAGGCTTCTTTGATCTTTATTTAAGTATTTCATACGACATAATGAAGAGAATAAGAAAAAATGAGTATAAACTAAGTAGGATTAGATGATTCATTTAAATAAATTGTTCAACTATAACTTTTTGGTTGCATGGTTTACTAAGCCATGAACATAACCTAAATCCTACTTTGGAATCGATATATAATAGATTACGTGATTAGACAACATTATTCATAAAATAATTCACATAACATGAATAATATTTTTGATAAAACCCAACAAAAAATGAGTTACTCTTATGATGACTACTAAATCCTTTAGTGTTTACTTCATTTCATTCATTAACAATTAACTATAGGAAAACCCCATAAATAATAGTAACACACTTGGGTTCTCCTTAAACAAAAATCATCTAAAGATTTTACCCATAATTATGCTCTAAAAATGATCAAGAAAACTATATTTTAGGGTCATCTAAATAGGTTCCACTTTTACAATGTCTATCTTGTATATTTATTGCTATTTATAAAATATTATATACACAAATACCTATAACTATACACCATTCATTCCATGTTCCCTGATATAGGACCATATATATAAATAATATTTCATGGATACTAAAGAGGATAAAATAAACATTCAAGAATCATTAAAAATATTAAATCAACGTAAATATTACTGAATAAAATTTTAATCTAAAAAAACTAGAAGTTATATAGTATTATATACAACAATCGCATAGAGGTGTCAATTTTGTCCCAATAATTCAATATTCTTCATCCTAAATTTCATTTGAGAAAAGTACAATGAAACTAGTAACAAAATCTTTACATGAAATCCTAGGTTTAAGAATATATGAATAAAATAATCTAAGTATGTCAATATAAATGATTTATGTTATAAATTATATTTCTATATATTTTATTTATACCATTAAATATAATCCAAAATTTCATCTCCATCCATTCATTTTGATACATTATTTTAAAGGATCGTGGAATCTAAAAGAGGTTTATTGTTAAAATAGCATCATATAATAATACAATTTCCATTAATCAATGGATGTAACCATAAAAAATGACCTATTATTTTCATGTATAACCCAAATAAATTTAATTAATAAAAATTCCCAAAATTAACGAAGACCTATAATAATTCACCTCACAATTTAGAATTCACCATAAAATTTTGATGTAGGGGATTTATCTTCCTACTAGAAAATATTATACTAAATAACTAGGTCACCTAAAAATAGAAAACGAAATATTAATTATCTAGTGATAATAAATGTCCACTCCAAGAAATGATTCATAATTTCTTCAATATTTAAAAACCATAATAATTCCCAAATGTCTATAAATTAATGTAAAAAATAATACATAAAAAATAAAAATAAGAAATAAAATAATTCACCGATTATTAACAAGAAACAATATAGAATACCTTGGGATAAAACTATATAAAATATTTCCAAAATATAAGGTCATCTATATTACGGCTCATGAGTCATTGATCCTTGTTGGACCTAATATTAAAAAAACCCAATTTCCACTGGGGGCACTTGGTAGTGAAAAATAGATTCTACTCATACACTCTATGATATTACCAAATAATTTTATCAATGATTTTGATGTGAAGTATTTAAATATAAATATATCATAAATCATGGATACCATCATGTATAGACCCCATTTGGAAACCCCAATCATTGATAAATGATCACGGCCAATGATAATAAAAACAAAGTAATACATTGATAGAGAAGATACCTAAATAATTTACTAATAAATAACTTCCTAAAAATATTAAATATTATAACAATACATTGATGATAATACCCATGAATTATTTCCATCCTATAATTTATTTTATTTGAAAATCCCTATTTTTTTGTGGGTGATTTCTTGTATATAATACATAATGATTCAATAAATGGACACATTTAGGATAATAATTCAGAGCTCTCCGATATGGGGATAAAAAATCGAAGGTGTCTCACATTTGAAACTGTCATGTGATATATTATTCTTATATAAAGAAAAAAAATTCACTAGAATACTATTAATCATCAACTCAGATATGTTGAATCCATACATCACACCTCACATGTTTCTTTCTCACGATAACATCCACTAAAATGGACTTTTCATCCATAACATTAAAAAAATTGAAAATTTGTTCAAATAAGACAGACTAAAGGTAAAAACTGATGCCACATTCAAATGGACTTTCATTCATAAATTCATTTATTAATAACTGAGGATAAATATTTCCATATCTAAACTGTATTGGTTATATTGTTTCATTATATTCCCACAATGATAGAGAATATTATATTCAATGGATTTGTCCATCTTTACATCCTTAATATAATAATCCTAAATAAACATAATATTATTGATTTCAATAGAATTATTTTCATAAAACATACAAGGGGTTATGGTGACCCCCCCCCCCCACAATCGAAATCATCTCTCAAATAAGCCTACAACTTATTTCCCTGTCAACACATCGTGAGTTTCTAGATATATGATGATTTAATCAATCATATATAACAACTAAATTTCCTCAAGGTGTCTGAATAAAAATTTTATTTATTGTAAAATGATTATATAAAGAATGACAAAGGCTAATGAGTATAAAATATATTTCCACAAAGAATTTATTTATAGTATTGGTAGAGTCGAAAACTAGAAAAATCACTCCATGATGAAATGATAAATCACATAGTGTATTTTCTCTATAGAAAGACATGATATTTTCAATTGATGCCATTATATTTGTCACCAAGAAAGATTCAAAAAAGAATTCCCTAATCAATTCATGCATTAATAATTGTATAAACAATCTCGATAAAACCAATGCACAGATGAAAAAATAAACTATTTACCAAAACTAAACATATTATAATATTTATATTAAATTAAATTAAGATAAAGTTAATAGATAATTAAGCATAAATGATTTAGTAAAACTTTGAATAATTTTAAATTTATTAAATATTTAAAAATATTCCAAAAACCCTATAAAATTTCATTAAAAATATCCCCTTTAGAATCATTACATGAGAGTTCAATGTATTTTTTAAATAATCCTTGAATATTATTTAATAATATAATAATATTTCATTGAATTTATTTTTCCGACAAAAATATAGTGTTTATAATATAAGATAAATAAATATGTTTTGAAATACCAAATATATTGAACCCATTGACATTAATATACCATAGAAAATATTTTTTATTTTCGATAACTAAATGATATTCATACATGGATTCAATTTGAAAATTTAAGAATATAAAATTGTAAATTTATGATGGATATAGTGATATGAATTTTTTGTGCGATCATTAAACAATATATATAATATATCTAAAACTATACATAGAGGCTCTGCAAAGTTTTCTATAGTTTTAGATGAAAACATTTCCCTCTAATATTTTTCTACATTTTTCACAATGGTCATATCAACCAAAAAAACATATTATATAACATTATTAGTATAAAAAATCATTTCACATCAAAATACCTCAATGATAAACAAAAAATCAAATTTGTAACTCAAATACCAACCACATAAGAATACTGATATTTCATCATGAATGGTGGTGATCAAGAAAATATTCATAACCAACAACCAATGTTATGATAGTTTTATCTCCATACTAAGAAACCTACATTATAAACATATTTCGTAAATACTATTTTTTAACAAGCCATATCTATTATACTAACCACTCCACTGAAAATGATCATCCAAAAGGCTTGAATCATTTTATTTGACACAATGTTCAATAAAACCCTACAATGAATAAAAATAAAATATTTATAACGGTTTCACCCTTGACAAACAATAAATAATTATTAGAAACTAATTCCGATATTGGAATGGAGTATCAATACATTAGGCTTCCACAAATGTGATGTAAATAATTCAATTTATAATATTAACCAAATGAGAAATAATAGTAATCGTCATCCCCAACACAATTTTTAATAAATAAAACATCACAATCGTACAGATAAAATAAAGGTATATATAAAAACATAAAATATAAATAAACCTACCTGAATTTATTATATCACAACCATCCCATGAATAACCACAAACCCAACCACCTATCGATCAACACCATATAATATATAGTCACTAACCACATTGATGACATACTAAAGTGGATGACATAAAAATATCTAATCTATAATCAAAACATGGGTACTTGAATAAAAATATGGTAGATATAGACATATATGTTGGTATATAGGGTGTAATTATAAATCTCCCATCATTAATTCAAAACAGATTCATTGAAATTGGATTTATAAAACATTTTATAACATTTATATGAATTATAATTTAGAATGTATGTTTTCACAATATAAGAACAAATGAAAATTTATCATTCTACAATATCAAAATGAATGAAAGTACTCAATTTTGAAATCCATTTTTCAGAATACACATTCAATGAACCGAGGTTCCCCTGGGTTTAAAATTATTCATTTTCAATTACAAATATTATATAGAATTTTTATTTCCTCAAAAAATGATCCTTTAAAATTTAATTTTTATTTACTAAATTAAGAACCATCACTTTTAAAGAAAAAATGCAAAATAATTGATTCATATATTTTGTGTTTTTATTAAAAAAACATAATATTTTTCATTTTAACAACATTCCTTAAAAACCCACATTTCAAAACAAGATTAAGAGTAAATGGTGTCAAAATAAAGTAAAAAAATCAATAGGGAAAAATAATATGAAAAATAAAAAATATAATTAATAAAAAATAATAATTTCCTAAAAATTGTAATCGTATAAAGGGATGAAATCTAGGTTATTAATGGGAATACATAATATAGTATCATTAATAATTAAATAAGAATCAATGGAAACTCACTAGTGTTTCTAGACCTTGGGCTATAAGAGGGTTAGACTACGTGATCTTCCTTAGATTGTCCCTTACTACCCTAAAATATAAGAGGGATTGACTAAGCGAGCATCCCTAGAGAGTCTTATAATTTCTTATGACCAAACCAGAGGGGTTAGGCTGAGTGCACATCCCAGAGGGTTGTTGGTACTTCTTTGATAGGACTAGAGGGGTTGGCTGCGAGTACATCCCAGAGTGGTTTCTATTGTGGTTAGCTATATTCTTCATTACTGCTTGTTGGTATATGGATCGACTACTATTGTATATCATCCTGTTACTACTTTCTTATTACTACATGTTGTTTACTATTACTGTTTACTGCTTAATGTACTATTAACTTCTCTATGCTCAATGAATGTTAGGCATAGTTCTTTGGGTGGTTGCCAACTGCAATTTAATCTCACACCCTATTTGGGTCGTGCTTTTGGGCCCAAAAAAACTATGTTCTTGTAGGTATATACAAGGTAAAGAACCCTTCTACTTCTGGTACATTATTGTTTCGGAGCAGGAGAGCATGTGACCAAGCTTAGGCTTGTGATGCTAAAGAGCTGTTTATATTTTCTTTTGTACTTGTTTTGGTACTGTTTCTACTTTCAGAATTGTGAACTATTTAGATATTTTCCTCGATATGTATCATTCATTACATCATATATACATATGTGCACTAGTGGTTTGTTTTTTTTAGTCTTCTGTTGTTTACTTGTGCATTGTTGTTGGATATTTACTACTTCCTCTATTGCATATTTTGTTTACTTCCACTGTGTACTCTGCCATTGAGGGCATAGTTTCCCCAAAATCACACACAACGACCCCACTGCTAGTCGACAACCTCTAGATTTTGGGTAAATGCGCTTGAGGTCATGTGACCAACCAGGTACGGGGCGCCTCCGGGTGGCTTTTAGAAAAGAGATGTTACAAAGTGGTATCATAGGAATTATTTTCTTTTGATTTATATTTGGAACCTTCATCCAGGGATAGGACAGATGTTACACCCCAGGTAAATAATTAATATGACATTTTTATATTTTTCCCTATTTGAGAATAAAATGTCAATATTAATTTAAAGGGAATGCTATTCTCTATGGCTTACCCAATACGCAACAATGAGTTCCTTTGAAATCATACATTGCACTATAATAATATAATAATATTATTTTCAATGGTAGTTTACACATAGCCATTGTATTGACAAGAATGAATAGAAATAACTATAATATGATTATATATGTTTGTTAAATGTTTTTTTACATTTATCCAATAAATTTTAGTGGCTTAAAATGAAAATGAATCCAATCGTAAGCATTGAATACACTAATATTTTTGAAAAAAAAATTTATTGCATTTTGATGGAAAACCAATTTTAAATAAAACTTTTGACAATTTTATAAGCTCTATTTTTGAAAATAAACATATTATTTTTGAATGGGACATTGAAATTTACCTTGGGGTAATTTTTGGTATTTTTCTGACAATGTTCATTTTTCAATTAATAGTGAAAAATACTACATTTTACATCAAAACAGCTTTTTCATATAATTTAATTATATGGTTATATTATCTTTTTTATTTGTTTTAAATAGTAATTAGAATATTATTTGACCACGTAATTCAATGATGGTCATTGGGATTAATTTCACTTTGGAATTAGGCATAAACAAGTGCAAAACTTTTCATAAATATTGTTTCTAAAAAAACCCGCTATTTGTTTTGACAATCGGAGGTTTTTTTTAAATTAATTTTTTCAATTTATGTGTCTTGAATTTTGTAAAATGGATTACATATTTTTATTCATAAGGTCCAAATTATTTAATTAAGACACTTTTGTTTTTGGACATTATGAATAGTAACGACTGTAATTATCTTTAATTATCATGATTAATGAGTAATCGGGTAGTTAAAGATAATAAGATAATATCATAATAGTAGAAAATGACCACAACATGTGTCCTAAGGCTACTTGTTGTCTCATGGCCGACCATGGGATGCCTTGTGCCAAACTTGGGGGTCCCATGGAATCACTTTTGTGAGAAGGTAACTTTTTATCTTTTTATTTTTTAAAGAAAGTTAAATGTGACAAAGAATGTATCACCTAAGTAAAATATTTTTAATTTTGTCTAAATAAATGATCTTTTTGACTATAAATATTCATTAGAAAGCTAAAAATATTTCCTACATCATGATATTTTTTTCTATAATTTTTAGAAATAAAATTTATTAAATTATTTATGACATCATGATGATACAGCGATTACATCATTAATAAAGGATTTAAATAAAATGGAAAGATAATGTAAAATATAAGACCTAAACATGTCCAAAACCTATTGGATGGGTGTATTGCGAACCCATATCACCTTATCCTCGAAACACATCAATCCGGGACCATTAAAATCCGAAACTCATTTGAAAATAATGTTACATTTTAATCCTTTCCAAGAGTGCCCCTCCTCTCCACTTATAAAAGGCCCCCACTTCTACCTCTTTACCCACACATCCAAAGACTTTTTCTCGGACAAAACCTTCCCATTTTGTCTCTACACATCCATCTATAACTCTTAGAAGCATCACTTTGGGCAGATGTCTTCCCAAGGAATCCTTTGAGCTCAAAGCAAAGGGAGTTACCCAATTTTAAGGTAATGTCTTCACTTGAGTCATTTTGTATTATTTTGCTTCTCCATCCCCTCAACTCTTTTTATTCATTTATTTTGTAAAAACTCAAGTATCTTAAATATACTAGGATGTTGTTATAAGAAGAATTCTAGCTAAACATACACACACCTATATCTAATGGTTAATGAACATACAGTTTCTGTGGATGGGGAATTTCTGCCTCACGAAACGATGATTGTTCAACACTCATATAACACTTTCAAAGGTGGACACTAAGATGTCACTATATTTATATATGATATATAATATGTTTATGTTTTACTTAAGCTTCTTTATTTTTCTTTTGTGGCATACCATTATGGTTTCCATTGTGGGTAAACACGATAATTTCATTTTAGGAAGTGCGGACTACCGCCCCCTCAAAGTGATTTGATTCGTTAATGCCATATATGGGATATAAAAAATATGTATTTAAAGTTATTATATATTATTTATGTTACATATAAATTATGAATATAATTCTGGAATTAAAATATACATACCTCTAATTTAGTTTTAATTCCATTAATATGACATATAAATTAAAGTAGCGTTCATGCGTACGTACGACTTACCGTCTCCATGAACGCTGCATTTAATTTCATACCTCTAAATGATTATGTAATATTTTAAATTCATGTATATTCTGGATAAATATGATATATATGATATCCAAATCATGAATATTATTCATGATATAATGAACCATTGACCACACGAACAACATGTAATTGTAAGAAGTCCACTTTCGACATAAGAACCAAGTATCGACAAAACAAACATTATAAACATAAATGATTACATACTGTTTATAACAAGGAAATAAGTGATATAAAACGAATAATGAACATGAAAAATATTCTTACACAAGTTGAAGTTAACTCAAGTTTATTATTCAGGATGTTAAAGAACAATCGAGTCAAGTCGGACCCGAGGTAAGGGATCCTACTCCTCTCTTTCTTTTTTAGTACACTCTTTTCTGTCATTCCTTTTAAGCTCATATTTCGTGTGATTGGGATGTTCTTTTGTATTAACCTTACTTTAATTTTTATGTTCATATGATGAGAGACCCTATTCTCTCTCATAAATCCATTTTGGGAGTTTTGATTGGCGCTGTTAGGCTGCCGAATTTTCATAAGAGATCTAACCTCTCTCTTTCTTTTTAAGTACTTTCCTTTATGCCACTTATTTTAAGATCCTCTTTGTTATGATGGGGGATGTTGTTTTTTATTCCTATTTCTGTAAATTTTATTTTAATATGATTAGAGACCCTATTTGATCTCATCAATCCATTTTTGGAAGATTTAAGTGGCGCCGTTAGGCTGCCGAGTTTACGTAAGGGATTTTTCATCTCACTTTTATTCTCGTGAGATTTATGCTACATTTGCCACAATTTCCATTGAGTGGTGTATGTACTGCCAATTATTATAAACTTTTTGTAGTATAATTTCATTTATGTGTATTCACATATTCATTGTATGACCCTTCTTCCATGGGGTCTACGTTTTGAAAGTTACCCAACTCTGTAAGGGGACCTTTCACCCTCCACTTTTTAAAAGAGTTCTTTTGTTATGTATTTTAATTCACATACTATTATGTTGGGATATGTTCTTTTATATACTTATTGATGTAAATTTTATTACCAAGTGATGAGATTCCCTTTTTATCTCTCATCAACTCATTTTTCTGAATTTTGAAGCGATGTCATTAGGCTGTCGAGTTTTACCAAGGGAACTTTTTAACCCAATTTCGATTTCATTGTGTTCAACAAGTAGTTATTGAATATGTAATTCTTTGAATATGTGTGAGTTACCATTCATTGTTTTACACTTAATATCAACTTATATTGCATGTATGTTTATTTTTCACACATATTTTTGAGATTTATTTATCCTTAATTTAATGATACCTTCTTTATAAGGGATTTCATCACATTTGACGTTTCTATTTAGACTTCATTGTTGTTATGCACCAATTCAATATTATATGGTGTATATACTGTCCTTTGGAATATTATATCATTAATCCATTTATTCTCATGATATTATAAATATCTGACTAAGTGTTATTCCTCAATTATTGTATTCAAGTGTCTCTAATTTTGGTAAAACCCCTTTAACAAAAATATCTCTTTGAATGTTTTAATTATTTGTTCTTATTAATATCCATGTTTTCAAAATAGTCTTAAGGATTTATTTATATGGATATTAATGGTTTAAAATTTTAAAAATCCTTCAAGGTGGTATGGGACTTCGTCTCAATCTCCTTTCATTGAGTCATATTTTGTTTTATACACAACCTTCTTTTATACGGTGTATAAACCCCATTGACATTTACATTTATCTAAAATGAATCTTTTTTATACAAAGCTTTTTAGTAAATGAAAAAAGGGAATGTTTTTTTCATACGTATGTTGCGACAACGACTTCTCCTCCACCGTGACCATTATTTGAGTTTCGGCTTCCTCTACAAGCCATGCCGTTTTTTTAAAAGAAAAATAAATACCATGTTATACATTTCTTTTGATTTGGTATTGAAAATGGTTTTCAGAATGTTTTTATATCAATGTGTTGTATTTATTTTTTGTGGTTGAAAGGTGTAAATGTTATTTTTCCTTTATGCAAGTTTTATGTGATACGATTATGTTGAGGTTCTTGGGCATTATTATAAATACTGGTGGTTCCGTGACAAACTAAGGGCGGGTGAGCCCGATATAGCTCTCCAATGCATTGGGTAACGCGAAGGAGTGAAATGTTAAGGTTTCTCCAAAGAGATTTAGGGAATATATTGTGGTGGGTATTCCAAGCGTAACCAAGAGGGTTACTCCCTATGTAAGAATGTTATGAATGCCTCAAGTTACCTTTATGTCTTATGATTTCTATGATTTATTCATGATTTGATGTGGTATGTTAAAGTGCCTATGTTTTATGGGTAAAGTATGATTTCATTCTTATGTATATATGAACTCTTGTTTCCTTTCCATATTTTTATAACCCTTACTGAGCTTTTTATGCTCATCCCAAGTTTTTGAAATTTTTTTCACAGGTCAAGGGTAGGGTACATGATATGATGATAGTGTCAAGGAAGTGTCAAGAAAGAATCCATGTATTAATTTAAATATGTTTCTGTTGATTGGAAAAATGAATACTATCTTTTATGTAACCACTTTGTTTAAATATGGAATGTAATGAATGTTTTATGATCAAATTCTCTAAAACTCTAAACCTGAAAAGATCCCCAATGTGTAATCATGTATTAACTCAAGATTTTATAAGGTTTAAGGCTGGGGCCTTATAGTTGGTATCAAAGGTCGGTTTAGATAACTTCAGAGGTTAGGGTATTCTTTAAGCATAAGTGACATTACCATAATGGTTAGAATTTCAGAAAGAGTCCTAGTTTTAGATAAAATGAATGAGTAAGTATATCTTAGTGTTTATCTTCCTCATTAGTGCATGATGGTTTTGTTGATATACTCACACTGACATTTCTATTTTCAGTGTGTGGATGGATCTAGCAGGCACCAAAGTGACAATAGGTTTGATGGAAACCGTGGTGATTCTCTGATTAAGAGACTGGATGAAATGGGGGATTCAATAAGGAAACTTGTGGTTGTTCTAAACCAACTATCAAGGAGTCACGATCAACCATTTGAACCTTGGTATCTTCTGTAATGCATCATGTACAAGATGACCAATCGATGTGGAAGATCAGGTAATAATTATTATGGTAACCATTAGGGTTTATATGATCCTTACTTTTGAGGTAATTATGGGTTACTATATGTTATGATGGAAGTGAATAGAATGAGATAAAATTGAGGTTAAATTATGTTATGGTTATTTTTGATGATTTTATATCTTTTTGGGGAATGGTTTGAGAATTATATAGCTTAGACAAAAGACAACATGCAGACCGTGTGACAACCTGTCGCATCGGACAAAGCTGCGGGAGTCGAACCTACAACCAAAGTGTGACGGGTATTTATCGCCTACCACTGGACTACGTGAAGTCCCTGGTTAGTTTGACTAATGTTTTTTAGTTATATGATTTTAGGAATCAAGAGTAAGTTTATTTTGGGTTATCTATGGAAATGATTAACCTATCATGGAGGATATGTGATTGGGTTAATCATTTTTCAATATGAGAATTTAAGAGAAACTGATATTATTTGGAGATAAAAGTTAATTTGTACCTTGGAAGACATTGTGATTAAATCCTTAAAATATTTGGGTTTCAATCTAAGTTTGGTTTACTTTGAATAATATTATGGACAAATTGTTTATCGAATGGTCCTCGTTGAACTTTGGATTTTGTTGGACAAATTTTGGAGATTAAGAAATGATTTTCTTTTTATAAAGGGTTATCCTTTTCTGGATTATCTGATCTTGTGCTAAAATTTTTGGTTTTTGTTTTGGTTAGAGCCTAAAGACATGGGAAGTATATAGTTCTCTATTGTGGATTAGGTTATTCACTAGAATTTGATTATAGTACTCTTAATGTGAACAATTCTTCCTAAATACACGTCTTTTGGAGGAAATATGAGTTTGTGTAAGGAATCTAATAAAAGTTGAAAGTAAACATGATAAATGATTATGTTTCCTTATGAATAAATTCCTAAATAATAAGTAACTTAGAACAAAAAATTTTTCTATTATCTTTTCCTACTGGGGAATCGAATACCATTTAACCCATCCCAAGTTTGTGATTTTCTTGTGGTTAACTTTCTCCTAGACATGTTTACTATCACTCTCCATCAGAACATGACCCTTTATTTTTTCCTCCATGTCCATATTTTCATACATGGAATCCTAGTATGGGTTAACTCGGGTGACCTCTGTACTTATCTTTCTTTATTTTAAAGTGATTTTTTTACCGACTATTGTTCCGATGTGGGACTTTCAAGGACGTTTCCATGCTCAATTTTAAAATTGCGAGGACGCAATTCCCAAAAGGGGGGAAGGATGTAACACCCCAGGTAAATAAAGAATATGACATTTTTATATTTATCCCAATTTGTGAATAAAATGTCAATATTAATTTAAAGGGAATGCTATGCTCGATGGATTACCCAATACATAACAAAGAGTTCCTTTGAAATCATACGTTGCGCTCTAATAATAAAATAATATTATGTTAAATGGAAATTAACACATAACCGTTGTATTGATATGAATGAATAGAAATAACTAAAATATGATTATATATGTTTGTTAAATGTTTTTTTTAATTTATCCAATAAATTATAGAGGCTTAAAATTAAAATGAATCCAATCTTAAGCATTGAATACACAAATATTTTTAACAGATTGTTTTACTGCCTTTTGATGGAAAACCTTTTTTAAATAAATCTTTTAACAATTTTATAAGATCTATTTTTTGAAATAAAAATATTCTTTATGATTGGGACTTTGAAATTTACCTTGGGTTAATTTTTGTTATTTTTTCGACAATGTTCATTTTTTAATGAATAGTGAAGAATACTGCATTTTACATCAAAACCGCTTTTTCATATAATTTAATAATATTGTTATATTATCTTTTTAATTTGTTTTAAAGTGTAATTAGAATATATTTTTACCATGTAATTAAATTATGGTCATTGGGATTAATTTCAATTTGTAATTAGGTGTAAACAAGTGCCAAACTTTTCATAAATATTGTTTCTAAAAAACCCCACTATTTGTTTTGACAACGGTAAGTTTTTTTAAAATAACTATTGCAATTTATGTATTTTTAATTTTGGTAAAATGGATTACATATTTGGAATCAGAAGGTCAAAATTATGTAATTAAGACTCTTGTTTTTGGACATTATGAATAGTAACGACAATAATTATCTTTAATTATATTGATTAATGAGTAATCGGGTAGTTAAAGATAATAAGATAATATCATAATAATAAAAACTGACCAAAACATGTGTCTTAAGTCCACTTTTTGTCTCATGGCCAACCATGGGATACCCTGTGCCAAACTTGGGGGCCCCATGGAATCACTTTTGTGAGAAAGTGACTTTTTATCTTTTAATTTTTTAAAGAATGTTAAATGTGACAAAGAATGTATCACCTAAGTAAAATATTTTTAATTTTTTCTACATAAATTATCTTTTGGACTATAAATATTCATTATAAAGATAAAAATATTTCCTATATCCTGATATTTTTTTTATAATTTTTAGACATTAAATTTATTAAATTATTTATGACATCATGTTGATGCAGTGATTATCTCATTAATAAAGGATATAAATAAAATGGAAAGATAATGTAACATATAAGACCTAAACATGTCAAAAAACCTATTAGATGGGTGGATTTAGAACTCTTATCACCTTATCATCGAATAACATCAATGTGTGACAATTAAAATCCGAAACTCATTTGAAAATAAAGTTACATTTTATACCTTTCCAAGAGTTCCCCTCCTCTCCACTTATAAAAGGCCCCCACCTCTACCACCTTACCCACAGATCCAAAGCCTTTGTCTCGTCCAAACCCTACCCATTTTGTCTCTCCACATCCCTCTCTAACTCTTAGAAGCATAACTTTCAGCAGATGTCTTCCCAGGAAGCCTTTGAGCTCAAACCAAAGGGAGTTACCCGAATTTAAGGTAATGTCTTCACTTGAGTCCTTTTGTATTATTTTGCTTCTCCAACCCCCAAAACACTTATTATTCATTTCATTTGTAACAAATAGAGTATATTAAATATTATAGGATGTTTTTATAAGAAGCATTCGAGCTACACTTACACACACCTACATCTAATGGTTAAAGAACATACAGTTTCTGTGGATGGCGAATTTCTAGCTCCCGGAACGATGTTTGTTCAACACTCATATAACACCTTTAAAGGTGGACATTAAGATGTCACTATATTTATATATGATATATAATATGTTTATGTTTTACTTAAGCTAATGTATTTTTCTTTTGTGGCATACCATTATGGTTTCCATTTTGGGTAAACACGATAATTTCATTTTAGGAAGTGTGGACTACTGCCCCCTCAAAGTGATTTGATTCGTTAATGCCATATGTGGGATGTAAAAAGGATGTATTTAAAGTTATTATATATGATGTATGTTACATATAAATGATTAATATAATTATTTAATTAAAATATAAATACCTCTCATTTAGTATTAATTTCATTTATATGACATAGAAATAAAAGTAGCGTTCATGCGTACGTACGGCTTACGTCTCCATGAACGGTGCATTTCATTTCATACCTCTAAATGATTATGTAATATTATAAATACATGTATATTATGGATATATATGATATATATGATATCAAAATTATTAATAATATTCTGGATATAATGAACCTTTGACCACACGAACAACATGTAATTGTAAGACGTCCACTTTCGACTTAAGAACCAAATATTGACAAAACTAACATTATTAACTTAAATGATTAAATAATGTTTATAACATGGAAATAAGTGATATAAAAGGAATAATGAACTTGAAAATGTTCTTAACCAATTATAAATTAACTCATGTTTATAATTCAGGATGTTAAAGAATGATCGAGTCAAGTCGGACCCGAGGTAAGGGATCCTACTCCTCTCTTTCTTTTTAAGTACACTCTTTTTTGTCATTCCGTTTGAGCTCATATTTCTTGTGATTGGGATGTTATTTTTTATTACACTTACATTAATTTTTATGTTCATATGATTAGAGACCCTATTCTCTCTCATCAATCCATTTTGGATGTTTTGAGTGGCGCCGTTAGGCTGCCGAATTTTTGTAAGAGATCTAACCTCTCTCTTTCTTTTTAAGTACTCTCCATTATGTCACTTCTTTTAAGCTCTTATTTGTTATGATGGGGGCTGTTAATTTATATTACTATTTCTTTACATTTTAGTGTAATATGATGAGTGACCCTATTTGATCTCATCAATCCATTTTTGGAAGTTTTAAGTGGCGTTGTTAGGCTTCTGAGTTTTCATAAAGGATTTTTCATCTCACTTTATTCCCGTTAGATTTATTATACATTTTCCACAATTTCCATTGAGTGGTGTATATACTGCCCATTTTTATACACATTGTGTAGTATAATTTAATTTTTGGGTATTCACATCTTCATTGTATGACCCTTCTTCTATGGGGTGTACGTTTCGAAATTTACCCAACTCTGTATGGGGACCTTTCACCCTCCACTTTTTAAAAGACTTCTTTTGTTATGACTTTTAATTCACAGAGTATTATGTTGGGATATGTTATTTTATATCCTTATTGATGTAAATTTTATTTCCAAGTGATGAGATTCCCTTTTTATCTCTCATCAACTCATTTACTGAATTTTGAAGCGATGCCGTTAGGCTGTCGAATTTTACAAATTGAACTTTTTAACCCAATTTCGATTTCTTTGGGTTCAACAAGTAGTTATTGAATATTTCATCCTTTGAATATGTTTGAATGATGTTTTATTGTTTTACACTTAATATCCAATTATATTGGGTGTATTTATATTTGTCACACATAATTTTCAGATTGATTTATCCTTAATTTAAGGATACCTTCTTTATATGGGATTTCATCACATTTGACATTTCTATTGAGAATTCATTGTTGTTATGCACCAATTAACTCTTATATGGTGTATATACTGTCCTTTGGAATACTATATCATGAATCCATTTATTCTCATGATATTATAAAGTTCTGACTAAGTGTTATTCCTTAATTATTGTATTCACGTGTCTCTAATTTTGGTAAAACCCCTTTAACCAAAATATCACTTTAAATGTTTTAATTATTTATTCTTATTAATATACATGTTTTCAAAAAGTTTTTAAGGATTTAGTTATATGTATATTAATGGTTTAACATTTTTAAAAAGCTTCAAGGTGGTATGGGACTTCGTCTCAATCTCCTTTCATTGAGGCATATTTTGTTTTATACACAACCTTTTGTTATATGGTGTATAAAACCCTTTCACTTTTACGTTTATCCAAAAGGAATCTTTTTTATACGAAGCATTTTACTAAATGAAAAAAGGGAATTTTTTTGTCGTACGTCTGCGGCGAAAATGATTTCTCTGTCGCCGTGACATTATTTGAGTTTCGGATTCCTCTACAAGCCATATCATTTTTTTAAAAGAAAAATAAATACCATGTTTTACTTTTCTTTTGTTTTGGTATTGAAAATGGTTTTCATAATGTTTTTATATCACTGTGTTGTATTGATATCTTGTGATGGAAAGGTGGAAATGTTATGTTTCCTATATGCATGTTTTATGTGATACGATTATGTTGAGGTTTATGCGCATTATTATGATGACGGGTGGTTCCGTGATAAAATAAGGGTGGGTGAGCCAAATATAGCTCTCCAATGCATTGGGTAACGTGAAGGAGTGAAATGTTAAGGTTTCTCTGAAGAGATTTAGGGAATATATTGTGATGGGTATTCTAAACGTAACCAAGAGGGTTACTCCCTAAGTAAGAATGTTATGAATGCCTCATGTTACCTTTATGTCTTATGATTTCTATGATTTATTCATGATTTGATGAGGTATGTTAAAGTGCCTATGTTTTATGGGTAATGTATGAGTTCATTCTTATGTATATATGAACTCATGTTTCCTTTCAATATTTTCATAACCCTTACTGAGCTTTTTATGTGCATCCCAAGTTTTTGAAATGATTTTCACAGGTCAAGGGAAGGGTACATGATATGATGATAGTGTCAAGGAAGTGTCAAGAATGAATACATGTTTTATTTTAAAAATGTTTCTGTTGATGGAAAAAATCAATACTATCTTTTATGTAACCACTTTGTTTATATGTGGAATGTAATGCATGTTTTATGATCTAATTCTCTAAAACTCTAAACCTGAAAATATCCTCAATGTGTAATCTTCTAATAACTCAAGATTATATAAGGTTTAAGGCTGGGGCCTTATAAAAGATTCAGTACATGGTAATAAGTTGTTCTAGGGAGTAGCAAAAATGTGTAAAGGGAAATTCCAATCTACCTCATTCTTACAGTTTTCTAGTTTGAGATTTTACGGTTGACATGATTTCACCTAGATTGATTCACATGCCTTGTGGTGTTATTGTTGTGCTAGTGCGGTTCAAGTTCTGTCACAACTCGATGAGATGAAGTTATGCCATATCATGCACCATATAGGCACTTGTTAGAAATCACATGCCATGCATTCTTTCCATTCCATATAGGGTGCATTAGTGATTTCATGTTGTTGTGATAGACGTTGTGTAGATTATACATGATGTTGTGATAGATGCTTTGATAGAATCCCTAAGGTTTGATCGAGGATTTGTTTGTATTGTTCCTTTCTTAAATGAACACCACATTTTGGTTCTTGAGGTGGTATGGGACCTCGTGAATTGGAACATGGTGGGTCAATAACTTTTTCCCCTTGTATATGATATGTGGGAGATGCCAATATTTGGTTCGCGGGATGTATGG
The DNA here is from genome assembly GCA_963277665.1 of Viscum album. NCBI lineage: Eukaryota > Viridiplantae > Streptophyta > Magnoliopsida > Santalales > Viscaceae > Viscum > Viscum album. Next base: position 1,695,379,285 of record OY728137.1, on the reverse strand, counting down.
GCCCTCACGGATCATAATCTCAAACCATCATGTTTATTTTTCAGTGTTTTCTGGGCTTCGGTGCAGTTTCTGAGCTACTGCCAGAAAAAACCTAGAATACACAGCCTGTACCTGACTACATGCCGTGTAGTTTAAAATCATGTCATAGACTATGTGAGTAGAAAACTAGGGTTGTGAAAAAGTCTTCAGAAATATTCCGTGTATAGTCGTTACGTGATGTGTAGTTGTGAGCTGTGTAAGTGACCGTGTCACTAACAACACGGGTCGGGGAAGCTCGTTTAGTACATGCCATGTAGTTTATGAACATACCATGTAATATTATTTTAGGTACCCAGTCGTGTCACGAAAAACATGGATTGATGTTATCTCTCATATACATACTGTGTTTGTTCAGAAAACTCTTTGTAAGGGTCAGTCGTGTAGCTGGTCATGTAACTAACAACATGGGTCACTGATACCTTGTCTAGTACACGACGTGTCCTTAGTGAACATGTCGTCTAGTCTAGAGTTACGAGGACCGTGTGAGTTATCCATGTAATGATACTCGGGAAGGGTAATGGAATTGAAGTACACACTGTGTTTGGGGACAACACGTCGTGTTGTCTGGGGTGTTTCAAGACCAAAGGTGGCAAAAGTACATGCCCATGTGAGTGGCCTTAAAGAGCACGTTGTGTAGTATTTATACATTACTTGTAGTTGTGTTTACTTAAACTTTATTGTTTCGTCCTCCTATTCTGATTTTGTACACTTGTGTTATCTATCCTTGAAAATCATGATCTAAGGTGTTCTTTTGATCTTTCAGAGTTATGCCTCCAAGACATCCTTCGGTCGTATGTTAGCTGCCAGACGGTGATCAGACACCAGATATGGCCAGTTAGGTACCTCCTGCAGATCCTCCTATTGTACCTGCCTTGGCACCAGCAATTATACCCGTTGCAGGCTTCAATGTGCAGTTCAGGGAGGACTTCCTGGGGATGATGCCGACCTTTCAATGAGTATTTCCTCCTTACCCATCGAAGGCTGAGTTGACGCTGGTTTTCCAGCAGCAACATCCTCTTACATTCTCAGGGGATAGAGGACTCGAGGCTACAGAGTCGGGGATAGAGGACACGCTGAAGATCTTCGATCATCTAGAGATACCTCCAGAGAAAAGGGAAAAGGTGGCTACTTATATGCTCTGAGACACCGCCAAGAGGTGGTGGGAGGTGATCTCACAGTCAGGGCGCCATCAGAGAATGACTTGGGATGAGTTTCGGCGCATCTTCTATGATTACTTATATAAAAAGACCATGAGGGCCGACAAATCCTGGGAGTTTATGAGTCTTGAACATGATACTCTTTCTATTATGGAGTAATCGTCTCATTTTTACCGAGATGTAATGCTTCATGCCGATTCGTTTAGGTGATGAGTTATTCCTTGTTAGGAATATTGACGATGGTATCTGGAAAGAGATATGTTCCCAGGTGAATATCTTCATGTTGACTTCAATATCCTCGATCGTCAACCAGGGGCTGATCATTGAGTGCAATCTGAGGGATTCTGGAGCAGTGATCTAGGGTGGTTTGTCATCCAGATTCAGTGTTCCTCCTACTGATAAAAGTGAGGACCGTAGGGAGTCTTCTCAGGAGATCAGAGTAGGAAGAATGTTTCATTATGAAACCAGGTAGTTTGCTACCAATGAGGGAGGAGTGTTCATACTAGGACTCAGTGTTAGAGAGACCCGATGGAGTGCATAACTTGAGGCAAGATGGGTCATCTTTATCATTTTTGTTAGATCTTCTCGCCTATAGCTGGTGGTAGGGGTTCTTCAATGACTTCTGGTACAAGAAATGTATCACCAGTTTCTCACTAGTCTAAGAATTAGAGTTCTTCCAGCTGTTTGGGATGAGGTGGAGGTTGTGGATGTGGTGGTTAGTCACCAGGTTACCAGTGACAACACAGTGGATCAGCTCAGTGTAGTCAGCCAGGGATGCAGGGACGCAGTATAGTCCAGACATTCGTTGTGGAGCAGACCCATCAAGATCAGGATCATGGACCTTCTACAATTTGATGTATGATCTTAGTATCCTCTATTTAATCTTTAGCTCATTTTGATACCGGTGATTCATATAGCTATATATCTGTTACTATTGTTGAGGTCATTGGTCTCTGTATCGTTTCGTCTTCTAACATCTTGACTATTGATAAACCTTTGGGAATGAGGATGTCTAGCGTATGTTGGTGTAGAGACTGCCCTCTTGAGGTTGCAGGGTGTCACCTCTTATGGGTCCTCTATGTCCTAGAGATGACAGGCGATGATGTAATTCTTGTTATGTACTAGTTAGTTCCCTTCTAGGCAGTCATTGATTACTATCACCGTAGGGTGAGTTTTGTATCACCATAGGGGGGATCTTTTCTTCATAGAGGCGAGTGGGATGTACATGAGGGAAGAGCTGGACCAGAGCATCATGGGCTAGGAGGAGTTACAGCCTAGATTTCCAGTCATTATCTGGATGACCAGGGGACTTCATAGTTAGACATTCCTCTAGTTGTGGATCGTTTTATGGATGTCTTTCCAGAGGACTTTTCAGTTTTTTCTTCTGGAGTGTGAGGTAGACTTCTCTATTGAGCTTGTGCCAGGAGAAACACTGGTGATCATTCCTCCCTATAGGATGGATAAATCTAGGTTGTAGTAGCTCAAGATGGAGTTGGATGAGTTGTAGGCAAAGGGTTTCAACTGACCCAGTACATCTCCTTAGGGTTTTCTTATCTTGTTGGCGAATAAAGCTGACAACGCCCTTAGACTTTGGGTGGATTATCAGAAACTGAACTAGTTGACGGTCAAGAACCGATATCCCATGCCAAGGATTGATGACCTCTTTGATCAGCTTCGAGGAGCCGGTGTGTTCTCGATTATTGATATGAGGTCTGGTAATCCTCAGTTTCCCGTTAAACCATCAGATATATGTATTACATCCTTCAATAGAGTGTATGGTATTTACAAGTATACGGTCATGCCATTCGGACTCACGAATGAACTAGCGGCTTTTATGGAACTGATGAACTGAGTGTTCCATCCGTACTTGGACTCTTTAATGGTGGTATTCTTGGATCATATCTTGGTGTACTCTCACAATCAACATGACCATGTTACCCATCTTGATATCATTTTGAGTACACTGAGAGAGAATTAGTTATTTGCTAAGATCTCAAAATTACACTTTTGGATGGAACAGAATCACTTCATAGGGTACGTTATCATAGAGACAGGAGTATCTATAGACTCAGAGAAAGTGAGAGCTGTAGTTTCATGGGAGAAACCGAAGAATTTCTTTGAGGTGTGGAGTTTCCTAAGATGGGTTGGATACTACAGGCATTTCATACAGGACTTTTCACGCCTTCAAGAACCACTGTCAGGCCTGACCAAGTATGGTGTGAAGTTCTTATGGTCTGATTCTTATGAGACAACCCTTCAGGAGATTAAAGGGAGGTTGACGTCAGTACCGATACTAGTCTTTCCAGAGCCAAGCATGAGCTATACATTCTACAGCAATGCTCCAGGTGTCGGACTGGTAGCTGTGCTTGTACAGGGAGATGGAGTCGCTGGGTATGAGTCTTGGAAGTTGAGGCCACATGAGAGAAACTACCTGATGCACGATCTGGAGTTGGCATATGTTGTTTATGTCTGACGCTATTGGAGACATTAACTTCTGGGAGAGAACTTTTAAGTGTATACTGATCACAAGAGTCTTATGTACATCTTCACTCAGCAAGATCTGAATCTGAGACAGTGTAGGTGGGTCAATTATTTTCATTCCTTCTACATTGAGCATTCCTATATGCCTGGAAAGGGAAACACAGTGGTCGATTCATTGAGCAGAATAACTCAAATTCAGGCAGTTCAGGAGGCTAGAAGTTAGTGTGTACTTATGGATCTATTCTCTGAGATGCATTTGGAGATGCACGACAAAAAAAGGAATACATTTCTATCTTCTATAGCAGTTACCTCTACCCTTTTTGATCAAGTATGGGTGAGGAAGCTATCAGACTCAGAAGGCCTAGTCCTATGGGAGAGTGTGTAAGGAGAGGACCCTCTTCCTGGATGGAAAGTGGGCGAGGATGATATCTTGTGTTTCCAGGGACGTGTATGGGTGCCAGTAGACATACGCTAGGAGATGATGTGGAATTTCTATTACGTAGTTTGGTCAGTTCATCCTGGAATCACCAAGATGTATAGTGATCTACTTTACCAGTATGGGTGGCCAGGTATAAAGAGTGATATTGTGGGGTTCGTCATGATTTGTTCTACTTTCCAGCAGGTGAAAGAGGAGCATCAGTGACCGGCATATATTTTAAAACAGTTACCCATTCTTGAGTGGAAGTGGAATGATGTAGCGATGGATTTCATGACTGGGTTGCCGAGGTATCCTAAGGGGAGTGATGTTGTTTGGGTTGTTGTTGACAAGATTACGAAGGTTTCTCATTTCTTGTAGATCATGGAGACATTCAGTTTTGATGATCTGGGAAAGTTTTACATCCGATAGATTGTATGTCTGCATGGAGTTCCACATTCAATTATTTTAGAGACGGATGTGTGTTTTACATCTCTGTTCTGGTAGGGGCTTCAGAAGGATTTGGCTACATAGGTACTTTTGAGTACAACATACCATCACCAGACAGATGTTCAGTCTGAGCGTACGATCCAGGTGCTAGAGGATATGCTCCATGCATTCATTCTAGACATTGGAGGAACTTGGGAGAGGTATATTCTTCTTGTGAAGTTATCATATAACAACAGTTTTCAAGAGACCATTTAGATGGAACTTTACGATAATTTGTACAGTAGGACATGATAATCACCTTTGTGCTGGCTGGAGGCAGGAGAGGTAGCCTTGATTGGACCTCTTATTGTTCAGAAGACCTCAGAGCAGATTGAGTTGATTCGGAAGAGGATGGTTACAACATAATCTCGACAGAAGTATTATGCTGATCAATGGAGATGACCTATGGAGTTCGAGGTTGGGGATCAGGTTTTACTACATGTCGCACTGAGGATGGGACACAAGAGGATTCAGAGACAGGGTATGCTTTCAACGCGGTACGTCAGGCCGTTTGAGGTGTTAAAGAGAGTTGGGCCGGTTGCCTATCGGTTGCAGTTACCTCAGAGGTACCAGGCTATGCACGACGTCTTCCACGTCTCTCAACTCCAAAATTACTCTTCAGACCTGTCTCATGACTTTCAACCCGAGGAGGTTGAGCTTGAAGTGGATGCATCATTTGAGGATCCTCTTATCCGGATTGTTGCTCACAGTACGAAGGTTCTCTGTGGCCGGTCTATTTTTTGGGTACGAGTGCTATGGTAGCACGGGCGAGTACAGGACGAGACAAGGGAGTGGGAGGCCGATGTACGATCACAGTGGCCGGAGGTGTTTGGGGTATCTTGTTCTGCACCTCGCTAGGGAAATTTGGGGATGAATTTCATTAAGGGGGGAAGTTTGTAATAACCTGGATCTTCATTTTAGGTATGTTTTTCCCTTTCTAGTCATTTTTTAGAAAAAGTGGAAAATTTGGAAATTTTCAAATTACACGCCATGTACTTTATAAAGTACACACCGTGTAATTCGGTGTCATGCAAGCCCGTGTGCTGGAAGTGTCCAGGACACACACCCAATTTGTAGGTACGATGTGTAGGACACTTAAATCGGAGTAAGGAATAGACTAGTATATGCAGTGTACTCCAGAAGTACACGCTGTATAATTTATTTTTATCATTAAATGGTTCGGGGTTGCACCTAATCGACAGAATTGTCTTCTTCTCAAGGTTCATTGACCAGGACCGTCTGTAAGGCTGTAGAAATCCTCTGAACCCCCAAGCCACTGTCTATATTCCGAATCAACCAACGTTGATTGCATTGGAATTGCAATAGTGAGATCTTCCTTCTTCACGAGTTTCATTCCATGATTTTTCCTCTTTCTCGAGATATCATTTGTTGAACATTTTGTGCATTTTCATAGATCTACACCGTTCTAAGGAGAATAAATCATTCTGGTACAAGTATATTGATCTCTTAGTACCAACGTAGGTGGTTTGTGCCTCAAATTTTGAAGTCATTGAGTTTTATTTGAAAATTTCCACCAATACCCATGAATGGGCTATTGCGTGATTACCGTTTTTCCCCTGTTGTTTTCATACCTTGCTCATATTCTTGTGTACAGTTAATTTGATCATGTTTGAGGAAAATTTCTTTGCTAGGATTTTTTTCCATGGTTTTTCTTATTATGACTTTTGGGTTTTGTTAGCCTTTGGATGTTATACCTATTTTCGATGCCTTGTGACTGTAGGATGGAATGATATTCTTGACATTCTTATTGTTATGTAGAATGGTTATCCAAGTAGCTTTATAGGTTCACTTTGGCCTTATAGCATTATTATGCACTTACTGGTACATGACTGTGAGAGCCTAGTGCTATAGACTATATGCAATAGACTGATTGAGCTTCCCATAGAGTCTGGGATATTATAGACTACAGGAGGGTAGACCGAGTGAGCTTCCTCAGAGGGTCTTGGTTATTATAGAATACATGGGATAGAACAAGTGATCTTTCTAGAGAGTCATGGATATTATAGACTATAGGAGGGTAGACCGAGTGAGCTTTTTGAGAGAGTCTTTACTTGTTTGAATTTCCATAATCCATTCCAGACTAGAGGAGGAATTGACCGAGCGAGCTTCCTCAGAGAGTATATGATAGACCTGAGACTATAAGAGGAATTGACCAAGTGAGCTTCCTCAGAGAGTTTCTAGACCATGGGTCTATAAGTAGATTATACTATGTGATCTTTCTTAGAGAGTCCTTGACAACCCTAAACTATAAGGGGAATTGACCGAGAGAGCTTCCCCAGAGAGTCTTATAATTTCATATGACAAAAACAGTGGGGTTAGGCAGAGTGCACATCCCAAAGGGTTGTTGGTACTTCTTGGATAGGACCAGAGGGGTTGGCTTTGAGTACTTCTCAGAGGGGTTCCTTTTGTGGTTAGTTGTTTGCTTCACTGCTACTTGTTGTTCTGTAGATTTATTACTCTTGTATATCATCATGTTACTGCTTTCTGATTACTGTATGTTGTTTACTATTATTGTATACATCTTACTGTAATATTACATTCCTTATGCTCACTGACTGTTAGGCACAAATCGTTGGGTGGTTGCCTACTAGGATTTGGTCCCACACCCTATTTGGGTTATTCTTTTGGGTCCAATTAGACTATGTTGTTACATGTATAGACAAGTGAAAGCACCCTTCAACTTCTTGTACATGATTGCTTTGGATCAGGAGAGCATCAGACCAAGCATAGGCTTGCTATGCTGAGGAGGTGTTTATCTTTTCTTTTGTATTTGTCTTACTACTGTTTTTATTTCTGGCATTGTGATGTGTTTGGTTGTTTTCTTAGATATGTATCATGCATCATTTCATTTATACATATGTGCTCCAGTGTTTTATTGTTTTGGTCTTCTTTTGTTTACTTCTGCATTGTTGTTGGGTGTTTACAGCTTCCTCTATTGCATGTTTTGTTTATTCCACTGTGTACTCTATCAATGAGGGCCTAGTTTCCCCACTATCACACTCAATTCCCACGGTGCTACATAGCAGCCACTGGCATTTGTTGAAATGCACTTGAGGCCATGTGGCCAACTAGGTATGGGGCTCCTTTGGGTGGCATCTGGAACCGGGACGTTACAATAGGAAAAAAATAGATAGTTATTTCGATGTCTGGTGTTCCTAGAATAAATAATTGAATATATTAAACATATTAAATTTCACGTGAGTGTAGTTTTTTCTAAAAAAAATTAATGAATTTCTAAAATAGGTATCGATTCATAAATCTGAGGTCATTGTTTAGTTCATAATGCATGTTTTACACAAGGCATGTCATATCCTTTAAGACATGAGGAATTTTTAAAAAATAATTGCTTTCACGAAATGAATAAAATAATTTAATATTTTATTTTATTTTTAAATTTTAGAAATAGTTATTGAAATTTCTTTAAGTATATTGTTAGTATAAAATTATAGATATTTCCACATAACACTAAAGAAGTTAGAGATAGGAATGTTTGATATCTCTTAGATGAACTTATGTCGAATCATGGATTGACTATTGATGTGATACCAAATCGGAGGTTACAACTAATAATAGTGATTCCACTTCATTATTCATTTGCAATCAATCCAAGTATAAGTAAGGAATTTTTTATTATTTTATTGTCTACTCATTATAAATTCATACATTTAATATGAAAGAATCAACAAACAAATTGATCATTGGATAGGTTATCTGGATCGATGGGATTATTTACAGGATATTTTTGGGAGTTTGGAATGGTTGTGATTGATTCATTTCTTTTGGTTCTAATAAAGATGGACCGATTCTAACATGAACATTAGCAGGGGTCCATTCCTCGTGTTTGTGGTAGTGAATTTACATAGTATTTCATCATTCATCACTGATTTACTTCATTGAATAACGATTCCACATTTACAAACAAATTGATCATTAATCACTAGTTTCATTGTGAAAATATTTGATAATGGATATATATGATAAGTTTTAAATTATGGTGGTGATATTAATGACTTGGAAGTGTTTCAGATTATTTGTACACCTAATTTCATTTTCTTCAGTGCACAATGAATTAAATAGTTCAAATTCAATTCATGAACAAATCGAACGGCCAGACGTGTTGATCTATGAATGAATGAAGCATCAATACATGATACCCAATTTTATAAAAAGACACAAGTATGGAATTTTTATTAGATGATAGTATACAATTAATGATACTAATCATAGAATATATAAAATTCTACAATACACATCCTTCAATTGGGAAGTACACACCATGTGGGACCCCATAGTAGGGGAACATGTTTGGAAAGAAATATAAGTATCATAGGTCTTGTGACCAGATCACACAGTCTCTGACGTATACCTAGTGTCTCAACATCTATCTCGAAGGGTACATGGACATGGGTGGGAGTACAATGTTATGATATTTCCATGTAGCACCCCATGGACACATCATGGCTTGTTTTACACATTTATACACATTTACTAAAACAAGAGAAGAGTACATGAAAATCACACATCATGTAATGTTACAAAAACATATACATAGACTTGATAAATTTATAGGAGTAGTACCCGAGTTCAAATGGAAATGGTGTATAACCATACTAAATTCCTTCTCATACATAAATAATTCCTTGGATAACTTTTAATCTATATAATGAATTTTTTTTAATAGAGTATATTCCCTATATCCATTATTTAAGTGTTGAGATACAATCACCTCCTAAAAGTAAACTCTCTATCTCTTCAGTAGGAATTCTTAGATTGAGTATTTGAATCCTTCTGTGTTTCCTCTAGTGAGAACCTCTATTCGTCATTGTTCCCTTGGTGGAGTTCACAGAATTGATGTGACCAACAATAAAATAGCGTGGATCCTCTATGTGGTGACACAATCCATATAGTTTTGTTGGTATACCCCATGGAATTGAGAGTTATCTATATATGTGTATCGAACCACTCAAGGCCTTTAACATGTACATCCTATGGTTAAACCCAACGAGAACTAACTCTTGGATGGAAATCATTTGTGCTATGTGTCTCACAGAGTGTGTTCTCCTAGAAAAGTCCTATGTGGAACCTCCGAGCTAGAATCCTTGGACGGTATTATGGATTGTTCTTTACCTCTACATTGTGTTTCATTTCTATTTATATCAATATATTCCTATTATATTTTTTTGTATAAGTATTCCTATTTAGAAATGAATGTGTTACTTTTATATATTCTTCATAGTTTAATCATTTTTTATGGGTATTTTTATACCCACCCATGTAGAAGATTATTCCATGCATGTTGTGTCTTGTGCAGACGAACAACCTTTTGACAGAGTCCTAGATAGACTAGGTTGAGAATAACTTTAATGAGGTCAGAACAGACAAGGTGTGTTTCTGTTATATCATGACATCATTACCTAGTGTTACATACATTCTAGATTATTTTCAATAAATTTTATGTGGGTTCGTTTTTGGATCTATTTTCATTAACTTATTTCTTATCACACTCAATTATAGAATATAAGGTTATGCATGCATGGTTGTTTGGTGGTTTTTACAATTTAGAATTATATAGTCTTGGATAAGGCGTCATGAGTATAGGTTCATATGATAGGGCCTCTCTTGTTATTGATATGAATATCAATGCTTGTATTTCTCACCTAGAATATTGGATGTCATCTTGAAGAGTTGCGACACATACCCTATTTTGATGGGTCTTGAAATAGTCCAATTAGTGTAGTCAGTTTACCATAGTACTACAATCTATGAGATTGGTGTGGTGAAATGGTGATAACGGTTTCATATTCGAATATCAAGACTAGGAATCAAGTATTGGTGTGGCAGACAATGTTTCCATAAACAAGGACTCAGATCACAAGTTTTTCACATTGATATATGAGAGCACCGTTTTCGTGGAAAATAATTATACATGAATGAAATTGAAATAGTATTTGGTTTCCATGTCTTTATTGAGTATGATCTTCACATATATTCATTGACCATGGTACAACTTGATCAATTTCAGTATGCCGCCATGAAATATGATATCTGGAATTTAGAATCTAGATCATTAGGATGATCCCCTTAGTGGCGAGGCTTCAATATAGGGACCAGTTCTAGAGATTGTTCTTCTAGGTGTTGAACACGATATACCAAAAACACTACATAATAGATGGTACCCATAGTACAAACAGATGAGTGGAACAGGTTGAGAACACATTATGTGTTCATGAAACAATGTCTCATAGGATCAGAGATGAGGCCGACCCATAGGAAGCTGATGTATAACAAGATGTGGTTACTCTTGTTTTCCATCTACCCAAGACACCATAAAATCATATGTTGGTCCTGATTGAGAGCATTCTTGATGGCACAGTAGGATAATACTCAGGTTTGGTCTATCAATCGTACGATGAGGATACTCTAGCATGGTCAAAAAATTTACTACTTTTCATATAGGTTTTATCTCTATAATTGATTTATGTTAAATGTATCTAAAATCATCTGAAACACAAGAAGGGTCTCAAAATTGTATCTGAGTGTTTATTAGGGTTTTCCAATGTCTCCAGGTACCTAATGGATAAATAGCATGATGAGTTATTCAGGGCCAGAAATATCGAGTGAGAAAAATGTATAGACATCCAACACATTTTTTCCTCTGTTCATTCTAACATATGTCAGATAAAAAGAGTTAATATAGTAGTTGAGAGTTGCTTGGCCAAGTAGGCACAACAAGTGGTTGGAGATAGTAGTAAATCAGGAGTAGTAACCTCATCAGTATGAAGACAATGTCATAATTTGGGACCCGGATGTTTGAGATTTTTTTGGAGGAGATCCCATTACAAAGGGTATGTTGTTCAAGGATCCAAATATTGGTATAGTCAACCTAATGAGATGTGGTACTACTAATTTGATCGAAGGGGTAATCAATCAAGAGATTATCTATCGTACTATATATTTGATAGATAGACTATGGATAGGTGACCGAGGTAGAGGCCTCATAAGGATCACGATGGAATACAAGGTGGGAGAAATCCCAAAAGGATTTTGGAGAATATATTTAGGTAGTATATGTTTTGACTTTTTACCAACAACACCCCAATGTGGTCAATGATTTGATTAGGGAGCTAGAGGATAGGGGTAGAGAAAACTACAGGCAGTCGATTCTTATGACCAAGAGTCTCCATGAATGATTTTTTGTATTATATGTGTCTTTTCTATCCTTTTTATAGTGATTATAGATATGGTTTATTTTCATTAAATTCATTATTCCCATTATTTTTTATAAATAAAGATTCAATTTCAGCCTTTATCGGAATCCATGTGGTTTGGAGACCCCTACTAGAGATGTGGCATGAAAAACACACTTATGTGATAGTATGCATGACACCTGGATTAAATATTTTCTATTTGTATATCATTGATGTAGAGATTTTCCTTACAACTTCATTATATATATTAAAGGTATATCCATAGCACATTCCCAAATTGAATGTTTCTAGTTGAAGATATGGATTGACCACAATGATAGACACGTATATTACTTATTTGTTGAAAATGAATATTATATTCTGTAGTATTGAGTCCTAAATAGATGCGTGAAAATGGTCACTCATTAGTTTCAAATTTTTACCCTTAATATATTATATGTTGTGAGTTTTCAATTCCCTAAAGTGCTGGTGGATTACTAGCACCTCCTCCCTGAGGATGTTCATTTTTTACCTCCCCACTGAGGGACAATTTATTCATTGATCTATACATTGGGAAGGTATTGATATCAATAATAGAAATTTAGATGGACCATGAATATCTTCAAAAGTTGAGGTTATAGTTAGATACCATTAAATGTAAGTACTTTTTAAGTCTTAGCTTTTTACCCAAGAAAAACCCTTGTTTTTTCACCAAGAAGTTGGACATGAGCATGAGGTAATCTGTAGACTAACAGAGCATGAATCTGCTAACTATATAGAACATGTATCCACTAATAAGGATCAATAACCACTTTGGTCATTTTATAAGGAAACGATGTTCCTGGGAGTATGACCTCAGAAGATGTTGTCACTAGTTTCAGGTAAGATATGAGGATACACTGAAGGAAACAATAACATGTTTCTATATTTACCATGGAAAATTTGTGGTGAATAATCCATATCATAGGAATAATTAAACAAGTATTTCATCCCTTCCTAGAAAATTTCATGGTAGACTTCATCAATGGTATTCATGTGTACTCGGTTTCCCAGGTGGATCACACATGAAACAGAATGATTGTTCGGGACATATTCTGAAAAAACAAGTAATACATAAAGATATCAAAATGTTAGTTTTGGATTTTGGATTACCATAATTTTTAAATTTTATCGTACCATATGAAATGGTTACAGACAATGCCAAGGTCCGTATAGTGATTGCTTCAGTTCCACCCAAGAGTGTGATGGGGGTGTAGGGATTCCTTGGGTTTGTAGGACATTACCAGATATTCGTATCTAATTTATCATAGATAACATCATCAATGACATAAATGAACTAAAATAGGAAGCCTTTTTGTGGAAATAGAGATTTTATATGGATTTTTAGTATTTTAAGAAGTGTTTGACTAGTTCTCCCATATTGAGTTTTTTAGAGAATGGTGTCGAGTATGTAGTGTTCTATAATTAATCATGATCCACGCATGATGTTTATCTAATGAAGTGGTATGTGGTGATTCAAAATGGTTCACATAAGTAATAATTGAATGAGAAGAACTTTTTTTCCCACAAATATATAGTTTGAATATGGTAGGATTCACATTATAGATGTGAATAAAATACCAATTTGTTGAGAATTTTATCATATACTCTAATAAAAAGCGACTCAATTATATATTATCTTAGATGGATGTTTACTTGATAAAGAAGATATGGATAGAGTTGTTATCTTATTATGAATTTTATATTTTTTATACATCTAGGAAAGGAAATAGGGTGAAAATTCTCATTGAAGGAGATCTTCGTCAAAGATTATAAAAAGGGTGTTAGTGAAGTTGGACTCATTGCAGTTATCCGCTAGACATGCTATTGATGGATTTTTTTAGAGTAGTTGAGAGTTTCATTCTTTTCAAAGGATGTATGCTGGTACTAGGGATGTTATAGGAGGATATTCTTAGAGTATTTCATACATCTATTTTTGTGGTACATCCACGTGGGGAAAAGATGCCCCAGGACCTCTAATGTCATGTTTCGTGGATATGGATGATGAAATCAAATGAAATATTATTTCTAGTTCCTTAATTGATAGAATGTAAAAGCTAAGAATCATGTTCCTGAGGGTTTACCTCAATACCTTGATGTCACATAGTGGACATTGGATGATATATCCATGGAATGCATGATGAGTGTTGCAAGTATATCCATGGTACACAATTCTATCATGGTGATCATAGATTGACTCACTATTTCATACCACATTGTATCTATTATGGATTAGAGTTCAGTTAAGATCATGGGATTCCTATACATGTATGTGCTATTCAGTCTCCATGGAGTTCCCTCAATGTTATTCACTTAACATAGTTATATCTTTACATCTTAACTATGGATGGGATCGAAGGATGGTTTTGAGACTCAATTATGCTGGAGCACATTATTTACCAACAAAATAATAGTTAGATAGAGAATACCATTCATGTACTAAAGGAAAATATGTGACCTTTCATGTTGGAAATTGGAAGTTGTTGGTGGGATAACCTACCACAAGTGGAGTTTGTATAAGGCCCCAGCCTTAAACCTTACTTAAACTTGAGTTATTACAAGATTACACATTTATGATCTTTTCAGGTTTAGAGTTTTAGAGAATTATATCATGAAACTTGCATTAAATTCCACATTTAAACAAGGTGGTTACATAAAAGACAATATTCATTCTTCCCATCAATGGAAACCTATTTAAAATAAAACACGGATTCTTTCTTGACACATCCTTGACACTATCGTCACATCATGTACCTTTCCCTTGACATGTGAAAAGCATTTCAAAAACTTGGGATGAGCATAAAAAGCTCAGTTAGGGTTATAAAAATATGGAAAGGAAACATGAGTTCATATATACATAAGAATGAAATCATACTTTACCCATAAAACATAGGCATATCAAATCATGAATAAATCATAGAAAACATAAGACATAAAGGTAACTTGAGGCATTCATAACATTCTTACGTAGGGAGTAACCCTCATGGTTATGTTTGGAATACCCATCATAGTATATACCCTAAATCTCTTCGTAGAAACCTTAACGTTTCACTCCTTCGCGTTACCCAATGCATTGGAGAGCTATATCGGGCTCACCCGCCCTTAGTTTATCACGGAACCACCCGTTCTTAATAACAATGCCCAAGAACCATAAAATAATCGTATCACATAAACATGAATAAAGGAAACATAACATTTCCACATTTCAATCACAATATAACATTTTAGGATATTGAAATAATGAATCCATTCAAAAAGAAACCATTTCCAAAACCATTTAAAACATTTAATAAAGAGATTTTTGAATCAAAGTGTCCCATACCACCTTGAAGCTTTTAACATTTTAAACCATTAATATCCATATAAATAAATCCTTAAAACCATTTTGAAAACATGGATATTAATAAGAACAAATAATTAAAACATTTAAAACCATATTTTGGTTAAAGGGGTTTTACCAAAATTAGAGACACTTGAATATAATAATCGAGGAATAACATTTAGTCAGAACTTTATAATATAATGAGAATAAAAGGATTCATGATATAATACTCCAAAGGACAGTATATACACCATATAAGAGTGAATTGGTTCATAACAACAATGAACCCTCAATAGAAATGTCAAATGTGAAGAAATCCCTTATAAAGAAGGTATCCTTAAATTAAGGACAAATAAATCTCAAAAATATGTGTGAAAAATATATATACACCCAATATAAGTGGATATTAAGTGTAAAACAATAAATGGTCATTCACACATATTCAATGGATGACATATTGAATGACTACAAGTTGAACCCAAAGAAATCGAAATTGGGTTAAAAAGTTCCCTTCACAGCCTAACGTCATCACATCAAAATGAGTTGATGAGAGATAAAAAGTGTATCTCATCACTTGGACATAAAATTTACATTAATACGGATGTATTAGAACATATCCCAACATAAAAATATGTAAATTAAAAGACCCAATAAAAGTAGTCTTTTAAAAAAGAGGAGGGTGAAAGGTTCCCTTACCGACTTGGGTATCTTTCAAAACATACACCCCATGAAAGAAAGACAATAGGTCATTGATGTAAATACTCATAAACGAAAGTATATTAAACAAAGATTAGAATAATGGGAAGTACATACACCACTCAATGGAATTTGTGTCGAATGTAGCATAAATCTCACGGGAATAAAAGTGAGATGAAAAATCCCTTACGAAAACTTGGCAGCCTAACGGCGCCACATAAAACTTACGAATATGGATTGATGAGATCAAAAAGATTATCCCATAATATTACAATATAATTTACAGAAAGTGGAATATAAAAGAAAATCCCCCAACATTGCAAGGAGGAGCTTAAAAGAAGTGACATAAAGGAGAGTACTTAAAATGAAAGAGAGAGGTTAGATCTCTTACGAAAGTTTGGCAGCCAAACGGCGCCACTCAAAACTTCCAAAATGGATTGATGAGAGAGAATAGGGTCTCTCATCACATTAACATAAAAAATACAGTATGTGTAATATAAAATATCATCCCAATAACAAGAAAGATGAGATTTAAACGGAATGACATAAAAGTGTGTACTTAAAAAGAAAGAGAGGAGTAGGATCCCTTACCTCGGGTCCGACTTGACTCGATCGTTCTTTAATCTCCTGAATAATAAACTTGAGTTAATTTCTAATTCATTAAGAACCTTTTTCAAGTTCATTATTACTTTTATACCACTTATTACCATGTCATAAACATTATGTAATAATTTAAGTTAATAATATTTGTTTTGACGATATTTGGTTCTTAAGTCGAAAGTGGACTTCTTACAATTACATGTTGTTCGTGTGGCCAAATGTTTATTATATCCAGAATTGTATTCATTATGTAGATATCATATATGTCATATATATCCAGTAAATGAATGCATTTATAACATTACATAATCATTTAGAGGTAAGAAATGAAATGCACCGTTCATGGAGACGGTAAGCCGTACGTACGCATTAACGCTACTTTCATTTATATTTCGTATTTTATAGAATGGAATAATAATGATATAAAGGAATATTATAATTACAGTATAATATCATTTATAATATCATATTTCCATCTTTTATACATCCCACATATTGTATTTAACGAATCAAATCACTTTGAGGGGGCGGTAGTCCGCACTTCCTTAAATGAAGATATCGCGTATACCCATAATGGAAGCGATAATGGTAAGACAAAAATGAAAAATACAGAAGCATAAATAAAACATAAAGATATTATATATAATATATAAATATAGTGACATCATAATGGCCACCTTTGAAGGTGTTAAATGAGTATTGAACAATCATCGTTTCAAGAGGCAGAATTTCACCATCCACGGAAACCGTATGTTCTTTAACCATTTGATGTAGTTGTGTGAGAGTTTAGCTCGAATAAATCTTATAACAACATCCTAGTATATTGAAGATACTGGTGTTGTTACAAAAGAAGTAAATAAAAAGAGTTTAGGGGGTTGGAGAAGCATAATAAAACAAATGAACATGAGAGAATGAATTACCTTTAAAAGTGTAACTCCTTTTGATTTGAGCCAAAAGGCTTCCTTTGAAAGGATTCTGCCCAATGGGAATCCTCTAGGATGAGGAGAGGGATGTGGAGAGAGTAAATGGGCAGGGGTTGGCCGAGCCAAAGGCTTGAGGAGTGTGTTAAATGAGGTAGAGGTGGGGGCCTTTTATAAGAGGAGAGGAGGGGTACTTTTGGAAAGTAAAGAAATATTACTTTATGTGAAACTGTGTTTCGGTTTCAAAAGGTCACACATTGATATAATTCGTGGATAAGGTGATATGGCTTCGAAATCCACTCATCTAATATGTTTTGGACATGTGTAGTTCATAGATTTTACATTATCTTTCCATTTTATTTAAATCATCAAATAATGATGTCATCGCTGCATCATTATTATGTCATTAATAATTTAATTTATTTAATATCTAAAAATTATAAATAAAATACTATGATGTAGGAAATCTTTTTATCTTTCCAATGAATATTTATAATAAAAACGATGACTTGTATAACCCCACTTAAAAATTGTTTTAGTAAAACATATCATGTTTGTGTCAATTTGACTTTTACATTAAATAAAATGTTATTTATGTCATTTCCCAACCAAAGTGGATCCATGGGGTCCCCAAGTTGACCCATGGCTTGTCTTGGTCGGCCATGATACAACCAATGAGGGTAATACATGTGTCAAGCTCATCTCATTTTATTAAAACATTATTTTTACCTTAAACTACACTAATTACCACTAATCGCGATTAAAAACTTAATAAGTTACTATTCACCATAAAATTATTTTAATCTCATTGAACAACATTTTACTTCTTAATGACAACCATGTATGTCAGATTTTTAAAAATCAAAACACAATGATGGAAAAATTTCATTTAAATGGAAAATCAATTTTTATAAGTACCACTTAGTGGTTTCACTATTCATCAAAAATTGAAGTTTTTCAGAAAAATCCCAAAAATTCACCCTAAGCTATATTTGATATTCTGAATTCAAAAATGAATTCCGTTTTACAAAATTCAAAACATATAAGTCACATTAATTAATTTAATAATTAATTCCCACTGTCATGACAAATAGCGTGTTTTATGAAACAATAAGTATCAAAAGATTGACACTAGTTTAAGTCTGATTTCAAAGTGAAATTGATTCCAACAACCACTATTGGATTTAATGGTAAAAATATTTTCTAATTTCACTTTAAAACAAATTCAAAATATAATCTAATCATATAAATAAATTAGATTAAAAAGTGGTTTTGAATTAAAATACAACATTTTACACTATTCATTAAAAAAATGAACTTTATCAAAAAGATACCAAAAATTTACACAAAGTAAATTTTGATGTCCCGATTCTTAATAAGAATTTTATTTGGTCCAAAAGAATGTTTAAGAGTGAAAAAAACTATATTTAATGACAGTTCTCCATCAAAAGGTGATAAGTGAACCTTTAGTGAAAACTAGGGCATATACGCCTAAAATTGAATTCTTTCCGTATTTTATGACTTTATCTTTTATTGTATAAATGTAAAAATATTTAAGAACATATATAATCATATTTTAGTTATTTCTATCCATTCCCTCCATTATAATGGCTACATGTTAACTACCATTTAATATAATATTATTTTATTATTAGAGTGAAACGTAAGATTCCCAAGAAACTCATTGTTGTGTGTTGGGTACGCCATCGAGCATAGCGTCCCCTTTAAAGTCATATTAATATTTTATTCACAGATATGGAAAAATATGAAAATGTCATATTCCTTATTTACCTAGGTTGTTACATCCTTCCCCCCTTTTGGGAATTGCGTCCTCGAAATTTTAAAATTGCGCTTGGAAACATCCTTGAACGTCGCACATCGGAACAAGAGTCGGTAAAACAATCACTTTAAAATAAAGAAAGATAAGCACATAGGTCACCCGAGTTAACCCATACTAGGATTCTAAGTATGAAAATATGGACATGTAGGAGAAACCATAGGGTCATGTTCCGATGGAGAGTGATAGAAAACATGTTTAGGAGAAAGTTAACAATAAGAAAAACACAAACTTGAAATGGGTTAAACGGTGTTGGGTTCCCCAGTAGGAAAAGTTAATTGACAACATTTTTGTTTTAAGTTACATTTTATTGAGGAATTTATTCATAAGGAAGCATAATCACCTAATCCCCAAAATATAACTATATACATCCCATGTATTTAAGCTTTAACCAAAAAAAACCAAAAAGGTTAGTACAAGATCAGATAATCCCGAAAAGGATAACCCCTTATAAAAAGAAAATCTATTCTTAATCTCCAAAATTTGTCCAACAAAACCCAAAGTTCAACGAGGACCATCCGATAAACAATTTGTCCATAAAATTCTTCAAAGTAATCCAATATAAGATTGAAAACCAAATATTTGAAGGATTTAGTCACATAGTCTTCCACGTTAAATCGAAACATTTATCTCCAAACAACATCAGTTTCTCCTAAAGTCTCACATTGAAAAGTAATTATCCTAATCACATATCCTCCAAAATCAACTTACTCTTAATTCATAAAATCATATAACTAAAAAGAATCTGTCAAACTAACCAGGGGCTTCACGTAATCCAGTGGTAGGCGATAAATACCAGTCGCACTTTGGTTGTGGGTTCGATTCCCGCAGCATTGTCCGACGCGACGGGTTGTCACACGGTCTGCGTGTTGTACTTTTTCCAAAACTATATAATTCTCAAATCATTACCCAAAAAGGGATAAAATCATCAAAAATAACCATAACATAATTTAACCTCAATTTTATCTCATGCCTTTCACTTCAATCATAACATATGGTAACCCATAATTACCTCAAAAGTAAGGATCATATAAACCCAAATGGTTCTTTATAACTATGTCCACAAAAGAAAAGATAACTATGACTTGAATAAAATTTTCCTATATTAAACATCAGGGTTACACATAATATAAAAAGTCTTCTAATGTAACCCCATCATCAAAAGAGACTTAATACTCTTAAGAATTTCACCCTAACTCTTGAAGCCCTTATATGTTGACATCTTACTCATTCAACATTCTTCATGATCTATTATCCATTCCTTTCCAACATATTCCGAAATACCTCTTTCCTACAAACAAAATCATGAATCATATCCTAAGATTCCAAAATAAGAAAACAATAGTCATGAAATGGTACATACCTTTGATTGGTCATTGTCAGTTTCTTCATCCACAATCGAAATGGAATTAGGTATTGGTAAACGAATATCGGTACGCTCTTGGTGACCCCATTCACGAAACATCTTCATAGGACATGTGTTTTCATAATGACCATGCACACCACATTTAAAATATTCAATTGATCCCTTAGAAAGAACTTCATTCCCTTTCCTCGAGTCAACTGGATGCTTCCTTTTTCCATGGCAGGTTCTTGCTTTATGACCTTCATTTCCACATCTATAGCATATTTCTGTCCCTTTGAAACATTTTCCTAGGTGTTTCTTTCCACATCTTTGACACATAGGTTTTTGAACATACTTACCTTTATGAATATTACCTGTACTTCCGTAGGGATTTGTTTCTTGCATATATGATGCCTTAGATAAATATCCAAGGTTTAGGTGGTCACTCATGACTCCAGATAGTTGGTTGAGGATAATCAAAAGAGTTCCCATTGCAGCTCCCGTATCATTAAGTTGCTTGCTCAAAAAACTGTCACAGTTTCCTTCACATCCACAGTTACTTTGGTGCCTGCTAGATCCAGCCATTTACTAAAACCAAAAAGGTCAGTGTGAGTATATCAACAAAACCATCATGTACTAATGAGTAAGATAGGAAATAAGATATACTTACTCACTCACTTTATCTAAAACTATGACTCTTTCTGAAATCCTAACCATTATGGTAATTGTCAATTATGCTTAAAGAATACGCTAACCTCTATAGTTATCTAAACCGACCTTTGATACCAACTATAAGGCCCCATCCTTAAACCTTACTTAAACTTGAGTTATTACAAGATTACACATTGAGGATCTTTTCAGGTTTAGAGTTTTAGAGAATTAGATCATGAAACTTGCATTACATTCCACATTTAAACAAGGTGGTTTCATAAAAGACAATATTCATTCTTCCCATGAATGGAAACCTATTTAAAATAAAACACGGATTCTTTATTGACACATCCTTGACACTATCGTCACATCATGTACCTTTCCCTTGACCTGTGAAAAGAATTTCAAAAACATGGGATGATCATAAAAAGATCAGTAAGGGTTATAAAAATATGGAAAGGAAACATGAGTTCATATATACATAAGAATGAAATCATACTTTACCCATAAAACATAGGCATATCAAATCATGAATAAATCATAGAAAACATAAGACATAAAGGTAACTTGAGGAATTCATAACATTCTTACGTAGGGAGTAACCCTCTTGGTTACGTTTGGAATACCCATCACAATATATTCCCTAAATCTCTTCGGAGAAACCTTAACGTTTCACTCCTTCGCATTACCCAATGCATTGGAGAGCTATATCGGGCTCACCCACCCTTAGTTTATCACGGAACCACCCGTTCTTCATAACAATGCCCACGAACCATAACATAATCGTATCACATAAACATGAATAAAGGAAACATAACATTTCCACATTTCAATCACAATATAACATTTTAGGATATTGAAATAATGAATCCATTCAAAAAGAAACCATTTCCAAAACCATTTAAAACATCTAATAAAGAGATTTTTGAATCAAAGTATCCCATACCACCTTGAAGATTTTAACATTTTAAACCATTAATATCCATATAAATAAATCCTTAAAACCATTTTGAAAACATGGATATTAATAAGAACAAATAATTAAAACATTTAAAACGATATTTTGGTTAAAGGGGTTTTACCAAAATTAGAGACACTTGAATACAATAATCGAGGAATAACATTTAGTCAGAACTTTATAATATAATGAGAATAAAGGGATTCATGATATAATACTCCAAAGGACAGTATATACACCATATAAGAGTGAATTGGTGCATAACAACAATGAACCCTCAATAGAAATGTCAAATGTGATGAAATCCCTTATAAAGAAGGTATCCGTAAAATAAGGACAAATAAATCTCAATAATATGTGTGACAAATATATATACACCCAATATAAGTGGATATTAAGTATAAAACAATAAATGGTCATTCACACATATTCAATGGATGACATATTCAATGACTACAAGTTGAACCCAAAGAAATCGAAATTGGGTTAAAAAGTTCCCTTGACAGCCTAACGACATCACATCAAAATGAGTTGATGAGAGATAAAAAGTGTATATCATCACTTGGACATAAAGTTTACATCAATAAGGATGTATTAGAACATATCCCAACATTAAAATATGTAAATTAAAAGACCCAATAAAAGAAGTCTTTTAAAAAAGAGGAGGGTGAAAGGTTCCCTTACCGACTTGGGTATCATTCAAAACATACACCCCATGAAAGAAAGACAATAGGTCATTGATGTAAATACTCATAAACGAATGTATATTACACAAAGAGTAGAATAATGGGCAGTACATACACCACTCAATGGAATTTGTGGCGAATGTAGAATAAATCTCACGGGAATAAAAGTGAGATGAAAAATCCCTTACGAAAACTTGGCAGCCTAACGGCGCCACATAAAACATCCGAATACGTATTGATGAGATAAAATAGAGTATCCCATCATATTACAATAGAATTTACAGAAAGTGGAATATAAAATAAAATCCCCCAAAATTTCAAGGAGGAGCTTAAAAGAAGTGACATAAAGGATAGTACTTAAAATGAAAGAGAGAGGTTAGATCTCTTACGAAAGTTTGGCAGCCTAACGGCGCCACTCAAAACTTCCAAAATGGATTGATGAGAGAGAATAGGGTCTCTCATCACATGAACATAAAAATTACAGTATGTGTAATATAAAATATCATCCCAATAACAAGAAAGATGAGATTTAAACGGAATGACATAAAAGTGTGTACTTAAAAAGAAAGAGAGGAGTAGGATCCCTTACCTCGGGTCCGACTTGACTAGATCGTTCGTTAATCTCATGAATAATAAACTTGAGTTAATTTATAATTCCTTAAGAACCTTTTTCAAGTTCATTATTACTTTTATACCACATATTACCATGTCATAAACATTATGTAATCATTTAAGTTAATAATATTTGTTTTGCCGATATTTGGTTCTTAAGTCGAAAGTGGACTTCTTACAATTACATGTTGTTCGTGTGGCCAAATGTTTATTATATACAGAATTGTATTCATTATGTAGATATCATATATGTCATATATATCCAGTAAATGCATGAATTTATAACATTACATAATCATTTAGAGGTAAGAAATGAAATGCACCGTTCATGGAGACGGTAAGCCGTACGTACGCATTAACGCTACTTTCATTTCTATTTCGTATTTTATAAAATGGAATAATAATGATAAAAAGGTATATTATAATTCCAGTATAATATCATATATAATATCATATTTCCATCCTTTATACATCCCACATATGGTATTTAACGAATCAAATCACTTTGAGGGGGCGGTAGTCCGCACTTCCTTAAATGAAGATATCGCGTATACCCATAATGGAAGCCATAAAGGTAAGACAAAAATGAAAAATACAGAAGCATAAATAAAACATTAACATATTATATATCATATATATAAATAGTGACATCATAATGTCCACCTTTGAAGGTGTTAAATGTTTATTGAACAATCATCGTTTCGGGAGGCAGAATTTCACCATCCACTGAAACCGTATGTTATTTAACCATTTGATGTAGTTGTTTGAGAGTGTAGCTAGAATAAATCTTATAAAAAAATCCTTGTATATTGAAGATACTGGTGTTGTTACAAAATAAGTAAATAAAAAGAGTTTAGGGGGTTGGAGAAGCATAATAAAACAAATGAACATGAGAGAATGAATTTCCTTTAAAAGTGTAACTCCTTTTGATTTGAGCCTAAAGGCTTCCTTTGAAAGGATTCTGCCCAAAGGGAATCCTCTAGGATGAGGAGATGGATGTGGAGAGAGTAAATGGGAAGGGTTTGGCCGAGCCAAAGGCTTGAGGAGTGTGTTAAATGAGGTAGAGGTGGGGGCCTTTTATAAGAGGAGAGGAGGGGTACTTTTCGAAAGTAAAGAAATATTACTTTATTTGAAAATGTGTTTCGGTTTCAAAAGGTCCCACATTGATATAATTCGTGGATAAGGTGATAAGGCTTTTAAATCCACTCATCCAATAATTTTTGGACATGTTTAGTTCATAGATTTTACATTATCTTTCCATTTTATTTAAATCATCAAATAATGATGTCATCGCTGCATCATTATAATGTCATAAATAATTTAATTTATTTAATGTCTAAAAATAAAAAAAAAATACTATGATGTATGAAATCTTTTTATATTCCCAATTAATATTTATAATAAAAAATATGACTTGTATAACCCCACTTAAAAATTGTTTTAGTAAAACATATCATGTTTGTGTCAATTTGACTTTTACATTAAATTAAATGTTATTTAGGTCATTTCCCAACCAAAGTGGATCCATGGGGTCCCCTAGTTGACCCATGGCTTGTATTGGTCGGCCATGATACAACCAATGAGGGTAAGACATGTGTCAAGCTCATCTCATTTTATTAAAGCATTATTTTTACCTTAAACTACACTAATTACCACTAATCGCGATTAAAAACATAATAAGTTACTATTCACCAAAAAATTATTTTAATCTCATTGAACCACATTTTACTTCTTATTGAAAACCATGTATGTAGGATTTTTGTAAATCAAAACACAATGATGGCAAAATTTCATTTAAATGGAAAATCAGTTTTTATAAGTACCACTTAGTGGTTTAACTATTCATCAAAAATTGAAGTTTTTCAGAAAAATCCCAAAAATTCACCCTAAGCTATATTTGATATTCTGAATTCAAAAATGAAGTCCGTTTTAAAAAATTCAAAACATATAAGTCACATTAATTAATTTAATAATTAATTCCCGCTGTCATGACAAATAGCGTGTTTTATGAAACAATAAGTATAAAAAGATTGACACTAGTTTAAGTCTGATTTCAAAGTGAAATTGATTCCAACGATCACTATTGGATTTAATGGTAAAAATATTTTCTAATTTCACTTTAAAACAAATTCAAAATATAATCTAATCATATAAATAAATTAGATTAAAAAGTGGTTTTGAATTAAAATACAAAATTTTACACTATTCATTAAAAAAATGAACTTTATCGAAAAGATACCAAAAATTTACACAAAGTAAATTTTGATGTCCCGATTCTTAATAAGAGTTTTATTTGGTCCAAAAGAATGATTAAGAGTGAACAAAACTATATTTAATGACGGTTCTCCATCAAAAGGTGATAAGTGAACCTTTAGTGAAAACTAGGGCATATACACCTAAAATTGAATTTTTTCTGTATTTTATGCCTTTATCTTTTATTGTATAAATGTAAAAATATTTAAGAACATATATAATCATATATTAGTTATTTATATCCATTCCCTCCATTATAATGGCTACATGTTTACTACAATTTAATATAATATTATTTTATTATTAGAGTGCAACGTAAGATTCCCAAGAAACTCGTTGTTGCGTGTTGGGTACGCCATTGAGCATAGCGTCCCCTTTAAAGTCGTATTAATATTTTATTCACAAATATGGATAAATATGAAAATGTCATATTCCTTATTTACCTGGGTTGTTACAGATTGTGTACAACAATAGCTAAACATCAACCATTATTATTGAACCATTTGAGGTTTTGTATAAAATATCCTGAAGAACACCAATTTGTTATGCTAACCCAAGATAGTTGGCATTTGTTGGCCTAGAGTATGTGTGGTAAACTACTGAGAAGATGTAGATCATCTTAAAGTGGATTAGAACAACACAGAGCTATCATAAATTTAATATATACATATGAATGTTATATTTGGAGTTCGAGGAGGGAGGCCATGTGTTTCTATAGGTTTCAAGTTGATTTGGATGATAGTGATTTGAATGGGGTGGCAAGCTATCTTCAAGATTCATTATCCCATTTTAGATAATATGTATTGTTAGTGAGGTGGTGTATCACAATTCTCTACCTCCATTGTTCGGTGGGGTGCATGATGTCTTCCACATGTCGTAGCTAATAAGTTAAAATCATGCCCCATCACATTTTATCAATTGGGGAAATATGTACATTGATGATGGATCTACCATTGTTGGATACATTGTGTAGATGAAGGATTGGTAAGAGAGGATCCTTCATGGAATAACAAGAATCTCTAGAAGATGACATGAGAGTAATATGCTTAGATTCTTGTTCAGTACACAAACCCATTTGTGTAGTCCTTGTTCGGGATATTCCGAGCATAAGGTCTATAGGTGGGGAGAATGTGATGACATGGATTTTCAATGTAATATTTTTTGATATTTTATGGATTATTTATGAGAACAAAAATAGTCATGGCATGCAATTAGGAGGCCTAATTTTCAAAAAATAGTCTTTTTAATTATATTAAACATATTGAATAAAAACATAAACACATATTATTCCTAAATTTTTTAAATTATATCTAACTATGGGACAGAATTAGAAATATGAGGGAACCAATGATTTGATAATTAATGTTATAAAGTTGATAAATCATATCCTTTTTAAACATGAGGAATTTGTGGAATATTAATCATTGGTGTGAAAGGGAAAAAAATTAAACAAATTATTTTATTTTTATTTCGTTTATCCAGTTACGTATATATATTCAATTTGAAATTTATGATTGAATTGAAGGCATAGATGCATAATAATGGAGATGTTGGATAGAGGATATTATAGGATCTTTCTTACAAAAATCTCCATCATATCATGGATCATTGATCAATGTAAAATAAAAACTAAAGATCTTACAAACGATATTGAGGTCATTTATTTATAAATCTTAGATTGATCCAAGTCATTGTTGGATGGTTTTTGTATTTTATTCATTCCACATTCTATAATCCAACATTGCAAATGAATCAGTAGAGCAAAAAATTGTTCCATGGTTCAGTGATCTTCTGATAAGGTTTTATTTCAAGGATTTTTAAGAGTTTTAATTGATTTTCATTGATTCAATTCTTATCATTCAAATGGGGATGGATCAAGGACAAAACAATTTTTTTTAGAGACTCGTACCACATTTTTTGTTTTTTCATTTCTCCTATATTTTTTCATTCATCACAGGTGTTATTTATTGGACCACAGTTCAACATCCGCAGTGTAATTGATAATTATGCACCTTTTTATTGGAACAATGATTCAATATTATACATTTGGGCTCAGCCTAACATAGTTGTCGTGTCACGACAGAAGAAGAAGTTGATCAGATGGTTTGGTATAACTGATTTAGTTTTCTTTAGATCAAATTTAATAACACCATCCAAAAGGGATATCCAAAAATATTAATTGTTTTGATGATGATGATGATGATCGATGACAGAAATACTCTTTGTGACCTCAGAACTGATCTTTCTAGAATGTTTAATGGATGAAACATTATCCATAGGTGTGGATGCAAATTCACAAACCAAATCTGATAATCTTGAGAATTTAATGTTAAAATTCATGAATGTCAGAACTACTCACTCTATGGGACCCCCAATGTGGTAGCTATTATTTATGCAGAAATAAAAGTATCACATAGTGTAAGATTAGGTCACATGGCATGTGACCTCTTCTCAAGGTATCTACATATACCACAGATGGTACATGGACACATGTTGGGGTACATAGGTACATGAATGTCATGTAATCCCACACAGACAAGGCATTTCCTATTGTACATGGGCATGCCCATGTATGGGTACACAGGTAAAGTACATCTGTAGTCACACATTCTGTATAGTTACACTGACATAAACATAGTTATTGGTTGTTTACATGTGATTGACTATTGGTCAATGAGAAATGACCATAACCCTAAAATATTCCATGTAATCCATAAAGCATGGATCGTATAA
Source organism: Viscum album (assembly GCA_963277665.1). NCBI lineage: Eukaryota > Viridiplantae > Streptophyta > Magnoliopsida > Santalales > Viscaceae > Viscum > Viscum album. Next base: position 1,695,350,844 of record OY728137.1, on the reverse strand, counting down.
CTATTACACTCTATATTTCACATGATTAAATATGGAGTGTTCCCCATATTCATTCAATGAGGGTTAGTATGTAATTTATTTTCACATATAGAACTATGATACTTTAATTATGAAATATCTGAAAGAGTTTTCGGAATCCTTCCATGAGACCCAGAGTGATATACTCTATTTATCTTCATGTCCTATGTGGATTTCATGGTGTCATCATGATCAAAAATGCATGGTATTTGATCATCTATGTAGGGAGTTAATATAGATTGGGTTATTAATTTTCCCCATGGCCTTGGGAGTGATATTCAGTTATACATAAAATAATTTCAGACCATCATACTATACTTCCTATAATGAGACCCGAAGAGAACTACCTATAAGATGAACCTTATCATTGCTATAAGACTCATGCTCTATGTTCTCTCAGAGGTGTTATATGATGATTCTTCAATCAATAAATTTATGATGAAATTACGGTTTTGGATTTTCCAATAAAATGTGTGTCATTATAGAGTATATTTGGATATCATTATTATATGTGGTTAAGACATATACCTATGTTGGGATGGATGTATTCATTTTTTTATGTTTCATGGTTTGGGGTGCCTTTCTGATTATTGTAACACCCACCCATGAACTAGATTTTTGCATGTGTCATGAGTTGGAAAGTCAATATGTCTTTTGATCGAGTCCTAAATGTACTTGGACCGTTTGGTTCTTATTGAGACTTCATCGACTAAGGTGTGATCATATTGTATCTTGACAATAGTCGACAACATTACATTCAAGTTAGAATCATTTTGAGACTATTTTCCATGGGGATTATTTAACAAAGTTTACATCCCATTAATTCCAATCATAAAATAGTTGTCGTATTTAGAAATATGAACTCATGTTTATTTATTCATGTTTACATGTAGTCATTTTATTTTCGTAGAGATGTATGTGCGTGTAGGTACATAAAATAAGGCCTCCCATGTTAGTGATATTCCGACATAGATATAGTCACTAGCCCCTAGACAACTAGAGGCGGGCTAGGGGAGTTGCATTATGGACCCCATTTATAATATTTGTGATAGGGGTAGATAGTGTTATATGTTGGAACAATTTTATATTCTTATAGAGAGTTTATGGTTCATCATACGAAATTTTATAATGGTAAAATCATTATAAAAAGTTTTTTAGTGAACTATAGTTCATTAATATTTTATTTGGATTATTTATCCTCATGTAAAACCATTTTTTTATATGTTAAATTAATTATAGTTATTTTATATGATTAATATATTTTAATTTATATATATATTTCTTATTTTTGTTATATACTAAACCAAAAAAAATTCACTATTGTATTGTGGTTATAGTTTTTTATATATTTTATTTTTTAGCCCAATTAGAGGTGTTTGGGCCCTCTTTAAATGGATGATCTAGTGATTTACTCACAAATTAAACACGTATTATTTAAAATTTTCCACTTTGGTTATTATTAAATATTTTCGGTTACAATTATTTCTCTCACTTTCATTTTTTTGATTGTGTCTCATTTAAATGTCTGAAAATAGAAATCATTAATCTTTATAGGTTGATTTTTTATAATGATTACTGACTCGATACCATTGGAAATCCATTATGAGAAGTGTTTGATTTCCCAACTTTAACAGTAATTATTTTATCTCACTTATTGACACTTGTATTAAGATAATAGTTTCAAACTATATTTAAATTGATATACCTCTCTCACACATTTATAATTTTTAATAAAAAATAGTAACAAATTTTATTATAAAAATAATTTTATTCTACAAATGAAACACTAATGGTCAATATAAACAAATAAATAAAATTCTAATAACAATGCTAAAGGTGTATAGTGCTTTTCTATAATCCCAGATGGTATGTTACTCAATATTTTAAAATTAAACAACTAATTGGGTGGCTAAAATATCATCTAGTAATTATGTTATTCTTAAATATTTAATATATTTTTTTGATGTCTCCTGATAAAAAAATAATGAGAATCATTATGATTGTTCTTCTTTACTATGATTGAGTGGTGAAGTTTTTTTTTAAAAAAACTGCACTTCGGTTATTCGTTGATATTGAATGGTATTATTTTGACAAAAAAATTAAGCAACGCATTCCACATTCTCTGTCTATTTTTAAAAAAAAAATTATTTATAGATATCATTCCCAATCCTTCATTTTCATCCATCGTACTATTCATTAATATATATATTTGTTGTGCTATACTCCTTGTTCTCTATTATAAAGACATTATTTAAAATCTATAATAAATGCATTAGAAAACGTCATTGGTTGAAGTAATAATTTTCGTCAAGGAATAACATTTGTTAACAAGAACAACGAGAATAAAACTTACCAAAATCCATATCATATATTATTTTTTATTGGGAGTGTGAATGAATTTTAAAATAAAATGTTTTTATTAAAATTAATTATATATAAAACATAAACAATATGGAATTAATTGTGGAATTTTTTTCAAAGGTATATTGCATCATATTAACAGTCACTATGTAGGGATTTTTTTAATGGTATTGAATGAGTTATTTGAAAATTCATTATATAGAATTTATTTTATTTTTTATCAAAATTTAACCTATCAATGATAATTTATAATATCATAAACTGTTATTTAATGGACATTGAATTTTTATATTTATTTATTTTTTGAATGTTAAACAATCAAGGAGATGATTGAATCTAAAACATATAAATTTGTATAACATTTTAAAATTTTTATAAATCATTTCTATAATATCTAATCTGATTTTTTGATGAATGATATTTTAAATATAATGAGATTATTTTATGCTATTAGGTTTCAGAAAATTTATGGGAGTGTTATTGGTTAGTTTTATGTGTAAATGGCTACAAGATTGAATGTTGGAAGGATTTGGGGGGGGGGGGTCATTAACTTACTATAACTAAAGCATAGTCACTTACTAGTTGGTAAAACCCACAATCTATAATATGGGGTCATAATGTATTGAATATCTATAGTATTCCCAATAATATTGATAGGGGCCAAGAAGAAATTTTATGAAATCTACCAGGTACATCAACTAACTAGTGTCCAGTTACAATTCAGTAGTTGTTGTAGTCAGATATATAGTGTTCCCTATATATAAATACATTAAATGTACCACATACACCATTTAATAACAAAATAACTACTCGTATTCAAATATTTCAAATATTATACCACCTCTATTTCCTCCTAAACTATCCCATTCACCTCCCATTGATCACTGATTGATAAGATGTTCTGATGATGCTGAAATGGAAGGATCATCAAATATCCATGAGAAATTTGACTTCAACCTTTATATATATGCAATGATATTTTAAAAATATTTGTTTTTTCATAAATAACCAATTATGGTTTTCCGTTTAATAATAAATATTTGAGGGATATAGAAAATTGATAATGATTCTTGTATGAATGATGATCTACCATCAACAATTGGAGTTCATTTGGAATCTGTGTAGGAATCATATTAATAAACCTTTTATTGTTTTTATATTGATAAAGGAACAATAATCAATTGATGAAAAAATGGTATTTTATTGGAATATTGAATGTCTCTCTGAAAACCCATTTTAAGTGAGATAAAAGTCTAAAAAATGATTTCTCTGAGTATGTATTATATAAACAATCATCATGAGTTATTTTTCTCAATTATTACAATCATGAATATTTTTTATATTATTATAATTATGATGGATTGATCATGAATTCCTATACTAGAGGCCCTCTTCTAGAATCAAAAATGAAGTCGCAATTAGTTATTTGAATTATGACAGTTTTGGAGATTTCTCATTCCTTACTTTGACATAACTCTAAATTAATTTCATTCATTGACACCATATTGTTTACGATTCTAGGAATTAAACCTTGAATAGAAATTATATAGAGTCTCCATTTTAAAACAGTTTTTTGGTGAACCAAAACCACGTATATAAATCATTGATGAGTATTTCATTCTTTGAGGGAGTTTTAGGTTTTCATTCATTTATTTATGAAAACAAAATTGATGTCATTCATAAAAAATTGAGGTATAAAATTAATTATCATTTTAGGGTCCTTTATAATAATTTTTACTTGTTTCCCCATATGTCACCATGATTTTTTTTCCATGATTCAAAATGATCAATTTTTGGAAGTTTGCATTGTCTGGATACCGCTATATGATCCTTGATCCAATGAGTTCTTTATAGTAGTTGTTACAATGATGATTTATGACCATATGATGTTATATGATGAAATAATATTTTCATTTTTCTATGAAATAATTGAATTGTTTTCTCTACCATGTACTGTTTACTACAACTCAATTGGAGGTTTTTTATTATCTATTTCATTAGAAGTGATAATTGATTAATGATTGTCACTTAGAAGGGGGTGTGGGTGATGATGGTATAGCCCAATATAGGGTAGAGGCATAACTATCATATAGACCGCATAATTCTTTATTAGTTGAGCCTCTTGAGGAACTTGTTGCATGTAGATGCCTTGTATATAATTCCTAACATTTCCACTAATTACCATCAGTATGTCAGGTGACATTTCCATAGCCCTATGGCTAGTTCTTTATCACACATTATATCATGACCATCATTCGTATATGGTTATGAAGTTTGTATATTACTATATCATAGTGGATTAGTTGGTAGATGATTCCTCAATAAATGTTTTTATGTTTCTAATATATTTTCCATAATCATAGTATAAACCTAATAAAAATGTGAACATTTGGTGAATGATTCATTTGTGGTTTCCAAATGGATTTCAGTAGCTACATCATTTATGTGTTATTTGATGCATGTGGAAACAACATGTATACAGATACATGACTGGGAGTAGGGACCCTGGTAGATTGTTCATCTAACGAGAATAGAGCTGGAGTTCATCCAATATATATAGTAGGTGATACTTAACTTTTAATTTTATTTATTTATTTATCTTTCACTTTTGTTGTTGTTTATCTTTCTTATTTTGGAGCTCCTTATATTCGTATGACATGTGTGACAATTGAAATACTTTTTCCATATATATTTATCACCTTGAGTTATTATATGTTGATTGTTATAATTTTTAAGGAAATGATATTTAATGTATAAAAACCATACTAATTATGTTCAGACACTTAGTAATAGTTTGTAGCCTCTTTCTTATGGGAATACATTTTTATGGTCAGGTGACTCTTTGGAACCGTGTAGGAGTTTATGGTAAGGGAATTAAAATGGTATCATAGAATATGTTCTTATTTTTTTAACTAACCATGTACATTGTTGAAAGGATGGTGTTATATGTGACTTGAGTGGGAGAGATGTCTAGTTCCAAGACAGCTCATGTGTAATGGTCCTCTGAGTTACAATTAACTAGATAGTTATTAATATTTTTATGATATTTTCAGTATTTTCATAAACCAGGAATTTGTGTAGAGTATCAATATACATATATATTTGTGTGTGTGTGTGTTATTATACTATATACTAGTTCATAATTTAATCCTAGACAATTATTTTCTATTTGGGATTGATGAATATTCCCTGATTATGTGAAATATTTGTTAATTTGTTATTTGTGATATTCCTATTTTGGTATTAAACTGTTGAACTAGACAATGTAGTTGTGGGAGTTTATATATATATGATTAATGTTATTGAAATACTAATATAAGAAAATTGTTGGTAATAGGAGAGTTATACCTTAGGTTATGGATAAACATATAAAAAACCTTTGTATCCACTCTTAGTCTTATTCTGATTTATATTAAATGTAACAAGTGTTTACCTTCATGATATATAATATTACACCTCATGAAAAACTAGTGACACTGCCATATAATGGGGTATTATGAACTCATGATTAGGTTTATTACCGTATTCCACCTCTAGTTTTTTAAGAAGATGCACCAGAGAAATTCCCCACACCAACCATGCCAGTAAAATTTGTAGGCCAACTCCATCTAAGAGTCTTTACACTTGTTCCATCATATGGAGGAGGAGTGTCAAGCTATGTCATTTACTATGTACAATATATCAATTTTCTGTAACCAATATTATTTCAGGGAACTAGTGGACCATAGGATAGTGAGAAATAGATACACTGCAACAAGGGTTTCTTTATCCTTGTTGAGACACCTGAGGATCAGAAGGTGTGGTTGAAGCATTAATGCTACAGAATACCACCATTTTAGGGTGGGTGTCATCGGATCGGTATTAGAATGTGAATGTATCACCATAGAGAAAATCATTAACATATTACTTTGGGATTTATTTCCTAATATATTATATCTAAATAAAGGGTAGGTGTTCATGGATCTATAATAGCAATCAATGAAAATATTATCAAATTTTATCATATCACAAATCCTCCACTATTTTTTCAACTCTTTGCCCGAAATTAAGATAAAAAGTTATGAATTTTGTGATTATACTTCATTATCACATTATATTTAATGAATAGAGGTTTAGCCTATTGATATATTCATATTTTTTACACCTGAACATGAACCTCAATATGATCTCGTGTGAGGATAAAGTATTTTTTTCTTCTACCCTTCAATCCTTATACATGCCTACCTCCTATGTCTTGGATGAGAATCTCAACATGTAAATGCATATAGAAGAATATAGAATTTAATCCAAGTATTTGTATAATAGAGGATTATATTATGTCTTCTATAGTTCCATTAGGTTTATTTATTTGTGCATCAACTATTGAATGATTTGACATTATCATATTTTTTAGATGTCACATTAGACCACCAGTAGATATTGAAAAACTATGGGGAAACACCCATGTTTTTCCCCATATCATTGAATATTAAATTTTTATTGACGATGGAGGAAAGAAAAAATATATAACCCATGGCTTCATTCATGGATCTCAATAGTAGAATCAGATGATTACTTAGATTATCAATGAATCACAGGGATCATGTCATGGAAATGGGGAAATATATGATTATATAGCAGATCAGAATCTCTAAAAATGAGGGCAAGGGACCATTTATTATTTACGGTGTCGTTTTGATCACCTCTACAATATATGAATCATTTTTAGTAAACATTATTCACATTCATTTTTATATGCACATGTTGTTATTGGAAATGACTTAATGTTAAGTATTTATCTAAGTTACGTTCCATCAATACACACATTGTAATGTATTTTTCCCTTCGCCAATGATGCCAAGATTTTCTTATAGTTATTTGTAGTTATGGAAATTTATGGGACTTCATTATTATATAGGTGATGAGATTTTCTGTGATTCTAAGTATGGATTTCCAATCATTCATCATAGATAACATTGATTATTTTCACAAATGGGTATCATTTATATTTTCTAATGGATATAATTATATGATAATATAATAATGGGATATTTTATTATTTATAGTTCATCCATACCATAGTCATATTGTGAGGATCATGGTGTATATTTTTGTCTTTGCATAATTCATAGGATTACAATTGGACCCCTCAACTTTTCCACCCACTGTAGCTCTCTATCAAAACATCTACCTAACTAACTTTTGAGGACTTATAATAGATAAAAAAGTTGATTTTGAAATAAATCCTATGATAGTTACATAAATCACTATGATATTTTCAATAATATGGGGTCAGACATGTTGAAAGGGGTTATAGTGTACTTTATGGAAATGGAGTATAAGGGTTTTATTTGGCCATGTGCATCGATATGGGTTGCACATATTTTTTTCTATAAGAATGTGTGTGGTAGTATTTGACACAATTTCATTTACAAGATGATAAATCTAGTGATGGGGAATAATAACTATAATTTACCTAGGATTTTTGAAATTTTTGGTCAACTTTTGGGAGCTTAATGTTTCTATAATATTATTGTTAGATTGAGCTATAACTAGTTGTGGGTCAATCTGAAGTACCAAATAATGATATAATTTTGTAATAGTTATAGTGTATACATTTAAATAGTGATGGGATTTGTATATAAAAATAATATAGTAACAACCATGGATCTCATGAACAATATCACCCACACATATCAAGACACCTCATTCGTGTTGTTCATTGAAAACATCCTTGCTCACTATCTGACCATAAATAATCTTGTCAGACAATTTGTTTTAGGCATTAATTTGATTCTAGATTTATAATATGTTACTTTATTGTACATTCATTGTTGAATAGGTAAAATTATAATGTATTGTAGTATATGAGGGTGTTATATCCCTGTTCCAAGGGAATAAAAAGGTAGTTATGTTGTGTACACATCACAAAAACATGATTGAGATTAGGAGTATTCTCTGTTTAGCATCATACAAGTGAGATGTTACCCAAAAATTTAACAAGTATCAACACCTATAACAACATTTTCCATGAATGGGGTTATATTCCAATAGGAATTATACTGTGTAGAGTAATTTTACGAGGTAAAGAAGATGACTACAAAAACTCAAGTAACGATTTATCCCAAGCTATTGGTTGGTTATACTGTATTATGTGACATTTAATACAATGGTTTTGAATTAGTAATAATGTGGTGATATCAGGTAGTTATGTATCAGATATGATATCTAATACCCCATGATAATATCTATCATAACCATGGTTTGTATCAAGTACATGTAGTCTAGACATTGAAGTGTTAAAGAACCCAGCGATTCAGTGAGACATTTATTGTCTATGATTACCATAATTTCCTCAATAATATATTAACAATGTGTGAAAAAAACATAGTTATGTTTTCATGGTAGAGTTTCCATATATGTTCAACATTGTGATGGGTTATTCACTAGGTAAGGGATATGTTATTTTAAATTATCACTACTATAAATTGTAGCAAAATCTAGACATAATAAATTTCCTATGAAGTAATTTTGATGCCTCGTGATCTATTTGGATGGATGGGGGATGAATAATTATAATTTTTCAGGATTGATGATGTGTATTCCTTTGGAGGACAGATTGACTTTGTATATCGGGTAAATTAATTATAGTATTCTGAACCAATGGGTGTTATCATGCGTGAATAGCTAACACCTGGTGACCTAATTCCCAGGTAGCCATTAGGTGATGATGACATGATCCTCATACATAAGATATTTTTAGTCCTAATTTCTATTATGTATGGGATGGAAATTAATAGATTTCCCTCTATGTGGGTGGTATATATTCATGTGACAATGATTTACCCTCACTTCATGCAACAATTATGGTGTCCCTGAATGAAAATGATCATTAATGGTTTTTTACATGAGGGATTTCCTACAATAGGATAGTGTCCCAATACTATCATCCTACTATGGTATTATAGACACTTCATATACAAATTTGAAAATGGGATGATTCCTAATGGATAGTGTGATCTAGTTACCTTGGTCCCTGAGGATTCATTATGATTTATGGATAATTTTAAATAATCTCAATGAATGTTATTCTTTTCTAATAGATCTATGAGACTCACTTAGTAGAAATTAATGGAATTATATATCTCAATTAAAAAACAATACATGAAATTTCTTTGAAAATCATTTACGGACTTTATGTATATTTCACTTCATGGTTTAGACTAGTCATGTAGAAATTCTTGAGGACTTAGTTTTGATAGAGCAATACATACCATGCCTTGAATAATATATAGTTTGAGAATAATATTCACATACAATGTAATATTCTTTATGCTTTATCACTATACTTAGGAGGATATTGTGGTGATCACATTACCTTAGTAGAGTGTTTTATTCCAAAATAGTTACCATTATTATATTTAAATTGAACATTATGAGTCCCTATATTTTAGGTTATGTTGTTCACCACACTATTTTCATAAATATGGTGAGGTAGTATTTGTGGGGCCCGGTATGGTATTTGAGTCCCCCAATAGATTAAATCATATTTAGATGAGTTTTATCAAAACTCAAAGGTAGAATAACATTTATACAAATCATATGAGGAGAAAATTTGAGTTTATTATGGGATATTTTTTTTTAATAGTGACTCCTCAGTAATCCATTTGAATTTGACTATTTAGTGTAATCTTCCATTTTGCTATATTGGAAGCACTAATATCACTATGTTGGATAGGAATATAGTATACAATATAGATCAAAAATTATTCTATTGAGGTATTCTTGCTTTGTTTTAATGAGTTATATCTTTAGGAGTACATGCATTATTTTATTCATGTCATTGAATGATAGGATATTCAGTGAGATCCTGACACATTGTACATGGATCTCCCATTGTAGACTGTAAACTAGATCGAAAAAAAATTATAAAGAAAATGGTACCATTATTATAGAATCTATAGAATCATCAATGGATCTAGGAGAATACCTGGGAGAAGGGGGTTGATGTTCTAGATTATTGCCCTATGTTGTTTGTGTATTACTTTAGAAGGAATTTCTAGCTGATGATAATTCATTATTGCGGTGGTAATTTTATGATCACTGATTTTTTTAGATGTATGATATTATAAATTTAATAAGATTATATTTTCCTTCGATGTTTCATCATACCTATAGGTGAATTAGAGGATATTTTTATGTGGACTACGATATTTTCTTTAAAGATGGATGTAATAATGAGGGATGTGAAATAGTTGTGGTTATAAAACCACAATGGATTATCCATTGGAATCCACCATCCATCTTTTAGGGTAAAAATATGACAACCCTGCTCTTTTATTTAACGCTTAATCATGTTTTATTACATAGAAATCACTTGATACAATGTAGAATATCGGGAGGTATAGTGTCTTTGGGGATTATAATAATTACATAACAACCGTAAACATGAAATAGAACATCTATAATTTAAAACATTCTTTTTTCATGGACACTGCATTCCCTCGTAATTAGCATTACATAGGATAACCTAAGGAAAATCATTCGAAAAGGTTGAGATATAAATCCCAATAATGGAATAAACATGTAATAACATGAAAAATAATTTACATGTTAGAAAATAGGCATATTAATGGATAACAAGAGAAACCGTAACATTAAGACATGATAACGCATGATGATCATAGCATGGAAATGTGGTAACAATATTTAACATGATTTAAGCATGATACAAGGTTCAACACACATATAGAATGAGTAAACACTCATTTAACATGAATGAACATGCGTAAACCCTCATTTCACTTAACGTATGAGTACACGTCGTGTGTTGGTCACCACATATTAAACTAATCAATGACACAAACTAGGTCATGGTTTTTTCCAAAGGGTAGTTGAAAATAATATTTTATATGGCCAATGTATGATCTTTTTAAAATGTCTAGGGTGCATAGTTGGAGTTGAGTCACACTCATTTAATTTTCAGGTATGTTTTCTTCTTTTCGCCAATTTTTAGAAAAACGGGAAATTCTGATAATTTTTGAAGTACATGTCATGTACTTTATGAGTACACGTCGTGTACTGCTTTGCCCCTGGAGGTCGTGTGTTGGTCGTGTCATGGACACACACATGGATGTGTTGGGGTGACATGGAGGATGCCTAAATTAGAGTACGGAAAAAGAGAGTATGCACCGTGTACTTCAAAATTAAAATCCCTATATTTTGTTTTTTCCATTAAATGGACTGGGGTCACGTCTAATCACAAAAGCCATCTTCTTCTAGGTTTTCATCATCTGAGAACCTGTACGACATCGATCTTCCTCGAATCCTCTGACTAAGCATCCGAACACCAATTTGACCACCGTTGATTGTGTTGGGATTGCCTCGGTACGCTCTCTCTTCATATTGAGCTACATTTCATGTTTCTTTCTCTTTCTCGAGTTATCCTCTGTTGATCCTTTTAGGATTTTTTTTATATAATCGACGTTCTAAGGTGATTAAAGTCTCGAGATTCACTAATAAAGATCTCTTACCATTTAGGTAGGTGGTTTCTTCCTTTCTGTTGAAGGTATTTGAGTTTTATGTTCAAATTTTCCAATATCCATGAATGTGGTATTGCGCATTTATACCTTTTTCCCTATTGTTTTCATGTTTTTCTTTTATGATTGGGTAGATGAAAATTGTTTGTGAATAGGGTGAGTTGATATGCTTTGGCTGGGTTTTCCATGCATGTTTCTCGTATTTTGACATTTGGGTCTAGTTTTCCTATTAGGAGGTCGTTTACCTTCCCATTCTGAGTATTGTAGGATGGTATGACTGTTGTTATGATATGATGTTTCATTGTAGAATTATAGACAAGTATTTATTGAGGTTTTCCTTGGACAATGCATGCTTATAAACTTTCTAGACATATACGGGGCCATGAAAACTTGGTGTATAAAAAATAGGGTGATTGGGTGTTGATGGATTCTTCATTGTTTCCTTATAATTTTTCAATGTGAGACAATAGGGGGAATTGAAATTGAGTGATTCATTATAGTGTATGTAGTTAATTAACACAGGATATAGAGGGAATGTGACGTAAGTGCTTACCTAGAGAGAATTTAGTACTGATATGAGACTATAAAAGGAATTGACGGTGATTGATTCCTTAGAGAGTATATGATTAAGGTAAACAAGAGGGGTTATAATGAGTGTACTGCAAATAGGGTTACCTTTGTGTCTGCTGCTTTCTTTTTTTGTTAGGTGGGACTAGAGGGGTTAGAATGAGCATGCTTCTAAGAGGGGAACCTTTTTATTTAGTTGTTGCTTGATATTTAAACTGTGGATTATTTTCTGTTTATTACATCTTGTTTACAGTTTCCTTCACTTTTATCTGCCAAATACTCATTGACTATTAGGCACTAATATCGCGGTGGTTTCCTACTGGGATTAGTCTCCCACCCTGTTTGGGCCATGCTTTTGTGCCCAAATAGATTATATATAGACAATGTCAAGATCCATTCTACTTCAGGTACTTGACATGTTGTGGAGCTGGAGAGCACATGACCAAGCATAGGCCTGTGATGTTGTGGATCTGATTACTATTTTTTAAACATGGTTTAGTACTTTAATTTGTCATTGTTCTTTGTTTCGCTGTTTTCCATGACATATGTATTATGCATCAATATATATATCTGCTCTAGTTTATTCTATCTGTTTTTCACTGTATATTTTTGGTATGATGTTATTAATGCTTCTACTCTTGTGTGTATTTGTTTAACTTCATTGTGTACTATACAAATGAGGGAATAGTTTCCCCACTGGCACACCCAAGACCCTCGTTATAAGTTCGCAGCATTTGGCGTTCGGGGAAATGCGCTTGAGGCTATGTGACCAATCGGGTATGGGGAGTGATATCAGAGGACTCATTTCTTATTGTCAAACTATTTGGTACCTATATCCAGGGATAAGAAAGAATATTTACATGGTAATAAGCTGTACCTGGGAGTATCTTACCCGTGTACAGGTAAAATCCAATCTACCTCGTTTAATTGTAATTTTTATGATTTTTCGATTATTACAGTTGATTTGATTTCACCTTGAGTGATTCACATGATTTCTATTGTTTTTGATCATGTTATTGAGTTTCTATTTCCAAAGGGTACACAACAGAAGTAAACAAATACACACAAGGGCAGAATCAGTAATAATACCATACCAAAAATAAACATGTAAAAAATAATAGAATATACTAGATCACATATATATGATGATGTATGATACGTATGTCTAGGAAAATAGATAAAAAAATAAAAATGCTCAAGTATAGTACAAAACCAAGTACAAAATAAAAACCATAATCAACTCTATAGGATCGAAAGCCTATCTTGGTATCGTGCTCTCCAACTCCACATCATGTCAAGTACTTCAAGTAGAATGGTGATTTCCCTTGTCTATACCTGCAAGAATATAACTTGTTTGGGCCCAAAATCATGGGCCAAACAGTGTGTGAGGATATTCCCAAAATAAAACCACAATGAGATATGTTCCTAATATTAAATTAGTATATGGAATGTAAAAGTGAAGGAAAAAGTAAATAGAAAGTACTTAACAGAAAATAATCCATAGTTTCAAAATCATTCATCAACTTAATAAAGAGGTAAACATAAACAGGTAACCCTCTGAGAAGCATGCTTAGTCTACCACCTCCAGTCCCACCAAACAAAAACAAGAAACAAGCTAACACAGAGGTAACACTATAGGCAGTACAATCTGTCTAACCACTATGGTTTAGCTTAAGAATAGACTCTCTGAGGAATCACTTTCCATCAATTTCCCCTATAGTCCCATATCGATACTAAAGGCGCTCTAGGGAAGCACTTATATCACATTCCCTCTGTGGCCTGCATAGAGGAACTATAGACACTCAGAGGAGGAACTCAACGTCAATTCCCCCTTTTGTCTCGCATCATAAAATTATAAATACACTCTGTAGAAGCCCTCAAAGTATATTATCCCAATGTTCTATACATCAGGTTCTCATGGATCCATGTAAGTTAATCTAATGTTTTAGTGCATATCAGCCAAGGTCAACCCCAAGAACTGCTTTTCTATAATTCTACAACATAATATCATAACAGAACAATAGTCACACCATCCTACAATACTAGGCATGGGAAGGTAACCAGCCGCCTAATAGGAAAACTTGACCCAAAGGTCAAAATAGTAAAAACATGCATGGGCAACAAAACCAAAGCATAGAAATTCACCCTATTCACAATCCATTATCATCCACTCAATAATACAAGCATATAAGGTAAAAAAATATGGATAAATGGTAAATTCTAAATACCCCATTCATGGTAATTGGAAAATTCTCATATAAAACACAAAGACCTTCCACAGAAAGGAACAAACTGTAACGTCCCGGTTCCATGTGCCACTTAACGGGTGCCCCGAACCCAGTTCACCACATGACCTCAAGAGAATTTCCTCAAATTTTAGAGGCTTCCATCTTGCAGCGAGGTCCCATGTCTGATAGTGGGGATCTATTTCCTCATTTTTTAAAGTGTAGCGTAGCGAAATATAATATAAACATACAATAACTGCAGAGACAATAAACCAAACACATTTAATATAACAACTGTAGTAAAAGAAAACCAACCAGTTATATAGATATTATTCAACATGTCACAAGTTCTAAGAAAACAGCAAGAACATGTTACATAACAGTACAGTACAATACAGAATATAATAAAGCAAAAACGAAACAGCTGGTAGCATCGCGAGCCTAAGCCATGTCCCATCCTCCCCTACTCCTTAGAAGAACTTAGGTAATTGTATAATGACACATTCCCTTATCTATACCTGCAGAAACGTAATCTTTTAGGGCCAAAAATCATGACCCAAATAGGGTGTGATAGATATATCTCAGTAGGAATCCACCAAAGGCACGTGCCCAACTGGGTGTAAACATGCAACAACAGTGTTCAAAAGTAAAATGAAATAAACTAAGCAGTACTCAAAAGTAACCAAATTACCGGTTATATTGCCATATAATTATTCATTTATTCCATTTAATATAAGAAAACACCACAATGAATTTCTATGTAAATATTCAGCGTCCTCAGACAAACAAAATCTCACCCTCAGGTAATCAGAATCCAACCAACAGGTATTACCCACAGGCATAACAGAAATTCCCCTCAGGCATAGGTAGTGTCGCCCTCATGCACAAAGTCTGTTTCCCACAGGCACTAAAGAAGTTTCCATAAGGCTATGAAAACATTTCCCTTAGGCTATGAAAACATTGCCCTCGGGCTAATACAGTCACACCCTCATTCTATAGTAAAGCGCTGCCCTCAGGCACAAGTAATTGGGCCATGCCCAACATGTAATTAAGCAGTTCACATTCAATTCCTCTCATGGAAAATGTAAAGCGCATAATTATTAAGGCAACCCCTCAGGTATTCTGTCCAAACAGCAAAACAGAGGAACGCACCCCCAGGGTGGTCCTGGATCCAAGGACTGATCTCAAACAACAGTTTTTTAACTTCATTTAATCCCTATAAAATTATAGGTATTAAAAACAGCCACGGCCCCAGCCACACGACACCCCAAATATATCTTCATAGCTCTAAACACACAAAACACATGATAGATAGAAAATAAATACCATGCCACCTACCTTTAACACCAATGAACGTTATACGTGAACGTCAATTCCAGAAACGCCCAAGAACATCATAGATATAAAGTAGAAGAAACTCTGTTTAAACGTAAATAACTCCCATTAGGGGAAGAATAGGAAAGAACATCTCAAGGACAAGAGAGGTATTACCCACATGGTTCCAACGAGATTGTCTGAGGTGGAAAAGGATTCCAAACGTGCACTAGGCGGATCATCAAAGCATATGCCTCCTCTTTCAAGCTCCCTCTTCCCGTTCTAAACCTTCCCTGTGAACAGGGGAGGATACTGCCCATTTTAAGACAAAAAAAACAATGTACACGACATGTAATTCCATGCATACAGCGTGTACTTCCCATTTTTAAACTATTCCTCTGGTGGCTTCCCGCAAGCGTGGCACTATTCACCTATCGACATGACTACACGGCGTGTCTCCATGAGCACACGGTGTGTTCTGTCGCACAGTTGGCCACTTCCTTACTATTCGCCTTCCGACTGACTACACGACGTGTAAAGGAACACTACACAGTGTGTAGTCAGTTCCTACAACCTTCATCACTGGCATGGCCACAGGCTCTGTGTACTCATTCCACAGGGCAAGAAGTACACAACTTGTGGAATAGTACATGGCGTGTACATCCAAAAATTATGAATTTTCTCCATTTTCCAAATTTTCTCAAAAACACTTATGGAAAGGAGAAAAGAAGAAACTCGTACCTCAAAATAGGAACCGAGTTCATACAAACTTCCCCCCTTAATTAAATTCCTCCTCGAATTTCCCTTCCAAGGGTGGCTAAGATATAGCTGAGAATAACTCTGGCCACTTAGCACGAACGTCGGCCTCCCGCTCCCAGGTTTCGTCCTTCACTCGACCATGCTGCCATAGCACCCGTAGGAGAAGAACTGTCTGGCCACGGAGAACCTTTTTTCCTGTCCAGGATACGAATCAGATGCTCCTCAAAGGACTCATCAAATCGAAGCTCAACCTACTCAGGCTGAAAGATGTGAGATGGGTCTGAATGATTGTGGTGCAACTGAGATACATGGAAGACATCGTGCGTGGCCAGGTACCTTGGAGGTAACTACTACCAATAAGAAACCAGCACGACTCTCTCCAGAATCTCAAATATCCCCACATACCTCGGTGAAATTTTACCCTGTCTCCTAATCCGCTTGTGTCCCAGCCTTGGCGAAACACGTAAGAAAACCTGATACCTAACCACGAACTTCAAAGATCGTCTGTGGTGATTAGCATAAAATTTCTGACGAGACTGGGCTGTAGACATTCCCTTATGAATCAACTAGACCTGCTCAGAAGTCTCCTGCCTGAGACGTGGTCCTAGTAAAGCTGCCTCACCAGCCTCTAACCAGAACAACTGTGATCGGAACGGCCTACCATATAAACCCCCATAAGCTTCCATCTCGATAGTTTCTTGAAAACTGTTATTGAAGGAAAACTCGACTAGATGTATATGCTTCTCCCAAGAGCCCCCAATGTCTAAGATGCATGCTCGCAGCATGTCCTCAAGCAATTGTACTCTACGCTCTGACTAGCCATTTGTCTGAGGGTGGTATGCAGTGCTCAGAAGCACCTGTGTACCCAGTTCCCTCAAACAAATCTGCCAGAAACAAGACATAAAATGGGAATCCATATCTGAAATAATAGAATGTGGAACCCCATGAAGATGTACAAACTCTCGGATATACAAACATCTGAGCTCATCAACACCAAAATTCTCCTTGCATGGAAAAAAGTGAGCTACCTTTGTGGGTTTTTTCAGAAAAACCCACACGAAATCATTGCCTCGAGGTGACCACGACAACCTCATCATGAAATCCATCACGACATCATCCCATTTCCACTCTGGAACGGGTAAATGTTGTAACAGTCCGGATTGACTCTGATGTTCCTCCTTCACCTGCTGACAGGTGGAATATCTCGTCACAATACAAGATACCTCTCTCTTCATACCCAGCCACCGGTACTAGTGTCTCAAGTCTCGGTATATCTTGGTAACCCTGGGATGAACTACCCAAGCTGAAGCATGAAATTCCCGCATCATCTCCTCGTGTATATCCCATGGAACCCATAATCGTCCATGGAAATGCAATACCTCAACGTCTTCTATCGTCCAACCAGGAGGAGGGTCCTCACTTTCCACAAAATCCCATAGAACTAGGCCTTCTGTATTAGATAGTTGACTCATACTCACTCTATCCAGGATGGTAGAGGTCACAACTAATGATGAAAGATCGGTCTACGCCAGACTATCGTGCAACACCAAATGAATCTTAGAAAACAGGGCCATAAGTTTCCACTCACCACTGGCCTCCTACACTACATGTATCTATGCCTTCCTGCTCAGTGCATCACCTACTGCATTACCTTTACTAGGTGTACAAGCAAGCTCAAAATCAATGGAATGATGGTATTTAACCCACATTCGCAATCTCAGATTCAAGTCTCGCTGAGTAAAGATGTACTTGAGACTTTTGTGGTCGGTGAAAGCCACGCAACCTTCTCCTAATATATAATGTCTCCAACAGTGCACCACATGCACAATTACATCCAACTCAAGATCAGGCGTCGTGTAATTCCTCTAATGTGGCCTCAACTGTCGAGACTCGTACGCAACAACACGATCTCCCTGCATCAACACTACTCCCAGTCCAATCCCTGATGCATCACAGTAAAATGTATTGCAATTCCCCTACTCTGGGAGTATCAGGATCAGTGTTGATGTCAACCTTCCCTTTAGTTCCTGAAAGGCTGTCTCGCAATATGATGACAAAACTAACTTCACACCCTTCTTAGTAAAACACGTAAATGGTGCTGATAAGCGGGGTAAGTCCTAGATGAATCGTCTGTAGTAACCAGCCAACCCTAAGAAACTCTGTATCTCAAACACGTTCTTAGGTTGCTCTTAGGAAACTATTGTGCTCACCTTCTCTGGGTCTACTACAACTCCTACCTCTTAGATGATATGACCCAGGAAGTGAATCTGGTCCATCCAAAAGTGGACCTTTTAGAGATTAGCATATATGTGATGCTCTCTCAGTGTACTCAATACGATCTCAAGATGGGAGGCATAGTCATGTTGAGTGTAAGAGTACACCATGATGTCGTCCACAAATACTACCAAAAATTAATCTAGATAATGATATACATAAAATTCATCAGATCCATGAAAACTGTTGGTGCGTTAGTGAGTCCGAACGACATAACTGTATACTTGTATTGACAATACCATCTCCTGAAAGCTGTGATAGGTATATCCAATGGTCTCACACAGAGCTGATGATATCCTTACATCAACTCAAACATTGATAACACTCGTGCTCCACGATGTTCATAAAAAAATCATCATTCCTCGTTAAAGGATATCGATTTTTTGCTGCCAACTGGTGCAGCTTCCGAAAATCCACACAGAGTCTGAGGGTACCATCTGCCTTCTTCGCAAAGTGTATCGGCGAACCCCTTGGAGATGTACTGGGTTGGATAAATCCCTTTTCATGTAACTCCTTTAACTGTCTCTTGAGTTCCTACAACTCAGGTGTGGCAATCCTATAAGGATGAATGGACACCGGTGATTCTCCTAGCACAAGATCGATAGAGAAATCCACCTCACACACTAGAGGAAGACCCGAAAATTATTCCAGGAAGACATCCTTGAAACGATCAAACACTGGAGGGAAATCTACCTGAAAATCCCCCTGTTCGTCCAGATATAAGCTTTCAATCTGGGTTCGGACCCCACCTCGCCCACGATGCTCTGGTCCAGCTCAACTCGCCTGAACATCTCAATTTTCCTTGAATAGAAACTCCCTGCCCTCTGGTGACGCGAAACAAACCCTATGACGATAGCAGTCCACAAAGTCTCAAAAGGGAACCAACCAGTCCATCTGGAGAATGACGTCATAGCTCATCATCTCTAAGACATAGAGGTCCCAAAGGAAGTGACACCCACCAACCTCAGGGGGCACTCCTTGCACTGACGCACACTAGCCGTTCTAGTCCCCAACGGAGTGTCCAACATCATGATATTATAATAAGTGGAAACACAGATCCCAAGGTTCTTCCCAAAAGGCACAGATATAAAACTATGTGTAGCACCCATATCGAAATGTACGGAATATAAGATAGAAGCTACTAGAATAGTTCCTTTGATTATAGAAGGTCCAGGATCCTACTCTTGCTGGGTCTATTGCACTGCGTATGCCTGCCCAGTGCCGCGGCCCTGTGACACAGCCTGGCAACCTTGAGCTATCCCGCCCTGCTGCCTCTGAGATCCTAGTGTCTGGATACCACGTCCATGATAAGAATCTCTACCTGCACACCCTGACATATTCTAGTTCCATGACTAGTAATAATCCACTGGTCCTACTCCCACATGCAAAGTCTATACAGAACCCATCTCACTAGCCATCGGTGGAAGCGCCATACAAAAGTGCTGCAGATGACCCATCCTGCCGCAAGCAGACACTCCACTGGGTCTCGTTGACACTGTTCCCTCTAGTTCCCCTCTTTACCACACTGGTAGCACCTGATCGGGCCACCTATAGAAACTGCATGGTTGGTACTGACACCCTGATAGAAATCCATCTATATCTTACTCTTACCAGCAGAAATTATACCAGTAATTGGTGTTAAACCTCCCTAGGCCGCACCACTATACTAACACATGTTCCTCTCTATAATCAGAACCTGGTTCACAATAGCGTGTACTTTTGGCAACGTAAAAACATTCACCAGTGCTCGGATGTCATACAGAAAACCATACTCGAAGCGCCTGGCCCACAACGTCTCATCACCCACCAAAACGGGTGTAAAACGCTGAAGCTCGGTAAAGCGAGCAGAATAATCCATCACCGACATACCTCATTGCTACAGATTCATGAACTCTCGAGCTCTATCTTCCCTTAGCATCTCCAGGAAGAAGAAGTCATAGAAGACTGCCTAAAAATCCTCCCAGGCCATGTCTTTGTGATTCTATGACTGGGTGGTAACATCCCACCACCTCTTGGCAGAATCACGCAGCATGTATGTCACAAGCATGACCCTCCGCCTTGGAGACATCTCTTGATGCTCGAAAATAGTCTGCATCGATCCTACCCATGACTCCGCATCATGTGGTCTGCCATCCCATGAAAACGTAGGTGGATACTGCTGCTGAAAGATACGTGTTAGCTGAGCCATAGATGTGGCAGCCGGCAGTGCTCCCTGAATGGTCTGCATGAACCGCATAAAGCCTTCACGGAACTGCGCCTCCGTGCCTGTGTCCTGTACAACAGCGGGCACCGCATCTGGATCTGATGGAGGATCTACTGGTAGCCCATGGGCAACCATTTTTGGAGTAGAGTCGATCCCGCTCTCCTGGCGAACAACAGATGGTCATCTCAACGGCATGACACTACATGGTCAAAAAAACGCCATATATTCAATATAATCAGCAACCAAAAATGAAGAAGCCCAAAAGGAAACAAAAGGATGAAGTCATTTCAAGATTTACAAAACAAGACTACACGGCATGTATAATGACTACATAGCGTGTACTTTACATCCCTTCCCATGCCCGGGTCCTTCGACATGGCTAAGACACACAACTCTCATTTGAACAAACTACACTTAGTGTATATCATCTACAATGCGTGTACGATGTTATTTCCAACTACCCATGTCGTTTGTGACGTGACCGACTACTCATCTTGACACCACACGGCATGTTACACCTATACACGGCGTGAAATCCACCACTTTTCTCATCCACTCGGCTAACTCCACATGGTCTGTCCTTGGACAAGATTACACGGCTTATCCCACAGGTACACAACGTGTACTAGATGAGCTCCGCCAACCTATGTTGTTAGTTACATGGCTGGGCACACAACTCACTCTACACAGCGTTTTCGATATACACACGATGTGTACTCGAAGGGACTACACTAACCTGTGTTGTTAGTTACACGGCTGGGTCCCCAGGTCAGACTACACGACGTGTTCCATAATGGAAATGGCGTGTATGTCTTAAGGTTTCTCCGCCCAATTTTTAGGTACATGGCGGACACCGGGTCAACAGTACACGCCGTGAGACTACATGGCGTGTACTTAGGGTACACGGAGTGTACTCAATATGTTTATTTTTCTTCCCAAACAGAAGAACATACACGGCGTGTCTAAGGTAATACACAATGTGTATACTAGGGTTTCTAGACAGTATTCCTCTAAAACATCTCTGGAACCAAAAAAACACTGAAAAACAACACCTAAGTTCCAAATTTCGTTCTGTGAGGGCCCATACTCCCCTCGAATCAATGTATGTCATCTTTTCTGTGTCATAAAAAAGTAACAGTCAATGATCCACCAAATTCTGGTAAATGGGGGCCCATACTCCCTAAAAACAAAAGTTTGGAATCCATTATAGTAACAGGCTCACACAATAATACTGTATCACATAGCTTAAATTTATCAATGAAGCTATCACAATTGAATTCTTTTCTTGCATATCAACTGTCACAACAACATGAAATTTCTAATGCACCTACATGGCATGGAACTCTGCATGGCTTGTGATTTCTAGCATGTGCCTAAATGATGCATGAGATGGCGTACCTTCATCTCATAGGGTTTCAACAAAATAGAACCTGAGTATAAAATATAATCATCACAATCACAAGTGAATCACCCTTCGGTGAAAATCAATACAACTGTAAAAATTGCAAAATAAGAAAAATTGAAATACGAGGTAAATTTGCTTTTCACTGTACATGGGTTAGCTACGCTGGGGCACAACTTATTACCAACTACCCTTCTCATTCTATCCCTGAATAAGGCTCCAAATAGTAAGTCAATGAAAAGAACCCCTCTGATACCACTTTGTAACGTCCCAGTTCCGGGTGCCACTCAACGGGAGCCCCGAACATGGTTCGCCACATGACCTCAAGCGCATTTCCCCAAACGCTAGAGGATGCAGACTAGCTGTGAAGGCCCATGTTTGATAGTGAGGAAACTATGCCCTCATTTTTCAAAGTGTAGCGAAGAAGAATATAATATTCACATAAAACAATAGTGGAAACAATAAACAAAACACATTTAATATAACAACTGCAGTAAAAGATAACCAACCAGTTATATAGATATGATGAAACATGTCACGAGTTCTATGAAAATAGCCAGAACATGTTACATAGCAGTAAATTACAATACAAAGTATAAAAAAGAAAAAATGAAATGACTGGAAGCAATGCGATCCTAAGCCCATTCCCATGCTCCCCTACTCCTCAACATGACTCAAGTACCTGTATACAGACTCTTTTCCTTATATGTCCCACAGAAACATAATCTGTTTGAGCCGAAAAGCATGACCCAAACAGGGTGTGAGAAATATATCTCAGTAGGCACCCACCAAAGGCTCGTTCCCAACTAGGTGTAAACATGCAACAACAACGTGAAAACGTAAAATGCAATAAACTACACAGTACTCAAAAGTAACCAACTTACCATTTATATTTATATTTTATTATTCATTTAATCCATTTAATATAACAAGACACCACAGTGAATTTCTATGTAAATAGACAGCATCCTCAGAAAAACAAAATCTCACCCTCAGGTAATCAGAATCCAACCCGTAGGTATTGCCCACAGGCAGAACAAATTTTTTCCTCAGACATAGGTAGTGTCGTCCTCTGGCACATAGTCTATTTTCCAGATGCACTGAAGAAGTTTCCCTCAGGCTAAGAAAACATTTCCCTCAGCCTAAGAAAACATTTCCCTCAGGCTAATACAGTCACACCCTCCATCTATAGTAAAACACTACCCTCAGGCACAAGTAACCAGGTCTTGTCCAACATGTAATTAAGAAGTTCACATACAATTCCTCTCAAGGAAAAATTAATGCACAAAATAATTAAGGCAAACCCTCGGGTATCCTTCCCAAATGGCTAAACAATGGAATGCACCCCTGGGGTGGTCTTGGATCCAAGAACTGATCCCAAAAAACAGTTTTACAACTTTATTTAATCACCTATACAATTCTAGGTATTGAAAATATCCACGGCCTCAGCCAAAGACACCCTAATTATGGGTTCGTAGATCAAAAACACACAAAAAACATGACAGTTGCAAAATAAACACTAATCCACTTACCTTTAACACCAATGAACATTATACTTGAACGTCGATTCTAGAAACACCCAAGAACGGTGTAGATCTGAAGAAGTTGAAACTCTGTTTAAATGTAAATAACTCCCATTAGGGGAAGAATTTGGAAGAACTTCTCAAAGAGAATAAAGAGTTTACCTGTGTGGTTCCAACGAGATCGTCCGACGGGGAAACAAAACAGATTCCAGATGTGCACTCAGCGTATCTTCAAAGATGAGACCTCCTCTCCCGAGATCCCTCTTCCCGTTATAAGCCTTCCTTGTGAATAGGGGAGTCTACGTCAAATTTTAAGAGTAAAAAACAAAGTACACGACATGTACTTCTATGTACACGGTGTGTACTTCCCATTTTTAAACTGTTCCTCTGGTGGCTTCCCACTATCATGGAACTATTCACCTATCTACATGACTACACAACATGTCTGTATGAGAACACAGAATGCTCTATCGCACAGCTAGCCACCGCCTTACTATTCGCTTGCCGACTGACTACACAGTGTGTAAAGGACCACTACACGGCGTGTAGTCGGTTCCTACACCCTTCATCGTCAGCATGGCCACACGCCCTGTGTACTCATTCCACATGGCCATAAGTACACGGAGTATGGAAAAGTACACGGTGTGTACTTCCAAAATTTTGGATTTTTCCCCATTTTCCATATTTTCTAAAAAACACTTTTGGAAAGGAGGAAAGACTAAACTCGTACCTCAAAATAATAAGCAGTTTCTTAAACAAACCACCTACCTCGTCATCAAGAGATCTCTATAAGTGAATTGTTAGACTTTAATCACCTTAGAATGTCGAATATATACAAAAATTCCTAAATGGTTCAACAAAGGATAAATTGATAATGATAAGGAAACATGAAACAATGATCAAGGAGAAGAGATGGCATAATGAGGCGATCCCAACACAATTGACAGTGGTCAAATCGGAGTTCGGATGCTCGGTTGAGGGATAGAAGGAAGACCATGGCTATACGAGTTCTCCAGGATGAAGAACACCTAGAATAAGATGGTTCTGGTGATTAGATGTGATCCCAATCCATTTCATGAAAGAAATACACGGCGACTACTTTTGATGTACATGGCATGTACTCCCATTTTTCATACTCTACTTTAAGCGGCCCCTTTGTCACCCCCACATAGTCGTGTGGGTGTCCATGGGACATCCAGCACTTGGCCTCATGTGGAAAAGCAGTACACTGTGTGTACACTTAGTGTACTTCAAAAATTTTCAGATCATCCCCTTTTTCTCCACAAAATCCAGAAGAAGAAAACATACCTAAAAATGATGATCATGGTTCTTACAAACATTTACCCATTAATAAATTCATCCCCCAATTTCACTTCCAAGGCGAAATAGAAAAAGAAACCATTAATAGCTTTGGTCACTTTAATCGTACTTCATCCTCCCTCTCCCAAGTCTCGTCCAGTACTCCCCTGTGTTGCCATTGTACCCGTACCAGAGGGAAACACCAGCTATAAAGAACCTTTATACTTCGATCAGCAATATAGATAGAATTCTCTTAGAATGATGCATCCACTTCCAAATCAACCTCCTCTGGTTGGAAACCATGAGACGGGTCAAAGAAGTAATGTTGAAGCTTAGAAACGTGGAAAACATTGTTCATATCTTAGTACCTCTGAAGTAATTGCAACCGATAGGTAACCATCCCAACTCTCTCCAACACCTCAAACAGCCCGATGTACCTCATTAAAAGCTTACCCTATCTCATAATTCTCATGTTCCCTAACCTTGGTGTGACATGCAGGAAAACCAGATCTCCGACCACGAACTCCAGAGGTCGTCTCCTCTGATTAGCATAATACTTATATTGATATTGTGCAGTAGCCATCCTATTCTGAATCAACTCTATCTTATCTGTGGTCTCTTGGAAAAGACGAGGTCCTAGCAATGTGGCCTCTACTGCCACTAGCAACCATAATGGTGATCGACATGGCCTACCATACAAAGCCTCATAAGGTACAATCTGAATAGTGTCTAGAAAAATATTATTGTAGAAAAAATCCATAGAGGTATATGTTTCTCCCAAGAACCTCTGAAATCTAGGTTTCATGCTCAGAGCATGTCCTCAAGAACCTGAATTGTACGCTTGGACTGGCCATCAGTCTAGGGATGGTAAGCTGTACTCAAAATTACCTATGTACCCAATGCCATCTGAGGCCCCTGCCAAACCCAAGAGGTAAAACAAGAATCTCTGTTTGAGAAAATAGAGTGTGGAACCCGATGTTGTCATCCAAACTGATAGATGTGAAACCATCCTAGCTCATCAACAATGACGGTCCCCTTGATCGTCAAAATTGACCAACCATCGTGCGTATATCAATGAAAACAGAAACTGCTTCATTCCCTTGAGGTGAATTCGGTAAACCTATCACAAAATCCATCACAACATCGTTCCACATCCAGTTGGGAATATGAAACTGCTGTAAAAGCCCTGCTAGTCGATGATGCTCCACCTTCACCTACTGACAGGTGGAACACCTCACGACGAAACCTGAAATGTATCTCTTCATACCTGGACACCAACACTGATGGGGTAAATCACGATACATCTTGGTGACACATGGATGAAATTCGAAAACTGAGGAAAGAGGGTCCTGCATCAGGTCCTCATGTTTTTTTTTGTTGGCACCCATACGCACCCCTGGAAATTCTAGGTCTCATCCATGCCTATGGCATATCCAGGAATAGTGTCCTCTCATAACACGCTCTCCTGTAGGACTAGGCCTTCAGAATATGAAAGCTTCCTCATTCGTAATCGATCAAGAAGGGT
The DNA here is from genome assembly GCA_963277665.1 of Viscum album. Taxonomy (NCBI): domain Eukaryota; kingdom Viridiplantae; phylum Streptophyta; class Magnoliopsida; order Santalales; family Viscaceae; genus Viscum; species Viscum album. The sequence continues at coordinate 1,695,323,856 of OY728137.1, read as the reverse complement.
AGAGGAAACAGCTACAGAAGAAAGAAAGATATTCCCATGTCTGTCTTATATCTCCAAATTCATCTCATAGAATAGATAGATAAGCTACCACTCACTATTGGTCTCCTGAAATGCTTGTATCTGAGTCCTCTTGGTCTATTTATTAGCCACTGCGTTGCATTTCCTGGGCGTATATGAAATATATAAATTGAAGGATTGTAGGTACTCAACCCACCTTCGTTGTCTCAAATTATGATTACGATGAGTGAATATGTACTTGAGACACTTGTGGTGAGTGAATGCCACAAAATTATCTCCCAGAAGATAATTCCTCCAACAGTGTAAGGCATGAACAACAGCAGCCAACTCATGGTTTTGTGTCGGGTAGTTCCTCTCATGTGGTCACAACTTCCGATATCGGTACGCAATGACTCTTTCCTCCAGCATAAGCACAACCCCCAACCCAATAACTAAAGCATCACAATACACTGTATAGCTCTTTCCAAGATCTAGAAATACTAGTATCAGTGCTGATTTCAACCCCCCCATATGTTCCTGAAATGATGACTCATAAGAATCTGACCACATGAACTTTGAACCCTTCTTAGTCAGAATCATCAGGGGTGTTGCTAATAATGAAAAGTCCTATATGAAAAGTCTGTAGTATACAGACAGCCCTAGAAAACTCTGTACCTCAAATACGTTCTTCTACATCTCTTAGGAAACTACTGCTGTCACATTATCTGGGTCTACTGATACTCTTTTATCTGAGATAACATCAAATAATAAGTGAATCTGGTCCATACAAAAGTGACATTTTGAAATCATAGCATATAAATGATGCTCTCTTTGTGTACTCAAAATGATCTCAAGATGGGTAGCATGGTCATTTTGAGTGTGAGAGTAAACCAAGATATCATCCCCAAGGACAACCACGAAAGAATCCAAATACGTAAGGAACACTCAGTTCATCAGTGCCATGAACACTAAATTCAAGTTCGTGGGACCAAAAGGCATGAACATATACTCATATAGACCATACCTGCTCCAGAAGGCCATGAGGGTTATATCATAAGGTCTAACGTGAAAATGATGATAATTGGACCTTAGGTCAATCTTTGAGAACACCCGGATTCCATGAAGCTGATCAAAGAGACCATCCATCCTTGGTATGGGATATCGATTTTTGACTATTAACAGGTTCAACATCTGATAATCTACACAAAGCCTAAGGGTTTTGTCTACCTTCTTTAAAAACAGGCTAGGTGAACCACAAAGGGAAGTACTGGGTCGAATAAATCCCCTTGCCTAAACTCCTCCAACTACTTCTTGAGCTCTTTCAACTCAGGTGTAGACATCCTCTAAGGATGAACCGACACTGGTGATGCTCTATGAAGAAGCTCAATAAAAAAGTCCACCTCTCGCCCCATAGGAAAACCAGAAATGTCCTCTAGAAAAGACATCACTGAAAAGATCCACCACTGGAAAAAAGTCTAACTAAGAAGTATACTGATCATCCAAATATATACTAGCAATCATAGTTGTAAATCTTCCTAACCCATGATTCTTTAGACCCGCTCTGCTCTCCTGGACATCCCACTCGCCCATATGAAGAAATGAAACGCCCTCTGGTGATGTAAAACTCACTGTGTGGTGATAACAATTTACGACTACCTAGAAGGGTACTAACTTGTCCATTCCGAGAATGAAATCATAACCATTCATATCTAGGGAATATAGGTCCTATAAAATGTGAGACACGCTAACCTATAGAAAGAACTCCTTACACTGATGTAATCTTATTATTGTAGTCCCCAAGGGAGTGTCTAGTGTCAAGATTCCAATATAAGAAATGATGTAGAGCCCAAGTCTCTCTATAACATCAACATGCATAATGTTATGGGAATCCCCTATATTGAAAATAGAAGATGCTAAAACCGAGGCAACTAGGATCATACCTTGAAATATAGACGGTCCGAGATCTTGCTCTTGCTCGGACTGCTCCACTACAAAGGTCTGGCCTACTCCACGGCCTTGTGACCCTACCTGGCCACACTAATCTGATCAACTCTACTATCATTGAAATACTGGCAACTGACCTCCATGACCATGACCTCCACCTCAGCGTGAACAAACAGAAAAACTCCAGTTCCCTAACTGGTGAGAAACTGGTGGTGCTTCTCCCAAATGAAGAGTCATAGATGAACTCCTGTCACCAGTTTCTGGTGAAATTATCTAACAAAAGTACTGATGGTGACCCATATTTCCACAATATCGGCACTCCAATGGTTTTCTCAGGTAGTGTGGACTCGTATTCCTGCTCTTCCCACACTAGTAGCACACCACCTAACTACCAGAAGAAGTGTCTATACTCTTTGAATCTCCACGCAGACTCCCTGTGTTGCTTCCTACTGTCATCATGAGGGATTCTAACTCCATATGTCGAGTTTACATGGATCACAATTCTAGAATCCTTGATATTGCTCCATGTGATCTGCTCCTAGTTGATGATAGAAGTGACTGAATTCAAACGAAGGATATTCACCTATGATCAGATATTGTTCCTCAGACCATCCTAGAACTTCCTTCCAATTAATAACTGATCACATTCTGAAATAGGCGTGAAGCGCTGTAGCTCGGTAAAGCGGGAGGAATACTCTATAATGGAAAGAGTACCCTGCTCCAAACTCATAAACTCTCAGGCATGATTGGCCCTCAAGGTGTCTGGATATAAGTAGTCATAAGAAGATTCACTAAAACACATCCCACGCCATAACCTGGTGGTGTCCTTCCTGTGAGATCAAATCCCACCACCTCTTGGAAATGTCCTGAAGCTTATATGTAGAGATATTGACCCTCCTCTCTAGAGGCATCTTCATATGCTCAAAGATCGTCAACATAGCTTCTAGTCATGACTCTGCAGCCTGAGGCCCTCCTTCCCCAGAGAAAGTGGGAGGATGCTGCTGCAGGAAAACCTGCATCAAATCTACCATCAATGGGGTAGGAGGAGGTGTTACTTGAACGGTTCGTATCATACTCAAAAATCCTTCCATGATTTTTTCATCAACACATGCGTCTGGTATAATGGTTGGTTCCAAGACTGGAACAACAAGGAGGATCTATGGGAAGTCCCTTATCAGCCACACCCATTGTCTAATCACTACCCTGCAACTGGCACACAACCGGATGAAATCTCGATGGAATGACTCTGCAAGGTCAAATACATTCCTTAAATAGGGAATGCCAAGGAATGAAAACTGGATGTACAGAAAGATAAAAAGAGAAATAAATAATTCATGTTAGTCAAAACATGACTACACGGTGTGTGTGTGTCCCCTACATGGTGGGTTACCCTATTTCATTTACATGGGTGTGTACTTCTACCAAAACTGGTCGTGTAACACCCAAACACATGTTGTGTTGTCTTAACCCATGGTGGGTACTTGAATCCTCTTTCTCTGTCTGAGTTCTTCTACACGGTTAAGCCACACTTCTCTCATAAAACAAGACTACACGGCATGTTCATGGTAGACACAACATGTACTAGACAAGAATTACCTGGCCCGTGTAATTAGTGACACAAATTGACACACGTCTCACCCTACATAGTGTTTTCTAGGCAGACAGGGTGTGTATGTGGAAGGAAAACACCAACCCGTGTTGTTAGTGACATGGTCAGGTACCTGGGTCAAGATACATGGCATGTATAGCTATTACGTGGCGTGTTCTCAGCAGACATTCTACTTCCCATGTCTCTGCCCACACGACCGACGACACGATTAGGGATTACGCACTGTGTACATAGAGTACACGGCGTGAACATTAGAAAAAATGTTTCTTCCCGAACAGAAGTCATGGCGTGTATTCAAAAGTATACGGCCTGCATTATAGTTTTTTCCGAATAGTAAGCCACTGAATCTACTCCCGGACCCAGAAAAACACTAAAATGAACATTAAAAGTGCCGAATTTTGATTCGTGAGGGCCCATAATCCCTGAATATCAATTCTTGGCATCTTATACAAGTTATAAACAAGATAAATAAGGAAATGATCTACCATATTCTGGTCCATGGGGGACCAAAAACCCCCAAGAACCAAATTTTTGAATTTATTCAAACAAAACCATACACAAAAAGTACCCTATCAAACATCATGTATTTTTATCAATGAATCTATCAAAACCGCATGAATATTATACACAACATCTATCACAACAACATTCAGTCACTAATGCATCCTAAATGGCATAGAAAAAATGCATGCCATGTGATTCCAAACAAGTGCATATTTGATGAATGAGATGGTATACCCTCATATAATCGGGTTGCGACAGAAATAAAACCTCAATAACATAAAAAATAACATCACAAATCATGTGAATCACTCAAGGTAAAATCAAATAAAATTTAATATTCGAAAAACCCAAAAAATTACAATTAAACAAGTTAGATTGGCTTTTCCCTATACAAGAGTTAGCTACTCTTGGGTACAACTTATTACTAAGTACCAATTCCGTCCTATCCATGACTATAGGATCCAAACAAAAAGTCAATAAGAAATGAGTCCTTTGATACAAATGTGACAACTGGGTCCTGGTGACATCTTAGCCACCCACATTAACATGGTTGTCGGGTCCTGGCCTACCAGGTACCACCAGTTTGCCCGCAGACACGTGGTCCCCACCCTAGGGCCCACCCACTTGCCTGAACAGGTCATCTGACCAATGACATTACCTATAGTCCAACACATATCATTTCCAGTGTTTTTTATCCTCACTCACACACCCCCTGGGAAACATCTCGAAAGGTTACCCACCCTGATCACTACTCCAAGCCAAACATTCTTAACTATGAAGTTCTAATCACATAGGCTCCAGAAAAGGAAGGTGCACCCTGTTGACATGAGTCTTATCATTTAGTCATTTAACCTTGTATAATTTGGGGATGTTACACATATAATTTATAGTATTTTATTACATCACTATTGGGTCATTATGTTGTCATAAAAAACATTATATATTTAAATGATATTTAATTTTTTCCCAAAAATTCAACTGTCCAAGAGAATTATGTAAAATTCACCATTGGATACTTTCGATGACTTGATTCCAAAAATAATATTCATTTAATCCATATAATTTTCTAAATAAGTGAATTTTTAATTTTAAAATAAAAACTAACATTTATAAAAAAATCATGGGTTTTGATAAAAATAGCTTTCAAAATTTAATAAAAATTACAATTACATATAATAAAATTATACGATAATTTATATTTAATATAAAATAATTTAATAATAATAAAATTTTATTAAAATATAACTTAATTAAAAAATCCATTAATTCATCAAAGTAGATTTCTTAGATGAATATTAACTAAAAATACTATTTTTTCTTTAAAACATTTTTACAAAGATACAATAATAAAATGAATGAAGATTATTTATAAAAATATAATGCACATATTTATAGTTCTAGGGTCTTGTTACATAACACATTATAACACCCTCATAAGAACGAAGGGTAAGGTGTGCAATAGGACAGACTCTTGGGGCAGGTGAGATTACATCGCATGGGTGGTAATCCCTATTAACATCCATTTCTCCCATAGTCGGTTCCGCTCAATATTAATGTGTTCAAAATCAACTTGGGCTTGGTCAAGAGTGAAGCCCAATGATGCCACATCCTTTCTGAGATCTAAAAAATGGGCTTCGTACGGGGAAAATCTACTATTTGTGGCCATAGATTCCTTTGTCTGAGTAAATCAGATTTGTTAAATCCCTATATTTATATTAATCATGTGTTCACTGTTCAATATCTATATTAGAAATGGTCACATTTCATAACGGTATTTTAGAAACCCAAATCATAAATCTGAATATATTCCCAAAACATTTTAAATAATGAGACATTTAATTAGATAGGGAGGTATTTCCATTAAAGAATGTTTGCATCATTACAATTAATGGGTCAACTGTATATAAAATACCATACAGACATTCCAGTAGTTCCACCTACCCCCCATAGTGATTTTTGGGGGATATATTGAATGCACCATATATGTTTAAATTCTACATGGGTTGAATTAGGTTTAGTTTACCATATCTAAAGTGTAATCTTGTATTTCCAATATGTGATCTCTTTACTTATATATAACACTTTTATTCACCACCCATTTCTAATTCATCATTTGGATGATCCATTGATGGTGTAATGGTAATATAAATTTTTAAACATTCCAAATTGTCCATCCTCGATAATATATTTTCATGGATCTATGTTTTATATGTTCTTTCAATGATTATCCAATGAAATGTTTCCAATACATTATAAATCGTTGATGGATAATAAATTTTGACAATAGTTCTCCATTGAATCATGGTCATCCTTCGTCAATGATCATTATTATGTTTATTTTCAAAAAAATATTATTATATCTTTTCATTATGGTTATTTGATGGTGAAATGATAATCTATTAAAGATAGTATATGTGTTTTTAATAATAATAGTCATTTATATGAAAACTCATTTTACCATAGATTGAACTACCATGATCAGTGATGATTCTAGGTATGTTTTATAAGAATTGTCATTAGGGTGCGTTTTTCATAATTCTTATCTATGTTATTTTTTCATTTGATAAAATATTAATGGATCAATGACCATTGAAAATATAATTTCCTCCCTTTTGAAATCAATAATAAATTAACTATCTATTTTTCTCATCAATGGATTATGTATATTGGTGTTCCATCCTTTAACATACCAGAAAATAAATTGTGTGGAAGGAATCCATTTGTTTAATTTTTCTAGAATAGTGTTGTTGACATTGAGTTCTCATGAGTATCCATTCTAAAAATATATCCTAAATAACTATAATTGGATCTATACATACTTGACATGTGACATATTCTCCATGGGTAATCATTGTTTTCATTCTTCAATTTCATGATGATCATTAGAGTTCATCATCAACTTCTTAAAGATAGAATAGTCCAAATCATTTAAGTCCATTGAATTATATTAAATCCATTATTATTATTTTTTATAACAACATGTCGATAATGATTTATAATAAATTATTATGGGTGATTCTATTTTCATGATACACCAATATGATCAATGTTTCCATGATTATTGTTGGAGTAGTTTTTACTTTGTTTGATGATGATCATTTTTTATGATGCTATGCTATTTTCATGATTCCTTGTTATGCCTATCATATTGTGATATACCTTTTTGTATATTACTATTTCATTAATGGTTGTAATTTTTTTCAAGAAATGTTACTGTTGTGAAATGACTACACCATACAGAGGGAGAATACAATGAAAGTGATGATGATGATGTGGGATCCTTATATGGGGTAGGAGAATAATAGCCATGTATCATGATTGTAATTTTATGCCTTGAGGATACAAAGGATTGTGTTATACCATGATTTCATGATTATACTTAGTAGCATTCCCACTAAATACCTTGAGGATTCATAGTGACATTTAACATTCCATCTGTCCAGTTCCAGATCATTACTGACATAAAATCTATCCTCCAAGCATATAATTGAAGCATGTATGTCTTGGTATCAGTGTGGTCTTGTTATGACATGAGTTCATGGAAAAGGATCATTATGTTACTTTCACCTTAATTTTTATTATAGAATACAAATTTTATACATTTGGACATTTGGGTAATTACGTATTAGAGGATTTCTACTGGGTTTTATTACTAACTCCATGTACAATCATTATGATGTCCATGTAAGAATACTCTATAAGGGTCTAGGATAGAGGTATGGGGAAATTTCTGAATATTCATATTAAAAAAATGTAGATATAGTACTGCTAGTATGTACTTTGTAGGACACCACATATTTATTTAACTTATTTATTCATCCTTCACAAACTATTAGGTATCGTTTTCCACTTTCGTATCATTTTATTTTTGTATGACATGTTTTTCAGTTGACATCAATTTCTTTCAATACTTTTTACATTGTGTTATTATATTTATAATTTTTTTATCCTTAAATGAAAATGATATTAGGGTATTGATTACCCTCCGATGGAACTCAGAACATCATTTCTAGTTGGCAGCCTCTTGCATGTGGTGATGTCACAATGAGGTCATGTGAATATCCCTCTTGGACATGCATGCTTATGTCAACAGAATTAAATATATTTAAATATATATTTTTATGATATATTTTTTATCAGGGTATATTACTTGAAGGGGTTATATGATGTTTTTATAACAATATAAATAGTTGAGAGAGATGTTTGTGAAAATTTATCCCAGATACACTCTAAAATAAAATATCTACCTTTCACTTTATCTTTCTATTAAATTAATGTTCTAATAAAATTAATGAATAAAGGAGGACAATTTATTATTAAAAGAGTTATAGATACACATGAATAACATAGGTTTATAGAGTAATTTACCTAATTTGTAGTGTATTTCATCAACCATGATGGATAGTAATAAAGTGAATTGTTTCCTTCAATGAATTCATTTCTTCATTTATGTTTTCTATATTCAAAAAATTGAAAAATATCCTGGTAAGAATTATAATTTTAGTTTTTAATTATGTTTAAACAAGTGTTTCAATTACTAGAACCATATGATGTTATCATGTATTATTTTCTTACATAGGAATTTATGTGCCTAAAAATAAATGGCTAAAAAAATTAATACCACGATGTGTTATATTAAAAACAATTATAGTTTATGAATGTTTTAAAAATATAAACCGTGTTTTATGATTTAAATGATTTATAATGTTTACAATTATAAAAGTATTCCATGAATTTTGAAAAATAGGCTTATACCGTATTCATAAAACATTGGAATAATTATATATGATTGTACCATGTGATTTTTTTAACTAATGACTTGGATTATTATTTATAATTATATTACCACAATGAAAACTATGATGTTCCTAGAAAAAAACACATTTTATTCAATGTATGAACACCTTAAATGTGAACCACTATGTTATATTATATATTAATAAGGTCTTTATATCTCAATGAGATTATGGACTATTTTTTACCTAATATAATACTAGTTTTGATAACATAAAACACTTATAAAAATGAAAAAAAAGTGACATAAAATATTAATTAATCAAGATATTAAATTATAATAAAACCTATATTAATTTAAAAAGTATAAATTCACTATAATGTTTTTAAATTTATATTAAAAATACATAAACTTTTAAAATGGTTGTTTTCAATAAAAAAAATTTATTTATAAAATTTATTTTTATTTAATATTTGGATTAAAAAATCTTATTATTTTTATTTTTATTTACTTAATTTATTAATTTACTGTATTTAAATTAGCCTATGGTTATTTTTATTATTATTATGAAGAAATATTTTTTGGTGAATTTTACAATTTCTACTAATATCATCATTTTTATTACAACATGAAATTGTATATCCTAAATTAATAAAATAATTTTTTATTATAAATTATTTTTGAAGGAATGATCAATATATTTTGAGAAACTGTTAATATGTTTAAAAATATTGTTTAATATCTGATAAACATCAATTATATTTTCCATAAAGAGAAATTAAATTTATAATTTCATTTAATTGTATATTATTTTGTTAGAATTAAATTTTTGATTTATATGAAACCCACATTACCTTTTTTATTTTATTATAATATAATTGATATCTTTAAAACAAAAAAACATTGATATGTTAATCCTACATCAGAATTTTATGATTACAGTTAATCTATTTCTATAAATGTGTTCATACATCTGAAATTTGTTAATGATAAAATTAATATATATTACATATATAAATTTTATTTTATATAATGTATTTATGTTTTTAAACTTTTTGAATAAATTATTTATTATTTTTAATTTTATTTTGATTTCTTAAAATCACATTACTTTTGTAATAAAATAATATCCCTGTTAAAATCCATAATGGTTGAAAATGGTTAGTGAATAGAGTAAAAAGAATTATTTATTAAAAAATATTATAATTTATTTTTTGTTGTTTCATTCATCTTTGAAATATATATGCACAATTATTTTCGATTTTGGATTCATTTGGGAATGATATTCACAATACCTCTTTATATTTCATTGAAATACTCAAAAAAAAATTATTTATCCACACTTGGGTCTTCGTACCACCCCATAAAAAAAATTAAAAAATTTTCGTCTCCCCTATATAATAATCCATGATTCCATTAAATTTATTAACTTCTTACTTCCATTATCTTCAAGTCACGATAATTTACCCCAATCCCCCTATTTTTAGAGCATCATCCATAAGAAAACTGAATTTTTAGAATTTATGTACTAATTATCCCGTATCATTATTCCTTTATATCATTAATTTAATATATATTTTCTAAAATATTAAATGATATATTTATTAATTAAATTGTATTTATTATTATTTTATATTTAAATTTTAATAACCCACAATTATCTTATCTATTTATGAAAGAGAATATGTCATTTGTGTGTTCTTGAACTTTTTCCTCTGTGTAATAATGTATCTCATTTTGCATATAGATTCATTATTAGTTAATAAAATATATTAAAATATAATTCAAAACATAAAAATATCAATATAATATAATTACTCTTCTATAATAACGATATTATGCCAAAATATCCCACCATCATAAACCTACTCATTCAACAATTATGGTATGTAAATTTTTCTTTTATCTACCAATTAAATAAAAAAATGTTAAAAAATAGTATCATCGATGAATATGAGATCAAAAGTAACCATAAAATATGAAAAAAATAATGATTTTTTTCTTCATGGGGAGGAAGCATTAGTATAAAACTCATTAAAAATTGTACCAAATTCTACTCATTATTAAACACGAACACATGCTCATCTAAAATTTCATCATAAAATATTATAAAAAAATTATAAAGTGAATAAAATTAAAACATGATAAATAAAAATAAAACATAAATTATCATAAATTTTATGGTATATTAATGTTGAAAAATATGATAAGAAGGATGAATAATAAATTTGTTGTGAAATTATATAAAATTGATCATGATTCACCACATCCTATATTGAATATAGATAAAAAATCATTCATATACAAGTAGAGATTAATTGTCTATAAATAATATAAAATTTTATAGAGATAAATTCTTTTTGAAGATAGTTCAATAATATATTTTTTTAGACAAATGATTAAAGTTATTTAATTGAATTAGTGAATTAATATAAGGATTTCCTTGTATTATTATCAATATAATGAAACATGATTGATATTGTGAGTGATAATTTATTTTTTATTGAGTATATAAAGCCACAATTCTTTAATTTATAATTAATATCCTTCATTTTATGATATTTAATTTTCAATTTAACAGAGTCCCTTTTATTTTCTATTGAATCGTAACATACAATTATATTTATGAAATTTGGTAATATAGTTATAATTCATTATGTTATGATTTTTTTCATCAAATTATATCACATAATTTGGAAAAAAATTAAAATTAATAGTATTACTTTTAATAATTTATATTTTTTATAGTGGTATATATTTTTACCAAATAACCTCTTTTTTAATGATCCCATGAATCATGAATATTTTTGTTCATGAAGTGTTTTTATTATTCAAACATACTTTATTTGTGTAATTATAGTATTAATTGAGTATCATTCTTTTACATTTGATAAGAAATTATATTTCTGGTTTCATAAGATATTTTATCTAATAATCAGAGAAAAATTATTTTTTAAACAAATTATTCTCTCCTAATGAATTTATTTCACATTAAAGTGCAATGTTTTTTTGAATAAACTCATCTACCATAAAAAATTTCCCCATTTTCCATTTTCTTTATTAACTAAAAAAATAATATCATAATTTTTTTTAAAAAAATTAAACATTTTACCATAATATTTTAAATTATAAATTTACATTGGTAAATTATAATAATTTTTTATATGATCATGTTTTCTAAGAAAGGAATTTCGAATATTGAAATATATTTTTATCCTTTCAAAAAAAATTATTTTATCTTAAATATTTATTAAATTTTTATAACCATTAGACCATTTTAATTTTCTATTATAAAATATTAATATTTTAAATTAATTTTTTAAAAAATCAATTCAATATTTTTGTAACAATTTTTTTTCAATTAACCACCATTAAAGATTCATTAAAAAAGTAAAATTATTCATGACATATTCACTTCACTATTTTGAAATTATTGACTATTTTTTAAGTATCTACTATTTAATTTTAATTTTAAATTTTATATTTTTAAATTATTCACATCCCCATTTTAAAATTGTATTTTTAATGTGACTATAACATCATCATTGATGTCATAGGTTGATGTTTTTTCAATAAAAAATTACAAATTTTATTCAATTTTATCATTATCCAAATAGTATTTATTTCCATTGAAATTATTGTTAATGAATCATCATTTAAATATTCATTTTAACTAATAATTTTGGATCATTGAATTTTATATACCGTCTTGTTAAATTTTTTGATGTAATTTTACTAATACCATCATGAGATGTACAAAACCATAATTTACATTACAGTTTTTATTTATTATGAAAAGAATCAATATATTCAAGTGGAATGAATATGTATGGATTATTTAGGTGTGTTGTTATATATTTACCTCAAATTAATTGTTTATGGTTTTTATCATTATTATGATAAATAGGTTATTTAACAACATGATGCAATTTAGTTATGTGGACATGAATGAGAATACATTTCATATGAATTGTCTATATTAAAAATATTTATCATGTAATTGATGTGGAATATATATATTCAAAATATTTGTTGTAATACTAAGGTAGATTACATATGTTCATGATATTGAGCATGACCATGATATATATTATCTATATTCATGATACTGATCTTGATCTCAGGGGAGATATCTATATTCATTGTGATATAATTTCCCCGTACTTCTGTTTTATTCTACAATTCCTTGTTATACATTATTTCAATTAAAATACATATTTTTATGTCATATTATAATGATGATACTCTATGGATCCGGATAACTTTATCATTCTATTATACCATAAATCATTCTTTCATTTGAAAAAATATTTCATTATTTAAGGATATGTTGAAAAAACTTATTATTCCGTGTTTTTAATAAGATAATTTCATGTGATCACGTTTTCTCAAATGATTATAATATATATATTTGAGAAAATATTGATAAAAATTCACTTACTACATTCTTAATCTCACAATTTTCGTATATTTCTATTCCACATGTTATGAAGGTACATGTGACTAATTAGTTGTATTGAAAGTATTCCAATGTGATTCTATTGTGGTGAAATTTTACCTTGTATAAAAAATAATCCACTTATATAATTGATCCTTAATCACACTGTTTTATTAATTCATAGGATTAAATGATTCTTTTCAAATGTAATATTTAACTTATGGAAAATATTTAATATAAATATTGATTCATCATACATTGTATCAAATATTGTGTTTAATAAAAGTGTTTTTAGAAATAGATCTTGGAGTAATTTTATAAGGAAACTGAGATGATATATGATAACGGTTTACTTATATATATATATGTGATAATTTTTGTATTAGGATATGATATCTTTAATAAAACACCTTAGGATATGTCGATAATTTTGACTTCATTACACTATTGTTAATATTGGAGATTGTGTTTCTATCTTAGAAATTACTTCCAAAAATAGATACAAGAATGTGGTTGTGGCTATAGGAATAATGCATCTAGTCAGTAATCACTAGGAAAATTGATACTTGAGTGTCAATTCATTCTTCAGGTTGGTGCATTATTCATGGTTCTCTACCTAAACACTTAGATATACACCTTTATGCATATTTTTTGGTTAATAAAATATCATTAAAATAAATTATTAATCATTTTTATGTTAATTAATTCGTTTTTATATTAAAATAAAATACAAGACTAATGAAAACTACATTTAAATATGAGTAATTTACGTTGAATATGAACTTAATGAAATAATTTCATAGAGAAAGTGGTTTTGTGGTTTTATTTACCATGTAATTACGTTAATGTTTTTATTTAATGGATTTAATTGTTTATCAATTCAAATTAACTCATTCTCTTGTCAAAAATGGATGGAATTTGGGGGATGATAATTAATAATTGATATTATGGAAAATTAATTTTTTTGAACACCAACTTTTTTTATATAATTTATTATTCAAAATATTTGGAACAATCCAATGATATGATCACAAACATGTGACATTACATAGATAAGAAATCACTAATGAATTGAATGATGGGGCTTTATATAAGATCTTATTAAAAATATAATAACTTAATGAATATTCAGCTTTAGAAGAAGAAATAATGTTGGATGTTGAACCCAAGGGAATGTATCTAGAGAACAAGAATGTGTTTCAAGAATTTATGGATTTTCCATCTAAGTCATGATTTTTCTATTGAGTAGAATAATCTTGTAAATCAAATTGAGGTGATTAATTTCCCATGCCTCAAATGTAAAAATAATAGGCATTATACAAAATGATTACCTAACCTATTGTTTGAAAATAATAAAAAACATGAGTAACCTACAAAACCATGTGAATAATGTAAATATTATTCTTACCCTACTGATCAATTTAAGTGATGAATAATAATTTTAAAATGTACTCTCACACTCCACTCTAGGTTTGTGGATATCAAATTGGAATATATTTCCAGCAACCTAGATGGTCAATGATATTTTCAAGAAGCCTCAAATCAACACACTAATGATAGATATTATAATGGAAAAACATCTATTTTATTGTATCCTAAGATGATTTTTATTTGATATTCTTCATGTTAGTCTTATGCCCCATCTATTACATGAATTTTATATAATTTTCAAAAAATGGCTATCATTAAAGACCATATTTAATAATAAAAATTTAGGGAAATTAAACATCAAATTGCCAAATAACTAGTGATTATCTTTCAATGAAATTATAATAATGAGATATCTTCTCAAAAAAATATATCAATGGTGTTATCATACGTAATAATGATGAGTTCTTATCTTGATTGATTGGTGAAAAAATAAATATTGGAATTAACTAATTCTGATGGAAAGAGAAATATTTCTAATGATTATTGATATCACACTAAAATAAATATTTTGAATCCTCTCTATACTTTATGAACATTTAGTTAATATTTCTTGTATGTTATAAATAAAACTATGAAAAAAAATTATTTATTGGGGAGAATGAAATGCCCAGCGATTTTGAAATATATTTTTATTAAAAATAATACTACATTTTATACCTTCATCCCCCAAAAAATAAAATTAAAAAGATTCATGACATAATTTTTATTATTAATGTTCAATAATAATAATAACTATACTAAATGAAAATATTTTTATCAATTAATATGTATAAAAATTATGATTTAAAATAATTAATGTTTTAAAATTTGGATATTTCAGTAAAATAAATTTTCTTTATATATTATATTTTACTTTAAATGATGAATTTAAAAATATTTTCAATATAAATTTATAAACAGATCATAATTTTTAAAATTACATATATAAAAATATTTTAACGTGAATTTTTTGGGTTTTTTTAAAAATAATTTATTTTTTGGCGTATAGAATGGTTTTTACTATATCTATATCCTTAATTACTAAACCATGATTTCAACATAATTTTAATACATATAAAATGATAATAAATTATGTATTTATGTTGTAAAAATAAACATTTTGATGCACTATATTGAGTTTACAAGCCTTATTTTTATAATTTTCTAAACTTGATTAAAATTTTACAATAAAAGAAATAGTTTTTTAATCTTTTAGTCCAATAATATATAGGTAAAATAAATTTTTGGATATATTTGAAAAATAATATTCCTTTATTTCTTTTATTATAAACCAATTTATATCATGAAAACTAAAATAATTTACAATTTTATTCTACACATAATTTTAAGAATAAAAATACACATTTTTAAAAAATATGTTTTTATGTGTCATATGAGATATCGATAAAATTAATTTCTGATACATATATACTTTTTTTATAAAAAAATCAATTTCATATTTTCATTAAGAATTTTAAAATTATTTAATCATTTCATTTTTATTTTCTATGAATAATAAATTAATTTCTTAATTAATAACTACTTATCGTATTAAAATCCCAGAATAGGTAGAGGATTAGCCAAAGGAGAAAAAGGCCTAAATTTTTATAATGATTCTTATATTTGAGTTTTTTGGATTATAAGTAAAGAAATATAAACTCAAATAATGTCAATTTTAGGGTTATTAACATGTAAAACATGTTCTCTCATTATGTAATGCTGATGTATTTTTAAAATTATTATTCTCACACCTTATTAAATAGACCACTCCTCTCCAATTGAAGACGAGTTAGAATTATCCTTATCATATATAAAGATTACATTATATCCTTCCCATTCAAAACTTTTTAACTTCATTTACCTTCTTATCACAATAATGTAACCAAATATATTTATTTCCTTGTATTCCCCAAGAGGAAAACTCAGTGTTCTCAATGTATGTACTAAAATTTCCAACCAATGTTTCATTACGAGTATTTGGTCTAAAATATATTTTCAAAAATATTATATTACTAATTCCATATTAATAGAATAGGTAATGTTTTTATATTTTTTAAATAAAAAATAGCCACATTCTCCCAATTTTTTTGAATAAAACAAAAATGTTATTCATGTGACAAAAAACATCCTCTATGACCTATTTTATCTCCGGTTTTATATAGTTTTATTTAATATATTAAACTCAAAAATATTATTTTTCAAATTATATAAATTGAATAAATAACATGATTTTTATTTTCAATAATGATATTATTCCAAAATAATCATCATTCATAAAAATAAACAACCATTAATTCTATCATGTTCTTGTTTTAGCAAATATAACCATCTAATTTACTAATTATTTAAAATAATATCATTGAATAATAAGAAAACATAATAATTAAAAATATATTATATAATTAAATTAAAAATAATATATTAGTTTCTTAAAAGTTGAAATAAAATTAAAATTATTAATTACGATTCCAACGATCATTTTCTAAAAATATCGGAAATATGATCATCGTTGATTTCTTATATTAGTATTGTAAAGAAAAATACAATTGAATAAATTATAAAATTTTGATTAATTATAAAATATACAATATATTAATTATCATGATCTATGAATGAATAAATTTGATATAATAATGAAGAACAATACTGAAACATTGAAACTGGTTCAAAACTATCAATATTACTCACAAAATATATTTTAAAATTGCCACTTACTAACAAATATTCATATATAGAATAATTATAAATTAAATTTATAAATAAATATATATAAATATATAAATAAGTTTTTGAAATTGGAGATTACGTTAGTAATTAATGTTATACTGGATATTCAATTTGTATATTAGAAGTCAGAAATTAATGAAAGGGGGTTTTTGTCTCAGATTCAAATCCACGTTGTAACGACCCAAATTTTTGAATAAATCTTGTTTCGTAATTTTTTGTGTTATATTATTTTTTCTACACAAAAAATGGTTTCATTTGATAGCAAGAGTATAATTAAAATGAGACCATTGGGTTTTGACTGTCATATGACCATTGGTAAATGTGACTGCTGGAAACTAAACATTTCGATTATTGTCTCTAAACACAAGTGATCTTGGTAAATTAATATAGAATGGATGTTTGATGGCCTCACCCAGTAGTCTTGGACCGATCAAAGCCCATCTAACAGAACTAGGGAAGGAGGTAGCACCACTGGGCTTTACTCTGGACTAAATCCAAGTCGAAGTTCATCGTGTGAAGCTAGAACAGAATCGCTTTTGCGAGAAGTTCAAACTGATAGAAATTTGTACTCATGAAATGTTGGCCGAGCCTCCCTCGGATTATCTCACCTTAGCACACCTTACACATAGGTCTTATGCTGGTGTGATAAGGTGCTATGTAAGGAGACCGTAACTGCCTTGTGTAATCCATTGTTTTAAATAAATGTTTTGATTTATTCTTATGATGATGTTTATGAATTTTCAAATGACCAGATAAATATAGTATGCATATTTTTTATGAATTTTAGAAAATTATATTTTAAAAATGTTTATGTAAACCTTATTTATTTAAAAATGTGAAATGATTTTCCAAAAATGGTCTTCTACAATTATGTTCAGTATGAAATTTAAAATCTAATAAGATAAACAGAATTTTTGATGAATAGTAAATTATGAATAGTGATTTTATGCTTAAGATTAGTAATGTGACCAAATGGATTAGTAATCTTACTTAAAGAATTTATTAATATAATCTACGAACCTTTATTAAGTAATGTGATTCAATAAAATAGTTAAATACTGGTTTAATAAATTATTAGTCAAGTATTAGTTTTTTTGATGGGAATAGTGTTTTTTAATTAAAAATTAAAGTAATATTTAGAAAATTATTTTTTTAAAATGGACCTTATTTTTGAACTCAGAGCATCGATATTATGTTAAGGTAATTTTTGGGGTTTTTTCTTAAATAAATGAATTTTCGGTGAATAGTGTATTTATTTAAAAATTAAATTAAAAATATTTAGAAAAATATTTTTATAAAATGGAGTTCATTTTTGAAATCAGATCATCGATATTTGGTTAAGGTAAAATTTTGGGATTTTTCTGAGAAAGTTGAATTTTCAGTGAATAGTAAAAATACAATTTTAGGGTTTCGGTATGTTTAATGACATCATAATTGTGTCATGATGATGTGATAAATTTTTTAAGGGTTGGAAGAAAAAAGATGATGAATTATTGTATTGGGGGCCCCATGTGGCATAACTCCATGGGAAATTTCATGGGAGAGCCCATGGATTTTCCAAAACCACCAATGAGGTGTCCCTTGGCCATTAATGCCTTGTCCCTTCACTTTCCATATAAATATCAATCCATCCTCTCATCCATTCGACTCCCAAATCACCCCCAACGAATCTCTAGTCTCATTACCTCCCAAGGAGTCCCCCCAAGGTTCCCCCAATCCCTCAAGGACCCAACCATTGAGTTTTAAGAGTTACGTTTTAAGGTAAGGGATCATGCCTCTCTCTTTCTTTTCAAGTAATCTCTTTTATGTCATTTATTTATGATCCATGATCTTATGTCATAGGATGTTCTTTCATATTACTATTACTTCCCTTTTCATGTTAATATGATGAGAGACCCCCTCTTGATCTCATCAATTAATTTTAAGAATGTTAAAGTGGCGTCGTTAGGCTGCTGATTTTTCAAGGGATTCATTCACCTTACTCATTTTTGAAAGTTCTACTTTCCTGTCAAGCCTTTCAAGTTACTTTTTATTATGTTGGGATATGATATCTATTTCTATCATAATTATATTTTATATTCATATGATTTGAGACCCTATTTGATCTCGTCAATTAATTTTTTTTGATGTTTAGGTGATACTGTTAGGCTGCCGAATTTTTAAGGGATTCGTTCACCTTTCTCATTTTTCAAAGTTTTACTTTCATGTCAAGTCTTTAATGATTCTTTTTATTATTCATGAGTATGATATATATATCTACAATATTTATATTTTATGTTCATATTATTAGAGACCCTATTTGATCGCGTCAATTTATTTTTGTTGAAGTTTAGGTGACATAGTTAGGCTGCCAATTATTTAAGGGATTCGTTCACCTTTCTCATTTTTCAAAGTTCGACATTCATATAAAGCCTTTTAAGTTCCTTTTCATTATATTGGGGTATGATCTCTATATCTATCATACTGATGTTTTATGGTCATATGATTAGAGACCCTATTTGATCTTTTCAATTCATTTTTTTACGTTTTAAGTGTTGTCGTTAGGCTGCCGAATTTTCATAAGAGAAATCTTATTTTTTTCTTCCTTTCAAGTTCTTCATTTCAAATGGTATGTCATTAAACGTTCATTACCATGTTCTTAAATCCATTATATTCTGTTCCCCTACTATTTTATGTATCATTTATGAGTGGGTGACCCATGTACCTTCTGTTTTTAATGTTTTCTAAAACCCTATATCATAGCGGTTATGCTGCAGAATCTTCGTCTCAAAATTTCTTCTTCTTTTTCTCAAATTATTTTATTTTATTAAGTGAATACTCAAAGATCGTTCTTCTATAGGGGTATTCACATATATATCAAAATTTTCTATTTTAATTCTGGTATTTACATACATGAGACCTAATTTCCTTTTTCGGTGGGTTTAAAGTGACATAAAGATCACGTCTTTAAAGTAGTTTTTTTAAATGTGATGACTATGAAATGAAACCCATTTCTTTTATTCTATATGGGTATTTTATGAAATTTTTGAGGATGATATATTTGGATCACATGATAATAAAGACAAATTTAAGGGTTCACCCTGATTTCACTCCAATGCATTGGGTAAAGACTTAATCTCTAGAGATGAACATTTTTTACGATGCCTTAGTGAATAACCTTGGTAATTTTTAATGACACCATGGGGACAGACCTTGGTAAAATGAAAATTATTGTCAATATTAAATGTTGTAGCCACATATTCATGTTATTAAATACGTTATTTTTATTATGATATGCCTCATGATTTCTTTCTCAGGCCTTAATGTTCTTTTTTCATGACATTGTTGATGTATCTCAAGTTCACATGTTAAATGTTTCCCCTTGTTTCCATTACTGGGCCTTCTTCTCACCTTTTCTTTTGATGTATATCCCCAGGTTATGAGATGTAGTAATGAACCTAGGATGAACATAAGGATAATCCTTTCAATTGTTTGAGAAGAATGTTTTATGTTTTCATGTTTTATGTTTTTGGTTTCCAAGACACTAAACCTTAAAGATCCTCGTTTTTGTAAAATGTAATGAAAAGTTATGTTATAAAAAGGAGGGATTCTATAGTTGGTATCAAAAGATTGTTTAGTTATTTGTGAAAATTAGGATATGATAACTTCAAAAATAATACTATATAAAAGTTTAAATATAGGAAATATTCCTGGTATTTTGGTGACAATTGAGTAAGGGGTTGGCAAGAAAATAGATCCCTATCTGGATACGAGCAGGTAGAGGTGGCTCTGGAACAGATGTACATAGGGGTAAAACTATAAAACACTGATTTGTGCTAGACTCGAATGGGAACTGGTACACAACAACGGGCCTTGCTGCACTCTTGGTTACGACACTCCCAGGAGATATGCTTTGGTAAATTCATAAGCTTAGTAAGATCCATTATAAAAGGAACAAAGAAAATATAAAATAAAGATTCACATAAGAATATATGATCATGGATAACTAAGTTTCGAACCTAGGGATCACAGGTTAGAGTATAATTTTCTTCTACAAGTTATCCTTATATGCTTTAAGTTCTTTTTCCTGATTATTGGCTAAGTATTTAAGCCCCCAAATGTACTTTATTTTCTTAGTTAATGGCGGGAAATGGAAGAACATGTCCCAACAACCAATGTGATAAGAAATGTGAAGATTGCCTTATTAATATGACATAGATGATTAGAGGATTAAAATATTATTATTATTTTGGAATATGTTCACTATTCTGGGACCCCAATTTTTTCGAGGTAAATAAATTACTACAGTATTTTCTTTGAGGCGTAAATGTTGACTTATATTTTAAAGAATCGATGAACTTAAGGTAGACTTAGAGTAATTTAGGTTACTTATGGAAATTATTAAGCTATATTGGGGAAAAAATGTTTTGGTTATCTACTTTTGATATAAGATGTTAGGTGTGGTTGATGTTTTTTAGAGATGAACGATGAAGTTTATTTTGGAGGACTGTTATCAAATCCTTCTTGTATTTGGGTTTCAATATTTGTTTGGTTTATTTTTATGAATTTTAAGGATAATTATTTATTGAATGGTCTATGATGAACTTTGAGCAGTACCAAGGAACTTTGATGATTTAAAATTAGTTTCCCTTCCTATGGGATTATTTATTTTTAAAGAGTTGTTTTATCTGACACTTTCTATTTTTGGGATAATGTTTAAAGATAGAAGAAATTGATGGTTAATATTTTGTGGATTACGCGAGTCTCAAAAAGATGATTCTTGTTCTTTGATGAGACCAAGTAGTTTTGAATGCTCGTTGTTTGGAGGAAAGATTTGTTTCGGTAGAAACATATTAAAGGATGAAACTCTACTTGAAGGCAGGTATATTTACTTGTGTTTTATTCTATGTAGTAAATGAATTCCTCAAAACTATGAAAAGGAATTTAAAACAAAAACGCTGTCTGTTAAAGTTTCCTACTGGGAAATAAAATACCGTTTAACCTGTCATAAGTTTGTGATTTTCTTGTTATTAACTTTCTCCAAATTATCTTTTCTATCACTCTCCCCCAGAACATGACCCTTTGTTTTCTCCTCCATGTCCATGTTTTCATACATGGAATCCTAGTATGGGTTAACTCAGGTGACCTTTGTACTTCACTTTTATTCTTTTAAAGTACTAGTTTTTCTGACTCCTTTTCCGATGTGGGTCTTTCAATGAACTTTCAAAACCCAATTTTTAAAATTGTGAGGACACAATTTCTTAACGGGGTAAGATTGTAATGACCCGAAATTTTGAATAAATCTTGTTTCATAATTTTTTTGTGTTATTTTATTTTTAATACTCAATAAAACTATTTCATTTGATAACATGAGTATAACTTAAATTAAACCATTGGTTTTTTGACAGTTATACAACCATTGGTCAATGTGACCGCTGGAAACTAAACGTTTCGATTATTGTCTCTAAATACAGGTGATCTTGGTTATTTAATATAGAATTAAGATTTGATGGCCTCACCAAGTAGTGTTGGACCGATCAAAGCCCATCTAACAGAACTGGGGAAGGGGGTAGCACCATTGGGCTTTGCTTTGGACCAAACCCATGCCGGACTTCATCATGTAAAGCTAGAATGGAATCGACTATCCGAGAAGTTCAAACTAATAGAAATTAATACTCATGTAATGTTGGCCGAGCCACCCGCAGATTATCTCACCTTATCACACCTAACACTTAGTTCCTATACTGGTGTGATAAAGGGCTATGTAAGGAGACCGTAACTTCCTTGTGTAATTTTTTTTAAATAAAAATTTTGATTTATTCTTATGATGATGTTTATGAGTTTCCAAATGTTTGGATAAATATAGTATGCATAATTTTTATTAATTTTAGAAAAAGGATTTTTTTTAAAATGTTTATGTAAACCTCAAATAATTAAAAATGTGTAATGATTTTCGAGAAATGGTCTTCTACAATTATGTTCAGTATGAAATTTAAAATCAAATAAGATCAAATTAATTTTTGATGAATTGTAAATTATGAATAGTGATTTTATGCTTAGGATTAGTAATGTGACCAAATACATTAGTAATCTCACATTAAGAATGTATTAATATAATCTAGGAACCTTGATTAAGTAATGTGATTCAATAAAATGGTTAAATAACGGTTTCATAAATTATTAGTCAAGTATTAGTTTTTTCGATTGAATAGTGTTTTTTAATTAAAAAATAAATTAAAAATATTTAGATTTTTTTTTATAAAATTGACTTTATTTTTGAACTCAGAGCGTCCATATTATGTTAAGGTAACTTTTTGGGTTTTTTCTGAAAAAAATGAATTTTCGGTGAATAGTGTATTTATTTAAAAATAAAATTAAAAATATTTTGACTTTTTTTTTATAATATGGAGTTAATTTTTTAAATAATAACATTGATATTTGGTTAAGGTGATATTTTGGGATTTTTCTGAGAATGTTGAATTTTCAGTGAATAGTAAAAATACAGTTTTAGGGTTTCTGTATGTTTAATGACTTCATAACTGTGTCATGATGATGTGATGAGATATTATAAGTTTTGGAAGACCAACGATGATGAATTATTTTATTGGGGGCCCCATGTGGGATAACTCCATGAGAAATACCATGGGAGAGCCCATGGTTTTGCCAAAACCACCTAGGAGGTGTCCCTTGGCCATTAATGCCATGTCCCCTCACATTCCCTATAAATAACAAGCCATCCTCTCATCCATTGGACTCCCAAATCTCCCCCAATGAATCTCGGGTCTCATTACCTCCCAAGGAGTCCTACCAAGGTGCCCCAACCCTCAAGGTCCCAACTTTTTAGTTTTAATAGTTATGTTTTAAGGTAAGCGATCCTACCGCTCTCTTTCTTTTCACGTAATCTTTTTTATGCCATTTCTTTTATGCTCCATGATCTTATGTTGGAGGATGTTCTTTTATATTCCACTTACTTACCATTTCAATTTCATATTTTTAGAGACCCCCTATTTCTATCATCAATTAATTTTAAGAATGTTTAAGTGGCGTCGTTAGGCTGCCGATTTTTAAGGGATTCGTTCATCTTTCTCATTTTTCAAAGTTCTACTTACATGTCAAGACTTTCAATTTCGTTTTTATTATGTTGGGGAATGATATCTATATCTATCATACTGATATTTTATGTTCATATGATTAGAGACCATATTTGATCTCGTTAATTTATTTTTGTTGAGGTTTAGGTGACCCTGTTAGGCTGCTGAATTTTTAAGGGATTCGTTCACCTTTCTCATTTTGCAAAGTTCTACTTTCATGTCAAGTCATTCAAAGTCCTTTTTATAATGTAGGTTTATGATCTATATATCTATCATACTGATCTTTTATTTTCATATTATGAGAGACCCTATATGATCTCGTCAATTCAATTTTTTTTAAGTTTAGGTGACGTCATTAGGCTGCCGTATTTTTTAGGTATTCGTTCACCTTTCTCATTTTTAAAAGTTCTAATTTCATGTAAAGTATTTCAAGTTCATTTTTATTATTTCGGGGTATGATATATTTATATATCATAATGATATTTTATTTTCTTATTATGAGAGACCCTATTTGATCTCTTCAATTCATTTTTTTTGATGTTTTAAGGGACACCGTTAGGCTGCCGAATTTGCGTAAGAGAAATCTTATTTTTGTCTTCCTTTCAAGTTCTTCGTTCACATGGTATATCATTAAAATTTAATTACCATGTTCTAAAATCCTTTATATTCTGTTCCCCTACTATTTTAAGTATCATTTTTGAGTGGGTGACCCATTTCCCCCCTCTTTTCAATGTTTTTTAAAACCATGTATCATAGCCGTTATGCTGCAGAAATTTCGTCTCAAAATGTCTTTCTCTTTTTCTCAAATTATTTTATTTTATTAAGTGAATACTCAAAGATCTTTATTCTACAGTGGTATTCACATATATATCCAAATGTTCTATTTTAATTCTGGGATTTACATACATGAGACCCGCTTTCCTTTTTCCGTGGGTTTAAAGTGACATAAAGATCACGTCTTTAATGTAGTTTTTAAAACGTGATGACTATGAAATAAAACGCATTTATTTTATGATATATGGGTTTTTTATGAAATGTTTTATGATGATATATGTGGATAACATGATAATAAAGAAAAATTTAAGGGTTAGCCTTGATAGAGCTCAAATGCATTGGGTAAATACTTAATCTCTAGAGATTATTATTTTTAACAACGCGTTGGAGAATAACCTTGGTAATTTTTAATGACACCTTGTGGATGGACATTGGTGAAAGGGAAATGATTGTCAATATTAAATGTTGTATCCACATCTTCAAGTTATAAAATATGTTATTTTTATTATGATATTCCTTGTTATTTCTTTCTCATGCATTAATGTTCTTTTTCATGACATTGTTGATGTATCTCAAGTTCACATGTTAAATGTTTCCCCTTGTTTCCCTTACAAGGCCTTCTGGTCACCCTTTCTTCTGATGTATGTACCCAGGTTATGAGATGCAGTAATGAACCTAGGATGAACATAAAGATAATCCATTATAGTGTTTAAGAAGAAATTTTTATGTATTCAAGTTTTATGTTCCTGGTTTCCAAGACACTAAACCTTAAAGATCCTCAATTTGGTAAAATGTAGTGAAAAGTTATGATATAAAAAGGTGGGATGTCATACACGTGATGGGATTGATATTGTGCTCTATTGTATCATTGATATATTTTATTAAATACCAACAATCATTCAACTAAAAAATAATATATTTTAATTTATTATATTTTACTGTCTATTTTTTTATACCTCTTATGTTCAATTTATACTATTATAACAATTTTAATTTGTTTTTGGAAACAAAATTATCATTTTATTAAGTTATGATTCTTTTGATTGAAATTATTTCACATAATTTGGACAAATTATTATATTTTTAATTATATTTTGATATTTAATCTTATTTATGTGTATTTAAATTTACACAACATAAAACCCTTTATAAATTTCTACTTATTTCTTAATTAGGACATCTTTAAGTGATTTTTAATACTTTATTTTCCATTATTTTTTAAAAAAAATTTCCATGAGCATAAATCTTATATGTTTGAAAAAATATTTAATTTTCTATTTAATATTATATTTTATTTACTAAATCTAGGCTAAATTAAGTAATAAAATAAAATATTATTTTCCCAATAAATTTTCCTCTCAAAAAACTGAAATATTTTTAAAAAAATAATCACTATTAATAATTATTTTTCCCTAATTAATTTTCTTTTATACCCAAAAAATTATTCATTTCATATTTTTAAATCCCAATATATTCTTAATCATATGAAATTACTATATTTCATTAGTAGTTTTAAAATGTAAAATTTAGTACTTATTTTTATGATGCGGGTTTTGAAATATGTATTTGAAATAATGAATATTTTTCTCATCCATTCAAACATACATGTCTTGTCATCTGATATGAAATCCTATTTGATAATCTATCTTTCATTAAAAATATATATTACCTAATAATATTTTTATAGTTAAATTTTTTCAAAATCATGTTTTCACCTTTGTGCGACTTTTAGTTCATTGTGTCAGGATTAATTATTGAAGATTCATAAAAAACATAAATGTGTTTGGGTTTTTCTCATATCACGTTTTTGAAATATTTTATTATTTTTCAAGGAATTTATTTATTTTTATATTTAAAACTAATTACTTTAAAAAATTAAATCAACTTTTAAAACATGTTTATTTAAATTGAATATGACATCATGTTTATTACAATTATTAGAACATTCTAATAAATTATATTTTAAATATCTTAGTCCATTTTATCTTTTTCGATTAATGTATTATTAAATTTTAAATTTATTTTACATAAACACTATATATATATTATTTTCAGATAAACTCTATTGTTGATTAAATTTTTAGGCATGATCTATTTATATTCTTGGAGTCAATTTTTTTGATACCATATTGATATCTTACTAAACCCATTTTTCCTTCCATTGGTTGTTTATAATATAATGAAGGGTTTTTTGAAGTGGAATTCACATGTTATGATAATTACAATGTTGGTCCTATATATCCCTATAATTAATTAGTCAATTTTTTTAAACCTCATGATATAAATATGACTACTGTGAACATGATTTAGGATAATTGTGGTCACATTATTGACTGTGAACACATTAAAAATTAGTTACATTCAAAATATAATTAATTAATATGTTTTGAATTATAAATTTTCAAAATATTGAGCATACAAATGTTTTGGATTTTATGTATTAAAATATGTGAAGGGTTAACATTGGATTATTAGAAACATCAACAAGATTATATGTGAACTTGTTATGGTTAACCATGATCACAATGCCAAAATTTAATAAGCACTATGTTTTCTATAATAAATACTTATTATTCTTTTTTTTAAATGACACAAATTATTTTTATTTCAGATTCGTATAATGATACATCAAGGATATTTTTTATTATGTCACACTATTATTCTATGGTTCATTTTTGTTCATTTTAAATTACATTTATTCCTATCATGAATTTTGAAAAAATCTTATTGTTAAATGTACTTTTAAATATGTTATTTCATCAAAGCTCATGTTTTCACAAATTCTTATGATATAACCCTTTGAGTACATACAGTTCAACATTCCCATTAAATTCCTCTAACCTAACAACATTTTTATGTTTCACTTCCCCTTGTTGTAAATATGGGTTTAACTTATGGGAATTAGAGAAGGGATTCTAGTGTGTTTGATTATAGAGAAAGTTTTACAGGTATTATAAATTAAGTATTTTTTGTCATTGTTTTTTCAACAAAATAAACCATAAATGTTTTTCAATATATGATTTGAATGAGATATAATGTTTAACATATAATAATGTTGTAAAATAAGTTTAAGTTTATCCAAATATTTTTATAATGCACTATCTAGAGAATGAATTTTTAGATTCAGATCAATGATGGAATGTTTTGGTTGACATTGGAATGGGTTTCGTATTATGGAAGAATAAATTTTCATATCAAAAATCTAAAAAATAGAAAATTTTACATATAATGGAATCCTCATGAATTTTACCTATTTTTTGACTCGGTGTACATAATATATACCTCATGTATTTATTATAATTACTATTTTTCAACAAATTGAACCGTCTTACCCTAAAAAATGGCACTTGGCTCAATCTGTCACATACCCGAAGGGCGTTCCAAATCCCTACAGGATGGCGGAAAGCACCCGGGCATTGAATGACAAAACCGAGGGAACAATTTTTCACAACCAGAATAACTACATGCAATACATATATGTCCAAAGGAAGGAACGTCAAATGACATACAAAATATGTATTCCATAACTCAAAGAAAATAGTGGAAACCAAAAAAAACTATAATAGCATCTAAAAACTCAATAATAAAAGTCATACTACAAAGGGACTCAATAACTAATAGCTACTCCAATGATGGCTTGGAAAAAGACCAACCCTCTCACCCCAGGTAGCCATCGCAGTAAACATGAGCCTCATCACCTCATTGTGATGTCTTGTATTTCCCTACACTAGAAGGAAAACAATGGTCTACGCACTTCCAAAGTAGTGAGTAGGGTGTGAGCTAACAGGATCTGTAGGATCCCACCAAAGTGTTCCATAACAAGTCTCTATATAACAATTCATTTACGATTCTGTATAACATAAATCATGGAATGATAAAGAATAAAAAAGTTTTACAGAAAGCATGATAAACAATCCCTATTACATAGTTATAAAAATGTAGGTATATCTGTTTCCTATAATATTTTCAAAATTATTTTCAACAAGAATAAGCATGTATATCATGGATATCTATAAACTCCAACCAATAAAAAATATAACAACAGGAATCACAACATTTAGGAATACTATTAGTCTATGGAGAAGACTATTCAAACCATTTGAATCATATTCATGAAAATGATCCTATATCAATGAATCTAGGAGGGAATAGAATACCCCATGGTTAACCCCCCCTAATTTCAATATCGGTACCCTAGAATTATAGTCCTAGGAAACATAGGATACCCCTATGAAAAACCTCATTGATTATCAAAAAGCAATGGAAGATGGCCCCAATCTAATCCTTCCACCTATGTACCAAATGTAACCCATCTTCTCTTTCTGGAAAACCCATTTCAATGACTTGAAAACCCTTGAAAACCATTTATAATAAATTTATCAAAATCAAGAGAAAATAGTTTTGTTTCAAAATCATTTTTCAATATAACCAATTATAATGAAGGTTTTATTTAATCAATTTATAAATCAATTTTCAATGAAAACATGTATGTTAATATTTATAGTCTAGAGATGGAACCACCTACCTCATTTTTTGGGTCACACATGCCCACAGTATAATACAAAATTTAAGAAGCCAAACAATGTCATCAATGAAGGCCTTATAATATAACATAATCTTCAATGAATTGATTGAAAATATATGAATAGGGGTTGATAGATTGATGAAGTCCCATGTACCTCAAGGAAGAACGTCTACTTCACCAAAACTAGACAATGAATGGCCATTGCAACAAGATATCACAATGGATCTAGATGAGGATAGTAAGTGTTGGATCTAAATATGATGTAGATGCTCTAAATACAATAGGGGGTGTATTATATAGTTTAAAAAATTCATTTGGACCTTCTAAAGATGGTATAAACCATCCTATTGTATAACAATGTTAAACAAGGTAAATTCACAAGACCTCTTATTTCTATAAACATGATAGATTCCACAAATACAGTTCCAGAAATGTAACTTAAGAAAAATTTACAATAAAAAATATTCTACCTTAAAGTTTATAGAATCTTACTAATCAGATTATACAAGTACAACAAAGTATAAGATAGTCATACTTTCCTTATCAATCATAATTAAGTGGAAAACAAATTTGAAACAATACAAGTAACATGTATAGAATCTTTTAACCCAAAGAGTAGGGTATCCAACAACCTTGGATAAAGGTTCCTTGATTTATACATTCAATAAATTTGGTCTTACCCACACCGGGGTAAGCCATCAATAAGAATATCAGAGTATGTCTTGTTTTCTCTGCAAGCCCCCAAACTTCAAGGTAGTCGGCACCTCTGTCTTCCTTATCAAGGAATTACTCAAACATTAAGTTATTCAATACCTCTGTCTTCCTATCCCAAGAAGCCCTCGATTGTACATAGCAACAACTGGAGTTGCATGAAGCAATATGAATAAGCTGTTCAGTACGCACAAAGCATGAGAGTATCTCTCCCTAGAAATCACTTCAACATATAACCACTAGAGTTGTAGAACAATCATAAAAAAGTATTTAGCTCATTCATATGAGATCATATTTATAGGCCGTCTCCAATGGTCATCTCCCTCCTCCAATGGTCATATTTTTCATTGAATTTCAGAGGGACCTGTACGCATGTCACTAGAAAAATGGTTGGTAAGAAATAAAACACATGACATCGTTTTATAAATATAATAAGGGTAAATAAAATATAGTTTCTCAACTGAATTAATTTTTTGGAGTCTTTGTAAAAATAAATATCATATTCTAAGTAGAAAACATTCAGAGTCTATATTACATGGATATTTGGATTATATTTTCCATGTATTTTGGAATCAGAATTCTATAGACTTTAGAGTCTGAAATCTAAGGAATTCAATGTCTAAACCCTAAGAAATTTGGATCCTGAATTGTAAGGTATTAGGAACCTGAATTCTAAGGAATTCTGAGTCTGAGTTCTAGGGAATTTAGAGTAATATTTTTAGAGAATTCAGAGTCTGAAATTGAGGGAATTTAGAGTCTGAATATTAGAGAATTCGGAGTCTGAATTTTAGGGAATTCAGAGTCTGAAATTTAGATAATTCCGAGTCTAAATTTTGGAGATTTCAGAGTCTGAATTTTGATCCTAAATATAGAATACTCTATATCTAATTATTTATCTAATTCTGAGGTATTAAATATGAAACCAAATATAACATTTAGGAATAAAAATAGTGATATTTAGAGAAAATAAAATGTGAAAATAGATAAACATGGTAAGGATAAATTTACTTTGGGAAGGATAATTTTCCTTTTTAAGATGGAGAGAAATTTCCCATGAGATCATGTTTTTGTTCTTTTAAAAACATAGATAAATGGATAAGTCATAAAGAAACCATATTCAATCAACAATCTCCTTATTTTTGGAATGCAAAAACATCCTAACTGAAAAGAATATAACGACATTGAAATTTATATGATCTTACAAAAAAACTAAACTTCATTTAAATATGGATCATAGTGAAAATGATTAACTCCCCCTATGGATTTGGAAACACTAAGGTCATATTCATGATTTCCTGAATGAGATTATAAATTTTCATTCATATAAAAATATTGATGATGAAAACTCACCCTTGGATGAACTCCCCCTTACATAGTGAAATTTATTCATTACTTAGTATTCTTTTTGACATATCTTTCTACACCTTTGTGATTTTCAAAAAGGAAAAAAGGAAATGGAGAAGAAATTTGGTACCTGATATATTATTACTAAACAAAAAAAATATGAAGTGAAACAAGACATTCATTATGATTGGAAGAATTTTTACACCAATAAAATAAAATAATAGATCGGATTTAGAAAAT
Source organism: Viscum album (assembly GCA_963277665.1). Classification (NCBI taxonomy): domain Eukaryota; kingdom Viridiplantae; phylum Streptophyta; class Magnoliopsida; order Santalales; family Viscaceae; genus Viscum; species Viscum album. The sequence goes on along the minus strand of OY728137.1, from coordinate 1,695,291,828 downwards.
ATTATCCTTCCTTCTCCATTGGAACTAGCTTCATCACAATAGTCTTCCTATTCTTGAGTTCCTTGAGATCATCTTCCTAGGGCTTGAGAAGCTGATCCTAATATTTACTTTTCTTCTCTAAGGATTTTATCTTTTCTTCCTGAGCCGTAAGATTCTCTTTTTGGTCATTCAAGACTTATTTCTAGATTAACAAACTTCTCTTTTATATCAATTGTAATATCACTTTATCTATTCCAATTAATTTCCATAGAGTTATTCTTTCTATTAAAATCCTTAACTTCATACTTATGAGAAGTCTATTCAAGAGATAGCTTTTCCTCAAAACTATTAGTGAGATCCTTGATCTTCATATCTTCAGTGCTAAAATAATCCTTGAAACTATCTTGAAATTCATCAATGATTCTCATCTCTTCTATTTTATTCCGTTACTAGATTTTCAACATCATGAAAGATCTTTTATGAGACTCGTATACAATATGAAAAGTCATGAAATATTCATTGAGACTGACACATTTATCCACCACCATAGATACTAAATCCGATTATTGATTAAATTTATGATGAAGCATCCGGAATCTTGAGTGTATACTAAGAAATAAAAGAATATTTACAAACATCTAGTTGAATGACTAAAAAAAATTCCACGTCCAAGTGATGATGATTCTGAATTTGAGACTTTGGTTCGTGAGGATTCTTTTTCTATTCCAACAGTCTTCCTCTTCGATGAATCACCAACATCTTTCTTCTATACCATAGTTTTTCTCGGTTTATCCACAACCACTTGTTTTCCCTTATCATCCTTCAGAATGATTTCTTCATGATTAAAAGATTCCGGATCACAATCTTGTAGCTAAAAAATTTCATATTCATCAACTTCTTCCTTCTCGGCACTAGCCTCAATATTACCGGGGTGATTAAAATCATGATTTCTACATTCATTATTGGAAAACATATTCACTTTTTCCTCACCATTCTGATATTTTCGTGGCATAGCATGTTTTAACGACTCGGATTCGGAAGTTTATATTTATAATTTCTCAGATGGAATTTTCTTCTCATGGAAATCCTTTACATGATTTATCTAATCCTATGTATCACCACTGACTTCTTATACTTCTTCTTCCAATTCTTCTTCTTAAACTATTTATACTTCATTAGTTCATTCTAGAATCACTTACTTATTTCCCCGAGACTCTGGAAATGGTTTTATCAAAAAGGATTATGGTACCAGAATTAGTTAAGAGGATTTTTCAGTAGCCTTGATAGGATATTGATTGACTTCAGCTTCCGAAAATTTCTCCATTGCTTCTTTTCTTTTGATTACTTTTCATGATTCTTAGTAGACGTTTTCTTCTATTCTTTTTCCACAACAGGGTCTAGACCAATCATAGGCTCCCATTTTTTGTAGTATTTTGTTTCTTTTCACCATTTAGAAGACACTTAATTTGTAAATGTCATTTGATTCTTATGTTTTGGGGGTGTGGATTGATTTTCCTTCTCCATAGTTTTTTTACCTTTTCCATCTGATTCCTTCACCTTCTTCTTCATTCCATCATTATGAGAGGTTTCAGCCACCTCTTTTTATTAGAATGAGCTTTAACATTTTTTTTAGATAGTTAATAAAATACTATAGATCGACTATTGAAACCAATATTCGTCCTCCTCAGAGTATCATCACTTAAAGGCATCACCTTATAATTTCTCTGTTTAGAACTGCAAGAAATATTGAAAGACTAAAGGAAAAGAACAATAATTTTTGAACGAATAGCTGGATATAGGATACAACGAGACATCAGATTTCCATTTTTTTATTCATAATCGTAACTCAGATATGCTTAACTGGGTTTATATTTTTTAGGTTGACCAGGAAATCCAGAACATTTATTTTTCTTTTCTTCAGAGTATCCTTGTCACCTTTTCTTGGAATGAGAAAACCTTGAACCCATAGTTGAAAAATCCAAAGATCTGTAGAGAGATGAATAATTTTCAAGGTCTTAACCTCTGAAATACTAAGACAATCTTGATCCTTTTCTTATCAAAATATTCTATTACATTAGGTAGATTTTGTGGGAAAAACTATACTAATCCTATATAAATAATTCCTATCAAATTTACTGCCATGTTATCAGAAAGATTTTATGTTTTTCCCTTGGTCTTGAAAGAAAATTTATCTCTTCCTCATTCATTTAAAAAACAATCTATCTTAACGAATTCATACAGTAATTCTGGATACACAGGATCATGTGCTCTGGGTTATGATATACATACAATCTCTCAACTATTCTTCTTGATATTCATAGAAACCATAGAATCATACTTGGAATTAAACATTATATCGACTAACTTTTCATGGTAGATCCACCACTCATAGATTTTCTTATCATTTGACTTTTTACTCTGAGAAGGGGCTTCAACAGACATTTAGATGTAAGCAAAAATTGAAAATCCAGATTAACTTTAAAAAAACAGGCAGAGCTTTAGCACGTGAAGGCCTGGAAGTTAATGTGGGACAACCATAGAGGGTTCCTTATATATAGGAAATAGAGGTGACGGTTCACCTTCCATGATTGATTAAACATTTTAAAATTTATTGAGAAGATCTGACAGTTGAGATGACAGATGAAGAATGATTTTTATAGATTCCGATCGACTATGGTTTTCATGAAAAATATCCAGTTTGAAGGAAAAGTGAATTCAATGAGTTTAAAAACAAATGTAAATACCAGCAAGGAAAAATGATTACAAAGACATAATAAGGGAAACATGCCTTTAAGATTATAAGGAATATTAATCATAATGAGGGAAATTCTACTTGAATGAATTTATATCCTGAAAATTTTGATTATGAAAACATTAACTACGAAAATTATGACTATGAAAATTCGAACTGCAAAAATTTTAGCTATGAAATTTATTAGCTAACAAGAAAATATACTCCACCTATGAAAAGGGGATTGTTACTATAAGGTGATAGGTTTTAAAAAAAGATAACAAGGAGGATTATGTTATGATTATTATTCATAACTTCTGTTTAATGTATTCAAATCTATCAGATGGTAATGATTTTGTGAAAATATCAGCAAGTTGATCTTTCATTCAGAAAAATTAAAAAATGATATCTCATTTTTGTGTGTGAAACCTAATAAAGTGATGTGTAATATCAATGTGTTTTGCATGGTAGTGTTGTTCATGGTTTTTACTTAATGTAATGGTAGTAGTATAATCACACAAAATTTGTGTTTTGGTAAAACACATACCATAGTCTGTGAGTGTGTGTTTCATCAGCAATACCTAAGCACAAAAACATATAGCTACTACATATTCCACTTCAATAGTGGAAAGTGCATCTAAGTGTTGATTTTTGCACAACCAACAAACTAATGAATCTCTTAATAAATAACATGTTTCAGATTTACTTTTCTTATCCATTATACATCCCCCAAAGTCAGAATCGGAAAAAAGTTTTAAAACAAAATAATTTCCATAAGTACAAAAGAGTCTGAGATTCATGGTTTCCTTTATGTGGGAAAAATCATTTTCACTTACATTAAATGAGATTCTATTGGATTGGATTTATATCTTTCATATAAGCATACCCAAAACATTAGTTTTGCAAGACTAGTTGTCATTTATAGTTGACATCATATCATACCTCTAAAAGATGTTTGATCAACTGATTTCCCACCTTCATCGTGATCATGTGAATTTGAGGTACCAATGGGAGTACTTATACACTAATTTATATCATATCCATATTATTAAGAAGATCATTAATATACTTATGTTGGTATATATAGATTCCTTCTAGTTTTTGGGAAATATGAAAATAAAGGAAAAATGATAACTCTCTCATCATACTCATTTAGAACTCAGATCTCATTATATCCGAAAAGACCTCAGTTAATTATTATTGAGTTGAACCAAATATAATGTCATCAACATAAATTTTAACAATAAAAATATTTTTTTATATTTATTTATAAAAAGGGATGGATCATTATTTCCCATAACATAATTTTTTGAATAAAAAATCATGTAAGTCTATCATAAGAGGGTTTTGGGGATTGTTTAAGTACATATAATGCTTTGGTAAGTTCAATAACATTATCAGGATGTTTGGAATCATCAAAACTAAAAGGTTGTTTGAAAGAAACTTCATCCTAAACATAACAATTAAGGAAAGCACATTTAACATCCATTTGAGAAAGTTTGAAATTAAATAATGATGCAAAGGAAAGTAAAATACAAATAGATTCATGTCTTGAAACTAGAGAATAGGTTTCTTCATAGTCTATTCCTTCTTGTTGATTATAGAATTTTGAAACCAATCTAGATTTATTTATTACTATGATTCCATTTTAATCACATTTATTTCTGAAGAACCAATTTACTTCAATAATAGACGTTTCCTTTGTTCTTTCATCCAAGGTCCTAAATTTATTCTTTTCAAATTCATTTAGCACATATTATATAGCTTTTATCCAATCAACATCACCAAATGATTCATCCGTGCTTTTTTTATAATTTGGAATGGTATTCTAGATGTTCTACTTCATTTCTTAATTAACCTCTAGTCATTACAGGTTGATTTACATCACCATTGTTATTATCACTCGAATGATTGTTTAGAATCAACTTGTTTGTGTTTTGTAATACTTTTTCATCAAAAAATGGTAGGAAATATTCTGGGGTAAATGCTTCAAAAATATTTTATTGGAAATTTTTGTTATCATAAGAATCTTCTATCAAGGGGTGATAATCAGTTTTTTAAAACACATCCGAGGATGTAGGTTGTGGTTGATTAAAAACAAAAGGATCAGTTTCATCATATTTGACATGTACTATTTCATCAATAGTACAAGTATTTTTTTTGAAAACCCTATAAGCCATTAAATTTGTAGAGTAGCCTAAGAAAATTCCTTCATCAAATTTTGGTGGTAATTTGTGCAGATTATCTATTTTATTCAAAATGAATACCTTGCAACTGAATACCATGAAGTAAGAAAGTCCATGATTTATACCACTTCATAACTTATAATGATTTTTATTAAGAAAATGTCAATTTGAAACATGATTTAATGTTTATAAAGTAGAACAAAGATCGTTATCCCAAAAATGATTAGCTGTCGAATATTCACTTAACATGGTTCTAGCTAACTCTTTAAAAATTCTATTTCTTTATTAAACAACACCATTTTGTAGAGGATTTCTCGGGACTGAGAAGTTATTAATAATTCCTTTTCTACTACAAAAATTTTCAATATCATAATTTTTAAATTATCCTCCATGATCACTATGAATAGTTATCAATGGATGGTTTTTCTCATTTTTAACATGGTCTCTAAAACTTTTGAAATAAGAAAAATATTCAAATTTATTTGCTAGAAAATATACCCATGTAAATCTAGTGTAATCATCAACCAAGACAAATACATATTCTTCCAATATGTGTGGGGACCAAAAGATTAATCTGCACAAATGGTAAGAAATCATTAGCTGCGACTTCACTAAATGATTTAAATCGTGATTTATGTTGATTAACATTTTGATAGGGGTAACAAACTTTTGAATAATTAACTCTAATCTCTTATAGATCATTAACTAGTGTATTATAAGAGAGTGTTCATAGGTTTTTGAGGTTATAGTTTCATAACCATCTATGTCAAAACCTAGAAAGATCTTCCATTGCACTAAGAAAAGGGAGATTTGGATCCAAAGGACTTCTAAGTTTTGTGTGTATACATTCTCGTGACTATGTATAGAAAGAATAAAATAATCCTTGTAATTGTGTACTAAACACTTTTCATTCCTAAAATTAATAAGGTAACATTCATCACATAATTGAATTATTCTAATAGGGTTGTTCTTAAAACCCTTAAAAAATAAAACATTTGAAATCAGTGTTTTTTCAAGAAGTACAATGTTCCATATACCAATAATTTAGCCCTCCGCATTATCTTTGAACGATACTTCTCCTTCCATTGTATTGATAATATTTTCAAAGATGTTTTTGTTACTATTAATCTTCTAGGAACATCCATTATCCATATACCATGTATTTTTTTTGATATTATCTTTACCTTCCTGAAAATAAAAGTGTTAGAATTTCAGAACCCAAACATTCTTGGATCTGAAAACGTCATAAAGAAAAATTTTATGAATCCACATTCTCTTTGAAAAATAAGATTTATGAAAACCTAAAGACTAACTTTTGTTTAAGGAACAAATTTTCCCCATTTCCACCACACTGACACTTACTGAAGAATGTAGCACATTGAGGAAAAAAATAATTGTCACTAAAAATCAGTTTTTAGTGAGTATAAAAAAATCCAGAATTATTCGTTAGAGGTCGAATTTGGGAATACATCTTATCAATGTTTTCCTTACCTAAGGTAATGTTTGACAAACACTTCCACAAGGAAAATATTTCTGACATCATTCTAATGACTAAGTGGTATGCTTAAAAACATTAGTTTTTCACTATAGTTTGTCTCGAAAGCATTTTTCATAGAAATTACATTTTCTAGATCCTTAGATAGATTATCCTTCTCAGAATTAACATCCTCGAGGTTTTTTTGAAATACCTTCAAAATCATAAATTTTCTTATCAATATTCTGATAAAGATATCATATTTCATTAGTAAGAATAGAAATACTAAAATATTCCTTATCATGTTTATTCTTGACTTTAGAATTTTCATTCTCAAGGAGCTCAGCAAACCTAAAAACTTCTTAAAAGGTAGGTAAAGTATTATATTAATTAGAATATCATTCTTCATCTGAGGATTCATAGTATTTACTATCACTATAATTAACATTCAAGGATACATTGGGTTTGGATTCATCATTGTGTACCTTAGCCGTTATAAAATGATTTTCAATAGGTATCTTTTCTAATAAACCAAGATTCGTTTGACCAGAAGATTTGTACTCTGAGGATTCTTCAGAAGAGTCACCACCACTGGCAATCTTTGTTTCTTTGGATTTCAAAACATTCATAGATTTAGCCTTCTAGTACTCCTTTCTATTCTTCTCAGAATGCTTTTCTTTTCTATATTATCTCTTAATCATTGGACAACTGGGCCATATATGCCATTCTCTTTTGCATTCATAGAAAGTGACTTCAGAGTCTTTCTTATCCCTTCTTTCTTTCTTCTTGTATCTATACTGAGTGTCTTTCTTAACAACTATCTTGTTAATCCTTCATGAATGAATACCTAGTTCATTCTTCGAATGATCACTTTTACTTGATTCATATAAAACGGTGACCTTTTTCGATTTATATCTTGTAACTATATCAGGAGTATTGTATTTATATGACATGAAGTTATTGTAAAAGGAAAAGTTTCATTTCCATTCTTATTATTATTTAGATCAACATCTCTTTTCATTATTGTCCCATGTTGAGGAAGAGTTCCAAAAATCTCATCAAGAGTTATCTGTGAGACTTTAATATTCTCATCAATATTTGTCCTCTTTGATTCCCACTCATTAGGTGTGATATATATAATCATTTAAAAATGTGCATCATCATCTAAAGATTTTTCACACATAGACATTAAATAATTGACAATGGTAATAAACCTTTGTTGTAACTTGTAAACTGGTTCTTCATAAGAAAAAAACCATGATATTCAACATTGAGCATAGCTCTTCTAGTTTTGATAAATTTGGAACTTCCAAAATGAGTGACCTCGAATTTCCTCCAAACATAATTTTCACCTTCAGAAAAATAAATCTAGCTACATATATTCTTGGTCATGGAACACTAAATAGTATTGTGTACCTTGTAGTTAAGTTGATATTCTGACTTTTCTCGATTAGTAAAAGTTTTGACTTCCTTATCAAGAATCCTTTAATATCCAGTAAGCATTACAATGTTGTCCACACAAGTATTAATGAGAAAAAGACTTCATACGATATCTTGAATATTCATAATCATTCCCATCAAATATAGGTTCTCTAGTGGGATTAATATTGACAATTAAACCATTATTTATTCCTACCATCTCATATAAAATACATTCCACACAAACATTGTTAGTATTAAATGTTTTTAAACAAGGACAAAAATATCTTAAGCATGGAAAATATAGAACAATGAAAACTTTAGCAAGAAAACATATATGTGAATATAAGTATTTCAGACACTTCCTCTGATACCAATTGTAGGATTTAAATATGATGTAGATGATCAATATACTAGAGGGGTGTGAGTTGTATACTTTAAAAAATTCATTTGGAACTTTTAAATATGGTATAAACCTTCTTTATTGTTAAACAATGTTAAACAAGGTAAATTCACAAGACCTCATAGTTCTACAAACTTGCTAGATTCTAGAAATAAGGTTCCAGAAATGAAACATAACTAAATTTTACTAGGAATAATATTATACCTTAAAGCATATGGAATCTTTCTAATCAAAGTATACAAGTACAGAAAAGTAAAAGATAGTTATACTTTCTTTATTAATAAAAATGCAGTGGAAAACAAACCTGAAAAAATACAAGTAAAAATTTTAGAATCATTTAACATAAAGAGTAAGAAATTCAACAACCTTTGATAAAGTTTACTTGATTTATACTTTCCAGAAAGTCGGTCTTACCCACACTAGGGTAATACCTCGTTAAGAATATTAGAGTCTTTCTTTCTATCCCTAAAAGACATCGATCTTCAATGTAGTCAGCACCTCTTTCTTCTTTATCAAGGAAGTCCTCGAATATTAAGATAGTCAACACCTTTGTGTTCCTATCCTCGAAATACCTCAATTATACACAACAATAATTGGAGTTGCACAAAGGAATCTCAATAAGATGTTTAGTACAAAAAAAGTTGAGAGTCTCTCTCTCCACAAATCAATTCATCATGTAATCTCTAGTGTTATAGAACAGTCATAAAAAATTCTTGAGATCATTCAAATGAGATACTATTTATTAGCACATATCCAATGGTCAGATCCCTCCTCCAACAACCATATTTTTCCTTCAATTTCAGTGGGACTTGTATTTGTGTCACTCAAACAACGGTTGGTTACAAACAGAAAACACAATGTCATTTTATAACTATTACAAGGGTAATCAAAAAATTGATTCTCAAACGAAATCATTTTTTAGTATTTAAGAAAAAATGTTCAGAGCCTAAGTGGAAAACATTATAAGTCTATATTACATGGATATTCAGATTTTGTTTTCAAAGGAATTCGAAATCAGAATTCTGAAGACATTGGTGTGTGAATTCCAAGGAATTAAGAGTCTGAACTCTATGGAATTCAGAGTCTGAACTCTAAGGAATTTGGAGAATTCATAGTCCAAATTTCTGAAAATTCAGAGTCAGAAATTTAGAGAATTCATAGTCCAAATTTCAATGAATTCGGAGTCCGAATTCAGATACTATAAATAGAATACTCTATATCAATGTATTTATAGAATTATGAGGTTTTACATATGAAACTCAATTTAACACTTTGGAATAAAAAAATTTATATTTTGACAAACTAAAATATGAACAATGAAAAAAAAGGTAAAGATAAAGTTCCATGGGAAAGAAACATTATCCATATTATGATAAAGCTTATGAAGTGAAATTTTCTTTGAGTCAGAGTGTGTCTGATTTTCAAAACATATAGGAATGGAAAATTCATAAGGAAAAATTATTTACTCAATAGTAAGAATCCTTCAATGTGGTTCAGCAGTTTTGATAACGTATGTCTCAAGAATTATTACAATCAATCATATGAATAATCAACGTTAACACATTGAGAGAAGAAATATAGAAGAAATGATGAATATGATATGATTTGATTGATCATGAATGTGAGACACCTCTAAAAATGCATCAGTTCGATTTAGGGTTAAAATCTAAGAGTTTTGAGGGTCAAAAGGCCGCGAAAAAAAATGTGTGACATGAACCCGGGCATGAGCTGGGTCACAATGTGTACCCCTTTGTCATGACATGTATTCCACCATGGATATGTTACGTTGAAAATACCACTAAATCTTGTTAAAAAAATATTTTATTTGACCACTACATGATGTCCACCTCAAGTACACAATGTGTTCCTACTCAGTACCTGCACGCACCATGATCCCCCATTCACCACATGATTCTAGTAACCAGTACACAATGTGTACCTCAGGTACACAATGTGTACATGTTTTGAAACTAGTAGTGAACCTAGAAAACATATCAAAGGATTCCAAGAACTAGAATAGAACATAACAAAAGTTAAAACAAACTCGATCCATGTAACGAGATGTTACAAACTCCCCAATATAAATACTTTTCATCCCTAGGAAGTAATTTTGAATATTTACTCCCTAGGAAATTATGATGTAACTACTACCTCACCAATGACACTTTTTTCCATGTCTCATGATAATATGACCCATGTTTCCATAAGACACTAATCAACGAAATTGAATTATAATTCAAAAATTTCATTTGAGATTCAATGATCTCAAGTGGATTCTTTAACACAGAAGTGTCCAGTTCTTTCTCAATTTCATCACAACTGAAAACATGAGAAGGGTCTAGGCGATATTTCTTGAGCAGTGAAATGTGGAAAAATCATGAATGCCTATGAATTACACCAACAATACAGATACATATGCAACCTACCTAAACCATTCAGTGATCTCAAATGGTCCAACATATCTCTAAGACTAGTTTCCTTGTTTTTCAATCTAACATTGACCCATATGTGGAAAACAATTAACAATATCCAGTCACCAATGAAAAAATACAAAGGAATATACCCAGATCTGTATATAATATTAGTCAAATTTGGGATGTAACAAAATGTTTTTTCACCTCTGGAATCATTGACGAAGTCTCCTATTCCATACATGGTCCATCTAAATCTACTTCTCCAATATCATTCTAACAATGTAGTGATCTTCAAAAGTGACTATACAACACCTCAAAATAAGACATTATGATCGATAATTGGTAACTTCTATGGTAAAATAACTCAACTAGTACCATATGGAATCCCATAATCCACTAAAATCCAATATATAGGCATAAAAAATATCCTCGATGATCTAAATTACATGCTCTATCTTGACATCTATCAATGGATGGTATGTTTTCTTCATCATGACATGAGTTCCCATTTTCCCTTGAAGAATCCCCCATAACCGTGAGGTAATCCAAGGATCCCAATCTAAAACAATGGTAGAAGGACTATCATGTAACCTCACGATCTCTTGTACAAATATCATACCAAGATAATCAACATTAGTGATGTCTTCGATCAGAATGATTAGACCAAACTTCCTCAATTGATCAAAAAACCACCATGATTTTTTTTCATCTGTGCGTCTATAGAAAACATAAAAAAAAATTCAAAGGACACCACTTCCCACATCCAAATTGGAACCAAGAGATAATGAAGAAAACCAGAGGTCTTTAGGTGCTCTTTCATTATCCGTTGACATGTGTAACTGTGGGACACAAAATCTGCAATGTCACATTTCACACACAGCCATAAAAACCTTCTTCTCATGTAAAAATACATATTTTTAGCTCTTGGATTAATGACCCATGGTGATTTATGATAATAAAATAAAATTTAACTTGTTGAATATGCTGAGAGGAATACATTGTATCCAAAGTGATGTATGGCATCTAAATAAATAGAAAAAAATGAAACTATCTACCCAACATAATAGTTATCCATAATCTTCTGTAACTTATCATCTAAATGATGACCTTTCATGGTAGAATCCATAGGAGATGATGATAACCGAACCCTAGAAAAAATCATCCCTGAAACGTCCTCTTTATCATCAAAGTGAAACTGAGTGAAAATTGACTTATGATTCCACTCTTCATTAGATTCAATATCATCATGTGATTATACATTACTGCATAGATAATTTTCTATAAAATTCCATTTCAAAGGGGTGTAATAATTTTAGAAGTCAATTGTCTGATGGTATTTTATCCATTTCCTATATTTGAGATTCACGTCCTTTTGGGAAGAAATATAGCTCATACTTTTATGATTAGAGATGACTGTGACCTTCCCCCCAAAGAGAATATGCCACCCAAAGGTATGTTCATGCATCACTGCAACAAGCTCTAAATCGTGAGTGGGGTGGTTCTTCTAATATACTTTAATTTGATAAGATCCATATTCTAACACGTGATCATCTTGCATCATCATGTATCCCAAACTAAAAACAAATGCATCACAAAACATCATGTACCCTATACTGGGTTTAGGTAATATTAGAATAGATGTCTATTTTAGAATTCATATTAGTTCATTGAAAGAAGATTGAAAATTCACATACCATTAGATTTTCACTACCTTCATGGTAATACTAGTCAATGAAGACACCATAATAGAGAAATAATTGATGAATCATTGGAAGTATCCAACAAGACAAAGGATGCCTCGTATTTCAATGAATTCATTGGTTCCTGCTTGGAAAAAACATTCAAATTATTTGGATCAACTGATAATCCATGTTGAGAAATTATTTTCCCCAAGAAAATAAATTCTAAAATCTAGAAACAAAATTATGTATTCATTCCATGAAAACAATTATTTTATTGAATTTATAGGACAAAACTCAGATGGTTTTCCTGCTCATGCTTGGAATTTTCATAAACAAAAATATTATCCACAAAAACTACCATAATTTTTTCAAGATATTGGGGGAATATTGAATTCATATAGGCCATAAAAATGTTGGATTGTTAGTCAGACTTAAAGGAATCACATGATATTTATCATGGAAATACATACTCTTGAATCCCATCATTGGTATATCATACACCCGGACTATGTTCTAATGATAACCTGACTAAATAACGAGCTATGAAAACCACATTTCTCCATTCAAATGATAAAACAAATCATCCACATGGGGGAAAATAAATTTATTCATAACCATTATCCTGTTTAACTTCTTGATAGTCCTCAAATAATCAATTTGAACCATCCTCTTTCTTGGAAAAGTGAATAGGGGATTCCCAAGGAGAAACAATAAGGAGAATGAAACCATTATCTAATAGGTCGTACAACCGAATCATGAGATCTTTTGAATCTATTGGGGTCATATAATTATAATTCATCGATAACAGATGTTTACCTGGAAAAAGGTCAATCATGACCTCTACCACCCTCTCTAGAGGAAGGCCGGGAAATTTGTCTAGTAAAACATCACAAAAGTCTCAGGCAACAACATAATATTCTCCTTAAAAGTAACATCATCAGGCTCAAATTAAATAGAAACCAACAATCTCATGACCTTACGGTGGGAAGGTCCTACCCGACATGACCTTGGGTCCCACCTTACTTGAAACACATGATAGATCCCCTCGATATCATGAAATGAAACACACCGATGATACCATTCAACCTCACCTCGATGAGAGACAAGCCAATACATACTGATGATGATGTCAATATGATCCAGATCATGAACATGAAAATCCCATACCAACACTATGTTAGCTATCATGAACGAACAAGTAGGACACCAGAACGCATACTGTTTCTTCTTTCCAACAGGTGTTTCTAACTTCATTATAAAGGGTGTATGTTCCATTGGATATTGGAGCATATAAAAAATTCATATACAAATGAGTGGGAGGAACCAGTATAAAACAAATAAGTATATAATGAAGCTACAATAAGGAGAATACATCACACTATTTTCGTACTTGCATTAACATCCATTTGAAAATTATATGCATCATGTAAATTCTTCACATATAAGGTCTCTAGATAGAGACCTATACTCTTTAAAGAATCTAAATGAATCGAGGTTTACATTGAATCTAACAAAAGTGACTATAATGCAGTTTATTCATATCCTAATCAAAATGTTGCAGATGAACAACACGTGTATAGAAATTGTGTGTCTTCCTGTAAATATGAGAAGAATGTCTTGTGTTACCCACCTTGCTGCACTAATGGAAAGATAGAGGCACACTACTAGCATCAGCATATAGTGTGGAGATGGATTGCTTCTGAGACCCACCCCACCACTACTATGATGGTATTTCCACTTCTACCCATTCTTATACATGACACTAAATCTATCACCAGCTAGAAGTAAAGAGGCTATAAATTTAACCTTTATTGCCATGTTTATATCTTCTATCATTACTATATTCACTATCTACGAAGTGGTATAAATCATAAACATGAACACATGTGATCTAATTTGTAGTCACAAACCTTCTGGTACTTTTGTTCCTTTAGATGTACATTCTTTACCACGTCTATAGAAAAACAAAAAATCTGAAAAAACCAGTTGGTGTGTGTCGCCACCAAATACTCTCCCAGCTACAATGAAAATAACTCTAGATATTTTTCTAACATTAGGGATTCTAGAATCACTACTTAATAAATAGGGTTTTTAAAACCTTCCAAACAAAGATAACATATTTGTCTTCATGGACCATAGATTCCCAATAACGCTTGTTGGAACCCTCGAGTCTAAAAATTTCATACATAACCATGATATTCTCATGTGTCTATAGGATGTATAATATTTTATTGATCGTGTCATGTTAATACTCCACCTATTGAGGTTCAGTCATCTCTTTAAAGGATCATGGCTTCTTGGTCATGAACTCTTTTGATCGATCTCTTCCGCCTCGAGCTCCAGGATGTACCTCAACCACTCTATTATGAACTCATGGAACATCTTGGTCAATAGAACGTGATCCTCATATAAACATACCTTTGATACTCTGATATATAGGTGTATTCCCTTGAGGAGGATTAGTTGTACCTTCTTGAGGAATCGATGTAGACATCTTAGACGAATACTATTACACACCAAAACATTGGAACTAATAGGCAACGAAAAAATCCCAGTTCAAAATCGAAAACCCATAATCAAAAACTGAGATTATAAAATAAGGTACAACACTAAAGACACATATCTTAGCATATGAGGGTATCTTGAATCTCGTTATTATAATAGCTGGTCAGGAACATATCACAACATACCTCCCATGTCCTGACAATCCTATCTCCAATATAATAAAATTCCCAAAAATAGATTCTTGAGGACAAACCTCCATTGATACAAAACTATATTGAACCGACCATAGTAACCCTCAAACTAGGCACCCGACCTGATATGTCACAAATCCGAAGGGAATTCCTAATTACCATGGGCTAGTGACAAGCCCTCGGGTATCGAATGAAAAAACCAAGGGAACAATTTCTCCAAACCTGAACAACCAAATGGAATATATATACAAGGAATGTATGGAATAGAAGAATACTTACAAAATATATATACAAAAATAATAATAATATAGTGAAAAAAATAACTTTAATTGAAACTAAAAACTCTAAATGAAAAGTCTGAGTACAAGGGACTCAAAACTAAAAGTTACTCTAATGATGGAATTGATGAACTCCAACCATCCCAACACCATCTACCCATCATAGTTAAGATGAACCTCATCACCACACTATTAATCCTTGCCTTACCCTTCACAAGAATACCAAAAATGGTCTACAGACAACTAAAACAATGTGTATGGTGTGAGCTAACATGATTAGTAGGATCTCACCCAAGTGTTACATTGAAAGTCTCTATATAACAATTCCTATATGATTATTTAGATTTTAAAACATGTAATGATAAATATTAATGATGTTTTATATAATGAATGGTATAAATTTCCATTTTCACCATTCTAAATAAAAGCATGTATATCGGTTTCAAAGAATAATTTCAATAACACTTCCCATAAGAATAAACATGCCTATCAAGGCAAACATAGATAGTCGAGGAATACAAAATAGAAGCGATGGTATCATAGCTCAGTGGAATACTATAGTTCTAGGAGGTATACTACTTGTACCGTAAAAATCACATACACAAAACTGAACCTAGAACATTGGATCTAGGAATAAGAGTAATACCTTTTGAGTAAACCTCCCAAAATGTCAATATTATTCCCCTTGAACAACAGGCCTAGCAAAAAAGAGAAATTACACTAGAAAACCCTCCCTAATAATAATAACTCAATGGTTGGTGGCCTTAAGATAATTCATCGTCCTAAATAAACAAGTTAACCCATGTGCTCTTTTTTAAAAACCCATTTCTATTTCATTAAAACACATCAATCCCATTTATAATACATTTATCAAAATCCATGGCAAACTATTTTTCATAAAAAGAACACTTTCAACACACCAAAATATCATCCCAATTTTATAAATAAACTTATAAATAAATTTCCGAAGGAAAAAAATATTTTCATTATCATAGTCTAGTGACAGAAGCACCTGCCTCATTGTTTGGGTCGCACACACTCACAATGAAATCCAAAAGCACTGAAACATAACAATGTTGTCAATGAAGGCCCTATAATAACACCTGGAGATAAATGGATTGCTTCAAATTATATTACATGAGAATGGTATATAGAAGAAAACCCATTTACCTTATAAATGAACATCCTCTTCACCACAACATACATTGGATCAGCCTTAATGAAAAGATATCACAACAGATCTAGATGAGGATGACAAGAAACATCCAACATGGATCAGTAGATCCAATAACACCATGATAGGGAACTATTGTGATCATTTATAAGGAATTATCGAAGAGAAATCATACTCCAATATACAAACTATATAATAAATGATTAAAAGAAGCTGATCAGATTGATTAGTATGGTAATATGCCTCTGAAAAATTCCAAGGAGTAGTTTAGGGTCCATATCCAAGATGTTTTGGAGGTAAAAGAAAGAGGTAAAAAACATGTGACATAATCATGGTCATCGACTAGTTCATGATATGTACCCCTTGGTCATGACGTGTAGTCTATGATGGATAAGTTATGCGAAAATATTGTCACTTAATGATAGTAATTATCTATTTAACCCCTACATGAACTGTAGCTCAAATACAGGACGTGTACCTACTGAGTACCCACTCACACTGTGATCCTACATTCAGGAATTGAAACTGGTAACCAGTACAAGAAGTGTACCTCAGGTAAATGATGTGTACCTATTCTGAAACCTATAATAAACATAGAAAAAAATATCCAAGTATTTTAAAAATTATATTGTAACATAAAAAAAATGTAAACTATACCCAATAACGGTAACATGATGTTACAAATTTTTATATGAATCGTTAAAAATTTTATATTAAAAATGTATTTCTTCTCTTTTAGTTTATTTTATAATGTTAATTCTAAGGATTTTTTATTTTCCAGTATTCATCACTCATAATAAATATCTTATCTCCCAAAACATGGTTGATATATAATCCATATAAAAATTATGCTGATTTCAAGGTTGTAAATTATAAATTATGATTGATACTGAGTAACACTTTATAAGCACATCCTTTATCCCATTACCAATATATATGGTTCCCTATGGACACAATTCTATATATGTAGTCTGAAAATTCATTTAGTTATTCAAATAATTTTAATTATTTTTGAGATCCTATTTAAAAATTAATCTTATTTATTTTAATGGAAACCATTATATATCACAGTAATATTTTTTGGTCTTTATAATATTATAATAA
Source organism: Viscum album (assembly GCA_963277665.1). Classification (NCBI taxonomy): domain Eukaryota; kingdom Viridiplantae; phylum Streptophyta; class Magnoliopsida; order Santalales; family Viscaceae; genus Viscum; species Viscum album. The sequence continues at coordinate 1,695,274,288 of OY728137.1, read as the reverse complement.
GAATTATAATTATTAATTACATATATTTTCTAATTTCTTCAATATGTTTTCATTTCAGGTTTTCAATTTCAAATTTCATTATGGTTTAGAATATGAATAATATTTCACTAACCTTATTTATGGAATATATTACATTATCATTCAACTTTTAATTACCTCCAAATAAAATTCAAAATTATAGATTCTAGACAAATGAAATGTGTTCATCAATATATACCACTTCAATAATTAAATCTTCAAAAAAAATTATTTTAATTTTTTTAATTAAATCCATCGAAAATAGAATTTATATCAGATAAATGTGTGTTTACATGACCTAAAAAGTATGAAAATATATATTTAATGATTATGCTATAATTTTTATAACATTAAAAATTAAAATTAAAATTTCAATTTAATAATAATTAGAAATATTATAAGATTAGTGAATGATTTGTTTTTTGATCACTATGTAAAATAAAATTTACAATATTTTCAATCACGTTAATGGAAGATAAATATTATTTGTTATTTTTTATACCCATTACATATATATAACTAAACTCATACATGAATGATATTTATGCCCTTGTTGGAAAAAAATGATTTATAATAGTTTATATAGAATCCCTATGTTTTAAGTTGAATTCTTTTTCAATATCATTATCCAAAGAATATTGTAATGATAGGGGTTGATGAGTATATTAACTCTTATTTAGAGCATGATATATGGATATTTAAATATATGTTTTATATTAAATTGTGTAGTGTGTTTCAGATAGAAGTTATATTCTAAATCTATATTTTATGAAAATAGAATTAAATGATTTTTTTAACTAATATGACATAAAAAATTTTGGTACACATGATTCTATCATTTCATGTATACATTAGGATAAACATGAAATTAATAAATTACAAACATAAAATTTAATTATGGAAATAATATTATGGTGGATATAAAGCTAAAAGTTCATCAATATTTTTTTGAAAAATATAGTATTCATGTTTATATGAATCCTCTTTCTATAACCTTATCTAATAATATAAATACCAAACCCTTTATTTCATATTTTTAAATTTCCTTAGGGTATTTAAGTAATCTGAAGAAACAATTATATTCCTCAATGATACTAATGGTGGGGGGATTTTTTTTCTATCAAAGCTACTAATTTATAATTTAAAATTATTCAACATAATTTATAAATTGGTAGTTTAATAGAATATTATTTTAGTTTGATTTCTTATGAAATAAATATTGTTTTAATGGGTTTTTTAAATTTTGGATTAGGGATGTAAAATAATTGTTTAATGATCATTGTCATAATAAATTGTGATTTAATTTTTTTCAAATTATGGTACATTTAAATTATATAAGATGATAATTTATATAAATATGTTTCTTCAAATTTCATTGGGTAATGATTTATTATATAGTTAAATGATGATGAACATAATTAATTATGTTATTTCTTAATAAAGGAAATTGTAATGGTGATTTTTATCATTTATGGATATAATTTTATATTGTTCCCTCAATATTTTCCATGATTTGAATGTGTATTAAACAAAATATTTGGATTCATTTAATCAATAATATTAATTTATATATAAAGGAATCATTCTAATCTTTTATAGGATGTAATTTTTCATATAAAGGTAATTATTTGATCTCAACAAGGTTAGAAAAATTTATTTAAGAAAATTATTCTTCAAAAACCATATGATTTCCCATGCACTTTTATAATAATTATATTTATTTTTCAAGATAATTTTTTATTGAATTAGTTGAGAAAATAAGATATTTTCATGTTTGAAATTCGGTTTTATATGTGACCAAAGTTATTTTTGTAAAGAAAATATTTTTCAAAAGTCTTTAATTATTTCGAATCGTAAAAGATCTTTTCATTATTTTATACTAGTTATTGATATTTATATGATCATTCCCTATTTTAAATTATTTTAAATTCATTTATGATAAATATGATCAATTATTAAATCAATTATTCAGTTATTATGTTTTATCTGTGAAGGAATAAAATTTAACATTTGAGGATTTTGGTTTTTATTGAATAAAAATTATTTAATATAAATGTATAGTTTTTAATGGTAATTTAATATTTATATAAAAATAAAAATGTAAATGTTATTTTGTTTGTAACTACAGAAATATTTGATATAAATCATGTAAAAATTGGATTCATAAGTTTAGTATGTTAATATTTTCATCCATTGAGGTTTAAGATAACTTTGTAGGTTTAGATGTTATCAGTTTCGGATTATTTAAGAGTTGTAGAAACAATCAAGGGATAATATGCTTTTATATTGTAATAAATTATTAGTTAGGTGCACCTTTATAGATTATTTGACTAGATCATATGGTTATTAATGATATTTTGAGATATTTATATTTTGTTATGGAAGAATAAATTATAATTTTATATTTATCTTCATGTTTATATTTAGTTAATTATGGTATTTATGACAAGGGGTTACTTGATCTTGTGAATATAACATGGGAAGTATAGATAACCATAATTATTGAATGGTGATATTGTGATAAAGTTATTTTGGAATAAGTTTACTATATTATTTTGGAATATATATGATTAATTCGTATATGTGAAATTATAGTCTAGTATGTAAATTTATATCATGTTATTCTATATTATTTGAGGGATATAGAGTGAATTAATTTTGGAAGAATATATAATTGTAATATAATTCTATAAAGGGGTTATTCATGTAATTTTATATTAAATAATAATATATTTAGGGATCATAAAATATAATTGGAGGTTTCAATGTTTATTATAGATTCATAATTTTCAGGATAAAGGGTAAGTTTATTTTTGGAGGGAACATGCTATCTTAATTTTAATGATTTTTTAGGGTTTCAATTCCATAAGGAATATTTTGTATAATTTAAACAGTTTTGATATTATGGGATTATATAATGTGAAAATATAAATATATCTAGGTTTCCATTCTGTTTTATTGTTTTTATTCTCAATAGGATTTTTTCTTATTATTTCATTAGGTAAATTTTCACACTCATATTATGTTAAATTTATTATTATATCCATGTATTAATAACTATAAGTTGTTTTAATTTAATCATGGATTATTAATTAAAATATAAAATTGATCATGTTATGTAATGTTATCTCAAAAAATTATCAATTAAATATCATGATGTACATAGAATGATCTCTTAATTATTTAATATACCTAATTGAGTATCCAGTTGAATCATTATTTCTACATTATGTTCAAATTATTTTGAATCATTTTTTTAATTTTAAATCACAAGAAAATAAATATACAATTTATTTGCCAACTACACCCTAACCTCACTATTCCATAAATAATGGATTGTATCTGATCAAATTAACTAATCCCATATTTATCATCTTTAATCACATATAAAATACCATCTCAGTATTTATAAATTTTTCAAAATAGATAGGAAATATAAATCACATAGCAAATTCAATGAATATGTAAATGTGAAAGAAAATAAAGAATCATATATGTATATATTTTAAACCACTTTTCACTATGAATATGTATAAAATATTTATAGAAAACACAATTTAAAACATTCCAATATTATATTATCAGGTTATTTTATGAAAAATGTGTTGAAAAAATTGTTTTATAATTATCTATTAAAAATTAATCTTAATATATTTTATCATTGGATTCAATATTTAGTTGAAAATTATACAACTTGTACTTATATAATGTATGTAGTGAATTTTGAAAATAAATTAAAATATTTTTTCATTTGGGTACCATTTCTCATAGAGAATGATATGGCCATTGAAATTTATAATTCTTGTGAACTTTTTATTTATTTCAGATCATTTTATTAGAATCCATATTGGATTAAAGGGTATATAATTTTATTAATAATTATATACATGTTATTTTATAACATATTTTTGATTTAATGGATGTTATGTATAGTGTATATAAATTTTTCAATACATCTATTGATTATTATATATATTTTTTATAAAAGAATAAAATTATGAGTAAATGGTTTATATAAGGGTGGGTAAAATGTAACAAACATGGTTTTATATGTAAAAAATAAAAAAAAATCAATATTTTATAGTTCAATTTAATATCTAGAAGGAATTATATAATTATCATAAAATCTATGTTTATTATTACATACCTATACATACTCAAGGAAGAATGCATTTCATATGATCAATATAACTAAAATGCTGAAATAATAATAAGTAAACAAAATAAATAATGTATTGTAATATCTATTATCATGATCTCTAGTGAATATGATTATTCTAAAGATGTTTATAAAAATAGGTAAAATTATTGTAAATAAGGAAATCATTTTGTGGATAACGTGAAACTATAGGATGTGAGGTTAATTAAACGTGAAAATGTTCCTATTGAGTGTACTCATTATTTATTTGATAAATCAGTCATTTAGTATAGTCATTATAATATCCCTAATGTTAAGATATAATAAATGATTAGTAATTTTGGATCAATTAAGTCTATTTATTATTAATTAAATTAATATTAATGTAATGAATTAATGTTTCTAATTTATATCCTAATGAATATTAAAAAAATTATACACCAATAATAAATTTAGCAGTATAATAAGTTGTTATTTTATTTTATGGTCAACATTATATAAAATTTTTATCTTTTATTTACATAAATAATACTTTATAATTGGATATATATGTTATCAATATATATATATATAAATATTTATTATTATGTTATATTTGAGAATATTTTTTTAATAAACTTATGTTTTTTTATTTTAATAATTATTCTTCATATTATAGATTTATTTTCAATTGTTATAAATATGTTGAGATATTTAATTTAGTATAAAAATTGTTTTAAAATATATTATTTATGGCTTCCATTTTTATTAATTACATATCCTTTATTTATTCTTAGCGAATGAAAAATAACCTCCACATATTGTAATCTAGACCAAGGAAGTGCATTTTAATAATATTAAACCTTTTTTAATTTTTTATATTTAATTTTTTTCATATACTATCTCAAATTATATCCGTTTTGACTACATTTTCTTATTTAATGATGAAACATTATTTATTTTATTTGTTTCAAATTTATTTTCACATAATACATATTGTGTTCATCAAATTTCAAATGTTTTGACTTTTCCACTATGAGAGACCGTAATATATTAGCATAATAAAATATATAAATTTATATTATTAGTTTTTTTAGATAGTATACAAATATTTACCCCTATATGTTGAGAAAAGTTACACATAAATATTGGAAAAAAATACTATTACATATTAAGTTACTTTTTCACATCTCTCACACAGTTTTATTCTGTCATCTTCATATAATAATGGATAATTCATAACTTAGTTATTATTCATAGTACCCTTTATAAATTCATATATGTATTTTATAGGAGTCAATCTATTTACATATTTTCTTGTAGATTCTGATTAGGATGAACATTTCCTAATTAGAATAATTTGTTTTAATTATCCTTCTAGTGTAATTTTTTTCCAATTCATCACCCAATTAGCAGGTCTTACATATATAGTGAAATTTCATGATTTTCAATTTTAGAAATATCATCCCCCACATTTTATAACATCTCTCTCATGACATGGCTAATTTTTCAATCCTATTATATGAAATTTTATAGGCTGTAATTCTACTATTCTTCACATTCAAAACCTTGTTTTATGAATTAAAATTGGTAACATTTATTAATTTGTTTCTTCATAAAAATTATTTTTAATATTAATCCATGTTCCACATTTTCTATATATCTACTATATAATAAAATTTATGTTTCATATTAAATTATATTTACATATTTTTTGAAATTTTACATACTTCCAATATCATCTCAATACCATTACTTATATGTAATACCCATGGATAATTTTTTTAATCATAAAATTATATTTGTAGATTTTTTAAATTATGAATAAACATTTCCTTCACGAATTCCATACCTAAAGATATTTATTTTAAAAGTTTCTATTATGTGGTTTGATATGCAAAATTCTTCTCAATATGGTACATTAATTATCTACTACTACCTATATATTGTAAACCCATTAATTTATCATTTAACATGATATTATTGTCTACTCAAATTCTATATTATAACATCAATATATATTCATTGAATTATTCAATATATGTCACTTTTTAAAGTATATATAGAATAAATTTTCATTATAATATCGAAATATTATCCACAATTAGTACAATTTATGTTTGGATAAATGTATTCTTACATGGACTAAATAAGAAGATTGTGATCATATTATAGTAAGTAATTAAAGGAACTGTATTAAATATTATGCCTAGAAATAAAAGAAATATTTTTAAAATATAATATAATATAGTGTTGTTTTATTTGATGGATCAAAATTGAAATGAATTTTTAGTATTTTATAAATCACATTAAGGGAAGATAAATATTTTAATTCTTGATTTAATCTCATTAAATAAGTATACCTCAACCCATTCATGCATGATATATGAGATCATGTTCATCGAAATAAATTATTAAGGAATATTTTATAATGAAAAAATTAATGTCGCATTAAGAAATATATAATCTAGATTAATATCCTCATTATTTGAGAAGGATAAGTGGTAGTTATGTTTATTCTTGCATGCGTATTTTGTGTTCTATATAGGTTTCAAGATTACTTTTATATAAATAATTGTAAATCATTTTGGATAAAGAGTTAAAATAATTATTAATATTTTGTAAAAGTCACAATAAATGATTATTGATCTATTTTTGTTACGTAAAAAGATGAAGGATACCTGAATTTTTCACTGTATGGCTATTTTATTATCATAGTTTCATATTAAAATTATTTTTTTGACCACTAATTATAAATATTATATTATGGTTTTATGTAATAAATAATTTTTCTAACCCTTATTCGTTTTGGGAGAATTTCAATTTATATCTATGTTTTACCCAAATCCACTCCCCCATAATATAAATACCATTCCTTTGGTAATAATTTCAAGATTGTTTTTTATGTAATTCCCAATATTCTTATACCCTATATGTTTTGAGTCTTCACATACCTTCTCTCCAATGATATGCATACATTGTAACTTTTACACTCACACCATGGAATGCTAGTTGGTCCAGAGGATGATAGGTATTACTTATCATAGCCTCCCAAGGGTCAATTTATACATAATCATGTACTAAAATATAGATCTATGATATGTTCATTAATATTTTCTTGGGATTCTGACTGTAATGGTTACCACTATCTCTGTAAAGAGTAGTATGTATGTATTATTGTGAAAAGTTGTTTATCTAAAACATTTTCCAATAATGGTATCACCTGTTTTCATCCTAGAAAATAAATCCTCTATACCATTTGTATATATACATATATATATTATTATCCTTCTATAACCTATTAATATAATATTATATTTTTTAATCTATATATTTTGGAACATTGGATATTATCTTTATCCATGTAAAAGGTTGGGGTTTCTAAATAGGGATTATTCCCATGAGGGGGCTTCCTATCTATCATTATGAAGGGAATTAGAGCTGATTTTGTTATGTTCTACATAAGGGGACATGACACACTTTTTATTTTCCAATGAAAAATTCCATAATGGATCCTTTTATAAGAATGAAACAACGACCTAGTAAACTAACTTTTATTTTCATTCATCCGAGACAAATTTGAATTCCTTTATGTTTATTCTCCCAAAACCTAATATTTTTTATATTGTGGTTATTATTCTGAACATAGTTTTTTTCATTTTTAATGTCATGAATGTTGATCATAGTGGAGTTCCTTTTGATGATTTCCATCCATAACCTGAATATTGAAAAGGCCGATATTCCTATTAGTGGTTGGTATGGGACATATATATGAGTGTCCCTTTTGGATGACCTCAAAAGAAAGGCATACTAATTAATATGGTCTTAATTCATGTGTAATGTATCATAAAGTTATATATAGTTGGCTTAAATGGTAAGGATATATTCTACAGTGTGGGATAGGGCCTAATTAAAAAAAATTAATGTCAAAGGTTCACAAAGGATATTGACCTAGTAAAAGGATGTTTGATCTCATAGTGAATATAGCTCAATGATGAATGAAATATGCAATTTCATTAAGAATAATTTCAAACAAAAAAATTATTTATATAGAATATATATTTATTTAAGAGATTAATGGGTGATAATTTTCAGATCAAACCATAGGGAGTAATCCTATGTAGTCCTCAAAAAAATAATTCAAACATCGTGTAGTCTGAGATACATATATTATGGTTTTATGATATGAATATACCATATTTTATAACGTTTTGTAATAATTTTTTTTATTTTATATTTCATTAAATCTGGAATTATTTATAAAAATTCATTATAATATATGATCGAGTTAGTTTTATGCATTTGATTTACCCTTAGATGGATTAACATGCACAGACTATGGACTCTAGGGAATGGGTGTTTTAGAAATTTGAAGAGTCTCATAAATAGATGACTCATTAATATATCATCAAAATGAAATAATTAAGTAAGATAGGATTGGGTATTACACTTGGGGGAGTCCCTTATATTGAGACATCTATTTAATTTATGACGGTAATAAATTAGAAAATATCATTGTACTCATGAAAAAATTAAACCAATGAGGATCTTTGGAAGATTATGAATGGGATACTGAGTAATGGATCTCCAAATTTTATTGATTAGTTATAGTGCTAAATTCATCAATGGGAACACGTCAAGGTAAATTGATCATTAATGACCTTTATCTAACAATTGACCATTGGTTTACCATACTAAGAGAATCAAAAATTCCAATAGTGTTTTGAAATAAATATAATGATGGATCTAAACATCTCATGGATCTTTAATTAGAATCACTTGATCCAACAAGAAACTCTATAAACCCTATTGTAAAATATGAGACTTCAGATACCTCTATATTTTCATCAATAAAAAATTAACATTATTAGGGGGATTTATGATTTTACTTTTCATGAGGATTCTATAAATCCTGGAGAAAAATCATAAATCATATTTTAATCAATGGAATGCATGATCCAAATGTTTTACACTAGTTTTCATTCCCTTGTCATGTTAATTATATATTTTTCATGGATTCATTTATAATAAGAATTATATGTATGAGACCAGGGGGGTTATGTTTTCAATTGTTTAGTTATTCATGGAACCCTGGAGTTGTGTTAGAAGAAATAGAGACACCTAGTTCGACATGGGTGATGAGGTTTTTTAATGCGTATGGCCTAGGTGAGGAATCACCCAAGAAGGGGGTAGGTGAATGTATTCTACCTAGTGAGGTATAAGTGAAGTGTTTCACCAATATATGGGTAGCATGAAGGTGTTCCCTCTAGCTAAGTAATGGTGATGAGGTTATCCATAATTAAGAATGGGTGAAGAGTATCTCCCTAGATGAGATAGGATGATGTGGTTCACCCTAGATAAGGTAGGGTAAATACAGTTTCTTTTCTTCAGTTAGAGTTAATAGGTTCACAATAATCTTAGTAGAGATATGTTCTTCCCCCTAGATGAGTCATGGTAATAAATATCACCCTTATTGAGGTTGGGTAAATTGGTTGGCCATATATGAAGTTCGGGTGAGTTGGTTTCCCAAGATTAGTGTTGAGGGAGTGGTTTCTCTAGTATGGGGGTTGGGTAAATGGTCTCACCATTGAATGAAGTTATCATAATGGAACTCGGTGTATTATTACTTAATGTGGTGATCCCCATAAAGAATGGGTATATGGAACTCTAGTATCCATGTACAGGGGAGGTCCTTCACCTTATTCTTGGAATGTTATGGCTGAAGTTGTTTGTTTTGATTCTATCTATATGATACTCAATTAATCCTCCCAATCATTAATAATACCATCTTGAATTTTGTATAAGATAACATGAAATGTAACGAGAGTTGTGGTTATGGGGTGTGTCTAGTTTTTCTTAATGTTCTAAAAGGTGAAAAATTAGGTGAATAAGGGGTTTATTTCTAGTAAATAAATGAGGACATGGAATATGATATTTGGGAATGGAATATAGTTTTTATATTTAAACAGTGACACAGTTTGGGGGAGTACTATAACCCTCTGGTATGCTGACATCTGGGTGATGTATCCTAGGAAAGCATGATGTGACCTCAAAAATGATTTGTTTCCCCACCATGGACTATGTAAAATAGTACATGGGTGAGAAAATGGGTTTTGTAAAGCTATGAGGGAAAAGGATATTAAAAAATACATTTAAAGACTAGTGTGTTTTGGCCACAATGTGAAGAAACTGGATTTTGTAAAATTCCATACATCATAAAATGATAGTAAATTTTGATTTATATATATCTTTTAGATTCATGAATATTCAAATCAAATATTTTGAAAATAAATAAATGTCTATATATATGGTTTCCCAATTTCAGTTTTTCTAGCTTACCATAAAGTGCCTATACAAACCTCAAAATATGTTTTTCTAGTTCAAAACCCAATTTCAACAGCAATGGGTGGAATACATTACCAAATCATAGTGGGAGGTTCTTATGACCACATCACTAGACTATGTAATTTTTTCGGAATATCCATCCCTCATTGTCTGATAATTCATGAGGTATATAAAAATGTAATTTTTTGTTATTTATTTATAGAATGATACTTTTAAACCCACACTTGATTTATTCTTTTAGAATTATGACTATATCATGGCTTCCATGGAACATTTTCAGGAAAACATTATCCATTACAAAAAAATATCCCCTTATAACTAGATACATTAATAATGACAAAAATATGAATTTGAGGTCATAAGGGGATATATTTGTATTATATGAATATTTGTAGAATTCTATATATTACTTTCTATTAAGAGGATTCTATCAATCGGATGATATCGACTAAAGTTGTTTATGTTTATTCAGTATTGAAGATCTTTTAAATCAACAAAACTCATAAAAGGATTGGAAAAATAACCAAATACATGTTAATATTTAATGGAATGGACTATTATAATAAGGCTTTCCAATATATTTTTCAAAAAATAATTCCTACTATTCATGATTACATGGATATGTATTGGCATTTTTGACATCACCATAACACTAGAGTTAGTATATTCAGATCTGGTAATCGATTTACTCTTTTATGTGTGTTCTCAGATGGGTATATGATTATGTAACATCACTAAATAATTAGAGTTTTTATATTTGGTTATAGATAATACTATTTCAATATGATATGTATCATGTTTAGAGGACATGAATGGGAATTCTAATAGGGATCGTGTATCCTAAGACTACAACATTGGTCACATTGCCTGGATGATCTGAACTAACTCACAAGGGGGATTTAAGATTCTTTAACATATTCAAAGAACATGGGACCTAGAAACAATTCCTTAAAATTTTATAAGATCATATTTTGGACCATATCAACCTCAAAGTAGTTTCCTTTGTGTATGTATCTCACATATAAAAGACATACTATAACATAATTTGTATTTTTCTTGAATCCCCATTTGTTAGTTTGGATCCTTAAAATTAATGTGGATTTTAAATATAAATTTCACATTATTACCCATATAAGGTGAGGATTATGTCTTTTGAGAGGATATTAGACATTTTACTAGTATCCGCATTGTTGGATTTCAAACTAGCTAGTGCAACATATCTTTCTATGGTATTTACAAGGAAATTAATGCTAAATATATGTATTTGGTTCCATAGGTCACACACCCTTGACTAAAAAATAGTGAGTTAGACTGTATAATGGAAATTTATATGAAAACATGATGTGAATGATGATCAAAATATCACATAATGCAGAAACCCATAAACAATAGTTAATTTTGTCTTCATTCAATATTTATAACGATATGGGGTTTGAGTTTTAGGTCACGCATCAATGAAAATAATCTGAGGAAGATAATATAGTTTCATACTTGGGATAATCTTATCATGAATAGATAAAAACAAACATTACTAATATATAAATCTACAATGGTAGGTGAATTTAGATTATGATCATGATTTATAGACTTTAGGTTACTGACATTTCAAGTCAGACATATTTTAAAAAAGGGTGAGATGATCTATCCGAAAAGGAAACAGTACAACCCAATGTAAATGAGATACCCATGGTAGTACTTGTAATATTATATGTGGTTTCAAATATTTTTTAGTCATAATTAAGAAATAATTATTACAAGTGGATCATGGTCACACAATATAAAATATGAATGTTTTAAGAATATTATGACAAATTTTATTTATGAATATATATATGACGCATGAATGTATAAGAATATGGGTATTTAAATCCAATTTTAAGTTGAAATATGTGATATGAAATCATAACTCAAAATATATGAATTTAGGGATTATGTAATGGTATGTATTCATCATGGATGAGTGTGGTCAACATTTTAATTTCATTTTCTATTGTGATGTTTTTAGGGTGCATGGTGATCAGATGACCATATAATTATAAGAAATATGTTATTGGTAGACAGGATAAATATAGAGGTGTGTCTGCAAGAACATATTTATATCATTTATTCTATTCCAAATAGAGGTGAACATTATAGTTGAATACAAACATTTTCAATATATATATATATATTTTCTAATGATTCATGCCACAATGGATTGAATTTAACTAATGTGGGTAAGGGTAATGTAAATTTTTTCACCCTAATCGTTTCTACACTATCTATTATACATAGAGTGAATGTGAAGAGAAATATCTAGAAATTACACTTCCTTTTTTTGATACAAGTGTGTATAAGGATAATATATATGGTATTTTACGGACATCTGTTTTGAGAAAAATATTTGAGCCTTCCTCAACTTTATTTATAACATGTTACTTGTTATTATAGTGTTACCCTAGAGAGCATAAACATGATTTTCATTATTTGATATTTGATAATGGTTAAATTGTAAACGAGGGTGAATGATCGAATTTAAAAAATTTATTTTAGAAGAATTATTTTATAATTAATATTTAAGTAATAAAAATGAACACATTTATTTTTATAATAGATTAGTTAAAATTGATTATATGTTTGTTCACTACATTCTCAACCCTAGAGTGTTGAAGACACTGTAAACTACCATTGTTTTTTTAAGTGATTGAAAATAATTTACAACCATCTTTTTCTTATACATTAGAAATATCCCATCTATACCTATTAATCACATTGAGTCATATTTAAAAAAATCATTTTTTGTTATGAATGAAAGTAACTTTCCTTTTTTAACCAGGGATCTTTAGAAAAACCATTTTTTCTAAAAGAACATCGTAAAAATAGTGTGACATAATTTCTTGTTATGTATAATCATAGGAGCTTTATAAGAGGATTTATAACCCCAATAAACATAGACTACTAAAAAACATTATAATGAAGGAAAATAAATTATAGTGAATGAAGATAATGACGAAACTATGTGAATGATTATAGAATTGGTTGAAGGAATATTTAATATCTTGTGAATTTTGATTTATTGATGATGATGATGATGAAGCATGTGAAACCCTATAAATGAACTAAAATGTAGTGTTAAAATGAAAAAAATGAAATATTGAATTATCAGCATTGTATGAATAGTATACAACATGTATGATTCAATATATAATGAATACAAGAACATCCATGTTTCATTAATGTGATTTCTCACATCCTCATGATAAATGATTTCTAATAAATATTTATATGTATTTATAAAATATCATAATGATCTAACATATAAATAGAATTAAAGCAATTTTTTAGAGTTATAAATAAATATAAATTAAATTGAATTAAAAAATAAAAAATTAACTCATCTGTAAATCATGATGATATATCTCAAAAGTGATGTGTATTTTATCTCTTAAACGAAAAAAATCATATTTGAAATTGAAATTAAAAATTCATATTAATATGTATAAATAATTTTTAAAAATAAATACTTATAAGAAAATTATATTTGGTTTTTAATGTATGTTTTTTTTCTTGTAAGAGTGAATTCACATATGACTATGTAAAATACGAGTAATTTTGAAAATCATACTTATATAAAAATATGTATGATTGAATTCATGTAAGAATTTATTAATACAATATTCATTTTTAAAACCATGTAGAGTCGATTTACTATCCACATAAAGGAAAAATTTGAAAAATAACCTCCTCCAAAAAAAAAAATCAGATGTGTAATCCACATCAGATGAAGGTAATATGTTAGATTGTCTGAAGAAATTAAATCAAATTCCATAAAATTCATATATTATTTTATGAAATTTGTAATGACATAAATATCATAATATATAATATTCATAAGATGTGGTAAGAATATAATTTTAAATGAAATGTCATATGATAGAATGATTGTAAGGTTCATATACAATTATTTAATAATGTAGAGTTATTTTTTTAAGATTCATAAACTTCATCAGGATAAAAACATTATTGAAAATATCATAAATTTCATCATGTATGGATAATAAAAACTCATCATTTAGTGTATGAAAATATTTATAAGGTATAAATGGACTATCACAGGGTTGAGAAGTTAAATCATAAGGATCATAAGTAGTATCATATGGTTGATAAAAATAAACTGGAAGGTTTATTTTCCATTGTACATCATGATATGGTTAAAATATAATAGGGTATAATAACTGAATGGTTCATAAACATTACGATACTAGTTTAAGATTGAATAAAATGATGTTATTTTTTAATTTTCATAGCATTAAAAGTTTATATTCCAATGATTCACACAAATTTCTCCCAAATTCTTATAATTTTAAAACTAAATTTTAATTTCAAAAAATATATCCCACTTTAAAAAATTATCAAAATAGTTGATGCAAAAAAACCATTTTGGAAACCAGTGGCGCATAAATAATAATTCCTTTCTCCTCCAATAGGGAATCAATTTTTTATATAATATATATATAACATGTCTATATTATGACAATAGTATATTATCTAACTATATCAATGATAATTCCCTCTAATTTGAGTAATTATACATTTAAGAATTAATATAGAATATTGAAATTGTTTTAATTGTCATTACCCGTCCCCCAGAGCTATATCGTGACTACCCTAAGACCGCCTTCAATAGGCCAGGGGCTGGAGACTGGCTCCAAAGGCATATTTCTCTAAAACTAGGAAGGCATTGCCTTTATAGAATGTAAACACACACAGAACCAGAGAACAAGCTGAAGAAAACAATATGTAAAGTAGTATAAAAAGTGTGAGGAAAGTACAAAGGGCCCAGAAATACAAGCCCAACAGAAAGGTACAGCTACAACTGAAAGAAAGTACAACTCAAAAGACAAGAAGCTGGAAGATGGAAGCGGCTCCGGAATCATCCTCCGGGTTCTTACCTGAAGGGTAGGTACTGATTCCTCCTCAGCACTCCGCATCTATCGGTCCTCTCCGTGTTCCGTTAGGCTGAGTGTCTACCTCCAGGAATTGTCTAGTCCTTGTACACTCTGCCTCGGTCAGTGTTGTCCATCGTCTGCATCCAACACAACAAGGTATGGGCATAGCCCATGCAGGGGTGAGAGTAACTATAATCAATAGGGACCTCAAGACCCTCAAGGTCGCACAAAATCCAACAATTATAAACCACACAGAAGTATCTCAATAGGTAACCTTTACATAGGTATATGCACATACATATACCTATGTTATCAAGTAACCCATCTCAATTATTTGGAAAACACAAAGGTCATTAACTCTGCTCAAACTAGGATTTTCATTATCGAAACCACAACTACTAGATAACTCTTCCTCTATTGAGTACAATGGAATTTTCGCGACTCAAAGGAGATACTCAATATCCTTAGAATGCTCATGTACTCCTCCTGTCGAGTACCGTGGGTCTGCTTCCAAACCGGGTGCTCCTCCGCTTTGGGTCTACCGCCAAACCGAGCACTCCCCCTAATATCCATCAGAGATAATCCTCCTATCGAGTATCGCGGGTCTGTAGCCACACCAGGTGCTCTGTCCTCGATGGGTCTGCTGCCAAATTGGGTGCTCCATCCACTGGGATAGCCGAATCACTCCACGTCTAATCGGTCAAGCAGTTGTCAGGTCCACAACTACTAGGTTTTTACACTCTGTCTTCTCCTAACTGGGAGGATTTTCCCCACGAGCAATTGATCGATACTCCAAGTTACATTAAGTCTTGCTTAGAATTATCACAATGGATTTCCTCATCATAGGGGTTTAATAGCAACAGATGAATCGTCAATCGGATGCCTGGTCTATGAGTTATTAGCCTTTTTGTCCCGGGGACCCGGTTGGTTTCGTGTACGAACCAACTCGACTGTATCTCAATTGTACCTTTAACTCCCATGAGGTATATTCAAATGAACTATTTCTCAACAACAATACCAACTTCATTGACGGTTCTTCAAACGGACATCCGGTCTGAGAGTTATTGGCTTTTCCGATCCAGGGGCCCGGTTGGTTTTTAAGCTAAAACCAACCTGACTGTACTCCAACTGCATCAAAATATCAGGTGGAGTATGACAAAATGACCGTCTCATCAAAAGGAATCCAATATAGTTGACAGAACTTCAATCAAACATCCAGTCATTATGTTATAAGCGTTTCCGCTCCGTGGCCCTGATTGGATTCAGGCTCGAACCAACCCGGCCAAACCCAAACTTTTCTGAAATTTTGAGTGTAATATACCGAAACGACCGTCTTAATACAAGGATTCATACGCAACTTATGATGCGTCGATTGGATGTCATTAGCTCATGTTATGAGTTAATGACCAAAAATGGTCCAAAGTGGGGGGTCTGGGCCCATTCTGACCCACCACAACCCACCCTGGGTCGGCCCAAACCGGGTCGACCCAACCCGGGTCTCGCCCATTTGGGCGCATCCTGGCCTGGATGGCACGACGAGGCCCGGCCGGCGTGGCCCGGCCTACATGGACTGCCCCAACCCGGTCGAGGGGGGAGTGGGTGGGGGCGCGGGCTCGACCAGCTGGCCGAGTACGAAGCGTGGAGTGGGGGGGGGGAATTAATTACAACCGGTGGCGTCAGCTGGCACCGCCACACCTTCCTGACTTTTGCGCGCCCATGGGATCTACTGCACCTCCGCAGAAGTCGTTTCCACGTCGGACTTCCACCAATAGCGCGCTGCGGCGCCGCCGCCACTGGTCACCAGCAAACCGCGCTTCCACAAAATTTTGTGTTCCACCGGAGTCATTCCAGTGGTCCGTTTTAGCTTATGTTTGTGCTGGTTGTCATCTCGGGACCCGAACTCCACTGAAAAAGCTCTGAATCGTCGTTGCGGTCTAGTTTCGTCGTTGCCAAATATTTTGTGCATCAAGAACGATACCGCGATGGGTCCAGACATGTTCATTAGTCCATACCTGTCGCGTTATTGGTTCAAATAATCATCAAACTAATTAAGCACACATGCTCGGGGGTATAAATCACATATATATAATATAAAAAATCCCCCTACCTCAAAAAGACATCACACATCGTCGAACTGTGGAAGACGAACGTCACTTTGGCCGGTGATCACAGAAGAACGGTGTGGATTCTGTTGACATCAATGGAAGGTCTGTCATCAATGGCGATGTTCCTCATGGCGGTGTATCCTCCCTTGACACAGAGAAAGAAGAATATTGAAGAAGTTTCTTCATGTCCTTTGGGTCGTGGAGTATTCTGCATGCCGTGGAGTGTTCTTCACTGATAGAGGATGATGTTCTACTATTTTTCCAGAGGCTCCAACAAATATTTTCCCAGCCAAAATTTTAATATCCTTCATCAATTTTAAAAAAAATTAACCAATTAAAAATAATTCAAAATGAATTATAAACACCCAAGTTAATTCATGTACATTAACTATTTGGGCTGGTACACATTATGAGAGGAGAGATGGCCTCATTAAATCTTGGGAGGAGGAGAGGTTCTATATAATTAAGAGAAGCGAAGTTACCAAATGAAACAAGGGGGGTGTTAATTGAGTTAAGGGGAGTTATAGGGAAAATGAAAGTCTAGGGATCATGTGGGCCCCAGCTTCAAATATCCTATCATGGGAGGTTATGTGGGTGTGGGCCCCACCTCTAACTCCCCTTTGGAGAAAATAACCACCCAACCTAAATAAAATTTGTGTATTACAAATTTTATTTATTTTACTCTAATTCCCAAAAATTTACAAAAGTTGTAAGGGTTTATTTCACAATCTCATATTTATCCTGGATTGTTTTTGTTTATTTCTCCCTTAGTGGAATTATGTTATATTTATATGATAAAATAAATCTATTTTCTTCTAATATGGTTGTAAATGATGTATTTAATGTAATAGTACCATTTTTATCTATTTTTTAACTAAGGTAATTAATAAATTATTTTAAGGAAAATAATTATCTATTTTTATCTTCTGTCAAAAATCATTTTATTCGAAAATAATATTTTCTAAAAATGATTTAAAAATTGTTTTAACATTATCCAAATTATTCATTAGATTTTTTTACTAATTTATAACAATTGAAGGAATGGCTTTAAAGGAATATTCTTATCATTTTCCGAACAAGGAATATTTCTAATCTTCTTACAAGGAAAATGTGTTTTTTTTTCAACTTATACATAATATGTTGAATTACATTCCATCATGATAATAATTATTTATAACATCTCGTTACATGTCCGTAAAGATAGTTTTGAATATTTTTCCCAATTTTTATGGAACATATTATTTTTTAAATGTTATTTGGAATCTAAAATATCTTCATAATATTATATAAATTTTAAAATGTCAAAACAAAATAGGTGATTTTAAATTAAAGGAAATTTTCCTCAAGGAAAGTTATATGTGATATTTCAAAATCATTTTTCATCAAATAATATTTCATCTTATATATCTTATTATTTAATAAGGAAGTAATGTAATACTACCATCATTGTTATTTCATCATATTATTTATGCTTAGTTTCACTAGGGATGTGCTACGTTGATACCATTCATTTCACTCAGAATGGATTATGATTATGATTATTCATTCAATTAATTTTTAACATTTCACATTCGTATTTTTAAATAGGAATATTTATGTTCATTATGAATCACCCAATTCATATGATAAATGTATTGGATATAATATGTGATGTGTAGGGACCACTATAGCCCCTCAATGCATTGATAGATATCATGAGAAAAACTAGATTTGGTTTCGGCCAAAACCTTACAAATTTATAATGATTTATTTGAACTATGTATCGACAATATTTTTTTTTTGTAATAGTTCCATGGTAGTATTTTTTTTATGTCCAAAATTATGCATTCCATCATTATGAATTCAGATATTCATCTCCCATGTTGTTATCAAGTTATTTTAAATTTCCACTGTTATGTTTCATGACCATGTGATTATTTAGAATAAATTATTTGACAGTAATTTATTCATAAAATATTATTATCAATATATTATTTAAATGAAATGTGTTTTGGTATATTAACATCCCATATTGATTATGAATTATTTATACATAATATACCTATATTATTATCCTTACTCGTAATATGATATCTCCATATTCTATTTATTTACTCCATGTTATGAGGTTTTTTTGATTAATATGCAGGGATACAGTGTGAGTAATAGTGGAGGTCTCAAATTCCAATCAATCAGTATTTTATTTATTTAAAATTTAATATTAATTTTATGTATGAATCTTGATTACCAAGACTAATATATTATTTGGTACTTTGGGATTTTATTCCTTGTATTTTATTCCATTTAAAAAAAACAACCACCATCTAGGGGCAATTTGGATTGAGGTTTCTATAGTTGGTATCATATGAAGCTTAGAAGAATACATGGGAACACGATTTAAGGAAAAATTGATTAGGGTACATTTACCTATGATATAACGTGAGGATATGTATAGAATAATTTCATAAGGATTAGTTACGGATGATATTATGTTGTATTTTTCCTTCAAAATACATCTATGTATTGATAATAAAAGTGGGCGTTGTTTTGGATCACATGTAAATATGGGGAATAACACATAAAAGGGGCATTGGGATTGACCCGGTCATCAACTAGAGTATGAAAATGAGCCTTACTATGCACCTATATTGATACTCAATGGGGATATTCTCAGGATAATTCACATTGTCTTTTAAATCCATTGAGAAGGTTTTTAAACAAACATTGAATAAAAAGTATCTATTATTATGATATTATATCTGCATTAATTATTTAATTTATGTTAATTATTTCACCAGTTTTGGGATAATTCATTATTGTAATGTCATGTATCTACCAACCATTATCCAAGTACACATACCACGAGGTAGCATGTTCTCAAGCGTGTCTCCTTGTATGCCAAAGGCTACCGAATGGTAGAGAGGGTGTAAGGATTGTTAGTCGGGACACTATAGCATCATATTCATATTCCATAGTGGTAGACAAATATAATTAGTAATATATATATATATATAAATAGAATAAGTGTAATGAAATGATAAAAAATCAAAAGATAGATAATAATAATTTTATAAAAGGGTCTATTTCTAGTTTATACAATTCATGAATGGATTTCAAAGTGATTTTCCATACCCTAAAGAAATAAACAAACAATATTATTTAAATGGTAGTAAAAAATAAAAAAAATACTAGAAATCCTCTTAGGAGATCCCTATTAGCATCCTGAGATCAATCTCAATCCACTAATCTTATCTCCCATGTGCAAGAGACACAGTAAACAAACTTTTCCATGCAAATAATATGATCTGCTTCGGTACCCTCTTGTAATGGCGGCATGATTAGGGTGTGAGATGTAAATCTCAGTAGGCCGACACCCCTAGTGTCTAATCCAATCAAAGAAGTTTAAAATTTTTTGTGGTTTACATGTGTAGAGTGATTATTATATAACCTGATAAATTAAAAACACATATCCAAGTTCATATGGGACACCTAATGGCTATACCAGTTTTGTCTCATTATCAAGATAAGAGTCTGACCATTTCAATTATATTGATATATATATATATATTATCAGAATATAAATAAATAAATATATAATGTTATATGAATTCTGGGTGGATCAGGACATACCACCACTATATGAATTCTAGGGGAGCTCCCACAGTCTTCCCTGAACCCAGATCCATGTTCCATTAGTATCTTCGAATTCATGCATTATATTTCTATAGGGGTGGATCTGAACATACCACCACCATCCAAATTATGTAGGAGCTCTCACAGTGTACCCCTAATCCTTGTCCAATATACATTTTTATCTCTTGGACTCTATGTGCTGGTAATACCAAGACGTAACACACATGAATCAAACAAATAATCAATAAGAAAATAAGCTCTAATCATAGGGTATTAATCTTGATATCAATATAAGACAGTGTTTAGTCTCCACGCACATCACACTTTTTGTACCATAATTTTAGTATCTATGTAAAGGATGTTTGTGTAGACATGCTCTTTCAGACGCCCATTACCATCATTTTTAGAATCTATTTAATGATTGTTGAGTGGTTAGGCTCATCCCACCTCCCATACAATCATTCTCAACATTGTATAAATAATTATTGATTCAAAATTCCCATCATACAATAATAAAATCATAAAATAAATGTAACTAGAATTGGGAATTGCCTTTAATACATACTCTCCTATATTACTGGAATATAGTAAAATTAATGATGCAATCCATGAGGCATTAATTCTCCGAATTAGAAATTATCCATCCTATTATAACAATAATTCACATTTTTTGTATAATGCATAAGTAAGTACCTCTCATTCGATTCATGTTTCCATATCATATTCTACATAAGAAATACACATTTAAAATTACTTATGGAAAAACATATTATTATATTAAAACAAATATTTATATATAGATTTCATTAATTTATCCTAGGTGTACACGTGTAATAAAATCCTGATTATTTAATTAAAATGTTACAAATTCATTTAAATTTTGAGTCAAATCCTCTCACACATGACACAATCCATTTTAAATACCCTTTAAACATTAAAATTGACATATGGGGATTTACATTCATAAAAAATGTGTATGGAATAAACCACCCAGATATGTCAATTTCAATAAAATTATTTCACTATCATAGGTTTTACCTACTACATTAACCCAAGGCATGGTCATACCAACCTAAAGTAGTGCATTTCATGTTTAACCATTCAATACATTTTAAAGGAAGGCATTACATTTGGAACAAGTCAACCTACTATAGGTCTCTACACTCACAATGTCTGAACATCATAATTTTATTAAATTCATATCAATTCTAATTAATTCATGTCAGTATTTATCTTGAGCCACAATAACATGTTAAAACCATTTAGATTACTACAAGTGAATGCATCCTATCACATTTGGATCTCCCTAAATAAGTCAAATCAGACACATTTCCTTCACATGGAAGATTGATAAACATGGAATAATGAGACACCAAGACTTTTTTTGTAGGAGAGCATTAAAGTATAATGATACTAAATTACATGACACTAAGGGCAGTGTAACAAAAAATTCATTAATGAATTACATAAATTAAAAGGGAATGGATAGGGACCCCCCTCAATGTGGAACCAATCCATCCACATTGGGTTTGGATATTTCAATGGAAAAAATGATACTCCCCCACTGAGAATATAAACCTCCCCAAATAGTAAAAGACACCAAGCCCCTATAAACATGAACACACGACCATGAACATGTGAAAGGGGATCATTACATAGCTACATATATGCATATACAATCCACAACTCACCTAATAATGAATTATATATATATATATACCTAGAAACACCTAGCCCCATATGTGTATAATAATTTATATATATGAAAATAAATGTAAATGGAAAACCAACCAAGATATATTTACATAACATTGCACATGCAGGCGAGTCACCTTAGGCACGACGACTCGAAACAAACAAGTAGGGACAAACACACTACATGATAAAAAACAAAAACCATTAAACACTTAATAACAGAAAATTAACAGGTGAAAACCATGATGAAACAACAAAACATTCCCTAAAAACATAGTCAATAGATAAATACAAGTCGAACCACCTCACCGTCGGGGGAGATTTTCTGAACATGAACAACCAATACTTGGTGGCACTTTTTCACAACCTAGACTTGAAGAGAAAATGAATAAACATGTTATCCTCCACCTAGGGATTGGATGAACCTAGAGTTGTGATGAAATGACTAAACAACTACCAGAAATTTGGAGGATTAGGGAGAAGAGATCATACTGCCAGCATTTGAAGGATATTTTCGATGAAATCCTACCAATAACGATTATTGAAGGAGATCCATGGGAGGGTGTCATCTGAATCTAGAGGCGAGAACACCATGGGGTTCTGCATCATACGAGTTGTTTGTGAGGGGTGATGGATTGATTTTTTTAGGTTTTATTTTACTCTTAATAAAATTTAATATGATTAATTTCTAGAAACAAGTTTCAAGCATGGTTAAGCCACATAGATTGATTTTTTTTTGAAAACGGTATATCATACACTTGAAATCAGGATCACCTCAACTAAGCTATGTGCATGGTTTGTAATACCATGCCTATGTAGTGTGAAATCTCCCGATCCCCTTAAACAGGTTTTAATAGTTTCTACTATAGGATGAAGGATTTTTAGAAAAAACATCCATCCTCAGTAGTTTTCCAAAAACCCATTTTTCTTGTCCATTCCCTCCTAAAACTATTCAATCCACCTTTAAAA
Organism: Viscum album; assembly: GCA_963277665.1. Classification (NCBI taxonomy): domain Eukaryota; kingdom Viridiplantae; phylum Streptophyta; class Magnoliopsida; order Santalales; family Viscaceae; genus Viscum; species Viscum album. The sequence goes on along the minus strand of OY728137.1, from coordinate 1,695,250,499 downwards.
CCTAACTGACCTTCACCCAAGTCTAAAAAATTACTTTTATTTTACCCAAAAATTAGAATTATGTTTTGAATCTCTGTTTAAATTTGTACCCATTCATTTGTTGAAAATGTTCAAAAACACTATCATTTTAACCCGGTTCAAAAGGTGGATCGTTATAACCTTTCCACCTCAAAACAATTCATCCCTGAGTAGCCCCCAGGAACAATGTACACCTCCGCCAACTGATAGGGGTCATGATGTTTGTTAAAATGGTTGTGTTTCATTTTTTAATATCCAATGTGCCTTAAATAATTTCAATGTCAAACAGTACTTACCCAATTTAAAACTCAATTCTATGATGATTTTCACAATGAAATAGCATGACGGCTCTTACCCAAGCATGTTCAACTAGATAAATGGTCACATCATTGTCTCATCAAGAAAATTTAAAAAGGGTACTTCCAATCTTGTGCTTTAATGTTATGAAATCAACTCCAAACTACAACTCAACCACCACTGGATTTCTCATCACAAGCACCCCCTTAGGAGTTTGACGTTTCTCCTAGAATGATATCTAAAAGTGTTAGAAGATTTCAATCACCATCTGCCTGAAACCCCAAGTCAAGCCAATTATTAATGAAATGAATTGGCCGACACCAATAGAACTCATCTCAACCTAACAACGCATCCAAAAATCCCCCCTTAATGACCATAGACTTTAAACAATAATGGAAAGGATTCAAGACACTATGGATGACTAATTAAGAAGAAACACGAGATAGATAGAAAGTGTTTTATCAGATGAAGTGTGGTGCCTTCTAATTATGCATCATGAATTCACCTCAAGGGAATTCAATGAATCCTTCCTCAAACTACAGATGATGTTTCTAATATCGAACCACAAAATAATAATACACATTTAGCACACAACACCGAAAGGGAACGGCCCAAACATTCTCAAATTATTTAAACATTTAGGGAGGCATAAGATTGATTCTCTCTTAGTGTATATATTATTAAGACGTAATGGGGAAACACACATATTATATCGAAACACACTAAGAGGTTTCAATAGTTTCCAGTCAGACATAAGGTCATCGTGATACTGATAAATCACTGACAAATATTCGAATCATGCAATCATCAAAGGCATTCATGCATGATCAACCATTAACAAAGAGAATTTTTGGTAGTTGCCCATATATTTGGAATGGAATATAAACAATAAAACCAAAAAGACACTCCCCACCAAGTTCCATCATTGTCATCGATGTGAAAGGATATAAACTAGCTGCTTACAATTGCAATTGTGAAAGAACACCACAAAAAACATGTGACATTCCACTAAGTCACACTTACATATGAAAATCATATGAAGATGGTCAATATAGACCTACAAACATGTAAAAACACCCAAGTCTTTAGATACACACCCTGAGAATTTTATAAGATGATTCTTAAATTCTCAGGTCACTCAACATGGAGATGACCCGAGACCGTACTCTTAGGCAAAAAAATAAATGATTCAAACAAACTAAACCAGTTCATTATTTCATATAATATTCGATGGAACTTTGTATATCAATACAAACTACACTAGTAAAAGATAAGGGATAAAATGACCAATGAAAAAACTTACCATAACTGAGCCATGTCTAACTAGCCAGAAACAAGAACTACCTAGTGATGAAGACCATAACATGGTCCGTTAAAACACGACTATCAATCCAAAGTAGTGCACCATTTAAAAATGAAATGTCCTTATCAGAACAATGAAACTTGGACAACACCAAATGTCTAAAAATGAAAATAATAGTAAGTAATTTAACACCAATGGTGCTTCCCACCATGGGGTTGCCTTTTATATAAGGAAATCATTGACCCAATCATTCATCTAGGCCAAAAAAAGTCACTAAGCATAACATTGATCATAAAGCCATTGCTAAATAGAAAATTGAATATGGATAAATCCTACAACTTATTTCCAAGAAAAAAAGAATGAATGCTCTAAAATACACATAAAAAATGTTCTAAACAACCCAATAGAGATTCCACTTCCATGCCCTTTATATTTATTTTCATTTAAACTTTTACATATAGAATATTTAATTATCAAACATCTGGTACCATTTTCAAAATACTAACACAAGGAACATGATTTTAACCAACGTGGGTTCAATAAAATGAAATCAAATAGAAGTTGTTAAACCATAGGTGTTCAAACACTCAACCGGGTCATATTATTCAACTATTTCCCAACTAACCTACTTGGGTCCAGTTGAAATTTTAATAGTTTACCATTGGATTTTAATATTAATACTTAAGAGATCATTAAATCTATAAGAATTTAACAACATAACAGAATAAAATACCAAGTGTTAGACTACATGGGTTTCAATTTACCAACTCATGAAGCACCCATACACTTTTGGATTTAGAATTGGATCCCATTAATCGATATCATAATCAAAATCAGAATTTAACAAACTCAGAAAGGCAACAGTCTGCTGTATGGGATCCCATCTACCAACCTATAATGTGACCATACAATTTATAGTTTGTCATTTGGATAATTTTTACATTAAACCAATCAACTTTTCAATTTAAATTTTATTAGACTATTTATTTTAATATATATATATATATATATTTGTCATTATCAAGACTGTTTCAATCTACGAGTTACCATTTCTCAGAAATAAGGCATCCACACACCTTATAATTCTAAACTGGTCCATGTCCATTCACAACCAATATAATAATGAAAACAAGATATCATAAGAATTGAACAGAAAATTCATGTCAAATAAAGTAAAATCATTGAACAATAAGTATGGAATATAATCATTCCAGGAATGCTCAAGAATGAAAAATCACAACATACTAATCAACTGGGAAAGTTATAATAACTGGAAAGTATGTTCATTGAATTACCTATAAAAGTACCAATCATAGCATGTTATTAAAATACCAAACATGTCATAATAGACAAGTAACAAAATTAAATTAGTAGTCATCATACATATGCAACTACATGGAATTACACTATTCATGGTTTGTGGATTTCTAAGTAACAAATGTTATGTATCTAATGCAAAATTCATACAAATTCAAGACCAAGGTAAACATATATAGGGGCCATAAGACATATGAATTTGAAAAAAATAGTCACTCAAGGTGAAATCATATCAATTTTAATAGATATATGCCTAAATAAGAATCCCATCCCTAGCTACATGGTCATTTCTCACACGTGGGGTGATTAGTCCCAATCATGACTATTATTCAAGGGCTGACACATTCCTCAAATAAAATATTACATAATTACAAGGGAAAATTATAAATTCAAAATCAAAATAAATTCCAAAACCACGTTGCTGGAAGATCATGTCAATGAAATCACTAAAAATAAATTGAGTAGCCTGAGGATCCCTATATCATGGTGAGTATCATCATGACCACACATCATATTCATAATCACAATTCTGCCACCATTAACTCATCACTGACGTTGATTTCTCCACTGACCACCACTGCCAGCATAAAGACCTCATAACATCGTCTCCATCACCATCGTCGACCATCATGTAGTCACAATGTCTTTATGAAAACACCAACAATAGCCACCAGAACAAGGAATGATTAATACAAAAAACTAAAGAAACAAAATCCCTTCCCTGATAATATGAAACATTGAATAAAAAATTGAAAAAAAAACAACTCCATTTTACTTTTGATGTTTCCACCACATAATGAATTCATATAAAAAGAGAACTATCAATAATTAGAAAGAGAACTAGTGCCATTTTTTGAAGGAGAAATCAGACTCGGAATGCGAAGGGAATTCCACCGGCTGTAAAACCCCACATCCCAACACTTTTTTGTTACCACCGCCCCAAATCCATCTAGTAGAGGAGAAGAGGAATTAGAGGTCATAGAAGGGATATGAAGGGTAGAGTGATCCGAATAATAGAATCATGTCAGCCGAATCTCATGAAATGAACAGAGAAAAAGAACCCCTAAAGGTAACCTACCAAAAACACCATCAAAATAGAGAAGGCAACGACGCCGAAGCATAATAGGAAAATCATCAACATGCATAGCCTATGTGAGAATGAAACACTGAACTCCGGGAAAAAAGTCCAACGAGAGATCGAATCTGGGAGAAACCGTAACTGAAGCCATCACCAAAGTGTCAAAGGAAACACTATAGGGAGGCGAGGATGATGAAACCAAAGGACCACCGAGCTAAATGAAATAAGGGTCACCGAATGAAGGGCCACTGAAAGAAGGGGACAAGGGGAAACCCAAGATCCTGAGAGGGAATCATCAGGATAGGTGAGAGAACAGGCTGACACATTCATAATCTATTACCTACCAACCCAAAACTAGTAATACAATGGAAATTAAACAAACCTTGATACCATATTTTAGTGTCCTGGCCTGATTTACCATTAACCCGATAGACTGACCGGTGGGTTACACAACCTCAAGTGTGTCTCCTCTTATGGTAAAGGCTACCTACAAGCATAGAGGGTGTAAGGATAGTCAGTGGGGGAGAATATACCCTCATATCATCAGTTCAAAATGGTAGATAGACAATAATAGTAATCAATAGATATCATCATAAGTAGTATAAAGAAATGATAAATCATTGTAAGACATGTAATAATCATTTTATAAATGTGTGCAATGATTGTTTAAAAAATGCATGCAATTATGTCAATGTGATGTTACATACATGGAATCTATAAACAAACACAATGAATTATATTTTGGTAAAAACATAAAACAAACCCCCTCAGGTGATCTCCATGAGCATCTCTAGCTCCAGCTCAACCGTCTTCTCAAATATCCATGGTTCTAGTGACATAAAAAAACCTAAGCACTATAAACAAAAATATCTACCGGGGTACCCTAGTGAAATATTGACACGAGTATAGTGTGATATGTAAATCTCAGTAGGATGGAACCACCTGTTTCAACCCAAATCCAGATAGTGTAATATTCTTTATATAGTGTGCAAATATAGAGAGATAATGACAGAACTGGATAAATAAATAACATCTATCCAGGTTCCAATGGTAGACCAAAATGCTATACCAGCTTCATATCATTGTCGATATAAGATTCGGGTCATGTATATTTTATAGATATATATTTATATATATAAAATAATAGGATATATATATAATAATTGTTGAACCTTTTAGTGGATTGGGATATACCACCGCGATCTGAGTTCTAGGGGAGATCTCACGATCTTCCCCAAACCTAGGTCCATGAACCCTTAGTCTATTGGACATTATGCATTATATTTTTATTGGGGTTGAAATATGCATAAAACAGCCATCCAAATTATAGGGGATCTCTCATATTCTACCCCTACCCCAGGTCAAATAGCCCATTTAATTACTTCTCTCTATGTGCGGGAAGAATTGGGATGTAACACCCACGCATCCAATAACCAGTCTAAGGGATAATAAACTCTACTCATGGGGTAGTAATTTATATATAGATATAAGAGATAATTGAGTCTTCATGCTCATCAGACGTCTCTTACCACCATTTCAGTATCAATTTAAAGTATAATAGAGTTTTAATGATAATTTTGACCTCCCTAAACATCATTCATATCATCAAGGTGATGAGTTTTGACAGGTTATGCACATCAAACCTACCATACCATCATTCTCAACATTGTATAAAGAAGTGTTGAGTTGTAATTCCCATCATAACTCCACAAAATATCAAAATAAAGATAACTATAATGGGAAATTACTTTCCATCCATACTCATGTATAATACTAGAATATAATGACATTTTTTATTCAAGCCATAAGGCAGTACTTATCATGCTTAGAATTTATCCATCCTATCGTATCCATCATATACATTTATTATATAAATCATAAAAATGAACCTCTAATGTATTTCAATTATCTATATTATAGTCCACATAAGCAATAACATTCCCAATTACTTTTGGAAAACCATCTTAAGTGTTTCAAAAAAGTCATATAGATCACATTAATTAATACAAAGTTACCTTAAGGAATAAAATCATATGTATTTAATGAAAAAGGGAACATTTCATGTTTAAACGTTTAATACATTCCAAAAGAAATACAATAAATTTTGTATAAGTCATCATACTCAAGTTCTCTAACATCATTGTGCCTAAACATGGTAAACTTTTTTACGACATTGCCATCCCAATTAAAGGATGCCACGATCTCACTTAAACTGTCCTAATATATCATGTTCATTTAGATTACTTCATGGGAAGGCATACTATCACATATGGGTATCCCTAAACAAGTCCACTCAATCAAATATCATTATGATAGAAGATTCATAAACATGGCATAATGAGGCACCAAGGCATATTATTCCTGAAATCAAAAAATTATAATGATACAACATTAATTAAAATAATTGGTACTAAAATAATAAATTCATTAATGCCTTAAATAAATAAAAAGTGCATGGAAATGGAACATTCCTCATTGTGAATCCAATCCATCCACTTTGGCACTCAAAGAATTCATACTAAATGCTGCTACTCCCCCACTGGGTATATACAGATTCCATGAAATGTATGGACACCTAGACTCTATGCACATGTTTTTATGGCAATGAAGATGTGCAAGAAGATCATTACATTGATTCTTATGTGCATATACCAGTCACCACTCACCCATGCTTTCAATGTTTTTATATATAAATGGGAAAAAATAGACCTATACATGTATAATCATTTCCATTGATGATTATATATGTAATGGGGGAACCCCACAAACATTATTTGTTACTTATGCACACACATGTGAGTCGCCTCAAACCCAGTGACTTGAAACCAACAAGAACGAACAAATATAGTGAATGCTAAAAACCAATAACCTTTAAACACATAAATAACATAATTTATTAGGTAAACACCAATCTAAAACAACAAAACCATACCTTGGAACAATATCGGAAAACCAAAACCACTCGAACTGCATCTTATTTGGCAGTGTTTGTCGGAACACAAACAAACAAGACCCAATGACTCCATTGATAAAACTATATCTAGAAGAGATACCCAAGAAATGAGTAAGCATCCACCTAGGATTTGTTATAACCTCCTGGTGGGATGATAATACCAAAGATTGGAAAAAACTATGATGATAATGGAGAAGTGTTCCAACCTCAATTATTCGAAGGATATTTATGATGAAATACAGTCAAGATTGAATATTGGAAGAGATCCAATGAATGGGGTAATGTGCATTGAGAGGGGAAACCCCATATAGGGAAAATTCATGTTGGTTGAGTGTGAGGGATGTGGTTTTATATTTTTTAGATTTTATTTTATTTCTAATTTAGTTTAAATTATTTAATTTTAAAATACTGGTGGCACGCACTGTTCAGTTTCATGGTTTGAAAAACTATGTGCTAAACGTGAAACCTCTAGTGGACATCTAGAACACCACAAATGGGCTTGGATCATGGTTCAAAAAATTGTGTGTAGCTCATGTGAAACATATATATCCCCAAAAATATGTTCACAAGGTTACTGATGTAAGCCCCATGGTGTTTAGAAAATTTGTATACCCTCTATAGTTTTCCAAAAACTCTATTTTTGGGTCCAGTCCTCCTAGAACACTTTGAGACACTCGGGAAACATAATATGGATTCAAAAAAATAAAAAAAAATAACCTTGAAGTTTCCTAAATCTCATAATTACGTTGTGAAGCTGAGTTTAAATTATGACCTATTCAGCTATCGAAAATAGTCATAATGTTTATCATTTTAACTCAGTTCAAAATGTGGATTTTTATAACTTTTCCACCATATAAATTATCACCACCTAAAATCCCAAGAGAAAATTGTTCACCTCACCCGGCCTATATGTGTCATGAATATTCACTCAAAAAGTCATGCTAGGTTCCTGAACATCCAATTATCCTTAAATAATTTCAATGGAAAACATCACATAACCCATTTCAAGCTTGAGCCAACAATATCCTTCTAAATGAATCATCGAGACGGTTGTTACCCAATATAATGCAACTAGAGACATGATCATGTTATTATCTAGCCATGAAACATTCCAAGGATAATTCCCACCATAGAATCTAACATTAAACAACCAATTTTAAATTATGACTCAACCACAATTGGAATTTTCAATAAAAGCATTCCATTAAGTGATTGTGGATACTTTTGGAATGATATCAAAAATGGATTGATGTGGCCATCCCCCATCGCCATAAAATCACATGACGATTCAGTTATTTATGAAAAGCAAAAACTGACACCAATCGCACTCATCTCCATAAGATGAAACACATGAAAACGGTGACTCAACGACTGTAGACATTAAGCATGAAATGAATGGAGTCAAGAAAAAATGGAAGACTAATTAATAAGATTTCTGGAATAGATGGTCAATGTTAAATCACCTGAAAAGTGATTCCTTCTCGCAAGTCATCTAACAGTCGCCAAATGGTTGATCGAAAAATCCTACACATGACTCTTGATGAATTTTCTATGAACTAACCACACTAGATAACAACACATTCAGAAAGAAACAACAAAAGAGAACCACCCAAAAAATTTCAATGGCTTTAAATCATTAGTGTTGTATAATAAGAATGCTCTCTTAGTGAATCTCGGATAAATACACAATGGGGGAATGTTTTTCCATATTAATAATATGCTATAATTATTTCTATTTTTTCCATAAAACATAAGGTTTTCATGCTTCCAAGAATTCACTAAGAAATTTCCAAAACTCACTATCCTGAAATACATTCAATCTTTATCAATCTTTAATAAAATGATTTTTAGGTAGTGTACCTTTTACATGGAATGGAATGTAAACACAAAAATTAATATGACACAACCCTCCTTTGAGTTTCATTGTAATCGATGTTGAAGGTGGTAAACTAGCCTCTTACATGTGTGAAAGTACACAAACGGCACAAACAAACATGTCACATTCATCTGAGTCACAATCAAAAATGAAAATAATCATAAAAATTCCAAGCCAGACCTAACCAAATTTCAAAAAAATGAGTCGTTAGAAACTCCACCCAAGCATTGGGATAAGTAGATTCCTAAATTCTTAGGTCACTCTACATAGGGAAAACCCGAGATCATACCCTTAGGCACAAAACTAAATGATTCAAATGAACTCGATTGGTTCTTTATTTAAAATAACACTCGACGGTACCATGTATATCAATGCATAATGCCTCAGGAAAAAAGAAGGGATTAAATGACCAAATAAACAACAAACCATGTCTATGGAATGTCTAAAAAGATAAAAATGAGCGCAACTCGTTGCTCAAACATATAATACGTTCAGTGGACACATGACTACCCATATGAAGAAGGGAGTAAATTTAAAAATGAAAGTACAAGTCCAAACATTGGAACCAGAACAACACAAAAAATATGAAAACTGACAATACTAGCAATGCATTAAACCCTAATGGTGATTCATAAAATGTTATATCCCCTTAAGAAGAGAAACCATCGACCCATGCATTCGGAAAGTAAAAAAATCTCTATGCTCAAATTGAATCATAAAGACATTGATAAAGAAAAAATTCATATATAGAATATCTAAGACGTTGTTCTATTTAAATAAGTAGGACAACTAAAAATATCCATAAAAAAGTCTCTCCAAACCACACTATATATTCCATTAAATGCTTTTTATATTTATTATGAGTTATCAATTTACATATTAAATATTTAATTATCATGAATCTGGAACTATTTTCAAAATAGGAACATAAGGAACAAGATTTTAATCAACTAGAGTTCAACAAAATGAAACACGATAGTAGTTGTTAAAGCATTAGTGATCAAACAACCTAACGGTTCATCTCATACAACCATTTCCCAACTTCCCTACTTGTGTCAATTTTCACATTTAACAGTTAACCATTTGATTATCTGATACAATCTATAGATCCCATTATAACTATAAGAATTTCATAATATAAAAAAATATCATAACAACAGTTTGACTACATGGGTCAATATTTACCAACTCATGAAGTGCTCATACACATAGGGGCCTGAGAATTGTCTCCCATTAATCAGTACCATAATCCAATTCAGAAGCTAACACACTCAAATATACAATAGTTTTCTATCTGGGTGGCTATATACCAACCAATAATGTTCTTATACAAATTATAGTTTTCCTTTTGGATCCCTTTTAATTATTACCGATCCAATTTGAAATTAATAATTTATAGTATTTTTCATTTTAAAATATATATATATAAATATATATATATATATGAAAAAAAAGATAGTTAGAATCTACGGGTTAACATTTCCTGGTTATAAGGTGTGCGTACACTTTAATATCAAAAATGGTACACCTTTATTTTAAACCCATAGAAAAAAGAAAAAAAATTGTATTCATACTAATTAAAAAATATGGAATGCTAAACAAAGTAAAATCATTGCATAATAGGAAGCTAACATAGAATCATGGAATATAATCAACAAAAGGCATACTCAATAATTCAAAATCATGACAAAATAATAAAAAATTGATAAAATAAATAGAAAAAATATTCAAAAACATACTTAAGAATGTTCAAATCTAAGAATGTCATGAAAACCCCTAACATGACATAAAAAACAATGCACACAGTCAAATAAGTAGGAAAACTACATATACATCTAAATGGAATATCACTATGCATGGTATGTGCATTTCTGTATTCCTAGTTTTATTCATAGAATGAATCTTATTTTCTATATCGATAAAAGGGTAAAATCCAATAAATTCCATTTATCATAGGCATTGGAAATACAAAATTCACATAAAGAGAAATCTTATCAATAGTAATAAAAAAACATGAACCACAATCCTAGCCTTGGACACATTGTCATTTCTTATACATGGGGTGATCAACGTAAAGAATGTATATTAAATAACTACTGAAAAATTCCTAATCTCTTATTTACCAACCCAAAATAGTAAGTCAATGTAAATGAAAAAACCATTGATACCAATTTGTAACATCTTGGCCTAGCTGATCAATAACCCCGTAGCTAGGCTGATGGGTCACATAACCTCAAGAGTTTCTCTCCATATTCCAGAGGATTCCAACTAGTAGAAAGGGTGTAAGGATAAAGTATAAAGTGGTATATAGATAGTAATAGTAATCGATAGATATCATCGGATGCAATATAATTCAATGGCCATGTTTTGGAACATATATAAAAATCATTTTATAAATGTGTCCTACACAATTTTATACAATGTATATATGGATTAAAATGCTATGTTACATACCTGAAAGTAGTAAACAAACATCATTATTTATATTGTAGTAAAAAATATTGCAATGACAATAAATCCCCTTGGGGAATCTCTATGACCATCCTGAGATCCATATCGGTCCACTACTCCTATCTCCCAGGTATAAGCAACACATCAAATAACCTAGGTCCTACAAACAAAAAGATCTACTTGGGTACCCCAGAGCAATGTTGGTTAGAGTGAGGTGTGAGAAATAAATCATTCTAGGATAGAACCACTAGTGTCTATCCCAATCTAGACAATGTAATATTCCATAAGAAGTGTGCATCTATTGAGATATAATGACAAAACATAATAAATAAATAACAACCAATCTAGTTTCATAGGGACACCTGACGACTATACCAACTTCGGCTCATTGGTGGGATAAGAGTCTAAACATGTAAGTCACACACACACACACACACATATATATATATATATATAATCAATATATATATATAAAGATAGATACAATTTTTTGTAGATTTGGGCATACCATCACTATCCAAATTCTAGGGGAGCTCTCATGATCTTCCCCAAACCTAGGTCATAGATCCCATTGTCTCTTGGACTTCATGCAATAAATTTGTATTGGGGATGATCGTGACATAACACCTCTATAAAAATTGTGGGGGGGGGATCTCACAGTCTACCCCAAACCCATTCCCAAGATCCCTTTTACATTCAAGACCCTTATGTGATGTCCAGACCAGGATGTAACAAATAAGCATCCCACATCATGTCTATGTGCTAATAACTTCCACTCAACGAGTAGTGAGCCTGATAATGATGTAAGAGAGTGTTGATTATCTATTATCATTAGAACTATCTTACCATCATTTCAGTATCTAGGTAATGTAGGGTAAAGTGATCATTATCATTTGAACCTCCCATACCATCATTCTTAGCATCGATGTAATGAGCGTTGAGTCTTTCTTCTCATCTGACCTCCCTTACCATCATGCACAACATTATATAATGAATCATCTATTCGTAATTATCATCAAACCTCAATAAAATCATAACATAAATATAACTGATTTTGCGGAATTACCATCCATCCATTTCCATGTTTAATACTATAACAGAATCTCATTTTTGAAGAAAGCCATGAGGCAGTACTTCACATGCATAGAATTTATCCATCCTATTATAACCATCATTCATAATTATACTATAAATTTTAAATAATTACCTCTAATTATTATAGATTTCCATATCATATTCCATACATGTAGTCACATTCACAATTACTTATAGAAAACCATATTACGTGTTTCAAACAATCATTTAAATATAGAACACATTATTTTATACCAAGAATACTTAAGGTATAACATATAATTTATTTAATGTAAATGGTTACAAATTCAATTCCATGGATGAGACAAATCCTCTCACACATGAAACAATACATTTCAAATCCCCTATAAACATTTCAATTGACATATGGTGGTTAACTATAACAACTGAATTAGTTATCACTGGATTTCCCTTTTTATAAATATATCTTATGGTAAAATCCCATAATATTTTTTATAGAACACAATACAATCCATTCAAATAAATAATTAGTAAAATAAAATATATATATAAAAGTTAAACAAACACATTTTGTTGAAATAGTAACTTGACCATCAGAATAATAGTGTGACCATTATAAATAGTAGACCGACCAAATGAATAGTATCCTCACTAAAGAAATTTTAAATTAAATTGTGACATATTATAAGTGACAATTTGGTATAATTATATTATATAATGAGAAGTAAATATTTTTTTTAAAAAAATAATTATGTGTTATTAATTGTTAAGTCATGTATATTTAATTACAATTTTATGATTAATTTAATAAATTAATAGAAAAATTATTTTCAAAAAATGAATTCATAAATTATTATTTTTATTTATTCTTATCATAATATAGTTTTAGGAGGCCTTAATTAAATTTAAAAAGTGTTTGAAAAATTGTTTTAATTATAAAAAAAATCATGAAAATTAAGATATTAATTAAAAATCAAAATTCACATATTTATAAAAATATATTAATAAATTTGATTTTTTATTTTATTTCTATATTTTGATAAATGGTTTGGGTGTATGATTTGGATTTTTCTAAAATACATGATTTTTTAATGAATAGTAAAATACAATAATTTATGATAAACGCTAAAACCAGAATTTATGCATCATGATTGAGTAATGGATTATGTAAATAGAATTTGTTTCGAAATCACAATCTCTATTTACTATATTTTTCCCCCTGAACAAATAATTTTCATATTATTCAGAAAAATATTAAACTAATGATTAAAATAATGGGAAACCCCTCCTCTCCACCACAATAAATATCACCCATCCTTACCTATTCTCTTCAATCCTCTCAACCCTTGTGACAAGTACAAATTATGTTAAAATCATTATCTAAGCCCCTATACCATGTCCATAATCCCTTTTTCTCTTCAAAAGGAAAAATCATCTCCCATTAAGAGGTTCTCAAGTATGATTTATTGAAGATGTAATTTAATCTTTTCTATTTTTAAATTTCCTTTGAATTATTTTCTTTCTTTTTCTTTAACTAGCATCTGTTATCTCAAATGATATGATAAGAATATTAAAATACATTTAATTTAACGTTTTTATGATAATGGAATATTTTATCATCATCTATTATTTTGCTTATTATTATACCAAATTTAAAACACCAACATGGATGTGTTAACTTATCACATTCAAGGACGACAGTTTTCAATTTCTGTTACCATCATCAATTCTGGTCATGAAACCATTTTGTTGGTTAAACCAAAGTATAATATATAAAATATTTATAATTTAAGGTTCTAGACTTTTATTTAAAAAAATATTAATTCCTAATGAAAAATTTGTTCATTGTGATTAAAACCCGAAAATTAACCAAAATGGGTTCCATTAATGTTTTATGTAATGATTTATCATCACTCTGAATAACCAAATTAATTTTATATTTATGTAATCTTATAGATGTTAAATAATAGCCTATAATTATAATTTTTACTACCATTATCATATTTCTTATTTTTTCCCACATGTATAATAGTAACAAATCATGAAAACCAAGGAAATAAACAATCTTAAACACTAAAATTGAACCTCTTTACGCATAAAAATGATCATGAGTGAACATAATAAGGCTATGTTAAAATAACAAAATGAATAATAGGTTCTGTAAATACTAATTAATGAGTTTAATTTGATTATCAAGGACATTAATTTCATGTGAAGGACACCATCCATCTTAAGGTAAGGGATTTTACCTAAGCCTATACTATTCCTTTGAGATGATATATCATTATTTTTTACCCAAATGAAATTACCTATTTTTTTTGTTAATCTTATTTATATTGTTAAAATTACACAAAATCATGTTTCAAGGACCATTCATCATTATATTTATGTGATATACAGGTTTTTAGTTGGTGCATTCTCAATACTTCCCAATCAGCAAACATGTTTTGGGGAACATGTTGAATTATTACTAAATTTCAAGTTCACTCTATCATCTATTTTAAGGCACCATTGTTTTTATAAAATCAGTATTTTTATTATGATAGCCTTATTTGTTCACATATGGATTTATATAAAAGATTATTCCCATATCTATTTTAGATTTTATTTAGTATTTTATTTAAAACCGTACTAATATGTTTTAATTGTAAAATTTCCTAAATTCTCTTCTTTCATGTTATCACATAAGTTTCAAATCACATACTGTGATATATTAATAAATTACCTTAAGAATGTTAGTGAATATTCTAATTACTTTCTTTCATGTAAACTTGTATGATACACACATTTTTTATACCTTATGACATGATTATGATACCCATTTATTCCCATGAGTATCCTTAGGGTTTTATTTGATTGATTTTGTAAATTTATTTATTAGGAAATAATAATAATGAACATGTTATGATTGATGTACCCATGTATCTCTCGAATGCATTGGTTAATGTTGTATCTCATGATATGTTATGTGCAACTGTCTGGGCGGACAGCCAAGACATGTGTTACCATGTGCAATAGACTTTATTGTTAACCATGACTTATGATCCTCTATGTGAAATGAGCCTTGAATCGTGATAAAGTCATGTTTAATGGTGCTTCCAAATTATTATGAATCCATTCGCATATCATACCATTTTTATATATTATGATTCCATATGTTCCATTTCTTTTTATATCATTATTTCATACCTTCAAACCGATGTTTTAAATCATTATTCTTCTGTTTATTCTCATACTAGGATATTGGATCAACCCTTTTTTTAGGTTATCCCAAGGATATCCAATAAATAAGTATTAACATATTTTATGTAAGGAGAACATTATTAATAATAAATAATGAAATGTTTTATTCAGTCCCATGTTTTATGTTTTATGTTCCTAGTATTCCAATACACTAGACCTTATGATTCGTGGATTCTAATATGATGATTTATTATGCTTAAAATAATGTAAGGATATGTGTAAAAGTCAAGGGTATTTATATTTTGTATCAAATGATAGTCTTTTAATTTTACGAGATTAGGAATATATCACTTTATTATGAACCATTAGGATGAGACTATGAATAAGACAATATCCCTAAAGGTTAGTAAGTATAGATTAATTCATTTTTCATGAAAGTTAATCCATGTCTAGATACAAATAAGGGGATGTGGATCTAGAAAATATGTATATAGGAGTACATCCTAAAAACACCGCATTGTTATATACTCAAAGGGGAACTAATACAGGACAATGAGCCCTGCTATACTCTTGGTTTGACACTCCTATGGGATATTATTCAGCAAATTCACGACCATAGTAAAAACCATTATTAAGGTAATAAAAAGATCTCCCATGAAAATATAAGTTAATAAATAGATCAAGGATAACATGGATTTAAACATATGGAATCACAAGTTAGGTTATTATTTTCCAATACATGTTTATCATAATATGTTCAATTTTTTTATTATTAATAGTAATGAATGAAATCCTACTAATTTTATATTATTATTCTTTATTAATTGTGGGAAATAAAATAACACCTGCCCACAATCAATGTGAAATGAGTTTTGATGATATCCAAAATGATATGAAAAATATGATGGGAACTGGTACTCAAAACAACATGAAAATACTTTCTCATTTGGATAAAGTTATGAATAATAACATGAATCATGTTGAATTCCATCCTCTAAAAAGGAAATACCTTATTGTTGTTGAATCCTTTAGGTAGAAATGGACTCCCATATTTAGTGGATATTTTGATCCAATCATAATGGAACAATACATTAACTCCATTAAAATGATATTTTATGTCTTCCAATGCTCTGAATAATAAAAAATCATATTTGATGTCAATTTTATTAATGGGAAAGTTGATCAATGGTGGACAGTGATCAAGAATACTAATTCCCAAGAAGAAATTGAATCAATATATTGGAACAAATTCAAGGAAGTGTTTTTCAATAAATATTTTCCTTGAACCCTCCTCCTCTTGATAGAAAGGGTGTTTCTCGAACTAAATTAGAAGGAAGATGAGTCCATCAGGTTTTATGAAACAAATATCAAAATGTTTTCAAGATACACCTTTGACTTTTTATTGAACACCATAATCGTGGTGAATTGATTCTTTAGAATAATAGAGCCATGTCTATGAATGTTGTTGTCTATTCTTGACTTTGATAGTTAGGAATAGATTGTTCTTTGTTCCCTCAAGAATGAAATAGAGATTAGAGACTCACAATGGACTCATGGGCTTGGTGAAAAAAATGTGCATTATGAAGTCTAATATGGGTGGTTTGGATAATAACTCCTATGATGGTAAGAAGATCTAACGTCCCACATGTAAAAATTATGGGAAGATGTATCCCAAGTATAATGTATGGGAACTTGGAATTACATCAAATATGAAGTAATGGAACATCTAGTAATGAATTTTCAGAGGGATACAATGATTAAAAATAATGTGGAGGATGAAATAAAGGTTCTATCAAAAATCAGCCTATAGTGAAGTGTTGAAACTTCAAGGAACATGGAAATATGTGAACAATTTCCCATAGAAAAGGGGTTTTGGAGGAAATAAACATCAACCATTAAGGAAATAGGGAATGGATTATGACATCACTACTTATGAGGTGGTTCCTAACAACATTGTAATGATAGGTATGCTATCAATTCATTCAAGAATAGATACTATACAATTTGATTTTAGTTATACACATTATTTCATATCTTTTATGTTTAATATAACTATTCAAATACTACCTCAAAATTTGGATGTTATTTTATCTATGATAATAGTGAATGGGGAAATTATTTCATCAAACCTTTATGACTCATCCTCGATAAATATTTATTGACTAAACCACCTAGATAATCTTTTCATACATATTTTAGTGAAGTTCGATGAAATCATGTGCATTAATTGGATATCAATATATAATGTCAACATAAACTATTGGGAGAAGGAGATCACTCTTCATATCCCAAAGCATCATCTTTTTCATTACTAGTGTAACAAAGAAGATGAATCTAATTTAGGACCATTTTATCAAGTTTGGATATTATTGCCTTATGAGAAAGCATATCTAGCTTAGTTGATAAAGACAGAGGATATAATCATGCTTGAAGACATTCTCATCATGAGGAATTACACTAATGTAATCCCTGAAGAATTTCCATGTCTTTCCCTTAATTGAGATGTTGAGTTTTCAATTGAAATTATCCTTGTATCTCTACCTCTATCAAAGAATCATTATAGAATAGCCATCATTGAGATGGATGATCTGAAGAAGTAGTTACAAGAGAATGTGGATAAGGTTTTTTATGCTCAAGTGCTTCCTCATGGGATGAACAAGACCTCTATTTCAAGAAGAAGGATGGATCTATGAGCCTATAAATTGATTATCATGAGCTCAATAAAATAATGAAAAAAAACAAGTATCCCCTTCCATAGTAGATGGCATGATCAATCAGCTATGTAGGGCCAATAATTTCTCTAAGGTGGACCTTCAGTTAGGATATAACCAAATAATTAAGATGATGGAAGACATTTCCAAAACATCATTTTGAATGAATTATAGACATTATGATTTCATAGTGATTCCCTTTATACTCACTAATGATTCATAAATATAAATGTATTTTATGAATAGAGTCTTTAGAGATTACATTGAAAATTTTGTGGTATTCATTTTTTATGATATTCTTATTTACCCTAAGAGAATGGCGGAATATGGGGAGCATTTGAATATTGTGCTAATGAAATTGAAAAGGGAGAAACATTATGAGAATTAAATTAAATAAGAATTTTTCATTGAGAAATTATCATTCTTTTCATATTTTATCACTGGAAAAGAAATATACTTGGACCCTTACAATATAAAGTAAACTAATGACTTTCCTAGTCCAACATCTGTAAGAGAGATCAATATCTTTCTATATATAGAAATGTATTATTGATAATTTGTGAAGAACTTCTCCCGATTGTGAAACCCATTGACAAAGCTGACATGGGAGGGAGTGATGTTTGTCTGGACTATTGAATTTGTGGAAAGTGTTAAAGTGTTATATAAGAAGCTTATCACTGCACCAGTACTCACACTCCGAATAAATGGATAACTGTTTTTGGTGTACATTGATGATTAAAAGAAAATTTTGAGATTATTACTGATGAAAATGAATAAGTGAAAATATACGCCTTATGTTAGATGAAAATCAATGTAAAAAACTATCCAACGCATGATTTGGATTTTACAGATGTGATCATTGCACTGAAATTCTGGCCCGATTATCTCAATGGAGAGATGTGTGAGATATATACAGATTAGAAGAGTCTCCAAAACATATTCACATAGAATGATCCTAATATGTGTAATAGAATATGGTTAGAGCTCATCAAGGATTATGACAACTCAATCCACTACATTCTTAGTAATGAAATTTAGGTGGTGGATACTCTATGTAGATAGGATCTTACATCTTAAAAATTAAAATAATTGAAAGGGTTTTAATCTTTATATATTTATATAGAATGGACATTGGAATAATTAAGGTATGAAAATCATATATCCTTTCTCAAATTATTTTTCAGCCATATGTCATGGAGAAAAATAATGCATTATCAATGATAATAGGTGGAAATTCAGAAAAGGGTAGATGGTATAACAAAGTGTAAATCCTTTGATTTCAAGATTTAAGAGGAAGGAGTTTTATGATTTGTGTCACAATTTTTTGTACCATCTGATCCATATATAGTGAATAATATGTTTAATTATGCACATAGCTAAACCTTCTCTATTCACCCAGGGAATAGAAAGATATATCACAATTTATGAGAGAAATTTTTGTGGGAAAATATGAAGAATGAGATAGAGGAATATACATCAATGTTATTGGTATGTGAAAAAGTGGATGCAGAAAGACAAAACTTGAAGTGGGTTATGAAACCACTTTTCATACCAACATGGAAGCAGGATAAAATCACTATGGACATTGTCATTGGAAATATAATGACATCTATAAGAAACAATGCTATATGGGTCACTATGGATCACCTTACAAATACAATTCAATTTATCGCAATATATAGGACATCTCATTAAATACACATCCACAAATATATATCAAAGGGGTGGAAAGAATGCATGGATTACCACTATCAATTATATCTAATAGAGATTTGAGATTCACCTCGATGTTCTAGAAATGTCATTATAATTCTCTAAGTACTGAGCTAAACATCAGCACGACCAGTCGTCCTCAACCTGATGTCCAATCATAGTGGACTAATCCTAAATTTTAATATATGTTGAGAGTGTATTCTACCGACATCAAAAGAGGATGGGAAAAATATCTTCCACTATTTGAATTCTATGATAATAATAGTTTCTAATATAATATCTGAAAGGAACCCTATAAATCACTTTATAGGAAATTGTTTAGAACATCAGAATGTTGGGAGGATGTCTGTGTGTCTAGGATTATATATTCTAAAATGGTTGAAGAAATGGTGGAGAAGGTTAAAATCATTCAGCATCACATCAAGGAAGCCCAATGTCGAAAGAAGAGTTATGTAGAAAATCATTGAGGGGAGCTTGAGATCAATGTTTGAGACATGATATTCCTCCTCATATCTACATGGAAGAAGGCCATGAGGATTGAGAAGAAAGGAAAGCTATGTCCCAGGTACATCACCCCCTATGAGATACTAGTTAATGTGGGATATGTGGCCTAATAACTAGAAAATCCTCCTACCATGTCTAATGTACATCATTAATTCAATGTACCCCCCTTAAAGAAGTATATACCATACCCTTTACGTGATCTCTCTTTAGATGTGGTACAGTTGGAGAATGTTCATTCTTACGAGGAGCATCCAACGATGATCTTACATCATATATATAAGGTTTTCGACAATCAAAAATACTCAAATGGTCTATGTACTATGGTGGAACCATATGTATGAAGACACAACATAGGAATTGGAGGATGAAATGAAAGAAAAGTACCAACACCAGTTTATTTATTAGAATATAAAACTATATTTTGAGGGTGAAATTTTATAAGGGAAGTAGAATGTAACATCCCAATGTTTTATCAATTGAATTAAATTGTTATAAATATTTATTATTGTATAATCACCTAAGATTACTTATATAACCCAACACAATGATTATAAATGATTAATGAGTAAAATAAAAGGAATTTTTAGTAGTTAAGGTACACATATCGATGAATTAGTAACTTGACATTGGAATAGTACTATGAACGTTATGAATAGTAAACTAACTAATTGAATTGTAACATCACTAGTGAATGTATAAATAAAATTTATAAATATTATAATTGAAAATATGATATAATTATACCACAGTATATGCCAGTAGATATTTTAAAAATTATTAATTAAGTGAGGTTATTTTTGTAATGTATGTATATGAAATTACAATTTCATGATTATTATAACAAATAAAAATAAAATTTATTATCTACTACTGAAATCCTGAATTATTATCTATATTATTTTGATCATAAGAGAATTTTATGAGACCTTAATTAAAATTTCAATGTGTTAAAAACCAGGTCTAATTTTAAATTTTGTTTTTTATTCAAATAAATTTTTATTTTAATTAATAATTAAATATCAAATATTTATAAAAATATTTCCAAAAAAAGGAGTTCATTTTTGAATTATAAACATTTATATTTTGTTCAGTTAATTTTTTTGGGATTTTTTAGGAGTTACATCAATTTTTTATGAATATTAAATTAAGATAACTCATGATAAATACTAAAACATGAAGTTCTGCATCATTCTTAATTAATGGATGATGTAAATGGACACTGGTTCTAACTCGCATTCTCTATTTAATGTTTTCAGTCACAATAATCCTGAATATTCATACTCTTGATCAGAAATATTATTCTATTTATTAAAATATGGGGAGACCCCTCCCCTCCACCACTATAAATACCACCCTTCATTGTCTCTTTCCTTAACTCCTCTCAAGACCTATGCATTGTCCCAATTAATCTCAAATCTCTCTTTAATCTCTAATCACATGTCCTTCAGCACTTTTTCTCTTCAAATGATGATATCATCTCCCTTAAAGAGGTTCTCATGGAAGATATATTCGGAATGTAAATTCAACTTTTTTTTCCTTTTATGTTCCTTTTTTTCTTTTTCTATCCTCACCTCCATTCATCCAAAGGTTATAATAACTATACAAACATACATGTACTATAATTTTGTTATGATAATGGAATATTTCATCATCATATTTCCTTTAATCTTATTTTCTACTAGAAATGAAAACACCATATAAGATGTGTTAATTTGCCACATTCAAGGACAATGGGTTTTCAATTTATATTAGCATATTCAATTCTAGTCATGAAACCATTTTTATGGTTGAACAATAATATAATATATGTAATATTTATAATTTATGTTTTTGGATTTTTTTACACATGATATGAATTTATGAAGCAATGTGTATTTCATAGTATTCAAGCCCACCAATTAACCAAAAAAGTTATCATAAATGTTTTATATAATGATTCTTCTTCACTCCAAAAAAATAAACAAATATTACAACTATGTAATATTATGTATCATAAATAATAACATACAACTCAAATTTTGGACATCCACTCTCATATTACAGGTTTATCCTCAAATTTATATAAGTAAACTAATCATGAAAACCATAGAAACAAATGCTCCCAATCAATGAAATTAAAACTATTAACCAATAAAAAAGGACATTAATGAATATAATAATTCTATACTAAATCAATTAAATGAATAATAAGTTCTATAAATACTGATTAATCAATATAATTTTATAATACAGAACATTAATATAAGGGGAAGGACACCATCAGACATAATGTAAGGGATTCTACCAGAACATCCATTATTCCTTCTAGATTCTCTGACATTAATTTTTACCCAAATTTAGTTATCTATTATTTTTATGTAAATATTTTAAATTCTATGTATGTACTCCAAAAATCATATATCATGGTAAATTTTTCATTCTATTTTGGATATATACATGTTTTTAAGTGTTTCCATACTCAATACATCCCGATAAAAAACCATTTAAGGGAACTTCCTGAATTGATATCCAATTTAAAGTGAAATATATATTCTATTTCAAGACACCATTGTTTTTTTAAATTATATTTTTTATTATTAAAACGTTTTTGGTTCACTTCTGGTATAACATAAAATAGAATTTCATTTTTTTTATTCTCTTTATTATTTCCTTAAAACTTCACAAAAATGTTTAAATGCAAAAATTCCATTGTTACCCTTCTCACATGTTATCACTTCTATTTGAAATCACATACGTTGATATATGACTTTTTCACTTATTAATGTCCATTTATATTCTAATTCCTTTCATTGAGAGACACTTTTACGATACTCCCATTTTGTATTCTTCATAATATGATTTTTATACACATTCCTTTCCATGGGTACCCTTATTTATATGTATGAATGATTATGTATGATTCTATATGTGGAAATCAAATTTATGAACTTGTTTTGATGGTTGAACGTATATAGTTCTCCAATGAATTAGGATAATTTTTTTCTCAGGAGACTTTATGTTTAATAGTCTTGGCTATTAGCCTTGACACATGCTCTCATGTCTAGTGGTCTTGGTGGTTAGCCATAACATGTGATCCTATATGTAAAACATTCCATTAATAGCGCTTAATTCATGTTTTATTTTGATGACACATTACTATGTTTTTGTTTTTATATGATCCCATGTTTATATGTTTGGATTCCATATGTTCCATGCATTTTTATTTAATTATTTAATGCCATTAAACCCATGTGCTAATGTTTTTTTCATATGTTTATACCCATATTAGAATTTTTTCTCATCCATTTGATCATGTTATTCCTAAGTTATCCTTTTATTTGGTATGAGATCATTTGAATTTTGGATCTCTTGATGAAGACTAAATAATTAAATGTTGTATTTAGGCCCAAGTTTTATGTTTTATGTACGTTGTTTCTAAGACAATTGAAATTGTGATCCTTGGCCTATAATATGAATATTTATTATGCTAAAATCATGTAATAATGAGTGTAAAAGGATAGGTTCTCTATTTTTATGTTCATAACTATGGGGCATGGACTAAACCCCTATATATATCAGCTTCACTAAAATCATTTCACTAACATATTTTTTTTATAACACATTAACCAAAGTCATGGTCTTACCACCCTATACCAATTCATTTCATGTTTAACCATTTAATATATTTCATAAAAAGACATTCCATTTGTTATAAGTCCACCTACTCAAGGTATTTATGCTCACTATTCCTAAAAATGTAAAATTTATTTAAGGCGAAGTCATTACAACTAATGTATATCACAATCTCTCATGAGCCATCCTAACATGTCAATTTCAATTAGATTACTAAAAGGGAAGGCATAGTTTCACATGTGGGCCTACCTAATCAATTCAACTCACTCACATTACCTTTACATGGACGATTCATACACAATAAATAATGTTAAACCAAGACATTCTATTCAAAAAATAATAATAGTATAATGAAACTGAATTAATTAAAATTAAAGGCAATGTAATAATAAATTCATTAAAGACAAATTTATATTAAAAGGTAATGGAAAGGGGACATACCTTAGTGTGGAACTAAGCCATTCACTTTAGCTATTTGTGATCTATTTCTAAAACATGCTGCTCCCCAACTAGGTATATGCGCCATCCTATAATTTCATGGACTCCTAGCCCATTTTCAAAAGCCCTCATGGCCATTAACATTTTCAAGGGGATCCTTACATTGATACTTATGTGAATATACTATTCGCAACTCACCTATACATGAATTATATATATATATATATATATATGTGGCCAAACCCTGCCCCAAATGTGTATAATCATTTCCATGGATGTGTATAAACATAACAGTGGAACCCACACACATATATCTACTTACCTATGCACATACAGGTGAGTCACCTTAGACCTAGAGGCTCGAAACCAATAAGAAGGGACCAACACACTACAAGGTTAAAACCAAAAACCATTATACACTAAAAGATACAGATTTAATAGTTTAAAGCAAATATTAAACAAAATTATCTTACCTTGAACCAAATACAACGGTCCAAACCCACTAAAACCACCTCTCATTCAGAGGTGGTTGTTGGAACATGAACAAACTAGACCCGATTTTTCCTCTTCAAAACCTATAAATTGAAGAGAAATGATGAAATGGGATAGCATATACCTAGCGTTCGACAAAACATGTTGTGTGATGAATATACCAAAACATTTCTAGAAACCAGGAAGATAAGCGATAAAATAACATACATCAGATATTCTATGGATATTTGAGAAGAAATATGGCCAAGAACAAAGATCATAGGAGGTCTGAGGGAGATGGTAATGCTCATTGATAGAGGAGAAACCCGTGGAAGATGCATTTTATGGTCTGTGTTTGTGGGGTGAGGGCTTGTGTTTTTTTAAGTTTTATATTATTTTTAATTTAATTTTAATAAATAAATTTCTGAACACAAGTTTCATGTACAATTAAGCCGCACAGTTTGGGAAACTGTGGGTTAATTGAGCATCATATACATGACATCTGTATCTCCTCAAGTGGTATATGCACACAATTTTTAAAACTGTGAATATCATGTGTGATAAATATCTTTCACCTTAAAAAATTTTTCATGGATACTTCTATTGGCCACATGGTTTTCCAACAAACCATGCGCTTTCTTCCGTTTTTCAATAACCTAGTTTTTTGGGACCGACCCTCCCAGAACACCTCAATCCACCTAGAAACATAATAGGGCATAACCCATATCAAAAAAATATAACCATTAAGTGACCCAACTCTAATAATTATGTTACCAATATCATTTGAATTTCTATCTCGTTTTGTTGTTGAAAATTTTCAATATCCTTTGCATTTCAACCAGGTTCAAAATATGGATCATTACAATTATGATCCATAAAGATATTATCTATTCAAGCGTATTATATCAATTTGAAATATTCAATAGAAAAATGATTTGGATCCCAAAAAATTCACATAATCTAAAGAGTAATAATAATGATATATTTTACGGACATTAGATAATCACTCAAAGGGAACTAGTCTTGCATTGATTATATTCATACGAGGACATAGTATCATGTGACAAAAAGATATATAAATAATTATCTAATTATTTTTGTATTTTAAGGGAACAAATATATGAATAAAATAGAATAGTTAGTGGCAGATAAACAAAATAAGAAAAAATAATTTTCTGACATGTGATTATTGTGGAAAGAAACATCCTGGTAAGTACATATAAAAGAGGAGATTATAGTATAATTGTGGGTAGAAAATCCATACTGATAGTGATTTAAATGGAAGGAAATGATTTCCCAATTTTCAATGATTTCAGTATTATGACATGGAGAAATACTTAAACAAATTCTTCAATATTCAAAGAAATATACCTCAAAAGAAGCTAATGGATCATGGACATGCAGATTCTATTACCATAGAAAACATTGAATGATTAATGTTCATGGGTTTTGATTCATGTATTATGTATTTTGAGTATTTTATCAATGATATCCTAGTAATAAACTGAATTAAATTTATAAGGACTGTACTACAAAACTTTTTCATCAAATATTTGAACGTGTGTGATTAATGGTACTATTTACTATTAAAAATGATTTAGCGGAAAGTTTAACCTCATAGAAAAAAACATGATAGTTGATATGATAACCTTTAATGTGGTGATGGTGTTGATATAATGATATGGGGATTAATATATGATTTATATGTATACATTAAATTGGATATTACTGACTAGCTTGGAACTGATTAATGATTGAATGAAAAATGGTTTACTAAATCATTGATGGATTTAATAAAATTTTATATTTATAGAATATATCAAATAATTTGGATTTTATTCAACGAATAAGGAATAATGGATGTTTTCAGTATGGTGTTATTGTAATTCATGTTATACCCATGTTACAAAATAAATCACGATGAAGGTGTTCACTTGTTTTGTATGTGATGATTAAGGGACACTTCATTTTGATTATGGGATTAATTATATGATCAATTTTGAAATTTTGTTAACATATGTCCAAATTTTAGGTTATTAATATTTATGTAGGGTCACAATTAATAGTATTTATGAAATCGTTTGATTTTATTTATAGATATCATTTTAGATATTAATCTATTACACCTTCAAATTGATATTTTATCATTTTGAATATCTTGTACTAACCATTATGTTATAATAATTTCTATAGATTAATGTAATGAAATATCAATCAACAATTGCAATTAAAAAATGTAAAATGTCAATTTTATGGATTTATGTATAAAAAAACTAATATTTGGATGTTCATTGTCTAGAATAAGTTATGAATTGGAAATTTTTTTAAGAAAAATAAAAGGATGAAATATTACTTATGAAATAGAATTTTATCATGAATGTATATTTTCATATATTCATAGATATTAAATTAATACCTCATCATTAAGAAAAGGATATTGAAACAAGAATGTTATCATATATTTTTTAAAATATGATGAATTATATGGGATTTTAAATCATTAGATATTTGGTGTTTAGAGTTCCTTAACATTCAACGGATCATTAACTTTCTTGTGATCTGTGGCATCTATCGTTTTTTATAATTATTTACACTTTTCTTCCATGTTGAAGTCTGACATTATACCATTTTTCTCCTACATAGAATCCTAGATATGTGTTATAAAGTATGACCTCTATATTTTTTAACTCTCTCATTGATATGATATTTAGTTAATTTTTTTATGAAGTGGGTTTTAAATAAAGGTATTAACAAATTTTAAACATTGATTATTTAGATCTGGAATAAATTACGAGGAATCTATTTTTTGAAGGGGGATAGAATGTAACACACTCCAATTTTAAAATATGAATATCTTATTTGATAGAATATATGAGTCACAACACAAAACATAAATGAGAATATAACATCCCATAATTTTTTGGTATATTTATGTATAGGGAAATTCATTCTATTCGATATCATGAAATAAATGAATCATCGAGTACGAACAAAATATGATATTATATTAAAATATTTTTATTTAAACATTGTCATTATAACATATCCATTAAATATGAGTATATGAATTATAAAAACTATATTAAGAAAAATTATGTTTTAAAAATAATTTAATTAAATTCCATGGATTTTTGTTTATTAAAAATAAAAAAGAATGATTTGGTATAAAAATAAATTTCTTCCAAAAAAACAATATTTATTGTTTTGAAGCATTATTATTCATAGTGCACATAATTTAAAATTAATATTTACTAATTTTATAATAATTTTTTATAAAATAAAATTTATTTTTGAAATCATCATATCAAAATTAACATAGTTTCAATTTTTAGGATTTTTCTAATATATTTTATTTTTTATGAATGGTGAAAAATAATGAATTTAAATTTAGAAACATATTTTCATATAAAACATTTATAAAATAAAATTACATTTTAATTATTTAAAATTATAATTTCTTATGTTATATATATTTTATTCCATATTATTTAATATTAATCGTTTTGATTTTAAATTTTTTATATAACAATTGTAAACTTTTGAATATTTTCATTTTGAAAATCTGCATCCTCAGCATGTTTGTGAGATTAATAATATAATAAAATTATCCAATTATGTGAATGGAATTTTAAAAATATTAATAAATATATTAAATAACAATAATTTATATAACCTGATATGTTTAAATTTATTTTGACAAACAATAATAGTGAAATAATTAAAAATTAATAGCCATTGTTATGGTAAAAATGTGTTTACCATAGTGATAATCTAAAAAGATTATGAAGAATAGACCCATTATTTCAAAAACTATTATATATATATATATATCGATAATATAGTATATAAAACATGTTAATAATATCTCTTTTACTCTTATTCCTCGTAAAAAATAGGGTATTTTTTATTTCATCAATTACATGTATGCACTCACCTCACCAATAAATAAACACCCCATCTCTTCTCTTCTTTATAACCCAAACCCATGGGTTTTTACAAATAAAGTCCAAAATAAAATCCAAAAATACCTCCAATAATCCTAAAATTATTATTTTTATCATAATTGTAACCTAGGAATACTTTTGATGCAAACTAAGAGAGGCTACCTAGAGAAGAGGACACATTCTTAAATGAGTGTTTTTTTATTTATTCCAAAACCTCATTAAATTATTACTAAACAGTCATGATATAAATGATTCTATATCATCAACACACACACACACATATATATTTATATATATTTAATGACTTGCATCCATTACTACGTTTATATAATGGGTTAAGAAATCATCTTTCATGTGTACGATAGACTAATGAAATATTAATATTTGTCTTTAGTTTTTCAATTACCACTTCTCAAAGTTATTTATGATGATAGATCTAAATTATATAAATGATATTTATAACCTAATTTTATATATTTAGTCAGTATATAGTCAATATATTTTTTACATTCGATTTCATATGGGATTCGATATCATCGATCATGAGTATGGAAGAAAACTAACTAATGAAATGATGTGATTCAACATTCACTAGTACAATGCATGTAAGGTTATAATGATATAATTAATTATTAAATATGATATAAATGAAAAAACATTGATATAAATTTTCTATTTATTATTATGAAAACATAATATATAATTTTAGTTTATCAGTTTGTCTCACTTAATGGTGATAACATTATTCATGTATGTGTGGTGTACTGTCTTCACCAAGTGATAAGACTCTATTCATCACCACACCACATGAATTATATATATAACTATATTTAAATAAATAATACTTTATTTCTGATATTATTATATTTCAATAAAAATAAAATCATTTCCATAATTATCACAAAAAATTTAAAATGATTCTCATGCGTGCATACAACCTATCATTTCAATGATCATAACATACATAATTTCTCTTAACCACATTTAATGATTTGTTTTAAAATAATGGTTTATATATATATAAGTAATAACTAATTAATCATTATTATTCAAGATATTCTTGAATAATGACTTCTTTGACTATAATCAACCTACCAGTCATTTTTAAGATGTGTGAAAAATATCATTAAAACATTCGGAGAAAATTAATTGATGATGTAATAATATATTACAAGGTCATAAGTGATATAAATGGATTAATAAAAATAATAAATTATCATAATAAATAAAATAATTAACATGAGGTTTTTTATTAATGATGATAAATAACATACTTGATGGTTCAGACTCAAGGTAAAGGTTTACGGTCTCACTTTTTCCTTCACTAGACATACACCATATTCACCATTTAGTTTATTTAGAGTGGTGTATATACTAACCTTTTTATGATATATAATTAATTATTCTACATTAATTTTATTTAATATATCATTATATGTTATTTATTTCATTTGGATTTTAATACATAAGTTACCAATGTGCTATGTGTTTATATCTCAATTCAATCAGTTTTTTTTTTCACCCATACGAGAAATAAAAAATATTTCAATATTACAATAAATATATTTTAATTGACTATGGTAATAAATGAACTCTTTTGGGTAATTTTTCCATTTCCCTCCCTTTATTAGTTTAAATTATTTAGAATTTTTTATGAAAATACGACTTTAATTCTATTTTCATTTGAATGACTTTTTTCCTCCAAAACCAGTATTTCTAAAATTGTTTTCAAATATTCATTAAAATAGTGAAAATTATCTACTAATTGTTTTATAGTTAATGAATTATTAAAAATTATATGAATGTAATATTTTTATCTTTTACCAAACTAGACCCTTAATAATCCATTTTATAGTGAATTGTTTTTAATCATATTAACTTATATGGTATTTAAAGAGTTACATGCCATCATGAATATCAATTACATTAATATAATAATTCTTGTTTAAAAGGACCATTTAAAATAAAATTCTTCTCAAATATTCAAGAAATTATTTTTTTTAAAAAATAAATTTCATATAAAAGGATTTTATTAATATCTTATAAATTTACAAGTTTTAAACTAAAAAGGATGATTTTCAATGAAACGTAATTTTCCTCAAAAACATTTTATTGTGATATTTCAAAATCATATTCCATATAATATCACATAATTTGGTGTTACATACAGTTTAATGGAAATATTTTCAAATGCTATCATATTTATTATTATTTTTGAATGGTTTATGATCAGTTTGAATGGGGATGTTCTATATTGACACCATTAATTTTACACATGATGGTTTATGAATTTATTATCGATTGGGGGTTTTTTTATCATTTTTATGGTATTTTTTGTTAAAAATTATTATGGTGACTATTTTTTACATGTTTCTTATGGTTAATGCATTAGACATATAATGTTATTAGTGGGGGCCACAATATCCCCTATATCCTTCGATAAGTCTCATTAAAAAACTAGATAGTGTTCTAGTCAATTCCTTGTCCATTAATATATATGTATTGACAAAGCATCGAAAGATAATAAATACATTACCACCATACATTTATAGTACTTTTCAGATGTACATCCTAATGGTTTTCATCGTTAAGATATAATTTTTTGATATTCTATGTGATTATTCCTTTAAATATAATATCCATGGTTATGTTTCATTCCTCTATGAATATATATATGGAATTATTTTCTCATTATTTATTCATGTTATATTATTCTAATGCTACTGATTAAATGAAGTTTTTTAACGTGTAATATTGATTGTAGCTTACTTATTCACAGCTTCTATTGTATTCTTACCATTATTAATAATATTTTCTAACCCCTTTATTATGATTTATTTATTCCATAATATGAGGAAGTATTTTTTGATTCATATTCAATGATACACTATAGGAAATGATGTCATTCTGAATGAATATTATTTTTGTAATTGATGTTTTAAATTTTAATGATAATTTCATTTTATTAAGTAGTTTACCAATAACGATAAACATTTTGGTCCTTATGGATTTTATTAGTACTATCTTAATACAACAAAAAACTGAAACCTATCAACTATGTGATACTAGGGATGGGATCCCATCAATTTACCTCACCCCTATATTTTGTTTAAGGTGAGTTGGAATTACATTGATTTCATAATAATAAATACAAACACAATATGAATTTATAATCCTCATCATCATGATGAGGTTGGTGATTTGGTTTTAATTTACCAACTGTAATGATATTGGTGATCTTAGAATGACCATGTATCCCATGACATCGGAAAGAAGAATCATTTATTTATATGATAAAAAACCATACAATACTATCATAGGGTTTGATGGTGTAAAACCATATGTTAATTGGGTGATTGTAAACTAAATATATTTGGGATATATGTAAAAATATAAATTAGTCTAGGGATAGGAGATCGAGTTATAACAACATATTCTAATGTATTTGAATCGTGACATGTTTTGTTCTTAGATATTTGGGGGTATTATTTCATACTTTTACCAGTGAATAAAGTAAGGAAACAAAAATTTATTATCATTGAGAGTATTGATTTGTACTATATGAAAAATGGTTTCAGCTATAGACCCCCCAAATCAATTTGACAGGTCATGTTTACTGGACAAGGTGTCAAACAGTTTGACCTCAAATGATAGTGACTCATGTACTATACCATTTACTATAAAATATCAAGGACATAATATATTAATTTTATCATCTTGTTTTTTGAATGAATTTATTCTATAGAGTGTGTTTATGAAATTAGGACTTACTGTGTACTTTTTCCTTTGACAAAACTCATGGATTTAAAAAAATTGTGTACTATAAACTTATACATGGTTTGAGATCTCTTGTAGTGGTATTACGAGTAATGGGTATTTTTGGTTGCGGTCCTAATAATATATCAACAAATAATTTTTTATCCCATGTCATGAGAAACAAGAAAGATGTAGTTCAAAAAAAGTTAACCTAAATAGATCATATCATTTATAAGAGAAGAGGACTATGTTTATTAATTCCACTAAGGTGAAAAGGATTGATAAAGTCTAGAATTTATAGGTATGATAATTATCCCCATGACACATCCTTCTTAAGTATAATTTCTAGCTAGTCATGAGATTATTCATCAAGGAATCACTACATATCCCAAACCTTGGGAATAAACCGACACATTGTTTGCGTATATATGATCAATATTCAAATAATTCTCAAATATAGAAGGAATTTTACATTTTCTGTTTTTCTGTTAAATGGAGAACAATTTTCCATACAATTCCTATATTTTTTCGATTCTCTTGTAGGGAGATGAGTATTTAAAATGTGGGTCACAATCAGTAATTTAAATTCATGAAGGTTACTATCAATGTAAACAATAATTACAAAATTATGAAAGGATTTATTCCATGTATATTTTTCATGCATCATTGACATTAAATATGAGGTTTAATGTCTTCCAATGGGCATGTGAAAATATGATCATTTGTGATGTAATATTAATCATAATAAACCATATATTGGAATTGGTTGGTATATGATATCCATATATTATCATCAGTAAATAAAATTTTCTAAATAATATATTATGTCTATAATATTGTATCTCCCATTTAAAATCCATCTTTTAGGGTTTCATTATAGGTATCATTTGAGTTATTAAAACAACTACAATCTATCCTTGGAGGAATAGATAATGATAAACCTTCTTATGGAATTCTCTTGAGACTCGGTACTAGTAGACATCATGGTTATTGTGTGTTTATATGTCTATCTTGTCTATTCATTCCAACTAATATAGTTAGATATGAGACATCTCAAATTTTGAAAATTGGATGTCCATAGTAGTTTGGAGTAGTGTACGATGAAACAAAATGAAAAATTATCATTATATTTCGTGTAAAAGTTATCATATGTATAAATTTCTAGTGGTAAGGGTTAGTCTATTATTATACCACTGAGCATGTAAGAGTTTATCTAAAAATTAAATTTTTCCTTATTATCAATATTTTTAAGGATGTTAGACACATTATTATTAAATGATAATAATTTTCCAATCAGTATTACATAATAGACAGATAAATGGTTGAACAATATATTATATTCTTAATAAAAACATTCACATATTGTAGATAATAAATTTTTATCATTGTCTATAAATATTGTGTAGGTAATAAAAAATATAATAATGATATTGGTTAAAAAAATATAAAAATTTACATAATCCCAATATAATTGTCTGATATAGTATCATCATGAATAAATAAATTTTGTATGTAAGGATCTACATGAACATCCCTGCTGTAGTATGGGGTTGTGGCCCCATAATGTCAATTCGCCATCTCAAAAATTACTATGAGTAATTAGTGGAGTGTGTCAATTTTGTGGTTAATTTATTAATATTGGAATGCAACTAATATCTATTTCAGATATTTTATTCTCTGTTCAATTTTTCATTGTTGAATGATAAAAAGTATCATGGTCTCTTGAATTTATGGATGATCTCAGATTTTTAATGATTCAAACTGATAGTGCCAATATTGATATATTGTACTATGGAAGGGGTATATCCTCAATATATATATATATATATATGAGTATGATTCCATATATTCCTCTCATGTATAGAACATTCTATGAATTCAGGTCATTATAGATGATAATATACACTTCACACCATCAAATTTGTTACTTTTTTTCATTATGATGGAAGTATCCTAATTTAAAGGTATTATACAATGGTAGGCATAAATTTGGTTATGACATTATTTTGCAATGAAATGGCAATTCCTTCATTATGGGTTGGTTTAAACTCATTGATCACCTCAAAATTTGTATACATGGATTCTAGGGCCACTCTACAGTGGGAAAAAAAGAAAATTGTCAATTCATAGACCTGGTATTCTAAGTTCATGTTAGTATTAATCAATTCACCATATTTCGATTTTTGGGAATAAAGGATGTGATAAAGATTCAGGTATAAGGGGAACTCAAAAATAACACCATTATACATAATCATGAATGCAGATTAATTATTCATTCTAAATGTAATATTCTCAGTTGATCTCTTAGACTACAAATACTGTGTCACCTTTTATATTTTATTAGTCCACTTGTATATGAAGAGTTATATCCAAGAATTAAATCAGGGCTCATTATTCAACCTTATTGATAGTCTATCATTCTAGTAAGTGGAAATTGTAGGGTAGAACAACATTAGATTGGGGATAAGCTATTTTATTTATATATTTTTCAATAATTTTTATTATTGATTTTTTAGAATCACAATAGATATAAATTTCATATATTGAGGGAGAATCATGGATACTAAAAAATTATTCATTGGGTAGGTTTATGATTAATAGTGTAATAATTAATAAATAGTGTACTTTGAGAAAACTAGATAATGAATACCCATTGGTCACCTTTTAATCCATAAAATAAATATCAAGCTACTAATTAATGAACACCCATCTGGATATATTCCAAGATATTTTTGGAAAAATTAGTATATACATTATTAGATCAATGAAATATATGAGGTGTACTACATAATATTTTTTTAATGCCACAAATTCTATACTGTTAAATTTATTACAATGAAATTCATAGGAATTTCAAATTATTGAGTCTCAACAAACAACATGATTCTATTGTGGTAACTTCTTAAAATATTAAAGGGTAATCTCTACATTCCTCTTTTTCTCAATTCACACTATTTAGGGTATAATATTGATTATAATCTAGAGACCTTATATAGGATACTATGGTATTTTTCATCCACATGATGATATGGGGATTTTTTATCTCCTATAAATGTTGAAGAGGTGACTTTGGACATTGAGGATGATGATTCATGGAAATAATTATGAAGGGAATATGGAATATCATTTCATTACCCCACACTATAATCATAGGGAAAATTATGTGCATACATTCTATGATTTATGAAATTATGTGCGGAAATTTTTTTGCATCGTAATGATTAGGGGTGATCTTATAGTATTGAAAACGATGTGGTGAAGGAATCATAAAATATTATGGATTATAGGGGATTATAATAATCCATGGGATGGTTTTCTTCCTTGATATCACACCCCTATATAATATTGGAATATTATCCTATCACAATAGATACCTTAATAATGAGACATATCATTCTTATATGATCTAATATAATAAAATAAACCTAAATGACTGAATGTATGCCTCAATTGGTAATTACTAGCTTGATTTTATTGATTGTAATCATATAGCCTTCATTATGTTTTCATCATGGGATGACATAGAAATCCTCGAACCCATTAGGGGAATTTATCTAGATGGAGTTATCTATAGTCAATTTTTCCAATTCATTTTATAAACCTCTTTATATATATATTAGTAGTCACATGACTCAAATGGGGAATTATCACCATGTAGAACTCTAAATTACAGATTAATTGTGTATTTGGGTAATTAGCGATATAATGGAGTTTCTTCTACAAGATGATGGAGTCACATTATTCCAAAAAAATTAATGTTTTATTTTGGATAACCACCTTAATGTTGTATTCATGTATGTGTTCAATCCACTAGGATCTGATTTTGATAATTTGAGTGGGTTTTTTATCACCCATATCATTTCCCTTGATTATCATGCAAGATTTATATATTTTTTTCTCAATATGTCATATATTATAGAGTTTATTTAATAATATGACTTTTATCCATGATTCATTACCATTTATGACCTAATATACGTCGATGTCACCAATCATACATGATAAATAAATGGATAAAATACACTATATTATGGTTTCTTCATGTTATTTATCCATAAAGGATATTTTTTTATAACACATGGTAGTGATATTCTAATTGTGATATGATACATCTAAAATCTCAAAAACCTTAGTCTTTTAAGTCCTCTAATGATTCTCAATGATGGGCGCCCTATGTTCACTGATGATGACCAATTCATATAAACTATGGATATTAGTTTCAAAATTGATTGATTTCTCAGGATTAATTATTTCTATACTAAGGACATATTTTTTCTTATATTCCGGTTGTTTCTTGAACAAGGCTTTGGATTTCACTATTTAATTTTTTGATGACCCCATCCCATAATCAAATTAATGGGGAATTTTTGGGGTGTGTTTATTGGGATGAGTTATATTTCTCAAAGTCTATACATCAATAAACAACTAAACAATTATAACATGGAAATACAATATGATAGTGTTAAAGAACAAACTAGTTTTTTTTAATAGGTTCATGCTCATATTGGGCTCACTAATGCACTTATAACTATGTTTTTGTATCGTATATAGTCTCAGTAGAGACATTACAAAGATGTGGTGGTACATTTAAACCACGTCTTCCATAACATCCCCAGCCCTGTAACCACATCCCTTAATATAAATGGGTAGTTTTTATTCATTTATATCCTCTTCATAATTGTAAAATATTCCTTTTATACAGATGATATTGGCTAAATTTCACTACGAATCCATCTCTAATGGGGATTCATTTTGGAATGATGGAGATCATTATGTCTTTTAGGGGGATGGTTCTGAATTATACCTTTGGTAGTCCAATAGACATAATAATAATTATGGTTGTAATTAATATAAAAAAAAATTTGGGTACTGGGGAATATTATTACTCCCTCAATAATATGTTTTCAATTAAATTTTTTTTCAATTATTAAGGATGATATGATGAAGACAGTATAACTTCTATTATAAAAAGAGGCTGGACCACATCAAGATGGTTCAATTTCATCATTATAATTGTTTTCACCTATTTTATAGGTTTCTTATACGTAGAGTACATTTATATTTGATAAAATATTCCTAGAAATATTGATTTCACTCTTTTATCTTCTGATGTAACATTATAAATGTGTGTCACCAATGTGGATTGTTTTCTTATTTTGATCAACCTACAGTCAACCATTTTCATGTGTATATCCTTGAGGATGAATAATTAAATGAAATTTTTTCCAACATCCAATATATGAGGATGTAGTCAAGGAATTTATTTTGATCAAACTATTAGGCTATCTAGACTATTGAGACATGGGAAAGCTATTTTTCATAGCATTGGTGATGTTTCTTGGTACTCTATAATAAATTAAATTTATTCCTCCAATCCTTAAATGATGTGACCTTATGACATATCTTACCAACAATTAGAGAAAATTATTACTGCTTATATTATTTAGGGGGATCAACCATGTGTTATTCCATTTGATTGGGTGCTTGATATCATATTGGTTTCAAATTGAT
The DNA here is from genome assembly GCA_963277665.1 of Viscum album. Lineage (NCBI taxonomy): Eukaryota > Viridiplantae > Streptophyta > Magnoliopsida > Santalales > Viscaceae > Viscum > Viscum album. Next base: position 1,695,212,307 of record OY728137.1, on the reverse strand, counting down.
AGTGATCATTGTGGCAAAAAATCTACACTCATATTATTAACTTGTCATAATGGAATCAGTCAATGATTTTCCATGTATAATGATATGTAATACCTTAATCATTGATACATGTCTACATATTCAAAAATTATATTGGGTTATATAATAATAGAAACCAATTTTTTTAGCTCATCAACTAGATTCCCTATGAAAATATCTTACAGCTTCTCCAAAGAAAGCTAATTGTTCGGGGAATATTAATTTACATTCCCTCTAGAATTAAATCCTAGAACCCTCCAGTTTTCAATTCTATATTATTTATATAGTTTAAGGATATATTTACCTTCAATGATTATCTGAATTAGAGTAGTAATTATCGTCATAGATCTTTTTAACCTGTAAAAAATCTGAGTGGTAGATTGATAGACAGCTCGATTGTTGGTCCTTCAAAAATCGGGAAAATTTATCAAAGGTTAGGAAAATATTTTTTTACCAATATTCCAGTCATTTCACCACATTGATACATGAAGTATGTCATGTATAAATATGTAGATCCTATACTATTGAAAATGGTGAAGGTGGTATTTTTTAAATTCATTAACGGAGGAGTGACATTCACCTAGATGGGGTATAGTGTCATTTCTGGTTGTACAAGGGCATTCCTTCATTAAATACATTTCATTATATTTGTGAATAAATCATTGGGGTATATCATCTCTACAGAAAATTTAACCTAGAACCACACCGTATATATAGCTTTTGGAGATACTTGATAAGGTAATCATATTCATCCAGGTTTTTGATAACCTATTTTGGACAACCTATTGTAGTTTTTAGGAAATTTTTTTTATCTCCCCAAATAAAGTAAAATCCTAGAAATATGTACCTAATTATTAATTAATGGGGTATAACATGATCACTTTTTCAGATTAAACATAACTATTACTGGCTATGTTGTACATTTCAGTTTAACATGTACTAGATGAGTTGCACATTCCTTTTCCTTAGAATTTTAATCATTTGAAATATTAAATTCGAGATTTTTAGTATTTGTTAACTTCAATTATTTTTATTCATATTCAAATTTAATGATATTTTCATAATGGGAATGAAAATAATCTTTATTGGGTTCATGGTAGGATGTTGCATGCCCAAACCTTACCCTTTTTATTTATATGAGGCATTCAGAATTGTCAGTAACTAAACATTTTATGGAGCTCCTGAATTATATAAATGGACTTTATTTTTACTTCAAAATCCTTCTATATTGGTGTAGACTATGTCTCATTTGGAAATCACTTCATCTCACCTCTTTTATTTTGGTTTGATTTTGGAATTATTAGGGATATTGTTTTCAATGTTGTTAAATAAATCATCGTATGAAGAAATAAATGTCTTACCATACTCATACGAGTATTAAAGGGATTCTCCACACATAAAATAACTTTTGGGGGTATATTATTATCAAATTTATTGTTTTTCTTAATATTGGATTCTTTTAGATGGTAGATCTTTTAAGGATTTGGTGGACCCCTTAAAATAAGATAACCCCAAAGTAAAATCCATTCAATATCACTGAATACACACCCAATAGAAAATATTGATCACAAAAGGCTCAGAAATATATTGTATATCTTCATAAGGATATTACGTGGACCAAGAGAATATTGATTTACTATTTGGTGGAGTGTGAAGAGATGAATTTTCATCATCTATGTGATCTTACAATGACTATATTCTAGATCATAACATCCCAATTTGATTATGTCCTAGATAATATGATGGGTGCAGAAAGTGGTAAAAATTCTCTAGCACTTCCATACAGGGTTTCATCAGAATCACTATGAATGTATTATTCATCGAAGCCTTTTTTGTTTTTTCGACATTACAAAAGATTGTCTCTGGTGATGTTCATTTTGATAACATTATTTGATCCCCACTGGGGGTTTTTCTATAGTGGTGTGATCTATATTCCCATCGATAAAATCCTTGATTACATAATTTGTTTCATTATGAAAATTCCTATTGATGGACTTCTCTTATCAAATACTCCATTTTTTGTCTTTTGGAATAATAATATGTCAATTGAATGTATAATTTTAGTATGAATAGCCTATATATAGAATTTTTTTATAAGTGATGATGTTAATCATTAAAATTATATAGGAGATATATTTTTTATTAGTGGGTTGATGGTCATGGCTATATATTCTATCGAACCCCTTATATATTCATTTTATGGAAATGTGGGGATTGATAGATGTATTACCATTATAATAATATGATAGTCCAACTAGAATCATTTGGTTTCCTTTTTTATATATGTATGTCAAGAAACTAAGTGAGTAACATGGGTTATTTGGTGGAAATGACTGCTTACTAGACCAACATGGCTGGTCCACTCCTCGTAAGACATATACGATAACATGTTATTATAGAGAGTTGTCAAAATATTGAGGGATATATAATGTATTAATTCATTTTTCAATATATGTGGAATGTTATACTAAGAGAATAATATGTATCACATATATATATATCTTTTAGCTAGATCTGCATGCATAAAAATATTATTTTTGAAATCCTTGAAGACATTCTTATTCACCTAATATGACCACAAAGGTCATTTCCATATCACCTTATAAAATGATGTGAAGTCTTATGAGAACACCTTATTTTTATTATAGAATATGAGATCTTGGGATGGTGTAGATGATTATATTCACCACTAGATTTTCCCATGGATAGCATGAGATTTCACTAGTCACTAATGATAAAATATTTATACTTCTTCATTTCCTTCATATGCCTATAAATATATGAGAATTAAAATAAAAATAATTTTCCTTAGTAGGACTTTATTATTAGTTCGGAATGTCACTATGGGAAAAAAATTTAGGGAGCATTACAAGAGGATGACCATGGTGTTACAATCAGAATGATATTGGGGATTATGAATGAGCAATCCATTAATGGATGCCTCATGATCATTACAAATATAGAGTGACAAATTCATCGATGGATTTCTGGTATGGGAATGAACTACTCAATGATCCTTCTCCCTAATAATTCCATTGATTAATCATGATAAAAGAATCATATATTAATTTTTATATGGGTCTTAAATATAATGAGTAACCCCATGGTTCTATAGCTCATTAATTAGAATCAAATTATCTATTCAAACATTGTGGATAATTGGATAGAAAATAATATCTAGAAGAGTCCACACTATTGTTCTCATGATAAAGTAACACATTATTTAAGGGGATACATTACTATGATTCCCTTGAGGATTTTATTTATCCATAAGGATTATATTGGAGAATCAATTTATCATGTTAATCAATTATTGATTGGGTCTAAACTAGTTTTTATGACATGATTATGAGAATATAGTGGTTTTAGAGGATTTTTTGATCATTAGATAAATTTTCTAGGAGAAATACATGATTAAATTCTCTAAAATTAGGGTTTTCATGTTTCCCTTATGTGGGAGAATATTAAGTTGACCTTACTAGGAAAAATAATTTTAAGTGTTTCAAACAAGTTTATGGAGTAGGTGTGTTTTAGCCCTAGTATGATTTGTAGAAAATTTTTTCTCTTTTTGAGGGATAGTGGATGTGTCTCACACTAAATAAATTTGGGTGAAGGGTTCACCTATTTAATTGTTGGGTGATTATCTAAAAAATATTTATTTTAGGGTGTATAAGATATTTCTAGTTGAGTCTATGTGAATATGTTCACCCTAGTTGAGGATAGGGGAATAGGTTTACCCAATTAATGTTTAGAGATGTTTTCCCATTATAATGTAAGGAAAACAGTTCTCTATTGTAGTGGGAAGAATAAAGTTGTATCCTTGGTTTATGTAATGTTGAATTGTTCTTCTTACATTAGGAGTGGATAGAAGGGTCTCTTCTTAGATTGATGTTCATCTTCGTGACTTGAGAACATTTTTCAAAATTGTGGTGCTCCCCTGAGGGGTTGGGTGAACAGTTCCCTAGTATTCAATAAGTTTGATTTAATTCGACATATTCTGGGAAAAATAGGTGTGAAATGGTATATGAAAAGAGTTTTATCTTCTAGTGACTCAATTACACATCCCAATAGTAAATTCCTTAATTATTTATGATTTTAAACTACATGGAGAGTGAAAGGGGGCATGAGTGAATGGTATGCTAGGGTTTTTATGGCCTCATAAAAGTTATAAAATTAGGATTACAATGGATTCCTTTATAAATTTAAAATAATACATGAGTGTATATGATCTGGGCATTGAAGTGGTTTTGAATAGGTTAATTTGTTCTTGAGATGTATGCATACAAGCACCTCTGTGAAGTAGGATATCTATGTGAAGAAACATGGGCATATGTGTATGGACATAGATTAAATGACATTGGATACCACCATGGATTTGTAGAAATGAGACAATGGAGAGTAAATGGTATTGGTTAATTAAATAACTATGTGAAGGATAACTCATTGTAGAATTAAGGAGTTGAAAAAAGTGACAATGATGTATAAATCCTAATTTTTAAAAATAACTTATAACATTAAATGACCATAAAATTGTATCAATATTATTTTCTGGTCTCTATAAGCTATCAAATTGAATACATAATAACAAATTATGATTTAATATATGGATTAACCCCAATTATGTTTGTTTTTTAATTTTGAAATGATCATGTAGTACCCTCTTTAATTTTTTTTACTATTTTGAAACATTATTTCATCAGTAGCAGGTGGAATATATGTCCTACTATATATGGGAGTCTCACACTACCTTGTCCCCACACATGGATACACATTTGAGTAATAATAATCTAATCTTTTGTAAGTAGTCATCTGCCACATGTAAATACAATTTTTGTCCTTTATAGCTATATAATGATACATTTAATCTCTCACTTGAATATTAATTCTACAATATAGTTCATATTTTGGAATCATTGAAAAAGTTAGCAACACACATTTTCTAATGACTAAAAAGAGTGCATATGATATTTAGTGTATTTTATGTGATTATTATTTTATGATATAATCTCAATGTAGGGGAATATTATACCATCAAATTTAAAATTTATATGTTGAAAACAATTTCTCTTGATTTTTTCAATAAAAATAATCAATGAATTTGATTTCATTTTGATTTCATTATAAATAAATTTAATTTTTATATGTTGGTTTAGAATATTTTTTTTATTGAATTGGAAATTTTGAAGAGATTTATGATGAAAAATAATGATTATAAATGTTTCCATAAATTCAATGTACTCTAATATTAAATATGATGATGGATAGACCAAAACAATTTCTCCTCAATGAATTTCATAACAAATTTTTCTCTAGGGAAAATATGTTATAATTAACTAATAATGTTTTTTTGTAATACATATAGGAATTATTTTTAACTATGTATAATATACATTCCAAAATATTTCTTCATGATTTTTATATTCATATTATTATTGTTTAAGATAATATTTGTGTTCTGTGAATTGATATGTTCTTGTTATGAATTATGGAATTTGCATGATATTTTGAAGGATAAATTTTTTTATTAAATGAAATATATATAACAGTAATTGAGTTAAAAAATATGATTTTGTTAAACAGAACTATCTAGGTTATGGAACAAATGTTTTTATCCCATAGAGTACCTATTAAAGAAAATTGGTAACTATGTATATTCAGCTAATAAATGGATTCCAAAGGATCATAATTATTCTATGATAACTCCTGAATTTTCACGTTGAATTCAAGAATTTATTCTTTATTATATACTAGATATGTTTTTCTTTGGTTCATGGGGGTAATGTGGTTATGGGAATAATTGTGCACAAGGGGTTTTATAATCTAGGTGTTTTGTGACTGTGTAGTTGTGCTGTGAATCTGATTAATGGATAATGTGTTTCTCGATGTGGTTACCAATTGAGGGATATTTTGGTTGGTATGGTGGTTTGGGTAGTATGACATTGAATAAAAAAATTAGTGATTGGTATGGTTTTTCTCTATTTATCACATTCATAAATCTTCACCTTAATTATAGAGGTCTTGTTACGATGTGCCATTAATGTGAACAATGTTTATTTACCATTAAATTGATTATGTTTCCAATTGTTTCTACTTTATAGTAATTGAACGGTTAGCAATGTACTAAATTAATATTTTTTAATAATATTTGGAAGGGATTTGGTTGGTTTTGTTAATGTAATTGAAATGGATAAATTTAATTGGTTGGGAATGTGAAACGGGTTTTGCGGCATGATTTGTGGTGTTGTGCATTTAGGGGTAGTAGTGAACGTGGAAGGGTTGTGAGTCTATTATTTTTTTGAGAACAAATGGTTTTGAATGAGTGCTTAGTATCATATATGTATACACTTATATATTCCTTGTGATCGCTTTTTTAACCCCACACATTTTTATCACTAGGTTCTGAACATTCTTATAATCATACAAGGGTGCCTTTCCCAACATCTTGGTGCATGGATGTATGAATTGAAACTCGCTCTTCCCTAATACATATTCTGGTTGACAATGGTACCGGTCTCTTCAGGTAGGATATGATCAGATGTGGTGTCCTGAGTGTCTTCGAGATGAGTTGTGATGTGTTTTCCCAGGTGTCTTTGTCATAATGTATGATGTTCCTTACTCAGTGTCTTTCATATTAGATTATATGTGTATTAAGGCCTAGGTTGGTGTGGGTGGGATGTGTTGGGAGGCCCAAGTGTGTGTTCAAGATCTATTGTGGGGACATATTTTATTAGGGGGATGTGTTGTGATACCTAGGTGTGTGCGTGTGGGGTGTGATGTGGTATATTCTGTAGAAGTGGGTGTTCCGTGACATTTTATATTAGGGTGTGAGAGTGGATAATAAGGAGAAAATTGGTTTGGGGTGCCCTATCATTGATGTTCTTTATATTATATTACATCACATGAGTTACTTTGTGAATGTTTCATTGTGAGGTTGTGTTTTTTAGTATATTGGTTTACGGGATTTTTGGTTCATTTATTTTCTCTCAAGGGAATTAGTATGATTCTTCCAAATGTGAATTAGAGACTATGGTTTTCCTATTTAGTATAAATGTATACTCAAACTATGCATATAAAACTATTTCAATGTTTCTATGATGATTTTTTGATTAGTACAATATCTTACTATCTAATATACTTAACAGTTTTCTGATATCTTCATTAACTGTAGTTGGGGTATTTTCATTAGATTTTATTTGTTTTGTATCTTTTCTATTTTACACATTCATGTGGTCTCGTATTTGATTTATTTATATTGTGTAATGGATTTTCATTGTGGATGATTCTTCTAATATCCAGATCTCGCAGTTCTAAAATGGGTAATTCCTCCAATATTGCGAGACTTGTACAACATTGGTTCGTGTTTCCAACCTGGGACCTAATGGAGGAAAACACAGGGGGTCCTTATCTCCCTTTCATCATTGCCAGCCTAGAATGGGTATATTTTGGGGGATGGGTTTATGAAAGAGTGGTAACAAATGATGATGGTCAAGATATTCGATGGTGTTTAGAGTATGGAATAGTGAGGTTTTCATTAGATGATATGTAAAAACTTCTAATTGACCTTGGTATGAGACTTAGGCTAGAAAGACTGGTTAAGACATGGTATTAAAGAGCCCCCTATGATCCAGTTCATGCTCAATGATCTTATTGAGTGGCCATGTTGTATGCAGCTACTTACTATGTAGAGTCCTAGGAAAGGTACATTCATCATAGCTTCTTCTTCTCCTTTTTAAATTGTGTTGTTTCATAAGGGTTTAAATGAATAAATGTGATAAATTAAAATAATTCCTAATAAAATTATACACTACATAGGATTTAGAGATCCATTCTAACCTTTCAGTTATGGCTCATGTTCATCATCCATATGTGGATTAGGTAGTTGATGATTAATAGGCTAACCTAGTTGTTTTCCATAGGGTTTATCTAGATGATTAGGATGGTAAGTGGTATTGGACATTTTGTGCTTTCTAGTGAAACAATTTTTGGAAGTATAAGGGAATGTTATCTAATATGGAGACAATAGTTTTGTTAGTGATCTAGAGATTTCCTTCTTCTTCATCTAGGCCCTGATAGAGTACATGTTTTCTATTTCAGTTAGTCAAATGTGGTGTATTGTGCATAAGTGGTGGACATTGTACATAGGGGAGTGGTAGGAGGTAGCTTTTTCGTGGTTTAAATCCATAAGGAGTTTCAAAAAGAGTTCTTTTCATGAACATTAAGGCGTAGAAGAGGTAAGATTTACTCTCCATTCAGTAGAGGATTATGTTAGTGCAGGAGCTTGTGTTCAAGTTGAATGATCTTCATTGTATTTACCTAGATCATTTTCCATATAAAGAGTCTCATTTGATACATCATGGGTAGCCACTCCACCATTCTATCTTGTATTTGGTTGTTCCTTTTATGTTTTTGATGCATCTTGAGGTTCAAAAGAAGACATAGGTGATCGAGAAGATGCACTCATGAAGAGGTCTACAGTGAGAGGGGAGACAATTGTGTTCATCAAGAAGAATATTTTTCCTTGGATGATCTAAGAAACCACAACCATAAAGGTTTCAACTAGTGGGGAGATAACCTCTTTATTTTTCATTCTATCCCTCTCTTTCTAGTGGACTTTGTTTTATTCCTACAAGAATTGGGCCTATGTGTATATTCTGTAGGGTTATTAGGCATCTTCATAACCAGTTCTTAGTATCTACCTATGCTTAGTTTGGTGGAGGTGGATGGGCACAATGTCACCCTTAGTAGTCATTTCTAGTGAGATAGTTCCATTAGAATGGGAATTAGTTTTTTTCTCTTTTGATTGAGTATAGAGTAGCTAGAGGTAAAGCACAAGATTCTTCCCGTGATTAGGGACCATGACCCGATTGTGTCCATGGAGGTGGTTTTAAATAGATAGTTAGAGGAGTTGGGTGTGGTCTGTTGCATGCAGAATATGCATCATTTATAGTGGGGCCAAATATCATCAGAGGTACGATCACATTGTTTGTTACCCTTGTTTTGGCCAAGTTTCATTCAGTAGAATCAAACCCCTTTGTTGCACCCACTCTATCCCCCAATCTAGAACTAGATATAGATAGGCTTCCCAATCCTCTATTGTTGAGTAAGAAATTAAAATCATAGAATATATTCCTTAATTTGTGTTGAGGGTGTAGAACAGTGAAGGGACCACATTAGTTCCACGAAGATCTCTTCTTGATATAGATGCATCCATATTATGATATCCTTATCATAAAATGGTTTTATTTAATATTTCCTATTCTCTAAATCTTTAGGAGGAGCCATGTTTTATGATGTGGAAGGACAATGAGTTTTTTTGGTTTGGTAGAGGGATTATCAGTTGGGTAGTCAGAGTGTAGAGCCTCTTCATTCATTGTTGGCTGAGTTTTAGGGAATTTATTAAATGATGGGATGGTGGAGGTTCACTTGGTAATTTTTGATTTAGAATTTTTTTTCTGATAAGTTTGAGATACTAGACCCTCGACGTTATATGGTGTTTGGGATATAATTACAGCCCTATGATTCTCCAGTTTTGATGGATCTTTATCAGATGTAACCTTATATATTGTCGGATTTATGGATTTTGATAGATGAAATCATGAAGAAGTTATTTATATGGACCGTTGTGTCATAATGGTGTTCTCTAGTGTTGTTATCAATGAAGGTAGACAGTGGTCTAAGGTTATTCACACACCACTAGAGGTTGTATCAAGTGACTATAAAAAACATTAACTTCTTCCAGTAATAATAGATCATTTCAATCAAATTGGATGGGTGCTTTGGTTTTCTATGATCGGTCTACGGTCAGGATATCACCAGTTAAGGGTGAAATGGGGTGATATCATTAAAACGTCCTTTATATGAAGTTTTGGGATCGTTTATTATATAGTCACACTATTTGGTGTTACAAAGGCACTAGAAATGTTCATGGGGCACCAGAACACAATCGTCCATGAGTTGATGGATTAGATATTCATCATATTCATTGATCACAAATTTATTTACACAATGTACAAGTATGATCATGTTCAGCATTTGAGAATTGTGTTACAGGTTCATCGATTCCACCAGATGTACATAAATTTGTCCATGTTTATGATTTGTATATGAGTGGTTCAATTCCAATGGCAAGGGATCCTATAAATACTAAATCAAATATTAGGTTGACCGTCAATTAGTGGAATATAACTATAGATACATCACTATCACAGTAGTATTCCCAATATATTACATCACTAGTGTAGGAGACATGCATAACTATTGGGGATCTACCTTATACCTCTCATGTCTTTCTTAACCACGAACACGGTATTTCACATGAGGTTTAACACATAAATATAGTAGTTATAATAATAATTTTAATTAATTAAAAAAATATGTTCTTATATAAAAATGCACCATGAGACTACAAGTGTAATAAATTTTCTATAAAACAGCATTAGATCCATTTAAAAAATTATGTCATCATTTATAGCTGCCATTCAAAATTATAAATCATTCAATTAACCTAAAAAATATATATTAATAATAATAATCCCATTTTTATAATATTCATTTTAAAACAAAATACTAATTCCAAAACCCTTCAAAAATATACCCCATATATCAATAATATAAAAAATTCAACCTTACGGACATATATTTTTAAATATCAATAAAATGAAAAATAGAAAGTCATAAATATTTAATATATATTTGTAATAAATAAATCCATAAAAATATGACCCTTAATAATTAAAATTAACTAAAGCCTCCAATAATGTATACCTTTAACATAGGGATGATCTATATATAATGTTTTTAACCTTTTAAAACAATTATAATTTTTTAAACCCATTAATACATTAATCCAATTATGTTAAAAATGTTATTTCCAAACTCAACAAGAAAAAATTCATCGAAACAACATTTTTAATTAATATAATAATTCATATTTATTTTATTGGAAATACTTCACTAGAATAAAAAATAATATTTATTTTTAAAAAATTGAAATTATTATGCTATGAATTTAAATGTGCATTATGTAAACAATAGGGAACTGAAGAAACTACCTCAAACAGTTTTGGATAAGGAAAAATCCTTATAATATTAATGGTTAGACGCAAAAACTTTCCCTCCAGACCTAAGGATATGAAATATAAAATATTTGGTTAATCATAAACAATATGGTTCATCTAACATTGTAAGGAATTATGGGGTGGAGGTTGTGTAAAAATAAGAAAAAAGAATAAGGATAAGGAAAAGAATGAGTCATGTACTAAATGAATTCAAATTGAAACAAATTGAAACGAGTTTAAAATTAAAATGGCAGAATGGTGGAAATTTCAGTGCTACCCTTGAGGAGATTCTCATGAATGGGGGAAGAGTATAAAAATATATTTTTTAATTTGGAAGGGAATAATTGAAAATTCAAATTTTTATTGAATTGGTTAGCTAAATTATTTGGCAACAAAATTTTCCAAATTGTGCCAAAATCATTTTCAACTTACTTGATACATAGAGGCCCTAACATGGCAGGGATACATTTTAGTGGAAATCGATACCAAACTATGAAATATGGATATTCTAAAATTATTTTCATACCCACACAATAATCATATGAATACTACTACCTGTGTGGTAACCATGTAATTAGATAGCTCTATTTTTTATATAAAAATTAAAATAGATGAACATGGAACTCATGGGAATGATTGAAAATCAATCAATAAATAAATATTTAATTAAGTTGATGGATTGGAGAAATATTAATCATTAATTAAATGTATATAGTATTAAATTATGAATAAGAGTATTCCATCATTTCACATATATAAATTAAATAGTTAGTATTTTTTTATTTTAAAATGGATTTAGAAACATTTGAGACTATAAAATTTGTATAAATAGATAAGATATTTGAGAAATAGTGCCAGGGGATGGAGATTGATTTTCAATATAAGTTATCTTTCCATATAATCATTGGTACTATACATGAATAGTTTTTTTCTTATTTCATGTTTTCTAGATTCCTTAAGAAAAGTACTTTTCTAATTATTTATTCTCTGTCAATAATGAGTAATAAATGTTCTTAATAGATAATAAATTAAGAATATAAGGATGGGTACATTTAGATGATTTATATTTCAGATGAATTAATTATAGTTTTCGTATTATTGTGAAAAGATTGATTTTTTAACATATTTCTTATTGATCCTTGAAATTTTTTTATTATTGATGGAAAATCAATATGATAGAGATGAATATTGTATAATAAATTCAACACAATTCCACTTTTACATTTATGATTGGATTTTAATGTATTATAATTTTTTATATTCCTTTGTTCATAAATAAATAAATGAATGGATAAAATATTTATTAAATAATAATATGTGGATTTTAATTATATATTTATCTTTTAACTAATAAATGAAATTTTATTGATAATTAACTGTTATCATATTTTATGAAAATAAATCCTTTGAAACTAATTTAATAAATTCACTTTGAAATATAAAATAAATAAATGAAACTTTGTATCTCTATTTTTGAATAAAACCATTAATTTTAAATACGTGATTTATCAATTTATAGATAATGACCTTTTTTTTCTTTGGATATTACTTATTTCAAATAGATTAAAACTATGAATAAATTTGTATTATATTTTGATAATTCACTATCTTTTATTTTTTGAAATTAATTTCTATTATTTTTATGATTTTTTATGTTTTTGATATGACATTCTATTCAATGAAATGATTTATTTTGGGTTTCCAATATTAATTTCTGTTTCTCCTTATGATTGGATGTGGATATATTCATGATGAAAAGAAAATGTTCATGTGCTATGTAATTTAGAAACTAAAATTATAAATATAAATATCAAGAATTTAATTTTATATTATAGATTTTTCTACCATATATATTTACTTTTTTATATTTTTATATAATTTTTCCTTTTCAATAACTTAGAGATGTGTAGAGTATTTTAATGGGAAAGGCAAAAAAATTCGACAATAGAATTATATTACACTGTGATAATGGAATGCTAAATTATAAATTTATTTTTAAAATATTATTTCTTAGTAATGAATTATGGTGTTCTGGTGTATTTATAGGATTGAATAATGATTAAATGAAGACTGATTATTGAATATCTCGGTAGAAATAATAATTGCAATCCAATTATCTATGGAAATATATTTCATGAGGTACTTCTTACACTGTAATTGTAAATGATTCATCATGGTGATTTTTATTTTTGAGGACTAAGGGTTAAAGGGTGGTACATCACTAAATAAGTCATTCCTTAACAAACTCTTAATTATGGTTTAATATTTATAGACGAATAAAAATAAATAATGGAATATAGATGATAAATAGGCATATGTCCCTTATCTATTTATAGATTTGAAAATATTAAGGCACTACTACATGGACAATTGAATTAATGTGATAAGATATATACTTTTAAAAAGAGTACAAATACAATCTTGGTGGATGGATGGTTGTTAGATATAATTTGGTAAATATATTTTTATTTAAATAAAGTCATTTTACAATAATTTTAACGAATACAAAGGGAAAACATTTAAAAATTAAATATTACGAGTCGATATAAATGATTTCATTTCTTGAAGGTATTAATTATTAGATAAATTGTATTTGAGAAGTGTTTGATAATATTTAAAGATGTTCTGAGAGGATTAGAGTAATTTTTAGAAATATGACCCCTTCTTAATGTCCTACCATTAGGGATCAATAATATGGTGTAATGGAACATATTTTTATTTTTTATTTTATATAATTATTATTTTAGTGTAATGTTTCTTAAAACAATAGGTTAAATTATATGAAATCATAGGTGGATATGACAACCCATTAATATATTTGGTATGGAATATGGTGCTACCAAAAGAATTTAAGGGGGGGTTATGTGATTTTACCAATATTAAAAGAATAAAAGACAAAAAATAATTTGGTGAGAAAAAAAATATATTTATATAAAACATTTTCTCTGAAATATGTAATATGCGACATGAATGATGCATTATATTGTAACACACTAATATTTTTAAAGTTTAAAATCATATTTAGTAGAGTTTATGAAACAAAACACCAATCATAGAAGATTATACAACACCATGAGGCTTTAAAATATTTTATTTTAAATTAAATTCAATATTTTCAATGCGATAAAATGCATTCAACAACGAGTTCTAATTAAACATAATACTATATTAACATATTTTTATTTAAACATGAAAATTATAGTCTAGTGGTTAATTTTGATGGAATGAATAGAAATGACTAAATTATTATAATTATATGTTTTCCCAATTTAATTAAAATAAGAAATGGTTATATTTTTATTATAAATAAAATAAGAATCATTATAATTAACAAAAATATTTTCAAAAAAGCTATTTTTTCAAAAAAGATAATTTTCGAAAAGATAGATTATATTCTCTATGTCCAAACAATTAAAAATTAATTTTTATAACTTTTTTTAAAATTTATATTTAAAATGAACATAGCTTTTGAAATAAAAATTCACAAATAATGTTTGGATTAATTTATTAGGATTTTTTGAAGGAATAAATTCTTAATGAATACTGAAAATTGTGTTTTTTATTAAAGAATTTAATTTCTATTAAATTAATTACAATTTACAAGAATATTTTAAATTGGAAATAAAGTTTTATTATGTAACGCCCCGACCCTAGTTGCCTAGAGTCGGTGCATTATTACATAACATTGGCATGATCACAAGAAAGATCAAATCTCGAAAGACCGATTGGTTTAGTAGCCTTGGAAACACTAGATATATTCATAAGTTTTACATTACATCATAAAATGAAAAACTACTACAACAACATAATGTCTCTATAATCCACACTACTATCCCCTCATAATATCCCTGCAGGTCATTCATAATTTACTTCTTCACATCCTGGGGAAAAATAAAACATAGAAAAGGGGTGAGCTCAAATGCCCAGTAAGGATAACAATATAGCGGAAACTTTCATAAATAAGAATAAACATTTAAGGCAATGCATTACTAAAACAAAAGCCTTTTAAAATTGAACTTCAACATGGTATGGCAAAAGTAAAATGAAATAATGCCATTTACTTATTCACATGGATATTCTACTAATCGAATAATCACATGCAAAAATCAATAACCACTTTCATAATGTTGGAATGCATAATGCCAGACTATCATAACCACATAGCCAAGGCCTCGTGCCAAGGCTACAAATAAGATTTTGTCAAGGCCTTGTGCCAAGACACTAGTTTGTCTCATGAGACCTACCGATGCATCGAGGAGCTATAGCGGGCTCCACCCGTCACTTATTAAGTCCAATGCATTCCCATATGAAAAGGTTTAAACATAACATAAACATTCGTATTAAAACTAGCATACGAAATGTCAATAATTTCACAATAAACTATGAATGGTATAAAAATAGCACATCCACAGTCAAACATATCACAAAACCTTCAATACAATATAGAAGTTTTGTATCATAATAAATCAACTTCAAATAATCTTAAAATCCATCAAAGGATATTGACATAGATGAAATCAAAATTCTTTTTAAAGAAATATCTCCTTTTATTTTGAAATAATTTAAGATCCATATAAAATAAAACATTTTCTTTGAAAATATTCTTATAAGCTTGTAAGGAAAGCTTTGAAGATTTTATAACGGTGTAAAATAACCGCACCCGCTGTATAAGTTAAAAAAAACATTCTTACCTCAATTCTGTCGAAAAGGTTAAAAAGGACATTGTTTTGAAAACGACGGAAAGATTCCTTTATAAACCTCTTATAAAAAGTCAAACAAGGGTATAAATGACTTTAACCCATATTCTTGTAAATAGTAAAAATGTTTTGAAATACATTTTGAAGAAACATGGATGTGGATGATAAAGAGATCCCAGTAGATTATTACATATAAACAACCTCGGATAATGAAGAGATTGTGAAATAACCCTTACCTTGTACTTTTCCTTGGTTGGGGTAGGGTAACCTCCTGTATAATGGTGAAATAGTTGTTATTAAATTATACAAGAATCATATATATTAATATGATATCATATATGATCTTTTAACATTGATTTGTTAATAATATCTTAGAATTATCGTCGTTTCGGGAGTTAACTTACTCATTTTCTTTTATATGTTTTGTTACATAAGCCATGGTTGTTGTATCTTATTCATATCCAGAATGATATACAGTCCTTAAACATCATTTTTAAATCATCAAATGATAATTATACTTGAATGGATACGATGGAGAATGAATCTCATCGCGTTCGTGGAGACGGTAGTCCGTACGTACGCACGAGCGACAATATCATTCTTTTGATATTAAAATAATATATAAATGGATGGTATATAATATATACAGAATCATTAACATGTTATATTTATTATTTACATGAGTTACACATCATTATTATACCCATCCAAATAATATTATATTGAATAACAATTACACCACGACGTGGAGACGGTAAGTCGTACGTACGCACGTACGGTGACATGTTATTCAAAGGGTGGATAGAATACTGAATATGATTGTACCATATTTATAATAACATCACAGTATATGTGAGATACTGGAGTTTTTATTTCAGAATGGTAAGAACAAAGGAAGAAGAAGTGGAAGAAGAAATGAACTTAGAAAAGGGTGGTGAAATCATTACCTCTTCTTCGGGTTCTTCCTTTTGATTTGATCAAAAGGGCTCCTTAGGTTGGCTTTCTGATCAAACTAAGGCCTCTAGGTTGTAGTGAGGGATGTTGGGAGAGTATTTGGGTAGAGTTTGGCCGAACCAAAAGGATTTGAAGGTGTGAAGAAATGAGAAGGAGGAGTGCCCTTTTATAAGAGGGGTGAGGGGCACCTTTGGAAAAGTTAGAAATATTAATTTATAATAAATTCATATTCGGTTTACAAAGGCTCCAAAGTTGACTATTCAAAGGATGAGGTGGGGATAGGTCGAAAACAACTCATCCAATAGAATTTAGACAGGTTTGGGTACTTATATTAACCTTATATTTAAGTATTAACTCTAAGTTAATTAGTTTCACTTTTACAATGTCTCTTTGTATTTTTATATAATATGGTTAATAAACTTACTATATACATCCAAGCGACCCCCAAGAGGTCCATTAATGAGGAACCTATCATAATATAAGTCTCTTGGCCGAACCTTAGATTTTTAGGAATTTAATATCAATTAATAATATAATATTTGTTTTAAGAACTCTTTTATGTCAATTTTGACACTATTCAATAGTTGATTTTTGTGAAACTCCTAACAGATTGATTACTTCGAAAAAAGTCCATTAAATCAATCCTAATATATCATATTATCATATAAAATTAGTTTAATTCATTAAAAGTTTCATATTATAATTATTTGGGTATTTAAAAGATCAATTATTTTTATTTTTCACTATTTTAGTAATTACTGCATCATCATTGTGTCATAAATAAAATAAATTATATAATGTCTAAAAATTATAAATAAAATATCATTATGTAGTAAATCTTTTTAGCTTTCTAATGAATATTTATAATCGAAAATCCAACATGTATAACCCTATGTAAAAATTGTTCTTCTAAAAGATGTAAGCTTATGCCATTTTTATTTTTATTTTAACTTTATTAATATAAAGTGTCCCTACCACATACAAGTGGCTCCAAGGGGTCCCCAAATTGACCAAAGGATGCCCATGGTCGGGTATGTTTCCACCAATAAGGTTAGGACACGTTTTAGGGTAATTTTTTATTATTATAATATTATTTTTTTAACCCTTATTTACCGGATTTACCCTTTAACCATGGTAAATAAAATATTTACCACAGTAACTATTCAAAATGTCTAAAAATAAAAGTTACCTATTTACACAATTTGAACATCCTGATTCCAAATATGGAATCCATTTTCCTAAATTCAAAACACAGAAGTGGCAGAAATTAATTTAAAATTAATTCCCGCTGTCAAAACAAAAAGCGTGTTTTTAAGAGATAATAACTATCAAAAGATTGACACTTGTTTATGTTCGGTTTAATTGTAAAATTATGTCCAATGATAAACATTAAATTGAATGGTAAAAATATATTCTAAATATACTTTAAAACCACTCAAATTCATAATTTATCACTATTAATTATTTTGATTAAAAAAGTTGTTTTTAATTAAAATTTAGAAATTTTCACTATTCATCAAAATATGAAAGTTATCCGAAATGTACCAAAATTTCACCCTAGGCTAATTTTGATATTCCGAATCCAAAAATGAAGTCCATTTTGAAATATAGGATATATATGATTTCAAAAATTAGGTATTACTATTCACAACGGCTAGTTTAATTAGTTGTGGTGTGTGTTAGAACTCGAGGTTGCGTACAACACACGCTATCGCATTATTCGAAGGGAAACGTACCGTAGAAGCTTGGGGTGTCACATTCTCCCCTCCTTCAAATAATTGCGTCCTCGCAATTTCTAGGTTATTACTGCATAAAAAGACTCGGGTGGTTCTTCATCATAAGTACCTCGGGTTCCCACGTTGCCTCTTCCATTTTATGATTTCTCCACAAAACTTTTACCAGACACGTCGTCCGGTTTCTCAGTACTTGTTCTCTTGTATCAAGAATCCTGACGGGCTCTTCGCAATAAGACAGATCGGGTTCCAGTTCTAATTCCTCATAGGTGAGTACATGCGTTGGGTCAGGCATGTATTTTCTCAACAGAGATACGTGGAACACATCGTGAACTTTGGAGAGACTTGGCGGCATTGCCAATCGGTAAGCTACAACCCCAATTCGTTCTAGAATTTCGAAAGGTCCGATGTACCTGGGACTCAATTTACCTTTCTTACCAAAACGTATGACTCCCTTCCACGGAGATACCTTTAGGAAAACATGATCACCGACTTGAAATTCCAAATCCTTCCTTCGATTATCGGCATAGCTCTTCTGCCTACTTTGAGCTGCTTTGATGTGATTTTGGATTACCTTCACCTTTTCCACCGTTTCCTCCACCAGTTATGGGCCTACAAGTTTTCTTTCACCAACGTCATCCCAACAGGTTGGTGTACGACATCTCATTCCGTATAACGCTTCATATGGTGCCATTTGTATACTCGAATGGAAGCTATTGTTATAGGAAAATTCTACCAGAGGTAAATATTGATCCCACATACCCTGAAAGTCAAGTGAGCAAGATCTCAACATGTCTTCTAAGGTTTGAATAGTCCGTTCTGATTGTCCGTCTGTCTGAGGGTGGTAAGCAGTGCTCAAATGAAGTTTAGTATCCAGGGATTTCTGAAGACTTTTCCAAAATCTTGAAGTAAAACGGGGATCACGATCAGAAACAATCGATAGGGGTACTCCATGAAGTCTCACAACTTCATTAATATATAGTCTTGCTAGACGTTCCAGGGGTAGATCTTCTCTTATAGCAAGAAAATGTGCTGACTTGGTAAGACGATCAACAATAACCCATATTGCATCGTTCCTTCTAGGAGTCTTTGGTAGCCCCATGACAAAGTCCATCGTAATATTGTCCCATTTCCACTCCGGTATGGGAAGAGGTTGCATGACTCCTCCAGGCTGTTGCCTTCCAGCTTTCACTTGTTGACAAACCATACATCTTGACACAAAATCAGCAATCTCCCTCTTCATGTTGTCCCACCAAAAATGTTCCTTCAAATCTCTATACATTTTGGTGCTCCCAGGGTGTATAGAGAAATTGGAACTATGAGCATCATCCAGCAATTCCCTTTTTAGATCAGGTATATTGGGAACAGAAAGTCTCTTCCCGAATTTCAAAATTCCACCTTCATACGCAAAGTCTCTCAATCTCCCATCATTCACAGCTTTAATCTTCTTCTGAAATTCTTCATCATCGGTCTGAGAACTCTTAATCCTTTCTAGTAAAGATGGTTTGGCAACCATTTGAAAAAGCATTGATGTTTCACCTTCCCTGGTTATTCCCATGTCCATCTTCACTAGATCCATGAAAATTGGATCCCTTTCAATTCTCATCATGTTCAGAACTCCATGGTCTTTTCTGCTCAAAGCATCTGCCACCTTGTTTGCCTTCCCCGGGTGGTAGTGTATCGTACAATCATAATCCTTGAGTAATTCAAGCCATCTCCTTTGCCTCATGTTGAGTTCTTTTTGTGAGAAAATATACTTCAAACTCTTGTGATCAGTATAAATCTCACATTTTTCACCATAGAGGTAGTGCCTCCATATCTTCAAAGCAAAGATCACAGCTGCTAACTCAAGATCATGAGTAGGATAGTTTTGTTCATGAATTTTCAACTGTCGTGATGCATAGGCAATAACTCTATCATTCTGCATAAGGACACAGCCAAGTCCTTTCTTCGATGCATCACTATAAATAACGAACCCATCATTCCCCGATGGTAGAGTCAATATAGGAGCATTGACTAATCTTCTCTTCAGTTCTTCGAAACATTCTTCACACTCTTTTGTCCAAACAAATTTAACCCCTTTACGTGTGAGCTTCGTTAATGGGTTAGCCAATCGGGCAAAATTCTGGACGAAACGTCGATAATAACCTGCCAAACCAATAAAACTACGTACCTCAGTTATATTCGTAGGTGCTGGCCATTCTTGGATTGCCTTGGTCTTAGAAGGATCAACAGAGATTCCATCTTTAGAGACAATATGGCCAAGAAAAGAAATCTCCTGAAGCCAGAATTCACACTTGCTAAACTTCCCATATAATTCATGCCTCCTCAGAGTCTTCAAGATAATGCGCAAGTGATTTTCATGATCTTCGTAGGTTTTGGAGTATACCAAGATATCATCAATAAATACCACCAAAAATTCATCGAGATACTCCTTGAAGACTCTATTCATCAGATCCATGAATACAGAGGGTGCATTAGTCAATCCAAACGGCATTACAGTAAACTCGTAATGCCCGTACCTGGTTCGAAATGCTGTCTTCGGAATGTCTTCCTTCTTCACACACAACTGATGGTATCCAGATCGAAGGTCAATCTTTTAAAAGTATTGAGCTCCATGCAGTTGGTCAAATAAATCATCAATACGAGGTAGGGGATACTTGTTCTTTATCGTTATAGCATTGATCTCCCTGTAGTCGATACATAACCTCATAGATCCATCTTTCTTTTTAACAAAAAGAACAGGGGCTCCCCATGGAGAAACACTAGGGCGAATAAATCCCTTATTACTCAATTCCTCTAGTTGTTTCTTTAGTTCGACTAACTCTACAGTGGCCATTCTATAAGGGGTCTTCGATATAGGCCTTGATCCAGGAATCAAATCAATAGAAAACTCAACTTCTCGTTCTGGAGGATGTCCAGGTAAATCTTCCGGAAATACATCTACAAATTCTTTCACAACAGGTACATCCTCTATTTGAACATTCCTTTCCTCACCGACAGTTATTTCATTCTCTTCCTCCCCAATAATTGAATTAAGTTGAGCTACTGGGGGTGGGTCTAAATAAGAATTAGGTGGTGACGATTCTGCTCTAAAAATAAGGTGTTCCTTATCATTATCATCAAGAATCGTAACCTCTTTCTTCTTACAATAAATCTTCGCATCATAGTCCGAAAGCCAGTCCATACCGAGGATTATATCAAACTCAATCATAGGTATGACGATGAAATCAGCAGATAAAGAAAATTTATGTGCTCTAATGGGGACTGATTCACAAAAATTTGTTGCAACGATACTTCCCTTAGGAGTTTTAACTGACAACTCCCTTATTAAATCAAATTGGAAATATCTAATTTTCTTAGCAAACTGGGAAGATATGAAACAATGCGATGATCCAGAATCAAATAATGCATTTGCTAAACTTGAGGAAACCATTAAATTACCTGCCACCACGTCTTTCGGAGTTTCTACCTCAGCAGTAGTGATAGCATAAGCCTGGCCTTGATCCCTTGGCCTTTTCTGAGGTAAGTTCTCCTGACGCTTAGGACATGCATTTGCATAATGCCCCATCTCCCTGCAATTGTAGCACTGAACGTTGGTAGCTTCCTTCTTCCCCTTGCAATCATGAGCTTGGTGGCCTTTTTCACCACACTTGTAACAGACTCCCATTCCCTTCAGGCAAGCACCGGGGTGTTTCTTCCCGCACTTACCACAAGATGGATATTCAACCTTTCCCTTCTTCCCCTTATTTCCATTCCCAGATTGATCAGCAGGTCTCTTCTTCTCTTGCTTTGCTTTAAAGTCATAAGACTTAGAGAATTCCTTTTCGGTCTTGATAGCACATGAGACAATGTCTTCGTACGATGAAAAGGATTGTGAGACTAATGCTCGACGGAGAAATGGTTTTAACCCATCAAAGAAACGAACAATCTTACTTCTTGGGTTGCGAATATAATCACCAGCGTACCTCGCTAACCTTGTAAAGTTAGCCTCATACTTTGTGACATTCTCATCCTCCTTTTGTCTCAGACTCAGAAATTGCCTTTCCATATCTGCTCGATGGTCGCGAGGAAAGTATTTTTCTAAAAACAGATCTTTGAACTCCCTCCATTCCATGTTTGATACTTCATCATCTTCCTTCATGTTTTGAATCAATGACCACCATTGATCAGCATCTCCAGTGAGGCGGTAAACTGCCATGGTAACTTTTTCCCTTTCACTACTCCCCAAAGCCTGAAATATTTTCTCTAGGGAAAATATCCATTGCTCAGCTACTAAGGGATTTGTACTCCCATTGAACGTTGGTGGTTGTTGTCTCATGAATCGATCTAACATTGATCCTCCACGCTGCGGATCAGGGTGCTCCATACGGGTAAGGTTATTATTCATAACCTGAGTAAGTTGTCCCAGTACGGTGATTAGCTGATCAGCACCAGTTGCATCACCAGCCCCACTATAATTATCTTGAGCAGGAGGGAAATCCCTACATGGAGTGCGTGCATTGATACGGTTTCCATTTCTTCCACTAGGCGCCATTTCTAAAAAAAATGGCATAAACTAGATCAGTTTATGCATCAAAATACATAATTCCATACTTATAAAACACTTAACATAAATTGAACTATTTATGGATATAATCCATAATCATAAAAATGTTTTCTTTGAGGAAGTATATACTCATAAACCCTTCATAATGATTTGTAAATATAGTGAGAGTTATCCTAAGCATATCCCCCGGGAGTGTCGTAACCAAGAGTGCAGCAAGGCCCGTTGTCGTGCACCAGTTCCCGTTCGAGTCTAGCTCAAAGTGGTGTTTTCGGGTTTTACCCCTAGGTACATCTGTGCCAGAGCCGCCTCTACCTGCTCGTATCCAGACAGGGATGTATTGCTCGGAAAACGCACAAAATCTCTACAATACCAAAATTCTAGGAAGTTCTTCTATACTAATCCTCAAAGTTCATCTTAGGTCTACGTGCTCTAATCAGAGTTTATCTAAATCTAGCTTCCAAGGTTTGTACTAAACTTCCTCTGATACCAACTGTAACGCCCCGACCCTAGTTGCCTAGAGTCGGTGCATTATTACATAACATTGGCATGATCACAAGAAAGATCAAATCTCGAAAGACCGATTGGTTTAGTAGCCTTGGAAACACTAGATATATTCATAAGTTTTACATTACATCATAAAATGAAAAACTACTACAACAACATAATGTCTCCATAATCCACACTACTATCCCCTCATAATATCCCTGCAGGTCATTCATAATTTACTTCTTCACATCCTGGGGAAAAATAAAACATAGAAAAGGGGTGAGCTCAAATGCCCAGTAAGGATAACAATATAGCGGAAACTTTCATAAATAAGAATAAACATTTAAGGCAATGCATTACTAAAACAAAAGCCTTTTAAAATTGAACTTCAACATGGTATGGCAAAAGTAAAATGAAATAATGCCATTTACTTATTCACATGGATATTCTACTAATCGAATAATCACATGCAAAAATCAATAACCACTTTCATAATGTTGGAATGCATAATGCCAGACTATCATAACCACATAGCCAAGGCCTCGTGCCAAGGCTACAAATAAGATTTTGTCAAGGCCTTGTGCCCAGACACTAGTTTGTCTCATGAGACCTACCGATGCATCGAGGAGCTATAGCGGGCTCCACCCGTCACTTATTAAGTCCAATGCATTCCCATATGAAAAGGTTTAAACATAACATAAACATTCGTATTAAAACTAGCATACGAAATGTCAATAATTTCACAATAAACTATGAATGGTATAAAAATAGCACATCCACAATCAAACATATCACAAAACCTTCAATACAATATAGAAGTTTTGTATCATAATAAATCAACTTCAAATAATCTTAAAATCCATCAAAGGATATTGACATAGATGAAATCAAAATTCTTTTTAAAGAAATATCTCCTTTTATTTTGAAATAATTTAAGATCCATATAAAATAAAACATTTTCTTTGAAAATATTCTTATAAGCTTGTAAGGAAAGCTTTGAAGATTTTATAACGGCGTAAAATAACCGCACCCGCCGTATAAGTTAAAAAAAACATTCTTACCTCAATTCTGTCGAAAAGGTTAAAAAGGACATTGTTTTGAAAACGACGGAAAGATTCCTTTATAAACCTCTTATAAAAAGTCAAACAAGGGTATAAATGACTTTAACCCATATTCTTGTAAATAGTAAAAATGTTTTGAAATACATTTTGAAGAAACATGGATGTGGATGATAAAGAGATCCCAGTAGATTATTACATATAAAAAACCTCGGATAATGAAGAGATTGTGAAATAACCCTTACCTTGTACTTTTCCTTGGTTGGGGTAGGTTAACCTCCTGTATAATGGTGAAATAGTTGTTATTAAATTATACAAGAATCATATATATTAATATGATATCATATATGATCTTTTAACATTGATTTGTTAATAATATCTTAGAATTATCGTCGTTTCGGGAGTTAACTTACTCATTTTCTTTTATATGTTTTGTTACATAAGCCATGGTTGTTGTATCTTATTCATATCCAGAATGATATACAGTCCTTAAACATCATTTTTAAATCATCAAATGATAATTATACTTGAATGGATACGATGGAGAATGAATCTCATCGCGTTCGTGGAGACGGTAGTCCGTACGTACGCACGAGCGACAATATCATTCTTTTGATATTAAAATAATATATAAATGGATGGTATATAATATATACAGAATCATTAACATGTTATATTTATTATTTACATGAGTTACACATCATTATTATACCCATCCAAATAATATTATATTGAATAACAATTACACCACGACGTGGAGACGGTAAGCCGTACGTACGCACGTATGGTGACATGTTATTCAAAGGGTGGATAGAATACTGAATATGATTGTACCATATTTATAATAACATCACAGTATATGTGAGATACTGGAGTTTTTATTTCAGAATGGTAAGAACAAAGGAAGAAGAAGTGGAAGAAGAAATGAACTTAGAAAAGGGTGGTGAAGTCATTACCTCTTCTTCGGGTTCTTCCTTTTGATTTGATCAAAAGGGCTCCTTAGGTTGGCTTTCTGATCAAACTAAGGCCTCTAGGTTGTAGTGAGGGATGTTGGGAGAGTATTTGGGCAGAGTTTGGCCGAACCAAAAGGCTTTGAAGGTGTGAAGAAATGAGAAGGAGGAGTGCCCTTTTATAAGAGGGGTGAGGGGCACCTTTGGAAAAGTTAGAAATATTAATTTATAATAAATTCATATTCGGTTTAAAAAGGCTCCAAAGTTGACTATTCAAAGGATGAGGTGGGGATAGGTCGAAAACAACTCATCCAATAGAATTTAGACAGGTTTGGGTACTTATATTAACCTTATATTTAAGTATTAACTCTAAGTTAATTAGTTTCACTTTTACAATGTCTCTTTGTATTTTTATATAATATGGTTAATAAACTTACTATATACATCCAAGCGACCCCCAAGTGGTCCATTAATGAGGAACCTATCATAATATAAGTCTCTTGGCCGAACCTTAGATTTTTAGGAATTTAATATCAATTAATAATATAATATTTGTTTTAAGAACTCTTTTATGTCAATTTTGACACTATTCAATAGTTGATTTTTGTGAAACTCCTAACAGATTGAGTACTTCGAAAAAAGTCAATTAAATCAATCCTAATATATCATATTATCATATAAAATTAGTTTAATTCATTAAAAGTTTCATATTATAATTATTTGGGTATTTATAAGATCAATTATTTTTATTTTTCACTATTTTAGTAATTACTGCATCATCTTTGTGTCATAAATAAAATAAATTATATAATGTCTAAAAATTATAAATAAAATATAATTATGTAGGAAATCTTTTTAGCTTTCTAATGAATATTTATAATCGAAAATCCAACATGTATAACCCTATGTAAAAATTGTTCTTCTAAAAGATGTAAGCTTATGCCATTTTTATTTTTATTTTAACTTTATTAATATAAAGTGTCCCTACCACATACAAGTGGCTCCAAGGGGTCCCCAAATTGACCAAAGGATGCCCATGGTCGGGTATGTGTCCACCAATAAGGTTAGGACACGTTTTAGGGTAATTTTTATTATTATAATATTATTTTTTTAACCCTTATTTACCGGATTTACCCTTTAACCATGGTAAATAAAATATTTACCACAGTAACTATTCAAAATGTCTAAAAATAAAAGTTACCTATTTACACAATTTGAACATCCTGATTCCAAATATGGAATCCATTTTCCTAAATTCAAAACACAGAAGTGGCAGAAATTAATTTAAAATTAATTCCCGCTGTCAAAACAAAAAGCGTGTTTTTAAGAGATAATAACTATCAAAAGATTGACACTTGTTTATGTTCGGTTTAATTGTAAAATTATGTCCAATGATAAACATTAAATTGAATGGTAAAAATATATTCTAAATATACTTTAAAACCACTCAAATTCATAATTTATCACTATTAATTATTTTGATTAAAAAAGTTGTTTTTAATTAAAATTTAGAAATTTTCACTATTCATCAAAATATGAAAGTTATCCGAAATGTACCAAAATTTCACCCTAGGCTAATTTTGATATTCCGAATCCAAAAATGAAGTCCATTTTGAAATATAGGATATATATGATTTCAAAAATTAGGTATTACTATTCACAAGGGCTAGTTTAATTAGTTGTGGTGTGTGTTAGAACTCGAGGTTGCGTACAACACACGCTATCGCATTATTCGAAGGGAAACGTACCGTAGAAGCTTGGGGTGTTACATATTAGATCAGTGATATTATAATTTACCGAATATAAGACTTTAGGGATAATTTTATGTACAATTTTAAAATAAAAACATTTCATTATTATTAGATATTTTCTATTGAAATCCAATTTTTTGTTGCAACAATATATTTGTTTATATTAAATTCTTCAAATTATGTAAACTGAATTTGGAAAAAATGGATTCCATATATGTAATAATAATATTTTATATTATGTAATTGGTTTAACATAAATTATTACCATTACTAACAGTAAAATCAGTAAAAATCAATTACCACAATTAAGATAAAAATGTGTTTAATTGGGGTTAAACTAAGAATATAAGTGTTTAAATGACCAAAAAAGTTTATATAAAAAATTATATGAAACTATTTTGAGATCATAACCCCTATAAAGAGATAATGACCTATTTTTTAGGACTTTAGAATGATAAAAACATTCGTATCACTTTATCTTATCAACAATTCCATTTGTATCTTATCCATCACTTATAAAAGGGAACCTTATCTCCATGCATCTTCACACTTAAAACCCCTATTTATCAAATATCTACAAAAATATCTTCCTTAATTACCTAAAAAATATATATAATAAATTTATTAAAAATACCACCTAGTAAGGTATTAGGCATAAACCTAATGGTTCTATTCAAATAAAAGGTAAATTTTTTAACCGTGAATATTTTTTTTATATTATCATTCACCTTAATAAAATCATCTCCAACTTTGATAAAATTATAAAACCATTATAAAAATTTTGATAATTTTTTATCATGTTAATTGAATAACAAATATTCATCTCCACGTCTATTTAAGGGAGACAAAACTATCGATTATGTGTACGAAATATTATCACCTCACAAACTAATGTCAATTTTTTTGTGACACCACATTTCAAGGATAGATATAATGATATATTTATCATATTTATGTGATATTTATGAAATTATTAAAATTTTCAAATTATAAAATGACATATACTTTCTTACATATAATTTTTAGGGGGTAAAATATCATCACTCATGCATACAATGGAATTCCGCCTCTCTTAGTGATGCGAATAATTTTTATCTTATGCTTTACATTGAATTTGTTAAGGAATATTTTAATAAATATATATGAAAATTATTACCATAATGTAATGTTTTAAATTTAATTTCTCATCCATCATCTCACCTTACAATACATTGGAATAAACACTGTCTCTCATGCATACCTATGTACTACAACCTCCACTTATCGATGTTAAATGATTTTGATTTTAATTTTATATGGATGTTAATAAGGTTAAATTTGAATAATATATATTATATACCTGAGATAATAAATATATTATAATGTTGAATTAATCTTTATTTTTATTGCCACATATTCATCAGGAAAAATAGAATCAACATTGATGAGTACGTGATGAGATATCATCTCAATGAACTGTGCCATATATTTTCTATCACTACCATTTATGAATTTCTATATATATAAATAATATATATGTTGTTTATATAATGTATAAATATATGGATACTATTTACCCATGATCAAAGTAAACATACTGAAATTACTAAGATAAACATACTTGATAATCAAAGAAATTATTTCATTAAAAATATATTTTAACAATGAATTGTTATTTACAGGTCATAAATGATTATAAGTAAGCTAGATCTGGTATGAGATGTATGTGAATATAATTAAATGATATATGTTATAATAAATATGTTTATGGTTCTAAAATTGATTACTAAACAACCTATATTTATTGTACCTGAGTTTTGTAATCAAATGAAGGATGTCGATCTTTGGTTAAGGGTTTATTATCTCACATTTACATCCATAACTCATATATCATATTCACCACTTATTCATTTTGTGTGGTGTATATACGTTATGTTTTTATATTATATATCATTAATGAATTTTTATCCATTTTATTTAATGTTTATTTGATGTTATTTCTTTCATGGGGATAATCATTCAAATGTTAGCAAAATGTTTAGAATGTATTTCACAATCTCATAATTATTTGAAATTATTTATGTCCAAGTAATCATTTGGGGAATTTTTTATATTTCGTAAAATCAATATAATTTTCTATCCTTTGGTTATTCATTATCTTTTTACGGTAAAAACACCAACTCTCATTCCTTTGGAAATAATATCGATTGAGATAAATTTTTTTTCTTAAAATCTAACATTATTTATCTCTTCATCCGAAAAATTAATTTTCCTCTAAAACAATGTTTTCTAAAAATTATTTCTAAATTGTTTTTAAAATTTTTAAAATGATTTATTAAACACATTTTTATGTATTTCCTAATTTTTAATTTTTTTAAAGGATCTTTCACCTCATTTTCCAAATAAGGTCTATTAGGTTTTACATAAAACGAGAAATGATTATATTTAATAATGTAATACATGTATATAATTTCAAAAAATTATAACAATTAAATTTTCTAAATATTAAATTACACATTTAAATGTTTATTTTTATATGTATTTTTTTAAATATTTTTTGAACTTTTTGTTTCGAATGAATTTTGAATGTGAAAAGATCATTTTCATCCGAATTGTTTTTAATGTAATTTTTATGTAATTTTCATTCATAAAAAATATTAACAATTTTGTTTAATTATTATCCACTAATAATATGTTTTGTTGAAATAAACCATATTATTTTTCTAGATGGTATTAGTCATTTTTACTAACTACGTACTAGTTTGATATAATTCATTTAATTATGGGTGGTTTATAATTATGTTAATTGATTGGTGTAATTTTTTATATTTAATACAAAATTTCCCTAAAAATAATGTTTATGATAATTATGTTTATCATCTTTTATATGTGAAACTAATTAGAATTAGTTATTTGGGGTTTTAGCCTACTACATCCCATGATGCATTTGTAGCCTAGATAAGCCAAAATAGCTTGGGGTTTCTGCTGAGGCCTTACCCAACTATGTAAGATGTCATGGAATGAAACATAACCTTTATGGTTGTGCTGCCTAAAATAATAATTTCCCTCATTATTTTACTATTTATTGATGTTCCATGGGATTATATCATTAGTTATAATATCCACGGTTATGTTTCTAACTCAAGTATATGGAATTATTTGATAATCATTTATTTCATCAATATTATTCATCATATTAATGTTTTTTATTAAATAGAATGTTATTTATTAATTTAACATTCCATATTAACTATTTCTTATATATTCATGAAAGATAACATTTTTTTCATTCTATTCATGTAATCATGTGCTCCCACCATTCTTATACATTATTTTCCCCATGACAGCTTGTAGTGTTTTGGATTAATAAATAGTGATTTTCTAAGTTGGAATACAGTGTCATCAATGAAAACAATTTTTTATTTTTATTTTCAATTATACTATGAATTTCATTCTTGTATATATTTTACAAAGACTGAAATACTATTCATCACTTAAATATGTGATTACTTGTATCCCATGGAAAACTAATAATGTAACCATCTAAGATATGATACTAGCGTTAGGGTCATTACAGTTGGTATATGTAGATGTCTTGAAGATCTATTGGGATTTATACATAGGAAAACATATATAAGGGAACATTAACCTTGGATAGACATTGAGTATATATATATAATAACATCGTAAATGTATTAGGGATGAAGATATTCTGTTTTTTCATAGAAATACATCCATGTCTATATACTAAAAGTGGAATTAGATCAAAAATATATGTACCTATGGGTAATAACACCAAAAAAGGCCTGTCAGTCATAACTTAGCCATTACCTGGTACATAAAAATGGTCCTAACTATGAATATGGATATAAAATCATTGGTGATATACATGGTTAATTCAAATTTTCTACTAAGACCTTAATAAAGTAATTGACAATATTTTAATTAATCAAAAAAATTCCCAAGGAAACCTTGTTTATCATTGTGATATTAGTTATGAAAAAAATTTCATAATTTATTCTATGTGATTCACCAATTTTTGGAGTACATTTTATGATCTATTATGTCATGACCTAATTTATTGTATCACATTTTTTAGAGAATTTGTAATGGAGGGAATGGGAACTAAATAAATCTATATACACCATGTTGGTATATTACCTTATAAAATATAATGAAATTAAATCCACATATATAATTGGAACTCATAATATCATAACAATATTATGGAACCTAGCTTAGTTTGTGAGGAATAACCATGAACCTATGTTGTATCATACATATCTACTAAAAGATATAGTAATGATAGATTGATTTATGTGTTAGAAAACACATACATTTTCTGAGAAAAATAAATTTTTAGCTAATTAATATATAATTTCCTTATATAAAGCATTTATCACATTGGGAATAAATGAAAGGGAGAATTTATTATCGGTATTTTATCATCTCTAAATATTTGCATATTAGTGACAGTCATTGATTCAAAAAACTATGGATAAGGAAGGAATTAAAAACATGCAATAGAGGGATCCAATGGCACAATTCATTGAAAATTATTTTCCATGAATGAAATTAGTTTATATGGAGAGAAAATTATATAGTATAAGAAAAAAGTAAGATAAAATTGGAGATATGTATTAAAAATACTTTAAATGGTTGTAATGGTACACTGTGGACTAAATATATAATCAAAAAATATATCAATTTTTTCTTTTTTTGAAATTAATCTAATAATTTTAAGTGCAATACTCTTATAAACATTCTAATCATATAATGATATAATATAATTGTTTTTCAATAAAATGAAAAAATACTCATAGTATTATAGTCTCAAAGGGAAGAAGGTGAATAAGGAGAATCCATATAAAAAGATGAATAAAGGGAAGAAGGGAGTGATGGATCTTCCCTAATGTTATACCTGTGGAAATAAAAACAAATTTAATTTCATAAATGGTATGCAAGGTAGCTTCATGTGTAGAGATAAAGTAAATTAATAGCATGAATGAAATGGTAAGAAGTAAGCCTTTAATGTTTTGTTTTTAAACTATAAAAATATTGGTAAATCTGAAATAGAATTCCCCAACCATCAAGGAAATATTCACCCGAATGAGATAAAAAATAATGGTCAATCTTAAGCTATTAATAAATCTAATGTGGAAAATTAATGTTCTTCAGTACTTGTAATATAGAATTTTGTTTTATATGTATTATTAAAATATTATTTTTATTATAAGAATAATGAAAAATCTTAGGATTAAAATAATGTGGTTTTCAATAAGGATTTAAAATAATTTATTGAATTGTTCTGGGAAAATTGATTCATTATCAAGTTCACATTTTTATAAAATAGGATGTTGAGGTAAGAAACCCCTTTATATGTGATTGATGATGTGATAATATTGACAGATTGATGTTTATGGGATAGAATTGTTGTCCATGAAATTATATATGGATTATATAGTTTATATTAACATTACAGATGTTTAATACATGTTTGGATTGATGGAATATACTAGAAAACATGATTTTTTTTACTTAGGAATGTTTTAATTATGGTTTTATGGTGATCAAGGTATTTACATATTTTGAATGTAAAATTATGATCTACTATATACTTTTTAGGTAATATACTAATTATTTAGTGTCCTTCTAAATTTTTGGACATTGAATTTGGTTATAAATATTTTGGATGAGCCTTAAGGATAAACATTTATGAAATGGATTATATTGAATTTTAGTAGTTACAATTGAGATATTAGAGATTAATGTATTATATAGGAAATCTACTTAGAACTATTTTGTTTTTAGTAATGTGATTTAGAATATCTTGTTTCTATTTTTTTGGATCCAATGATCTATTTAAAGTTTGTTTTAGTGATTTAAGAATAATTTTTTATAGTATGAGATAGATTAGAAATTGATTGAAGGATAACCAAAATATGAAAATTCTATAATGAAATATATTGATATCATGTATGTATATTTCATAATATACAAATATAGTAAGTTTACTACTCATATTTATAAAAACAATCTGCTAAGACTCGTCCCCTAGGGCTCGTGTTGTGACAACCCCATGCTCGCCTTCCAAATCCTAGGGGCTGGCGACTAGAACCAAAGGCGAAAATCCATAAAAGTGGTAAGACATTTAAATTTTAAAGTGTAAACACACACAACAGAGTATGAGATGTAAGTAAAACTCTAAGAAAAATTGTATACAAAGGAGTATGGAAAAGTAAAATGGGTTGGAAACACACGCCCAATAGGAAAGTACAAGTACAACTGAATAACATGTACAACTGAAGAAAAGGGTAAAGAAGCTTCTAGGTCATCCTTCGGGGATTCCTACATAAAGGATAGTAATAGATAGCCACCTTAGCACTCCACATTCGTCAGTCTCCTCCGTGTACCGACTAGACATACGGTTCACCTCCAGGTACCGTGCAGTCCTCTTATTCTGAACCTCAATCAGTGATGTCCGTCATCTGCAACCAACGCAACGAGGTGAGGGCATAGTCTGTGTAGGGGTGAGTATTACGATACTCATTAGGGAACCATAGACCCTCAAGATATCAAAAAAAACCAACAAGGATTACTATAAAGTAAGAAATAAATTGATACCCATTACTTAGATATATTCCCATACATATACCTAAGTAATCAAGTAACCCATGTCAATCATGAGGAAAACACAGATGTCACTGACTCAGCTCACACAGGTAAACAAATTTTATAGAGTGAAAATGATGATCAGATTTAGTCATAGATTCATCTATACTATCGGACCCATATAGGATCCAGGACCAGCAGTTGGAACAGTCGGACCAACACAGGATCCAAGAACAGTAGTCGGAGCTTTCATAACCACACAGGATCCAGGACCACCTAAGCTGTCGGACCCACACAGGATCTAGGACACGCTATACTATTGGAACCTCACAGGATCCAGGAATAGAAGTCAGTACTGTCAGACTCACACAGGATCTAGGAACAGTTGTTAGAGCGCAGCCAACCATAGGGTATTCACAAAATATGTTTGTTTCGAGTGGGTATTCTCCTCAAGCCATGTTTCGACACGTCAACTACCACCAAGTCCCACGAAAATTTAACTAAAATGTACGTCTCATCATAGGGGTCACAACACAATAGAGGTCGCTTCAATCAGATTCCCAGTATGTGAGTTATTAGCTTTTTAGTCTCGGGGGCCCGGTTGGATTCTTATATGACCCAACCTGACAGTATTTCAAAATTATCTCAATCTCTAGTGGGGTAAATTCAAAGGGACCATCGCGGTCCAAGAATACCAGCACCGATGACAGTTCTTCAAAGGGTTTTCCGGTGCCAATGTTATTGCCCAAGAAGGTATGGGGACAATAATGGGCTTGGGTATGGTCAGGCCCAGTCAGACTGACTCGTCCTAACCTCGTCTTGGCCAACCTGGTCTGGGTCATCTTGGTCGGACCCACTAGGTCTGACTCAGCCCGTTGGGCAGGTCAGCCTACTATGTTTTTCCCGGTCTGCTAGGCCTGGCCCATTGGATTGTGAGGGTGGTTGAGACATGATATCACCACGTAGGTGAATCATCCTAGAGGTCAGGGCCGGTTCAGCCAACACCGCGAGGGGTGAAACTCGGGTGACTCTTTCAGGGAGGTCAGTCCAGTCAGGAGGCCAGCGGGCATGTCGTGTTGATCGCATGCAGGCCATGGGCAGAGTGTGCGGGGTGCGTGCAGGCCGGCTGGACATCGGGCAGGTCGCGGTTGCGGCGGGTATAGCGTGTTAGGGGCCGGGCAGGACGTAGGGGTGCCGGTAGGGAACCAGGAAGGCCACGGGGGCACCAGAATGGTGCCGACCAGGATGCAGGGGTGCTTGAAGGGCGCGGAAGCGGCCATGCTTACCACAGGGGCCACAGGCAAGCAGGCTGCGCCCAGAAAAGGTCGTTGGGCGGCCACGGGCAGGCATGGAACATGGCGAGTAGGGCACTGAGAGGTCGCGGGCTGGCGGGTCGCACACTGGGCACGGTGCCGGGAGGCCGCGGGCAGGCAGGCCACGCGCCGGGCAGGGCATCAGGAGGCCACTGTGAGGTGGGTTGGGCGCTGCTCCAGCTGGCGATGTTCGGTCTAATGCATCAATGCGCCGTGGGAAAACGTGATTCACGAAGGCCATGGGTAGCACGGCCTGCATCGTTGCCACCTTCATTGTCTTCACCTCAACAACCTGTCATAGAAAAACAAGAAAGAAAAATCGAAAAAGGTTTTTGGGCCATGTTAGTTTACCCTACACCCTCGATGTTTAAGGAGGTATCAATTATCTCATTTAGAATAGCAGATGATCAACAACACGACCACAACCACCCCTTTTTGTCCAATGAATAAGATAAGAATAAATGTATAACATCATCAAGCATTAGACCCCTACCTTGCTCGTAGATGGTAGATGTTGGCGCAATAATGCAGACGTCATTCATTGGCGGAGTCACGGATGAAGACATAGAGGATCATCATTCATCGCGTCCACCAAGAACTTCCAAACACGAGTTGTTTCGGCTCGTTGACGACGCTCCACGTCGGTAGGTGTTCGAGGAAGAAGTCGAAAAAGATCAGTGTTCTACTTTATTCATTGTAGAAGGCATAATCCTCCAAGTGTTGGGCGTCGCGTGACATTGCCAGTGTTTCTTCACTTAGTAAAGTCGTCCCAAAACCTCCCCCCCAGCACCCTTTAAATAAGAAAGGGGGGGAGTGAGGTGACGATCATTGGAATTTATGACGGTTCATTTATTAGAACCTTCCTTAATTCTAATGACGTTGTTACTTAAAATTAAAAGGAGCAACCCAATTAAGTTATGCTGCCGCAATTTAAGAGGTGTTTTTTCTTTAATTAATTGGACGATTCCAAGAGACTCCCCCTCATTAATGAGGGGAGTTGAGAGGTTTTCCTCACCTCTCATTAATTGGGGAGTTAAGCCCCATGTGGTCCCCACCTCACTTATCCTCACATAAGTGGTTGGGTTCGGGTGGCCCCCACCACCATAACCTCTCATGGGAGGTTAAGGTGTGGCAGCCCCACCTTTAACTCCCTTGAAGAGGTTTTAATCACCCAACCTCCACATGACGGCTAAAAATAAAATCAAGTGTTAGCTCACTTTATTTTATTAATTTTTTTTATAAACCCCCAATATTTAACTTTTACTCTCGACCAACTGTCTCTGTGGTGAAAGTCTCATTAAAAAAATTCCAGCGCTGCGAGTTCAACATTGCCCTCAGATTTCAATTCCTATCATCGGTTATAATATTACAAAATGCCACTCGTGCGTTTACTAAATGTACACGAAAAAATGTTTGGAAAATTATTATTAGTCACCCTCGACTTGCATAGGTTGAGGTTATGATTTTTCTAGGTGAAATGTGCCCCCTGTAACCTAACGGTACTCTCTTATTTTCAATCCGATATACCGTTTAGATGTTATTAATTTTACAATAAAATAATTATCTCTTAATTATTTTATTTGTGGAAAAAAACTAACATTATTTGGTGGCCCGCGCTGGCCAAAGTAATTATTTGCTTAATGAAATCATACAATC
Source organism: Viscum album (assembly GCA_963277665.1). Taxonomy (NCBI): domain Eukaryota; kingdom Viridiplantae; phylum Streptophyta; class Magnoliopsida; order Santalales; family Viscaceae; genus Viscum; species Viscum album. The sequence continues at coordinate 1,695,175,494 of OY728137.1, read as the reverse complement.
ACAAGTTCAGCGGTGGTCTCAGATTTTTAATCTGAGTTACCGTTTGTGATTTATATGCATTTGAAAAATAAAATAATTTATTTTTGTAATTTATTTACGATTGGGCCATTTTTTGGGTTTCCTCACCGGAGGCCCGTGCTGAATAATCTCAAGTCACGCCAATGGTAAACCCACCATCTTGAGCACAACAGTGACCTCATATTATTTATCTGAGTTACCATTTAAGAGTTATTTCACTTTTTCAAGAAAACAGATTATGTGCATTAACTAAAGCTTACCAAAATCTTTGATGGATCATTCATGGCACTTTGGGCCTCGGAATCGCATGCTATCAGATTTCACGGACCTGTAAAATTCCCATTTAATAAAAAAAATTACATCGAAATTTTGGGTCATTACATTCTTCCCACCTTAGGGCTCTTCATCCCTGTAAGGCACAACTCACAACTAAGGGAACAAGTGGGGGTACTGAGCAATCATCTGAGCCTCCCTCTCCCCATGTGCTTTCAGGGAGGTTCAATTGCTACCAGCAAATGAGAACCAGAGGTATCAACCATCCACGAAGGACCCTCTCCTTTTGATCCTCAATCTCTATTGGAACCTCCACAAAGGTATCCCCGTCGTCAATGTCCAACTCGCCATGGACGATGATGTGGGAAGGGTTGTGCACGTATCTCCTCAGTTAAGATAAGTTGAAGACTTCATGAACATGATGCAACTGAGGTGGAAGATCTAAGAGTTATTCCACCACGCCAACTCTGTTGAGGACCTAAAAAGGTTAGATGAATCTTAGAGATATCTTTCCTCCTTGTCCAAATCACTATACACCTCATCGAGGTGAGACCCGTAGAAAGGCATCGTCTCCATCCTCAAACTCCAGAGGTCTCCGTCTCTTGTCAGCATACGATTTCTATATGCTCTGTAAAGTCTTCATCCGCTCTTAGATGAATTGTACCTTCTCTGTGGTAGCTCGTACCATCTCTGGTCAGTAGGAAGTGGGCCTACTTGGTGAGTCAGACGACAATCACCCAAATAGAGTCATGTCTACTGGATGTACGTGGAAGAACTGTCATGAAGTCCATGGATATCTCATCCCTCTTCCACTTTGGGACCTCTAATGGTTGAACCAAGCCTGCTGGTACCTGATGCTCTGCCTTCACTTACTGAAAAGTGGGGCATTGAGAGAAAAACACTGCTACCGCCTTCTTCATACCTGGCCACCAGTTCTATCGTCGAAGTCCCTAGTACATCTTATCCACACCTGGATGTACTGCTAGAGGTGATGTGTGGGACTCCCTCAACACTTCCTCCTGAATTGATACTGGTACCATGGTACTTTCTCTAAAGAGAATGGTGTGCTCCCCACCTTCAGAAAATCCATCAGGTGCATGTCCTGTGGATATCTGAGCATGTCGTGTCTCAGAGTCAGCGTCCCCATACCGTGCCTCCCTGAGTTGATGAAGTGGGGGACTGACTGTAAGAGACTGTAGAAAACATGCCCCATTTCTATCCCCAACGGATATCTGCAAAGCGGTCAGCTGCTCCGTCTCCTCACCTAGCAGCTGTGTACTAGAACTTCTGCTGAGTGCATCTGCTACAACATTACCCTTCCCATGAGTATAGACTTTCTCGAAGTCATAGTCAAGGAGGAACTTAATCCATTTCCGTTGTCTCAGGTTCGGGTGCTTCTGAGAGAAGATATACATGAGACTCTTGTTATCAGAGTAAATGGAAAAATGTTGGCTGATCAGTTAGCATCACCACATCATCAAGGTGAAGACCAACAGTTCTAACTCCAGTTCATGGGTAAGGTAGTTATGCTCATTCTGTCTCTGGTGCTGAAAAAAATACGCGATCGATGCATGCTTCTACATCAAGACACACCCGAGTATGGTCCCTAATTCATCACAGAAAACTATACACCCTACTACTTCCTCTGAAAGCCTCCAGATGGGGGCAGAAGTCAGCCTCTTCATTAGTTCCTAAAAGCTCTGGTGGCATCTCTCCGACCCCATGAAAGATTTCCCCTTCTTCGCCAAAGCTAATAGGGGTGCTGCAACTCTAGAGAAGTCTGGCACAAAGGTAAGTCTGGCCGACTCATCAGTGATAAACTACAACCCCTTGTGCATGATTCCATACTGCGATGCCTAGGTTTTCCTTTTCATTGACCAAGGTAATCCCTGTCCCAATGTGGTAGATAAACCACAAACCTTTTTCCAAACAAAGTAAATCTAATTGTGAATTATGGATATCAAGTCCAAACCCAAACTAACAGTGTAAGGCATCAATAGTGCAACCATGAGGTTCCAACCCAAAATCTAACCTCAAGGGTCATATCACACTATCGATGAAGGTTTGATTTTTGAGTCTCCACCCAAAGGAATCTCCATACATGAGGGTCAAGTCAACGGTTTAACCGGAAACTCAAGGTCTTGGATGAGATTCGTAGAAGGAATGATTGGTACCTATGTTTATTGTTACGACAGCATGTAGTAGACATAGACCATAACTCAAATCATTCCCATAGCCTTTCGTTCGAACTCCTTTACCACATTAAACTACTATATTACCATATCCTCTTGCTCCCTGAGCTTGGAGGGTTCCACATATGGGGGTGGTTGTAACATGTCAAAATTCACACCACTTCATGCAGCTCTCTATGTTCTCCTTCCACAATTGTTGCCCTGTAGATTCATCTATCCTTAACACTTCCTCGTCCTGAAACATTTTTACAAGCTCAAGTCTTTGATATTGGTGCAGGTTTAATGCATTCCCACTGCTAACATTCAATGCCTGTAACCGCTCATCCAAAGAACATTAAACCAAAAAGGTTCTCTCTAGAATCCTAACATAAGTAGGAATGTGTAGAGGAATTGTGATGGCTCAGATGTCCTTTAAACACACCTCGTTCAGAATTTAAATCCTTGATGCACTGATCATACAATATTCATTGAGTACCAGGAAAAATCGATATGCCTCGATGAATACTCAGCTACCGACACGTCGTCCTGCCAAAGTTGTAGAAGTTCTAGGGAACTCTCAACCACCTCCTCAAGACAGTCCTCAGCTGCATATGACTTGGGATCGCCTTGAAAATAGAGGGGTATCTAATGTTGAAACACGTGTAATGAACTAAGATGAAAAGTGTCCTCTACCGGTACAACCTTTTTCAATTGTTGACCAACAGGAAATGATATAGCTGACACACTACCCAGAGGTACTATCTCGGGTAATGGTCCACGTATAGAGGCCTCATCACTATGAGGACCATTCTCATGGTTAGTCACTGAAAAATTATAGTAGTTGACAAAACCATATTCTCTTCTGGTCCCTCAACTAGCTAGAAAACTCTAGAAATCACCTCCAGCCAGACCTCAGCTATGTGGGAATCTGTCTCAAATCGAAACCTCAGTGGCCTCTGCTGCTAGAACTTCTATGTTCGTGCTTCATCGGCACGCATCATATGCCAGTGCAGCTTTTGGTATCGGCTACCCTACGATTGGTGGTGCTGTTTGTACACCACCTGATGGTGCCAACATAATAAAAGGGCCCTACACTAGAGCCTCATCTCTCGGTGGGACATCATCGTGTACTGTCTCAGAAACAATAGAAATTTGTCTATGTAGTGGCATCTTGATAAAGAAAAGTTTTTCCATAGTCAATAAGTCATACATGGTGAGATGACTCAAAGAGTTCATAAAGAAGAAACTGGAAAACAAACTCGCAATCACTGTTTTTATGCACTGAGTCAGAAATTAGAAGTCTGGGTCTTGGTGTATGGATATGTTGGTCTCTCCACCAACAATGGACTCCCTGGACTAAAAACCTCACTCAGTAATCTTAATAGTATTGCTTCACAGAAAAAAAAGATTAATGTCTTATGTTATACGGTAAAACCGACTCCTCGGATACCAATTTTCCACGACCTGTCTCCCAGGGCCCGTGTCATGACTACCCCAAGCCCGCCTCCCAATGGCCAGGGGATGGAGACTAGCACCAAAGAATAAAATCCCTAAAAGTGGGAAGGAATTGCCTTTGATATGTGTAAAAAAACATAAAAATGTACGAGTTGGATGTAAAACACTATGAAAAAGTGTATACAAAAGAGTTCTGAAAAGTAAAAGGGGCCGCAAATACAAGCCCAACAAAAAAGTACAAGTACAACTGAATAACAAGTACAACTGAAGAAAAGGGTAAACGAGCTACTATGTCGTCCTCTGGGGATTCCTACTTGAAGGGTACATATAGATATGCACCACAGCACTCCACGTCTGTTAGTCTCCTCCATGTACAGACTAGTCGTAAGGTCCACCACGGGTACCGTCCAGTCCTGCTACTCTGATCCTCAGTCAGCGTTGTCTGTCATCTGCAACCAACACACTGAGGTTCGGGCATAGCCCATGCAAGGGTGAGTATAACGAATCTCAGTATGGACCCCGAGACCCTCAAGGTCTCACAAAAGCCAACAAGGATAAACCAAAAAGTAATAAATCAATGGATAATCATTACATAGGTATATGCCATTACATATACCTAAGTTATCATGTAACTCATCTCAATCATGATGAAAACACAGAGGTCACTGACTCAGCTGACACAGGAAAACAACTTTTTTAGAGTGATAGAGATGATCAGATGTAGTCAATGATTCATCTAAGCTGTCCAACCCACACAGGATCCAGGACCAATAGATGTAATTATCGGACCCATATAGGATCAAGGAACAGTAGTCGGAGATGTCGGACCCACACAGGATCCAAGACCAGCTATGATGTCAGACCCACATAGGATCTAGGACCTACTATTCTGTTGGACCCACAAAGGATCCTGGAACAGAATTCAGAATTGACAGACCCATGCAGGATCCAGGAATAGTCATCAAAGAGCAGCCAGGCATAGGGTTTTCACAAAGTACACTTCATTCTGGGAGGGTCCGCTCCTCAAGCCTGTTGTGACACGTCAACTGCAACCATGTCCCAAAAATAATTATCTCTATGGTCCATCTCGTCATAGGGGTATCAGCAAAATAGACGGCCTGTCAATCAGACTCTCGGACATTGAGTTATTAGCTTTTTAGTCTGAGGGGCCCGGTTGGATTTGTGTACGATCCATCCAGACCGTATCTCAAAATTACCCCGATCTCTAGTGGGGAAAACTCAAAGGTAGCATGGAGATTCATGAATACCAGCGCCACTGACGGTTGATCAAACGATTGTCTGGTTCCAATGTTATGGCCCTTGAAGCTATGGGGTCAGTAGTGGGCTAGGGTCTGGTCCGACCTAGTGAGACAGACTCAACCCAACCTTTTTTGGGCCATCCTGGTCTGGGTTGACCCGGTCGGACCCTCTATGTCGGACCCGACCCATTGGGTGGGTCAGCCCACTATTTTGGACCTGTCCATTGGGTCCAGCACAACGGACTGTGAGGGTGGTTTAACCCAGAGGTCGCCACGTAGGCGACTCGACCCGAAGGCCGAGGCCAGTTTGGCAAGCACTCCGAGGGGCGCGGCTCGGGCGACTCTGCTAGGGAGGTCCTATCGGTCAGGAGGCCAGTGGGCAGGCCATGCGGAGCACCATCAGGCCGTGGGTAGAGCACACGAGGTGCAGGGTTGGCCGGATGGACGCCGAACCGACCGCAGGTGCGCCGGGTAGGTTGTTGTAGGGGTCGAGCAGGCCGTGGGGGTGCTGGGAGGCTGTGGGTAGGTGGGCCTCACCCCGGGCAGGGTGCCCGGAGGCCGCGGGTAGGCGGGCAGGGCGCCGCTTGGGGCGTCGGTGTTCGACCGGAATCATCGGTGCACCACAAGGGCGGCATGATTCATGGAGGCCACAGGTAGCACGACCTTTGTCATTCCACCTTTGTCGTTCCGCCTTCGTCGTCATCGCTTCATTTCCATGTCGTAGACCACCAAGAATGAAAAATCGACGGAGGGTGTCCAGCCATGTTAGGTTGTCCAGCACCCTCTGCGTTTAGGGAGGTATCAATTGCCTCATCTAGAATAGATGATGATCACCAACACGACCATAAGAACCCCTTGTTATCCAATGAAGAAGATAAGAATAATGGTATAACATCATCAAGAAATAAACCCCCTATCATGCTCGTAGATGGTTTACATTGGCACAAAAATGCATACATCGTTTGTTGAGGGAGTCGGGGAAGAAGATATAGAGGATCTTCCTTTATCACGTCCGCCCAACACTTCCAAACCTGAGTTGTATCGGCTCGTTGACGATACTCCACGTCAGTAGGTGTTCGAGGAAGAAGTCCAAGAAGGTCGGTGTTCTTCGTTCTTCATTTCAGAAGGCATAATCTTGCAAGTGTTGGGAATCACATCACTTTGCCAATGTTTCGTCGCTTCGTGAAGCCGTCCCAAAACCTCCCCCTAGCATCCTTTCAGTAGAAGAGGGAGGGAGGTAGGTGACGATCGTTGAATTTATTAATGTTCATTTATTAGGAACCTTACTAAATTCCAATGACACAGTTACATAAAATTAAAAAGAGCAAGCCAATTAAGTTATACTGGTACAATTTTAGAGGTGTTTTGGATTTAATTATGTGGATGATTCCAAGAAGCTCCCCCTCCATCATTAATGAGGGGAGTTGAGAGGTTTTCCTCTTCTCCTATTAATAGGGTAGCTAAGCCCCTTCTGGTCCCCACCTCATTTATCCTCACATGGGATGTTTAGTTTGGCGGAACCCTACCACCATAACCTCTCATGGGAGGTTAAGGTGAGGTAGCCCTACCTCCAACTCCCTTGAGGAGGTTTTAACCACCCAACCTCTGCATGATGCCTAAAAATAAAATAAAGTGTTAGCTATTTTTATTTTATAAATTTTTTTATAAAACCCCAAAATCTAACTTTTACTCATGACCACCTTCTATCAAGGTGAAAGTCTCCTTAAGAAAATATCAGCACTGCTAGTTTAACGGGGCCCTCAGATATCAATTCTGAGCACTAGTTGAAAAGTTAAAAAACGCCGCTCACCTGTTTACTAAACGTACTCGAAAAAAAGATTGGAAAATTATTATTAGTCACCCTCGACTCGTGCAGGTCGAGGTTAGGCTCTGCCTTGGTGAAAAATTCCCCAATAAACCTAACAGTACTATCTGATATTAAATTCGAGTTACCATTTAGAAGTTATTAATTTTACAATAAAATAATTTTCACATAATTATTTTATTTGCGGCCAAAAACTAACTTCCACTGGTGGCCCGTACGGGCCAAATCTAGTTTCTGATTCAATAAAGTATACACTCACGCGTTCTACGGTGGTATCTGATTTTTAATCTAAGTTACCATTTGTGAGTTATAATCATTTGAAAAATAAAATATTTTAATTAATTATTTTATTTAAGATTATGAAATTTTTTGGGTTTCCTCACAAGAAGCCCGCGTCGATTATTCTTAAGTCGCGCCAAGGGTAAACCCGCCATCCTGAGCGCAACGGTGCCCCCATATTTCTGATCCAAGTTACCATTTTAAAGTTATTCCTCTTTTTAGGAAAAATTATTACACTCGTTAACTTACGCTTAACAAAAACTTTGACGGATCATTCCCGGCACTTCGGTCCTCGGAATTTCCCTCCATCAGATTTCACGGACCCTTAAAATTCCCATTTAATAAAAAAAATTAAATTGAAATTCCGGTTCTTTACACAATCTTAAAAAAAAATTATCCCAGAACAATCATATCTAGCGATACAATGGTCCTTTCCCCCATCATTGATTTATATATTTGGGGTCAAAACATTTTCTAGAACATTTACCTTCTTATGATCAGTGATGTATATAACTCTTCATAATTGATTATAGTTTCTTCCTTGTCCATATCATTACATATAAACAATTTTCTCTAATATAAAAACATAATTATGTTCCATTATAAATGACCATTGAAAATAAATTTCTCTCATATCAAGGGGCAGTTTTATTAACACTTTTTATGATCTTCGATTCTATTAAAGGTACATTCAAATTCCAAATATATAATTTCAATAATCAATATTTAATTTAAAAACACAATTTACTTATTTTTGTGTTATCTAGAACATTAATATTTTAATAGGGGAACAACTTAATGCATAGTATATTATGAAATGGAACACCATGATTAGAAGAGAGTATAAAAACTCCATACTGTTTAATATATTTATTTTAAAATTAATTAAATAATTGTGATTGATTTTGACGCACACAATTTCATGTTTTAACAAAACATTATACTCTATAAAATTATTATTATTAAAACAAGACCATTATAACGTAGATGCATTGATTGAATGTAAGAATAAAAATATTTAAATTTGTAAATTTATATGATTTATATATTTATAAAATAAATTAAATGTTTATATATATATTATAAAAAATAAGAATCATTTTAATGAAAAATAAATTTTTTTCTTGAGAAAATATATTTTATTAAATTATTTTTAGACGAACTGTTCACACATAATTTAATATTAATTTATCCAATTTTATAAAATTTATATTAAAAAAATAAATTTATTTTTTGGAATGTATATTTAATTATTTAATTTCTTATCATTTGTTATAATTTTCTGAAAATAATAAATTTTTAATAATGACTAAAAAATGATGGATTATAGAAAATTTAATTTTCTTTTTGATTTTATACAATGATAAATTATATTAAAAATAATATTTTATGTTTATTTGATCAATTATATTAAAATTTATATAATTTATGTAATTGTTATAATTTTTTTGTACAATTTTAATATTAAAAATTCCCATTCTTATGAGAGAATTTCTTTGGAAAAATGTTTCTTCATCCCGTCTAGGCGTTTTATTTTATGAAGAATTCCATCAATAATGAGATTATAATCTTGAAAATATATATTTCATATATATAATCATTATAATCTATATTATCTAAAAGATAATCTTAATTTTTAATCCTTAAGAATAGTAAAATCATCAAAAATTAATTACCATAGTTATGGTAAAAACTGGTTTACTGGGGGACAGTCTTAAAATATATCTGTTAAAAATTAGATTTAAGATATCCCAAACCCATTTTATGGAAATATTTATACATTAACTCCTCTAAGGGTTGAAAATGACCTATTTTAGAGTCATGTGGAATGAGAAAAACTTGGTATCACTTTTTTTTTGAAATTACATGTTTTTTCTATCTTCTACATATACATTTCAACCCATATTTTCTCATATTATTACATTAAAAAACTATTATTAGACATTACATGAACATATATATTTATAAATAACCTCCCCAAATCATAGAGAAATTAAATTTACTATAAATCCCACATATGATGTCTTTAGGTATAATCCTAAAAAATCTCTCTAAAAAGATATAAAATTCATAGACTTGTTTAACTTATTCACATTCATTCAAATCATCATAAAATATGATAATATAGTAAAACTAGTATCTGAAATATAATTAGATAATATTACATTAATTTAATAACCTTGATTCATCCCACTTCCATATAATTTGTCACAAAACCACTGATCCTGTGTACAGCGTACCACTGCCTCAAAAAATGATGTACTATGTGTTCAAACACCATCATTAAAAAATAGTTATGATGATGGAATAAATATATTTTATTAATAATTATTGAACTATTATACTTATATAATTATTATATCTCATAAAACTTCTAACATTCCATTCCATGGTGATATAAGATAATATCTCTCATATATATAGCAAACTACCGCCTCAAAAATTGATGTGGTTTGTTTTTCTCTTATGAATTATGTTGAGTATTGTAAAGATAATATTAAAATATTTTCATGGTTTTTATTAAATAAAAATAGTTCTATAAATAAAATATCTCTTCTAAATTACTACCTTTCAATCCTTTGTAAAAAAATAACATCACTCGTTTCTAAATGTGGACAATTGCGTCCATATAGCAATGTTAATCATTTTAAATTTAATTGTTATTTTGATGGTAAAAGGGATGAAATTATTAATATAAATGATTTTTATGAATGAATAATTAATCTTTAATGTTTAATTAATTTTTATTTTCCTTTCATTACGCCTTTCATGAAAAATATAAATAATGTTCATGCATACGTACGACCCACCATCTTCATGAATAGTGAAATCTATTTTTTATATCTAACATTTATACAATTTTATAAATAAATAAATGATGAATATATATGATATTTATATCATGGGTATAATTATTTATATTTTGATACCATTATCGAGGTAAAATGACTACAATTACCTGACAACAACATACATGCAAAATGAAGAAATTATCATACTAAACATTGATTTTAAGTATGAATTCATATTAAAAGGTTGATAAAATAATATAATTAAATCTGGAATGGTGTGAAATATCTAGATATTATTTTCTATATATTTATAATAAACATATATTTACTCTATATGAGTTTTACAATGATCAAAGGAAGTTGAACAGATGGTAAGGGTTTATCCTTTAAATTTTCCTTCCATGAGAGATATGTCATATTAACCAATTATTATTTGGTTGTGGGGTAAATATTAGCCTTATATATATATGTTATATAATGAATATATTTCTCTTCATGTTATTTAATGTTTTAATTGACGTTATTACATTCATGGGGCTTATGATTTAAATGATTCCAATATAGGAAGGGTCAATTTCCCAATCTCATCATTATTAATAATTTTTTATGATTATATCTCCCTTATAAGAATTATATTATTTTTATAATAAAAAATATATTTTCTATTCCATTAGTTATCATGATTCATTTCAAGTAATATTAGAATTTTTATTATAAATGGTTCCAAAATTTGTTGACAATGTTTTTTAAATAAAATCAGACATTTTTTCTCACTTTGGTTGATAATAATTTATTATTAATAATTTATTTTTTATATTAATATATTCAAAAATTATTTTTAACATTATTAAAATTAATTAATACATATTTATTTGACCAATTTTTACATTTTTCAATTTTATATGAATGTAATTATAATTTCAAATTCCAAAAAGGTATATTATTATTTTACCAAAAAATGAGGGATGAACATTTGTTTCATAATATAGAGACTGTTTTGGATTTCTTCTATTATGACCAATAAATGTTTTAGTGATTCCTTTATATGTTTCAAATGATAATTTCAATGAAAAATATTTTGAGAGTATTTATGAGACATTTATTTTCTAAAATTTTTTCAAAGAAAAAGTAAAATTTTAATCAAGAATGATTTTAATGATATGTTTATTGTATTTCTATTAGTCAATGAAATAACCCCTTTGTTTTACTTTTGTTACACTGGGTATATGTTTTAATGATTCCATCCTTATTATTTATATGGATATTTTATGATCATTATGAATGAGGATGTACGAGTTTGATAAAATTCATATTAGTCTTAATTGATTGTGATTATGTTTATTTATTGGGATAATTGTTTACATTTCATGTACATATTTTTTAATGTAAATTTTTTTTTGGATTATGTATCTACCATTTCATATGATGGAGTAATTGGACTTAATTTGTGATAATATTGGATCAAAATAGACCATCAATGCATTGGAAGGATTCATGAGACAAAATTTCTTGGAATTTTGGATGAGGCCATACCAATTTATGTAGCATCTCTTTGAATAAACAATTAATTATATTTTTATGATTCCATGCATTATGAATTATCTAATTATAAGATTACATACTGATATTCCATGTAATTACGCAATTAGTTAGAGTATCCATGGTTAATTTTCAATCTCATTTGATTGTTTATATGACATTATTTTATCATAATTTATTATTACCATGTTATTCTTCTTGTTCATGTTATTGATTAAATGGAATGTGTTTCAATTATTTACAATTATATATAGAATATATTTTTTATGTATGATAGATTCAATTATACGCATACCCTTACTAATTATTTGATTTCACATCTTTATTATTTTTTATTTTCTAAAGTATACCAATAAGTGTTTTATGATTTTTATGAATAGATATGATATAGGGAAATATTCTGTTCAAAATGAAATGAGTTTATATATTTTATATTTTCAATTTTATTTATAATTTCATTTAATATCTAGTTTTCCAAGAATTATAATCTATTTAATCATTCGGGGTGTGAATACTTTTATCTTCTCCCAATGTCATAATGTAACCCCTAGCTTGGGGAAACTAGTTGTGGGGTCTATACATTGACACCAAAACTTCTATAGATTGTGAATCCTCTAATACCAATTGAGGAGTCATTGATGAAAATTTTAATTTTCATGAATGATACTAGGATATATATTTCTATATAAAATTTCCCTAATTATATTTAGTATGTATTTCAATATGAAAATATTAAATTATAATTTAATATGAGACTTTAATAATTTGCGTTTGTATTTAGTTATTATTCATTTGCATAATTGTTATTTTATTTATTTTGTAAATACCCTAACATCTAAGAACATTTGATTATTATTCATATAAATCCTTTATTTATTTTTTTTTTAATTTTTATAGTTGATGTGGGTGTTGAAATGGAATGATGAACATTGAGTGAATCTGTGAGGAATAGAGGGAGGACCCATTGGGTAGGTGAGTTATTATGTACCTAGTGGTTCTAAAAAGGGTTCTTATTAAGGAACTATATTCACTTTTGGTTCTATATACCTATTATCCTCTAAAACCAAATTTTTTATACTAATAAATTTTTTAACATAGAATATCTTCTTCAGTAAGTTAATGTTTTTTCAAGACATTAAATACTTTAATATCTCAATCTTCATTGTAGTAGTTTGAAAATAATTCTATTCAAAATAGGTCTTGTAGAACCTCTTATATATCATCAATAATTTTTTTTCAGCATTGGTATAATTTTATATTAGAATAAAATATGTTATTTCAATGGTTATCATTTTTTATTATAGATTTTCATTCAAGAACAACTCGTTCCTAAAATCTCTAATCGTCAAAGGTTGATCGAATGATTCAATAGGTGGTCTAATAGTCATCTATAGACCACATGGAACATTTTTATATCTAATTGTACTAAAAATACCAACCATTTATCATGTTAATTTGTAACACCCTGAGATTTTATGAAAAATATACTTTTTAATTTCATTAATGTCTTGTGTTGTACGCTACACCAAAAGGAGCTTACAAAACACGCATACATGACTTGCCTTTCATTACACGCAATTGTGACCTTCCTCAACAGCGTGTGTAGTACGCAATAACGAGTTTCACTAAACAATAATATGCTATTAAAATTTTATTAAAACTAGCCGTTTTGAACAGTAACAACCACTTTTCAAAATTCTGGAAATTTTATATTTCAAAATGGACTTCATTTTTGGATTCAGAATATCAAAATTAGCTTAGGGTGAAAATTTTGTACTTTTTGGATAACTTTCATTTTCTGATGAATAGTGAAAATTACAAAATTTTAATTAAAAACAACCTTTTTAATCGAAATAATTAATAGTGATAAATTATTAATTTTAGTGATTTTAAAGTATATTTAGAATATAATTTTACAATTTAATACTATGTTGGTCATTGGATGTAATTTCACATTTAAATAAGACATAAACAAGTGTCAGTCTTTTGTTAGTTATTATCTCTTAAGATCACGCTATTTGTTTTGACGATGGAAATTAATTTTTAAATTAATTAATTCAACTGATATGTTTTAAATTTTGGTAAAATAGACATCATTTTTGAGTTCATAATATCAGATATAGCTTAGGCCAAATGTCTCGTATTTTTCTGGAAACTTTCATTTTTGATGAATAGGGAATCCACTAAGTGGTAGTTAAAAAAATGAATGTCTCATAAAACATAATTTTACCACTTCTGTGAGTGGAATTTCAAAAATCCGAGAGACACAGTTAATGTCAGTAAGTAAAATGTGGTTCAATGAGATGAAAATAATTTTTGGTGAATAGTAATATTTTACTTTTTTTACCACGTTTAAAAGTAAATAGGGTAATTAAGGGTAAAAATGATATTATTATTACCCTATCACATGTCCTAATTGTATTGGATAAGTGTAATTCGACCAAAAACAACCATTGGAATAAAATATGACCATTTAGGCCCACTTGGATTAGATTAGGACATTTATTACTAACTTATTTAAAGAAGGGTTAAAATAGTTAAAATCAAAGTTTAATAATTATATCATATTTAATATAGGGTTATACATATGATAAATTCGACTATAAAAATTCACTATAAAGGTAAAAATATTTCATACATAATGGTATTTTATTTGTAATTTTTATACATTATATAATTTAATTTATTTATGACACAAAGATGATGTAGTAATTATCTTATTAATGAATTATTGACATAATTGATGTTATAAATACCTAAATAAATGTAATTTGAGACTTTTTATGAATTCCTCTAATTTTCATGGTTATTATGACATGTTAGTATTGATTTAATAAACTTTTTTTCGAACTAATCATTCTGTTATGATTTTTACAAAAATCAATTACTAAATAGTGTTAAAATTGACAAAAAATAGTTTTTAAAACAAATATTATATTATTAAGTGTTATTTTATTCCTAAAAATCTAAGGATCGGCAAAACGACTTATATATGGCTATATATATTAATAATAAACAACTTGGGGTTATTTTGGCTCCTTATTGTAAGTTTATTAACCTTATAGTGTAAGAACACAAAAAGACATGGTAAAAGTAAAATTATCTAACATAATGTTAAATATAAATGATAAGGTTAAAATAGGAACCTAAACTTGTCTAAATTCTATTGGATGAGATTATTTATAACCATACCCACCTTATCTTAGAAATAACTCAATTTGGAGCTATTTAAAACCAAATTTGGCTTTATAATAAAATAATAGTTTTTGTTTTTCCAAAGGTACCCCTCTCCTCCCATATAAAAGGGCACCTCCTCCCTCTCTTCCTCACAACACTTTGAGCCTTCAAGATCGGCCAACCCCTGCCAAAGTCACTTCTCCACATACCTAGAAACATCCTAGAGCTCTTGTTCATCTTCAAATACAAATTTCAGTGCCCTAAAAGGAGGTCTCAAAGAGGCCCTTCAAAGAAGAGGTAATGTCTGTTACCTATTCTTTAGTCTTTATTTCTTCTTCCACATTTTCTTATTTAGTTGTTTAATTATGAAGTAGTAACATCAGTATCACTCATATAATGATATGTTATTATATGTATTAAACAACCCTATTTCACCATCTATCCATCCTACGGAAAAAGAAATCACCGCGTGTGAGTACGTACAGAATACCGTCTCCACGCCGTGGTGTAATCTATTTTTCCAACATCGCCTTACTTGGATGGGTATAATGGTGTAAAGAATAACTATAAATAGTTATTATAACATCATACTGAATCTGATATATTGTATCATCCACTCCAATTCAATTCAATTATTATGGAAATAACATCATCGCTCGTACGTATGTACGGACTACTGTCTCCACGACACGATGAGATTCATTCTCCATGTTAACCATAAATGAATGATCATAAAGTTTATTTTATGAATAATAATGAAAAATTTGAAATAATAATGCTAATGGATATATATATATATATATATATATGTATGTCGTCTATTTAGTTTCATTCAATTAAATAAGGAAATGAAAATAGCGTTCATGCGTACGTACGACCTACCGTCTCCATGAACGGTGTATTTCATTCATTTTATCAACCTATAATATATATTTTGATATTATGAATATATGTAAATCATGTTTTACATTTTGAAATTATGTAAATCGGGATATAATTAATAATATCAAGAACAAAAAGTCGAAACACATACGATAAATGAAATGATTTTACCCAAAATGCTGCTTTAACATGGAATTTACAATATAACGAGTAATTTAAAGTCATAAGTGAAACATATATGATATCATAACAATTAATATGATTCTTTAATAAGTCAATGACATTATTTAAATCATTATACAGGAGGTTCTGATACGTACTAATCATATCAGACCTAAGGTAATGGATAAATTTTCAATCTCATTTTTATCCGAGATTGCTTATACATAAGTATTTACTGGGGTTACATTTATCATCCATGACCATATCGTCTAAAAATGATTTCATAAAATGTTTACAAATATTCCATGGATATTTAATGTCATTTTTACCCTTTATTGACTTTTTACCACATTGTATGAATGGAATCTTTCCTTTGGTTACTATATAAGGTATTATTTGACTTTTCCGACAAAAGTACGAGGAGAATATTATTTTTATCTTATACGGCATGAACAGATTTTTACAGTTTCATAAAGCCTCATTTTAAAGATGCTTCCTTTGCAATATTTCATGATTATTTTCAAAAAAACCCTTATCTTTTAAAATTGCATGGAATTTTGTGAAAAGAAAATGATTTTAAATAAGAAAGGATATTTTACTCAAGAATTCGTTTCAAGTGTTTTGTCAATACTATTTTCCATCTAAGATGACAATATTTCATATGTGTATGTTTCAAGTAAAATGTCTCTATGATTTATATGGTTTAAATTTTCTTATAATGAAATGATATCAATTTTTTATGGATTATGTTATGATCTCATGATGTTTAAGAATCCCATTTTATTTCATGGGTTATGCTATGATGTATGATTTATGATTTTGTGGCACACAAAAGAATGATTTCATTATGAGATGGGTGGGACCTATATCTCCCTCCAATGCATTGGTTAAAGATTTATATCTCAAGATATAGACATGGATGGAACGGAAAGTTAAACCGGTTTAGTAATACAGGACTGGAACGAGGAGTGAACTCAATTCAGAAAGGGATATTGTCCACTAAGATGGTCTTAGCAGCAATTCCTTGGATACTATGGAAATCATATCATGTGCTTAATGGTTTCCAAAATTACATGTTTTATTTCTATGCTATTTTATCATTCTTAATGTTTCTTTATGATCTATTCCTTATGTACTTCCATGTTTTATGGAATTGCTCAAGATTTTGATGTTTAAACATTATGTTTATGTTTTTAAGTTCAAATGTATATGGTATGTTTTATTTTATCCATGCCTACCCTTACTGAGAATATGAGCTCACCATTTTTATGTTTTCTTTTCCCGATGATATAAATAATGGTTTTAGGTAAGAAAAAAAAGGGGAAGATCTCTATGGGAGATGTTGAAGATCTTTCAGCAAGATTAGAAGATTGCGTTCCCTGTTTCCAAAGACACTAAACTATTATGATCCTTGTGTGTCTGTTATTGTTATGTATTATGTATTCCGCTAAAGTAATGTAATATCCTTGTACGTCAAGCTTCGGGTCTCTATAGTTGGTATCAAAAGAAAGGTTTAGTCAACCTTTGGAAACTATGATGCGAAAACGTTAGTGAGATCCCTAGAGATATTTCTAAGGTATGTCTAGGGATGTCCCTAAGGATAAGTATACGTATAGGATATAGTCTTAGAACTAAGGTAAAAATATTAGAATTTAACCTAAGATGTTAGATATTGAGGGTACTCCCACTTTATTATGTTGTTTTCCCTAGCATGATTTTTTCCTCTCACAGAATTCTTTTTGTGTTTTAGTCAATGGAGGGAACCAGAAGGAATTAGGTTAGCATTGAATCCAATGGAAAAATTGGCGACTATGAGAAACAAAATTGTGCAATACCTATAGAGAATGATATTGTGATTATGCCAAATCAGTCATCGCGATATATGATTAACAAGGTGAAATTTAGTGGTATGCCTAATTCATCAAATAAGAGGAACATAGACTTTTATGCATGTTCGCATGTTGAGGAGCATAAAGAAAGGAATATTGAGATTTATAAAGAAAGGAAGAATAACCTTGAGGAATACCTCAAATGGAGGGAAAAATGTTATTTGTGTGGAGAAAAGGGACATAGAGTGACAGACTGTTATGGAGTTCAATGTCTTAATTGTGGAGAACATGGGCATTACCCAACTCAATGTCGTGACCTAAAAAGTTACTTCTAATTCAAGGAAGTACTTATTCAAGGAAAATCATTGAAGAGGATGAATTGAATTCTTTATTTATTGGTATTCAAGAATAATGGTGTCAAGGATCTTTTATGGTGTAGTAATTTTTTTTTGTATTTGTCTATTGTGGATTTTAATAATTTTAAGGTACTGGAAACCATGAAAAGTGATTCAAATATTTTGGAAAGTAGATGATATGGGCATAATGAAGGGATAAGAAGAAAATGAAATGTTTGACAGTATTCACGAGCTCATGAATGATATAAGGACTATGTGATATCATGGTTTGAGTATATAGAATTTTGAGGATTTTGGTATGTGGAAAGGGTTAACTTTTAACTGCATTCATGTTTTCACTATGGTTCAATGGGTATTCATTTTTCAAGAGAATACATAATTAAGGTATTCATATGATTGGAATGTGACCAACAAGATATATTGGGGATAAATGATGATAGTCACATGCTTGGTTGATGACATTTCAAGTAATCTTTTTCTTTATACTATGAGCTTGGACCGAAGTATTTTAGATAAGCCTAAAGA
Source organism: Viscum album (assembly GCA_963277665.1). Taxonomy (NCBI): domain Eukaryota; kingdom Viridiplantae; phylum Streptophyta; class Magnoliopsida; order Santalales; family Viscaceae; genus Viscum; species Viscum album. The sequence goes on along the minus strand of OY728137.1, from coordinate 1,695,156,952 downwards.
TTGGAATGAATTATATTGTACATAAGTTAGTATTGTTTAAGGATAAAACTTTTTTTGATATTATTGATGGCATGTCATAGTAATGTAGTTTTAGAAAAAGGACAACCTGCTGGATGGGCGACAACCAACTGCGTCAGACAAGGCAGTGGGAATTGAACCAACAACTGAAGTTTGACTAGCCTTTATCGCCTACCACTGGCCTACAGGAAGTCCCTAGTTAGTAGAAACTAGTTTTATTTTATTAAGTGGTATGATATATGAAGTATAAGTTCATTTTTGGAACCATATGCGATTAATCTAACCATAAGATGGACTTATAAATTTTGTTATCCTTTTGTTTGAAATAGATGGAATGACCCATCATTCTATCACATGATCGGCTAACACATCACAAATAACAAATTCAACTTCATTTTATTATGGGATGAAGGAGAAATTGTTCAATTCACGAACAATAGTGAAATTGTACCAAAATCATGTAAGTATTTCTTTTAATTCCCCTACTTTAGGGAAATGATCTTGAAAACCAAAAATGTTGTCATAGTGCCCTTATATATGATGAATCAGATGGTACCTTAGATCATCGCAAATCTATGGCATTGTGATTGTTGGCTATTTCATAGCCATGTTCTCTACCAATCTCCACCAGAACTTGATGGTTATATTTTTCTTCCATATCCATATTTTCACCGATGTTCTCCTACGTGGAATCCCAGTGATGAGTTAATTTGGGTAACCATTACATTTCAAACTTTAAATTTTAAATCCATATTTGGGTATTCCTTTTTACAATTTGGGTTTTTATTAAACAAAATTTCGAGTAGTAAACCATTTATAACCCCGAAGAATTTTGAGGGTGAAATTCATTTTAAGGGGGGTAGAGTGTAACACCCTGAGATTTTATGAAAAATATTCTTTTTAATTTCATTAATGTCCTGTGTTGTATGCTACACCAAAAGGATCTTTCACAACACACATCCTTGACTTTCCTTACATTACAGGAAATCGCGACCTTCCACGATAGCGTGTGTAGTACGCAATAACGAGTTTCACTAAACAACAGTATGCTATTAAAATTTTATTAAAACTAGCCGTTATGAATCGTAACAACCACTTTTTGAAATTTTGTAAATTTTATTTTTCAAAATGGACTTCATTTTTGGATTCAGAATATCGAAATGAGATTAGGGTGAAATTTTGGTACTTTTCGAATAACTTTCATTTTCTGATGAATAGTGAACATTAATAAATTTTAATTAAAAACAACCTTTTTAATCGAAATAATTAATAGTGCTAAATTATTAATTTTATTGGTTTTAAAGTATATTTAGAATATTTTATTACAATTTGAAACACTGTTGGTCATTGCATGTAATTTCACATTTAAACCAGACATAAACAAGTGTCAATCTTTTGATAGTTATTATCTCTTAAGAACACACTATTTGTTTTGACGACGAGAATTAATTTTTAAATTAATTAATGAAACTGATATGTTTTAAATTTGGTAAAATAGACATCATTTTTGAGTTCATAATATCAAATATAGCTTAGGCCTAATTTTTGGTATTTTTTTGGAAACTTTCATTTTTGATGAATAGTGAAACCACTAAGTGGTAGTTAAAAAATGAATTTTTCATAAAACATAATTTTACCGCTTCTATGATTGGAATTTCAAAAATCCGAGAGACACGGTTGATGTCAGTAAGTAAAATGTGGTTCAATGAGATGAAAATAATTTTTGGTGAATAGAAACTTTTTACTTTTTTTTACCACGGTTAAAAGTAAATAGGGTATTTAAGGGTCAAAATGATATTATTATTACCCTAAAACATGTCATAATTCTATTGGATAAGTGTAACTCTACAAAAAACAACCTTAGGAATAAAATATTACCATTTAGGCCCACTTGAAATAGATTAGGACATTTATTACTAATTTATTTAAAGAAGGGTTAAAATAGTTAAAATCAATTTTTAATAAGTATATCATTTTTAATATAGGGTTATACATATAATAAATTCGACTATAAATATTCATTAGAAAGATAAAAAGATTTAATACATAATGGTATTTTATTTTTAATTTTTAGACATTAAATAATTTAATTTATTTACGACAAAATGATGATGCAGTAATTATCTAATTAATGAAATATTGACATAATTGATGTTATAAATACCAAAATAAATGTAATTTGAGACTTTTTATGAATTTCAATAATTTTATAGGTTAAAATGACATGTTAGTATTAATTTAATTAAATTTTTTCGAACTAATCATTCTGTTATGATTTTTAAAAAAACCAGTTACTAAATAGTGTCAAAATTGACATAAAATAGTTTTTAAAACAAATATTATATTATTAATTGTTATCTTATTCTTAAAAATATAAGGTTCGCCCAAATGGCTTAGATAAGGTTATATATATTAATAATAAACATCTTGGGGTTCGTTTGGCTTCTTATAGTAAGTTTATTGACCTTATAGTGTAAGAACACAAAAAGACACAGTAAAAGTAAAATTATCTAACTAAATGTTAAATAAAAATGATAAGGTTAAAATAGGAAGATAAACTTTTTTAAATTCTATTGTATTAGAGGATTTAGACCCATCCCCACCATAGCTTCTAAAAAACTCTATTTGGAGCTATTTAAAACCGAATTTCGCTATATAATAAAATAATATTTTTTTCCAAAGGTACCGCTCTCCTCCCTTATAAAAGGGCACTTCCACCCTCTCTTCCTCACACCACTTTGAGCCTTCATTCCCTGCCAAACCCTGTCAAATTCTCTTCTCCACTTCCCTAGAAACATCCTAGAGGTCCTGGTCTTCTTCAAAGACCAATTTCAGTTCCATAAAAGGAGGTCTCAAAGAGGCGCTTCAAAGAAGAGTTAATGTCCATTACCGATTCTTTCAACTTTATTTCTTCTTCCACTTCTTCTTCTTTAGTTGTTCCATTATGAAGTAATAACATCATTATCACAAATATATTGATATGTTATTATAATAATGAAACAATCATATTTCACCATATATCCATCCTACGGAAAATAAAATCACCGCGCGTGCGTACGTACGGAATACCGTCTCCACACCGTGGTGTAATCTGTTTTTCCAACACCACCTTTATTGGATGGGTATAATGGTGTAAATAATAACTATAAATAGATATTATAACATCATACCAATTCTGATATATTGTATCGTCCACTCCAATTCAATTCAATGATTATGGAAATGATATCATCGCTCGTGCGTACGTACGGACTACCGTCTCCACGATGCGATGAGATTTATTCTCCATGTTAACCATACATTAATGATCATAAAGTTTACTTAATGAATAATAATGAAATATATGAAATAATAATGATACTGGATATATATATATATATATATGTATGTCATGTATTTAGTTTCATTCTATTCAATAAGGAAATGAAAACAGCGTTCATGCGTACGTACGGCCTACCGTCTGCATGAACGGTGTATTTCATTCCTTTTATCGACCTATAATATATATATGTATATGATGAATATACGTAAATCATGTTTTATATTCTGAAATTATGTAAATGAGGATATAAGTAATAATATCAAGAACGAATAGTCGAAACACATACGATAAATGAAATGATTTTACCCAAAACGCTGCTTTAACATGGAATTTACAAAACAACGGGTAATATAAATTCATAAGTGAAACATATATGATATCATAACAATGAATATGATTCTGAAATAAGTCAATGGAATTATTCAAATCATTATACATGAGGTTCGGATACGTATGAAGCATATCAGACCTATGGTAAGGGATACATTTTCAATCTCATTTTTATCCGAGATTGTTTATACATAAGTATTTACTGGGGTTACGTTTATCATCCATGACGATGTTTTATAAAAATTCTTTCATAAAATGTTTAACATTCTTCCATGGATGTTTAAAGTCATTATTACCCTTTATTGACTTTTTACCACATTGTATGAATGGAATCTTTCCTTTGGTTACCATATAAGGTACTTTTTGACTTTTCCGACAAAAGTATGCGGAGAATGTTATTTTTAACTTATAAATCATGAACGGATTTTTACAGTTTCATAACGCCTCATTTTCAAGAAGCTTCCTCTTCAATATTGCATGATTATTTTCAACAAAACCCTTATATTTTAAAATTTCATGGAATTTTGTGAAATGTAAATGATTTTAATGAAGAAAGGATATTTTTCTCAAGAATTCATTTCAAGTGTTTTGTCAAAACTATTTTCCATCTAAGATGACATTATTTCATATGAGTATGTTTCAAGTAAAATGTCTCTATGATTTAAATGGCATAAATTTTCTTATGATGAAATGATATCAATTGTTTATGGATTATGTTATGATGTCATGATGTTTAAGTATCCCATTTTATTTCATGGGTTATGCTATGATGTATGAGTTATGATTTTGTGGCACATGAAAGAATGATTTCATTATGAGATGGGTGGGACCTATATCTCCCCCCAATGCATTGGGTAAAGATTTATATCTCATGAGATAGACATGGCTGGAACGACAAGTTAAATCGTTTCAATAATACAGGACTGGAACGAGGAGTGAACTCGATTCAGAAAGGTACTTTGTCCACTAAGATGGTATTAGCAGCAATGCCTTGGCTACAATGGAAATCATATCATGTGCTTAATGGTGGACACAATTACATGTTTTATTTCCATGCTATTTTATCTTTCTTAATGTTTCTTTATGATTTATGCCTTACGTACTTCAATGTTTTATTTCATTGATCAAGCTTTTGATTTTTAAACATTTTATTTATGTTTTTATGTTCAAATGTATATGGTATGTTTTATTTTATCCATGCATACCCTTACTGATCATTTGAGCTCACCCTTTTTACGTTTTCTTTTCCCCATTATATAAAGAAAGGTTTTAGGTAAGAAAAAAAGGGGATGATCTTTATGGGAGATGTTCAAGATCTTTCACCACGATTAGAAGATTACGTTCCATGTTTCCAAAGACACTAAACTATTACGATCCTTGTGTGTCTGTTATTGTTATGTATTAAGACTTCTGCTAAAGTAATGTAATATCCATGTACGTCAAGCTTCGGGTCTCTACATAATTAATTTTTTTTTTAAAAGGTGATATTTCAAGTGAAATAAAAAAATATTAATGTTTTTCTTATAAAAATATTTCCAACAAATTGTTTTGTTAATATCTTTTTTTGGTATTTTTGTGTTTTTATGATCCATTTTTTGACATATTTCTTATTATATTATTAGAAATTGATAAATAATTATTCATTTTTTCTTTGATTGAATTAAATATCCAATGAATATATAATATTACAATTTATTAAAATTACACATTAAACATATTAATCTAGAATGGTATTATAGTTAACAGAATTACTCATTCTGGAGATAACAGATTCAAAAATATGATTAAAAGTGGTATGTAAAAATTAAATTAGTGATTTTTATAGGTAAAATTATCATAATAATCCGACCATGGTTTTATTTTTATTTCATTATTTTCATGGTTCTTGGTCTTCTTATTGAGGTCCGGATTGAAAATCTAATGAGCGTTTTTGAGTCTCATATATATGGGTGGGTTTAGGCCCTATGCACACTTATACCAAGGTATATAACATATATTTTTACGAAATTGGTGAATATTTTTTCATTAATTTTGTTTCTTGTAAAAATCCCATAGTGTGCACATAGTTATAGTAAACCATGTTGTAGGTGTGATCAGAGACTCTACAATTTGACAGGTCAGTTTCACGTGGTTGGGGAAAGGTAATCCAAACTATGTGGCCATCCCATGAGGGTGTCTCTCTTCTCTATAATGGTACTCAAAGGTAGTTCATGATTTATAAAACCATGTTTCTAAACTTTGAAGCCATCCCATTTTATTATTTTATTTTCCATATTTTTCCCACCTTATTTTTAGATCATTTTTGATCACTCTCCCCTTAGTCTATTTGGCCATACAAGAGGGATCTAAAAACCCTCTATATTTATACATAATTGCATAATTGATTCTCTTTCCATATTTGAACAAATGTTTTCCATTATTTATGATATTTCCTCTTATATTCTTCTTCCTCCCATGAGTTCATGGTTCATTCTTGGTGGGTTGTCTCTTGGCCAAACCATAGGTGTTTGAGATGACGCTTGGATTGTATTTCCTTGATGTTAGGGTTTATGGTCGGTTACATGGTCCTTTTTCTTCCTCCTAGTAATATTTCATTGATTTTTTACATTGGTGAGGTAGTTGTTTCCATTTAGTTCCATTACGAACTATGAAATATTATTATATAGAATTTATAATAAATTTATATATGTATTTAATATGTTTTTTATGGGATTGATAGAAGTTTTATGGAACTATCAAGCTATAAATTTGGTGGAAATGTATTTATAAGAGTATTAATATAATTATTTTAATATATACATTCATGTATGTTGTTAGATGTTCTGTAGAATTTTGGATATCCATATGTACATAGGAAGAACATATAGATTGGCCCAAAAATTATAATGCATTAAATTAAGGGATATCCCTTTTTAACCAATATTTCAAATTATATTCTCTCATTTATTCTATTATATATTCATCATCATCAAAAATGGTTCATTAAAATAACATATTAATTCTTAATGGGTTCATGGTTTCTAAAATAATTCATAAGTGGTTTAAAATGTGTTTCTTAAGGGTTGAAATGTTTCATACATTGAGGTTTCATTTTTTATCTAAATGAAATAAAGGGCCATATAGAACCTTTAGAGTATTTTTATTATGTTTTCCAATTGTTATTGAAAATGGTTTTTGAAATGATTTGGCTTCCAAAAATCTTGATGCCTTACTAGTGCTTTGGGTGCTTTTGAAATTTGGTTTAAATTGATATGTTTTGTAGGCTCGGTGTGCAATTTGGATGACTCTATGCATGATTGGAACCACTACGCTTATCCCTCCAAGTATAGGGCCTCTGTATAGTTGGGGTTAAATATTGAGATGAGATATTATATTGGAATATATGGGATATTGGTTTATTTTATGCATGTTATTGCCTCTTGATTCTCTATATATTATCATCATGGGATTCATGGTCATCTTCTAGAAGGGCATGTGAGAGTGTTTTTACCCAAATTAGATGGGTTAGTACCACTAGAATTATTGAGAGGCTAGGTGGTTTGTTCCACTAGTGAGGGTATTTTTGAGAATCCATCTTTTTAATCATCTATAGATATGTTTCATAAGCTATAAGGTGAGACTAATATGCCAAAATATAATTATTTCTTAAATAGATTGTTTTTGTGAACACAAACGATTACTATTTGTAAGTTGTGTTTTGTTATATTTAAAATAATTTTCTTTTATTATAGTTTAAAACATCTTGTATTATTCTCATTATATTTATTATAGTGTTTGAATCACGTGTCTTGGTTGCTTATTTTAGTATTTGGTTTGGTAAACTAGGTTTTTAAAAAACTATTTAAAAAATAAAATCTATGTTTTTTACTCTGAAATGTTTTTTTAAAACAAACATTTTTATCATAAAATTGTGTAAAAAATATTTTATAAATTAATTTACAATAATAATTTTATTGACTATTTCAGGAAAAGACATGTATTGATTCTATAGTGTTTACATGCTATGTTGTTTAATTCTCACACCCTACATGTGCCACTCATCTTTAGTATAACGAATCTATTATATAGGCTTTGGTTTATCATTATATTTCCCTTTGTGGTGAGTTGGTCTTATTTTTGTTGGTGACCAAGAGGCCACATAGACAACAGTTTTCCCCAGTTTTTCTTTTAATTTTTTTTAGTTTTTTATTGTCTACTTATATTTTATTTGATCATGTTTAGGTAATTTTTTTAAATGAGTAATCAAATGGTTTTTGTATTTCTTCAATTTTTTGTTTTTTATTTAAATTTATATTTGAAAAATCATTACCATATGGATTATATTGTATTCCTGGCACAAGTTGCCTACCCCGTATGATTGGAAACGCCTCTTTGGCATTCTCATAGGTTGGTTTCGGCGCTAGGTTGGATATCTTCCTAGACTACTATGTAACACATTTTATTAGATAAACTATTTATTATTTGGGTCATTAAGTATATCTAAAATATAATTTCTTATACTCTATAGGTATCTTTGGGATGACCATCTCGAACTCTAACTCATCCAGATATTCGAGTTTCAAGGGGTATTTTTGGATTTGGGTATTCTATTATTATTTTTCTGTGTATCAATGTGGAATTAAAATCGGTATTAACAAGTGATGTTTAATTAGATTATGTGGAGTAGTGATCCATGTAGAGCTCAAGTTCATAGTTAACGATACTACTGGTAGTTGGTGCTTCCCTAGGGAATGGTCCACTAAATCATGTGGTCGGGTTATGCATGCCTACTAAATCCCTATTCCATGAGTTCGGTGTGAGTTGTGTTATGGATATGCTTTAGATGGTGTGGGTTTATTTTTAAATTCAAAATTGTTTTTGGGAAAATGTTTTTTCAAAATTAAAAGGACTTAATGAAATTGGGTTTTTTGTAGGGGGGATTTTTTTATTTCATTGGATATGGAAAATGAGTTTTGGTATTTTGAAAAGTAGCATTAGAGGAATATGGTATTGAAATTGGAATTAAAATGGTTGTTTTGAAATATGTTTTTGGGATACTTTTGTGTTTTTTTATTTTGATATATATTTTTTGAATTTAGATGTTATTTTTGGTTACAATTTTTTAGGTTATTGATATATATATATATATATATATATATATAATTATGTATTCATGATACATTCCTAGGTTTTCAAGGATATTTTGTTAAGTGATTTACCTCTTCCATATTTTTAGTGGGGTGGAAGAGTTATATTCCTCCTAGTTGTTTCCCAATTTTTATCATAATAAAGGTTTGTTGAAGTCTTCGGCGTGGATTGAGGAATTCAAGGGAATATTCAAGTCCTTCAAAAATCTTAAATCAGTGAGAGTGTGTGATGTTATGAGTCCTATTAATGATCTAGGTTAGAATAAGTGGAAGGTGATCATCCCATAATCATTACAATAGAGGAGTGATAATAAATTATTTAATTAAAATTTCTTCCAATGGTTCATACCCAAGGGCGTGAATGTGAAAAAAGTTGAAGAGATCTTGGGAATCTAGTAAGGTCACCAGAAAGTGAAGGCCTATACAATTTTTTTTGAATATATGGTTTTTTTCTCCCGATATAGCATTGGAGATTCGATTTAAAGCTCATATCATTATATGGGGTCTTCGACTAGATACTAAAGAGTGATACATCTTGTCTAAGTATTCTCAGTATAGGAATCTCATAGAACTGTTTCTAGAATAGGTGTATCCTACAGTAAATTTGGTAAAGTTGTAAATCTAGTTTATCATGACGCTTATCATGGTTCCCCACATAGAGATATGTGTTTTCCAAAGGAAACCATCCCTAAAGTGTATCGTTTTTATTTGAGCTTCTCATTCAAAAGGTTATTCATTAATGTGCTTCCAATATGGAATATTTTAAAATTCAATGCCTTTTTACTACAATATTTTGATTTCTTTTCATAAATGAGGTCATTTGGTTCCTCTGGAGAAGTTCCATAAGAAATGTTACCAGATGTAGATGTCAAATATGTAGGTGGTCAGATCCGTACTGAAAGGAATCATATTTTTCAAGACATCAGGGATCTACCCATATTCCATAAAATTAATATTTTCATGTAGTTAGGAATGGTAGAGTGTAGGGTTATTGTGCCTATTATTAACATTTAAATCATTCTATATTTTGGTCTTGTTTCCTTGTTTCTATTTTCGTGGTTGTGATAGGTTTGTCATAATTGTAAAAATATTTTTTTCATTGAATCCTATAATTTTACTGATTATTCTTTCTTATGCAATTATATTATTATTTTTTCATTCTTGTGGTATCCTAGTCTTTTGGTTGATTGGTATGTGATTCTTGATTTCCGCATTTAATATATTGTTAAAGCTTATAGAATTGAAGAATTGTTGTATTGTTCACTTTATATTTTGTAGTTTTATTAATTGGAACACCTCTAGTGTGGGTTGATCTATTTGATTAATTACCTTATCAGTGTTGTGGTGTTGGTTGGGTTCTTGGGGTGGGAAAACACTCTCTTATTTTCCATATGGTTTTATTAATAATTTATTTCTTTATAGCTAGTCAAGTTAGACTCATGGAGTGTATGGTCACACCATAGTTCACAATTCTTTTTGACCTCATTCAATTTGTTCTTGATTATTGTGCCTCATTAATTTGGGTGAATTTATTGGGGTTAAATTTTTTTTGTTAGGATAATTTTCCCAACATGACCATGGGTTTTATTTTTTTCTGTTCTTTTCAATGTTCTCACAATTGTTTTAAGGTTCATTTTTAGTTCTCAAATAGGGGTTTCATTTTACAGAGTTTTTGGGTGGTTTTGGACATGTTTATGGTTAGAGAATGGTTTGGGGAAATAGTCTGAGGCCAAGGTTGAACTGTACAACGTTTTTTCATGTTTATGAAAAAGTGCACAACATTGTTATGGTTAGAGGAAACAAGGTGAAAATGCTGTATGGGGGATTTTTTATTTTAAAAATCTATTTTTCATGGTTGACAAATGGTTATCCAATCCATGTACCCAGCCCTAGTGGTTCTACCTATTCCCAAGTAGGGTGCTCAAGGTTGGTTCACTATTTGAAAACCTATATATAGACAAACTATAAAACATTCCTAGGTTCACGGAAACTGTAATTTACATGTCCCCCATATTTGTAACCCATTTCTAATCACCCTACCTTTGGTTTAGTTTGGTAGACAAGAGGGATCCCAAACCCCTCCCCCATTGGTCCTCCTCTCATCATTGGTGCTCCATCATACATTCAATATAATTAACTCTAGATTTATGGTTATTTTACCATTCTTATTTTTTTATTCTCATGGCTTCATGGTTCTTTCTAAATAATTTCTCCTTGTGAAATACTTAAGTGTTATGGTAGAAATTTGGATTTTATTTCTTTGATCTTAGGGTGTGTGGTTCGTTTCATTGAACCTGTTATTCCACCTTCTAGGGGTTTTTTTGTGTTCACACACTATTGAGTAAGGTTTTTATGTCAATTTTTTTTCTAAACTAGTCCATTAGATTCTTCATCATTTATAATTAATTTTTAAATGTTATTATTATTATTTTTATGGTTTTATTTGATGAATTTTGGTGTTTTCGTGTTTTATATTTGGTGGAAATGGGATTTAAAATTTTTTCTATAAATATTACTATATATACATTCATGAAATTTAATTTCTGAAATTTCAAATAGTTTTTAAAAATTATATTGGATGCTTAAAATTGTGTTTTGTTTAAACTGGATTTTTAAGAAAAACCATTTTACTATATTGAGACTTCTGTTGATTAATATAATTCACATGGATTAGTGTTCTTATATGAGTTATTGTGATTATCAGTGAATCATCACATTAATATTTGGGTATTTATTTTATCGTTCGTCATAGATGATCCATTAGCTGTGGCAATGCCTATATGTTAAGGGGGTGAACAAATAGATACGAACACAAATAATAATGGGTTTCATTAGATAATTCCCCTTCTAATCCATCTTCCAAATTCTTTTCTCCCATTCATTCTCTTCTATAGACCACCTCATGAAAAATGGTTGTTTCAAACCCCTATTCCATTCTAAATATATTCTAGGTTCTTAAATGAATTCAAAGGTTGTTTGAAATGTTTTTTATTAAGGGATTTCATGTATTCTATTTTCAGGTGTGATTTTGTAATGAAAGAACATGGTGGCCCATTTCAATCCTTTTTTGTATGTCGTATGTTTTTTCCATGGTATTAGAAATGCTTTTTGTAAATAATACAGATTTGAAAATTTTAGAGGACCAATTCAATCATTGTTTTTTCATCAAAATTTGTTTTAAAGTGATATGATTTGTAGGTTATGTTGGAAATTTGGATGACTCTGTACATGATGGGAACACTTACTGTTGGCCCTCCACGGATATGGCCTCCATATAGTTGGTTTCATCGATTGGGCTTCACATTAATGGTAGAATATATGGTTTATTAGTTTATGCCATGCATGTGATGAAATACATATTCTCCATGCACTATCATCATAATATTTTGGGTGTTATCTAGAATCTTGAGTTTTGGTTTCTTACTGACCCTGATTTGATGGGTCAGTACCCACTAGTTTTTTTGAGATTCTAGGTGGGGTTTCCTTTAAGTGAGTTTTTTTATAGAATCAAGGTAGGTTATTTACTTTTTAGTTTCACTATATGTTGGTAGGTGACTATGATCTCAGTACGTCCATGGATTACATATGGATATGATTAGGAAACCCCAATGTTTATTATTTTTATGTTCTATTTTATTCTGATTCACTTGATTTTCTTCTTTTCTAGTTTCTTCAATCGTTATTTTTTTAATTTATGTGAGGTATAACATTTTTATCTCATAGATTAAAATATCTTTTTAGTATTTTGTTTTGTTAACATGGTTTAAAAAATGAAACTATTTTAAAAAAAAGATATGAGTGTTTAAATCATAAAATTGGTTTCTTAAAATTGGTTTTTTTCTCATCAAAATAGTAAAAACTACATTTTTTAATGTATTTCAAACAATAATATTTTTAAAATTTCATGAAGTTAAATGTATGGATTGTCAAGTGTTTCCCAAATATGATAGTTTATGCCCACACCCTACTAATTCCACTCGGTGTTTGTAGACTAGAGGAATTTAGAAGGATTATGTTTCTATTTATGTTGTACTTTGAAGTAGGTTGTCCTTATGGATGGTGGTGAAAAAATGGTCATGTGGAATTTTCGTCCTCCTTAGTTTTTGTAGATTCATTTTACATCTATTTTTTTGTTCAGTTGTGGTTGTTTGAATTGTATTTAGTTATTTATTTACATAAAATGATTTGTGATTCTCCATGTTTTTTATCATTAGACATTTTAATTATATTTAACTTATTAATAGAATAAATAGTTTCTCTATAGTATATATTTGATTTCATGAACTAATCACTATCCCCAAAGGATCAGGAATTTATCTCGGGCCTTATCTCATTCTAGGTCTACTGTCAAGCTAAATGGAATCTCTTCCTGGTTCATGACAGATATCATCAATGAATATGTTTTCAGAATGGTATGAGATTTTAGTGCCCAAAATCTATTATAATATTTTATCCTACCAATAATGGGATATATGGATTAGATAACCAAAACCTATTTTATAGTATTACACTTCAAAAAACAAATTTTTTGTTCTCCATTAAATTAGTAATGGTTTTTATAATGTATGAGTTGATATATAATATGTTTTGTAGGGTATATAACATTTATTTATAGGTAAATAAATATATTTTTTACATAGTTATACTTTAATATATGTAAATTTTTTTCTATTTTTTTTCTATTGATTCTTATATCAATTTTTTTGTTACTTCATACACATGCATCTGTAACAGGTTCTCAGGGGTGAGTGGTGACCACCTAATGGGTATATAATTCTCACACCCTACACAAGCCCCTATCATGATGAATAACGTCTCTTTTGTGCTTGAATTCAGTGAACTAAGGGTATATAAACATCGTAAATGTCTATATATAGTGCATAGTAACTGGAGGGACTCTTATTGAGGGTCATGGAGGGAAATATAGTTGATCTTATATATTGTTTTCCATGAAAAGTATTCGATGATTTTTTATATCTAGATCCTAAATTCTAGACTAATAGGTTCTGTTTTTAGTGTAACATTATATATATGATGGTGTTGATTCAATTTCACTTACTATTCTATTTGGAGTGTTTTGTGTATTATTTTCCTAACATACAAGAATATATAATGTTTTTTACAAGTAATGCACTATATAATGGTATATTATATTCTTTTCTTTTTCTTTAATGCATATTACTATAGGTACTTCTTATATAATCATCCTAGTGATTATTTTTACTATTTTTCATTCTTCTATGTTATCTAGTAATACCCACAATTCACATGAATCTATTTGGTATTTCTACTTTATACAGGGTTCTCTTGATCATATATACTAATACATAAGAGTAAATGAATCTCTGAAAAAAAATTCTGTCAACCCATAGTGTTTACACCACCCATAATATATTTGGATTTGGTTTTGTGGATTCCTAACCCATTTCCATTTATGTAATCCTTAAATAGTAATTATAAAATTATTTCATATAAAACATTAAAAAAATCCAGGTTATATAACATGACAGTAGACATTGGATATGGTTATTAGGACTCTATAATTATCCAATAAAAACACCTGGATAACATAATTATTTTTTATGATTTAGGTTTAATAATTGGTCTAAAATTATTTCTTTTTCACTTGATTCATTCCTTAATCCCAGAGGTTCATGATTCAAGATAAGCACGATTATTAGGTACAAGTATGCAATCATTACATGTAGTATGTTATCATATTTTTATTATATCATTATTGGAGCCAATTGATAACATATATTAACTGAAACATTAATAATAATTAATAATAATATCAATATATATTTATTATTAACAACTATGTAAATATAAGTGATTAATTAGTATCCAAAATTATCAACCCTATTTTATATGGTTGATTTTCAATTAATTTTATATAGACTAATAATCATGCATATTTTATTCCTAAATTATATTTATTTCATGATTTTATAGCTTTATATTTATTTTAAAAAAAATTAATATATTGAAATATATATTTAAATAAAATTTCTATAAATATAGAATGAAAGGAAGAGAGAAGAGAATATTTTTAGATCAGATAATTATCAATTATTTATTATGAATTAATTTCATCCACTAATGATAAAATGTGGTTTTTTCTTTATATAATCCCATATAGAGGATTTCATGATAACAATCATATCTAACTAAGGTTGAATGAGAAAGAAAACATTGTGTTGCAAACCAGCTTATTTTTATCCTCTGGTCTTAAAAGTTATTCAAAAAAATATAACAACATATGAGGTATATAGGTTCATGAAAAATATCCTAACACTTACAAAATTAGGATAGATTTATAGTTCCACCAACTTATAACCATTTATAGAGACATGCTACATTTTGGGGTTGTAGAGTGGGTCAACAACATCCATCAGATATTTTAAAGTATTGAAACACTTTAACGATGTAAGGTTAGCCTAGACACGATTGTGTTCGATTGAAAAATGCCTTAGTGGATGGTCATGGTTCTTGAAGAAAAAAATGGACTAATATTTGATAAAAAATAGAATTTGATAGATTTTAATTGATTAGTTTTATATAGATACTCTATACTAGGATTAAGAAAAAGACTTGAAGGTCCTCCAATAGGGCTTGATTATAGTTTTGTATCTTTCCACCATGTTTATAGATATTGTTATCATCACATAAAATATGATTCAAGGTGATGAAAAAAAAATCTATTAATAATTAAATAATATTCAAAGAGATTCCAATAACCCATAAAAGATTTTTAGGCTACCTAAATTCAAAAAAAAACTAAATAAATCTTTATCGGCTGGAAGTGGATCAATGGGGGGATAAACATTAGGTTCCTTACTACCTATCCCAACTATAGGTAATAGATCAGATAGTTGATAAAAGTTATTATGAGAGGATATGAGAAAGGTTGGACCCCTCTATAGAATCTTGGGAGGTATATTACCTTATAATCTTATTTTGGTAAGGGTGTAGCGACCTAGATATTTTTCTCAGTCAAGTATTACATCATTTTCAAGTCTATGGTCTTTATTAAGCATAAATTGGTAATTTCACCCAACTAAATGTCCATGATAATTTTTTTATTATTATATTGGTCTCTAATCATGTATTTTACCATTGAGAAATTTTTTTTACATTACAAGGTGGCACCAATTTTTTGGAATCAATATTTTTTTGTGATAAATAAGTATTTCTTCCACAATAATGAAATTGTTTTATTTCCTCAATGAGTGGTAAAATGAAATTTATTACTAATTTTATTTTTTTATAATGTTTTTCATTTTCTATGTGAGGTATACATTATATTAACGAGAGAAAAATCCATAGACTACACTTTTGGGATCTTTATTTCAAATTAAAAGTATATTAAATAATATAAAAAAATTGTTTTTGGAAAATTTCTTGAAATTGACATGAAATGATATAGGTGAATTTAAAATGGTATTGATGATGTCATTTATCTACTTTTTTTACAGAATTTTTATTTTAGGGAGGATAATTTCCATGAAAATGTATTAGAAATATTTTTTGTATTTGGAGAATGTAATTTTTAAATTATCATGGGAATCAAGGAGGGAAAGAATTCCTTCACCCTACCCTATATTTTTTACAGTAATTTATAATTATATAGAGAAAATATAACTCCCACTACACTCAGTTTTGAAAAAACTCTACAGATGAAAAATCCTTCCACCTTTGGATTTTTTTTTCTCTTCTTTATGATACTCACATTAGTCCGAGTGGAGGAATAATAAAAACAAATTTTCAAGATGAAAACATCAATATTGAAAACACTTTAAAAGGGGATTTACATATTATTATTTTATTATCCTCAATTAGGTTGGGTAATTAGATCCCATTAATCTCATGATTAAATCATATAAAATTTCTATAATAATAAAATGAATAAAAATCATGAAATATTTATAAAAATGATTATTTACCAAATAAATGATAATAATTTAATCAAAATTAGATTTAAAAAATACTTCTTAGAAAATTTCAATACATGTAATATCATTTAATGGATATTTCATGGAATCATTCAAGATAAAAATAAGGAAAATTATTTGTTATTCTATAATTTTATTTCAATAACATAATTCTTAAAAGAAATTGTGGTTAAACCATAAAATTTAGTTTTTATTTTATTATTGAAAAGTTAAATTATTTTTAATAAATAATTAATCTTGAAAATTTATACACATTTCATGTCACACAATAAATAAGATTAGATTATAATTCAAATAAATAAATTCTTGGATATGAATTATTTTATTAAAAAATAGAACTAAATTGGATAAGATTCATTGATGATAGATGGAATATTTGATATAAAAGATTTAATCAATCATGATATTAAAATGGAATATTTTCTTATCATGTTTTGAATTAATATATGACACCAAATATTTTCTTGATCATCTGTGTTGATTAATATCCAAAATAATTATGACCAAAATAATATTAATTATTATTATTATTATTATTATCAACATTATTTTGGATTAAGGTTTGTTATTTTATTTCATTTCTAATTCTTCATCATTACATATTTTGTAGTTAGTTTATAAATTCAATAGTTATTCCTCCTCAATTAAGAAAATGTGGATATATATATTTCTTTTATTTTTCTATAATGTGGTAAAATTGTGAATATTACTATGTGTTTATTTCAATTTTTTTCTGAAATATTTCCCTTGGTTTACTTCTACTAAAATTTTTCCATGATTTTAAATTTTCTTATTATTATTTATCATTGGATAATTATTATTTTATTGATTTAATAACTTACATTTTAACCCTCCAAAAAAATTTATTTGTTCTTCATGATTGTGTTCATTTGTGGTTTCACAAATATTTAATGGAGGGAAATAAAAATATTTGTGGTTTATTATTGGATTAATAAATAGAAAAATTATGACAATTATATGATTACAGAAACTCGAAACTCACCTCAATAATGTGTTGTACTATGTTAAGAGGTGATCAGTTCGATCGGTAATATAGGTGTACCTGAAGTGGAATTTAGAACTGAAATTCATGATAATGATATAAAGAATCTATTTTTTATATTTATGAATACCTAGCATGTAGTGTCAAGTCACATTCAATTTTTGTTCAAATATTTATGTTTACACATGAAATGATTGTCATATGGAATGAGGTACATTTATATTTCACTTTAGAACTAACTGATTCACTCTTATATGTTATATGTGAATTATTGGAAGTCATGTGTTAGGTTAATTCAGGCTGCACACTGTGTATTTCTGGAATGAGTTTCATAGTGTGTACCCCATTTACACATTCAATCAACAATGTAGGACTCACATATCATGTACATCATCTATATATTATATGAAAGTATGTTTCTTGTGAGTATAGTTTTAGGATCCTTCTATATACATAATAGTAATTCAAATGTATGATTATTCATGTAAAAAGGATACAATTTATATTTTATAGATATTATTAATATATTCTTACACTACTCAAAATGAAACTAGTTTACACACCAACTAGTATGAGGATCCTTACTCACTATGTACAAAATTACGCATGTAATATACATTTTCTTCAATTAAATTATGTTAAAATAGTACATGAAACGCTTATTTTATTGTATCTATATGTTTCGTTTCTTTATATATGTATTTTTTTACTTTGTTGTGTGGAGTATTATTAATACAATTCTACCAAAAATATAATTTTAAACAGACGATTACTTAATAAAAAGTAATTTTCCATATATACTGTGATGTAATGTATATTTTTATCACTAAAGTTGTATATTCATTATTATTGTAGTTTTATTAACCAGTGAATATGATGACACAAGTTGTTGTGTGATTAAGTAAAACATAGGGTCGGTAATACTCTTAGAGAAATTTCGTCTCAATAGCATAGGTCCTTTGTGGATGTAGTTGATTATGTACCCCAATTGAATGGATGGGGTAAGGGTCATCAACCCTTTGTTTTTTTTAAACATTTAGTTGTTTCACACGAAACATTATAGGGTATGGATCCTCTATAGGGGTCAGTTACCCACATGACTTAAGTGAATTCTTGAAAGGAACGAGTCCTTATGACTACTACCACTTAGGGTAGTATTATATGTAAAAGTGGAATGATTTTTAAGATAACTAGGTTTTATAGGGCATGGAATACTCTAAATTCAATTCTAGTGATAGCCATTTATACAAATAATTTGTTTCCTATGATATATTTTTCATAGATGGGACAACACCCAACATTTTAGTTTCAATGTGGTGATTCAAGGATTATAAATCAATTCTTTTATGAATGAAATTGATTATATGATTTCTTATTATTACATCAGAATTAAAATAAAAATGATCTAAACTATGATGGACTGGGGATCCTCCTTAATACCTTAGATAACCATTAAGGAAACACATATAGCTATGTTGTATGACAAAAACCATTGCTTCTTTTATGACCTATTTGACCGTGAATACAAATATGATAATATTATTAAATGATTTGATAATTGGAAACCAGATACTTCTATATGTTCCTGGGATTCTATCCTTTAATGAAAATTTTGGTTTTTTATATTTTGTGACATTATTGTACTAGGGGTTATCGGGTGACTATTTGTTTTATCATTCCTTTATTGTTTTGGGAAATATTTATGGGAATTATTATTCTTACATTTTCAAAGGAATTGTTCCCACACATTTTTTTTCTATCCAAATGATGAAAAGTATGGATATAGGATTTTTTTTATCAATGGTTATAGTGGTTTATAAAAATTTGATACTCGACGAAACATATAGATACGTGGTGGCAGATGTTTCTATAGTAGACCCTCTTTAGAAGTTCATAGAGTACAATGGAATAAATTTTCTCTTCATAGGTGTCCACTATATTAAGATTTGTTTATTACATTGTATATATATTTTTTATAAATATTGGGGCTGAAGACTCATTTATTATTTAAAGCAAAGAAAATACCTCTTTAAACAAGTTAGAGAGAGACCCATTATATAGCTTGATGGCCCAGTGGGCATTTTTTCCATAACATTTCCTGTTTACCCAAATTGTTGGCCCAAGGACCATTCTGTGAATAGTACTACTATAGTACTTTACCTGCAACATTACTGCACAGTATCATCCACTGCTACAGTACCCTACCGCTGCAACAGGGATCGTCGTTTGCTTTAGTGTCACTGCTGCTACATTACACTACAGTACTACTATTCTCCCAACACCCCAATGGGTTTTGAACCACTATTTTTCTTGTAGGATTACATGGTGATTACAATTAATCAAAACCCCAAATAAATTATATTGTATATACATGTTCAATGGTCTAGTGTTTGCTATGATTTTGTTACCTTTTTGGGTCTAAAATTAAGCATATTGTTCAATAGCAATTTTTCAGACATTAATTTAAACACATTTTTTATAATCAATTATTATAATTTCAGTTGTTGGGAATTTTATGTGTACTTTATTCTATATATATTGTCAATAGTTTTAGTTTAAGGAATTTCATGTATTATTATTTCATTTATTTATATTTTTTATCCCCTATCCAATCGAAGGTATATTTGGAGTGGCACAATTAGCTAACCACATGACTATGTAGATCATGGAGGGTTGGGACATGTAAAAAGGGAATCATAGTATTTCAAAAATTGATGATGGTGTCATGAATTATTTTTAAAATAAGGTATTCTTTATAAAAAATTTTAATTCATTTTACAAGTATTTTAGTTTGATTAACATATGAGGGAACTTGTTATTGTTTTCAAAGTTGATGTATCCATTAAACTATACTAATATAATCAATTGATCGAATCAAAAAAATATGTTGTGAACTATGAAGTATATTTAAGAAATTATATTAATAATATAGTGATTTGTTATCAATATTCATGTCAATCAATTTTCAAGTCACCCAAATATTCAATTATCACTATGGAATAATCTTATCTAATAAAGGATTTCACCCAAATATATCAACCTAATTTTTATAGGAAGGAATTTAATATATGTTCTAGTGCATGAGACTCTAATTGATGATCATCATTATGATTATGGATTGATTCATATTTTCTGTCGATATACATCCATTATCACATACATGGGAAGATTCTAATAAACTTTTTTTAGTGTAGATCTATTTCTTAAATGGTTGGTTTTATTAATTATAGTATTTGAGACTATACATAAGAAATATATTCTATTTTGATCCTATTAGATGTGGTTTCCAAGATTTTTATATGTTCGTAATACTATATTGGTGGAGTTCTATTAATGAATGTGACTAGCATGTTCTATCTTGTTCAAGGACCCATTTATGATATGGTGGTTCATATACAATTCCCTTATACAGAATAGTGTGTCACTTGTTGATAATAAATTTATTGTACTCATGGCATGATTTCCCAACAATATTTTGATTATGATCACTAATATGGGATTTTGTTACATTCATTGAACTTATCATGATATGATTTCACAAGATATTGTTCCTTTCATATGTCACAAAGACTATGTGACTGTTCTCAATAATGAACATAGAACTCATTGAATACTATCTTATTTTGATTCAAATAAAATTATTTAAGGATCTATTTTTATGATGTTATTTTAGTGAAGTATTATATGTTGGTGTTCTCTTCTTACACAAACCCACCTTTTTTGGATCACTTGAGTGATAATTTTCAATTAAGAGTTTCCTTATATAGTTATACCTTGGAATTAGGAGAATTATAGACAATACATTAGAGATATTGATGATATAATGGACAATGATTATATAGAAATAGTAACCTAAAAGTTAAATTGATTTATGTTTAGGATATGATTGTGTAAGATTAGTTAGTGTTGGAAGATGTTTCAATCCTCTCTCACCAATACTAGAAAAAGAAAAATTCATATCAAATATAGATTACTTATTGACATGGTTTTGGGTATAGATAGGAATGACATATAATATTCATATTAGTATGACTTATTATTCATGCATTATGTTTATACAACTTTTTTCTTATCAGTTTTGACATATCTTATTTATCATCTACAATTTTTTTAGAGTCAATGATTTTTTGTGGAGCTCCCTTCTAGAATAATTATTCATGAACATCTTAATTTATTGATAAAAAATTCACTTACACATTTGAGGATTTATTATTTTTCCATGATATAGTAAGAGACCATTTTTGGGGTTATATTATGGTGGTGATGAGACATAGTGGTTTTGTAAATGATAAGTATTGATAACCAATTGATAGCATTGAAATATATTGTGTGGTTAGCAGCATATGGTGAATTCCACCCTAATGTTGAAATATATTGTGTGGTTAACTGATGTCTTCGCTAGGAATCTCACAAATTGAATATGGGCCTTAAAATAATATATTTTGAAGACTTTTTTGCCATAAAATTGTGTGAAATTATGGATGAATAATTGACGATTTCTAAAAATGATTTTAGTTTTTATCACTAATGATTTAAAAGTATTATCCTATGGTCTACTACCAATAATGATGGTTTATCTGATGGTTCAGGAAAATTTACATCAAATTTTGGTGAAATTGTTCTTTAATGATATTTGGAATAAAGTTAGGTATCTTTTGGTCCTTGGCGTTATTACTAAAATTAATCTTTATTAGATATTTAAAAATAGTTACACAACAAATCCATATTATTTTTTTGGAGAATTTTTTGGTTTTATAGAGGCTTCACTACTATTTTTAGTTAAGTAATCTTATGTGGAATTTCTTTTCTTGTGTGACATACATCTAAGATATTATTCATGTATGGGAGCATAATTCCCCCATAAGTGTATTTAAATGGATAATGAATATATCTTGTTATTTTTAGTTAGATTATCATTTGGTAATAAACACAATATGTTTTGAGGATGAGGATACCCACATAATTCTGTTGCATTCCCCTAATATGGAAATGCTGTTTTATAATCTTATATCAACATAACATTAAAAAAATATAGGATCATGGATGGGGGAATCCACAAATTGTGTGATGAATAATTATTCCCATTTATTATATTATTGTATCAAATTTTTATTAGATCCTATAATTTAGTGGTGGACTATCTATATGTGATGATACATTATTTTTCACACAATGTTGTTTTCCAAGAATTTCATTTAGAAGAGACAATTTTTTTCTTTTTTGGGACGAAATATTTTAATACAGTGGAGGGTGCGAAAATTGATTTTTTGTTATTTAATAAATACAAAAATTAATATTTTTATATTATTTAGTCCCTAAATGGTTTAAAATTTTAATTTCCATTATATTAAATGACTTTAGAATGAACATTTTTAGTATTTTATTAGCCATGGGACACAATTTTTATAATTCGGTAGAATTGTTCTAAATATAAAATGCTACAATGTTTTAGGTAAAATATTAATATTCATTACTAAATAAATAACTATCATTAAATTTTGAAAATATATATCTTGTAAATGAAAGAATATATGAAATTTCTTTCATTGTGGATATTTATATAAATGGGTACTTTTCATTGGTGATGTATTAATTATATTATTTATATTGAACCATGGAGAGAAATATTACGAGACATTATTTAAACAAAATATTATGTTCAAATAAAAATATAATAATAATTTTACTATTTTGGTTACATGGAATGAACATTATAAGATTGTTGTTACAAGAAAAATTTTGTCCCATATATAGATTAAATAGAGTGTTTGGTATTTTTTGATAGGATGTCTATTTTTAGGTATATTACATTCCATGTTGAATGATATAAATTATTAATCTAATTTCTGTAAATAAATATGAAAATTATGATGGTAATTAATGAGGGAATTAATATCATCTCTTTAGTCTCTACTTTTTCCATCATTGTTGAATTAGAGAGGAAAATCTTGTGCTCTCTCCATTAAATTTAAAATAAATTATACTAAGAAAATAACATATTACTTTGCACAATGGTGGATGATGTTATTATCACTCTTCATTTTATTAATGAGGAGGAATAATGAAAACCATGTTTTGGGATGAGAAAATTAACCTTTATGAATATTCCAAATGATGGAGGACTTATTAATATTTTATTCATCTTTTTATGTTGTGTGATTCACTGCTCTTCCTCCCAAGATCAAATAATCTAAAATATCAATTTTTAGAATATAAATAAACTTCATTAATGGTTTTTAAAAATTATTAATTACCATATATTGGATAATAATATGATCAACAGTTTTTTTAAATAATATTTCATGGAAAATGTAAATATTAATAATTGGATCACATGAATTTTCATTAGAAACATTCAATGTATCAAACAAAAAATTATTAAATTTTCAAAATTATTTTTCTATAATATCAATTTCTTACCTGTGATTATGATTAAGTAATAAAAATTGGATTTTATTTGATTATTCAAAAGGGAAATTATTTTGAGAATATATTTTTTGAAAAATTAATTTAATCTAATGAAACATTATTAACCTAATTTATTTATAATTAAATTAATTATGTTGGATGATATGAATTATTTGATAAAAAATACACATTGATGGAAATATAATGATTTTAATTAAAGAAAAAATATAAAAATTATGAAATAATATTTCTTCAATTGATTAGTTTAATTAGGTTATTTCCTTTTCAAAAATTTATATTTAACTATAATTATTTTCTAACAATATCAGTTCTTTAAAAAAGAGGATAATGGAAATAATAATAATAATAATAATAATAATAAGGTGATTATTATTTATATTATCATCCTTATTTTGTAAAAATTATTTTAATTTATTTAATTTTTATCGGCTTCACTTGATATATGATTAATTTATATTTAATATTCATCAATTAGTCATCTCCGATTATGATAATATAGATAATGGTTTATTTAATTTTCTTATAATTTTCAAAATAAATGGAATTAATCATTCATGTTAATTAATAAGTTTTCATTAGAAACTATAGGAGGTTTATTTTCTCTAATCAATTTTTCTCGTTGTGGTGGATTATTTTATTTTTAATTATCATTAGTAAATAATTGATTGAGAGATTAAATTACAAACAATTTCATATTATTGATATTTATTCATTATTCTTCTGGTATTAGAATTTGGGTGGTGTTGGGATGATTAAATGTAGTACCATTAGAATATTGAGGGTTTTTATAATTATTTGATAAACTGGTAATCAAAATTAAGAAGATGGTGAAGGATACTCAAATCACTCCATCACTGTTGAGTTAGAAGTCGATAAGTTCAGAGAAATTAGAGGCGTATACAGAGACAATGATGGTAGTTATGCTAAAGGAAATATGAAAAATACTCATAGCTATAGAATTTTTCTACTACATTATATGTAATCCCATGTCACAAGTTGTATATAGAATCAACTTTAATTTCATTTTTAAATTATTTTCACAGGATGATTACCTGTAATCATTATATCTATATGACTCACATATTGACTCAAACTTGTTTGACTCGCCTCTTTATATATCCCTTGTAATGTGACGCCTGGCCAAATTACATGAATTGAAAGACTAAGTGTCTTGGAATTTTCCTCATTTATATCCATATCTATTTTTTGGGCCCTCACACTATGTAAAATAGTTGTACACATTGTGTATCTCAGTATACATGATAATAGTTTGAATTTACTTCTATTTATGTACAATTAAATAATGTGTGAGATTAGTCATTTGTACCTCATTTTATGTTCAATCTTGTGATAATTTTATGGCTTTAAAGGAAACATAGTGTGTATATAGTATTCAGGAAATGTAACTCATGGATCCCTATATTCCATGTAAACCATTATGAACAACATAAACATTATCTTAACATAGACTGATCTATAGTATTACATGACCATCCTACCCAAGGGAACCATCACAATATGTACCATAATGTACATGTTGTGTAATAGGTCAAATATAGTATTCTACAGATCATCCTTCTATATTACGAGTTTTGGATATAAAATTTTCTTTATTCTAAACAATTTCTAATATAGAATATGCAAGTATATATAGACTCATAATTTGTTATTTATATTCAATGTTGTGTAATTTTTGAAACATCATGGATTTAATAACTAATTTTGGCGGATCATTAGGGTAGCCATAGGGTTTGTAATACTCTGTTTTAATATTGACATCTCAGGTATGGGTCCTCTATGTATATAGAGAAATAGGTAACACTTCCATTCGAATAAGGTATGGGTCCATAAATAATGGATCTGACTACTCTCTTAAATTAATAATACTATACACATAGTGGTATAATTCCTCCATAGGGGTATGTTACTATCTTTTATGTGTTGACTTCTAGTGAATGATAGGTCACTCTTACTTCTATTATTGAGGGTTGTTTTGGAGGTAAAATATGTGAGATTTTTTGAGAGAACTAGGTAATTAATTGATCTAGGTACAATATTATAATATCCACTATTATTCATACATAGTGTTAATATGATATTTTTGATATAATTTACTATGATAAGATGTAGTCCCACTACATAGTTTTAGGGTGGTGATGTATGGATTATGGAGAACTGTGTTATTGTATTGATGAAGATTCAACGATGTAAATGAATTCATTAATAACTTGAGAATATTGGATATAATCTCTAGTGGTTTATGTATTTTCACTATTACTCTAGATCATCACTAAGGTGTGGCTTCATGTTAGGTTGTATAATGTTTATGGAATGGGTACTTGATTACCCATGTGGCCATTGATATATTTATCAAACAATATTTTGAGGATATGTGTTATGATAAGTTGATTCTTTAATGTGTTTCAATGTTTTTAACCTATAATTAATATTTGTATTCTCTTTGATTGTATATATTATTGTATTTTGGTTTTTTAGCATAATAGTTGTTTTATATTAATTGTTCTTTTAGGGAATCCTACATGGTATGTTTATACTCACCCATAAAAAACATATACCCATATATGTTTTCTACATAGATATATTTCATAAAATATATATTGTTATAGTGATCATAGATTTGGAACAATTTATGTGAATTGGATACTATAAAATTCATGATGATACTTGGTGGTCGTGGTTGATATAATACACCCACTCCAGGATTCTGGAGAATAGGATACAATATTGAAGCTCTTCACACTCACCCCTTCTGTGAAAATTTGTTTTTCCATTCTACATATCTGTTGTTTAATATTTACTTTCCTATTTTTTGTTTACTTATCAAAATTTCTCAGGATTTGTAATTTTTATCGGTGTTTTTAATATATTCATAGATTCATAGTTATATTATTCGTTTTATATATTATTTTATGGTTATATTCTACATATTTTATAGTATATATGTTTCATTTTTCATTGTATTATGCCTCCCCTATATCATTATTCCTTCGTAGTGACAGTCTCTATACCCTTTTATATTGAAGGTGAGTTTTGGGACGCACACTCTCTTTACTATAAGTCTAGGTGGTGTATTAGTGGGTAGGGAATTTTTATGGCCTTCTACACACTGTTACTATTTTAAGGGATTTATCTATATCATAATAAATAACATCTATACAGTGAAATATAGTCACTTATGTGGTTAGTATGTTCATGCTTGGATGTTTTTCCAATGTGGTTTATATGATAGTATTGAGAAGATTCCTCATCCAACCTAGTTATATTAGACTATATCTACTTCTTAGTTGGATGATAGTAGTTGACCATATTATAGTATGACTATCATAGGGGTGAAATGTGGTATATTGAGATAATATTTTTCTGTAATCAATAGTTTTTTGGAAAATGCCATTGAGTCTGAAATAGGTTATATCGAGGTGAATTTTGTATTCCAATCTATCACTAATGATGGACTCATTGAATTTAATGTAATATGAACTATTATTATATCTTCCAAATTATAATTTGTTTTATTTAATATAGTTTCATTACATTATTTAAATTCAATTATGTTATATTCTCTTATAGAGATTAATGTATAAGATCTATAATTTTATATCAAAATTAATAATAATCATGAAAAAAAAATTAAATATACTAAGAAAAGTTATTTATGTTTTTTATTCATTTCATATTATGGGAATTTAATGGATCATTTAATTATAAATATAGGATCATTTAATGTACCTTTTGGGAAGAATTGTTAAACAAATTCATATATTTTTATAATTTCTATGCCTAATTTGTATTTTCTCCTTTTATCTAATAAACAGTATCCCATCCACAAGGAATTGTGATGTTAGCATACATTAGAGGGTCTTGATTAGGGGTAGTTTATTGATATTTCTATTATTATTACCAGTATCATTTCCATATTATAAATTTATATGTGACGTCTTTATATTCTTCTAGTGGGGGATCTCTTCTTTTATGTTTTCCATGATGAATTATTTGGATTTACACATATGAAATAAATGGAATACATTATCTAACTCTATGATGAATTGAAACCCATAGTCATACCTCTATATTCAATGGATATAACTAAATTTATAGTGTTGAAAAAAAAAATTATTCTTTAATTAGAGGGGTTCAATAAAATTAGAATATGACTATGTCTTAAATCAGTTCCCTTTACTAATAAATATGATGGGTATCTATACATTTGAATGTAATATTAGATACTGAACAAAGACACTATTAAGATCCAATAACCTTTTCAAAAATAGAATTTTTTAATTATTAATGTAATATGATTCCCTTGAACCACACTTCTTATAGTAGTGCTAAGAAAATTTGTTTACTTTTTAAAACAATTAATAAAATGATTTACAATTCGTCCAAAATATACATTATAAGGATCTTTTAGGCCTAGATATTTGGATTATTATGGAATGTAAATATATAATTATGTTCATACTATTAATAAAAAATAATATGACAACTTATCAATGTTTACTCGTTCTAGATTCATAATCGTTACCATTAACCATTAAACATTTACTCTAAATTAAACATATAGAAATAATTTCTAAATCATGTGTTAAGAAAATTATTTCTCAATAAGTTTTTTTAAAATTATTCATGAATTCATTTATATTATAAAATTATATAAATTTTTTTAATTAATTTAATTTCATATTAAATTATTTTGAACTAAATAAAAAAATTTATATAACACATTATTTCAACTAAACGAAAATTTAGGATTTTTATAATTCAAAATAATATATCTATACTAAAACAATCATTAAAAATATATATTATTTTGGGAGAACATTTTATTTCTAATCATAATATCTAATTAAATAAATCTACTATTCTCAATGAAAATTTGAAAACATTACTTTTTAGAATAATATCACATTTTTCAATTTAATGATACTTGGAAAACAATAATACAACCATATATCCAATATTATTATTGGTGGTCTGAACATAAATTTTACCATACGGATCCCTTGATGTTATGAATTAACTCACCATTCCTCATCATCATAATCAATTACCATGTGTCAAATTTTAAAAAACATATTTCTATAATTATTTACATTCTCATTATAAATAAACTAAAAATTATATTCTAAAGATCTATATATTTGATATTTACTTTCAAATAATAAAATATATACATCAGTGATAAACATAAAAAATTATTCCACAATGTAAAATTTATAATTTCATTAATTTTAAAAATAAACTAAAAATTCATGGGAAAAAATAATAAATACATTTCGTGAAATTAAACATAAAAAAAATTTATTTTCATAACATTTATGGAATATAAATGATAAATATATAATCCATATCCATTAAATACATTATATAATTAATGACATCCCTGAAAGTAAAAATAAAATTTTTCCTCAAAAATGACAAATTTATAGTCATTAAAACATTATATTAAATAAGAAAACATTTAAAACAAATTTATAGTACCTTCACATAGGTAGAATTAAAATTCCTTAATAAATACAAACTTTTTTAAGTGTAATATTTAAATATATATATATATATATATTGTAAAGTAAGAGACAACTTTGTAAAAATTAAAATTTTAAAACATTAAAATAATTTTATCTTACATAATTATCCTGAATTTTTTATTTGAACTTCCCTTCTCCATTTAACGACTCCTATGATAAGAATCATTCATTATATCAATATTTATCTCTTATACATACATACATTAGTCACATTTATGGAAGATATTAATAAATCCAAGGAAGATACCCTACAAACTGCTTTATATAGTCTAAACATATTAATCTAGGATTCTATATATATATATCCACAATAAAATTTATGTTGATAAAATAATATCTCTCTTGAAATAGTACTTAATAAAATATATCATTTTTAGACATCTAAATTTTATCGTGTCACTAATTTCAACCTAAATACTATTATCTCTTTATTGTTTAATACATAAATTTTCCACACATGAAACTATTAAGATTGATGTATTCCATTATGCAACTAATCTTCTTATTTTCCAATAACATATTCTATAAACACTAAATGTGAAGCATTCATAGTGGTTGAATATTTTTTAGAATATAGAAGAATCTATAATCAATTACCATGTCCTATTAACGGATAATGTATTATAAATGTTGATGTTCATATTCTTGTAATACGTGGGAAATCAAGATAACAACTTATAAAACATTTAATTTGAACTCTTTTTAAAATGAAATATTATATATATATATATTCATTTATTTTATCTAAAAGCTTCACTTGAGAGAGAAAATGTCTGTGGGAACGGTTTCAAATAGATAGTGTGTTATTTCTTCTATGTGGATTAAATTTAATATTTATATATTTTTTAAAACATTCCACATGAACCAGATATAAAATTCAAATATATAGTGCTACCCTTAATTGATCATTATCTGAAATTTACACAAGCATCATCCTACCCTTGCATGAGTTGATGTTGGCCTTTATATAACCCTAAAACAATATGTTAACATTATGGTAGTAGACATCCTACCCTTACATAGAATTAGTTATTATGTAGAATAATATTTTAACTATTTAATTTTTAATTTATATAATTATAAATATTGAAAAAAATAATCCATTAATTTCATAAAATATTAATATAATTTATTTTTCATATAATTTATTTTATTATATTCATTTCATAACATAGGTTCTTTAAAAATATTAATTTTATAAACTATTATTTATTATTATTTTAACTGAATAATTAATTTCAATAAAAAATTACCCAAATATGTTATGAACATCTAATTTATTAAATTCTAATTTTCAAAATGATTAATTGTTTAAATAAAAAGTTATATACATTTTATAGAAAAATAATACTATATTAAAAAGTAATAATATTAAAAACATAATGTTTTCCATTTCAACCAAAATAATAAATTTTAAACACACATAAAATTACTTTTTTGGTGAATAATAACCATCAATTGAAAAAAAATTATAAAGAGTGGATTATAATTTATTACATAATGTGAGATAAACATTGTATTTACCTCGACAAATAATGATTTATAATTATCTAAATGATCATATGTTATTTTTTTTGTGAAATTATAAACATATTTTCATAAAGATCACATAAAATATATTTCAAATTTATTCACTATAGAAATCTTGTTCAATTATAAATTTTTTTTAATGGGAATAAGTATTTAAGAAAATATGTTTTTTATATTAGCCCATATTAATAGAAATTATTGCCTCACATTTCTTTTTTCATACTTAAAGAAACCACATATCTCACATTCCAATCATCAATGTATATTTATTCTGTTACACCAAAACAAATCCATCAACTTATATTTTATCACTTATCATTAAGGGAAATGTCCCATGAGGTGTGATGGAACATTATAATATTTTAAAAAAAATATTTCTTTTTTTGAAATATAACTTGTGCGATTTGGTTAAAATTGATATAATCACCAGAAAATCCATGTAAGAGTAATGTTATAGAATAAATTCCCAACATCCTAATTATAATTATTGTATAATACTTTTCAACGATACTAAATGTAAAACACTGCACTCGTACACATGATTTTGGTGATATGAAATAATGTATATTATTTTGGAACATAATATGATAAAAATATCACTTGATAAGTGTATAGTTGTGGGCTTTTTTAGGCCTATATTATTTTATATTTAGGAAATATATATATATATATATATATAATAGTTTTTATAATTTTAATACCAACTACTGTAAACACATTTCCCACATTACTCCCTATAGAGTATTAAATGATACCATTCACCATTAATTTTCTAATCGTCAATATACCTGTGAAAATTGTTTTTAAAATATGGGTTTGAGACTAAATTTATTATTCATGGATAAAGGAAATATATGATATCTTTTAACTCTTAAAATTATATAAATATCATTAAAAAATTAATTTCATATCAAATTAACTAGATCTAAAAAACAATTAATATAATTCATAATTTAACCTAAACCAAAATTTAGGGATTCTAAAATGAGTATGAATATATTCATTCCAAAAAATTCATTTAAAAGTAATATTATTTCGAAACCCAATTCTATTTCTATGAACACTATCCATTGAAATAAATCTATATATCTTCGTTTTAATATTAGATTATTACTTTTGAGAATAATATGCCTTTATTGAATTTAAGAATACATAGACAACATAATTAATTCTTTGAGGCCCCTACAAGTATTAGTGGTCTAAACATAACTTTTATTTTAATGCCCCTTTGAGGTTATGGGTTCATTGCTAATTCATAATTATCCTAAAAAATACCCAGTTCCATATTTTAAATAATTTTTTGTAATGAATTTATTTTTCATTATGAATCAATTGTAAATAAATTTACAAAATGATCTCACCTAGTTTATTTTTTTTAGAAGATTAAAATAATTTAATATATAATAATGGTAAGAGAAATTTCTTCTATAGAAAATATATTCATTCTTTAAAATTGTAAGTAATCCAAAAATTCAAGGGAAACATTAATAAATAGATTCATTAAACAATAAACATAGGAGTTTTATTTTCTTAACATCTATCAATGCTAAATTGAAATATATATTTCATTTTCGCACAATTCATAAAATAATAAATGAAATAAATTTAATTTAAAATAACATTTTAAACGTAAAATGAACATTCTAAAATTCAACAAAACATTATATTAAATCAGAAAAAATTAAAAAATAATACATAACCGTAATAAATGAAAAAAGTCATTATCAATTAAAATAAATTTTTAATGGAATTTTATAAAAATTAAAATAAATTTTTTTTTTCAAAAATGAATATAATAACACAAAATCATTAAACGTACAAATATTAAGAATGATATTCCATTTATTGAATAAATAGAATTCATTTTTTTACTAACTTTTCCACAGATAAACTCATGTGATCAAAAGCATTCATACACTCTATCTTTGTAATGACATGAAATATTATAATTAAAATTTCTTTGAATTTAATATAATGTATTATTATATAATATGTATAATGAAAGTAAATTTTCTTCAATGGTTTTATTATATCATATTAGATTTATATTTTTTGTTATGTATTGTATCCATTATTAATATATTCATTCAATAATTATCAAAAGATTAGTATAAATATAGGGTTTTAACAAACCCAATTTATAGAGACCATGAAATAAATGACCTCAACCGGTAGGATTTTATAATATAAAGATCATTTACAATAACCTTCAATGGAGGAAACACCCCTTGTATTTTCTCTAGGCCAAGACTAATCTGAATAACAATAAATAAAGAATCAGCAAGACTATTTAAAGGAGTCATTCATTCTCATCGATATCCGTACCCAAACCATTTTTGTCTAACCACCCCATAAAAATATCACCAACATAGACCTTACACTTATTTATATAATAATAAAAATATTATAATCATATTATTATGATCTTAAAAATGATTTCTATATTGATACAACATAAAAAATATTTTTTGTAATACTCAAATTCAATTAAGAATGAGACAGTGATAAATAAAAAGATTTTTTGATGTAGAAAATAATTTTAATAAATAATTTTTATTAAATATAAATGATCGTATAATTTTTAGTAAGTCGAATATAATTTTTATATGGTTTTAAAAATGTTATTATAAAAATAACACTACATTTCTTAATAAATTTTTATTCTATTTTATAATTCAAAATAAAAATGTTTAGAAAATGATTTTGATAAAATGAATATTATTTGTGTAATCATACTGTTTAAATTATACATAAGTTACATTTTCAACATTTTTTGATATAGTTTAATTTTTGAATAAAAATTAAATACCTTATAAATATTATTTTTATATTTTTATGTCATAAGGACCCAAAAGATAAGTCGAAAATACAATAAAAGTTATAAAAAATTAAATGATTTATAGTAAAAATAATTTGTTTTTATGTTTATTTGGTTTATTTTATATATAATTTAGGAATCCTCCAAAACTATTAATATATTTTGGGGTTTTAAAATTATTTCTTTAAGAGTATGACTCACCGCCACATATATAAGGACATTATTTTATTAATTTCCGCCCATGGACTTATAAATTAATAAAAACAACTTTTATTTAGAAAAAACCATGGGGAAAAACTATTATAGTGTTTAAACTATTATTTATTTTATTATATACAGTCCAAAACCAACATTTGAGAGATAATAAAGAAATCCCTAGTTCTTCCCAATATAATCCCACCCATGATCCCATTTATCTTAACTCACACTCCATAAGGAACAAAATTACTCCTCCCTACCATCTCTATATTCCTCCCAATGTACCATTGAGTTCTCAATGATCTCCTCTCAAGAATTTGGATTCACACACTCAATTAAGGATTCTTTTCTTTCTACTCTTTATTAATGTTTATTTAATATCTTATGAATTTCACTTCTAATTAATAATTCCCAAACATGTATTTCAATGACCCTTTTAAATAGAATTTTATTTATAAATATTGATATACATATTTCTCTCTCGTCTGCCCATTTAATGATTTTTTATGTGACATCTTTATCCTGTGTAAATTTTACTGAGATTTTACATGCCAAAACAATCATGTAGTGATTACCATTTCCATTTTCTATCAAGGGTTATCATCTTTATACTGTTATAATTATTTTAAATTTATCTTTTTTATATTATCCAAAATTTCTTCATCAAATAAAATATGATAATGAATTTATAATAGTTGTATTATATAGGTGGCCCAATTAAGCATGATAATTAAATGAATGTGTTGGGTGCGACATGAATTATATAGATTTCCAATGCATTGTGTAATGTTTAGTATAATGGGAAATCATATTGGGATATGGTGTAAACTAGATTCTATTATGGTACTTTATATATCATAATTTCTAGAGGTTATCCATGACCTATGTTTATGATGCATTGATTTAGGTTGTTTCCACTTTTTCTATGTAATGATTTTCTTTCATTATTGTGCCTTATTATTACTATTCCATTTACTCCCCCATAATATTATTATTTGATAATTTTTATTATTTTTACAATTGAATTCATTTTTTATTAGTTGATTGGGCTTTATATCTCCCCCCTAATGTTTTTCCAAGGTTAACCTGTGCAGTTCTAAAAGCCATTGAATTTAATAAGCATATTAAGGTAGTTTTTAATAATTTTGTTTCATATCATGTACAAGATGTTATGTTATGTAACTAATTCCAAAATCTAATAGAATTATTGATATTTTTGGTTGTATATTTTTTTATTTTCAAAAATAAATCATGTATTAATGAGAACATAAATTATGTGTTGTTATAATTTGTATTAGAGGAAAATATTAATTATTTTGGGTTTTTATTATAAAAATCTAGTAGAGTACCTAGAGATAAGACTGAGTACAAAAAAATATTCTTATTTTTATTTATATAGTAGGTGTTTTATTAACAAAAATCATCTCTATGTGGATACAACATGTGGGCATGGTTCAATAATATATTTAACAAGAGGTAATAACCCCAATAAGGTGTGTTAAGCCTCACCTGGTTTAACTTGGATCACCACAATAGACCTTACCACGCACCTATTTTTAAAATCATGGGGGATATGAATTTTTAAATTCATAAACTCATTATGAAATATTAATAAGTTAAAAAATCTCTTAATAATTAATTTTATGAAATAGATCACCAATATGATTGATTGAAGCCCAAAAGTTCATAAGTTATGAAGTAAATGTATTTTATAAGTAAACAATTTAATGTAATTAGATTAACCATATATGTTATTAATTTTTTAAAAATACACAACCTTGTTATTTCATTAATTATATCAAATGGAATTATACATGATTAATAAGGTAAAAACCAATTTTAGCAACAATGTGATCAATTAACTAATGATATGCACATCCGGATGGTAGTTAGAATCCTGAACATTATTATAATAATATATCTGATGCCTCTAGTTTTGAATATAAACCTCAATCATGATGATTTCCAAATCCCCCAAAGAAAGAACAAGATTCTATTTAGTCCTTTACATAAAAAGGCCTTTTACATTACAAGGATTACATGATTCGTTAATCGAGGAAAAATAGATCAACTCCATTGATAAGATGTTATCAATCCATATGTCTTCCCAAAAAGGAAAGGATCTATATGGTGTAAATCAAATATAGGGAGAAACTGACATGTGGTCGTCATTGATAAATAATATGAACCTTGAAGAAGATATCAATGTCATGGAAGTGGAATGAATTCCAGAAAGTGGTTTTTGATAAATATTCTCTCTGCACTCTCCATTTAAAAATGGAAAGGCTTTTTTTAAACTCAAGGATAATGATGATGAATCTAGTTGGGATTGTAAGGAAAAAATCAAATGACATGCATGATATGCATCTATATTTTTCATTAACCTAAAATGAATGGTTGACAACATCTATGGTGGGGAAAAACCTATACTATGAAAAGACCTACTGATCTAAGACTTTGATAACAATGAAGAAATTGTATTCTGTTACCTCAATGTCGATATGAAAAGAAAATCTCAAGGGTATCATGGGGATAAAAATAATAAATTGGAGTTGAATTGGGGTGGTTCTATGGAAAACCTAATTATCCCCAAATAATTCATCAACCCACTTTTTAATGTTACTGAATTTAATACCTTGTAAATAGCCTAATGGGTATGAGTAACTTCAGTCAGTGTGGGTAAGGAAGGGTTCATGTCTAGATATTTTTTACAAGAAAATACCACTAATGTAGTGGATGGATGGAATTATCCAACCAATCCTCTGTTTTTTTCTCACTGCATCAACTACAATGAATCAAGACACTTTTAAAATAAATTCACTAAGAAGAGGATTTTAATAGAAAACCAAAACCCTCCTTGTTAGTAAGTGATAGTTTTTCCCTTCAAAAATACATAGGTGAATCTCCAAAATGTTGTGTTTACTGGTAATAAATTTATTCATTTGATTATATTTAACATACTATTTTATTTTAGTTCTACACATTTTTTTATATCATGAATGTTTTGTAAAACTATTA
This sequence comes from Viscum album, assembly GCA_963277665.1. Taxonomy (NCBI): domain Eukaryota; kingdom Viridiplantae; phylum Streptophyta; class Magnoliopsida; order Santalales; family Viscaceae; genus Viscum; species Viscum album. Next base: position 1,695,119,659 of record OY728137.1, on the reverse strand, counting down.
AAACACCACCATAAACATGGATGTGGAGTTATCAGTGAAAATAAGAATATAAAAAAATTATTGTATCTCAAGAATATAACTCGATCCCTTTCCCAATTTTAAGTATGAAAATACCAAAAAACCTTGTCATACACCCTTTGATATAATTTAATCCAAATTTGGGTATGGATTGTCTTTCCCTATATAGAGCTAACATAAATTTACATGACAAGGAAATAACTCGTAATATCGTGAATCCGCCCCTAAATTGGTAAAATTTCAATGATGTGGATGAATCTTCTTTACCACTAAAATCACAATCATTGATATTATTTACCTATGAGAAAGTGTTTATAGATAAAATTATTGATTATAATGAAATAATCATATTCAAGGCTTACATATTTTAAGGTAATACAATGATTTATTTTATGAGGATTTTTTTGTCTTCATCTTAGCCGAGAGGTTGAATTTTTAATCGATCTTGTAATTAAGGTGTTACCGTTAATAAAGAGTCAACCAATTGATGTTGGGTAACATGACTAGGAAAAGAAACAACTATAGGAGAATCTATGTAAATGGTTCAAATCCTCATGTGATTTTATATTGGGTGAACCATCCCACTTAATTATAAATAAAGATGTTTCAATTAGCCTTTTGATTGATTATCATTATCTAAAAATTATCACGATAAAGAATAGGTATCAATTAACTCTTATTTTTGGATTTTTTGATTAGATACATGGAACAACATACATCTCAAAGGTTGATATTTGGTCTTCATGATTTCATGTTTGGGTGAAGAATGAGGATATCCCCAAAGAACTAATTTTCTACATGGTACATTCACTAATAGTTTTTCTTAATTCCATTCAGATTCAATAATGCTCTAGAAATATTTATGAACTAGATTAATAGAGTATTTATATATTACATTGAAAAAAATTTGGTAATATTTATAGATGATATTTTAATATACTCCAAAACCAATATGTTTTATGAGGAGAATGTGATAATTATGCTAAAGACCTTATGAAAGGAGAAACATTATTCAATATACAAGAAATGTGAGTTTCTATTTAATTAAGTCTCATTCTGGGGATAGATACTCAAAAGTGGTGGGATATATATTGTCCCTTGAAAGGCATAAGTAATTTTTGGATGGCTGAGATCAATATCTATGACATAAATTCATTTTTTCCTTTGATTATCATCCTGTTTTAAATGATTTGTTGGAGATTTCTCATAATTGTAAAACCATCTATCCCAGATAACAAGAAAGGTATTCAATTTTCCGTGTGATGATCAATGTGGAGAGAGAATAAAGTAGGTAAAAATTAGACTTATCAATAAAATTATGCTCACATTACCTATAAAGTGTAAAATATTCCATAGTATTTAGCGACACCTTAATGATGTGATTGTGTTGTGTGTTAATAAGGAATGAATAAGTAATAGCATATGATTCAATGATGTTGAATGATCAAAAATAGAACTACCCAATGCATCATATTGAGTTGGTTATCATTATCTTTACTTTAAAAATATGGAAGAATTATCTCTTTTGGTATATGAGTGAAATATATACAGATAAAAAAAGTCTAATGTTTATATTCTTGCAGAATGAGTTAAATACGCACAAATTAAAATGGTTAGAGCTGATCACAGATGATTAATTCTCAATCCAATACCATCTGGTGAAAGGAAATAAGGTGGAATATTCATTATGTACATAGGATATAGCAATTACATCATTATTATAATTTTTTGGGATCATAAATTATTTAATTTAAACGATTTTTATATGTTAATTATATATAAATGAACACATTCAATCATTTCAAAAATGATTTCTTAACCTTCCCTTATGAAAAACATAATATTTTGTCAAAGATATTATGTGGTTAATATGATTAAAGTGAAAACTATAAGAAAATTTACATCATAAAATTAAAAAAAATTTGTAGTAGGATATGTGAGATACGACCCATGATTATTTATACCATCAAATCATATGTTAAAGAAGTAACATTTTCATTATTCATATTTTTTGATTTTCTCCATTAACCCATGAAGTAAAAAAATTGTATCTAGATCTCCCATAGAAATATTTTTGGGATAATATGAAAAATTAAATACCAAAATATATATAATAGTTAATATCATGTCAGCATGTGAATGATAAAAAGTAGAAGTCTAAGGGGATTATGGAACTATTACCCATAGCCCTATGAAAATGGGAAATTGGAATCATGAACATTGTCCCCAGAATATTGAATACATCCAGGGGAAAAATACAATATTTTTTGTTTTGTATAATCGTATAATGGTAGATCATTTTATTGTAATAAAAGTGGAGTTATCATTGGATAAACATTCATGGATATATATTAGAGAAGTGGTAATGTTACATTAATTACAACTACCAATTATATTCGATAGAGATCTGAAATTCACTTTCATGTTCTGGGAAAGTCACCAATGTTATCTTAAAAATTATATTAACATTAGCATGGACTAAAACAATCAAATAAATGGCCAATATGAGTGGACTATTCAATCATTGTCAGACATGTTGTGATCATGTTATATAGAATTAAAATGAGGATGGGATCAACATATTCCTCTGGTTGAGTTCTCTTACACCAACACTTTCCAATCGAGAATCCAAATGGATCCCTATGATTCAATTTATGTAAATAGGTGTAGAACACCAAGATGAAATAATGAAATTATGGAATTAAAACTATTGTATCCAAAAATGGTCTAGGAAATAGTGGAAAAGGTTAAGACCACCATGTAGAAAATCATGGCTACCCAGAAAAAAAATACATTCTAGAAATAATCTATGGGTCCTAGAGTTTTATGTAAGACACATGATATTCATCTCAATATCTATAGAAAGCAAAGTTATAAGAGTGGTTTCATACTGACTACAACTCCCAAAAAACCTATATAATATGAAAAATAGATTTCATGTAACCCTCTTGATAGATTACATTAGAGAGTAATTAGATGCACTCAATCCATATGTGTTTCCAATTAATAATGTGTTTTATTATGTGGAGAAGCTGGTAAAAATCATAGATCATGGAGAAAAAGATCTATAAAATTAGACAATTCACTTTATCAATGTTATTTGGAGTAACTAAATGATTGAATAAGAGATGTATGAACAAAATAAGGTGATGAAACAAGGTTATCCTCATTTTTTATAGACTGCGAATAAGATTAAGGGTAAAATCTCATATGTTGGGAAGATTATAATGTCTCAAAATATTATAAATAAAATTCTCTTTAGAAATTAATTAAATATATTATTATCTAATATTGAAATTGAAAACACATTCACTAAACTAGATTATGTTCATCCAATTAGATTTATGTGAGGTTTATGAATCTTCTACAATTATAACAATGTCATTTAATAGTGTTCACGTGATTAATAAAAATATTTGGTTTTAACAAAACAAATTGAAAAATAAAAAGGAAGTGATGACCTTAACCTGTTGGATCATAACCTATAAATCTCATTTATATGAGTTTCCTAGGTAGATAGTATCCTTGTGATTTTCAAATGACAAAGAACAAACCCAGATTTGACAACTTATTCATGATAAAAACCTTTTATGAAGTAATTTCAATCTTATCGACATCATGACCCAAACCATGTGTGGCGAGCCACCCTATAGAAGTATCACTACAACACAACATACTCGTAGGGAGTTTTGGTGTATTAATATAATAGGTATCCTGATCCTTTCAAAATGAGTACTATAATTTTTTTATGTAATAACAAATATATTTCTGCCCGTTTATTTTTACTTTATTAATGTTTTCTATTTGGATAGAATAAAATAGAAATATTAATTTCTGGTAATATCCAAATTAAATTAAGGAAAATATTTAGATGACATAATTTATTTTTTTGAAATAATTAAAATTTCAAAAAAATATTATTATTAACTAATTTTTATTAATTACAAATGATTATATAATTTTTATGATGTCATGTGTAATTTCTTAAGGGCTTGAAAACTGTTATTTTTTAAAAACCCATCACGTCTTAGAAAATGATGATTTTATATAAAATGGAAATATTAAAATATATATATAATTATATAGATAAAATAAATATTATTTTTCAAAGTACAATTCAAACGTTATCCAATGGTATATTTTTTTAAATTTTATGAGATCCTCATATTTTAGTATAATAATGAAATACCATATAAATATATATTTTGTATTATCACTTCATAATGACCCAAAAGAGATGTAATAAATAAAAATAAAGGTATGCATCCCCAAATATAAGTTTTATGTTTTAAAAATTTTCATTTTATGTTTATTTGGATAATTTTAAATATCCTTTATGAATTTTCCAAAACAATTTATATATTTTAATGTTTTAAAATCATTTATTTAAGAGTGTGACTAAACACCATATAATCTAGGGAATTAATTTATTAAGTTTAGACCATCAACTTATATGATTACTAAAAATAATTCCATTTATAAGTAACCAAAGAAATAACCATAGGATAGTCTTTGTTTTGTCATTTTATTATATAGAGTCCAAAACCAATGTTTTCATGATAATAAAGAAAACCTCACTACTTTCATTTTTGAACCCACAAAATACCCAATTAATATTAACTAAAACTCTTTTAGATCTTACTTAATCTATCTTAACCACTCTATAGTCCTACCATGATGCCTGAAAACTCTCAAAAATATCCTCCAAAACATTTGGATTCACACACTAATGTAAGGGTTCTTCTCTTTCTACTCATTTTTAAGGGCTCATATTATCTTATGCCTTCCATTTCAAATTTATAATTATGGGACAAGTATTTTTATATACCTATTAAATCCAATTTTATTTATAAATTATTGGATACCAATTTATATTTCATTAATAAATTTTATGTAATTTTAAGAGATGATGTTATGATACCAAAATATATCCTCAATTTTCCATGAAAAAACAATTTTCTAAGGAATATCATACCCATTTCCTATCAAGGGTATTCATCAATATAAACCTTTAATTATGTGATGTGGAACATATATTTATGTATTCTACATTACATTATCAAGATATAAAATTTTTCTATGAATGTATCCACATTATTTGATATATATGGCACACATAGGAATCAGAATTAAATAAAAGTGATGAATGTGAAAAAAAATTATATAGTGATAAAATTAATTAATTAATAATTAGTATTCAGATATGTCTTGTTAGGATTTGTAGTGAAAATGTTTTTTCTTCATTTTTTTTCATCATGATTTCTTAGTGTCTACTATTGATCTATGATTAAAATGTAGTGTTATAAGTTATTTCAACATTTCCTATGTTATGATTATTATGTTATCTAATTCCTTAATATTCATGTTATTTTTATTCCCCATTGATATTAATAATTTCTAACATGTAATAATTTCAAAAAAAATTCCTCTTTTATTCCCTTACTATGCTCTGTAGCTCACCCCTTTCTTAGTTTTTTCCATAGGTTATACCATGCAGCTTTTAATTCCAATGAATTTTAGAATAATTTTAAGGATGTTTTAAATAATGTTGTTGTATCCCATTTTCTAGATGTTAGGATATGTACCAATTCCCTAAAACACTATACAAACGTATATTTTATGTGATGTATTATGTGTAATGTAATTTAATAAATAGTTAATTATTTGAAATAAGATGAAGCGTTGTTATAATCATTCTCCTTACAATTCCATAAATAATCAAAACTATGGAAGATATTAATACATCCAAGGAAGAGACCCTAGATTCACCAAGATAGATAGTAACATGCTTATATTGAGTGGATTTAATTACATGGCCTAGTTTTATGTGTGACTAATATAATATCATCTCCATTATAGTAATATTCTAATACAATAAATATTATGTTGAATTATGAATTTTCATATGGAATTATAATTCATATAGAAAAAATAATCACCAAGTTGTTAAATACATAAATTTTACACTCATAAAATCCCATGATTTTTATAATATTATAAGCAATACATCCTCTTATTTTCCATAAAATATTATATAAAATACAAACATGATGTTGTCATGGTGGTCATGATTTTTCTTTCATAAATAGAATAATTGAAACTTGTATCATGTCATTGGTAGAGATATGGTTCTATAAAAGTTGATGTTGATATTCTTATCATGTGTCGGTAATATTTAACTTATTTTTCAAAAAACATCATATAAATTTAGACAATCATGAAATACTAAATATAAATATATATTCAATGATTTTATCTGAATTTTTAATTATAGAAAAAATGTGATGACGCATTAGGTATATGTTTGAGAGTGTGTGATTAGCTCCTTTTGGATTTAATTTTACCTTTATTTAGGTTTTTAGACTCACCAATTGACCCTAATGTAACATTAAAATATGAAAACAATACCCTTATGTGATCAGCATTTGAACTTCATGAAAGCATAATCAAAGCCTTATGTGAGTAATAATTGACCTTTATGTATCCACAGACTACTACCTTCCCCTCACATGGGTACACTTCTTACCCTTATATTGAATTCGTTATTAGGAAGAATAATATTTTTACTATTTATTTTTATAGTTCATTAATTATAATTCTAAAAGTCATATAATCCATTAATTTCATTTCATATTAATATATTACATCCCTCATATAATTCCAATTTCATTGTATTCATTTAAAAAATATACTTTTGTTACCATGATTAACGTTATATTTTTTGATTTATCAATATTTCTACGTCACCACCTAATTTTATTATAATGTTACCCACATATATATTGAAAATATTCTTGATTAGATTGAATTTGTTTTAATGAAATTATCTTTCAATAATATATTATATATATATATATATATTATTTCTTGAAAAATAAAAATATATTCAAAATTATTTATTTTAAAAACCTATGTCTAGTGGTATGAATCAAAATTCTAATTCATAAAAAATTAAAGTACTTTTATTGGCTTAATAATCACTTTAACATAAAATGATCATTTATTATTAATGAATCATAATTTCTAAAAAACATTAATATAGATTATTATTTTCCATTATATATAATTATATAAAATTAGCATAATGAAAAATATCTTCTAAATTATAGAATTAATATCTAAACATTTTCCCTCACCTTCCATTAAAATAAATTAAGTTTATTTAGAATTATATATTTTTTTAATCCAAAATTATTATTCAAGTACATAAATATAAATAGAATTTATGTTGCTACTGTTAAACAAGGATATGGATTTGAAAAATTGACCTTCGATTTGACTACTTCTAGATTAATGTCATATAAGAGGTAACAACTATGACAAATTAATGAGGTAATATAGGCATTTGGAGTACGTGGTCATTCTTTTCAGGCGGGTAAATTATCTTATTAGGGTAATTGTTCTAATTAACATGATGTTGTACCAATTATTCTTATAATTATTTATGGGATTTTTGTATGATATACCATATAATTTTAGGTATCGGGATGACCATGCGTAGCACCTTAACATTTACTTGGAGTCAATTCATTTACAACAGTTATACTCTAACATTACTATTTTCTTCTTCTAGAGATATGGGATTTTGGGTTCCATGGTTATATCATATCTATGGTGGATATTTTAGTAGACCCTTATGACGAATACTCATTATTATCCTAGAAAGTTTCATCTTATGTATTCATGATTGGGATTCTTCATCACCTTATGAGTTAGTACCATCGTATTATCAAGGATTTTTCTAATGTTTATTCTCTAATGAAAACTTTATAAAATAAGTCAGATAAGTTAGTTTTTCTTATTATTTTGAGTTTTCTGCTCATGAAAAAAATATTATGATTATATTAGCTTATATATTCACTCTTCCATAGCTAATAAATGTATATTTTTGATATTTTGATGTGTCATCAGTAAGTCTTTTCAATGTTCATTTACTGGATAATTGGTTAGTATTACCTGGTTACAGTCATTTGTATCCTCTTGAAATGTATTCTCCTTCTAGTGATCTATATTTTCAGTTTCTTTCACGCATAAAAATGTTAGAGGTGTTACATATTTTATGAGAACATCATGTATTAAACCCATAAAAAAATCTTAAATACATGTTATCTCAAATGCATCTAAAAATTATAAAGAATTTTGTCTAAAATATCTATAGTAATTATATATTGACATTTAGTATTCATATTGTAATGGAAATGTTGTTTTTAGTTATCCCAATAAGAATATTCATCCTGAATAGATGGTAGAGGTAAATGACGATTGGGGAATTATGTATCTTTTGGAAGAACATTACATCGGTATGATAAAGGATTCAAGTAAAGAAATATTTCCAAGAATTTGTCAAAAATAATCTATTTTATATTGTATAAAAAAGAAACAAGTAACTAAAACTTAATATTTCATTATTTTAGAAAATATCAACGGTGGTTGTAATTTACTAGATCCTTCACTCTCAGATCCTGTGCTGAAACCATGAACATTATATTTCTATATTTAATGTTAATAATTGTGACCTAAAATTTTTCAATAAAAAACATACAAAATTAAAATTAAAATAATGATAACTTATATTATGGATTCTTTTATACATTTTTAGTTATATAGAATTAGAAAAACACTTTTATAAAAAATACCCACATCCTCAAATGATAATTTCTTATATTTAACCAATCTTTTCATAGTTAATATTAGCCATCATCGTCATCCATTTGAAATGAATTATATACATAGATAATTAAACATAAATATATATAACATAGGTGAATTGAAATATATTACTCGGAATCTTAATTGATCAGTTTGCGGAAATTGAGAGCATTAATAAATGAATTCTCTCTGTTATCATAATTAGAGCATAAGGGTATAAGGAAATAATCAAACATAATACTATAATCATAAAAGAACTAATAACCAACACTAAAAGGATCATATAATATTAAATCATGGAATATGGATTCAAAAAAACAAATAGTCAAATGATTTAGTAATCATGACTCATGTGATGTCAATATAGATAAAATGAAACATCATAAACAGATAAATATTATTCAAAATATATGTCGGTATCATGGAAATTTTTTTCCACATCCCATGTTAAACCCATTTCAAACATAACTATATCTTTTTTATGTATATAATAGAATCCCACAAATAAATCCCTTTTGTATTTCCTCTCATGACATAGTACATTACCAAATTCATTAGTGACCAATCATGGTACACCCATAGTTTAACCTATAACAGGCTCACCTTGGGCTAACTGGGCCACCCCATAATCTATGTCATAATAGGATCACCAAGATATCCCTATACCACCCCATCATCTATGATATAAGCGGCTTAGCCATACCAATCAATTCCATGCCTAGATATATGATTTCCAAGAACCAAAGTACGAATAATGTGCACATATCATTAATTATAAAACTCATAAAAAGAATCAGTATTCCGTTTAAGACATGATAAACCCATGGAAATGGAATTTAAGATATGTATATATACATGAATGATAATTAACCCTTGGTAATCAATTCCATTACAAAAAATATCCTTGAAACATTATTAACCACTAGAAATGAAATGAGTTCCATAACAATCTCTTTTAAACATTGGTATCTTGAGGTAAATAAATCGGTACCAAAACAATCTCATTGAAACAATATCAAAACATACCAAGATGGAATTTGGATTGTATTATTACAAAATATTCCCAATTTATAATAGGTAAAAATAATAGTATTTGATTTTGAATAAGGAAAATACCTTTAAAAAAATTAACAAAATTAAGGAAAGTACCCTTTTCTTTTTAAAAAATAATTTTTTATAAAAATAAAACATTTTTAAAATTATTTTATATAAATATAAACATGAAATATTTTATGGATGATTTAATAAGACATTAAAACAAATAATGAATAGAATATCCTTTCATATTAGAAAAAAAAGTCTTCAAAAAAATGAAAATATTTCCAGAAAATATTTATTTTGAAGACAAACATCTTTCAATCAAAAAGATAATTCTTCATAAAATATTTTAACTATTGAGTTTCTAAATAGAATAAAATATGGGAAAATATTTTTTATCATGACATAAAAACATGACAATAAAATTCCTGAAAATTATTAAGAGGTTGATAAAATGATTTCAATATTTGAGACTTAACCACAAAAAATCCTGGTAAACTATAAGATCATAACATAAAACTCAGACTAATTTTGGTAACATTGAATCATAAAACCCAAGAAAGAATTTAATATAAACATATAATATCATCATTATAAATAAACCGATGATATTACTTTTCAATGTGGATTTATATAACCCTCATAAATGAAGATTGGTGTGTTACACATCAAAAGTCTCAAAGAATGAAAATTGTGACAAAAATTCAAAACCACATTTGTATTATTTAAACCATAATCCCCAAATAAAATCTCATAAAATTAAAATTTAAATCCTCATAATTTTATGGAGAATAATAATAAAATATAGTCATGGTTAGTATATAAACCACATGACCAAAAATAAGGGCTGAATATGACAATTAATCTCAGATAAATAAAAGTAATACAAGAAAAAAAATTACCTTTAATCTGATTCATTAAGTTTTATATTCATCTTATTGAATAAAGAACATATTTTATTTATTTAATTTAATTATAACAATTTATGTTTTTATTTTTACTTTTACTTTACTTATAAATAACTTACTTATAATCATCTAATCTATTATGTTTAAGTGATATTTGCATACTATATTTTTGTAATATTTAAAAAATAACTCTAATAAGTCAACTATGGTCAATGAGTTACTTATTTAAACATATCCAATATAATAATGAATAAATTATTTTTATATTTATATTTCAATTATATTTTTAAAACCAATAATTATTTATTTTCATGAATAATGAATAAATGTTACACTCATAGAGATGGTGGGTTGTATGTACTCATTGATAATGTTTCCATATCTCAATGATAATTATTTATAGTAGGTAGGTAATTTTATTTCTTAAAATAATTATAAATTATAATTAATTCTAGGAAATATAATTATATATACTTATATATATTATTATTGTTACTTAAAAGGAATCACATCGTATTGAGCTAGTGGTTGTCAACACATCCATGAACAGTGTATAACTTTTTTAGTGTGTGAAAATGTAATAATGATGATGATATAATTTATTTTTAGAAAGATAATCTTTTCTATAATATAATAATTAAGATATATAAGTTATATATATTATGTTTTACTCTTATTACCTTCCATGTAACATACTATTCAAAAACATAATGCATTACTTCATGAGGTGGTACTCTATTACACACATGAGAGACATTATTGTGTCCCATATGGTATGGAAGCTAAAAACTGTTTATATGATATGACGAATCCAGAGTAATTATTATTATGTTATAAATATCATATATATATAACCATTATTTCCCACATTATTTACATCAACTAAAGGTGATAATTTAAAAATGAACAAAAATCATTTCATAAAGTAGTAGTCTATCCTATACACGAATAATGAATTTTTATCCCCTTTAATGGAAGTGTTTTTGAATGTATTTCCTAACCATAAAAAAATTAAGTATATTTTGGATACATATGTTGTTTTATAAACATGTTATAAGAATAATTGGAGGATATAATGAGATAAATAAAATACAAATATTTTTTAAAGAACATTACCTATTCTTCTAGTATCCTCTATAGGTTTTCACTAAAATTATGGAAGGTTTTCATTATACCAAAAATAATAATTTAATAATGGGGTTTTTATTGCTGGGAGGTCATTTTCATTGGTTTTGGATGATCCAAAACATTTTATTTTTGTGATTTAGTGGGAATAGTGAGCTCCTTTTCATAGTTTATGAGGAGTGAAATTTTTATAAATACCAAGAAATAATTAATATTAGGAGGTCAACCTTACATTATTACCTCCAAAAGTTTTATATAAAAAAATTTATTGAGATTATGGTTGATCCAGACACAATTAATATAAAATTAAAATAATTTTTATCATTTTTATACTTAACCTTTATGTTTAATCAATTTCCCCCCTTTTTTAATAAGGTAAAAATATTTCTAAAACACTTTATTTATCATAAAAAATAAATTAAAGTGAGAAAATTCACTACTGTAAAATGGAATTATCCCCACGGTTTTCCAAAACCGTGGGGATAGGACTTGAAAATTGACCTATACCCACGCTTTTCAAGAACCGTGGAAATAGGGGTACCTATCCCCACATTTTTGAGGAAAACTGTGGGGATAGGTCTAGGATTAAAAACCTATACCCATGGTTTTGAAAAACCGTGGGTATAGGGTTTTCATGTGTGCGCAGGAAAAAAATATTTTCTGCGGGGAAGATTTTTTTTTAGCGGGAGTCCTATACCCAGGGTTCTTCCCTCTATACCCATGGTTCATATAACTGTATTTAACTAAATAGAAATATATATACACATAATTGATGGTAGGGTAGTGGTTAGACGCGGTACTTTGCAGCGAAGAGGTCGTGGGATCGAAACTCGCCTGCAGCCTTATTTTAGGATCTATACCCACGGTTTTGAAACCGTGGGTAAAAGCCATTGACACTATGGAAATTGGGAATGTTTTGTTGACATGGTGGCAGAACACCTATACCCACGGTTTTGGAACACCGTGGGTATAGGCTGGGGACCTATCCCGACGTCGTTCCAGCCCACGGTTCCCAAAACCGTGGGTATAGCCTATACATACGGTTTTGGGGGCTATACCCACGGTTTTGAACCGTGGGTATAGGCCTTTTTTCCAGTAGTGATTTTCAAAATATAGTCCCATTATTTATTATTATAAAATCAAAATTATAAAATAAAAATCCCATTTATGTTGTAAATTATTTTTAACATAAGAACTTGAAACTCACAAAAAATTCTGATGAACCATAACATTACTAACAATGATTATACTATTTATGTTCCAATTTGTTCAATATAAATGATAAATAGTTTAATTATATGACCATATTTTTTATTTAATAGTTTTTAAATCAACAATATTTAGATATTATTTTTATAATGTTAGAATAAATTAATAAAATATCATTTATAATAAAATAACATTGATTTAAACATCTAAATAATTAATTTAATTTGAATGTAAAAAATATCAATACAAGAATTTAATTTGAATATTACATGTTGAATTTTTTAAAAATTTAAATTTCACCTACAAAATTAATAGAACACATTAATTCATTCAATTTTCAATGCTTTTTATATTTTTAATACCAATTATTTTATTTTATTATGAATTAGTTAATCCATGTGTTAGCATTTCATATGAATTTAATGTAGTTATAACATATCATAATACCAATGATAAATAATAATTATTAAAATATCATTTATATTTCCAAATAATATTTATTTCTAAACCTACTTAGTTATTCCTTATCCCTAAAGAATTATAGAATATGTAATGGAGGAAAGGTAAATCTTTTTGACTATTTCATTATTTATCTTATTATAAGGGTCGCATCCATAGAAAAGTGACCAATAAATATGATAAATATGAATCCATTGTTCACATAGGTATTAATATTTCCATGAAATGTGTTTTATAAAAGTGTTGGGTCATTACTATACATTATATTCTAAGATTAACCATTATATAAACTCATTTTTACCTTAATCATTGTAATTAAATTAAATTGTATTCACTATTCACATTGGTCAAAAAATAAATATAAAATATTATAAAATATAAAATTTGATGATATAAAATAAATTAAAATAATTTGAATAACATAATTTAAAATTAATACAGCAGACGTGACTGGAAAGTGGTTATTAAAGTGAAAAATATCACTATGATTCTATAAATATTTTCAATATGAAAACTTTTAAAATTACCAATAATGAACTAATATATTTATAATTGATCTTTTATTAATTTAAATAAAATAAAAAAGGTAATTTAAAATTACAAATTATAAATTTGAAAATTTATTTTTCATTTATAATTTAGTATTTTTTACTATTTCACTGAAAATAAAAATTCTCAAAGATGTTAAACAAATCATCCTAAAATATATTTTGACATTTTTATTTCAAAAAATTTTCTTATTCTATCATAAAATTTTATAAAAGTGATTTTAATAATTTCTAAAATAAATTTTACATCATAATATGGAAAATGGATATAAAAAACACACCTTTTTATATATAAAATTGGATTTATTTTTTTATCACGTCTAGAAACTACATAGGTTGAATTCTACACATTATATTGAATAAACATTATATATAAATTTATATATTATATAACTAAAGAATATTGAATTTCTTAAATTTAGTTAGACAAAACATCTTTAAGTGCTATAAAATAGTTTTTCTATAAAATCAGTTCATTTATATTAACTATTTTTTTGTATTGAATTAATTAGTGGCCCATTAGTTTATTCAATAAACATGTGTAAACCATATATTAATAATTTATTTAATAATATTCAGTCCCATCATTCCAATGTGTTGGTTATTACTATCACTTTATTTATAATAATAATAATATATCGTTTTATGGTAAGACCTGGACTTTGCATGCAACAAATGTTATCAAAAAAATGATGTTACTTGTAACATAAGGAAAACATGATATTTCATATATCACAAGATAAAATTCTCATTTAATTTTATATAAGATATTATATAATGGAAATTAATTTTAAGAAATATATTTCATAGAATCTCGGGATGTTATATTGGCGAGATCCTCAACGGTTGGTTCCAAGATACCCATTAATTTCTATATATATATGAATGAATCATTGTTCATGTGAAAATGTTAAGGAAATTAATGAATGATTATTATTCTTCTATATGTGTATTATTAAATGGGATAAAATAATTTACCATGACATTTGTGAAAAAATTTATAGGTATTCGATAAAGATATATAATTTTCTATTTATCTTGAAAAACATTACTTGTCTGTAAGAGATATTAGAGAATTAATAGCCCTCTAAAAAGATTAATTCAGTCCCTCTTCTGATATAAAAATTGGATTACATCATGATTTATTTTTTAAATAAATTTCCTCAAAATTCTTAAGGAAAATATAATTTTTTTAAATTATGTATCATTTAAGGAAGACACCCCACATTTTTCTTAATACAAAGTCCTATTTAGTTGAATATGTTAGGAAGCTATATGTATGAAAAATTTTCAGAATCCATGTTAGACTTACATGTATGATTTATTATACACACATAAGGATCAAATTTATAATTTTTCAAGGTATTTAGTGCTCATTGGGATAAAAGGTAAATTCAATACTAATATCCACTGACATATTATTGTCTAGTCCAAGAGAACCATAATTATTTCAAAGGGTATTCTATGGGACTCTGTTATATACTATAGGGGTTAAAGGAATGATAACCAAACATTGGATTAATTTTATTAAAATAACATATCCTATCCTTTTTTCAGATGGAACCAATAAAATATATGTAATTTACACAATTATAATGATAATCATTTTGAACTGAGGCTGAAAAATAAACATTAAATGGGCCTAGCATAATCCAATATAAAACATTACCCTCGAAACTAATTATACAATTGAATCACCCCGATAATTTAACTCATGAAACATTTTATTAAATAAAAAATTATTACACATGTTATATTATACTAACTTAGATGTTCCAAAGACACTTACATCATTTTACATGGATTTATATAGAGGAAAAAATAATTTACACTCCTAAAACACAAAATATTAGTTTCATTAATGATTAATTGTATAAGTGTATTATTACACAGTAATAATTCAATATCTTCCATAAAATTATCGACATATGATTTCTTTCAAAACAATTTTTTATATTTAAATTCCAAGGGTATTGGGGAAACATAAATAAGGGGTGATAAAAGTCATAAAAAAGAGCAATATAATATAATTTATATATAAATAACTTATCATTATATAAATAACATGTGTGAGGAATGATCCTGGGATAAATTGAATGAAAAAAATGAAAAATTCATATAATCACACAATTTGATCATGACACAATGTCACATAATCTTGTATCATGGAATATAATCCATAATGATGATTCTATAAACATAAAATATATCATGTGAATAATAATAATAAATGATAGTCCAATAATAATGATACAGGGAGACATTAATTACCGATGTGGTATATAGTGTAGAGACCCAAAGCATGACGTACATGGATATTACATAACTTTAGCAGAATACTTAATACATAACATTAACAGACACACAAGTATCGTAATAGTTTGTTGTCTTTGAAAACATGGAACGTAATCTTCTAATCGTGGTGAAATATCTTCAACATCTCCCATTAAGATCTTCCCCTTTTTTTCTTACCTAAAACCTTTCTTTATATCCTGGGGAAAATAAAACATAAAATGGGTGAGCTCAATTGATCAGTAAGGGTAAGCAAGTATAAAATAAAACATACCATATAAATTTGAACATAAAAACATGATCATAATGTTTAAACATCAAAAGCTTGAGCAATGACATAAAACATGGAAGTACGTAAGGAATATATCATAAAGAAACATTAATAATGATAAAATAGCATGGAAATAAAACATGTAATTTTGGAAAACATTAAGAACTTGATATGATTTCTATAGTAGCCAAGACATTGCTGCCAATACCATCTTAGTGGACAAAGTCCCTTTCTGAATCGAGTTCACTCTTCGTTCCAGTCCTGTTTTACTGAACCGGTTTAACTTTCCATTCCAACCATCTCTATCTCATTAGATATAAATCTTTACCCAATGCATTGGAGGGAGATATAGGTCCCACCCATCTCATAATGATACCATTCTAATTTGTGCCACAAAATCATAAATCATACATCATTGCATAACCCATGTTCTAAAAATGGGATTCTTAAACAACATGACATCATAAAACAATTCATATAAGATAAATAAATTCATAAAAATAATTCCATCACAATATAATCAAATCAATTTAATAATAGTGATAGAAACAAAACACTATATTATCTTAGATGAAAAATAATTTTGATAAAACACTTGACCTCCATTATTGAGGAAAATATCCTTTCTACTTCAAAAACATTTTTCCTTTCATAACATGTCATAAAATTCTAAACTAAAAGAAGTTGATTAAAAATAAACTTGAAATTTTGTAAAGGAAGATTATTGTAAATAATGTTTTAAAAATTCATTCATGCCGTATAAGTTAAAAAAACATTCTTCTCGTACTTTTGTCGGAAAAGTCAAAAAAGTACATCGTACGAAAAACGACAAATGATTCCTTTAATATATTTTGCTATAAACTCAAAAAAGGGTAAAAATGGATTTAAACAATTTTAGGTGGGTGGAAATAATATTACATATTGAGGAAACATGGATGTGGATGATAAAATACACCCCAGTCAATACAAAAGTATAAACAATCTCGGATAAAAATGAGATTGTGATATTTCCCTTACCTTAGGTCCAATTTGCTTCGTATGTGTCGGGACCTCCTATATAATGATTTAAATAATGTTATTGACTTATTCCAGAATCATATTAAATGTTATTATATCATATATGGTTCACTTATCACTTTATATTACCTGTTCTTTTGTAAATTCTTGTTAATGTAACGTTTTGGGTAAAATCGTCTCATTTGTCCTTCGTGTTTTAACATGTAATTATTCATATGATTAATTAGATCATGATTACTTAAATACAGAATGTAAAACATTATTTATATATAATATATATTCAGAATATACATATATATAATGGATAGATAAATGGAATGAAATACATCCTTCATGCCGATGGTAGGCCGGAAGTACGCATGAATGTTGTTTCCGTTTCATTATTGAATTGAGTGGAATTAAGTAGATGACATAAATATATATATACACACATAAATCCAGTAGTTTTATTATGTCATATATTTCATGATTACTTATTATATATACTTTATAATCATTCATGAATGGTTAACGTGGAGAATGAATCTCATCGCATCGTGGAGACGATAGTCCGTACGTACGCACGAGTGATGATATCGTTCTCATGATCGTTGAGTTGTATTGGAGTGTATGTATACAATTTTCAGAATCAATATCACATTAAAATAGTCATATATCATTATTATTTACACCATTATACCCATCAAAGTAAGGTGGTGGTGGAAAATAGATTAAACCACGGCGTGGAGACGGTATTCCGTACGTACGCACACGCGGTGATTTCATTTTATCTAGGATGGATAGTTGGTGAAATAGGGTTGTTTCATACTTATAATAACATATCAGTATATGAGTGATACTGGTGTTATTACTTCATAATGAAACAACTAAATAAGATGTAGTGGAAGAAGAAATAAAGTTGAAAGAATCGGTAACGGACATTACCACTTCTTTGAAGTGCTTTTTTGAGACCTACTTTTAGGGCACTAAAATTGGTCTTTGAAGAAGTCCAGGACCTAAAGGATGTTTCTAGGGAAGTGGATAGGAGAAATTGGCAGGGGTTGGACGAGCATAAAGGCTCAAATTGATGCGAGGAGGAGAGGTAGGAGGTTCCCTTTTATAAGGGAGGAGAGGGGCACCTTTGGAATAACTAAAACTATTATTTTAATATAAAGTCAAATTAGGTTTTTAATAGCTCCAAATTGATATATTTTGAAGCTAAGGTGAGGATGGGTCGAAATCCTCTCATCTAATAGAATTTAGACAATATTAAGTTCCTAAACCTTATCATTTAGATTTAACATTAAGTTAAATAATTTCACTTTTACTGTGTCTTCTAATGTTCTTATAATATAAGGTTAATAAACATACTATAAGAAACCAAAAGAACACCAAGTTGTTAATAATTAATATATATAACCTTATCTAAGTCATTTGGCCGGACCTTATATTTTTAGAAATAAAATAACATTTAATAATATAATATTTGTTTTAAAAACTATTTTATGACAATTTTGACACTATTTAGTAATTGATTTTTGTGAAAATCATAATAGAATTATTAGTTCTAAATAAGTAAATTAAATCAATACTAACATGTAATATTAACCTATAAAATTATAGGAATTCATAAAATGTCTCAAATTATATTTATTTGTGTATTTATAACATCAATTATTTCAATATTTCATTAATATGATAATTACTGCATCATCTTTGTGTCACAAATAAATTAACTTATTTTAAGTATAAATATTACAAATAAAATATAATTATGTATTAAATCATTTTATCTTTCTAATGAATATTTATAGTCTAATTTATCTTGTGTATAACCCTGTATTAAAAATGACTTACTTATAAAACATTGATTTTAACTATTTTAACCCTTTTTCAAATTAATTTATAATAAATGTCTTAATCAAATCCAAGTGGGCCTAAATGGTCATATTTTATTCTTAAGGTTGTTTTTGGTCGAATTAAACTTATCCAATAGAACTAGTACATGTGTTAGGGTAATAATAATATCATTTTTACCATTAATTACCATATTTACTTTTAACCGTGGTAAAAAAAAGTAAAAAGTTACTATTCACCCAAAATTATTTTCATCCAATTGAACCACATTTTACTTACTGACATCAACCGTGTCTCTAGGATTTTTGAAATTCCACTCATAGAAGTGGTAAAATTAAGTTTTATGAAAAATTCATTTTTTTAACTACCACTTAGTGGTTTTACTATTCATCAAAAAATGAAAGATTCCAGAAAAATACAAAAAATTAGGCCTAAGCTATATTTGATATTATGAACTGAAAAATGATGTCTATATTACCAAATTCAAAACATATCATTTTCATTACTTAATTAGAAAATTAATTCCCATCGTCAAAACAAATAGCGTGTTCTTAAGAGATAATTACTATCAGAAGATTAACATTTGTTTATGTCTGGTTTAAATGAGAAATTACATCCAATGGCCAACATTGTATTAAATTTTAAAAATATATTCTAAATATACTTAAAAACCACTCAAATTAATACTTTATCACTATTAATTATTTCGATTAAAAAGGTTTTTTTTAATTAAAATTTAGTAATTTTCACTATTCATCAGAAAATGAAAGTTATCGGAAAAGTACCAAAATTTCACCCTAAGCTAATTTCGATATTACAAATCCAAAAATGAAGTCCATTTTAAAAAATAATATTTTCAAAATTTCAAAAAGTGGTTATTACTATTCATAACTGCTAGTTTTAATAATATTTTAATAGTATATCACTGTTTAGCGAAACTCGGTATTGCGTACAATACACGCTATCACGGAAGGTCGCGCTTATGTGTAATGCAAGCCAAGTCAGGATTGCGTGTTGTGCAAGAATCCTTCGTTGTTTTGTATAACATAATCCAACCATATTTCATTTATACATTGAATATATATATATATATATATATATACTCAATGTTGTGTAGAATAACTATTATCAAAATTGTGTGTAACACGATTCAAAAATAGTGTTGCGTATACTGCAACCTAATACGGTGTTGCGTATAGCGCAAGGTAATCTTGGTGTAGTATAAAACACAAGAGATTAATGAAATTAAAAGAATATTTTTCATAAAATCTCGGGGTGTTACATTCTACCCCCACTTAAAATGAATTTCACCCTTGAAATTCGTCAGGGTTATAAATGGTTTACTACTCGAAAAATTGTTTAATAGAAACCCACATCGTAAAAAGGAATACCCCAACTTGGATTTAAAAACTAAAGTATGAAATTTAACGGTTACCCAAATTAACTCATCACTAGGTTTCCACGTAGGAGAACATAGGTGGAAATATGGATATGGATGAAATATCTAATCATCATGTTCTGATGGGGAGTGGTAGAGAACATGGCTATGAAATAGCCATAATCACAATGTCATAGATTTGTGATGATCTAAGGTACCATCTGAATCATTAGATATAAGGGCACTAGGACAACATTTTTGGTTTTCAAGATCATTTCCCTAAAGTTGGTGAATTAAAAGAAATACTTACATGATTTTGGTACAATTTCACTGTTGTTCGTGAATTGAACAATTTCCCCTTCATACCTTAAAGAAATGAAGTTGAATTTGTTATTCGTGATGTGTTAGCAGATCATGTTATAGAATGATGGGTCATTCCATCTGTTTCAAATAAAAGGATAGAAAAAGTTATAAGTCCATCTTATGGTTAGATTAATCGTATATGGTTCCATAAATGAACATATACTTCATATATCATACCTCTTAATAAAATAAAACTAGTTTCTACTAACCAGGGACTTCCTGTAGGCCAGTGGTAGGTGATAAAGGCTAGTCGCACTTCGGTTGTGGGTTCAATTCCCATAGCCTTGTCTGACGCGATGGGATGTCACCCATCCTGTAGGTTGTCCTTTTTTCTAAAACTACATTACTATAACATCCCATAAATAATATCGAAAAAACTTCTATCCTTAATCAATACTATCTTATGTCCAATATAATCTATTCCAATCATTAGTCTTATCCATAATACTGCAGTCCACTCTCAAATATAGTGATAAAGATTACCAGAGATTTCATATAACAAGCATGTTAATACCATCGTTGATCCCCATATATCATAATATATGTCCTGTTGGTCACATTCCAAATATTCTAAGGCCTTAATCAGGTATTCCCTTGAAAAATGAATACCCATTGAATCTTAGTAAAAACATGAGTGCTATTAAAAGTTAACTCATTCCACATACCAAAAACCCAAAATTCTATATACTCAAACCATGATATAACTATTTTCTTATATCAGTCATGAGCTCATGAATACTATCAAACATTTAATTTTCTCTTTATCCCTTCATTATGCACATATCATCTACATTCCAAAAATATTTGAATATCCTTTCATGGATATTGGTAACATTAATCATACACTTTCCAATCTCAAGGAAAGTCAACAGTGTAACAATACTTCGATTTCTCTTTATTCCATAGTACCATGAGATTACTTATAAAACATTACACATGATAAACATTTAATCATTCCACTAAATTCTTAAAACATTGACCGAGCTTCTACAATTCTTTCATCCCACATATTATTTGTAGTCTCTTCATCATCATCAACATAAATACTACCCATACGACCATACTGATTCTCTTCATGAGACTTTCCCTTAGGTCATTGGTTTGAATAATTCCCATACATTCCACATTTAAAACATTTAACCATTGTTGATGTCGTAGCAATACCATTATCCTCATCCCTGGTGTTAACTGAACCTTTTCCCCTTCACTTACTGGCTTTGTGTCCTTCTTTTCCACACCCACAGCATCTTCCAGTTCATTTGAAACATTCTCTTTGATGCCTCTTCCCCCAGGATTTACATAGGGGAAATTGAACTTTCTTTCCACTATGATCATCATGAAACTCCATCTTTCACTTATTAGCCGAGTCAGGAAACTTACCAAATTTTACTTTATTGATCCTATTATAAGATTTCTGATTCGGCATAATAATGATGATTGGAGTTCCAAATCCAATTTCATTTAGTTTCTCATGAAGAATATCATTCCATTGTACATCATATCCTCCATTATCGTGAATCATCTTGTTTCCAGCCATTTTCTAAAACCCAAAAAGAATAGTGTGAGAGGAAAATATCATAATAAAGGGGGAGTAACTTCAATATCTAACATCTTTGGTTTAATCAAATATCTTTACCATATTTATAGGACTATATCCTATACGTATACTTATCCTTAGGGACATCCCTAAACATACCTTAGAAATATCTCTAGGGATCTCACTAACGTTTTCGCATCCAAGTTTCCAATGGTTGACTAAACATTTCCTATAATACCAACTTTAGAGACCCAAAGCTTGACGTAAATGGATATTACATTACTTTAGTGGAATAAATAATAGATAACATTAATAGACACACAAGGATCGTAATAGTTTAGTGTCTTTGGAAACATGGAACGTAATCTTCTTATTGTGGTGAAAGATCTTCAACATATCCCATAAAGATCTTCCCCTTTTTTCTTTCCTAAAACCATTCTTTATATCCTGGGGAAAAGAAAACACAAAAAGGGTGATCTCAATTGCTCAGTAAGGGTAATCATGGATAAAATAAAACATACCATATACATTTTAACTTAAAAACATGAACATAATGTTTAAACATCAAAATCTTGAGCAATGACATAAAACATGGAAGTACGTAAGGCATAGATCATAAAGAAACATTATGATTGATAAAATATCATAGAAATAAAACATGTAATTTTGAAAACCATTAAGCACATGATATGATTTCCATAGTAGCAAAGGCATTGCTGCCAAAACCATCTTAGTGGACAAAGTCCCTTTCTGAATCGAGTTCACTCCTCATTCCATCCATGTATTACTGAACCAGTTTAACTTGCCGTTCCATCCATCTCTATCACGTGAGATATAAATCTTTACCCAATGCATTGGAGGGAGATATAGGTCCCACCCATCTCATAATGATACCATTCTTATGTGTGCCACAAAATCATAAATCATACATAATTTCAAAACCCATGTAATAAAAATAGGATTCTTAAACAACATGACATCATAAAATAATTCATATAAGATAAAAGAATTCATAAAAATAATTCCATCACAACATAGTCAAATCAATGTAATAATAGGGATAGAAACAGAACCCTATATTATCTTAGATGGAAAATAATTTTGATAAAACAAGTGAACTCCATTCTTGATGAAAATATCCTTTCTACTTCAAAAACACTTTTCCTTTCTTAACATGTCATAGAATTCTAAACTAAAAGAAGTTTATTAAAAATAAACATGAAAATTTTTAAAGTAATCTTCATGGAAATATTGTTTTAAAAATACATTCATTCTGTATAAGTTAAAAAAACATTCTTCTCATACTTTTGTCAGAAAGGTTAAAAAAGTACCTTGTACGAAAAATGAAAAAAGATTCCTTTCATATCTTTTACTATAAACTCACCAAAGGGTAAAAATGGATTTATAAAAATGTAGGTGGATGGAAATAATATTACATATTGAGGAAACATGGACGTGGATGATAAAATACACCCCAGTAAATACCAAAGTATAAACAATCCCGGATATAAATGAGATTGTGATATTTCCCTTACCTTAGGTCCGATTTTCTTCGTAAGTGTCCGAACCTCCTGTATAATGATTTAAATATGGTTATTGACTTATTCTAGAATCATATTCATTGTTATTATATCATATATGGTTCACTTATGACTTTATATTACCCGTTCTTTTGAAAATTCAAGTTAATCTAGCGTTTTGGGTAAAATCATCTCATTTGTCATTCGTGTTTTAACTTGTAATTATTCATATGTTTACATAGATCCTGATTACTTAAATCTAGAATGTAAAAAATTATTTATATATAATATATATTCATAATATACATATGTATAATGGATCGATAAATGGAAAGAAATACATCGTTAATGGAGACGATAGGTTGTACGTACGCATGAACGCTGTTTTCGTTTCCTTATTGAATTGAGTGGAATTAAGTAGATGAAATAAATATATATATACATAAATCCATTAGTATTATTATGTCATATATTTCATGATTACTTATTATATATACTTTATAATCAATCCTGAATGGTTAAAGTGGATAATGAATCTCATCGTGTCGTGGAGACGGTAGTCCGTATGTACGCACGAGCGATGATATCGTTCTCATGATCGTTGAATTTTATTGGAGTGTATTTATACTATTTAAGAATAAATATCACTTTACAATAGTCATATATAGTCATTATTTACACCATTATATCCATCGAAGTAAGGTGGTGGTGGAAAATAGATTACACCACGGCATGGAGATGGTATTCTGTACGAACGCACGCGCGGTGATTTCATTTTCCGTAGGATGGATAGATGGTGAAATAGGGTTGTTTAATACTTATTATAACATATCAATATATGTGTGATACTGATTTTATTACTTCATATTGAAACAACTACGAAGAAGAAGAAGTGGAAGAAGAAATAAAGTTGAAAGAATCGGTAACGAACATTACCTCTTCTTTGAAGTGGTTCTTTGAGACCTCCTTTTAGGGAACTAAAATTTGTATTTGAAGAATAACAGGACCTATAGGATGTTTCTAGGGAAGTGGAAAGGTGAAATTGGCAGGGGTTGGCCGAGCAGGAATGCTCAAATTGGTGTGAGGAGGAGAGGCAGGAGGTTCCCTTTTATAAGGGAGGAGAGAGGCACCTTTGGAATAAATAAAACTATTATTTTATTATAAAGTCAAATTCGGTTTTTAATAGCTCCAAATCGATATATTTCGAAGATAAGGTGGGGATGGGTCGACATACTCTCATCTAATATAATTTAGACAAGTTTAGATTCCTATTTTAACTTTATCATTTAGATTTAACATTAAGCTAAATAACTTTACTTTTACCGTGTCTTGTTGTGTTCTTATACAATAAGGTTAATAAACATACTATAAGCAGCCAAAAGAACCCCAAGTTGTTTATTATTAATATATATAACCTTATATAAGTTATTTGGCAGAACCGTATATTTTTAGGAATAAAATAACAATTAATAATATAATATTTTTTTAAAAAACTGTTTATGTCAATTTTGACACTATTTAGTAATTGATTTTTGTGAAAATCATAACATAATGATTAGTTATAAAAGAGTTAATTAAATCAGTACTAACATGTCATATTAACCTGTAAAATTAGTTTAATTATTAAAATGTCTCAAATTATATTTATTTGGGTATTTATAACATCAATTATGTCAATATTGCATTAATAAGATAATTATTGCATTATCTTTGTGTCATAAATAAATTAACATATATAAAGTCTAAAAATTAAAAATAAAATATCATTATGTAGGAAATAGTTTTATCTTTCTAATGAATATTTATAGTCGAATTTATCTTGTGTATATCCCTATATTAAAAATAATTTAGTTATTAAACTTTGATTTTTACTATTTTAACCCATCTTTAAATAAATTAATAATAAATGTCTTAATCTAATCCATGTGGGCCTAAATTTTCATATTTTATTCCTAATGTTGTTTTTGGTCGAATTAAACTTATCCAATAGAATTAGGACATGTGTTAGGGTAATAATAATATCATTTTTACCCTTAATTAACCTATTTAATTTTAACTGTGGTAAAAAAAGTAAAAAGTTATTGTTCACCAAAAATTATTTTCATCTCATTGAACCAAATTATACTTACTGACATCAACCGTATCTCTAGGATTTTTTAAATTCCACTCACAGAAGCGGTACAATTAAAGTTTATGAAAAATTCATTTTTTTAACTACCACTTAGTGGTTTCACTATTCATCAAAAAATGAATGTTTCTAGAAAAATACAAAAAATTAGGCCTACGCTATATTTGATATTATGAACTGAAAAATGATGTCTATTTTACCAAATTAAAAACCTATCAGTTTCATTACTTAATTTAAAAATTAATTCACGTCGTCAAAACAAATAGCGTGTTCTTAAGAGATAATAACTATCAAAAGATTGGCATTTGTTTATGTCTGGTTTAAATGTGAAATCACATCCAATGACCAACATTTTATTAAATTATAAAAATATATTCTAAATATACTTTAAAAATACTCAAATTAATAATTTATCTCAATTAGTTATTTTGATTAAAAAGGTTGTTTTTAATTAAAATTTAGTAATTTTCACTATTCATCAGAAAATGAAAGTTATCTGAAGAGTACCATAATTTCACCCTAAGCTAATTTAGATATTCCGAATCAAAAAATGAAGTCTATTTTGAAAAATAAAATTTTCAAAATTTCAAAAAGTGGTTATTACTATTCTTAATGGTTAGTTTTAATAATATTTTAATAGCATATCATTGTTTAGAGAAAATCGGTATTGCGTACAACACACGCTATTGCGGAAGGTCGCGCTTGCGTGTAATGCAAGCCATGTCAGGGTTGCGTGTTGTTCAAGAATCCTTCATTGTTTTGTATAAAATAATCCAACTATATTTCATTTATACTTTGAATATATATATATATATATATATATACTCAATGTTGCATAGAATAACTATTATCAAAATTGTGTGTAACACGATCCAAGAATAGTGTTGCGTATACTGCAAGCTAATACAGTGTTGTGTATAGCACAAGGTAATCTTGGTGTAGCATACAACATAATACATTAATGAAATTAAAAAAATATTTCTCATAAAATCTAAGGGTGTTACATATGGATTGTGAATCATAACATTTTTAAAGGCTCGCTTCCAAGATCATTATCACAAATACCAAAGATATCATCCAATAATATCATCTCATATATCAAATCTCACTTCTAAGAATATCATCACATATAGATTATGCTAACCAAATCATCCCCATACATGATATAGTGAATATAGATAATAATATATTTTCCATAAATAACATAATGAACATATCTGACAACATCATGTCCTTGAATATAAAACATAATTAGGATAAAATTACATGTACTATAACTTAGTGAGAAAGGATAACCCCAATGAACCACAATAGAAAATATCATGTGATATAAGATATACCTAATTCCTTTAAGGGCCTTTTTATTATAATAAAAACCATCATACAATGATAAACCATACATACATGTGTAACATGAATCAATCAGATTTATATATTTATTAGAAAAGATAAATACATTAGGTTATAAATAATAAATTACCGAGCATAAAAATAATTTAAATAAACAATATTGCTCAAACCATGAATTTTGATCATATTATTAGTACATAGCTTATCATTTTAAGATTCACAATTAAAAAATCATATAAAAAAATATTATATAAATGGGTTTATCTCCTCTTTCTAATGGAGTTATTACCTAGCTTAATAATCATTAACCGAAATAAATAATTATAGGATAACTATGATGGAATTTCATATCTAAAAAGGTTTTTATTACACAATTATTTTGATATGGAAAGAAAAAGGTAGAAATGGATCAATTCTCTTGTAATGATTTAATATTGTCATGGCCATTAATGGATGGGTTTTATGATAAATAATTAATGGATTATTTCATAATATAAGACACATTTAAATGTTATAAAGAGAAGTATTATACAATATCAAATTTTCAACTGATAGAAAAATAAAATCTATTGAAATAATGGAAAATCTAATAAAATTAATATATGAAATTATATAATATTTAAAAAGTAAATCATTATATATTATGTATCATTTAATGTGTTGTTAAAAATATTATAATATTTTTATAAAAAAAGTTTTTGATATTTTTTAATTTTATAATAATTACATTAAAAATATTCATTATTAAAATGGGAGGAAAAATAAAGCAAAATTTTTAAATATTGTTTTTTAATTTTCAGGTATCGATGTTGTAAAAAAAATACATATCACATTGAAAATAATTTCAAATTACTGAAATGAAAAAATTAAAACATTTCTTTTATAGAAAAAATATTAAATATAAAAGAAAAACAAAATAGGGTAATGTATAAGAAACATTGATTGGATGATATAAAATATATGGATGTGAAAAAATACATTTTAAATCATTTTTCACAATTAAGAGTATCCAAAATCATTAAAAATGACATAAAAATTATTTTTTAATAGAATAATGATTTAATATGATAATTATATTATATAAAACGTATTTTATTTTTTAAAATAATTAATTCTAATATTTATGGTAATAAATATTATGAAAATTGAATGAACATTTATAAAATATAAAGTGTATTTTTTTTAAAAATCACACCTTAATAAAAATTAAAGAAAAATCAAAAAGAGAATTTTCAAAATTAAATATATTGAAAAAGATGTTAAAATATTATATATGAATAATAAATAGACAATGTAAAACTATTTTATGGAAAATTAAAATACAAATGAGTATAACTCATAATTAAAACGATTTAGTGAATAAAACTCTTATAAATTTATTAAAATTTTAATCAAAAATAAAGAAAGAAATATAATGGAATGTAATGGCATGTAATTTTAAATAACATAAATAGAAAATGATTTATAAGAAAATAAAAAAACTTATTTATATGAAACATTCTAAAGAATATAAGTTCATAATATGAATCAAACATCGATGATGGAAAATTAAGAAGACAAATATTTACAAAAATTATAATTTATGAATTATTCAATATTTGAAATTTAAATTATGAGAAATATTTTTATGTAATTAAATAAATATAATATAAAATTATTATTCAATTATAGGGTATAATAATTCAAACATAAAGGTACATAATCATAGAGGAAGGTGTAAGACTCTACCCACGGAAATTGAGTCATCGAAAACCCTTACCTTGGTTTCCCACTTATTCAGACATATTCTATCACCATTGTTAATGAATTTAGGGCTATTATTAATATATATTTAAAAAAATTAATTTTTAGATAACATAATACCAAAGTTTTTTTATTATTCCTAATTTATAAAGCATTCAAAATTAAAATTAATATCCAGGTGCTAATTATACTGTTTTTTCCAAATTTCATTGGTGTGATCAACAAGTTCCATGAATAATATCTATGTATTAATCTGATCTAATATGTTTTTGATAATTAAATATATGTGTTTGATATATTTAATTATTTTATAGTCATTTCATGGAAGTTTTGTTGGTAGTTTGTAATGGATGGTTTGAATTTCTCCCTATTTATATGTTATGAATCTATAAGATTAATATATGTTATAAATGAAATATTTTTTATATATTAACATTATAGAATTCAAGAAATATCATAAATAAATCATTGTAACAAAATATTACCATAATTTATGTTTTCATAATCTTTCATTGTGTAATTATTATAGCATCATTTATGTGGGTGGTATAAACCGCCCAAACAAGTATATGTTATAATCAATGGGTGAGTATGATTATGAAGTGGTTTTATTTCAATATAATTTTTATGCAATTATAATTTTATTTTCTATATTTTTTTTAATGATAATTTATATTTTTCAATATTTTTAGAAAACTGATAAAACAGTAACAAGAATATTAAATCATTAATTACACTACAGAAATCGTATCCTCTCCAAGAAGCCTTATTAGTTTTAAAGGAGTTGGGGTATCCTATATAGATATGTTCATAAAAACGTGGAATTGGATTCATTAAGAAGGAAATATGGTTAAATATTGCTATAAAAATGAAAACTATGTGTGTTTTGGAATTGTGTGGTGGATAGGTCCATTTATTGGACATTTCGTTGGAAACATGAGTGAAGGGAAGGGTAGAGATGGAATCACATGGAATTTATGAGTTTTGGGTAAGGAAATGTTGGTTGGAATTATAATATTGACTCCAAATCCTAATAAATATCATAAAAATGATTATATCTATTTAGTCAATAATAATTCAATCCATGTCATTTAACCCTATTTTACCACATGTTACATTGTTTAATTATTTACAGCATTAATTATTACTTTATAAAAAATTAAATATAAACTATTTTACCTAATTTATTCATTATAATTCAATATTTCAACTCTTTGTAATTAAATTAATAATATAAATATTTAAATTTTATCTTTAAGATTAAAATATAATATATATTGCGAATAATTTTTTTTAATGAAAAATAATAATTTACATATTATGTGTTCTCTGGAATATTTCATAGAAATTACTAATCACCAATTGAATATCGAAATAATTTTATAAATATTAATATAATTTTTCTAAAATCAAATCATAAATTGAATATGTTTACTTTTTAAAAATAAAAATTCAAAACTTATTTAAAAACAATATCATAAATAATTAGTTTTTTCTGATTAATGATGAATTTATTCTTATTTCATACAAAGTATTAGTATTTATTGGGGTTTCCATTTATTTTATTATAAAAATTAAATATTATTTAAAATAATATCTAATTGTAATGAATTTAATTTTTCTAGATGAAAATACACAATATATATATAACTCTTTGAAAATTTTCAATTTTAACAATAAATAATATTCACCAATTATTTTCAAATTAAATATTAATTTAATTTTGTTAATGAATTTTTATTAAATTAATTCTCCTATATAAATTACATTATTTAATTAAATTAATTAATCAATATTACTAAAATTTCCCAAATTAATTTCATTAATATATATTTTCACTAATGAATATTTATTTTTTATATTTAAATACCAAAAATAATAATTATAAAAAAATTGAAGATTATATATTCATAATATAGGACCTTAAAAAGAATATTATGATACATTAATTCACAATGGTAATATATTTAATAATTATATCATAATAACCATAGATAAAAAAACTATATATAATAATATAAACATCATCGATCATCTCACCAACCCTATCATTTTTCTCAAGATGTATATGATATTTCTATAATATTGTATTATTTCCATACATAAATGTGGTGGTATAATTTTCATAGAATATCGAGATAAGGGATATTTCAGCATTGTTATGTTTTCACATAAATTTGATTTTATTCATTTTTTATGTTTAAGGACATTGTTTTTTTAATATATGGTAATTCTTACTCTTTTATAATATTTAATCATAATGTAAAAATTATTTTTTTTCTTATTTTAGTGTTTTCCATAAGATACGATATTAGTCACAAGATTTTTATTTAGTAGTATTAAATTATTTATATTTTCATTATTATATTGTCAATTTAATTACAATTAACTAAAAAAGTTATTTAATATTATTTTTGACACACATGAATTGTAAAATTATATTTGTACACCAAAAATTTGGGTTGTTAAATTTTACCCAACTTAAATAAATTACATCCTTCAAATTTTAATTATCACTCACCAATGAAATAATCTGAAGGTAATAATGAGGAATACATGGGTTAATATATTATTTATAATGAGATATAAACCTCTATATCTTGGGGATTCTAGGAAAATCATCATTTCCATCATAATACTAATATTTTTAAATTGTAAATTATTACAACTAATAGTTTCAAATATGTTTTTAGAGTATATGAATACTTATAAATTAGTATGATTTTATATAGGAAAACCAAGAATGTATTTTTATTTCATGATTATTTTTCTTCATTTTACAAATTCACTTTACATTTAATAGATATTTGGGGAGAAATTTTAATACATAAATCATGAAAACGTGAATTTTATTTCATGATTATAGATTTTCAACCATTAATAGATTGTGTTCTCTAATAAAGGATAAATGTGGTTTTATGAAGTAATATATGATTATTTATCCCTCTAATATGTATCCATTAACTAAAATATTTGTGTAAAAAATATATTATTATTTTAAACTATCATA
The DNA here is from genome assembly GCA_963277665.1 of Viscum album. Lineage (NCBI taxonomy): Eukaryota > Viridiplantae > Streptophyta > Magnoliopsida > Santalales > Viscaceae > Viscum > Viscum album. Next base: position 1,695,087,260 of record OY728137.1, on the reverse strand, counting down.
TAAAAAAAATATTACTTGTAATGTATTACTCAATTAAAATTCATATTCAACCTATGAAAATATCATTTCAAAAAAGAAAATTTTCATTTAATCCTTGATATTTTTATTAAATTATCTTACACTAATTAAACTAATCCCCAAAAATAACTAAACCTTTCTTTGATACCAACTGAATTTCACCAAAACCTACACTCTTGAATCTAGTTCGACGAACAAAAAAAATTCAAGCCCCCTGATTCTAATTAAGAAAATACATACATACATATGCCATTTAACATTATTATCTTTAAAAAATGAACATAAATCATGAAATTAAAACACAAATAATAGTTCCTTCAATTAATAGCTATAGTAATGAATTGTTACAAAGTAATTGTTCCAAATATAATGGAAAATTATCCAGGGAAAATTTATTTCTAGATATGTTATGTCATCTAAATTCCTTGTAAAAATAATTATCAGAAGAAAAAAGTGAACATGAATGCATGGTAAAGGATTATAAACATTTAATTGAGAAATTTTAATTGTCATCCAATCATATATAGGTGTTTAATGTAATCACAGATGAAAATTAATAAATAAAGTAAAATGATCCTTGAATCATAATAAGTGATCAGGAGGTGAAAAAATATAATCACGGATCATGTAATAGTATCCAAAATGATGATTTGAAAAATGTAACATCTACCATCAAAATAATAAAAATAAGTCAAAGGATAGGAATAACGAGCAATGGAGACATAAATTGTGAATTTTTTTAAGCATATAAAATAATAACATATTTCAAGGATCTCTTATAATTCTATCATCACATATTTCAATGCTCACTTTAAATACCATAACTACATATTTTCATTACTAATCTCATAATTATAATTCATATCATATTAAAAAATCTTACTACATCATGTCTATGCATAACATAATGATCACTATGATCAACATAATTTCCATGCATAACCTAGTCGATTGGGATAACATCTCATTTCCAATAAAAGTGTAGACGATGATAACCTCCCTTATCCCATAACCAAAAATGACATGTCATATACATTTTAACCTATAAATTAGAGGGATATAAAATTATATGACCACTAATAACAAATTGATAAACCTTATATATGTGTGACATATGAGTTAATAAATATCATAGAATAATTTTACCGTTGAAAAAATATGTTATATAAAATCTTTCTAGTCATAAATATCTTCCACGGAAGAATAATCAGTGACACAATGATTCTAAATCATCATGTAAATAATGATGTTATCAAATGAATAATTATTTATAATGTTTCATAAACATAATAAATGAATATAGGGGATGGGTACCGAGAGTGAGCGGAGGAAACCCTCGGTTCCAGAATCTTGCCCCTTCGAATCCTCGCATCCGAGAGCAGTCAACCTCTTCGCTTATGATTCACAACACAGATTCCCTGCTTTCCTTCACAAATCTTCTTTGAAGGAGCAGGTAAGTGAAGGGAAATTAAGCGATTTTTCACTCTCTGGAATCCCTGCAGGCTCGTTTGTTTTTCCAGAAAACCGTAAGCCGAACAGAATAATTCGAAAGGGTTCTACAGCCCATGTTTCAGCAGCAAATGGCCCGATTACAGAACGCCTTGAACTCTGTAAAAATTCGTTCATTGCTAGGGTTTCTCTCTCAAAAGGTACGCAGCCCTGGAAAAATGTTGAACTTGTTGCTCGATTATCTTCCATTTGGGGTTTCAATGACTTCAAAGCTGTCTCCTTGGGTAGAGGTTTCTTTCATATTTTATTTCCATCAGCTGATTGCAAAAACCGAGCATGGTGTTTTGGATCTGTGAACCTTAAACCAGGAACTCTTAGGGTTTATGAATGGAATCCAAATTTTAGTTTAAATGATTTCAAAGATTCATTTGCACAGATCTGGATTAGAATACATGGGTTGAATTGGATTTTATGGCATTCTGAAATTTTGTTTGATATAGCTTCAGCAATAGGCATTCCTATTAGGATGGATCAGGCCACTGAAAAAACGTCCTTTGGTCAATTTGCTAGGATTCTGGTAGAGGTGGACTTAAGTTTTCCCCTTATAGACAAGGTCATTCTGTCCACAACACACGATGACATTAACTTAAGGATTGCCTATGAACGTTTCCCTTTATACTGTGAGGTGTGTTGCATCATTGGCCATGAAAAATCCAAATGTAGAGCGAATATCATCTGCTCTATTTGTAATATAAAAGGTCATGAGGGATCAGTTTGTAGAAGTAGAGATAAACAATATCCCCAACAAGGGATAGCATTGCAACCTATTATACAACACAAAGATGACCAAACTGCTACATGTGGCTGTGACCCTGATCAGATTTCTAGATAGCAGGATCCTAGGGAAATAGATCCTTTAAATTTGCAACAGAAATTGCCCAAAATAAGCTGGGCCAATCTAGCGGATGATGTTGAAACTCTAGATCACCAACCTTCTTTTAAGGATATGTTAATCAAAGATATAACTGCACAACATAGTGAATCAGATTCTGATGATAGTCATGTGGAAAGAGAATCATTTGCTCAAGCTGAAGCTGATGACAGATTCTTGAATGAACATAATGCTGCTAGTAATAGAAAGGGTAAGATACCATTGGAAGCTGCTTCTTCAAAGAAAGTTATATCAAAAGAGGTTCACAGGAGGGAGCTTGTGAAGGATTTCAATGCTTCTCTTAAGCAGAAGGACTCTGAACCTCCAAAAAATTTAGAAATTTCTGGTATGGACAGTTCAGTTGATAAAATTATTACTGTTAAAACCCCTTCCCCCATGGGCCAAGAGGGGTTAAAGTCATCCAGTCCTTCTCTCAGGCAGAATGTTTCTGAAACTCCAATGAGTTTGGCAGCCTCAGATTTGGTCAAATTAGATGGCAAATCTCCCCTCTGCTCGGGTTCTGTTTCAATGCAGGAAATTGAACATTCCCCTCATACTCCACCTGTATCGAAACTTTTCAAACAGCATGACACTAACCCTGCTGCTGGTGGAAGTCAAATACAGGTAAGTTCTCCTCCCCCTTCACAGGGGACTCCAGGAAATGATATAATGGTTGGTCAAGCCTTGTGTACCTGGACCACTTCTCCAGAGAATGATATTCCAAGCTCTTCAGCAGCTGCATGCAAAAACAAGCAACATGCCATAGATAAAACCGTTCAGGTATGTACCTATAACCCTTTTGCACTGCTTGCTTCTCCAAGCAAGGATGATGATGGAGGGAAAGCAGGCTGTTTACTTGATGATGGTAGAGCACAACTAGATGCTGACTCTAGTTCAGAGGAGAGAAATGGCCCATGGATACAAGCGAAGGCAGGGAGAAGAGGATGTCGTGCTCGTGGCAAGAGTGGCAGCTCATCATGTCACAGCATGCGTACTCGCTCCCGGGGTTTTTGATGAGTTTTCTTTCGCATCTGTCTTGTTTCAGATTATGTTTTATGATGTATCCCCCTTTTTGTACTTTCTTTCTAAATTTATAATAAGAGACCTCGAGTTTCCACCTTTTTAAAAAAATAATAAATGAATATATATAGTTATATCAGTGGATTTCCTTAGTCAATAAAAATGTTACATTATCTATGGTAATACACTTCATTCATATAAAATAAGTATATGGTACTCACAATGGAAATTAATTGTTAGAATTATTTATACATATAATAATTTATATATATAAACACAAAGTAGGTGGTGGATAAATCCCCTCACAGTGATTTCATCATTTCATTATCAAGGTTATGTGAAGGTTTTGATATTTATCATAGCATTATTTCACAATAATACTAATATAAAAAATGAAAAATAAGAGGAATTATTAAATAAAATAAATAAAAAGGATAAATTACTAAATACTATTAACATAAATAAAAAATATATAGAATTAATATAAGAAAATATTTAGTAATTTAGCAACAAATTATTTATCTAATATGGACTAATGAAATAATTTGTAGTAAGACCAGAATATTTTTAGAAGATGAAGTTTTTAATATGTTTCATACTTATGATAATTTAATTATAAATAAACTGTTATTATAAAGAGAGCATAATGAAAGTGAGTTTGTAAAAATACTTTTGAAATATTAATGTAACATTATTTTAAAAACCTCGAGTGTTACATTGAATAAAATTTTCAATTATTGAAAAGAAACAATCTAAACATTATAGTAAAAAATTTATAATATATACACCCAGAAAAATATATTTTTATGATTAATAATAAATATAGTGTAAAAGATATAAAATATATGGATGTGAAACAAAATATGTTTTAAAAATATTTTTAATGATTTATAGTATCTAACATTAATATGAATTCAATAAACATTAATTTTTAAATGAAACCATATATGATAATGTTTCTGTAATATAAGTATTTGACATTAAGGTATATATTCATGTAAAGAGAGATGAATATGCACCAATTAAGATGTTTAGATCTAATCATGGGCAATGAATGCTTATTCCACTACCATCTGGTGAATGGAAATAATGTGGAATATGCTCTATGTAGAAAGGATCCAACAATTCTATCATTTATTATATTTGATAGGGATCATATATTCATTAATTTCAAAGGGTTTTACATGTTAATCATAAATGAAGGAACATCATCAATCCTTTCACAAATGATTTCATGTCCTTTCATTATAAAAAACATAATTTATTGTCAATAAAATTATGCGGTAATTCTAATGAAAGTGAAAACTATAAGAAAATTGAAATCATAAAATATCAATGTAATTGTAGTATTATATGCGAGAAAGGGTTCCTGATTATGTATACCATCAAATAATATGTAAAAAAGTATATTTTTCATGATTCATATTTTTTGAATTTATCCATTGACTCATGAAGTAAAAAAAGATGTATCCAGATCTCCCATAGAAATATTTGATGGAGAATATGAACAATGAGATCACAAAAGAAATTTAATAGTTCATATCATGTTAGTAAGTGATGAATGAATAACAGAATTATAAGGGGATTATGCAACCATAACACATAGAACTATGAAAATGGGAAATCATATCATGGAAATTATCCCCATAATTTCGAATACATCTAGGGGAAAATACAATATCGCTTGTTTTCTATCATCTTATAAAGGTAGATCATTTTATCGTAATAAAATATGAATTATCATTGGATCAAAATTCATGGATATACATTAGAGAAGTGGTAATGATAGATTGATTACAGCTATCGATTGTATTCGATTGGGATCTGAATTTCACCTTTATGTCCTAGGAATTTCTCCAACATTATCTTAACCCTTATATGAACATTAGTACAAACTGGCACCCACTAAAGGATCGCCAATCAATTTGGACTATTCAAACATTTGAAGACATGTTGGGAGCATGTTCTATGGAATTAAAAGGAGGATGTGATCAACACCTTTCTTAGGTTGAGTTCTCTTACACCATCGCATTCCATTCGAGCGTCCAAATGGATCCTTATGATTCCATTTATGGGAATAGGTATAGAACTCCAGGATGCAAGGATAAAATTATTGAATGAAAACTTATAGGTCCATAAATGGTCTTGGATATGGTGGAAAAGATTAAGAACACTCTATAGAAACTCATGGCTTCCCAGAATTAACAAAAAAGAAATGCTAGAAATAATTCATCGGGCCCTGATTTTTATGCTTGGGTCATGATATTAATTTAAATATCTATAGAAAGAATAGTGACGAGATATGTTAATTAGGTAAATCTTAGTCCAAGATACATCATCTTATTTGAGAACCATGATCGCATCATAGTGGTGGAATACCTACAAGAACTCCCAGAAAACCTATATGAAGTGCGTAATGTATTCTATGTATCCCTCTTGATGGAGTACATTAGAGAATAATTATATTTACTCAGTCCAGAGGTGTTACCAAATAATAATAAGTTTTATTATATAGAGAAGATGGTGAAAATCATAGAATGTGGAGAAAAAGTTCTATAAAATAAGAAAATTCGCATTCTCAATGTTCTGTGGAGAAAACATTATATTGAAGAAGTGATGTGGGAAATAGAGAAGGGGATAAAGAATTGTTATCCTTATTTCATATAGTGTGTTAAAAAAACATTTCGGGTAGAATTTCATATGTATGGAAGATTATAATGTCCCGAACTATTATAAATAAAATTCCACTTATAATTTAATTAATTGTATTATTTTATATTATTCATATAGAAAACACATTCACTTATTTGGATTTATTTTATATTATTGGATTTATATAATGTTTATGAATATTTAATATTTATAATAAATTCATTGAATAGTGATCACATGATTAATTTAAATATAGGGTTTAAAAATAAATTGACAAATACAAATGAAGTAATGACCTCAACCAGTAGGATCATACCCTGTGAGTCCCATTTATCAGAGTTTCATAGGGAGATAGCATCACTGAGATTTTCCATTGACCAAGACCAAACCAAGATCTGACAAATTAATCATGATCTAAACCTTTTATGAAATAATTTCAATCTTGTCGACATCACGACCCAAACCATGTGTTCTGAACCACCTTATAAAAGTCTCACTATTTCACGACTTACTATTAGAGTGTTTTGGTGTATTAATTTCATAGGTATCATGATCCTTTAAGTATGAGTATTTTGATTGTTTTTAATATAATAACTAATATATTTTTGACCTTTTATTTTTTTCATTATAAATGTTTTTTATTCGGATAGATTAAAACACTAATATTTCATTTTGGAAATATTAAAATTCAATTAAAAAACATATTTTTATGAATTAATTGATTTTATTTGAAACAAATAAAATTTAAATAAAATATTATTATTAAATAATTTTTATTAATTAAAAATTATTATATAATTATTATGATGTCATGGGTATTTTTTAACGGTTTAAAGACTATTTCTTTTTTCAAATAACCCATCATACCTTAACTAATGTTGTTTTTATATAAAATGGAAATAATCAAATAAATATAATATTATATAGATAAAATAAATGTTATTTTTCAATTTAAAATGTGAAAATTATACAACGGTATTTTTTTATGCTTTTATGAGACCCTCGTGTTTTGGAATAAAAATAAAATACCATATGAATATACATTTTTTATTATGACATCATAATAACATAAATGGGATGTAATAAATAAAATTAGTGGTATACATCAACAAATATAATTTTTATATTTAAAATAATGTAATTTTATATTTATTTGGATAATTTTATAAATCCATTATGAATTATCCAAAACCATTAACATATTTTAATGTTTTAAAATCATTTCTTTAAGAGTATGAATAAACTCCAAATAATCTAGGAAATAAATTTACTAGGTTTGGACCATAGCCTTATAATAGAATTGAAAACACTTTCATTTATAAGAAACCTGGGGGATGAACGATCATATGGTCTGTTGTTTTGGTGGTTTTATTATATAGAGTCTAAAACCTATATTTCCATGATAATAAGTAAATCCACACAAATTTACTTTATAATACCACAAAATATCCAATTAATATCCACTAAAACATTTTTCAGTCTTCTTTAATCTATCGTAGTCTCTCTATAGTCCTCCCATGGTGTATGAAAACTCTCAAAAATCACACCACAAACATTTAGAGTCAGACCCCCATGTACGGGTTCTTTTCTTTCTACTCATTTTTAAGGTTTCCTTTTATCTTACGCCTTCCATTTAAAATTCATTATGATGGGAAAAGTATTTTCATGTACCTCCTAAGTCCCATTTTATTTATTAATGATTAGATATCTCTTTATGTTTCATCTATACATTTTATATATTTTTATGTTATGATGTTATGCTGCAGAAATATCACAGAAATATTCCAAGAAAAAATAATTTTGTAAGGAATACCATACCCATTTACTATTAATGGTGTTAATTTTTATAAACATGTAATAATGTGATGTGGAACATAAATTTATTTATTACACACTACATAATCAATGAATAAAATTTTATAATGATTTTATCCATATTTTATGATATATGTGGCACACTTAATCATCAGAATTAAATAAAATTGATAGATGTGATATGAATTATATAGTGATCAAATTCATTGAGTAATGATTAGTATTCAGATACGTCATGTTGGGATTTTAATTGAAAATGATTCCTTTATGGGTTTTTTCATCCCGATTTTCTAGTGGTTCTTGCTGATCATTGTTTATAATGTAGTTTCATAAGTTATTTCAACATTTCCCATGTTATGATTATCATGCTATATAATGACTTATTATTGATGTTCCTTTTATTCCCTACTGATATGCCTATTTTCTAACATGTATTAATTTCCACATTTTATGCCTCTTTTATTCCCTTACAAGGATCTATAGCACACACATTTCTTATGTTTGTCTATAAGATATCTCATATTGTTTTAAATGCCAATTAATTTTAGAATCATGTTAAGGATGTTTTAAATAATGTTGTTATATCCCATTTTACATATGTTATTATATGTACCAATTACAAAAGACACTAGTCATATAGATATTTTGGGATGTATTATGTGTAATTTTAATTACTAAATATTTAATTATTTGAAATAAGATGAAGGGTTGTTATAATCCTTCTCCTCACAATTCCATCAATAATCAAAACTATGAAATATATATATAAATCCAAGGAAGAGACCCTAGATGCACTACGATATATAGTAACATGCTTATATTGAGTGGATCTGATTACATGGCCTAGTTTTATGTGAGATAAACATAATATTATCTCCATTACAGTAATACTATAATATAATAAATCTTATATAGAATTTTGAATTTTTATAAGGTATTATAATTTAAATAGAAAAAATTATCACCAAGCTGTTAAATATATAAATTTTACACCAATAAAAATCCCATGACTTTTATTATAATCTCATCACTATATCGGATTATTTTCACATAAAATGTTATATAAACTCCAAACATGATGATTTTCATGGTAGTCATGTTATTTCTGGCTTACATAGAATAATGGAAACTATTATCAACTCATTAGTGGAGATAGATTTTTATAAATGTTGATGCCAATATTCTTATCATGTGTCAGTAATATTTGACACATTTTTCAAAAAACATAATATAAACATATACAATAATGAAATTATAAAAATAAATATATATTCATTGATTTTATCTGAAGTTTTCATTTGAGGAAAATGGTGATGAAGCATTTTTTTATTTGTTTTGGAGTGTGTGATTATTTATTTTTGGATTTAATTTTACCTTATTGTAGGTTTTCAAAATCACCACTTAACTCTAATGTAACATTAAAATATGAAAAGCTACCCTTATGTGATCACCATTTAATCTTTATGAAAGAATCATCCAACCCTTATGTGAGTAATAATTGACCTTTATGTATCTCCAAACCATTACCTTCCACTCATATGAGTACAATTCCTCCCTTTATATGGAATTCATTATTATGACTAATAATATTCTATCTATTTATTTTTATATTTATATAATTATAATTCTATAAAACGTTAAATCCATTAATTTCATAGAAAATAAATATATTTCATCCCTCATTTAATTCCTATACCATTATATTCATTTCAAAAATATAATTTCTTTTCCATGATTAAATTTATAATTTTATATTTATCAACATTTCCAAGTCACCACATAAATTTGTATAATGTTACTCAAATAAGTAATGATTTTTTTTATTATATTGAATTTTTTTTAATGAAATTATGTTTAAATAATCAATTTTATATATATATATATTATTTCTTAAAAAATATCAATAAATTTAAAATTAATTATTCAAAAAATAGAAGTCTTTGGTATTGAATCAAAACTGTAAAATAATTTAAAAATTAAATCACTTTTATTGGGATTATAAACACTTCAACTTAAAATGATCTTTTATTATTATTGAATTATAATTTCTAAATTAAATATAATACATCTTATTATTTATGAATATATATAATGATATAGAATTATTCTAATTAAAGATATCTTCTAAATTATTTAATAAATATCTAAACATTTTTTCATCATGTTCCCCTAAAATGAATTTTTTTTATAATTATATAATTTTTAATTATAAATTTTTACGAGAGTAAATAAATATAAAAAAAATTCATGATTATATAATTATACAGGGATATGGATTTAAAAAATTTTACTTAGATTTGACTACTTCTAGACTCATTTCATATAAGAGTAAATTACTATGACCAATTTCTAGAGGGAATATAAGAATTTTTAGTACATGATCATTCATTTCATGTAGGTAAATTATCGTACTAGGTCAATGGTTCTAATAAACAATCTCTTTTATCCATTAAAGTAATAGATTTTTATGGTATTTTTGGATAATATCCCATATTATTCGATGTATCAGTATGACCACGCTTATAATCATATAATTTCCTTGGAGACCATTCAGTAACACCAGTTATACTTTAACATTACCATGTTCTCAATCTAGGGATATGGGATTTTGGATTCCTTATATATTTTATATCTATGGTTGGAATTTTTGTAGACCCTTATGAAGTGGAATCAGAATTATCCTAGAATGTTTCATCTTATGTATTCTTGATTGATATTCTTCATCACCCTGTCTGTTAGTACTATCATATTATATATGATTCTCTACTATTTTTTCTCCATTTAAAAAATTGAAAAATAAACAAGATAAGTTAATTTTTCTTATTAGTGTCATTTTTGTACTCATGAAAAAAAATATGATGATTGACATAGCATCCATTCTCACTCTACCATAGATAATAAATGTCAGTGGTTGATATTTTGATGTTTCATCAGTAAGTCTTTTCTTTTTTCTTTTACTAGATAATTGATTAGTATTACTTGGTTCTATTCAGTTGTATCCTCTTGAAATGTAATATCCTTACAATTATCTATATTTTAAATTTCTTCCTTGCCTAAAATTGTTAGAGGTGTTACTTATTTGATGAGAACATCATGTATTTAACCCATCATAAAATTATTAAAAAAATATTATCTTAAATTCATTTAAACATCATGAAGGAACATTGTGTAAAATATAAACAATCATTATATATTGAAATTAATTATTCATAATAAATGAAATTTTGTTTTTAATTATCCTAATAAAAATATTAATCCTCAAAATATGGTAGAGGTAAAAAAAAATTAGAGATTTATGTATCTTCTAGAAGAAAATTACATCGGTATGGTCAAGGATTAAAGTAAAGAACAATTTCCATAGATTTATCAAAAATCATCTATTTTAAAATTTTCAAAGGAGATACAAGTATCTAAAACTAAAAATTTCATCATTTGAGAAAATATAAATTGAGGTTATAATTGACTAGGACATGTACTCTCGGTTATAGTACTGAAACCGTGAACAATAGATTTCTATCAACAATGTTGATAATTTAGACATATCAATTTTCAATAAAACTACTTTTAAAATTAAAATGTAAACATTGAAAACTTATTTTATGAATGATTTTATGGGTTTTCAGTTTTATGAAATTAAGAAAACTCTTTTATAAACAATACCCACATCTTCAAATGATTATTTCTCTCATTTGACCCATCTATTATTATTTAATATTAGTCATCAATGTCATCCATGGGAAATAAATTATAGACATATATCATTAAACCTAATTATGTAAAACCTAGGTTAATTGAAATATAAGAAGTGTGATATTAATTCAGTTGTTAGGGGAAATCGAGAGAATTAGTAAATGAATTCCTTCCGTTAACATAATTATAAAATAAGGGTATCAGAAAATATTCATGCTGATTGAGGGAATCATACAAGAACACATAACCATCAACACAAGTATCATAAAATATTAAATCATGGAATGAGGATTTAACAAAATAAATAGTCAAAAGATTTAGTAATCAAGATCCATGTGATGTCAATATAGATAAAATGAAATATCATAATCCAACAACTAGTATCAAAGATAAATATTGTTCTCATGGAAAATATTTATTCATATCTTATTTTAAAACCATGTAAAAAATAATTATGTCCTAGTTACTTACATCATAGAAACCCTCAAATAACTCCCTCCATCTTTCCTCTTGTTACATAGAACATTACCCAATGCATTGGTTACCAATCATGGTGAACCCATATTTTATCCTATAAGAGGCTCACTGAGTGCTATCTCAGCCACCCCATAATCAAAATTGTAATAAGCTCACCAAGTGCAATCTATACCACCCCATAATCTATGAAATCAGGGGCTAGGTTGTATCAATAAGGGCCACACCAAGACAGATAATGTTCAAGTACAATAGTACAAATAAAGTTCACTTACCTTTAATTATAAAACTCATAAAAAGAATCAGTATTTTTTATAACCTGATAAACTCATGGAAATGAAATTGGATTCATGTATATATCCTGGAAAAAAAATTAATCCTTGATAAATAATTTTGTTACAAAAAAATATTTTTGAGACATTATTAACCATTTGAAATGAAATGAGTTCCATAACGATCTCTATTAAATATGAGTATCTTGAGGTAAATGAATGGGTACCAAAACAATCTCATTCAAACAATATTAAAACATCCCAAGAAGAAATTGGGATGGTATTATTAAAAATATATCCAATTTATAATATATGAAAATAATGGTTTTTTATGTTTAATAATTAAAATACCTTTAAAAAATAAAAAAAATTTAGTAAAATACACTTTTGTTTTTGAAATTTAATTTTTTAAAACACAAAACATTTTTTAAATAATTTTATATAAAAACCCATGAAATATTATATAGTAATATTTAAGAAGACATTAAAAATGTTCATGAAGAAAATATCATTTCATCTTTGAAAAATACTATTTAAAAAAATTATTTCCAGAAAATATTGTTTTTGAAGAAAATGTGTTTTCAGTAAAATAGATAAATCATAATAATATTAACTATTGTGTTTATAAATAGAGGAAAATATGGGATAATATTCATTATTGTGACATAGAAACATTACAATATAATTCATGAAAATTATTAAGACTTTGATCATAATATATCAATATTTGAGACATATTTATAAACAATCTCGGTAAACTATGAGATCATTACATAAAGCTCATACAAATTTTTGTAACATTAAATCATAAACCCCAAGAATGAACTTAAAAAAATCATATAATATCATGATTATAAATAAATTCATGATATTAAATTTCAATGTGGATTTATATAGACCTCATAAAAGAAATTTGGTGTGCAACACATCATTAGTCTCAAAGAAATAAAATTGTGAAAAAAAAATTCCACATAGTATTTTTTAAACCATAATCGCCAATAAAAATATCAAAAAATTAATATTTAAATACTCATAATTTTAGGGAAAATAATAATAAAATATAGTCATGGTAATTATATACACTACACAACCAAAAATAAGTGCTGAATATGATAATTAATCCAAAAAAATGTAATACAAGAAAAACTCTAACCATGAGTCTGATTCATTAAGTTATTTATTTATCTTATTGAATAATAATCATATGTTAAATACTTAATGTCATTACAACAATTTAATTTTGTTAATTTTATTTTATTTATAATGAATTTTCTTATAATTATATAATCTATTATGTTTAAGTGATATTTTTTTACCATATTATGCCTATATATAAAAAGTAATGTTGATAGGTCGACTGAGGTCAATGAGGTGCTTATTTAAACATATCCAAACTAATAATAAAGATATAATTTTTAAATTTATATGTCAATTATATTTTTAAATCCAATAATTAATTATTTTCATGAATAATGAACTAATATTACACTCAAGGAGATGGTTGGTTATATGTACTCATTAGTAATGTTTCCATGTTTTAATGATCATTAATAAAAGTTGGTATGTAATTTTTTATCTTAAAATAATTATAATAATCTAAATAATTCTAGGAAATATAATTAAATATACTTATATATATTATTCTTGTTACGTAAAAGGAATCACATTACATTGATCTCATGGCATTTTACACATCCATAAACAATATATAACTGTTTTAGTATGTGAAAAGGTAATGATGATGATGATATAATTTAGTTTTAGAAAGATAATTTTTTTTATATAATAATTATGAAATTTATATCATATGTATTCTTTTTTACACTTATTACCTTCCATGTATCATGTTATTCAAAAACAAAACATATTTCAACATGATGTGGTACTCTATTGTACAAAGGAGCGACATTATCATGTCCCCTATGGTATGGAATGAAAAAGGGATTTATATGATATAATGAATCAAAATGTATTATTATTATGTTATAAATATCATATATATATAACCATTATATCCCTCATTATTTACAACCATTAGAGGTGGTATTGTAAAAATGATAAACATTATTTCATAAATTAGAAGTCTATCCTATACATGAATAATGAATTTTTAACCCCTTTGATGGAAGTGTTTTTTAATGTAATTGATAAACACAAAAAACAAATAGGTGTAGTTGGGGTTTGGCTTAGTGGTAAGCACCCCGTAATACTACATAGAAAATGGGGGTTAAAAACCCATGGGGAGCAGGTACTGTAGCACTACTGTAGTGGTACTGTAGCAGCGGCGACACTTTTCATCAGCGGGTACTGTAGCGGTGGTAGGGCATTGTAGCGGCGGTGGTACTGTGCGGGTACTGTAGCAGGAGGTTACTATTCACAGAATGTGAATTGTGCATAAAATTTGGGCATATGGGCTTTGTAATGGGCTATAAGACCACTAGGCCTTCAGGCTATGTAATGGGTTTCCCTCTACCCAGTTAAAAGAGTTATTCTCTTTGATTTAGTAATAAAAAAATGAGGCTTCAGCCCCAACCATTAAAAAAACAAAAAAACAAAAAAGTATATTTTGGATAGATATCTTCTTTTATAAACATGTTATAAGAATAATTGATGGAGGTGAGGAGAGAAATTAAATAAAAATATTTCCATGGAGAACATTACCTATTTTTCTAGTATTCTTCATAGGATATCACTAAAACTACGGAAAATATTAATTATACAAATAATAATTATTTCCTTATGAGGTTTTTAATTTTGGGAGGTGATTTTACTTTGGTTGTGGATGATCCAAAACGATTTATATGTGTGAGTAAGTGGGAAGAGTGAGTGACTTTTTATAGTTGATGAGGACATAATTATTATAAAAATCCATAAATATTTAATTTTGGGAGTTCAAACTTACATTAGTGCATCTGAAAGTTTTAAATAACAAAATTTAGTGAAATTTTGGTTGATTGACACTCAAATGATAGAAAAATATAACAATTTATATCATATGTATTCTTATCCTTTATGTTTAATCAATTTCCCACTTTTTTAATAGAGTAACAAGTTTTCAAAAATAGTTTTTTGACAATTAGAAATAAATTAAGGTAAGATAATTTAGAAAATTTAGGCCCACTAATTATTATTATTATTAAATAAAAATTCTAAAATAAAATTCACATTTCTTTTGTAAATTAATTTTAGCAGAAGTTGAAGAAAGCCACAAAGAAATTTGATAAACCCTTACTCTACTCACAATGTTTTTACTCTTTAGGTTCCAATATGTTGACTGTAAATGATAAATATTTTAATTATTTGACCAAATTTCATATTTAAAAGTATTTTAGAATCCTGAGTATTTTGATATTATATTAAGAAAGTATTAATCATTTAATAATATATCCTTTATAATAAAATAACATTGATGACGACTTCTAAATTATTCATTTAATTTAAATGTAAAAAATATCAATACAATAATGTAATTTGAATATTTTAGGTTCAATTTTTTAAAAAATAAAATTTCACCTACAAAAAAAATGTAGCACATTAATTAATTCAATTTTCAATAATATTATATTTTTAGTATCATTTATTTATTTTTATTATTAATTAATTAATTTTTGTGTTAGCATTTCATATGAATTTAATGTAATTATTTCTTATACTAAAACTAATGATGAATTATTATTATTAAAATATCATTCAAATTTCCAAATAATATTTATTTCTGATCTTATTTAGTTATTCCATATCCCAAAATCATTATATAATATTTAATGGAGGAGAGGTAAATATTTTTGACTATTTCTTTATTTAGCTTATTATGAGGATCACATCTATGCAAAAGTGTCAAAAAAATATATAAATTTGAATCCATTTTTCATACAGGTATTAATATTTCCATGAAATGGGTTTTCTAAATGTGTTGTGCCATTACCCATCCCTTGGGGCCTGTATCGTGACTACCCCAAGCCCACCGTCTATAGGCCAGGGGCTGGCGATTAGAACCAAAGGAAAAAATCCCTAAACTAGAAAGGAATTGCCTTTATAATTGTAAACAAACACATAAAATTACACAACTGGAAGAAAAATAGTAAGTAAAAATGTATACAAAGAAGTAATGGAAAGTAAAAATGTGCTGGAAATACAAGCCCAACAGAGAAGTACAAGTACAACTGAAAGCAAGTACAACTAAAGAAAATTAAAGCAGCTACTAGGTCGTCTTCTGGGGTTCCTACCTAAAGGGTATGTACAGATGGCCTCCTCAACACTCCACTTTGGTATGTATGCTATGTGTATCATCACGCTGGGTGGTTCACCTTCGGGTACCGTCCATTCTTGCTACTCATTGCCTCAGTCAGCATTGTCCATCGTCTGCAACCAACAGAAGTAGATGCGGGCATAACCCTTATCGGGGTGAGTGTAACGATACATTGTAGGGACCCCGTGACCCTAAAGGTCTCACAAAATCCAACAAGGATAACCCACGATGTATTAAATCAAGGGATAACAAATACATAGTTATATGACCATACATATACTTAATTTATCGAGTAACACATCTCAAACATGAGGAAAACACGAAAGTCATTGACTCAACTAAAACCAAGATTTTTATTATCGAAACCACAACTACTGGAGGACTCCTCCTCTTTCGATTACAGTGGGCCTGTCAAGAAATCGAGTCACTTTTCACTATCCTTGGACCACTTAGGTACTCCTCCTATCAAGTACCGGAGGACAGCTTTCTACTACCAGGAGCTCCTCCGCTATGGGTCTGCCACCAACTACCAGATGCTCCTCCGTCGTGGGTCCACTGCCAACTACCTGGCACTCCCCACTGGGCTAGTCAAATCACTCTGAGTTGAATCGGTCAAATAGTCATGAAGTCTGTCAGCTACTAGGTCTCCACACTCTGACTGCTCGTCCCTGGAAGGATCTGCTCGACGGGATACTGGGAAATACTCCAACTATCGTAAAGTGCCATGAAGAAGTATCTCAAAGGTCTACCACATCAATGGGGTATCAATACAACAGATTCCGCGTCAATTGGATGACTAGTCGGTTAGTTATTGGCCTATTTTGTCCCAGGGGCCCGATTAGATTCATGTACGATCTAACCAGACCGTAACTCAAATATATCCTGAACTCCAGTGGGGTATTCTCAAAAGTTTTTCTTCGATCAAAATATACAAGTGCCTTTGATGGTTCTTCAAATTGGCATCTAGTGAAAACGATATGGCCCAAGAAGGTAGTGGGTCGTTAATGGGCCTCAGTCCAGTCTAACCCGGTCAGACCGACTCGGCCCAACCCAATCTGGGCCGCCCTTTCTGGATCAACCCGTTCAGTCTATCTAGATCTGACCTGGCCCATTGAGCATGTCAGCCCGCTATGTTTTGGCCAGGTCTGCTCGGCCCAGCCCAGCGGACTGCGAGGGCGGTTCGGCCCGGAGGTCGCCACATAGGATACTCAGTCCAAAGTTCGGGGCTAGTTCGGCCAGCTCCACGAGGGTTGCGGCTCGGGCGACTCATCCCGTGAGGTCGCGTCGGTCGGGAAAGCGTGGGTAGGCCACGCTGAGTGCAGTCTAGTCTTGGGTTCATCGGGCATGGCGCGGCAGGTGCCAGGCAAGCCATGGGGGTCCCAGCAGGACGCCGGGCAGGGCGTGGAGGCATTGGGCAAGCCGCGGGGGTACCTGTAGGGCCCCAGGTAGGGCGTGAGGGCGTCGGGCAGTCTGCGGCAGGGTTCAGAGAAGCCGCGGGGCACCAGCAGTGCACCGGGCATGGCACAGGGGTGCCGGGAAGGGCACGACAGGGTGCTAGAGGGCAGCGGGAAGGCGGTCTGCGCACCAGGTAGGCTGCGGTAAGAGCCGGGCAGGTCGCGGGGCATTGGCAGGGCGAGTGGGCATCGAGCAGGGTGTAGCAGGGTGCCGAAGGGCCACGTGTCGGTTGGCCGAGCATAGCTCGGGCCGGTGGTGGTTGGTCGGAAGCTTCGGTGCGCCGCGAGGGTAGTGCAATTCGTGGAAGCCATGGGTAGCGTGGCCCTTGTCGTTTCCACCTTCGACGTCCTCACCTCATCATCATGTCCTACAACTCCACAAGAAGGAATAATCGACGGAGGATGTCGGGCCATGTTAGGTTGGCCTGCAACCTTCGCGTTTAAAGTGATATCAATTTATTCATTGAAATAGTAAATATGAACATCAATTATTTACAACCACACAATTATTTCTTTTCAAACAATGAAAAGAAGAGAAAATGGATAAAATACAAGTTAAACCCCCTACCGTTGATTCTTCGATTGACGTTCGTCATTTATTGATGTTTTTTCAGGAAGAAGATGACGAAGTTCATCATTTTCCACATTTTCCACGAACTCCCAACCCTGAGATGTGTCGTTTGTGGAAGGCACTCCACTTTTGTAAGATCCGAGGGTGGATTTTGAAGAAGGTTGTTGGCAGTGTTCTTCACGTTATTCTTTCATCGTTGGGAGAAGTCCTTTCCTCCCGAGCTCTCTTCTCAAGCTCCCACCAAATGAGAATTTCCAACCCAAAAATAATATAAGTAATCTATTATTTTTTTGGAACAACAATTTCTAAATGGAGGAATAAATTAAGAGGCTCCCCTTAAAAAATTACATGTGAATGCGGAATTGATTAATGGGGATGTCAAGATACCCCACTTAATTAAATTACACACATTGGCGCAATTTATTAAAATGGAGAGGTTCCACCAATTAATGGTAGAAGAGGTCAAGGGACTCCACTCTAATTAATTATGGGAGTTGGGAGATTTTACACCCTCTCATTAATTGGAGGTTTTAGTCTCGTGTGGTCCCCACGTCATAACCTCTCATGGGAGGTTATGTTCCGGTGGGCCCCACCACCATAACCTCTCAAGGGAGGTTAGGGTGTGGAAATCCCACCTTCAATTCCCAAGTGAAGGTTTTAACCAACAACCACTCACACTCATGGCAGCTCAAAAAAATTAAATAAACTGTTGTGCTTTATTTTATTATTTTTTCATAAAAAGACAAAAAATAACTTTTTATTTTCGACCATTTGTCGTTGAGGTGAAAGTCTTATTAAGAAAATAATAGTACTGCGAGTTCAACAGTGCCATCAGATTTTAATTTCAACCTCGGTTATAATGTTATAAAATCCACTTCGTATGTTTCCTGAAAGTACCTGAACAAAACATCAGAAATTGATTTTGGGCAAACCGGACCTCGTAATCAAGCGTCGTAAATTTTCGCAGACTTTTAAAAATCCCATGTATTTATAGAAAAATTACACGGTATTTCTGGGTCATTACATTCTCCCCGCCTCAGGGCTTTACATCCCTTTAAGGACAAATCGATCAATTAGAAAAAATGATGGTACTGAACATGCATCTGAGCCTCCGGCTCCCATGTGCTTTCCTGGTGGTTCTTGTGCTGCCAACGAACGCGCACCAGGGGTATCGACCATCTACATAGGACCCTCTTCTTTCGATCCTCAATCTCCACTAGAACCTCCGTAAATGTAACCACATCATCGATGTCCAGCTCTCCATAGAAAATGATGTGGGAAGGGATGTGCACATATACGTGGAAGACGTCGTGCACCCGGTGCAACTAAGGTGGAAGAGCTAAGCGGTAATCCACCTCACCTAATCTACTGAGGACCTAGAAATATCCGATGAATCTCGGAGATAAATTTCCTCATCGGCCAAATCTCTGTAGACCTCATCAAGGTGAGACACATAAAAAGATGTGGTCACCATCCTCGAACTCCATAGGTCTCCATCTCCTATCATCAAATGAATTATGTCTGCTCTATGTAGTCTTCATCTGCTCCTGGTTGATCTGCACCTTCTTCGTAGTTGCTCGTACCATCTCTGGTTCTACTAGTACTGACTCCCCATGGTCAGTCCAACACAAGGGTGATCTTCAAGGTCTCCCATACAAGGCCTCAAATGGTGACATCCCTATGGTGGAGTGATAGCTTTTGTTGTAAGTAAACTCCACCAAATGAAAGTGATCCTCCCAGCTGCATACGATGTAGAGGACAGATGCACAAAGCCTATTCTCGAAGGTCTAAATGGTCTTCTTAGCATGACCATCTGTTTGAGGATTGAAGGTGGTGCTCAAGCGAAGCTGTGTCTTGAAATCCTCCTCCAACCCTTTCCATAGCTAGGAAGTAAACTGTGCATCATGGTCAGAGACAATATAAGAAGGTAATCTAGGTAGTCACACAATCTCCTACACACAGAGGCGTCCAAAACTCTCTACTGATCATTGCTCTCTGATCGGTGGGAAGTGTGATGACTTGATGATTCGGTCAACGATCACCCAAATCGAGTCGTGACCTTTGGATATATGTGGGAACCCATCAAGAAGTCCACAGATATCCCACCCCACTTCCACTCTGGGACCTCTAAGGGCTGAACCAAGCCTGTTTGTACCTGATTATATACCTTCACTTGCTTGCAAGTGAGGCACTATGAGACAAATTATATTACCACCTACTTCATACATGGACACCAGTGCTGTCGTCGAAGGTCCTGGTACATTTTCGCCACTCCTTGATATACCGCTAGAGGGGATTTTTGGTGCTCCCTCAACACTTCCTCCTAAAGTGATACTGGTACCATGGTACATCCTCTGAAGAGGAAGATGTGCTCCACACCTTCATAGAATCCATCAGGCCCCTTCCCTGTGGATATTGGAGATCGTTGTTTCTCGCAGTTAGCGTCCCCATGTTGTGCTTCCTTGACACGTTGAAGGAGTTGGGGAGTGACCATTAAGGACTGTAGGAAGGCTGCTCCATCTCGGTCCCTAAAGGATATCTGTAAGGCAGCAAGCTTCTTTGTCGCATCTCCTAGCAGTTGTATACCAGTCCTCCTTCTGAGTGCATCAGCAACAACATTCCACTTCCCAATAGTATATACTATCTCTAAGTCATAGTCCTAGAGAAACTCAAGCCAACATCATTCTCCCAGGATCAGGTCCTTCTGAGAGAAGATATACCTAAGACTCTTGTGATCCAAATCCTTGGTAAAATGCTCCCCAATCAGATAGTGCTGCCACATCTTCAAGGAGAAGACCACTGCTGCTTACACCAGGTCATGGGTAGCATAGTTTTTCTCATGTTGTCTCAGCTACCGAGAACCATAAGCAATCCCTGGTCACTCCTACAACCTGAGACACCCAAGTCCGATCCCTGATGCATTGCAGTAGACTACATACCCTATGCCTTCCTCTAGAAGTCTCAACATATGGGAACTAGTCAACCTCTCCCTCAGTTCCATAAAGCTCTGCTGGCATCTCTCTGAGCAGAAAAAGTGTTTCCCCTTCTTCGACAAGGCTGATAGTGGTGCTGGCACTCTGGAGAAGTCTGGAACGAATCTCCGATAATAACCAACCTAACCCAGGAAACATTGTACCTTTATCACACTCCGAGATGGATCCCAAGAAAGTACATCCTTCATCTTTTATGGATCCACTGCAACTCCAGCTTCTGAGATGATGTGTCCTAAGAATTGATCCTCTCGAATCCAACACTGGAACTTTGAGAGATCACCATAAAGCTGGTTCTCTTAGAGTGTGGCCAGTACTACCTGAAAATGGTAGGCATGGACCTCCTCAGTAATCAAATTGATCATAATGATGTCAATCCTTGAGAGTGGGTACATGTTCTTTACGGTCACCTAGTTCAGGCAACGGTAGTCAACACAAAGCCTCAAGCTCCAATCTGGCTTCTCAGGGAATAGAATCGAGGCTGCCCAGGGAGAAACATGGGGCCGGATGAATCTCTTCCCATGTATGTCCTCTAGTTGTACCCTCATCTCACAAGGCTCAATGAGAGAAATCCGATATGATGAAGTAGATATCTGTGTTTTCACAGGGTATAAGTCAATGTATAAGTCTACCTCTCAATGAGGAGGTAGTCCTGGAAGAACATCAAGGAAAACATCCACATACTGGTCCACCACTACAGGATAGATCTGACTCTATAGATCTGCTACATTGATGGTAAGGGTAGCCATGTGATGAGTGATCGGATTCACCCTCCTCCGAGTAAGTCTGTCATGCACTGAAAAGGCTCTCTTCTCATCAGTGAAGTTGAACCTAGTCCCATCTGGCAGACACACTGCACTTTTCACCTAATACAGTCTATCTAAGCATGGACTATAGATAACCATTCCATACCCAAGATGACATACTAAGGCCTCAATGCCGTTACTAGGAGATCCTAGCAAAAGCTCTCAACTCCTAAAGTAATCTCACACTACCAGAACCAGTGTGCAATCATTGAATTAGCTTTAATAAGAGTCTCTAGCCATAAGTATCGAACTAACAACTCCATCGGAATATCTGAGCTCTGAACGAGTGATGTGGAAATGAAAGAGTGACTAGCACTTGTGTCTATAAAAAATACAACTATGGTGTAGTAGACACAGATTTTACCTCTAATCATCTTTGGAGCACTGTGATCATAAGCCTCGGCTACCTAGATTTGAGCTCTCCCCTATCCACCTTCTCCCTACGGTCGTGGTGGACCACTTAGTGGTAGTGGTGGTAACACCTCTTAACATCATCGACCACTAGCTGCACGTCTGACCCGTATTCCACATCCGCCTCCTCCCTACAGACCACCTCAATAAAACCTTTTCCTCTGCATGGGAGGTCCCTCAACAATCTTTTGATCATCAGAACGGAGGGTCGGACAGTCACGAGCCATGTGACAATGGTCGACGCATGAGTAACACTGCCTGCTCCGGGAATAACTGACATTGTCTCCACTCTAGGTGCCCTGCACAACTGATCCTTAGTCATGTGGTTGACCACCAATAGGTCTCGTCCCCTTGGACCTCTTCGACATCTTTCTATTGCCAGCTACAAAAAAACTTCGCTATGTGTTGGCTAGTGGTGGGTCTCACTACTGTGTGCTACTCAGCTAGGAAACTCTCCACTAGGAGGGCTCTGTCTAGCACCCCTGCTTGCATCAGGATTTTGAGTGAGATCATTGATGCACTGATCTACCGTCTGAGCCCCTTCTCGAATGTTCATTCCATGAATAAAGGGTCTCATACCAAATTTGTGGAGTAGCGTGAGAGGTCGGTCATCCTCGTTGAGTATTGCGCTATTATCATGATACCATTTTGTAGATGTAGTTTCCCATGTATCCGTACATTGTGGAGAGTGTCTGGGACAAAATCCACCCGAAATGGGCTCTCAAAGTATATACATAGTAGTGTCGCCTCGTGATGCATTTGGAGCATCAGGATCCACCATCTTCCCACGGATGCCTGAAGGATACTCGCGGCAAAGATCACCATGAAATCACCTAGTATCCCTACTATCCAGAAGACTCTCACCACATCCTCCATCAAATCCTCAGCCGCCTATGGGTTCGTCTCTCCCCTGAACCTGGGTGGCCTCTAGCACTGGAACTCATGCAACATGCTCAATTGGCATGCATTGTCTGCTGTTGGGGCAGGTGGTATTAGTGGCCCAATGGGAAGTAGTACCACTGGTGCCTTCTTATAGTAAAGGGACCTCTACCAAGGCCTCGTCGCTCAGTGGGATATCAGTATGTATGACTCTCGGGGTTCTAACTTTTCATCCACCGAGAGGCATCCTGAAATAATTAGATGTGTCAAAGTCAACATATTATACCTTGTGAGATGACCTGGTTGAGCTGACTTAAATAAATCTTTTGAAAACATGCACACAATAATTGTTTTCGTGCACTATGTTAGAAATAAGAAGTCATGGTCCTGGTGTATGGATATGTCGGCCGCCCGCACCAACACTGGACTCCCGGAATTGAAATCCACACTTAGTACCCTTAACATTATTGCCTCATAGAAAATAAAGATCATAGTTCTAAGATATACGGTAGAATTGACTCCTCTGATATCAATTTGTCACAACCCGTCCTACGGGACCCAAATCATGACTACCCCAAGCCCGTCATCCATAGGCCAGGAGCTGGCGACTAGCATCAAAGGCATAAATCACTAAATTGGGAAGGAATTTCCTTTATAACTGTAAACAAACACATCAGATTACACAATAAGAAGCAAAATAGTATGTAAAACTGTATAAAAAAAAGGAGTGTTGGAAGGTAAAAAGGGGTCGAAAATAGAATCCCAACAGGAAAGTACATGTACAAATGAATGCATGAACAACTGAAGAAAAGTAAAGCAGCTACTGGGACATCCTCTGGGGTTTCTAAAAGGGTAGGTACATATGGCCTCCTCGACACTTCACGTATGTCTGTCTGCTTCGTGTACCGTCACGCTGAGTGGTTCCCCTATGGTTACAGTCCATTCTTTCTACTATATACCTCAATCTACACTATCCGTCGTTAGCATCCAACACAACCAGATGCGGGCATAGCTCATGTATGGGTGGGTATAACGATACTCAATAGGGACCCCGAGACCCTCATGGTCTCACAAAATCAAACAAGGAAAAACTAAAAATTATGAAATCAATGAATAAACATTACATAGTCATATGACCATACATATACCTATGTTTTCTAGTAACCCATCTCAAACATGAGAAAAACAAAAAAGTTATTGACTCAGCTCAAACTAGGATTTTTATTATCGAAAACATGGCTACTAGAAAACTCATCCTCTATCGAGTACATAGGTCATATCGGGACAATGAGGCGATTCTCACTAACCTTGGACTATTGAGGTACTCCTCATTTTGAGTACTACGAGCCTTCTACCAACTACTAGGCGCTCCTCTGCTGTTGTTATGCCGCCAACTATCAGGCGCTCCACCTAATAGCCTACTGTGGTACTCCTCCTATCGAGTAACGTAGGTCTACCGCCAACTACAAGGCGCTCCTCTTCCGTGGGTCTCTTTCCAACAACCAAGAACTCCCCACTAGGCTAGTCGAATCACTGCGAGTCGAATCGGTCAATCAGTCATCATGACTGCTAGCTACCAGGTCTCTACACTCTGTCTTCTCATCACTAGAAGGATCTGCTGCACGAGCTACTGGGAAATACTCCAATTGTCGCGAAGTTCCACAAAGAATTATCTCAATGGTCTGCCATGTCCAAGGGGTCTCAACGCAATAATCATCACATCAATCCAATGAAAGTTATATTCGTTATTATCTTTTTTAGTCCCGGGGTCTGGTTGGATTCGTGTACGATGCAAACTTACCATAACTCAAATAACCCTGAAAAATAGTGGGTTATTTTCAATGGGACGACTTCGTTCCAAGAATACCGGCTCCACTGATGGTTCCTCAAAGAGACGACTAGTTCCAAAGATATGACCCAAGATGGTAATGGGTCAGTAATGGTACTAGGTCTGGTCTGACCTAGTCGGACCAACTCGGACAAAACCAGTCTGGGTGGACCTGATCTAGGTCCACCAGGTCGGTCTCACTAGGTCTGACCCGGCCCGTTGGGCGGGTCAAGCCTCTATGTTTTGGCCCGGTCCGCTGGGCCCAGCCCAGAAGACTGTGAGGGCGGTTCGGCCTGGAAGGTGGGCTATGGAAGGCGTGCTTGTGGTAGTCACAACCCATCATGACCCATCCTTCGGGGGCCGTATCGTGACTACCCCAAACCCTCATTCTATATTCCAAGGCCTGGTGACAAGCACGAAAGCCGAAAATCCCAAAACTGGGAAGGCATTGTCTTTATAACTGTAAACAAACACATTAGAGTACACAATTGGAAGCAAAATAGTAAGTAAAACTGTATACAAAATAAGTGATGGAATGTAAAATGGGGATGGAAATACAAGCCCAAAATAAAATTACAAGTACAACCGAAAGCAAGTACATCTGGAGAAAACTAAATCATCTTTTGGGTCATCCACCTCGGTTCCAACCTAATGGGTAGGTACTGATGGCCTCCTCAGCACTCCACATCAATTTGTCTGCCCTGTCTATCGTCATGCTGAGTGGTTCAAATATCGGTACCATCCAGTCCAACTACTCCCTACCTCAATCAGCATTGTCTGTCATCTGCGACCAACACATCCAGGTGCATGCATTGCCCGTGTAGGGGTGAGTATAACGATACTCAGTACGGGCCCTGAGACCCTCATGGTCTCATAAAATCCAACAAGTATAAACCAAAAAGTATAAAATCAACAGATAACCATTACGTAGGTATATGACCATACATATACCTAATTTATATAGTAACCCATCTCAATCATGAGGGAAAAAAGTCATTGACTCAGCTCAAACCATGATTTTTATTATCGAAAACATGGCTGCTGAAAAAATCCTCCTAGTTCAGGTACGATGGGCATGTCACGACACCGAGTTGCTTCCCACTAACCATGGACTGTTGAGGTAAACCTCATGTCGAGTACCACGGGTCTGCTGCCAACTACTAGGTGCTCCTCTGTTGTGGGTCTGCCACCAACAACCAGACGCTCCCCCTAATAGCTTGTAGGATGAATACTTTTGTCGAGTACCCTAGGTCTCCTACCAACAACCAGGTGCTCCTCCAACATGGGTCTACTTTAAACTTTCATGAGCTCCCCACTGGGCTAGTCGAATCACTCTGAGTCCAATCGGTCACGCAGTAATCAGGTCTACCAGCTTCTAGGTCTCTGCAATTTGTCTGCTCGTCACTGGAAGAATCCGCTCCACGAGCTACTGAGAAATACACCAACTGTCACGAAGTTCCATGAAGAAGTATCTCAAAGTTCTGCCACGTCTAAGGGGTCTCAACTCAATAGACGATGCATCAATCGGACACCTGTTATGTTAGTTATTAGCATTTTTGTCTCGAGGGCCGGATTGGATTCGTGTATGGTCCAACATGACCGTATCTAAAACATACCCTAAACTACAGTGGGGTATTCTCAAAGGGACATCTTCGTTCGAAGAATACTGGTGTTGTTGACGGTTCGTCAAATGGACGTACAGTTCTAACGATAAGGCCCAAGAATGAAATGGGTAAGTAATGGGCCCAGGTCCAGTCCAACTCGGTTGGACCGACTTAGCCCAACCTGGTCTGGGCCGACCCAGTCTGGGTCGACCCAGTCAGTCTCGATGGGTCTGACCCGGCCCGTTGGGCGGGTCAGCCCGCTATGTTTTGGCCCGGTCTGTTGGGCCCAGCCTAGTAGACTGTGAGGGCGGTTCGGCCCAGAGGACTCCCCATAGGAGACTCAGCCCGAAGGTAGGGGCCGCTTCGGCTAGCTCTGTGAGGTGCACGGATTGGGTGACTCAGCCCCGGAGGTCGGTCCGGTCGGGTAACCAATGGGAAGGCCGCGCTGAGTGAAGTCTGGCTGCGGGTGCACCGAGCAGGCCATAGCAGTGGCCGGAAAGGCCGCGAGGGAACCTGCAAGGCACCTGGTATGGAGTGGGGGCACAGGGCAGGTAGGGGTAAGGTTCGGGTAGGCTGGGTAGGGCGCGAGGGCACCGGACAGGCCACGGTAGAAGCCGAGCAGGTCGTACGGCACTGGCAGGGCACCGGGTAGGGCATGGGGGCACCGGGCAGGGCGCCGGAGGGACACGGGTTGGCAGGCTGGGCACCGCTCAGGCCGGCGGTGGTCAGCCGGATGTTTCGGTGTGCCACGGGGGCAGCGCAATTCACAGAGGCCGTGGGTAGCGTGGCATTCGTCATCTTCGCCTCACCGCCATGCCATAGAATGCCATAAGAAGAAAGAATTGACGGAGGATGTCGGGACAAGTTATGTTGTCCACCATCCTCAGCATTTAATGTGATATCAATTGCTTCATCGAAATAAGAAAGATGAACATCAATTATTTACAACCACACATTGATTTCTTTTAAATCAATGATGAGAAAATAAATGGATTAAAACAGAAGTTAAACCCCCAACCTTTGATTCGTCAATCGACGTTCATCTATCATTGACCGTGTTGCATGAAGAAGACGATGAAATTCATCGTTCGCTGTGTTCGTCTAAAACTCCCAACCCCGAGCTGCATCGGCCGTGTAAGGAACTCCACGTTTGTAGGATCCGATGGTGGAAGTTGAGGAAGGTTGTGGGCGGAGTTCTTCGCATTCTTTGTTCTTCGTTGGGAGAAATCCTTTTCTCCCAATCTCTCCTCTCAAGCTCGCACCAAATCGAAATTTCCATGCCTAAAATAATATACGTAATCTATTATTTTATTCTTACAAAAATTTCAAAATTGAGGAATAAATTAAGAGGCTCCCCTTAATAAATTACACTTGTTGGCGCAATTGATTAATGGGGAGGTCAAGAGGCTCCCCATAATTAAATTACACATATTGGAACAATAAATTAGAAGGGATAGGTGGCACAAATTAATGATTGAGGAATTCAAGGGACAACCCTCTCATTAATGAGGGGAGTTGGGAGATTTCCACCCTCCCATTAATTGGGGGGTTTTAGTCTTTTGTGGTCCCCATGACGTAACCTCTCATGGGAGGTTGTGTTCGAGTGGGCCCCACCACCATAACCTCTCAAAGGAGGTTAGGTTGTGGGGGTCCCACCTCCAACTCCCAAGTGGAGGTTTTATCCAGCAACCACTCACACTCATGGTGGCTCAAAAAAATTAAATAAAGTGTTGTACACATTATTTTATTAATTTTTTATAAAAACCCTATAACTAAAATTTTATTTTCGACCATCCATCGTCAGGGTGATGGTCTTCTTAAGCGAATATTGGTGGTGCGAGTTCAACAGTACCTTCCTATTTCAATTGCGAGCACCGGTTCAAAAGTTATAAAATTTCTCTCATACGTTTAATGAATGTACCCGAACAAAACATCAAAAATTGATTCTGGGCACACTGGGCCTCGAAATCAAGGGCCGTTAATTTTTGCGGACTCGAAAAAATCAAAGGTATATAAAAAACTTCCATGGGATTTCTGGTTCATTACATGTTGAGTCATTTTTATAACTTATATTTTGAGTTTAACAACTATGTAAACTCGTTTTTATTTTAATCACTATAATTAATTTAAATTGTATTCATTAATCCCATTGTCAAAAATGATATCTAATATATTATATAATATAAACTTTTATGATAAAAAATATGAAATAGTTTTTAAAAAATATTAAAATAATTTGAATAATATAATTTAAAATTAATCCAGGAGAAATGATTGGAAAGAAGGTTAATAAAGAGAAAACGTTCACAATGATTCTATAAAAAAATTCAATCTGAAAACTAATAAACATAACTATATTGAATTAATATATTTATAATTGATATTTTATTAATTTAATGAATCAAATGTTAATTTTATATTATAAATTATTAATATGAAA
The DNA here is from genome assembly GCA_963277665.1 of Viscum album. NCBI lineage: Eukaryota > Viridiplantae > Streptophyta > Magnoliopsida > Santalales > Viscaceae > Viscum > Viscum album. Next base: position 1,695,057,707 of record OY728137.1, on the reverse strand, counting down.
AAATATTTTTAATTTAAAATCTTGTATTTTTCACTATTTCTCAGAAAATGAGAATTCTCAAAAAAGTAAAAACAATCAAAAAATAATAATTTTCGACATTTTTATTTCATAAATTCTTTTTATTCTATTAAAAAAATTTATAAATGTAAAAAGATAATTTATAAAATAAATTTTCCATCATAATATGGAAAAAATACAAATATAAAAATACATCTTTTTATATTTAAAATTGTATTTAGTTTTTTATCATGTCTACAAAATATATAGGATAAATTTTAGATGTTGGATTGAATATAATATATACATATATATTATATTTTTTAATAATATTAATTTTATTAAATTAATTTTTAAAAAATATCTTTTAGTGCATTAAAAATCTTTTTCTATAAAAGTAATTATTTTATATTAACTATTTATATTTTTGAATTGAATTAATTAGTGACAAATTATTTTATTCTCTAATCATGTGTAAACCAAATTTTCATAATTTAGTTAATAATATTCATTCCATTATTTCCATCATTTTGGTGATAAATATAATGTTAAATAATAATATTAAAATTATATCATTTTACGGTAAGACTCAACATTGCATGAAACACTTGTTATAAATAAATATGATGTTATGTGTAACATAAGAAAAACTTGGTATTTCATATAAAATAAGATAAAATTCTCATTGAATTTAATATAAGCTATTATATAATGGAAATTAATTTTTAATAATATATTTCATAGAATCACGGGATTTTACATTAGGGAGATCCTAAATGGTTGGTTCCAAGATACCCATCGTATAATTATAAACCATAATAACATGTGTCATATGAATAAATCAGATTTATATATTTATTAGAATAGAAAAATAAAATCACATCATATATAAAAATTTACCAGCCATAAAAATAATTCAAAAAAAGAATATGGGTGAATCCATGATTTTTTATCATTATATCATGACCAAGCTTACCATTATACAATTATCATTAAAAAATCATATAAAATAAAAAGAAATATATTTAATAGTGGGTTTCCTTCCTCTTTCAACATTTGTTATTACTTATATGAATAATAATTAATCAAAATATATAATAATAGGATACATATGATGTAATTTCTTATATAAAAATGTTTCCATTACATAATGATTTTGATATAGAAATACAATGGTAGTAATGTATCAATTCTCTAGTAATGATTTAATTTTATTATGACCATTGATGGATGGTTGTTTTGATAAAAAAATTAAAGGATTATTTCATAATATAAGACACATTTAAAAGTTATAATGAGAGGTATTATACAATAAAAAATTTATAATTGATGGAATGAAAAAATCTATTGAAATTGTAGAAAATCAAATCAAATTAATATATGAAATTATATAATATTTAGAAAGTACATGGTTATCTATTATGTATCATTTAATGAGTTATTAAAAACATTATAATTTTTTAATAAAAAAGGTTTTGAATATTTTTTAACATTATAAAAATTACACTAAAAATATTCATTAATAAAATGGGAGGAAAAATAAAGAAAAATTATTAATTTTTTTAATGTTCAGGTAGCATTCTTGTAAAAACGTCACATTTCACATTGAATATAATTTCATATTAGTGAAATAATAGTTATTAAATATGACCTTAATAAATAAAATTAAAAATCTTCAAAAACTATATGTGGTTAACGTATAAGAAACATTGATTGGAAGATACAAAATATGTGGATGTGAAAAAATACATTTTAAATCATTTTTCACAATTAAGAGTAACCAATATCAATAAAAATGACATAGAAATTATTATTTAATAGAATAAAGAATTAATATGATAATTATAATATACAATATATATTTCAATTTTAAAATAATTTATCCTAATTTTTTTGGTAATAAATATTTTGTACAATGAATAAACATTTATAAATTATAAAGTGTAATTTTTAGAAAAAACATACCTTATTAAAAATCTATGAACAATTACATAGTGTATTTTGGTAATTAAATATATTTTAAAAAGTTAAAATATAATATAAGAATAATAAATGGAAAATTTAAAACTATTTTTTGAAAAAAAAATCAAATAAAAATGTGTATATCTCATAAATGAAAAGATTTAGTCAATAAAACTCTTATGAATTTAGTAATCTTTCAATAAAAAAATAATGAATAAAATATAATGGAATTTAATGGAATGAAATTTTATATCACATAAATAAAAAATTAATTATGAAAAAATAATAAAATATTTCTTTATATGAAATATAATAAAGAATATTTGTTCATGATATGAAACCAACATCAATGACGGGAAATTAATAAGAAAAATATTTACAGACATTATAATTTATGAATTATTCAAAATTTGAAATGAGATTTATGAGAATGTAAATTTAAATCAATAAAATATAATATAATATAAAAATTATTATACAATTATATGGTATAATAATTCAAACATAGAAGAACATAATCAATGAAAAAGGTTTAAGACTCAATGAATGGAAATTGAGTCAATGAAAACCCTTACCATGGTTTCCCTCTTAGTCAGACATATTATAACACCATGTAAGATTAGGGATATTATTAAAATATATTTAAAAAAATTAATTTTTATATAACATATTACAATTATTTTTATTATTCCTAATTTATAAAGCATTCAATGTTAATATTAATATTCTAGTTTTAATTATTCAGTTTGTTTTCCAATTTTATTGATTTTATAGACTAGTTACATGCATCATTCTTATGTATTAATCTAATCCATAAAAATTCTGATAATTAAAAATATATTATAGATATATTTCTATTTTTTCGTAGTCTTTTCATAGAAGATATGTTGGTAGTTCATAATGGATGGTTCGAAATTCTCCCTATTTATGTGTTATGAATATATAAAATGAATTTATGTTATTAATGAAATATTTTGTATATATTAACATTATAGAATTAAAAACATATCTTATGTTAATAAATATTATAAAATATTACCATAATATATGTTTTTATAATCTTTCATTGTGTAATTGTTATAGCATTGATCATGTGGGTGGTATAAACCGCCCACCGAAGTACATGAGATAATCAATGAGTGAGAATGATTATGAAGTAATTTTATTATAATATAATTATTATAAAATTATAATTTTATTATCTATATTTTTTAAAAACGATAAATTATATTTTTCAATATATTTAAAAAAATTATAAAACAAAAACAAGAATAATAAATCATTAATTACAAAGAAGAAATTGTATCCTATCCTGGAAGCCCAAATCGATTTAATGGAGTAGGGGAAACATATATATATATAGTTTTAAAAAATGTTGAATTAGATTAATAAGTAAGGAAATATGGTTGATTATGGCAAAGAAAATGAATATTATGCATGTTTTTGTATTATGTGGTGGATATGTCCTTTTATTGGACATTTTGTTGGAAACATGAGTGATGTGAAGGGTAGAGATGTTATCACAGGTAATTTAGGTGTGTTGGGTAAGGAAATGTTGGTTGGAAATATAATATTGACTCCAAAACCGAATAAATATCATAAAAAAAATGTTTATATCTATTTAGTCATTAATAATTCAAGCCATGTCATTTTACTATATTTTTCTACATGTTACACTGTCTAATTAATTACCACATTAATTATTACTTCATAAAATAGACAATATAACCCATTTTATCTAATTTAGTCATTATAATTTAAAATTTTGACTCTTTTTAATTAAATTCATAATCTAAATTTTTAAATTTTATCTTCAAAATAAAAATATAAAATATATTGGGAAAAGTGTTTTGTAAATGAAAAATATTATTTTTCACATTAAGTGTTCTTGTGAATATTACATAGAAATTACTAATCACTACATGAATATAAATATACTCTTATAAATATAAACATTCACTTTTTTTTATCATATCATAAATTTTATATGTTTACTTTTAAAAAAAATAATGCAAAATGTATTTAAAAACAATTTTATAAATATATATATATTTATTATTAAATATGAATTTATTATTATTCCTTAAAAATTATTAGTAATTATAAGAATGTCAATTTATTTTTTTATAAAAATTAAATATCATTAGAAATAATATCTAATAGTAATGAATTTAATTTTTCTAGATTAAAATACAAAATATATGTATAACTCTTCGATTATTTACAATTTTAACATTAAATAATATTCATCCTATTATTTTACAAAAAAAATTAATTTAATTTTATCAATGCATTTTTATTAAAATAATTATCCAATATTAATTACATTATTAAATTAAATTGATTAATGAAAATTAATAAAATTAAACAAATTAATTTCATTAAAATATATTTGAACTAATGAATGTTTATTTTTTATAATTAAATACCAAAAAAAATATTTATATAATATTTTAAGGTTATATATTCATGTTATAGGACCTTAAAAAGAACATTATGATACATTAATTAACAATGGTCATATATTTTATAGTCATATCACAATTACCAAAAAAACTATATATAATAATATAAATTGCGTCTATCATCTCACCAACCCTATTATTTTTCTCAATATGTAAATTTTATTTCTAAAATATTGAATTCTTTCCATACATAAAAGTGGTGGTATTAATTTTATAGAATGTCGAAATGAGAAATATTTGAATCTTCTTTCTTTTTCACATAAATATTTTTTTATTCATTTTTTATAATTACAAACATTATTGTTTTAATAACTTTTATTTCTTAAAACATTATAACATTTTATCATAATGTAATAATAATTATTTTTTATTATTTTAGTGTTTTTTGTAAGATAAGATATTAATCACATGGTTTTTATATAATCATATTCAATTATTTATATTTTCATTTATATATAGTTAGTTTAAATATTATAAACTAAAAAAGTTATTTAATATTATTTCACACACATATGAATTGTAAAATGATATTTGTACACCAAAAAATTTGGGTTCTTACATTTTACCCACCTTAAATAAATTGCATCCTTGAAGTTTTAATTTTCACTCACTAATGAAATCATTTTTGGCTACCAATAATACACAGAAGGCTCAAGTTATTATTTCTAATGATATATCAACCACTCTATCTTGGGGGATTCATGAAAAATCATCATTTCCATCATAATACTAATATTTATAAATTTTAAATTATATCAACCAATTGTTTCCCATATATTTTTTAGAGTATAAGAATACTTATAAATGAGTATGAGTTTATATAGGAATACCAAGAATGTATTTTTATTTCAAGATTACTTTTCAATATTTTAATAATTCAAATTACAACTAATAAATGTTTGGGGAGATATTTTTATACATAAATCATGAAAATGTGCATTTTATTTCATGATGATCCTTTTTCAACCATTAATAGATTTTTTTCTCTAATAAAGGATAGATTTTCTTTTATGAAGTATCATATTATTATTTATCCCTCCAATTATTATCCAATGACTAAAATATTTGTGTAAAATTTATATTATTATTGTAAACTATCATATAAAGAAAATATGACTTGTGATGTATTACTCACTAAACATTAATTTTTTAACCTATGAACCAATCATTTCAACCAAAGAAACATTAATTTAATCTTAGATTTTTTTTCTTCTTTTATATTACTCTCAATAAACTAATTCCCAAAAATAACTAAACATTGCTCGGAAACCCACTAAATTTTCCCCAAACCTACACTCTCAAATCTAGTTCTACGAACCAATAAATTTCAATTCCCCTATTACTAACTAAGATACTATATACATACATATGACATTTTACATGATTATATTTTACAAATGACAATAAATCATTCCCTTAGGACACAAATCATAGTGCCTTCAAGGAATAACTACATTAATTAATTTTTACACAGTAATAGTTACAAATTTAATGAAAACGTTTCTCAAAAAAATTGTTTCTAGATTTGTTCCTTATTCTAAATTCCTAGTAAAACTAATTATCAAATGAAAAGATTGAAGATGAATGTGTGGTAAAGGATAAAAAAATTTAATTAAGACAAAAAAATTTGTCATTCGATCATATATACATCTTAAATATAAACACAGATGAAATTTAATAAATAAAGTAATATGATCATTTAATCATAATAAGTGATCATGAGTCGAAAAAAATTAATCATGGGTCATGTAATAGTATCCAAAATAATGATCCAAAAAATGTAACATCTACCATGGAAATAATAAAAATAAATCATAAGTTAAGAATAATGACCAATAGAGACATATTATGATTTTTTTAAGCATATAAAATCATAACATATTTCAAGGATCTCTTATAATTCCATCATCACATATTTCAATTATCACCTTAAATAACATTAATTCATATGTACATTACTCACCTCGTAATTATAATTAATATCATATTAACCACATCTTACTACATCATGTCTAGTAATAACATAGTGATCATAGTAATACTCATAATGTCCATGCATAACATAGTGGATTGAGATACCATCCCATTTTCTATAAAAGACTAGACAATTATAACCTCCCTTATCCCATAACCAAAAATGGTATGTGGTATAATTTTTACCCTACACATTGGAGAGAGATATAATTATATGACCACTAATTAAAAATTGATAAACCATAGATGTGTGTGACACATGAGTCAATAAATTTCAAAGAATAATTGTACAGTTGAAAAAATAGGTTACATATAATATTTTCACTCATAACTATAATCTAAATAAGAAAAATCACTAAAAAATTTATTCTAAATCATCATATAAATAATGATCTTATCAATAGATTATTTATTTAAAATGTTTCATATACATAAAAAATGAATATATACGGTTATAACCGTGGTTTTCCTTAGTCAATAAATTGGATCCATTATCTACGGTAATACACTTTAATCATATAAAATATGTATACAGTATTCACAATTGAAGGGAATTAATAGAAATATTTATTTATACAATAATATATATATATATATAAAGGCAAATGAGGTGTTGGATCAATCCCATCATAGATATTTCATCTTTTCATTATCTCTAAAATCCCAAAAATTACTTGGAATGTTTTTTCATAAATTCATGGGATTTTTATGAGTCTTTGATAATTTACGACACTTGATTCTGAGGCCTGATTTGCCTGGAATCAATTTCTGGAGTTTTTTTCAGGTAAGTTCTGCAAACGTACGGGTGGGATTTTTTGACTTATGAACCAGTGCTCGGAATTGAAATCTGAGGGCATCGTTGAGCTCGCAGTGTCTGTGATTTCTTAGTGAGACCTTCACCGCAGTTGCGTTCTGACGAGAATGAATGTTAAATATTGAGGTTTTTAATTAAATTGAATAAAAATAAGTGTTACCATTGTTTTTATTTTATGGTGCCAAAAACCACCAAGAGGATGTTAGTGGTGGGGGACACCACACCATAACCTCCCATGAGAGGTTATGGTGGTGGGGCCCACCCGCACATAATATCCCTTGGGAGGATATTATTTAGTGGGGCCCACCCAAGCTTCTTACCCTCATTAAATCCCCATTAATTAATTGGTCACCTCTCTTCATTTAATTAGAACTCCTCACCTCCTCAAATATTGAATTTGAACCATTCCATTAATTAAATGAGTTGTCTCGTTTAATTAAACACGAGTATTTGTGTTGTTGTGCGATAAAAATAATGGAGAACTCCCTCTTTTATTTTTAGGGCATAGAATTATTTCGGTGGAACCTTTGGGAGAGGATGAAGAATGTGGGAGAATTTCATCCATCCAACGAAGAACGTCACACACCACTAAAGAATGTTGAAACTATTCATCGATCCTCAACTGAGCCAAAAGAGAAGGAGCCGACCGTGAAGAACACCAATGAAGCTTCTTCCCCAGACACTTTCTGACATCGATGAATCAACATCCGCTTATCCTCTCCTTCCACCATCAATGATCGAAAAATACGAGGTAGGGGGATTTGAGTGGAATTATGTATGAGTTTTTACCCTCTGTTCTCTGTTGTTTTATTTGTTCTTCTTGTTGTTGATTGATATCATATTAACGATGAGGGCTCCGACCGCACAAACACGGTCTGACCCTCCACCCTTGTTGTTGTTCTCTTTGGGTTGAAGGAATAGGTGGAGCAATAGAAGCTGACATCTGGATGACCACGATGAAACCAGTGGCGCAAGGCCACTGGGTGACAAGAGGGCACGACACTGCCGTGCTTCGCGGAAGGAGAGTCGCGGCCACGATGGGCTGTGACGGAGGCGTGTGGCATCGTCCCGCCTCGCGGAGGCCAGTAGAGGACCACGTCCAGGGCGGGTCGTGGTGGAGGGGCACATCGCCATCGCGCCGCACCGGTGGCATGGTGCGGCTGGCCCCAAAGGCTAGTTGGGAGGAGCAGGACCCCGTCAGGTCCTACGTGTGCAAAACCGGCCCCACCTGGTGCCAGTTTCCGTTCAAACGTTTGAGTGCCAGGGGTCACACGCCTCCCCCCTTGGAACGACTAGGATAGGCCTCCGGGCCACCTTCGGTCGGGCTACCATTGGTCGGGCCGCCCTCGGCTGGGCCGCTTCATCAGACCGGATCAGACCGGCGGACAAGGTTGGTCCGACTGGGCGGACTGGACCCGGACCTGTTTGGCCAGTTTACACCATTTCGCCCCTATCTTGGGCTATGGGGGTCTGATTGACAAACCATTTGTGGAAACGGAAAGCTTAGTGCTAGATGGTTCTTTTATAATTCCACACATGAGGTTTGTAGATAGTTGGAGTATGTTCGGGTTGGATTTAACCTAAAAACCAACCAGGCCCCTAGAACTGAAATGCCAATAACTCACAGACCGTGTATCCAATTGACACACTGTCTGTCACGTTAGAACCCTTATGACATGGATGTTATTTGGGTTACTCCATTTTGCAGTTTAGTGGTGGTATATTTACGAGCGATATCTCGATGACAGTTTATACAGAGCTCAAGCGCACTTGGTGTGAGTGGTCCAAAGGATGATAGTGAGGAGGAGGTTGGAAACAGATCATACACAGGACAACACTAAGCAATCCATTGTGGGTCAGCGCACACCGATCTTGTGTGAGTCAAATCCTGTGTGGGTCAGCACTGAGCGATCCTGTGTGGGTCAGTGCATACCGGTCATGTGTGGGTCAGATCCTGTGTGTCTCATTGCGGGGGTCAGTTCCTATCGATCCTATGCGGGTCAGACTCTCTATGGTAAGAAGCAGTGTCTCATTACAGAATAAGAAGATCTAACTTCGTGAGAAATTCTCCGTACTTCTATACATCAGTAAAATCATTATTTAAGCAGTGTCAATGACTATCTTGTTTTCCTCATGATTGAGATGAGTTACTAAATAACTTAGGTATATGTATGGGCATATACATAAGTATGGGTTATCCGTTGACTCCATACTTTCTGGTTATCCTCGTTGGATTTTATGAGATCATGAGGGTCTTAGGGTCCCTACTGAGTATCGTTATAATTACCCCTACATGGGTTATGCCCACACCTCATTGTGTTGGTTGTAGACGATGGACATCGCTGATCGGGACAGAGAGTTGCAGAACTAGACGGTACCTGGAGGTGTACCACTTGGCGATACGTACACGTAGCGGACGGATGGACATGGGGTGCTGAGGTTTCCATCTATACCCACCCTTCTAGTGGGAATCCCGAAGGATGACCCAGTATTGGCTTTACTTCGTTTCTTTAGTTGTATTTTTCTATACAGTTGGGAATGTATTTTGGGCCCCTTTACTTTAAGAACACTCTATTGTATACTGTTTTACATAGAATTTTACTTCTAGTTGCATACTCTATTGGGATTGCTTACTGTTATAAAGGAAATGGCTTCTCAGTTTATATATTTTCACCTTTTGAGCTAGTCTCCATCCCCTGGCATATGGAATTCAGGCTTGGGGTAGTCACGATATGGGTCTCGGGGGACAGGTCGTGACAAATTAGTATCATAAGATAAGGTTCTACCGTAGAACTTAGGACACTGATCTTTCTTTTCTTTGAAGAAATAGTTTTAAGGGTACTGATTGTGGTTTTTAGTTCAGGGAGTTCAGTGTTTGTGTGGCGGCCGACGTATCCATACACGAGGACCCTGACTACTGATTTCTGACTTAGTACAAAAAATCTCTGATTGCGTGTGTGTTTACAAAATCTCTCTTTAAATCATCTCATCCTAGTAAACTCACCATGTATAAATATTTTGACCATGTCGCATCTGTTTCCTTCAGGATGCCTCCCAAGGGACAGCCAGTTAGAGCTTTGAGATTCATACACACTGACAGCCCACCGAGCGACGAGGTCTAGGTGCAGGGCCCTTTACCAGCAGAGGCACCAGCGGTACCACTTTCCGTTGGGCCACCGATGCCACCAGCCCCAGCTACAGATGATGCACGCTGCGTGAATGTGTTGCGTGAGTTCCAGAACCTGAGGCCACCCTGGTTCTATGGATATACATACACACAAGCGGCTGAGGATTGGATGGAGGCAGTGGTGAGAGTCTTCAGGCTGGTAGGGCCACTAGCAGACCACATGGTGATTCTTGTTGTGATTCTCCCTCAGGTAGCAGTACGAAGATGGTGGAGCCTCATTCATCAGGTCCATGACGTGGCGACATTAATCTATAAAGACTTCGAGATCCTGTTATGGGTGGAGTTTGTACTAGCTCCCCCTTCGTGAGGTGCAGATACTGATCTTATAACATCTACGACACGGTAGCATGACAGTGGTGTCGTACTCAGCGCAGTTCACTGACCTCTGTTGGATCGAATATGTAGATATGTATATCTATTATATGGAACAATACAAGAGGGGGGTGAATTGTAGGATTAAAAACCAATGAGTTTTAGCAACAAAGATATTAGTTTAAATTATCATAAACTAATACAAAAACAAATACCCACAATTGTATTGAATATAAAAGGTATGATGTATTGTAATACTAATGTAATGTAAAACAATTGTATTCAAGGTGAAAACAATAATCAGAGTAATACAAAGATGAATGATTCTACCTTAATGTGTATAGAATCAATCAATACAAAATTTAATAGAATGATTGTAATTGAAACAATTACAATTGAATATGTAAAGGAGAAAGGAAACAATACAAATCCCTTTCTGATACAAGTAATAGTGGAAATGTAAAAGTATTACAATTGTTTTGACCCAATGAGAAGGGTTATCCTTTCACCTAGGATAAAAGGTCTGTCTCATCAACACCTAGGTGAGCCCTCGATACGATGATCGGCACGACTGTCTTCCTATCCTTGGCTGCCCTCGATACGATGATCGGAACGTCTGTCTGCATATCCCCAGTAGCCCTCGATACGATGATCGGCACGTCTGTTTGCCTATCCCTGGCAGCCCTCGATTTTGTAGGTAATCAGAACCTATGTCTTTCAATTACTTGAAATCCCTCGATACGATGATCGGATGCACAAGGCGGATGAGATAAGTCACCGTGTCTCTCTCTAGAATCTTGGTAGTTCACAGAGTCTCTTCATTCGTTCTCTTTGTTCATCGTTGTACTCTCAGCTTCAAATGACCTCCTATTTATAGGCCTCGGGTTCCAACGGTCATATTGCCTCCAACGGCCATATTGAAACAGAAATCACGACATCGTTTTGATTAGTTTGTAACTAACTCAATGACATCGTTTTTTTAGGACAAGAGATATAAAGAAATGAAAAACATGATTATGATTCATATGCAATGAGTGTTTTTGACTGAGTACCAAAAAAAATAATGAACACTTGAATAGCAGAGTCAGTACGATACGATTGATAGAGTCAGTACGGTACGATCGACAGATTCAGTACAATATGATTGACAGAGTTAGTATGGTACGATTGACAGAGTCAGTACGATACGATTGACAGAGTCAGTATGGTACGATTGACAGAGTCAGTGCGATCAGTATTGTAGGATACGATAAACATGATAGAAAACAAATGTAATTTCCAAAATATGTTAGAATGCATTTGTGATTTCCAAAACATTATATAGAAGTCAAAAGGAAGTCTTTTTACATAAGAGTCTCCCCCTTTTTGGAAAGAACAACACCCAAAGTAAATGTAACAAGAAATACTTATCTCCCCATGAGTTATTGAAAACTCTTCTGAATAAGAAATTGAATACAACTAACTCCCCCTTAGGTATGGACTTTCCTAAGGATTGTATTCATAGATTTTCCTTGTAAAGCATTCTTCCCCTTCATAAAACACTCTCCCCTTTGTAAACATTTTCCCCCTTTGTGATTTACAAAAAGAAAGGAGTAATCTTGAATTGTATGAAAGAGATAGTAAAGCAATACAAGACAATGGATAAAAGAAAAGGATCATAAAAGTCATTACAAAACAAAGACAAGTTCCAAAGGAAAACAAATACAACAATCATTTGTTTTCTCTTTCCTTCTCCTTCTTTATAAGATCATGAAGAACATCTTTCATCTTCTTGATCTCCTTCTTGTCTTCAGAAATTGATTCACCCTGAGTTTTGAGAAGTTATTTTTGGCCCGCAAAAATCTGATCTTGATTTCTGATAGTCTCCTCCTGGACTCTGATTACTTCTTCAAGGGTATCGATTCTGTTTTGCAAATTCTTGTTGTCTTTGGATAACACAGAATTTTGATTCTTCAGCAAAACCATTTCATCTATGAAAGATGAAACCTTCGAGAATTCAGATTGAAAAACATTCATTCTCTCTTGCAAATCTTTCAATGAAGGAACATCGGCTCTTTGAGAAGACAAAAGATTCAAACTTTCAACCGTTTATCTATCAAGCTTGTTGAAAGCAATTGCAAGCTCATTTGATAACCTTCTTATATCTTCAATTCCTATCTCATGATCATTGATTGAGCTCTCTGTTTTGTACGACCACTTGGTCATCTTATTCCATGCCTTTTTATGAGCAACCGAACTTTCTGATAGAACTTTCAAATCGGCTTCTACTGACAAAACTTTCTTCCTCAATTCTTTTAAAGATCCAAACTTCTTCTTTTGATTATTAGTAATAAAATCAATCTTCCCTTCCATCCTCGGGAAATAAGGAATGGTCTTCTCAACTCTTCTTAGAACATGAACAATGTAATCACTCTTCTTAAGAGAGATTGTATGTTCTGAATCAGTATCTTCATCGTACGATGCTAGTTCATACGATCGGATTGAGTCGACAAGTGGCTGTTTCCCGTTTTCTTTTTCTTTCTGTTTTCATTCTTCTTCCACTTTGTCACTAATGACAACAACTTTATCAGAATGAGAAGATTGAGCACCTTGCTTTTCTTGAGATGACATTCTGTCCGGAGATCGAGCTTGATCGGCATGAGGAATTTGTTGAACAGCTTCACTCAGCTTTTGAACCTATTCCTCTCTACTCTTATTTGAACATTGAAGAAATTCTAAAAGAAAGTCTCCTTCTTCTACTTCCACTTATTCTATCTCTTCCATCACTTGTTTTTGTTTTCCTTTCTCAGGGAAACTTTGTACGATGGGATCTTGGTGCACTTCTTCTGTTAGTTGGGAACTAGCATCCTCAACCGCTTTCAAGACATTAGAGACATCAAAGTCCTGATCCTTTCTTTTCAAAAGTGCCTTCTTCTTCTTTTCATCTTGAAGGGTTTCTTCTACCCTTACTCTTTTTGCAAAAGCCTCAGCAGGGTCAAGACCATACTTCTGATCACCTTCCTTTCTCTGTTCCTTATCCTTTCTCAATTTGGCTACAACCTCCTTACTGTACCTTGGAATATTCTTCGGCTTTGAACTAGTTTGCGGATCAGACTTTTGAGTAACACCGGTAGATTGAATGTCATTGGCTGGCATAGGTGCCAATTGATTCTGAGCCAATTCAGCTTCTACATCTCTGACAAAAAGTTTTGAATTCAGATCAAAACAAACATTAAGCTTTTTCATCGTACTCTTACTAATCCAAGAGGGCTTCAAATTCATGGGGTTTCCTTTCAAAGGAATGTTACAAAACTTCATAATTTCAAGAATGAACTTCGTAAGGATAGTTGGATACATAATCATCTGGGACTTAATCCTTCATGTCTTGACATTCTTAATGGTTTCAAAAACATAGCCCATGAGATTTACTTTTCTCATATTCACAAGATAGTCAAGCATAAAGATATCAGAATCTTTCATAGTTTCTCTATCCCCCTTCCATGGGATAAGAAAACCTTGCATCCATAAAGTGACAAAACGATTGTCCGGAGAAAGATGAGACACTTTTCTCTTTTCTTAATTAATAAAAAACAAAGTATTTTCAGCACTTTCTCTATTAAACGTACCAACTTCCTTTGGTAGTTTGTGTGATGGACAGAAAGAATCCCCTTCTACAGAAACATTCAGATAATTTGCCGCTTGTTTCACAGACATAGACAATTTTCTATCATACACAGCAAAGTTTATAGTCATGTCTTTCTCGAAAGAAACGGTTTTATAAAACTGACAAACATCATAAAAAAGAACCGGATCTTGAGAATCAGGCTTTTCAATACACAGATGTTCCCTCCCTTGAAACAAAATGATCCCCCTGATTGTAGAATCGTATGTATCGAAAAAATATCGAGATATTATCCTTTCTTTGTTAAATTCTTTCTCAGTAAAAGTCTTTGAAGGCATTTCGGTGGGAGTATTAGCAGAGGATTGAGACATAAAGGTGATGCCGATGAGAAGATTTTACGATGATTTATAGCTGGTGGGGCAGAGCTTCGCCTCTAATCCTGAAAATTCAATGTGGGTTTGGGGAGGGGAGGGGGGCTATTTATAGGCGATAAAGGGGTGACCGTTTAACTTCTACGGTCAAAAAAGTATTACCATTAATCTTCTACGGTCAAGATTAGAGAAAACCAGATCAATGGTTAGGATTAAAACAAAGAAAATTTTTCTTTTAAAAAAATGAAAAAAAATACATGTCGGAGAATGTAAGGTAATTGTTGGTTTCGATATATTTCAAAAGAAAAAAACAAACGTACGAAATAAAGTACAATAGAATTATTAGACGACATGCCGATGGAAAACAAATTCAATACTATCATCGGCCGATTCAATATCATGATTGATTGATACGATGGAAAAGAATTTCAATACCATCATCGGTCGATTCAATACCAAGATTGATTGATACAATGGAAAGTAATTTCAATACCATCATCGGTCGATTCAATACCAAGATTGATTGATATGATGGAAAAGAATTTCAATACCATCATCGGTCGATTCAATACCAAGATTGATTGATACGATGGAAAAGAATTTAAATACCATCATCGGTCGATACGATGGAAAAGAATTTGATTACCATCATCGGTCGATAGTAAATGATACTATAAAACTGTCAATACGATAAACAGGAAAAATGAACAAAACGATAAAACTTTCAATACGATAAACAGAAGGGAAAAATAAATGATACGATAAAATTGTCAATACGATAAACAGAAAAAGATACACATATTGAGAGAGTAAATAGTTAAAGATCATAAGATAAAAAAAATATAAAGACATAGAAAGAAATGACCCCCCCTTTCTACGAGGAGTTTCTTACTATTAGGAGAGATGTAAAACAGGAAGTAGATATGAATGATTATTTTAAGGTAATCATTCCTAGCTTCTGTTTTATAAATTCAAATCTATCGGAAGGTAAAGGTTTTATAAAAATGTCAGCAAGTTGTTCTTGCGTTCCGATGAATTGTAAAACAATATATCCTTTTTGTGTGTGATCCCTAAGAAAGTGATGCCTAACATCTATGTGTTTTGCACGTGAGTGATGTGCTGGGTTTTTACTAAGAGATATGGAACTTGTATTATCAAAAAGAATTTGAGTTTTGGAGAAACTCAAACCATAGTCAGTGAGAGTGTGTTGCATCCATTAAACTTGAGAACATCAACTTCCAGCTGCTACATATTCAGCTTCAGCAGTGGAGAGTGCTACTGAGTGTTGTTTCTTGCAGGACCAAGAAACCAAAGAGTCTCCTAAGAAATGACATGTTCCAGATGTACTTTTTCTATCCATTCTACAACCACCAAACTCAGCATCTGAAAAACTTTTTAAAACAAAATCATTTCCAGAAGAGTAGAAAAGACCTAAATCCATAGTGTCTTTTAAATACCGAAAGATTCTCTTTACGGCTTTTAAGTGAGACTCTTTTGGATTAGATTGATATCTTGCACATAAGCATACAGAAAACATCAAGTCGGGTCGACTAGCTGTCAAGTATAGCAAAATCCCTATCATACCTCTAAAATTTGTTTGATCTACTGGTTTCCCAGTTTCATCAAGATCAATAGTATTTGAGGTGCCAATTGGGGTGTTAATACTATTAGTTTTGTCAAATCCATACTTTTTGAGTAAGTCTTTAATATACTTATGTTGAGATATATAAGTTCCTTCTGGTTTTTGAGAAATTTGAAAACGTAGAAAGAATGTTAACTCACCCATCATACTCATTTCAAACTCAGATTTCATTAAATTTGCAAAAGAATCAGTTAACGATTTCTGAGTTGATCCAACTATGATGTCATCAACATAGATTTGGACAATCAAAACATTTTTGTTTTCCATTTTGATAAAAAGAGTTGGATCGGCTGTACCATTTGAATAATTGTTTTGTAAAAGAAATCTTGTAAGTCTATCATACCATGCTCTAGGGGCTTGTTTAAGACCATATAGAGCATTGGTAAGTTTAAAAACATGATCAGGATGTGTTGGGTCTTGAAAACCAGGAGGTTGTTCGACAAAAACTTCTTCTTGAGCAAAACCATTTAGAAAAGAACATTTGACATCCATTTGAAATAATTTGAAATTGAAATATGCTGCGATGGCTAATAGAATACGAATAGATTCAAGTCTAGCTACAGGAGCATATGTTTCTTCATAGTCTATTCCCTCTTGTTGATTATAGCCTTTAGCAACACGTCTTGCTTTATTTCTTAAAATGATTCCATTTTCATCACACTTGTTTCTGAAACCCCATTTTACACCAATCACAGTTGTTTCTTTAGGTCTTTCAACTAAAGTCTAGACTTGATTTCTTTCAAATTCATTTAGTTAATCTTGCATCGCTTTGATCCAATCATCATCACCTAAGGCCTCACTTGGACTTTTAGGTTCAAATTGGGAAAGAAAAGCAAGATGTTCTATTTCATTTCTTAAGGAATTTCTGGTTCTTAAAGGTTGATTTATATCACCAATGATGTTATCACTGGGATGATTCCTAAGAAACAATTGATTTGGGTTTTGTAAAACCTGTTCATCAACATATGGTAGAAAATCTTCTATAGTAAATGTGTCAGGAATACTTTCTTGAAAATTTTCCTTTTCAGAGTGATCTTCTACTAATGGTTGATAAATATTTTTAGAAAACACATCCAAAGATGTAGGATTGGGTTGGTTGAAAACAAAAGGATTAGTTTCATCGAATTTTACATGTACTGTTTCTTCAACAGTACACGTGTTTTTATTGAAAACTCTATAAGCCTTAGAGGTTGTAGAATAGCCTAGAAAGATTCCTTCATTAGATTTTGGTGCAAATTTGTGTAGATTATCTTTTTTATTCAGAATGAATACTTTGAATCCAAAAACATTGAAGTATGAAACATTAGGTTTTCGGCCAGTCCATAACTCATAAGGGGTTTTATTAAGAAATGGTCTAGTTAAAATGCGATTTATAGTATAACAGGCAGTACTATCAGCTTCATCCCAAAAGTGCTTAGAAATTGAGTATTCACTCCACATGGTTTGAGTCATTTCCTGAAGAATACGATTTCTTCATTCAACAACACCATTTTTTTGAGGAGTTCTTGGAGCTGAGATCTTGTGAGTAATACCTTTCTTACTACAAAACATTTCAAAATCTGAATTTTGAAATTCGCCACCATGATCACTATGAATAGTTATCAATGGTAGGTTTTTCTCATTTTTAACTTGGGCTCTAAAAGATTTGAAATAGGAAAAGGCTTCAGATTTCATTGTGAGAAAGTAGACCCATGTAAATCTAGTATAGTCATCAACTAATACAAATACATAGTATTTGCCTCCAATGCTTCCAGATTGTGAAGGACCAAACAGATCCCTATGCATAAGTTGTAATGCATTAGAAGTTGAAACTTCATTAATTGGTTTAAAGCTAGTTTTATGTTGCTTGCGAAATTGACAAGGATCACAGACTTTTAAAGAATCATATCTAAGGTCCAGTATCCCTTTACAAGTCCTTTCATTGAGAGTTTTCTTAGGTTTCTCATATTACAGTGTCCTAGTCTCCTATTCCATAGCCACGATTGGTCTTCTATTACACTTAAACAGGGTAAGTTTTTGTTCCTAAGGACTTCTAGATTAATAGTGTAAACATTCTCTTGCCTATGGGCAGATAGAATGAACTCATCCTTGGAATTGTGAACTAGAAACTTATCATTTCTAAAATTCACAAGGTAACCTTCATCACATAATTAACTTATGCTGATGAGATTGTGCCTATGAACATTAACAAACAAAACATTTGAAATAAGAATTTTTTCAAGAAAAACAATATTACCTATACCAATAATCATTCCTTGAGCATTATCTCCGAAGGTAACTTTTCCACCTTTTGTTTTGATAACCTTTTCAAAGAGATCGTTGTTTCCAGTCATATGTCGAGAACAACCACTATCCATGTACCAAATGTTCTTATTGATACACTTATCGTTTTCCTGAAAAAGAAACAATTAGATTTTCTGAATCCAAACTTGTTTGGATCCAGAAGGGTTAGATAAAAGAATTTTAGGAATCCACATTTGTTTTGCAAAATGAGATTTATGAAATCCTAAAGATTGAGTTTTGTTAAGAGAACAATCTCTTCTCCAGTGTCCACCAGATTGACACTTAGAACAGAAAATGGTTTTTTGAGGAACAAAATAGTTATTGCTAAAAACAGGTTTGGAATAAGTATAATGAAGAACAGAACGATTTCTCAAATGTCTAAATTGAGAATACATCTTATCAAAGTTTTCTTTTCCATGAGTAAAGTTTGACAAACAATTTTTCAAGGATAAAATCTCTGACTTTAGTTTTAAAACCAAATTCTTATTTTCGAAAACATTTGAATTTGAACTAGAGTTAGACTCTAAAATATTTTTCTTCGAAATTACAGTTTCAAGATCCTTAGAAAGTGTATCCTTATCAGATTTAACTTTCTCAAGGGTTTTTAAAATGATTTCAAAATCAGAAGCTTTCACATCATGATCTTTAGAAAGATCTGATACTTCTTTAGTCAAAATTGAAATTCAAGAATTTGCTTTTTCAAATCTCTTTTTAAGTTTAGAATTTTCATTTTCAAGTAACTTAGCAAATCTAGATACCTCTTCAAAAGAACGTAATGTATCATCTTCTAATGATGAAGATTCATCATTTGAAGATTCATAATATCTATTATCAATATAATTTGCATTTAAAGAGACATTTGTAATAGCTTCAGCATTATGTACCTTAGCCATGAGACAATGATCTTCAATTGGTAGTCTGGCTAGAAGTCCAATATTTCTTTGTCCTGATGTATCATATTCTGAAGAATCATCTGAGGAATCACTACCACTTGCACTCCACGTATCATTTTCTTTCAAGCCTTTCTTTGTCTTATAAAACCATTTCTTGTTTCTTTCAGAGTGTTTCTCCTTTATATCTTTCCTCTTCAGTAAAGGACAATCAGGCCTTATATGTCATGCTTTCTTGCATTCATAACAAGTTACCTCTGAATATTTCCTATCTTTCTTTTTGAATCTATATTGAAAATATTTCTTTCCCACAATCTTGTTCATCCTTCGAGCAAGATTGGATAACTCATTATCCGGAAGATTACAGTCACTTGAATCAGATATAACAACTTTCTTGGATTTAGACCTTGTAATCCTTTCAGGTGTTTTAGCTTTAGATGCAAAAGCTACACTTCCATTCCCATTCTTCTTCTTGTTGAAATCAGCATCTCTCTTTATTCTTGTCTCATTCTATAGAAGAGTTCCAAAGAATTCATCAAGAGTAATTTGGGAGACTTTTCTATTTTCATCAATAGCTGTCCTTTTTGACTCCCATTCATTTGGCATTATATCTATAATCTTATCAACAATAGTTTCATCATCAAGACATTGTTCTCCCATAGATTGTAAGCTGTTGAAAATTTTCATAAACCTTTGTTGCACTTTACATACTGGCTCTCCATAAGGAAAAACAAATCCATGATACTCTGCTCGAAGCATTTCTCTCCTTGTTTCTATAACCTTGGATGTACCAAAATGAGTAACTTCTAATTTCATCCAAATGCAGTTGGACGCTTCACATGAAGATATTTGACTATATATATTCCTGGTCATAGAGCATAATAATGTATTGCGTACCTTGTAATTCAGTTGATATTCTTGCTTCTCTTGGTTGGTGAAAGTACAAACTTCTTTGTCAGGAATTTTGTAACCCCCAGTAAGCTTAATAAAATTTTCTACACAAGTATTGATAAAGAAAGTCTTCATACAATCTCTCCAATACTCATAATCATTCCCATCAATGATTGGTGGTTTATAAGGAATCAGATTATCTATTGATCCAATATTCATTCCTGCCATCTAATACAACAAAAACAACTTTTCCACTCCACACGTTAGTGTAGTAAGTATTCAAGATAGTAATAAGAAATAAAGCTAGTAATACAAATCAGTGGAAAACCCCCTCTGATACCAATTGTTGGATCGAATATGTAGATATGTATATCTATTAGATGGAACAATACAAGAGGGGGGTGAATTGTAGGTTTAAAAACCTATGAGTTTTAGAAACAAAGAGATTAGTTTAAATGATCTTAAACTAATACAAAAACAAATACCCATAATTGTATTGAATATAAAAGGTATGATGTATTGTAATACTAATGTAATGTAAAACAATTGTATTCAAGGTGAACACAATAATCAGAGTAATACAAAGATAAATGATTCTACCTTAAAGCGTATAGAATCAATCAATACAAAATGTAATAGAATGATTGTAATTGAAACAATTACAATTGAATATGTAAAGGAGAAAGGAAACAATACAAATCCCTTTCTGATACAAGTAACAGAGGAAATGTAAAATTATTACAATTTTTTTGACCCAAAGAGAAGGGTTATCCTTTCACCTAGGATAAGAGGTCTGTCTCACCAACACCTAGGTGAGCCCTCGATACGATGATCAGCACGACTGTCTGCCTATCCCTGGCAGCCCTCGATACAATGATTGGCACGTCTGTCTGCCTATCCCCGACAGCCCTCGATACAATGATCGACACGTCTGTCTGCCTATCCCTGGCAGCCCTCAATTTTGTAGGTAATCGGCACCTCTGTCGTTCAATTACATGAAAGCCCTCGATACGATGATCGGATGCACAAGGTGGATGAGAGAAGTCACAGTGTATCTCTCTAGAATCTTGGTAGTTCACAGAGTCTCTTCATTCGTTCTCTTTGTTCATCGTTGTACTCTCAGCTTCAAATGACCTCCTATTTATAGGCCTCGGGTTCCAACGGTCATATTGCCTCCAACGGTCATATTGAAACAGAAAGCACGACATCGTTTTGATTAGTTTGTAACTAACTCAACGACATCGTTTTGTTAGGACAAGAGATATAAAGAAATGAAAAACATGAGTACGATTCATATGCAATGAGTGTTTTTAACTATGTACCAAAACAAATAATGAACATCTGAATAGTAGAGTCAGTACGATACGATTGATAGAGTCAGTATGGTACGATCGACAGAGTCAGTACGATACGATTGACAGAGTTAGTATGGTACGATTGACAGAGTCAATACGATATGATTGACAGAGTCAGTATGGTACGATTGACAGAGTTAGAACGATCACTATTGTACGATACGATAAACATGATAGAAAACAAATGTAATTTCCAAAATATGATAGAATGCATTTGTGATTTCCAAAACATGATATAGAAGTCAAAATTAAGACTTTTGACTTAACAACCTCTCGCTCCACTCCATAGATATGGTTCGGGACACATTCATCAGGGCCAGGACATTCAAAAAGGTGCTCATAAGAGAGATCAGATCCTCGATGATCTCCCTCAACATCCCAACCTAGGCGGGGGTGTTAGAGAGAGCCCTCCTTTTGGAGAGTTTCCTTACTGAGCAGTCACCAGCAGTGAGACCCACTACTAGTCGACATGCAGTGGAATCTTATGTAGAATGTAGTAGAAAGATGATGAAGAGGTCCAAGAGGAACATACCCACAGGTGGTCGACCACTTGACTCATGATCGGTTGGGTGGGGCACACAGAGAAGAGACACATATTCCAGGGGCAAACATTGCTACTCATACGGCGGGCAGGTTCACATGGAACGTGACTGTCTGACCAATCGTACAAATGATCAGTAGTCAATTGAGGGACCTCCCAGGCAGAGGTAGAGTATTGATCAAGGTGGTACACATGGTGTAGGTGGACATGTCAGAGGACATGGTCAAGCAGCTGGAGGTGGACAATGTTTCGAGGTGTTTCCACCACTACCACCAGGAAGACCACCCTGACGGCATGGAGCCGGAGGACAGGGGATAACTCAACCTTAGGTAGGTGAATAATATGACCATAGTTCTCCGGAGGTGATTTAAGGTATTATATGTGTCTACTAAACTTTAGATGATGTTCTTATAAACACATGTTCTAGTCTCTTTTTCATATCCACATCCCTCGTTTGGAGCTCAGAGATTCCAACGGAGTCATTGGCTCGATCCTTACGGCAAGAGACTCATACTGGAGTAGAATCAACAATTACGCACTGGTGTTGGCGGTGTGAGCTTAATCTAGGAGGCGAGGTATTTGGCTAGGATCTCCTCATAGTCGCGTCGAGGCCTTACGACGTCATCCTGGGTATGGATTGGTTATCTACAGTATATTAACAGATTGATTGTATTAGGCACAAATTGTGGTGTGTCCACATGGATAGGTCCAATTTTACCTTCAGTAGCAAGAAAGGTGCCCTTGCAGCACATGATGGACATACTCATAGGAGGGTGCAGCCGATCACTAATCAGTTGTCCTGCACTACCCTCGAAGTAGTTGATATGGAGATTCTATCTTATCCTGTAGTGGTGGACCAGTATGCAGATGTTTTCCCTGATGATGATCAAGGACAACCTCCTCTTAGAGAGGTGGACTTATGCATTGATTTGTACCCCAGGACGACACCGATATCTACATCAAAATATCAGATGGCTCCCGCTGAGCTTCATGAGCTGCGGGTACAGCTAGAGGACTTGCAAGGGAAGGGATTCATTCGACCTAGTGTTTCTCCCTGGGAAACCACGGTCCTGTTCTCCAAGATGGTATATGAGAGCTTGAGGATTTGTGTCGACTACCGTTGCCTGAACCAGGTGACTGTGAAGAACAGGTGCCCACTCTTGAGGATTGAAGATCTCTTTGATTTGCTGAAGGGAGCTCGATGGTTCTCAAAGATAGACCTCAGATCAGGCTATCATCAGCTCAGTGTTCGAGAAGAGGATGTGCAGAAGATGAACTTCAGGTGTCGGTATGGCCCTTATGAGTTCTTCGTTATTCCCTTTGGCGTAACCAACACTCCAGTAGTGTTCATTTGTCTCATGAAAATTATCTTCCATCCATACATTGATCACTTTGTCGTGGTCTTCATCGATGACATTTTGATCTACTTGGCTATTGAGGAGGATAATTCCAACCATTTGTAGGTAGTACTATACACACACTGAGAGCACCAGATTTATGGTATGCTCTCAAAGTACCCATTTTTTATTTGATAGGTTTGCTTCTTGGGACATCTCAGCTCATAGGATAGAGTTGTAGTAGATCTGGAAAAGATTTAAGCGGTACTTTCTTGGGAAAAACCCAATATTTTGGCAGAGGAATGGGGTTTCTATGGCTTGGCTGGATACTATTAGAGATTTTTCCCAGACTTCTCCAGAGTTACAGCACCACTATCAACCTTGACGAATATAGGGAAACCCATCGTGTGGTCGGAGAGATGCCAGCAGAGCTTTTAGGAGCTGAGCTAGAGCCTGACAAGTGCCATCATATTGAGGATTCTAGGGAAGGGTGTAGGGTACATTTTTTATAGTGATGCATCAGGGACCAGACTTGGGTGTGTATTGATGTAAGAGAGAGAAGTGATCACAAATGGTTTTCAGAAGTTGAGACAACATGAGTAAAACAATGCTACCCATGAACAGTAGTTAGCAGCAGTGGTCTTTTCCATGAAGGTGTGGTGGCACTATTTGATGGGTGAACGTTTTACTGTGTACTTTGATCACAGGATTCTCATGTATATCTTCTCTCAGAAGGACCTGAACTTGAGACAGCAGCGATGTATTGAGTTCCTCCAGGTCTATGACTTTGAGATAGTCTATAATCATGGTAAGGGGAATATTGTATCAGATGCTCTCAGCAGGAGATCAGGAATTAGGCTGCTAGGAGAGGTGACAGAGCAGCTGGATGCGTTGTAGATATCCTTTGTGAATATGGATGGAGCTTCTTATCTACAGTCTCTTACTATCACTCGTCCATTTCTTCAAAGAGTCAGGGAGGAACAACATAGATACATAGACTATGAGATTCGACATGCTTAGACATCTACAGGGCAGACACCTGATGAATTTCTGAAGGTGGGGAGCAAGTCATCCTTTTCAGAGGATGTACAATGGTACCATTTCCACATCAAGAGGAGGTTTTGAGGGAGTTACACAATTCCCCTCTAGCTGTACATCCAAGAGTGGCGAAGCTGTATCAGGACCTCAGACGATAGCACTGGTGGCCAGGTATGAAGAATGTTGTAGCAATGTTTTTCCCATGATTCCTCACTTGTTAGAAAGTGAAGGCAGAGCACCAGGTACCAAAATGCTTGGGTCAACCATTAGAGGTCCCAGAGTGGAAGTGGGATGGGATATCCATGGACATTGTGACGAGTCATCCATGTACATCCAAGAGTCATGATTTGATATGGGTGATCATTGACCGACTCACCATGTCGGCCAACTTTTTACCGATCAAATAGCAGGGTTCAGTAGAGAGCTTGGGACGCCTCTATGTGCAAGGGATTGTGCGGGTTCATGGAGTACCTTATTCTATTGTCTCTGACCATCATGCATGGTTTACTTCCCAGCTATTGAAGGGGTTGTAAGAGGCTTTCGGGGAATGGCTTCTCTTTAGCACCACCTTCCATCCTCAGACAGATGGTCAGACTGAGCGGACCATTCAGAGCCTCGAGGACATACTCCGTACATGTGTTTTCCACTTTGGTCGTAGCTGGGAGGATCACATTCCTTTGGTGGAGTTCTACTACAACAAAAGCTGACAATTCACCATCAGTATGGCCTATTTTGAGGCCTTGTATGGTCAACCTTGCAGATATCCACTGTACTAGACAGTCCCAGGGGAGTCTGCACTAGTGGGACCAGAGATGGTACAGGCTACCACAGAGAAGGTTCAGATCATCTAGGAGAAGATGAAGACTACACAGAGCTTGAAGAAGTCGTATTCCAACATGAGAAGGAGGCCTCTAGAGTTTGAGGATAGTGACAACATCTTTCTACAGGTCTCACCTCGACGAGTTCTATAGATATTTGAACGAGTTGGAAATTTATATCCATGATTAATCGGACCTTTCCTGGTCCTCTACAGAGTATGTGAGGTGGATTACCGCTTAGATCTTCCACCT
Organism: Viscum album; assembly: GCA_963277665.1. Lineage (NCBI taxonomy): Eukaryota > Viridiplantae > Streptophyta > Magnoliopsida > Santalales > Viscaceae > Viscum > Viscum album. The sequence goes on along the minus strand of OY728137.1, from coordinate 1,695,031,977 downwards.
CAGTTGCACTGGGTGAACGACGTCTTCCACATATCTCAACTGAGGAGATACATGCATGACCTTTCCCACATCATCAAACACGAGGAGTTATATATCGATGATGGGGTGACATTCACATAGGTTCTTTTGGGGATTGAGGATAGACAGGAGTGGGTCTGATATGGATAGTCAATACCTCTGATATGCATACGCTCGTAGCACGGGAACCTCCTAGAGAGAACTTGGCAGTGGGAGGCTTAGATGCGTGCACAGTACCCACATTTGTTTCCTTAGTTCTAGTTATATCTTATGTGGATGTAAATCCCAAAGGTGGGGAGAATGTAAAGACCAGGAAATTATGTGGAAATTTTTTTCTTAAATTCATGGGATTTACGAGTCTGTAAAAATTTACCGCGCTTGATTCTGAGGCCCGGTTTGCCCGGAATCAATTTTTGATGTTTTTTCCGAGTATGTTCAGTAAACATACGATCATGATTTTGTAACTTTTGAACTGGTTCTCAGAATTAAAATCTGAGCGCACCATTGAGCTCGCAGCGTTGGTGATTACATAGTGAGACCATCACCTTAATTGCTTTCTGAAGAAAATGGATGTTAAATATTGGAGATTATAATTAAATTGAATAAAAATAAGCATTAACATTATTTTAATTTTTTTGATGTTAAAACCTCCAAGAGAAGTTTAGTTATGGGGGCCACCACACCATAACATCCCATGAGAGGTTATGGTGGTGGGGCCCACCCGCACATAATCTCCCTTGGGAGGATATTATTTAGTGGGGCCCACATGATCTTATTACCCCCATTAACTACCAATTAATTAATTTTCCTCCTCTATTCATTTAATTGGAAGTCATAACCTCCCCTAATTTGGAATTTGAAAGATTCCATTAATTAAATCAGTTGTTTCATTTAATTAAAGGCGAGTATTTGTGTTTTTGTTCAATACAAATAATGGAGAACTTCCTATATTATTTTTGTGGCATAGAATTATTTTGGTTGAACCTTTGGGAGAGGAGAAATAATGTGGGAGAACTTCATCCTTCCCACAAAGAATGCCACACACCATCGAAGAACGAAGAACCTCTTCATCAAACTTCGACCGAGCCAAAAGAAAAGGAGCTGACCACGAAGAAAGCCAACAATTCTTCTTTCCCAGACGCTTCCTGTCGTCAATGAATCTACATCATCTTATCCTCTCCTTCCACTATCAATGATCGACAAATAAGAGGTAGGGGGATTTGAGTTGAATTATATATGATTTTTTACCCTCTGCTCTCCATCGTTTTATTGTGCTTCTTTTTGCCGATTGATATCATCTTAATGATGAGGGATCAGACCGCACGAACACTGTCCAACCGTCCCCCAATTTTGTTGTTCTCGATGTTTTGATGGTGGAGGCGGGGAAATGGCGGCCGACATCGGGCCGACCATGAAGAAACCGACGCCACAAGGCCTCTGGGTCTCCAAGAGAGCACGACACCATCATGCCGTGTGGAAGGAGAGCCGCGGGCAAGATGGTCCGCGACGGAGACACGTAGATCCATCGCACCGTGTGGAGTCCAGCTGAGGATAGCGGCTAGGGAAGGCCATGATGGAGGGGTGCGGCACTATCGTGCTGCATCAGTGGAGCTAGGAAGCCATGACCATGGTGGGCTATGACGGAGGGGCGTGATGCCGTCGCGCAGCGCCGGTGGGGTGGAGAGGTTGGACGCTTGGGCTAGCTGAGAGGAGAGGGACCCCATCAGGTCCCGCGTGTGCTGTACTAGCACCACCTTGAGCAGGTTTCGGTTCCACCTGAATGGTTCAACCGTTCAGGTTCCAGGGGGCGCGCGTCTCCCCCATGGGTGCGCCTGGGGCTGGCCGCCGGGCCGCCGTCGTCCAGTCCGCCCTCGGCCGGGCCACCCTTGACCGGCCTACCCTTGACCGGGCCGGGACGCCCCCTTGGGCATGGACGCTTCCTCAGACTAGATCAAACTCGCCAACCAGGTGAGACCTCGGTCCGGACCGGGTAAGACTCCAGTCTATACCCATACCCGTTTGTCCACTTTACACTATTTCGCCCTTATCTTGGGCAAGAGGTTTCCGATCGACAAACTGTTTGCGGTAACGGAATACATAGAGCAAGTATGTTCTTTTGGAATACTCTAATGAGGTTTGGAAACAGTTGGAGTACAGTCAGGTTGATTTGAACCTAAAAACCAACCGGGCCCCTAGAATGGTAATGCCAATAACTCACAGACTGGGGGTCTGATTATCGCACCGTCTGTCACGTTGGAAGCCTTAAGATATGGCGTTCCTTTGGGTTACTCCGTTGTGGAGTTTATTGGTGGTCGAGGTTTAAATGATATCTCAAGGGTTGTTTCTATGGAGCTCAAGAGAACTGGGTGCGAGGGGTCCAGAGTTTGATAGTGTGGCTGAGGTCGGAGATAGATTATACAGAGGACAACACACAGTGATCGTATATGGGTCAGTGCACATCGTTCCTTTGTTAGGCTGATCCTGTGTGGGTCAGCACTGAGCGATCATGTGTGGTTCAGTGCATATCGATCCTGTGTGGGTCAAATCCTATGTTGGTCATTGCAGGGGTTACTTCTGATCGATCCTGTGTGGGTCAGACTCCGTATGGTTAAAAGCAGTTCCTATTGACAAAAAAAGATGATCTAGCTTTGAGACTAATCATCTATATTTCTATACTTTGCTGAAATCATAGTTTGAGTTGAGTCAATGACTTTCATGTTTTCCACATGATTGAGATGAGTTACTAAATAACTTAGGTATATGCATGGGAATATACCTAAGTATGGTTTACCCAATGACTCCGTACTTTGTTGTTATCCTTGTTGGATTTTGTGAGACCATGTGGGTCTCGGGGTCCCTAGTGAGTATCATTATTCTTACCCCTGCATGGGCTAGGCACGCAGTTCATTGTGTTGGTTGCAGACAACGGACAGTGTTGATCGGGGCAGAGAGTAGCAGAACTGGACAGTACGCAGAGGTAGACCACTCAGATAGACATACACAGAGCGGACGGACGGACGCGGGGTGCTGAGGAGGCCATATATACCAACCCATCAGGTCAGAATGTTGTTGGATGACCCAATAGCAGCTTTAATTCCTTTATTCAGTTGTATTGTACTTTATAATTGGGTTTATTTCCGGCCCCTTTAATTTTAGCAGACTCTTTTGTAAACAGTTTTACTAAGCATTTTACTTGTAGTTGAATACTCTATTGTGTTGGTTAACTGTTATAAAGGAAATGCCTTCCCAGTTAAGGGATTTTCTCTTTTAGTACTCGTCTCCAGCCCCTAGCCTATAGAAGGTGGGCTTGGGATTATCATGATACAGGCCTTAGGGGACAGGTCGTGACATTATCGTTGTTAAGTGAAGGATTTTATATTTATTAAAGGATTATTTCACAATAATAGTAATATAAAAAAATGAGAGGAATTATTCAAAAAAATAATTAAAATAGTGATTTATAAAATAATATTGAAATTACTTAAAAATACATCGAACAATGATAAAAAAATATCAGGGACATTAGCAAAAAATTCTTTATCTATTAGGATAAGATAAAATAATATCCATAAAAACCATAATATTTGTAGAAGATGATGTTTTTAATATGTTTCTTACTTATAATAATTTCATTATAAATGAACTATTATTATAATGATAGTATAATGGAACTGAATTCGTAAAAATACTTTTGAAATATTTTTGTAACATTATTTTGACAACATTGACTGTTACATTGAATTACAATTTCAATTTGTGAAAAGAAACAATCTAAAAATTATAGTAAAACATTTCAAATAAATACACACTGAAAAATATATTAGTATAATTCATAATAAATATGGTTTAAATGATATAATGTATATCGATGTGAAACAAAATATGTTATAAAAATATTTTTAAAAATTTATAATAACATACATCAATAAAAATAAAAAAAATTAAAAGAAAACATATATGAAAATATTTCTTTAAAATAAATATTTACATTAAATATATTCAATCCAAACCATTATTTATTAAAAAGAAAATGGACATTGATGAAAAATGTGACAAATAGAAAATCATTTTTTTCTATTATAATTAAATAAATTATTAATTTAAGAAACAACAAAATAGTATTTTGTTAATGACGTATATTCTACGCAAATAAAATAGATAAATAAATATCAGATAGTAAAATATAATAATATTAAAAATATACAACAGTATGGTCTAAGAAGAATGGTTTTGAAAAAAAGATTGTAAATTGAGTCATAGAAAACCAATATTTATTTGGAATAATATGATTTAAAATAAAATTAGTGAAATATAATGACATAGAAGTTCAAATCACGTCAAGAAAATGTGAATTGTGATAGGAGGGGACAAGTTGGTTCAATATTCACTATATAGAGGAAATTTGGTTCAAAAAATAAAAGAGACTCTCTGGAAAAAAATTATGATTATAAAACTTTTGGACCTCATAATTTTTAATGTAAGAATCATTTGGGAAGGAGGTTATGATAATTAAATAATAATCCAAATAAAATTATGGGGGAAATATTTAATAAAATAATTCTTTTCAATTAGAAAAACATATAATAACATAATTAAATATGAATATGTACAAATCAATGAAATAATATTTTCTCAATAAAAATCTATCCCCTAAATTTTTTCCTACTCATAAATTCAATAACACCTTGTATAAAATAATTTTTAATATTATTCATGCATATAAGAACCATATTCTTATTTATCATTCTTAACACCATTCATTTTTTTGATTCTGTATGGACCGGCCAGTTACCTTACATTAGGGTGTATCATGTGTAGCTATACTCTTCTTCAAAATATAAAATATATAACAATAATATTCCCTTTTTTTATATTATCATCTTTTATTGAATACTATATATATCAAAATTCGTTAATAAAAATGAATCACACACACTATAAGACATATATTCTCCACAATATCACTTTGGTAAATTTAAATGGTTTGGGAATTGATTATAATGTACCAATTTTTTTTCCCTACACTTTATAGGTTCCATGTTTCATCATAAAATTGTTTCCATGTTCAGTATCCGATGGGACTTATAGAAACCCAATATAAATTTGTATTTTTATGTCTTATAACATCCTTAAACATGATTTAAATTAATTTTTTTAGGATATAACAACATATACCAATTAGAATATCTTTTTTCACAATATAATATCTATATTTCATTTGATCTTATTAGAATCTTTCTGTAACTCAGTCTTGGTTCATTCATCAATTCACACATTTTCATATAATTTTTTCACTATTAACTCATGAACTCTTAATCTCTTATAATCATCAAATATTTAATAAATAAAATATAAGGGGAAAAACATAGTACGAATTATTATATACGTATCAGTTTATCGCTCTAAATTCTACTTCTTTTTTTTCTTACTATATTTTTAATATAGAGTATCATAGGATTTTATTATTCTCTTCATTATCTTTTACAGGATAAACTCATTATAATTATTTTTTCTTTTGATAACCTTAGTAATTAAATTTAAAAATTTTTACACATAAAATAGTTTTTAATAAACAAAATCAATCATTAATTTAATTTAAATATTCTATAAAAATATTTTTTTGAGTGAATTAATTATAACCCAGTTGTTAAATTTGAGTAATTAATAGGAATAAAAAATACTGAAAAAAATATTTATAAATATTTTTCATAATTAAAATATTAAGGATTAATTCTTAAAAAACATGGATTAGATTTATAGTAACTTCATTTTATTCTTCAAAAATATGATTTCATCAAAATTTCCTTTTTTTTGTGAAGACAAAATAGATAAATTATATAATATTTGGAAATTATCTTTGAGGGAATTAAAATCATTTTTAAAATCATCATATAAATAATATATTAGTGTGAGTTTTTAGTAGTTTTTCTAAAAAATAATTATTTTTCAATTAATATTGAAAAATACAGATTATTTAAAAACCATCCTTTCTTTTATTAAATATATGTATTTTAAAAGTCTCATTTGGTTTTGTATGTCGGATTAAAAAGGTTTTATGTTCATTTTTTAAAATATAATATTAATAATTTCTTAGTAATAAAAAATATATCTTATATTTATATATGGTCACTTTTATGATTAAAAATAATTTTCAAAAGACTATATTTTATAATGTTTTATAAATTTACATTAAGAATAATTTAAAAAGATTTTATAATTATAATCCTTAAAAATGTATTCCATAATTTTATTTATGAGAATAATATTTTGTAAATGTTACCCAATAATTTTTAGTCGTTCTGAATTGTATGTAATATAGTTATTTGTCACCGCAATTAAGGTCGAATGGGCTTAGAGAGTGGGTTAAAACAAAGGATACGATTTTAAATGTTACCTAAAAATGTCTGAATTTTTTTAATGTTATTCCATCATAATAATGTTCTAAATTAATAATTAATACAATTTAGTATCACATTACATTTTACTATATAGATTAAATTTAATTGTATTTTTTAATTCAAATTTTGTGTTTTCTTTCACTTATAAAAGGGACCTTAGTATTTTCCTTTATTAAAAAAATTAGCACCTTAGATCAAAAAACCGATACCCTAATACATTCATATATTAATTACCCACTTCCATGATCTTTCATTCTTCCCCTAAAACTGATCTTTTAGGGCTTATGATGTTATCTAAAAGAGGTATCTCGAAGAAGGGGTAATCATCACACATGACTATTACAAATTTTATTTATACCTAAAATTTAAATAAATATATTTTTCACATCATAAAATATATAATACATTTTACTAAATATACCGAGCTGCTATTATGGTTATTTTATTGTTATTTTTCTCCAAAATCCCAAAAATTTAAAAATATACTTATCTCTCATGTATATGTGGGGACTACCCCCTATTTGTAAAGATATGATTAATTTTATATTAATATCATTCATGGTTGGTAATTATGAATGGTTTAATACTTATATACTATTTTTATGACCTAATTATTCTTATAAAATTATAATATCTTATCTACATTCTTACTTTAACATCTATTAAAAAATGATAATGTGACTCAGGTGCATATGTGTACTACAACCTCTATAATGAGATGTGAATAATTTTTTATTTATTTTTTGAATGACTTGTAATAATGATATATTTAATGAATATATATAATATTTTTGAAATATTAAAAATTTGTGAATATTGGAATATTATTTAACATTCTTTCCTTTCATCCATTGAAAAGTGATAACAATATTAATGTGTATATATATTGATAGAAATATCGATGAAGTGAGGTAATTAATTTTTCATATCCTATTTATTTTAATTGAAATAACATTGAATATAATTATTTGATATGATACATAAAACATTATTAACATTCTTGAGATAATGGAATTATGATCAATGTATAAGGATTGGAACCACAAAACTAAAATATGTTTCAAAAATTGCAATAGTTATCACCTAGAACAATGGTTTTATTGAATATTTGTTAATAAATTGGTGAAAATATTTTTTTTGTAAATAATATATGGTATAATATGTATTATAATGTTTCTATAATACGTTTATAATAAATATAAATTGATTATATATTATTTTTAACCCATAAGAAACAAGGCAATATTTGAGGTAATGGTTCTTCATCTCAATATTGTTTCGTTTACACATGTTTTATGTTATTCACTTATCTATGTTTTTTTTTCATTATATAATACCCCTTTTACATGTTATAGGTTGTATATGTTTTTATTTAATAGTATTTAAAGTTACATTTCAATTTATCTTAACCATGGGGTTATTATTTTAAACTTACCTATATAGTAAGGGTTTTTCATCCTGAATTTTCTTCATTGGACATATGTTATATTAAAAACCAATATTATTTTATTCGATATATAAAATTCCCCTTTGATATTTTGATATCTTGAATATATTTATTTTTATGATATCTAATGTTTCATTTTATGTTTTTAATATCATGGTAATCAGGAGTATATTGATACCTATGAAATAAGGACTTTGGTTACAATCACAACTTTGTTAGATTATTTATGTATAAATTCCAAATAAAGAAATTACATGACATATCTTTTATAAATCTCATCTATTAAAATCTCTATTTTTTTAATTTTATTGTTTTTTTATTTTTCCTCTATTTTCTAATAGAAATTTTTTATAATGTAACTTTAACTAAAAGTAAGCCATTTTACCATTTCGATAAGGAATATTTCTCTCCCATATCCATGATTTCAGTAAAATGTATTTTGACATTTATTTAAATTAACCAATTTTATTTTGAAATAAATTATAACTGGTTTTTTATTTTCTAGGAAAAAAGAGATTTTAAATTGATAATGGTATTTTATTCAATAAATTTATCAGTCATCTATTAAAAGTATTTTCATCTACGATAACCACCTTTGATGTTAATTATACTAAAGTAGGGATATTAACTTATTATATTATCTTTATTCATTCTTTATATTGTTAATGACTATTATTTTATAAAATTGTTGAAAACCATTTTCTTCTCCATGAGTAAATATTTTAGGATCTGGTAAATGTGTTCATGGTATTTTGGAATTAAAATAAATGGATTATGCGATTGGTGGATCTATAATATAACTGAAATATAAATGATAATTATTATTGTCTATGATTTCAAAGCGTAAAATTGAAATAATTCAAAGATAAATAGTTTCTACAATGGGGGTTATGTAAATTTCATAGCATATACATTTGTGGTTAGACCAATATTAATATGTGATGAATGTCTTGTAGGATATGCTTGAAATAATACTTCTATTATAATTTTCCCACATAATTTCTATAACATGATATATTACCTATGGTATGTTATCATTTCTCAACATCATCTATTTTTTATTTCACACTCATATGTGTTATGTTATTTCAAGAAAAAATATTTTCTCATCATGCATGATTAATGATATTTTACTGATTGGGTGTGAATTTATCATGTTCATATCATGTTCTCATAACATTATTTTTAATATCACTTATATTAATTAATTGATATCCACAATTTTTATTCTTAAAATGCATCTAGAGTAACCCTTTTTTTTGATCACCTTTCCTTAGGATAACAATAAGGAATCTGTGATTGATTCAATAGAGATCCTATAAGAAATAATAAATGTATCACTACTATTTTATTATTTATTCCACATTGTAATATGTAATATGAAAATCTTTTATTTACCCAATCTCTTCTTATTGTAAATTATTTAATCCTTCAGGATATGATCTCTCATAACTTTTGACAACGTAGTAAGATTACAACCAACCTTCAGATATTATAATTTGGATTTTATAGTTAAAATTAATGAAATATCAATAGAACTCTTTTGAATTGGATTTTGGAAAACATATACTAAAAAACATAACCCTAAAACCCAATCTACGAATAAGACTATGTATATTGTAATATCATAAAGATATATTAATTTATAGATTATGTGTTGTTTCAAGTAAATAAACCCCCACCTCGATACAATAATGTTGATGAAACTATAGAACAAATTCACAGAGGGATAAAAACATTAAAATGGGATAATTGGTTATTAATTCAATAATCACCAGTTCAAGATGAGTGGTCATAATAATGACCTAATAATATGATACTCCTAATGGATATGTTTGGGTTAATTACCACTTTCGTGAACAATTACTAAGAATAATAGGATATATTCTAAGGAAATAGATGATATTATTTAATGATATGAGATAAACCCAATGTGTTTCTGATTTATAATTCAATAATTTTTAATTATATTAAAGGCATTGATACCACTTTTAAGGTTTTCTTTGATGGGAGTATAAAAATATTGAATTTATTTTTGGAGACATTCATGGGAAAAAAACACTTTTGATTGTATATTTTTTTAGATAATATGTTATCTGATGAATAATGATATCATATTTATAGATATAATTAGAAATTAATTGGTGACAACATAATTTAATGTGATATTTTTTTATTAACATAGTTAATTTAGAAAAAAAATTAATCATATTTATGGAAAATAAGTTTTATCATATAAATAACCATGGGATTAAAAATTTATTATTTAGTAAGGAGTTATGTTTGAAAAAAAACATTCTTGAGGGATAAATACACATTAATATATGCTTTATGTATAGAAAATAATGTTTAGTTTGGATGAAGAGATGATTTATATTGAAAATTTAAATTGTACATTGTTTTTGACCTTCAAATTAATTATTTATTTATGTTATTTTTATGATGTTTTTTCATTATCTAGTTTATATAATTTATAAAAAAAATTATTTTATATGAGTAAAAAGGGTATAGTTTTTAGGAATAATTTATTATTTCATTTAGTTTTCCGGGTAATTTTGGTAATAATTATATTTATAAGATTATATGATCATTAAAATTACATATTTTTTATGTGACAATTTGTGATATAATATATTATTTGGGGATTATAGTTAAATAATATGTTAAAATAATGTTATATAATATATCAATAAAATATGTTCTAAATTTAGATAGTTTTGTTCCATAGGTTTCTTACAATTAACGATATATATAATAGCTTATGTTGAACTTTATATGTCATTTTAGAGTTATTATATATTAATGTATTGTTCCATCATATGAATATTTATCCACAATAACTAATTTTTTCTAACACAATTTCTTTTGGTAAATATCTTGAGAAATAATGAAAGACCAATAATTATTTATTGGGAATTATGATCAATTAAAACTTAATTTTTGTGCTCGAGTCATGATGAATTCATATTGAATATTCATTTCATGGTGAAAGAGATGAGATATAATTGTAAATTTATTTAAACACAACCTTAGGATGGAATTTTTATTATGAACATTAATTAAATGAAGTAATTATATTTGTTTGATGTTCAATATACTGATTGTAAAATTGTAACTATACTCAATAAAAAGGATATTCGAAATGAAAAAAAATCATTTTACCAACATTCGGGATGAATCGATTGTGTTTTTTAAGGTTTATTGATTTTGGGTTTGTGGCCACTTTGTTTCCCATTCCCATGTTTGACATCACTCATTATTATTATATGGATGTAATATTTTTCCTCACAGTATATAAAATCACTTTTTATTTATTTTTTCATTATCTTACAAAACAATTTTCTGTTATTTACGGTAGCCTTTATATTTCCCACATCAACTTTTCAATATACGTTTTATTATCCCTTTCTATAGTGGGTTTTCAAAAAATTAATTTTCATATTGTAAACATTAATCCGCAAGATCAAAATTATGACAACATATTATAATTAAGTGTGTAATGTAGAACCATAGAAATTTTGTTTAACATTATAATATACTTGTTAACTTTATTAGTACACAACACTTAGCTTTATAAAAACAGTAATATACAATAATTATTATTATATTTAAATATGCACATTGAAAATAGTGATTAAATTAGAAATATTTGTAGCAATAAATGAAATATGAAAAAACATTTATAATGGTTTAATATAGTGAAAATTTATTTTTTAATGTATAATAACTATTTAGTCATTTTTATGTAAAGTCATTTACTGCATTAAAAATATATTTTAAACGAAGAATATAATTTCTTAACTATACATGTAAATGTTTTATTAGGGAGAAATTTTGGGATATTTGAAAAAATATATTTTTCTCTTAACAGTGAAATATATTGATAAATTTAACCTATAATTCAATTTCTAGTAAAAATGTAATTTAAAATACCCATTAAAATATGAATTTGTTTTTTATATAATATGATATTCATTTAATTATTAATTATCTAAACAATTATATATAAATCAACATTATATATTATTTTTGTACATATTAATATTTATTCTTAAAAAAATTCTAAGAACTATTTTTTATTGATATTTACAAATTTATGTTTAAATTTTCTACTTACACTTATAGTTATTTATTACAAAAAAATGTATCCAATATTTTTAATTAATTTGTTAAAAATTGATTACAAGTTTAATTCTATTTTAATCATTATGAATAGTGAACATGGTTAATATTTCCCACCAAGATTATGGTTAAAAAAGGATTATTAAGGTGGTAAAATTAAAATAATATGTTTTCAATATAACACAATAAAAGAAAATGATTTTAATTCATTGATTATTCATTAGTTATTTATCAAAATTTTACTTTCTTACATTCTAAGGATATTTAAGGTTTAGATTTTTAGATTTGTTTTTAACTCAAACATTACAAACTCATCCAAATCCAAGTGAACACTTCTACTTAGAATCCATTTTATCTAAAATATAAAACAATTAAATTGATACATGGTTACTTTTCATTTCAATTATGCTTTAATTTCACTGTAACTTATTCGTTGCCTTACACTTCCTTAAACAATGTGAAAAACATTTTAAAACATGGAATGTGTAAAAAAGATCCTTCAGTAACATAAATTTACAAAATATGTTAGTTTGTGGAGTAAATGATTACCCATAAAATTAATACCTTTACAACAGTTTTATTTGATCTTATAAAATAAATTATTTAAACATAAAAACACACACTCTTTTCTCAAATGAAAATGTTACATCTCTTTAAAAGAAAAAAAAGTTTTAGGTGACACAGAGGATCATATTCCAAACTGGTGATTGAAATAAATGGAACCAATTTATGTCTATAAGATAAACTGAATTCATTAAATCCCATAATATTTTCTTTGAAGATAATAAATGTTACCCAATTCATTGGAGAGAAATTATGGGGCTCACCCATCCTATAAGCTATATCGGGATCATCAGTCACATAATTTTTAATAGGCTCACCCATTATATATATTGTATCACTATTTTTCATCATATATCTTTTATTATACTCACCAATTATAATATATAATACATATTTACCAAATCAAGAATAAATGTTTTTACACATTTAATTTTCATCATAAAACCCTTGAATTTTTTTAAACCCCTATGGAAAACATATTTGGAGGCCAAAATAGCATTTCCTTTAATATCATTTTTTACATAAAAATATCTAAAATAAAATAAAATAGTTTTAATTTAATGAAATCGATAAAACATGTACATAATTATAAAAAACAAATAACAATTTCTACAATGGGAAAAAATATTGGCGTTAAATGTGTTAAAATTGAAATTTCAATTTATATTTATCGGAATTAATTGAAAACATTCCATTTAAATATATTCAATTTAAAAATAGATGAAATAAATTATAAGAGTAATAAAAAATTTATAATTATTTAATCTCTATGTAAATTTAATCATAATATAATTTTATAAATATGGACATGAAATAAAAATATTTAGGATATAAATCTTTAAAACATTTAAAATAACATTTTATGTTAAAGTGTCTGTACCATGAGTCTGAAACATCTTATGACTTATTTATGTAATTTATTAATAAACAAATGAATATTATTTAATCTCTTATTACCACTTTTCAATTTTATTATTCTTTTATTTACAGATCTTGATCAATTACTTAATAAATTATCCTTATGACCCAATTTCTAACAGTATTCATCTCACATGTCAAAATTCACGTCAGTAGGTTGAATATAGTTAATGTGTTAGTTATTTGAACACCTCTAGAATAATAATAATGATATAGTTACAATATTTAATTATCAACATTAATTTAAATTCCAACCATTAAAAAATTTTATGAAAAATAAACTACATTAAAATCTTTACACATGAGTAACATTTCAATTTTTCCTTGATCATGATGGAAAAATCATTGTATTGGAATATCTTTAAATAATTTTTTTTTATAAAATAAATTATTTTTTATCTCTTTAATATATTTATTTATGTCATCCATTTTATTCTATGATGAAAGATGAATAACTTCTCTTCATTGAGGTGGTATACCACACATAAAAATACAAGAATTTTTCATATTGCAATGAATATAAAAGATATAAAATATATTATATATTAATTTCATGGAATTATAATTGTTTCATTAATAATATATATATACATTAAATATTTTATTATAACTATCCATGATATGTGGAGATTGAAAATGAAGTACATCAGTTAAGTGAGATTGTAGTTTTCTATTCACATAAACGATGGGTTCATTTCCAATTTTACAGAAGAGAATATTAATTATGGTTATTTTATTCACATATAAACGTCTCCGTGTATGTAATTTTTGTGTTTTTTAATTTCAACATGTTCTATGAAAATTTTAATGAGGTCGAATAATAAATAAAACCACAACATTCGTTAAATAGTTATTCCACTTCATCAGAAACAACTATTCCATAACACTTTAAGTCATATAATGACATAATTATTCACAATATAAGAGTTGAATAATTTGGATGTTTTTTATTATGTCATTTGAGTTTTTTTTCAGATAAAAACGATTTTTATGTGTTTATCCAAGAGAATATAAGATTCCCTTTTTTAAGTGACGGGAGGGAGTCATTGAATTTCATAAAGTATTAAATTAATATAAAATAATTTTAATTCTAGAATATAAAAATTATTCACATTAAAATATTTTATTATAATGGGTAAAAATAATATCACCCAATAAAAAATTTACATTTTTTGGTTATTTTTTACAATTATCATTTTTTTTACCCTCTGTAAACTTCATTGATGAATACTGCCATGAAAATGTATTATAGTTATTAGAGGTCATGATAATTGTTGTGGAATACAAATTGGCCCAAAAAATGGACAGTGGTTGATAAAATAGACCATATGAAAATCTTTTTTATAAATATATGATTTTTAAGAATGTTAAATCATTAAATATAATAGTATATATTATAAAATATCATTTTTTCTCAATTTTTGATTTACATATAATATTATAATATATTCTGTTTAAACCAAATGGTAAATGGTTCTGAAACAACAAAAAGTCCAATATATGGTTGATATATATTAATAAAATTTTCCAATTAATTTTTATAGGTTTTCATATCATTTTAAACATTATCGTTTTTGTTTAACCCTTTAGTTAACTATTTTTAACATTAACCATGATAATGAATTTTCAATATCAAATTGTTATAATTTTACTTATAATTTGACAAATAGATAATTAAAGGACCAATAATTTATTTTCGAACATTTATAATACTAATTATATAATTTTCAAGTATTTATAACTTTAAAATAATTTTAAAAAATAATATTTAACACAAAATATCGTTAATGTCATTTTTAACAGTATCCATTTAATTTGACATTTTAAAAAACATTATAAAAAATAAATTAGAATATTATTCTTCTACACGCCTATAATTTGTTATATTGAAATAAATAATTCATGTAATAAAATTATTTATTCAAATTATTTCAAATTTAAAATTTTTAGAATCAATTGTTTTATTTTTATTTTTATTGAATAAATATTGTTCCAGTATTATGTAAGTATGTAATGAAATTATCCTGTATATAAAAATTATAAATAATTCAATGATAAAATTAAAAAAAACAATTCTTTAAAAAATAATTTTATACCATAAAATAAGTTATATTTATCCTAGTCAAATTTTTTTATAGATATTGAAATAATGAAAGTCAAATTTTGGACATTATCATTTATATAAATATTAAACTTTAAAAAATAACTTAAATATGGAACCACATTTCCATATATTTGAAACAAGTATGGTCAAGGCCTAAATACACTAATAAATTATGAATAATTTAATTGTTAGGGTTATGTTTTTTTCCATATCAAATTATTTTTAACCTTAATTACCTGATTTACCTTTACCATGGTGCCAAAAATTTACTTAGGATACTATTCATAATTAAAAAATAAAAGTATTTAAAAAAATTAATAATTACTCCATGATACTAAATAAGAAATCATTTTTTAATAATTTAACAGCAATAAGTTTCATAATTTAATTTAAAAATAAGCCCATAAAATTTGATGTGAAGTTGTTTGTCATAAAATTTCATTGTTGAGAAATAAAATATATTTATACAAAATTAATTTATAAATGAAATAAATGACTATTATTATATTATTATTAGTCAAAATTAACTAATTAATAATTTTAAACTAAAACAATTTAGTATTTTAATTTTAAATATATGAACTTAAAATACATATTTTTGTAAAAAACAATACATTGTTTTATTCATTAAAAATAGTTTTTTCACGTAAATCCCTATAATTAACTAAATGATAATTTTAAAATAATGATTCCAAATATAATATCATTTTCATCACATAATATTTATAAAATATCATAATAATTAATTATAATATTCACTCTCTAAGAGAACTAAAATCAATTTTCAATGAAAATGTTTTTTTAAAGAGTAAAATATCTTCACTAAAAATTAACTATAATTTTTGTAATAATTTATCAATAAATTTTAATTTATAAGGAAAATTATATATATTTTATAATTTAATTAATCATATTCATATGCATAATTTCAAAAACATTATAGAGTCCTAAAAATTCCACAATGGGGAAATCCAATTACCCAAATACTTGGAAATGGACCGAACCGGTTCATGTACCGGCTCCCAACAACAGTACACAGCCGGTTCAGCGAACCTAAATTCCATAGACCAGCATCATCCGTGAAATAGTGGAGGGAACCCTGACACGGGCGTGAAGAAGGAAGGATGCCTGGACGGCCCACCGCTGCGAACCGCGACAACCGACCCATGTCGTGTGCACCATCATTCGCAAAACGGAGGCAGAAGCTATATGCAGTTTTGAATCACATCGTTCGCAGAATAGAGGCAGAGCGGTGCATAGCCGCAGAGCAATTCCATGAATCTCATTTCTAGAAATGTCTAGTTGATCGATTCGTTCGCGGGTGGGAATTCCTTGATTAGATTCTGCAAAAAGTGTCATGTGCCCGTCAATATATCCTCTTCATGACTCTATAAATAGTCAACGAGGGGAACCAAAAATTCAGAGAGGAAGGACAGGTGAAAACCCATGGGGAGACGCTGGAAAAATCCCTCCCAGCGTTAATGTTCTGTGACCATCAGCGGACCCTATATCGTTCGTGGATGCACTCTTTCGCATTGAGGAGAAACCAAACTGTGAACCACATGCAGCTATTTCCTTCATGGATAGTCCCTCCACGACCATCTCCTTCACGGACACCCCCTCCGCGGACCAGTGTTGTTCAAAAAAATAGAGGTGGGAACACCTCCGTGAGCACAAAGTAATAAGGGCTCCAGCCCCTTTGCAGATGCCATTCGTGGCCATTTCCTTCGCGGTCATTTCCTCCGTGGCCATCTCATCTACGGACACCCTTCACGGACAGCCCCTCCGTAGCTACTCCAATGCGGCCAGCTCCTCCATGGATAAGATACATGGCCAACTCTATTGCGTATAGTCCTTAATGGATAACCCCTCTGCGGCTGTCTCATATGCATCCAACTCCTACGCGTCTCGCTCCTTCGCAGACAGCCCCTCCACGAACATCTCCTATGCGACCAGCTCATATGCGGCCCGCTCCTCCAGGGACACCCTACGTATCCAGCTCTGTTGTGGCCTGACCTATGCATCCTGCTTCTACGTGGCCCACCCCATGTAGAAACCCCCATGAACCCGCTAGTCCATACCACAGGGGGTTGTGCCCCCGCACCCTCGCTTTGGCTCAGTAACTGGCTGCGGTCCCAGCTATCTGGGTCGGTCCTTCGCTACCGTCACTGACCCCCATGAAAAATACAGATTCGAACCGTGAACTTTTCGGTCCAGGTCAACAATATTTTCTATTTCACCCTTATGCCGCTCCAATATCTATCCTATAAATGCCATGAGTCAAGATACTCCTCATGAGACACCTAAAATCCCATTTCCTAGCTCCCATGCTAGGTTCATCCAGAAAGGGCAACCCTTACAGAAGTCCCACACCAACCATTACTAGGTTTTTCTTTACCTAATCGTCCTTACCACATGACATTAAACTGTATGGCCCCCATCCTATCCATATGACGTTAATCTATATTGAAATAGTTTTCTCTACATGACTATAAGTTGTAGCATTCCCTATCATTCAATAATTTGATGCCTCTTTCTCCATGCATGAGATTCCTTATGGTCCAATCCTAAGATGCCTCATTCCATGTTTACAGTCGCATAATTTCAAGAGCGCTAGAATCTGTCCAAACATTCCTTCACTCTACTCCATTATTTGTGTATCCTTTACTGGGATCTCTATTCTCATGTCTGAAGGGACCCCTAATGGTTTGGTCCCATGTCACCATGGCTCACCTACCGTCCTGGGCCAACACCCCCGAAAGACTTTGGGCAACACTTCGAGTCAGGTCCTGTGTTTCGAACACGGTCAATAGTCGACCCTCACTTGTCTTCCCCCATTACAGGCTAACGCGATACGGATTCTGTGTTTCGAACATGGTAAACAATTATCCTCCAGCACCACGCCACCCTCATTGTGTTCCGAATGTCAGGCATGTAATTCACACTTTTCATCTCCCTTTGTTCAGACTGATTCCAATTCCCTTGGAATTATCCCTCTTTTGAACTTGCACATTGGTGAAAACCCCAAACCACCATTAGGTTGGGATGCCTTCATGGTCAGGCATGAGGAAGACATTTTGGGCATCCTCCTTAGTGTAAGCCCATAGCCTTCCTTGCGCGAGGTAGCACCCATACACCTCTGTACTTCCCCGATTCCAAGAACCAAGAGGGGATATGGACACGGGGGCACCCTTTCCCTCCCCCCCTGGTATTTTTCACCACCGGGCCTCCATTATATAGTAAGCCTCCGAATTCTCAGGCCTCTCCATGCGTAATCCCCACTCTGCATCCCACAAATGCACCTTTAGTGATATTATCATCAGGTCTCACAGGCCTCTTGTTTCTCACACAGAACATGACTCAAGTGGTCTTAGAGTAAGAACCGACCCTAACCCCAGCCTCATGTGAACTATGAGGACTTTGATCTATGTCAAGTAATGGTACCTAGAAAGCCTCCACAAGATTCGATCCCACCACCCGGCCATTCTGACCCCCTTCACGTTGGTTCATCCTTTATCCCGCATGACATTAAACATTACTCTTGAACTACGTGGACTTTGATCCCTATCTCCTAGGTGGGGTACGTAGGAAGACTCTCCAAGGGTCAAGCCCAAAAATCGGTCATTATGACCCCCTTTACGTCAGTTTACCCATGTCTTTGGCTACCTCAGTGTGTAAGCCCCATCCCAAACCGAACTATGAGGATTCGGATTCCTCTCACAAGGATATGTAGGAAGACTGTATCACAGGTTTGATCCAAACTATCAAGTTTTTATATGTCCCCCTGGATGACAATAAACTCCAGAGTGCCAGGTAATGGGGCTTTAAAATAGTGTCGTCTCAATGAGTCTGAACTCCTCAGAGTCATTAATCCAATGATGGATGGTAAACCTTGAGCATAAATGATTCTGAATCCCTGCGTTTATCTGACCATTTCCAACTAGATGTAATCCATGGATTCTATGACTGGGTTTAAACCATTGGTTCAGAAACATATGAATACATCTTAAATCTATAATAGAGTCCCAAAACAGGCAATAATTCCCCCAAAAGGGTGCGATGAGC
The DNA here is from genome assembly GCA_963277665.1 of Viscum album. NCBI lineage: Eukaryota > Viridiplantae > Streptophyta > Magnoliopsida > Santalales > Viscaceae > Viscum > Viscum album. The sequence goes on along the minus strand of OY728137.1, from coordinate 1,695,012,341 downwards.
CTGACTTCCCATCCTCTCGACCAATGTGAGTTCTTAAGTGTTGCTGGACAAATCACCCATCGAACTCCTGCCTTTAGAAAGCAGGACCACGTATCATTGGATAAAGAACCGTTGGACATTTCGAACCGATTCGAAACAGACATTTTTGTAATGATTGTATTCAAATAATAAATATCCATAGTTTATTTATGTATAGTGTTGTGTATCTTTAATTATATTAAACATATTAAATATTTTATTATATAAATATATTAAATTATCGCAAAATTAATAAATTACTTTCTTATGATTTTAGGTTGTGCTCAGTAATCAAATGTTTCACATTTTAAAATACTTTTTTGAAATCCCATAACATAAAATTATTAATAAAATTTATTCTTGGAAATAGAGTAAACAGATGTATAAAGATCATCGATTATAATACATACTAGGTGTTCAAATAGGACAACATTAGTGGAAAGTGAAAATATTTACCTGGATAAAATATTTATTAACTAAATATTTAATGAGAGTGATCAAGATAATTGATCACAAGAAATTTGATGATCATAAAAATGTTAACAACCAAAAAAATAAAGCAATGAGTGTTGAAAAATACTATCGATTAATCTGTAATGATGTTAATTGAATAATTTTCTTCAATATCATTTTCCTAGAGATAATTATTTTTTTTAACATCTACAGTAAGACAATAATGAAAATAATCTTACTTGAAATGTAAAATTACATTGTTTAATGCATTTATACTAAAATTTCATCTTTATCTACAAATGTTAAGTATAGAGGATGAAACAATCATTCATAAAGCACTAAAATACATTTATAATGGATTGAAAAATTATAAAAATCATAAAAATTGATCCCTTATATCGTTATACATTATATAAAACCAATATTATTAGCACAAGCTTTGATAAAACCAAAACTATATAACCCTTTATATGAATAAATACAATATTAATATAAATATCATTTATAATTATATCCAAATATCTTTTTAGATCATGTGTCAAATAAAAACAATTATATTAATCAAAATAATACAAACCATGTTAAAAACCTAAAAACATAACAATTTGATCACATATTCTTCAGGGATTAATTTAATATTTATTTCAAAATATTATTATTAAGTCATAAAAAAATATTCCCAATATTTTTATTCTCAAAACAAATAACAACCAAAATGTTATAATAGAATACATAAATTATATAAATCTCTAAAAAATAAACATTAAAATCAAGTATTCTTCCTATATAAAATTTACCCTTCATTCACCAAAAAAATCACATCTTATCAAAAATATATTTCTATTTATTATAATCATATATGGTCCACAAATAGTAAACTTCTTTAGAAATAACTTTAACCCCTTACTCATCATATCCTATTTCTTACCTATTCTTATCTAGATAATAAAACTTATTTTCATAAAATATAAATATTATTTATATATCAAATCAACTATGTAGAAAAATTGATGTCATATGACTAAAGAAATAATGCAAATTAGGGGTAGATGATGTACCATTATCACCATTTTTTGGTTTGTTGGCCCATGCAATTTAATATTGAGATGGGTTCTCTCCATGCATGTGGTTTATCCTTATAATAAAAATAATTTAATATAATTCCTATAATTTTCCTAAAATTTATGATGAACATCCTCAAAAATAACATTAATAAATTCATCAATAAATAGTGTTTTAACCTTAGAGTTTTCATTATACCTTCTGACATGTATCCTTAAAAATGTAATATCTCTCTTCCCATCCATTCATTAATGGTTAACATGAAAGTTACAAATACCTCATCCATATAAAAGGTCTCTAAAAATTATCAGTAGTCACTGTATAATTACATCCTAAAAACCTCAAATGTGGTTTCTACACCATTAAAAATACGACCATCCTTAAACATTTTAAATCATAAAAATTCAATAACTATTAAATACAAATTATATTATAATATCCTAATCTTTGATGTTATCTATACCATTCCTCTTATAACAACATTAATTTATTAAACATAATTCATTTCATTATTTTGAGTTTTTTGCAAGATTTCACTTTATTAAATTTTGAGTACCTTTATAGTTTAGAGTATTAGTGAATTAACTCCAAAATGATTCATCATAAAGTGGAAACATCTACTAATTATATATTTCTCCTACAATATAAAACTTTGAAAATGAATGAAATATTTGTTTCCTGTAAATGCTTCATTATAGTCTACATAACATCTTATTTGTTCTTACACATTCTTGAACAAAATGGAAAATAAATTTAAAAAGTGTAATGTGAAAAATGTTAATAAAGGGTGTAAAAAGAAGAAACATGTTAGTCTGACAAAAATAAATTAAATTCCATAAAATTAAAATATTTATAAAATTAATCAATAAGAATGTAACATAAATCATTTCCATATGAAAAACACCATATTTTTACTCGAACAAAACATTAAAACTTATATCAATAATAAATAATTTTTTCTAAATTAGAGCATCATATTCATAACAAATGTTAGAAATAATAAGTTACTAGTAAAATATATTTGAGAAATTAAATTATTTAAGTCGTTAATCCATCTATTTGATGAAAAATAACATTACACATTGCATTAGAGATCTAAAATTGGGCTCACTCATAATATATTCTATGTTGGGAACATGTATTTTATATGATATATAAGGCCCACCATTTGTAAAACATATATTAGGATCAAAATTCCTATAATTTATATCATTCCCACTCATTAGTCATATATAATTATCAATTTCCCAACCATTAATAGAAAAACAACCCTTTCACTTTTCATCATAAACCCTTGAAAAACTATTTTAAATCCTTATGGAAAAAAATTTGTTATTGAAATAACCATTAATTTTATATCCAAATTTTAAAAACTAAATTAATAAAAACTAAGTGAAAATGATCAATATTTGAAAACACGTTGAATCATATATAAGAAGTTAAACATACAATAACGATATTTATGGTAGTAAAATTCACTAACACTATACAGATTAATATGGAGTATTGCTTTTAAATTTTCATAAAAAATCACAATAAATTATGTGTTAGAATATTACGTCTTAAATCCATTGAATCAAATTCAATGTGATATAAAATATCATTTATAATTATTTTGTTTTCATATAACTACAATCAACAAATAATAAAATGAAAATATAAATACAATAAAAAATATTAAAAATAAATCTTTAAAACATTTTAAATTAAGTTATAAGTTAATGATTCAATTTTCATGTGTCAAAATAATCATATCCACTGTTTGTAATATAAAAAAATATTATTATTACATTATATTAATTTCCCAATATCCATTTTATGGTTTATTATTAATTGATAAATGTTTTAATAAATGATCGAATCAATTAACCTCATAGTAGATGTTTTTATGATAATCTGATCATATATCCAAAATAACATTGGAATGATTACTATTTAAAAAACATAAATTATTTAATAATATTTGGTTATAAAATAATGTCATTAATATCGTATTTATGAATCATTTATACTTAAAAACCTACCATTACTAATGGTTTGAAAAATGAACCACGTTGAAATCAAGGAGATTGTAGGTCATAGATAATCTAGAGTGATGTTTACATTTTATAAATATAATGTTGAAAATAATTTATGTGTTATTTTATCCATATATAAACATGATTATATAAAAAATCATGTTAAATATTTAAATAAAAATGTATACATAATCTATATGATGTGGTGATGAAAAACGAATCAAATCTCTCTGTGGAGGTCGTAGTCCACATCTTTGTATGAATGAAATTATCAATTCTTTAATACAACGATAATGTAATAAGATAGGTTATATATTAACTTTATATAATGATAATTTTTTATTGATATCTTATCTATACATTAATTCTATAAATATAATCATTCACAAGAGTTGATCATGGAAACTTATTACATTGGTTCATGATGTGGTTATCCATTGTACACATGAACAATTATTTCTTGTATATTTGATAAGGGATGATATATATATATATATATTAGTGATGATATAAAATTACAAAATCATATTATATGAATGATTCTAAAATTATTATTTCATTAAATTTTCACAATATTTATTGGAGGAATAAAAATATGTAAAATCAAAACATTCATACAAAATCTATACCTCTTCTTCAGAAAAACACATTTTCTTGACACTTTAATCCATATAATGATATATGTATTCCAAGTATAAGACATAAATAAAAAGTAAAATGAAATTTTGATGGTATTTGGGTATATATTTTATGAAGAAAAACGTCTTTTTAAGTGTGTATTAAATAGTATATAATGTTTAGTTTTATAAGTGAGGGAGGGTAACTCTTGATATTAATTAAAGAAATAAATTAATATAAATAAAATTTCACATTAAAACTGATAATTTTTTTATATCGATGATCTCATTATTATAGGGATAAATAATATCATCCAATTAAATTTTAAAAGATTTAGGTAATTTATTTAACCATGAAATTTTGTATTAACCCATTATTAAATTCATTGATTATTACCTTGATAATATTTTTTTTCAATATTTATATATCAAGATAGATAATATTAAAGGAAAAAAATGAACATAAATGATTAATTGTTGATATTTTATTCGGTATCCAAATACACGGTTTAATATCATATTTTTAGGAATTACAATTCAATTTATAAAATATTCATTATTATAAAATATCATTATGGTCATATTTTGGAAATACATGAAATATTATAATATATTTTATGTCGAACTCATTTAAAATGGGTTCAAAACAACATTAAATATGGGATAAGAATGATATGGTCTTAATATAATTATAAAATTAAATTTTAAATTGATTTTATTTCATTTTATACATTTTCATATTATTTTAACCCCTTCGTTAACCAATTTCAAGCAGAACTATGGTAATGAATTTTCAAAATTAATAGCTAATATTTTTAAATATAATGTGAAAACTATATTATAAATGAAAAATATATAACATTTTACAAAATTTATCATCATAATGGTCCTCTTTCTTAATATTAATTACTTTTATATAATTTAATAAATTATTAGTTAACATAAAATTTCATTATTGTCATTTTTGGAATAATTAATTAAATTTCAATTTAAAACAACATAAAATACATAAAATTATAATAAAATAATTTAACACATCCAAAACATTATATATTAATCTACTAATTTTTTGTAACACAGTAATTCATTTAAACTATCTTTGATTTAACAATTTTATTTTCATTTAGTTTAATATATATTATATGAATAAATGTTTTGTGAGTAGTCAATGAATATAAGGATGTTATTTAATAAATAAAAAATAGAAACAAAAATTACAATGATAAAAAATTATTTTCTTTAATAATATGTATAACTGAACATAATTTGATACTATCCCTATCCCAAATTATTATAGATTATAAAAACAATAAGAATTCATTTTTTAGTTTTTTATTTGAATAAATATTATATGCATTAAAATCAAAGGTATTTGGAACCAGGTTTGAATAATTTCTAAATATGTATGGAGGATGATGAACTCCACTCAAATAATATTACAAATTAATTTTTTAGGATCATTTTCCCTATAATATTAGTTTTAATATAAATTACATAATTTAAGCTTAGAAAGGTGAAATTTTTTTACTAATGTTACTTTTAATAATGGCCAAAAAATATAGTGAACAATTTATGAAATTCAGAAAATCTTCTTCAAAATGTTGAATCCACTTTTTTATGATAATATTTGTAAAATATTTATAATTTAATTTAAAATTTTACATATAAAACAAGAGGAAAATTTTTATTCCATAAAATAGACATTTTGTTTATAAAAATATTTTCATATCAATTTCATGTATAAAATTTATTCCCAATAATAAAATTAGTTTATTATTAAAACAGATTTATTAATGAAATATTTTATAAAAATCATAAATAGAATTTTATTTTAAAAACATGAAATGATAAGATAATTTATAACAAAATTGACTATTAATTAAAAAATAAATCATTTCTAAGAAAATGAAAAAAAATCACCTAAAGTATAATTTTAAATTATTTTTCAAAAATATAATAATTTTTATCAATTAAAATTTATAAATTTTTATGAAATTAATAATAATATTTTCTCACCAAAAAATTGTTTATTTTTAAAGAAATTATATTTATTATTAATATAAATGTTTATAATAAAGTTGAGTTATTATTTCCATAAAATTAATAAATAACATTTCCTTGATTATAACATAATATATATTTCAAAATTTATATTATCCTATTAATTCATGCTAATTCGATGGATGGGTTATAATGGTGAATTTTTTATTATAAAATTTTTTGGTTTGTTCACGTTTAATTTCTCATATCTTATATGCAATCAAAAATAGTAGTTATTTTAAAATCTTATAATACTACACTTAATAATGTCTAAAACTTAATTTTTTGTTGGTATTTTACCTTATAATGGCCTATATTTTCAATTATGGCCATTTGGTTCCATTTGATATGGTTTTCATATTTATTATATTAAATTAATATTTGTAATTTCATGAATGTGATTTCTTTCACATATAAAAGGGAACATAATTTCCCATTTATTCACAAATTCTATGACCTCTTTATTTTCCCACACATATCATAATAAAGTCCTTGATTCTTCACCAACATCCTAGTGCATCAATTCTACCCCGAATATCAATATTTAATTGCTTAATGTGTCATCCTTTTGAGGTCTTCTAATGAAAATAAAATCACACTACACAACAATTTCAATTTCTTCTTCTACTATTTATTCCTATAAATAAATTTCTTCCATATTAAATTTATAACACCAGTATAATCAATATTCCGAGTTGTTATTATGATTATAGTACAACCATTTGTCACAACATTTCCATCATGTGTGAAGTGAATTTATTTCTTGTGTGTATGGGGGGATGCTAGACTCCACTTATATATATCATTCATTTTCTATGACTATCTATAGAGTCTAATGTTTCTAGATGTAAAAAAATGATTAATTACATACATGATATGCCACATCAATCTTAAATGAACAAATAAGTATTATTATTTGACATTGTAGATATTCAATTTCCATTATAATTGAGGAAGTTAATAGGATTATCTAAATTACTAAAATATGGATAACACAGGAATATGTAAATAATTATTCAGTGATCGATTAATTATAAATTTAAATAAATAAAATTTTAATATAACTGGAATTATAATTATAAAAAAACTATTTAAATATGCATATGTGTGTTTATACCAATAAATAAATAAATCACCCTTTTAATATTTTATAAAATGATTATATATATATATTATTAAATATAATAGTTAACATTCATATTATATGTTTTCTTGATGTGATATAACAATAAATCAAAATTTATATATAAAAGTAGTAATTTCCAAAAATGATTTTTCACCACATTTTAATGACACAATATTTTTAAAAATAGTTTTTGACATTTTTATAACTTTTATTTGAAAAAATAAACATTTTTATTGAAATAGGAGTATCAAAATTTACATTGGACTGATTTGTGGTATTTTTTTGATATGTTTCATGTTTTGATAAATAGTAAATGATATAATACATATTATTTGAAAACTGATTTTTCATAACAATTATTTATAGTGTTAAATTATATATTTGTATTTTTTAAATAAATAATTATGTTAAGTTATTATTTGTTAATCTAATGTGGGTCACTATAATTTTTTTCACATGGAAATTTATTTTAAAACATTTGGACCATTAGAAAAATTTTACTCTAAATAATCAATTTTTTTCCCTTAAAGATATTGCTATTAAAATAATTTTATCCACTTCTAGATTTTCAATTTTTAAAATAGATTCCATATTTGGAATCATAAGTCTTGAATTATGTTAATAGGTCCCTTTTGTAGATCAAATATGAACATTATCATTATTTATCATTTTAATTAAGAAAGTCAAGGGTAAAATAGGTAATTAAGGGTAAAAATAACAATATAAAATATTGTAACATTACTTGAATACTTGTCCAAATATTAGTATATTAGTTATTTTCGACTGAAATAACCCATGATATTACAATTTGAGCTCTTCAATACGCTTGTACAACTTGTAGACATTGATAATATTATATTCAATGGATGGTCAATTTTTTCATTCCTTTTATAAAAGTGATATATTTTTTAGGAGAGGTTATATAAGAGGTAACATCAACTATAAATAGTATTATGAAATATAAAATGTTTATCTACATCATATTAATTTATCTATATTTTTTAGGAACTAAATAATTAAATTAAATGGTGACATAATGGCACATCTCTGACTAAGTTTCTTTATTGAATACCTCTACAATATAAATAGTTCTTATTTTAGGATTAAAACCCACATTATATGTGTTATGGTGATAATCATAGGAAATCACCCGAAGAAGAGTTTTCATATTTATTTAAGAGTTTATATTTTATTTCATCCATTTACATAAAATATTATTCACCATTGATTAAATAATAACTCTAGTATCTGAAATATATTGATTTGTTACTATTTTCATATCATCACCTATATACTTTTATTTTTTCATCAAATGTAAAAATAATTATTCTTTCATACATATGTGTAAAATGTCACCTCTATGAACCAATATAATTTTTTCCCATCACAATCTATCTTGACATGATATAGTGATGGAATTATAGATTATATTTTATATTAATAACATATTTATAAGTATAAATCAATAATATATCAATTACATTATTACATTCCATGAACAATAAAATGATAATGACATTCGTGTGTACGTGTTAACATCACCTACACAATGTGATGTGATTCGTTTTTAATCACCACATAACATAAGTACTATATATAAGTATATTTAGATTATTAATATAAAATTAATGATATTATTATCATTATAAAAATTGGAAATCATATATACTTTATTTTTATAATGATCATTGAAAAAATCAAAATGTTACCCATAAGAACATACTCCCTACATTTTCCATGGTTATAACATTATTCATTTTTCATAACCATAAATAAATATTTTTTTAATAGTATAATTTATGTATAAATATGATAATTATTTATTGAATATTATTCTAGAGATGATGTTCTAATGAGACAATTTTACTATTGAAATCTTTGAAATGTCACTTGGGACTCAAGTACTAGATATCGACAAAATGTACAAAGTGGACTTAAATAATTATTTATTTTTTATAAAATTGTAAAATTTTATTTTGGATAAATAATAAAAATGAAAATATGTTTTAAAATAAAGTGTAAATCAAACTATATTTCGAATTCTAGAATATAAATATGGTAAGTGATGAGTTGGACTTAGGGTAAGGGACTCTCTATCTAAAAATATGAATATAATTATTTTAACGATTTGTTAATATAAATATTTATCTTCCATGTCCATGTTTAATAATTGGTTTTACAAATTTACTTATAGGTACATTAGTATATTAAAATGTAAATTTTTTAATTTCTCTAAAATGTATCAATGTGTTATGGGAACTTTTATTCAAGACTATTTTTTTAATGTTTAAAATGGGTTTCAAAAATGGATATATTATTTCAATGAAATGGAATGTTTTGTTATAATTTAAGGAATGAATGATAATTCCCACATTCATAAAACTGTAATTATTTATTTTTTACAATAAAAATTTTCATATATAATTCCAAATAATGTGGTTTCTTTATTATTTGTAGGATTTTTAGATTTTAAAATTGATTTTTACATGATAAGTGTATTTTGATATTTGAATGTATTTTACATATGGGATTAGAACTATTTTCATGAGTTTTATTAGTGATTTGGTTTGGGTATATTATATACGATTGTTTTATCCCTATTATATATTGAGGGTGAGCCCAATACAGCTTATATAAAGGGTAGATTTACATTGTAGCTCATGAAAGATGGGGTAGGAAATAATAAGTTATATAAAGGGTGGTCCCGATTCTAGCTCTTCAATGCATTGGGTAATCCTTAGATAGAAGTTGGCCATATGGTTATTCCATTTGTAATGGTGAATGTAATAGTGTTATGATAATATTTTCCCCAAATAATCTATGTGATTTATCTACGCATGATAATGAGTTTTAAATAAATGGTTCTTAATGGAATTTCATGGATAAATAGGAATAATTATATTCATTATTTATGTAAATTAGTAATATATTTTTATCATCCCAAGTATTTAAAAAAATAACATGTCGTATTATTTTTAAGTTAAATAAATATTTCATGATGGAATAATTGAATACGTGTCTCAAAAAAAGACATGTTTTATTTTAAAAGGATTTACATTGGTGAAAAAATAGATACTAAGTATAATTTTACACAAGTAATGTTTCAGTATACAATGTCATAGTATTCCCTAATTCTATTATACTATAAACTGAAAATATTTTAAAATTTATATTTCATTTAAAAAACACTAGAATAATGTATTTTTATATTTATGTACTTACAGTTTGTATCAAATGATGGTTTAGGAACCTTTGGAGACTATGATGTTTTATTTATTGTTAAAGATATCATCACGTGTTTATACTTTTAAGGATATTCATAGTATTATTGTCCCTGAGAGCTTTAGAGGTTTTATATTATGATATATTAAGGTGACTACCAGGATTTTTTAGGAAATATTTTTTCTGTTAATTAATGGTTATTACATTTTGGGATGTAAAATGAAAGGATTGAGATAACCGTTGAGGTCAAAACATGATGTGGTTATTATTGAAGTTTTTTATATTTTGGACATTCTATAAGAATTATATAGTTTTTTAAAAAGATAAAACCATATGAAGGGTGACACCCTATTATGTTAGGTAAGTTCATGGGAATCAAACCCATAACTGATTGGTGATAAGGATGCATACTATAGAAGTTGATAATGTGAATTCATAATAATCATGAATCGTTCTTTTATAAAATAATTTAATTTTGGAATAAAGAGTTGATTTTTGGAACATATGTTTATCTAAAGGTTAACTATGGGATTAAAAATTGATTTGGTGAATAAGTGATTAATGTTATTTTAGAAGACATTTACTATTTTGGGAATCATATATGTTTGAGTAAAATAGAATATTATGGGACATTTTTACAGAAATAGTAGATTAATTCTATATTATTGGAATATATGATTTTATGGTTATTCAAATTATTTATGGAATTATGTTGAACACATAGAGATTATGTTTTTTAGGAAATTTCATATTTTTTATGAGACATTAAGAGTGATTGATATTATTTGTAGATTATTATTAAATTTTCTCTTTGAAGACTATTTTATAAAACCGCAGTTAATTTTGTGTAATAACCCGCTTATCCTCATTGGCTTGAGAGTACAATGAGTCATTACTATGCCTTAAGAGAGATCCTTAAGGAGCCAAACACTGGCAATAAATGCTGAAGGGTTTCAATGCAAGTGAGGATGATTTACAATTTTTGAACATACCACATAGCCAAGAACCATAAAAAAATCAACTAAATGATGAATGATAAAAGCTAATACAACTAAAACATTTGTTTTATCATAAACCAACCAAAAGTACCACAATGAAAACCAACACTAAAGCAGATTAAATAGTGGAAAGACAAATTAAAAGCTAAAAGACGACAAACCATCTCCATTCTCCACAAGCTCCAAGCTCCAACATCACGAACCAGCCCAAGTATCACGAAGTAGTGATATAAACATGTGATACCTTTCCTTTGCCAACATCTCGATATATGACATATGCAAGAGCACCAATGTGCCAAAGCAGGGGGTGAGTAATGAAATTCAGAAGGTTTTCCCCGATGACTTCCCAACCCATGCCTCTAGGATAAAACATGTTAGAACATTTATATAAAATAATTTATATAAAAAAATTCCAAAATATTTCGACCATGCACAACCTGTGAAATCAACCATGCATGGTTTATTATGAAAGTTACATACTCATGACCGGTCTCTCATTGATCTACAAAGTCATCAGTAGGTAATTAATCCACATGTTCCATTACACCTTTGGCACTGAGAACAAGGTCGTATTTAAACCAAGCCTCATAAATTCAAATGAACACACACAACAAGTATGCCCAAAAACCAGACCATTCCAACCATGCCAAAACCATTTCAATAAACCAACCCTTTTATTTAAAACCATTTTCCTGAAAAACATTTTCCAAATACAGAAAATCCGTATTTTAAATTCCCTATTTTACAATCATAAAACCAAAACACTTTGGAAAAACCATTCTTTCAATTTCCACAATTTCATCAAAACACATAAATCATCATTAAAGAAGATTTATAACATGATTTGCAACATAATTTCATAATCAATACCATTAAATTAAATCAATTTGAACTAATCCATCATGTTCTGAGAAATATTAATCGAGTGTGAAGCCACCTACCTCAACATAATAGTCAAAACCTATAAGAACCAATGTTTTTAGAACGGGTCAAAATCTTGACCCTGTTTTAATTTTTGACTAGTTTTTGAGGAAACTGGAGAAAATGGGAAGTTTCTGAAAATTTCTAGACTACACACCTTGTATATCAAGTACATGTCGTGTATATGTTAAGTGATTTATCGGCCATGTTCTCTCCGAGTACATTCCCTGTGATGATTGTGTAAAAAATTTATTACTAAATGACATGTAGTTTTAAACATGATGTGTACCCCATACCGTGTGGTCGCCATACATGGAATGTAGGCCTGTTGGCTGGGGAGAACTAGGTACATGTTGTCTTCCCCTTCGACACGCCATGTAGTCTAGACATGTATGAGGGATATACATGGTGTGTCGATAAGTTGGTAGGGGAGATAATAGAAACCAAGTACACACCGTGTACCCACTGGTACGCGCTGTAAACACATGTTGGAAGGTTCGAAAAGTATGTCGGCGGAATTCAAGCTTCCAAATTAATAGTTAAATGATATACATGGCATGTAGTCATAAACTACATGTCGTGTAGTTTCATTGTATGCATTAAAATGGGCAGTATACTCATTTTGAGGCAGAACCTCTTATTTTTGGCCGAGTTTCGATAACCAAGCCGACCAGACCCTATTTCATCTCCTAATCGTCCGTCCGAAGTCGGATTAGAACTCGGATTGCTGTGTTAGATCCCCCTTGGTAAGGCCTCGACTCTCTTTTTACGGTATAGTTTTATTTTCATTCTATAATGAGTTATTGGTGTTTGAACAGTGTTGAATCCTTTTGTAGATTTACAGCATTTTAGACCGAATTGGTAGATATTACTAGAAAAGTAGCATCATACGAGTCTCATGTAGGTGGTGCATGCCTCATTTTGTGTTTTCGTGGTTGTTTGGGTGATGCAGACATCAGCGCATTTTTGGGTATTTTGAGCGGGACCCATTTTATCTATTATTTCATATTAAATTGCTTGTGGGGCCTATAGGGTGCCATTGGGTATGCCCTGTTACCAGTTTTCATGATCTGGCTAGGTGAGGGGTGGTGGCTCATTGGGGCATTTGGGATGGGGAATTCCAAAATGGTTGTAACTGAAATATTAATGTGTTAAATTATTTAGTTTAATTTATTAAAGCCTATTATAAATTGTTAAAGGCATTTAAGATGTCATTGTTTGTATGGGACAACACCTCGCATAGTACAATTCAACTCTTTAGTTTGTTTTTCCGGTTTATATTTTCTCTTTAAATATGTTATATATGAAATTTCTGAATTTCGTCTTCTAGACCTTTTGGGTGGTGTTGGGAATGGCTCGGATACTCTTGAGTGATGCAGATCACAGGTTGGGCTTGGCCTGCGTTACATTGGGTGGTTTTGACCATGGGATTGGGCATCAGGGACGTCGGCATGAGTCAGTATGACTATCAATTTGGGCATGGACCGAGTTATTACGAAGGTGATTCCATCAGACTTGAGCGGTAAGGTCGTAGGGTCACGACGTGTTAGATATTTTGGTGGATTAGGTATTATTTTGGTGATTACTGCTCACCCAAGACTTGAGTAGTGTGCACACAGAGATACTCTGTGATGAGGTGGTTTTGACCACTCATGTGGGTAGAGTCCCCCTTAGTAGTGGGTAGGTATTTTTTTTTGAGAGATTTCCATAGAAAGCCACGTGGGAGGGGAGTAGCGTTCAGGGGATATATTGAGACATGAGGTGTCACAAGGCACATGGTGCCAGGTTACTATTCTTGGGAATGCCTTTAGGATGTCGGTACTTGAGACACGAGGTGTTAGGAGGCACATGGTGCTGGGTTAAAATTCTTCTGTATGCCATCGGGACGTCGATACTTGAGACACGAGGTGTTAGGAGGCACATGGTTCCAATTTACTATTCTTGGGTGTGCCTTTGAGATGTCGGTATTTGAGACACGCAGTATCAGGGGGCGCATGTCACTGGGCTACTTGACAGAGATTCCAGCATTGGCCATAGCAGGTGACACTCCATGGTGGCTACTTAGAACCAAAGAAGTTAGTTTTTATCTGTGCATTGTACTTCTTACAGTTTTCCTTACACATGCATGAACTCTTAAACACTTATATTTGGTACGCACAATTATGTGGTATCCTACTGAGATATGTCTCTCACCCTACAGGGGCCCTTTGGGTTGTGTGTCGACATTAGGATCTACGTGAAGGTAAGAGGCCAGGTTTAGGAGCTGGGCTGCGTTAGTTGTTGCATGGAGATGGTATGGACCTTTAGGTCATGCCTAGCTGGGGTTTAATTTTTTTTTCTTTTCTGTACCGGCATGCTTACAAGTTGTAGCTATTGTTGGTTAGCCATTGGAACCCTTTTTATATTCAATTGTGTATGACCTTCTTTGGATGCATGTTTTACTGTTCATTAGTAGTTACATGTTATCAACATGTTGTTGTGTTTATTTATGTAGCTGTTGTTATATTTACTACTTAATATATTTATTTATATCAATTATGCTTCCGCTTTGTGGGTCTTGTTCAAGTCTGCTGAGTCTTTCATTCTGCTGCATCTTCACTACTATACTCAGACCAGTGCCCTTATTATGTTCTTCTAAGAGGGTATAAGCTCCCCATTATACCTAACAGACCCTCACTACTAGTCGGAAGCCTTTGGTGTTTAGGGGAGGTGTGCCTAAGGAACTGACACCCGACCCGTTCGACAATGTTCGGGTGGCTGGTCGGGTCTGGGTCGTTACAATGTCGTATTAGAGGAGTTCTTGATAGGGATTTAATACCAGTGTTTTATTGTCTACTAATGAGATTGAGTCTTCTATTATTATTTCTATTGGTTTTTGTATTTTGGATATGGTTGACTAGAGATAGGTTATTACTGGAACTGGGTTCCTAGAGTGTTCTTTGGTGCCTGCAGCCCCCTGTACGAGGGATGGACCATGTTTCAATGGGATGGAATTTCTGTCTTCTTTTTACTCAGATTATGGTTTATATGATTTCCACCTCAGTGGGTCACATGATGTTTGTTGTTCGTGATTGTGATATGTGACCTTTGGCCTAGTACGGTAGGGGAGAATTAGACCTTGGCCTAGAATGGCAAGGCTTGTTGTCTGGCTTTTAGTAGGCACATTGTTAGGGTATAACAATTTCATAATTGCATGTATGATTTTTGAAGTGATAATACCATGTGATTATAATAAATTTCCATGCTTATATGCTTTGAAATGTAAAAGGTGAAATTTCTAAAATAATTGCTTGTTGTTGCAATGTGATGTGCCATGATTTACATATCTGTAGAATTGCATGTTGTAGGATATTTGTGTCTGGATCTTAAGAGGGAAGACATGTACTATGGCTGCGGTAGTATAACTGTCAGGATTGGGAGACTCGGTCATCAGTTTGAGGAAATGTGTTTTGTCAGGACGGGCAAAGCCCAAGGTACTTTTTGATACATGGCTCTGTTGAGGGAGGGTGAGGAGGCAATGAGGCCGGGAATCCCTGGGGCATGGTTTGTGGAGAGGGGTAGTAAGGGTAGTTATTATGTACATCCTTTTGCTACATTCCTTATCTTCATATAATATTTTTTTATATGTATATATGGGTTGTCTAACCATTTATGGTATTTAGTGGGTTACTCCATCACGACTCGATGGAGCATTAGGAAGGAGATGTTACAATTCCATAGGATCAGGTCCAGGATTCAGTACTGGAAGAGCACGAGCTGCAGGTACAGGGCCTTCTATGGCATATCTCACATGGTAGTTCCAGTCACAGAACCCACCGCTTTTTTAGGGTGAGGGTGGTCCACAGGTGGCTGAGAACTGGATAGAGAGTATGCAGATTATTTTCGAGCATCTAGAGACGCCTCCAGGTCGGAGGGTCAAGCTGGTGACGTACATGCTGAGAGGACCGTCGAAGAGTTGGTGGGATGTACAGGTACAGGCTCTTAGGCACAAGGTACTGGCTTGGAAGAACTTGGAGGGTATGTTATTTGATAACTTTTACCCAGAGAAACTGAGTTAAGAGAGAGCTCGGGAGTTCTTGAGTCTTCAATAGGGAGACATGTCCATCATGGACTATGATGATACCTTATAGAGTTGTCACGCTTTGCACCTGGTATGGTGAGTGATGATGCGGCTAGGGTGACGCGCTTCGAGGATGGCTTATGATAGGCCATTTGGGTCCAGGTAAAATTTCTCAGGCTGGGTTCTTTCTCTGAGGTGGTGAGTCAGGCACTTATATCCAAGGGCAACAAGAAAGGTAAATATCACTTGGGCAAGGCGACAGCTTTATGTGATGGTTCAAAGAGCAGGAAGTGAGGGAAGGATGAGTTCCAGCAGGGTAGTCTGGTTAGGGATTCATCTATACCACCTCATGGTAGTTCTTCGGTGATTTTCTTCCAGTTTGGACAATAGGGACTTGTTCGGGTGCAGTGTGATAAGCCTCTAAAGGAGTGTCGAGCATGTGGACAGGATGGTCATCTGGAGAGGTTTTGCAGGCAGCCTTCTCAGATAGTCGGCAGGCAGGGACCAAGACAGATTGAAGCATTTGGAGTTGGTTCAGGTTCAGTACCCATAGAGGGTAGTAAAGGTTTAGCTGTGCATGGAGGTTGTGATAGAAACTGTGGGACCCACTTGAGGGGTCAGTGTCCAATTACTAGAGCAGCACCGCATGGAGGTCTGGAAATAGGAATATGTACTTCAGGCCAGCTGCACACTGTGGAGCTACCAGAGGCTGAGCAGGCTGGTGAGCCGATGACGGTTAGTGGTACATGGCAGTGTGGCCGTGATCTCCATGATTCCTTTTTGGCATGACCTGTAGTGGCATGTCTATTTTGAGTGGACGTGGAGCACAAGATCTATGTGGCCTGACTGAATGCTAGTCAGTGGGATTGGCACCATATCAGGTGAGATGCATAGCATCAGGTCATTGAGGATGCAGGTCACTTGAGGTGTCATGGGCATCGAGGATGATGGTTACATGAGGTGTTGAGGGCATCAGGGCATCACAGATGTGGGTTACATGTGGTGCTAGGAACTAGGACCACGTAGAGGTAGAAACCGATGCGGTGTGGAATATTTTGGGTGTCGGGAATGACACAGGAGCACCAATGGGGTGCAGGGGTGACGATGCATCAAGGGAGGAATATGCATCTAGAAAGCAGGTTAGTAAACCTTGGTTGTTTTGAGCTTTTTTGGATGAGACCGATTATGACATTCCTAAGGTGGGGAGCCCCTTGAGGAATTTAGTGATAACCTTAGGACTGGGTTAGTCATGGTTGTTTGACTGGGATAGGTGTGTTCGGTTCCATCTTTGGGTTTCGTTCGGTAGCTCAGGGATGAGTTACGTTAAGGTGGGAAGTTTATAAGAACCTGGGTTTTTAGAACGGGTCATAATCCCGACCCTGTTTGTATTCAGGACTAGTTTCTAAGGAAACTAGAGATAATGGGAAGTTTCTAGAAATTTTTAGACTACATGCCGTGTACATTAATTACACTCTGTGTATATGTTAAGCAAGTGACCGGTTGTGTGATCGTCGAGTACATGTCGTGTGATGACTGTGTAGAAAATTTCTTACAACACAGCATGTAGTTTTAAACACGCCGTGTACCCCCGACGGTGTGGTGGCCATACATAGCGTGTAGGATTGTTTGATGGGGAGGGCCAGGTACACTATGTGTTCCCCTTGGACACACTGTGTATTCTATCCGTTTATGAGGGATCTACATGGCATGTGGGTAAGTCGATGAGGGAGAGAAGCGAAACCTTGTACACACCATGTACTCATGTCGGCAGGTTTGGAAATTATGTCGGTGGAATTATAGCTGCCAAATGAATAGTTAAATGATGTACATGGAATGTGGTCATGATGTACACCCCGTTTAGTTTCTTTTTTTCGTTAAAACGGGAAATAGCCTCGTTTTGAGGCAGAACATCTTATTTTTGGCCATGTTTCGAGAACCAAGTCGGCCCGAACTTTTTTCTTCTCCTGATCATCCCTCTGAAGTCGGATTCAAACTCCGATTGGAGCATTGGAACCCCATCAGTAAGGCCTCTGTTCCACTTTTTCTGTTTTGTTTTAATTTCATTTTAGAATGAGTTATAGGAGTTTTAACGGTATTGAATCATTTGAAAATTTACCGCGTTTTAGACCAAGATGGTGTTTGTTAATAGAGGAGTAGCGTCATATGAGTCTCATGTAGGTGTTGCATGCATCATTTTGTGTTTTCATGGTTGTTTGGGTGACATGGCCTTTGGAACATTTTTGGGTATTTTGAGCGGGACCCGTTTTATCTTTTATTTCATATTAAATTGATTGAGGGGCCTATGGGGTGCCTTTGGGTATGCCCTATAACCAGTTTTCATGAGCGGGATAGGGGATGGGTCATGGCTCATCAAGGAATTTTGGTCGGGGAATGCCAAAAAGCTTTTAATTGAAATATTAATTTGTTAAACTATTTAGATTAATTTATTAAATCCTGTTATAAATTATTAGAGGCATTTAAGACCTCAGTGCTGGTATGAGACAGCACCTCGCATAGTGCAATTTAACTGTTTAGTTTGTTTTTCCGGTTTATGTTTTATGTTTAAATATGTTGTATATTTAATTGCTAAATTGCGTCTTCTGGACCATTTGGATGGTTTTGGGAATGGCCTGGATAGTCTTGCGTGATGTGGATCACAGGTTGGGCTTGGTCCGGGTTACATTGGTTGGTTTTGACCAGGGGATTGGGCTTTATGGATGTCGGCTTGAGGCTGTATGACTGCTAGGTTGGGCATGTCCTTGGTTAATAGGATGGTGACGCCATCAGACATGAGCAGTAAGGTCGCAGGGACACAAGGTGTCAGATGTTTTGGTGGCATAGGTATTATTTTGGTGATAACCGCTCAGCCAAGACATAAGTAGTGTGCACACCGAGAAACTCCGTGATGTGGTGGTTTTGACCACTTGTGTGGGTAGAAGACCCCATAGTTGCGGTAAGGGTATTTTGGTTGGGGTTCCTTGCCATAGAAATCCACGTGGTAGGTGAGGAACCTTCAGGGTATAGCTTGATACATGAGGTGTCAGGAGGCACATGGTACCAGGTTACAATTTTTGGGTGTGCCTTCGGGATGTCAGTAAATGAGACATGAGGTGTCAGGAGGCACATGGTTGCAGATTACTATTCTTGGGTGTTCCTTCAACACGTTGGTACATGAGACAGGAGGTGTCAGGAGGCACATGGTTCCGGGTTACTATTCTTGGGCATCCCATTAGGACGTCAGTATTTGAGACCCATAGTGTCATGGGGCGCATATCGCCATGTTACATGACAGAGATTCCAGCATTGGACGAACCAGGTGTCACTCCATGGTGGCTGCTGAGCACTAGAGGAGTTAGTGTTAGTTTCTGAATTATATTGCTTATAGTTTTCCTTACACTTTCATGACTTCTTAAACACTTATATTTGGTATGCAACATTGGGTGCTATCCTACTGAGATTTGTCTCACACCTTGCACGGGCCTTTTGGGACACGTGCAGAGTTTATGGATCTACGTGCAGGTAAGAGTATAGCTTCAGGAGCTGGGTTGCGTTAGTTGTTGCATTGAGATGGTTTTGACCATGAGGTCATGCCTAGCTAGGGTTAACATTGATTTGTTTTATTTTCTGTATCGGCATGCTTACTTGTCGTAACTACTGTTGGTTAGCTATTGGCGCCCTTTTTATATTCGGTTGTGTATGGACTTATTTGAATGCATGTTTTACTATTCAGTAGTAGTTACATGTTATCATGATTTTGTTGTGTTTATTTCATTGGATGTTTTAATATTTACTACTTCCTTTTTTATCTATATCGGTTATGCATCCGCACTACGGGCCTGGATCGAGTCTTCGGAGTCTTTCATTCTGTTGTATCATTACTATCATACTCGGACCAGTACCCTTATTATGATCCCCTGAGAGGTTATAGCCTCCCCAAAATACCTAGAAGACCCTTGGTTCTAGTCATAAGCCTTTGGCATTCAGGGGAGGTGGGCCTAAGGTAGTGATACCCGACCCATTCGGCACTGTTCGGGTAGCTGGGCAGGTCCGGGTCGTTACAAAACCAACTAAGAACTAGGTCCAAACACAATGAAACATCCTTAGATTCCTTCCACTATCACCAAAAATACCAAAACATAACATAAATTTCACCCATTACCTTATATCTACCCACCTTGGGTGTATATTTAAGGATCCATCAAGAGGGAAGAAGGAGATCTAAGAAAACTAAAGGAAACGAGTCTTACCTCGATCAACATGCTTCTAAACACCAAGGAGACCCTTTGGATCGCTTCTAAAATGCATGGTAAGTGTCTTCCACCTTCACCAGAGAGAAATCCCGAGTTAAGGGTGTCTATGATAAAAAACTAGTGGGTTTAATTATAAAAGGGATTACATCCTTAAAAATAGGATCTAAGTTGACTCCGCGGACAGTTAGTCTGCATGGTAAGTCAAATCGTGTGCTAACCATGTGGTAGTCACTTCATAGAAGGGGCGCTCAACACGGCCTCCTCTCACAGCTCTCCCAAACCGTGCACACACTATGTGGTATCCTTTTTCTAAAGTGACACCACCCGCACGGATTCCCCACGGTTTGGGCCACACGTGTGAAGCCTGTGCATCACCACCTTTTTCCCTTTGACACGTTAAAAGTCTCAAAACTCTCTCTAACCATTTCTCATATGCTTCATGTACTTAAAACACATAATACAAGGGTTACTTTCTAGAAACAGGGTTGTACTACATTCTCCCCACCATTGGCCTTTTCATCACCAGAAAGTAGAAAAAAATTGATTGCCTGAAAGAGTTCTGGCCACTGCTCTTTCATTTATTTATCATGTACCCAAGTATCTTCCTGAATCTGACCATGTTGCCAAAAAACACGCACTAGACCGAGGCTTTTTCCACGGAAGCCATTATCCTACCTATCCACAATCCGCACCAGAATATGTACCAACGAAACATCCAGATCTAGGTCAGTGTGATCCCATCTGATCATAGGGTCAGGATCATGCTAATACTTTTTCAACTGAGATACATGGAACACATTATGCGCTGGACTAAATCATGGTGGTAATGCCAACCGATAGTCCTCCTCACTAACCCTTTCCATTATCTCAAAAGGGAATATATAACAAGGAGATAATTTTCCATGCCTTCCAAAACGATGATGTCCAAGCCTTGGAGAGATTCTCAAAAAGACATGATCACTCACTGCAAACGACAATGATCGTCATCAATGATCCGCATAAGATTTCTGATGAATCTATGCCATCTCCATCCTGTTTTCTTTCAATTGTATCTTCTCTATTGTTTCATGGAAAAGGATCTGCCCAACTAGTGAACTCTCACATATTTCCACCCAACAAAGTGGATAACTACAAGGATGCCCATACAATACTTCAAATGGAGCCATGTGAATCAAGGCCTATTAACTGTTGTTATATGAGAACTCCATAAATTAATGTACTCTTCCCAAAATCCACCAAAATCCATTACACAATCCCACAACATGTCCTCCAACGTTTGTATCATCATTTCAGATTGTATATCCATCTGAGGATGGCACGCCATACTGATATTCAACTGAGTTCCCAGGGATTTTTATAAGGATCACCAGAAACGAGATGTGAACATCAGATCTCCGTCTGACACAATTGAAACTGGTTTGCCATGTGTCTTTACCACTTCTTAGATATATATTTTTGAAAGATCCTACATCTTATGATTTTCACGAATAGGGATAAAATGGGATGACTTGGTTAGACAATCCACTATCACCCAAATGGCATCGTGTTTCCGGACTGTTCTTGGAAGACCTGTAACAAAATCCATTACTATATGTTCCCATTTATACACTGGGATAGGTAATGATTGTACCATACCAGCTGGTCTTAGATGCTCTACTTTAACATGCTGACACGTTAATCAAGGTGATATGAACTCGGACACCTTCCTTTTCATGCTGCTCTATGATAACTGCACCTTTAATGTCTTATAAATATTTGGTGTACCTGGGTGTACAACCCATCTTGAATTGTGGTAAGCATGAAGGAGTTGTTCATGATCAGTTAAAGGTACAACCAACTGATCTCGGACCGCAAAATTGAACTCCCATACAGCTTCCATCCCTCAATGGTCTCCCCACCATTGAGTTTTGAACTCATTGCAACACAGTCTACATCAGATTCCTATGTCTCCTTTACTAACTCCACCAATTCAGAAACATGCACAACTGGAAAGAAAACTGCAACATCATCTCGATCTTCAAATTCCATATGCATGTCATCTAGGAACGACATCAACTGCAACTCGTCTGAAGCTTCTTTTTCCAACTGAGTATACAACTTTCTGCTTAATGTGTCGGCCACCGAATTTCCCTTACCCAGTGTATACATAAATTCAAAGTCAAACTTTTAAAGATACTCTATCCATATCCTTTGCCTCAGATTCAAATCTCACTGTGATAAAGTATTCTTCAAACTCTTATGGTCCATACGCGTAGTGAATTTCTCACCCAAGATATAATGACGCCAAGTATTCAAGGAATCAACAACTACAGTTAACTCCAAATCATGTTTTGGGTAATTCTTTTCAAGCACTCTCAACTGTCTTGAGCCATAAGAAACAACATAATATCCTTGAATGATAACACATCCCAACCTAGATCCTGAAGCCTTAAAATAAGCCACGTAACCCTATCCCAATTCTGGAAAAATCAAGATGGGTGTTGATGTAAGGCATACATTCAACTCTTGAAAAGATCTTATTACATTACTTAGTCCATTGAATTACATTGTTATTCTTTTTCAATTCTATCATAGGAGAAGCTAATAGTGTCAAGTCACACACAAAGCATCGGTAATAACCAGCTAGACTAAGAAAACTGCATATCTCAAATAATTTCTTCGGCGATGGCCAAGAAAGAATAGCTTCTATCTTTTATGGATCCACGGAACCGCCTTTCACTGAAACAACATATCCTAGAAAACATGCCTCTTGTATCCAAAAATCGCACTTTGATAATTTGGCATACAACTGATGGTCTCTCAAGATATTCAACACTATCACCAAGTGTTGCTGATGCTCATCCCTTGTTTTGGAATACACCAATATGTCGTCCAAAAACACCATAAAAAATGAATCCAGGTATCACTGAAATTTCTAATTCATCAATGCCGTAAAGACTGCTAGTGTGATATCAATATTTACACTTTAGTGGTCAATAATGAAAACGTAAAAAAGAACAATACAAATAAATAGAACATTTTTTAAATTTTTAACAACATCCCATTGATATAAAAAAATAGACTATTTTAATTATTTTAAATCATTTAACAAAACCGTTTTAGTATAAAATGTTATTAATGTCATTTTTAGAAATATATGAAAAATTATAATATAATAAGTTCTTAACTGATGTATATTTTTTCTAAAATAACATTGATTATAAAATTATTATTATGTGGACTTAATATAATCATCTAATTAAATTTTTTTAAAAATTCATATAATTTTAAAAGTTATCTTTTTGTATAACCCCCTAGTCAAAAAATTTTAATCATAATAGTGGTAATGAGTTTTTTAATAATAAAGGGATATATTTTTCCTTATAAAGAATAAATTTGCCCATAAATGGAAAATGGATGACAGTTTAGACATGTTTTTATTATAATTTTCCACTTTCATGTTCTTTATGATTTTAAAAAAATAAAGAAATATATTTAACATAAAATAATATTAATGTCAACAAAAGATCTGTTAACATAATTTGACTTTGAAAATAACATGATAGTAATGGAATTTGAAAATAAACAATAAACACATATAAAATATGATATATAAATCATCTAAATGTGTGGGACACTTGACAATAACCAAAAATAATACTTTTATATTTTTTTAAAAACATATAATTCAGTTTTTATACAACTTACGGATGCAATGTGTCAACATTAAAAATGTATTTAATATAATTATTTCATCAATAAATAATAAAAATAATTACAATCGTAAAAAAATTAAAATTTTAAATAATAATTTATAACTGAACATATTTTTTTATCACTATAAAAAAATTACATATATTAAATGAAAGATAGTAAATTTTTTGAATTTACCTTTAACTTAAATATTATAAAGGTAAAAATAAAATCCAAATGGCAAGAATAGGTCTTATTTTTGAATTATTTATTCTTATTGATGAAATAAATTCATCCAATTAAATAAATTTGTGGTTTTTAATGAATTTAATTCCCTATTAAATTCTTTTGAACACAAATTAAATAATTTTACCTTTACTGTTGAATCAAAGATTTACTATGGTTATAATTAATATTTGAAAAATTATCTTCTCCATATTAAATAACATTAATTATGTTTCTTCCATTTTTATGAACAATTTTATTAAATTAAATAAATTAAATTAGACTAATTTAATTGATAATTAATCATTCAAAACAAAGTGAAACAGGATTTCAAATAAATCAATTTAAAGTATTAAAAAGTTTTTTATTAACTAAACCATAAAATCTATTCTAATAAAAAATGTATTAATATTTATTTAATAAAACAATTAATATAATTTCAAAAACATTTTCCAAGAAATACATGAAAAAATATAGTTTTTTATAAGAACTATAAATTTTTTATTATTCATTAAAAAATAATTATGTTCATAAAATTAAAAAAATTGAAATATAAATATTTACATGTTGTTTTCAAAAAATATATTATTTTTATAAAATAACATTTCAAAAAAACTAGAGTATTTAATATAAATATTCTCTCAGATGTTCGAATAAAACCCATTCTTTATGAAATATATTTTGAAGAGTAAAATTAAATTACAAAAAATTATCCTTTTATTTGTTAAGAATATATTAGAGAATTTATTTAATTATGAAATTATTATATATATATATATTTCAATTAATGTTATTCATACCTTCAAATTATAAAAAAATGTTATAATTTTCATCAAAATAATTATTTGTTCATTTGTGTTTGATGTTTCTTGTTATAAGCTATTGTACTTAGTGTTTATTTAAAATATAGTGTTGTTTCATTCCCCCCCATTCCATTAACAAAGATTATCACCACAAATTTTATTTTTCTATAAGGGTTTTATAATGGGAATTTTTCTTCTAAAAAACCACATCATACAATGAGTTAATAAAAATTCACCTTGAAAAGAGGGAAATGGAAATGTGGAGTTCATATAGAATAACACATAACTAAGTGTCCAAATATAAAAACATTACTGGGATGTGAAAATATATAAATGTTGCTAAAATGTAATGTCTAAATAATGATCGAGGGTGATATGTTACATTTAACATAATAAAGTGAATGATTATGATAATCTTATTTGAAAAAAAACAATAAATCAATGAGATGTAAAAAATACAACATATTTATAAGAAATAAATGTAATAGGATATCATTTTTTCAAGATTGGATTCCTTGATTTTTGAAAAAAACAGTACTATCTACTCTAATTAAATAATGAAATATACTTTCTTGACAAGTAATGTTTCGTTATTTAATCAACTTCCACAACAATATCATATTTTTCTCTAGATGATGTGTTTTAAAAATAATTTTAATTCCTAAATCACTAAAATGAAAAAAACCATAAAATGATATTTTTTAATTGTAATTTTAATTAAATATTAAACAATATAAATTTTTATAATATGGTGACATAAAATTCAATATTTATATGAATTAATATGATATAATAATAAATTTAATTCCCAAATACCCACAATAATGAAAACGGGTTCACATAAATCATTCCTTAAATAACAATACATCCCTATTAACCAAAATAACCTATAAATTAAATAATTTTTTAACCATATTTTGGATCTCATACCATTCATATTACAACTCTAAAAATTTAATTTCTTTCATCCTATTTCATCATTAAGGTCAACATACATATTAATCATGATGGTATCATATACCACAACCTAATTAAGCATCTCCCAAAATATCGTTAGTTTCTAAATAAATATATAATATTATAATGTTTGTAAATTCACAAAAATACCACAAAATTAATTTAGATACTAACTAGAATGGTAAAATAAAGTTTGAACATAAATATCTCAAAACATACCATCTTGAAAATGAATAACCTTTAAAACATTTTGATTATTAATATCCCACTATCCAATGTGCCATAACTAACCCATCAAGAAATTATATACTCACCCAAAAGGGTTATTTATAAATGAATATAACAATCTTCATAATCCCAATAAAAGGTTAAAATCACCTCAAAACCGCAACACATAAAACCTTAGTAGCAATATATATTCCTTTGAACATATGGTAATAAAAAAAATTATAATCCATTTATGGTATAAATAACTCTTAAGTTAAACCCACATGAAAACATTTAATCATACAACAATTAGTGATAGACTTATTCCCTATATAAATTCATATAATATTGAATGTTTTTCATAAATGAAAAATTTATAAAAAATTATCATAGATAACATTAATGACTAAAAAAATAAACATTTATAATATTTTCTAATTTAAATCATCAAATTAAATTATCTATAAATTCCAACAAATAATTATCATTATACCACTAGTTTAATTTAATTCAATATTGGGAAATTTTAATATATGTCATCAAATACATAGATAAACACTATTATTGAAAAAAAACATAAATGTTTAATGATTATTATATCTAGAATATCATTGATATAAAACATAGACAACATAATTAATGAGTCTCAACACAAAAACATTTTAATATAATCACATAAAATATTAGAAAATAATATTTCCTTCCTTCTTCTAAGAGTTTACCCATGGATTATTGCATTTTCTCATATAATTCTCATATTTTCCAATCACAATACATTAAACAATAAATTGTACATTTTGATTATATTCATGTATCCCTATCAAAAATATTGTTTTTTCAAATTTATTTATTTATTAATGACAATATATTGTAGATATAAAACATATTTTTTTATTTTGACACATTTACAAGAATTCTTCTTCCATTTTACCTAAAAAGTTGGATTCTTAATCATCTTAACTCATCAGAAATACTAAAACTAAATTTTCTACTTTTGAGTTCTATCTAAAAATTCATAAAATAATATATTTTTATGAATATAAAGTGATATATTATTTATAATAATCAAATGGTTTCGCCTTCATGTTTTGATTTATTTTATTTTCACATGAATACAATCATCCCATTATCAATTAAATTTCTGGATAACATAAATCCTATTATTTCTAGAAATTTTTTAAACTATAATGTATAGTGTGACAAATAATAGTCAATGTGAGGAATCAAATGATCTTGAAAGATCCTTCATAGTGTGTATGAAAAATGATGCATTTTTTCAATCTATAAATCATTAAGTATAACATATTTTAACCTTGGTTATCATCAAAACAAATCATTTAAAATGGTTTATAAGTAAAATTAGAGGTAACCCATATATATCCCCCTGGATTTTCAAACTTTTTGTGTAGTAAGGTCTACTAACCATAAACTATAATTATTTTTGAGATATACATTAACAAACCTTTTTTATGATTATTATCCATTGATGAATCTATTCCTAAAAGCCTCCACTAATAGTTTCAAGACTGAGAATCATTTCAAAAAAAGAACATAATATATATATTATCCTAACATAAGGATGTTATCTTATACATATTCTTATCTATGGGGTTTCAACCAAATATTGAAAATCTATGTCTCTAATGATTGACTAAACCCAACTCATATATTGCTTATAGAGACCCATAATTTAAATATATAAATATTACATCTTATTAGATGAATATTCAGTACATAAAATTATGATCAATTCCAGAATCATATTTTTATTACACCTTTTAAAACATGTATACATATTCTATGTTTTCTTAGTATATCCATATTTTCTACCAATCTGTTATTAATAACAATCACCCTTATTATATATATCATACCTAAAATATTTCTTATTATCCTGAGGAAGGGAACTATATGAACTCATGAGTTTGGATGCTCATAAAGTTTAAAAAATATACAACAATGATAAATTAATTATGAAGTTAAAATAATGATATGACAACATGAAAATAATATTGGAAAACTCTACCCATTTTATCAAATATCATTATCTTGAATTTTGGAGAAAATAATTATTTTTCATAGGATATAAATAATAATGGAATTAAAAAACACGTTCCAAGAGAGAATAACATTAATATAACACATCAGTTTACGGAGTAAAGATATTCTTAGAAAATCATTTCCATAATTAATGATTAAAATAAAGGAAATCATAGGGAAATTATTTCACCAAAAATTTCATAATATCATTAATCAAGATTCACCCCCAAGACTATTATAGTTGATAGAGTACCTTACATTACTCGATACACCCCCATTTTATTCCTTATTTTCTCATGATATATCTATCATTTCTCAATTCATTAAAGGGTTATAAAATTTTTTCCCCACCCATAAAATTATTAAAATCCTAAATATGTGTAATATAATATGATATATCATTTATTATTTATCATAACCCATGTAATGGATATGGTGTTTATAAATATTTCAGCATTTCATCATAACATAACCAATTAAAAAATAAATTGGTTTCCCAAAAATATCAAATTCATAATCATAAAAGATTATATAGAGAAGTAATAAGGATGGTAACATTATAAATTTTCCTTATTAATGCATTTGGAATATATAAAGGTTATATATTAATCTAAAAATCCTTTAAAATAGCACATAGAATATTTAGTTTGGAAAAAAAACATATCATTTTTAATTACATTATGAGAAAAATAAATAATTTTTCAATATAATGGAAAGTTGTCATTAAAATAAACAATGAAAATTGAAAATGATTATTAAAATCATTAGTTTTAAATGATTAAAATAAATTTTATAATTCCATTTATGTTGAAAAAAAATCAAACACCATTCTTGGTTAAAAGTTAAAAGTAACATGCATCGAAAATAATAATAATATTGAACATAAAAAAAATAATTTCATAAAAATTTCATTAAAAAATAATAGGATAATTTTAAAAACATTTTAAAAATATATATTAAAGGAAACATGTACATTGAATTGATATATTTTCAAAGGAAATGAGAAATGAATTCAAATTTTCTTAAAAGTTTATTTCAATTGATTGATTTTCTGAATAAAATAGAATAAAAGTAAAACAAGAAACATTTATAAATTACCATAGGATAATAAAATTAAGTGGATTTTTCATATGTTTGTTTTAAAATCTAATTAGTGGAAACTTATTTATAAATAATCTTGGTAATTACTGAGATTGTAACAAAAAACCATTACCACATTGGTAACATTTGAATCTAAGACCCATGAATTAATAAATTCAATTGAACGAGTAAATATAATGATAATAATTATATTAATAAAATACTATTTCAATATAGATGCATGAGGTCATTATAAAATAATTTTGGTTCATAATATAACATATGTCTGAAGAAATGATATTTTAAATGATAAACCCTTAAAAATTTAGTATTATATGAATCAAAACCAAATGAAAGGGAGAAAAATATATGAATTATGAGTTAAAAAAAAATTTTATTGAAAAAAATTTAAATAATACATTAATGAGTAGGATATACATCATATCAAAGAAAAAACTATTATATATTTCATATACCTCATAGAATTAAAAATTATATGGGAAATGCTTACATCGAGTTAGAAATTCATTGAAAGTGATATAACCTATTATATAATGAATTTTAATTTATTATAATCCAATAAAAATATTTATTTACTTATAATATCATATATATTCCATGTATTATATTTTATCATCTATTTAATAAAAAATCTTTTTTAAAATTTTTGTTTTCGAGTGTTAAATATTTCTTTCTTCATTAATGTTTTGGTTTTCTAGTTCAAGTCCATATAGATTTATCATATTACCATAATCACAAGAATATTAATAATGAAATAAATATAATTAATATTAATTATATAAATATTTATATTAATTCATTAAATATAGAAATTGGAAAAATAATAACACAGTTCATAGGGATTGTAGGTTGTACGTAAGCATGAACTACGTTTTCATTTCCTAATTTGTGGAAATATGGAAAATTTCATAATAATTCACCTTTCCAGAATCGTTATAATATTATGAATATAATATATATTAATTAAATATTCACGTATTACTGACCATTTTAAACATTTATAATAATCGAATACCATAGCTTCGTGGAGGAGGTAGTCCACAAACATGCACAAGTGACCTTATCGTTTTTAAATGGACAAGATGAAGGTGCATTAAGATCATTCCATCATTATATTAATTAATTATATTTAATATATTGAATAAGTTATTTTATAATGGTCACCCTATATTTATAAGAGGCACAAGAAAATTAATTTTAAACACAACGTTGAGAGTTATATATCATTATGGAGAAAAACCTTTTGGGATAAAACATAAGATGTTGGAGGATTGTATTATAGAAAGACTATAAGATATAGAATTTTTTCAAGGAGTATATTATGTTATTATGGTTTGGATATTATGATCCATAATTATAAAAAAAATTTAGTAGGATAGGATAAGAGGTTTTGTAATATGTGAGTGGTGGGCACTCTTTTTATTGCTTAATGTATAAAATTAATATAAATTAATTTTCATGTAAAATAGAAAAAACAATTAATATTTGAATATAGAATGAGGACTATTTTAAATCATATCATAAAATAAAATTTAAATATGTTCTGGTTAGGTAATCACCATTATCTCTTAGTTATATCCCACTGTTAACTCTTTTGACAATTATCGTGATATCAATGTTTTTTACTCATTATGGGTAACAATTGTTATTATAAAAACAAAATTCACCCATATATGGAAAATGATAGAAATTTCAACCATATACCATCCAAATGGATTAAAATATTATTTAAAAAAATATTCATTTAATAAAAATAAAATAATTATAAAATATCATTAATTTTATTTTTGGAAATATATTAAATTTTGTAATATTGTAAGTGTCTAAATCAACTAAAATTTTTCCAAACTGATCTGGATTAATATATAATAAATATATAGTAATTATATAATCAACTAATCTAATTTTTATAGGTTTATATTATATTTTAATACATATCATTAGGTTTAACCCCATGGTTAATCACTTATAATCTTAATATTGTTAATTACTTTTTAAATATAAAAGGGTTATAAATATACATATATGGTAAAAATGGTTCATAAATGGAATAGATATTATTTTAAAAACCATTTATAATCCTCATTTTACTATTTCAGCATTTCTATTATTTTTAAATAATTTAGTAAAATATATTTAACATAAAAGGATTTAAAGACATTTTATGAAATATTCACCTAATTTTACTTTGGAAAAAATACCAAGATAAGGAATTAAAATATAAAAATGTAAAAATATAATTATTTTATGTATATTAAAATTTATAAGGAATATTTAACTCAATAAATGATTTTATGATATCAGTTTTTTTAAAATAATTTACATGTTGTTTACATCATGAACTAACACTATGTCATTGTTTTATAAGAAATTAAGGTGACTATTTCATCAATAAAAGTTTTCAAAAAATTACATTCATAAAAATATAAGTATTATTTCATTTAAATATATATAACTAAACCTATTTTTTTTATCACTATCAACAAATATTAATGATATTTAAATCAATTAAGTGACATTTCTTTCATTATCCTTTATTTAAATATTATAAAAGTAAAAATGAATTAAAAATGGGAGAAGCTAATATTTTCAATTATTGGATGATTATTGATGAAATAAACTAATATAATTAATAAAATAAAGTTTTTTAATGAATTTGAATCTTTTTCATCTATGTTTTAACACCGATTAACTCATCTTTTCTTAACAATGGTCTCAAATAATTATTGTTGTTACTCATAAAAATAAAAAAATATGATTATGTTATAATATAATATTAATTATAATTATTAAAAATATGGAATAAATTTTATCAAATTCAATTCACTTAATTTGAGTGATTTAATTTAATATTAAATTAATAAAATGTGATTAAATTAGTTTTTCTGAAAATTTATTTTTTAAGTATACAAATGTTTTTTCACCAATTCAAATAATAAAATTGGTTATAATGTTTTTAAATAGATTTCATATTAAATAATTGTAATAATTTTATTTTGAAACCAAAAAATTGATAACTTTTAAATTCCCCAAACTAAATAATGTTTTGAATAAAAATTAGTATTTTTAACTATTAACTAAAATACAAATATTGTTATAAAATCTAAAAAAATAAATTAATTTTAATTTTAAATCATGATTTAAACAATTATATTATTATTATAAAATAATATTCCTAATTGTTTCAAAAAATAATTTTAATATTCTCTCAAAAAAATTAAATGAAGCCCATTTTTTAAGAGGATGTGTTTTGATGAATAAAATTACTTTACAAATCTAATTATGTTTACTTCCTAAGAGTATATAAATACATTTTAATTGTTTATAAAAATTTTATTTGTTTTATAATTTCATTACATCGATTCATACATTCTAATTCAACATCTATGTTATAATGTTCAAAATATCATTTCATGGTTTGTTTAAACTCAATTTTCTGTGTTTTATATGCTGAAGAACATATTGTTTTTCAAAATATCATGGTGTTAATGAATCAAAATATTAATTTTTTATACTTTATATACCATCACTTATTACAAAACAATATATAATTCTAAATATAAATAACATTATTCAAACATTCCCTTATATTTGATGTGGAATCTGCTACTTTTCAATCAAAATACTCTTTAATTTTCACATTTACAAAGTCAAAAATATTTCAATTGTATTTATTATAGAACATTTATCAACAATAGTAATGAGGGTATCAAAGAAAGAGATCATCAAAACCTCATTGATCAAACTTCCCAATATTTTTTCTGTAACTTTGATAATGAAGGGATTGTCAAACACCATTAGGTATTCCATGTTGTGGGTTTCTATATAGAACATCTCATAAAGAGTCATATCAATGATTGGTTTTTACAGAAAATGGATACAAATATGAAATGTTAATCCAACATATTATGTCCAAAATAGAGAAGAATTGGTGTTTCAAATTACCATAGTTTGATCCATTATGTTCAAACTTATATTATTTATTATAATAACACAATTTCATTATTGTGTGTTTGATTCAATATAATCATGATAGTTACGATGATTTAAAAGATTAATTTAAACATCTCATTTAGGTATTCATCACAATTATCAGCTCAAATATTTTTTAAGGAATATCTATACTATTTTTCATCACTTCTCCATAATATTATACAATTTTTGATACCCTATTATTTATGATTCAAAATCATAATACATGAAGTTGAATTAAAAACAATAATAATGGAGATAACATAGTTATCTCTATTTTCATATTTCATTCACATATGTTAAAATGTGTCATAAATGACAATATCCAATGGAAAATATGAATGTATCCAAACTTTATTAGATACATAGTTTATAAAATTCCATTCCCAAAATATCAAAAAAAGGCCAATATCATCATCTCTTTATTCCATGAATGTTATGAAAACATTATCTATTTATTAGATTCCTCAGTTTCCTCTAAAATATAATTTTATGAATCTTATGACATGCACTACTACAAAAGAGTCCTTTAACTATGCTTAAAATGGAATTTATTAGCACTTATTACTAGAGCAAGAATAAAATACATATCCTTTTATTAGTGCTAATAAATCATTAATTACGGAAACCATTATCAGTTATTTTTAAATCATTGATAAATTATACCTTCATCATAACATGTAAATGTTCTTCTAGAGGAAACCATTATGTGTGCTTCTAAAAGTCCTAATAAATATATTCTACAATAGATCCTATAGAAGAGATGATAAAGGGGTATGTTGTAGTGTGATACAATATCCCTATGTAGTACAAGTTTAGTGTGCTATAACATCACATAATATCACCAAAAACACAATGAAAATATTTAAATCAAGTTATATTATATAATTTAAATGAAAAAATTTACAACATAAATAATAGAAAAATACTATCTTATAAACATTTAAACCATTGTTTTATTTAATTACATAAGTACAAATTAGTACAAATATTCAACAACATATGTGTTCCTTCTTCTTTTTATGCCAAAACAGGCCCAAGAAAAAAATGAACATGTATAATAATAAATATTTTATCTTAGTTCTTATATAAATAAATAAATAAATAGAAATTTGTAGTTTTAAAGTAAATATTATTTCATACCCAGAACTATATGTGTCAGATTGAGTTATAGTTGATTCTTTCACATCACACAATTTCTTGTTAGTCATAAAGAATTATCTTGTTGAAAATTATACAAATAATATTAAGAAAAAAACATAATTAATTTAATTATATAATATTATATATATTGATCAAAATACAATCTAGGATCATTGTCTCAGTTTGGCGATGTGATGCATGTTTTAAACCAAATTGATACTTAATTATTGAAATGCTGCACATGGAGTCATTCCGATCACAACATGTAATGGATTGAGGTGTGGATAATTCCTACACATCTCAAATGACATAGTAATTTTTTTAACAATTTATCAAAGTATTACAAATGTGTTTTCACAGTTATGAGTATGTTTATTGTAATTTTTAATAAAATGATGTTTTAAATAAGAATCTCAAAATCTAACCCATTCTGGTCACATAACCTATTAGTTTGATTTGATACTGATTCCTACACATAAATATTCTATTTTCAATATTTTTCATAAATTATTATGTAAATCTAATCATGTTTGATTGGTTTTTAGACAATGACACTTTTTGAACAAAAATTTCATTTTTAAACTAATCACAGTCAAATTTAGCGATACCAAGAACTTCATGTATCAGATTTATGTCAAGATAATTACTACACCTCTGAAATTACTTTTTTATTGTTTTCCTATAGTATCAAACTATCTGATTTTTTTTGGATTTGAGTATGTCATTTGTCCTTTTTTAATAAAATTGATAACAATTTTAAATAAAAAAGAGACACTTGAAGTTATACTGGACAAACCATGCATAGTATTGTGGTGAGGTTGAATCCTACACATAAAAATTATATTAGGAATAATTTTTCTAATGTATCAATACAAAATGATTTTATTTCCTTAGTTTATAGTAGTTCAGATTTCCATTTTATTGAAATTAATGTCAATTTTAGATTAAAAAGTGTACATGGAATCATACGGGCCACTGAGTGAATTGGATTGAGGTGTGGATGATTCCAACCTATCCCAAATATTTTTCGTAAAGTATTAAATAATTCCAAATGGGTTTACTTTTAATTGAGTATGTTACTTTTCTTTTTTAGTTAAATTTTATTTTTAAATGAAAATACATAGTTTTAATCACACCAACCAAATTTTCTATTAGTATGACATGAGAAAAATTCTAAATTATATCAAATGAGTTAATAATTTATTTCATAAATTCTCAATACATTCTGAATTCATTTTATTGTTTTTAAAAAGTATTGATTTTAAACCAAATTGTTGATTTCAAATTGAAAACAGACACATTGACTCATGTTTGGAATATTGTGTATCAGATAGAGTGGAGGATGATATCTACATTTCAAAAATGATTTATGAGTCATTTTCAAGATGTGTTAAAACAATCCGAATGATTTTTCTTAGTTTATGAGTATGTGAGTTTTCTTGTCCGTCACCCTCAGCCTCGATCACTGATGTCCGTCATCTGCACAGAACACAATGAGGTGTGGGTGAAGCCCGTGTAGGGGTGAGTATAACAATACTCAGTAGGGGACCCCGAGACCCCTGAAGGTATCTCAGAATCCACATATGATAAACTACAGAATAAATATACAATCATGAAGTATCAACCAACCTTACTTAGGTATATGCCCATACATATAACTAAGTTATCAATCACAGTCCGGCACTAATTATTGATCCCAAGCACAACCCATTCCACAATGGAAGTAAATTTAATTATCTTGTTTATATAGACTAAAATTAAAGACTTAGCACACATAGGTATTCTACTCATGTAGATGGGTAGAGATGATTAGTTGTAGCCACTGAATCATCTCCTCTTCCGAAACCACGTAGGATCCTTGAACAGTATCTGCGATGTCAAGCCCACAGTGGATCATGGGACTAAAGTCGTCACTATCGAAAACACATAAGATCCTGGTACAGAAGTCACTTTTGTCGAACCCACGGAGGATCCTGGTACAAAAGTAATCTCTATCAAACCCACGGAGGATTCTGGTACATTAGTCAACACTATCAAACCCATGGAGGATCCTAGTACAGAAGTCATCACTATCGAAAAAACAGAAGATCCTAGTATAGTATTCACCTCTGTCAAAACAAAAAAAGGATCCCGGTATTGAATTCAATGCTGTCGAACCCATAGAGGATCCTGGTACAGTAGTCACCGCTGTCGAACCCACAGAGGATCCTAGTACAGAATCCATCGCTGTCATCTCAGTCGCAGCCATCCCTAGGGTTCCCACACACAACACCCTCAATTCTATGAGGGTCCTCTCCCCGAGCCAAGTGTCAATACATAAACTACCATGAAGTCTCAATTTGATGTATCCTGTAGTTACGTCTCATCATAAGAAAACCAACACGACAGACGGTGTGTCAATCGGACTCTTGATCCGTGAGTTATTTTCATTTCTGTTCCAGGGGCCCAGTTGGTTTTTAGGGTCAAACCAACCCGAACATACCCCAACTGCGTCCGAACCACATGTGGAGGATTCCAAAAGAATCATCTCACTCCATGATTTCAATCGCTGCAGTAGGTACATCAATTGGACAACAGTGGACCTTGATGCGGGGTAAAAGGTGTAAACAACCATAGCGGGTCCAGGTCTGGTCCGACCTAGTCAGACTGACCCGGCCCGACATAGTCTCAACTAGGGTCTATCCCAGTCCGTGTGTCCGACCTGTTCTGAGGAAGCGACCTGAGCTGAGGTGATGACCCGGCCTGAGGAAGGCCCGACCGAGTGGTGGCTCGGCTGTGGCGGCTCGGCCCATGGTGGCCCAACTGACCACACGAGGGAGGGGGTGTCGCGCCCATCCCCAGTTTTTTGAACAGAACTGGCACACTGCACATGTTTAGGGATCATGGGACCTGGTGGGTCCCGCTCATCTGGCTCCATGGAGGCTGGCCCGGCGGGCCACCTACGCTCTTCCACAGCAAAATAAACTGTGTCGTGGTCCTCATTCTCTCCGCACGGTGCGACGGTTCCTCCCCTCCATCCCCACGGCCTGACCTGGCCGCGGCCTTCAACTCCACTGCGTGGCGTGACAGCGCCTCACCTCCTCTGCCGATGTCTGGTGTGGTCGTGGCCTGTGGCACCTCCGCATGGTATGTTGTTTCCCCGCATTTTTCCAGCGACCTTGCTTTGTCGGTTTCATCACAGCCGGCCCGACGCCGGCTGCCAATGCTCCTTCATGGTTCTCTCTTTAGGTGGCGTCGTTGCGCCACCGCCGTCGTCAACCTGTCAATAACATACAAAGGGACATTGGGCCATGTTTTTTCGGCCCACGCCCACTGCATTAGGTGATAAAAATTTGCCAAAAAATAAACCGAGGTTGAATGATGAAGAAGAAGAAAAGAATTCAACTCAAACCCCTACCTTGTCATTGGTGTTCGCTCAGCGGAGTCGCGAGAAGGTGGCGTCGTTCTGATGACGTTGGGAGGAGATGACTTCATCACTGGCGAAGTTCTTCGTGGGTGGTGTCTTACCTTTCTTTCCCCAGATGGAGAGGAAGAAGTAATCCATGGAAGAAGTCAAATAATGGAGGAAATCACCGGCATTCTTTACATTCTTCGTTGGAAGGAGGAGGCCTTCTTCACGGCGATGGTTCTTCATGGGAGAGGATAATTCTCCAAGGATTCTGCCATGTTTCCACCAAATAAAGAAAATCCAAAATAAAATAATACATCCACTATTATTTTATTAATTACATGCAATAAAAATGAATTCAATTGAATTCAAATCACTTCAAATTAATTAATTGGCATTAATTATTTCTTAGGTGTGTTGTCCCCATAATGGGGAAGTTGAAGAGGCTTCAAACATTTATGGGGGTAGTGAAGAGTTCATTATCTATAATTGTGGGTTCAAGGGGAGTTAAGGGGGTTTGATGCTCATGTGGGACCCACCTTATCACATCCTCCCAAACGAGGTTATATGTGGGTGGCCCCACCACCAACATATGGTTGGAGGTTTTAACTAACATTCTAATAAAAATATGATACATATATTTTTATTTAATTTTATATAGAATCCCCAATAATTAACATCCACTCATGTCAGAACGCTACTTTAGTAAATGTATTCTTAAGTGATTACAGGTGCTGCGAGTTCAACGGTGACTTCAGATTTCAATTCCAAGCACCGGTTCAAAAGGTATAAAATACCGCTCGCGCGTTTACAGAACGTACCCAAAAAATAGTTCAGAAAAAATATTATCAGTCACCCTCGACTCGCATTGGTCGAGGTTAGGCTCTGACTAAGTGAAACACGCCCCAAAGAACCCAACTGTACTCTCAAATTTTCAATCCAAGTTTCCATTTTATTATTATAAATTTTACAATAAAATAATTGTCACTTAATTAATTTATTCACGGAAAAAAACTATCTTTTTCTGGTGGCCCTCGCCGACCCAAGTTAGTATCTTCTTAAAGAAATCATACCTTCACGAGTTCATAGGTGGTCTTGGATTTTTAATATGAGATACTTCATGTGAGTTATAAGCATTTTGAAAAATAATAGAACTTTATTTAATTATTTTATTTATGGTTATTCTATTTTCGAATTTTCTCAGAGGAGGCATGCACCGACTAAACTTAAGTCCCGCCTAGGGTAAACCCTCCTTCCTGATCAAAACGGTGGCCTCAGATTTCTGATCTGAGTAAACTTTTATGATTTAGTCCGCATTTTTATAAAAACTACATACGAGTGTTAATTTATTTTTAACAAAATTTCTACGGATCTTTCCGGGCACTCAGGGCCTCAGAATCATGTGCCATCAGATATTGTGGACTCGTAAAATATACAAGTATTTAAGAAAAAATTCAATGAAATTTATGGGTCTTTACATTCTCCCAACCACAGGGCTTTACACCCCCATAAGCTACAAATCACACTAAGGGAAAAACAATGGGGGTACTATGCACGCATCTGAGCCTCCTGCTCCCATGTGATCTTATAGAGGTTTTCATTCTAACAACAAACGTGCACCATAGGTATCGACCATCCTTGTAGGACCCACTGATATCAATCCTCAATCTCTACTAGAAACTCTGTGAATTTCGCCATGTCGTTAACGTCCATCTCTCCATGACCAAAGATGTGGGAAGGGTCGTGCACATATCTCCTCAACTGAGATATGTGGAAGGCGTCGTGCACCTCGTACAACTAAGGTGGAAGAACTAAGCGGTAAGACTCCTCACCAGCTTAGCTAAGGACCTGTAAAGGTCCGATGAACCTCATAGAAATCTTTCCACCATGGCCAAAATGTTGTAGACCTCATCGAGGTGATTCCCATAGGAAGACATGGTCTCCATCATCGAGAACCAGAAGTCTCCTTCTCCTGGATGTATGTGGAAGACCCATTACGTAGTCCATGTATATCTGACCATACATCCACTCTAGGACCTCTAAAGGATAAACCAATCCTGCTAGTACTTGTTTTTTCACTTTCAATTGAAAACAAATGAGGCATCGTGAGAGTATCTCGGACACTTCTTTCTTCATTTCCAGCCACCAGTGTTGTCATCAAAGGTCATGGTACTTATTTGTCAATCCTGGATGTACTTATGGAGGGGATGTGTGGAACTCACTCAATAATATCTCCTAAAGTGCAACCGGTACCATGGTATGTCCTCTAAAATTAATGACATGCTCCTCACCATTATAAAATCCATAAGGTGGCTACCCTGTGGATATTTGAGCATCTTGCATCTCACAGTCAACATCCCCATGTTGTTCCCCTCCGACTCAATGAAGAAGTGGAGGAGTGACTATGAGAGACTGTATGAAGGCTGCTCCATCTCTATCCACAAAGGTTATCTGCAACGCTGCCATCTGCTTTGTCTCCTCTCCTAGAAACTGAATGCATGATCTCATGCTAGAAGCATCTGATACAATATTCCCCATTCCAAGAGTATAGATTATATTAAAGTCATAAACCTAGAGGAATTCAAGCCAACATCATTGTC
This sequence comes from Viscum album, assembly GCA_963277665.1. Taxonomy (NCBI): domain Eukaryota; kingdom Viridiplantae; phylum Streptophyta; class Magnoliopsida; order Santalales; family Viscaceae; genus Viscum; species Viscum album. The sequence goes on along the minus strand of OY728137.1, from coordinate 1,694,971,448 downwards.
TCAGGTACATGTCCTTCTGAGAGAAGATATACTTGAGACTCTTGTGATCATAGTAAGCCATAAACCATTATCTCAACTAATTATGGATCAGCCTAGCCAATTGTAAAGAACTCAACTACACCCTTCTTTACATAAATCCTACAAGAGATGCTATGATTTCTCCTTTTTCTAAAAAGTAAAATCTAGTCTCCTCCCCTGGACGAACCACATCCTTTTTCTAATACAGTCCATCCTTATATGAACTGTACTAATTCCTTCCATGGATGACGTCGTATGTCCTCAACACTACTACCATGAGATCCAACCGTTACTTTCACTACCAAGGGTTGAATCACACTGTCAGCCTCAGTGTGTGGTCACTGGCTCTCCACTAGTAGTAATCTCAAATGTAAGGGTCAAGTCAATGGTTTTAATTGGAACCTCTTAGTATCATAAAAAAAAGGCATGAACGCAGACGTCACAGGGAAATCTGTATTTTATTACTTTAGCTCCAAGTACAATGACACAAAAAAACCAAATACAATTAAATCAACAAAGCTAGAAGCAACATGAACAAAGGCCTCTATGCCTGGAGCTAGTCCTGCTCCTATCCACTTGCTGCTCGACTAGATCCTCTGCCGCGTCCGCCTAATCTAGGAGGACCCCCATGGTCAACCCTCTACCTCTACCTGGTTGGTTCCTCAACTATCTATTGATCATACGTACAACGGGTCGGCCAATCGCGTGCCCTATGACCCTGACCACCACACGCATAGCACTGCCTGCTCCTTATATGGGTTGATCTGTCTCATGTGCCCCTCACAACCGGACATGTATCCTGGAGTCACCCACCTAATGGCCTGGTGCTCTTGGACCTCTACGACATCTATCTACTGCTGGTAGCAGAAGACATCGCTATGTGTCACCCTATGGTGGGTCTTACTGCACATGTCTGCTCAGCAAGAAAACTCTCCACTTGAAGGGCTCACTCCAGCACCCCCGCCTGCGTCAGGATGTTTAGAGATATCATTTAAGCCCTTATCTCATTCTTGAGCCCCTACTCGAAGGTTCAGACCATGAAGAATGGGTCTCGTACCATATTCCTGAAGTAGCGTGATAGGTCGGTGAACCTCGCTAAGTACTGAACCACTGTCATGCGGCCCTACTGCACATGAATTAACTCCTAAATCGGAACCGCACGAAGGGTGGATAGAACAAACAATGCCCAAAATAAGATCTCAATATCTGTCTAGAGTAATGATGCCTCGTCATGCACCTAAAGCATCAGGCTCCACCATCTGCATGCTGCTACATCCAGGTGACTCATGGAAATGATCACCATGAGGTCGGCTGGTGTCCCTACCAATCTGAAAACTCTTATGACAGCATCCAGCTAATCCTTAGTTTCCTGTGGGTCAATCACTCCCCAGAACCTGGGTGGCCTCTGTCTTTGTAACTCGTGAAATGCACTCAGATGGTGTGAACTCTCTACTACTAGAGCTGGTGGTATCGGTGGACCAGCGACAGTGGTACGCTCGGTACCCCTGATGTGATGGGGCCCTGCACTAAGACCTCATCACACAGTTTGCTACCATCTCTTACAAATCTCGGAACCCTAGGTAGCTACATATATGGGTCCATCCTCAAAAGAAACAGGTGCTACACAATTAAAACAAGTTATATCTGGTGAGATGACTCAAAGAGATCATAAAGAAAACTCTTGAAACACACACACAATCAGTGTTTTCATGCACTGAATCGGAAATCAGAGGATAGGTACCTGGTGTATGGATACGTCGGCTACCATACCAACACTAGAGTGCTTAGACTGAAAAAACACTCAATACCCTTAACATTATTGCTTTATAGTCAGAGAAATAAAATTCCTATGTTCTTCTATAGAATTGACTCCTCTGATACAAATTTGTCACGACCTGTCCTCAAGGATTGTGTCGTGACTACCCCAAGCCAGCCTTCCATAGGCCAGGGGCTGGCGACTAGCACCAAAGGCATAATCCCAATAAAAGGGAATGCATTGCCTTTAAACCTGTAACACACACAATCTGAACACAAGCAGTAGAGGTAGCAAGTACTAATATAGAAATAAAAGTTGTACTGAAAGTAATTGGGCCAGTATACAAACCCATCTAAACAACAAGTACAAGTAAAAAGTGAAAAACAACTCCTGGTTCGTCCACCAGGGAATCCTACATGAAGGGTACGTACAAAACATGAACAAATCATCCCTGCAGTACGTCCATCTAGTCCAGCTCTGAGCAACCTCCAGTCCGTCACCCTCAGCCTCGATCACTGTTGTCCATCGTCGACACAGAACACAATGAGTTTCGAGTGAAGCCTATACAGGGGTGAGTATAACATTACTCAATATGAACCCCGAGACCCCTAGAGGTATCCCAGAATCCACAAAGGATAAACCAAATATGAATGATACAATCACAATGTATCAACCATCCCTAATTAGGTATATTCCTATGTATATACCTATGTTATCCATCATAGTCTGGCATTAACACTCGATCCCAAGAACAACCTATTCCAACAAATAAGTAAAGTCAATCATCTCATTAATATTGACTAAATGTCAAGATTCATCTCACACAGGTATTCTACTCATGTATAGGGGTAGAGATTATTAGTTGTATCCATTGAATCATCTCCTCTGCCGAACCCATGTAGGATCCTAGAACAGTATCAGCGCTGTCGAAACCATGTAGGATCCTGGTGTAGAATTCTTCACTGTTGAACCCACGTATTATCCTAGTACAAAAGTCATTGGTATCAAAGACACAATGCATCCAGGTACAAAAGCCATCACAGTTGAACCCACAGAGGATTCTGGTATAGTAGTCACTGCTGTCGAACCCACAGAGGATCCCTGTAAAGAAGGCAGTGATGTCGAACCCATAGAGGATCCAGGTAAATTAGTCACCACTGTCAAACCCACATAGGATCTTGATATATAATTTATTGTTGTTGAACCCATGGAGGATCTAGGTACAGTAGTCACCATTGTCCAACACACAGAGGATCCCGGAATAGAAGTCATTGTAGTCATCTCTGTCGCAGGTTTCCCACGGGTTCCCACACACACCAAGCTCGATTCCGGGAGGGTCCTCTCCTCAATAAAGGTTTTGATAGATCAACAACCACTATGTCTTTAGTTGATGTATCCCATTGTTTCATCCATCATAAGGAACCCTAAGCGACAGACGGTGCGCCAATCAGACGCTCGATCTATTAGTTATTGGCATTTCCATTCTAGGGGCCCGGATGGTTATTATGCCCAAACCAACCCAATCGTACCCCAACTGCATCAGAGCCACATGTGGAGTATGCCAAAAGAATCATCTTGCTCAAGGAATTCTATCACCACATGTGGAACGACAATCAGACACCTATATCCCTTGATACAGGCTAAAAGGTGTAAACGACCATACCGGTTCTGGGTCTGGTCCGACCAAGTCAAATTGTCCCTGGCCCAACGTAGTCTCAACCGGGTTCTGACCAAATCCGCGACTCTGACATGGTCTGAGGAAGCGACCTGAGATGAGGGGACGACCCGGTCCAACACGCATCCCGGCCGAGGGGTGTCCTGGCAGATGGCGTCTTGGGTGAGGGGCGGACTGGCTGAGTATGTCCCGGATGAGGGCGGCCTGGCTGAGGGTAGCCCGGCCAAGGTGAGGCTCGGCCCATGGCAGCTCGGCTGGCCACGCGAGGGAGGGGGTGCCACGCCTCTCCCCAGTTTGTCGAACACAACCGGCGCGCTGCACCGATTCAGGGGCCATGGGATCCATCTGGTCCCGCTAGTTCGGCTACCCGGCGGCCGGCCCATCTGGCCACCACCGCTCATCCACTAAAGCACAACGGTTCAGTTGTACTCCTTCTCTCCGCACAGTGTGACAGCACCGCATGTCTATCGTCATGGCCCGACCTGGCTGCGGCCTTCTGGCTCCACCACGTTGCATGATGGCGTCATCCCTCCTCCGCCGCGGCCAGGATTGGCTGCGGCCCGTGGATCCTCCACATGGAATGATAGTATCGCACCTTTTTACAGTGCCCTTGAACTACCGGTTTCCCTATGGCCGGCCTAACACCGACCGTCGATGCATCACTGCAATTTTATCTTCCGGTGGCGTCGTTGCGCCACCACCGTCGTCAACCAATCATGAACCAACAGAGGGACATCGGGCCATGTTTTTTTGGGCCACGCCCTCCACGTTAGGAAATAACAATTGGCCAAAAAATAAACCGAGGATGAATTCCAAATAAAAAACAAAGAATACAACTCAAAAACCAACCTTGTAATCGGTGTTCGATTGGCAGAGTTGCGGGAAGGCAGCATCGTTCTAATGACATCGGGAGGAGATGATGTCGTCGTTGGTGATGTCCTTTGTAGGCATTGTATTCCCTTTGTCACCCTGGTTGGAGAGGAAGAAGACATCCAAAGAAGAAGTCGAAGAACAGAGAATGTCGGTGGCGTTCTTCAAGTTCATCGTTGGAAGGAGGAGGCATTCTTCACGACAATGGTTCTTTTTTGGAGAGGATCATTCTCCAAGGATTCTCCCATGTTTCCACCAAATAAAGCTATGACAAAATGAAATAATATCTCTACTGATCTTTTATTATTTCCATGCAACAAAAAAATCAAAATAATTATAATCACTTCAAATTAATTTATTGGCATTAATTAATTCTTAGGTGTGTTGGAACCAGAATGGGGAAGGTGAAGAGGCTCCAAAAATTTATTGGGGAAGAAAAGAGTTCATTCTCCATAATTGGGGGTTCAAAAACAGTTAAGGGGGTTTTATTCTCATGTGGTCCCCATGTTATAATATCCTCCCAAGGACGGTTATGCGCGGGTGGCCCCACCACCAACCTCCCCTTGGAGGTTTTAACTACCATTCTAATAAAAATATGCTACACATTTATTTTATTTTATTTAGAAACACCAATAATTAGCATCCCCTCCCATCAGAACGAAACTTCGGTAAAGGTCTCCATAAGAGATTACCGGCACTACGAGTTCAACGATGCCCTCAGATTTCAATTCCATGAACCGGGTCAAAATATATAAAACATCACTCGCGTGTTAACTGAACCTACCTGAAAAAAAGTTTGGATAAAATATTATCAGTCACCCTCAACCCACACTGGTCGAAGTTATCCTCTGACTATGTGAAACACGCCCCAACGAACCCAACAGTGCTCTCAGATTTTCAATCTGAGTTACAGTTTAAAACATATAAATTTTACAATAAAAGAATTTTCACTTAATTATTTTATTCACGGCCAAAAACTAACTTTTTCTGGTGGCCCTCGCTGTCCTAATTTAGTATCTTCTTAAAGAAAGAATACCCTCACGATCTCAGTGGTGGTCTTATATTTTTAATCTGAATTACTGTTTGTGAGTTATAAGAATTTGAGAAATAATATAACTTTATTTAATTATTTTTTATATGGTTATTCCATTTTCAGGTTTTCTCAAAGGAGGCACGCGCTGACTAAACTTAAGTCACGCCTAGGGTAACCCTGCAATCCTGAGTGCAATAGCAGATTCAAATTACTGATCTGAGTAACCGTTTAAGATTTATTCCACTTTTTCAAGAAAACTACATACGCACTTTAATTTAAGTTTAACAAAACTTCGACGGATCATTCAGGGCACTCCGGGCCTTGGAATCGCATGCCATCAAGAACTGAGGGCCTGTGAAATTCTCAAATATTTAAGAAAAAAAATTCGATGGATTTTCTGGGTCATTACACACAACATGCATATGATTAAACTACGGTTAATTCCTACACAACAATAATGACTTATAAATCATTTTCCATATAAATAAATACCATATAAGAGAATTTTATTGTCTTAGAGTATGCTATTTGTACTTTTTTACATAAATTTATGTCAATTTTTAATATAATGATATACATGGAGTAATAAAATTCACATCGTGACTCTGATTGGGTTGTTAATGATTATTAAAATTTTGAAATTTCATACAGATCATTTTACTAATGTGTGAAAACAATCAATAAAAATATTTGTTTTGAGTACGTCAGTTTTTTTAATAAAATTTCTTTTTAAAACTGAAACACATGCATTAACTCATACTGATCACCTCGTGTATTGGTTGGATGTGACACTGATTCATACACATAAAAAATGATTCAATAATTGATTTAATAAATTAACATTAATATTTGAGCTTGAATTCTTTGTTTTTAAAGAGTGACACTTTTTGGATTAAACCGATGGTTTCAAACTAATAACAGACACATTGAGTTAGATCGAGATTATAGTGTATCATATTATGATGTGGATGATTCCTACACATTACAAATATAATATAGATTATATCCAAAAATGTATAAAGAAAATATGAATGTGTTTGATTTGTTTTGAGTAGTTTAGTTCACTTTTTTAAAAAATGGAAGACAATTTAAAAAAAAGATTCACTCGGAGTCAAATCTGTCACACCATGAATTAGATTGATGTGCAACTAATTACTAAATGTCCCAAATGACTTATGGATAATTTTACTAATGTATCAAGACAATAATAATGCTTTTTGTTGGTTTTGAGTATGCCAGAGTTCATTTTTACTAAAATTAATGTCGATTATAAATTAAAATAAGTTTTTGGAGCCGTATAGATTGAATCGTGTGTTAGATTGAGGGTCTGTTTATTTATACACATCCTAAAGAGTAAAAATAATCAAAAGGTCCAATATTTTCTCCATTTCCATTACCATTGTTTATCAAAATACATAAATTTCTAAATGAATTGACGTTCTTATACAATAAACCATTCTAATTATTAAAATTTAGCAGAGTAGAGGAAACTCATGTTCCCATTACATTATAAGAAGTCACCATATTGGGAACATGTTCTTCTTTTACCCTTATGAATTTTTATAGACAGAAGGTTTTATTTACTATGAACATGGATTCAATATGTAGTGTTTGTAATCTGACAATAGAATACAACAAAAATGGAAATCATGGGAACATTAGTTGAAAAAATGTTATCTCATTTGTGGCTTGTTCTAGATATTTTAAAGAAAAATATGAATTCACAAATGATCTATAGAGAAACAAAATAACTATTAGAAAAAAATGACAATGAAATTAACTTAAAAATAGTAGATTAAAAGATGAAAAAATTAATTAAAAAATTAGTAGGAATTAACCTCTTCATGTAGTTGTATTTCTTCTTTATTCATTTCCACATTTTCATTATCTCAATTGTAGGGTTCAATTATAATCTAACACGAGGTTGAACAGATTTAATCGAACAACCCCAAATCAAGAAAAAAACCTATATATTAAAATAAATTATTATATGAGTAACAATAAAATAAAATAAATTTAACATAAATATGAAACAATACATTAATTTGATGGACAATGATTTAATAGTGATAACATTTAGAATACCTAGTTGATTTAGTTGGGAATGAAACATGAAGGAAAGTGATAAGTGTTAACAAATTAGTGGTGAAATGGTTTTAATGAGAATAATTTTGTGGATTTTTGGGGGTATAAAGTTATGAAAGATAGAAAAACCACACTGACTAAAAAAAAGAAACCATATTTATAAGTAGAAAAATATTATGTGAATAATACTAAAAAATTATTCATAAATATGGAACAATAATTTATTTCTATGGAAAATGATTTTACTGAGAAAAAATGTAGATTACCAACCTAATTGAGTAGATAAAGATTTTTTTATCTTTCTACAATGTTAGTGAATAAAACATAAAGGATAGTGAGAAATGTAACAATATAGGGGTGAAAAAGTTTTTAGGGATAATTCTATGATTTATTGGATGTAAGAGGCATGGAATGTGGAAATAAATATTCTAAAATAAATTAACTATGTAATGAATAATGAAAATTAAGTAAATGTCTCATTATAATGTTTTTTTAATAAAATAGATAATGTATATCATAATAGTACCATTGCATCATCGAAACGATGTTCTTCCATTATAGTGTGTTATTAGAGGAATTGGTAACATCATCATCTATTGTATAAATTTTTAGTATGAGTAGTCAATCGTATAATTTAGAATCTAGTAATACAATAGAGAAAATATAATACTTTAATTACGAACATAGTATATCAATAAAACTTTTACATTCTCACTGAACTCTCTTTTATTTTTTTAACGGATTTGGATACTGGGTTCCTCTCTCAATATTCTAAATCCCATCATTGTGGTCTCCTAAAATGAAATAATACATTGTATACATTACGATAGACATTAAGTAATTATGATATCCCAATGAAAGGGTCATCTTCGATTAAATTTTCATTTGACCCAACATTTCATTATTCACAAGTAATAAAATACACCAATTCATGTTTTCTTGGTTGGAGAAATGCAATAATAGCATTTATTGTGGTTCCATTATGAAAATATTTTCCCCTTCCACATAGAAATTCACCCCTATGAATCTCATTTCATCAAATTTCACAACACTCATATTGTCAACCCAATTACAATGAAAAATATGAATATTAAATAATTTATTATATAACTCGTATATATGTTTGATAATTACAAAATATGACATATATTCATTTATTTTATTTCTATACATGGACCCAGATATGTGCATCACTACCACCATAAGTGTGACACCAATTTTTTTTCATTGTATTATATCAACTATATTATTTTGTATATAACATATTGCCACTAGATACAAAAAATGTGTATGATATAATATTTCCATTTGGTCCTCTGGATATCCATTGATGTTCTTAAGAATTGGAAATTATATTTTTAGATAACTCCTTTTAAATTTGATCTTCGGAACAACTATAAAATGTTGATTATGTGTATTTGATATTGATCCTTCATGCCTTGATGGTATCAAATATCTAATAATTTATTTCTGGCTATCAATTTATTGACCAACATCATTAAAATTATGTAAAACATAATTTTTATCTTTCTCCCTCTATATCAAGGTAATTGTAATAACATTTATTTTAGAAAACCCTTTCTCCCATATGAAGTATGTTGTAATGAAACATTTCGAAATAGATGATATCCTCAACTGATAGGTATCCTGTACATAAATAAAAATATTCCTCATAAATATATCATTCTACAATATAACCTTCAGGATGACATTTATTCATGACATACCCTATAAAAATATTCATATACCATTCAATGGGTTACAACCTTCTATAATGTAAAGAAACACATAATTTAACCTCTCTAACGATTTGAACCATCATTTGGACCATTATATGAAATAATGATGGTGGGATGAACTACTCTAATTCAAATTATATGACCCCAAACTCCTTATTCTAAATTGTAAACTTCACTGAGCCTATAAATTTTTTACATAAGGTTTTGAAAATGAAGGAGATTCTATTTAATGTATACAATACATTATGAGAAATAATTCAATGGAAAAAAATAGACAAAAATATTACATCTAAACATTTGTGATTTCAGTATTTATAACATCAAATTATCCCTAAAATGTCATTATAGGTATTTAATGAGTACCCATATAGAAATTTTACACTATTAAGGAAAAGAAAACATTGGAATTTTTCTTATTGTGATATAGTGTAATCTATTGGAGGAAGAAATATCATCCACTTACCATTTGTCATGGCCAAATATTCCCTTATCCCTATGTAAATAATATCCAACCTATCATTGATGCCATATTTTATTTTTCTATCAAAATTTAGTAACATGAAAATAACACTATAAAATATATTTTTTATATATGCAATACATCAATAAATTGTCTGATATAAAACAATTCCAATAAAAATATTCAAATAAAATTGATCTCTTCTTCCAAACAAATTTTAAATGGTTTTACGAAAGTAACTTACCTAAAATAGTGTCAATATTGTTTACATTGTAATATAGTTGATCACCCATCACATGAGATGATGTTGTACCATGTTCGATTGTCATAGCAAATATTATCAGCAGTGTTCATTGTTTATATTGTTTATGTAAAAAAATTTCAAATTTTTAAATAAATTTCTTTTAGGAATCTTCCGACCAAACTAGTTGCGAGCACTATTCATAAATGGCCCACCCTAATATTCATTTCATTCAATAGTCTAATAATTATTCAAATGTATTGGATTCAATTATCATCTTATAGAACATTACCCATAATTTGACTTCTTCCCTTCCTATGATCATCATAAATTTTAACACATGTATCCCACATCATTTTTAGATCCTTTATCATTGGTGAAAAATAATCTTCGATATTATCACTCAGTTAGTCTGATCCAGATATAACCATGGATAAAATATTGTATTTTCGCTTCATACATAACCATGAAGACATGTAATAATTTACCAACATGAAGTTCCTTGTATTGAGAGTACTAACATGTCCACCTAGAGGATTTATTAAATTTGTGGATAATGCAAGATGAAAGTTTCTAAGGTCATTTCTCGGTTCAGGGTACACTTAAACAATATTTTTTCAATGGGGATCATCCATTGGATGATGTAGGATTGCATGTTTAATTAGTCTATATACTATCTATGTAAATTGTATCACGATTTCCTGACATCCATAGAGTCTTATAAAATGTGGAAGGATTGGAATGTAACATAAAATTTTCAAAGGAATTGGTTCATTTTTCTTATATAGATTTTCGCCACACTTGGTAATTTTATGAGTGATTCATGGTCAATGAGAAACATTTTGTTATCATTTGGACATGCGTTTATTTTTAGAGATAATTTCCATTAAATGTATCATTAAATTAGCATCACAAGTTCTACATGGATGTTCATTTTCTTCTAGTAGGATATCATTTAGGAGACAATATACTTCTATAAATCTAGTTTTACTCAATCTGCTTCAATATTTAAAATTATATAACATCAATGTAGATTATAATATAGTGTATTTAGTACAACCGATATATAATGGCCTCTTGTGACAACTAATTTTCTTTTCAAAAAACTTTTTACTGCCATGATTATAATCTTCAATTTCTACATTCATCTCTTCCATGTGATCTTCATCAAAATTTTCAGTGGTATTCATATGAAATGTCCTATAAACTGTATTATCATTCTAAAATGTGAACATTATATTTTCCCTAAGTTTATTCTGGAATTTATAGAATTGACCTATTCAGTGAAAAATTGAATATTCTTCCAATAATTCTGGTCTAACTAGTCTTGTATAACAACACCATAAACACATACAATCGATTTTAGATGGGTCTTATGAATACTCTATTACAAACATGTTAAACTCTTTAACTCAATATACATTCTCTATTGTCAAATGATTGGTTTGAATACATTTTTTGATTTATATATATCATATTGGGATTATAAAATATTAGTTTTTTATAATAAATAAGTAAATACACATATGATATTCATTATCAATGATAAAAGTAATAGAAAATTCTAATATGTAAAACAAAACATTTGATTGTTTCAAAAAAGTTTTTAGGAATTGAATAAAATTGGTAATTGAATTTATGAAAATAATTACTCTATAATGGTATGTGTTAACCCTTACATTCATTCATTAGTGAATCTTATAAACAAATATCATGTGCGTACATGATCAACTCATGAAAAAATTATCATTACATTTTTTTCCACACATCCTCCATATCTTGTAGGCATGCCCCTATGTTTACTGAAATTATATAAGAGGTACTCATCTAATGGATGAATACTAATTAGAGTAGTAAATTCAACATAAAATAGATACGGGATGAGTCTCAAGGAAAAAAATGAAATTACTAATTGGGAGATGAAATTAATGAGGATAGCATTTTTCAATAAAAGATATGGGGTATGAGTCTCAAACAATAAATGGTAATAATAAATATTATTTTACAGACATCAAATATTTATTGAATACCTTAAATAATTTAAATTATAGTATATTAAATTAACGAGTAATAAGAAACAGTAATATGATAAACAAGACTAATATGCTCTCATTCAATCAACTATATCATATAAACATGATTTAATAAAAAAAATACAATAAATAAAGACTTATTTCATATACATGGATGGTAATCAGATATTCCATGGATAGAACAAATAAATATAGAAATAAAATGATGATTACTTAAAATTAATTTATAATATATAAAATTTGATAACATCTATTATATTTTTGGTAAAAAGAGTCTTAACAACCATTAGAATTATTACATTTAATATTAATTGTATATGAGATATTTGATAAAAAATCAAGACATTGTGAATTCTATATTTCCATGCCGACCCATCCCATGGATTCATGGTTGGACATCACATCAGATCTACCCATCTAAGGTATTTTTGGGAGGCCATCAAATAAACATTGAACCATCATTAAGAATCTAGTGAGGTTCGTAAACAAGATGAAATAAATCAATAATACACATCAAGAAGATATATCACAAATAATGGAGAAAGAAACACCAACCCTTGAAACATATATCCATATCTTAATAGCCTCTACAAATATGGAACGACTCCCATGAGGTCACATTTTCTAAAAGGGCTACCCTTACTTTACCCAAAAGTCTATATAGAGTTATAAAACAATCATATATATAAAACATCACTCCCTATCTAATGTCTTTACTAACCATATATGAAAATAACAACTTTTATTAATATACTATGAAGTAGTATCATATTTAACCCAAAAATCATCATAGAAATTGATTCATAAAAAATTATATTGACGATGTAAAATTATATGTGACTTATACCATATAGTTAATTCCACTATCTATCCAACGAAAATAAATCTTGATTCATCCATACTTTCATATAAATAAAATAGTATCTCAAAAATACCTTACATTAATTCATATATGCAATTGAGAAGGAAGGAGACATGTGTACGACATGGGACCGAAGTTGTGAAGGCTCACAGTTTAGGTGTTTCACTCTCTTAAAATCCCAAGCATAAAAATTGACAATCTCAATGTCCAAATCTCCATGGTGTCTAACATTTTACAGTAACTGTTTTAAAATATCATCCCCCATAGCCATAACCATTGATTTTTCATACTATGAGATCAATATGAGAATATAGATAAATACTTACGTTATAGTGAAATTAAAGAATGCATTACATTTGAACATTTGTTTCTTTCATCCCTTGAATTGTTTTTGACATTAATTTTAGTAGTGGAATTGTTGGATCCTTGATTCGATCCTTTACTTGAGGTTAGATCCACCAATGAGAGCATAAATAAGGTTTTATTCTGCAAAATGTCTTTAGCTGTCATGATGAGTTTTTGACTAGTTTGGTTTCTAAAAATACATTTCGACACTTTTATCAGCCTTTTCTATCACTCAAAATGTTGGATTTTATCTGATCTAAAAAATTGTTGATAAAAATGAATTTATCAATGCTTACTACATTAGCACAGAGAAATGATATGTAATTATAATTATTGAGATTTAATTTTGTTAATGTATTTATATTATATATATATAGTAAATATACATAGATATAAATATATTAAATATAGGTTTTATTTAAATATATTTATTTAAATTTTTTAAAAAATAAATATATTTTTTATTTATTTATAATATTATAATTACATTTTAACAAATAAAATTTATATAATTATGTATAATTATATATAATATATATATATATATATATATAATATGTTCATCATTTAGATAAATTTATTATCAATTTAAAAAAATATTAATATATATATATATATAAATATATATATTTTACTTATTATTATTTAAATAAATTTCTAAAAAATAATATTTATTTATATATAATTATAAATATATTAATGTATCAATATAATAAATGTAAATTTTCAAATATTTTTATTTAAAAGTGGTTTTTATAAACATGTTTTAACAGTATTAATGAATATTTAATTTAATGTTCTTGCAAGTTAAATATGAGAGAAATTGAATGAATTAAAAATGAGTTCACTTTTACAATATTGGAAAAATGGATATATTTTATTAATTAGATATAAATTATAATGAATATAGAAATAAAATTAAATGAAGATGGGTATATATTGAAAATATAAATATATAGTATATTTATATAATAATTCATAAATAAAATATATTTGGACTTAATATAACATGTTTGATCTATGTTAAATAGAAAAATAAAATGACATTTAATTATATCCATTACATGGTGAAATTAGTTATTATTTTTAATTTATATTAATTTTTAACAGTAAACCATTATTGACTAAATATATAACTATTTAATGAAAAACATAAATATTTGGTGTTATATAAATCATATTTATATACATTCATGTATATCTATATATTTAATATAAATTATTTATTAACATTATAAGTAATTGTTTAATTAAAAAAATGTTTAATATTATTATCAAGAAACTTATTTATAATTATTAATGATTTAATATTAATTTTTCAAATATCTATATAGATAATAAATAATATTTATTTTTATTTACAATTTATATATAGTATAATGAATATATTCATTTTTATCAATAATTATTAAATTAGTAAAAATTGTAATATATTTCAGTAATGAATTTTATTTTTGGTTTATTTAATTATTTTATTTTATTTGGATCTTTATAAGTGCTAAAATTTTCTAATAATGTATCCCTTTATGAGTTCTAAAAATGAAACCACTGATAAATGAAACCCTTTTTCAATGATACAAATAAAGCGCTGTTAAAGGGTAACCTTCATTAGTGCAAGAAATAAAGCACTAATAATGAGTACCCTTTAACATTACTTAAATTAAATCCCTAATAAAAGCTATAATTTATCATTACTAATAAGTGATATTAAAAGGAATCAATTATCAACTCTTGTTTTAGAACTTATAAATATTCTATTTATCAGTTCTCTTTTCAAGAACTATTAAAGTCTTCCTTTGTAGTAGTGATTACTTATTTCCTTCCATAATTCGTAGATATAATAATCCCTATATATCTAAAACATGAAATAAACATCATTTTGTTTTTCCCTCTCATTACAATTTATCCATATTAAATCATTTTGATTAAAAATAATCCTTCTTAAAATCAATTTGTCGCCTTCATCAAATTTTTCTAAAAATTCAAAAAGTTATGTTTCAATCCATCAAAAAACCAATAACTTATGGATATAAATATTTAATTTTTTGATAGTGGATTCACACTAGTGATTCTAAGTGACTCATCATACCAAAAGTAATTTTCACTTCCTTTTAATCATCTATTTTTTTCTGTGACTTCAAATATCTATTCATATTTGTAGAATCTCCACTATGCAATATCCAAAGATGTTTTTCCATCCTTGAGAGTACATTAAATATCTATGTATTTTTCTATATCATATTATTCATTCATTTACAGTATAATATATTTACCAAACAATCATTTTTGTGATACATGTATAAAAGAAATTAATTTGGAATGATTTATATGACAATAAATTTTTAAAAAGGTATCCAAAAGTTGAAATCTATTTTTGATTTATTGAATATATTTGTCATGTTTCGGCCATTTAGTGGTTTGATTACATTTTATTGTATATGCATAATAACTATTGGACACATTTTATTATTAATGAATAGAATAGAACATATTATTTATATTTCAAAAGTGTATACAATACCAATCACTAAACCATTAGTCAAAATCTAAGTGGACGGGCCCGTAAAGGCTGTCTCTCGTCGCTCCCATCGTGCTACCCTCTCTAGGGTTTCCTCCGCCTCCTCCATAGTGAAAAATCCCTCCCACATCTCAGGTTCTCTTGTTTTTCTTCTTCTTTATCATGGATACCGAGAAACCTTTGTTCCCTCATATGGATCGTGGTTTGAGGTGGAGGAGAATGAGGGTGGACAACATCCACATTAACCCTGATTTCAAGATCTGCTTCTGAGGTTCCGCAAACCTCATGCGGTATGACTTCATTTATGGTGGAATCTTGTTTGTATTCTTGGATCTACTCATGGTTTGTATTGATCTGGTGTTGTTTCATACTCTCATATAATAGTTTGAGGAGGTGATATCAAAATATGCCGATGTTGATTTTGGTCTGTGAAGACTTGGAATCTCTGTTGTCTTGTTTATTTAAGATCTGTGTAGGTATTTTGTGGTTGTTTTAGATGATTTTGGTTCTCAAAGGATTATCATCGATGTAGCTTTGGTTATATTGGGTTCAAGAAGGAATGTTTGTGCTTTTTTCTATGATGTTTTCATTGTGATGAAGGTGGGAACATGGATACCATCGATGAAGGTCAGTGTGTTCTCCGACATTATGGAGGAGGTGACAAGGCTATGGAAAAAAATTTTTGGCATGCCAATGGTGAGGGATTCTGGTGAATGTGATTATGTTGAGTTTGGATGCAGAAGGTGGGAGGCAGATCAGTGTGCCAATGATCGCAACAGACCGATGGTATTGTCGATGACCTACAATGAATGGTGACACATGATGATGGGCTCACGGCTCGAGGATGACATGTGGTGTGGCATGTGGACTATTTTTTGTTCATGGGTCTTGGAAATTTGAATTTTTAAATTTCATTTTGCTATGGTGGTAGTAATATATGGGTACCGAATACCCCTAAACTGGCTTTCTTGAAAATGAAAAAAATGGTTTGCAGTCTATTCACTAACCCATTTATAATTGGGTGGTGTTTGGATTCTATGTCTATACAATACCAATTTAATAAACGAAATCATATTTTCTATTATATCATGTAGGTTTCTTAGAACTGTGCACCTATTTTCAATCATACTTATTAACATCACCTTTCTTTTTATTAAACTTTTTATTATACATAAAATGGTATTTAGCTATAGAATTTCATCATTAACTCTTGATTTCACCAAGAAACATAGTTTTGTACTTTATTGGTTTTGGATGATTGCATAATTTTCGTTATTTTTATCCTATTCTAAATATATTCAACTTTGTTATTAACCTGTTAAGAAGATCACCATTGATACTTATGAATTAAAGTTTCATAAAACTATCACAAAATTCTATAACTAAATTTTGGATGTTTGTGATTAACTTCTCATTTTTAGTGAATTTATCATGATTTAGGTCATGTTCTTTCTCATTCACATTAATTATTTATTTTATCCAGGTGTTGACGTTTTTCTCTTTATCAAGTAACTTCATCAAATCAATGAAATATTTTAACAACCTTGATTTTTCATCAATAATTAATTATTTGTATTTTTATAACCAATATTTTTTTCACTTTACTATTACCATTTTCGTGTCTAACAATCTCTAAGATACATTATCTCAATTCCAATTTTTCCAAAAACTCTATCATAGTATCCTCTTAATATTATTTAGAGAATTTTTTTTCATCACTGGTAGAATTCTAATAATTCACTTTGGTAGTAAGTAACTTATTAATGGTATGTTCACATGGGATTTTTACTTCAAATTCACTATCATCAACATCCTCACATTTGGGAAAAAATAAAAAAAACTATAGTGAACTTATTGTCCTTTTTAATAAAAATGGATTTTATTTTTCTATGTTTTTCTTCACAGATATTCATGACTTTATTTCATCATTATCATAATATTCATCTTAATTATATCAGATACAATTTATAGAAAAGTGTTAAATGGATAATCTACCATGGAAATTTTATGAATACCTTTAATTAAAATTCCTCATGACTCTTTATACAATTCTAGAAAACCAATATTTCAATTCATCAACATTTTTATATAGCACATAAAAATATTTAGATTAACCAATAACATCTTCTTGAGGAACATTCCTTGACATAGATTTATTATTATAATCAAAATATATATTCTGAAAAAAAAAATTCTTTTTTAATATAAATTTTTTCCCTTTAAATTAAATATCTAATGAGAATATTGTGTAGATAATCAATAAAAAAGTATAAATATCTCAATAATCTAAGCAAGGTACCATCACATAAAATAATTTATGAATAATTCATATAATATTTCAAGAAATATATGAATTTTTTAATTTATGAAAAAATAATATTATAGTGATAACAATTTAATAAACAATGGTAAACAATTAACCAATATATTTTCCATCTCTATTTTTGAGATCCTCAAACAATAATCTCACGATCTTACACATAGAACTATACAATTTTATTTCCATCATAGATATTCTATAACATTTCCTATATTCCTTTAAACATTATAATTCCTTTTTTCTATAAAATATTCACATTTATAGAGGGGTATTCATTGGATTTTTTAACCACCCAAATTATACATGTACTTCATATTTATAATTGTTAAAAGTACATCCTCGATAAGAGTTTGGGAAAAAAGTTTACATTCAAAAACATCATATCCAATGGATATAAGATAATGTGACACTCTATCCATTTTTATATGATAATTCATTCTATATAAGGTAGGAATCCACTAACTAAAAATAGATTACTAGATATCCAAGGAAACCATACATATCATCAAACATAAATAACGTGTTAATAAAGGAACCATTCATGTTAATAGCATATGAAAGGAAAAATAAGGCCCATTGAGATCACTGAGAGGGGGAGGTAATGAATAAATGATATTATCTAATCATTTTTTCTTAGAAAATAATAACATTTTCTTTAGAATAATGAGAATTATGTTTTCTATGAAACAATAATGTCATAAATGTCATGCGGACACATTTATTTACAAGGGTCGCCACTCAATATTATTAGCTAGTACTAAGCATAGTTTATAAATGATCCAAGAACACATAACCAATTGAAAAAAATCGTTTTTATATTTGATAATATGTGGGGAATATTGATCACTTGTGTAACCATATACTCCTTTAACATTTAACTTTATATTCACATAGATAATATGATATTAAAAACCAATTTGAAAACTATAAAGACATTCACCAATGGGATTCAGTATAGTTTCAATCTTTTGGTTGATTTTTTTACACATTTTATACTATAAGTTCTTCTTCTTCACCTAAATTTATTACACATTATTTAAAAAAATCCATTATAAAATTATATGTCTAATCTCTTATTTCTAGTGCCTTTAATTTCTGGTATTAGTTCATCTATTATATTCATCTAGATCAATCTGACTGATTTATTTTTTATCTGGCACAAACTGATAGTCTAACACAACTTTTTCTAATATTATGTATTTGGTGACATCATCATGTTTTTTTCTAATTATTAATTATTTGTTCCTTAATATCAAGTAAATTTTTTTTCTGATGATACTATGTATAATTCATCGATACGGGGTCAACAAATCACTTATCCAATAATTCGGACTATATCAAAATACTCTCTACAAACACCATATTTACATTATATTGGAATCGAATCTAACAAACAAGAGAATCAAAAAATTCAAATTCAAATTTCCCTCTAAAATTTTGAATATTCTTCTCAGAACATTCTCATTTCACCAACATCAGAAATCCTAAAAAATTGGAGTTAATGATCATTATAGTAACGCTTCTTATAACATGGTTTCATGTTTCTTCATAAATATTCCTAACAAAGTTATTTATCCTATATTCCATTCACGAATAATGAAAATTTTAATGTCTAACTCTACATCATCACATTTAATATCTTAAAAAAACAATCTATATTTTTTAAAACTTTTTCAATATAACAATATTGCAACATCCTTTTTCAGTAGTGATCCGTCCATTATTCCATAAAAATTATATTCTTTATCTATTACATCAATTTCTAATGGATCTATTTGATCTTCTCCAATAAATATTTTAAAATCACATTACTTTGACTATTGGGCTCAAATATTTTTTTATTTTTCTCTTTCATATAAACCCACCGATATTTATAAATATAATTTTTTAAAATGGCTTACTTTTAAAACCATCTATATAATTAAATCAAAAAAATCATTGAAACTATATTTTCAAGAAATTTCTCAGAAATTTCAATCTAATAATTTTTTTTAAGTATAGCAATGTAATAATATAGACTACATACATATTTTTTAAAAAAAAACTCATTTTTAGCTTTAAAATAATATATCTTGATCTCTCTACAAGTATATGTAAAATACATTATATAACTCTTTATTCAATACATCACATTATTCAGTAACCATAGTTCCACTATGTTTTACGAACATATTCCATTAACCAACATAACAGTCAATCATATATTTCATCATATAATGTTCATTATTGGAAATTTTATGATTAGTGAAGAATGACATGGTTTGATTTTAGAAAAAATATCTATATGAATAAACAAAAATATATTTATCCCTTTACATCAATCTAATGGTCTCAATCCATTATACATCATCTTATCCACTCTAACTATTGGACTCTATCCATTTAACATTATAGGAAATTTCAACAGTGTTAATTGATTTGTATATTAAGAGTAATGATAATACATAAAAAATAATTTATTATTTTAAAACCATTTTTTTCTTATCAAAACATATCCTAGTAACCTCTATGTCTCAACAATATGTTGTTATAAAATTTAATTTCAAATCTGTAATAATAGTTTTATAGAATTACATGTAGGAATTTTTTTCATTAATTGGTTCTTAAAAAATATATGCTTTGATGAAGATTGATTGTTTTTATAATAATTTATGATTCTGAATTGGAATCTCAAATTATATCTTAATTGGTATCAAAGCATGATGTTAATAATCTTTTAACTTATTATCAAGAGGATTAAATAATTTAAAGGTATGAATGTAAGACACTTTTTTATGGATATTGTGGAATTATTATTCAATATTATTATTTTCATCCTTTTTTTTCTCAAGAGAGATTAAATATGTAAAAAAAAGACTCATTAATAAGTAAATTATGTTTGAAAATTATTCATGTTCTTTAGTTTATGAAAAATAAAAAAGGGGATATTATTTAACACAAGATCTATTTAAATGTTTTTGAGAACTTAGGTATATCATTGCGGGAGAACATTTATCTAGAATGCGGAATTTGTCTAGAGAAAAAGGTATTAGAAGTGTTAATATTGATTTTTTTAATTTAATTCATTCTTTTCACCTAATAAATCATATTAAAATATAAATATTTTATTTTATTTTATTTGAGGTGAAGTCTTCGTGAATGTCAGCACATGATTGGATGTATTGAAATAATTTTTAGAATATTTGATGGAAATATATAATTTGGAGCTGATTAATGAGAAATGGATAAATAATATGATCTCTATCTCATTTTAATTGTACTTCGTAATGTTTAGTAAATGCCTCACCATGTTTTGATTGTTTGAAGTATGGTCAGTACAATAGATCATAAGATTGAGTTTTCTTCATGTATGGTTGATACAAACCATCCTAATGTTATCCAACAAAAAATATAATTTAGAGGAATTTGACTCATAAAGAACCTGCATTTAGTACATTAAGATAATCAGGAGTTAATTCACATTGTGAAATTTTATAGAAGTGTATAACTTCATTCGAATGATTGTGATAAATTTCATATGAGTACCAAGAATTTATGATCAATAACCACCCTTTGGATGAATAACTCAATCGATCGAAGTGTAAATATAGATTAGTAACTATGGATGTCACTTTTTAAAGGGTAATATTGAAGAGTAACATTAGTTTAGAAGAGTAATTCTTCTATATAAGAGTAAAATATTTTTAATAGAGTAAAATAATTTGAAAACATATGAGTATAATAGTCAGTAAAACATTCTTGAATTCAAAATTTTATTTTACAAACAAATATTTTTATTCAAATGATCCTAATAATTCTCTATAGAATATTAAATGCCAAAAATGGTATTTTTTAATCATTAAATGAGATATAAAGTATAAAACTATGAATATGGAAGTTGTGTCGAATAAAAATGAAAATAACTATTGTAATTTCTTGGCCATGGGAAAACTAGTGTCACAATATTTTAAGGACCAATAACTGAGTTTTAATAGAAGAAGAATATATGGGATGAATAATAAAAAGATTAATAAGTTGAATTAAATTAAAAAAAAGTTATTCATTGAATTTATATTTCAATTTTAAATTTAAACTAGACTTCTTTATGGTTTTGGTCTATGAAATAATCATCTGTCTCATGTGTGAAATAATGCGTGCATTAAATATATAGAGGAGACTAACCTCTACTGTTTTAGTGAAAAATTTTGTTGTGGGAAATAAAATGAATAATGGCCTATGAAGTTCACATAGTGATAATGTAAGAGAACTGTGATGTTATATATTAAATAAAAATAAAAAAAAGTATAACAGTGAAAACTCAATAGAAGTACAATTGTGTTGAAGGTATATTTATTGTAGAATAATTTTTTTAACATTTTAATAGTTTAATATGAAATATAATATTTTGAAAAGTTGTATTGACATGATTAAAATGGTATTACTTTCCATTTGTTCTTAAATGTTAATACAAGTTGGTTATATGGTCCAGTTAAAATCTCAATCATGAAAAGGATTAAACTTTTATTTTGGAATGCTAACTGGGTGAATATTTTTTCAATTCATTTTTCTGTGTATCAAAGATATATAAATTCACATTAATATGTGGAGAGGGTTGTTTAATAAATTAAAATTATAAATAATTTAAATCACTGATTCATCATTATGTATTTCAATTGATCAGTGGGTTCTTTTTCAATATCTGAAGATATCACAACCAATGTAGATATACATATATAATACATATAATCTGTTACAGAATAATACATGTATATATTATACACTTAATACTACACATCCCACATATCCATTTATTCAATATCATTGAACCATTACAACATGTATGGATACAAGTTCTATAAAGGTATACCACTATATACCAAACATGACTACATACCATGTCGATGTCCTGAAGAGATTATGGGATGACAGAGTAGTCATCCATCCATATACATGAAATCATATATTATTTTCGGATATCTTGAACCCATGGCTGAATATTGGTGTTTGTTGCTCCAACTGGCTCAGGGGGTAAAGCATAAGAAATTTCAGAACATAAAAATTATATCACAAAATAATTATAGGGGAAACTACCAAGCTATAGACTCAAACAATAAATAATTTCCAACACATTTACCCAGTGTCCATTACTGTGTACTAGAAATATAATATTTTTCTATGAAAAACAACATAACGTTTCATCATTACCTATAATAATTCACAATAGATTAATAAAAAAATCAATTTATAAAACCTCCAACATCGATTGTGGTAAACATTTACATTGAACATAAAATTGTATGATGCATTTTTATTCAATAATCTAATTACATATTTCATTACCAAAACATTAAATCAGTATCCCAACCAATTCATTGTCCTAATATTTAATATATAGTTACCATTATCAACAACCATTCCAATCAATTAATTTTTAATTAATTATCATTCCATAATTATAGATATCCTAGACTCAACTGGACATATCCAATGAATGAGATATAGTCAAAATAAAGTAACCATTCTATAGTAAGTATAAGAATGTTATCTTTGAAAATAATAGTTCCTCAAACACCAAGTATGTCTCCCAAACCGAGACATCCAAATCATCATCATCCCATAAAACATTTTACATTTTTCACAGAATCCTATTATCAACTACCACATGCTAATAAAAAATCCTAGGATATCTGGATCAACCATTTCCAAATGATAAATTTAAACCATGTTCTAATTAGTATTAGAGAAAGGGATGCATCATTTCAATATATAAATTGTAGTGATTCATTGGTTCCGGTAGTAATAACTTTTAACGATTTATAAAATTTATATAATTCAATGTATAAATTAATATAGAAACCAATTTCTCAACACCTCTGGTCAATGGTTATTGATTAAAAAAAATTATTATTTTATTTACCATCATATTAAGCCAATTAATTAAGAGAATGTTTTATAAAATATAAAACAGAATAATTAGTATTCGATTAAAGTTATATTCATCCAACACAATGATCAATGAAACACATATTCTTGAAAAATATACATATAGAAAATAATACATATCCATGAGTATTATATTCATTATATTCCATATCATTTCATCTTTAATTTTTTTTTAAATTTGATCCATTTAAAATATTCAATGTAATTAGTGATAATATTGGAATCATTATTTTGTAGTATATATATATATAATCTGATGATATAGAAAATTTAAATAAATGAATAATCATACATGAATAAAGGAATTTTTACTATATATTTCTATTTAAATTTTTTTAATTATTATCTTCCAAGGTGAATATTTTAAATTTACTGATATGATATTATGAATATTAGTCTCACACTTTTACAGAACCATGTAAATGTCTCAAATACCCTACCTCAAAATAAGTATTTGAGGACCACCACACTCAAACAAAGGAAATAAGGGTCACAAATACAAAACTAAATTAAAATAACCTATATACATATAAAAAATAGAGAATCATGAAACAAACTCAAATGTTGATTCAAAATAAAAAAAACGTCACTTTTAAAACCTCTATGTAGAGGGTATTAATATAAAATACATGAAGGGTAGAAAAGAGATAACTTGGGTAAAGATATATTAATCCCCCTAAACAAGGATACTTAAATTAATGAAGATATAACTAGATGGAACCATGGAATTCCAACGATTGGCCAGGTTTTTGAGTAATTAAATAAATTAAAACACAATAGAAGCTCAACCCCGTGTTTATAGTGAAAATATAATGATTCTTCAAAATGGTTTTTCTAGTCAAACCCATATTGAAATCCCCTTCCCACAAAACATTATATCTCTCCCTCTTCTTAATATTAATTTTTTATATTTAATATAGTATTTACCAAAGCCCTAGGATGTTGGTACTCAAACTGACCATTATTACCTAAATTATGGATCCAAAATAATATCAACCATGTTGTAGTGTAATTTCCCTTTCTATTTCAATCACCGCATAGTACAGGTCCCGATTTAGACGAACCACCCCATAATTGTTCAATCATTCCTAAAAAATAGACCATTCCTTAACATAGTACCATTCTTCCATAAAAACTAGTGTTTTCACATCGTTATTTCCCATCATGAAATATCTCAAAATCCACACCAATAAAATCTCCATCTCCATGGTGTAGGGATTATTGTATGGGGTACTTTAGTGGTATGACATTTGGGAAGGTGTGTTTTGTTGATCTGGTATGGTCAATGTTGGCTAAAGAGATGTCGATTGTTATAGGTATTCCATGATTATGAGTGATTACTTTAAATGTAGGCATGATATATTTTGGAAAATGAGGCGAATTATTGGTTGTTAAGTGAACTGGGAACTTCTAAAATGATGGTATCAGAAGTGGTGCGTGGTTTTTATGAGAATCATGGACATCATGATGTTTTTTTGGGTTATATATATATATATATATGATACAAGGAATAATTTGGGGATTTTTTGGGATGTATAAATGAATGGGAATCATGAGTTTTGTGGTTATTAATTGATCATATTATGAGGTTCTTGATTGAAGGTGTGTTATGTAGGGATGTGAATATCATTGGGTGGTTAGAGAAACCATACAAATGTCAGATTTGGTCGGGAAGCAACTAGGGATATAATTTAAATGTTAAGAAGCCACAATAGTAATTGATCACCACCATGTGACTAGGGTCTTCAGTGAAAATTTTTATGAGATGGGTCCTTTCATTATCATCGCATCATGTGACAATATAGCTTATGGTTGATCTATTGTAATGTGGGGAGGTTCTATTGAATCAAGTTTTTGGAATGGGTCAAAAATTATGAGGGAATAATTTTATTTTGATTCGTTGATGGATAAATATTAAATTGGAGAATTGTAACGTAATGTTTGGAGTTACAATGTTTTAAGTTGTTGTTTTTGTGGATGGGGTTTAATGACCAAAAATTGTCTCATGTGTTATTTTTACATTTTTATCAATCAGGCTTTGAAAACCACGATCCAAGTGGAATAGAACTAGGTGCAGGGTTTGTGCATGGTTACTGCTAACCATGTGGCCAATTAAAACTAGATATGCCTTATTAAAAATAAAGTGATGGGGATAGAAAACCATGTGAGGTACTTGCATAAAAATACTAAGGGTGTGAATAAGTTTTTCATGGTTAGAAAAACTGGATTCCTATCCATGTTAGGTGGTGGTTCCTTTGTATTGTGGAACCTCCCCATTAGCACATGGTGAGAAATATCTTGTGGTATAACTTTTCATCTCATTAAAAGGTGTGAATTATCCAAAATAACTCTCCCACATTTATGTTTTCTTCTATTATTTTCCTCATCACTGACATGAATGGTTGTGAGAACACACCCCTCCTTTCCTTTTTATATAATATTTTAGATATTATTTATTCCAACTCTGATTAAAGATTTTTTAGTTTTATGGGATAGATAGTGTTGTGTCATTGAATTCACATACTTCTATTATCTTTTTAGCCTACTATTTGGAATGAATTTCCATTCCAAATCATGGTCCCTATTTCCAAGATATTTTGATATTCATTAATTTTTATCAATGTGGCTTGAATAAGAGGATGGTATTTAATGAGTAAATTCCTCTGAGAATAATTTAGGTGGTACATATATTTATTCTTATTTATATGTGCTCTAGGTAATTCATATTTAAATAGGTATGAGTTGGGAAGTACAAGTGTGACCTTTAAATTATTCCATTTCTTTTATATTATTATTAGAGGATGTCAAGGGAAAAATTCAGGTCTATTTAAATGAATTGAGCTGAGTATGGAATTTAATGAGTGAAAATGGGTTTTCTGTTTTTGGTGTGATGTTCATAACTGTATTTATGTCTTTTAAATAAATTAGATTATAATATGAATGAGTTGGTTACATATCTATATGTGCGGTTCAAGGACCATTGACATGGTATGATGATCATCACTGGGATTTGGGGGATGTGGATTATTAGGTTGAGCATGATGGTGATGACCCTAACATGGTTGGAAGATGAGGCTAACATGTGGTTATGGAGTTCAACCAAATTGTATGGATTTATATGGTTGGATATTTTCACTCGCTATTGTTGGTCAACTTCATTGTTGGGAGTCATGTTCACATAGGAAAGGACTCAATGAGGTGGTATTGACCTGTCAATATGGCGGAAGGACTCCATAGAATATATGGCTTAGGAGATGTTTACTGGCCATTAGATATGGAGAAGTTTCTCACAATAAAAGCTATTGTAGTGAACCTATTTTTTCCATGAAACATTTTGGAATATATTATGAACTATTCCCAAAGTTACAAGTATGAGATTCGGAGGAACATCATGCTAGAAATTTGTTATTGAAATACTAAAAAATATGTTAATATAACATGAAAGTAGTTTTTTTGTTATAATGGGTTATCTCCCAAATTATTTCTTTGATTGGGAATCTAAACTATAGTTTAATATAGAATATTTGTTTTATACTAGGTGGAACCTAATTTTCATCAACACTATATGTTCATTTAAGGATTTCATTTCATTGTATGTTATGTGGATTAATTAATTCATTCGTTTAATACCTAGACCTATATTTCCTCTTTATAATAGTTTTGATGACAATTATACCGGGTTATCCACATAACCTCGTGATCTTTGAGAGGTTATTCAGAGCGTTCTTCATTATAAAATCAGTATTAGATGATAAATGATGATCAGATCAAGGTATATAGGTATAAATAAGTGTAATTGTAACCCCACATCACTGATGAACACATCTTAACCAATAATAAATCCATAATTGAGGTAGGGCTTTTCATTTGTGGTTTCCACCCCCAAATAAAAAAACTCATAGATAATTGTTTATATTTTATTTTTTCTATGTTTTCTTACCCTGATCATGATACCATTTATGTGTTAAATTTATTATTTAAATTATTCTTTTATTTTTCTTTGATCTCACCTTGACATCTTGATTTTTAATTATAGATTGAGAACACAAGTCCAATTATGTTTATGCCCCATTTATTTATGCCTTTGGCCCATCA
This sequence comes from Viscum album, assembly GCA_963277665.1. Taxonomy (NCBI): domain Eukaryota; kingdom Viridiplantae; phylum Streptophyta; class Magnoliopsida; order Santalales; family Viscaceae; genus Viscum; species Viscum album. The sequence goes on along the minus strand of OY728137.1, from coordinate 1,694,943,476 downwards.
TTCATTACAATCTTCATCATTGGCCTATGTGACTGAGGATATTCATTTACAGGGATGGTCCGAGCATGATAAAACCCAATTATTTTCTGTGTTTGTGTGAAAAAAGATTTGGATGGTGATTTATAGACAGATTGACTTCCATTATGGGATGTGGGTGATGCATCTTTTGGATCTGGGATCTGAGACCAATTGATGGGGACTGGAGGAGTAGTGTGTTTTTTGCATGCTTCATGTAGATGGATGAAATCCTCTGTTCCACCCCCATAGGCCCTGTAATGAGGTCCAAAAGTTCCCCCCACACATTGTGGGACTTCAAATGATGAAAATTATGTTGAGGTTGAGGGATCTATAAAATCCATGATGATATTGGAGATTCTTTGAAAAAAATGAATAATAATAATTCAATAAAATAAAAGAATTCCATATTGTACCCCCTATTTGTAGTGAAAGGGTTTCGATCGTATTTAATCATCACACGCTGTATATATTCCCATAATCTGTGTGAACCACCTAGGGTTATAATGTCATGTAACTGGTGTCATAATCCTAAGACCCCTTTTTGGTTGATATGATGTGTACTATGGTAGTACACAGACGTAGTCCAATACCTAGGAATAGACATGTACACTAACATATACTAACAACCATGGGCATGGCTAGGAGAACACATAAAGTCCCCATTTATAAGATACATGCCATGTGGGTCCCCTACATGTCATATATTATGGGATGACCTCACACATTGTGTCCAATGGAGAACACATCCACGTATCACAGTGGGACCACAAGATTTGTGGACCCCTAAATATTATGTACTTCAATATTGGGAAATTTACACCTTTCATATATACTTATTTTGGAATCATATTTTTTCATATAAATATACTAGCATAAGAAGTTTACCATATTGAACACAATAGTATTCTTTTAATGGATTTTTTGATATAGCATGTAATGTTCCACATGTAAATCCTTTTCTAGTGATGATTGATGATGGTAGTGATCAAGAAGAATCATTTTAGAGAGAATGCCATTGGAAACCCCCTATCATATCAGGATGTGGTTACACCAAACTCCTTGAATAAGATTGATTATCCCCCCCCCAATATAGAGTAAGGGAATGGGCCCTCTACCTACTAAGTGGAATGTCACCACTATGACGCAGGAGTTGGGGTCCTCCAAATATATTGTGGAATACCCTTACCACACTAGGGTGTGACTCCTCTATTTATACATAATGAGTGAAAAAAACTATGGTACTAGGTCTTAGGTCCTCTTTTCATTGAGTGGGACCCCCTTGATGCACAAGTGTGTGGGTCCTCTATATTTACATAACGAGTGGAACACCCCCCCCCATTATGTTAGGGTTTCAATCTACCATTATTTTACTGGAATCCCTCTATAGTATAGGGTTACGGGTCCTCAATACTTCCTCTATGTGTAATACCCCTATTGTATTTAAGAGTGTTCCCTATTTCTATTTACCATTGTTCTCTCCTTGGGTTGTGGATTAGTATCAAGGTGATGTTCCTCCTTATGACATCATTATATTGACATGCGAGCTTCTAGGCATAGTTGATGGACCTTTAGTGTTGTTGGTAAAATCATAATCATATGTTGGAATCTAAGATAGATATCCCATTTCCCTATCATCTCGGTTTATTTTATGAGTATGTATTTTTTGGGTTTCATTTTCTCTCTTGCTTCATGTTGAATTAAATACTTCTATAATGTATTTTTTACCACATCATTAATTTTTAGGTTATCTTATTTGGTATGTATATACACACCAGTATATAGGATTTTCCAAATTGTGCCATGTATTATACAGAAAAAAAGATTGAAAGACATTGATATAATAAGGGAATAGGGATACTCTGGTCTATAGACCGTATACAGTGGTTGGAATTCGAGATCAGGATTTGAGCTCTATCATCCTTGATTTATTCAAGTTATTTTTAGTTTTAGGATTCATTTCTTGATGGTCATGTATTTTTTTCCTATTTAATTGTCAGTTTTACTCTTTCATACACTAATTTTTTTCCCTATAGGTTATTGTGTGCATGGTTTTACTCCAAATCATACATCCTGTTTTATTCTTCTTTGAACTTTTTCCATGGATTTTTTGGGTGCATGGATATGGTAATTTTATATGTAATTCCATCTTAGATCTTTTCTCCATCCATTGACCTATGAAGGTGGGACTGGGATTATGGTAACTCATTCTTCCATTAGCATGGTGTTCCTCGATGGGTTGAGTCATTATAGAGTGGTACCATATGTGATTTTACCTCATGTTGGTCTTTGGAGTTTTTACCATTTTGACGATTGAATGGGAACATTGAAAAATGGTGTCAAAGTGTCTCAAGTTAATCTTTTTTTCTAGGGAACATAGTTTTTTTATAGAAGCTAACAAATTCATACACCATAACTCTAACTAACTTTTTATAGACTCAACATATGAAGACATTGGTTTTAGAGAACTTGTTACATGTATTATATAATATTGAATCTTTTTTACTATCCTAATTAGGCAAGATCCCTATATATATGATCATCAGACCATGTGAAATATTTATTACATTTTGGATTCTTATGTGAAGAAAACTAACATTATTATTAGTTAAATATCATGATGAAAATCCTAAAAGTGATGAGGCCCTAGTTCAGGGCCCATTCCATGAAATCATACCCACAAATTATTATGCAATTTTACCCCTAACGGTCCTGCAACAAATTATACCCACATGGCAGGTAGAGGATGTGCACCGGGTTAGAACACTCTGTGATTTTAATCGAAAGACACCATTGAGGTTCCATGGAGAATTTGATCCATATGAATTGGTGGATTGTCTTGAGTTAGTGATTTGAGTGTTCAGGTTTGATTTTCCCCTAAAATATCAAATTGTTTAACTAACAGTGATTATTTCCCATGGGGTAGCAGTGTACTGGTTGATTCTATTAACATAGACACATTATAAGTTGCCACTCTCCTAGTATGACTTCTAGAATCTGTTTTGTGATTATTATTAACCATGGTTATTACACTCAATTTGGATTTTGAATATTTTAGACATACAAAAGGGTAGTATGATAGTAGCTAGTAATGCTTTGAGGTACAATGAACTTAAACAGTCCTCCCTCAACATGGTTCTTGGTGGTTACATCTGGGAGTGGATGTTCAAGAATTGTCCCAATAGATATATTTGTTCCAGTGTAGTTTTCATATGTGTTCCTATGTATGTTGATGTGATAAAGTAAGAAATTGTAATGGATAGATTCTGATATAAGGTACATAATTCAACTAGATCTAGTATTGGGACTCATGGGGATGACTCTTCTATAGTATCTAGGAGGAAATAGTTTTTAGGATCTCAGTGTTTGAAACCTCATCATGATGGGTCTCATTCACAAGGGCATCTTACATAGAGTTTTATAAAGGAACAATTAATTATGGATAGGGGATATTCTATGCATGTGATTAGTGTGGTAACATTTAATATGATTTATGATCCTAACATGTCATTGAGGGAAGATATGTTTTATATATACAAATTCGATAGAGGCTCCAAAGTGATTAGAGTTCTCTTAGGCGTGGCTGGGTGACCTCTAAGAAGGTGGAGCTGAGAGAGGAGTAGGTGGATCCCTAGAGGAGTATATTTTGTTGGTGGTTGAAGATATGATATACTTCCACAACCACTACTAGGATTCCATGCCTATATCAGGGAGCCAGCGGTTAAGGCTACGAGAAGCTATCAACCATGGAGACTTATGACCAGATAGCTTTAGAAATGATATGAGGTATTATCTTGTATTTATTATATAATCTCAATAGTACTTATATACATATCATCGAGTCACTCTTTCATTTTTTTAATCCCTCATTCAAAAGCTAGATCTCCCAATTGAGAACATAGCAAAACAACTTTTGCATTATGTTTTGACAGGGTTTCATTCATTGATATCGCTTTTTAATCAACAGTGTGAACTATCGAATAGTAGTTATAGTTTCTCATGGTACCAGATCATCATCATGATGAATCATTTTAATATCATATTTAATATGGATTGTTTTTTCATTATTTGACAACAGATTGACTATTTTTGTTGATGGGAAAGATTACAGTAGACATATAGGATGATATTCTACTTTAAAGGTGAGAGTGATATCATTTTTTGAGAAAGTAGGTATTATGATTAGGATTCTACAACCCATCACCCATTAGTTAGTGTGTTTTTCCTTCGTGAATATTATTTCATTTGTTAGTGGATGACATTATGGGTATCATCCATATAGATGATTCGGGACTACCATCAAGACGGTAGATGGAGTTTTGAATTGAATTTAACTATAAGATGACACCTAATATATTTTATGGTGTATTGGATGGTTTATATTGTGCTCTGGGAGCTAAGGGTGTAGCTCATGGACCATTAAGATAAGGTTTTTATCATACCTAGATTTCCCCCAGTAAGATCTGAATTTTTCTAAGCAAAAGGTGGATGGGGGATTTCAAAATTATATTAATTACTACCTCATAAACCAATCCATGATAAATAAAATATACCCCTTTTCAATCTTTTAATACCTCATTGATCAATTTAGAGGTAAGAGATCGTCCACCAAGATCAATCTGTGTTTATAATACCACCAGTTGAGGATTCGTGAAGCTAATATTCTGAATCTGAAAATCTAAATTATCTACATACATTCAAGGTTCTTACAGATAGATTTAGGTTTGATGAATTCCAATACTATGTTTATGAATTTGATGAACTACATATTCTAGTCATATAAAGAACTGTTTTTGGTTGTCATAATTATGGACATAATCATCAAGAATATGTTAGATGTGGAGTATGTATATAAATTAAGGATGGTCACAACCATTCTCCCATATCACTATATTTAAGGAAATATATTAATGTTTCAGTTTTTGATCCATGAGGTTCACATTTTAGGTAATGTCATTTCTAACCATACATTATTTGTAGACCCAGTGAAGATGGATTTGGTGATTTCAAAGGAGTTCCAAAAATCTATTTTGGAAGTGTGAAATTTTCTTATCATAGTGAGGTACTGTATGATGTTTATAAAATAATTCTCTAGGATTTGAGCCCCATTAACAACCATGACATGGAATGGGATTCCATTTACCTAGATCAAAAAGTTTCATAGATCCTTCTAGCTGTTGAGGATATGTTTGCATAGTTAACATGTGTTGAGGATGATAGAAGAGGGTTTTAGGTACGTATTTTATAATGATTCCTCTAAAGATGGTTCAGACTGTATATTGATGTATAGGTATGAAGTAATCCCATATGGGTCAATGTAGTTGAGACCCCATGAGTAGATCAATGAAACTCGTGATCTAATGTTGGAAGAGGTATTATATGCATTGCAGATGTGGATAGACTATCTTCTGAGAGAGGTATTTTTGGTTTTCTCAAACCATCTATGTACATGGTATATAGTGACATTGAGGATCTAAACCTAAGATAGAGTCATTGGTTGGAGTTCCTATCAGACTTTGATATTCAGATATTCAAAATTTATGGTATGGGGATCGTTGTAGAAGATACCCATAGTGGGATGTTTCGTTCTTGTTTTTTGGAAGAGTAATCTATGTAGTTTTATTCCTTGTGACTAAATATGGTGGAATAGTCGGGTTTATATTATCATCAAATTGTGGTGTTTACTCTATATCATCACCAGAATTTAAGGTAGAATTAGTTGGGAGACATTAAATATGATGTTCTATGTGACTCTATATCTTTAGTAGATTCACTTGAACAATTTTCTATGGGAGGGGAACACATCATCCTTTATTTAAGGATAGATAGTTGTTTTAGTTACATTGGGAGTGGAGGTGATGAGAGAGTTTTTCATTTAGACTTTGATGGTACATCTTGATGCTGGTAATATGTGTTTGGAAATTTTGTGGTAGTTGTGATGGGTTGGAATGTGGTGGAGGGTTTCAGATTATATCTCTAATTTTATCACATTTCAATATGTGAAGGATGTTAATCATGTCCCAATAGGTTTTACATAGTTTCACGATATCCCTGAGTGGAAAGGGGATGGAATATCAATATAAATTTTGAAAAAACATCCATATACAGTGAGAGGACACTATTACATATATGTGATTGTTTACTGACTTACTATATTGGAAGACTTCCTCTCAATCAATATGAAATTTTATGTGTAGAGTCTAGGATAGGTTCACATGATGGAGACCATTAGGCTCCATGTGGCTCCCTCTGTTATTGTTTTGGACCGAGACACATAGTTTACATAATGGTTTTAGAGAGTCTAGTAGGATGGATTTAGGACCCATTTGTGCCTGAGTTTGGAATTTCACTTCTAGAAAATTGGGAATACCAAGCCCACTATCTAGGTATTGGATATTATATTGAGGGATTATGTTTTGTTATTTTTCCAATGGAAATTGGATCAAATTACATATGTTTTTTATTATAGTAATAAATATCACTCTATGATCATAGTGGAATATTTCGAGGCCTTGTATGGGAGAGCTTATAGGTCACCCATGTGTTGGACAAAGATTACAGAGACATCTTTAATTGGGATAAAGATGGTATTGTCAACGATAGAGAAGGTCCATGTGATTTTTGACCTGATGAGGTTATCCCAAAGCGAACATATATCTAATGTAACACCCCAGGTAAATAAAGAAAATGACATTTTTATATTTATCCCTATTTGTGGAAAAAATGCCAATATTAATTTAAATGTAACGCTATGCACGATGGCTTACCCAATACGCAACAACGAGTTCCTTTGAAATCTTACGTTGCACTCTAATAATAAAATAATATTATTTTAAATGGAAGTTAACACATATCCATTGTATTAGCGGGAATGAATAGAAATAACTAGAATACGAATTTATATGTTTGTTAAATGTTTTTACTTTTATCCAATAAATTTTTGAGGCTTAAATTCAAATGAATCCAATCTTAAGCATTGAATACCCTAGTATTTTTAAAAGATTTTTTTACTACCTTTTGATGGAAAACCATTTATAAATCAAACTTTTGACAATTTTATAAGCTTTATTTTTTAAAATAAACATATTATAAATTATTGGGACATTTAAATTTACCCTAGGTTAATTTTTTGGTATTTTTCTGACAATGATCATTTTTCAATGAATAGTGAAAAATACTTCATTTTACATCAAAACTTCTTTTTCATATAATTTAATTATATGGATATATTATCATTTTAATTTGTTTTAAAGTGTAATTAGAATATATTTATACCATGTAATACAATTATGTTCATTGGGATTAATTTCACTTTGTAATTGGGAATAAACAAGTGCCAAACTTTTCATGAATATTGTTTCAAAAAAAAACACGCTATTTGTTTTGACAACGAGAATTATTTTTAAATAAATTATTGCAATTTATGTGTTTGAGAATAGGTAAAATGGATTACATATTTGGAATCAGAAGTTACATATTATGTAATTAAGACTCTTGTTTTTGGACATTATGAATAGTAACGACGGTAATTATCTTTAATTATCTTGATTAATGAGTAATCGGGTAGTTAAAGATAATAAGATAATATCATAATAATAAACAATGACCACAACATGTGTCCTAAGGCTACTAGGTGTCTCATGGAAGACCATGGGATTCCTTGTTTCAAACTTGGGGGGCCCATGGAATCACTTTTGTGAGAGAGTGACTTTTTATCTTTTTATTTTTAAAGAATGTTAAATGTGACAAAGAATGTATTACCTATGTAAAATATTTTTAATTTCATCTACATAAATGATCATTTGGACTATAAATTTTAATTGGAAGGATAAAAAGATTTTCTACATCATAGTATTTTTTTTATAATTTTTATACATTGAATAAATTAAATTATTTATGACATCATGATGATGCAGCGATGACCTCATAATTTAATAATTTAAATAAAATGGAAAGATAATGGAAAATCTAAGACCTAAACATGTCCAAAACCTATTGGATGTGTGGATTTTGAACCCGTATCACCTTATCCTCGAAACACATCAATGTGGGACCATTAAAATCCGAAACTCATTCTAATATAAAGTAACATTTCATTACTTTCCAAGAGTTCCCCTCCTCTCCTCTTATAAAAGGCCCCAACCTCTACCACCTTAACCACAAATCCATAGCCTTTGGCTTGGCCAAACCCTACCCACGTTGCCTCTATAGATCCCTATATAACTCCCTAAAGCCTCACTTTGGAAAGAAGTCTTCCCAAGGAAGCCTTTGAACTCAAATCAAAAGGAGTTACCCAATTTAATGGTAGTGTCTTCTCTAGTGTTCTTATGTTTTATTTTTCTCCTCCAACCCCTAAACTCTTTTTATTCATTTATTTTGTAACAAATAAAGTATATTAAATATACTATGATGTTGTTATAAGAAGGATTCGAGCTAAACTTACACACACCTACATCTAATGGTTAAAGAACCTATTGTTTCTGTCGATGGTGAATTTCTGCCTCACGAAACGATGATTGTTCAACATTCTTCTAACACCTTCAAAGTTGTCCATTAAGATGACACTATATTTATATATGATATATAATATGATTATGTTTTACTTAAGCTTTTTTATTTTTCATTTATGTCATAACTTTATGGTTTCCATTATGGGTAAACGTGATATCTTCATTTAAGGAAGTGCGGACTATCACCCCCTCAAAGTGATTTGATTCGTTAATACCATATGTGGTAGGTATAAAGGATATATTTAATGATATTATATATGATACCATACTATAATTAAAATAATCATATGTATCATTATGTTTTAATTCCATTAAATATGAAATAGAAATGGAAGTAGTGTTCATGCGTATGTACGGCTTACCGTCTCCATGAACGGTAAATTTCATTTCTTATCTCAAAATGTTATGTACTATTATAAGTACATATATATAATGGATATATATGTAATTTATTACATCTAAATGATGGATATCATTATGTAATTATAACATATATATATATATTTTGTTTTGTTTTAATTCAATTAATATGACAAAAACATTAATGTAGCGGTCATGCGTACGTACGACCCAGCGTCTCCATGAATGGTGCTTTTAATTTTTATTTAAAAATGCTATGTAATAATATAAAATGGTTATATACTTTATATATATGATATTTAAAACATCAATACTATTCTATATATGATGTACCTATAACTACATGCCAAATTATTTTCCAACAAGTTCAATTTTTGGCTCATGTACCAAACATCGACAAAAACGTCTGATATGAACTCATATTATTAAACAATTATTATAACATTAAAATATGTGATATGAACTGAATAATAATCTTTATATGAGGTAATTAAGAAATTATAAATTGATCAAAGTTTATTATTCAAGAATATAAAGAAACGAACCAGACAATTTGGACTTGAGGTAAGGGATCCTACTCCTCTCTTTCTTTTTAAGTACACTCTTTTATGTCATTCCTTTTAAAGATCATATTTCTTGTTATTGGTATGTTCTTTTATATTAATCTTACTGTAATTTTTATTTTCATATGATGAGAGACCCTATTCTTTCTCATCAATCCATTTTTGAAGTTTTGAGTGGCGCCGTTAGGCTGCCAAATTTTCGTAAGATATCTAACCTCTATCTTTGTTTTTTAAGTACTCTCCTTTATATCACTTCTTTTAAGCACCACTTTGTAATGTTGGGGGAAGTTATTTTATATTCTGCCTTCTTTAAACTTTATGTTAATATGATTAGATACCCTATTTGATCTCATCAATCCATTTTTGTAAGTTTGAAGTGGCGTCGTTAGGCTGCCGAGTTTTCGTAAAGGATTTTTCATCTCACTTTTATTCCCGTGAGATTTATGCTACATTTGCCACAATTAACTTTGAGTGGTGTATGTACTACCCATTATTTTACTCATTGTGTTATATAATTTTGTTTATGAGTATTTACAACAATGTTTTATTGTCCTTCTTTCATGGGGTGTATGTTTTGAAAGATACCCATGTCGGTAAGGGAACCTTTCACCCTCCTCTTTTTAAAAGAAATCTTTTGTTATGTCTTTTAATTAACATACTATTATGTTGGGATATGTTCTTATATATCCTTATTGACTTAAATTTTATTTCTATTTGATGAGATACCCTTTTTATCTCTCATCAACTCATTTTCTGAATTTTGTAGTGACGTCGTTAGGCTGTCAAATTTTACAAAGGGATCTTTTTAACCAAATTTCGATTTCTTTGTGTTCAACATGTAGTTATTGAATATGTCATCCTTTGAATATGTTTGAATGAACTTTTATTGTTTTACACTTAATATCAACTTATATTGGGTGTATTTATATTTGACACACATAATTTTGAAATTGATTTATCCTTAATTTAAGGATACCTTCTTTATAAGGGATTTCATCACATTTTACATTTCTATTGAGACTTCATTGTTTGTATGCCCCAATTCACTCTTATATGGTGTATATAATCTCCTTTGGAATATTATATCATGAATCCATTTATTCTCATGATATTATAATGTTCTGACTAAATGTTATTCCTCAATTATTGTATTCAAGTGTCTATAATTTTGGTAAAAACCCTTTTACCAAAATATCGCTCTAAATGTTATAATGATTTGTTCTTATTAATATCCATGTTTTCAAAATGGTTTTAAGGATTTATTTATATGTATATTAATGGTTTAAATTTTTTTAAAGCTTCAAGGTGGTATGGGACACTTTGATTCAAAAATCACTTTATTAAATGTTTTAAATGGTTTTGGAAATGGTTTCTTTTTGAATGGATTCATTATTTAAATATCCTAAAATGTTATATTGTGATTGAAATGTGGAAATGTAATGTTTACTTTATGCATGTTTTATGTGATACGTTTATGTTATGGTTCTTGGGAATTGTTATGAAAATGGGTGGTTCCATGATAAACTAAGGGTGGGTGAGCCCGATATAGATCTCCAATGCATTGGGTAACGCAAAGGAGTGAAACGTTAAGGTTTCTCTGAAGAGATTTAGGGAATATAATGTGGTGGGTATTTCAAAGGTAACCAAGAGGGTTACTCCCTATGTAATAATGTTATGAATGCCTCAAGTTTCCTTTTATGTCTTATGATTTCTATGATTTATTCATGATTTGATGAGGTTTGTTAAAGTGCCTATGTTTTATGGGTAAAGTATGATTTCATTCTTATGTATATATGAACTCAGGTTTCCTTTCCATATTTTTATAACCCTTACTGAGATTTTTATGCTCATCCCCAGTTTTTTTGAAATGTTTTTCATAGGTCAAGGGAAAGGTACATGTTATGATGATAGTGTCAAGGAAGTTCCAAGAATGAATCCATGCTTTATATAAAATATGTTTCTGTTGATGGGAAGAATGAATACTATCTTTTATGTAACCACCTTGTTTAAATATGTAATTTAATTCAAGTTTCATGATCTAATTCTCTAAAACTGTAAACCTGAAAAGATCCTCAATGTGTAATCTTGTAATAACTCAAGTTTAAGTAAGGTTTAAGGCTGGGGCCTTATAGTTGGTATCAAAGGTCGGTTTAGATAACTGTAGAGGTTAGGGTATTCTCTAAGCATAAGTGACAGTACCATAACAGATAGGATTTTAGAAAGAGTCCAAGTTTTAGATAAGGTGAATGAGTAAGTATATCATAGTAGTTATCTTCCTCATTAGTACATGATGGTTTTGTTTATGTAATCACACTGACAGTTCTGTTTTTAGTGAATGGATGGATCTAGCAGGCACCAATGTGACAATAGGTTTGAAGGAAGCTGTGGTGGTTCTCTGATTAAGAGACTGGATGGAATGGGGTATTCAATGAGGAAACTCATGGTTGTTCTAAACCAACTATCAAGGAGTCATGATCATTCCATTGAACCATGGTATATTCTGTAATGCATCGTGTACGAGATGACCAATAGATGTGGAAGTTCGGGTAATAATTATAAAGGTAACCATTATGGTTTATATGATTCTTACTTTTGAGGTAATTATGGGTTATTATATGTTATGATGGAAAATAAAAGGCATGAGATAAACTTGAGGATAAAATATGTTATGATTATTTTTGAAGATTTTATCTCGTTTTGGGTAATGTTTTGAGAATTATATAGTTTTGGAAAAAGGACAACATGCAGACCGTGTGACAACCCATCGCGTCGGATAAAGCTGCGGGAATTGAACCCACAACCAATGTGTGACTGGAATTTAATGCCTTCCACTGGACTACGTGAAGTCCCTGGTTAGTTTGACTGATTCTTTTTAGTTAGATGATTTTATGAATTAAGAGTAAGCTGATTTTGGGTTATCTATGAAAATTTATTAACCTATCATGGAGGATATGTTATTAGGTTAATTACTTTTCAATACGAAACTTTAAGAGTAACTGATGTTATTTGGAGATAGGTGTTAATTTGTACCTTGGAAGATTATGCGACTAAATCCTTAAAATATTTGGGTTTCAATCATAGATTGGTTTACTTTGAATAATATTATGGACAAATTGATTATCTAATGGTCCTTGTTGAACTTTGGGTTTTTTTGGACAAATTTTGGAGATTAAGAATAGATTTTCTTTTTATAAAGGATTATACTTTTGTGGATTATCTAACCTCATACTAACAATTTTGGTTTTGGTTTTTTTGAATACATGGGAAATATATAGTTCTCTTATGTGGATTAGGTGATTCTCACGAAGTTGATTATAGTACTCTTAATGTGGACAAGTCTTCTTAAATACTCTTCTTTTGGAGAAAGTATGAGTTTGATTAAGGAATATAGTAAAATTTGAAAGTCTACAGGACAAGTATGTATGTTTCATTATGATTTAGTTAAGCTCAAAAATAAATTCCTCAATGAAGAGTAACTTAAAACAAAAATGGTGTCTGTTAACTTTTCTTATTGGGGAATCGAATACTGTTTAACCCATCACAAGTTTGTGATTTTCTTATGGATAACTTTCTCCTAGAAATGTTTTCTATCACTCTCCATCATAACATGAACCTTTTTTTCCTCCATGTCCATATTTTCATACTTGTAATCATAGTATGGGTTAACTCGGGTGACCTTTGTACTTATATTTCTTTATTTTAAATTGATTGTTTTATTGACTCTTGTTCCGATGTTGGATTTTCAATGATGTTTCCAAGCCCCGTTTTAAAATTGTGAGGACGCAATTCCCAAAAGGGGGGAAGGATGTAACACCCTAGGTAAATAAAGAATATGAAATTTTTTTATTTATCCCTATTTGTGGAAAGATGTCAATATTAATTTAAATGGAACACTATGCTCGATGGCTTACCCAATACGCAACAACGAGTTCCTTTGAAATCATACATTGCACTCTAATAATAAAATAATATTATTTTAAATGGTAGTTAACACATAGCTGTTGTATTGGAGGGAATGAATAAAATTACTAAAATACGATTATATATGTTTGTTAAATGTTTTTACTTTTATCCAATAAATTTTAGTGGCTTAAAATACAAATGAATCAAATCTTAAGCATTGAATACACATGTATTTTTAAAAGATTGTTTTACTACCTTTTGATGGAAAGCCGTTTTTAATTCAATCTTTTGACAATTTTATAATATCTATTTTTTAAAATAAACATATTATTTATGATTGGGACATTGAAATTTAAATTGGGTTAATTTTTGGTATTTTTCTGACAATGTTCATTTTTTAATTAATAGTGAAAAATACTCTATTTTACATCAAAACTGCTTTTTCATATAATGTAATTACATGGTTATATTATCTTTTTAATTTTTTTTAATGTGTAATTAGAATATATTTTTACCATGTAATACAATTATGGTCATTGGGATTAATTTCACTTTGTAATTTTTCATAAACAAGTGACATGCTTTTCATGAATATTGTTTCAAAAAAAACCCGTTATTTGTTCTGACAACGGAAATTATTTTTAAACTAATTATTGAAATTTATGTGTTTGTAATATGGTAAAATGGATTACATATTTGGAATCAGAAGTTCCAAATTATTTAATTAAGACTCTTTTGTTTTTGGACATTATGAATAGTAATGACGGTAATTATCTTTAATTATCTTGATTAATGAGTAATCGGGTAGTTAAAGATAATAAGATAATATCATAATAATACAAAATTACCACAAAATGTGTCCTAAGGATACGGTTTGACTCTTTTCCGACCATGGGATGCCTTGTTCCAAACTTGGGGGCCCCATGGAATCACTTTTGTGAGAAAGTGACTTTTTATCTTTTTATTTTTAAAAAATGTTAAATGTGACAAAGAATGTATCACCTATGTAAAATATTTTTAATTTTGTCTACATAAATGATCGTTTGGACTATAAATATTCATTGGAAAGCTAAAAATATTTTCTACATCGTAGTATTTTTTTATAATTTTTAGACATTAAATAAATTAAATTATTTATGACATCATTATGATGTAGCGATGACCTCATTATTTAAGGATTTAAATAAAATGGAATGATAATGTAAAATATAAGCCCTAAACATGTCTAAAACCTACTGGATGGGTGGATTTCCAACCCTTATCATCTTATCCTCGAAACACATCAATGTGGGACAATTAAAATCCAAAACGCATTCTAATATAAAGTAACATTTCTTTACTTTCCAAGAGTGCCCCTCCTCCCCTCTTATAAAAGGCCCCCACCTCTACCACCTTACCCACACTTCCAAATCCTTTGGCTCGGACAACCCCTGCCCACATTGACTCTCCACATCCCTCTATAACTCCTTGAAGCCTCACTTTGGGCATAAGTCTTCCCAAGGATGCCTTTGAGCTCAAATCAAAAGGAGTTACCCAATTTAAAGGTAGTGTTTTCTCTTGTGTTCTTATGTTTTATTTTTCTTCTCCAACCTCCTAAAATAATTTTATTCATTTATTTTGTAACAAATACAGTATCTTAAATATACTAGGATGTAGTTATAAGATGTATTCGAGATACACTTACACACACCTATATCTAATGGTTAAAGACCATACTGCTTCTGTGGATGGTGAATTTCTGCCTCACGAAACGATGATTGTTCAACATTCTTCTAACACCTTCAAAGGCGGCCATTAAGATGACACTATATTTATATATGATATATAATATTTTTATTTTTTACTTAAGCTTATTTATTTTTCATTTATGGCATACCTTTATGGTTTCCATTATGGGTAAACGCGATATCTTCATTTAAGGAAGTGCATACTACCGCCCCCTCAAAGTGATTTGATTCGTTAATACCATATGTTGTACGTATAAAGGATATATTTAATGATATTATATATGATAACATACTGGAATTAAAATAATTTTATGTATCATTATGTTTTAATTCCATTAAATATGAAATAGAAATGGAAGTAGCGTTCATGCGTACGTACGGCTTACCGTCTCCATAAACGGTACATTTCATTTCTTATCTTAAAATGTTATGTACTATTATAAGTACATATATATAATGGATATATATGTAATATATTAAATATAAATGATGGATATAATTCTGGAATTATTACATATATACATATATATATCTTTCAGTTTGTTTTAATTCCATTAATATGACAAAACAATTAAAGTAGCGTTCATGCGTAAGTACGGCCCACCGTCTCCATGAACGGTGCTTTTAATTTTTATCTCCAAATGCTATGTAATAGTATAAAATGGATATATACTGGATATATATGATATTTAAAACATAAATATTATTCTAGATATGATGTACCTATAACTACATGGAAAATTATTTTCCAACAAGTTCAATTTTGGACTCATGTACCAAACATCGACAAAAACATCTAATATGAACTCATATTATTAACCAATTATTATAACATTAAAATATGTGATATTAACTGAATAATAATATTTATAGGATTTCCTTAAGAAATTATAAATTGAAAAAAGTTTATTATTCAGGAATATAAAGAAACGAACAAGACAAGTTGGACTTGAGGTAAGGGATCCTACTCCTCTCTTTCTTTTTAAGTACACTCTTTTATGTCATTAATTTTAAAGCTCATCTTTCTTGTTATTGGGATGTTCTTTTATATTAATCTTACTGTAATTTTTATGTTCATATGATGAGATACCCTATTCTCTCTCATCAATCCATTTTGTAAGTTTTGAGTGGCGCCGTTAGGCTGCCGAATTTTCGTAAGAGATCTAACCTCTCTCTTTCTTTTTTAGTACTCTCCTTTATGTCACTTCTTTTAGGATCCACTTTGTTATGCTGGGGGAAGATATTTTATATTCCTATTTCTGTAAACATTATGTTAATATGATGAGAGACCCTATTTGATCTCATCAATCCATTTTTGTATGTTTTAAGTGGCGTCGTTAGGATGCCAAGTTTTCGTAAAGGATTTTTCATCTCACTTTTATTCCTGTGAGATTTATAAAACATTTGCTGAAATTTCCTTTGAGTGGTATATGTACTACCCATTATTTTACTCATTGTGTAATATAATTTCGTTTATGAGTATTTACAACAATTTTGTATTGTTCTTCTTTCAGGGGGTGTATGTTTCTAAAGATACCCATGTCGGTAAGGGAACCATTCACCCTCCTCTTTTTAAAAGACTTCTTTTGTTATGTATTTTAATTCACATACTATTATATTGGTATATGTTCTTCTATATCATTATTTATTTAAATTTTATGTCCATTTTATGAGATACCCTTTTTATCTCTCATCAACTCATTTTCTGAATTTTTTAGTGATGCCGTTAGGCTCTCAAATTTTACCAAGGGAACTTTTTAACCCAATTTCGATTTCTTTGGGTTCAACATGTAGTTATTGAATATGCCATCCTTTGAATATGTGTGAATGACCACTTATTGTTTTGAACTTAATATCCACTTATATTGGGTGTATTTATATTTGTCCCGTATAATTTTGAGATTGATTTATCCTTAATTTAGGGATACCTTCTTTATAAGGGATTTCATCACATTTTACATTTCTATTGAGATGTCATTGTTTTTATGCACCAATTCACTCTTATATGGTTTATATACTGTCCTTTGAAATATTATATCATGAATCCATTTATTCTCATGATATTATAAGGTTCTGAATAAATGTTATTCCTCAATTATTGTATTCAAGTTTTTATAAATTTGGTAAAAACCTTTTAACCAAAATATCACTTTAAATGTTTTAATTATTTGTTCTTATTAATATCCTTGTTATCAAAATGGTTTTAAGGATTTATTTATATGGATATGAATGGTTTAAAATTTTTAAAAAATTCAAGGTGGTATGGGACACTTTGATTCAAAAATCTCTTTATTAAATGTTTTAAATGGTTTTGGAAATGGTTTATTTTTGAATGGATTCATTATTTAAATATCCTAAATTGTTATATTGTGATTGAAATGTGGAAATGTTATGTTTCCTTTATGCATGTTTTATGTGATACGTTGATGTTATGGTTCTTGGGAATTGTTATGAAAAAGGGTGGTTCCGTGATAAACTAAGTTCGGGTGAGCCCGATATAGCTCTCCAATGCATTGGGTAACGCGAAGGAGTGAAACGTTAAGGTTTCTCCGAAAAGATTTAGGGAATATATTTTGGTGGGTATTCCAAAGGTAACCAAGAGGTTTTATTCCATACGTAAGAATGTTATGAATTCCTCATGTTACCTTTTATGTGTTATGAATTCTATGATTTATTCATGATTTGATGAGGTATGTTAAAGTGCCTATGTTTTATGGTTAATGTATGATTTCATTCTTATGTATATATGAACTCATGTTTCCTTTACATATTTTTATAACCCTTACTGAGATTTTTATGCTCATCCAAAGTATTATTGAAATGTTTTTCACAGGTCAGGGGAAATGTACATGTTATGATGATAGTGTCAAGGAAGTGCCAAGAAAGAATCCATGATTTTTTTAAATATGTTTCCATTGATGGCAGGAATGAATATTGTCTTTTATGTATCCACTTTGTTTAAATATGAAATGTAATCCATGTTTCGTGATCTAATTCTCTAAAACTCTAAACCTGAAAAGATCCTCAATGTGTAATCTTGTAATAACTCAAGATTAAGTAAGGTTTAAGGCTGGGGCTTTATATCTAATGCAGATGATTATTGCAGGCCATTGGTTTTCGATCACAGAGACCACATTTATCTATTAGTCTTCCCATGATAAGGATTAGATTGGTTAATTCGAGGAGGCAAGCTATCCATGAGGTTTATACATTCATTGAGATCCTATAAAGGGATGGTGAGGTTTCTTACCACCGAAACATACCACCATAGTTTTATTTGGTGTATGATTTCAACTATGTGTCGTAGCTGAGGAGGTAAGTGATTGATCTTATGCATGTTATAAACTACAGTGAGCTCAACATCATGGATGGATCAACCTTCAAGATGTATTGAGTAGAGATTTAGGATTGGTAGGAGTGTAACCTATGAGGATTTGCAATTTTGGTTTGTTTTCTATGGTGTCATGGGAGAAAAAAAAAGAGTTCCTGGGATTATGAGATCTAGTTGTGAGTGTAGTATCTCCACTTTTTTGTTTAGTTTGTGGTTTCAGGGAATTGAAATACATTAATTGGGGAACAAGGTAGTGACTATGTTTTTATGTGTATTTAATTGAAATATATTATGAAATGTTTTTGTAGAAATGAATTTAGGCTATGTGATATTCTGAAAGAATTGATTTTAACAAAAATATTAAATATATTAATATCACGCAATCATAGTTTTTTATAAATAATGGGTTATTTCATAAATGGAGTCCTAAATTGGAGATATGGTACCACCGTTAAATCCAAAATGCGGGGTTGACCCTTGGAATGATCTAAGTATGGATGGAACTAGAATTTAAGATGAGGTATCTATTAACGTGTATATTAAGTGGATTGATTAACTTATTTGTTTAATTTTTTCATCTAATACTCAGACTTAAATTCAATATACATAAGGGATAATATAATATCTCTATAGGGTTGTCCACAAAACATGATGAGTCTTCAGTGGGTATTTAGATAATTCCTCATTGGAAAATCAGAAACAGACAACAAATGATGATTGGATCGAGGTGGATCAGAAGGAAATTAACAAAGTGGGATCCCTTCATTGTTGGGGAATGCATTCTTCACTACCAATTGATCCATAAAAAACATAGGTATCATCAGTTTTGGTTTATATACTTGATTAAAATAGTGATAATGTGTAATTATTTTTTCTGTCCATTGTTTTTTGACCTTTTTTATGCGCCCAAAGAATGGTAAAATTGCACTATTCAATTTGTTCATCTCTTATTCCATGATATCATATTGAAATAACTATTATAAATAAATAGTATAGAATGATTTTGTAGTGATGTGTATCACCCTTAATTTTTTCAAATATACCCTATCATTATTTTTTCGTTTCCATTGGGATACGGGGCAATGGTTCAACATTGTACAGATGGGTTCGAGTGACATCGAACCTATTTAATCAAGGTTGATTTAAAAAGGAATTTTTAGAAGGTTATTTATGGATGGATCATGTTCTGTTTTCCGATGTGGATGATGATTCCCATTTATCAAGGTTTCAAGACCATGAAACTATGACCATTTGAGCACTATCCATGTGTCTGTTTAATGCGAATTGATGGAATTCATTTTCAATCCCCCAAATGTTGGTAAATAATTGATGGAGATGACATTGACTGATTTTGGAAGGTCAAATTGAATAAATAATGGTTGGAAATTTATATCCACAAATTTGTGAAAATATTTAACTTTAATGAAAAACATGACTACAAAACATGTAGTCTCATAAACCCTTATTATTTCATTCCAACATAGTTGTGGTGATAGGGGTTTGGGAGGTGTTTTGGAACATATGCCTTGTGGCTAGGGAAACAGGTCATTTGACCCTCCCCGAGTGGCCAATCCATGTTACATTAATAAAATAACCAATACCACATGTGAGAGGAAGCATTGTGTACTCTAGGAATACATGAGCATGGTCCAGTAAGTGGGTATGGTCAGGTATATAGATAGGTTCGCATAAATGTCCCAACTAATACTCACACCTCTAGGATCACATGGGTAGGTCCTAGTGGAAGAAAAACTCCATGTCGGCCCCATAAGTCATGTACAATGTGGTGTATCCTCTGGACCATGTCCCTAAGATAACATGGAATGATAGTAGAGTGAGGCACATGTAATCTAGACCCCTTACACATTATGTACATACTTTTTATGAAAATATCACCTTTCATATAAACTTTCTTTATTCTCATATTTTGTCCCAAATGTAGCCTATCATGAGAGATTTTCCTCATATATCATGATGGTTTCTTTCATAGTTTCTTTTCAGATATTACATGGAATGTTCTTAGAATAATTCTTATTCAGGAGACACTTGATGATGGCAGTGATCAGGTAGGATCATTAGAGAGAGTTCGGGGTTTGAAACCCATATACAGTATTAGGGTGTGAGTCCCCCATACTCCTTAAACAAGTTTGAGTGGGGCCCTCAGTGGAACTAAATTATGTATCCCCTACCATTAAGTGTCACCCATACTACGGTACAAGGGTGAAGAACCTCTATGTATAGAGTAAAATCCCCTTCAATACTATGGTGTGGGTCTTCTATTTACACATACTAACTTCCACCTCCAATGGTACTAGGGCACAGGTACCCTATCCATCTATTCCACCCCCTATTATACAATGTTTGTGGATCCACCATAAATTGTGGAGCATCCCCCTATCATAATAGGTTCTAGGTCACATGTCCTTACTTTGAATGGAATCCCCCTATTTTATTGGGGAGTCTGTCCACTCTCTCTTAGAGATTTTACCCACATGGGATGTGGATCAGTGGAGAGGTGTGAGTCCCGCTTTTGTATTATTTAAATATACATGTGAGATATTGAGAATCAATGATAGACCTTTGGATTTTTTGGAAGACTCTTAATCATGGGATGTTCTATCAGATAGAGATCCCCTTTAATTTAATTATGTTAATGATATATCCATCCATAATTATCTTATACTCCTCTTTTTCTTTAAAAAGTAAAATATTGTTTATGATATGTTGATTCACCACCTTCATGTATGATGATCATTACTTTCTATTATCATCTTAATGGCTCTTAAAAAACCAATCATAATTGTTAAAACATATTTTAAAATTTATATTACCCCTTTTGTATGTCTTGGAACTACTATATATACACAAAATTAAATAATAAATCAATGGTAGTTAGTGAATATTGAAAAAATGAAAAAATATACTAACATTCATCATATAAATTTTACCTAAGGAACCATCCTCATATATGAAAAGAAAATAAAATATTATGCTATTTAGAATTATTGAAGTCTATTAATACAATT
This sequence comes from Viscum album, assembly GCA_963277665.1. Taxonomy (NCBI): domain Eukaryota; kingdom Viridiplantae; phylum Streptophyta; class Magnoliopsida; order Santalales; family Viscaceae; genus Viscum; species Viscum album. The sequence continues at coordinate 1,694,922,041 of OY728137.1, read as the reverse complement.
TAATTCCATTTCATTTGTTTTTATTCTATTTCAAAGTAACAGTTATAAATAAACTCAAGAGAACCAATCATGAAATCCATAGAACGAACGATCCCAACACCACAAAATTAAACACTATAACTAAATGAAATTGAAAAAAATAAAAAATAAAAAATTATAAAAAATTAATTTAATTTAGGAGGGGATTTGAATTAATTAATTAATTGATTTAATTTTATTATCCATGTTATTAGGTAAAAATAAATAACACTTTCACACAAAAGGTAATAGATTATATTTGATCCTCTATTTTTCCTCCGGGTTACATTTTATATCTCCTAACAACAATGTAATTATTAATTTTTCTTATTTACACCACCAATTTTTTTATATTTCAATAATATGTAAATATCTTAATTATTCTTTAATGGATGCATAAAAACATGTATTGTGTGGTTCCTTGGTCAATTACATCTTATTAAAATGCTCGATTAATAAGAAATTACAAATTGCATACTCAATTTCTTGTGCACTCCATAATCTATTTTCTGCATACGTTGTTTTTCAAAAATAAATCATTTTATCAAAAAAATATATCATATATAATATATGGTTTTATACAAAAATTATAAATTTTTCTAATTTAAGGACTATTTTATGTTTTCCATTAAACCGCACAAATGTGGCTCATTTCTAAAGTATAATCAACACTTTTTTATATTTTTTCAATCAATTTGTACATAATTAATGATTATTTATTCCTATTTTTAAGTATTAATATCAATGTATTATTTAAATTTATTATTTTTTTAAAACATTATGATACTCCCCATGGTTATGATTTATGAATTGATTATGATAACAATTTATTTAAATATGAAACCTATTCTTGATTCATCTTGTAGATCACATATTCATTATCATTTTATCCTTGTTTCTCCAAAATTGGTCGCCAATTAAATTCATATTGTTTAGTCTCATGAGATGTCATGTTGGGATATGGAGTAAACTCGATTCCTTTACATGACTTTTCCACCACATGAAATAGTATTTGTAGTTTGTAATGAATCATGTTTATGTTGTGTTATATGTTGTGGCCACATTCATATGTTTCCATGATTACATGATCCCATTTTATATATTTTATGATTAAAAATTTTATTCGTGTTCTGTACATTTTTATTACATCATTTCTGCCTTATAAACAATGTTCTATGCCTTATTTATATGTTTATTCTCTTTATGGGATTTTTAGCAGATCTCTTTTGTTTAGGACTTCCCCAAGTTATCCAATATAAGTGTAAGATATTAAATCAATTTAGGAACACTTTATGGATGATTTATTTAAATAATTTTCATTATATTTCCACGTTTTCATTTTTATGAATCTGATATTCCAATGGTGCTTGAATTTACGTTCATTTCTTTTTATTTTATGGTTAATTTTTTTAGAATCATGCTATAATATATGTAATATTTAAGGTTATATATAGTGGGTATAATAGCACAAACAAGTTATTTATGGATATTAGGACATAAAGAATTTAGTAATAACCCTATGGAAAATTCTATCACCATAGATAATGTAACACACCATGATTTCATGGATTATATATTTTTTAATTAATTTAATCTTTCTGTTATTTTTCATTTCACATAACACTAAAAAACATTATAAATATATATATTAAATCACAATAATTGGCTTGAGTTATACACAATTATAATACAATAATGAACTACATGCAATATAAAAGTTTGATTCCCCTATATGGAACACTTAGGTAAGCTTACGTCTCATTCTGACCTCGGTCGATGGCTTGCATAACATAGAAGATCGAGTTTTACAGATCAATTATATATTATCTAGAAATTTATAGTATTATATAACATATCCATTAATTATGTTTTTATGAATATTATTATCTAAATTATTTAAAAAATAATGATAGGGTAAAATTTTGGGAGTAATGGAATACTCAAATTTTTTTAAAATTTATGAATATTTTAAATTTAGAAAACTCATAACAGGTATGTACATTAATGATTAAGGTAGAAGAGGGTAATTTCATTACCTTGAATATTCACATCCTTAATATTTATGTTGTCATCTTGAGACCATTATAGAACCTTGGAGGAACTCTTTCAGAGGTAAAATTGCAATAAATATTTTGTTGATTAATTTAATGTGTATATGAATGGGGAATGGATGGTATTTTAATCGATGAGGGTTAGTTCTTAAATGTATAAAAATAGGTTATTTTATTATACAAGGTAACAACTTGTGGGTGTAATGAATCATACCATTTTTTTATTATTAAACATTTTGAAATTGTTTTTTATTTTCAAGGCCTTACAAAACCTAAAATAAACTTCCAACAAACCTAATTAATGTGTTAAATCCAAAAAACAATTTCTTCAAAAAACCCAATTATTTTTTCAAAAAAGTAAAGTAAAAATTTCTATATTGAAATTAATATTTATAAATAAATTATAATACATATTAATAAAAAAATTTAATAAAAATTACAACTAAAAAATTTTCATTCAGACATAATAATGATGTCATAAAATTATTATTCTAATTAAGTAGAAATTTTTATTTTTTCACCAAAAATTAAACTTTTTTCAAAAATTCCCAAAAAAATTAGCCTATTATTATGTTCAAATGATGGGTCAAAAATGAAATTTATTTTATAATGATAATATTTTAAAAATTATATTTTTAATTATTAAAAAATATATTTTAATAAAAATTATAAATTTAATATAAAATTTACATTATGACCATTGTAAAAATTACTTAGGGCATCATTAAAATATTTTGTCAATTAAGAAGAATTTCATAATACCATTTCGTGGGATAACGATTATTTATAACATAGTCATAAAATATAGTTTTGATAAAATATTTGTATAGACTCTATAAATAAAAAAATTGATTATATCATTAAAAAACCCCAATGATAATTTCAATGGATCTACATAACTAGAAATAATAATGAAAACCCATTTTTTTACTAATGGTTATGATGTTGGTCAATTATATTAGCTGAAAAAATAATAGAAGATGTTCATATTACTATATACGTACCCCATTATTCTTACATTTAATTATTCACCTTTATTTGAATCAAGGATTAATATCATTTCCATAATTAATATTTAATTATTAAATCATTTTTCCATTATTATAATGATGTTAATGGGTAAGAATATTATAGGGGACTGATGTGGACAAGAATTCTATAATTGACATTATTTAACCTCGATTTTAAATCATATTTTAATTTTATGGTACAGTATTGGGTGTTGTTTTATAAGGAATGTGACATTCATAAATAATGAAATAATGTGTTTACTTTACTCTTCCTAGTCGTACTAGTAGATATCCACACCTAATTTTCAAAGTTCATATAAAATATCGATATATTTCTATTTTCAAATATTTTAAAATATAATAAAAATATATTGAGAGTAAATAGATCCATTATTAATAAATTAATGATGTTTAAGTTTTCACACATCGAGGGATTACGTGTTTTTCTCAAAATCACATGAGATCCTAAATATTTTTTCAAACCATTGTCAAATTGATATCTGAATCTTGCATCATGATATGATACAATTTTTTTGGTTGTCCTAAGAATTCTTACAATTTTGCTGAGATAATTAGAAGAACATTTCATGGGGTGAGGAAAACTATATCACATTCCTATCTTAAATGTATTTATAATACAAAAAAAGGTTTTTTCCATAGTAGAGTGGGAAAAAATCTATTGTCACACAACAAAAATAGGTGTTGTTTCAATTATATTTTATTTCATTATGAAAAGGAAAGAATTTATATTGAATTGAGATAATTAATAAAGTTATGGTTTTAGGGTTGTATTTTTATTTTTAATGATGTCATTGTGTTTATAATATTTTATATTTTCTTCTTACTAATTGAAAAATGGAGGATTCCTTAATAGAATAATCCAACACTCGAGGTATAAGGTTATTATAGAGAATGATTAAATAGTGATTTCTACTTGTTGATACCCCATCCTAAATTTTTTAAAAGTATCAACAATATACAAAAATAGTATAAAAGTACAGAAATACTATATAAATACAATATAATGTTTTAATAATCTTATGAAATATATAAGTAACCCATTTCTTTCTCACATATTCCAACAATTGTAAGAAACACAACACTAAATAGAGAATATTATTTCATAGACAAAATTTATTATATAGATGCAGATTTCAAATTATAAACCTAATTAGTAGAAAATGAATATTTTTATAATCATAAAAAAATCAGTAAAAGTATCATATAGTCACTGAAAATATGAATCATTCAAGAAAATAGTTTTTTATATAATGGGTGTAAGATCCAAACATTACACAAGATCTCCTCCACTTACTTGATCACTCAATATTTACCCATCCATTCAAAGGGTACTCGATTGGAATGAGGCTGAAGAATAAATTAAATTTAATGATAATAAAATAAAAACTAAATCATATAAATAGCAGAATAATGGAACCCTCTATCATGAATTATTATGTAACGAAACTCTATTCATAGCTCATATCCTCATTCTATTTGAAAATATCATATATCCTTCTCTTTAAACTAATCATACATACGATATTCTTTTTTTATTTATGAAAATTTCAATTCATCCTTATATTTTGTATACATCTATGATCCTATCTTCCCAAAAAATATGTGTCACACCCAGATTTTTGTTTTCACTCTTTGTTCTAGAAATTGTTTGGATATTGGTTTTCTTCTCGAGTTTAAAATATGATTGTATTATAATTTTTAGATAATCATATGACTATATTTGGGTTTCATTTATATTCATTAGTTCCTATGATATTTTTAGTGAAAATCTGATGTTTTGGCTTCAGAGAAGGTGGAACAACATTAGAAAATGATTATAAGAAACCATGGTACTTATCCTAATAAACCATGCAATTTTGGGTTTGTGTTTGTGGCTTCGAACATGACTTGCACAATGTTGGTACATGATTTACCAAACCGTCCAGCCAAATTGTGAAATTGACATATATCTTTAAAAAAATTCCAAATTATATTTCAATTGGCTTTGGTATTTAATCAAAAAATATGAATTTTATTCTTCCCCTGGTTCATTTTAACTAAAGTTGGATTCTCCCAACATCACCAATATTCATCCACCTACCCATTGTGTGTGTTTATAGGGTTTCATCATAGTTTTCGGCTATATTTTTTAAGGTATTCTCATCTTATCTTCTTCCTCTTCCTCTTCCTTTGATTTTCTCTTGAGTTTCTCTTCTCCCTTGGTCATGTAGATCTAGGTTTTATATTTCCCTTGAATTATTTTGGGTTTTTTTTCATGTTTACAGTTAACTAATTTTCTCTTGGAACCTTATAGAGGTTTTATTTGGTTTTTGTTGCTGAAGCGTCGTGATTTTGAGGTAGGTATCGCTTTTCAAAACCATTATATTATAATAATCTATAGTTTGATTCATTTTTTTCCTTCCATGAATCATAAAATGTGATTCGTTACATTCATAATTAATTTTTTGTGAAATGTTTTTATTTATTCCTTTAATAGTGATAAATAAATGTATTTGGATTTTTTTTTACAAACAAGTGTTTGATAAAATTCCCTATTAGATTTTAGAATTAATTTTGATATCTAAATCATCGTTTCGATTTTAAATTTTATTTCTAAAATATGAAATAATTTTTGGTATTTTTGAATGATTTTAAAAGTAGTTTTGTATTTAATAGAATTTATTATATGGATTTTGAAATTGGATTGTCATGTAATGGTAGTATGTGGCCCATTTCGCACTTTGTGAAAAGAATTTCCTCGAATACTCTCCTTAGATAATTCTCTTTCCTCTTTAGGTTGAATGGATGGTATTTAATCAATTTGAAATTCTTGTGATTATTTTATTTGAATGGATAGGATGCCCACATTGTGGAGTCCACATGACCCATCTCCATTGAGTAGAATGGGAGATCCTCATTGTGGACACCATTGAAATCTATTGTTTATATAAATATATCGATACTTTGGGAGACTCATGGTGATGCATGTTGTGTTTATAATTATATATGATATATGTTCTTTAAATTGGATTCTCGGTTTGCATCGATTGGCTAGTCCCCTTTTAAACAATTTACATGGGAACATTGTATAGCTAGAGAATTTTGTAAGAACAATTATTGCACTATTTAGTATCACAATGTTCATATTGGCCCATAATATGGGATATGATATGTTTTACTATTATTTATATGGGATAGTTCCACTCAATGTATCCATTTTGGGTACGGTTGATCTTGTGTGAGAAATTTGTTATCATTTAGTGAGGCACACTTCTAATGAAGACTCAATATGTATTATATGTTTTGGATTATATCATGAGATCATAGGTTCACCCATGTCTATGGGAACTTAGTTTTATATAGAGAATTGTTTACATATATTGTTAGATAGTTATATCTCTGTACCTATTTCCATTTCCCTTATTAGGTGATTACTGATAAATATAATTTTCATGTTGTTACTGTTGGGTACATGTTGTATGTTGGATTTTATAGGATTGTGAAAAAAATTAGAAAATGCTTTACAAAATTTATTTTAATTTTTTAAAATGAAAATATATTTCTTTCAATTTGAAATAATAATGGTTTTTACGTTGGGAAGAGTGTGATTTTAAATGGAAAAAGGTTAATAGAACCATGTTTAGATTTAAAGGAAAAAATTGTGGAAATTATTACATTTATATGTTTTATTTAAATCTAAAAGTCAATGTTTCTTTTATTTAATATATTTTTATTGGTAATAGATTATACAGGAACAAGTACCAAGTATTAATACTCATATCTATAGTCCATCCTTTTATTTATATTATTGTGAATGTTTCATCTTGGTTCTTATCACTATGGTTGATGGTTGATTTTAAAATCAGAGGGTTTCCCTTAGGGTCACATAGATTTCATGTGGTCATTAGGTTTCAATTGGGTTTTATTGTTTTGTCATGTTGTATTTTTCATCTTTGTAAAATGATGTTCAATATGATATTTTGTCATTTGTATTGGGATGCTCTATTATATTTCCACATTTTCATTTTATTTGTATGGTGTATATCATCCATTTTTTCTCTTTTGATTCCTCAAAACTAGTTTCTAGCCCATGAGGATTGAGAAATCTTCTTAGGCCTATCCGTTGATGACTCAGGTGACTAGTTCAGGGTTGACCCAGGTTAGTTCATTCAAAAATGGAATCACTACTGGTTGGTTATTCAGGGGGGAAATATTTCATTAAACCTTTTTTTATTTTGGATATCCAAGTATATGGAGTAAAAAAATTAATGCATGGGGTGTAGGTATGGATAAAACCATCTTGGTTGAATCATGATTTACCATGGGAAGTCGGGTTTTATTTTGTTTATCTTGTTCTTATGAGTTTTTTTTTGAGAAATGAAAAGAGAGTTGTTAAAATGGTCTTGGTAATATCTTTGGGCCTGAAATCTATGTGTATCTAGGGTCATTTTCATAGAATAGAATCGGTGAGGGTGGTTCAATTGGAATATAGATTCTAACCATACAAAAAATTCCCCCATCAACACTATTTTTAATATTTTGTGTTTTTTCGATATTCCATGATTCTGAAAATTATTTTGAGAATCCAAACCAATGAATATTGAGGCCGAATTTTAATTAGGACATGATTTTGTTTTTTTAATATGTAAAAAATGGATTTTTTATAAATATTTTGATGGAATATTTAAAAAATGTCGTTCAGTAAAATTATTTTCAGTATATTGATAATGGATTTTTATAATAAAAAACCCAGGTTTATCAAAATGTATTGTTTTGAAAGTAGAAGTTACTTTAAAAGAGGTTATTGGAAAAAATTTCAGGAGGAGAAGAAATATTTTATGAAATGATATTTTAATCAAATAGTTTATAAATGGAATATGGTTTATTGATCTGATGAAAATGATTTGAATGAAATGTGATTTTTTTATGGAAATCCATGGGAAATTATTTTTTAGCAAGGTTAGTTTGATTTATGTATGGAGTTTGAAAATTATTTTTTACATGGTGGGGAGTTGGCCTTTGAAATTTTTTATGAATTTTAAAATTGTATCTGAATTGGAAATGTGAAAACATTTGTGGAATGTTTTGTTTTTGGAAAGTGTAATTGTTTTTTTACATATTTTATTTTTATGGGTTTTCACATTCATAATTATGTATGAAAAAATATATGGAAGATGATGTTAGTAGATCGGTGTTTGGTTTTTCTGGAGTTTCTGTGTTCTTAAAATGGCATGATAATTTTTATGGTTGAGGCTCCATGGGATAACATTGCTGCATGTGCATACCACCAATATCTTGTTTATTAAATTTATTTTTCAGAGGAAATATTTTGATGTTTGATACCCGTTGGTTATGTGTCTTGTATTTCTATGTATTGGTAAAGTTTAAGATGTCGTGTCTCTAATTTTAAAACTCTTTATGATGAGTTTTTTGATTTAAAACATGGATTTCTTGTAGGTTAGTGTTTTACACTGGTAAAGGTGGAATAGATATATAAGGTGAGACTATGAGATGTTTATCATTAACAAACCTTCTAGATGATGAACCTAAAGAATTATTTGGTTATTTTCAAAATATGAAACCTCTTATCTTTTACAGTCAAGTGGAACCTCTTGAAGATGATGGGTGGATGTGGAAAATTGAAGGGAGATTCAGCCTCATTGGTTTTGCTATGTCGTTAAAGGAAATGTTTTCTACATCATTCTTGAATAAATGACCTAGAAGTGGTGGCAGTCAGTCTCATAAGATAGTCCTTATTAAGATCTTACCTAAGATATCTTCAAGGCTTCTTTCATCTGAAAGTATTTCTCTATGGTGTTGAAGGTGAGAAAAGGGATGGAGATGTGTAGATTGCAATAGGGTAGTGGATATGTGTTGCTATTATTATGTAATTTTTTGGACCTAGATCCTTATATTATGAATTTTCTTGTGGATGATTCCTAGAATGATTGATGCTTTGAGAGTGTGCTTTCTTATGATATGCATTTAATGTTTTCATGGATCAGCTTAACCTCTTTAGACAATTTTTTAACGATAGTTGTTCATTTATAAGCTATACTATCAAGGGGGCTTGAGGCGGACAGTCTTCATATGATCTATGGCAGCGGTGAAGGGGGTAACAATAATGGAAGAGGGAAGGATCTTTAGGATGTTGATTATGGTCAAGGAATTAAACTACCTGATGATAATTCATATTCATTCTCTTTGTGCGGGATAATATGTTTTTATAAGTGTGGAACGATACATCATATTGAGTCCACATGTCTGAATGATCTGAAAACCTATCTTGCTTTTGGACTCTCAGGCCACCTGTAATGGTTTTTCGGGGGGTTGAAAAGATGATATGTGGATCAAATTCATAAAAATATGTTGTTATTCTAGGTTCAATATAGTGTACCTTTCTAAATGTTCTTTTTTTTTGTAATGGTTGTTCTTGGTGGTTTTTTCATTGTTGTTTTACAAATAAATTGTAGGAGTGGTCATTTTTGATAAAAAATGGCCTTTTTTAATGGATGCATGTTTGTATTTTGGAAGAACTAAATTCATTCCCACATGAATGGATGTGCATTTTATTATGTTTCTTTTTTTTGTTCCACATATAAAGGGAAGATGTATATGGAGTTTTCATCATCTTATTATCTATTCTGATGGAAAGTATAAGTTCTGATTAAGGATTTTTTACTCCTCACAATGATGTGGTAGATGATTCAAACTTTAAGGCTCTATTGATAGACTCTATATATAAGTTGGTGTGTAGTCAGATATATCATGTGTTGAAGGACATCGGTCTATTTTTTCCTTAACTACAATAACGAAGACAAATTTAGAATTTTAGTTGTAGTTTTTTCACCTTCAAAGGTCCTATCATATTGGAATCCATCTAGAGACCTAATTTCTTCACTATGGTCCTTTTGATTTCAATGATTCTCTTTAGTTGTAATGAGGTATGGTGGTTTTGTTTTCTTGGAATTCTTTTGGGTTTACTTTTTATATGAATGTATTTGTTTGGTAATCCTTGTGTTGTTATCCATTTTGAGTCAGTATTGGATTTATCTCATTACATGGGTTGGAGAATATTCAGTCATGTTCTCCTCCATTTTAGGGGGTTTTCAACAACGGTTGATGTTTAGATAGCCAGTTGAATTCTTAAAATGGTGAGGATACTCATTGTAAGTATGATTCATGTTTCCTATAAATACAAGAAGTTATAGTCAGTCTCTTATGTTGGGGAGTCCATTTTGTCCTCCCATGTTGATAAATGGTAATTTTTTTAATTATTTCTTAGAATTTATTGTTTTAATTAAATGATATAGAATGTTATGTTCTTATATGTTTGGATGAATTTTTTGATTTCGGAGTATGACTAAGCGGTTTGGGTGGTTTTTTGTTGTTTCATAAAATATGTATGAGTTTTTTTGGTGGTGGATAAGGTGTTCTTGGTTTGGGAGGTTGGATTCATGCACTGGTGGGAATTTTTTTTCTTTGATTTTTAAATTTGATAATTTTTTGGATTTCCATTTTAGAAAAGTGTTATGTTGGGGAAAATTGTTACAAATGGGTTTTTAATTTCATCATTTGTTAGAGTTCATTTATTTATCTCAGTTTTCCTCTCATGTTCTAGGTGTGATAGTTTTTAAATTTTGATATAATAATTTTTTTTGTCTTTTTTTAAAATTCTAGAGTTCCTCTAAGGGTTTTGGGAGAAAAGTTATGTTTATAAACTTGAAAGTAGGTGGTACATGGTCTGTGCAAGGTTAGATGAAACCATGTGGCTTAGCCATAAAATTGTGTGACTTTTGGTCGGTGTTGGAATCATTGAGAATGAAATCTATATGATTCATTAGACAATTTGGAAAGCATGGGAGAAGACTTGGTCTCTTGTAATAACCATATCACATGGTTGGAACACATAATACCAAAATGTGTGTTCAAACCATTCAAGTTTCCTAGATCTTAAAACATAGTGAACTTTTATTTATACCCTTTTTGTGATTCAACCCCAAAATGTCCATTTTCTTCTTCTCCTGCCATCCATCCATCATTACTGTTTTTATTAATATAGTCAAAACAAAGTATTAAAAACAAGTGACCCTTCATTGGGGGGACGAAAGTACTATATCCCAAGATCATCGCCCCGTATTATGTTCACCCTCTATGGTTTAAACAGAGAAACATTATAACGGAAACAAACCGAGGATCCTGGAGTTGCAAGAGAGGCTAAATAATCTGTTACATTGTTCCCCTCCCTCCATGTATGCGTGACTCTCACATTGTTATTTAGAAGAATATTGAAATTCCCCATTTAGTAGGAGATAAACAAATGAATTGTTCCTTTACCATTTAAGGAATCATGAATAATCTTGGAGTCGGTTTCAACCAGATTAATGATAATACCCCTCTCATTGCAAATGGGGAGGCTATTGAGAACCATGTTATCCACCGCCCGAATCAGAGTGCCACTCCCATAATAAATAGAGAAAGCCAACACCACACTCCACTGAAAGTCTCAAACGACTCCTCATCCATGAATCACACACATACCACAGGATTCGTCCAAGTTGAGTTTGAGGTCATCCCTAAGAGGTAACCACCGAATCCATCTCCCTAATAAACTAGTAGTATACCGTGGAGATTCACTCCTTGGACTATAGAGCGCACAAATGGATGGTGATTCATTCTTTATACCTTCCATATCGAACAAATCATTCAAGAGGAACCTAGTTCTAGCCACAATAGACCTGCCTGAGGATGGGATCCCCTAAAACCTGGCATGATTTATTACTTTCCATAAAACCCAGCATCTCGAAATGAAGATGATACACCTCACCGCCGAGTTTGTTCCTAAGCTGATGACCCCCTAGAACAATGATCCAAGAATATATCAATGCTAACACTTGGTTGGGTGAACTCCATGACATTTACAAAGAAACTCCACACCTAACGAGACCATTCAACCATGAAGATGATGTGACTCAGGATCTATTCGTTTTTGAACATGAAACATTAGAAACAGGAATCCATGTTGATACCCAAACATTTAATAGTATCTTATAAAATAATGGAATTGATAAAAATTCTACAAGAGAGGAAACTAAGTTTAATGGGTACTCTGTTACTGCAGACCAGATCGCTCAATCCATCGTGCTGCCCCTAAGAGGAGTTGAATCTCTGAAAATATTTCGACATGAAAGTCCCCAAGGAGGAAGGAGTTTAAATGCACTTGTATTGCTTAGATCTCATGAAAATCTAGTCAAAAACCTCTTTTTGGTTTGCGTCCAACATTTATCTGAATAAATAGGTGTGTAAGATAACCTCCTTGAACAAGATGGTAGGGGCCTGACACCACGAGTACCCCAGCAAATAGCCCGGACAATTTTTATACCAGAAGGAAATAAGGCGCTCCTCGATGATCCATTCAGAGAATGGGAGAAGGGTCGTTATGATATTACTCACCGAAGCCCATAAAGATGACCCATTAGTTGAGATACTTGAAACACCAGCATTGTATCGTTGTAGCATAAGCATCCCCCAGAGGGTACGATCCTAAATTAATTCCCATGCACGCTTCGCCCGCATAGAGTGTATAGTGGCTTCCAAACTCCTAACGTTAATCCCTTCTTCGCTACTGGGCCACACCATCCTATTACATGACACCCATTTCCTCTTCCCTTAAGCCAATACATCCTATATAAATCATGCCAAAGTTATATCAATGGATCTGATCACCCCCTTTGGTACACTTACAGAGGCCAAGGAATGCACCAGAATCGCTGAAAGAATGCTATTTACCAATGTTATCCATCCCCAAAAGGATAGGATGTGATTTTTCTAGTTCAGAATACGATCTGTGATCCTCCCAACAACTTTTTTGAAGTCCATGGTTTGTATTCTACCAGGTGAAATAGGGGTACCGAGGTATTCCATGGGAAAATAGCCCCTTCCCATACCTATAATGTTTCCCATCCTATCTACCCTACCCAAACTGCAAGAACTTGGTACATAGAAGTTACTCTTATCCTTATTCACAATCTGCCCACTCCAGTTGTCATGACCCATCCTCGGGGCCCGTACCGTGACTACCCCAAGCCCACCTTCCATAGGCCAGGGGATGGAGACTAGCACCAAAGGCGTAAATTCCGACAACTGGGAAGGCATTGCCTTTATGAAAATAAACAAAACACCACATAGTACAAGCGGAAGTAAAATCTACGTACAAAAGAAAGTGATGAAAAATAAATGAGCCAGAATACAAACCCAACTGAAAATACAGCTACAACTGAACAAAAGTACAACAGAAAAAGACAACAGCTGGAAGAATGGAAGAGGCTCCTGGGTCATCCTCCTCAGATCCTACCTGAACGGTAGGTACAAATAGTGCATCTCCTGGATCGTCCACCATGGATCCTACCTGAAGGGTATGTACAGATAGATGAATACCTCTATTTTGTATTATTTTTTAGTTGTATCTCTACCGCGGGTTCTACATGGTTATAGAATTTGGTAACTTTTGTTTATTAAATTTATTTTATATATTCCATTTATTTTTTCATTAAATAATTAACGTGGTTATCATTATGCCTAGGTGTGTGCCATCATTATTTAGGTTGAGGAACACCCTCCATGTTTGTAGTAGATCAGTTCGGGTGCCATTTTTTAGCGTATTCCGAGTTGATTCATTACATATTCTATTATAAATGAGAATAAAATTAATATAAAACATGTATTCTATATAAATATCCCAAGGATAAGGAAAATAATCATATTCTGGAGAATTAGAAAAAAAATTCTTCATCAGAACCATAATTAAAAAACAATCGTTATAAATAATTATATTTCAACATAAATCCATCACCACGTTAGTAAATTTTAAATAGTATGACCCATGAAAAAAATTTACATAACTATGAAAATCCATATAATTCTTATGATCATTACATATAATACATTTATTGTAAATTTATACACCGCATAAATTAATCAAGTGCTGAATGTGGCATGTTTCTCAAAAAAATAAATAAATGTGAGATGAAAATCTCTTACGTCGTGTTAGACATTATTGGAATGCACAGTAACATATTATAAAATAAATATTAATTTTTTGTAATAATATACCATAATAATTTTGTTATTATAATATCTTATATGACCCTTTATAAAATTTTAATTACTATTTATTATAAATTCCTCATTAAAATAATTTCTTTGGGTGTCAACATTTTCCTTCTTTTTGAGCATTTTTGTTCAGTAGTTTAGGTCCTTATTCATTGATCAGGGTTCTATAATTGACCAAATGTAAATAATGATATAAATAAAATATATATTCATTATATACATATTTATATTAATCAATAAAATATAGAGAAAGAAAAATGAATTACATTGTGCATTGAGATGACATGATGTGTGTAGGCATTAACACAATTTTCATTTTTCTACGGATGGAATGAAAGAAAGATAAGTATTTATTAACCTTTAAATAATAATTATTATATCATATAAATAATATATATTAATTAAATTCATCCTTATTATCATCAATGTAAGCTGTAAATGAATAATGAATCACATCGCTTAATTGAGGTGATTGTCCACACGTACTGACGAGCAACATTATTATTTTATTAATGATTATAATGTTAGAAATTATATGTTATATTTTATTTCTGGATGTTTAATTTTTTCATAAATATAAAATATATATATATATAAACTTAAAATTAATCACTATATCTAGTTTTGAGAGGCGGTGATGGAAAATAAATTACCTCAGTTCTTGAGGTTGTAGTCCTTCGTACACACGATCGGTAGTTTCATTTTCAATTTAATTGAAGTGGATATAAATATAGGTTATTCCACTATCATAATAACACCTATGTGTATATAATTTCATTTTTTATTATTTTAATTTATTTTTATAATATTTCAAGTATGTATAAGAAGAAATAAAATAGAAAGTCTCCGTTAATAATGATACCTCTTCTTAATACTATAATCTTAGGGTTTCGCTAAAAGCCTTCCTATGAAGGTTTTTAATAAAATGAAGTCATATATGATGTATTAAATGAAAAAATTAAGGTATTTTGATAGTTATATTGTAAAATAAAAATAATATTAATATATTAATAAAATAAAATAGGAGGATCCCTTTTATATGTGTGGGGAGGGCCACCTTTTGAATTTCGTAGAAAATTATTATATAAAGAAGTCGTTCCCAAGAAAAATTATTCAAAATGGACATAGATTTAAATATATGTTTTTATTTTGTTTAAAAAATATCAAATATTAAAATTTGGTTTTGTTTATGTGGTTTTTTAAACATTTTCTTTTGGTTATCTCCTATGTTAATCTATTTTAACTTTAATAGCAGTAACAACTATTTCAATATGAAAGGTTTAATAATGTTATAATAAATTAACAAATGACTCATATGTGTAAATTGGTTGATATTTTATGTCATATTAAATTCTCTTATATGTATTTAAAATTTTTAGGAATTTCATATAATTTATTTAGTTATAATTTATTAAAAAAACATCATTAATGTTAATTTTTGAACAATTAATTTTATTTTATTTTAAATATACCTCAAATAATAATAATTAGAATGTAATAAATTCAAATATTACTAATATTTCATACTTATATAAAAAAAATCATGTGACACAATAACTTACACAAATTATATTAATTTTAAAAATTTTAAAATCATTTATATTATTTTTCTATTAATTGAAAAAATATTATGCCAGCATTGTATAGGTATTTAACGTTAATATATAATAAGTAAAAATTATAAATAAAATAACTCTATGAAAATGAATTCATTATTCAAAAAATTTACCTTAGTATTCATTCACAACATTATGTTGTCCCTATAAGAACATATAAGAGATTATTAAATTTAAGAGATAGATATTCAGTTTTTTATATTCTCAAAGATTATTATATAGGAAAATTTCATCAAACAATGTACCATAAGAAAATAAATATCAACACTAAGGTGATAAGGGTATAAATAATTTCATCTAAAAATACTGAAGATGAAAAATAGGGTCCTTATCACTTATTTTTTACCAAGGATAACACTATTTACTCTTTCACCATGGTGAAATTTTTTTATTATATTTACTATTACTTATGATAAAAAATTAGGTGAGACATATTAATTAAAATAATATATTTTTATTAAAAATACGGAATCCATTTTTCCATCTTAAATCCCTATAATTGACATAAATTTATTTTATAATAATCCCACAAACACGATGAAAAGAGGTTTTCCAAAAAAATTATTTCTTACATATAGAATGATTTTATATGAAAATTCAAAATATAATTTATTAAAATGACCTAATTTTTATTATTAATAATATTAATCAACTAATTAAAAATTTAATATCATATATTAAAAAATATAAATTTTTTAAATAATATAAAGTTATATTATGTTCTCAACAAAAAAATAGTATTTTTACTCTTTATTGGAATGATTTCAATCGTTTTAGAAGATTCTCAAAATTATTGTTAATGAAAATTTTCATATGCTAATTTAAAAAATAAATTTCATTTTTTAAAATTGGATATATATAATTAAATAGTTTTATCTAAAAAGTAATAAAAACCCATTTTGGGGGAATTTGTTTTTTAAATGAATATAATGACTTCACATAAAATTGAGTTCATATTTATCTATATAATATCTTTATCTAAAACAATTATCAATAATTGTAAAATTTTATTCATTCCTACTAATTACACTAATTTTAACGTCTAGGTTACAACTGTTATGTTTAGATAACAATATTTATATTATGGTTTTCATTAACTTAGTGTAGTGTATAAAGAAAGTTGTCAATGAAATATAACTTATTTTAAGAGAAATATATTCTAAAATGAGGGGGTGTTACATAGTTCATCAAAATTATCGATTATTATTTCAAACAATTATTGTTCTTAGGGTGGGGATTGGTTATTAGTAATTATTAGCAGAATTTGTTCTCCTTTCATTAAGAATGAATACTTCAAATAAGTTTTCATTTTTCTTAATTACAAATTTTTGGGATATCCTATAGAATAAATCATAATATGGTTTATCATATCAATATCATAAATTTTTTATACACAATATTTCATATTATCTTCCTCTCTATAAATAAAATAAAAAAAACGTCCAATAAATTAAGGGGTTGACCCTTCTCCTAAATTGTGAACATATTTTTGATATTTAATAATATATTATTTCTCTATGGAATTTTCAAGAATCATGTATTAATTTTATAAAATATAATAAGAACATCACTGGATTCAAATTATTCAATTTATGATAGTGTAAAGTGCAATTTATCGTACTGTGGGTATTTCATTGTATTAGATATGTTATAGTTAATAGGGTTGTATCCAAACACCATTGTGAGGCTCCTTCAAGGACATTAATAAGAGTGTCTAGTATTCTCAACAGTAGTCTAAAAATAATGAAGGGTGAGGGTTTTGGTGGTCTATAATCATACATATTGAGAAAATAACAAGTCATTTGGAAAAATAATATATTTCACTCTAAATATGACACCCTCCAAGTCTCCAAAATGAAAATTTATATGGTTTTTTTTTCAAGTTGAACAACCTTTATTATGGGAGTTAATTATCCCATATAAATATAATTCATGACTTATTGATGTATAACATTAACGTAAGAACCTAATTCACATAAATCCTCAAAACATGTCATTAATTCAATGCATCAAGAAATAGAAAATATCTTTGGATCTTAACAGTTTTGATAAAAAATTGTGTAATAAAATCTAATAAACATATTCATAATTTCATTATTTAATTTTTTTTATGTCTCCTTAATTTGGTGCATTGTTCCTTGATAAACAATTAATACTTTGGGGTTTTCTTAAGAGCTTCTAAAGGGGGGACATTGATCTCTAATTTCTACAATGTTTCATGAATTTAATTTTTATGTAATTATTCTTAGATATATTTTGAATTTATCATAATTTATGGGAATATAAGTAGATAATATTTCTAATCCTTTTATCATTTTTGAATGGGTGTAGCTTGAGTCTTTTTTTATTCCATCCCTCTCTTCATATTCTTTTCATTCTTCTTCCCTAAAATATATTTCTTAAATCTATCCTAAATTTTCATCATTAATTTCATTGTGTTCTATTTGATTTTTTTAGGTGTGGGGATCTTTGGTTAAACAAGTTACTTTTCACTTTATATAATCTGCATGATCACATATCAATTGTATTGTGGACTGATTAGGCTGGCAGTTTCCCTTGTTATTTTGATATAATATTACCCAAATTCTTAATATGCTTCTATAAAACCTTAACATACTTTTTAAGGTTATAAACCTCGTATCCTAGATACTATTGAAGCTATTTTTTGTTACTAAGTAATATTTATATATATGGTATCTTTTTATAAAATTAATTGATATGATAATAAAGTTGGATATAAGTTTTTTTGAAATGTTTTTAAAAGTGTGGTTGGTTATGGAATGTCATAAATTTCTATGGGAATTTTTTTTCTTAGTAAACATTGTCATGATAATTCGTTCTAGATTAAATTTTATTGTTCCAAAATTCAAATTAGTTATGTGAATTATCTCTCTTAACTTCATTTTTATGGGTGTTTTTTCTACTAGTAGATTATTGAGTATCATTTGGGTTCATGTACATTAACACAATGATTAGTAAAATATTAGTGGATGAACACAAACCCCATATATTTACTGGTTATTTCTATTTTTTTATTTTGTTAAAAGAAATTTTTCAAAAAATAATAGTTATCTTTAAAAGTATAGATACATAAAAAGGTGATGAAAAATATGATATGACATCATGAAACCCTCTTCAAATTATACCTCTTATTCAAAATACTTTCATCTATTTATAACATTTACAATAATTTTTTTATTCTACTACTTACTTGAATATCAATTCCCCTCTAGTGGACACATCCCAATGATTTAATCCATTTTCAAGAAATAACCTATAAAAGAATACAATAATTGGTACTCTATAATCAATTTATATGGGAAACAGACACAGATATTCTGGAACCACTCTAATAATCCTAAAGAGTATCTCTTGCTGATTTCTTTATTTTGTACATATTATTTAGTGTAATTATTCTAGAGTTAGAGAAGAATATATAAAGTAATTATCTTAGAAGGTTCCCATATTCATGTACATGCCCAGGTTATTAGATGTACTGTCACTCTTTATCTTATTCATTGAGTGAAAAAGGGATTTTTCAAAACAAATCTTGTTCTTTAACCAGTTCATTGTGATTCTATGTGGAGTAGAAAACAATGAACTCTTTTATGTGTTTATTTGTGGAAAATTATTCCATGAGCTGATTTTTTTTTAAATTTTATCAGAATATTTTTAATTAAAACACATTCTATAATGTAGGTATGAAAATCTAATAAATTTGTTCGATGAATTTTGTTTTCCATTACTGAAAGATAAAGAGGAATACTATAATTTTCACATGAATATAATAAGGAAACATCCCCCGATTTATATTATAAATTTAAATTTCAAATTTTTATTTACATTATACTTTTTATTTCTATATTCGAAGGGTAATTTTGATTATTATAATCCATGGTTATGTAATTTAAAAATAAATTTTTTTCACTTATGCTTCATTAATGATACCATGTTTTGACACACACCTATCATTGGGTGTTGTAGAAAAAATACTTTAATTGGTTATATGTAATTATATATGAAACATGAGGTTTTATTTAGAGTGGGGTGCTAAAGAACAATGTCACATAAGAAAAAATGGGGTTGATTGGTGTTATTTTCTGTTTATTTAAATGAAATTTAAACAAATAATATTTAACTCAATTTATGGTCAGAGAGGATGTTCCATGGTTGGATTTCCATTTTTATTTCCATCATAGTAAATCATATAGATTTACATCTCTTCTTGTTAATTGTTAAATAAAATAATATATATATTATTTAGTATATAGATTCTCATGTTTTTTTGATAAGATTAAATTCCAACAGAATTTGAATTTTGGTTTTTAGTGGAAGGATTGTTTTACAGACCAAGAATCAGAATGGAATTATTAGAATTGGGAAACATCAATGTGTTTTTAAACTTTTTCTATGACCTTAGGGGTCCCTTGGGTGTTCTATAATGTTTTTAAAGTTTCAACCCCCAAATCCTCATGTTTGGATGAGATAATACGGGTAAATGTTTTGTCTGAAACCATGTATTCCTCTAGTAGTAATTGTGTGTCTAGTATTGAGGGAATATGGGTTCTAAATGGTTTTATCAAACTTTGAACACTATGACACTTGGTATTTTATACTTCTATAGATTTTGGATAAATTTGAAATGCTTGGTTTTTACATGGTTTCCCAAACTATTCACAAAAATCGTAAGACCCATCCCCTAGAGTTGTGACACTCGAAGAGTTAGTGTGTGTTTTGGAAAAAAAGTGTGTCCTAACAATTCCCCCAATAATGTTGTAAAAATTTTCTATTTATTCTTAAATGAGTTAAATTTTTGAACCCCCTCATTCCAATTTTCACTCCTCCCATGGATAACCCATCTCCCTCTCATGTGTGGCTCCTCCCCATCCAAATCTAGGATTTTATATAACTCATTCAATCATTGTTGGAATATAGAATAATTGTTCTATGTAGATTCCACTTGGTATGATCAGTATTCATCTCTATCCTTTTTCTATTTATCTCCCCCTCGAATATGTTATCATGTTGTTACCTAATTCACCAAATTTTCACGGTGTTTTTTCTCTTATATCTTAGAAAACTGATGAAAACATGTCGTGATATTGGAGGAGTAAATCATCCTTGGTAAAAGGTATGTGATCTAGATTTTTTCATGAATTTTTTTTGTGTTTAATATGGTTCTTTGTTGTTACACATGCCGAATTCTTCTATTAATGCTTCTATTTTGTCAAAAAAAATTAAATTGAACCCATTACCATGTCTAGTATAACTCCTTGGAGTAGTAAATAAACACATTGGTTTCTCTCCATGACTAATTCCACATGGATTGGAATTATTATATTTTTTTTGTCAAAACCCCTTGATCCATGATTTTTTAAACCCATCTTGGGTTTGTTTCACCTTTAAAAATTGTCTGAAATAGATAAATTGAGTTTTAATGAATTGTGTGCCATGAGTTTTTTCCATGATCTTGATTTCTAATACTTTATATTTTGTGTCTTATGCTATATGATTCAAATTTGAGGCCTTTATTCATAATCCATTAAAATACTTCTTTGGGATTATTATTCATGTATCGTTTCTTATTTCTTATACCTACTACTTTTTTCATAATTCGATATGATAAATTCTCTTAGGTAATGATTAAATAATCATTGTTATACATATTTCCAGGTGTTCATTTCCTGGTAGACTTCTTCTTTTTCTTAGACTATATATCTATTGCCATTTTCCTTATGAAATAATTTCACATATGGTATAAAAAGTTTGGGATGTCATATTTATCATGTATTAAATAATTCCTAATTTAAGAAATGTGTTTGATATTGATATGTCTCACCAGATTTTGGGTAGAGAGAGAACATGGTTCCTGAAAAAAGGACATCATGGATAGACATTTCGTGCATGGCTTCATACTTCCAGACTTTCTTTGATTGACCCTCTGTTTTAATTTGATGGGCTCCCTTGGTGGATTACTTATACTCGTGGGTGACACTAGTTACCTTTGGGAGAAATTGTTGATGGGGTTTTTGGAAGTATGGATACACCATTTATAGATGATACTCGGCCCCATATGTGTTGTACCTGGTACGGACTCAGAGTTTACCAAACTAGGAGTAACAAAAGGGGTTTTTTTACAGGACTCCCTGGATGGGATTTTTATTATTGATTGTATCGAGGGATCCTAAAGAGAGCCTTGGTATTATAAAATAGATCACATTGGATGATATCAGGATTAGTTAATGGGGTTTTATGGGTTCTATTAATATATTACATGTGGGGTATTATAATTATTGGCATTATGCTTACAGTAACAGAATTGTTGAATGACATCCTAGGTGTGTAAACACCAGTCTATAACACATTATTGGGGGTAATACACTTTGTTTTCTTCATATATGATTCCATGTATTTCCAAATTTCATATATAGGTTCCCAGGGTTTAAAAATATTACTTAGTCTGAAGTAGGTATAATCGTTCAAGTGTCAATTTTGGATCCCAAACCAAGGTGTTATTTATTTATTTGATTATTTTTTTCTTTTACTCACCAATGTTAGAATACTATTCATTTGATTATACACTGACTGGATTTATATATACATTATTGATTGAGGAAAATGGTGATTATATCTCACACCCTACTTGGGCTTCAATAGCCCTAGGGTGCCTGATCATATCATCATGTTTGAAGGTTCATTGATTTATTGCATGTGATGTGTAGTGTACTTGGGATCTTGGGAGGACAATAATGATATGGCTTTATGGATTCTCGTAGAGTTATCCTTTGGGATATTATTTATTTCTTCATATTTTAGTGTCTATTCTAGCTCTTATATGTTTCTCTTATAATCATCGTGACATTCATGAACAATTATACATACTATAAATTTCTATTTACTTTTATTTAGTCATTATATTTTTATTTTGTTGTTTTTCACTTACTATTATGGATTCCACTTTTTCAATTGATTTAATCATTATATATGAATCTGTGGAATAAAAAATTATGGTATATTATCCCCACCATACGACCATTATACCCTCACTTCTAGTATGTAGCCTTTTGTGTATGGGGAAGCATTATTGAGGCCAGATACCAACCGGTCAAGGAAATGACTATGTGTTTAGTTGTGTCAGGAAATTACAACATGGTATTATAACTATTTTCCAATATCATAATATTTGGTCTTGTATAAAAGAGACTACAAATGTATTGTCCCTTGGTAAATAAAGTTTCCTCTGAGTGACCAACCCATTTATGGGGAAAAGTGCAAATGGTTGGGGATTTGATTATTTTTTATGTTCTTCATTGTTATATTTGATTTTGATTTCACCTTGATTGAAGGGAGTATTTACCTCTACTTAATGATTTATTTGATTTATATCATTTACATTTTTCCAAGTAAAAATAGCATGTATCATTACATGCATCATTATTGCCACACATGGATTGATGTGGCATAAATATGCCTTTCCATGTAGATTTTTATTTTTTGGATATTTGAAAATTGATGATGTAAGTTGTGTGTTATTTTCATTCTTACGCAATGTCATATTATGTTATTATTTGTATAATTTTTAATTGTTACAATATTATATATTTCCTTACAAGACTTTGTATGACATGTATAATAGGATAATTAATATGCTTAACTTGAGTGTTATTTTATTCTTCCCTTATTTTACTCTTATGATTATCATGTTTTTCACATCCATGCATCCTTACCATGTTAAAATGTGTGAAATTTTTTAATTTTATAATTACTTTCTATAGAATTGAAATTTTGAAATTTGTTTTCAATGGATACACCTCACTAATAAATTATGGCAGGTCTGATCCTTGAAACATTTGTTCCATGGCCTGAAACATTATGATTTTGGTAAAATAGGAGACAATTTCTAATTTGAAAGGGGTATGGGGACTTTATGGATATGGAATATAGTGATCCATATTGTTTAAACATTTTATATTCTCATTAAATAATTAATGTTTGTTTCAAAAATGTTAAGTCTTAGGAATTTCTATTTTAATTATTAGCTAAAATAAATTTAATTATATATGATCCACCTAAAATTTTTTATAGTGTATGGGGGATTTATAAATTTAGGTGTACTGACCCATATAATCAAACAATATATTATGATCCTTATACATAGAAAGTACTCTAAATATAAATGTTGATAACATTTTACCTTAAATTATTTTGTTCCCATATTATGGTTTATACATCTATTACTTGGGCATAATGACCTATATGAATAATATTTTTAAATTCAAAACTATACTAAATTATGTTAGCTGGTGAATGATTCTTATGTAATAAACTGATTCATTGTGTTTTAAAAATATTAATGATTTAAAAAAGTGGTGTTGAATTTAGACAATCCCATTATGGCTTAATGGGATAATTTTAGACATCTAATGATTTATCATTACTTCCTTAGTTTTTGACCACATATGGTAAAGTTTATTCAATGTGTTGGGGGTCATTTAAACTACTCTTATCTGACTATGTGGATTTTCATCTAAACTTATGGTGTGGTCATTTTTTACTAGTTACCTCTTCAATTAATAGAATATTTTTTCTCGTATTTGATCTGTAATTTTTTGTGGCCATATAAATAAATGAATGGTGTTTAAAATAGGGTTTATATGATGAAATGACCCGAATATAACGATATTTCCATAAATGATACTACATAAAATGGAAGATTAATATAACCTGTTTTTCCATGTGGCCATATCTAGATTCCTTTTTCTTACGAAGGATATTAGTTTTTCTTTAAAATTAATCTTTTTAATTTTTTGTTAATTTAATTAATTTTGGTTTAATTCATTAAAATGAAACATTAACGAGTGTTTTAAACATCAATCCTCATGTAATGGTATTTTATATTCTTCTACATTTTTTACTTGAGTATCTTCCTTGAAACGGTAACTTGATCATTACATGTTGTTCTCCTTATTTATCACTTTAACATAGATGGTAGTCTCTTGAGCCTAGTGACCTCTCCTAAGCATGACCTCATTTCGGGTCAAAACTTTGAGTTTCGGTATGGGGTATCATAATGTAGATATCTCCTTAATATCCTTAAAATCCTTACTAAATTCTATGATCTTTTTGCTGAGTGTTATTATTCAAGTGTCTTTGTCTATGTACAAATCAAAGATTTCAAAACATCACCCTTGTTTTAATGGGTTTTCTTTTATTGTTTGGACATTTCCTATGAGTGTGATCTTTACAAAATGATTAGTTCTATCATGGTAGACATTCTATTGGTATCTTTAGCCTCTTAGTAGGTTCTGTGACCCTTATTTTTCTTCATTTTTGTGTTCGTTGACTTGGGTGGTCTTCAACCTATTTCACATTTGTGTAGGGTTATACGATTCTGGGTTAGTCATTTTATATGGTACATCTTGTAATTTAATGTATAAGAAAGATAGTCAAATTTATGTTATCAGGTATGTTGTATTTTCTCATGTAATCTTAGAGTAGTATGTATTGGTAAACACGATACCCGTTATGTTTCTAAAAAGGAAAGGCAACTAGTTTGTTTTTTGGGGTTCTCATGTAAGCCTTGAGCAATTTTTTTAAATTCACAGGTCTTATCTGGAGTAAAGTTACCTGATATTAAGATAAAATCAAACCCGTCATAATGATCATGATGATGTTAAATGGAATCGGGTATTTGACACGTTGGTTAGTTGTTTTGCCTTTTTTCAGATGATATGGCACATGTGAATGTAATACAGGAGGAGAGTACCATATATGGCTGAATATGAATCTAATATAGTGTTATTAATCAGGTTGTTTTCTACCTCTATTGTATAATTATTTAATCATTGTGATGACCACCTCTAGGACCCACAATTAGTTGATAATAGAGCATGAACCTTGGGTCAAGATCCCCTCTTCTATAGATCTGTTGACTAGTCGACTCCCAAGGTGTAAATAATCGTGTCAGATGGGTCATGACATTTATTCCACGTATAGGGACCACAACTATAGAAAGTACATTTGGAAATGGTTGGCCTTTCATGGAATTCCCTATTTCCAACAATCTTTTGGTTTAAGTTGGTGCTTGAAATATATAATGATTATGTTTTCATGGGATATATGTGAAACCATTTTAGAGGTCTTTATTTAGGGATGTTATTTAGTAGTTGACCTTTATTGATCATGGGATACCATGGGTGGTAAACTAATTATGGTCGGTTAATGTTGATTTGTTGGAGGGTGATTCCATGAACATTGTAACACCCTGACCATAGTTACCTAGAGTCAGTGCATTGTTACAAAACATTGGAATGATCACAAGAGATCATGTTTTGAAACACAAATTAGTTAAGTAGCCTTGGAAGTACAAGATACAAACATAATATTTACATTACATTATAGAAGATTAAAAACAACAACATTGTGTCCCCTTTGAACATGCTCATATCCCATATCCAATTCATGATGTTTAATTGTAATATACTTGTTTACATCTTGGGAGAAATAAAACCTAGAAAAGAGTGAGCTCAGATGCTCAATAAGGATAACAATTTAGCGGAAACTATCATAAATAATCATAAACATTTATGGTAATGTATAAGAATAAAAACAATCCATTTAAAAATATACTTCATCATAATTTTCCAAATATAAATCAAATAATTCCATTTACTTATTCACAAGGATATTATACTAGTTGAATAATCACATTTAATATCGATATGCAATTTCATAATGATGGAATGCATAATGTCGGACATCATAACCACATAGTCAAGGCCATGTTCTAAGACTATAAGTAATATTTTTTCAAGGCCTTATTCTAAGACACTAGTTTGTCTCGTTAGTCCTATCAATGCATCAAGGAGCTATAGAGGGCTCCACCCATTAAATAGTAAGTCAAATGCATTCCTCATATTAAAAGGTTGAAACATAACATAAACATTCATATTAAAACTAGAATACGAAATTTTAATACTTAACCTTAAACTATGAATGGTATAAAATTTAAAAATCCACAGTCAAACAAATCACAAAACCTCCAATATAAGATAAATGATTGTATCATAATAAATCAACTTCAAACAATTATAAAATCCATCAAATAATGATGACAAATATGAAATGAAAACCATTTGAGAGAAAATTACCTATCTATTTTGAAATCATTTAAAAGTATCATAATTATATAATAAAAAATTTATTTTGAAAATTTTCTTATAATATTGTAATTGAAACTTTGAAGGTGTTATAATGGCTGAAAGTAGCCACACCTGTCATATAAGTTAATGAACATTCTTAGTGTAATTCATCGAAAAGGTCCTAAAGTGCCTTATTTAGAAAGCTATGGAAGGATTACATTCAAAAAAATTTATAAAAATTAAAATGAAGGTATAAATGACTTTAACCCATGGTCAAGTAATGAGTAAAACTATTTTGAAATACATATTTATGAAACATCGATGTGGATTATATGGAGGTCCTAGTGGAAACTTACATATAAATTACCTCAACTAATGAAGAGATTGTAGAATTAACCCTTAGCTTGAACTTTTCCTTAGTAGAGTGTACATTAACCTTCATTATAAAAGTTAAATCATTTTTATTAAATTATAAAATAACCAAATACATAAATATGATATCATATATGATTTTCTAATATTTATTTATTAATGATATTTAAGTAGTATCATTGTTTCGTGTGCTAACTGACTTGTTCTCCATTATATGTTTTGTTACGTAAGTCATGTTTGTTATATATAGGATGTATTTTATCTATATGAATAATTATAATAAGTTCTTAAACATTTTTTTTAATCCTAAAATAAAATTTATTCTTGAATGGTTACGATGCAGAATGAATCTCATCGCGTTGGTGAAGACCGTAATCCATACGTACACACGAACGATAATATCATTCTATTAATGGTGAAATCGCATGTAATTGGATGGTATATCATATATATAGAATAATTAACATGTTATATTTATTATTTTTCATCTATTATACTCATTATTATACCCATACAAATAATGAATTGCAGAATAAAAAACTACACCACGGTGTGGATACGGTATGTCGTACGTATGCATGTATGGTGACTCTGTCATTCATAGGATAGATTGAATAAGGAATATGATTTTATAATATTTATAATAACATAATAGTATGTATAATTTATTGGATTTATTTTTTTGGTATGGAAACAACAAAGAAATATGGAGTGGAAGAAGAAAAGAACTTTGAAAGAGGTGATGAAATTATTACCTCTTCTTTGGGTGCTTCCTTTCGGTTTGATCAAAAGGAATCCGTAGGTTGGATTATAATGAATTTAAGTCCTATAGTATGAGGTTTGGTTATTTGGAAAGATATTTGACAAGTGGTAGGCCAAGCTAAATAGATTTGGAGTTTTTATTGTGAGAGAAGGGGAAGTACGCTTTTATAAGAGAGATGAGGGTCACTTTAGGAAAAACAGGATATATTAATGTATTATAGAGGCAAATTAGATTTATAATGGCTTTAAAAGGATCTATTTAAAGTATAATGTGGTTCTTGGTCTAAAACCTCTAAAAAAATTGGTTTTATAAACGTTTAGGTCACCATATTAACCTTATCTTTTAGATTTAACTCTTAGTTAAATAGTTTAATGTCATCCAGGTATTCTTATATTATTATAATAAATGGTTGATAAACATACTATAAAAATCCATTAGAACCCAAAGTGGTTCATTATTAAAATATCTAACCATATATAAATCCTTTTGATGATCGTTATACTTTTATTAATGTTTTGTTAGTTAATAATATAGATTTTTTAAAAAAACTCATTTACGTCATTTTTGAAATTATTTATAATTTGGTTTTTTTAAAAGTCAAAAAATTTGATTACATCGAAAAAATTAAATTAAATTAATCCTAACATTTCATATTAACCTATAAAAGTAGTGGAATGCTTCGAAGGTCTCAATTTTCAATTATTTGGATATTTATAATATCAATTACCTTAATATTTTATTAATAAGGTAAATATTGCATCATCATTATGTAAAAAATAAATTTAATTATTTAATGTCTAAAAATTATAAATAAAATTCCATTATATATAAATGATTTTTATATTTATAATAAATATTTATAGTCTAATTTATCATATGTAGATCCCTATATAAAAAAAATTTGTTATGAAAATTTGAATTTAACACTTTTAACACTTCTTTAAATAAAATTATAATAAATGTTATAATCTAATCCAAGTG
The DNA here is from genome assembly GCA_963277665.1 of Viscum album. Lineage (NCBI taxonomy): Eukaryota > Viridiplantae > Streptophyta > Magnoliopsida > Santalales > Viscaceae > Viscum > Viscum album. Next base: position 1,694,892,977 of record OY728137.1, on the reverse strand, counting down.
GATAAAAAAGGATAATATTTTATTCCTAAGGTTTATTTTGGTTGAAATAAATTTATCCAATAAAATTTGTACATGTTTTAGTGTAATTATAATATAATTTTTACATTTAATGACCATGTTTACTTTTAACCTTGGTAAATAAAATTCAAAAGTTACTGTTCCCCAAAAATTAACATCTAATTTTATTATAAAATGAATCCAAAAATTAAATTGAACTAATATAATTATTATTTTACTATTTTTAATTTAAAATAAATTTATATAAATATATAAATTAGTTAAATAAAACGTTGGTTTTAAATTGTAACGCAATGTTTTGCGCTATTCTTTAAAAATTGAATGTTTTTAGAAAAATATCAAAACAAGAACCTATGATAATTTTGATATTTAAAATTAAAATATTATTTCTATTTTACAAAATTTTAAACATTTAAGTATCATTAATTAATTTAAAATTAATTCTCTTTGTTAAAACCAAAAAGCGGGTTTTTAAGAAGTAAAAACTATCAAAATATTTACATGTGTTTATGTCTAATTTAAATGTAAAATTACTTAAAATAACCTATATAATATTAAATTATAAAAATATAATCTAATTATGCTTTAAAACCACTCAAATTCATAATTTAACACTATAAATTATTTCAATTGAAAATGTTTGTTTCAATTAAAATTTAGTATTTTTCACTATTCATCAAAATATGAATATTATCAGAAATGTACAAAAATTTATCCAAACTAATTTCTTATGTCAATATTCAAAATAAAAATTTAAATAATTAAATTTAATATATAACAGTGTCAAATATTTTATTTAAAAAGGGTTTGGCATTAAAGGGTAGAAAATTTCATTTTTTTAAAAAAATCTTCTTTTATTTGAAAATTTTAATTTGTAATTATATTATGTCTACAAAAATAAAAATATGAATGTTGAAACTATAATATATTTATATATATAAATCTAAAATTTGGTTAAAACTATTCATAATCACTTTTTAAATGGCTAGATTGATAGTTCATGGTGGGCTTGAACTCGGTGTTGCATGTAGCACAGTTTATTGAATTACATTAAATAGATAACGTACTATGAAATATTGGGGTGATACATTATCCCCTCTTACAAAAAATTGAGTCCTCACAATTTGAAATTGTTCATCGAAAATAAAATGTTTAAAATAGAAAATATCTTTTTGGAAAACCCAAATCTAAAATAAGGTCACTAAAATTTTGTATTAATGATAGGAAAAGGGAAATGAAAAAGTCACCAAAAAATTAGGATTCAAAATAGAAGAAAATTGGTGTAAGTCAAAGACACATAATTATAGGAAAAACATAATTATTTATACGGAGTGACTGAGGTCATCAATCAAAAACAAGTGAACAATAAATTTAAAATTGAGTTCCTCAAATCCAAAAATCTACACTGATTTAAAATATCATCGGTTCCACAAATCATAAGGTATTTGGACAACACATTTTTTTATTAAGTTCCTTTTAATACTATTTATGAATTAATTTCTTCATAGAAAAAAAATTAATACATGGCCTATATTGTTCCATAATTTAAATAATTTCTAACACAATCCCATCTTTCACTCCAAAAGATAATATAACGTAAAATATTCTATATAGACAAATCATATAGGGTTTCAAAAAAATTAATTTATAATTCATCATTCTTAATATTTAAAAATACTAAATTATGAAATCCAAGACATCACATAGGCCAGTGGTAGGTGATGCACCCTTTTAACCTTTCAGTTGTGGGTTCAACTCTTGTAGTCATGTCAGATATGATGGTTTGTCACCAGACCTTCTGTTTGTCCATTTTTTAACAATATAAAAATAATATTAAGAATTTTTTTAACATTAAACAATTGTATCCAATGTGAAACTTAATCCATTTCAACCTTTATTCTTATCCAAAACACATTGTTCCAAAATCACAGTCCAAAATTTATAAGGAAGGTCACCTAACATAGATGTGAATACCATTATCATGTATTATCATAAGACATGGTAATAAAATGAATTAATGGAAAAACATATTGAATATATTAATTCTTCCTTATTCCATATATAAAACATAGAATAGTGGATATACTCCTTAATTACAAAAATGTTGTAAACCTCAATAATTATGGAATAAATATACAGTTAATTGGTTCCATGTAGTTAAGAATATCCAATATAATTTATCCAAATCAATAATCTCTTTTTCAAAAATCACTACATCATTATCAGAATCATATTTGGGTTTATCTTTCCCTCAACCATGTATTTGTCAATATGGTTAACTTGAAACTATATAACTATACTTAATACTGTATAATCTCAAATCATTAATTAAATAGTATTGTAGTATAGTCCTTATTTATTTCTATAATACCTATAACCATAACATCATTGATACGACACTCAAATGACATAATAAATTAAAAAAAATCTAAGAAAACTAATTATTCTTCTTCATCTGTGAGAGTATCAAACATGATTATTATCCAATAACATCATTTTGGGTATACTCTAATGATTGAGACATTGATTCATGTAGTGTCACAACTCCTTTCAAGATGAATTCTTGTACATTTGATACCTTTTTCTTACACTTTAGATCACATACATGGTGTCATTTTTCCACATTTAAAACAAACTCCCATTTCCTTCAATCATTTACCGAGGTGATTCTATCCAGCATTATCACATGTTGGAAAATAATCCATTACCTTCTTCCATTTATCCATCTTTCTCTCTTCAATCCACTTTTCCCTAGATTCCCTCCAATTCCATAAGACTCAGATAATTATTTACCTATATTATTAACACATGATATTATTTCCTAAAATGATGAAAATACATGGGAGGCTTTTTCCCTTCAAAACATTTCCATAAGACCATGAAATATAAGATCCTTCTTACTATTTACATTAGGCATATTGTTGGATTTTTCATTCCTTCTACATGGAACCATATCAAATTGACGACATACACTAGGTCAGATCATATCATAATTTATTATCCACAAACTAGAAAAATACTCCACATTAATTGAAGATTTCACTCATCTATTATCATAATCATTAAAATGGTTTCATTTCTGACATATTTTCTCATAAATAAATCATAATGGATGTTAAAAATATCTGAATAGTCCTAAGAATATCCCCTAGGACTGTCAAACCAAGAGAGTAGTAAGGCATGTTGTGATGTACAATGATACCCCATGTAAATCATGAAACTCTTTATCAATGTTTTCACTACTAGTTACATTAATTCTAGAGTGTCCACTACCTACTCAAAACCAGATACGGATGTATTTCTTTGAAAATACACCAAATCTCTAAATTAAAAAAATTATAGGCAGTTCTTATATACTAATCCTCAATGTCTATCCTAGGGTAATGTTATATAATCCGTGGTTTTCTAAATCAATCTTCCATAGTTTGTAGTAAATATACTTTGATACATATTATAATGGTCTTACCCTAGTTACCCAGAGTCGGTGCATTAATAAATATCATTGGCATGATCATGAGAGATCAAGTCTCAAAAGACCAATTAGTTTAGTAGCCTTGGATGTAATAAATACATACATTAGTTTTACATTACATTATGAAATGAAAAAACAAAAAAATGCGTCCCCTTTGAACACACTCATATCCCTTAGCCTATTCATGTAGGATAATCGTAATATACATCATCACATTATGGGGAAAATAAAACATAGAAAGGGGTGAGATCAGATTCTCAGTAAGGATTAAAATATATTGAAAACTATCATAAATAAGTATAAACATTTTAAGAAATTTATAAGACTAAGACATAATCTTATTAAACATAATCATTATCATAATATGGCAAACATAAATCAAATAATTCTATTTACATATTTACATTGATATTCTACGAGTCAAATAATCACATGTAATATCAATAGCCAATTTTATAATGATGGAATGCATAATTCCAGACATCATAACCACATAGTCAATGCCTCTTGATGAGACTATAAATTAGATTTTGTCAATGCCTTATACCAAGACACCAGTTTGACTCATGAGACCTACTAATGTATCAAGGAGATATATTGTGCTCTACCTGTCACTTACAATTTTCAATTCATTCCTCATATAAAAAGGTCAAAACATAACATAAACAATCATATTAAAACTAGAATACAAAATGTTAGTAATTTAAACACAAACCATTAATGGTATAAACATAACATATCCACAATAAAACGTATCAAAAAACTATCAATATAATATGGATGATTCTATCACAATAAATCAACTTTAGAAAAGTGTAAAATTCATCAAATGATGTTGTCAAAAATGAATTTAAAACCATTTGAATGAAATTTATCTTTCTATGTAGAAATAATTTAAAATTAATATAATTATAAGAGAAAAAAATTTATTTAGAAATATTCTTATAAGCTCATTATGGAAACATCAAAGGTGTTATAACGTCGGAAAATAGTATCACCCATCGTATAAGTTAAAAACATTCTTACCTTAATTCATCGAAAGGGTCATAATGTACATTATTTGGAAAATGATGGATATATTGCTTTAAATACATTTTATAAATAGTCATACAAGGTTATAAATGACTTTAAACTATAGTCAAGTAAATAGTAAAAAAATTTAAATACATTTTTAAGAAACACGGATGTGGATGATAAAGATGTCACAGTAGATACATACATATAAACAACCGTAGATAATGAAGTGATTGTAAAATTAACCCTTACCTTGATCTTCTCTTTAGTAGAGGGAACATTAAACTCTTATATAATAGTAAAAATTTATTAAAATATTCAAGAAACACATACATAAATATTACATCATCTATGATCTTTTAATATTTTTTATTAATGGTATTTCAATAGTATAATTGTTTCCGGAGTTAAGGGATTGGTTTTCCTTTATATTTTTTGTTACGTAATTCATGTTTGTTATAGATAAGATGTATTTCATTCATATCTATAATGATATTGTGTTATTAAACATTTAATAATAAAATGAAAATTATTCTTGAATGGTTACAATAGGGAATGAACCTCATCACGTTAGTGGAGACGATAATCCATACGCACGCACGAGTGACAATATCATTCTATTGAAGGTGAAATAAGATGTAATTGGATGGTATATAATATATACAGAATAATGAAAATGTTATATTTTTTATTTACATTAATTATACTCATTATTATACAAATCCAAATAATGAAGTGTTTAATAACAAACTAAACCACGACGTGAAGATAGTAAGTCGTACGTACGCATGTATATTAACTTTTTCATTCCAATGATGGGCATAATAATGAATGTGGATGTAGTATATTTATAATAACATCACAGTATGTATAATTTACTAGATTTATTATTTTGGTATGGAATCAACAAAGAATTAAGAAGAGGAATAAGAAAAGAACTTTGAAAGAGGTGATAAAATTATTACCTCTTCTTTGGGTGCTTCCTTTTGACATGATTAAAAGGGATACTTAATATGAATTATGATCAATGTAAGGCCTCTATATTTAATTGTGGGTAGTTGGGAAGATATTTTATCCAGGGTTTTCCATGCCTAATTGATTTGGAGGTGTGAATTTAAGCAAAGGGGAAATACCATTTTCTAAGAGAGATGAGGGTCACTTTAAAAAACATGAAATGTTAATTTATTATACAATCATATTCAGTTCATAATAGCTCTAAAATTATTTATTTCAAGGATAAGGTGGGTCTAGTTAGACAAATTTTAAACAAATATGTTTCATAAAGGTTTAGGTCAACATATTAATATTATCTTTTAGATTTAAATGTTAGATAAATAGTTCATCTTTTATAATGTATTCTTGTATTATTATAATAAATAGTTAATAAACATACTAAAAAAATCCAAGAGAAACCCAAGTGGTTCATCATTGATATATATAACCTTATCTATGTTCTTTTTCCAAACCTTAATTTTTTGTAATATTATATCAGTTAGTAATATAGTATTTGTTTCAAAAACTCCTTTATGTCAATTTTGAGACTATTTATTATTTGGTTATTATAAAGGTCAACAAAACCTGATAACTAAAAAATAAATAAATTAAATCAATCCTAACATTTAATATTATCCTATAAAATTAGTTTAATACATCAAAAGTCTCAATTTACATTTATTTGGATATTTATAATATCAATTATTTTAATAATTCATTAATAAGGTAATTACTACATCATCATTATGTCATAAATAATTTAATATTTAATGACTAAAAATTATAAATAAAATAACATTATGTAGGAAATATTTTTATCTTTCTAATGAATATTTATAGTAGAATTTATTTTATGTATAACCCTTTTTTTAAATATGTTTTAGTTATGAAAATTTGAATTTAACACTTTTAACACATTTTTAAATAAAATAATAATAAATGTCCTAATCTAATTCATGTGGTCAAAGAGAATCATATTTTATTTCTATGTTTTATTTTGGTTGAAAAATAATTATCCACTAGAATTAGTTCATGTGTTAGGGTAATTATAATATCATTTTTACCTTTAATTATTCTATTTACTTTTAACCATGGTGAATAAAATTCAAAAGATATATTTCAGAAAAAACTATTTTCATCCTATTAAACAATATTATACTTTTTTATGTCAACTATGTCTCTCTAATTATTGTAATTAAATTAAACGAAGCGGTATAAATAAGGATTATGCAAATTTTCAAAGGTCCCTAGAGGGTGGGTAAAAGAAATTAAAATGTTCAATAAAATTTTATACATCAGATTTTATTATAAAATTACTCTAATGAATTAAATTAAACTGATATAGGTAATATGTATATATTTTTACTTTAAAATAAATTTAAATAAAATATTAATTATTTAAATAAAATTTTATTTTTAAAATATAACACAATGTTTTCACAATTCATCAAAAATTTAATGGTTTCAAAAAAAATACCCATACATCACCCTGAGCTAATTTTGTTTTTTAAAATTCAAACATGATTTCTATTTTACCAAATTTAAAATATTGAAGTTTCATTAATTAATTTAAAATAAATTCATGTTGTCAAAAACAGAAATAGTGTTTTTAAAAATTAAAAACTATCAAAATATTGACATGTGTTTACATCCAATTTAAATGTGAAATTACTTACAATAACCTAAATTATATTAAATTATAAAATTATAATCTAATTATACTTTAAAACCACTCAAATAAATAATTTAACACTATAAATTATTTTGATTAAAAAAGTTGTTTTCAATTAAATTTTAGTATTTTTTACTATTGATAAAAATATGAAAGTTATTAGAAAAGTACCAAAAATTTATACAAACATAATTTTTATGTCCCTGTTCTAAATAAGAATTTAATTTCATTATACTTAATATATAAAAGTGTCAAATATTGTATTTAAGAAGGGTTTTCCATTAAAAGGCATAAAAACTACATTTTTTGAAAAATACTTCCTTTATCTAAAATATTTAGTTTTTTATTCTATTATTTCTAAGAAACAAAAAGTATTAATGTTAATATTATATAATATATATATAAATTTAAAAATGTTCTTAATACTATTCATAACTGCTTTTTAAATAGCTAGTTTGATAGGTTGTGATGTCTTCGAACTCAATGTTGCATGTAGTGCAAGCTATTGAATTATTTTAAATAAATAACATACTATGAAATATTTTGGTGTTACATTATCCCCTCCTTCAATGAATTTCATCATAAAAATATAAAATTGTTTTTCTAAAATAAAAGGATGAAAATAAAAAATAACTTTGTGGAAAACCCACATCCGAAATAAGGTTACTAAAATTTAGTCTTAATGAGAGGAAAAGGGAAATGAAAAACTCCCCACCAAATTATGATTTTTAATAAGTGATCATTGGTGGAAAATAGAGACACATAATTGGAGGGAATGTCACGACCCGTCCCCTACGGCCTATGTCGTGACTACCCCAATCTCGCCTTCCATAGGCCAGGGGCTGGTGACTAGCACCAAAGAACTAAATCCCTAAAATGGGAAGGCATTGACTTTATAACTATAAACACACACAACATAGTACAGTCTAGAAGAAAAACATTATGTAAAACTGTATACAATGAGTGCTAAAATTAAAGTGGCTGGAATATAAGCCCGACATGAAAATACAATTACAACTGAAAACAAGTGCATCTAAAAGGACAAAACAGCTGAAAGGTGAAGACCACCTCCTGGATTTTCCACCACGGATCCTACCTGAAGGGTAGGTATAGATAGCCTCCACAATACACAACGTTTTTCTGTATCCTCTGATTACTGACTTGTCGTAAGGTCCACCTCTGGGTACCATCTAGTCTTACTACTCTAATCCTCTGTCAATGTAGTCTGTCATCTACAACCAATACAACATGGTGCAGGTATAGCCCATATAGGGGTGAGTATAACAATACCTAGTATGGACCCTGAGACCATAAAGGTCTCCCAAAATCCAACAAGGATAAACCCTAATGTATGAAATGAACAGATAATCTCACTTAGGTATATTCCCATACATATATGTAAGTTACCAAGTAATTCATCAAAATAATGAGGTAAAAACAAAGGTTACTGACTCTGCTCAAACTAGGATTTTATTCTAGGGCTAGAATCAAGTAACACCCCCAGACACACTGTTGAAACCTTAGTTGATGGTGTACTCCTCCTCTATCGAGTACGGTGGGACTGCCACGTCACACAGAGGCGCTTCCCACTATACTTGGACTGCTGATTTACTCCTCCTATCGAGTACCATGGGTATTCCACATCACACAGAGGTGCTCCACACTGTGGGTTTGTCGCGTCACACAGAGGCACTCCCCCTCGAAGCTATCGGAGGAACTTCACATGCCGAGTACCGTGGGACTACCGGGACACCATGGTGCTCCCCACTGGGCTAGTCAAGTCACTCCGAGTCGAATCGGTCAACAGTCGTTAGGTCTCTGCCAGCTACAAGGTCTCTGTTCTTTACTCGCTCCTCTCCGGGAGGATCCTCTACATAATCATCAGGTCGATACTCCAACTAACAGTAAGTCCCACATATATGTATCTCAATGGTCTGCCTCATCATAGGGGGTATCAACGCAATAGACGGTGCGTCAATCAGACACCGAGTTTGTGAGTTATTTGTCTTTTAGTCTCAGGGGCCCTGTTGGATTACTGTATGATCCAACCTAATCATATCTCAATTAAACCCCAAACTCTAGTGGGGTATACTCCAAGGGACATCTATGCTCTATGATTTCCAGTGCCGCTGACAGATCGTCAAACGGATGTCTGGTGCCAAAGATATGGCCAAAGAAAGTAAAGGGTCTGTAGTGGATTCGGGACTGGTCCGACCCAATTAGACCTACCCGACCTGACTTAGTCTGGGTAGACCCGATTCGGGTCATCCCGTGCTAACCCGATGGGTTCGGCATATCCCGTTGGGCGGGTCAGGCCATTGGGTTTTACCCAGCACAGTCGACCAGGAGGGCGGTTCGACTATGGATCAGGGTCGGTTTGGATCCATGCACCGCGAGGGAATATCCAAGAGGGCACGACTAGGGCCGGTTTGTCCAGGGAACCTCCAGGGAGGGCGGGATACCGGCTCGACCTGGATGCCAAAAGGATTTTGTGATGCTGTCTCGGCCTGGAGGCCACAAGGGGGACGGTTTGCTGGATGCGCGCAGGGCGCAGACAGAGGCCGGCAGGGGGCCAGCTCGGGGTGGCATGTGCGGAGGCTGGAAGGGTGGCCGGGTGAGGCACATGGAGGCAGGGAGTGGCCAGGCGGGGTGCGACCAGGTGGGACATGGCCAGGCCGGGCATGGCCAGGTGAGGCGCGGCCAGGTGGGCGCCTAGTTAGGCTGGGATGTGCGGGAAGCGTGAGGTTCGGCCGGGTAATCTAGTGGTGATGCCGGACGGGTAGCTCGGCCGGTTCTCCGGTAGACGGTGCTGCCAGGGTGGCTTGGTCATAGGGTTGCGGTTCGGCCAGGAGCACCGAAGCAGCGCAGTTCGTAGAGGCCGCAGGTAGTACGGCCATTGTCATCACCCCTTCGTCATTCTATCATCCCATCATCATTCCAAAGAAACATACTAAGAGATCGACTGAGGGAGTCTATCCAAGTTAGTTTGGAATGCACCCTCCGCGTTTAGGGATGATAGCAATTGGTTCATCAAATGAGTACGATGAACAACAATTATTCACAACACTTTTCCTCGATTCCATTCAAACTAATATGAGAAAAATGAATGTAATATTACTCAATGTAAACCCCCTACCATTAAGCATTGATTGTGAAGTCGCGTGAAGAAGATGGAGTTGTCGTTCATCGCGTCTGCCGCACTCTTCCTCTCCCAAATTTTCACAAAGGTTGTGGATGTGGTTCCACATCGGTAGGTGTCTGGGGTAGAAGATCTAAGGGGACCATTGGCGTTCTTCATTCTTCATTGGTGAGAGTTCTTCGTTGGGTTCTTCTTATGATAATCCTTCCTTCCAAACACCCAAGGATTCCACCGTAATGAAAAATACCAACCCAAAAATAATAATAGGTCTATTATTTTTTGTGTTGGAACTAAATTAAAAAATGGAGAAATAATTACATGGCTTCCCTTAATTAATCCACGAGAGTTGGTAAAAATAATTAATTTGGGGAGTTGAAGAGTCTCTCCCTCATTAATGAGGGAGAGTCGAGAGGTATTACTCTCCTCCATCATTTGGGGTTAAGTCCCGTGTGGTCCCCACGCCGTAACCTCTCGCGGGAGGTTATGTTCAGGTGGGCCCCACCACCATAACCTCTCATGGGAAGTTAAGGTGTGGTGGTCCCACCATCAACTCCCATGAGGTGGTTTTCACCCCCAAACAACCACATGGCGGCACTAATAAAATAAATTGAAAAATCACATTATTTTATTACCTTCCACAAAACCCCAAAATCTATCATCTTCTATCGACCAACTATCATCAAGGTGAATGTTTCTTTAACTGAATAATGGCGCTACGAGTTAAACAGTGCACTCAGATTTCAATTTCGAGCACCGGTTCAAAAGTTATAAAAACACACTCGTACGTTTACTGAACGTACCCAAACAATACTTCAAAAATTTATTTTGGGCCCACTGGGCCTCCGAATAAAGCACTGTTAATTTCCATGGACTAGTAAAATTCTTGTGTATTTAAGAAAAAAATTTCCATTTAAATTCTTTGTCATAAAATTCTCTCCACCTCAGGGTTTTCGTCCTCGTAAGATACAACTCGAACTAATGGAACAAATGGGGGTACTGAGCACGCATCTGAGCCTCCCACTCCCATGTGCTCTCCTGAAGGTTCATGTGCTACCAACAAATGCAAATCAGAGGCATCGACCATCCATGAAGGACCTACTCTTGTCCATCTTCAATCTCCACTGCAACCTCCATAAAAGTCTCCCCATCATCGACGTCCATCTCCCCATGTTCAAACATGTGAGAAGGGTCATGCACGTATCTCCTCAGCTGGGATACATCGAAGATGTCATCCACTGGATGCAACTGAGGTGGAAGAACTAAGTGTTAAGTCGCCTCGCCTACTCTACTGAGGACTTTCAAGGGTCCGATGAATCTCAGAGATAACATTTCACCTCATCCAAATCTCTGTAGACCTCGTTGAGGTGAGACCCATAGGAGGACTTGGTCGCCATCCTCAAACTCTAAAGGTCTCCGTCTCTTGTCAACATATGACATCTGGCTCCTCTGTGTAGACTTCATCCTCTCCTTGATGATCTGCACCTTCTTCACGGTAGGTCAAACCATCTCTGGTCCCACAAGTGCTGACTACCGAGGGTCATTCCAACACAATGGTTATAAGGCCCCATCCATAAACCTTATATAATCTTGAGTTAATACAAGATTACACATTGATGATCTTTTCAGGTTTAGAGTTTTAGAGAATTTGATCATAAAACTTTCATTACATTCCACATTTAAACAAAGTGGTTACATAAAATATAATATTAATTTTTCCCATCAATGGAAACATAATTAAAATAAAACATGGATTCTTTCTTGACACTTCTTTAACACTATCATCATATCATGTACCCTTCCTTTGACCTGTGAAAAACATTTCAAAAACATGGGATGAGCATAAAAATCTCAATAAGGGTTATAAAAATATGGAAAGGAAACATGAGTTTATATATACATAAGAATGAAATCATACTTTACCCGTAAAACATAGGCACTTTAACATACCTCATAAAATCATGAATAAATCATAGAAATCATAAGACATAAAGGTAACTTGAGGCATTCATAACATTCTTACGTAGGGATTAACCCTCTTGGTTACATTTAGAATACCCATCATAGTATATTCCCTAAATCTCTTCGGAGAAACCTTAATGTTTCACTCCTTCGCATTACCCAATGCATTGGAGAGCTATATCGGCCTCACCCACCCTTAGTTTATCACGGAACCACACGTCTTCATAATAACGCCAAAGAACCTCAACATAATCGTATCACATAAAACATGCATATAGGAAACATAACATTTCCACCTTTCAATCACAAGATATCAATACGACACATTGATATAAAAACATTATGAAAACCATTTTCAATACCAAAACAAAATAAAAGTAAAACATTGTATTTATTTTTCTTTTAAAAAACTGTATGGCTTATAGAGGAAGCCGAAACTCAAATAATGGTCACGGCGGTGGAGAAGTCATTGTCACTGCATACGTACGACAAAAACATTCCCTTTTGTCATTTAGTAAAATGATTTGTATAAAAAAGATTCCTTTTGGATAAATGTAAAAGTCAAATGGGTTTATACACCGTATAATAGAAGGTTGTGTATAAAACAAAATATGCCTCAATGAAAGGAGATTGAGATGAAGTCCCATACCACCTTGAAGCTTTTTAAAAATTCTAAACCATTAATATCCATATAAATAAATACTTAAAACCATTTTGAAAACATGGATATTAATAAGAACAAATAATTAAAACATTTAAAGCGATATTTTGGTTAAAAGGGTTTTACCAAAATTAGAGACACTTGAATACAATAATTGAGGAATAACACTTAGTCAAAACATTATAATATCATGAGAATTAATTGATTCATTATATAATATTCCAAAGGACAATATATACACCATATAAGAGTGAATTGGTGCATAAAAACAATGAAGCCTCAATATAAATGTCAAATGTGATGAAATCCCTTATAAAGAAGGTATCCTTAAATTAAGGATAAAGCAATCTCAAAATTATGTGTGAAAAATGTAAAAACACCCAATATAAGTGGATATTAAGTGTAAAACAGTAAAAGTTCATTCACACATATTCAAAGTATGACATATTCAATAACTACATGTTGAACCCAATGAAATCGAAATTGGGTTAAAAAGTTCCCTTGGTAAAATTTGACAGCCTAACGACATCACTTCAAAATTCAGAAAATGAGTTGATGAGAGATAAAAAGGAAATATCATCACTTGGAAATAAAATTTACATCAATAAGGATATAAAAGAACATATTCAAACATAATATTATGTGAATTAAAAGACATATCAAAATAAGTCTTTTAAAAAGTGGAGGGTGAAAGGTCCCCTTACCGAGTTAGGTAACTTTTGAAACGTACACCCCATGGAAGAAGGGTCATACAATGAAAATGTGAATACCCATAAATGAAATTGTACTACACAAAGTGTATAATAATGTTAATTAAATACACCACTCAAAGGAAATTGTGTAAAATGTAGCATAAATCTAACGGGAATAAAAGTGAGATGAAAAATCCCTTACGAAAACTTGGCAGCCTAACGACGCCACTTAAAACATCCAAAAATGGATTGATGAGATAAAATAGTCTCTCTCATCATATTACAATAAAATTTACAATAAAATTAATATAAAAGAACATCCCTCATAAAAAAAGAGGATCATAAAAGAAGTGACATAAAGGAGAGTACTTAAAAAGAAAGAGAGAGGTTAGATCTCTTAAGAAAATTCAGCAGCCTAACGGCACCACTCAAAACATCCAAAATGGATTGATGAGAGAAAATAGGGTCTCTCATCATATGAAAATAAAAATTAAAGTATGATTAATATAAAAGAACATCCCAATCACAATAATGATGAGCTTAAAAGGAATGACAAAAAAGAGTGTACTTAAAAAGAAAGAGAGGAGTAGGATCTCTTACCTCGGGTCTGACTTGACTCGATCATTCTTTAACGTCCTGAATAATAAACTTGAGTTAATTTCTACTTTCTTAAGATCCTTTTTCAATTTCATTATTACTTTTAAATCAGTTATTTCCATGTTATAAACATTTTGTAATCATTTATGTTAATAATGTTTGTTTTGTCGATATTTGGTTCTTAAGTCGAAAGTGGATTTCTTACAATTACAAGTTGTTCGTGTGGTCAAAGGTTCATTATATCCAGAATAATATTCATAATTTTTTATATCATATATATCATATATATCCAGAATATACACATATTTATATTATTATATAATTATTTAGAGGTAATAAATGAACTGCACCGTTCATGGAGACGGTAAGCCGTACGTACGCATGAACGCTACTTTCATTTCTATGTCATATTAATGGAATTAAAACTATATGAGAGGTATGTATATTTTAATTCCAGAATTATATTAATCATTTATATGTAACATAAATCATATATAATAACTTTAAATACATCCTTTTTACATACCACATATGGCATTAACGAATCAAATCACTTTGAGGGGGCGGTAGTCCGCACTTCCTAAAATGAAATTATCGTGTTTACCCACAATGGAAACCATAATTTTATGTCACAAAATAAAAATACAGAAGCTTAATTAGAACATAAACATATTATATATCATATATAAATATAGTGACATCTTAATGGCCACCATTTAACGTATTATATGTGTGTTGCACAATCATCATTTCGTGAGGCAGAAATTCGCCATCCACGGAAACTGTATGTTCTTTAACCATTACATGTAGGTGTATGTAAGTGTAGATTGATTTATTCTTATAACAACATCCTAGTATATTGAATATACTGGAGTTGTTACAAAATAAATGAATAAGAAGAGTTTAGGGGGTTGTAGAAGAAAAATAATACAGAAGGACTCAAGTGAAGACATTACCTTAAAATCGGGTAACACCCTTTGGATTGAGCTCAAAGGCTTCCTTTGGAAGACATCTTCCCAATGTGAGGCTTCTAAGAGTTATAGAGGGATGTGGAGAGACAAAATGGGCAAGGGTTGGCCGAGACAAAGGCTTTGTAAGTGTGGGTGAGGAGGTAGAGGAGAGGACCTTTTATAAGTGGAGAGGAGGGGCACTCATGGAAAGGTAAAAAATGTAACCTTATTTTCAAATGAGTTTCGGATTTTAATGGTCCCAAATTGATGTGTTTCTAGGATAAGGTGATAAGGGCTCTAAATCCTACCATCCAATAGGTTTTGGACATGTGTAGTTCTTATATGTTACATTATCTTTCCATTTTTTTTAAATTTTTTATTAATGAGGTAATCGCTCCATCATCATGATGTCATAAATAATTTAATAAATTTAATGTCTAAAAATTATAAAAAAAATATCATGATGTATGAAATATTTTTATCATTCTAATGAATATTTATATTCCAAAGGATAATTTATGTAGACAAAATTAAAAATATTTTACTCAGGTGATACATTCATTGTCACATTTAACATTTTTTAAAAAATAAAAAGATAAAAAGTCACTTTCTCAGAAAAGTGATTCCATGGGCCCCCCAAGTTTGGCACAAGGCATCCCATGGTCGGAAATGAGACAACCTGTAGCCTTAATACACATGTTGTGCTCACTTTTTATTATTATGATATTATTTTATTATCTTTAACTACCCGATTACTCATTAATCAAGATAATTAAAGATAATTACCGTCTATACTATTCATAATGTCCAAAAACAAAAGAGTCTTAATTACATAATTTTGACCTTATGATTCCAAATATGTAATCCATTTTACCAAATTCAAAACACATAAATTGCAATAATTAATTTTAAAAAACATCTCGTTGTCAAAACAAATAGAGGGTTTTTTTAGAAACAATATTTATGAAACGTTTGGCACTTGTTTATGCCTAATTCCAAAGTGAAATTATTCCCAATGAACATAATGGAATAACATGGTAAAAATATATTCTAATTAAACTTTAAAAAAAATTAAAAAGATAATATAACCATATAATTAAATTATATGAAAAAGCCATTTTGATGTAAAATGCAGTATTTTTCACTATTCATTGAAAAATGAACATTGTCAGAAAAATACCAAAAATTAACCCAAGGTAAATTTAAATGTTCCAATCATAAAGAATATGTTTATTTTGAAAAAATAGAGCTTATAAAATTGTAAAATGTTTTATTTAAAAATGGTTTTCCATCAAAAGGCAGCAAAACAATCTTTTAAAAATATTAGTGTATTCAATGCTTAAGATTGGATTCATTTTCATTTTAAGCCTATAAAATTTATTGGATAAATGTAAAAAAACATTTAAAAAACATATATAATCATATTTTAGTTATTTCTATTCATTCCTATCAATACAACGGCTATGTGTTAACTACCATTTAAAATAATATTATTTTATTATTAGAGTGCAACGTATGATTTCAAAGGAACTCGTTGTTGCGTATTGGGTAAGCCATCGAGCATAGCATTCCCTTTAAATTAATATTAACATTTTATTCACAAATAGTGATAAATATAAAAATGTCATATTCTTTATTTTCCTGGGGTGTTACATCCTTCCCCCCTTTTGGGAATTGCGTCCTCGCAATTTAAAAATTGAGCTTGGAAACATCCTTGAAAGTCCCACATCGGAACAATAGTCGGTAAAAAAATCACTTTAAAATAAAGGAAGATAAGTACGGAGGTCACCTGAGTTAACCCATACTAGGATTCCAAGTATGAAAATATGGACATGGAAGAAAAAACAAAGGGTCATGTTCTGATGGAGAGTGATAGTAAACATGTCTAGGAGAAAGATAACCACAAGAAAATCACAAACTTGTGATGGGTTAAACGGTATTTGATTCCCCAGTAGGAAAAGTTAAGAGACAAAATTTTTGTTTTATGTTAATTTTTATTGAGTAATTTATTCATAAGGAAACATAATCACTTATCATGTTGACTTTCAACTTTTATTAGATTCCTTACAGAAACTCATATTTTCTCCAAAAGACGAGTATTTAGGAAGACTTGTTCACATTAAGAGTACTATATTCAAATTCTAGAGAATCGCCTAATACACAATAGAGAACTATATACTTCCCATTTCTTTAGACTCTAACCAAACCCAAAACCAAAAAGGTTAGTACAAGATCAGATAATCTAGAAAAGGATAACCCTTTATAAAAATAAAATCTATTCTTAATCTCCAAAATTTTTCCAACATAACCCAAAGTTCAACGAGGATCATTCGATAAAAAATTTGTCCATACAATTCTTCAATGTAAACTAAACTAGGATTTAAACCCAAATATTTGAAGGATTTGATCATAAAGTCTTCCAATGTACAAATTAACTTTTATCTCCAAATAACATAAGTTGCTCTTAAATTCTCATATTGAAAAATAATTAACCTAATCACATATCCTCCATGATAGGTTAATAACTTCCATAGATAACCTAAAATAATCTTACTCTTCATTCCTAAAATCATCTAACTAAAATGAATTAGTCAAACTAACCAGGGACTTCACGTAGTCCAGTGGTAGGTGATAAATACCAGTCGCACTTTGGTTGTGGATTCAATTCCCGTATCTTTGTCCGATACGACGGGTTGTCACACGGTCTGCATGTTTCCCTTTTTCCAAACTATATAATTCTCAAATCATTCCCCAAAAAGAGATAAAATCATCAAAAATAAACACAAACATAATTTAACCTCAATTTTATCTCATGCCTTTCACTTCCATCATAACATATAGTATCCTATAATTACCTCAAAATTAAGGATCATATAAACCCTAGTGGTTACCTTAATAATTATTACCTGAACTTCCACATCGATTGGTCATCTTGTACATGATGCATTACAGAACATACTAAGGTTCAAATGGTTGATCATGACTCCTTGATAGTTGGTTTAGAACAACCACGAGTTTCCTTATTGAATCCCCCATTTCATCCAATCTCTTAATCAGAGAACCACCACAGTTTCCTTCAAACCTACTGTCACTTTGGTGACTACTAGATCCATCCACTCACTGAAAATAGAAATTTCCGTGTGAGTATATCAACAAAACCATCATGTACTAATGAGAAATATAAACACTAAGATATACTTACTCATTCACTTTATCTAAAACTAGGACTCTTTCTGAAATCCTAACCATTATGGTAATGTCACTTATGCTTAAAGAATACCCTAACCTCTAAAGTTATCTAAACCGACCTTTAATACCAACTATATGGCCCTAGCCTTAAACCTTTTATAATCTTGAGTTAATGCAAGATTACACATTGAGGATCTTTTCAGGTTTAGAGTTTTAGAGAATTAGATCATAAAACTTGCATTATATTCCACATTTAAATAAAGTGGTTACATAAAAGATAGTATTCATTTTTCCCATCAACGGATACATATTTAAAATAAAACATGGATTTCTTCTTGACACTTCCTTGACACTATCATCATTTCATTTACCCTTCCCTTGACCTATGAAAAACATTTCAAAAACATGGGATGAGCATAATAAGCTCAGTAAGGGTTATAAAAACATGGAATGGAAACATGAGTTCATATATACATAATAATGAAATCATAATTTACCCGTAAAACATATTCACTTTAACATACCTCATCAAATCATGAATAAATCATAGAAATCATAAGACATAAAGGTAACTTGAGGAATTCATAACATTCTTATGTAGGGAGTAACCCTCTTGGTTACGTTTGGAATACCCATCACAGTATATTCCCAAAATCTCTTCGGAGAAACCATAATGTTTCACTCCTTCACGTTACCCAATGCATTGGAGAGCTATATCGGGCTCACCCGACCTTAGTTTATCAAAGAACCACCCGTCTTCATAATAATGCCCAAGAACCTCAGCATAATCGTATCACATAAAACATGCATATAGGAAACATAACGTTTCCACCTTTTAATCACAAGATATCAATACAACATATTGATATAAAAACATTATGAAAACCATTTTCAATACCAAAACAAAAGAAAAGTAAAACATGGTATTTATTTTTCTTTTAAAAAACGGTATGGCTTGTAGAGGAATCCGAAACTCAAATAATGGTCACGGTGGCAGAGAAGTCATTATCGCCGCATATGTACGACAAAAACATTCCCTTTTGTCATTTAGTAAAATGATTCATATAAAAAAGATTTCTTTTGGATAAATGTAAATGTCAAAGGGGTTTATACACCATATAAAACAAGGTTGTGTATAAAACAAAATATTCCTCAATGAAAGGAGATTGAGACGAAGTCCCATACCACCTTGAAGCTTTTTAAAAATTTTAAACCATTAATATCCATATAAATAAATCCTTAAAATCATTTTGAAATCATGGATATTAATAAGAACAAATAATTAAAACATTTAAAGCGATATTTTGGTTAAAGGGGTTTTACCAAAATTATAGACACTTGAATATAATATTTGAGGAATAACACTTAGTCAGAACATTATAATATCATGAGAATAAATGGATTCATGATATAATATTTCAAAGGACAGTATATACACTATATAAGAGTGAATTGGTTCATAACAACAATGAAGTCTCAATAGAAATGTCAAATGTGATGAAATACCTTATAAAGAAGGTATCCTAAAATTAAAGATAAATCAATCTCAAAATTATATGTGAAAAATATAAATATACCCAATATAAGTGGATATTAACTGTAAAACAATAAAAAGGTCATTCACACATATTCAAAGGATGACATAATCAATAACTTCATGTTGAACCCAAAGAAATCGAAATTGGGTTAAAAAGTTCCGTTGGTAAAATTTGACAGCCTAACGACATTGCTTCAAAATTAAGAAAATGAGTTGATGAGAGATAAAAAGGGCATCTCATCACTTGGACATAAAATTTACATCAATAAGGATATAAAATAACATATCCCAACATAATATTATGTGAATTAAAATACATTACAAAATAAGTCTTTTAAAAAGTGGAGGGTGAAAGGTCCCCTTACCGAGTTGGTAACTTTCGAAATGTACACCCCATGGAAGAAGGGTCATACAATTAAGATGTGAATACCCATAAATGAAATTATACTACAAAAATTGTATAATAATGGGAATTACATACACCACTAAAAGGAAATTGTGGCACATTTAGCATAAATCTCACGGGAATAAAAGTGAGATGAAAAATCCCTTACGAAAACTCAGTAGCCTAACGACGCCACATTAAACTTCCAAAAATGGATTGATGAGATCAAATAGGGTCTCTCATCATATTACAATAAAATTTACATAAATAGGAATATAAAAGAACATCCCCCATCATAAAAAATAGGATCTTAAAAGAAGTGACATAAAGGAGAGTACTTAAAAAGAAAGAGGGAGGTTAGATCTCTTACGAAAAATCGGCAGCCTAACGGTGCCACTCAAAACTTCCAAAAAGGATTGATGAGAGAGAATAGGGTCTCTCATCATATGAACATAAAAATTAAAGTATGGTTAATATTAAATAACATCCCAATAATAAGAAATATGAGCTTAAAGGAATGACAAAAAAGAGTGTACTTAAAAAGAGAGGAGTAGGATCCCTTACCTCGGGTCCGACTTGACTCGATCATTCTTTAACATCCTGAATAAAAAACATGAGTTAATTTATACTTGATTAAGAACCTTTTTAAAGTTCATTATTCCTTTTATATCACTTATTTCGATGTTATAAACATTATGTAATCATTTATGTTAATAATGTTTGTTTTGTCGATATTTGGTTCTTAAGTCAAAAGTGGACTTCTTACAATTACATGTTGTTCGTGTGGTCAAAGGTTCATTATATCCAGAATAATATTCATTATTTGTATATCATATATATCATATATATCCAGAATATACATGTATTTATAATATTACATAATCATTTAGAGGTAAGAAATGAAATGCACCGTTCATGGAGACGGTAAGCCGTATGTACGCATGAACGCTACTTTCATTTCTATGTCATATTAATGGAATTAAAACAAAATGAGAGTTATGTATATTTTAATTCCAGAATTATATTAATCATTTATATGTAACATAAATCATACATAATAACTTTAAATACATCCTTTTTACATCCCACATATGGCATTTACGAATCAAATCACATTGAGGGGGCGGTAGTCCGCACATCCTAAAATGAAATTATCGTGTTTACCCAAAATGGAAACCATAAAGGTATGCCACAAAAGAAAAATACATAAGATTATTTAAAACATAAACATATTATATATCATATATAAATATATTGACATCTTAATGGACACTTTTGAAGGTGTTATATGAGTGTTGAACAATCATCGTTTCGTGAGGCAGAAATTCACCATCCACAGAAACTGTATGTTCTTTAACCATTAGACGTAGGTGTGTGTAAGTTTAGCTAGAATTATTAATATAAAAACATCCAATTATATTTAAGATACTGTATTTGTTACAAAAGAAATGAATAAAAAGAGTTTAGGGGGTTGGAGAAGCAAAATAATACCAAAGGACTCAAGTGAAGACATTACCTTAAAATCGGGTAACTCCATTTGGTTTGAGCTCAAAGTCTTCCTTGGGAATCCATCTGCCCAATTTGAGGCTTCTAAGAGTTAGAGAGGTATTTGGAGAGAAAAAATGGGCAGGGGTTGTCCGAGACAAAGGCTTTGGAAGTGTGAGTAAGGAGGTAGAGGTGAGGGCCTTTTATAATTGGAGAGGAGGGGCACTCTTGGAAAGGTATAAAATATAACATTATTTTCAAATGAGTTTCTGATTTTAATGGTCCCACATTGATGTGTTTCTAGTATAAGGTGATAAGGGTTCTAAATCCACCCATTCAATAGGTTTTGGACATGTGTAGGTCTTATATTTTACATTATCTTTCCATTTTATTTCAATCTTTATTAATGAGGTAATCACTGCATCATCATGATGTCATAAATAATTTAATACATTTAATGTCTAAAAATTATAAAAAAATTATCATGATGTAGGAAATAATTTTATCTTTATACTGAATATATAGAGTCCAAAATATCATTTATCTAGACAAAATTAAAAATATTTTACTTAGGTGATACATTCTTTGTCACATTTAACATTCTTTAAAAAATAAAAAGATAAAAAGTCACTTTCTCACAAAAGTGATTCCATGGGGCCACCAAGTTTGGCACAAGGAATCCCATGGTCGGAAATGAGATAACCTGTAGCCTTAGGAAACATTTTGTGGTCATTTATTATTATTATTATTATATTATCTTATTATCTTTAACTACCTGATTACTCATTAATCAAGATTATTAAAGATAATTACCGTCGTTACTATTAATAATGTCTAAAAACAAAAGAGTCTTAATTATATAATTTGGAACTTTTGATTCCAAATATCTAATCCATTTTAACAAATTCCAAACACATAAATTGCAATAATTAATTTAAAAAACTTCTCGTTGTCAAAACAAATAGCGGGTTTTTTAGAAACAATATTTATGAAAACTTTTGCACTTGTTTATGCCTAATTACATTGTGAAATTAATCCCAATGACCATCATTGAATTACATGGTAAACATATATTCTAATTACACTTTAAAACAAATTAAAAAGATAATATAACCATATAATTAAATTATACGAAAAAACAGTTTTGATGTAAAATGCAGTATTTTTTACTATTCATTGAAAAATAAACATTGTCAGAAAAATACCAAAAATTAACCCAAGGTATATTTCAATGTCCCAATCATAAAGAATATGTTTATTTTGAAAAATAGAGCTTATAAAATTGTCAAATGTTTTGTTTAAAAATGTTTTTCCATCAAAAGGCAGTAAAAAATCATTTAAAAAATATTAATGTATTAAATGATTAAGATTGGATTAATTTTCAAATTTAAGCATCTAAAATTTATTGGATAAATGTAAAAAAACATTTAACAAAAGTATATAATCATATTTTAGTTATTTATATTCATTCCTTTCAATACAAAGGCTATGTGTTAACTACCATTTAAAATAATATTATTTTATTATTAGAGTGCAACGTATGATTTCAAAGGAACTCGTTGTTGCGTATTGGGTATTCCATCGAGCATATCATTCCCTTTAAATTAATATTGACAATTTAATCACAAATTGGGATAAATATAAAAATGTCATATTCTTTATTTACCTGGGGTGTTACAACGGTGATATGAAAGGTCGCCCATATAATGCCTCGATAGGTTCCATCCTGATGGTGGATTGATAGCTATTGTTGTATGAAATCTCCAACAAAGGTAAGTGATCCTCCCTGTAGAGACTGAAGCCAAGGACACAAGCATGGAGCATGTCCTTGAGAGTCTAAATGGTCTGCTCAGTCGGACCATCCATCTGAGGATGGAAGGCGGTAATCAGGAGAAGCTGTATCTCGAAAGACTCCATCAACCCCTTCTATAGCTGGGAAGAAAACCATGTGTTGCGATTAGAGACAAACCAAGAAGGTACTTCATGTAGCCTCACAATCTATTGCATATATAGGAATCTATAGCTCTCTATAGAACCCTGATATCTGATCGGTAGGAAGTGGGATGACTTGGTGAGTCAGTCAACGATCACCTAAATCGAGTCATGACCCCTGGATGTACATGTAAGTCCTATCACAAATTCCATGGATATCCCATCCCACTTCTACTTCGGGACCATTGATGGCTGAACCAAGCCAGCTGGTACCTGGTTCTCCACCTTTACTTGCTGACAAGTGAGGCATCGAGAGACAAACTCTGCTACTACCTTCTTCATACCTAGCCACCAGTGATATCGTCGACGGTCCTGGTACTACTTTGCCACTCCTGGATATACTGCTAAGGGTATGTGTGGAACTCCCTCAATACATCCTTTTGAAGTGACACTGGTACCATAGTACGTCCTCTAAAGAAGATGATGTGCTCCCCACCTTCAGAAAATCCATTAGGTGCATGCCATGCAGATATCTGATCATGTAGTGTCTCATATTCAGCGTCTCCATACTGTGCCTCCCTGACTCATTGAAGAAGTGGAGGATTGACTATAAGATACTGAAGGAAATCTTCTCTATCTCAGTCCAGAAAGGATATCTGTAAAGCAGCCAGTTGCTCTGTCGCCTCTCCTAGAAGTTGTATACCAGATCACCTATTTAGTGAATCTGCTACAACATTCCCCTTCCCATGAGTATAGACTGTCTCGATGTCATAGTCCTGGAGCAACTCAAGCCATCGCCATTGTCTCAGGTTTAGGTCCTTCTGAGAGAAGATATACCTGAGACTCTTGTGATCAGAGTAAATGGTAAAACGTTTACCCATCAGATAGTGCCACCACATCATCAAGGCAAAGACCGCTGCTGCTAACTTCATTTCATGGGTAGCATAGTTCTTCTCGTGATGTATTAGCTGCCGAGAACCATACGCGATCACCACTCTCTCCTCCATCAGGACACAACTGAGTCTAGTCCCTGATACATCATAGTAGACTGCGTACCATACGCTATCCTCTGGAAGTCTCAAGATGGGGGCACTATTCATCCTCTGTCTCGGCTCCTTAATGATCTGATGTCATCTCTTCGACCACATGAAGGGTTCCCCCTTATTTGTCAAAGTTGATAGTGGTGCTGCAACTCTGGAGAATTCTGGAATGAACCTCTAGTATTATCCATCCAAACCCAAGAATCTCCGTACCTCTATCACACTCTGGGGTGCCTCCCAAGAAAGTACCACCTCAATCATCAATGGATCCACTACAACCCCAGCCTCCGAGATGACCTGTCCCAATAATGTAACCTCTTAGATCCAGAACTGGAAGTTCGAGAGCTTACCATAAAGCTGGTGCTCACGGCGTGTGTCCAGTATTACCTGCAAGTGGTAGGCATGCTCCTCCTCAATAGTCAAGTAGATCAGAATGTCATCGTTGAAGAAAAAAACAAAGCGATCAGGGTATTGCTGGAAGATCATGTTCAAGAATCCCAGGAACACTACTAGAGTATTGGTTACGCCGAATGTCATAACCAAGAACTCATTGTGGTCATACCAACATCTGAAGGCCATCTTCAGCACATCATCTTCTCGAACTCTAACCTGGTGATATCCTGATCTAAGGTCTATCTTCGGGAACCATCGTGAAACCTTCAACTGATCAAGAAGATCACCAATACTCGAGAGTGGTTACTTATTCTCCACCATCACCTGTTTTAGGAAATAGTAGTCGACAAAAATCCTCAAGTATCCATCTGCATTCTTGGAGAATAGAATATGGGCTACCATGGGTGAAACCCTGGGCCAGATGAATCCCTTCCACTAAAAGTCCTCCAACTATACCCACAGCGCATGGAGCTCCGTGTGAGCCATCCGATATGCTGGTGTATATATCAGTGTCATCCTAGAGTACAGGTCAATGTAGAAGTCCACCTCTCTGTGAGGAGGTAGACATGGGATATCATCAGGAAAAACATCCTCGTACTGGTCCACCACTATAGGATAGCTCAGACATTCAACATCTACTACTCCGAGGGTAAGTCAGGTCAACTGATGAGTGATCAGATGCACCCTCTTCTGAGTAAGTCCATCCTACGCTGTAAAGTCCCCTTCTCACCGGTGAAGGTGAACCCGGTCCCATCCGTGCGGACACACCGCACTTTGAGCCTAATACATTCAATATGATCATAAACTGTAGATAACTTGTTCATACCCAAGATGATGTCGTAAGGCCTCGACGCCACTATGAGGAGATCCCAGCCGAAGTTGTTGCCTCTTAGAGTAAACTCACACTTCCAGCACCAGTTCGTAATCAACAAGTCTTCTCCCGTAGGAGTCTAGCTGTAACGATCGAGCCATCGACTCCATCAGAATCTCCGAGATCCAAACAAGTATTGTGGAAATAAAATAGTGACTGGATCCTGTGTTTATAAGAACTGAAGATAAGGTGGAGTAGACACAGATCGTACCTCGAATAATCTCCAGAGAACCATGATCATAAGCCTCAACTTCCTGGAGCAGAGCTCTCCCGTGTCCACCTACTCATTGCAATTGTGATGCAACTCATGTATGTGTTGATGGTAACACCTCGTAATGTTGTCCACCGCCAGCTGCACGACCATATCCTCTGCCACATCCACCATCTCCCTGCAGATTGCCTCGATCGAACTTCTTCCTCTTTCTGGGAGGTCCCTCAACTATCTGTTGATCATCCGAACGGTGGGTCGGACAGTCACAAGCAATGTAACCCTACCCGACGCATGTAAAACACTGTCTATTACTCACATTACTAGCTATATCTCATGTGCCTCGCACAACCGAACTCGTGTTCTGAGGTCATCCACTAGATGGTCTGGTCTGCTTAGACCTCAGCGACATCTGTCTACTACTAGCTGCAGAAGACTCCACGACATGATTTCTGGTGGTGGGTCTCGCAGCTGGTGACTGCTCAGCAAGGAAACTCTCAACTAAGATAGCTCACTCCAACACCCCCCCCCCCTATTCTAGGAGGCTGAGGGAGTTCATCAAAGATCTCATCTCTCTCCAGAGCCCCTGCTTGAAGGTCTGATCCCTAAAGAATGGATCTCGTACATTATCTGAAGAGTAGCACGAGAGGTCATTGAAACTCACTGAGTAATGTGCCACTGTTATTCTACCCTACTGTAGATATAGTAGATCATGTATAGATACCACACGTAGGGTGTCTATGAAAAACTCCTCCCGAAATAGGTACTCGAGGTCTTCCCAGTGAAGTGTCACCTCGTCATGCACCTAGAGCATCAGGGTCCACCATTTTACTGATGCTACCTAAAGAAGACTTGTGGAAAGGATCAACTTAAGGTCGGCTGATGTCCCTACAAGTCTGAAGACTCTCACAACATCATCCATCCATTCCTCAGCTCCCTATAGGTATATCTCACCCCTGAACCTGGGCGGCCTCTAGCACTGGAACTCGTTCAACGCAATCATGCGGTTTGTACTCTCTACTACTGGGGTTTGTTGTATCAGTGGCCCAATGGGTAGTAGTATCACTGGTTCCATCGCTGTGATAGGGCCCTACACTAAGGCCTCATCACTCAATGGGATGTTATCTCATAAAACTCTTGGAACCCTGGCTGGCTATCTACGTGGGGCCATCCTGAAAAGATACAGGTGTGCCATGGTTAATAAGTTATACTTGTTGAGCGGACTCAAAGGGATAACAATTAAAACTTTTGAAACACACATGCAATCATCGTTTTCCCGCACTGAGTCGGAAATCAGAAGTCAGGTCCTGGTGTATGGATACGTCAGCCTCCTCACCAACACTGAAATCCCAGAACTGAAAACCACACTCACTAAACATAAAACTATTGCTTCACAGAAAATAATGATCAGAGCCCAATGTTCGTTGTTAGAACCGACTGCTCTTATACCAATTTGTCACAACTCGTCCCATGGGACTCGTGTCGTGACTACCCCAATCCCACCTTCCATAGACCATAAGCTGGTGACGGGCACCAAAGGCGTAAATTTCTAAACCGGGAAGGAATTGCCATTATATCTGTAAACACACAAAATATAGTACATGCTGGAAGAGAAACACTAAGTAAAACTGTATAAAAAGAGTGATGAAGGTAAAGGGGCTGAAATACACGCCTAATTGGAAAATACGAGTACAACTAAAAATATGTATAGCTGACAGGACAAAACAGCTGAAAGGTGAAGAGCAGCTTCGGGATCAACCACCACGGATCCTACCTGAAGGGTCAGTATAAATATCCTCCACATCACTCCACGTCTGTCTATATCCTCTAAGTACCGACTCATCTTAAGGCACTTCTCCGAGTACAGTCCAGTATTGCTACTCTGATCATTTATCAACGTTATCCATTGTCTGTAACCAACACAATGAGGTGTGGGAATAGCCTATGTAGGGGTGAGTATAACGATACTCAGTAGATACCCTAAGAACCTAAAGGTCTCTTAAAATTGAACAAGGATAAACCAAAAAGTATGAAATGAACTGATAATCTCACTTAGTAATATGCCCATAGATATTCCTATGTTACCACTCAATCCATCTCAATCATTAGGGAAACACAAAATTTATTAACTCAGCTCAAACTAGGATTTGATTCTAGGAGTAGTATCAAGTAACATCCACACACACACTGTCGAATACTCGGCTGCTGGAGTACTCCTTCTCTATTGAGTATTGTGGGCTTGATGAATTACACAGAGGCACTTCCCACTATCCTTGTACTGCTGAAGTACTCCTCTTATCGAGTATCGTGGGTCTGTCGCATCATATAGAGGTGCTTCCCACCGTGGTTATGCCACGTCACACAGATGTGCTCCTCCTCATAGCATGGTGGGGTACTACACGTGTTGAGTACCCTGGGTTTGTCGAGTCACATAGAGGTGCTTCCCAACATGGGTCTGTTGCGACACCAAGGCACTCCCCACTGGGCTAGTTTTGTCACTCCGAGTTGAATAGGTCAACAGTCGTTAGGTCTCAGGCATCTACTAGGTCTCTATGCTATGATCACTCATCTATGGAATAATCCACTCCATGATCTGCACGGCAATAATCCAACTGTCACTATTTCCCATGTAGAATTATCTAAACGGTCCACCTCATAAAACGGGTCTCAACACAATAGACGGTACGTCAATCAGACATCATGTCTGTGAGTTAGTATCCTTTTAGTCCCGGGGGCCCAGTTGGATTCGTGTACGATCCAACCTGACCATATCATAAATAAAACTCGAACTGTAGTGGGATATACTCAAAGGGATGTCCATGCCCCAAGATTTACAGCACCGCTAATGGATATTCAAATGGAAATCTGGTGCCACAGATATGGCGAAATAAAGTAAAGGGTCTATAGTGGGCCCTAGTCTGGTCCGACACAGTCAGACCGACCCGACCCAACTTAATCTAGGCCGAACCAGTTCGGGTCGACCTGTACTGAACCGATGGGTCTGGCCTATCCCATTGGGTAGGACGACCCATTAGGTTTGGCCCGACCTGCTGGGACCCGTCCAGCAGGCCACGAGGGTGATCCGGCCTGGGCTTGGGGCTGGTTTGGCATGTTGCACCATGAGGGTGCAGCCCAGCGCAGCCCTGCCTAGAGGGCGCGACCGGGGCCAGTTCTTTTTTTACACCACGATGGGGGGTGGGTCACCAACTTGGGTGGGAGGCCGCGTGGAGGCCGGGACGCCGGCTCGGCCGGGAGTCCGTAAGGTGGTCGGTTTTCCAGAGGCGTGTCAGGTGCGTACAGAGGCTGGAATGGGGTCGGCTCAGGGTGGCGTGCATGGAGGCCGGTAGGGAGGATGGGTAGTAGCCCAGCCAGGTGGGCCGCGGGAAGTTGGGTGGGGTGCAGCCAGGCGGGGCGCGACCAGGCGGGGTCTGGCCAGGCGGGAGGCCGGTTAGGCCGGGGCCTGCGGGAGGTGCGTTGTTTGGGAGGGGAAGCTAGAGGCTATGTGGACCAGGGTAGCTTGGTCGGTTCGCCGATAGATGGTGCGGCCAGGGCGTCTCGACATGAGGGTCACGGTTCGGCCCAGAGCACCGGAGCACCGCGGGGGTGGTGCGGTTCGCGGATGTCGTGGGCAGGGCGGCCTTTTCCGTCACCGCCTTCGTCATTCTTTCGCCTCATCTCCATGCCAAAAAAACATCACAAGAGATCACTGGAGGGAGTCGGGCCATGTTATTTTTTCCTGAACCCTCCACGTTTAGGGGTGATAGAAATTGGCTAATCAATGGAGTACAATGAACAACAATTATTCACAATACTTCGCATTGATTCCTTTAAAATTAACAAGAGAAAATGAAATGGAATATTACTCAAAGTAAACCCCATAACATTATTCGTTGATGGTGTAGTCATGGGAAAAAGATGGAGTTTTCATTCATCGCGTCTGCCGCACTCTTCCTCTCTTGAATTTTCATGACGTTAGTGTAAGTGGTTCCACGTCGGTAGGTGTCTGGGAAAGAAGATCGAAGGGGACCATTGGTATTATTCATTCTTCATTGGCGAGGTTTATTCATTTGGGGCTTCTCCCAGTAATCCTCTTCCCAAAACACCCAAGGTTTCCACTGTAATGAATAATGCCAACCCAAAAATAATAATAGATCTATTATTTTCGGTGTTGGCACATAATTCAAAAATGGAGAATTAATTACATGTCTCCCCTTAATTAATCCATGGCAGTTGGTAAAAACAATTAATTACGGGAGGTGAAGAGGCTCTCCCTCATTAATGAGGGCGATTTGGAAGGTTTTACTCTCCTTCATCAACACGGGGGTTAAGCCTCGGGTGGTCCGCATGCCGTAACCTCTTACAGAAGGTTATGTTCTAGTGGGCCCCACCACCATAACCTCTAATGGGAGGTTAATGTGTGGTGGTCCCACCTCCAACTCCCATGAGGAGGTTTTAACCACCAAACTCCCAAATGGCGGCTCTAATAAACAATGGTGAAAACTCGCTTTATTTTATTACTTTCTACAAAAAACCAAAATCTATCTTCTACTCTCGACCAACTACCATCGAGGTGAAAGACTCTTTAAGAGAATATAGGCACTACAAGTTTATCAGTGCCCTCATATTTTAATTCCGAGCACTGGTTCACAATTTATAAAAAACTTCTTGTATGTTTACTAAACATACCCGAACAATACTTCAGAAATTGATTCCAGGCACACTGGGCCTTAGAATCATGTGCCGTCAATTTTTTTGGACTCGTAAAATTCTCGTGTATTTAAGAAAAATGTTTCCATGGAAATTCTAGGTTGTTACATGGAAAAACTTTATATTTATAGGGAGTGATTACGGTCATCAATCAAAAACAAGGGAACATTAAATGAAAAATTAGAGCCACAAATCCATTAATCTATGATAATTTCAAATATCATCGGTTCAACAAAAAATAAGGTATTAGTATTACCTATGTTTTGTATTATGTTCTTCCCATAATGGTTAATAATTAATTTCTACATAGAATAAAAAAAATACTTGACAAGTACAATTCCATGCTTTAAATAATTTCTAACACAAACTCATCTTTTGGACCAAAAGATAGTAGAAATTAAAAATATTTAATTTAACCTGATTGTATTGGTTTTCAATAAAAATGAATTTATAATTCATCTTTCATACAATTTTAAAAAATTTACATTATACAAACCAAGATTTCATGTTGGCTAGTGGTAGGTGATGCACCCATGTCGCCCTTTGGTTGCGGCTTCAAGTCTCACGGTCATGCCAGATGCGACGTGTTGTCACCTGACCTCTAGGTTGACCTTTTTATAGAAATCCAAAAATTATATAATAAAATATTTTATCCTCAAACAATAGTATACAATTTTCAAATTAATATATTCCATCCTTTAGACTTATCAAAAATACTTTGGTCCATACTCACATTCCATTATTTTTAAGGAAGGTCACATAACATACATGTTAATACCTTCATCGTGTATTCTCTTAAGAAATGGTAATAACAATAATTACTGGAAAACCATATTAAATTCATTAATTCTTTATTATTCCTTCTGTAAAACATGGAATACCAGATATACTCCTTAAATTCAAAAAATGTTGTAATCTCTAATAAAGATGAAATAAATAAGCAATTAATTAGTTCACATGTAGTCAAGAATATCCAATATTATTTTTTTTACAAATAATCTCTTATTCCAAAATCACTACCTTAATTCAAAACCATATTGAGGTTTATATTTCCCTCAACCTTGTAATTTCTAAAAAAAAATTACATGAAACGGTGTCACATTACTTGTTAACATACAATCTCAAATCCTTAATGAAATAGTACTGTAGTAAAATCCTTTATTATTTTTAATAATTCATATAACCATAACATCATTGATGTGACACTAAAATGATATAATTCATTAATAAAAAATATAATAAAAGTAATAATTCTGTTTCATCTTTCATAGTTTAAAAACTTGATTAATATCAAATAGCATCATCTGGGGTATACACTAAATATAGGTACATTGATTCATTTTCTATCCCAACTCCTTGAAGTTGATGCAATGTACATTTGATACATTTCACATACTCATAAAATCATGTAATTGGTGTCCTTTTTCCACATTTATATAAAAACTCCCAATCCCTTCAAGCATTTGACAAGCTGATTCTATCCACAGTTCTATCATGTGGGAAAATCGTTCATCCCCTTCATCCATTTATCCATCTTTCTCTCTTCCATTTTATTCTTCTATGTATTCCCTTCAAAGACATAAGACTTATATAATTATTTAATATTATTATTAACACATAATACTATTTCCATAAATAATGAGAACACAAGGGAGGCTATTTCACTTCAAAATATTGTCCTATGACCATGAAAGATTGGATCTTTCTTACTATTAGTATCATGAATATTATTGTAGTTCTCATTCCTATAACTAGGAACCAATTATAAATGACTACATACACTAGGTTAGATCATATCATAATTTATTTAGGATAAACTAGAAAAATTCTCAACATTAATTCATGAAGTTCACTCGTATATTATCATAACCATAAAAATGTTTTCACTACTGACATATTTACTGATAAATCCTTTATAATTGTTTATAAAATAAAATTTGAATTATCCTAAACATATCCCCCATGAGTTTCATACTAGGTGCGTAGACGTGTACCAAGATATCATGGGTCAATCCTGAAGCTCCTTGTCGCTATTTTCACTCCTAGGAACATCTATTCCAGAGCTGCCTCTATATGCTCATATCCAGATAAGTATTTATTTCAAGGGAAATACACAAAATCACTACAATTGAAAAACTATAGGAAGTTCATCTATAATAATTTTAAAAGTCTATCTTAGGGTAACGTTATATAATTAGAGTTTTTCTAAATCTAGTTTCCAAGGATTTTACTAAACATTGTTTCCTACCAACTGTAACGCCCTGACCCTTGTTACCCAGATTCTGTTAATTATTACATAACATTAGCATGATCATAAGAGATCATTTCTTGAAAGATAGATTAGTTTAGTAGCCTCATATGTAGTAGATAAATACATAATATTTACATTAAATTATGAAATAGAAAAACAACAACATTTTTACCCTTTGAACACACTCATATCTCTTATCATATTTCTGTTTGTTAATCATTATAGACTTCTTAACATTATTTGAAAAAATAAAACTTATAAAGTGGTGAACACTGATGCTCAGTAAGGATAACAATATAATGGAAATTATCATAAATAATCATAAACATTTTATACAATGTATAAGACTAAAACAAAAAAAAATTAAACATAAACTTTATCATAATATGGAATTCATAAATCGAATAATTCTATTTACATATTCACATGGATATTCTTATAGTTGAATAATCCCATGTAATATCAATACCCAATTTCATAATGACCAAATTCATAATGTCTGACATCATAACCACATAGTCAAGGCCTTATTCCAAGACTATAAATACGATTTTGTCAAGGCCTTTTTCGAAGATACTAGATTATCTCATGAGACCTACTTATTCATCGAGGCTCTAATGTGAGCTCCACATGTAACATACTTATTCTAATTCATTCCTTATATTAAAAGGATGAAACATGACATAATAATTCGTATTCAAACTAGCATATGAAATTTTAATACTTTAACAATAAACAATAAATAAAAAAAACCTAACACATCCGTATTCATACCTATCACAAAACCTTCAATATAATATGGAAGATTGTATCATAATTAACCAACTTCAAACAACTGCAAAATCCATCAAAGGATATTGACATAGATTAAATGAAAACAAATTGAGAGAAATTTATTTTTTTATTTTGAAATCATTTAAAAAGTCACATATTAATGAAAGAAATCATTTATTTTGAAATTATTCTTATGAGCTTTTCAAAAAAACATCTAAAGTGTTGTAACATTGGAAAATAGTTTCACCCACCAGATAAGTTAAAAAGCATTCTTGCCAAAATTCGTCAAAATAGTCCTAAAGTGCCTTATTTGGTAAGTGATGGATAGATTCCTTTAAAAACAATTTATAAAAAGTCAAATAATAGTATTAATGAATTTAACCCATAATATATTTAATAATATAAAATTTTGAAATATATTTTTAAGAAACACAAATGTGGATGAAAAAGTTGTATGAGTAGATACATATGTATAAACAACTTCGGATAATGAATAGATTATAGAATTAACCCATACCTTGAAATTTTACTTCATCGAGGGTACATTAACTTTATTTATAATAGTTAAATAATTCATATTAAATTATAGAAGATCCACATATATAAATATGATATTATATATGATCTTCTAATATTACTTTTGTAATGACATTTTAGTAGTATCATTGTTTCTGGTGTTAACAGATTTGTTTTCCTCTATATGTTTTATTATGTATGTCAAGTTTTTTATGCATTGGAAGTATTTCAATCATATTCATAATTATATTAAGTTCCAAAATAATATTTTTTATCAAATAATAAATATTATTATTTATTGGTTACGACGGGGAATGAATCCTATGACGTTTGTGGGGACGATAATCTGTACGTACTCATGAGCAAAAATATCATTCTATTGATAGTTATATAATATGTAATTGGATTTTATATTATATATAAAGAATCATTACCATGTTATATTTATTATTAAAATAAATTAAACTCATTATAATACCCATCCAAATAATGAAGTGTTGAATAACAAACTACGCCACGATGTGGAGACCGCAAGTCGTACGTATGCACATACGGTGACATTTTTATTAATAGGATGGATTGAATAATGAATATGTTTGTAGCATATTTAAAATAACATCACAGTAAGTATATGTTACTAGATTTATAATTTTGGTATGGAAGCAACAATTAAATAGGAAATGGAAGAAGAAAAAAACATTGAAAGAGGTGACGAAATTATTACCTCTTCTTCGAGTGGTTCCTTTTGATTTGATCAAAAGGGATCCTTAGGTCGGATTTTGATAAAATTAAGGCCCCTAGGTTTATTTTAGGGTAGTTGGGAAAATATTTTAATGTGGTTTTTCCAAGTCAAATGGATTTGGAGATGTTATTTTCAGTGAAGGGGAAGTACCCTTTATAAAATAAGTGAGAGTCACTTTAGGAATAAATTGAAATATTAATTTAATATATAATCATATTCAGTATATAATGGATTTGAAAGGATTTATTTAGATGAAAATGTGGGCATCAGTCGATAATCTTTCCACCAACAGGTTTTAGACTAGTTTATGTGACCATATTAACCGTAATTGTCATATTGAACTCTTAGTAAAATAGCTTAAATTTTACTATGTATTCATGTATTATTATAATAAATGGTTAATAAATATACATTAAAAATGAAAGATACCCCCATGTGGTTCATTATTTAAATATATAACCTTATCTCAGTCTTTTTCCTAGACCTTATTTTTTTAAGAATATTATATCAATCAATAATACAGCATTTTTTTAAAACTCATTTATGTCAATTTTGACACTATTTAGTATTTGGTTTTTAGGAAAGAAAAAAAAATCTTGATTACTTTGAAACAAATAAATTAAATCAATATTAACATGTTATATTAACTGATAAAAATATATTAATGCATCAAAAGTCTCAATTTACCTTTATTTGGATATTTATAATATCAATTATTTAAATCACTCATTAATAATGTTATTACTTGACCATCATTGATTCATAAATAAATTTAATAATATAATGTCTAATTTTTTTAATATAAAACCATTTTTTAGGAAATATTTTTATATATCTAATGAATATTTATATTTTAACGTATCGTATGTATAAACCTATATTAAACATGTTTTAGTTATGATAATTTGAATTTCTCACTTTTAACTCTTCTTTAAATAAAATAATAATAAATGTCTTAATCTAATTAAAGTGGATAAAACAGCATCATATTTTATTCATAATGTTGATTTTTGATGAAACACACTTATCATATAGAATTTGGAAATGTGTTAGGGTAATTATAATATCATTTCTACCATTAATTACCTTATTTTCTTTTAATCGTTATAGATAAAATTCAAAATTTACTGTTCACCAAAAAATATTTTCATCATATTGAACCAAATTTTACGTAATTATGTCAACCATGTCGCATTGATTTTTTAAATTCAATTCATATAAGAGGTAAAATTACATTTTATGAAAATTTTCAAATGTGCCTAGAAAGTGGGTTAAAGACCTTAAAATGTTTAATAAAATTTTATATATATATTTTTATTATAAAATGACTCAAATAAATTAAATTGAACTAATATAGGTATTATTTATCTATTTTTACTTTAAAATAATTTTAAAAAATATTAATTATTTAAATAAAAAGTCATTTTTAAACAATAACACAATGTTTTTCACTATTCATCAAAAATTGAATGTTTTCAAAAAAAAACCAAAACATCACCCAAAGTTTATTTTGATATTTCCAATCCAAAAATTATGTCTATTTTAAAAAAAATTAATATATTTATGTTGGAATAATTAATTTAAAATTAATTACCATTGTCAAAACTAGAAAGCGTGTTTTTAAGAAGTAAATACTATCAATAGATTGACAAGTGTTTACATCCAATTTAAATGTTAAATTACATAAAATAACCTAAATTTTATTATATTATCAAAATATAATCTAATTGTACTTTAAAACTAGTAAAATTTATAATTTAACACAATACAGTATTTCATTTAAAAATGTTGTTTTCAATTACAAATTAGTTTTATTCACTATTCATCAAAATATGCATGTTATCAAAAAAGTAGAAAAAATTTATCCAAACTAAATTTTTATGTCCCTATTTTGAATAGGAGTTTAATTTAATTCAATAAAATATATAAATGTATCAAATATTGGATTCAAAAAGGTTTTTCATTAAAAGGCAGAAAAACTACATTTTTTAAAAAAATAATTCTTTTTTCTGAAAAAAATCAGTTTTTATTCTATTATGTCAATGAAATACAAATAATTAATGTTAAAATTATATATGATATATATGAAATTAAAAAATTTGGTTAATACTATTCGAAAATTCTTTTTCAACGGGTAGTTTGATAGGTTGTGATATGCTTGAACTCGGTGTTGCATGTAGCTCAAGAGATTGAGTTACATTAAAGAGATAACATAATAAGAAATCTTAGGGTGTTACACAATTTTAGAAGAAATATCATCCTAAAAAGTTTTATTAACATTTATTTATTTTGTTGGTGATCTATTTTTAAAAACAATACCGAGCACTACACTGTCTTCAACACGGGATTTTCACAAGTCCTTTTTTGATTCAATTCAAATCCTTTCAGTGCAATCTCGACTAAATGATGATCATATCTCCTACCATGACTTTATATATGTACACTAAGATAGAATATGTTATACGCCAAACATTGTTTTAAAGTCTATTAGGTTTGTTATCTGTTCTCTATCATAGTTTGATCAAGAAGTGTGGTTGTCCATAGAGGAATGGTTAGTCATGAGTTATTCCTGGGATCCCATGTTTGAACTCGATGGTCGGACTCATATACCCTAGTTGTCCCCCCTATGTATTGATCTCTAATAATATGTCCCTTGGGGAATGATATATTTTCTGAAGATGTGTATGTTTAGCCTTATAATGACTTCTTCCTTGTAAATGTTTTTTTATGGTTTTACAATGAGGATATCCATGGAATATGTTTCATGATTTTGAGGTTACACTAGACATTAATCATTCTAGGAAAGGATATTTAAAAGGGTGTGGTGATCTCAAAGGGATATATCAGGCATGAACACATGTTCATGTAGTGGCACCACATATTAAAGTGGTTTTATGGCTAAATATTTTACCAAAAAAATGATACATGCTTAAGAGATAATACATGAAAAATATCAAGGTTCCTCAATTAAAAAGGCATCTAGAATAGTTTTTGAGTACACTGGACAACTATGTTGAGTGTTTCATGAGTAGTTTTAGAGAGATATTTCGACTAGTATTACATATCTCTATTCTTATGTGGTTAGTGGGGAACTTATTAAAAGTGTATTGTTGATTTAAGGAAAGTGTGGTGAGTGTAAAACAATAATTTTCATGAAACGTCATCTCAACCAATCCTACAAGGTCAATTTGGATTCAAACAATCCTTTTAACTTAGAATCACTCCAAGCGAACCATTGGAGCCCTATATTCTTTATTAAATTAGAATTTCCATTAGTGTAGATACCACAACTCAGTTTTTTAATTTAAATTATATAACCTTTAGTGGGATGTGGATTGGGAAAGTCCAATAGATAGATAATGGTGTGATTGTTTCTCTAGTAAGAAGGTCATGGGTTAGATCTATCTCAATGTCCTATTTTATAATTTTAAAATTGACTTGAGTTTTTGAATATCATGTATGATCTACTTAAATAATTTTTGAAGGTGTGTTGGGATTAGTAAACACAACATGACCATTTGGAAAAGGCTTTACATCCTAAATAGGTATTGGGATGCGTTATTTTATTCCCTAAAACATGTCGGGGTTGAAAATTTATAGGGTATAAGATTGTAGCATTCTGTTTTTTTGGACCATATAAAATTATAAAGGAATTTGAATTTTGGCATTTGGATGAAGGTTCATTTTAAAAAAATACCACCAAAATGGAATTACAAGAATTAATACACTTTAATATGTTTCTTTTAAACTTATTTTAAGGAAATAGGATCCATCAGGTGTGTCATCATGTTTTGGAATCATTGATCTCTAAAACCTCAAGTTGAGATGAGTTAATAGGGGTGTATTGTTTGTTTAAAATTTTTAGGCCCTCTAGTATTAATTGTGCTACTAGTCATGATAGACTATTAGTTTCATATGGTTTTTTATAATTTGTGAACCTAACCACATGACTATTCTTCCTTCTTTATATTTTTTTATTGATTTTAAATTCACTGTTTTCACACGGTTTCCCAAACCATGTTCTTGATCCATGTAACCCCTCCCCTTGAGCAGTGACCCTCACATAGTTTCTACAATGTTTGTCTAAACATGAATCGAAAATGTGTTCCCCATTAAAGTTGTGTAAATTTTCAATTTTCTCCTTAATTAGTTGAATGTTTAAACCCCCTCATCCTTCTTTTCAATCCCCCCATGGATAGCCCCTCTCCCCCTCTTGTGATGCTCCTCCCAACCTAATCTATGATTTACACTATCTCTAATTTACTTTTTCTAAATCATGTGTCGTTGGTCCCTATGGATTCCTCTCAGTATGCCCTAGGTTATTCTATATCCTTTAATGTTTATCTCTCTCTTGATAAATTTTTCATGGTCAAACCTAATTCACCTTATTTTCTAGGCGTTCATCGATTTCTATGATTTCTCTTAAACATAAAAAAATCATTTCATCATATTGAAAGTGTGAAACATCATTAGTATAAGGTAGGGGGTGTAGTATCATTCATTAGTTTTTTTGGTTTTTATATTATATGGTTTTGTTTCATGTATTGAATTCTTCTGTAAATTACTCTATTTGGTCAAATAAATTAAATTATACTAGTTACCATGTATGGTATGACCCATTAGATGTGAAAATCAACCCATTGGTTTCTCTCCATGACTCTTGTAACTTTGATGAAAATGGTTCACCTTTTAGGGCCAAATCCCCTTGATCCTTGATTTTTTGAACAATATTTTAGGTGGGTTGCACCATTAATAAAGGCCTGAAATCTATAAATTAAATTGATAAAAATCATAGGACATGAGTTCAGACCTTGAGCATGATGCCTATTGCATTACATTTTATTTCTTATGCTATATTTTTATCATTTATGACTTCTATTTTATACCATGTACTTACTACTAGAGGATTATTCATCATTTCCAATATCTTATTTCATATGCCACATAAATTATGCCTATTTCCCTATATTAAATTTCATTTTAATATTCTTAATTGTTGTTCTTATGATTATATCCATGTGTTAATTACCTTATTTCCTTTTTCTAATGCTTAGACTCTAGGTCTATTGTCTTTTCACTTATTCCACAATTTATTGGCTTGTATGTAATGATTGGGATTTCTTGTTTATATTGTATTAATGATTTCCACACTAATTATATGTGTTTGATAATGTTATTCATATCCTTCTTATATATCTCCGGAGAACTGTGGTCATGAATTATAGATGTTGTGTGAAGACACATCATGCTTGGATTGGTACAACCTAATGCACCAGGTGTGACCCTTATTATTCCATGGATAGGATCTCCAAGAGAATTACTTATACAATAGTGTGACACTATTTTCCTAGGGTAAAAACCATGGATGGTCTAATTAGAATGATGTATACGCCATTCCTTTGGTGATACTCTATCCCCTATGTGAGTTACCAGATACCGAATTAGAGTTTCCCATAAAAAAATTAATACAAGGTATATAATTATGGGTTAACATGGATGAACTTTGTAGTAATGGTTATATTGAGGGATTATATAGGGACCCTTGTGATTCCATTATAGATCACCTAGTATGATCTCAAGACACCATTTCTTGATTTTATGGATTTTTTTCATAGATTATTTTTGGTTCTTTATTATTATTATTGTTCATACTATGATTATTGTTAATATTATATTAAGGTAATAATGGAACGATTTCCTAGGGGTGTGACTTCTTAGTTAAAGCACAATCTTGGGTCATCCAACTTCTATATTTTCATATATGTTTCCATATATCTACCATATTACATCTATATTATTGCTTGGTTATAGATATATGACTTAGGACTAATCATTTAGAATTGGTTGGGTATCCATTTAGGTACTCATACAAATGTTTTATATTTTTATTTATTTGTCTCCTCGTACTCACATATGTTTGAAAACTATTCATCTTACAATGCACTAACTATATTGATATTGAAACCATTATGGGTGTATTAATAGGAATATATATCACATCCTGATCGGGATGCCATCACACTAGGGTACCCGAGTTTATCTTCATGTTTGTAGGTCCATGGATCAGTTTCATATGTTGAAAAGTGTAGTTTGGAACTTGGGAGCATAGGACTGAGCAGGTTTTTAGGATGCTTGTGGAGTTATCATTTAGGACTTTCTATTTTAATCATATTGTAATATATATTTTACATCCTACCTCTATCTTTTAGCCTCATCTGTACATGTAGGCACTACTACACATATTGTCTCTATCCATTTACTTTTATTCAGTGAGTATATAATTTATACAACAATTTTATCTAATCATTAATTATTCCACATTATTCGTTTGATTAACATATAATATATTGGTGTTAGACTCTTTTAATGAAGTTATTGTATCCCCACAATACCACCATTAGACCCTAGTGTCTAGTTAGAAGCCTCTAGCATACAGGGAGGAGATAATGATGCCATGTGGAGACTAGTTCAGCTACCAGTTCTGTGGTTAGTCTGGTCAGAACATTGCAAATTAAACACCTAAGGTTGGATGTTATTTTGGATACAAATATAATAAGGTTAATCATTAATCATCCACCTTCTTTTATCTTTTAGAAGTATTAGAGATGAAAAAAACACCCCTAAACTTCAATGGAATTAACGAATGATTTTTTTTATCATAGGAAATTCAGAATTTAATCAAAACCCTTATTCATATGATATAAAATTATAGACACCCACTAACTAATACAACATGTTTCTTCATAT
Source organism: Viscum album (assembly GCA_963277665.1). NCBI lineage: Eukaryota > Viridiplantae > Streptophyta > Magnoliopsida > Santalales > Viscaceae > Viscum > Viscum album. The sequence goes on along the minus strand of OY728137.1, from coordinate 1,694,851,033 downwards.
AAAAGATTCACCAGTTGGATGTATATTTCATGTTATAAACCAATAAATAAATAATGAATATATTCAAATGTTAAATCATATTTATATTAAAAGTACCAAACAGTCACCAAAAATTGAAATCAATCAATAGTTGGTAGTTTTATTAAAAAACATTAAGTCTCAATTATTAAAATGTATATCATTACTATCCTATATCACCCAAAATATTAAAAATCTATATGAATGTTAAAAAGGATACAAGATGAAGAATATGGGATTATATAAAATGAGAAAAGAAGTAAAATACTATAAACAAAACAGTATAAGTAGAAAACTGATTATCCCAAACTCACAACTTATTGAACGATATCGTTCTCTCTCAACATATATCCCTTTTAAGAGATATGGTTTCCTTCTCTTTAAGATGGTGAAACTATTGAGAATATTTATTTTATAATAATTATACTTTTTTTTCTTCCTGGGATTTCATTCCCATCAGCAAACAAATTATCCATAAAAATCAACTACTTGATTGCATTTGTCTTTATTGAAATATAATATGTATTATAATCCTTATGGCCTCCACTGATTGGTTTCATGAAAATTGATTGGTATCTCAAAGCATTATATTTAAGTAAAAAATTATCCTTTTAAAGACATGTCTGGGACTTGTTTGGTTTTTATTGTGAGGTATTTGAGACATTTATATTGTTTAAACATCCAATGATGATTTTTTCACAGTCCATTAATGGTTCTTAAAAAGTGAAGGATGATACTTCTGGAGGTTAATAATACATTTACATTGTATTAAAAATCTTGTTTGTAGATATTTGATGATACTTAAGAAGATGATCCCATAATTTTCATGATGTCTATGAAGTGTGAGAGAGATAGAATAGGATTTCATAGAGTTGTTTATGAAAATTATGTGGAGTATTGGATAATTCTTATGAATTATACTTAATGATGCTTATCTATCTTGAATCCATTCTTATATTGTCAATTCATTTTTTACAAATTCATGATTTTTAAGTGAATTAATTCAAATAAATACATCAATCCTCACCACTCTTTCAATAGTTTTCTTAACACGTATGACATATAATTTAACCATCCTTAGTCTATGTGTAACACCTCAATATTTTATCATGTATTTTTCCATTTGAAATAAATTAAAAGTGTTTGATTTCTTCTAATGCATGAAACATCAAATGAATGTGAATAATACCTTATAAAATAAAAATAAATCTTTACATGATATTCTTAAAAAAAATTAATAACATTATTCTTTTAGAATTAAATTATTTTTATTCATTTGTAAAATTTAATTAATTTTAAATAAAATTTATTTATTAATTTTTCTATTTTATTAAATTTACTAATTTTTTGAAATTATATCAATAAATTGTACTGTTAAAAATCAAGGATTTATTTTTAAAATAAATTAGTAAAATACATGGAATAATTACTTTACTATAAATTGTACATACTTAAATATTCAGTACTAAATTGAAATGTATTTTAAATTTTTTTTCCTTAAATAATAAATATATCTTGATTATAGTATTAAATTTATTTAATTATATTATTTATGCATAAAAATAATTTAATAATCCTTTATAAATTTATTATTAATTTTCTATAAATTCTGATAAAATCATTTGATAGTAAACATAGATATATCTCATACAACAATTTTTATTTCTGTAATGTATATTATCATAATAAATTTAATTAATAACTATTTATCAATGATTTTTGTGATATTGATTTGAATATATAACATAATGAAAATGAACATTTATTTAATTATTATTATAAAAAATAATGTTATTAATTTCATTTTTAGGATTAAACATATATTTGTTAAAAAAAATTGTTTTCAAGTGCTACATGAACTGATAGTAAAATTAAATTTTACCAGCTATCTAAGTTTAACTAGAAAAATTATTTTTCATGTTTTTAAAAATAATATAATTTTTTTAATAATTTTGATTTAATTTTTTCAATAAATATATGTTATTGAGTTAAAATAAGTCACAATGGTGATGGTTAAATAAGTTAAACTGGTAAAAGTAGGTAATAATGCCATGTATATCCCAAAAACATTTTCGATATTTTGAATGGATGAGAGGATTATTGAAACTCGTATCTTATCTTATAAATTTCGATAAATTGGTCCCTCTTACCATTAATAATGACATTTATTTCATTTAAAATTATCATTATTTGCTAAAGTATTACTCCTATCACTTAAAAAAATGACAAATCCTCACCAACATCAAACCACACCATTCATTAAAATTAATATTTAATACATGACCAAAATACCTTTCTAAGATATATCTTTATTGTTTTGGAACCTATGCTTTGATGAATAAGTCCTAAATATCTCATTTCCAAGAGGTCCTTCAAGAGGAGGGATGTTCGTGGATTTTGTTGACATTTTAGTAATTTTTTTATTTAGTTTCAATTATTTTTCTAACTGCTTTCAATTTCTTTTCATTTTGCAGTTTGACAAATATTTTTGTTATTTTTATAGTTTTTAGTTAATTATATATAAATATTAGTAATTTATTTTTTTCAATGTATATTAATTTTATATATTTCATTTTGATAATATATTTTTCTTTTCACTAATATTTGTTTTATTTAGTTTGTTAATACATACTATAAATTAATTAATTTTCTATATTAGTATTATATTTTAATTCATTTTTTATTTTTTTAATATTAATAAATTTAGTGTTTTTATTAGTGTTTTATTATTTTTATTACGTTAATATTTAATAATAGTCATATTATTTATATAATTTTATAATATTTATATTTTTTATAGTTAACTAGTATATTTAATTATAATTTAATTTTTAGTATTATTATTAGTATTATTATTATTTTCATTAATAATTTTAGTATTTTCATCATTTTTATTTTTTATTATTAGATAATAAGAATTTATTTTTAATTTATAATTTTAATACTATTTTTCACATATTTTTCTTCTACTCTATTTTTTTCATCTTCTTTAAATAGTAGGACCATATCTCCCTACAAACCATAGTAGTGATTATCATCCCCTCCACTCCATACAAGGTCGATCAACCATTTCCTTCTATAGTGAGACATCCTACATGTTCATTATAGACCAAGCAACAACTCATAGGAACCCCATGCAGAAGCTCCACCTCCTAGACTATCATGTACACACCTCTCTCTATAGAATCTAACTAGTGATTTCCCTCTATACACAGGAGTCCAAACATGACCATCCACCACTACAACAATTCTTTAACACCCTGTTCCAACCATCAGTTGAGATTTTCCACCGCTATCGTGGACGTCTAATCCTCTTAACTCAGGGTGCACATATGGCCTCGCTTACTTCAACAACCAACCATAACTGGCAGGCTCCCCCTCATCCCCACTTTTCCAACAAACCATGTAATCACCCCATCATCATGCCTTACCCCTCCATTCCTAGTGTTTGCCTCTTTCAAGGGGTTTGGATACAAAATGTTATTATTCTACTATTGATTCACAATATCAAACGTTTATTGAGGGTGGGTGTAGTTGTTGCTAATTTTTTGCACAACATTAACATACACAGTTGATTTGATTCTATAACTATGATGGATGTCACACTATGAGTATTAATAGTAATGTAGTTATTTTTCTTATAATATATAATTATTTTCCATGATTTATCACTTTATTACCACGTATATTTTTTCATTCATGATGTCAGAAAAATTCTCTCTTTGGGGATGTTAAACTGAATAATTAATCTGATGTGAATTTCGTGTGAAACCATAATTGAATTATGTTTCATCTGAATTTTTTTCTTCTTTAATTCTATTATTTCATGGAATTTATTTCTAAAATTTTACTTGGTAATATTAATTATTAATTGATTTATTTATAATAAGATAATTAAAAATTTATACAGACTAAATTTCAAATAAGTGGGGAATTTTTTTGTGAAATGGTTTCTGTCAACTCATTGTTTGGTTAGGTACCCGAACAAGCCACTTAAATTATTTTTAACATTAAAAATGGAATTTTAAATAAATTAAGAGATTTGAAATGTGTATTTAAAAATGATTATCCTTTCAGAACTATAAATAATAATGTCGAATAAACATTTAAACATAAAAAATATATATCATGGATTCATAGTGAATTAATCATGAAATCATCATCCCAAATATATTTTTTGATTCAGAGATCATCATATATTTTTAGTTGCAATATATTTCATTGCTTTCACTATATTATTTTTTGTTCCATAAAATATTAATAATATTACAATATAATAATTTCCTCATCATATTTCTTATCTTAACATTGTACAAAGAGATAATATTATTGAAAAAGTTTTTTTTTCTCTCTACAGTTTGATCATGCTTGTCACTTCTTCAATAACCACCATGTTATAATATTTTCCAATTGGATGCCCTATGATACATGTACAAAATTAATGGAATAGTTTATATGGAGAACCTACACATCAATCATTAGAAAAGTTTCTTGTTGAGCGTGATTTTGGAAATTTTCACTTAGACGGTGAACACTAATAATTTGGTTCCTTCATAAAATTATCTTCTTCTTGGTTAATAATGGGAGGACCAACGAAAAGGAAATAATAAAATTGGTTTCTCAACTAAAAATAAAATACATTCACAATAAGAAAGCATTATGACTCACATTTAAACAGTTCTTACTTGATAAGAGAACCTCATTTTTTATCTATCTTTATAATGAAATAACATGGACTACTATGAGACAAAAATTTAGACCTGTCATAGATGGAGTCATCTCATGCATAATAATCCTCATAATTCAAGAGTCAAATTTTGAACTGAAAACATCAAAAATATTCTTTATCCAATAATATGTGGGATTTCATGGAATTATTAGTGAATAAAATTAAATTCATGTTAATTTTAATTAACATATATATTGTGTAATATATTTTTTATATTAATTTAATCTTTTCAATATTTTTCATTTCACGCAACACTGAATATAACATTTTTTTATGAAACTCCTTGGTTTTTCGTGGGTTACACTCAACACCATGTTAATATTGCACTAAAAAATTTATATTGTCTTTTGACACACACAACACCAAGTTAAGCATGTGCTATGTGCAATATCCACTCCATTCGATAACTTTTTATATATACAATACTAATTATTATATTAACACAAAGTACTACCAATATTGTTATTAATATATAATTACAGTTACCACCTATTCATTGGAATGTATTCTACGAATATTATTTACATATGTATATAAAAATAATTTTTTATCAATTAGTTTAAAATTAATCTAAGTACAATTTGAAAATAATGAAATCCGTTTTCTTGGAAAACAATTTTTTTATATACCAACATGTTTAATCTCAATTAGGTTAAAAACCAGTTATGAGTAATTGATTTAATAAAATGTGTTCAATAAATATTTTGGGAAGTAATCCAATATATTTGATATTCATAAGATAAGAATGAACCTAAGTCTATGAAATAAATATGTGTTTTTACATCCTTATAATCGCGAACCCATTTAAAATATAAGATTTAAAAATTTTGAAAAAATCAGACAGGTTTAACATAATTTCTGAAATAAAAATATTAAAATTTACATGGGGTGAATATGTTGTGTTTTTCAATGAAACATAATTTTTGGATTAATGTTGAAAAATGCTGAATTTTTATTCAAAACTGCTTTTTCATCCAATTTATTTATATATATAAATTATATTATAATTTTTTTAATGTTAAATTAAATCAAATATAAATCTATATATATAATTTTGGTCATCGGAAAAAATTTTAAATTGATATTGGATGAAAAAATAAATTCTTTTTAACATTTTTACTTTGAAAATTTGGTGTGTGGTCCCTTCTAGGAGATCATGTTTATATAATTTTTTTTTCAACTATGTGTTTGGAATTTGAAATAATGGATTATTTATTTTTAATGTAAATAATTTAAATTTTATAATAAGTTGAACATAAATTTTTTTTAAAAAAATATTAGTAAATTTAATTATATTTATTACTATTCTTGAGAAAAAAATATCTTTACAAGAGACTAAACCTTAATGTTAATGGGAAGAATGACCTTGAAACTTTTTCAAAATACACTTATGGAAATATTTCGAACATATCTTCCCTATAATATAATTATGACCATTATTGTAGCCACATTATATGAAAAAACATAGTTGGAATTCCCATTTCAAAAATTTACAAGAATGTCACTTATTCTCCATTAAAAAATACACTCACTCCTCCCGCTTCCTCACACCTCTAAATAAATTTTCCACAACCAAAATATTCTCAAATACCCTCTAAAAATTCATCAATTTTGACATGAATACTACCTTTTGGTATAAATTCAACCAATTAATCCTTTTTGTGATATCTAAAAGGAGTAACCCAGAGAAGAGGTAACATCTTTCTTCAAGCTCCTGTATTTCATTTTCCTTTCTCCACCACCTAAACTATTATTTTTACAATATTACATAATAACCTAAATATCGAAAATATATAAATATTTTTTTATTATAATGGTTTTAAATACTTTTATACAAACATCCATTAAATTTTTAATGAGCTTATCATTATTTTTTACGTCGAACTGCTACCTCAAGAAATGATGATTGTTTATTTTTCATTTACCACTCTAATTGTTAGAAATTTGGATGTGAAATCAGTTTTTATATGATTTATTTGATATTTATAATTTATTATGTATTATATAATTTTTATATAAAATATACATTCATTATTTCTATGTTTTGGATATATGTTACCATTGTTTCTGTACGTATGGACTTTCGCCTCCTCAATGCGATGTGATTCGTTCACACTTTACATAGAATGTATTATGGATAGTTTTAGTGAAAATTTATGATATACATGAAATAATTAGGATACATTAATGATATATATATATATATATCAGTTACTTCATTTCATTCAATACGAGAAGAAACTAGGTACGACGTTCATTCGTATGTACGGCATACCGTCTCCATGACCAATATTTTTTTTTTAATATTAATATATTTTATATATAATTATAAACATATGTATACTATATATATGTGAAAGTTTTATAATGTTTTATATTTTTATGTAATTAAATCATTATCTAGGTAATATAATCAAGAATAACATGTCAAAATGTATAGAAAAAGCAAATGGATTTTATTTGGAATGTAACACTAAAATGGAATTGTAAATTAATGGAAAATAAAAAGTAATAATAAAATGATATATGACAAAATATATAAAAAAAATTGTTTATATGGAATATTTATAATAAACTTATACTTATTATATATGAGGTTACAATTTGTATGATGAATGTCAAAACACAAGGTAAGGGTTTTCTAGTCTAACTTTTATTTTCTGTGGGACACAATACATGTTCACCTCTTAGTTCTAAAATGTGGTGTTTATACTAACCATAAATGTAATGTTTTATTATTATACTTAAATGTATGTATATTTAAAAATATATTTTCTGAACACTTTATCATGGGGTATATGTTACAAAAATTACCTAATCTATTAATTACATTTTCCTCAATTTTCCGTCATTGTGATGAAAGCCATGTTAAAATCCTACATATTTCTATAATGTGTATACACATCCATTTAAAATGTTATGTAATGAATATAATTCTTCACATGATATTTTATGATTTATGTAATTTATTTTTATTACATGGGGAGTACGATTCAATGTTATCAAGTGGTAAGAGTTTACTGAAATAATATCATTATTTAACATTATTGGTTATGATAATCATTAATTGATGAAACCATATGATCCAAATTTCAAGAACACCGATGAAATTTATTATTCTTTATTTAGTCATTAAATATTCAATTTTTAGTACAATTTTTCCACATTTTACTTATGATAATTTATAAAGTGTTTTTAATGAAATCCAACATTATTTCCCACTTCAGTCAGAAATTTGTGTTCCTTCAAAAAAATCTAACATTGTTTTCAAAAGATTCTTTCCATTATCATAATATTTTTAAAAATACATTTTACTCTTTTTTTACATTTAAAAAAATATTTTTTAAAAATTATCTAGTTGTTTTTTTCCTATCGAGGTGTTTCTGAAATAATTTCTGACCCAAAATAGATGTTTCGAATGTATTAATTTATCCACCATCATATAAATCTTTCATTTTAAAATTACATTAAAAGTTTAAAAGATTATTTTTTAAGAAATAAATTTCCTAAAATTACGGACATTGATTGTTTAAATTTATTTTCAATTGGAATTTGTTTCTGAAAAATGGTTTTTTTTCAATACTGGTTTAAATTATTTTACCAGATTCTATTATATGTTTTCAAAAAAATAATTTAAATAATATTATTTAAATAATTTCAAATATTATTTAATGTATTTTCAAAATATTCTCAATGAAAAAAAATTCAAACCATTTTCAATCATCTTATAAATTTTTTTATAGAAATATATTTTCAAAAAAATTTCATGATTTTTTTATAAGTTTTCAAGGAACAATGTTTTTAGAAAAATTCCATCTTATTTTATAATTATTCAAGGAAAAAAGTTTTTTAAATATATCTTCAAAAAAAAATATTTTACTATCATTTCATGATTTCTTAAATTAAATTAAAAAAAGGTTTTAAGATGGATTTATGTTTTAAAATTCATTTTTCATGGAATAATGGTAATTTTACTTATGAATTTTTTTAATGGATTTTTCTAAATTATTTCCATATAAGATGAAATCTGTTCATGTTACTCATTTGCTTCTGGATAAATGATCCAAATGTTCCATTCATATTCTTTCTATAAATAGTTTATGTTTTTATGGATTTATATTTATGAAACATGTTATCCTTTCATGGGTTGTATTTTTAAGAAACCAATTTATATTTAATATTTTATATGTTTATGAAACCGTTTTTTCATTAATTTTTATAGGCTTATGAAAACCAGTTCTTTTCACATTTTATTCTTTGATAAAATAATTATAAAACTGGTATGTTTTTCCTAAGGATATAATATGATTACATTTTTATGATACCCATTTCATTTTAGGGGTTATGATATGATTGTTTATGAACATATGGAACCTGGATGTATGATTAATTATGATATTGGTGGGAACTATATATCCCTCTATAACATTTGCTAATGATTTATATCTCATTAAATAGAAATGGATGAAATGGAAATTGAACTCAATTTAGTAACGGGATTTGTCTGCTATGATTTTCATGGGAGTGACCCTTTACTACTAAGATGGTCATGGTAGTAAAACATGACCACAAAGATGGTATTGGGATTGAACACATAAAACAAGTATTTTCTTGTCACTAATTACATTAATACTATAGAAATAATTTTTTAGGCTTATGTGTCTACCAAAAATGTATTTCGTATTCACATGTTATGGTTTAATGTATTATTCTCTAATTTCCATTATGATTCATGTATTTTGAATGGATAATATTTATTCAATTTCTTGAGTATATGATTTTTGATATGCATTATATGATCTTAAAATATTATTCTCATGTTATCGTACACTTCTTCTCATGTTATGCTTATGAGTCTCCTTTTTTACCCTTACTGAGCATATAAACTAAGCATTTTCTTTTGTTTCCCATACTAAGGTTATTAAGATACGTTTTAAGTGTAATTAATAATTGGGAATATATTCATGGGAATTATAGGAGATCTTTCACAAAGATAAATTATTGTGTTCTAAGATTCCCAAGACACTAAATAATAATGTTTCTTGATCATTTACTTTTTTAATGTAATGAATATTCATAAAAGTGATGTAATATCTATGTAGGAAAATCATAGTTGTATATAGTTACTATTGAAGGAAAATTTAAGATAACATTTGGAATGTAGGATTTAAAAAACCTTAGTGATAACCCTAGGGATATTTCTAATAATATGTACAGTGATTTTTCTTTAGATAACCATAAGGTTTCTTAAGAAAGTATAATAATATTTATATACAAGAAGTTATTTTTCATGATTATGTTATTTTCCACATTGATAAGTGATGACCACGAAATTATTTATAGATTTATTCAATTATAAAAACCAAATTGAACCAAGTTGACACTGAACGTGATGGTAAAGTTTCTAATGAGAAGTAAAATGTGATGATAACTAGAGTAAAGGGTGTTTTTATATTTCTTAATAAGATTACATGGAACATTATTAATAATGTGTACCTTAAACAACACTCAGACTCATAAAATAAGAGAAGGAAGGGGTTAATGGAGTGTGTGGGTAATAGAGAACATGGAGGAAAGATGATTTAATTTCCTTTGGGTTGAGAGTGTGTACAAAATCACCCAAGTCAATGTCTTAATGGAACAAGAATATTTTTTGACTATGTAAAATATGAACAGAAATAAGGTAAATTAAAAAGAAAAAATAAAGGTTTTAGGTACTGAAATGGATGGTAATATTGGTCTCTATAAGACATCATTTAAGGTTATATTATTTATGTTTGGAATGAATTTTCATTTAAAAAATCGATGTCCCAAGTGGAATTTTTAAGAATATAATAAACATGGTGGTATGAGTAATGGTTATATTTCTAATGATGATGAGACTATAGGTGAAATATGAATTTGAAGAGGTATTAGGTAATATAATGATTTAACCATGTTAATTTCATAAGGATGAAGTGTACTAATGGATGTTTTAATGTATTTGGATACTAAAATTATGTTATATGAATGGTGAAATATATAATTATTTTTTATTTATGGTTTTTATTATATGTTATTACAATAATATGTTTAATGGATTTGATGGACTATAAAATTTATTCAATGGGAAGGTGATGTTCATCGAAAAAACAAAATTTAGGTAAAGATAACCCTTAATATGTTCCTTATGTTATGACAATGTTGATTGGTTAAAGATATATAGGTTATGAATAAGTAAATTTGATTTTATTAATTACCTCATAAAGGATAAATAATTTATTGAAATTTTGTTTATACTATCATTGTTTAAGTTTACAACATTTTTGGATGTAAGGAATATATCCAATAAATTTTAGAATTGGGAAACATGAATTTTTTCAATATGTATTTTTTGGTAATTTATGGAATGGTTTATTTTAAATTTTAGATGAGGTTTTAGATATTAAAGTATTATATCCTCATTTAAGATTGTATGAATGGTTGATAAGTTTGATAACCATTTTTTTGTGATAAATATATATCGAATAAATTATCATTATATTCATTGATCTCGTGATCTGTTAATTCTTTGGGAAGGAAAAATTCACTTTAATCTATTGGAATAATAGAAAAAGTGAAATATGATCATGGAATAACAAGGTTAAATTTTTTCCTAACATTTTTTAAGAATATATTTTCATGAAAATTATTCAACTTTAGTAAATGGGTTTTAAAATAAGATGTTTTCAAATTAACATCATTTCTGATTATATATATGTTCATTTTCAATCCTTTTTGGGTTACGTACTTATGATAGTTATCATTATCCTAAACATATTCTTTATCACTCCCCATTGAAAAATATTAGTTATATCTCACATTCATGTCAATGTTGTATCATTCCACATATGTTCTCCCATGTGGAAACCAATTTATGATTTACTTTGGGCAACCATCATGCTTCCAAAACACTGAATATATCTTTTTATATGAAATCGGTATTTTTTAAATGGATTATATGAAACACCATGTTAAACATTCACTACGAAAATTCCATTTATTTTCTTGAGATAAATGAAATATCAATTTATTCTTTCACTATACACAATATCAAGTCCCTTCTGTAGTCATCATTACTCAGAATACTGGGTTTTACCAAACTAAAAAATTATTCTAATATGTTTATTAAAATATTATTATACATAACAAATATACATTGGAATTGATGTTATTAATATGTTTAAATATTGTTTCAAAAAAATTAGAAATAAATATAACATTATTTATATGGTTATCAATTATATAGAAATACAATTAAGAACTATTTTAAATTAAAGAAATTCATTTTCTAGGAAAACTAGTTTTCTATTTGAAATCATGTATTATATCAATTAGTTAAAAAACCTATTTTTTTGAATTTATTAATAAAATATCTTCATTAAATTTACTAACATTAATTCAGTAGGTTTTTTAGTCATATGATAAGAATAAATCCAATTATATAAATAAAAAATGTATTTTTCAAAAAAAAATCGTTATTTTACAACCTTTTAATCTGAAACAAAATTTAAATCATATTTTTAAAAATTTATAATTATTACATAAAAAATAAAATTTATTTTTGAAATCAAAATATCCTAATTTACATTGGGTTATTTTTTATTATTTTTCTGATAAACATTATTTTTGGATGATTAGTGAATATACAAGAATTTTAATTCAAATTTTTTTCTCATCTAATTCATATATATAGATAAATTATATTTTAATTTAGTTTTAATGTTTAATTATATAAAATATAAATAAATTAACCAATTTTAGACCACTATAACCAATTTAAAATTGATATTAGATATAAAAACATTTTAAAAATTAGAACTTTTTACATTGAAAACTGGATATCTCGTCATGTCTGTGGGATAATGTTTAAATTAATTTCTACCACTTCTATATTTAATAATTTTAAAAATTGATTCCAATTTTTTAATTAAAAATCATTATAATCTGTAAAAATTTCAACATATATTTTGGCCAAAAATATTTTCAACTGTATTTAAAATTTATTACAGTAATTAAGAGAATAATTTTCTTAAAAATGGACTAAAACTTAACCATAAGGGCCAAAATGACATATAAACCTTTCCAAAATACATTTTATGGACATATATCTACCCTATATTCCCTTTGGTATAATTGGGGGCATTATTTTATCTTATTTCCATATAAAAAACATGGGTGTAATTTGTTTTTCAAAAATTAATAAGAATTCCACTCATTCTCCACTATAAAAAACACACTCCTCTCTCTTCCTCACACCTCTAAATCAATTTGAATTAGAAAAGATTAGTTAGAATATCATCAAAAATCCCCCCATTACTCATTGAATCCTCTCTTAGGATGGAAATCCAACAAAGGAATCCCTTTGGTGAAAGCAAAATGAGTTACACAAAGAAGAAGTTGCATCCTTCCTCGAACTCCTATATTTTTTCGTTCAATCTACACCACCTAAATTATTATATTTCATTATCGTATAATTTACTCAATATCCTCATTATTCTGAAAGTTTTTATTTTATGGGTTCTACCAACACCTATACACACTTCCATCAAATGGGTAATGAAATTCTCGTTCTTATGTACAAATAACCACCACCTCATGAAATGATGATTGGTCATTTTTTCATTTACCACCACTAATAGTAGGGAATTATAATGAAAAATATATTTGTATATTATATATATGATATTTATTATGTACTTATGCTTCTTCAATGTTCATATATTAACGTGCCTTCATTCGTTCTATATTGTGGGTATATGACAACTTTGTTTGTTGGCATGTAGACTATCACATCTTCAATGGAATGTAATTATTTCACTCTTAAAATTGAATGAATTAAGAATGGTGTTAAGTTAGAATTTTTACTTTGGAATTTTCTAGTCCTTTTTTTTTCTTAAATCACAAACCCTATCTTAAATACTTTATTAAAAAAATTTCATGTCCAATGGGTTTTTAAAATGTTTTTGGAGAATTAATAGAATTTTAACATTTTTGAAAGTAGTTATGTAATATTAATGAATATAAAATAACATATTTCATTATGATTATAGTAATGTGTATGTTTTTGATAAACAACATTTTCACCTTTATCTAATCAGATAGAAGAATTTATATCTTGTCATTTGTACTGAAAAGATATTTATAGTAGGACTCATGAAGGATGTGATAATCCTTGGGTTCACATTCATAATTATTTTCATAATTAAATTTATAAGGACTTCTATATTATTGACTATGTTTAAATACAGAATGTGGAAAATTTATTTCTAATGTAAAAAAAACAAAATTAACAATATAATGCTGTAAATCTATAAGATGTTATACATTTCACTACAAATGAGTTGTTGATGTTCTATGTCTCCTTGTCATTGCATAAAACTTAGAGAAATATGAATATTAGGAAGGATATATGAATGTTGATGATTTTTCAATAAAACACAGTCATTCCAAAAATGTGAAAGAGTTTATATTGTGATGATCAATTTTATTTTCAAATTCTAATTGTGTGATATCTCAAAATATTAAAATGTTTGAATTGATTGTTCTTAGTCTTTTGTAATTGTTTTAGTGTTTTTATTTTTTATAGTAACCTTGTCAGTTTTTCTATTTATGAATAATTTTTCATTTTAATCATTCGTTCAATCTGAAATTATGATTGAGGGACTCCAGGGATAGTAAGATGATGAATCTGATCTAATGATCATGGGATTGTGGTTATAGAATGACACATCCAATCCATCTGATCGATGGATACCAAGTCAAGGTAGACAGATCATATTATATTGGTATTGAGGGTGTCCCTTTCTAAGTAAAGATGGGCATTCATATAAGTATATGAAAATGGATACATTTATCCATGGATTGTGTCTACCTTACTCTTAAAGTTAAAAGAGATCTATTCTATTTAATTAACTATAAGTCATTCTTATATTGTTTCTATTATATAACTTGAATCTTTTAAGTCTATTATATCTATTAAATTCTTGTAATTGTTTTATCATAATTTATCTGAATATGATAAACATTAATAAGATAATACAATCATTTATGAAACCGATTTGTTAACATCTTTATAATTTAACCATTAGAAATTTGGATTATTATTCTCAAATATATTGAAATCGTTCTAATTAAAATTCATTAGAAATCTGATTGAGGGATAATTTAGAAATTTTTATTTTTAAATCAAGAGGTATTTGAATAGGCTTATAAAAACTATATTAAAATAATATTTAAAAAATATCAATTCATCCCCCCTCATGTAATCCATCTAAAAGTAACACATTATTTTCATACTAGTATAAATATAAATCATATTGATATACAAAAAATGGTATCATATAATGTTTCCAATTCTCAAATACTTACAAAAAAATTATTAATTCACTATTTCATGTATGTAAATTTTAGTTATAAATATTTTTTATTATAACAATTTATTACACTACAGTGTTTGTGGAAAATCATGTTTTTCTATTAACATGGTAGGTTTTGATGTCAGATCCATTGAAAATATGAATCCAAATAGACCTCCTCTTTTTGAGAGAGTTGACTATAAATATTAGAGAGATGGATAAAAGACTTTTGTTATCAACATAGAAGATTACAAATTTTCAGTGCTCACTAGAGATTACAAAACTCATGTTAAAGAGGTTACCACTATCATACATCAAGAAAAATATTAATATCAGTTGAATTTCATAGATAAGAACACATTTTTATATTCAATGAATAAAATAATATATATTCAATATCTATCATGTTATGTTGAAAATATTATTTGGAAAAATAATTTAGTCACAAATATTGGCACATATAATGTTGTCGATACTAGAATAAAAATTTCAATATTTGACTATTGGGCATTTGATTTCATACCTGGTGAATTTATTGTTCATATTCATTATATATTCATAAATATATCAAATATTCTACAAGAGATTGGTTATAATGTTTTAGATAATGAAATACATGTTGATAGAATCATAGATATCATGCCAAATGAATGTTAATCTAAGATAACTATTGTTGATGAAACAATAATGGCTAATAATATTACCAAATATGATCTTATCGGAACATGATAAAATAAGAGAGAATACTGGAAAGAGATGTAGAGAAACATAAAAAGAATAATGGAGGATTTTCTATTTTTAAAACTTCTTTATCCACTAAATCTCAAACTCTTTAAAGAGTTGTTAGATCCCCAAGGAAAGAGTATGTTGTTATTCAATCTGAATCTTGTACTTCTGAACATTCTAAAAATGAATTATATAATCTTACTAGATGGATGAATAGAGTTTTTAGTAAAAATTATTTCCAATACCTATATAAGAAAGGTAATAAAGATTCAACTGACAAGAAGGATGAAGTCACTTATTATGAATGCAAGAAAGTTATACATATTAGACCATATTATGAAATGCTGAAAATAAAATGTATAAAAGAAAGAAATTCTGAATGTAATTCTGAGATATTTTACAAATAGAAGAAAATTAAATTAATTAATGATAATTATTCTTTGAGTGTACGTGGAGGACAATGCACATATAACTCTTTTAATAATTATTGTTTTATATTGACAAACATTGGTCTTATTTATAGGGTACACAGAGAAAATATTTGTCTTCTGACTATGGTTCTCATTACAGAGACTTTTGCAAACATATTTTCAAATTCTAATTATATTGATAATAAGGATTCAATATCCTTATTTTAATAGTCTTCATCTCTATAATATAATATGTTACCTTCTTATGATGAAGTGTCTCATTTAACTAAACTACTTGAAAATGGGACTTATAATGTCAATATAAAACATGATAAGTAAAATTTAAGGATAATTGTTTTATCAAAATAAATATCAATTATGTTTATAAATAATTATAAGGAAAATTTTTAAAATTATTCTATTTCAAAATATTAATATATTTTATATATTTGAAAAAAAATTAACTAGTTTTGATAAACTCAATTTTGAAACTATCACTAATGAGGATAAGAACAAATTATTAAAACTAAAATAAAAAATTTTTTCTTTGAAGAAACTCTTATCAATATTTACCACTAGTAAATAAAACATTTTTAATATGTATAAACAAATATATTTTCCTAGAACTAGTTCTTTAATGGGCTATACTTATAGAAAAATCTTTTTTAGTAACAATTACTTTGTTCTTAAAAATGATCCCATTTTCACAAAGAGTCAATGTTGCAAGAAATGGAAAAATAATTATTCTCATAATAATTGTCAATCCATGGGTTTTAAAAAATACTATTTTTCAAAACAAATGTGGATTCCAAAAAAATTCTAACATAATGATACCAATACAGGTTTGAGTAACCAAAGTCTAATGTTTTTGTTCATTGGAGAACAATGAATGTACAGTTGAAAAAAAAATCATGGTATATGGATGGTGGATATTCCATTAATATTATAGTCAAAAAATAAATTTTTTAAAATATTATCAAAATGAAAGGTGGCACATTTAACTTCTAGGTAATGCTCAGTGAGAGATTATTAGTACAGCAAACATAGTTCTTCTTCATAAATCATTAATTTCAAATGTTTTTTTGATTAAAATTCATATGGAAAACATTATATTCATAATATAGTAATGTGATGAAGGTTAGCATGAAAATTTTATAAATTATAAATGTGAATTACATAATTCTAAGGATTAAATTATTATGTGTGCCAATCAGCATGAGAATGTTTACACACTTAACATAGAATTACTTAGTATCCTTAAATTAACTTTCCTTGGTGTAATAGAATATGAACCATTGATATAGACTCGAAGTTTAAAAATTTGTAACCTTTAAATCTTATGTAATTAGACTTTGAAAATGCCTTTTAGGGATTCTACCATAAAATTTGATTTAATCTTCAAGAGTCTCTATCCCTTGTCTATACGGTAAGCCACATAAATGTGGTTTTAAATCTATTACTTAAGTCTCAAATAATGATGATTTGTAGTTAGATTACATGGAATTATTGGGTCCTAAATAAACTAGGAGTATTGTGGAAGATACTATGAATATTTTTTTATGGTTACACTAGATACACATGGGATTTTTTATCCTAAATAAATATAAATATTTTTTTTATTTCAAAAATTTTATATCAAAAATAAAAATTAGAAAAACCATACCTTGATAAAAATTCATTGTGACATGGTGGATAATTGTTTTACTATGAATGTGAAAAAAATATATATTAAGAAATTTATAGAACATATCTTTCCAACTCTTATAACCCCTCAGTAATATAGAGTTATCAAAATAATATAACTTACTCTTAAAAAATAACAAGTACCATGTTGAGTAAATACTAATTGGCTAATTTTTTTGTATGAAGTAATTAATGATAACTACTATAATATAAATGGAGTTTTATTAGACCCTTTATTAATAATAATACTTTTGAATTATGGGTAGGCTGAAAATTAAATGATTATTAATTCATATTTTTTGGATTAAAATTATTCATCCTGAATATGAGATATAACTTACATAAATTTTCAACCAAATATGATTATGGGGTTATTCTAGATTATTATACTACCTCTAAGGATTATAGAGTTTTCAAGAAAATTTAATGTACTCATAGAGAATAGTACATGTAAAATTATATGAAATAGATAAATTAGTTTTTAAAAAACAACAATATACATCCTCCTCAGATGTTATATCAAAATATTATTTTAATCCTTTGTTAGAATAGTCTTCTAATAAGTAATGTACTCACTAAATAGTTTCTGAAATATTTATTTGGGAATATTTTCTACCTTATTTTGATGAATATAATTTTAAAAACCCATGAAGTCTGTGGTTTCTTTATAATCATCCTACAGACTGTATTGTCGGTGATGTTAATCAACAACATAGAAATAGAAGTTACTTAAGAAATTAAATTGAACATATATATTTCCTTTACAAATTTGATCATATGAATTCTATAAATGATTTAAGTAATGAATATCTGATTAATGTTTTTTAAGTTGGGATAAATTAATTTGGGAGCAACAAGTTCTGGACAATTATTGAGTAGAATAATGAAAATTCCATAATTATTGAAGAGTTGGTTTTTAGAAACAAATTTAATGAAATTGAACTTGTTATTATAAATAATAAATTACTTCTTTCTAAAGTGTATAACTAATAAGAATGCATAGGTAGTGAATAAACCTATGAACTAGTAGCTATACATGGGTCTATTTGTATTCTACTAGCCTTTTCATCATTCATTAATATTAATAAAACTGAATGGATTTGAAGTGATCCTTTAATAATGGATATGTTCAGGAAAATGTCACTACTGAAAATGAAAGTTATACCAACGGTTTAAAACCATTGGTATAGGCTATAAAACCATTGGTATAGCCTATACCAACGATTTTCCAAACCGTAGGGTAGTATGCCGTGAGGAAATCCCTATGCTAATGGTTTGAGCTAAACTGTTGGTATAGGCCACTGTATGTATTGATTTACTAACTGTTGTAGGCTAAACATTGGTATATGTTTGAATATAATTTTTAAAAATATTTTCATTGAAATCGTTGGTATATATTGAAGACTAAACATGATACCAATGGTTTTAAAATCGTTGGGATAGTTTTTAAATTTTGCTCAAAGTATACCAACAGTTTAAAACCATTGGTATTGTGTATTTCCAGAACTATTGCATAGAAGCCCATCCAGTACCCCTTTAGTAAACACCTGCATAACAAACATCACAAAAAAACACACAAATATATTTAAAACAGCATAAAAACACCTGCAATAGCACAAGAAAGCACATAAAACCATCAAACTCTTCCAACCATGTCATGTACTTCAATTCCCTATTTCAATCTTCATATGACAACAATATTCTACTAGAGTTGAATAAGATTTTAAATAACTCAAACATTATTTTCACCCATTTCAATATTCATATGACAAACACTCTTCCAGTAGTAATTCACCTCACCCCTTCACAACCCCCCTACCAGCACAGCCCTCCCACTTCCCCATTAAATTCTAATAGGCAGAATAGTCTCAGAAATACTTATTAGAGTTAAATAAGAATTTGAAATTTTATCAAATCCCAATTTTTTTTATAATCATATATTTGGGTATTTAATGATTTGTGATTAATTTTTCATTGAACTGGTATTTTTTATAATATATGGTGAAAAGGTATTTTCTTAGGATCTCGTCACTTATGACCCCATCAGTGAAACTACCAAACTCATGAAAAGGAGTTTAAGACTATTTTTGATGAGTGGAACCGACCACAATGTGCCTCATATTGAGGCACGTTTGACTCGTACATCTCACAAATGACCCATGGATCCTTTTCCAAAAGTATCAACTAAATGTGAATGTGTCTGGTCTGTTTTCTGTATGTCAGTTGTTGTTTTCACTTAAAATGTTGTCCATTTCAAAGAAAAGTGAGATACCATGAGTGGTTTCAGCAACACCATTCCTCATATTGAGTCAAGGTTGACTCTAACATGTCATAAATGACCCATGAATCGTTTTATTAAGGTTTCAATAGAATCTGAATGCATTTGGTCAGTTTTTTGTATGTCAGTTTTTGTTTTTACTTAATATGATGCCCATTTTAAACAAAAGAGAGAAACTTTGAGTGGTTTTGGCCACACCACACCTTGGGTTGAGGCAGGGTTGACTCGTGCATGTCAAAAATGAACCATGGATCATTTTACTAGAGTATCAACACAATATAAATGTGTTTGGTCAGAAATCTATATGTCAGTTGATTTTTCACTATAAATATTGTCCATTTCAAATAAAATTGATACAGTTTGAGTGGTTCTGGCCACACAGACCCTATGATTGAGGCGGGGTTGATTCATAGACATAACATGTGACCCATGGATCATTTTACTAAAGTTTAATCAAAATTATATTGTCTTTGGTCAGTTTTACATATGTCAGTTGTTTTAGTCACTTAAAATGATGTCCATTTGAAACAAAAGAGAAACACTTTGAGTGGTTCCAGCCACACTGTGCCTCGTATTGAGGCAGAGTTGACTCATACATGTCATAAATGAACCATGGATCCTTTTCCTAATGTACCAACACAATTTTAATGTGTTTGGTTGGTTTTATACATGTCAGTTGTTTTTACATAAAAGCATGCCCATTTTAAACAAAATAAAGACACTTTGAGTGGTATCGGCCACACCATGCCTCAGATTGAGGCATGGTTGACTCCTATACATCAAAAATGACCCATGGGTCCTTTTACTAATTTATCAACAGAATATAAATGTGTTTGGTCGGTTTTCTGTATGTCAGTTGTTGTTTTCACTTAGAATGTTGTCCATTTCAACGAAAATTGACACACTTTGAGAGGTGATGGCCACACCGCACCTCTGATTGAGGTGGGTTTGACACTAACACGTCCAAAATGAACCACGGATCATTTTCTTAATGTTTCAATAGAATCCAAATTCATTTCATTAGTTTTCTATATGTTAGTTGTTTTTTTGACTTAAAATGATGTCCATTTTAAACAAAAGAGAGACACTTCAACTAGTGTTGGCCACACCTCACCTCGGTTTGAGTCGTGGGTGACTCGTACACGTAAATAATGACCTATGGATCGTTTTTCAAAAGTTTAAACTCAATCCGAATGCGTTTGGTCAGTTTTTCGTATGCTAGTTGTTGTTTTCATTTAAAATCATGTCCATTTCAAATAAAAGTGAGACAGTTTGAGTGGTTCCGGCCACACCATCCCTCTAATTGAGGAATGGTTGACTCATACACATCACATATGACCCATTAATCGTTTTCATAAAGTTTCAATAGAATCTGAATGCCTTTAGTAGGTTTTCGGTATGTCAGTTATTGTATTCACTTATAATGATGTCCTTTTGAAACAAAAGGAAGACACATTGAGTGGTTTCGGCCACACCGCAACTTTTATTGAAGCAGGTTTGACTCATACTTGTCACAAATGACCCGTGGATCTTTTTCCTAAAGTATCAACACAATCAAAAGGTTTTTTGTTTGATTTTTATATGTCAGTTGTTTTTAATTAAAATAAAATCGATTTCAAACAAAAAAAAGACAATTTGAGTAGTACCGGACACACTATGCCACGGATTGAGGTGAGGCTAACTCATACATGTCACAAATGACCCATGGATCCTTTTCCTAAAGTATCAACAGAATCCAAATTCGTTTGGTCTGTTTTTTGTATGTCAGTTGCTGTTTTCAATTAAAATGTTGTCCATTTCAAATAAAAGTGTGACACTTTGAGTGGTATTGGCCACACTGTGCCTCAGATTGTGGCGGGGTTAACTTTTACACATTTAAAATGTCCCATGGATTGTTTCCTAAGGTTTCAATGGAATAAGAATTCATTTGGTTGGTTTTTATAAGTCAATTGTTGTTTTCACTTAAAATGATGTCCATTTTAAACAAAAGACAAACACATTGAGTGTTTTCGGACACACCGCGCCTCGGATTCAAGAGAGGTTGACTTTTTCACATCATAAATGACCCATGTATCGTTTTCCTAAAGTATCAACACAATTTGAATGTGTTTGGTCGGTTTTCCTTATGTCAGTTGTTGTTTTCACTTATAATCCTATACTTTTCAAATAAAAGTTGAAAATTTTAGTAGTGTCAGCCACACCAGCCCTCGGATTGAGGAGGGGTTGACTCTTACACGTCACATATGACCCATGGATCGTTTTACTAAAGTTTCAACAGAATCTGAATTCCTTTGTTCGGTATTCTGTATGTCAGTTGTTGTATTCACTTAAAATGATGTCCTTTTGAAACAAAAGAGAGACACTTTGAGTGGTGTCAGCCACACCGCACCTCGGATTGAGGCGATGTTGAATCGTACATGTCACAAATGACCCGTGGATAGTTTTCCTAAAGTATCAACACAATCTGAATGTGTTTGGTCAGTTTTCCGTATGCCAGTTGTTTTTATTTAAAAGAGTATCCATTTTAAACAAAAGAAAAAAACATTGAGTGGTACCAGCCACATTGTGTCTTGGATTGAGGCGAGGTTGACTTTTACAAGTCACAAATGTCCCATGGATCCTTATCCTAATGTATCAATAGAATCCAAATGCGTTTGGTCAGTTTTCCATATGCCAGTTTTTGTTTTCACTTAAAATGCTGTCCATTTCAATGAAAAGTGAGACACTTTGAGTGGTGACGTCCACACCGCACCTCCGATTGACCACGTCATGACCGCAGCGTGTTGTCCCGGTCTAGTGAAATACGTGGGGTAACATCTCTTGGCCAAGAGAGAATGTAGCGGGAGGAAGCGGGGAAACATTCTGTCAGTCGCCTCCCTCCCCATTAACAATGGGTGGTTAATGTATTTAAAACTCTTTCTAGGTATCATACATTGAAATAAAACAGTACTTTGAACCGCTATGAGGTTTCATCCTAGAGCATGTCAAAATCATGGCATTACCACGGCGTGACTGCGGCGTGACCGTCGTGTGACTGCCGCGTGTTGGCCCTATCCAGTGACATCTGCGGGGCAGTATCTTCGGGCGAGGAGCGAAGGGAGCAGGAGGAAGCGGGGAAACATTCCAGCCATCTCCTCCCTCCACATTATCTATGGATGGGTATGGTATCTAAAACCTTATCTATGTATCATACATCAAATTCCTATAGGACTACGAACTGTCGCGGGGTGTCATCCGGGAGCAGTGCCAAATCATGACATTACCGCGGAATGACCGTTGCGTGACCGCGGCATGACCGTGGTGTGACCATGGTGTGTTGGCCTAGTCCAGAGACATCCGTAGGGCATCATATTTATATAATCCTTCCTTTTATCACATAAACATTCATTACGTTATATTAAACTAAGTATCTTTAAGGTTTAGTGTCTTGAAAACCAGGAACTTAATACATGAAAACATTAAAAAAATATTCTTAAGCACTTGAAAGGATTCTTCATTGTTCATCTTATGTTCATTACAACATCTCATAACCTAGAAGCATACATCAAAGGGAAGGGTGAGCATAAGGGACAATAAGGGAAACAAGAGAAACATTGTACGTGTGAACTTGAGATATATAAATAAATTCATGATAAATAACTTAAAGGCATGAGAGAGAGATCATGAGGCATATCATAATAAAAATAACTTGTTTATTAACATGAAGATTTTGCTAAAGCATTTAGCTTCGAAAATCATTTCCATATCACCAAGGTCCATCCCCAAGGTGTCATTAAAAAATTACAAAGATTATTCACCAAGGTATCGTTAAAATTGTTATCTCTAGAGATTAAGTCTTTACCCAATTCATTGAAGTGTTATCAGGGATCACCCTTAATTTATATTTATTATCATGTGATCCACATATATTATCATCAATAATTTCATAAATAACTCATATAGTATAAAATATATTGGTTTCATTTCATAGTCATAACATTTTAAAAACTAGTTTTAAGACGTGATCATTTTGTCAATTTAAACCCATGGAAAAGGAAAGTGGGTCTCATGTTTGTAAATACCAGAATTTAAAATAAAATAGTTTGATATATATGTGAATACCCCAATAGAATAAATATATTTGTGTATTCACTTAATGTAGTTAAATAATTTGAGAAAATGAGAGAGACATTTTGAGATGAAAATTCGGCAGCATAACAGTTGTGTTGTAGGGTTTTAGAAAATATTGAAAAGAGAGGGGACATGGGTCACCCACACATAAATTATTCATAAAACAATAGAGGGATATAATATAAATGATATAAGAACATGTTAAAGAAATTTTACGGACATATGATATGAAATGAATAACATGAAAGGAAGACAAAAAATAATATTTCTCTTATAAAAATCGACAGCCTAATGACGTTACTTAAAAAATCAAAAAATGAATTGATGAGATAAAATAAGGTCTCTACTTATGTTAGAATAAATAGGAAAGTATGATTGATATAGATATAATAACCAAACATAAGAAAAAGTAACTCGAAAGTCTTGAAATGAAAAGAGAACTTTGAAAATGAGATGGGTGAAGAAATATCGTACAAAAATTCGGCAACCTGACAGAGCCACTTAATCATTAATAAAATGAAATTATGACAGAAATTGGGGGTCTCTAATCGTATGAAAATTATTATTACAGTAATATTAATATAAAATAACACCCCCAACATAAGATTATGGGGCTTAAATGAAATGACATAAACAAGAGTACTTGAAAAGAAAGAGAGTGGTAGGATCCCTTACCTTGAAGAGTATCTTCAAAATCGTGACGTTTGTGACCTTGGGAGGCTTGAGGGAACTTGGGAGGACTCCTTGGGGGGTAAGGAGACCATAAAATTGTTGAGGATATTTTCGAATAGAAATGATAAGAGAATATCTTGGTATTTATAGGGGAAGTGAGGGGACAAGGCATTAATGGCCAAGGGACACCGCATTGGTGGTATTGGAAAAACCATGGGCTTGGACATGGTATTTGACCATGGTATTGGTCACTTAGGACAAATCATACCTTATATTACTATTCATAAGTCTACAAGAGTTAATACATAATTATTACACACTTAATGATGTCATTAAACACCCAAAACTGTAAACTGAAAAAACACTATTCATAGAATATTCAACTTTTACAGAAAAATCCCAAGTATTCACCTTAACCTAATATCGATGCTCTGGATTCAAAAATAAACTCCATTTAAAAAAAATATTTTTATAAATACTTTTAACTTAATATTAAAATAAAAAATATTATTCACGTGAAAAAACTAATACCTAACTAATAATTTCTGAAACAGTTATTTGCCTATTTTATCGATTCACATTACTTAATCATGGTGCCTAAATTATTTTAATACTTTTTTTAAGTGATATTACTAATCCATTTGGTCACATTACTAATCCTAAGCATAAAATCACTATTCATAATTTACTATTCAACAAAAATTAAGTTTATCTTATTAAACTATAAATTTCATACTGAACACAACTGTAGAAGACCGTTTTTTGAAAATCATTACACATTTTTAATTATTTATGGTTTACATAAATATTTTAAAATGTCCTTCCAAAATTCATCAATAATATACATCCTATATTTATCCGGACACTTGAGATTCACAAACTTCACCATAAGATGAAATCTAAATTTTTATTTAAATCAAAGTATTACAAAATGAAGTTACAGTCTCATTACATAGCCCCTTATAACACATATCATAGGACCTAATACTAAGGTGTGATAGGGTGAGAGAATCATGGGGTGGCTCGGACAACATTGCCTGAGTAGTGATTTCTATTAGATTGAACTTATCGCGAATGTGATTCTGTTCCAACTTCACACGATGAACTTTGTCTTGGGTTTGGTCCAGAGCAATGCCCAAAGGTGCTACCTATTTCCCGAGCTCCATCAGATGGGCTTCGATTGCCCCGAGACTACTAGATGGGGACATCAATCTTCTTTCTATATTAATTAATCAATATCACTTATATTTATAGACAACAATCACAACATTTTGTTTTCAATAGTCATATTGACCAACCATCCTATAAAAATCGAAACCAAACGATCTTATTTTAATTATACTCATTTTATTACATGAAATATGCTTGTTGAGTATAAAATAAAATAACACACAATGTTTAGGAAACAAAATTTATTCAAAATTTTGGGTCATTACAATCTTCCCCCCTTAAGAAACTGTGTCCTCGCAATTTTAAAATTGGGCTTGAATGTTTTGTTGAATGTCTCACATCATAAAAAAGAGTTAGTAAAAGTATTAATTTAAACGAACTAAAGGGAAGTACAAAGGTCACCCAACATAACCTATACTAGGATTCCATGTAAGAAAATATGGATATGGAGGAGAAAAAAAAGGGTCAAGTTCTGATGGAGAGTGATAGAAAACATGGTTAAGAGAAAATTAACCAAAAGAAGATCACAAACATAAGATGTGCCAACGGTCTTTGATTACCTAGTAGGAAACATGAACCAAAAATGTTTTTGTTTTTCATTCCTTTTCATAATTTTGAGGAATTAATTTACTACATAGAATAAAAACCTAAGGAAATATATTTACCTTCATGTAGTGTTTCATCCCTTAATAGGTTCCCCTAAGACTTATCTTTTCTCCAAACAATGATCATTCAAAAGGACTTCGGCTCATCAAAAGCAAAAGAATCATCTTCTAGAGAATCACATAATCCAAAAAAAATAACTATATTTTCCCCTGTCCATTAGTCATCAATTATGACTAAAAAGGTTAGTACGAGGTTATATAATCCCCAAAAAGGATAATCCTTTATAAAAATAAATATAACTATTAATCTCCAAAATTCAACAAAAGTACCCGAAGTTCTAGAAAGACCATACAATACAAAATCATCCTTAAAATACTTCAAAATATTCCAAACTAATATGGGAACCGAACACTTAGAAGGATTTAATAACATAGTCTTCCAAGATAAACTTTATCGGTCATCTCGAAACAACATCGACCAATCCTAACATCTTATAACAAAAGTAACTAACTGAATCACATTTTCCCAAAGATAGGTTCATAATTTCCATAACTAACCTAAATTACAATAAGTTCACCTTAAATTCATTGATTCTTCAAAATATAAGTCATCCTTTACTTCTTCATGAAAATACCATATTAATCTATTTACCTTGATCATATAGGGTTCCCAAATAAGTGAACATAATCCAAAATAATATTCATCTTTTAAACCCCTAATAATTTTTTTTTCAAGAAGAATAGTTCACAACATCAACATGTGATACATAACAATATATGTATTCCTTAATGATATAAAACCATCTTAGGTATTGACTTGATATTCTTAGAAAACATTAAGGATATGCTCATAGAGCATGAACTAAAATACAAGATGACATAGACAATTATTACGAAGAAGTTACACGTACATCAGTCATCATGATTCATCTCAGCACAGGACTTACATTGTTCCCTTGTCCTTGATGATTGTTGATGCTCATCATGATTCTCATCCTTTCCAAG
Organism: Viscum album; assembly: GCA_963277665.1. Classification (NCBI taxonomy): domain Eukaryota; kingdom Viridiplantae; phylum Streptophyta; class Magnoliopsida; order Santalales; family Viscaceae; genus Viscum; species Viscum album. The sequence continues at coordinate 1,694,823,251 of OY728137.1, read as the reverse complement.
AGATACTTTCCTTGGATAATGTCCAAATTCTCCACATTTACGATACTGAATAGTATAAGGTACATTACATTGAACCTTATCTCCATTCATCACATTATCCATTTTTTTAAAGCAATTGGATACTTTATTCCCTATCATCCCACACTTGAAACATCTCCCATTCCTTTTGTGAGATTTTCCTTGGTGCCTATTTCCACACATTTTGGACAAAGGAAATTGGTTCTTATTTCCCTTATCACCTTGTTTATATTGACATCCATGAGACTTCATCTTCCTCTTCCTGGATGAACTTGGGCATTCAACTAAGTACCAATTATCAATTGTGATTTTTGATAACTAGTTTGGTATAATCACAATATGCTCAACTTGATCTCTCATTATCTATATCATATTCATAGTGAAATCGTCACATTTCCGATCACATTGTTTATTGGGACATGTTCTTCTATTTCCCTCCATTAACTAAGAAAAGAATGTATAATTATGGGGCTTAAATACTTAGCCAATAATCATGAAAAAAAAATTAAGCATAGAAGGATAAAATTGTAGATGAAAAGTATATCCTAACTTGTGATCCCCTGGGATCTAATCTAGTTTATCCAGGATCATATATTCTTATGTGAATCTTTATTTAATTTTACCTTTGTTTCTTTAATCATGTTTCATACTAAGCTTATGAATTTACCAAAGCATATCCCCCTGGGAGTCTCAAACCAAGAGTGCATCAAGGCCCATTGTTGTGCACCAGGTTACCACGTGTCAAGCCCGAAACACCTTGTCAGAGTTTTCACCCCTAGGTACATATGTTCTAGAGCCACCTCTACTTGTTCGTATCCAGACATGGATTTATTTTTTTGAAAACCACTTACTCAATTGTTCACCAAAATACCATGATGGTTTCCTATATTTAATATTTTCATTAAGAAACTTTGTAATGATTTCAAATCGTAATTTCCACAAATAACTAAACCATCCTTCGATTACAACTATAGCATCCCGCCTTTTTAACTCGTAAAAATTCATTACATTATACAAACTGATGATCTTTAAGGTTTAGTGTCTTGGAAACCAGATACTTAAAACATGACAACATAAAAAAATCTTCTTAAACACTTGAAAGGCTTCTTCACTATTCATCCTAAGTACATTAAAGAATCTCATAACATGGGAGAATACATAAACGGAAATGGTGAGCAGAAGGCCCAAAAAGGGAAATAAGTGAAACATTTTACGTGTGAACTTGAGATACATCAATAAAGTCATGATAAATAACATTATGTCTTGAGAAAGAGATCATGGGGAATAACATAATAAAAATAATGTGTTTAATAACATGAAGATGTGTCTACAACATATAACTTTGAGAATAATATCTGAATCACCATGGTCCATCACCAAGGTGTCATTAAAAAATTAAAAAGTTTATTCACCAAGGTATCGTTAAAATGGTCATCTCTAGAGATTAAGTCTTTACCCAATATATTGGAGCGCTATCAGGGCGCTATGATAGTTTTTCTTTATTATAATGTGATCCACATATATCATCATCAAACTTTTCATAAATAACCCATATATAATAAAAGAAATGGGTTTCATTTCATAGTCATAACATTTTAAAAACTGCTTTAAATATGTGATCTTTATGTCACTTTAAACTCACAAAAAAGGAAAGAGGGTCCCATGTATGTAAATCCCAGAATTTAAAATATAAAATATTTATATATATATATGAATACCGCTGTATAATAAATAGTTTTGTGAATTCAATTAATAAAATAAAATAATTAGAGAAAAAGAGAGATGTATTTTGAGATGAAAATTTGGCAGCATAACGGTTGTGTTGCAGGGTTTTAGAAGATATTAAAAAGAGAGGGGAAACGGGTGACCCAATCATAAATGATCCATAAAACAGTAGTGGGATATAATATAAAGGATATAAGAACATGGTAATGAAATTTTAAGGGCATATCATATGAAATGAAAATAATGAAAGGAAGTCCAAAAATAAGATTTCTATTATGAAAATTCAGCAGCCTAACGACATAACATAAAACAAAAAAAAATTAATTGATGAGATAAAATAGGTTTGATCATCATATGAATATAAATAGTATAGTGTTATAGATATAGATATCTTACCCCAACATAAGAAAAATGAACATGAAAGACTTGACATTAAAATAGAACTTTGAAAATGAGAAGGGTGAAAGAATCCCTTAAAAACATTCGGCAGTCTAACGGCGCCACTTATACATTCATAAAATGAAATGATGAAAGCAAGATGGGGTATCTAATCATTTGAAAATGAAATGGAGAGTAATATGAATATAAAATAACACCCCCAACATAAGAACATGGGGCTTAAAATAAATGACATAAACGAGAGTACTCGAAAAGAAAGAGAGTGGTAGGATCCCATATCTTGAAGAGTATATTCAAAATAATGAAGTTAGGGACCTTGTGAGGCTTGAGGTAACCTTGGGAGAACTCCTTGGGAGGTATGAATACTAAAACATTTTTTAGGATGATTTTGGAATGGAAATGATGAGAAAATGGCATGGTATTTATAGGGGAAGTGAGGTGATAAGGCATTAATGGCCAAGAGACACCTCATTGGTGGTATTGGCCAAACCATGGGCTTTCCCATGGTATTTTCCAATGATATTGGCCACATGGGACACCTGATACCTTATCTTACTATTCATAAGTCGATCAGAATTGTTACATAATTATTACATCCTTAATGATGTCATTAAACACCTGGAACTCTAAACTGAAATTTCACTATTCACCCAAAATTCATGTTTTTTAGAAAAATCCCAAAAATTCAATTTAACATAATATCAATGCTTTGATATTCAAAAATGAACTCCATTTATAAAAACAATTTTCCAAATTTTTTTAATTTATTTTTTAAATGAAAAACACTATTCGCCTAAAAAACTATTACTTAACAAATAATTTCAAAAACAGTTATTTACCTATTTTATTGAACCGCATTACTTAATAAATGTGCCTAAATTATATTTATACCTTCTTTAAATGAGATTAATAATCTGTTTGGTCACATTACTAATCCTAAGCGTAAAATCACTATTCATAATTTACTATTCATCAAAAATTATGTTGTTCTTTTTGGACTCTAAATTTCATATTGAACACAACTGTAGAAGACCATTTTTTTAAAATAATTACACATTTTTAAATATTTAAGGTTTACATAATTATTTTGAAATGACCTTTTTCCAAAATTGATCAATAATATACATCCTATATTTATCTGGACAAATGAGATTCAAAAACATCACCAAAAGAAGAAATCAAAATTTTTATTTAAAACAATGGATTACACAAGGCAGTTACAGTCTCATTACATAGCCCCTTATAACACCACAATAGGAATTAAGAGTAAGGTGTGCTATGGTGATAGAATCTTGGGGCGGCTCGACCCACATTTCCTTAGTAGTGATTTCTATCAGTTTGAACTTCTTGCAAAGGTGATTCTATTCCAGCTTCACAGGATGAAGTTCAGCTTGGGTTTGGTCCAGAGAAAAGCCCAAAGGTGCTACCTATTTCTCGAGCTCTGTCATATGGGCATCGATCATCCAGAGACTATTATATGGGGCTATAAATCTTCTTTTTATATTAATTAATCAATATCACTTGTATTTGTTGAAAACAATAACAACATTTAGTTTTCAACAGTCATATTGACCAACAGTCACATAACAGTCAAAACCCAACGGTCTTATTTAAATTATACTCATTTAATTACATGAAATATTTTTCTTGAATATAATATAAAATAACACACAATGTTTAGCATACAATAATTATTCAAAATTTCGGGTTGTTACAATCTTTTTTCCAGGATTCCAAATAAATCCTATGTAGGTGTACTTCACATTATATAAACTAATATTATCCTTTAAAAAACAAACTCTTGATTTAGTATTGTGTTATGATAAAGATATATATTTTATATTTGTTGATTTTAAAAGTGGTACAAGGTATTTGGAACTACTGAATGAGAGTAAAATTATGCAGGTGTATTACTTATCAATGGTATATGAATTTCTTGGAACTCTAATAATAAAACGTCAGTCACCTTGAGAACAATAGAATTTGAGTATATTTTAACATCATAGGATGAAACACAAATCTTATGGGAGAATTCATATATGTAAAAAATTATATGTGCATCAAGGCTAGAAAAATACACCAAACAGTGTTAAGATGAAGCTTATGGTGGGGAGCACCATTAGCCTGACATGTGTTAAACAATGACTCCATCAGTGTTTTTATATATATAGGCACGGGTAAACACTATAAGGGGAGGCCAAGAGGCCAGGAAAACACCAGAAATGGGTTTATCCATAACATAAGGTCACAAGATACATGATAGAACAAATCAACTATTTAATATGTTATAAAAATGGGTCGTAGAAAGGTTTTAGTGATCGGCATAATGAAGCAATGTCTAAAGGAAAACTAAATGACATAAAAGAATCACACACCCTAAACTATCACTGTGAGTTTTCTCAGAAATCACACCTCCATTGGAGGGGTTTTATTATGAAAACATGACTTTTTTTATCAAATGAAACAATTATATAATAGTAAACATATTCAAGATATGAAATACAATATAATTAAGTGTAACTATGAATGAATCTAAATTCAATTTAAATCATTCTCAAATTAAAGAGGTTATTAGAGGGACTCTACCTCAAGGTGGAACTAAGCCGTCCACATTGGCTCTTGGAGATTTCTAACTAAAATTTGCTGCTGCTCCACTGGGTATACGCACCTTTACACACAATCAGGGACACATATCCCCTATACACACACCTGCATGTCCAAGAGCATGTGCAAGGGGATCCATACACATTTTCTTATATGCATATATCAATCTCCACTCATCTACATATGCATTTATATATATATATATATATATACATGGGAACAACTAGCTTCATACATGCATAATCACTGATATGGGTGACTATACACATAATGGGGGAACCCACATCCATATACTTACTTACCTATTCACTCGCAGGAGAGTCACCCTTGGCTTGGCGACTCGAAACCAATGAGTAGGGATAAACACACTACAAAAATGATATTAAAAACCTTAAAAAACATGAAGGACGCTACATAACATGTGAGAAACCAACCAATGACATTAAAGCCTTACCTAGATTGGCAGCGGAGAACCAAATCCACCCGATCCAACATGAAATGATCCAACGCCCTACCAAAAACATAATATGGAGTAAAAAATAATAAAGCCCCAAATACATGATGTGAGAGACAAGTAGTAACCATAGAATCTTACCATAGATCAAAGTCAGTGGACTGAATCAATATGAACTCCTCATGGCACCCTTCACTGAATATAACTAACCTCTATCCATAGAAATAATTGAAAGATATAAGCAACCAATGTGATAAAGAAAATAAAATAAAAACTAAACTAAAACATACCTGTCTCCTGTGACTATACCAATCACCGCCCAATATATAAGTACAACAACACCCCATGGGTTAAATCATGTTCTTGTAAGGAATGGGGAAATATATAAATGTTTCAAAAATATACTATCAGATAGTACATTCCTATTAATTAACAATTACTCTTCCTATTAATGGTATATAATCAATTTGGAATGAGTTTCAACATAGTTTGGTTTTGTTCATTACAAGGGTTGAGGTCTTATTATTCTTGGTTTTTATGTTTATAGTTGATATATTTATTTAAAAATGATGCATTTATTTTTCATTATTAGTTATGGTTTTAGTTCATAGCCTGTTTCCATGGGGCCTGTCCACAAGATTAATTATTGGAATGTAGGGTACAGTTGACATTTATGCACTTTAATGTGATTTATGTCACTAACGATGAGGACTTATATCAAGTAAAATATTCCTAAGAGGATTAAGCCTTGTAGTGATAGGTGTGGCAATTGTACGTATAACATTTGATGAGGAAATACTTATAAGGATGGATTGGACTCTTGATAGCTTTTTAGAGTGGGATGGTCCGTCTGAGTATATAAAATGTATAATGAAATGTTTTACTGCATTTAATGATTCAATAGTTCAACTAAATAGATGAATGGTGAGATGCTATGTGGGTATTGGGTATTTTCGGACATATTGGAATTATAATGCCTAGAGGCTTGGTGTGATTTAGCATAGAATGGAACTTGGTTAGTGGGGATGGGTTATAATACATGATTTTGATGAGGTTCCTACCTAGATTACTGAGAATATAATTTTTATGGGTTCAACATGCAGTGGTTTTGTGACTAGGATAATCATAAGGTAAATAATCTTCGTTTTCTAGTTGGATGATGAGATGTGCATCGAGGCATGGGATAATCCTCGAGATATGAGTCTAGAAAATGTGATTGAGAGGATAAACTATAATAGGTTTGATAGGATTGGTTGAGTGGCCAACCCAGGTGAGGATTATATGATGTATGGAGACACATGGGGTTATTTATGCTATCTAATGGAGACACTTGGGGTTATTTCAGGACTCCAACATACTCTAGAAATGTTCCCACATAATGTTTTAGAAAAAAAAATTCTCTTTCAGGGAATACCCCAGGGCTCCTCGATCATACAATGTTTCCTCACACTCACACCTCATGGTATTATAGTATACAAGTGATCTACATCAACTAGTCAGGATAGCATCACTTCCCTTCGTCCGCCGAAGTATGTAAAATTCCTATGTGGCCAATACAATAAAAAAACAAAACAAAAACATAATTTTATCTTGTGACTATACATGTCACCACCCAATATATAAGAACCACACCGCCCCATGGGTTAAATCATTTTCCTGTAAGAAAGGGGAAAATTGTTCCATTTAATAATCTCTTCATTTTTCATTATGTTCTTTATATAGCACGTTGTTGGAAACACCATACTTGTACACATAGCCATTGAATTTTAACCAATGCTACATTAGTTGAGTTGAAGATTTTTCACATAACCCTCTTATGCTCCATCCTATGTCATGGGAGTAGTCATGCATCAGTAAGATGGTGATTCCCCTTATATAAGCATATAATCATGTAGTTTATCTGGGTACCCAATGTCATCTTGAATAATGTGTGAGATACAATTCATGTATGTGACCACCGAGAGGTCTATAACTATCCAGTATAATTACATAACATTTTAATATAATGATATGATAAATTAAAGAAAAAAATAAAAACTCTAAATGGATTTTCTATGGATACAGAGAAAAATTCTTTCATATTCGATGGAGGGTTAAATATTTAATTAATTAAATGGATTTGATAGAATAAATTCTATGTTAAATAAAAACAAAAAGAAAATCATATACACATCAAAATAAAACAAAAAACTAAAATATTAGATAAATTTCATGAAAAATAAGGTACCAATTAAGAAAATACCTAATTTGGGATGGGTGGATGAAGATTCAGTAGAAGATTCTATGGCTTGGATGGGATGGAGGAAGAGGAAGCTGAAGGATCTCCAAGATCACCGAGAGAGGGATGAATTTGGAGGAATTTCCCCCATTTAGGGTTCTACATCGTGAATGGGGCAGAGGAGGGGCTGCTATTATTTATGGGGAAACTTTTACCAATGGTTTTTAAAAACTCTTGGTAAAAGATTTCAGGCCACATTTATTCCATCGGTTCTATAGAACCGTTGGTAAAAGGTCCCCTAACCCATCATTTTACCAATGGTTCTATATAAATCATTGGAAATGTTTTCTTAGGAGGTGATTTACCAACAGTTTTATGAAACTGTTGGTAATACTATTCATTTCCGATAGTTTTATGAAACCACTGTAATGGAAGTGTTAGAAAAAACCCACATTCCAGTAGTGTGTTTATGTTGAAAAAACCCCTAGTTCTAAAAATAAAAATCCCCTATTTCTAAAAATAAAAAACATATTTAATATTTTTATAAACATAACAAAGCTTTATATGGATCTAAAAATTCCCCTAAATCATGATATGATATTTTAACATGATTTTTGTTAGAAAACTATTTTCCTATGGGATCTACGAATCCAAAACATTTTATATAATATGTTTAAAAAAAATTTATCATTATAAAAATCTATTTTGATGAAATTATATTTTGATCAATTTAAAAACCTTTAATAGATTATTTTTAATATTATATTAAATATGAGGTTTAGATGAGTATTAGGGTGATATATCTTTTTTATCTGTGTTCAAATAACACATAATCCATAACTAACCTATATATATCAACAAATTCATATAAAATATTTTCTTAAAAATTATGGATATGACAATAAAAAAAGTGTTAGTACTCTAACTCATACCTCAAATACACTTGATCCAAATGAGTTTGGGAAATAATTTGATCAAAAGAAATTTAGAGTAATGATAATAAGGTTACATTAATTAACTACTAGTAACTAAGACTAAATTTTTTTAGTATGCCTATGTGAAATATATCACTCTTATCCAAATGAATCTCATTTATATAAGTAAAAAGAAATTTTCTTTATCTTAAGAGAACTACGGATTTAGCAATTATTTATTGTTATTGAAATGTTTTTAAATAATAATGTTTGTAGGATGAAGACTTTAGTGGTTGTATAGTTTATAGAAAAAGAACATTTGGAAAATATAATTTTTTATGAGAATCATTTGTTTCTTCATTTTATAAGTGACAGCACTTAGTATCACTTTCCACGACTGTTGTTGAATAAGTTAGAGCTGGATGTTTTTGTGCTCATGTGTTGTGGATGCAACACACACTCACTAATTATGGAATGATTTTTACTAAAAATCATATAATATTTCATAATACAAGTTCCATTACTTTAATTATGAACCATGAACATTATTCCCATGGAAAACATGATGATATTAGGCATCATATTCTTCAGGATCAGACGCATTAAAAAGATTTACTTTTACAATTCATCAAAAACAATAAAAACATACTGATATTTTTAAAAAACACTAATCGTCTGACAGATTTGAATATAATAAGTAAAAGTAATGAATGATCGATGTAAAATGATCTTTCATATCTAGTTATTCTTTACACACCTCCTTGAATTATGTTATTCCTTTTAATAGGGGAGTAGATGTGTTTGATGATTCTAAAATTATTCTTTAAAAAAATTAAATTAATTGAAAACTATTTAGTAAATGGGATTTTTGGAATCTTGTTTTTTTAGAAATTTTTTTGAGTTAGTATCATCAGACATATGAAAAAATTTATAAAATTTATGGACTCAATTTTTTTTAAAATATTTTGGAATCAGTTCTTCTATCTAATCATAATTAAAATATCACTTTTAATAATTATGGGAATCAAGTTCTTTTTCAAAAATTTAAGTAGTATATCTTGTTCATACCGATGACATTATCTAAATCCAAATGTTTTTCTTATTATTTTCGAAATTTTTAACAATTTAATTATGATTTTTCTTGTATGTTTTTGTTGTTTTTATCAAATATTAAAAAAATTAAAAAAAAAATTCCCAAATTGTATTTCGTATCAATACAATAAAACCCCAGGAGTTCAAAATTCCTTAAATATTTCTTCAATAGTTTCTATTCATCAGATCATACAAGTATTAATCTTCTCCATTGGATTGCAAGTAGAATATGAACCATACGTTTCTATTTTCTATATAATGTAGTGACCACGTCCCACATCAGATATCTTAGATTTCATGATATGATTTTCTACTACCTTTATATGTATCAAGTCTTAAATATTTCCATATGCAAGAATCTATGATCTCTTCTATAAAAATGATCTTTACTACTAATGATTTCAATGAGTGGATTTTTTTTCTATTAATGATACATACAAGGAAATTTTTATGAGAAGTATGAATCTTCTTTTAGAATTATACATATCGGGATTGGGATTCATTATGTGTAGGTCAATTTAGTAAAGTTTTTTATCATGTTTTCCATGATATTGTTTAGACATTCAGTACTACTGTTATGTTTTTTCTAGAAGATTAAAACTAATATTTCATGATATATGAAAAAGGGAATAATATTTCATATAAAAATAATTAAATTATTCTTAAAATACCATCTTATGGAGAATCATATTGTCCATCTCAAAAGATACTGGAAGATAATTGTTCTTTTAATAAAAAAATGGATTCCTTATCCAATCATTATGATCATGTTGGGAAGGTGACTCATCTTAGCCCCAACAATAGGGTTATTAATTTATGGATGCTCGATTTCTTAATTCATAGAAATGGGGATTGTTATACTTTTAAAATCATTTATGTTTTTATTCTAGATTATTGCATGAATATGAGAAAAATATATCTTATCAGATTCGATTTTCAGACCATAAATAATATAATGACTGGATCTATTAAGTCTCATATAAACATTTTTTCACTATTTTAATCATGTTAATCATGAAGAGAATGAAATATAAAATTTTTTTAATATAATTAAAATACAAATAAGATAATGATTCTTTTTATTAGTAATAATACTTTGAGGATGATCATATTTACTTTTGATATTGAATCAAGGTTATTTTTTTAAGAAAAATAATCCTCAAATATAGCTAAGAAGAGTGATAAACAGAAGAAAAATAAATCTAAGAAGGGTTATCTAGAAAGGATGGGAATTAAAATACTTCATCAACTATGAAATGAAAGAAGTATAAGGAATTGCTTGATTAGATAAGGGATAAGTATTTATAAAAAATGTTGAGAGGAATGAAGGGGGCCTAGTTCGAGGAATTGATCTAATAGTGTCATTGTATTTAATAATAAATAGTGAATTTTTTTTAATAGAATAATAAATAAAGAATAAGAATAATAAGAAGAAGAATAAAATTCATTCTAAATTTTAGCTATATGATAGTTTGTTGAAAGAGGTCAAAGGTTCTGCAGCAAATGTGCTTCAATTACCTTAAGCCGATCAATGAAATATGAATGTCAGATAATACATTCATTAATCTAAATTAGTTTATTTAGAAGTTACATCAGTTATATACAAGGTAAATTATTAAGTATTTTATGAATTATCAGTACCTAAAACAACTTGAAGTCTATCGAAGTCTGAAAAAGCTGGTAAAGATGATTTCAAAATAGATTAACAAATCTATAAATAGATTTTCTAATCAATGTTTGAAAGTGTTGTGGGGATATATAGTTTATAAATGAAAGGAAAATAAAGATAAAGAAGAGAATAAATAGAATATTTTTTTGATTAAAAATTTAATGATAATGAAACTGAAAATTATGGAGAGTATGAATATAATAATAATGAAGATGAAGATTATGAATATGAATATAATGAGTAAGAGGAAGAAACAAAAAAAATTGATTAAGAAAATGTTCAATATAATAATATTTCATCATAATATTCATCTTCATCATATTTACCCTTAAAGGTTGAATATGGTAGTGAAGTTGAATATTCTGAGAATAATAATTCATCATCAAATCTAGAAGCTGAATGATAATCTATGAAATATGGAAAAGAACAAAATTCAAAGACATAATGTAATAAATTGGAAGATTTTGTTGATGATATTATTGAATTATCTTATGTAAAGGAATTTGGTTAAAATTTTCAGAAATTTTTCTAAAATTAAGTTGATAAAGGAAAAAATAAAAAATATTAAATTAGAACCAGTCATACACAATATCTTGAAATAGAAAAATATTCAGATCAAATGAATATAATAATTGTGCACAGAGTTGATTATTGAACTCAGTATTTACAGAGACACAAAGGAGTTATACCATACTTTCCAAGAATCAAATATATGTAGGAATTTATTAATGATAATTAAAGTGAAAATTTTAAATCATCTAAAGTATTAATAATCTTGTTGATTCTTCTAGAGGCTGATTTCATTATTTTACATGAATATTTTATAACTCACAAAAAATTGTTCAATATGGTTGTAAATTTGACTCATAATATTGATGTTTATGTCATGTTAAGTTAATATAGTGTTTAATATATTATAAAACAAATGAATTAATCCATAAAATCCTTCAATCATTTATCAAAATATGTGGCATAAAGTGTAAAATTCATGGGACAATTCAGAGATACAACTAACAACGAAACTCGTGTTGTGAAGTAATTAAATGGGAAGATGAAATATTTTTAGTTATAATTTTCAAGAATAAAATATTATATAGAGTTAACCATCGACTCAATAATTCATAACAATCAATTTTCTAGAAGTCATCATATTAAAAAGAATATTCTATATATCAAGAAGAAAAGATTCAGGGTGAAACTATTGAGAAGATGGAGGAGGAAAGGATCATATTAAATAAGATCAAATCCTTTTTCAAAACCCTCATGAAGAAATATCGGTTTTTATGAACTCTTATTGTAATAATTTTTTAAATTTTTTTCTCTCATAAATGAATTAATTACTCTTATCATCCATATACGATTGTTTGAAGATTTCATGAATATTTAATGGTTTAATATTATTTCATATTTTTTTGATGATTGGCTAGTTATTTTTTTCATTCTTTCTATCATTTTTAGAAAACTCTAAATTTTATCAAATCAATTTTTAAAATCACAAATGGGGATAATTTTATAGAAAGGGGGATAATTTTTATGAAAGGGATATAATATGATCCTTTGGGGAATTGTTTATCCTAAGGGAGAGTAAATCATATTCAGTGTCATATTCTGATGATTCATAAACTCATAAAGATATATGGATTTTTATTTAACTATAAATATGAAGAACCTAAATGAAAATGGACTCTAATTTTTTCAATGTTAATTTTTAAATTAAATTTTTGGGTTTTTTCATTAAAAAAATGAGGAGATTTTTGAGATAAAATTTATACTTAGGATTTCTAAATTCCTTTTGTTTTAGAAATCACACCCTATTTATTCAATACATGGTTACTAAATATTCATGTCAAAAAAAGTTTAGAATATTTTTTGTAGAAAACATAATCTTTTATCATATATGGAATTAGTTCTAAAGTATTCATGAATATAAATAACATCGTTCATTGTGATTTTAATAATGATTATGGATCTGATATACCTATGATTCACCTTTATCATATCAGAAATAAGACATTTTATTTTTTCTGATAAAGAAAAAATATTTATAATCAGACAAATGATGGAAATGATAAACATCGGTATCACACTCATAAATATTATCCTAATGAAATTTGTAAGAAATTCAATCGAACTTACTATGTTTAAATTATGAATATGGAAAATTTATATCTAATTTAGGGAAAAAATGTACACTATAATGATGTAAATCAATATGACATCTAGAATTTAGTTAAAAAATAGAAATTGAAGTGGAATGTAACCAAGTCATTTTGAAAAACATAGAGAAATATGACCATTGGAAGGTATATATGATTGGTGGGTATTTACCTATAAAAACCATTCATTAGAATATTTTTATGGACTTTCTGAAGTGCTGATTGATTTCATTTTAAATTAATCATTATTTAAGAGATCTAAAAATCATAATTTTTGAACAGATTGTTCATAGTAATTGGTACATATTTTAGTGTTTTTTCTTCTTAATGAAACCTTTCCATATTGTCCTTTAAAAAATACTTTATCATTTTTAATCATGTATCACATATGTAATTATGATCAATGGATTATGGGGATAGAAAGATAGGGCAAATCCATTAGATCAAGGGCTACTATGGCTTTGTAGACAGGGAATTAGATATATTTTTTGATGTGTTTCCATTCAAAATAAAGAAATACATTTTACTAATTATTAAATAAAGGAAATCTTTATCCCCATTTTTTGGCTACCTTACTCTTGATGATAAAAGTGAAAAATTATATTTAAACATTTACATGTATTTCTTGTATTATTTCTATTATATTAATTGTTTTATACAACTTTGTTATTCCCACTTCTTGTTTATATATTTTAAAAAAAATATCTAAATTTGATAAACATTAAACTGATAATAATATCTTATATGAATGAAATATATTAGATTTTTTATAATTGAATCTTATGTGATTATGATTATTATACTCTAATGTAACGAAGTCATTATAATTATGATAATTTGGTAATAATAATGTGGGCCATGTATGAATCCTATCTTTTTTGCTGATAATTTTTTTAATTGTTTTAGTTTAAAAACATATAACTAAAATTTTTAAAACCACAGTTCACCACCACCCACTATTCTAATTGAGCCAAGAGGAACATATTATTTCAATCCTAATACCAATAATACTAATATTGACATCCAAAATATGGTTTTTGTGGAAATAAATGTTATATATGACATAATAATTCTACTTTAATGTTATTATATATATATATATATATATATATACATGTCATTTAAATTCTTTCCTTCAGTACGATAACGAAACAGAAACAACGTTCAAGTGTATGTGGATCTAGCATATCCATGAACATTGTATTTCATTTAATATTCATATATTTTAAATATTATTATAAACAAAAATATTTTGAATTTATAAGATATTTATATCATGTTTTATATTTTATAAATAGGTAAATCAATATTTATGTAAGAGGATCTATAATAATAAGTCAAAACATTTATGAAAAACTATTAGATATTACCCAAAAAGTAATTCTAACATTGAATTATCAATAAACATGTAATATTAAATCACAATCAAATAATATATGGTATTATATATAATAACACTATTATATGGTAGATATATAATAAACATATACACATTATATACTAGGTCTAAAGATCTATGAAGAAATTGAAGACATAAGGTAAGAGTTTTTTGTCACACTTTTTTTCTTTTAGACACAATCCATGTTCAAATATACTTTCTTATATGTGGTGTGTATAATTTTTATTGATGTAATATATTATTTTTTTATGTAACTATATGGATTTTTACAAATCCATTTGAATAAATTTATTTCATGTGGTTCGAATCAAGTTTTACCAAATAAGTAATGTAATTTTGAATCAAATTTCCCTCATTGAGACAAATATCATTTGGCGCCCTTATATGATTCTACAACATTTATACAAAACCCATTTACATGTTACCTGATGAATATAATTCTTCTAATTTTATTTTGAGATTCATTTATTTTCATTTTCTTACATGGGGTGTATGATTCAATGTAAACTAGTGGTTTGAGTTTACAGAAACAATTTCATCATTTATCAGAATTATATATGACTATGCTTTCATTGAGGAAAATTTATGTTCCACATTTCATGAACACTCATTAATTGTATTCTAATTTGGTTAGTTGTGATATCCTCTTGATTAAGTACCATTTTTTACACATTTTTAATTAAGATGATTTAGAATCTCTTATTAATAAAATATATCTTTATATCCCACTTATGTAAAAAATATTTCTTCTTTATAAACAATGTTTTCAAAAAAAATTAAAAATGTTCAAGAATTATCCTATGATCCTTAGAAGGCATTTTATCCATGTTTTTCATTTTAATATTGTTTTTTAAATTAATATATTTTTAGTAGCTTGACAGAGGAATGTTTCTAAACATTATGGTAAAAATGAAATTATATATATTTATATATTAATCCACTTTTAGGGCCATTCATATTTTTAAACATAAATTGATTTTTTAAAATACTCTTTTATGAGAAAAAAATTCATAAAATTCTGGGCATTCTTTTTTTTACGTTTATTTCCAAAGGAAAATATTTTTCAAAAAAAATTATTTTTAAAGAGGGTTTTGAATGATTTTAAATTCTTTACATATAATTTTAAAAATTATTTTTTTTCCAAAAAAATTATTTCAGTGGTTTAAAATATACTTCTATATGTTTCCAAAATATTCCAAATGAAAATGTTTTTCAAAAAAAAATTGAATATTATTTTCTAAATTTTTATGGAATGGTTTTGAAAATGTTTTCAAGATTCATTTATATGTTTTCAAGGAGAATTGTTTTTCAAGATTTTTCAAATCATTCACTATATAAATTAAATGATATATTCAAAGTAAAAAGTTTTTCAACATGGTTTCAATATTCCATAATATATTTTCAATGAAAATGTTTTCCAAAAGACGTTATCTTTTCAAAATCATTTTTCAATGAAGAAATAATGGTTTCCTCAAGAAATGTTTTTGAATGATCTTTTTAAATTTTGTTTCATCAATGATGAAATATTTTTTTCTCACTCATTCCTTCCTGGGAAAATTATTCAAACATTATATTCATTCTCTCTAATAATGGTTTATGTATTTTTGTATGATATTTATGAAACATGTTTCCCTTTCACGAGTTATTTTTTTATGAAACTTGTTTCTCATTCATGGTTTATATTATTATGAAACTGTTTTGTCTTTCACAAGTTACATTATTATGAAACCTGCATTTTTTATAGGTTATGCTTTGATGAAATAATTATGAAACTTGTCACTTTTTTCATAAGTACTGATATGATTACATGTTTATGAAGCCCTTTTCATTTCATAGGTTATGTTATTATTGTTTATGATGTTGTGGAACATTTATGTGTGATTTCATTATGAGATGGGTGGGACCTATATATCCTTCTAACGAATTCTATAAATATTTATATATCCATATATCTTCATTGCTCGAACAAGGAGTAAACTAGTTTTAGTAAAGGAAATTGTTCGCTAAGATTGTCCTAGAAGTGGTCCTTGACTACTATAATGGTCATGGGGGTAATCCATGACTACCAAGATGATATTGGAGTGAACCCATACTACTAATATGTCATTGGAATTCAGTCTTTTTCAACTATATAAATAATTTTATATGCTTATGTGTCTTCTAAAAATTCTATGTCTTACTTCTATGTTATGCTTTTATAAATAATGTTCTTGTATACCTATTGATTTATGCGTTATAAACTGGCAATATTTATGTAATGACTCAGTTATATGATATCTTATATGTATGGTATGATCATTAAATGTTATTATCATGTTTTTATTCCCTTATGCTCTTGACATGGTTATGTATATCCATTGTTTACCATTAATTACCATATAAGGTCACCCCTTACTATATTACACTTACTCGGGTTATGAAGAAATGTTTTAAGCAGAACTACTAAATTGGTAATATCTTTATTGAATAATATAATATCTTTCACCAAGATAATGTATTTTGTAACATGTTTCCAAATACACAAAACATTTATGGTCCTTGGGAATATACTTTTTTAATGTGTTGAATATTCAAAATAAATGATTTAATTTTCAAGTGTATTTATCCTAGGTTGTTATAAGAAAATAGTTCTCAAATTGTTTTAATCATTTCAATATAACGGGTTGATCAATTATATCATTATCCTGATACTATTTCTTGTCTAATTTCAATGAAAATATAAAGACGGGTTGGAATTTATTCACCCAGAAACAGTTTTCATGAGGAACAAACTGAGAAGAAAATTCCTTGATTGGTATTACAAAAATGCACAATCCTTGAAAAAATGAGAGGCATAGACTCTTTTTGTAAATTTTAATATAATTTTTTTTTAGAAACATGGAAAATAATGAAGCCAAACATAGCGTGAATTCCTCATAATGGGATGAAGTTTGAGAACTAGGTATAATATTTCTACTATGGAATTCAACCCAATTATTTGTTAAGAATCAGCACAGATACTAGAAATTCATTCATGGAAATGTTTCTTGAAGAATTAAAGACATTAATTAAAAAAATAGAAGAACACTATTTCTTGTGTATAGAAGATTTTTCAAGAAGAAAATAATGGGTGCATCATGTTGATTCACATACATTCAAGGCTAGACATTTTGAATATCTCAAAAAGTGGATTGAAAGATTAACACTAAGTCCACCTATACTAATTTATCTTCATGTAATTCAAACTAAAAATTGCATATAATATGTTGGTCCTCATGATAATCATGTTTTTAAGTACAACACCTTAGAGAAAAATATGTTTTATGATAATTTTTTTTATCAATAACTGAGGAAATATGGACTAAATTAAAATAAAAAGTAGAATAAAAATGACCAAAATCAAGGTCGGAAGGAACTAGTGACTACATATTTAATTAATTGGAAAGTGGTTCAACAAGGTTTCCCTACTCAATCCTCCTTCAAACCGGCCACACAATCACAAGATATAGATTCTCAATGAAAATATCTACCAAAATATCATCATCAACAACAATATAAGTAGAAAAATAATTAAAATAGACTTGTCCCCTCCAATAATTAAATTTCAAATAGATTGGGGAAAACTATATAAGAATTAATGATTTCCAATAAATCAAGGATTAATTACAATATATGGTCACCCAAAACAATCAGAGATAAATAATAAAAATACATAACCCCCCCCCCCCCCCCAGAAGAATTACATGAATCCATCCACAACATTTTAAATCATGTCACTAATTAGCTAAAAATGAAGGATTGATAACAGGGAACTAAACTCGGGAACACAAGAAAAAATCCAAGAGATGTTGTGGAATCTATCAGATTATGTAGTCATAAAACACTTCCCAAGTTCTAAATTACTGATTCTAGAAAACAAAAGAGATGATTTTAACTTCCATTGAGAATCGTGATTCAACAATAAATGTGATTCAAGATGAAGATAAATATTTGTAAGAACAAAATTTTCTTCAAAAAATTAGAAACAAAGGGATAAATGATACACTCAATGAAAGATAAAAATATTTAACACCACCTCTAACATTTCCAAAAATACTCATACAATGGATGTTGGATGCACAATTATTAAAATTCATAGGTATGTCTAAGAAAATTGACATAAATATTCCTTTTTTCTATGAAATAACACAAATTCCACACTAATATAATTTTCAAAAATAACATAAATGAAAAATGATAAAACTATATCATGTGGTAATAATTTTAATTCACGAGGATTGTTCAGTAGTCATACCTAGATCAATAGATCTGAAACTAAGATATTTATGAATTTTCACTATATCTGGTGATATTAGAGGGTTTCAATTTGGAAGATATGTGTATGACCTAAGAGTTATTGTAATCCTAATTCCATCTATAGTTATATTTTAACTGGAAATCATAGAATTAGAACCAAAAAGGGTAACGTTGAAAATTTTGGACCAATCAGTAATGAATACCTGGGTAATTGTAAAGGGAATACTAATCAATGATGATAAAAATTGCATCCCTATTAATTAAAATTTTCTTTGATATATGAGATGATAAAGACATATTTATCATTACTTGGGGAACCTTTTTAGTAATATTAAGAGATATAGTTGATCTCAAAGAGGGAAAATTAATTTTTAGTGTTAGAGAAGAAATCATAAAATTGGAAGACATAAAATATAGGGAGAATCCCTCTATAGTTAATTGTCATTTCATGGATACGATTGAACAAAGAGATGAGTTAGAAAGGGGTGCATGGAATCTCATGGTATTAAAAATTAAAAATGGGGAGTTAACTAAATAAATAGATTAAATAGATTGCATTATAAACCTAATCGATCTTTTGGATAGAAAAGAGTTCAACTCATGGACTACATCACATGAAAATCCTCCAACACATGCGCTTAAACTCCTTCCACCTAACCTGAGATACATCTACTTGGGTGATTTAAACACAATTTGAGTCATCATAATTGATAATATTTTAATTAAATAAGAAATAAAATTCATAAATCTTCTATATAATATGAATCTATTGATACGTTGGATGATAACAGATTTAAAAGGTATATGTCTTGACATCTCCACTCATAAAATACATATGGAAATATAATTCAAAATCTTGCAGAAAACTGCAATGATTCATGACACATATAATAAAATATGTAGTCAATAATTAATTAATTTAACTTCTTGATGCTGGTTTTATATTTCAAATATCTGATATTTATTGGGTTTTACCATTATAAGTGGTACCTAAATATGGTAGGACTATAGTGGTTGAGAATTATAATGATGGATTCATACCTACATGAATAGTGATTGGAGGGAGAGATTGCATTCATTATAGAAAATTAATTTTTTTCCCTATAATGGATCACATCCCATTCCAACTTACTGACCAAATCCCTTATAATTTGTATGAAAGGATTACTATTTCGTTCAAGATTGATACTTAGGTAATAATTAAATTTATGTTACACTAAAATTTCAAGATAAAAGTGAATTAAATTGTCATTATGGAAAATTCTATTATTAATGAATGCTTTTTGAAATTTTCAATTCACCATCCACATTTTAACAATGTATGATATAAATATTCCATGACATGACTGAATATATTTTGGAAATATTCATCGATGACATCTCTATTTATGGGAATTATTTTTATGTATGTCTACAGCACTTGGATGTGGTTTTGGAAACATTTGAAGAAAAGAAGCTAAAGATTAATTAGGAATTATCAAAATTAATGGTAAAAAGTTGGATAGTTTTAGGTTTTCAAATTTCCAACTAATGTATAGAATTTGGTACAGCTAAAATCAACAAATTATTTGAGTTACCCATTCCTGCTTCGTTTTTTACCATTACAGGTTTTCTTGGGCTTGTTAGATTCTACAGAAATTTCATTAAGGATTTATCTATTATTTTAGTCCCCATAACTTCTATTTTAGTAAAAATTTTCACATTCCACTTTGGTCATGAATACAAGGAAGAATTTAAATTTTCTTGGAAAAATTTTGGCAGAATCTTCGATAATGATTTCACTAAATTCAGAGCTTCTATTTGACTTAATGTGTGATTCTAGTGATTAGTAAATGTTTTCTACATAAATAAAAATGAAATAATGTCTCCTTAGACCAATATATCAAGACATCCAAACATTGAATAGGTATAAATAGAATTACAAAACATGTGAAAATATCACTTTGAACATATCTTCACTTTTTTTAAATTCTGTTATCACCTGTTGTTATCCAAATTCACTATCTATAAGGATCACATGATCCTATAGTATTTGATAACCAAGAAATATATGAAACCTAGACTCTTCATACGGATACATATTCTTCCAGAATTTTACATTGAATTCATTGATAAGAAGGTAAATCGGATTGTCATTTTTTATCATATATCTCTATTATACCATCAAGAAAGTAAAATCAATGTGGAATTATTCGATAAAAATTTCCTGATGGAAAACATTATGGCACTAAGACATTCAGACCTTGGTGTGATGATATAATGAATTTCATATCATTTGGTGTGGTACATAATGATTTATCAAAGGATAATATAATAATATTAGTTGTATGATGTACGCATAACTAAAGGGATAATCCATTAATTTAAAGGATGCCCTAGATGGAATGATCAGAATATGAATTCAAGAAGAAGATGTAGATAGTGTTTTGAATTTATCCAATGCTGGAGAAGCTAGAAGAAAGCACGAAATTCATTGTGAATTTATTAATGTGTTTCAATTTGGTTTGGCATAGACTTCCAATCTTCATTATATTCAGGACTTCATCATCAAATGTGATAAATGTAAAGGAATTGGCGGTATAAGTTTGAAGTGTGAGTTTCCAAAACATTCAATCATTGTTTTTGAATATTATTACATGTGGGGAATTGAATCAATTCGTTCTTTTAATAAATATTTCGGAAATTCAAAAATCATTTTATATGTTGACTATGTATCAAAGTGGTTGGAATATGAAACAATTTAAGAAAATTATTTATGAGTGGTCTTTAAATTTTTAGGGCAATGCATTTTTACCTAGTTCTGAATTCCATGTATCATCATCATTGACCTTGGAACCCACTTTAATAATTCCCTATTTCAAAAGATAATGAATTTCCATGTATTTCACTATTACATGAACACCACATACCACCTGTAGACCAATGTACAATATAAGGTTTTAAACTTTGATATTAAGATATATTTTTTAGAAAACATTGAGTACATACTAAAAATATTCAGTTAACAAATGTGACTATACACTTTGGGATTCTATGACTATATACAAGAACCCTATTAAAATATCATTGTATTTTATGGAATTTAAAAAAACATACCACCTCTTTATAGAACAATATCAAAAATAAAATTGATTAGTGAAAAAGATGAATTCTAATTTCAAAACAACCTAAGTGAAGCTTTTTTCTAGATGAATGAATTAGATTTGATATGGAGTGAAGCATATTAAAACACTTTAATCAATAAAGAGAAATATCGATCCTGGCATGAAAAAAATTCCAATAAAGACATTTTTCTAGGAGGTGAATTTATACTCTTCCACTAATGTATTTGGATCACTGAATGAAAGATCAAGTCAAAGTGGGTGGGTCCTTAAAAAATTACAATTTTTTATCTCCTCGGTGTCGTTGAACTATCTGATGGGAAGAATCCTCTATTTAAGAATAATATTCAATGCCTAAAACATTATAACAATTCTCAAAACACATGCATCATTGAATAATTTCAATTACAATGTGATCTTGTTAGTTTGGTTGAAGACATAAAACATAGTACTTCCAAGGAGGCAACTCATGGTTTTCTCTTTTCAATAATTTTTGTTGATTCATTCAAGTTGTTTTTGGAAATAATCCTACCATGTTGTTACATTTTTAGCTACTCCATTAATCTTTTTGTGCACATTTTATTCTCTCATGTATTTTCTTTCATCCATTTTTTCTTTGGTGATATCTTTATGAAACGATGCCAGCATGTGAGGTCATTGTGCAAATTTGATCGGTATTTAATTTCTTGGGATTTATCATATACATTATGCCTTTATATGTAAATGTACAGTTACATAGAGAAATTTTTATTTTACATAGTATTAAATGATTCCAAAAACAAAATTTTATACAACTAACAAGAAACAATAATGAAAATTGAAAAATTAAAAAGAAAACAAATATTTAAATCATTTTTTGAACCCGTATGAATGTTTTTGTAGCCAAGAGGTTCGAGAGACAGAAAGAAACATTTTCCCAACAAACTATTATAAAAAATGGTAAAACAGTACAGTACAACTCAGATACATGGGTCCTTATAAAGAATTGTATACAAAAGACCATACATTTCATTTATAACTAAAGTCTCACAATAGGAGGGAAGAACAAATGACCAACTGGAACCAAACTCCATAATTGAATTTTGGAGAGGTCATCAGCAACTTGGTTAGCTTCTAGAAAGACATGGGAAAAATCAAGGCATAAGCACTCAGTGAGACTATGGAGGGAAATCCAAGAAGCCATCATCTTCTAGGGAACATTCTGAGATCAATTTTTCCAAATCTATACAGCAACAGACGAGTACGACTCTAACCAAACTCTAGGCCATCCATAATGCACTACATACCTGATGGACTTGATCATATCCCACAATTCTGCTTCAATCACATGATCATACCCATCTTGAAATCCATTTTTTTCATTTTCTAAAAATCTAGTTTATGGGTTACTGGTAACCATACAAACAAGATCCAACATCATCAACGGCGGTCAAAGAACCCGCATACTAGAGACCAACTCAGAATATCAACAACGGCGGTCATGAAACCCGCACACTTGAGACCAAATCACAAAAACTTCAACACCTCAAAAAGACATTCAAATAGAAACAACAAGAGAAAAAACAGGAAGTCACATATCATAGTACCCATAGTCTTCCCCGACTCCCAAGCATGATTCTTCTTCCCCTGTAGATGATTCCCACTCAGGATGTCTCCATGAACCTTCACTTTGCACTCGATTCTAGAGATTCTCAAGAACCCGCATATCTGAGGGTGCCTTCTTAATCCTGTTGCACTTCATGACCGCCAGAACCACTCCGCCATTCCGTTTGGAGGCGGACCATGTCTGCATCGGCCGCGGAAGATAAGAATAATCCTTCTGTGGCCTCCTTACCAGCGTTGCAGGTATTGATTTTCCCCCAGAAGACACCTTCTGATTCCCCTTTTGGACAATTTCCCTGTATGAACAATTTACAGGACACAAGTACTTTTTTCCTCGCCCAGACATCTCCCTTTCATCCCGGGCCTGCTCTCTCAAAGGAGACCCGGTGGCCTCCGAAATATGCCTCGGCTCCTGATCAGTAGAGATAACATCTTCCCCATCCATAGAATCTTGGTCCATCCCCTTACCCTCATCAACATAATCTTCCAAGACAATACCTTTATCAATATCATTCTTCACTTGAACAGCTTGATCCAAAGTCCCACAGACATTCCTACTGCTTCCCTCCCCCATCCTCTGATCGACACCTTCCACTAGACTAAGAGACCATGCACCACTGTTTGGAATTTCCCCATGGCCTACACCTTGCTCCTTCTCCAGGAAAACAGTCTGCAGGTCTCCCAAGACCTCTTCGTCCCCATCAACTCATGCACAAACAACCTCCTCTTGGCCCTCAGAATGTTGGTCCACATCATAATGGAAAAAACAGCTTTTAACGAAGCCCCCGTGTGTTCTGAAGACTCCACTATACCCAGCAGGACCCAGTGCACCAGAGGCCGCCCTATCCACATTAACTTTCAACCATTCTGAGATTGGTGGAATCCACAGAATGTACTTGACCATTCTGGGCTTCCTTTTCCTACCACTAACACTAAGAGATCTCAAAAGTACAAGGTCAGCTATATCATTGTTCATGGACACAGTTTTATTTATTGAAGCAAGAATAATGGATCGATGTATCAACAGCACACCATCCCAGAAATAAGGCGTGACCTTGATAAAAATAGAATTGTTCAGAGATTTCAAGATATAGGAAAGAACTGATACAATAGCAGCAATAAACAAGGATTTCACTTTATCACTAAAATCAATCGTGAAGGCTGAACTTAGCAGTGATTCAACAGAACAGAAATCAAGGTATCAGTGGAATGTTGATTGCACATAATTCCATAAATGAGCAGAAAAAGCACACTAGATAAACAAGTGTGAAAGAGATTCATCACTGCTAAAGAAAAAGTGGCATACCGAAGCCAGACTGAGGCCAGTGGGATGCAGCATACTCTTAATGGGTAATATGTTTTTCCAAAGTCTCCAGATCAAAATATCATCATTATGGGGAATGTAGGGCCACCACAAACCTCCCAGCCATGCAGGGAATTCAGAAGGAACTCCACACTGTAGATTATAACACTCACGACTAGAGAAGGAGCCATTAACAACAGGTTTTGAGATTAAAATATCATTATCAATATATACATAATTGATAAACTCCATCCGATGATTACTAGGAATGATTTCATGAGCATAAATGTTAACTTGAAAATCAGAGATAGACATATTTCCCAGCAAAGATGGACTATTAATGGAATCCTTTATTGGGGAAGACAGCCATGGGGTGTTCTAGAAATTTATATGATAACCAAGACAAACCAACCATATAGAATGAGACATGATGTTTGAATAAGAATTCCTTATTGAAGGCGAGATAGAGGATTTCATGTAACTATAGTTAATGTTTTGGAGCCTCTCGATAAATCTTCCATGCATGAAATCAAGAGAAGAATCCAGCTTGGAGAGAAGTCTCCAGGTGAAGTTCTGAAGGAGCGCATCATTAAAAATTATGACATCCTTAATTTCAAATGCTCCCACATTAACTGGATTTATAGATTCTTTCTAGGAAACGTTAACAAGTTTCTTCTTCAGAGTTTGGAAAGTTCAAATGAAATTCTGTACGATTCCACTCAATTCCTTAAGAAGAGCTGTTGGATATCTATCAACAGAAAATGAGTAAACAAAAATAGAACTGATTACAGAGATGATAATGCAAACTCTACCAGCCTGTGATATGGTCTTCCCTTTATAGCTTTCCAGCTTATTGGTAATCATTAGATAAATACCTTATAGGTGGGCACATTTCAATCTTGCCCAAAACAAGGGTATCCCAAGATAATTAAAGGGCAGAGTACCTCTTTTGACACCAATCCTAAGAGAAATCATGTTTTGCTTCGATATTCTAATTCCTTCTCCAAAGACAACAAAGGATTTCTTCTATCTGATTACTTGGCCTGCTACCTCTTCATAATGTGTGAAAATATTCTTAATATAAGATATTGTTTTCCTATTAGCCTTATAGAATAGAAGTATGTCATCAGCATAAAATAAATGTGAAGGAGGAAATGAATTCCTACCTACCCTCATTCTCTGATATATACCAATGTTGACAGGATCATGAAGTCACACACTCAGATAATCCTCATCTATAGAGAACCGAAGCCTAGGTAAAGGATCACCTTGCCTAACCCCGCTAATGCATTGAACGAAACCCCTAGGGGATCCATTGAAAAGAATGGATAAACTAGCAGTATTCAATATGGAAGAGACAAAACCAATTAATTTTTCTGAGAATCCATGAATCTTAAGAATTTTAAATATATAATCCCTACTTCTTGTGTCAAACTCCTTTGATATGTCTACCTTCGAGGCCATGTTACCATGATGAACTTTACTTCTCATAATATTATTACATTCTGAAGTAGTAAACATGAAATTCTAAATATGTTTCCTATGTACAAAGCCAAACAGATTATCAGAGACAATATTTTTAGTAATTTATTTTAACCAAGTTGCCATGATTTTGCTAATTACCTTGGGGATAGAATTCCCAATAGAAATAGGACTGAAATCCTTGATGTCCAAGGCATTATCCTTCTTATGAATCAAAGAAATAAAATTAGAATTCATCCCAAAAGGCATAAATGAATGATGGAAGAATTTATTTACAGTAGAAATCACATAATTTTGGATGATATTCTAATAGAACATAAAGAACATGTTTGTAAAGTCATCAGGACCAGAAACACTATCCATATTTAAAGAGAATAGTGCATTATGTATTTCCTTTTGAGTAAGAGTCTTAGTGAGCTTTTTGTTCTGATTATAATCCACACTAGATTCAACACATCTGATAATCTTGTTTGATCTATTATCCCGAAAATTAGAATATAACATTCCAAAATAATATGTCACACCATTATCAATGTCATTTTCAGATGTGAGCATGATGTCATCAATCTTTAAATCCCTAAGAGTTTTCTTATCCTTTTTCTCCTTGTCCATGCAGTGAGAAATATTTGAATTCTTATCCCCATACTTAAGCCACTTGACATTTACTGTTTCTTATCCAGATTCTCCTTTAGAGTCAAGAGATTATAAAGATTTGAGGCTACTTGAATCTCTTCTTGAGATGGGGTGTCT
Organism: Viscum album; assembly: GCA_963277665.1. NCBI lineage: Eukaryota > Viridiplantae > Streptophyta > Magnoliopsida > Santalales > Viscaceae > Viscum > Viscum album. The sequence continues at coordinate 1,694,796,090 of OY728137.1, read as the reverse complement.
TGCTGTATATTCCCCTACTAACAACATAACAAATGAGATTCAGACTCTTTAATATCATTCCCAATGGGGTGTCATGTCTCCCTAGAAATTTTGAGCACATATTTTTTATTTTAAATAATTTTATTCTTGATAAATTAATATAAATGATTGATAATATCAGTTGATTATTTGAAAATGTTTTCCTGAGAGTTATTTATTTTTTAGAAACCTATTTATAATCATGCTCATTTGTGAAATCCAAAAAAATTATTTCCTTCCCCAGGAAGATTCTAGAAAATTTTTTGCCTCATATTTCATTTATCATCATATTGATTGAATATTGACTATGTTATGTATTCTAGAACATTTCATTTATTCAATAAAAGTTATTGGAATTTTAGAAGCTTCACTAAAATGATTAAATAATTATTTTGAGATAATTAACATAATTTATACATTGAAGAGACTTTGAATTTTCTATATCATGTATCCCTTAGAATCCGTCAAAATGTTTTTTTGGATGATCCCACAACTGATACCCTTCCATACCCATTTGTTGATAAAATTCATGATAATTTTCAATCTAATTATTGGACGAAGATTTATTCATGGGAATTATTTTTTTAGGGAAAAAGAGACATTTGATGAACATTGATTGATATTGTCTCATCGAGGTCATATGTATTATATTTCACTATGGCCACATTCAATAAATTTATTTTTATATAGTAATTTGAATTCTTTTTGGATCTAAAAATGGGTACATATGTGGTAATTATGTGGTAATCCCCACCTTTAGGGATACATATAATAGTGATGATCTATTACTCTAAGAGATAAAGAGATTTTTATAAGATCTACTTTCCCTGAGATTCTACAGTGTACAAGCTACTTGTGTTCCTTTCTTTCTTTATTTTTTTTGGCATTTATTCCATGGGTTTTATGAGTTGTTACTCAATAGTTTACATATCCATTATTCTTGAAAGTGTTGTTTCGAAAAAAAATATGTAAACAAACAAATAATAATTTTGATTACCATTTGCTTCAAGAAAAGTAATGTTTCAAGTGTGGGGGAGAGGTATTTTGAGGGAGACCTTTGGATATGAAATTATAATATATTTATTTTAAGATTCAACTCTATTTTTGGAAAAAACTATCACAATTTTTTTATATAACTCATGATCATAGAGCCCTAGAGACATTTGATCCTAATCAAGGACTTTGAGATCAGTTTTTTCTTTTGATTTCAACTAATGGAGATGTGAAATTCATGTAAGGCATATGGTAATAATCCATGTGTATGTGAATTGATTATATATTTGATAAAATTGTTTGAACAATGGTTTAGATTAAAACGTAGGTCACTTGGTGCATGAGTGTAGATACTTAGTTTGGAAATATTTTGAGTGGATGGAAAAATATTTTAAAAATTTAAATTTTAAATGAAGAATGATATTTTGTGGTTAATTGGGATTGAAAATATTTGAATTCAAAATTTTGATGTTTTGATTTTTGTACATGCCCAGTTGTGTGTTTTCATTGATTATTTTTTCAAAATAGTGAAAAATATTGAGCGTGGGGTATTTGATGATCATGGATTTCATTGAAATATTAATTATTTTCCTAAATTCTCTTAGAATTTTTTATTTCGTTTTAGTTGTTTTTCAATATTTTTGTTATTTTAATAGTATTTAGATAATTATATATCAATATTTGTAATTCAGTATTTTTTTAGTATGTTAATTTTACATAATATATTTTAACATTTTATTTTTCATTTTACTAATATTAGATTAATTTAGTTTATGACTATTTATTATATTTTTTTTAAATTTCTCTATCAGTATTATATTTTAATTCATTACATATCATTTAGTATTAATAAAAGTATTATTTTATTTGTTATTTTATTATATTTTATATATTAATATTTAATAGAAGTCATATTTTTTCATAACATTATTATATCTATATTTTAGGATATTTAATTACATGTGCATATATATATATATATATATATATTCAATTTTACAACATTTTTATTTAATTATTTTTTTATTGCCAATTAGTATATTTATTTCTAATTATATTATTATTTTTATTATTAAAACTATTTTTATTATCATTATTAATATTGTTATTTTCATTATTTTTATATTCTATTACATGATAAATAGATTTAATTTTTTATTTTTCATTATATTTTTTTCCAACATATTTTTCCTCTATATGAGGATTTTTATCTTCTTCAAAGAGGTGTGATGAATCTCCCAAAAACCCCTAGAAATGGCCCTAATTTAGAGTGTTTTTTAATGTGTTTTCTAAGAAATTAATATGTTTATGTTTTTTAAAAAAATGTGCAGAAAAGGTGGCATCACTATTGGTGCCTTTTAGTAGAGTCCAAAGATGGCAGTGGAATTTCCACCATTCCCCTAATAAAAAATTACTATTTTAAATATTATTTTTTATATATTTATATATATATTATTATATATATATATATGATCAGAAATTTCCATTGAATTTTTCTCCAATTTGAGATCCAGTAGTATTTTCATTGCAATAATCTAGATTCAGGAAAAAATTCTTGGTCATGGATTCCTATTATAAGAGGGCTTTCCCAGGAAATCATTATTCGTTTTTTTTTGGGATTCATGTTCTCCGTTTCCTATACAGAATATTCTGCATTTCTGATGTGATATTTAGAAATGGTTCAAGTACGTGGATTTGAACGTCTATAAAATCTAAAATATAAGACCAATAAAAATAAAACCTAAAACATGGATTAAACATATAATAAATATTCGAAAATAAAAATAATGTCAAAACAAATAATGATGAAAAATAATTTATAAGCATTCAAAACCACCAACATGAATCTTATAAATGATTCAAGCATGTGAATTTGAAATCCAATAAAATATAAAATATAAGACCTATATAAATGAAAATTAAAACATGGATTAAATATATATTTAATTTAATAATGTAAATATAATTTCATTTAAAATATAGATGGAAATTTATTTAAATATTTTCAAAGCCACAAACATGAAAGATTTAAATTTTTCAAGTGTGTGACTTTTCTGACCTATAAAATATAATCTATAAAACCTATAAAAATAAATATTAAAACATGGATTAAACATATAATAAATAGTCGAAAATAAAAATTATTTTATAAAAAAATATTGATGAAAAATACTTTATTGTATTTCAAAGCCAACAACTTGATACATAAAAATGTTTTAAGTATGTGACTTTGAAATCCTAAAAAATATAAAATATAAGAAAAATATAAATTAAAATTAAAACAGGAATTATAAAACAAGAAATAGTAAAAAATTAAAATAATTTCGTAAATATTATGATGATAAATAATTTATATTCCTTCAATACCACAATCTTCATACATAAAAATGCATCATGTATGTGAATTTGAAAGCATATAAAATATAAACAATAAGAACAATATAAATGAAAATTAAAACATGGACTAAAAATATAAAAATTTGTTGAAAATAAAAAAAAATATAACAAAACTTTTCAATGAAAAATAATATATAAGATTTTAATGCCACCAAATTGAAATATAAAAATTTTTCAATTATGTGACATTGATTGACTATAAAATATAAACTATAAGATGAATAATTTATTTTCCACTTTTTCTTATATGTTTAATCAATATTTAAATTTATATATATATATGACTTATATTATATAATTTATAGTATTTCAATGTTCGGTAGGTGGCTTTCAATACTCCTTGACATTCCATCTTTTCAAAATCACTTCCGAGTAACCCTAGACTGACCACAGAGAACCTTGTTTATTATCCATTTAACAACATCTCAATGACTTCCATTACAGATCCTATCATAACTCGATCATCCTATGTGAGATCGTATCCTGGTATATATTTCTGATAGAGATCCAATTCCCATCTTTAGTGTTAATTCTTTGACCTACCTTCATCATATCCTGAAACAGTTTTCACCATGGAGAATGAAAAAGTAAATTTTTTCTTTTTAAGAAATAGAATTTCTGACAATAAAATTTGATATATTTTTATGAAATATTTATGGGCTTAGATTGATATTCAAGTTCATATAAATATCATTGCGTAAAAATGGGTAATTAAGAGAGAAATAGTCATGTGTGATAAAATAGATCTTTAGCAGGGTTCAATATCCATGTTTAGCTTTAATATATGGTTTCCTAACTTCATCATTATTTTATTAAAATTTTAATTTTAGTATTTTTTTAAACAGTTACAATGGTAATTATAAAATTTTCACACAGTTCATTAATTTTTTTTATTTATGAAACCCTTTTTATTTTCAACATCTTTTTAGATGTTCAGGATATATTTTGTATTCTATTTAAATAATATTTAAGATATAAGTTTCAAAATATTTTAAATTTTGCTACATGAAATTTACTAATTATTACATTGTTTCAATCAGTCAACCATGAAGAATTTTATATAGAAATTATGCCTAAAATATTATTGATAAATGAAAAAATGCATAAAAATATACTTAGGGATGGTAGTAGTAATAGTAACATCGTTTAAATAGACATAAAACATATAAATGAACTTGTATAACCAATTTATATTTCTATGGTGAGGAGATTCCATCCAAAATGGTGGTGTGTTAATAGGATATCCGCTTCGAGTTCACTACAGATTTTGATGACCTGGAAAGGGTTGATCCTTGGAAATCAGAACATTGGTTGTGGCATCCTCCACCTATGGATCTATGGGAGGAGCTGTCAATTGCATGTTATATTGTGTTCTCGATCCTTCTGCCACTAGGGTAGTAGAAATACATGCCATCATTGTAGTGAGGAATGAAGCATGAAATGGATCTAGACCCCAAGTTTGTAATGGATCTACACCCCAAGGTTGAGATGGATATGGACTCCAGGAGGGGGGAAAATGAAGATATCCTTTCAAGAATGAAAAATACCAAGCAGCCTAGGGAACATTTTCAATCTGCTAAGGCTAGACTGCTTGAGGTCTGACCTCTGCCTATGAAACAAGTGGGGCATAATATGTATCATGGTATTATCTAGGTCATTGCCTTCATGGTTCCTCGGAACCAACATCTACTAGAGGATGTTCTTATGGGGAAATAACCTCCTCTCTCTAATATGGAGTCCCTAATATTATTTCAGAAAGTGCAAGATATTATCCCATCACCTACAACACTTTAGAATTTACCTCTACCAAGTTAAATACCTATTCCACATCCCCATCACTCATTTGAACAAGATTCTCTGAGTGAGTAACCTATAATGAGATTCAAAATTAATTATAAAATAGATAAATAAATAAACTAATGGAAATATATTAACTTATAATCTTACGAATCTATCTTCTATGTTGGGTGAGATATAGTATAGACTTTAACTAATACCTCTACCTACTCTAAAAGAAATAATCGCAGCATAGGTAAACCCTAGATATGAATCACTACACATCTACACCTGTTTTCGAGGTAGACGGAAGGTACTTCGTGCTCATCCTCATCCTACCTCCCTATCAACTTCGGTTCATAAAACTTCTCTATCCGTCCCGATGAAAATGGAATTGGCTGAACACAACAAAACTCGAACATGAATCTACCAGGATGTTGCCACTCAATAATATGGAAGTGAATGAGGGTCACATAAAAGAAATCCTCAATCCAAATAGTGTAGTATAGTGGAAACATGTCCAGTATAATCTAGTATGGAAGCCATGTAATCTAAAATGACAGGTGATCATTGTTAAAAAAAATTACTTACTGAAAATGAAAATTGATGCTATTATAAATTTTTTTAGACAGTGATAGATTGTATATACATAATTGGTCAGGTAAGAGATAGTATTACTTGAGAAGATATTCACCATAATGGTGTCATCAAACTATGCTGAAACTGAATCTCTAACACAAACTATAAAATAAAACATTGATATTAAAAAATATTGCGAAATTAAATTCAATAACTCCTAGTATAATTAGATACAAATTCAAATGATTGATCATACGAGAATCCATCAGGATCATCATGCCGAACCTCTGTATCGAGTAGCATACCAACAAGACAAGCGAATAATGAGGGGAAGCACCCCTATTCCCACATCTTATGAAGGATGATGCATCACTCAAGATGTATGTAGTCACTGCGAGATACCCTACATTATTATCTGTGTGAGTATGAAAATTAGTATTATCCCCAGTTGTATATCCCTGCCAGATCAAAGTATTCTAGTAGGTCTAAATACATCATTTGCATTTTCAATCTTGAGTGATCAGAAAACATGGTCATTCTAATGAGACAAAATATATATGAATGGGCATATCACATAATAGTCTGGTCATCAGCATCATCAGGTAAATGTTGAACATTCATCTCAATACCAGGCATAAATATTGACCTTTCATATATAGCCCTACATTCAGCCAAATTGTTGACACCTAATAATCATTGAGCATAGTCCGGCTAAGATTCATAGGTGGGTACAATAACAGCTTCCCCCAAGATAAAAATATTGAGAGGCACATCCACATCCTTGAGTGTAAAGGTCATCTCTCTCTCAGGATGGTAGAACGTATGTGTCTCTAGTCTCCACCTCTCCATGAGTACAACAAGCTGGTGATAGTGTAAAAATATTAAAAACTATATATAAATATTGTAGAAGCCATCATAGAATAGTTATGGTCTAATTTCATTTGGATTCTCTGTGTGATGAAAAAGGTGCAGTCGATGCACCCTAATCGGTCGATCCTCACAATTTTCATACACAACCTGAGAAACATCACTATACAACTTAGTGAGTAGTATGGAATCCTCCATATATATATATAAACAATTGAAATGAGTCATAAGTGTAAAATGTAAATATAACATTATGATCATCATAATTTTATTACATTTATAATTTATGAAATGTCATGTTTATTAACATTATTTTATGGTGATTTTTTTACAAAATAAAAGGGGGCTGCCTTCATGTTTTCTTCAGAATATTATTATCATGTCATTAAGATGTGATTTTACTTACATAATATAGTTTTTTATAAAATTGTTCAATACATTTATATTTATAGACATTTTTTCTTTGTTATGGATATGTTTAATTGAAAATGGTGTTCTTTGTAATTTATGTATGACTGTCCACATGATGGAATGTTTCGTGATTATTTTCATGATTTTATCACATGTATGATTTATGGTTTACCCATGGATAAGTTGATTTTGTGTTAATGTATCCTAAAATGAACTTTTCATATTAATTTTAATGTAACTATAAAAGGACTATTGTTATTTCATAGTAAATTTATTTTGTGAAGTCAGAAAATTATACAAAATGAAGAGTCAAATTCATAGATGAACATGTTGTGATGACGATCAGACAGAAAACGATTAAGGGAATGTCTTCAAACTGAGAAAATCACTTTTATAGTACAAAACCAACAATAGGTGTTAGTACTTCAAATTTTGTAACACTAAATGAACTTCAAGAAAGAATTTGTGGGAAATTAACCATGATGCCTAAGGAACTGTGACAATGATGACAGTAATGATGTAAAATCATTCCATCACTGTTTTCATTTTCATTGTTCCTCCTATATCTTGGTTCATTTCCCATAAATTAATTCTTGAAGTTTATTTGGTGTTGAAGAATTAGTTGTACTAACTTCTATTGTTGGCTATGTACTATAACAACCTTATAGCTCAGTTTTTATAACCTCCTCATAGTAGTACACATTGGTAAAACAGAATTTATATGTCAAAAATATATTATGATCACGATTCTAATAGTGTAACTAATATTGAAAAATATGGTTGATCATATAATCTCTATAATACTAAAATTTTATAACAACTTTTTATACTGTAATATATGATACTATTATTTGATTATATAAAATTTTATTAAAATATCATTTACATAATGTTTTGAATACTGTGGTAAAAAAAAAGATATGAAAACATATAATTTTCAATGAGAGAATATCATATTGAAAACAATACATCATTGTGTATGAGAGTGTCACCTCAACCCAACAATTTTAGGGAATCTTTTCCATTTATGACCTTCTAGATGACATTTTGTGAATCTCAAAATCTTCCCTTTTTATTGATCTTGTCCATCTTATTCTAAATCCTACTGGTCCCCAGTCTCCTACAAGTATGCAATCGGTTGATGTCAAGTATCACTATCATCTATCCTTTGGGAATTGGTAAATAAAAAAAGTCTCTAATACACCTCCAAGGTGGAATGTTCACATGGAAACTGTACGTCTTGAATGAATCCACATTGATATTTACTCGTTTCTAGTAATACCACCATTTTCAAAATGATGCTATTTTTTATGGGGTCTGGACGTTGTTGAATATCAAATCGAGAGTATTCTCACAAAAAAAGGATGTAATGATAACCAAAATATTCTACAATGTTCTTTTCAATATCTCATTGAATGTGTCTTTCTTACCTTAGACCTTAATGAATTCCATGTTAGGCAAGTTTTTTCTATCAAAAAAGTACTTCATGTAATTATATAATGTGTCCTAAGCTATGGAAGTTATAGGTAACATAAGAATCCCATTGAAGACACCATGGATGCATTCTAAAAAATATTTGGTCATGTTTCCGTACCTTTCCCCCCCATCATAATCCATATCCATTTTTTTCTTTTGGAACCTACATCATATAATCATAACCTTCGTGATTAGACTTGTGTATTTGTTGAAAACGTTCTTTAAATTGTCATTGATCTATCTCATATTCTACATATGAGAGATGATAGTTCACATAAATGTATTTTATCTTTACATCGAAAAAGTAAAAAAATTACAAAGACGATGTGTACCAAGCCTCATTATTCCAATTTTCATAGGTTTATTATGAAATTCTTTCCCCATGTTGCAAGAAATGTGTCTACTATAGAACCGATGATGTGAATTTGTGGATATACATGTATCAATGTCGGAATTTATTTCCAAATTAATTTCCTGATGGAGGACATATATCAAATAGACACCCTGAATATTGGTGAAATGGTTTCTGATACATGAAAAATACTAACTCCATGATTCATAGTTTTATTTCTCTATAGTGTAATAGGCAAGAAGAATGTGTGAATAGTTTCTATCATGTTTTTATATAGTCAATAATACACCCTTGTATTCTCTATATAGAAAGGTTCCCTCAATCTAAATGAAATGTTTTCTGAAATGAATTGTAGAGATACATTAGAGGAATACCTAGAACAACTAATGAAATAGAACATGATATGGATCAATTCGTGCTTTTAGTGACACATTTTCGTTTGTATCGCGATGGAATACAACATGGTTATGGTACCTTAATATGGCTAACCATTGTGTCACCAATAGATACGAGTCATCCAAGTTACCATAGACCTTCACAATTTCTTCATATTTCGCCATCCATTATTTATTATAGAAAATATTATTAAAAAAAATTGTAGTATCCTTTCTTGAACAAGAGATATAGAAACATCGTAAAATGTCCTTATCATATGAATGATAATGGATGGCATAAATTTTGAATCCAGTGAGATATGATCTTGTGTGAGGCTTGGCTAAATGGAAGTATGAGCTGCCTCAGTCCTTGAGATTCTCTAACCATCAAATGCAATTTCATTTATCTCCCTCGAATAGAATCTACAATCATCCCAATAATTCTCACACTATATGAGATATTTATTATGTATTTATTCCAGAAATATGTATTTATAGTGACTCTCAATGTGAAGTCTCTTTATCATGATTTTTATGTCATCTTTATATGGGAAATTCTTTCCAAAATATATTTTTTTGTAACTCCAAAAACCTACCTTTTACAACTCTAGAAACATTGTTGCGGGTGTGAGAACATCGATGTCGATTTCAGGAACCTGTGTCATTACTTCTAACCAAGATGAAAAGTATGGTGGATGGATTATTGAGGTTCGATACTATTTTACAACTAAGTTATTTATAGAAACTTCATCCCAACATCAAATGCTCCCACCTCATCAACATTGTTGTCACCACATATTCCATTATTATGAAACTCGTCATCAAAATTCATATTAACAATTATATTTGGAAGATCATTGAGTATATCCTCTTCTTGAATAATTTAAAATAGGATTAATTTCATTGGACGGACCATATTCAACAAATTGTATAAATATATGCCTTTTTACAATTGTACATTATTGTTGGACTGTAGAATCATCAACATATAACCACATCATGGTACCATCTAACCACTGAGAAAATAAATTTATTGTTTGGACCCACTATGCATCAGCAACCAATGAAAAAGATAGATGTCATAGTGTTGATGAGAATTGGAAATTTCTACATCTTATTGACTTCATCTATCGATCAGGTCCCATATTTAATGAAACACTAATTCTACCCTAAAGGTCCCTCAGGGTTACAAAATCACCTATACTAACCACTATTATTTGTTTTGTACTATATGATTCCCCATTCTCAGTTTGAATTACCTTCACATAGCAATACACACAAGAAAAAATGACACACTACATCAAAAATGTTTTTTTGATCAAGATTGTGATAGTGTAACTAATATTAACAATGATGGTTGAACATATAATATTTATTAGAATGAAATTTTAGGATGCCTTTTAATACCCTAAAATATGATAATAATGTTTCATTATATAAAATTTTATTATATTATATGTCATAGAATGTTTTGTAAAGTGAGGTAAAAATAAGAGGAAACATAATATTATTTTATTTATATTTGATAAAATGACAATTATGATAATATTATGTGAGATGAAAAGGAAAAAACACGTTAAAAATCCATGAATTCTTTATAAAATACAAGAAATTCTATGAAATGTTTTAATAGAATGTGGTTTCAATGAGATGAGTCTCACTTCATATTAGAAGAAAAATATAATTTATTTTAAATTGGTAACATAATAGAATATTTTATGGATATGTACTTTATGTTTGAACATTCAAAAGCTTTCATCCTTATAGTGACATTTCTTTGATGTCTTCTTAACTGTCATTAGAAGGGTGAAAAATTTTGAATGTTGAAAAGATATGTACATATCCTTTGAAGATGTAATTAAGTTCCCATTAAAAATAAGTTGTATTTAACCTCTTTTCAAATGTAAGACTCATCTCATATGAACCACGCTCGATTGAAAAATTTCTATGTATTAATTAAATGTTTTAAAAAATTGATGTTTTATTTAATATGTTTGTTCTTCTTCATTACTCTTGATATGATCATGAGTATAATTGTCTTATATTTATATGTATTTATTTTTTTAATACTATTTTCTTTATTAATTAATCTATAATTAATCATTACTAATAATAAATATTATTTATAAACTATATAATCCTTATGATACTAAAATTTTAAAACATTTTCTTATATCCTAAACTATGATACTAATGTTTCTTGGTATATATTTTACTATGTTAATAATTCTTTAATCACTAGTTAGTAATTCATGTTTTTTAATAGTTAATCATTCTTTAATCATTATATAATCATTCCTTATTCAATAATTTATCATATTATATTCATAAATTAATTATTATTTGCTGATCATTGAATGAATATATCTTTTTTCTTAAGTTATTCATTAATTAATCAATAATTAATCATTTCTAATACTAATTATTACTTATAAACTATATATAACTAATTAAACTACATAATAAATAACATCTTTAAAACTAACTAAAATGAATTCAATTACTAGTAATAAAATTCCTTATTTAATGCCATTGTCCTAGTTTATTTCATTTAATATCAGCATAATTATCATTTTCTCCTTGAAAAATATACTAATTTGATTGTCCATTTCATAGTTATTTTAGTAGTTTATTAGGAAAATATGGATCATCTAAATCATATCCCAGGGGAGTGTCAAACTAGGAGTGCAACTAGGCCTGTTGTGGTGCCCCAGTTCTCGTTCGAGTCTAGATTAAATTACTGTTTTTTGGGTTTTACCCCTAGTTACATCTATGTCAGAGACACATCCACTTGTTTGTATCCCGATAGGGATATGATTTCATATATAACAACATAATTTTTATGATACCAAATTTTTTCACTATTTAATCATAATTTATTTTATATTTAATATATAATTATGCATTACAAATAAAATTATTGTTTCAAAATGTATGTATCTAATTAAACTACTTCATAAATAATATTTAAAAGTAAAAATACTAATTATAAAATAGAATATTTAGAACTAAAAATATTTCAATTAAATAAATAAAAAACAATAAATTAACTAAAAAATATCTATAAATTCTGCTTCACAAAAAATTCGGCCTTCTTTTGGGACACTAACTCCACTACATACAAAAAAAGTGTTTTCTTAGTCAGAGAATAAGTTGAATTGAGAGAGATAGTGGTAAAGGGATGTTATGAGAAGGGGGTAGGTTCCCTTTTATAGGGCTTTGAAAGAATGGTAGCACTGCTGATTCCTTCTTTCTCCTCAGGCTAATGTGAAAGGCAGCAATTCCTCTACTGCCTTTTCCTGGTCATCAATATGCACAATACAAGGTGAAAAGCACTAGTGTTTCTACCTTATTTCCTCTAAAACCAAAAATTTCTATTTTAAATATTCTTTTTATATATTTAAATTTTTTATTTTTCTTACAGATATTTATATAACAAAATTTCTAGCTGAGTTTCTCTCTTATTAAATATCCAACAGTACTATAATTATAGAAATCGGTATTTTGACATAAACCCTCATTCGTGGATTCATTTTTTAAGAGATATTTCCTTATAAATCATTATATATTTTCGATGTTGGATTCATGTTCTCCCTTTCCTATGGAAAACATTTTGTATTTCCAAAGTGGGATTCAGAAATGTATCAAGTATAAATATTTGAAGGAGAAAAAATATAAAAAATAATACCAATATAAATGAATCATAAAACATGTATTAAACATAGAAGTAATAGTTTTAAATTAAAATAATTTCGTAATAAATATTGATAAAAATTAATTTATAATATTTCAATGAAAACAAATTGAAACTTATATTTTTTTCAAACATAATAATTTTAAATCCAATAAAATAAAAAATGTGTGACATATAAAAATTAAAATTAAAACATGCATTAAACATATATTAAATAGTCAAAAATAAAAATAAGTTTTTAAATAAATGTTGATAAAAAATAATTTATATGTTTTCAATGCCACCAAATTAAAACATAAATTTTTTTCAAGTTTTCGACATTTCTAGACTATAAAATATAAACTATATGACCAATATAAATTAAAATTAAAAAATGGACTAATAATATATTAAATAGTCTAAAATAAAGAGAATTTTATAAAAAAATTAAAAAATAATTTATAATCATTCAAAGAAACCAACTTAAAACATAAAAATGTTTCAAGTATGTGAATTTGAAGTCCAATAAAATATAAATTATAAGACCAATATAAATTAAAATTATAAAATGGATTAAAAATATAATAAAATGTAATAAATGAAAATAATTTTTTAATAAATGTGGATGCAAAATAATTTATATGCTTTCAAATTCACCAAATTGAAATTTAAAAAAGATTCAAGTATGTGACTTAAAAAGCCTAAAAATATAAACTGTAAGACCAACAAAAATTAAAATTAAATCAAAGATTAAAAATATAATAACTATCTGAATATAAATAAACAATCATAATTATTTTGATGAAAAGTAATTTATAAGCTTTAAAAACCACCAACTTAAAACATTTAAATGTTTTAATTATGCGACTATGAATGACTATAAAATATAAACTATAATATGGATAATTTATTTTCAATTATTTATTATACGTATAACCCATATTTTAATTTTAATTTTTATTTTTCTTATCATTTATATTTTATAGGATTTCAATGTCATGTATTTTTCTTTGGATACCCCTTCGTATTCCTTATTTTTACTCTCACTTCCGAGTAACCCTAGAATGGAATCAATGAACCTTGGTTTTTATCCCTCCTACTAATTCTCAATGACTTCTAATGGATATCCTCTCACATCTCATTCATCCTAAGTGAGATCTCGTCCTGGTGTAAATTTCTAATGGAGATCCAGTTCCAAACATCAACATGCAGGCTTTGACATTCATTCGTTAGATGGAGAACCGGTTGTTACTAAGGATCATGAATGTGCAAATTTTCTATTGTTAAGAAAAAGATTCTGTGACGATCAAATTTTTTTCTTTCTTAAGAACTAAGTATGGGTTCAGATTTATCATCAAGTTGATGTAAATATCATAGGGGGAAATTGATCATTAAGAGAGAAATGGTCATGGAATAAAAAATGGGTCTTTAGCAGTGTTCAATGTCTATGGTTAATAAATTTTAGTATTGTTTTAAACCATTATAATGGTAATTATAAAATTCTCATACATTCCATTCATTTTCATTTATTTATTTTATTTATGAAACTCTTTTTATCTTCAACAACTTTTTATTTGTTTAGTTTATATTAAAAATTTTATATAAATTGTTTTTGTACTGTATATTTAATAATATTTGAAAGTAATATACTTGAAATTTAATAATTATTCTAATGCTTCATGTAGTAATCATTAAAATCTGTCAAACTCAAATTGTACCTAAAATATTATTGAAAACTGAAACACTATATAACAATATAAGAAACGACGTTAGTAATAAAAATATATTTCTTTCAATAGACATAAAAAATATAAATAAACAATTAATATCAATTTATATGTTTATGGAAAAGAGATTATGTCCCACATGTTGGTCTGTGAATAGGAAACCTGCATTGAGTTCTTTGTAGAGTTTGATGACCTTGAAAGAGCTGATCCTCACGCACTAGAACATCGACTGTCACATCCTCCACGTATGTGTTGGTGGGGGGATTTTTGAACTACATATCATATGGTTCTCTTGATCCTTATCCCATTTGGGTGGTAGAAGTACCTTTCATCATCACATTGGGGAACCAGTTCTACGATTGATCTTGAAACCAAGGCTACGATGGATCTGGACCCCAAGGCTTTGAGGGATCTAGAACCCGTGCTATAGAGAACTATGGATATCCTGTCAAAGAAGATGAATCCTATACTGCCTAAGGAACATCCTAAATCTGGTGAGGTTGGAATGTTATAGAGTCGACCACTACAAGTTGAATAGGTTGTAAGAGTTTGTTTCCTAGAACCAACTATTTTTACTTTGATTACATTAATATTTGATATATTTAAATATTATAAATCTTATTAAATATTTTTCATTTTTCCTCATGAATATAGTGTAATAATGTCCGGGAGTATTTGTCACATTGACATGGTCATAGAAGTTCCTTGCTTTGATAAGAACCTTGATGTTCTTTGACAATATTCTTGAATGTAGTTCTATGGTTGGATGAAATATTATAATGGGACACATAGTATACAGACCTTTAGTTGTGAGTACTCGTAAGTAGATCAGACTTCTTCTCATGAAGATCTTAGTAAACACCATGATGGGAGATTATGAGAACAAACCCACCATTATAACTTCTGTATGTCTTGGTGTCATTGTATGTTCCTATATTCAAGTTTTTGCAATGATCCTTATCATTAATATGTTTCACGAATCACGCACTTTGAGTTGTTGATGGAAACTGTCAAGCCATATGTTGGTGAAAATTAGGGTATGTTGGATGCGTCACGAGTGGCTTGTTATTAATGGATAATTTGTGGAATGATTTTTCCATTCCATTTTTGGAAATTGATACTCATTCCATTGATTGAAATACAACCATTTCATTAATCTCTATAGCCATGGTGTAACGTTGAGTTTATTTCTTTTAGTCAAATATTGACGTATCCAGCACAAAGGTTGGGGACACTATCACAAAACCTACATGGTGAGATATTAATAAAAAGGGATTATATTACATAGTTAACATTAATATGTGGATGTCATTATTGTGACTTTAGGTTCTTCTTCTTGAGTGAAATAACCTGTTGTTAGATAGTACTCTTAGACTTTAGTGAAGACCGCCTAATGACAATGAGAAATAATTCAATAGGGTCACACAATATGTGTTTTTGGTGGTCTTGGTAAATTTCTATTTGAATTTATTTGATTAAATAAATATTCTTCCCATGACCATGGAATAATTTTAATAAATTTAAAATGATCTCATAAATTAAATAAATTTTTATTCTCTAGATTCTTAGTAAACTATTTTAATTTATTCTACAGAAAATTAAATAATTATTCATTTACATATTTGTAAATAAAATTTTAAATAAGAGAATAATTTATTTATTTATTTATTTGGGTGTTTAATAAATGGAAGTTGAGTTCGATTAGATGACAGAAGGTCTAGTATTAAAATAATTATTTTCAAGATGGTAAATAATTATTTAACTAGTTGGTAGAAGTTCAAATAATAATAACTCTACTATTAATCTATGATGTGGGATTTTATTTATAATTCTATTTGGTGCATGTTGGCACACCAAAAATAATTATGCGGTATTATTATTAAGACCATGGGTTTTCTCTATGGTTATGGATGCATTTAATTTCTGATATGAAATTAAATATTGTAACTGAATCCCCATGTAAATAAATACACATGTACGTCTATTGTCCCATGTACCGAAATACATGCCTAGTGAATTGATAATTTTTGACCTAAATGAATTCTCTCTTGAATCCTCTCCCCCCCCCCCTCTCAAAAAAGGAGAGATGTTATTCATGATAAAAGAACAAGTGATCAAGAAAAACTGACACATGACACATGATTTTCAATGCTAACACCCATAGAACGAGTGGTTTCACTAGGAGGAAATCAGAGCATATTTCGATCACCGCTAGAGGGATTATTATTTGGATCCTCTCACGTGAAATGAGAAAATATGGAAGGGTCATTCTGGATGATCAAAATCATCAATAACGAATGTTCCAAAGATCCATGTATTCTTTTCTTTATGAAATTAATTAAGTTAATTATAAACATAATGTGAAAGATCCTCTATAAATGTTTCAATCCTCTTCCTTATTTATCTAAATCATTGATTTTATTCTATGGATATTGGCGTTCATCATTGTATTGATCATAGAATAATCATTGATCATGGTAAAAATTAAATTTGGGTGTTGTCCCAACAATGATTACACTGCACAAAGAACCTACATGTTTTATCAAAGCAGTTGCATAATAAGTTATAATTATTTAAATAATCTATTGATGATTTAATGATTAATAATTTAGATTTTCAATTCAAGATTAATCATTCTTGTAATCCGGATTTTGAGATCTATTCTTCCTCATTATGTTTCTCAGAAATTTCAAAAATAAACAAATGATTTTTTATTCAAAATTAAAATGGATATGTCATCAAGAGGCACCAATGATTATACCCATGTGACGAGAAAGTACACATCATGTGTTCTGACATTCACTCCATGTTCTCTGTCATATAGGATATGTAATCTAGACAAAATGATGTGTAGTCGTGTTCAACGCATCAAGAGTAATAAGGAAATTATTCATGAGGTTCTCATTTATTACACGTAGTATAGTTAATTCTACACTAGTGTTGGAAAAAAATTATGTGCAGTTGAAAATAGTGTGATGAAATGAACCAAATTCATAGAATCTTCCTCATAAAGCCTGTTCACGAAGACCCACAGCAACAACATCGGCACGATGTCTTCTCCTTTTTGGGTGTCACAGAGTAATGAGGTGGGAGGCTCCGTGATCCAAAAGACATTTGCAATGCAATGATGAATTAAGGATGTGGGATTCTCCATGCTCCTAAAGATGATTATGATGCCTCCATGAAGTAAAGATGTTAGAGGCTCTGCGATCTTAAAGATGTTTTTGAAGTAGTTGTTGATTTAATTGACGGGAGTATCAGTATTTATAAAAGAACACCTTGTGGTTTTGTGTCAAGTGATCCATGTTTCGTAGAGCCTCCTGAATATAAATATCATCCTCCACTCGTTCCTAAAGGATATATCCTCTAAACATTCACCTTCTCTTCTATCAAGTCATGAATCACCTTCTTCTCTACAAAAAATGAGCTCTCCGTGGCACTTGAGCATTGGGAAGTGACTTTTCTTTGACATAAACACAACCCCTCTTCAAAAAGGAATGCCCTTCACAGAGACCGCGAGCCTTCGAAAAGGAAGTAAATCTCTAAGGGGACTTGAGTATTCTCAAGTCACTCATGCTTCACCAAGTCCCTTCCATGCACGTGTGAACCACATGCTAAGGTAGGGTCGTTGTGCTTCACGAGGCACACTACTTCGTAGTGCTATGATTTTCAAAGAAAACACTGCATTCTGAAGCCCAAATCTATGAAATCCATTCGTCTTCATGAGGAACCCTCCATATAAACCTATTATCTATGACCATTCTAGGAGACTTCACTTTGTTAAGAAAACCCCTTCATGAAGTCTCTCCCCAACATGGAGCACCAGAGCACCGTAGCGTTCATTCTTGTGAACCTGCTGGCTTCAAAGACCCTTCTCTCATGCAACCCTCTAGGGTCGTACGAAATGATTTCAATGTCCCTTGGGTGGCGATTTACGTAGAAGTTCTTGGACTCATGCTTCTTCTCACAGGAACGCAAATGGTTATTGCTTCTTCTCAGAGCCATGACAACATGGGCCCCTTAGTGGATCACTCCAAAACACACCCTCAACACAACATTTCCAGTGCCTTCCCTTCACCAAGTGTTAATGATTTACAGTTATGTGAGTCCTAGGGGTGCAGAGTGAAGTCTCCTCATCCATGTTGTAGAACAGTAAACTTCCATTCACCATCATCATAAATACATGAAGTTAAATTGTGTCCTCTTCCCATGAATCATACATGGGGAGCCCCGTCTCAGACATTCTTTATGCCTGCTCATCTCCATGGGAGTGATATCTTTCCCACATGGAATGAGATCCTATTTGCTAGAGCGGTTCCTATTCGTGGGGATTGGCAGCCATATTGGTGTAAGGCCCTAGCCTTTCATGGAGGAGGAAGCATCCCTACACCTCATTTCCTCTTCGGTTTCAAAGAACAATGGAGAGATGGGAACATGGACCTCCATTTCCCCATCCCTCTGCCTCTAATATTTGTCGCCACTAGGACTCCATCCATGAGTAAGTCCAAATCACCATCTCCCTGGGCTGTTAACCACATTTAATCCCATGTTTCCTCTATGGGACTCTAACCACATGTAAGACACATTCCACATCCCACATACATAACATTCATGATTTGATCATTAGATATTTTTTTTTGTTTCTCACACCGAGTGTGACTCATGAAGGCTTAGAGTATGCTTTGACCCTGGAATTATTCTTTGGTCACCATAGAAATTTATCCCCAATCCCTCATACGTCACTATGTGGACTTTGATCCTTTCCAATGTAATGTACATAGGAAGCCTTTTTGAGGTTCAAGCCCAACACCAACTTGTCATGACCCTTTAAGGTCGGTTCACCTTCTACACGCAATATGTTAAAAAATATACACAATAACGAACTACATTGCCATTGAACCTTGCCAAGGAAATTTATGTAAGAAGCCTCCCTCAGGATCAAGCCCAACACCTACTTGTCCTGATCCCTTAATTTTAGTTCACCTTCTTCCCTCATGAAGTTAAACAGTATCCACCATACTGAACTATGTGTAATTTCATCCATTTCAAGGCAAGGTATGTAGGAAGCCTCTCAGGGGTTTTATCCCCACTTCCATCAGTCCCAGCCACATTACATCGGTCCATCCTTGTCCTTCCTAACATTAAACTATATTCTCTTTTTCGTCCAAATGAGGTTAAATTTTACCCATTTTATCTTAGTGGTTTTTGACCCTTGTATCCTAGACATGGTACATAGGATGCCTCCCTAATGTCCAACCCCAATCAATGGTATGACATTGTGATCTCCAATCAACGGTAAGCCGTTGTGACCCCAATCGATGGTAAGATGTGGTATTCCCCAATCTATGGTAAGTCGTTGAGTTCCTCAATTGAAGATTAGCTATTGTGTTCCCTAATTAGTGATAATCCATTGTACTCCATACAATGGTAAGCTGTTGTCAGCACCGCATGACAGTAAGCTATTATAAGATGAACTACATGGGTTTGATCCCTGTCTCTTAGACAAAGTATGTAGGAAGCCTCCTTGAGGGTCAACACCAATCTCTAGTAAACTTTTTTTTCCCACCTATTGGGACCCACATCTCTGGTCCCCCCCCCCTCGAGCATCAGACCAACCCTGGGATGCAAACCACGTGTAAGCCCAACCATTCCTTTGGGTCGCTATCCTCTAGGCACACTATGATTCCATGCCCCGTCCTAAACTACGTAAAAATTGATTCCATGGAACGGGGACACATAGGAAGTCTTTAGAGGTTCATACCCAACATTTTATTTCCCTCATGTCGGTCCCATCTCATTCTCCATCCACTTTACTCAACCATCCATATCCATCTCAATTCATACACAGGTTGCGACATCCTAGAGAGATCATGCCACCCACATTATTACTGCTCCTAGTAGTAATTTGGATACTAACCATGCGTTAGCCGCGGCATCAGTGTTCTCTCCTAGGGTTGCACCCACCTAATCCACTCCTGTTAGTGTTCTAATTAGTCTGATCCATCTCTTTTCAATTTTAAACATACAGAACACCCTGTGTTAAACATGGCAAGATGAGGAAAACCTCAAATACATGCCTATGGAATAAAATTCCCCACAATAGATGTTAGATTCCTTAGGATTTCGTTCCCTTGAGAAGCTCTATCATAAGATGAAGAAACCCATACACATCAGTGTTCCATCGTCCAGATACCCCAGTGATGTAAAACGTGACTACTACCCTGACAGAAGGTTGCTTTTCTGATAGGACCCCTTGGAATGTCATGATAGAAACAGTGTAATTAACCGGAATCCATGAAGGCATGGCATTGAGAAGAGTTTCTCGATCAAAGTCATAATTCTATGAGGGAGAACCAGACTACGCAACATGTTTCAAGGAGGAATCCACATAATAAGGAAATGACATCCCATCTTCTTATTTCAATCCAGGTAGAACAGCACTGAATAAGGAACAAATTCCTCCCACCTTTGGAAAGCAGGAATGTGGGGAAACAGCTATGTGTCCTCCTCTGAGAGATGGATGCACGCCCTGACGAAAGCATCAGAAATAAAAATGGTGAACCTGACATGAATCTATTTTTATTAATGTAGAGATTAGTATCATTATTGACATCATTAGATTTATGTTTCACCAGATCCATGTATCTGGAATCGGGTCCCACCAATTTAGTAGTGGGTTTGTTTGAAACCCACCAAAAATTGGGGAATTTGAACAATGAATATCCTAGTTTAGGACTTTGTTAGAATTGATCCTTCTTACCAACCATGGGAAACAAAATGGAATTGGGGAACTGGACATCGCATTCCTTATTTATTCACTAATGGTTAAATCTCCCTAATTTTGAGGACCCAAGATTCTTTAACAGTGAACCAATCACCACCCACCCACCGATGACGGGTTGGGGAAACATTAATGCGGAAATCCCAAATGGCCTTTTATCCACCATGGGAGCGTCCATGCTCATAGATGTTGGTCACTCATGCCCCATCTCACCATCTTAAATCATTCCGATAAGGGTGATAAATGACCTCATTCAATGATTCGATAAAGAGAGGATTATCCCAACTCGGGATATGCCCTGATAAGACATAGAGTATTTTGGGCCTCATCACCACTGTTTCCCCCCCCCCCTAAGGGTTGAGAAATGAGACACTTCTCCCCACATTTATGCATAACCATTTCTGGATTCCCTCCCCAAAACTCGTTGATCACTCCCTCCCCTACACTAATGATGTGAGAGATTTATGGGCTTGCCCGGTTGGAATCATTTCTTAGGGGCCACTAAGGAGGCCTCCCACTAGGTTATGTCAGTGCTAAACCCCATAACCACAACCTGAGAAGGAGGTAAGCTATATGCCTGCACCACCAGCCCTCGTATGATTTACCTGACTCCAGCGTCGGGCATAGGCTCAGGTGGATGCCTGTCGAGGGGCGTCAACGTCAATGACTACTGTGGATCGTTCCACCAATTATGCATACCAACAGCCTGTTGTTTATGCTGAGCATGTTCACTCGTATATCATGCCACGATTGAGGCCCCAACCACCCCACAGGCAGGTTAGGTCGACTCTCCTTGTCATCGACGCAGGTAGTGTCCACCGCGTGCTAACCCGTGGAAATCATATCTACTATGGTGGTCCTCCTCATATCATCACTGATGATAGAGATGACTTTTCCCACTCCCAAGCTCAACGTGGAGGTCCTACCCATGCCACTATCCATCCGAAGAAGTTTCATCCCCAATGTAGTGATGTTCAGTGAGGAAGTATCTCCCACACCCATGACAATAGGTATGGAGTCATTCCTCACATCACTGGTCACCAATTTGAATACTCTACCCGTCTGATCAACCATCAGTGTGGGGATCTTCCCCATGTCCTTATAGCAGGTGACGAAGGTCCTCCTCAGTCCAAAAATTGGAGAAGAAAAGGTTTTCCATGCTTCATTGGCACCCAACATAGTGGTCCTACTCATGTTCTTCTTGACTAGTATGAGGAATTTCCTTGCACCAACGTTTGAGGAAGAACTAAGCATGGAGGTCCTACCCATGCTCCCACCAGCTCTAGTGAGGTCCTACCAACTCCAGCACTTCCCGCGGAGATGCCCTCCATGCATCAACCTATGGAAACTGAATTCCTCCCATGTTCCCTTCAAAATATATCTAGGTGATCCTCACAGCAAATATCATCCAAGTGGAAGTCATCTTTACCCTATCATCAATTCAGCCAAAGGTCCACCTCAAACAATAAATCTACCCTATCCTGAAGAGTTGTCCCGGGGCAGGAGGTGTAATGACCAAGACCTGGCCAGCCACCCGAACGGTGCCAAATTTGTACGGTGTTACAACCATAGGTGAACCTCCCCGAATGCCAAAGGCTACTGACTAGCACTGAGGGTCTGTTAGGTATAGTGGGGAGGCTATACCCTCTCGTAGGATTATAACAAGGGGACTGGTCCAAGTATAATGTCTATAAGCAGTGGAAATTAAATGACTTAGCAGACTTGAACCACACCCACATAGCAGAAGAAATATAGAAATATCAATAAACTAGTGGAAGAAATATTGAAACAACATCATTGGAAATTAAACAGAACAACATGCTGAATATCATAAGAAACTACTATTGTAAACAACAACATGCATACAAAGCAAGTCATGCACATCAATATATAACAGCACCAATGGCTAACCAACAGTTACTACATAAAATAGGAATGCTGATACAAAAAGGAAACTAAACATGGTAACTCCAACAAGGCACGACCTCAAGGTACATACCCAAATACACACCAACAGCACTAAGGTCCAGCTCCTGAGGCTGACCCTCTACCTGCATGCAATTTCATAAAGTCTACTTAGTCCCGAGGGCCCTGTGTAGGGTGTGAGACAAGTATCAGTAGGATAAAACCCAAGGTTGTGTACCTAATATAGGTGTTTAGGTATACATGCTTATATAATAAAAATAGTAAATAGTACAATGTCCAAAATTAATGACAAACTTCACTGGTGCACAGCAGCCCCCAGGAAGTGTCACCTGCTTTGGCCAGCACCGGTATCTCTAGATGTAACCCGACACCACGTGCCACCTGACACCATGTGTCTGAAGTACCGATGTTCCGAAGGCACGACCAACAATCATAACCCAGCTTGGAAGCCCAACCTTCCCATGTCACAACATCTGGAGGAACATTGATATCTGCCCTCAAATCATACCCGGAGGGACAGTGATGTCTGCCCTCAAATCACGGCGAGCCTCTACCCCCAACCTAACAGCCTCAATGCTACCTCATGAAGGCTCCTCACCTTCCACAGGGCTTCCTGTGGCAATAAACCCCAAAACAATAACACCTAACCTCTTCTATCGGGGGTCTCTACCTAGCGAGTGGCCATACCACCTCATCTCAGAGTCTATCTGTGTGAAAACTACTCAAAAGTACCCGGTGAGTGGTAATCATCTCAGTATGTTCCCAAGCCACAACAACTCTGACACCTATTGTCCCTGCAAACCTGTCGCTCAAGTATGATGGCCTCTCCATCCAAGTAACCCAGGCCAAGCCCAACCCGACAGTCCAACTACCTCAACTAATGTCCATGATGCCCAATCCCGTGGTAGCAACCACCCAATGTAACCCGAGAAAAATCCCCAACCTGTGATTCCCATCACTCAAAAATATATTCGGGCCATGCCCAACACAACAAGCAGTTCAACATGGAAAAATCACACATTGCATATTCATACTTGAAAGAATCATTTTAAACATTCAATTACTAAATGGTCAAATTGCACTAATTCGTGTTATCCCATACCAGCAACTAAGGTCTTAAATTCCTTAAACAAAGTAATAACATGATTTAACAAATAAAACTCAAAATTTTAATCCAAAATCATTAAATGAAGACTAAACTCATCAGTTTAACAGACAATTCACTTATTACCCATTTCGACAACCCCGGCCGAAATTCCCCCAAATGAGCAATGGCCCCTAACCCAGCCTCGCTCAAGCACAACAAGGGTCAGGAAATTCCCAGAGGCATCCCACAATGTAGATAAACTATTAAGGATAAGAGAAAAAGGGTTTCTATTAATACCCAACATCGTGCCCGAAGGTCACATCCCCCAAAAGTCTATAAAAACACGAAAGAAAGTATGCACAACCCACATCGTACTCGTACGATGACACTACTTTGATATCAGCCTCTGATTCAGTCTAAATCGAGGTAGGTTTTCATTTCTGTTATGTTCCAACAATTCCTCTTGGATGGAAATTTTGGTGTAATATGCCATGAATCGAAGACGAATAGGGGTGCGTGGTGTTAGACTTTCTGATTCGGTCCCGCTACCACCGACAGATTGAAGAACGGACAACGTATGACGATTCTAGTAGTAATGGTGTTCGTTGGAGTTTTTAGAATGCATTGTTCATCCAGTGGAGAAGAAGAAGAGTTTTTCGAGAATAAGACGTGACGACGTCTCAGATGACCAAATTAAAATAAATGTACATGTCGTGTATTTTAAAACTACATGACGTGTAGTTTGATTTCCATACCCCAACATAAGAGGAGTCTCGTGCACGGCTTGGACCATGTACATGGCCAACACATGGCTAATGACTCGGTCATTGCATAGCACAAGGATACACGACATTTCGAGGGAGACTACACGCCGTGTAGATAGAAATTTACACACAGGTTACCACACGACATGTACATGGCCTTAGATGGCCTGTCACCTTCCTAGATGATACACAACGTGTCTAGGACTACACGCCGTGTAGTATGAAATTTCTACATCGTCAGCACACGGCTTGTACTATGAGATTACATGACCGGTACTCGCCCAACTCATACCTGACATGTACTTAAAGTACACGGCGTGTAGTCTGGAAATTTCTAGAAACTGCCCAGATTTTCTAGACATCTCAGAAACCAGTAAAAAATTTATAGAAAGTAGAAAATTCAAATAGATTCGGGACATTTAACCCACTCTAAAAACCCAGGTCCTTACAAGCATTCCACCTTAACATAGCTCATCCCCGTGCTACTGAACAAAACCCGGAGATGGTGTCGAACACGCCCATCCTAGTTAAACAACCTAGACTACCCCAGTCTCAAGGTTCTGGCTAAATTCCTCCAGGGGATCCCCACCTTAGGAATTGCCTACTCAGTCTCAACCAACAAGGCTCAAAGCAATCAAAATAATCAAACAAGGCCCAATAACCTATTTCTCAAACCCATGGTCCTCCCGTGATGCATCGTCACCCTTGCACCTCTTCGGTGCTCATGTGACGCTTCTGACACCCAGTGTAACCCTCACTGAATTATTGTCCTCCTCCAAGAGTTCCTACATCTCAAAGGTGCTCCAATCAAAACGTGGTGCCTTGCACCTCAAGTAACCCGAATTTGTGATTCCCCGATGCTCATGGATCCTCACGTAACCTGCATCCCTGATGCTCTTGATTCTACGCATCTCAAATATATATAAATATAAAATATATAATGCACCTAATATGATTCCAATACCACTAACTAGAATCTAGTCAGTCCAGAAGTATCATGTGTAGCCCGTGCACTCACCAGACATGCCTCAAGAGGCCATGCCCAATGAATGCAATTAGAAATCACGGCCACACCCACGGTGTACCTACCACCATCGTTAGCTCACTAGCCTGCTTTGTCCTTGACAGCTCCACAGCGTGCACCTGGCCTAAAGTACGACTGCCTGACACCTGACCTCCCAGCAGTGCTGCTCTAGCCACCGGCCACTGACCCTCAACTGGTTCCCACTGTCTCTATCACACCATCCACATGTAGGTAAACCTCAGCTACTCTCTCCTGGTACTGAACCTGAACCAACACCTGACGCCACAGTCTGTACAGGTCCCTGCCTCTCGGCTATCTGAGAAGGCTTCCTGCAGAACCTCTCTAGAGGCCTGACCTGTCCTCACGCCCGACACTCCTTCAGGGGCCTATCGCATTGAGCCCGAACATGTCTTGGATTTCCACAATGAAATAAACCCACCGATGAACCACCACGGGGTGTTCTAGATGAGTCCTTGTCCTACACGCCCTACAGGAACTCATCTCTCCCACGCTTCCTGTTGTCCAAACCATCACATGAAGCTGTCATCCTGCAAATCTTGGGCATATCCCTCTAGTTTCCCTCTGCTATAATTTCCAGGTTCACCACCTTGGATAAAGAACCCAGCCTGAAGATGTTCACCTAGACCCGATGGCGTGTCTTAATCCATCCTCGAAGCACCTCACCCTAGCTGCGTCATCGCTTACCATACCAGGTGCAACGCGAGACAACTTTGTGAAGGTAGCTGGGTAGTCCATGATGGACATATCCCCCTGCCGAAGACTCAAGAACTCCCGAGCTCTCTCTTCCCTCATTGTCTCCAGATAAAAGTGATCAAAGAACCTGTCCTCGATGTCCTTCCAAGCCAGACCCTCATGCCTATGAGCCTATACACGCACATCCCACCAACGCCTCACCGGTCCTCTCAGTATGTACATTGCCAGATTGACCCATCACCCTGGAGGTATCTCGAGCTGCTCAAAGATCATCTACATACTCTCTATCCAGTTCTCAGTATCCTATAGGCCACCCTCACCCTGAAAAAGTGGCGGGTTCTATGACTAGAACTCCCACGTCAGATATACCATCAAAGTCTATATACCATGCGTGCCTTAGTAAATCCCCTGAAAGACGCATACTAGGCTAGCACGGGTCTGCTCATCAAGCCATGGTCCAAACGCTACTAACCCCGGTTGCTGCCCTACCTGCATGGGATCCTGAACTTGATCTTGTCCCTAAGATTGTACCTATGGCTCATGCTCTCCCTGTACCGGATTCTAAACCTGATCTTGTGGCACTGTGTCTTCTCCTTCCTAACGCTCCATCAAGTTGTGAAGGAGTAACCTGCTAAATAACATCAATGGTCAGACAACCCATATATATATATATATAACACTATATTCTATGCAGATAAGGAAACCAGTAAAAAGGCAGTGTATAACCAATACCCTTACTCTCCCCTATCGCAACCCATGCCCTTGGTAACCCGGACTCACGACCTCCTTACCCACCCTCAATAGAGCCATGTATGAATAGTACCATGGGCCATACCCATCCTAACAACTCATGTTTCCTCAACCCAACGACCGAGTCGCCCACTCCTGACAGTTACACTGCCTCAACCATAGTACCTGCCTACTCTTATAGGATCCAGACTCAAATATCATGCAACAGGAAACTCAAAAAAATACACAAATCATGGAAATTGATTATATTCACATGGTATTATCACTTCACAAAGAATACGTGCAGTTATGAAATTTAAATACCCTAAAATGTGCCTATAGAAATCCAGACAAACAAGCCTTTCCATACCAGCCAATGTTTTCATATCATAATCAATAACATCACACAAAAATTGAGTCACCGAGGTGGAAATCATATAAACTATAATCTGAGAAAAAAATAGCAATCCCCCAGCTACTCAATCCATCCCCCATACATGGGGCTGTAGGCACCCAAGCATGAGTTCTAAATTCAGTTCCAACAACCACCTATCTCTAGTCTACTATATCACAAATAGTAAACCCAACAGAAATAAAAGAGAATTCTAAATCTCATCAGTAGCCAGCAAAACACTACTACTAAATCATAATCATGAACCTCCTCTAATACCACTTTGTGATGACCCGGACCCGGCCAGCCACCCGAACGGTGCCAAACGGGTCTGGTGTTACTACCTTAGGCGCACCTCCCTGAACGCCAAATGTTTCCAACTATCAGCGAGGGTCTGTTAGGTATAGTGGGGAGGCTATACCCTCTTAGTAGATTATAATAAGGGTATTGGTCCAAGTATAATGTCTATAAGCAGTAGTAATTAAATGACTTAGTAGACTCGAACCAGACCCGTAGAGCGGATGGAATATAGAAATATCAATAAACCAGTGGAAGAAATATTGAAACAAAATCAGCGGAAAGTAAACAGAACTACATGCTGAATATCACAAGTAACTACTACTGTAAACAACAACATGTTTACATAACAAGTCATGAAAAACAATATATAACGGTGACAATGGCTAACCAACAGTTACTACATAAGGTAAGCATGCTGATACCAAAAGGAAACTAAACAAGTTAACTACAGCAAGGCACGACCTCAAGGTCCATACCTGTCTCCACACCAACAGCACTGAGGTCCATCTCCTGAGGTTGACCCTCTACCTGCATGCAATTTCATAAAGTCTACACGCATCCCAAGGGTCCTGTGTAGGGTGTGAGACAAGTCTCAGTAGGATACCACCCAAGGGTGCATACCTAATATAAGTGTTTAGGCATATATTCTTATATAAGAAAAATAGTAAATAGTAACATGTCCAAAAGTAATCACAAACTTCACTGGTGCTCACCAGCCTCCAGGATGTGTCCCTTTCTTTGGTCAGCACTGGTATCTCTGGATGTAACCTGTAACCACATGCCACCTGACACCTTATGTCTCAAGTACCGATGTCCCGAAGGCACACCCAACTATCGTAGCCCAACTCAGAAGCTCATCCTGCCCATGGCTCAACATCCATAGGAACAGTGATATCTGCCCTAAAATCATACCTAGAGGGATCGTGATGTCTACCCTCAAATCACGGCGAGCCTCTACCCCCAACCTCACAGCCTTAATGCTACCTCCCGAAGGCTCCTCACCTTCCGCATGTCTTCCTATGGAAATCACCCCCAAACCAATAACACCTAACTGCTTTTATCGGTGGTCTCTACCCAGCGAGTGGTCATACCACCTCATCTTAGTGTCTCTCTGTGTGTACACTATTCAAAAGTACCTGGTGAGCGATAATCACCTTAGTATGTTCCCAATACACAACACCTCTTACACTTGGGTCCCAGTGAACCTGTTGCTCAAGCTTGATGGCCTCTCCATCCAAGTTACCCGGGCCATGCACAATCTGATAGTCCAACTGCCTCAACCAACGTCCATGATGCCCAATCCCCTGGCAGCAACCACCCAAAGTAACCCAAGAAAAATCCCCAACCTGTGATTCCAATCAATCAATAATATGGGCCACACCCAACACAACAAGAAGTTCAACATGGAAAAATCACACATTTCATATTCATACATGAAAGCATCATTTTAAAAAGGAAACTACTAAACAGTCAAATTGCATTAATTCGTTTTATCCCATAACAGCACCTAAGGTCTTAAATGCCTTAAAATTTTAATAGCATACTTTAACAAATCAAACTCAACAGTTTAATCCAACAACATAAAAAGTATTCTAAACTCAACAGTTTAACCAAAAATTCACTTATTACCCATTTTGGCACCCCCGACCGAAATGCCCCCAAAAGAGCAATGGCCCCTAACCTAGCCTGTATCAATCACAAAAAGGGTCAGGAAATGCCTAGACGCATCCCACAATGTAGATAAACTATTAAGGATAAAATAACAATGGTTTCTCTCAATACCCCACATCGCGCCCGAAGGTCACAATAACCAAGTCTACGAAAACATAAAATAAGGTATGCACCACCCACCTCGTTCTCAAAATATGGCACTCATTTGATATCAGCCTCTAATTCATTCTAAATCACTATATATTTTTGTTTCCATCATGTTCCGGAAATTCCTGTCGGATGGGAACAATGGTCGAATAGGCCAGGAATCGAAGATGAAGTGGGGTGCATAGGGTTAGCCTTTTCGATGCGGTCTCGCTGCCACCAACGGATCGAAGAACGGACAACGTATGATGATTCTAGGAGAAATGGTGTTCGTCAGAGGTTTTCAAACGCATTCATTTTCCAACAGGGAAGAAGAAGAGGTTTTCGGTAATAAGACGTGATGGCATATCAGATGATCAAATAAAAAAAAGTATACAGCGTGTATTTTAAAACTACACACCGTGTAGTTTTCTTTCTATACCCCCAATTAAGCGGAGTCCCGTGCATGGCTTGGACTGTGTACACAGCCAACACACGGCCAGGGACTCATTCATTACACATATCAAGGATACACGGTGTGTAAAGGGAGACTACATGCCATGTAGATAGAAATTTACACACTAGTTACCACACGACATGTACTTGGCCTTAGACGGCCTTTCACCTACCCAGCTGATACACAGCGGGTCTAGGACTACATGCCGTGTAGTAATAAATTTCTACACTGTCAGCATACGGCATGTACTCTGAGATTTCATGGCCGGTACTCTTCGAAATCATACACAGCATGTAGTTAATGTACACGACCTGTTGTCTGGAAATTTCTAGAAACTGCCCAGATTTTCCAGACATCTCAAAAACCAGTCAAAATTTATAGAAAGTAGAAAATTCAAACACGGTCGGGAGATTTAACCCAATCTAAAAACCCGGATCCTTACAGGAGGGCGGGTTTCCAACATCACAAGAAGAGTACTGGGGAGATTCAGTTAGCAATTTAACATTTCTACTTCTATGATTCTGAGGCAGAATGTGACTCAGTAAAAGATCCCTCACCAAAATCCTATATTTCAAGGGTCAAGGCAGGAACGCGACATATCATCCTCATCATTCTGGAAAGTGAGGATCACCGGATTCCTACTTCCCTCCACACATACATCTAGAATGAATAATATTTAGCCCCTTCCTAGGTCCTACCTGTGAAATCCTCCCTATCATCCATAAGGTCATTATATGCTTCGACCTAAGACCACAGAGAGCTATTATAGGGACTTATGGAGGATGAATTGATGAATGAATCACCATTAGTAACTATATCCCATGCACTATAAAGTGTGGTTGCCATCCCATCTTGTTTGTATGTGTTAGCTCAATCGTCATAATCCTCGCAGGACAGCCAAATATATAGTGTCTTGTCAGTTCGTTCACTGTATTCTCCACCGGTCTTCCCACCATCTCATCAGTCAACTTTAGTACTGCTATCGGTCCACCTAGATCCCCCAGATGATGAGTTGGAAACCAAGGGCCAGATCTTGAGTCAGAGCCAAGGAGCTATTGCGGCATCCTCGCAGCGGATCATTTCCTGGAAATGTTCTGACTAGTTGTGGTCGTAAACATTAGTGATCTAGAATGGATTACTCATGAGGAAGCCACGTTATTTTTACAAAACATTTATTCAATTCAATTATTTCTCCTTTATCAGCATTTGGCTTATCCCTAACAGTCAGGTACACTTTGAGGGCATTGGTCCTCAATACCGTATGGTCGACCTGGATACACTCTGTGTAGCCCATCGCCCCGAGTCACCTTGTCACCACTGGACCATCTAGAAAACATTATATTTAGTGTCTTAATGTGCTCCATAGGATTGATTATCAAGGATGCATCCCCCCATTTTCAGGTCCGTTGTTGGGGAAAGTATGCTTCCTTCTACTTCTGTTCTATTAGGCGCCAGCCCAATTTTCTAGTCCATATTGAGGATATGCCTCCGTGTTGAGTCACGGTTAACATGGATGACCTACTAGGGTAGAGAATGAGTTGGATTTCATTAGAGAGTACATACCTTCAAGGGAGTATCAAACCAATTGGATCCAATGGGAAGGATCACCATCCTGTAGAGAAATTTACTAGGTCTTCCTGTACCTACCATGACATTATCCCTCAGCCAAAATCCCAATAAGGGTAAAGAGAATTGTGGTACTATCAAACCCTCTGACACTTCTAGCTCATTTCAAAAGATAGCGGATGATCCCAAAAATTCCATGTTGCATCAACAGCTCATGGATCAAAAGAATATGGTTTATATCCTCCTTGTTGAGCATTCCATGGAGTGGCGGCTAGACAATGGTGATCTTCGGTCGGGGAATTAGGGGAAGGCATAACTTTCTCCTAGCGAGTGGCCCCCATGTGACCCTAACCATCCAGACCATGCATACGGGATATAGACCAAAATATATGCAAAGAAGGAATGGTATGTGTCAAAAAATCCACCTTTGTGGTGTGGTAATTCTTGAGACCCATCACAGGTTCCCCCAGCAACTCCGTAGTTAATCCCACCAGCTGCTCCACGAGTCGTCGGGAATTCTTATCCTGTCGAATAACCTTCCAACGCCTTGGTGGGCATGGATCTTCTTCATGATAGGAACCCCCACTTATATGATCCAATAGAGGTGCTCATTTCTTTCCTAGAGTCTTTAGAGATTCAACAGGTGGAAATCCCACTTGATGGAAATCCATATTCGACATGGTTCGATGATATGATGACACCCCCATGTTTCGAAATTCCCACATTCCACCCCTTTAAGGGGATAACCACCCCATTACACCATCCAGCCCACTTCATCTCAAGTTGTAGATCCATGCTAGGAACTCCAGCATAATAAAATTCACCAAACTCCAATGTTTCCTAAAGACCTTAGAAGTCCCTACATTTGTCTGGTACAGCTAACTATCCGTTGGGTCAGTCGCCAGTTCGGAAGATCTCCACAGATACTTCCATTACCAGTTTATCTCTAGCACACAAAAGATGTGTATTCCATACCTCTTCAAGTGTATGTAGAGGCTTGAAGAGTGCATCATAAAATTTTTCACCCATTGTAAAGGCCTCGCCTACTTCTTGGATATTCCACTAACACAAAAATAGCTACTTACAATGTGTGTGCGGAATTCCAGACCGAACTGGTCCCTTATCTCATTACCCAGAAGATCTCTAGGGTATTATGAGACTTCTATTATAAGGCCCAACATCTAGAATAAGCCTTTCAGCATTCTAGGAAGTCACTTTTGTTTCCTCCAGTAATTCTCATGAGAAGGGATGCTAAGGCTAAGCCAATCATCGTAGCCCAAAGAGAGGCCCCCCAAGATACTAGAATTATTTCCAGTAGAGCCACATCCACTGCCTAGCAGAGGACCTCCACCTCAGGAATAGCCTCTAACCCAACAACATTCACATCAGAATCGGCAGGTGCCCCTGTGCATTGTGCCACCACCACCCAGGAGAGATAACAAGGTTCCACATCCTTGATAGGCTCTTCCATCCCCTCATCAATGCCAGCCTCTTAGAGACCCCTTCTCGGACAAGAGAAATTGGACCAACTAATTCAAGGAGACATAGGTCCCTGGTTATTTTCGAAGGAACTTGGAATTGGTACTTCTAAGTTTTCATGAATTCTAGAGGCCCAAAGAGGCGAATCTTACAGATCGCCCCAATTACATCTTCTATCACTGAATCCTAGGGCACACCCTTAAACTGTGGTAAGTTTTTAATGGCAGGATTCAAGACCATTTTGATAAAAACATTGCTAGGTTAGGCCCATCCCTAGTAATAATTTCATGTTTATTCATGAATTCAGATGGCGGTAGGGATAGCGAAGGTGAGTGGCATCTGGTTTCTAACAGTGGGTCCTATAAGTATAATGATTGAATGTCTCATAAGTAATTCATTCATGCCAATTATATTATTCTTTCATGTCTAAATCAATATAAACCTTCATAAGATGACAGTTCACCAGCATCTAGTACCTCTGCATCAATGACTTGGCCTTCTTCTTCACAGAAGAGAAAACATCGACGATGCAAGGGAAAACAAAGTCCCATGCTGATGTCATCATCATCCCATACTCTCGGTGATGACATTCCCTCAGAGGTAGAGATTCCCCCCAGAATACTTTTTGTTTTGGAGGATTTATTAGGTGATGATAAAGGGTATACCTTGATTAACAACATTGAGATGATAAACCCCTACATGATTTCTAATATATAAGAATGCCATACTGATCCTCCTAATGTCCCCAACCGTCCCCAGGGTCGATGAGGCCGTGGAAATATGGGACATCGGAGTGCCATGGTCAGTACATCAAGATATACTTTGAATGACACTGAAACCATACAGTTGGCCCAGCGTGTGCAACATTCTCATCTAGTGTCATTAAGATCACCTTAACCATCGTTTGTGTTACTAGATCAGGAGGATCCGTATCGACCGCGCTGTGACTAGACACACTCTGTTATGAACCAACCTCGGTCATCTGGACCACACTCGGTAGTCTCTCCACAAACTTTGACTAGTGAGAAATGTGAAATTCCCAACACTAGTTAGTCACCAGTTCAGTCGGAAGGTGCAGTCATCCCCCTATCACAGAACGACCTCTTAAAAGTAGAATTTAATGCTTCACACAGAAGTATGATGGCTTAAAAAATATTTCCATCCATCTTGGGAGGATCTCTATCCTTGAGGCCCCATGCATATCAGCGGATATGCATGAATCCGCCTATAAGATTTAATAGTTCCCCCCCCCCATTTGAGACAGAGGTTGCAGCTGTTGAAGCCTTCTATGCTCAGGTAGTTGAGAGTGCTGAATTTCAGGCCATTGTCTCTTTTTCTTGTGAAGATGAAGCCTCTACCATATATGGGAACATCCAACCACTGTACATCACTAGAAACGTCAATGGTGTGGTGGTTCCTCACTATATTTTTGACATAGGCTCTAGGATAAACCTAATCCCAACCTGGAGAGTTTAAAAAATCGGGTTCTATGAGAATGTCCTAGGCCCCTCTAACCTGAAATTTCAAGGTTATGATAGAACTGAACAGAAAATAGTCAGAAAGATCTTCTTAAAGATCCATTTAAGTGGACTAGTTTCTAGAAATGATTTCATTGTTGTATCTAAGGAAATCTCATACAATATGTTAATGGGTAAGACATGGATTCACCTGCTTGTGGCGGTCCCTCCATCATATCACCAGTGCCTCAAGTACTCCCTTAATGGTCGACTGGGCATACTCCATGGTGATGTGTCTCCCTTTTCCTCTTCTGAAGCCTGATACTTGGATACAAACTATTAAAAGAGAAAGTAAAAGTATATTCAAGCTAATGAGGATTAACACACTATAGCTACGACTGCCCGTGGAGAGACCTGGATGATGCCTACATTTTTCTGATCTACCGATTGGAGGATATGACCCTAGCTATTGGGAAAATGCATTATTGTTTTAGGAAAAAGGGAGAATCACATTTACAAGTCTATGTGACACTGTAATATCACATCATATTCCTACACAAATCATGCTTAGGCTATCCTAGATCCCCCTACCCCATAAGGTATCAGTATATCTTTCCCATGGAAATGGAAATAAATCATACATTCTAGTTCCGTCGGGCTGGGCTAAACCGGATCAAGATAACATGCCACTATTGCTTCGATATCATCAAGTGTGGCCCTTGTGCTGAAGACCAGATGGCAGAGGTTCGACAACATTCATTTCTCTAGTTTCAATTTCATAGGAGTCCCCTGATTCATTGTCTACTGCCGCTCAGGCTGCAAATAGTCTTTAATTATGATTTGTTAACTTAGAGGAATCTTCTCTCGCTAAGGATACCTCCTCCATAAGTGAAGAATAATAATTAGAGGATGCTCCTCTTACATTCTAAGAGGGTGTCTCCACCACGGTCGATGAATTGGTACAGGTAAGCCTCAGAATAGAGACAAATATGAAATCCAAATTGATCAGGGTCACTATTCCTTTCAAGTAGCAACACAAATACATGGAATTCCAGAAGCATCACCATGATGTATTTTATAGGAGTTATGACTCAATGTCCGGACTAGACCCCCAGGTCGCCGTCCACCACCTCATTCTTCCAGAAAATCATCACGGGATCAAATATCCTCCCAGATAGATGCATCCTTCTCATAGTGCCATGGTTGACGTTGAGGATTATAAGATCATTAGAGCCAACAACATCATTGATGTTTAGTACCATATATGGTTATCCAAAATTTTGGCCATTAAGAAGAAGAATAAACAAATCAAAGTCTACCTCGACTTCCAGGATCTCAACTATCACTATCTGAATGATGATTTCCCCCTTCCCGTAATAAAGCTGTTGATTTACTCCACCACTATTTTTCAGACCCTCTACATCATGGATGGGTATTTTGGGTATAATCCAATTTTAATGGATCTTGAAAATGAGGATTCTACAGCCTTCTGGGCACCACAAGGTAATTTCTTCTACCAGGTAATTCCCTTCAGTCAAAAGAATGAATGTTCCACCTATCAGCATTCCATGCACCACATATTTTTTCCAATCCTAGGGACATTGGTGGAATGTTATGTGGATGATCTGATTGTACAATATCTCCAGCATCAGGACAATCTCAAAGACCTTGAGAATGTTTTCAGTTTCCACTATTCTCTCTATACAATAATGAACCCATTGAAGTGTGCCTTTTGGGTCACCTTTGGAAAGTTTCTCAACATCGTGGTTAGATACAGGGGCATCGATATCTACCTAGAGAATATCAAGTATATCATTTAGATTCCTCCCCTAAGCAATATTTAGGAGCTTTGAGTAATTCAAGGACACTTGGACAACATACACAGATGCATTGTGAATTTGTTTGGCATGTGTAAGCCCTTTTATAGTCTCATGAAGAAAGGAATTTTCTATAAGTGGGATGAATAATGTCAGACTTATTTTGAGGAAATCAAGCAACATATGCTTCAGCATTCGGTCCTAATGCCACCCATTTTTAAAAATCCACTGGTCCTTTATGTGAATGCACTGAAATGATCTCTCGACACCCTTATTGCCTAGAAGAACAATGAAGGAATAGAGAACATTATATATTATCTTAGACGCATGCTCCTTGATATGGAGACCAGATACTTCCCTACAGAGAAGAGATACCTTGAGATGGTATTCACAGTGCTGAAAATGTGCCATTACTTGCAGAACCATGATATATATCTAGTGTCCCGAATGGATCTGTGAAAGTACATCTTGAACTGCCCCATATTGAAATGTCATCTAGCTCGGTGGGATGTGATCATACAGTAGTTCGACATCAGTTTTTCCCCCACAAAATTATATTAAGGGAAAGTGTTGGAAGACTTCCTTTTCTCCCATCCATCTCTTATGGACCAGTCTAGGGACCATGATTTTCCTAATATGGCAATACTCTTAGTAGACCAAGCCATTCCATGCTGGTTAATTTACTTTTGTGGAACATCCCAAATCCTTATCGGTAAAAGGATTAATGACCCTAGAATCAATAGAGTAATCTTGGACATCATCTTCATTATGCTAGCATAGTTTATTCTTCCATATTCATTCTTTTTATCATAGGGTTGTACCAATAATTAGGTGGAGTACCATGCTTTTATCACTAGCATTGAGATGGTCCTAGAGATTTACGTTCCCCACTTCCATGTGAAAGGAGACTCCAAACTAGTCATAAAGAAGTTTAACAGTGACTATGTCATCAGAAAGCTATATCTTGTACCACTATTAGAATGCACACTCTAGATAATGGCCCTATTTCCATCTCATCCAGGGTTTACACATATCCCTCAATACTAGAACGGTTGAGCTGATTCCATGCCTTCCTAGCTGCGTCTCTTGTGGAGCCTGGTCAAGATGATTTTTTATCCATGTGGAACACCAGAGAGTCATCACCCCAATCACTCTAGATGATAATGATAGCCCATAGGTAATCCACCATACCACCAACGCCTCCACATTATGACCCTTAGGTTTCCCGAACATAGTGTTATAAGTAACTCTCGATTAGAGGACCACCTTTATTGAGTACCTCTAGTATGGAAATCACCAGACAGATCAAGCTGAGTGAGAGAGAATCCAATGTTACACATTTCAGTTTACCCTCTAGAGTGGTCCCATTATCAAGAAGATCCTCTATAATATTGGTTTTGATGGGTTTCTCCTCTATTTCATTCACGGAGTTAGGTTTTCTCAAGTCAATAAGGAGGTTCATGCTGGTTCCTGTAGGGCTCATCAGAACAAGCCAAAATTATATCACCAGATCTAGAGTTTGTTGTATCTTTATCCCTCCATGATTTGTGACTATATCAAGTTTTTTAGATTTGTCATTCAGGACATATCCACGCCAATTTTGTACATAGGCTACCAGAGCCTCTCCAAACTATCAAGTATTCTTGGCCCTTTGCGGTCTTGGGACTCGATGTCATGGGGCCATATCCACCGACAACAGCTAAAATGTGAATGTTAATCCTAATGACTACAAATTTCCTTTACATGTGGGCAAAGTCAATTCTTCTCATGGAGGTCAAGCCCTATTATATAGTTTAATTTCAGAGCTCCAATATCATCTACTAATTTGGAGTCCCTCGTGCTATCCACACCGATAATAACACCAACTTTTGGGAAGATGAGATAAATAAGTAGTATAAAAAGTACTACACTAATTCTAACCTTACCTCCCACTATCACGCAAATGAAAATGGGCCGATCTGTCCAGTCAAAAAACCCTCTCATACATTATGCAAGAAATGTTTGGTCAAAACAAGGAGAGTGTTCCAGAAAAACTCCCTATTTACCTCTAGGACAATCGGACAACGACTCAAAATTCCACACAGGTGACCCAATATTTTTAGTTGTATGAAATAGATGTTATCCTATGCATAACGATTCAATTCTCTTCATTAAACACAAGTTTATATGACCATATAGGGCCATATAAGGTAGTTGAAGTCTGTCTGGATGAATTTGAAGCACTCGACGAGAATAGGCTTTGTGCCCTACATTATCTGGAAAGGAATTAGAATAGGATATATAGAGCCTTCAACAAGAAGGTTCTTCTTTGATATTTATTGCAAGGTTACCTAGCATTGTCTCTACGAACACAAATGATACCATGTCAGAAACATTCCATGCTAGAGCCCAAATGGGGAGGACAATACATCCTTCACAAGGTTTACCCCAATGGCATGTACTGCTTGATTACTATGGATGGAAAGTGCATAAAACCTCCCACCAAAAAAAATTCCTTAATAAATACGTATCATGATTTTCCCAACTTTACATGAACATAAATTGTTATGTATTTCATGACGTTAAACTGCTTTTCCATCCAACATGATGATACAATGTAAAACGGTCCGAGCTCTGTGATGATAAACTAATATCTGGATGGCCCAACATGAATTTATTTTATTTTGACTTCTCCACATGATGCTAAATTGTCTGGTTCATCTAGACTGATAATGTTAAACTACTCATCATTCATCCTCACCACCAGACGTTAAATTTCATAGAACCTTCAAAAACTACATATGGTTGGATGCCAATTCATGTGGGGTCCATTTGACATATAAGATGCCTTGTCTATAGTCTATACCCAAGACTATTATCTACGAATATCCCTCCTAGGTATAGTTTTCTTATAGTATCCTGCATTATGTAGTGTATGATTCTTTGTCCCCACTCTTGTTGGGATTATGATAGTTGCCTTATGTGACCCTCCTCATTCTTCTATTCTCCCACTTCCTCATTGCACGATGCAAAATTTTATGGCCTTCAGAATAATTTGTAGATTGACTCCCATATTTGTGGGATACATCATGATGCCTAGACACATCATCCATAGGCCCATCCCCAACTTCAAGATCTCCGCTTTGGTCAAAACACATGTTTTGGTACAACATTTTACTCTCATTCACGTCGAGTTCATCATGACCGGACCATGTATCCCTCTCCCTAAAGATCTCCACATCTTTCCTCGTCTCGCATGACCATAAGAAACACATTATAATTCAGGCTTCAAACAATATATTTTCTTGCATATTCATCATCTATCATAATAAATGGACTCCCCAATGGCTAAAAATTTTGGCCTTAGGGCTCTCCTTCCATTTCGGGCCAACATGCTCAATGATCTCGAGGAAAAATTGATAACAAACCTGCATTTCATACATGGTCAGTAGTCGAAACTCATATTTCTCTCCCATTCCAGGTCACATAATGTGGATAATGTGTTTCAAATATTGTCAACAGTCATCCTTCATTGTTTCCACCACCCCCATATGTCCCAAATATTGGGTGTACTGATTCAATTTGTCCTTTAATCCTTTTAAAAATCAGTCTACCTCGGGAAGGTGTGTTAGTCTAGATGTC
Organism: Viscum album; assembly: GCA_963277665.1. Lineage (NCBI taxonomy): Eukaryota > Viridiplantae > Streptophyta > Magnoliopsida > Santalales > Viscaceae > Viscum > Viscum album. The sequence goes on along the minus strand of OY728137.1, from coordinate 1,694,755,540 downwards.
ATACCCTTAAACATTGGGTAGAGCCATATCTCATTCCTTGTTTCCCACAATGATAAATTCTCATGTGGGATTATGAATTTTGGTAAGGCAATACCCTCATAAAGGGTCATGTGTCCACGGTCTGAGTTCTATGTCCAAAAACTAAGATCACCATTTTCCTCCTTACTAGATGTTAAACTGCAAACTAGAAAATAATTATTGTCATAGGTCCTTCATCATTTTTGGTCCCTTGGCCCAATTTCTCACCTAGGATTGTGTGGTGTGGTGTGGACTCTATCGTCATTCCTATCAAGCTATTTTTTCCATGCTACATACATCTATTTGAGACACCACTCTTTCTGTGTACATGCTGCAAGATGTTAAAATGAATAGGTCCCACCATTCTTCATGTGTCCCATCAATTGGGTTTTCTAAATTATTTAAATCCAAAGGGCCCCTGAGTAGCATGGAAGTTTGGCCTAAGGACTCTCATACCATTTTGGTACAAAATCCTCAAGGATCTCAAGCGAAAAATTGATACATGTCCTATGTTGTGAATATGGTTAACAGTCGATGTTCAATATTATTCCTCCACCCATGGTTAAAAAATATGAATACTAGGTTGCGAACATGTTATGTACCATACACATCAAATTAAATTGAGTATCGACAGTTTGGTCCCTATGACCTTAAACTAAGAACAACATCATCCTTACCGTAAGATGTAAAATGAGAAATGGTTGAGACTTTCCATCTTAGATCCCTCATACTTTTCGGCCCCCATGCCCAAATTCTCATTTGGGATTCTACGGTGTGGTATGTGATTTTGTTCTCATTCACATCAGGTTACCCTCTATGCTATATGAATTCCTCGTTGAGATACATTTCCATTATCTGTGTCCTTACTACATGATGTAAGACAGCACAACATCCTACAGAACAATACATGTCTTGATTACCATCCTTATGGGATACGTAGCATTGCCCAAAAATTTTCCCTTTGGGTATAGCCTCATTTCTTAGAACCCTCCTTATCTTCCTGGCACCCACACATGATTTCTCATAGAAGATGGGCATGTGGCATGGTATGGGATTATGTCACTGTTCATGTCGAGTTTTTAACAACCACACCATGTACCTCTCTCTTCTCAGAGCTCTTCGTCCTCTGGTTCTACACTCATCTTTTTGAGTTGGATGCTCTTAATTTGGGTCCCTCGACCCTCTTTTTAAATTGACCAATGTTCCCAGGAGAACTCTTGTTCCACACCTAGAGTGTTTAATCCTACATAGAAATGTTATCGCCTATCCTCAAGTTTCACGCTCCTATTAATTTGGTTTTCCATCATCTATCACATCCAAATGGGCTCCTGAATTTTACAAATACTCATCCAAAGGGATCTCTTATCATTTCTGGCCAACATCCTCAAGGACCTCAGATGATAAATTGATACAACATCTGCTTTGCGAATATGGTCAGCGGTTGACACTCATATGTTGTTTCCACTTCTTATCACGTGATATGGATGTTGTGTTTCGGGAATGGTCAACATGTATCCTTCATAATCACACCACCCCCATCAAGCCTTAAATATTGGTTGTATGATTCACATAATTTTCCACTCTATCATGTCCAAGTTGAATTTCGATAATCTTGTTACTATCCCTTAGTGCGCATTTTCATTCTAGGTGGAAAAATCCACAGTGAGGCGTCATTTAGGGCCCACATCAATTTCCCATTTGCGTTTATGCCATGTCTTGCAAAGAAATTATCCTCCCTTATTTCCCACGTAGACCGTAGCTCACACGGCCTTAGGGATTCAGTCAAGGTTTGTGCCTATTTGGAAGTGCCTCATTTATCTATGGTCTGAGCTCTATGTCCATAAACTAAGATCTCTCTACATCTATGTTGCAAGACATAAAACTACAGGACATTCCAAGAACTACGTACGACTTGATTCCCAACCTTATGGGATACGTAAGAATTCTCGAGCATCATGTCATCGGGGCCATATTAGGTTCCCCCTAATTACCTTTTTTGTTCACCTTGTTGTACCTAAAATTCATTGGATTTAATGATATTAAGTGTATGGGATTATGTCTTCATTCACATCATGTTTTCAATAACCATACCACATACTCCTCTTCTATTATCTAGTCTCTTGGGCCTCTCTTCTTATATGACATTAAATTGCACTCTCAGAACAACGTATGGATTGATTCCCATCCTCATGGGACACGTAGGAACACATAGAAGTTTTGTCTTTGGTTCCTACCCCATATTCCTAGACCTTTTCTGGCCCCTCATCCTATGGTTTCTTCCCAATAATCGTGCGTGGTGCGGTATGGTCTTATGTCGTCATTCAGGTCAGATATGTTTCATAATACCATCTGCATTCATTTTAAAACCTCGCTTCTTCTCTATGTATCCATGCCATATGAACTTAAACATTTATTCCTAGTCCAACGTGACTTTAAAATATGGAATCTTTAGTGAACAATGTGAAAATGCATTGGTAGGTCCTATCACACGACCCTAAACTATGACATCATCGTCATGTATGCACAATGAAAAATAACACTACATTGTGATGTCCATGCCCAATGGGACATCATGTTTGGTATTGTTTTCCTACAGTAACATTTGTCAATGCATTTATATGGATTGATTCCTATAGAGACACATATATTCTACATCTTAGGCTTATCGCTTCCCAAAATAACATGCATCCATCCAAAAGAACAAACATGATCTATCAAATGTCACTTCTTTTGTTGTGTGGGCCAGACCTCCATGACAGTATTTCCCCTCACATTGGTACCCTACCATTTCACTATTATAATAATGTATGGATTTATCCCCAAAATAATAGAGTACTTAAGAATTCCCAAGAACATTTCCTCATACCCAGTCTAACTTTCATTTTTTCCCCAAGCCTAAAACCTCCCCAGAGAGCTCATGGTGTGATATGGACTCTTACTTTACTCATTTACATTAGGTTTTTCAATCACCGCACCATGTGTCTCCCTCCCTCCATTCTATATATAGTCATAGCTCAAAGACCTTTAAACCAAGATCCAACCACCCTTATCGCAAGACACCAAAATGCACTCTTAGAATTATGTTTGACTTCATTCCCATCCTCATGGGATACATAGGAATGCCCAAACATTCTGTCTCTAAGTCCTACCCCAGGAATCATAAACCCTTCTCACTTTTTGGTGCCATGGTAAAAAATCTATTATTATAATGTGGTGTGGATAGTACCTCTTTTGTGCTCATTTACGTCCGTTTGTTTTTTTGAAAAAACTGCACCATGTTCCTCCCTTGTCTCTTCAAAGCATGGTCTGGATTATATTTCCCTAATATAAGATCTCCCTATAGGAACTACGCATTTTGTTTTACTACTTATCCAACCAATGATGGCATCATTAAACAAGTTTCCCTCTTAATGGTCCACTCTATAGCTTTAATCTAGGAGCATAAAACCCCATGACCCTTGCCCTTGGAATGGGATTCTACCCCCTACCCGATGTTTCTTATTATTGCATTCAAATGTGTTGTGAAAAAGATCCCACAATGTTGAATTTTCACATGGACATTCCCTAGTTTCACGTCCAAGATTCATGATCCCTTTATTTGGATCCCCATCCTCTCCCAAGTCTCAAGGGACCCCTTATATGACTAGGTATCATGCCACATTGAATCACCAAACATCTTTGGAAAACACCCCTGAAGACCTCAGACAACATTTGCTAAAGGTCTCGTGTTTCGAATATGGTCAGTAGTAAACCCACATTTATTTGTCCCCATTCTATACTAACATAAAGTGGATACTATGTTTCTAACATGGTAAGTAGTTATCCTCAATTGTCACACAACACTCATTGAGACCCAGATCTCAGGCACCATGATTCACATCCTTCCACTCCCTTATGATCATATGGAATTCCACTACAGAGTCTTACACCTCCGCACATCTATGTGCATTAATCTGGAGGGTCAATAATTTTGGGATATCATTCCCCTAACAATCTGCTACCCCTAATGTGTGTCATACTATATAAGGAAAATCTCACCACTACTTCTTGTTTCCCACGTTGAGAACAACTCACATGGGCTTAATAGTGTTGGTGAGGCATGTACTGGTGTAACTATGCCACATAGGCTTGTCATCCCACATGATGTTAAAATATGATTCAAAAAATATGTGCAGCTTGATTCCCATCCTAATGGGGTACATAAGAACTCTTAGGAACATTACCCCGGGCCTAGACAAACATTCAATTTCAGTCCCTTGACCTAAAAACATCTTCTGAGAATACATGGTGTGGTGCGGACTCCATATGTCATCATTCAAGACTATTTTATAGAAAATGCATCACATACTCCCTTTTGGGATATCCCCCTTCACTGCTCTTCCTATTTTATGATGTTAAACTACATAGGTTCATATGTCCTTGATTCATGACACAAAACTACAGTTCTACCTAGAACAAGTTCAGTATTCCCCATGTTAATTATGGGATGGGTGAACTTCCTTTCCAGAGAGGAATATCCCCCTAGTGTTGGTCTCCTACCATGACATGCTTAATAACAACATTTTTCTTGATTCTCGTCCATATGAGATATGTAGTGATGTCTAGACCTCTCACCTCGGGACCAGCCCAAGCGCCATTAACCCATCTAGCCCCTAGACCCTTATCTAGGTCCCGGTAGTATAACCTTAAAATAATGTGCACCATCCACACCATGCAATGTTTAAGATATGTTTTTATAATTATTATTGATATGACATAAAACTACAATGAATTTCATGTCCTTATAGGTGATTTCATGTTTTTAATGAAGTTTGATCTTGGATCCAACCGATGTGCCCACATAATGTGTTTTCACCATGGTGGCATAATTTCAAGAGTGTTGTACTCTAGTCGAACAAATGATCCCTCCACCCTCCACGCATTGCATTTCCTTTATTCGGACCCTTTTCCTCTTTCACCTCTAAAGTAACCCCCTAATTTTATGGATACTCAGCATATGGATCACATTCTATCTTGGGCCAAAATTCTATAAGACTATTGGAATACATTTTGAGTTAGGCCCCATGTATTGAACAAGCTCAGCAGTTGGCCCTCTTTTTTTCACCATTTCAGGATAATGCAATAGGGATACTGTGTTTCGAACATGGTTAACAATTATCATTTTTTGTCACAAAACCCACTCCGTGTTCCAAATTTTGTGTATCATGATTCACACATTCCATTCCCCTATGTTCATATTTATTCTATCCCATGGTGTCACCCTGCTCGTGCACTAGAGAACGTTGGGAAAATGGAACTTCTACTATTCTGAGAACTTCATCCTTCAGTTAGTCCTCCGCATTTATTACCAGAAATTTGGATTTGTTGTTCAGGAACTAAATTCCCGAAGTTAGGTTGGCAATCTCATATTTGGATGGAATAATGTGGTGGTCATCCCTTGTTCCTCACATCGATCCCCACCCACGTGAGCTTAGGGACTGATCGCTGGATATGTCACAAATGTAATAGACTTGCAGTAGACCAAAATTTATGATAGAACCCATGCATGTATCCAGTATAAACAATCAAAGCATGAATGTATGTTTAAAATTTTAAATTTTGTTACCACACCAAAGGATAGGCCCATCCAAAGGATGGGTTGACCTTTTTAATATATCATTCTAGCTCTGCCACTCTCTGGCTTGTGGCATCTAGGATATTTTGTCGCCTGTTTACTTCCTAGTCCTCCTCGGTAGTAATGGGGTGTTGTTTTTCAGCCACAATTTGGGCCCGCTCCTCATCAGTTTGGATAATGGCCATTTCCATAGAGGCTTGCTCCATCCATTCTTTAGCCTCTTCCAGGTGGGCCATTAGGTGCGACACAAGCTTTTACTTTGCATTGAGAAAATCAAAATTCTCATCCGCGTATTCCTGAAACTGCTTAATCTAACTTTTGGCCTCCTAGAGCCTCTTGATGTTTACTAATTTCCTCAGCTTCCATATCAGACTAAGGCTAGGATCATGCTCCTGAATCTTTTCCTCCATGGGGCCTCGAATAAGAATATGAGGGTGTTGGGCATCCACTCCCCCAGTGCACATCTCATGAAGCTGAGAATGAATCCTCCCCATCTAATCTATTGATTGTTCTTGAGGGGTCTCCAAGATGAATCATACGATCAGCTTCCATAACTGACGACGAATGATTTTTCTATTCACATCATTAGAATAAGTCTCGTCTTGGTCTGTTGGGATGGTATATTTTTATGCGGGAAACCCCTCTAAGAAATCATTATACGGGTATTTATATAGTGTCTGGTTGGGTATGTCATGAAACATGTTGTCTGATTGATCCTTGTTTCAAGATCCCACCTCAATGATCTTAGGCTATGTCTTGCTGAAGGTCCCACCAGTGATGGGGAACATTGTGGTTTGGTCGGATCGAATGTCCACTTCCACGACCTCAAGTGTTCCCCAGAGAAGGGAACCACCAAGAACCCAAACCAACCTCTCCAATAAATCCCAATACAATTGAAGAATTGTGCATACACTAGGTGCACATACATCGGTTAATCTGATCGAAGAGTGGAAATTACCAATTCTGAGAAGTATACATACAATGATCAACCAGTTGGTCTCTCTCTTGTGTTGTTGTCATTTAAACCATGAGGCATGGTCCCCCATATATTTTTGGGTTGTATGAAGGCTCCAAGAGGACCACCTCGGGTGTCATGGCCCCTCCCGACATGATTATCAATGTAGCGGCGAGCACATGTCTTAAAGTTCCCACAGTTACATCCATTGCTGAACTGGATCGGGTTTTGCATATGGGGAACTCATGGGATGGTCAGATGTTAGTTTATAAGTCCAAAACTACTCGAGTAAAGTCTTTGGAGAAGTATTTTAGGGTTTACCACAAAGGAATCAACAAACTCTTCCTACACTGGGTCAAAAATGATAACCTCACCCTCCTCTAGAGGGATCCCTCCACCAGCCTCTTACCCCTATGAGGACTCTCCTGACTCTTCTGGTAGAGGGAAGAACTCCCTTAATTCAGCAGCTAAAAAACACAGAGGGGAAGTTTGATCTAGAAGAACCATTACTTGATCTCTCATTTGATGTGGAGCACTCCATGAGTGAAAAAATTCATCAATAATGTAAAGGTAATTCTCCACCTCTACCTAGGATTCCACAAGGGTGACCCTAATAAGGCTGATCCCCAGAAAATCTATCCTGAAATGATTTAGATGTTGCAACATCTCGTATGGGTTAAGAAATTGTCTATTGGCATCTCAGATATCCCAAGCCTCTTGGAATATAGTATTCTCATGCATATCTATGTGGCGAAACTGCTTCCCCAAAAATTCAGTACATACTTACAGAATACCATTGGAGGACTCCCCTCGGGATGACTTTTCTCTCTGGGACTTCCACATCCGCTTTTTCTGCCTGTCTCTCGATTGGTGCGGGTCTCACCGCTACTATAGGACCACCACCACGAGATTTCCTCACCAACTTCTATCCATGTATTCAAGGTTGTCACGGAACCCTATCACTATCATAGATGATTTTATGCATCATCATCTCTCCAGGGTAGGCCTCCTCCTAGCTCTTGGCATACTCCTTCACCTACCCAGAAGAAGTTGTGGGTGGAGGTAGCTCATTTCGCATCATTATATCCTCCTGTGTAAACATGAGACACACCTACCTAAACACAGAAGGTTGATCCTCATAGTGCACCACCAAATAAACTGGTGGGATCAGCCAATTCTTGTACCTTGATTTCCTCATGAAGTAGTGTGGGGTGTATGGCTCGTAGAGAAAATCGCAGTCAACCTGTGACACCAAGACTCCACCACCAAAGGTTTTGGAGGTAGTACAAATTATATTTTGTTCCCTGGAAATCATCAGTGAACAAACCTGTTGGCAGTAGGAATGGGTGGAAGTTGATCCTTTCTAACTTTCAGACTCGATTCACCACTAACTACCAAGTCATCTTGGTCGGAAAACTCCCCACCACCTTCAAAATGATCGAGAGCAAATCTGATCTTGGAGGGGAAATGGGGTTTAAATATTCATATATTCCCATAATATGTGCCTATATCCACCCATAAATAAGATTTAACTACCCACATACCCTATATGGATTCTTCCCCAAGCTAATGTTCCATAAAACTATATACAGCTTGGCAAGCATCAGGATCCCATGGATGACCCATCCCCCTATCACCAACATGGATGCCACGATGAACGTGCTTGGTTGTATGAACATGTTTTTATCCCTCACCTGTAGGATCTAGAAATAGATAATAACTTCAATGAACGCATCCATCCTAACCACCAGTTTTTGCTCAGTATCGACACTAAATCCCCGCATCTTCCATTGGATTTCCTCTAAGAGTCACTAGTATGAGTGCTCCATGCCTTGCTGAACCCCGATTCGGATAGGTCCCTGGCCTCATAAGAATCTATCCATCTTCAGGAAGATTCGTAAATTGCTTCAACCACTGCTTGAAATGGACATCCCTCAACAGCTATTTTTCATCCACTAACACAGGTTCCGTCAATGCCTTTGTTATTGGGGGAATCTGCTCTAGGTCCATCCCCGAATTCATGATGAGGTGGAACTCATCATATATTTCCCTTAGTATTTGGACCCCTGAGATCTTGTGTAGATCCCATAAGATGATGCCAGCCTCTGCATGGTGTAAGTGGAGAGTGTTGGTCCTCAACGAACATCTGCTCAGAAAATCTAAAATTAGCTTCTTTTGATGGTAGATATGGAATTGGGAGGCCCATGCCACCTCATAGAGGTCCACTTGCCTCAGCTCTTACCCAAACTCCTCACATGAGACACAGACCCTGTAGGACCATGCCCAATCGTCTGTGAAGTTTCCACCCTTGCACAAATTCCACTCGTTAGTCCACCACTTCCACAAGTTCCCTAGGGCCGCCATTAGAATGGTGTGTTAAAATGGTGGATATGTCTCTAGTTTTAGTGCCTTCCCATCAATGTTATTAACGTGGTTGTATAGGAAATAATCATTGAAGGGCATGAAATCCTCCCAAGTATGGCCATCAGCCACCCTAAACCACTGGTGTTGGCACAATATGCTCCTCAACATGTAAGCCAACTCATCCCTACTCACTTCCAGAATGAAGACGTCATCCCTCAAGAAAATTTCATAGAGTCGAAGCCTCTTGCTGATTAGGTAGTTATTCTTGCTATATAACAGCAACTCCGCCAGCGATTTGCAGTCTAAATGGTTCTAGACATATTCCTTGATACCCAAGTAGTTCTATATTTCTTCCCTCTAGGAAGAATATATAAGAACCCCCCCCCCCCCCGACAGCTTATTGGTGAGCCATTCCATTTTTATGTTTGGTATTTTGTTTGTTCTGGTTCATAAAGCTCATTCACGAAGCACGTTTGTGATACATGGTCCTGTAGCTCAGTCCCAGAAAGAGGTCGTGGAGCACTACCCCTGACCTAGCTGAAAAAAAGACTTCGAGTGAAAAAATTTAGAGTCAGAAGACTCATTGTGCATCGCAAGGAATAAAGGACCGATTTGTGGAGAGGAATCTTATTGCATGTGGAGCTTCGTGAATCGAGATCACAATCACCAAAAAATGGGACGATTATAAAATATTATAGAGAGGTAACCCCCACTATGTATAGGCAACGAACCCCTTTTCTTCATTGTGTGTTTAGTCACGGATAGCATCACTGCGCTCTTTTCCCATTCTTCTCCTCTCCATAGCAAAACCCTCCTTCGCGATATTTCCTTATGATTGGCCTAAATATTATGGTGCATGACCCTCAAGAATAGACCCTTGTTTTCTTCTTGGATCCATGTTTGAGGGGGGAATTTGTGGGTGCCAAAATATGTGATGTGGAAAAGGACATGATGTAATAAACCAAATCCATTGAGGCTGCCTTGAAATGACTATTTACATCGCCCCACAGTACCGCCACAACTGTGAAGCCACCTCGTTTGAGGGTGCCACAGAGTAATGATGCTGGAGGAAATGCAATCCAAAAGATTTTTGAAAATCCACCGCAAGGTAAAGATGTGGGATGCTCCATGGTCTGAACGATGCTTACGAATGCTCCGCGAATTAATGATATGAAAGGCTCCACAATCTAAAAGAGGTTTGTGAAGCCACTACCAAGTAAAGTAATGGTAAGATCTGTGGTTAGGACAGAGACCCTGTGGCTTCGCACCGAGCGATCCCTACTTCAAAGAGCCTCTCACCTATATATATAGATCTCCCACCAATCCCAAAGTACATATCCTACGACCTTTCTCCTTATCATCTCTCAAATCATTAATCACCTACTTATCTATAGAAAATGTGCTCTTTGAGGTACTTATGCTTTGCGAAGTACCTTTCCTTTGGCTTAAACACAACCCCTCATCTAGCAGGGATTCCCTTCATAGAACCCATGGGCCTTCGCAGAGGAATTAGATCCCTATGGGTACTCGTCTCTTCACAAACCACTCATGCTTCGCAAAGTACCATCTATCCACATGTGAACCACATGCTAAGGAAGGGTCACCGTGCTTCGTGAGGCACACTACTTCATAGTGATATGCTTTGCAAGTCACCTTTTCTTTGTGAATCCCTACTCCATGAAAGCATTTCTTCTTCACGAAGGACCCTTCATATTTACTTATGCACAATTCCTAAGCCATGAAACTCCACTTCACAAATCATACCCCTTCATGAAGTCCCTCCCATACGTGGAGCACCAGTGCTTCACAATTCCATTTCCTACGAACCTGTTTTCATAACAAACTCTTCACTCTTGCAGCCCTCCATGCTAGTACAAAATGATTTCAATGTTCCTTGGGTGGATCTTTTTGTAGCATTGCATATCATCATTCTTCTTCACATAGGCATGTTGTTGTCTATTTCTTCTTCACATAGTCATACTAATGTGGTCACCTCAGTGGATCACTACACAAAACCCTCCACCCCCACCATGACATTGCTGGTGCCTTCCCTTAACCAAGGGTTAAATCATGTCAGTTATGTAAGTCCTAGGGGTGCAAGGTGAACCTTCCTTGTCAGATCTATAGGATGTAAAACTACCAAGAACTGTCATCCTTATCACATGACATTATTTTTTGGCCTCGCCTCGTTCATCATACGTAGGGTGACCCATCTCGGACATTATTTACACCCTTTCATCTCCATGGGAGTGAGATCTTTGTCACATTGAATGAGATCCTCTTTGGTGGATTAGTGGATGTCCGTGACGAAGGGAAACCATCTTGGTGTAAGCCCCTATCCTTTCTTTTATAAGGAATCACCCATGATCATATTTTCTTATTCAGTTCCAAAGACCAGAGGAGAGATGATAATAGGGAACATCATCACCCTATCCCTCTCCCTATAATATTTTTCACCACCAGGACGCCATCCTAGAGAAAGTCCCAATCTCCATCTCCATGGGATTCTTACCATGCATAAGACCATGTTTTCACTTTGGGTCATTAACCAAATGTAAGACCCATTCCACTTCCTCCGAACACACCATTCATGATGTGATCATCAGGTCTTCTCTATTATTTGATTCTCACACATAGCATGACTCATGTAGTCTTAGAGTAAGAATTGACCATGAAATCTTTCTTGGGCCTCCCTACGGCATAAGCCTCATTCCACCATACTGAACTATGTGGACATTGATCTATTCCAAGAAAAGGTATGTAGGAAGCCTCCCTGAGCTTCATTCCAAACACATACTTGACCCGACCCATTCACGTCAGTTCCCCTTCGTCCTACATGACGTTAAACTGTATCCATTATACTGAACTACAAGGACTTTGATCCCAGCCAAGGTAATGAATGTAGGAAGCCTCCTTGAGGTTCAAGCCCAACACCTACTTGTCTCGACCACTTAATGTCAGTTCACCATTGTCCCTCATGATGTTAAACTATATCCACTATACCGAACTACATGGAATTTGATCCTTTCCATGGAAGTATACGTAAAAAGCCTCCCGGATGCTCATGCCCCACACCCACCGGTCCTGATGACTTCACATCAGTCCATACTCATCCTGTATAATGTTAAATTGTATGCCCATTTTCACCACGCAAGATGTTAAAATGTACCCATTCAAACTATGTGGGATTTGATCCTTGTCACCTAGAAAAGGTACATAAGTATCCTCCATGAGGTCCAACCCAAATTTCATGTAAGCAATTGGGATCCCCAATCAATGGAAAGCCATTGTGATCCCTAATCGACAATATTTTGTTGTGTTCCCCAATCTACAGTAAGCTATTTTGTTCCTCAATTGACAGTAAGACATTATGTTCTCTAATCATTGGTAATCCATTGTACTCCATAGAGTAGTAATCCATTCTCGGACTCGCGTGATGGTAAGCCATTATAAGATGAACTATGTGGGTTTGACCCTTATATTCTAGACACGAAATGTAGGAAGCCTCCCTAAGGTTCAACCCCAGGGTCTGGTAAACATTAGTTTCCCCCATATGGGGTCCCACATCTTCGGTCCACCCCTCGAGTATCAAACTAACCACAAGAATATAACCACGTGTAATAAAAATCATGCCTTGGGGTCGTTGTCTTCTCCGGACACCCTGATTCCATGCCCCATCCTGAACTTTGTGGACTTTGATTCCCTACCATGGGGATAGATTGGAAGTGCCTTCAAGGCTCAAGCCCATCATTATCATCGCCCTCATGCCGGTACCATAACATTCTCCATTCACTTCACTCAACCATCCATATCCACCCTGAGTCTTACATGGGCCTCCACATCCTGATGAGATCATGGAACCCACCTTCTTGCTGCTCCTAGCAGCAACCAAGCTACTTACCACATGTTATTCCCAACATCAGTGTTCCCTCTAGGGTCTCCACCGACTTGATCCACTCTTGTCAGTATTCTGATCAGTCTGACCCTTCTATGCTAGACGTTAAACTAGCTGCATACCCTATGTAAAATATGGGAAGCTGAGGAAAACCATAGAGAATTTACTATGGCATATAATTCCCCATATTAGATATGGGATTCCATAGGATTTAATGCCCTAGAGAATCCCTATAATAAGGGGTAGAAACCCAGACGCATCAGTGTTCCAGCTTCCATACATGCCAGCGATGTCCTATGTGACTACTCCCCTAACCGAAGGTTACGACCCCGGATGGAATCCTTCGAATGTACGTAAAGAAGCAGTATAATTAACCAGTGTCCACAAAGTCATAGTGCTAGGAATAGTTTCACTAATAATGTCTTCAGTCAATGGGTGAGACTCAGACTAGACAATGAGTTCTGAGGAATTATCCACAGAAGGAGGAACCAACATCCCATCACACCATTTTGAAAAAGTAGAAACATCCATGAATAAGGAATGGATTCCACCCACCTTTGGAAAGAGGGAATGTGGGAAACAATTGCACGTACAACACTGAGAGATGAATGTGCATCTCAGAAAAATCATTAGAAACAATCACGTATTGAATGAGACTGATAGGCACACACTTACCAGATTACACACTATGTGGGCCACATCACACTGTGAGTAGTACCTTTAGGTCAAAGGGTAAAAACATGTATCCAATACATGACTAAGCCACCAAGTAAGCATGTAATGGGGAGACAAAATGGCATTTATCCCACATTACACATCATGTACTCTGATATTTTTGATGTATGCTTCACAAGAGGAGACCTTAGGCATGTACATTGGGGTAAATAGTGAAAATAGTACACGTCGTGTAATTAGAACAATGCACTTTGTACTTTACCAGATTACTCAAAATTAAAAAATTAATGATTATGTAATATTCAGAAGTACATGTCATGTATAAATTGTACTATATGTAATTACTCTATGAATTGAAACATCTTTTATTCCATATGTCATAAGAGTAATACAGTATGTGAATATAATAAATTTTGGGTAGATTAAAATGAGTATTTACTAGGATACATCCAAGTTGAATTTATATATAAAGATGAGAATCTCAAGAAAATTTATAAAAGGATTAAGATAAAAGGATTGATATACTAAAGATAATAATTAACTGATTCAAGTACATTTTATCTTTATAAAGAAATATTAATAGTTGAATACTAGTTTTATTAAATATGTAACTTTTTACATGTGTTTGTGGGGTCATGATATAGGCAAAGACCAATGTATGTGATTGGTTTCTTTTCAATTTATTTATAAAATGAATTTTTGACCTGTGAGCCGTATCTCCTCATCAGTATGTAGGGTATGCATGCCGATTGTCTCTTTAATGTAAACCCCCATTTTACTCCTCGCGTATGTTTGAGATAAAAAATAATATTTAATTGATGGAACTATTAAGTTAATGGATGTGGTTCAAGCTGGAGCTGAGATGACACCAAAAGTAGGTGATATAAAGGTTGATAGATGGAGAGCTATAAACACGAACCCAAAATGTTCAAGGTGTTTCTCCCCTAGGTATAGGTTATTTTATCAATCTCAAGATAAATAAACCATTAGAAAAACTCATGATCATTCCCTTTACTTTATTTTATTTCATTCATTTGAATGGTTTGTCATTATGGATGTGTTTTCACAATCACATAATTAATGAATTAACAAGCATGGAAGATGCAATTAAAATTAACCAAGATTATGCATAAATATTATCAAGACTTGATTAATCACATAAGTTTTGTTCCACATAATATGAAAAATCATGTGATAATTATAATAATAAATTCACACATAAGAGATAAAAATCTCTAAAATAAAAAAATAATTCAAACCAAATATTTGGTAAGTTTATTAAGGGAAAAACTCTATAAAACTATGTGTTTGACCAACCCTTATTGTGACACATACTTTTATATAGGAAGACCTTATCAAATATTTTGGGTTAACTTAACAATGTTACATCATGTGGAGTATACCTTTATATAATTGGAGAATAATTGGAGGTAAGATTTGAGTAAATCCAAAGTCAGGATTTCAAGATTTGGGAGTCCACTCAACAGATGAAGGAGCTACAAGCCCACATTTGGCAAAGATCGGCCTACCTAAATACATTCAAATAGAATGAACAACCTTTTTGGGGTTATACAAAAGGGAATATAGATCGTTGCCACTAGAATCTCATGGAAAATGGACATTCTGTGTTTAATAGTGAGTGCCATTGGGACTTTATAAAATATTGGGAGATGTAACAAATTTAATTTATTATTTATAATAAAATAAAATTGAGAATTAACAAATGATATGCTCCTTTATTTTAGAATAAAAATGAAAATCTCATAAAACACACTATCCTTATGATCAATTCTGGATAAAAACAACATCCTCACCGGTAGTAACTTACAAGAATGGTTTGGATGCATTCGGGTTATCCTAGGATATGAATGGAAGTCTTATATGTTGGAGTTAACATTACCTAATATACCAACCAATGAGGTGAGTGATGAGGATTTATTGGTCTATGAGAAACTTCTGAATTTTGTGGCCAGCATTTAATGTTTGATGAAATCACTAATGTATAGTGACCTCATGATGTCTCACAAAAACATGGATTCTTATAGTATGCTCGAGCACCTCTATGGTATTTAATATTAGAGATAAAGACATGAATGTTTTGAGATCTCCAAGGAACTCTTTCATTGTAAGCTTGGGTAGGGTTCCCCAGTTGAGCCTCATGTAGTCATGCTCATTGTATACATTGAGCGCTTGAAGGTTCTAGGGTTTAAACTTCTCAATGAACCAGTCACCGATCTTATTCTCAGATTAATTCCACTGAAAATATATAACATTGTATTCAATTTCAATATGAACCACATTGATAAGTCTATATGTGATCTTCTTATCCTCATTGTCCATGTGGACAAATATATGAAGCGTCAGAAGACTTATGTCCTTATAGTGAATAAGTGGAAAGGGATGGAGAATAACATTAAGAAAAAAGGTTCTTCAATGCCTTCCAAGAAAAACAAGATTAAGGGGAGGAAATGGAAAAAAAAATGTTGTTTGTTTCCCATGATCCTAGAAGTGCCACTGGATGAAAAAATGCACCCATCCTAAGAAGCAAATGGAAGATTCAGGTGTGTTTGTTATCAAATTTAATCTAAATTTTTCTAAAAATTGGTTTCTTGGAAAAGATCGTTGTGCTAAAATATGTATCAAAATATAAGATCCAATAAGATTCAAGATGATTGATAGAGGGGAGGTAGAACTACAAGCAGCAAACGGATCCAGACTTGCTATTTTAGCTGTCAGAGACTACCACCTCATGTTGCAAACTAAGATGATCTTAGTGTTAAAGGGTATTTATTATGTGTCATTTGTTAATAAAAATATTATTTATGTATCTATATTAGATACAAATGGATCTATTTTCATGTTTGAAAATAAATTTTTCTTATTATACAAAGGTAGCGTTTCATGGTAGGTAAAATTTATACAACGGTGTGTACAAGTTGGATTATAGAAACCAAGTAAAGAAAATTGATAACAAAAACACTTAACAAGACTCATACCGCACCCAAATTTTTCATAATTGGTTATGTCATGTAAATGAAAAACTCTGGAAAAAATTACATGAAGATGGATATTTAGGTTCTTTCAAACTAAAACCACATGGCGTATGTCATGAATGTTTACAAGGAAAAATGAACAAATCGTCATTTATTGGGAATGATGAAAGGGATAAATATCTTCTTTAAATGGTTCATATTGATGTGTGTGGAAAATTTCAAGTTGATGTAAGGGGAGCATACTTATACATTATAACTTTTAATGATGATTTTAGTAGATGTGGATATATCTTCTTAATGTGGTATAAGTCAGATTTTCTGGATAACTTCATGTAATAAAATAATGAATTTCAGAACCATCACTGTATGAAGATTATAAAAATCCACTCAAACCGAGGGGGAGAATATCTTAATTAAGACTCATTGATTAGATACAAGATATTGGGATCCTATCCCCACTCACTCCTCTTTACATGGCTCAGTGGAATGGTGTTAGTGAAATGAGGAAACACACCTTGTTGGACTTGGTGATATCAATGATTAGTCATGTGAGTCTTCTATTATCCTTTTGGGGATATGTGTTACCAACATTGGTGAACATACTAAAACAAGTACCAAAAAAATTGAAAAATGGTATTCCATATGAGTTATATAGAGAAAAGAACACCATTATATCGAAATTAGATGTGTGGGGAAGTGATGAATTTGTTAAGGCCTCTTTAGATAACATTATCCTAGAAGAATAAAGTGTTACTTTATAGGATACCCTAAAGAAACAATTGTATATTACCTATACATCCCCTTATAAAAAAGTATTATAGTGGAAGGAAACACCATATTCCTTGAGAGGGACCACATCTACAAAAGGGATAGTGGGAGCGAGATATACATTGATGAAGTTGAGGATCAAGGTACACAAGTGCTGTTATAGGAAGAGATTCCACAAAGCCCTGTGGAAGAAATAAATTTTTCAGAGACATAAGAACTGCGTAGGAGTACAAGAGAGGTTAAATAACTAAAATGGTACGGTTTTCTATTTATCGGGGATGACAACTCATAATTAGTTGACAATAATAATCCTCTAACCTACAAGAAAGAAGTAAGTTGAACAGACATTACCATGTGGAAAGAATCCATGAATTCTATAATGGATTCCATAAACCAAAACCATGTGTTGATTATGTTAGATCCTAGAATTGATATAAAAAATGTTGGTAAAAAATATGTATTCAATAAGAAATTGTACATGGATGGACAATTCAATACATATAATACATGAATACTTTCAAAAGGGTTTAAGTAGCGTTAGGGAATTGACTATGACAAAACATTTTTACCATTTTTAATGCTGAAATCCATCAGATTTTAATTGTCCATTGCTGGTTACCATGACTATGATATTTGGAAAATTAATGTTCAAATAGCCTTCCTTAATAGGAACCTTCTAGAATATGTCTACATGACACAACATAAAGGGTTTATGACTCCAATGTATTCCAATATGGTATGTAAGTCGAAGAAATCCATTTATGGATTAAAGCATGAATTCATTTCATGGAACATTTTTTTGATGATTCCATAACGAAATTTGGTTTTATCAAGATTGAATTTGAGTCTTTTGTCTATAAATGGTTTAGTTGGAGTGAATTTGTTTTCATAATGGTATATACTGATGACATATTACTCATTGGAAATGATATACAAGTCTTATAGTATGTTAAGGCATGGTTGAATCAATTATTTTCCATGAAGGACTTGAGTGAGGTAGCACGTATTCTGGGAAATAAGATCCATCGTGATAGATCCAAGAGATTTTTGGGCCTATGTCAAAGTACATACATTGATAATATATTGATGAGATTAAGTATGGAACAATCCAGGGGGGGGGTTGCTTCTAGTGTTACATGGCATTCATCTTTCTAATAAAATGTGTCCTTAGATACATGAGGAAATAAAGATAATGGTAACAACTACATACACATTAGTGATTAGGTCAATCATGTATGACATGCTATGTACTAGGTATGATGTCACCTACCCATTGAGTGCGGTAGGCTGCATTAAGATGAACCAATTGACCTCCATTGGATGTGATTCAATACTCTCCTAATGTATCTTAGGAATACTAAGAATTTAATCTTGGTTTATGAAGTGGATTCGGATCTATTCATTAGATGTTATACAGCTGCTTTTTTCCACATAGATCAACATGACATGAAGCTACAAACGTGGTACATCGTCAGTTTGAATAAAAGTGCAGTGACCTTAAAGATCTCAAATAAGACTGTGGTCAAATATTCTATAATAGAGTTTGAGAATATCATAGCTTCTAAGGTATTTAAAGATGATGTTTGGATTTGAATCTTTTTCTAGGATCTGGATGTGATACCTAGAAGTAAATATCCCATCACATTGTACTATGATAATACTACAGTGGTGGATCTCGCAAAAGAGAAAATGTCTCATCTGCAGATGATGCACATACTTTGGAAGTATCATCTCTGGAGGAATTTTTCTCGAAGAAGTGAAGTTTTAATTATTAGTATTTTTATAGAAGACAATGTGGTGGACCCCTTTACTAAAGACTTGACTCAGCAGAAACATGATCGTCATGTAAGGTCTAGAGGACTGAAAGTCCTAGGCAGTTGGCCCATGTCAAAGTGGGATTTTGAAAGAGTTTTTGTCCTAGAACTAGTTGTTTTTACTTTGATTACATTAATATTTAATATATTTAAATATTAAACATCTTATTAAAAATAGTTCATTATTTTTTATGACTATAGTGGAATAATTTTATATATTATTTGTTGTATTGACAAGGTCATAACATTTCCCCTCTATGATAAGAACTTTGAAGTGGTATGACAATATTATTAAATATAGTTTTTTGGATGGATGACATACTATAATGGGACACATAGTATATAGACCATCAGGTGTGTGTACTCGTAAGTATATGGGACTTCATCTAATGAAGTTCAAACATAGTAATCTCTAAGACGAGAGATAATGAGAACAAACTGGCTAGTAGGAATTCTGATTTTTTTTGTAATCATATATTCTTATATGTGAGTGTGTGTACTGATAATTAGACTTTCAGATTATCATTTATATGTGTCATTACTCATCCACATTGATTTTTATGACAAAAACAGTCATGCCATATGTTGGAGGGATGTAGGGTATGTTGGGTGTGTCATTAGTGGAATGTTATTAATGGATAAGTTGAGGATGGATTTGTCCCTTCCATTTATGGAAGCTGATATATCAACCCTTCGATCGAAATAGAAATGTTACAAAAAATTAATTTTCCATGATGTTAAACAATTTTATTTCAGGTAGTCAAATAATGACGTATCAAGCTCAAAGGTTTATGACGCTACAATGAAACCGACATAATGAGATATTGAGATGATGGAATTATATTACTCAGTAAACGTTTGTATGAGGATGTCATTTATGCAACATTAAGTTCATTCTCTTGGGTACTTTGACCTATTTCTAAGCAGTACTCTTGAACATTATAAATCCCACCAAACACCAACATGAAATAATCCAAGAGGGTTACACACTTAGAGTTTTTTGTGGACTCAATTTTATTGTATTTGAATTTAATTGATAAAATAAAAATTATTCTCAAGACCGTGGAATAATTTTATTCATGTTAAAATGATTCCATAAATTAAATAAATTTTTATTCACCAGATTGTGAGTAAAATTTATTTATTTATTTTATTGAATATTTAATGGATATTTATTTACTATTTTGAAAATAAAATATTTATTTATGAGAATAATTTATTTATTTATTTATTTGGGTGTTCAATAAATGGATGTAGTGTTAAAGTATACCAAGTCCAGTCCTTTAGTAAAATAATTAATTGAATGATGGTAAATAATTATTTACCTAGTTGGCATAAGTTAAAATAATAATAACGCTTCTATTATTCTGTGACGCAGATTTTAATTTATAATTTTGTTTTGCACATATTGATGTACCATAATTAATGATGCATTATTATTATTATGAGCATGGGTTTTTTCTAAAGTTATGAATTTATTTAATTACTGTTATGCTATTAAATATTGTAATCGAATCCTCTTGTCAATAAATAGAAAAGAATGTCTATTTTTCCATGTACTGAATTTCATGCCCTGTGAATTGAGAATTATGGAGCTAAAAAATTTCTCTCTCAAATACTCTTCCTGTCCCTCTCAATAACAAGAGACAATCATCAATACTGAAGAATAATAAATCATGAATGACCGACACAAGACACTCACTTCACCAAGCTAGAACCTGAAGAATGAATGGTGTCGATTGGAGGTCGTTAGAGAATGTGTGGATCACCGCACGGGGGGTTCTAGTTTTGACCCTCACAAGCACAATGAGACAATCTGGAAGGGTCATTCTGGATGATCAACATCATCAATAAAGAAACAACCATAGATTCTAGTATTCTTCTCATTAGTAAATGAATTAAATTAACTATAAACATGATTTGGAAAATATTCTCTAAAAGATTCGAGTTTTTTTCCATCTTATCCAAATATTTAATTCTATTCTATGGATACTAAAATTCAACATCGTATTGATCCCAGAATAATCATTGATCA
Organism: Viscum album; assembly: GCA_963277665.1. Taxonomy (NCBI): domain Eukaryota; kingdom Viridiplantae; phylum Streptophyta; class Magnoliopsida; order Santalales; family Viscaceae; genus Viscum; species Viscum album. Next base: position 1,694,734,409 of record OY728137.1, on the reverse strand, counting down.
AAGTAAATATTAAATTTTCGGGTCAGAATAACCGCGGTTCAACTTCACTCAGAACATACACAGGTGAGGCCTTAGGTGCAGCACAACGCTATGTTCATCATCGCCATCGTGGCTCCTCAACACAACAACTACTCTAGGATGGTCCATTGTAGTAGGAACCTCTTCTCTCTATGATTCACTCTTGAAGATGCTCTTGGATAGTTCATGATAAGATGACATTAGCTATAGTGCTTTATCATGGACCACTGACCTGCTAAAGAACCATTCCTCCTTTTAATAACTCATGTGAACAAGATCCTATGAGTCAATTCGTGGTAATGAAATTCAAAATAAATTATAAAATAGATCAATAAATATAATAATTAAAATTTATTGACGTATAATATTATGAATTTCTATACTGTATTGGGTAAGATATTGTATAGTATTAATTCTATACCATGGCTCTTACTCATCTTACTCTGAAAGAAAGAATCACATCATAGGTACACCCTATATACAAAACACTGCATGTCCGCACCATCTATAGAGATAGTCGGCATGTACATAGTTCCAGTCCTCATCTTTCCTCCCTATCATCTTCACATCATGAAGACTCTCTTTATGTCTCGATGGTAATGGAATCAGCTAAATACAAAAAAATGGTTCATGAGTTTATCAGGATGTTTCCACTCAATAATATAGAAGTGAATAAGGGGCAGTACATAAATACCATCCTCAATCCGAATAGTGCATTATAGGGGTAACTGGTCCAGTATAGTCATATATGTGATCCATTTAATCTGAAATGAAATGTCACCATTGTAAAAGAATCTTTACTAAAAACCAAAATTCATCATATTATAAATTTTTTTAGAAAATGATAGATTGTATATACATACCTGTTCGGGTAGGAGATTGTCTAACTTGAGCTGATATACCCCCAAATGTTGTCTTGGAACTACGCAGAAATTGTGTCTCTAAAACAACCTGTAAAATACAACATTGATAGTAAAAAGTAACGAGAAATTAAATTCATTAACTTCTACTACCATTAGAAACAAATAGAGTGGAGTGATTATACCAGATTCCATGTTGAACATAATTGATCTCCTCTATATAGAGCATCAAACCTACAAGGTGAGGGCAGAATGTGGGGTAGCGCTCCCATGACAACAGCTGAAGAAAGATGATTCATCCCTCGAGATCTATGTGTTCACTGTGAGATACCCAGTATAATTCTCTACATGTGTATGCCAACCAGTTTGATCCCCAGTTGAATGTCTTGACCCAATCAATGTCCTCTGGTAGGTCTAAATAAATCATGTTAATGTGCACTATAAAGTGATAAATAAACAAGGTCCCTCCAATGAGCAATAATATATATGCACTTGCATAATGCATGATAGTATGGTCGTCAGCATCATCGGTTAAATGATGAAATTACATCTCAAGCCAGGGAATATATATCGACCCACCATTAATAGTCCAACGTTCAAACAAAATGTTTACCCCTAGAAATCGTTGAGAAATGTCCCGCCATGATGAACATTTAGGTCCAATAACTGATCCCCCCCAGATAATAAGGCTGAGAAACACTACAACCACCTAGAGGGTGATGGTCATCTCTCCCTTAGGCAGATTTAATATGTGTGTCTCTGGTCTCCACTAATATAGGTGTCCAGGAATCAGGTGATGGTCAAAATATTTGGAATCATATATTGAAATGTCTTAGATGCTTGTATGGCTCAAGTATGGTCTAATGGCATGTGTAGGTTTCGTGTGATGAAAATAGTGTGCTCAACGTACCCTGATCAGACGATCCTCTCCACTATATAACTTGACATGAGAAACATGCATATGCTACTTAGTGAGTAGTATAGAATCCTCCATCTGTATATAAACAAATTAAATGAGTTATATGTGTAAAATGTAAATATAACATTACGGTTATCATAATACTTTGAATTTTAGAAAGTAGGAAATGTCATGTCTATTCGCATTATTTTATGAAGTTATTTTTACCAAACAAAATGGTATTTATTCATTCTTTTCAAATCATATCACTAAAGAGTTTTAAAGATATGATTTTACCTAGAAATGGGTGTTTTGTATCATATTGTTTTATATATTAATATATATAAACATTTTTTCTTTTTTTGTAAAAGTTTCTAAAAAATGTTGTGATTTATATTTTATGTATGACTATCTACATAATGGTATGTTTAATGATTATTTTCATGATTATTTTCTCACAGGTTTTCTTTATGGTTTAGCCATGGATGGATTAATTATGCGTTAATTTCACCTCAAAGGGACTTCTCATATTAATTTTAATGTCACAATGAAATTCCTCTTCTTATTTGATAGTAAAATTATCTAGTGAAGTCTATAAAATATAGGAAATGAAAAATATTATTCATAGATGCACATGTTGTGATGAAAATACGATTGAAAATAAATAAGGATATGTATTCAAACTGAGAAAAGATTGTGTTATAATACAGAACTAAAAATATATGTTAGTACAACTAATTCTGTAACACTAACTAAAAAGTAAGAAAGATTTTATGGGAAATGAATCAAAATGCAGGAGGAATGGTGACAACAACAAAAGTGATTATGTAAACTCATTCCATCACTATTTTCATTGTCATAGTTCCTCCGATGCAGCTGTTAATTTCCTACAAAAATTTTCTTGAAATTTAGTTATCATTAAAGAATCATCATTACTGAAAATTTTTCTTGGTTGTGTACTATAACAAGATCTTTTCTCATTTTTTATATCCTTGATATTGTTTTACACAAAGGTAAAACATGACTCTATTCATCAAAAATGTTTTCAGATCATTATTTTGACAGTGTAACTAATATTGACAAAGATGGTTGATCATCTAATCTTTATTATAGTGAAATTTTACTATGTCTTTTTATACCATAATATATGACACTTCTATTTCATTATATAAAAGTTTATTCGAATATAAATTTCAAAATGTTTTGAAAACCGATGAAAAAAAGAAGAGACAACATAATATAATTAATAATATGATAATATCACAATTAATAAGATACATAATTGTGTATGAGAGTGTGAACCCAACCCAACAATGTTATATAATTGTTTCAGGTTATGATATTCTTGATGAGGTATTGTGAATCCCAAACACTACCCTTAATTATGAGGCCATTCCACCTCATTCTGCTACTATCTATCCTTAGGTCTCCCATAGTTATATAGCCAGTTGATGTTACGTATCACTATTAATAGGCCTTTTGGCATTATGAAATAACAAAACTCAACAATATGCCTTTTTGGTGTAGCATAACAGTTTACAATGGTTTCCATATAGTACATTGGATTAACATATTCTTCCCATGATATTTTCATAGAGGCACATTCTTTGATGGAGTGTAGACATGGAAACTTTAAGGCTTGAAAGATTCCACATTAACATTGCCTCATTTCCAGTAATACCACCATTTTTCACGGATGATATTTATAATGGGTTCTGAACACTGTTGAGCATAAAATAGATAGTGTTATTATCAAAAAATGAATACATGATAATAAAAACCTAATTTAATGTTCTTTTTAATATATGGTTGAGGGTTTCTTTTGTAAATTATCCCCTGCTAAATTATGATTGAGGCTAGTTTTTCTCTATCAAAAAAGTACCCCATGGAATGTTATAAAGTCTTCTGAACTAGGGCAGTAATAGGTAAATTTTAAATCCCCTTAAATACACCATTGATGCACTCCATAATTTTGGTGGTCATGTGTCCATAACTCTCCCCCATCATATTCCAATGTTCATTTTTCTTTTGGAATATGCATCATATAATCATAAACTTCTTCATTGACCTTCTTGATTTTTTTGAAAAATTTTTCAAACTACCATTGATCTGGATCATATGGTATAAAAAAGAGATGATATTTTAGATAAAATTGATATTATCTTTACATTGAAATAGTAAGAAAACAATAATGTCAATGTGTACCAACCCTTGTGATTTCCTTCTTCATCAGTTCATTGTGAAATTTTCCTGCACGATACTAGCAAGGATTCTAATGAAAAACTAATGATGTGAATTTGGGGTTCTCCATGTATTAGGGTACCCATTTCTTGACTCATTAATTTACGGATGCATATTATATATCAAATAGACATCCTAAATGTCTGTGAAAAGGTTCTTGGTACATGACAAAGACTGACCCAATGATTTATAGTTTTCCTTCTCCACAATGGTATAGGCCAAGAGAATAGGTAAGCTATCTCGATCTTGGGTTTTTGCAATCAACGATACAAAATTGTATTTTCCTTATATAAAAATTTCATCAGTATGAATGTGATGTTTTCTGAAATGAAATGTGGATATACATGGGAGGAATGCCTATAACAACTGATGAAATTGAACATGAGATGGATCAAGTAAGTTATCTTGAGACACGTGTTCATTTGTATCACGATTGGAGATGGATTGGTTATGGTTCCAAAGTATGGATTGAAATTTCAACAACAGTTGATATGAGTCATCCCAATCAACATAGACCTTTACAATGTCCTTCTATTTCACCATCCATTCTTTATTTTAGGAAATATTATAACTGAATATTTGTTGTATCCTCTCATGAACAAGGGATATAGAAACATCTTGGATTGTCTTAATCATCTCACTGACAATGGATAACACATATTATATATCCAATAAGGTTTGATCTTCTATTAGTCTAGGCTGAATGAAAGTATGAGTTGCCTCAGTCCTTGAGATTCTCCAATCTCCAAAGGCAATGTCTGGAATCTCCCTCAAGAGGAATCTACAATTATCCCTATACTTGTCACACCATATTAGATATTTACCACGACATTATTCTTAAACTATATATTTTTATTTCCTCTCAATGTGAAAACTCTTTAGAATTATTTTTAAAGCATATTTACATGGAAATTTCCTTCCAACATAAAATTTTTTATCTAGATCACTAAATCTATCTGGTACAACTCTAGAAAACTAATTTGCAGGTGTGAGAAAATTGCATTCAAATTCGATAACATATGTCGTTTCTTTTTACCATGATGTAATGAGTGGTGGATAATTTATTGTGGGTCGAGTTTGATATTAGACTAAATAATTTCAGGAAACTTCCTCCCCAACATCTATTTCTCCATCCTAATTAGAATTAGTTCACCATTTGTTCCATCATTATGAAACATGTCATCAGAAGTCATATTAACACATTTATCCAAGAGATCATCCAGTATATCCTTATCTGCAACATTTTAAATTGGCTCAATTTCATGGCCCATACCATCTTCAAAACCTGTTATAATTATACAACTTCTTATAGTTGGTTGTTGTTGTTGTATAGTAGAATCCTCAATATACAACTCCATCACAGTATCATCTAGCCATTGAGAAGGTAAATTTACTTCTTGTCTCATTATAAATTAGCAACCAATTGATAATCTAGATACAACAATGTTTCCAACATTTGAAAATATTTTTAGCTCATAGAATTGATCTCTTGATCGGGTCCCATATTTAAGGAACCACAAATTATGACTTAAAGGTAACTTACAGTTACACAATCACCTATATTGGCTGCTATTATTGGTTGTTTACTATAATAATCTCTTTTCTCAGTTTCAATAACCTCCCTATAGTAGTACAAACAGGTAAACATGACATTATACATAAATTTTTTTTATCAATATTGGGATAGTGTAACTATTATTAACAATGTTGGTTGACCATATTGTATTTATTACAATTTAATTTTATAACTCATTTTTATACCCTAAAATAAGAGAGTAATGTTTTATTATATAATTTTTTATTAGAATATAAGTCAATGAATATTTTGTAAACCAAGGTAAAAAAGAAGAGGAAGCGTCAAATTAGTATATTTATCATTGATAAAATGAAAATTATGGTCATATAAAGTGAAATGAATAATAAAGAAGACATTAAGTAACACATTAATGATTTATAACATACAATAAATTCTTTGAATTTTTTCAATAGAACATGGTTTGGATAGGATGAACCTCGCTTCAGACATGAGGTAAAATCTAATTTATTTTCAATTGGTGTCATAATAACATATTCGAAGGATATGTACATGACTTCTAAACTTTCAAAATCATTCACCCATCTAATGAAATATCATAGATGTCATCTTAGATTTCATAAAAAGGTCTAAAACCTTTAAAATTCTAAAATTTAGGTACATATCCTTCAATGAAGTTATTAATCTGCCAATTAAAAATAAGCTGGATTTTACCTCATGTCTGAATTGTGACTCAACTCATCCAAAACACATTATATTAAAAAAGGTAATGGTATTTCTAAAATTTTGTAAAGAATTCATTTTTATTTAATATTTTTTTCTTCTTTATTTAACTTTATATAATCATATGTATTATTTTCTAAACATTATATGTATTCATTTTTTATACCTATCATATTCATTAATTAATCTATAATTAATCATCAACAATAATAAATATTACTTTTAATATAATCTTTATTATACTAATATTTTAAATCATTTTCTTATTTCCAAAAAGATGATACAAATATTTATTAGTATAGTATTTACTATGTTAATCATTTAATAATAAATATTTAAACCTTAATTAGTTATTCATTAGTTAATCATTCTTCAATAACTCTATAATCATTCCTTATTCAATCATTAATCATATCATATTCATTAGTTAATTATTATTATTTTATCTTTTTATATATTAATATTTTAATAATGATTTATTCATTAATTAAAATATACTTAATCATTACAAATAATAAGTCTTATTTCTAAACTATATATAACTAATTAAAACACTTAATTAATAACATCATCAAAACTAACTAAAAATAATTCAATTACTAATAATAACATTCATTCATTAGTGAGTTTTTCCTTTCCCATTTCATTTTTTATCATTGTAATTATAATTTTATCAGTGATAAATAAAATGAATTGATTTATTCTTTTCATGGGTATTTTATTAGTATATAATGAAAATATGTATCATTTAATGTATCTCCCCTAGGAGTGTCAAACATGGAGTGAAGAAAGTCCCACTATCGTGCACCAATTCCCATTCGAGTCTAGCTCAGTGTGGTGTTTTCAGGTTTTACATCTTGGACATCTGTACTAGATCCACATCCACTTGTTTGTATCCATAAATGGATTTTATTTCATATATAATCACACAATCATTATCCTACCAAATATTTAAAATATTTATTCCTAAGTTATTCTATAATTATTCAACACATAATCATTAATAAGAATAATTTATATTTTAAAATATATATAACTAATTAAACTATATAATAAAAAATATTTAGAAATAATGAAACTGGTTAAAAATGATATATTTAAAACTAATAAAAATCAATTAAATAAATAAAAACATTATATTAAATAAAAAATACCTCTAAATGAAGTTTCGAAAAAAAAGATCCTTCTTTTGGACCACAAACTACAACGCATGGGAAAAGATGTTTTTTAGAGAGAGAAGCAGTGGAATTAAGAGAGATGGTGGGGAAATGGAAGTGATTAGAAGGGGGAGGTGCCCTTTTATAGGGCATTTAATGAAAGGTGACATCAACGTTGTTTCCTTTCAACTTTACGTTAGGAGAAAGGAGGCACCCCTACTGCCTTTTCCATGTCATCAATCCAGGCGAAATACGAGTGGGGAGGAAAGGCAGTAGTGTCCCTTCTGCCCTTTTTGCACATTTTAATAAATAATAAACCATAGGCATGTTTTAAGAAAATAAAAAAACACATTAAAAACTCTTCATTTCCCCCACTACAAACTAGGATGACCATCCCTCTCCATCTAAAGTATGGCCCCATCCTTGTCCATTGCAGCCCATGAAACACCATGTAGGAACCCCATGTAGTAGTTATCCCCCCTTAACAAGCCAACATGCACCTCTATCTCCATTGTATCACCGATGGATACCCTCTATACACATCTTTCCATGCATGACCATCCTACATAGAAACATTGTGTCTACCCTAGGTCTGACTAATAGTTGAGCCTTCCCACCACTTTCGACGGACATCTCCTCCTATCTATTCAGCATGCACACCAGGCCTCAAATTACTATACTATCAACCCTAACTAGTGTAAGCCCCTCTATTGTCCATTACTTCACCACACTAGGCTACCAATCCACCATCAATCCTTCCCCCTCCATTACCAATTACATGCCTCCATTAAGACAGTTGGGAAAGACAATGTCATCATCCCACATCTATTGAGAATCCTTATACATTGGTCGGTGATTCATTAGTGAATTTATTTCTGGGAACAACATTAACTTGAATAGTGGATTCGATTTGGTTTTGGAGATCGACACCGTAAAATGAGAGAGAACACTAATTTTATTATTTCTTCCATTAAATGGGAACATTTTTCACAGTTTATCAATTTAATACTATGAATGCTTTTCATCCATGTTGTGAAGGAAATCTTCCTATGTCAAGATGTTAGACTAAAAAATTAATTTGCTATTAATTCCATGATATGTTTTTATTGTGTTGTTAAATTGTCAATTTAATTTATTTTCATTTTTATTTTAATCATTTTTAATTATATTTTCACAAGTATTAATCAAGTAAATTTAAATTTTCGATTTTAATTATTAGTTTATTAAGTGATACTAATAAATTTAACTGTTTTGTTCGAATTTATTTTAAATATGTGGCATGGTTTTGAGATAAATGAGTTCTATCTTTTATCCACTTATTTATATACTTAAATTCTTTTATTAATCTATTTATAACATCGCAAAATGATACTTAAATTAAATTTGGAGATATGAAATTAGCATCTCATAAATTCTTATTCTTTTAAAACTAGAAATATTTAGGTAGAATAAATATTTAATCATAGAAAATAATATTTAGCATGGTTTTAGAGTGGTTTTATTACAACATCAACATTCTGGAATCATTTTTCAAATTTAGAGTTCATCACCATTTTTTAATTGAAATTTACTTTATTTATTTTCCATTAACGTTTTTTAAAATCCATAAGATAATAATAAATCTATAAAAATATCAGAATTCAATAAACTAATTTAACAATAGAAAATTATGTAAAGATACAATTTTAGTCAACAAAATCCTAGGATCATTATGGATCGACACTACTTTCCACTTTTTCAGTAGCTAGTGGGTTATAAAAATACCAAATTGGATGTGTTGTGATGCAAGTAACAAGGAGATCCAAGATCTAATCTCAAATGATATATATTTTTTGATTTTTATTCTATATATTATTTTTATTATACTTCCTAACTGTTATTTACCACATTCATATCTTGTTTTAAAAATTTTGAAAACATGTTCTTACTCATTCAATCGTCATCACACACACATTTCATGGTTGGTCTCACCACCTACATGAACAATGTTATAATTTTTATTTCATAAATGATTAATAAAAATTATATATGGAAAATGTTATGTAATATTAATTAATTTAATATTCTTTAATTATAATTCAATTCAAATATACATATTTTTATTCAAAATTAAAATCAATTCTTTTTATTGAATCAAAATTGCTAAAAAATTGGATATTAAGTATTTATATGAAAATAATCACCATAGGATCCATTAAATTAACATGGGAATAAAAATATATATAATAAAAATACTCTACAACCCCATGAATGTAAAAAAATAACCTTTTATTTTAGGTATATTCTTTTATTTTTTGTTTTATTTTGGTTTTATAAGTGTTGGATATGCTTTGTGTTTTTCATGGTTTTTAAATGATTATTATAACCCTTTATTGTTTGAATTTAAGGGAAATACCATGTGCATTTCGGATACATAAGGGTAAGGAAATGTTTTTATGATTTGTGGATTAGTAACTGGAGTAGTCTCTAAGATTTATAAGGGTAATCCTTCTCTACCAAACAATATATAAGGTTGATCCTTTATTTCTAATGGATGTGTAAGGGAACCTCAAGTGTTATGTAAAGGTGATATGAATTTTCGATATTTTCCATAAGGGAAACTCTTATACACTAGAATGAGGGTAAGATCCCAATTTTGAGGGTTCTATAAGGGTTGCCACAGGTTTTCAAAATCCATATAAGGGTACCGATGGCATTGTATAAAGGTAATTATACTTCTCCAAAGATCGCATAATGGTAACTTGTCTTTTACATAAGGGTATAATGTAAATTAAAGTGTAGTAACTCATTTATAAAAGTTCTATTAAAGGTAATCTAGACCCCTTAAACCAAACCTAATATATTCATAAGGATAAAACCATGTTACACTTATACAGTTCTCTTTTTGGGAGAAAAATAATTACAAAATTGTTTTTTTGTTAATTTTATCAAGAGTAGCCCTGTAATGGATTTTATCCATTTTAGTTTTTAAAAATCCTTGTAATTTAATAATTTTACTCCATTAAATTTTGTAAACCTTGTCTTTAAATATTTTGAACCCTCATAATTCAAGATTAGTTCAAAATAGTAAATTAAATGGTAGCACTCCCTTTTCAGGTACTTACTAATTTATTTATGAATCTTATGTATATAAAGTAGTTTGGATGAGTTTTTGGGAATTAATAGGTGTTTTAGAATGATTCTCTGGATTTTAGAGAGTTTTATAGTTTGAGAATAATTTGTAGTAACCATGAAACACCTCCTAGGAATCTGTAAAACTAAAATTGTGGGCACTGTCAAGGTGCACAGTTTGTCCAAACCATGAAATCACCTAGGAGAGACCGTGTAATGTTAGATAAAGTGGTTTATCATGTTTGGTAAAAAGTTTTTTATAACTATTTTATTTATCCTTGTGAGTGGTTTTTTGATGCAAAGTATCAGTCATAGTTAGGGATTAGTTTTCGAAAGAATGCATCATTATAAATTTGATATGAAATTAGTGGATCACTCTTGGTTTCCCCCATAAGCCTCAAATGTTTTCACCTAATAACATCCTTACTTGAATTACACATCTTATAAATGATTTGGAAACTATCCCTTCATATTAGAGAGAAATTACTATAATAATCTAGTTGCATTATAGGGCCTATTTTTTGGTATGTGCTTCCTCTTCATTGATTTCCATAGTTTTCTTCTCCTTCAATATCATGGAATCATGGATATAATTCATTTGGGATTGATTTTAATTTTTTTAATGTCAATAATGATGAGATATAGTTATTTTGGATTAAGGAAAAAATATCTATTGTGGGTTTTTGACGATCTAAGCAATTTTTTGAATTGTTTGGTCTGTGATTCGTTTTCACCTATGTTTGAGAGGTGGGTGGATTATCTATTGAATCATATTTACTATAACTCAAAGTATTGGGTTAAAATTATTTAAATAGCTTGAATTAAAATATGAAATTGGTATTTTATTCTTTATGAAAACCCCCTTGTGTGATGGGTTTTTAAAAGGTGTAATTTGATTATTCTGTGCAAAGTGTATTTGGTTTATGATTTTAAAATGACAAATTTTAAATTATGGTTGTGTTTTGATGTAGGGAAAATTTATATTTTATTTTATTCAATAAACTAAATGTTTTATGTAAATGTATTGGCATGGTTTTGGCATACATGGTTGGTTTGAGTTCATCAGTTTGATGTGACCCTAAGTAAAGTGCTTCTACTATTAGGGAAAAAGGGACGCGACTCTAGATAAGGGGATTATTCCATTAGGTCACAAGGATGTTGGCCACTAAGTGTAACCATGTGTGTGGGTGAGAGACCTCTCATCTGTATGGAAATATCACTTGGGCCTGAATTTATGGAATTATGGTAATCATGATATGGGTTTGCCAAAATGGAAATTGTGAATTTATTTAAATGACTTCATTGGTTTCTCTCCTTGGAAAACTCTACGGTTTGGAAAACTAGATGGTTTTTAATTTTTTTTCATTTTATATAAAAAGCATTAAATTATTTTAAAATGTTTTATATAAATGTTCTAACATGTACATTCTTAGTCTCATGAGTTGGAAGTCATTGTGGAAACCCTACTAAGATATATACTCACCCCCTTCTAAGGCACATTGGTGGGTTCATATAATTTATATACTGAGACATATGTAAATAAATGTATACCAGTTATTTAGTGATGCATCATGATACTTTGGGCATGCAATATTGAGTTGGATCTTGGAGCATGCGCGTGTTTTAATTTGGAAGTTGTTGTTTAGATTTAGGTTCTGTGGTATTTGGGATCAACGAGTATTAATGGTTTTGTTTTCTCATTATAATCTATTATTGTTGGTTTAGTTACATTATTAGTTTTATTAAATTGTACCCATTCATCATATAGTGGTTTTTTGGTTCTGATAATATATTTTTTGTGTTTTTTATTTTCAATGGGAAAATCAATCCCAATTATTTATTATTCCATTAGAACATATTGTCTGGCTTTCATGTCTTTGTGATACCACCTAAGGATAGTAACAAGAACCTATTACCTCTTAGGAATCAATATATTTGGATCCTTTTGAATAATTTAGGTGGTTACATGCCATTCCCCCACTTTGTTAGGTAGTGTATGAACTCGTTTTTTACTCTGGTATGGATCCTTTAATTTTCAGTCTAATTCTTTATTTTAAACATAATATTGATGCATAATGAGTTAGAGAATGTACCAACGATGTATGTGGATTGTCAGAAACATGAAAACCATCCTTTTGATGGAAATTTTAATGTATCATGGTTTTATGAAATTGTGGGTTTAGAACACGTAGTTAGATTCATTATGTTGATAGTATGCATTTTCGGTCAGAGACATCTCGCACGGTTGGCACACCGTTTTCTATAACCATGTGACCTAACCCTGATGTACACCCATTTCTCCAAGTAACCATGCATGGCTTTCATGTGTTTTGGAAAACTGGGATGCCAAACTACTCACATGTTAAATTTTGGGAAATTTTACCACTTTTCCCATAATAATCTAATTATCCAAGCCATTCTTCCCTAATCCGATTTCATGTTGGATAAACCTACATTTCTCCTATTTTGGAGATTTTTGGAGGCCTAAATTAGGAATCAAGTATCTCATTCATCTAATATTCATTTAAGCTTTTGGTCATCATGTTGGATGTGCAATTGTATGTACTTGAGTTCATTTAATCCATTCATCTTCTCTCTTTCTCTCGACATAGTTATCGAGGTGTATGTGTTTTTACTCTTTTATTATATCTACTCAGTTCCATGTAAAATTATAGGCTAATAATGGATGAAGAGAGTTTTACAAGACTATTGTAGGTGGTCTATTACTCATCCGTAAAGTTTGTTGAATTTAGAATTTTGGTGTGGGGTCCATCGATTTCATCAAGTTCCATTTATTAAATTTATATGACCTGGTTATACTCATTAAAACCATACAATTATGATATTTCCGTTAATGTGATTGGTTTATGGTGGTTAGGTCCACAATTCCTAGCACATTATGTGGAGTGATATGCCAAAATTGGGGTTTTAGTGTTCTTAACACTTTTGTGCCATAGCTCAGGTGTGTTCGAGCTTGTCCACAATAATGGTAAGACTCCTTATATTAATTTCCATTTTAATTAAGAAATGTTTAATAGATTTTCCTTTTCACATTCTCATGACCCACCTATGGTATGTTCCTGCATTTATGTAGTTCATTCAAATGATATTATTGAAATTATAATTAGGTATATGAATTATATTTATTATGATTAATGTAATGTTTTGTTAGAACTCTGTAAAACACCTTTCCATATTCATGGAAGGCATTGGAGTGAAACTTATATATAGAACATGACTTACATGGTTCAAAATAAAAGGGTGCATGATACTTGTCCTTGTCAAGCTAATGAAAGAATAGTCTTGAACCAAGTTAATTTTTTTATATCATTGTTATCATATGAACAAATTAATTGTTGTGGTTTAAATGAAAGGTGGATTTAAATGAAAATGGACCTTGAAATCTTTATAGGATGGATTGACTCATGTTAGCTCTTCTATTCCTGAGGGAAGGCCTTGGGTACTCGAGTACATCATTCCAATTCGAGGATTTAAGTTGCCTTTGTTGAGACCTACCAAGAATCCAGCACTGGCATAACTTTGGATTCTCAGCATGGAATCATAGGATCCCTTCATTATTATTATAGTTTTATTTCAATATAATCCTTGGATGAATCATGACATAAGGTTACTTGGTTAAATCCTTGGGCCTTTCCACTACTTATCTTCCATTTTACCTTGGATGTATTCCTTGGACTCAGTTATTAATATTATTTTGGGAATAAATTGGACGATGCTCATGGGATTACACTCTGTCCCAAAAAGAAATAAATAGTTAATAATTATTTAGGGGCCTCTAATATCTAGGTAACCTTTCTGATTACCTTAGAACCACATTTTATTTAGTTATCAATCCTTCTTTTCTAGTAACATTTTTTACCCTTCACTATTTACACTATCATGAGGTGATGTTAGTGTTGGTTGTGCCTCACATGAAGTATTAATATAAATTGGTAATTTCTTAATTAATTAGTTTTTTAAATGTTTAGAAACCAATATAGGGTTGAATAATATTCTTTTATATTTAGTTACATTGTAGTTTTTTACATTATATAAGCATGCTTCTATGTTGTTACATATCCATTACATGGGATGGATGTTATAGACATCATTGGTGGTGGACCGTTGAGATTTTTCTAACACCCTCTCTGTAATTCGTTTATTACCCAGGTATGATTATATGTATGATGATGTTGAAAAAGGAAAGCATAATGATTCGGAATCATGATTTCTTACTGTGCTGGGATGGAGATGGTAGTAGATGACTGAGTTATAGCTCATGGTTATTGGGACAGTTTATTTATTTCCCTCACTACAATGGGTTTTTCATTTAGATCTTCTAATTTTATCCATGTTTTCCATATTTATAGTTACATTAAATATATCATAATTAGTTATTGTAGGTTATTCTAGTTAATTCAGTTATTATTTATTTTTCTCTTTTTGTTGTTTATTCATTTTACTTATTGATTCCATTATTTTCCTTTGTTTGTAATTATATAATTTACTACAGTCTGGTAATAAGGGAATGGTCACTATAAAGAGACACCCTAGGTGATTGTTTCTTGTAAGAATCCTCTAGTATTCGGGGAGATGCTCTTGAGGCTATGTGGACCACTAAGCCCAAGGAACCTATTAAGTGGAATATGGGTATGGGATATGACAAAGTGGTATCATAGTTATTCTTCTCATACTTTACTATATTGAGAAAACATATTGGTTATTACTAAATTTTGGAACATTTTCATCATTCATTCATGGGAATTGAGAACCCATGTTCTAGGTAAGGGCCATGTTTCCTAAATTATAATTTTTCTTCTTGTTTTTCTATTATAGTTGATATCATTTCAACAATGGGTGGTGTACATATTGGGTGATGTACTTGATTAAACTTCTAATTTAGATTCTACTTTATTAATATCTCAATGATATGGGGGTAGAGAAAATTGTTACATGAATCACAGTAGGAACCTATAATTTACATGTCATGCATATTTCCATGCCAAATAGGTGCACTTCTCATCTTTACATTATTTTTTGTGCTTGTGATTGACGAGGTATCCTAGACTTGTTTATATATTTATTGTGCTACGATAGGATGTGATTGGGGGTTTCTTGTTTCCATTAATGAGGTTTTATAGGCCCTCATGGGTTGGAATGTGCAATTTACCAAATATTTCCTTTAATTAAAATTATAATGGGTATCATTTTTATTGATATGGAGTATGGTCCCTGATTCATTAGGGAAGAAAGACCATTTAAAAAAAATCAAGTTATAAGAAAATGAAAAAACAAAATTGGAATCGATGAATGTTCTTATCCCACCTTGTTATGATTATGATAAGTTAAGAAAGTGAACATCATAATTAAATATTAAATGAGATGAAACAGTTTCCAGTAAATGATAAGGTGAGGTACTGTTGACCCATCATCTACTAGGACTCATGATACAAATATATAAGAACGTACCAATATGTGTCCATTTAAGTGGGTAGTTGGGGTTTTAAGCCTTTGTTAGTGAATTTTTTACATTTATCTTCTGAATGTGATGTTGTCTTTGTTCTTTTAAGTATTTTTGAGGTGTTTGATTAGAATTTTTAGACAAATGCCACCACAAAACACTTGTTTTGTATGCCATGATGGTGATACAAACCATTCTTTATACATGGTGGTCTATAAGACGCTTCTATTGCCCTTATAAATGACACTTATGTCACCACCTGTTGTACCAAAGCTAGGAACTAATGCCCAAGTCAATGATAGTTTCCTTAATTTCATGTCATCCATTCATGGTGCTCCATGATTGACACCTATGATGGATGATCTAACTCATGAGATTCAGATGCAACATCATCTAACCTTTTCTAGAGATAGTGGTCTGTAAGCTACACTGTATTTTCTAGAGGCCATCCAATCTATCTTTTAGCATCTACAGATGCCTTCAATGATGTGGTTAAAATGTTTTCTTTACATTCTACGTAATTCATCAAAACTATGGTGGTATGTGATTTCCCAGGTTATTTATCATCAAGATATGTTATGGGTTGATTTCTAGTCTTCTATTTATGATCATTTCTTTCCTAAAACGTTGACAGATGACATATCCAAAGAGTTCAAGAATCTAGAGAAAGGATCTATGTCAATTATGGTGTATTTAGTGCATTTCAATGAGTTTTAGTAATTTGAACTGCTTCTAGCCAATGACGTTGTTTCGTGTGCTAGAAACATCAAGGATGTGATCTATTATTCCATCAGTACTCATGTCAATATTTTTTAACTACCTACATTCTCTAAAATAGTAAATCATTCACTTATCACTAAGCACAACATTATGGGAAATGACAGTACCAAGTATATTGGACTAGTTCCACATTAGGACAGTAGTTACTCAAGTTGAAGTAAGCATTCCCTTGGTTTTTCTCACTAAGGAAATGGTAGCTAGGGTACCCATGTAGGATTCTATATAGTGTGTCACTAGTGCGAACGTACAGGGAATACGAATCCTTAATGTGATAGAGACCCATAGGAGTGTTGGACATGTGGTCATATGGGGCATCTTCAAAATTTCTATAGGTTATTTTCAACAATTTTTAGTGAAAGAGTATCCACACCAGTTCCACCATCATGGGTAGGTTATTTTATGCCACTTCAAGAGAGGAGTTGTAGTTGCACCAGAAGGACTGGCCGATGAGGATGTCATGGTTATTGTAGCAAGACCCCTGATCTCCAGTACCACCAACAGTAAAGTATTGATCGTGGTATTCCAGCTAATTCTCCAGGTCCTAGAGAAGACCAAATGCATTATTTACAACAAATACCTGGGATTAGGCTATGTGACCATATATAATATGAGTTACTATTCTATTAGACTCTACTATAGTATCTTCTTTAATTGATAAAGGTTCTTTACACTCATTTATCTCATTATCTATCATGGAAATACTTGTGATGTAAATGCATTGTTACTGTGGTGTAATTACCCAAGATACACAATTAGTGGCACAATCTGAAGGAATATGCCAGTGTAGTGATTGACCCCTTGAGGTAGGTAGTTAACCCTTATTATGGGAAGTTTTTGTTATTGAGGTGAAAAGAATTGATTTCATTCTCAGGATGGATTAGTTGGTTTATTGTCATTCCTTTATATAATCCTATTATCAAAGGGTATCTTATACATCACCAGAGGGTAGAAATTTTCTACATAAGGGTGTGTGTGATGTCTGTACAGGTAGATTCGGACCAGATAATCATGATCTAGGAGGGGTAACATCCAAGATTTCCAATATCATCATGGATGATCAATGTTTATGCCAAGCTGAATTACCTTAAGTAGAAGAACATTTTAGGGATTCTTTCCCAATAACTTTTTTAGCTTGTCTCCTAAGACGGAGGTAGTTTTTTCAATCATGCATGTTCTAGGAGAATCTCTAGTTTTTATTGCTCCAAATATGATGGAATCTATTGATCTCTATAAGAATAAGTAAATGTTATCAGATCTATAGGAAAAATGTTTGAAAAATTCCAACACTTCCCCTTGGGGTTCACCCATACTTTGTTTCCTGAAGATGGATAGGACCCTTCATATGTGCATGGATTATAGGAGGTTAGACCGTCTTATAGTCAAGAGCTGGTATCCAATACCATGAATAGATGATCTCTTTGACCATATATGAGGATGTACTATCTTTTCTAAGGTCAAAATGAGATCGGGCTATCATCATGTTAGATTTAAGACATCATAAATACCTCATACATCATTCCATAGCTAGAGTGGTCTATATGAGTACCAAGTTATGTTTTTTGGTCTTATGAATGGGCCTGCCATTTTCATGGATCTAATGAAAATGATTATCCAAACCTATTTGGATTAATTTGTTATAGTCTTTTTGGATGACATCTCCATGTATTATCACACTCATAGAGGCTGTAGAGAGCCAAATATTGAAGTACATGGACATTACATTACTTTTTTAGAATACTTAATACATAACGAAAACAGACACACAAGGATCGTAATTGTTTAGTGTCTTTGGATACTCGGAAAATATTCTTCTAATTGTGGTGAAATTTCTTCAACATCTCCCATAAAGATCTTCCCCATTTGTTTTCTAACCTGAAGCCTTTATTTAAATCATGGGGAAAAGAAAAAAAAATAAAGTGTGATCTCAAATGATTAGTAAGGGTAAGCATAGATAACATAAAACAATCCATAAACATTTGAATGCAAAAACTTGAACATAAAATCTAATCAATAAAATCATGAGAAACGACAAAAATCATGGAAGTACACAAGGTATAGATCATAAAGGAACATTAGTCATGATAAACTAGAATGGTAATAAAACATGTAATTTTGGAATCCATTAAGCACATGTTATGATTTCCATAGTATCCAAGGCATTGCTGCCAAGACCATCTTAGTGGACAAAGTCCCATTCTGAATCAAGTACACTCCTCGTTTTAGTCCTGTAACACCGAACCAGATTAACATACCATTCCAGCCATGTATATCTCATGAGATATAAATCTTTACACAATTAATTGTAGAGAGATATAGGTCCCACTCATCTAATAATGAAATCATTCTTACTTGTGCCACAAAATAAACTTAAAACATTTATCATAACCCAAAAGAATAAAATAGGTTTCATAAACATTGTCCCATCATCAAATAATCCATATAAAACAAATGGATATTTCCTCATAAGAAAACTGAAACCATTTAAATCATAGAGACATATACATGAAACATACACATATTAAATAATTTCATCTGAGATGGAAAGTGGTTTTGATAAGATACTTGAAATTAATTCTTGAGGAAAATATCCTTTCTTCTTCAAAATCATTTTCTTTTCACAAAATTCCATGAAATTTTATAAGAAAATTATTTTTTTGTAAATAATTATAAAATCTTGTAGAGTAAAATTTATAAAAATGAGGCATTATAAAACTGTTAAAATTCTTTCATGCTGTATAAGTTAAAAATAACATTTTTCTTGTACTTTTGTCAGAAAAGTCAAAAAGTACCTTGGATGGTAAACAAAAGAATGATTCCTTTCATATGATGTGGTAAAAGGGTAAGAATGACTTTAAACATACATGTAAGAAAATTAAACATTTTATGAAAACATTTTGAGAAAATACAGCCATGGATAATAAACATAACTCTAGTAAATACTTACGAATAAACAATCTCGGATAAGAATCAGATTGGAATAATTATCCCTTACCTTATGTCTGATATGCTTCATAGGTATCCTAACCTCCTGTATGATGATTTAAATAATGTCAATTACTTATCACAAAATCATATTCATTGTTATGATATCATATATAGTATACTTATGACTTTATATTACCCATTCTTTTGTAAATTCAATGTAGAATCAGCGGTATGGGTAAAATCGTTTCATTTATTGTATGTGTTTCGACTTGTTGTCCTTGATATTATTACTTATATACTAATTTAACTAATTCCAGAATGTAAAATATGATTTATATATAATATATATTCAGGATATACATATATATATGATATATTGATAAATGGAATGAAATACACCATTCATGGAGACAGTAGGTCGTACGTACGCATGAACGGTGTTTTTATTTCCTTATTGAATTGAATAGAATTAAGTAGATGAAATACATACATATATATATATAACCAGTATCATTATTATTTCATATATTTCATTATTATTCATTATATATACTTTACAATCATTCATGAGTGGTTAACATGGAGAATGAATCTCATCGTGTTGTGGAGACGGTAGTCCGTACATAAGCACGAGCGATTATATCATTCCCATGATCATTGAATTGTATTGAAGCATATGTATAATATTTCATAATAAACATCACTTTAAAATAATCATATATAGTTATTTATTTAAACAATTATACCCATCCAAGTAAGGTGGGGGTCAAAAACAGATTACACCATGGCGTGGAGATGGTATTCCGTACGTACGCACGCGCGGTGATTTTATTTTCCATAGGATGGATAAAAGATGAAATAGAGGTGTTTAATATTTATAATAACATATCATTATATAATTAATACTTATGTTATTACTTTATAATGTGATAACTAAAGAAGAATAAGAATAATAAGAATGAAACTTGAGAGAATCGGAAGAAGAGATTACCTCTTCTTCGACGCACCTCCTTTAAGATTCCTCTTATGGAAGTAGAGTTGGTATTTTTAGAAGACCAGAACCTCAATAATGTTTCTCGTGAACTGGATAAGGTAAATGGTCAGGTGTTGGCCGAGATTCAAGGCTCAAAAGGGTGTGAAGAGAAGAGAGAAGGGGAGGCCTTTTTATAAGGGGGAGAGGGGCACCTTTGGAAAAACTCAAAATATTATTTTATAATAAAGTCATATTCAGTTTATAATTGCTCCAAAATGATTTATTTAAAAGCTAAACTGGGTATTGGTCGAAATCTTCTCGAGTAATAGATTTTAGACAAGTTTAGGTTACAATTTTAACCTTATCATTTAGATTTAACTCTAAGTTAAATAATTTAACTTTTACCGTGTCTTCTTGTTTTCTTACACTATATGGTTAATAAACATACTATAACAATCCAAACGAACCCCAAGTGGTTCATTATTAATTTATATATATATCCTTATCTAAGTCATTTGTCCCAACCTTCAATTTTTAGGAATAAAATAACAATTAATAATATAATATTTCTTTTAAAAACTACTTTATGTCAATTTTGACACTATTTGGTATTTGATTTTTTTGAAAATCATAACAACATGCTTTGTTAGAAAAAAGTTAATTAAATTAATACTAACATGTCATATTAACCTATAATATTAGTGTAATTCATTAAAATTCTAAAATTACATTTATTTGGGTATTTATAATATCAATTATTTTAATATTTCATTATTTAGGTAATTACTACATCACCATTGTGTCATAAATAAATTGACTTATTAAGTGTATGAAGATTATAAATAAAATACCATTAGGTAGGAAATATTTTTATATTTCTAATGAAAATTAATTTTCGAATTTATATTATGTATAAACCTATATAAAAAATAATGTAGTTATTAAACTTTGATTTTAACTATTTTAACCCTTCTTTAAATAAATTAATAATAAATGTTATAATGTAATCCACGTGGACCTAAATGGATATATTTTATTACTAAGGTTTTTTTGGTCGAATTACACTTAAACAATAAAATTAGGACATGTTTTGGGGTAATAATAATATCATTTTTACCCTAAACAACCCTATTTACTTTTAACCATGGTAAAAAAAAAGTTAAAAAGTTACTTTTCACCAAAAATTATTTTCATCTCATTGAACCACATATTAGTCCTAGATAGTAACCATGGATCTTGGATTTTCTAAATTCCAGTCCCAGAAGCGGTAAAATTAAGTTTTATTTGAATTTCCAAATTATCCTAGGAGGTGGGTAAAAGACGGTGAAAACATCAATAAAATTTTTATATATCTAAAATTATTATAAAATGACTCTAATTAATTACATTGAACTTATATAGGTATTATGTATCAATTTTTACCTAAAATAAATTTAAATAAAATTAATAATTATTTAAATAAAAAGTCGGTTTTTAAGTAGTAACCTAGTGCTTTCACTATTCATCAAAAATTGAATGTTTTCATAAAAATACCAAAAATTCACCCTAGGATAATTTCAATATTCAGAATCCAAAAATAAAGTCCATTTTGAAAGATAAAATTTATAAAATTCCAAAAAAGTGGGTATTACTATTCATAACTGCTAGTTCATAATAATATTATAATAATATATTGTTTAGTGAAACTCGGTATTGCGTACTTCACATGCTATCGTGGAAGGTATGGATTGCGTGTAATGAAATCCAAGTCAGGGATGCATGTAGTGATAGCTCTGTTTGGTGTTGCGTATATCATAATCAAAACATATTTCATTTATACATCAAACAAAATCTATACTTAATGTTGCATAGAATATTTTTACAAAACAAACCTGAAATTGTGTGTAACATGAGACAAGAATAGTGTAGCGTATACTGCAAGCTAATACGGTGTTTTGTATAGCACAATATAATTTTGGTGTAGCCTACAACACAAGACATCAATGAAATTTAAATGAATAATTCTCATAAAATGTCAGGTTGTTACATTATTCCCCCTTAAAATGAATTTCACCCTCGAAATTCATCAGGGTTATAAATGGTTTACTAATTTCAAGTTTCTTTCATAGAAACCCACATCATAAAAAGGAATAATAAAACTTAATTTCAAAAATTAAAGCAAGAAACATAATGGTTACCCAAATTAACTCATCACTAGGTCTCCACATATGTGATAATATGGATGTGGAAGAAAATTCTAACCATCATGTAATGATGATGAGTGGTAGAGGAAATGGCTATAAAAAATCAATAATCACAAAGCCATTAATTTTTGATGATCTAAGGTACCATATAATTCATTTGATATGGGACACTAGGACAACATTTTTTGTTTTCATGATCCTTTCCCTAATGTTGTAGAAATTGTTTTAATTAAAAGAAATACTTACTTGATTTTGGTATAATCTTACCGTTAGTGATTCCTTGGACAATTTCCACTTCATCTCTTAAGAAATGAAGTTGAATTTGTCAGAAGATCATGTGATAGAATGATGGGTCATTCAATTTGTCTTAAATAAAAGTTTAGAAAAGGATATATACATAAGTCCATCTTATGGTGAGATTAATTATATATGGTTCCAAAAATAGACTTATACTTCAGCTGTCATACCAATTAATAAAATAAAACTAGTTTCTACTAACCAGGGACTTCCTGTAGGCTAGTGGTAGGCGATAAAGGCATGTCTCACTTCGGTTGTGGGTTTGATTCCTGTAACCCTGTCCGATGTGACGGGTTGTCGCCCATTCTACAGGTTATCCCATTTCTTAAACAACAATATTATAACATTCTATCAATAATATCGAAAAAAATTTCTAGCCTTAAACAATACTAACTTATGTTCAACATAATCCATTCCATTCTTTTGGCTTAACGAAAATACTTCTTTCCAAACTCATAGTATAAAGAGAATGATTACTAAAAAGTTCATATATCAAGCACGTGAATACCACCATTTATCCCTCAAATATCTTGTTGGTCACATTCCAATCATTTGAATACCTTAATCATGTATTCTCTTGAAAAATGAATACCCATTGAACCTTAGTGAAAACATGAATGCTGTCAAAAGTTTACTCTTTCCAAAATCCAACAATTCTATATACTCAAACCATGATATAACCTTGTCCTTATATCAGTAATTAGGTCATGAATACTATAAAACATTTAATTTTCTCCTTATACCTTCATTATGGGCATATCATCTGCTTTCCAAAATATTTGAATCACTTTTCATGGTTACCAGTACCATATAATTATCGAAAACCATAATAAACCATTTCAAAGATATTCCAATGTTCCACAATACTATAAATGATATTCCACAACATTATTTTGGAATCCCTTTAAATAAACACATAATAATTCCACCAAATCGTTTTCATAATCAAAATTGATAATAATGATCACATGTGACTTCCATTTGTCCTTTTCCTTAAGAGGTTTCTCACATTGATCATCATTAACCCTTGGATTATGGAATCAATTAGCATAATGCCCTATTTCCTTGCACTTGAAGCATTGAAGTGTTGGTGGTGAGTTTTCTGTAGTCTTTTTTTTATTCACATCATTAGCAAGCTTTTTTCCATTGCATTGAATCTCAGCTGCTCGATGACCTTCTTTTCCTCACTGAAAACATTTTCTAGTCCCTTTAAGACAATCTCCACCATGCATCTTTCCACACTTTGAGCATATGGAAACATTCATCTTCTTTTCACCATTATTGCAAGATTTCTCCTTGAACTCCATATTTCATTTCCTATCAAAACCATGAGATGAATATGTTACACCAACTTCCTGTTCTACCTTGGTAGCACAACGCACAATTTTTTCATATCTACTGAAGTCTCTTATACTAATGCCCTTGGAACACTTGGTTTTAAGCCACTGAAAAATCGATCAACTTTACTTTCAGGTTGAATGATAAAGCCAGATGCATACCTTTCAAGTCTTCTAAAATTCACTTCGTTTATACCAACAGATTCATAATCCTTTTTATAAATCTCAAGAAACTCCTTTTCCATCTTTGTTTAAAAAATGTGAGGCATGTGCTTACTGAAAAACAAGTTCTTGAACTCGTCCCATTCCATGGATTCAATTTCAACTTGGGTCCTTGTATACTTAATTAGATTCCACCACTGGCCTGCTTCACCTTTTAAATGGTAAATAGCTAAAATGACTTTTTCATGTTCTTAACAGTGAAGTATGGAAAATATCTTTTCAATGGTACTAATCCATTGTTCAGAAACAAGTGGATCAGAAGACCCATTGAAAGATGGTGGACGTTGCCTCATGAAGGACTAAATAGAATATTGTTCCCTTCTCTGATCATTTGGAAATCCATAATGATTCATAGCTTGTGTATGTATAGAAATAATATTTTTCACTCAATCTCCCATCACATTTGGTTGGTCAGGAGGAAAATCATTGCATTGTCAATTACATTGATCAACGCGGTTTTTTCGGGTTCAAGCCATCGTCTAAAACCCAAAAAGAACAGTGTGAGAGGAAAAAATCATTCTAGTAAAACAACATAATAAAGGGGGAGTACCTTCAATATCAAACATATTTGGATAAATTCTAATATCATTACCATAATTATAGGACTATAACCTAGACTTTTCCTTAACATTAGGGACATCCCTAGACATACCTTAGAAATATCCCTAGGGATCTCACTAAAGTTTTCACATCCTATTTTCCAAAGGTTAACTAAACCTTTCCTCTGATACCAACTATAGAGACCCAAATCTTGACATACATGGACATTACATTACATTTGTGGAATACTGAATACATAACTAAAACAGACACACAAGGACCATAACAGTTTAGTGTCTTTGGAAACTCAGAAAACAATCTTCTATTCGTGGTGAAAGATCTTCAACATCTCTCATAAAGACCTTCCCCTTTTGTTTTCTTTCCTAAAATCATTCTTTAAATCTTAGGGAAAAGAAAAAAAATAAAGGGTGAGCTCAAATTCTTAGTAAGGGTAAGCATAGAGAACATAAAATGATCCATAAACATTTGAATGAAAAGACTTGAACATAAAATCTTAACATTAAAATCATGAGCAACGACATAAATATTGGAAGTACACAAGGCATAGATCATAAAGGTGCATTAGTCATGATAAACTACCATGGTAATAAAACATGTAATTGTGGAATCCATTAAGCACATGTTATGATTTCTATAGTATCCAAGGCATTGCTACCAAGACCATCTTCATGGACAAAGTCCCATTCTGAATCGAGTTCACTCCTCGTTCTAGTCCTGTAACACTGAACTAGATTATCTTACCGTTCTAGCCATGTCTATATCATGAGATATAAATATTTACCCAATGCATTGGACGGAGATATAGTTCCCACCCATCTCATAATGAAATCATTCTTACTTGTGCCACAAAATAAACATAAAACATTCATCATAACAAAAAAAAGGGTTTCATAAACATCATCCCATCAGCACAAAATACATATAAAACAAATAGATATTTCATCATAAGAAAAGTGAAACCATGTAAATCATAGAGACATTATACTTAAAATATACACATATGAAATAATGTCATCTTAGTTGGGAAATGGCTTTGATAAAACACTTGAAATGAATTCTTGAGGAAAATATCCTTTCTTCTACAAAATCATTTTCTTTTCACAAAATTCCGTGAAATTATAAAAGAAATGTATTTTGTTGAAAATAGTAATAAAATATTGTAAAGTAAGATTCATGAAAATTAGGCGTTATGAAACCATAAAAATTCGTTCATGCTGTATAAGATTAAAAATACATTCTTCTCGTACTTTTGTCAGAAAAGTCAAAGAGTACCTCGTATGGTAAACAAAAGAATGATTCCTTCCATACGATGTGGTAAAAGGGTAAGAATGACTTTAAACATACATGGAAGAAAATTAAAAAATTTATGAAAACATTTTGAGAACATATGGACATGGATAATAAACATAACCCCATTAAATACTTAGGAATAAACAATCTTGGATAACAATGTGATTGGAATAATTATCACTTACCTTAAGACCGATATGCTTTGTATGTATCTGAACATCATGTATAATGATTTAAATAATGTCATCGACTTATTAAGGAATCATATTCATTGTTATGTTATCATATATAGTTTACTTGTGTCTTTATATTACCCGTTCTTTTGTAAATTCGATGTAAAAACAACGGTTTGGGAAAAATCATTTCATTTATTGTAAGTGTTTCGACTTGTTGTTCTTGATATTATTACTTATATAATGATTTACTTAATTACAGAATGTAAATAATTATTGATATATATTATATATTAATCTTATACATATATATATATATATATGATAGATCGATAAATGGAATGAAATACACCATTCATAGAGACGGTAGGCCGTACGTACGAATGAATGTTGTTTTCATTTCCTTATTGAATTGAATGTAATTAAGTAGATGAAATAAATAAATAAATAAATAAATATATCTAGTATAATTATTATGTAATATATTTCAATATTATTCATTATATATATTTTAATCATTCATTAATGGTTAACATGGAGAATGAATCTCATCGTGTCGTGGAGACGGTAGTCCGTATGTACGCACGAGCGATGATATCATTCCCATGATCATGGAATTGTATTGAAGAATATTTATAATATTTAAGAATCAATATCAATTTAAAATAATCATATATAGTTATTTATTTACATGATTATAGCCATCCAAGTAAGGTGGGGGTCGAAAACAAATTACACCACGGCGTGGAAACTGTATTCCATACGTACGCACGCGCGGTGATTTCATTTTCCATAGGATGGATAGAAGGTGAAATATGGTTGTTTAATATTTATAATAATATATAATTATATAAGTAATACTGATGTTATTACTTTAGAATGATACAACTAAAGAAGAAGAAGTTTATGAAGAAAGAAACATGAGAGAATCGGAAGAAGAGATTACCTCTTCTTCGACACACCTCCTTAATCTTCCTCTTATGGAAGTAGAGATGGTCTTTTGAGAATACTAGAACCTAAATAATGTTTCTATAGAAGTGGAGATGAGAAATGGGAAGGGTTTTTCTAAGCTTCATGGCTCAAAAGGGTGTCAAGAGAAGAGGTATGTGGTGCCCTTTTTATTAGGGGGGAGAGGGGAACCTTTGGAAAAACACAAAATATTATTTTATAATAAAGTAATATTTGGTTTATAATAACTCCAAAATGATTTATTTCGAAGCTAAAGTGGTTATGGGTAGCAATCCTCTCAAAAAATACATTTTAGACAAGTTTAGGTTACAATTTTAACCTTATCATTTAGATTTAACTCTAAGATAAATAATTTAACTTTTACCGTGTCTTCTTGTTTTCTTACACTATATGGTTAATAAACATACTATAACCAGCCAAAATAACCCCATGTGGTTAATTATTAATATATATATCCTTATCTATGTCATTTGGACGATACTTAGATTTTTAGGAATAAAATAACAATTAATAATATAATATTTGTTTTGAAAACTATTAAATGTCAATTTTGACACTATTTGGTATTTTATTTTTGTGAAAATCAAAACAACATGGATAGTTAGAAAAAAAATTAATTAAATTAATAATAACATGTAATATTAACCTATAAAATTATTTGAATTAATTAAAAGTTTAAAATTACTTTTATTTGGGTATTTATAATATCAATTAGTTTGATATTTCACTATTTAGGTAATTACTGCATCACCATTGTGTCATAAATAAATTAACTTATTTAATGTCTAAAAATTATAAATAAAATACCATTATGTATGAAATATTTTTATCTTTCTAATTAATATTTATAGTCTAATTTATATTATGTATAACCCTATATTATAAATAATTTAGTTATTAAACACTGATTTTAACTATTTTAACCCTTCTTTAAATACATTAACAATAAATGTCCTTTTCTAATCCAGGTGGATCTAAATGGTCATATTTTATTCCTAAGGTTATTTTTGGTCGAATTACACTTATAAAATAAAATTAGGACATGTGTTTGGGTAATAATAATATCATTTTTACCTTTAACTACCCTATTTACTTTTAATCGTGGTAAATAAAAGTAAAAAGTTACTATTAAAAAAAAATTAGTTTAATCTAATTGAACCACATTTTAGTCTTTGATATTAACCATGCCTCTCATATTTTTGAAATTCCACTCACAGAAGAGTTAAAATTAAGTTTTATGTGAATTTTCAAATTCTCCTAAGAGGTGGGTAAAAGACGGTGAAAAGTTCAATTAAATTATTATATATCTAAAATTACTATAAAATGACTCCAATTAATTAAATTGAACTTATATAAGTATTATGTATCAATTTTTACCTAAAATAAATTTAAATAAAATAAATAAATATTTAAATAAAAAGTCGGTTTTTAAATAGTAACCTAGTTTTTTCACTATTCATAAAAAAATTTAATGATTTCAGAAAAATACCAAAAATTCACCCTAGGCTAATTTCGATATTCGAAATCCAAAAATGAAGTCCATTTTTAAAGATAAAATTTATAAAATTCCAAAAAGTGGGTATTACTATTCATAACGGCTAGTTCATAATAATATTATAATAATATATCTTTTAGTGAAACTCGGTATTGAGTACTACACATGATATCAAGGAAGGTATTGATTGCGTGTAATGAAAGCCAAGTCAGGGATATGTTTAGTTAAAGCTTCGTTTGGTGTTGCATATAACATAATCAAATCATATTTCATTGATACATTAAAAAAAATCTATACCTAATGTTGCATAGAATAATTTCAGAAAACAAACTTGAAAGTGTGTGTAACACGAGCCAAGAATAGTGTAGCGTATACTGCAAGATAATACGGTGTTGCGTATAGCACAAGATAATTTTGGTGTAGCGTACAACACAAGACATCAATGAAGTTAAAAAGAAGAATTCTCATAAAATCTCAGGTTGTTACAAAGGCCATGTCATGATCATTGACATCATTATGAGTACACTAAGAGAGAATTAGATTTATGATAAGGCTACTAAGTGACACTTAAGGACGTACAAAGTTCACTTCTTGGGACATATTATATCATAATCAAGATTCTATGTTGACCCATAGAAGGTGAGTGAGGTGGATTTTTGGGAGAAACCCAAGATTGTGTTTGATATATAAGGTTTCTTGGGGTAGGTTGGATATTACAGGTGTTTTATATAGGTCTTATCATGCCTTCACTCAACTCTTGCTGGCCTTAAAAAGAAGGGTGTAATGATCCATTTCTCAGAAGAATGTAAGAAAGACTTTCAAGAGATAAAGGAGAGGCTTGTATCAGCACCTATTATAACTCTTTCAGAGCAAGGAATATGTTATATCATTTTCTTTGATGCATCTGGATTCATCCTATGAGTAGTGCTGATGCAATATGATAGTTTTTTTTATTTGGATCAGGGTTGTTGAGGCCTCATAAGAAAAATTACATGACACATGACCCTGATCTAGCATTAGTTGTCCATGACATATGTTGATGGAGACACTATCTTTTGGGTGAGTTATTTGTGGTGTACATAGACCTCAAGAGCCTATAATATATATTTTACAACATGACTTGAATCCCAGACAGTGGAAATTGGTTGAATATATACAATCATTCAATTTTGATCTTTCATTATTGTA
Organism: Viscum album; assembly: GCA_963277665.1. Taxonomy (NCBI): domain Eukaryota; kingdom Viridiplantae; phylum Streptophyta; class Magnoliopsida; order Santalales; family Viscaceae; genus Viscum; species Viscum album. The sequence continues at coordinate 1,694,704,013 of OY728137.1, read as the reverse complement.
TGTAAAAAAATTATTCACTAATGTGCTATGTTAGAGAGATCGGGTACATGCCATATGAGAATCCATTGATTAAATGAAGTTAATGGACCTCTGAGAAGTATGTATTTGTGGATGATAGTCACGAACTGTCTTAATTTCATCTTGAACAATTACATATTCCCTCCTTGAGAAGGTGAAGGGAGGATAGTTTTCATATCCTAGGGCCTTGGTTCTCTTTAATAGTTTATCAAGAGATGACCCTCTTACAAATACGTCTTTGGAAGTAGGCAGTTTCCTATGTATTCATGGTTGGGTCTGTGTTCCAACAGATATGAGATAGGATTTGATGTATGACTACCAATCTTCTCAATGGGATGTTCATCAATGAATCTCCAAAATATATCGTGATATGAGAATCTAGTATTGGTGTCCTGGAATGAAATGTTAGATAGAAGGCTTTATCACTATATGTTCCACCTGTCGGTAGGTGAGGGAAAAGCACTAGGGTTCTGTTAGCTTATTATAGTCACTTCCAGTCCCAAAATGGAAAGAGGAAGATATTTAGATGGATTTCATACTCGCATTACCTAGGTTTTCATGGGGTATCAAAAATTTTATGGATATTTGTTGACCGACTAATAAAATTATACCACATCATTCGTATTTGGGATACCTTCTCAGCTGATGATCTGGGAAAACTATATCATGGTGAGATTGTACGACTTAATGTGGCTCCTCGTACTATAATTTCTTTTATGGATGCTCATTTCACTTCATGGTTCTGATAGGTCTTTTAGAAATCTATTGGTAGATAATTTTTATAATAATAACCATTCTTAATCATACCAATGGATAGTTAGAATAGACAATGTTGGTTTAAGAGGACACGCTCTGAACATGTGTCCTTGATTTCATTGGTTATTGGGAGAAAAATATCCCTCTAATTGAGTTCGATTATAGTGACATATTTTAAGAGAATTAGACGGATCCTTTTGAGTCCTTACATCATATTCTGTGTTGCTCACCCCTATACTGTATAGAGGTAGCTGAAGTATCCCTAAAATGTCATTATATTTTATATGAGACATTGGAATAGGTTTAGCTGATCATGAACCGTATGTCTATTGCTTAGTATAAATATAACGACCCATACTTTACATACATTGTTAATACTTCGAAATTGAAGCACACTTATTACAACATATGACAAAACCACAAAGGACCGTATAGGTATAGTGTCTTTAGAAACTGGGAAACATAAACAACTGGTTCATAAATCTTCTACAGTGTCTCCCATTTATTTCATCATATCTAGGGTCCCTTTTAGCATATTCTACTTAATATCCATCTTCCTGACCTGGGGAAAAGAAAACATAAAAGGGTGAGCTCAAATGCTCAGCAAGGGCAAAAAAAGGAAATAAAAATCATATCATATCTTTATGAAAATCAAAACCTGCAAAAGAGATCATAATATCTTAACATGGAATAAATCATAGAAGTGAAAATGAGATCCCCATAATCATAACATAAAACTTGAAACTTTGTGGTATGCACACATAATCATGGAAAATCATTTCTTGTTAGTCATGACTCATTTCCAAGACTATCTTAGTAGACAAAGTCCCTTTCTGAACCGAGTTCACTCCTCGTTTCAGTCCTGTATCACTGAACCGAAATAACCTTCCGTTCCAGCCATGTCTATCTCATGAGATATAAAATCTTTACCCAATGCATTGGAGGGAGATATAGGTCCCACCCATCTTATAATGAATCCTTTCTTATGTGTGCCACATAATCATAAATCATACATCATCGCATAACCCATGTAATAAAAATGGGATTCTTAAACAACATGACATCATAAAACAATTCATATAAGATAAAGGAATTCATAAAAATGTTTCCATCACAACATAATCAAATCCATGTAATAATAGGGATAAAAATAGAACCCTTTATTATCTTATATGGAAAATAATTTTGATAAAACACTTGAACTCCATTCTTGAGGAAAATATCCTTTCTTCTTCAAAAAAAAATTTCCTTTCATAACATGTCATTCAACATTATAATAAAAGAAGTTGATTAAAATAAACTTGAAAACTTTTAAAGTATGTTTCTTGTAAATAATGTTTTAAAAATCCATTCATGCCGTATAAGTTAAAAAAACATTCTTCGTACTTTTGTCGGAAAAGTCAAAAAGTACCTCGTACGAAAAACGACAAAATATTCCTTTCATACATATTACTAAAAACTCACCGAAGGGTAAAAATAGATTTAAACAATTGTAGGTGGATGGAAATATTACATATTGATGAAACATGGATGTGGATGATAAAATACACCCCAGTAAATACTTACGAATAAACAATCTCGGATAAAAATGAGATTGTGATATTTCCCTTACCTTAGGTCCGATTTGCTTTGTTCGTGTCCGAAGCTCCTGTATAATGGTTTAAATAATGTTATTGACTTATTCCAGAATCATACATATTGATATGATATCATATATGGTCATATTATTAGCTTCTTGTTAGTAATATTTCATTGTTACTTGTTACTCTGGTCTTTATAACTTTTTGTTCTTATGCGTGTTTTGTCGAATAAATTCTTTTTCTTATCTTTAGGTTATAGATAATTCATTTAAAGAATGGTATTAGTGTATTATATACCATATTCATTCATTCAATTCATTTATATAATCATTATGAAATGAAGATCATGTAGAACGAGTCGCATCACATCGTGGAGACGGTATTCCGTACGTACGCACGAGTGATGATATTGTTCCTATGATCGTGGAATTGTATTGGAGTATATATATATATTATTTCAGTATCAATATTACTTCATAATAATCATATATAGTTACTCATTACACCATTATACCCATCCTTGTAAGGTGACGGTGGAAAAATAGATTACACCACGGCGTGGAGACGGTATTCCGTACGTACGCACGCGCGGTGATTTCATTTTTCCGTAGGATGGATAGAATGTGAATTAGGGTTGTTTCATATTTATAATAACATATAAGTATGTAAGTAATACTGATGTTATTACTTTATCATGAAACAACTAAAGAAGAAGAAGTTGAAGAAGAAAGAAATTGAAAAGATCGGTAATGGATATTACCTCTTCTTTGGAACGCCTCTTTGAATCCTCCACTTAAGGAACTAAGATTGGTCTTTGGAGAAGACCAGGACCTCTAGGATTATTCTAGGGAAGTGGAGAGGAGAACATGGCAGGGGTTGGCCGAGCTTGAGTGCTCAAATTGGTGTGAGGAGGAGGGGGAGGAGGTGCCCTTTTATAAGGGAGGAGAGGGGCACCTTAGGAATATCTCAAAATATTATTTTATATTAAAGTCAAAATCGGTTTATAATGGTTCCAAAGGGTCTTATTTCGAATCTAAAGTGGGGATGGGTCTAAATCCTATCATCCAATAGGATTTAGACAAGTTTAGGGTATTATTTTAGCCTTATCAATTAGATTTAACTCTAAGTTAATTAATTTAACTTTTACCGTGTCTTTTTGTTTTCTTTCACTATATGGTTAATACACTTACTATAACATGCCAAACGAACCCCAAATTGTTTATTATTAATATATATATCCTTATCCAAGTCATTTGGCCGAACCTTAGATTTTTAGGAATAAAATAACAATTAATAATATAATATTTGATTTAAAAACTATTTTGTGTCAATTTTGACACTATTTGATATATGATTTTTGTGAAAGTCATAACAGAATTATATGTTCGAACCAAGTTGATTAAATCAACATTAATATATCATAATAACCTATAAAATTAGTGGAATTCATAAAAAGTCTTAAATTACATTTATTTTGGTATTTATATTATCAATTTTGTCAATATTTCATTAATAAGATAATTACTGCATCATCTTTGTGTCATAAATAAATTAAATTATTTGATGTCTAAAAATTACAAATAAAATATCATAATGTAGGAAATCTTTTTAGCTTTCTAATGAATATTTACAATTGAATTTATCTTATCTATAACCCCATATTAAAAATGATTTACTTATTAAACTTTGATTTTAACTATTTTAACCCTTCTTTAAATAAATTAATAATAAATGTCCTAATCTAATACAACTGGGCCTAAATGGTCATATTTTATTCCTAAGTTTTTTTTTGGTCGAATTACACTTGTCCAATAGAATTAGGACATGTTTTAGGGTAATATTAATATCATATTTACCCTTAGTTACCCTATTTACTATTAACCGCGGTAAAAAAGTAAAAAGTTACTATTCACCAAAAAATTATTTTTATCTCATTGAACCACATTTTACTTACTGATATCAACCGTGTCTGTCGGATTTTTGAAATTCCATTCATATAAGCGGTAAAATTATGTTTTATGCAAAATTCAGTTTTTAACCTACCACTTAGTGGTTTCACTATTCATCAAAAATTGAAAGTTTTCAGAAAAATACCAAAATTTCACCCTATGCTAATTTCGATATTCTGAGTCCAAAAATGAAGTCCATTTTGAAAAATAAAATTTATAAAATTTCAAAAAGTGGTTATTACTATTCATAACGGCTAGTTTTAATAGCATATTGTTGTTTAGTGAAACTCGGTATTGCATACGACGCAAGCTATCGAGGAAGGTCGCGATTGCGTGTAAAGCAAGCCAAGCAAGTGTTGTGTAGAAAAAGATTCCTTTGATGATTTATATAACATAAAAGTCTCGGGTGTTACATTCTACCCCCCTTAAAAAGAATTTCGCCCTCGAAATTAGTCACTTTGCAACAAACAGATGAGGATACTTCTCCCTCATCATATCCTCAAGCTCCCATATAGCTTCTTCAAGTTGGTGGTTTCTCCATAAAACTTTCACCAAGCGAGTGGTCATGTTTCGTAGGACTTTTTCGCTACGATCTAGAATCTCTATCGGCTGTTCTTCATAAGAAAGATCTTGCTCCAGCGGTACAACTTCTGAGCTGAGTACATGTGAAGGATATGGTATGTACTTTCTCTGGAGAGATACATGGAACACATCGTGAACTTGAGAGATATTCGGTGGAAGCGCCAATCGGTAAGCTACCTTCCCAACACGATCCAGTATTTCAAAAGGACCGATATATCTAGGGCTCAACTTCCCCTTCTTTCCAAATCTCATAACCCTCTTCCAGGGAGATATTCGTAAGAACACTTTATCGCCCACTTCAAACTCTAGGTCTTTTCTTCGGTTGTCGGCATAACTTTTCTTTCGACTCTGAGCTGCTCTTATGTGTTGTTGAATAGATCTGACCTTTTCTTCCATTTCATCAACGAGATCAGGTCCTAATAGCTTTCTTTCCCCAACTTCATCCCATCAAGTTGGAGTCCTGCATTTCTTTCCATAGAGAGCTTCATAAGGAGCCATCTGAATACTGGAGTGAAAGCTATTATTATAAGAAAATTCCACCAAAGGTAGGTGTTGATCCCAACCTCATTTGATATCCATAGAGCAAGCTCTCAACATATCTTCTAGGGTTTGAATTGTTCTCTCAGACTGACCGTCTGTCTGGGGATGATAAGCAGTGCTGAAACTCAACTCTGTATCCAGAGTATGCTGAAGACTTCACCAGAACTTCGAGGTAAATCTCGGATCTCGATCAGAGATAATAGAAAGTGGTACTCCATGCAATCTTACCACTTCCTTTACATATATCCTGGCAAGCTGATCTAGAGAGAAATCCTCTCTAATAGCAATGAAGTGTGCAGACTTTGTAAGACGATCAACTATGACCCAGATAGCATTATTGCCTTTGGATGTTTTAGGAAGTCCTGTGACAAAGTCCATAGTGATGTTTTCCCATTTCCATTCGGGTATGGGTAATGGTTGTAACATCCCCTTAGACTTCTGTCTCTCAGCTTTAACTTGTTGACAAACCAAGAATCGAGAGACATATTCAGCAACATCTCTTTTCATGCCATCCCACCAGAAGTACTCTTTCAGGTCCCTATACATCTTCGTGCTTCCAGGATGAATAGAGAATGATGAACTATGAGCCTCATCCAGCAGCTCATTCTTTAATTCGGGGATGGGAGGAACGCACACCCGATTCCTGAACTTTATTATCCCATCACAATCAAGGTTGAATTCATGAACATTTCTCACCTTCTTTTGTAACTCGACATCTTCTTTCTGTGCCTCTTTAATCTTCACATGTATAGATGGTTGAACATTCATTTGAGAAAGATAAGATTTTTCCCCTTCCATTATAATTTCAAGATCCATCCTTTGTAAATCCATAAATATTGGATCTTTTGTGATCCTCATCATGGATAAACTAGCATGGTCTTTTCGACTTAATGCATCTGCCACCTTGTTTGCTTTCCCAGGGTGGTAATGGATTGAGCAGTCATAATCCTTAATCAGCTCCAACAATCTTCTTTGACGCATATTCAACTCCTTTTGTGTGAAAATATACTTTAAACTTTTATGATCAGTATAAATATCACACCTTTCACCATAAAGGTAATGCCTCCAAATATTTAATGCAAAGATTACCGCAGCCAACTCCAAATCATGTGTTGGGTAATTTTGCTCCTGGATTTTCAACTGTCGTGAGGAATAAGCTATCACCATATCATTTTGCATAAGAACACACCCCAATCCCTTCTTGGATGCATCACTGTAGATCACAAACCTTTCTCCACTACAAGGCAGTGTGAGCACAGGTGCACTGGATAACCTTCTTTTCAACTCCTTGAAATTCTCTTCACATTCCTCTGTCCAGACAAACTTAACTCCCTTCTGAGTCAACTTGGTGATTGGATTAGATAATCATGAAAAATCTTTTACAAAACGTCGATAATATCCAGCCAAACCAAGAAAACTTCGGATCTCAGTTACTGTTGTTGGTCTTGACCATCTTTCGATAACCTCTGTTTTTGCTGGATCCACAGATATCCCCTCTTTTGAGATTATATGACCCAAAAATGAAACTTTTTGAAGCCAAAATTCACACTTGGTAAATTTGGCATAAAGCTTCTCCTTTCACAGGGTCTTCAATATAATTCTCAAGTGATCTTCATGCTCTTTCTTGCTCTTTGAATAGACAAGAATATCATCTATAAAGACTACCACAAATTGATCAAGATAGTCTCTAAAGACTCTATTCATTAGATCCATGAAGATAGCAGGGGCATTAGTAAGACCAAATGGCATCACTATAAATTCATAGTGTCCATACCTTGTACGGAAAGCCGTCTTTGGTATATCCTCCCTTTTGACCCTTAATTGATGATACCCTGAACGAAGATCAATCTTGGAAAATTATTGAGCTCCGCGTAGTTGGTCAAATAAGTCATCAATGCGTGGGAGAGGATATTTGTTCTTGATAGTGATCTTGTTAAGTTCTCGATAATCAATGCAAAGTCTCATTGATCCATCTTTCTTCTTAACAAATAGAACAGGTGCTCCCCAAGGTGACGCACTAGGGCGTATGAATCCCTTATCAAGATTCTCTTGGAGTTGCTTCTTCAATTCCAGCAACTCAATTGGGGCCATTCTATAAGGTTTCTTTGAAATAGGCAAAGCATCCGGTACGAGTTCTATTGAAAACTCAACTTCACGATTTGGTGGAAGACCCGGCAATTCCTCCGGAAAGACATCATCAAACTCCCGTACAATGGGCATATTCTTAATCGTGAGTTTCTCACCAACCATTTGAGATAAATAACCTTCATTTAGTGGAATCAATACCCATAAGATGGAAGAAATTTCCACTGGAAGGTTATGTTCATCCTTGCATTGATAGACGATCGTAGATTGATCTGGAATATGAAATGTGACTTCCCTTCTTTGGTAATCGATATGAGCTCCATGTAGAGAAAGCCAATCCATGCCAAGAATCACATCAAATTCCACTAAAGGAAGGATCACAAGATTTGCAGGAAGCACTTTCCCACAAACTTCGATCGGAGAAGAATTATAAACTTTTGATGCGATTGATGTGCCATTAGGTGTTGTCACAGCTAACTCAACATCTAATTGTTGAGGTAATACGGTGATACCCTTAGAAAATTTTTCAGAAATAAAAGAGTGGGTGGATCCAGAATCAAATAAAACATTTGCTACTTTATAGTGGATGGTAAGTGTACCTTTCACCACATCGTTATCGTACTCCACATCACTGATAGAAATTGCATATGACTTTCCTTTGTCTTTAGCCTTAAGAGTTTGTTGACGTCGACCATCATCATCAACCCTTGGATTTGGGCATTGATTGGCATAATGCCCCATCTCCTTGCACTTGAAACATTGAAGTGTAGTAGGTTCATTCTGTGTATCCCTTCCTTTGTTTGCGTCATTAGACATCTTCTTCCCATTATCGCGGCATTCAAATGCCCGATGACCTTCCTTTCCACATTTAAAACATTTACTTGTCCCTTTAAGACAACTCCCTCCATGTTTCTTTCCACACTTTGAGCATAAGGAAAAGCTTATCTTCTTTTCCGTGTGCTCTTTAGATTTTTCTTTGAATTCCATCTTCCTCTTCTTATCAAACCCATGTGACTGATGGGTTACTCCAATCTCCATCTCGACATTGAGAGCACATCGAACGATTTCCTCGTAGCTATTGAAGTCCCTTATGGCTAACGCCCTTCGAAGACTTGGTTTTAAGCCACTAAAGAATCGATCGATCTTACTCTCAGGTTGGATAATAATACCAGAAGCATACCTTGCAAGTCTTGTAAAATTTGATTCATAGGTACCAACAGATTCATCATCCCTTTGCTTCAGTTCAAGAAACTCTTTCTCCATCTTTGTTCTGAAAATACGAGGGAAGTACTTATTGAAAAATAAGTTCTTGAACTCGTCCCATTCCATAGACTCAATTTCATCCCTTTGCCTCGTATTCTTAACAAGATTCCACCATTGATCAGCATCTCCTTCCAAACGATACACTGCTAGGATGACTTTATCATGCTCAGAACATTGAAGAACTGAAAATATCTTTTCAGTAGTACTAATCCATTGTTCAGCAACTAATGGATCAGTGGACCCGCTGAAAGAAGGTGGACGCTGCCTCATGAAGGATTCAACAGAATGTTGCTCCCTCCTTTGCTCGTTTGGAAATCCTGCATGATTCATAGCTTGAGAAAGTTGTGTGAGCATGGCTACAAGATTTTTCATTCCAGCTCCCATATCTTTTGGTTGCTCAGGGGGACAATCATTGCATTGCCCATCGCATTCCGCATTAACACGGTTCCTTCGGGTTCCATCCATTGACTAAAACCAAGAAGAATAGTGTGAGCAACACTAATTGTAATAGGAAACCACATAATTCAAGAATAAAATTTTCATGCTTAAGGTCTTATCATAGGTTATTCAAGGCCATTTCTAAAACACTAAGATGGTGTTCTATGCTTAGACTTATCCTTAGGGTTCTTACTATGGCTTTCACATCCTAGTTTCCAAAGGTTGACTATAACCTCCCTCTGATACCAACTATAACGACCCATACTTTACATACATTGTTAATAATTTGAAATTGAAGCACACTTATTACAACATATGACAAAACCACAAAGGACCGTATAGGTATAGTGTCTTTAGAAACTGGGAAACATAAACAACTGGTTCATAAATCTTCTACAGTGTCTCCCATTTATTTCATCATATCTAGGGTCCCTTTTAGCATATTCTACTTAATATCCTTCTTCCTGACCTGGGGAAAAGAAAACATAAAAGGGTGAGCTCAAATGCTCAGCAAAGGCAAATAAAGGAAATAAAAATCATATCATATCTTTATGAAAATCAAAACCTGCAAAAGAGATCATAATATCTTAACATGGAATAAATCATAGAAGTGAAAATGAGATCCCCATAATCATAACATAAAACTTGAAACTTTGTGGCATGCACACATAATCATGGAAAATCATTTCTTGTTAGTCATGACTCATTTCCAAGACTATCTTAGTGGACAAAGTCCCTTTCTGAACCGAGTTCACTCCTCGTTTCAGTCCTGTATCACTAAACCGAAATAACCTTCCATTCCAGCCATGTCTATCTCATGAGATATAAAATCTTTACCCAATGCATTGGAGGGAGATATAGGTCCCACCCATCTTATAATGAATCCTTTCTTATGTGTGCCACATAATCATAAATCATACATCATCACATAACCCATGTAATAAAAATGGGATTCTTAAACAACATGACATCATAAAACAATTCATATAAGATAAAGGAATTCATAAAAATGTTTCCATCACAACATAATCCAATCCATGTAATAATAGGGATAAAAACAGAACCCTTTATTATCTTAGATGGAAAATAATTTTGATAAAACACTTGAACTCCATTCTTGAGGAAAATATCCTTTCTTCTTCAAAAACATTTTTCCTTTCATAACATGTCATACAACTTTAAAATAAAAGATGTTGATTAAAATAAACTTGAAAACTTTTAAAGGAAGTTTCTTGTAAATAATGTTTTAAAAATCCATTCATGCCATATTAGTTAAAAAAAACATTCTTCGTACTTTTGTCAGAAAAGTCAAAAAGTACCTCGTACGAAAAACGACAAAAGATTCCTTTCATACATATTACTAAAAACTCACCGAAGGGTAAAAATAGATTTAAACAATTGTAGTTGGATGGAAATATTACATATTGATGAAACATGGATGTGGATGATAAAATACACCCCAGTAAATACTTACGAATAAACAATCTCGGATAAAAATGAGATTGTGATATTTCCCTTACCTTAGGTCCGATTTGCTTTGTTCGTGTCCGAAGATCCTGTATAATTGTTCAAATAATGTTATTGACTTATTCCAGAATCATACATATTGATATGATATCATATATGGTCATATTATTAGCTTCTTGTTAGTAATATTTCATTGTTACTTGTTACTCGGGTCTTTATAACTTTTTGTTCTTATGCGTGTTTTGTCGAATAAGTTCTTATTCTTATCTTTAGGTTATAGATAATACATTTAAAGAATGGTATTAGTGTAGTATATACCATATTCATTCATTCAATTCATTTATATAATCATTATGAAATGAAGATCATGTAGAACGAGTCGCATCACATCGTGGAGACGGTATTCCGTACGTACGCACGAGTGATGATATCGTTCCTATGATCGTGGAATTGTATTGGAGTATATATATATATTATTTCAGTATCAATATTATTTCATAATAATCATATATAGTTACTCATTACACCATTATACCCATCCTTGTAAGGTGATGGTGGAAAAATAGATTACACCACGGCGTGGAGACGATATTCTGTACGTACGCACGCGCGGTGATTTCATTTTTCCGTAGGATGGATAGAAGGTGAATTAGAGTTGTTTCATATTTATAATAACATATCAGTATGTAAGTAATACTGATGTTATTACTTTATCATGAAACAACTAAAGAAGAAGAAGTTGAAGAAGAAAGAAATTGAAAAGATCGGTAATGGATATTACCTCTTATTTGGAACGCCTCTTTGAATCCTCCACTTAAGGAACTAAGATTTGTCTTTGGAGAAGACCAGGACCTCTAGGATTATTCTAGGGAAGTGGATAGGAGAAAATGGCAGGGGTTGGCCGAGCTTGAGTGCTCAAATTGGTGTGAGGAGGAGGGGGAGGAGGTGCCCTTTTATAAGGGAGGAGAGGGGCACCTTAGGAATATCTCAAAATATTATTTTATATTAAAGTCAAAATCAGTTTATAATGGTTCCAAAGGGTCTTATTTCGAAGATAAAGTGGGGATGGGTCGAAATCTTATCAACCAATAGGATTTAGACAAGTTTAGGGTATTATTTTAACCTTATCAATTAGATTTAACTCTAAGTTAATTAATTTAACTTTTACCGTGTCTTTTTGTTTTCTTTCACTATATGGTTAATACACTTACTATAACATGCCAAACGAACCCCAAATTGTTTATTATTAATATATATATCCTTATCCAAGTCATTTGTCCGAACCTTAGATTTTTAGGAATAAAATAACAATTAATAATATAATATTTGATTTAAAAACTATTTTGTTTCAATTTTGACACTATTTGATATATAATTTTTGTGAAAGTCATAACAGAATTATATGTTCGAACCAAGTTGATTAAATAAACATTAATATATAATAGTAACCTAGAAAATTAGTGGAATTCATAAAAAGTCTTAAATTACATTTATTTTGGTATTTATATTATCAGTTTTGTCAATATTTCATTAATAAGATAATTACTGCATCATCTTTGTGTCATAAATAAATTAAATTATTTGATGTCTAAAAATTACGAATAAAATATCATCATGTAGGAAATCTTTTTAGCTTTCTAATGAATATTTAAAATTGAATTTATATTATGTATAACCCCATATTAAAAATGATTTACTTATTAAACATTGATTTTAACTATTTTAACCCTTCTTTAAATAAATTAATAATAAATGTCCTAATCTAATCCAAATGGGCCTAAATGGTCATATTTTATTCCTAAGTTTGTTTTTGGTCGAATTACACTTGTCCAATAGAATTTGGACATGTGTTAGGGTAATATTAATATCATATTTACCCTTAGTTACCCTATTTACTATTAACCGCGGTAAAAAAGTAAAAAGTAACTATTCACCAAAAACGTATTTTTATCTCATTGAACCACATTTTACTTACTGATATCAACCGTGTCTATCGGATTTTTGAAATTCCATTCACAGAAGCGGTAAAATTAAGTTTTATGCAAAATTTAGTTTTTAACCTACCACTTAGTGGTTTCACTATTCATCAAAAATTGGAAGTTTTCAGAAAAATACCAAAATTTCACCCTAGGCTAATTTCGATATTCTGAGTCCAAAAATGAAGTCCATTTTGAAAAATAAAATTTATAAAATTTCAAAAAGTGGTTATTACTATTCATAACGGCTAGTTTTAATAGCATATTGTTGTTTAGTGAAACTCGGTATTGCGTACGACGCAAGCTATCGAGGAAGGTCGCGATTGCGTGTAAAGCATGCCAAGCAAGTGTTGTGTAGAAAAAGATTCCTTTGATGATTTATATAACATAAAAGTCTCGGGTGTTACAATAAACCTAAATCTTATACCTATTACCATTGATGACCTATAGTGTTCGAGGTCGAGAATCATGATTTATTTATAGTATCCCCTAGACTGGGCATTGAGAAAATAGAAGAAAAGAAATTTGTCACCATGTTATTTAGGGTCATTTGAGATCATAGTGATATTTGAGCATGTATATTATTAGTTCCCTCAACTTTAGAGGTATTGTACCATGCATGAATTCTTTCATGTTTTACTACTTCAGCAATATCATTATCCCATTCTCATTCCTTTTATCATGAGGAAGTTGTGTTATATGTTTATGAATCCATTTAGGAGTATCCAGTACACATCGTTCACAATATAATGATTCCTTTTTAGGACAGTCTATCCCTCTTGTACGAGAGCTGTGGCCACACAACTACATACAGGATGAGGATTTGGATCTGGATGCCGACGTACGTGCCCAGTGGCCAGATTTGATCTCAGACAGTGTTTCACCACCTTTTGATGGATAAATTGGTGATCATTTTCTAAAAGGGGAGAGACTATAAAAACTGAATTTTTTTGATTCATGTATGGATCCTTTAATTTTTTTTCTTATTATTTATTTAGAATGTAATATGGATTCCTGCTGAGTTAGAAAAGGTATCAAGGGTGTCCATTTCTTTTTTGGATCCCAAAACCCATCCTTTTATCGGAAATGGTCGTGTTACATGGTTAGATTTATCGGTGCAGATGGTCCTCATTTTTGGGCAGGTCCATCATGCATGGTTGGTGCATGGTTTCTCAAATCGTGTGACCTGAATATGTTGTATGCCCCTATCATTAAGTAATTATGCATTGATTTCACATAGTTTGGGATACTATGTGGCCAAACAATGAACATGATTTATTTTTGGGCAATTTTACCATTTTCCCATAATGATCTAATTAACACAAAAACTCTTCCATAATCTTATTTCTAGTAGTAAGAACCTCCATTATTCTCATTTTTTGAGATTTTGGAACGCCAAAACATTGTATCAATAGGTATACTTCATCTGAAATACATTCGACATTTCTTTTATTTTGATGGATGTGATACAGTATGTACTGGAGTCCATTTGAGCGATTATTCATATCTCTTTCTCTTCACAAAGTAAACATGGTGTAAGAATTTTTTTTTTCTCAAATATATCATATTACAAGAAGAAATGGAGTCTAATACTAGGTTATTAGAGTCATACAAGCCTATGTTGTTTGTTCTATAACACATCCAACAAGTTCATTGATTTAGGAATTTATATGTAGGGATCGCCAATTTCATTGGGTGCTGTTTATTGAATTTATATGTCATTCTTATAATGAAAGTGTGGCTTATTGTCACCTATCGACTGGTCAATGTTTTGATGCTTTGCTAATGTTTAAAGCCACACTCTGGTCAAATCCTTGGCAATGATACTTTTTAATAGTCTTTTGTTTTTAGTTGATTGCATTTTTATTAGGGGGTTTGTTTAAATAGTTTAACTGAAATGATTGATCGATTTTAAAATTTTATAAATAAAGGGGTGAGTTCATCATTATGTAGTTGATCTTGTGATATCATTGAGCTTTTCATTATATTGCATTAAATTAACACCCATGTCACATGTTGACATTGAATGGATTTCCAAAGTGTGATGGCTTTAATCCAATCCATAAAATAACATAGTGTTATAATATTAATCATATATTGTTTATATTAGTGTATTTATGGTTCTAATAATCCTTGTAAACCACTCGTTTAACCAAAAAAAGTCCTTAATCAGTGACATGTTAAGTCCAACATACACAATGTTAATTCAATGAATACCTATTGAGAAAAAGTTCTCAATCGCTTAACATCCCTAAATTACCACTCACCCCAATGAGAGATTTACTCATCCATTGAAATTATTAGTAATCTGGTTATAATGATTATGATTATAAATTAATAATATAAGAAAAATAAATTGATAAGAAAAGAGTTGTGCGTCGAACACACACACAAACGATGATGATAATTAAAAATGAACATTTGATTGATTGATAAATAAAAACAAAAGAATGGGATTCAATTGTATTTAAACTATTTTAAGAACATTAATATTAAATTATGTAAGTTGGATGATAATGAGATATATTGAAGAAGAAACTTGACTTAAAACAGAATTACAAAAAAATATACAAGATAAAAATAATTAAGAATGCAAAAGTAAAAGGAAACAAAGAGAAGAGGAAATATCTCTCAAGTAAAAACATGAGCATGGAAAATCCTCTAAAACACTTGGAAAGGATTTGGTCATTAAAATATGTGCTCATCTCTTCTGAAATTCCAACTCCTTTAAAACAGAGGAAGGGGATGTATTTATAGCCCAATGAAGTTGACAGTTTTCATTCCCAATATTTTCTTCCATTTGGCTCAATGATTTGGAAATATATATAGAAAAATCAAAAGATATATCCTTATTAACAGTTGTATATAATAATTTTGGCCAACTATTCTCAAATTTGGAGACATCTAGACTTATAGAACCAATGTTATGGTGGTTTTAAAATATAATGTTAAATTGTCCATTTATATCCATGATTTTTCGATGTCCAAAATATGAATGGATTCTTGAATTGTAAAATGCTTTCAAATCCGAATTCTTTCTTCAACAAAGTTGGCCAAATATATCTCTTCTTTCACACTGAAAAATATCAACATGAATAGATGAATATATTAGGAGACATATCATTAATATTATACTTGTTTTAGTTCCCATCCAAAATGGTGATGAGTTTAAATTAATCATTTGGGCCCCCTGTCTTGGGATTTGGGCCTTGAAATATTTATCCCAGAATCCTTACATTTCCCCCCGAACGTTGGAGGAGAATAAAAAAAATTGGAATTCTTTATTGATCCCAACAATTAAATCATCATGTATAGTCCAATTTCTTCACCGATTTTGTAGGATTTATTGTGTGGACTATATGGGTCTTCAAATAGCATAATTGACACATGATCCATTCTAATGAAGTTTTTTATATTGAATTATCAATCCTAAAAACAATAACAACACAATTTGGATTAGTAGGGGGAGAGTTATAAATAAAATATTAAATTGACTCAATTATACTACTTCTAAAAATGCTCAAAAAATATACTTAGTTTTAAAACATTAATATTTCACAAAAATTATGCACATTTCATATAAAATCAGTAAAGGGAGTATATATTATGTCATGAAAATATTAATAACATAAACTCCCCCACACTTTATCTTGTTCATGTCCTCATGTGCAACAAATATAATAACATGAAAAAAAAAATATTTTCACTCACCATCAAATAATAGAATTTTGTTTTCCCCAATCTGGGATGTTTAGATAATATCACTAATACATATTGAATTCCACCAAAAGATGTTACAGAAACAATGTTCCAAAAACAATTTAGTTTTTTCATGCTCAAATTTAGAAATGGAAAATGGTGGCACATAAAACATACTCCTCTCAAGATGATAAAATTAATTAATGGAGAATCAATCATTAATCAACCAAAAGTGAAAATATTAGAGTTTGAAAGAGATATCAGCTTCCACTCCCTATCAAAATAGTACAAGAATCAAGAGGTACTTTGAAGGGTTTTTTCTATGTCTATGGGATGGTAGGAATATAATGTCCAAGATAGAGAAGAAGAGGGGTAAAACACCAACATGGAAAAAAGAAATGCACATTTTTTTTAAATGAGAAATGAAAGGAGGTGGAAACACATATTTATGAGGGAATGAAAATGTAAAATAAGACACAAAAGTGGAAGGAAATATGAAGGGAATGAGAAGATGGAATATTTACAAAACACAAAATATTTCCTAATGACATAAGAATATAATTCAAGTGCTCTTTTTTTCTCTTTATTTGGAAAGTAGAACCCGAAACAAATTTCACACTTGTATCCCAACCAATGATTTATCACCTCCCGACACTAATTGTAATAGTTATAATAAGGTCAAAGGCTACGAAATAGTGATTTTTGACATACCCAAGACATAATCAATTTTTTTTAAAAAAATATCACTTTTTTAATTAATATTTATTTGAACACTTGTAAATTTTAAAAAATATGTCATAAGAATCTATACATTCCCAAACCCCACTGAAGGAAAACCTCTCCCCCATAGTAAAAAAGGATTCTTACCCACAAGAATATGATAACTCGTTGAAACTCAATAAAATGGACTCCAAACAATGAAATCCATTCCCCCCACACGTAAATTTCAAAATATTATGAAATGAAAATCCATGTTAATATTGGGTGGGATAAGGTATTGATCTTGTAATGTAGATATCAAATAAACGGTTTTCATAGGCTCAAAGGGGATTTCAAAAAAATGATTAATGCTTGATTAATGGGAGGCTATTTGTATATTATAATTCTCTAGTGGTTTGAAAAAATTCCTCAATCATATTAATGCACACTAAAGTAAGAATTTTTGCTCGAAGATCCGCATGCTCGTGATTCACAAATGGGGGTGAAAAACACTCATTTCGAAAAGATGGTCATAGGTTTCCTTGGAATGAATGCCATTGGTTTTCTTCATGGTTGGGGAAAATCATTTGCCAAAACAAATGAGCATTCAAAATTTGTTGGTTTTGAAAAAGTATTCATTATCCAAAGTCATGATGAAACCACAAAATATTAGAAATGAAACCATGTATTTTGACTCCCCAAAATTTTTAGACAAAATTTAAAAAGTTGAAGTTGATTAATCATGACTCTTTTGGTTATTTTTATATTTTTTATTTATTTATTAGTTTTTTTTATGTTTTTTATAAAATACACACCCACACAACAGAGAAAGATATAAATAAAGGGTTTGATGAAAAAATTGGTAAAAAAATTAAGATAGAGGAAGAAGATAAAAGTGGTAGAGATAGGAAGAGAGATAGAGATATAGAGATTTAAAGGGAAAGAGGTACCCCTAGTTTAGATTTGTTGGGTCGTCATCTCCATCCAGTGGTGGGTCAACTGCAGATGATGGTGATCCGATGGAAGTTTATGTTGTTCCATTATTGTGTGTCCTCTCATGGTGATTCTTTAACTGATGTCCATTAACTATAAATTTCATTTTGGAAGAAGGTATTAGACATGCACTACACTGAATTGGTAAAAATTAGTAATAACAAAAGGACCTTCCAAACAAGAATTAATCTTAACTGTGTGAAGTTGAAATCGAT
Organism: Viscum album; assembly: GCA_963277665.1. Lineage (NCBI taxonomy): Eukaryota > Viridiplantae > Streptophyta > Magnoliopsida > Santalales > Viscaceae > Viscum > Viscum album. The sequence continues at coordinate 1,694,685,753 of OY728137.1, read as the reverse complement.
AATTTAAGAGCATTAGCTTTTCACCTTCATGAAATACCTTTCTCAGGATGTGTTTATCATGGAGTGACTTGTATTTTTCTTTATAGAGATTCGAATTTTCATAAGAATCAAATCAAAGATCCTCCAATTCATCCAACTTCAACAATCATTCTTCACCAGATTTTTCACATTCAATATTACAGTTTTTCACAGCCCAAAAAGAGTTATTTTGGATTCTGACTAGTAAATGACATGCTTTACCAAAAACTATCCTAAAATGAGACATTCTAATTGGTGATTTATAGGTAGTTCGATAAGAAGAAATTCTTTCACCAAGTCCTTCAATCCTATCTTTTCTGTAGGGTTTTACAATTCACTCAAGCACTCCTTTCACTTATCTATTTGAAAGTTCATCCATGCCATTTATTTGGGGTGATATGAAGTTGATGTTTTATGTACAACACCATTCTTTATCAAAATATATACCATGTTTCAATTACAAAAAATGGTTCCTAAGTCACTTATCAAGGCACGTTCTGTGCTAAACTGGTAGAAAATGTGTGTTTTTAGGAACTCACTAACAGTATGTGAATAAACCTTTCTGGTGGGGTTTTCCTCAACCCTCCTGGAAACATTATCAAGCACAATAATAATATACGAGAATCCATTGGAAGGGGGTAATGGTCCCATGAAATCGATTCCCCAAACATCAATGATCTCATAAAAAATTAAAGGATTTTGGTGCTTTTCAATTCTATTTGAAATTATTCCATACATATTGAAAGTGGATATTATTGACAGAACTCATGTGAGTCCTTGATGAGTGCAGGACTGAAGAATACATTGTTTAGGACCTTTCGAAGAGTCCTTTGTGGTCCAAAGTGTCCACCTCTGAAAAGTGAGTGACATAATTCTGCGATAGATGAATTTTCATCTTCACCAACACATCTCTTAATTACCATGTCTGCCTCAATTTTCCAAATATTATTTTCTTCACAGAAATAGTGTTTTGAATCACTTTTCAACGTCATTTTTTGTTCTTTTATAAAAAATAATGAAAAACACCATAAACCAAGTAATTTAAAATTTGGGATTACCATGGAAAAATTGGAGTGAGATATGAAATGTTCTCATTGGGTAATTCATGATCAATGATTTCATAATGAGAAGAATTCAAAATCCTACACATGTGATCAGCCACAAGGATTTTATTTCCAGGTCTATCATTCATTTCAAGGTCGAAATCATGGAGCATTAGGATCCATCTTATTAGCCACATTTTGGAATCAATTTTCTTGAGTATGAACTTTATAGAAGAATAGTCTATGATGATGATGATTTTGGCACCTAAGAGATAGGCTCTGAATTTATCTAAGGAAAAATCCACTACTAAAAGTTCATTTTCAATAACACTGTAGTGAGATTGAGTTTTATCCAATTTTTTCTAGGATAAATAGATTACATGAGAAATATTTTCTCTTCTTTTACAAAGAACGACCCCAACAACTCTATCAGAAGCATCACACTTAAACACAATGGGTAAGGACCAATCTAATGGGTGGATTATCAGGGCAGATGTAAGAGAAATTTTGAGTTCAACTAAGGCTCTCTTGAAAACTCCATCGAAATGGAATGTGACATCATTTTAGATAAACTAAGTGTGTGGGAGGGAAATCCTACTGAACTTATGGATCAATCGATGATAAAAACAATCATTACTGAGAAATGAATGGATGTCTCGTAAAAAATTTTATTTAGGAATTCATTGGATCACTTCAATTTTGGTATGGTCAAATTCAATACCCTCTTTTGAAACTATGTGCCCAAGAAAAATCCCATTTAAAACCATGAAGTGACATTTTTCAAAAATTAAAACAAGGTTACACTTGACACACTCTTGGAGGACTAGAGATAGTGAATTCAAGCAAGATTAAAATGACTCACCATAAATAGTAAAGTCATACATGTATACATCGAGGTAGTGTTCAATGAATTCAGAAAAGATACGCATCATACACCTCTGGAATGTTTCAGGAGATTTTTAAAGGCCAAAAGGCATTCTCATATATACATTTGTTACAAAGGGGCATGTTAAAGTAGTCTTTTCTTGGTCCTATGGTGCAATTGGTATTTTTATGTAGCAGGTGTATCTATCAAGAAAGAAATAGTGTGACTTTCTGGTTAATTGTTCCAGCATCTGATCATGGAATGGAAGAGGGTAGTGATCATTTCGTGTTTCAACATTCAATTTCCTATAGTCGATGCATACATTCCATTTGTTCTTTACTTGATTTGTGACTATATCACAATGTTTATTTGTGAAAATAGTTATCCCACATTTCTCAGGTACAACTTGAATTATATTAACCCATTCACTATCAGAAATTGGGTAGATATTACAAACTTGAAGAAGATTTCTGATCTCTTCTCTAACTACCTCAAGTATGAGTGTATTGGGTATTCTTTGTGATTGTCTAATTGGTTTGGATGATTCCTCAAGATGGATGTGATGCATGAAAAGATCAGGGTTGATTCTAGGTATGTCATATAGGGTCCAACCTATGGCCTTTTTGTTTTTCTCAAGCATTTGAACAAGTTTGGACTCCTCATTTTTAGTAAGTGAAAAAGTGAAAATGACAGGATTAGAGTGATCGTGGAAAAAAGAATGCATATTTTAGGTGTTTAGAAAGAGTATTAAGATTAGTATCATCTTTCATTTGTGGGTTAGATAACTCAAGAATTGATGAAGGGATTTTAGTTGCGTCAGATTCATTTTCCTTAATACTATCCAAGGTTGAGTAGTACAGATCAGAGTTAATATAATATTCAAGAGGGTTTTCCAGTTCAACTAGATTGATTGAGTCTATGATTGAGATGTCATATCAACTTCACCATTTATGAATTAGTTAATTATGGTGTAGATTTTACAAGATCCTTTATCATTCGAACATGAAGAACAAGATGGATTGGGGTTCCATTGACTTTTATAAGTGTACTCAGAAGCAAGGATTGAGAATGCAGAGTGATCCTCAGATGGGTTTCACATGGCTTGGAGAATGATGGACTTGACCAGTTGGTCACCAAATTCCATGGATAAGATTCCTGAATAAACATCAATATTAGTTCTAGCAGTCATGAGGAATGTTCTTCCATGAATTAGTGGAGATCGATAAGCGTTCCTATCACATTCCATGTCAAGAACATAGAAATTGGCTGGGAAGATAAGGTCATCAACTCGAACAAGAACATCCCTGATCATACCCTAAGGAATAGAAGTGCTTCAATTTCCAAATAAAATGACAACAACTGTTGGGTGCAAGGGACCTAGACCGAGGTTGGAGAAGATGGATTTGGGAATGACATTAATTGAGGCTCCTATGTCTATGAGTGCATCATCAATGTTGGAACTTCCAATTTGGAATGGAACCGTAAAGGACCCTAGACCTTTAAAATTTATGGCAATAGACTGTTGGTGGAAACATTTTCAACGGTCCTAAGATGACACTTATGGGTATGCAACTCCTTGAGAAACTTGGCATGCTTAGGAATTTGTTTAATGGAATCTAAGAGGGGAATGTTCATTTCAACACATATAAACATGTCGAGAATTTAAAGATTAGTTTTAAAGGACTTATGTGTCTTAGAAATGGCTTGAGGAAAATTAATTAGGTTCCAAATTGGAATAGAAATAGGTGAGGGAATGGATTCAGATTCCATATCATATTTCTTTTTCTTTTAATTTTCTAGGTCAACATTCAATGGATGGTTGTAGGACTTATCTTGAGGCATAACAATTTTCATTCCCGATCTAAGTGAAATTACTCTTACATTACCCTTGGGGTAAGGTAATGGTTGAGATAGGAGCTAGGAAGAATTGGATTGTTGTTACCGGCTCAGGTGGGATGCAAGTTGGCCAATTTCTGTTTCAATTTTTTGAGGCAAGAACAGGTGAATGAGGAAAGATCAACCATTTTACATTCCCAAGGTTTCATGGAAGAAGTGTCTTATCCCAGATTGATATTACCTTGATTTTGGTTATTGGGAAGGTGATTTTATTGGTTTGGGAATTGGGAAAGCTCGCTAGGATTGTGGAATTCAGGAGGAGGAAGAGGAGGAATGATCATTTGATGTTGAGGAACAAAAGGGTATGGTTGTTGGAAGTTACCAACACCTAGACCATATTGGAACTGGTTTGGGTTTTGATGAGGGTGTTGTGGGGTTGATAAATCGGATTCCATATCTCACGTTAGGGTTATATGTAGAAGAGGAGGGCTCAGAATGGGGTTGGTTGATGTTTTTAACAAACTGACCTGATTGTTGAGTGTTAGGGTTCCACTGAGCATATGATGCATTAAGCTCCATTGGTCTAGATGAATAAAATGGTTCATCTTGATGTAGTGGAAAGGTGTCTGTTGGATTATTTGGTGAGTTGTAGATTCCACAGTTTCTGACAGGTGTAAGAAACAATGATTGTGTAGAAGATGAAGTTGGGGCTTTATAGCCACAACTAGTTGTCGCACAAGACCTGTAAGATCACTCATCCACTCTGTCATCTTGTTCGGATCTATCAATTAATTATCTTGGTCTTGTTTGACATGAGCATGTGCTCGTGTATGAAATTGTTGGGTGTTTTCAGCCATGTTTCTTATAAGATCTCTTGCAGCTGCTAGAGTTTTATCAAAAAGAGTAACGCCACTTGCAGAATCAATGATAGTTAACTCCATATCCAATAACACCTAATAGAAGTATTGGATCAAGAGTTTTTCAAGGATTTTGTGGTGTTGGAAGGTTTTAATAAATGTTTTGAACCTCTTCTTTTATTCATGGAGTAATCACATGTGAACAGACAGATACCACTTATTGCCTTTCAGATAAAAGCAGTACGAGAAGATGGAAAGAATTTATATAAGAAGAGTCTCTTTATGTCATTCCATGTGGATATAGAAAAAAGAGCAAGGTAGTCGAGCCATGAAATATCAGTGTTAGATAGAGAGAAAGGGAATTCATAAAGTTTGATTTGTTCCTTAGAAACCCCTTGATGTTTCATGGTATACCACACCACTTGAAACTCTTTAAGATGAAGATGTGGATCCTCACCGGATAGCCTGTGGAAATGAGAGAGAAGATGAATCAAACCTGATTTGAGTTTGAATTCAGCCTCTATCTTTGGATATTGAATACCAAGAGGTTGGTAATTAATATCAGTGGTATTGAGTTATTTAAGTGTTTGTTCCCTAGGATTGGCCATATCTAATTCAATTGGTTGGACAAGGAATGAGTCTTTAATTTATTGATTATCCCTAATGTTTTTGCTAATTTTGCGAAGTGTTCTCTCAATTTTTGCATCAAAAAAATATGAGGGATAGTTCGGGAGGTTATATTGCATTTATAGAGATATTGGAAGAAAGAGGAATACAAGTTTTTTTTGTTTTTTCAGTTTATAAATTTTATGAGAAGGCGGGTTTTTTTCTTTGTGTTTTTTTTAAATTTTTTATTTATTTATTTATATTTGGTTTTTTACAATAAAAAGAAACTAATGAATACATAAAGTACCATCCCTAGAAAAGGCACCATTTGAAATCGCAGCTGATTTTTGCCTATCAACAGGTTAAATTTATAATGCTCTGCTAATGTGTATAGCCGCACTCGGGTCGATCCTTGATGATGATACTTTTTAAAAGTATTTTGTTTTTAGTTGATTGTATTTTGATTAGGGGGGTTTTTTGCAAGGATTAGTTAAAAATATTGATCGATTTTATAATTTAGTAAAGTTTGGGATGAGTTCATCATTAGGTAGTTAAGCTTGTTATATCCTTGAGCTTTTCTTTATATTTCCTTAAATTAACACCCATGTCAGAATTTGATGTCGATTTGAATTCCCAAGTGTTGAGGCTTTAATCCAAGCCATTAAATTACCTAGTGTTCTAATATTAATCATATCTTGTTTATGGTAGTGTATTTATGGATCCAATAATCCATGGAGACCACTCGTTAAACAAAACAAACCATTAATCCATGACATGTTAAGTCCAACATTCACAATTTTTATTCTAAGAGTACTCATCGAGAAAAAGCTCTCAATCGCTTAACATCCCTAAATTGCAAATCACCCCAATGAAAGATTTACTCATCCTTTGAAATTATTAGTAATCTTGTTATTATTATTTTGACGATCAATTAATAATATAAGAAAAATAAAAAGATAATAAAAGAGTGGTACGTCGAACACACACAAAAATGATGATGATAATTAAAAATGAACATTATATTGATTGAGAAAGAAAAAGAAAATAAGTGGATTCAATGGTATTTAAAATATTTTGGGAACATTAATATTAAACTACAGATGTTGGATGATAATAAGAGATATTGAAGAAGAAACATTCATTAAAATAGAATTACAAAAAACTTACTATATTACAATAATAAAGAACACACAAATAAAAGGAAACAAGGAGATAAGGAATGATCTATCAAGTGAAAACATGAATATGGAAGGTCCTACCAAGCCTAAGTCAAGGCTTATGTTTTTTCAATATGTGCTTCTCTTTTCTGACATGCAAACTCCTTTGAAAGAGAGGATGGGGATGTATTTATATCCCAAGGAAGTAGATTTTTTTCCTTCCCAATCTATCTTTCCATATGGATTGAAGATTTTGATATACAGAAAGTCAAATATAGAAATATCTTTTTCTTAAAAGTTTTATATAATAATGTTGGTATACTACTCTCAAAATTTGGAGCAATTTGGAGTTATGGGGCCAATGTTATGGCAGTTTCAATAAACAATGTTAAATTGTCCATTTCTATACATGCTTTTTCGATGGACAAAATATGAATGGATTTTGGAAAAGTAATATTCCTTAAAATCAGAATTATTTATTCAAAAAAGTATTCCTCATATATATCCTCTTTCACAATGCAATATATCAGCTTGAGATGATGAATATATCAGGAGACATGTCATGAATACTGTACTATATTAAATTCCCTGTCAGAATGGGATGAGATTAAATGAATCATTTGGCCACCTTTTCATTAGAGTTTGGACTTTAAATTTTTATTCAAGACTCATTACATATTCTCCCGAGCTTTGGAGGAAAATAAAAGAATTTGGACCACCAGATTGAGCCCAGAAATTAAACAATGATGGATGGTTCAGTTTCTTCTTAGATTCTATAGGCCTTCTTTTGTAGCCTATATGGGCCTTGAAATGGAATAATTGGTACATTATATCATCTAATTAAATATTTTATTTTGAATTTGGAATCCTAAAATACAATAACCACACAATTTGGATCATTAGGGGGAGTGTTATGAATAGAATAGTAAATTGAATCAATTGAACTACTTCTAAAAATGCAAAAAAAATATACTTAGTATTAAAACATAAATATTTCACAAAAAATTATGCACATTTCATAAAAAAACCATAAAGGAGGTATATAATAAGTCATGAAAATATTAATAACATCATATATTCATTATAACCATATAGTTATGATGTTTACATTTGTGTGATTGGTTTTTGCTGGTTACATCTATAACTCCTAGAACACCATGTAGGGTGAAATTCCAAAATTGATTTTTTATTACTTTCAACACTTTTTTAGCCATCGTTTCGGTGTTCTAGTTCTTGAACACAGTAATGGTAAGACTTATTATATTAATTTCTTATTTAATCATGAAATTTTGGATACATTGTGTCTTTTAAATTCCACTTTACCCATTTAAGGTAAGTTCCTAAATGTATGTAATTTGTTCAAATGATACTATGGAAGGAACACTTAAGTATATGACTTGGACTTCTTAAATGTAATGTAATGTTTTGTTTAATGTTCATTTTACACCATTCTATATTCATGTAAGTAAGTGGAGGGATCCTTATTAGTTCAACTTAATTTATGTGGTTTAAATTAAAAGGGTGCATGTTATATGGCCTTGTCAAACTAATGAAAGGAAGGGTTGGAACCAAGCTAATTTATTAATGTAATAGTTATCATATGAAAGAAAATTAATTATATTGGATTATTCGTAAGGAGAATTTTTATGAACATGGACATTGTCATCTTAATAGAATGTATTCACTCATGTTAAATATTAGATTCCCAAGGGAATGCATTGGGTACTCAAAGACATCATTCGAATTCAAGGATATCAGTTGCCTTGGGTGAGACCTAGCCATGAACCTGATCCTTTTATACCATTAAATGCCTACTATGAAACCATAGGATCCCTTAATTATTATTATAGGATGAATTTGATACACTACTTGGATCTTGTGTTACATATGGGGCCTTGGTTACATCATTGGGCTTTGGCACTCTTTATCTCCTTGGATTACACTCATATCACCTCAGCTACACTCGGTTACTATTGAGTTAGCGGCCCCTCAGCTCTAGGTTTCCTTGGTTATTACCTTGGCACCAATTCCAATTTATTTTTCAAACATGGTTTCTTTGTTACAATTTTGAACATTTACTATTTATACTACCATGAAGTGATCTTAGTGTAGGCTATGCCTCACGTCGCCTATTAGGATTAACTGGAAATTAATTAATTATCGAAATTGTTATATATTTAGACAATAGACGATGGACGAAGCAAGTACATTGGTAATTAGTTGAATTATACAAATTTTCGTCATATATAAAAGCATTCACACTATTTCATTTCCATTACATGGGATGAATGTTATAGACTGTGTTGGTGGTTTCCCTCCGAGACTTATCTCACACCCTCTATGGGTTTCATTTGGTACTAGGAGAAGATTACACGTATGATGGTGTAGATAAAGGGAAGTATAATGCACAAACACTTGATTTATTATTGTTCTAGGATGAATATTGTTGAAAATTATTGAACCGTAGCTCAGGATTCTTGGGAAAATTATGTATTCTTTTGAAATAATAGATTTCCAATTTATTCCTTCTACTTTGTATCCATGTTTTCCAGCTTTCAAGTGAAAAAATATATCATCATCATCTATTTTATGTAATTATAGTTATATCAGTTATTATTGATTTTTCTATTTCTAATGTCTGTTATGTTTACTTATTATTTCTTCTATTTGCCTCTTTTTATAATTATCTATTGTTATACACTCTAGTAATGAATAAATTTTCTCCTATATGCACATGTTAGACCTTCAATGCTAGTCTATAGCCTTTGGTATTTGGGGATATATGATTGAGGCCACGTGGCCCACGGGGCTTGGGGCACCTATTAAGTGGTATCTGGGTTCCGCAATTCATAGGTGGAAATAATTGAGACATCACTGGTTGGAAAATCCATGTTCAAGATAAAATGGATAATATTATATTGATAAAAAATAGGATGGTTATGCCTTAGAGTCCATAAAAAGTCTATGATGGTCATCAACAACAATCGTTTTCATTCTTGTTGAGTGATCATGGTTTTTTGATAATACCTCCAAGGAATGGACATTGTCATTTTGGAAAGTGGGGAAAGTTATCTCAAAAATAATTAGGCCCTTTTGAGATATTAGAATGGGTTAGTGAGGTGGCTTATCAGTTATATTTTATATCAAAGTTCAGTTCTATGATTAATGTATTTCATGTATCTTAATTGAATAAGTATCAACATGATCCTGGCCATGTTTTTCGATGGAATAACATTAACCAAGATCCAAATAAAACTTTGGTTTCTGTGCTGATTTGGATTCTATATAGTAAAACAATTATTTGAGGGGAAAAACATTATTCTAGTGAATGTTTTATGGAAATAAGATCATATTTATGAAGAAATATTAGAGTGTGAGAAGGAAATGATAGATAAATTGACATATCTCATAAGGACAATTTTTTTTACAACATTACAGTAATGGAAGGAACAATGGTTGGGAGAATATAGCACAAATAGATTCAATTACATTACCCCTTTGTTTATGTATTTTAAGTATATAATGTAATTGATTTTATTTTTGGGAGTTATGGAAGAGTTTTTGAATGTTTTTGAGGCTTTTATGTTGGTTGACTATTTGGAAATTGTATGTAGATATTGTAAAACACCTCCCGTAAAACTATGAAACTGAAATAGTGGTCACTAGGTAGGCACATAGATAGGTGCATGGTTTGGTCAAACTATGAGGCCACCCAATAGAAAAATTGCAATGTTGGAAAGTTTGATTTATTATAACTGGTGAATAGTTTTTCTAATCATTCAATAAAAGCATACAAATTATTTTTGAAGGTAGTGTATCATTAATAGTTATAGAATGACTTTCCAAACTATGCACCCTAACCATGCACCATTAAAATTTAGATCTAGAATTAGTGTATCTGACATAGTTTTTCACATAAGACTCTTTTATCCATAATCAAATCATAACACAAATTCATATTCCTACTAATAATGTGGATACCATTTCTCTTAATCTATGAGAAATTCCTCCGTGAATCTATGCGTTTTGGATGCTGAATTTATTGGTATGTGATCGTTCTTCCTTTATTTCCATAGTTTTCTTCTTTTTCCATCTCATGGAATCATGGATCTAATCTATTGGGGATAGATTCATGTTGTGTAATGTTAATTCGGATAAGATATGGTTGTTTTGGTTTAATGGAAAAAAGATCTATTGTTTTTTTGGATGATCTAAGCCATTTTTTGAATTTGTTGGAGCATTCTTCTTTTTCACCAAAGTTTGAGAGGTTGGTGGGATCACATTAAACTTTTTTTATTATAGAAAGAAATATTGGTTTAAAATTTATTGGATTACTTTATTTTAATTGTTAAATTTGTATTTCATTCTTAATGGAAAAACTATTTAGTTTTGGATTGGTGAAATGGTGGAATATTGTGGTTTTGTGGAAATTCATTTGGATTATGATTTTAAAATTATTATTTTAAAATCCTGGTTGTGTTTTGGTGCATTGAAAATTTTTATTGAATTTTTTTCAATAAAATAAATATTTTACTAAAATGGAATGGAACTGTTTTTGGAAGACATGGTCAGTGTGAGTTTATTCATTTGATGTGAACCCAAATATGGGGGTTGAACTAATGTGGTACAAGAGATGTGAGCAAGGATATGTGGAGTGGTCCAATGAGGGACAAGAATATTTCCCACTTAGTGATGATTTGGTGGATGGATGAGATACAACTCTTATGTATGGAACTATCACCACAGAATTCATGTGTTTTTGGGTGGTAAGGATGTGATGGGTATGCTAAAATTAAATATAAGAAATGGGTTTAAATAGTTGTTTGGATTCATTCCATGGAAAACTATTAGGTTTGGACAATTGGTTGGTTTTGGAAAAAATGTTTTATAATTTATATATATTTATGTAAATTATTTAAAAATATATTATATAAATGTGCCAACATGTTATATCATAGTGGAATGAGTTGTTAATTCATTGGGGAAACACTACTAAGTTTTATACTCACCATCTTCTTGTGATCTTTGGTGTGTTTTTAGATGTGACATATCTAGACATGGTTAAAGGTAATGTGTCCCAGTTTTTTAGTGATGGATAATGATAATTTGGGTATGGTGTGTTAATTTGGAGCTTGGATCTTGTGGGGGTTACCGTTCAGTTGTCATTTTTTTCTTCTAGTTTTGTGGTTATTGGGGTCTTTAAGTTTTTGACGTATATTTTCTTCTTTATACTCTATTATTGTTGTTTTGGATATATTATAAGTTGTATTTCACTGCACTCAAGCATCATGTAGTTCTTTTTTGGTTATTATTATCTTGGTTTTGGTTTCTTATATTAAATGGAAAAATCATCCTTTGACTTCTTATGAAGCCCATGGAATTTATATATGAACTTTGGTGTCTTGGGGATGCCACCTATGGATACTAAAAACCGCTGACTCTTCCCTACTCAATGGGTGAGGGTAAAAATGTTAAAAAAATATTGTATTTAATTTTTAGGTTTTAATGATATGAACCAGAACACATAGTTTATTTCATCAAAATTATATGAACCTTACTAGTAATGATTTCTGTTATCCTCTTTATATTTTTTTTAGGGAATTATCATACCATAGAATAATATATGTTTCCATTTGTTCATTTTTCATTATTCCCAATTGGGAAATCAATAAGAAGGGGTAGAAGTTGTTTTTACATGAATGGGAAATCCTTAACTCTCCATTGGAGGCATTCATGTCAATAAAGTATCAACTTTTTCTAATGTAGGTGTATTCGTACATTGGTGTTGACCCGTGATACTGGATGTTCTTGATAAATGATTTTTAAAGTGGTTTTTCATTAAGATGTATTTTTTCATTCCTTGTGTTTGGTGAAATTCCATGATGATGGGTTTTATTCTAAAATGGGTTTTCAAAGAACTGGTGTAGATATATCAATAAAATACCTCAATCACTAGTATATCCTTTGTTCTTTTGAAATTATTCTTATTCATTTGTCAATTTATTTAATTTGGGATTTTAAATGTAATTTCTCTAAAAATCCATCTTGGATGATTTTACAAATGTCTTTAAAATTATTTTTATTAATAGATTAATTTATTAACTTTATATGTTGAAGGATTTCATATAAGATAGTTGTTATTCTAATTTAGATTTTCAAATCACAAGAGTAGTGATACATAGAAATTTAAAATTATTAGAATAATTCGAAGTATGATTTATGTTTATTTTTATTTTTAAAACATGGGACATGATAACATTTATAATCTATAGGCGGGGACATAAAAAAACTTTAGTGTGTATAACACCCCGATGGTTATTAAATAGGTTCTGACAAGGATATGGAAACAAATAGGTATCTTAATACTGATATATTATGTTAGAACTCAACATCCTCATGATTCACTTTTTGAATTAGGGTTTCATAATTGTCATTATTATAGATTCCATTGAGATAGATCCAAATAATGTTTTTTGCATTATGTTTTCATCTAGGTGTCATGTTTTATATTCTCACATGGTTATCTTTATGTAATGAGTACTTAGAATAATTCCCATTATATTTTCAATCATGTTTATATTCATGATCATTTGGCTTGAATATTTAATTTTTTGAAAATAAACCGAATCACATTTAAAAAAATATAGAATTTAGTTTACAAACCAGTTTTCTTGTAAATCTATAACTTACAATTTCATGGAGATAGCTATTGTATTGATTCTTTGGTTGAATCCTAATGATATTTTTTTCTCACGCCATAATTTTTCCTTGGGTAGTATATAGCCTTGCTTTTATAGAACATCAGTAATGTAAAGGGAGTCATGTTGTGAGGTAGCTTCTATTATATGTAATCACATTTGTACTTTATTGGGTTTGTGGTGACAATTTGTCAAAATGAACCTTGTTTTTGTTATTAATTTTTTTTCTCTCAGGTATACATTTTTTTCTTCTCCTTATATATCTCTTGGGTGTGTAGTTTAATTCTTTGTTCTGATGTTATTTTTTATTATTTTTTGGTATAAATAAGACATGTCTTTTTATATTTTTGGGTAAAATATTTCCCATTGTTTTATATGTTTATTATCATGTTCGTATCAACAGCCCATGGTGATCGAGAACATGCATCAGTTCTTGTGTGGAGCTAGTGTCAATGGAATTTCAGGTATATTTGGGTTAGTTTTTTACAATGAACATTCTAGAGATAGTAAAAACACAACCATAGTTCAGGTACAAAAAACATTTAATTAGAACATTCATGGAAAAATTAACATTTAATACGAAAATATTTATTTTAACAATGAATTAATAACAAAGGTGTAATAAGAAATTATAAGTTGTTGGTATCATGAAATATTTATATAAATATTATTCAGAAATATATGTAAAATAAATCCAAATTTATTATAAAGTATGTTAGAGTGTTTTTGAACTAGCGTACATTCGAGGTAAGAGATTTTCTCATCTCAATTTATGTTCATTGCAAAATGGTCAATATTAACAATCATTATTATATATCTTGCTGTATATGATAACCATCAAATCCTTTTATAAATAATTTCATGAAAATTATGGGAATTTAAAAATTACTACAAGGTTATACCGTTCAATGTATTTTGATTTAATGGTTACCCAATTCATATAAATAATTCATTAAAACCATTATTTTAAAATATTTGACATCTTTTCCCAAACAATTTTTATTCTATGTATATAGTATTAATATTGTTTCCATAAGGTTCTTATATATATACTGATTTCTTAAGGTTAAATTCAACTATCTTTTAATTTCATTATAAAAATTAAAAGGATTGTTTTTAATGGTTTTGGTGTGGGTAATTGTTTTATTACATTGTAATTTTATGAAAAGAATATTTTTTATTGATTTCCACTTGAACAAATTTTTCCATTTTCATGATTGTTCTTCATTATTAAAGATTATTTATATGTTTATGTGGTTTTTAAATGAAAATAAAATTCCTATTATTCTAAGAATTTTTCATTTTTAAAATGTTACCAAAATAAAATTATTTTTATCTTGTTTTTTTAAAAGAATTTCTAATTCTTTTATAAAAATATTTTTAATCAATTTTGGCACCATTTAATGATTATTATTCTTATGTTGTTATTTTATCTTATGATTCTATTCACCATGTTTACTTTTATGTGTTCGTTAGATGCTTTATGAGAAAGATCATGAAATTCATTTCCATTCCACATGTTTATCAACATATAAAGGAATGACTAATTCTAATATGTTATTAGGTATTACATTTGTATTTTTTATGATTTTGTGATGGTTGGTTCAATTGTATACCTATTATGTGTTGGTTGATGTTATATATTTCATGATCTCAAAATGGTGTGTGGGAAGTTAACCCATGCCAAAGGGTACAAGGGTGGTTAGCCCAAGCCTAATAGGTAATAATGTTTCTTAACCAAGCCAACTATACTTAGGAAGAGGTTCTCCTAGAACATTATTTAATATATTTATTGAAATATAGTCTAACCATGTGTTATGATTCTTATGTTTATGTTTATGCCAAATCCTATTGTCTATGATATCATGGATCAATGTTATTGGATTTTGAATTTTTTCTAAAACACAATCTTTAATCCATGATTTGATGATTTATGATTTATGTTTGGTTGGATATGATTATCCTATTTTTTTATCTCTACTATAATTATGTTATTATTCTAACATTATAAACTTATACTATCTTATGATCTTCGATGGATATCTCTCAAATTTACCCTTACTAAGAATTTAAGACCACCCTTTTATATTTCCATTCCCTAAGTTAAAAAAAATAATGATATTAAATATAATATGCATAGAAAGGGTGTAACACCCCAGGTAAATAAAGAATATGACATTTTCATATTTATTCATATTTTTGAATAAAATATTGATATGACTTTAAAGGGGACTCTATGCTCGATGGCATACCCAACACGCAACAACGAGTTTCTTGGGAATCTTACGTTGCACTCTAATAATAAAATAATATTATTTTAAATGGTAGTTAAAATGTAGTCATTGTATTGGTGAGAATGGATAGAAATAACTAAAATATGATTATATATGTTTTTAAATGTTTTTACATTTATCCAATAGAGGATAGAGGCTTAAAATACGGAAAGAATTCAATTTTAGGCGTATATGCCCTTGTTTTCACTAAAGGTTCACTTATCACCTTTTGATGTTGAACCATCATTAAATATAGTTTTGTTCACTCTTAAACATTATTTTGGAACAAATAAAACTCTTATTAAGAATCGGGACATCAAAATTTACTTTGTGTAAATTTTTGGTATCTTTCCGATAAAGTTCATTTTTTTAATGAATAGTGTAAAATGTTGTATTTTAATTCAAAACCTATTTTTAATCTAATTTATTTATATGATTAGATTATATTTTGAATTGGTTTTAAAGTGAAATTAGAATATATTTTTACCATTAAATCCAATAGTGGTCGTTGGAATTAATTTCACTTTGAAATCAGACTTAAACCTATGTCAATCTTTTGATACTTATTGTTTCATAAAAACACGATATTTGCTCTGACAGTGGGAATTAATTATTAAATTAATTAATGTGACTTATATGTTTTGAATTTTGTAAAATAGACTTCATTTTTGAATTCAGAATATCAAATATAGCTTAGGGTGAATTTTTGGGATTTTTCTGAAAAACGTCAATTTTTTTATGAATAGTGACACCACTAAGTGGTAGTTATAAAAACCTATTTTTCTGTTTAAATGAAATTTTGCCATCTTTGTGTTTTGAATTTCAAAAATCCAACATAAATGGTTTTCATTAAGATGTAAAATTTGGTTCAATGGGATAAAAATAATTTTTTTGGTGAATAGTAACTTATTATGTTTTTAATCGCGATTAGAGGTAATTAGTGTAGTTTAAGGTAAAAATAATGTTTTAATAATATGAAATGAACTTGAAACATGTCCTAACCTCATTTGATGTGTAATATCCGACCAAGAAAAGCCATGGGTCAACATGGGGACCCCATGGAGCCACTTTGGTTGGGAAATGACATAAATAACATTTTATTTAATGTAAAAGTAAAAATGACACAAACATGATATGTTTTACTAAAACAATTTTTTAAGTGGGGTTATACCGGTCAGATTTTTTATTATAAGTAGTAATTGGAAATATAAAAAGATTTCCTACATCATAGTAATTATTTTTATAATTTTTAGACATTAAATAAATTAAATTATTTATGACATCATAATGATGCAGCGATGACATCATTATGTGACGATTTAAATAAAATGAGAAGATAATGTAAACTCTATGACCTAAACATGTCCAAAACATATTGGATGTCTGTATTTAGAACCCTTATCACCTTATCCACGAATTATATCAATGTGGGACCTTTTAAAACCGAAACACATTTTCAAATAAAGTAATATTTCTTACTTTCCAAAAGTGCCCCTCCTCTCCTCTTATAAAAGGGCACCCAACTCTACCTCATTTCACACACTCCTAAAGCCTTTGGCTCGGCCAACCCCTGCCCATTTACTCTCTCCAGATCCCTATCCTCATCCTAGAGGATTCCCTTTGGGCAGAATCCTTTCAATGGAAGCCTTTAGGCTCAAATCAAATGGAGTTACACTTTTAAAGGTAATTCATTCTCTCATGTTCATTTGTTTTATTTTGCTTCTCCAACCCCCTAAACTCTTTTTATTTACTTGTTTTGTAACAACACAAGTATCTTAAATATACTAGTATGTTTTTATAAGATTTATTCGAGCTACACTCTCACACAACTAAATCAAATGGTTAAAGAACATACAGTTTACGTGGATGGCGAAATTCTGCCTCCCGAAACGATGATTGTTCAATACTCATTTAACACCTTCAAAGGTGGCCATTATGATGTCACTATTTTTATATATGATATATTATATGTTTATGTTTTCCTTAAGCTTCTGTTTTTTTTCTTTTTGGGAATACCTTTATGGTTTCCATTATGGGTAAACGCGATATCTTCATTTAAGGAAGTGCGGACTACCGCCCCCTCAAAGCGATTTGATTCGTTAAATACCATATGTGGGATGTATAAAGGATGGAACTATGATATTATATATAATAGTATACTGTAATTATAATATACCTTTATATCATTATGATTCCATTCTATAAAATACGAAATAGAAATGAATGTAGCGTTCATGCGTACGTACGGCTTACCGTCTCCATGAAAGGTGCATTTCATTTCTTACCTCTAAATGATTATGTAATGTTATAAATGCATGAATGTACTGTATATATGAAATATATGCTATCTACAGCATGAATAAAATTCTGGATATAATAAAAATTTGTCCACACGAAAAACATGTAATTGTAAGAAGTCCACTTTCGACTTAATAACCAAATATCGGAAAAACAAATATTATTAACTTAAATGATTACATAATGATTATGACATGGTAATAAGTGATATAAAAGGAATAATTAACTTGAAAAAGGTTCTTAAGGAAGTATAAATTAACTCAAATTTATTATTCAGGAGATTAAAGAATGATCGAGTCAAGTCGGACCCGAGGTAAGCGATCCTACTCCTCTATTTCTTTTTAAGTACACACTTTTATGACATTCCTTTTAAAGCTCATATTTCTTGTTGTTGGGATGATAATTTATATTACACTTACTGTAATTTTTATGTTCATGTGATGAGAGACCCTATTCTCTCTCATCAATCCATTTTGGGAGTTTTGAGTGGCGCCGTTAGGCTGCTGAACTTTCGTAAGAGATCTAACCTCTCTCTCTCTTTTTAAGTACTCTCCTTTATGTCACTTCTTATAATCTACTCTTTGTAATGTTGGGGGATGTTCTTTTATATTCTTATTTCTGTACATTTTATTGTATTGTGATGAGATACCCTATTTTATCTCATCAATCCATATTTGAAAGTTTTATGTGGCGTCGTTAGGCTGCCGAGTTTTCGTAAGGGATTTTTCATCTCACTTTTATTCCTGTGAGATTTATGCTACATTTGCCACAAATTCCATTAAGTGGTTTATGTACTGCCCATTATTCTACTATTTTTGTAATATAATTTCTTTTATGAGTATTTATATCAATGATCTATTGTCCTTCTTTCATGGAGTGTATGTTTTGAAAGATACCCAAGTCGGTAAGGGAACCTTTCACCCTCCTTTTTTTAAGACTTCTTTTGTTGGGTATTTTAATTTACATATTGTTATGTTGGGATATGTTATCTTATATCCTTATTGATGTAAATTTTATTTCCAAGTGATGAGATACACTTTTTATCTCTCATCAACTCATTTTGATGTGATGTCGTTAGGCTGTCAAGGGAACTTTTTAACCCAATTTCGATTTCTTTGGGTTCAACATGTAGTCATTGAATATGTCATCCATTGAATATGTTTGAATGACCTTTTATTGTTTTACACTTAATATCCACTTATATTGGGTGTATTTATATTTGTCACACATATTTTTGAGATTGATTTGTCCTTAATTTAAGGATACCTTCTTTATAAGAGATTTCATCACATTTGACATTTCTATTGAGGGTTCATTGTTGTTACGCACCAATTCACTCTTATATGGTGTATATACTGTCCTTTGGAGTATTATATCATGAATCCATTTATTCTCATGATATTATAAAGTTCTGACTAAATGTTATTCCTCAATTATTGTATTCAAGTGTCTCAAATTTTGGTAAAACCCCTTTAACCAAAATATCATTTTAAATGTCTTAATTATTTGTTCTTATTAATATCCATGTTTTCAAAATGGTTTTAAGGATTTATTTATATGGATATTAATGGTTTAAGATTTTAAGCTTCAAGGTGGTATGGGACACTTTGATTCAAAAATCTCTTTATTAAATGTTTTAAATGGTTTTGGAAATGGTTTCTTTTTGAATGGATTCATTATTTTAATATACTAAAATGTTATATTATGATTGAAATGTGGAAATGTTATGTTTCCTTTATGAATGTTTTATGTGACACATTTATGTTATGGTTCTTGGGCATTGTTACGAAAACGGGTGGTTCCGTGATTAACTAAGGGTGAGTGAGCCCGATATAGCTCTCCAATGCATTGGGTAACGTGAAGGAGTGAAACGTTAAGGTTTATATGAAGAGATTTAGGGAATATACTGTGATGGGTATTCCAAACGTAACCAAAAGGGTTACTCCCTACGTAAGAATGTTATGAATGCCTCAAGTTACCTTTATGTCTTATGATTTCTATGATTTATTCATGGTTTGATGAGGTATGTTAAAGTGCCTTTGTTTTATGGGTAAAGTATGATTTAATTATTATGTATATATGAACTCATGTTTCCTTTCCATATTTTTTATAACCCTTACTGGGCTTTTTATGCTCATCCCATGTTTATGAAATGTTTTTCACAGGTCAAGGGAAAGGTACATGATGTGATGATAGTGTCAAGGATGTGTCAAGAAAGAATCCATGTTTTATTTTCAATATGTTTCTGTTGATGGGAAGAATGAATACTGTCTTTTATGTAACCACTTTGTTTAAATGTGGAATGTAATGCAAGTTTTGTGATCTAATTCTTTAAAACTCTAAACCTGAAAAGATCCTCAACGTGTAATCTTGTGATAACACAAGATTATGTAAGGTTTAAGGTTGGGGCCTTATAGTTGGTATCAAAGGACGGTTTAGATAACTTTAGAGGTTAGGGTATTCTTTAAGCATAAGTGACATTACCATAATGGTTAGGATTTCAGAAAGAGTCCTAGTTTTAGATAAAGTGAATGAGTAAGTATATCTTAGTGTTTATCTTACTCATTAGTACATGATGGTTTTGTTGATATACTCACACTGACCTTTTTGGTTTTAGTAAATGGCTGGATCTAGCAGGCACCAAAGTAACAATGGATGTGAAGGAAACTGTGACAGTTTTTTGAGCAATCAACTGAATGATATGCAGGCTGCAATGAGAACTATTGTGATTATCCTCAACCAACTATCTGGAGTCATGATTGACCACCTAAACCTTGGAGATTTATCTAAGGAATCATATATGCAAGAAACAAATCCCTACGGAAGTACAAGTAATAATCATAAAGGTAAGTGGGTTAAAAAACCTATGTGTCAAAGATGTGGAAAGAAAAACCTAGGAAAATGTTTCAAAGGGACAGAAATATGCTATAGATGTGGAAACGAAGGTCATAAAGCAAGAACCAGCCATGGAAAAAGGAAGCATCCAGTTGACTCAAGGAAAGGGAAAGAAGTTCTTTCTGAGGGATCAATTGAATGTTTTAAATGTGGTGTGCATGGTCATTATGAAAACACATGTCCTATGAAGAAGTTTCGTGAATGGGGTCACCAAGAGCGTACCAATATTCGTTTACCAATACCTAATTCCATTCCGATTGAGGATGAAGAAACTGACAATGACCAATCAAAGGTATGTACTATTTCATGACTATTGTTTTCCTATTTTGGAATCTTAGGATATGATTCATGATTTTGTTTGTAGGAAAGTGGTATTTCAGAATAAGTTGGAAAGGAATGGATAATGGATCATGAAGAATGTTGAATTAGTAAGATTTAAACATATAAGGGCTTCAAGAGTTATGGTGAAATTCTTAAGAGTATTAAGTCTCTTTTGATGATGGGGTTACATTAGAAGACTTTTTATATTATGTGTAACCCTGATGTTTAATATAGGAAAATTTTATTCAAGTAATAGTTATCTTTTCTTTTGTGGACATAGTTATAAAGAACCATTTGGGTTTATATGATCCTTACTTTTGAGGTAATTATGGGTTACTATATGTTATGATTGAAGTGAAAGGCATGAGATAAAATTGAGGTTAAATTATGTTATGGTTATTTTTTGATGATTTTATCGTTTTTTGGGGAATGATTTGAGAATTATATAGTTTTGGAAAAAGGACAACACGCAGGTCGTGTGACTACCCGTCGCGTCGGACAAAACTGCGGGAATCGAACCCACAATCAAAGTTCAACTGGTATTTATCGCCTACCACTTGACGACGTGAAGTCCCTGGTTAGTTTGACTGATTCTTTCTAGTTATATGATTTTATGAATTAAGATTAATTTGATTTTGGGTTATTTATGAAAATTATTAGCCTATCATGGAGGATATGTGATTAGGTTAATTACTTTTCAATACGAGACTTTAGGAGCAACTGATGTTGTTTGGAGATAAATATTACGATTTAACTTGGAAGACTATGTGACTAAATCCTTCAAATATTTGGGTTTCAATCTTATATTGGTTTACTTTGAAGAATTTTATGGACAAATTTTTTATCAGATGGTCCTTGTTGAACTTTGTGTTTTGTTTGACAAATTTTGGAGATTAAGAATAGATTTTCTTTTTATAAAGGGTTATCCTTTTCTGGATTATCTGACCTTGTACTAACCTTTTTGGTTTTGGTTATGGTTAAGGTCTAAAGATATGGGAAGTATATAGTTCTCTTTTGTGGATTAGGTGATTCTCTAGAAGTTTATTATAGTACTCATAATGCGAACAAGTCTCCCTAAATACTCACCTTTTGGAAAAAAATATGAGTTTGACTAAGGAATATAGTAAAAGTTGAAAGTCAACATGATAAGTGATTATGTTCCCTTAAGAATAAATTCCTCAAAAAAAGTAACTTAAAACAAAATTTTTTCTATTAACTTTTCCTACTGGGGAATCGAATACCGTTTAACCCATCACAAGTTTGTGATTTTCTTATTGTTAACTTTCTCCTAAACATGTTTTCTATCATTCTCCATCAGAACATGACCCTATATTTTCTCCTCCATGTCCATGTTTTCCTATATGGAATCATAGTATGGGTTAACTCAGGTGACCTCTGTGATTATCTTTCTTTATTTTAAAGTGATTGTTTTACCGACTCTTGTTCCGATGTGGGACTTTAAAGGATGTTTCCAAGATCAATTTTAAAAACTGTGAGGACGCAATTCCCAAAAGGGGGGAAGGATGTAACACCCCAGGTAAATAAAGAATATGACATTTTCATATTTATCCATATTTTTGAATAAAATATTTATATGACTTTAAAGGGGACGCTATGCTCAATGGCGTACCCAACACGCAACAACGAGTTTCATGGGAATCTTACGTTACACTCTAATAATAAAATAATATTATTTTAAATGGTAGTTAACATGTAGTTGTTCTATTGGCGAGAATGGATAGAAATAACTAAAATATGATTATATATGTTTTTAAATGTTTTTACATTTATCCAATATAGGATAGAGGCTTAAAATACGGAAAGAATTCAATTTTGGGCGTATATGCCCTAGTTTTCACTAAAGGTTCACTTATCACCTTTTGATGTTGAACCATCATTAAATATAGTTTTGTTCACTCTTAAAAATTCTTTTGAACCAAATAAAACTCTTATTAAGAATCGGGACATCAAAATTTACTTTGTGTAAATTTTTGGTATCATTCCGATAAAGTTCATTTTTTTAATGAATAGTGTAAAATGTTGTATTTTAATTCAAAACCTCTTTTTAATATAATTTATTTATATGATTAGATTATATTTTGAATTTGTTTTAAAGAAAATTAGAATATATTTTTACCATTAAATCCAATAGTGGTCGTTGGAATTAATTTCACTTTGAAATCAGTCTTAAACCAGTGTCAATCTTTTGATACTTATTGTTTCATAAAAACACTCTATTTGCTCTGACAGCGGGAATTAATTATTAAATTAATTAATGTGAATTATATGTTTTGAATTTTGTAAAATAGACTTTATTTTTGAATTCGGAATATCAAATATAGCATAGGGTGAATTTTTGGGATTTTTCTGAAAAACATCAATTTTTGATGAATAGTGACACCACTAAGTGGTACTTATAAAAACTAATTTTTCCGTTTAAATGAAATTTTGCCATCTTTGTGTTTTTAATTTCAAAAATCCAACATACATGGTTTTCATTAAGATGTAAAATGTGGTTCAATGGGATAAAAATAATTTTTTGGTGAATAGTAACTTATTAAGTTTTTAATCGCGATTAGAGGTAATTAGTGTAGTTTAAGGTAAAAATAATGTTTTCATAATATGAAATGAACTTTACACATGTCCTAACCGCATTGGATGTGTAATGGACGACCAAGAAAAGCCATGGGCCATCTTGGGGACCCCATGGAGCCACTTTGGTTGGGAAATGGCATAAATAACTTTTTATGTAATGTAAAAGTAAAAATGACACAAACATGATATGTTTTACTAAAAAAAATTTTTAAGTGGGGTTATACAAGTCAGATTTTTTATTATAAATAGTAATTGGAAATCTAAAAAGATTTCCTACATCATACTAATTTTTTTATAATTTTTAGACATTAAATAAATTAAATTTTTTATGACATCATAATGATGCAGCGATGACATCATTATCGGACGATTTAAGTAAAATGAGAAGATAATGTTAACCCTATGACCTACACATGTCAAAAAATTATTGGATGGGTGGATTTCGAACCCTTATCACCTTATCCACGAATTAAATCAATGTGGGACCTTTTAAAACAGAAACACATTTTCAAATAAAGTAATATTTCTTACTTTCCAAAAGTTCCCCTCCTCTCCTCTTATAAAAGGGCCCCCAACTCTACCTCATTTCACACACTCCTCAAGCCTTTGGCTCAGACAAACCCTGCCCATTTACTCTCTCCACATCCCTCTCCTCATCCTAGAGGATTACCTTTGGGTAGAATCCTTTCAAATGAAGCCTTTAGGCTCAAATCAATAGGAGTTACACTTTTAAAGGCAATTCATTCTCTCATGTTAATTTGTTTTATTTTGATTCTACAACCCCCTAAACTCTTTTTATTTACTTATTTTGTAACAACACCAGTATATTCAATATACTAGGATGTTGTTATAAGATTTATTCGAGCTACACTCTCACACAACTACATCAAATGGTTGAAGAACATACGGTTTCCGTGGATGGAAAAATTATGCCTCCCGAAACGATGATTGTTAAATACTCATTTAACACCTTCAAAGGTGGCCATTATGATGTAACTATTTTTATATATGATATATAATATGTTTATGTTTTCCTTAAGCTTCTGTTTTTTTTCTTTTTGGGCATACCTTTATGGTTTCCATTATGGGTCAACGCGATATCTTCATTTAAGGAAGTGCGGACTACCGCCCCCTCAAAGTGATTTGATTCATTAAATACCATATATGGGACGTATAAAGGATGGAACTATGATATTATATATTATATTATACTGTAATTATAATATACCTTTATATCATTATGATTCCATTCTATAAAATACGAAATATAAATGAATGTAGCATTCATGCGTACGTACGGCTTACCGTCTTCATGAACGGTGCATTTCATTTCTTACCTCTAAATGATTATGTAATGTTATAAATTCATGCATGTACATGATATATGACATATATGATATCTAAATAATGAATAAAATTCTGGATATAATAAACATTTGGCCACACAAACAACATGTAATTGTAAGAAGTCCACTTTCGACTTAAGAACCAAATATCAGCAAAACAAATAATATTAACTTAAATGATTTCATAATGTTTATGACATGGTAATAAGTGATATAAAAGGAATAATGAACTTGAAAAGGTTCTTAAGGAAGTATAAATTAACTCATGTTTATTATTCAGGAGATTAAAGAACGATCGAGTCAACTCGGACCTGAGGTAAGGGATCCTACTCCTCTATTTCTTTTTAAGTACACACTTTTATGACATTCCTTTTAAAGCTCATATTTCTTGTTGTTGGGATGATATTTTATATTACACTTACTGTAATTTTTATTTTCATGTGATGAGAGACCCTATTCTCTCTCATCAATCCATTTTGGGAGTTTTGAGTGGTGTTGTTAGGCTGCCGAACTTTCGTAAGAGATCTAACCTCTCTCTTTCTTTTTAAGTACTCTCCTTTATGTCACTTCTTTTAAGCTCCTCTTTGTAATGTTGGGGTATGTTCTTTTATATTCCTTTTTCTGTACATTTTATTGTATTGTGATGAGATACCCTATTTTATCTCATCAATCCATATTCGGAAGTTTTATGTGGCACCGTTAGGCTGCCGAGTTTTCGTAAGGGATTTTTCATCTCACTTTTATTCCCGTGAGATTTATGCTACAGTTGCCACAAATTCCATTGAGTGGTGTATGTACTGACCATTATTCTACTCTTTGTGTAATATAATTTCATTTATGAGTATTTACATCAATGATCTATTGTCCTTCTTTCATGGAGTGTATGTTTTGAAAGATACCCAAGTCAGTAAGGGAACCTTTCACCCTCCTTTTTTTAAGACTTCTTTTGTTGGGTCTTTTAATTTACATATTCTTATGTTGGGATATGTTATCATATATCCTTATTGATGTAAATTTTATGTCCAAGTGATGAGATACACTTTTTATCTCTCATCAACTCATTTTGATGTGATGTCGTTAGGCTGTCAAAAGAACTTTTCAACCCAATTTCGATTTCTTTGGGTTCAATATGTAGTCATTGAATATGTCATCCATTGAATATGTGTGAATGACCTTTTATTGTTTTACACTTAATATCCACTTATATTGGGTGTATTTATATTTGTCACACATATTTTTGAGATTGATTTGTCCTTAATTTATGGATACCTTCTTTATAAGGGATTTCATCACATTTGACATTTCTATTGAGGGTTCATTGTTGTTATGAACCAACTCACTCTTATATGGTGTATATACTGTCCTTTGGAGTATTATATCATGAATACATTTATTCTCATGATATTATAAATTTCTGACTAAATGTTATTCTTCAATTGGTGTATTCAAGTGTCTCTAATTTTGGTAAAACCCCTTTAACCAAAATATCGTTTTAAATGTTTTAATTATTTGTTCTTATTAATATCCATGTTTTCAAAATGGTTTTAAGGATTTATTTATATGGATATTAATGGTTTGAAATTTTAATCTTCAAGGTGGTATGGGACACTTTGATTCAAAAATCTCTTTATTAAATGTTTTAAATGGTTTTGGAAATGGTTTCTTCTTGAATGGATTCATTATTTCAATATACTAAAATGTTATATTATCATTGAAATGTGGAAATGTTATGTTTCCTTTATGCATGTTTTATATGACACATTTATGTTATGGTTCTTGGGCATTGTTATGAAAACGGGTGGTTCCGTGATAAACTAAGGGCGGGTGAGCCCGATATAGCTCTCCAATGCATTGGGTAACGCGAAGGAGTGAAACATTAAGGTTTCTCCGAAGAGATTTAGGGAATATACTGTGATGGGTATTCCAAACATAACCAAAAGGGTTACTCCCTACGTAAGAATGTTATGAATTCCTCAAGTTACCTTTATGTCTTATGATTTCTATGATTTATTCATGGTTTGATGAGGTATGTTAAAGTGCCTTTGTTTTATGGGTAAAGTATGATTTCATTCTTATGTATATATGAACTCATGTTTCCTTTCCATATTTTTTATAACC
Organism: Viscum album; assembly: GCA_963277665.1. NCBI lineage: Eukaryota > Viridiplantae > Streptophyta > Magnoliopsida > Santalales > Viscaceae > Viscum > Viscum album. The sequence continues at coordinate 1,694,658,827 of OY728137.1, read as the reverse complement.
CTTACTGAGCTTTTTATGCTCATCCCAAGTTTTTGAAATGTTTTTCACAGGTCAAGGGAAAGGTACATGATGTGATGATAGTGTCAAGGATGTGTCAAGGAAGAATCCATGTTTTATTTTAAATATGTTTTCGTTGATGGGAAGAATGAATACTGTCTTTTATGTAACCACTTTGTTTAAATGTGGAATGTAATGCAAGTTTCATGATCTAATTCTCTAAAACTCTAAACCTGAAAAGATCCTCAACGTGTAATCTTGTGATAACTCAAGATTATGTAAGGTTTAAGGCTGGGGCCTTATAAAGGGTGTCATGTATGATGATTTATTATGGTAAATGTTAAAGATATTTTAATTTTTTATAAACCAAATCACTGAATACACCAAAATATTTTGTTCTAAGTTTAGAATTATTAAACTATATATTGAATATTTATCCAAAATGATGATATTTTCAAGTATTTTCTTCATTAGTATTCTCAACAATCCTTAAAAATAATAATATATAGCATGTAATTCATATTTCCTATCAAATAAACTGAGAAATATAAATTCCCAAATTTTCATTTTTAAATACTATTTAAACAATAAAAATAACTTAATACTTAATTCCAAAACAGATTAGAACTCATTAAATACATAATTATAAATGTTTTATATAAATTTAACATCAAAATATATCATGAATTTATGGAATTTTTCAAACAACTATTTCCAATATCCTCAACTATATGAGTCTCTCTGATATGAATAAAATGTTTCAGTTTTGTCAATTGATCATCAATGACCCTAATTTTATCCTCACCATTATATAGTATTAGAAAACCAACAAATCTATGGTTACATCATACAATTTAAATTATATAATATCTAATGATTATATCTTACCCACTATCCTTTTAGGTTTAGCTTTTACCCACTGATATATAGGGCATCTCGAAACAAAATTTACCACGTCCAATTTCATACCTGGCCATCAGAAGTGTCGTTGAACATCATGGTATTGTTTTTTATCAAACAAGGGGGATATTCCCATTTTAAAATATACAAATATATCATAAGATCCTCCTACATAACCATAAGATAGAAATCCACCCATATATATGATGTGTTTTATGGGTAATCATTATTCCCATTAGCTGTTGAAAAAATATGAAATCCATACCAATATAAACCCAAAGTAGAATCAATAAGATGAAATAATAAGACCATAAAATAATCATACATCAATATTCACGATTTTTATTTTCATTTAAAGTGACATTGATTGATTTTCCTCAATAAGTACTTTAGGGTTATTTTCTATAATGGTATCCACTGACTACTAAAATCATTGAATTCTTTCGGAGAACCTCTTCCCCATGATATCATGACAGTACATTATCCTCGAAGTAAAATGGAGAGATAATAAATTGAGAGTGATATTTGGATATTAAATAATGATATCATATGATTCTAATGTAATTTTTGATAGTCATTTTTTTATTACACTTCACTAAATGAATAATTCACTTAGAGTTACAAAGTTTCAAATGTTATCAAATGACCGACAATTATCATTCCTCATAATTGAGTAATAAAATTGTTAAAATATTTTAAAAAATAATGATTTATCTATAAATCACCATATGGTATTTCAATATTCTAAAATAAAAATGATAACTTGTATATTATGATTAATTAAATTATATCATAAATAATTATCCAATAGAATCATAATGTGGTACATGATTAGACAAACTATGTGAATAAACTATGTGATGTACCCCTTCCTGTAGTAAAGGGTACACAGTTCATGCACAGTTTGGCCAACCATGGCGCCAAAATTTGGGGCACATTAAATTGTGTGGTTTTCTTGAAATTGAACCAAATTAAATAATATAATTGAACCCTAATTCAAAATCCTACTATGAATAAAACCCTCACCATTAAGAGCTTCTTTTGGGTGCCTATTCTATGAAGTGGGAGATCTCTTCTATACGGGTAAAGAATCAAGCCTCATTTGCCTCATTGGATCCATGTATAATATTTCTCGATTTAAATTTTGAAATTTCTTATTTGGTTTTGTATCAGATGACCTATTTAGGTGAAAGATAATTTGGCTTATTTTTAGGCTTCTCATCCATTCTTCAATTTTTTCCCAATATGATTCAAATCATAAGTTGATACTTGATGATCTATCCACTAAAAACATATGATAAGTGGTATCATTATTTTCATTCAAGGTTAAAATGTTTATATATAATATTTTGTTTCAAATTCTAAATATCTAGAGTTATTCCAAAGGAATGGATTTTGATCCATGAATTGAATTGACTGACACAGCCTATGTAATTAATGATTCCCATGATAAATCATAAATGATTAATAAAATCAAATTGAAACCATCCCTTTGGGTTGGTTTATCTGCAAATAGGACGACTATGTGTGGATATAAAATTTACATACCTTTTATGTGTGCCATTTACCCCTTTCCAAGGGATGTTTAATATTGAATTTTCAATTATGAATTGAGAAGATTTTATGATTGTTATATTAATTTAAAATTTAATTGATAGAGAATGGGGAATACAATACATGTACCTAGAAACATTACATGTGTTAGTTGATTAATCATGAGTTGTTTTTCATGATGAAATGCCCAAGTGAGTTAAATTTCGGACTAAGCCTTCTAGGCTTATTCATACCTTAATCCATCTTATTTGTTGAATTTTATGTTAAATGAATAAGGTGACATCCTTGGTATGAATAAGTGATATTTATTTGATGATAATGACTGAATGAATGCATATATTCCCTGGGTGATACATGGGTTCATATATTAATACCATGGATAGACTCATTTGGATTCTATCTTGCGTATGGATGAGTGATAACTGCAATCCTTATATAGACTTCCATGTAAACACTTATTGGGGGATTAATGTTATATCGCTAGGTGATACTTGGAATCCTTAATGACTGTTGAGGATAGACTGAGAGTTCATTTGATCATATATTCCTTGGGTGATACTTGGGATCCCTTATTGGTCTTCTAATAATGGAATTGAGGGGCTATGATGTTATAACACACATAGAGTTATACCTTGGTTCTTGTGAGTATCACCATGGATGTACTTGTAGGGTGTTTGTTTATTTTGTACCTGGAGAGATACCTAGATTCTGAATGAGGAATTCCAAGGAAATGATCAGGTTATTAATGGAGAAAAAATTTGAATGGTTTATATGAAATGTTTATCAAGACAAACCACAATTTGAATTTTTTCTTTGTCTTGCGGTTTATAGATTTCATGTTCAATAAACCATTGAGCATATCACTTTTTGGGATGCCGGACTACGCGCTAGGTCCCAAGACATATTAATTTAAAGAGATTGTTTGATTATAAAACTACATAGGCCTGAATGTTAATTCAAATACTTACATACTAAATGAAACTATTTAAATGAATTTGTTGTTAAATGATAACTCAAAATTTATACAATGTTAAAATTCATTACTTACTTTAATATTGTAATTCGGCCTCAACACTATTATTATTATATATTAATTTAAAGAATGGTACTAGACCTTGTGTCATTGCCTACTTGGATTTTATCTCACACAAAGTTTGGGCCATGGAAGGGTGCCCGAAGAGGCAATAATATTGTAGGTATGGACAAGGGAAAGTGATCTTCAACATGTTTTGGATTTCTACACAAGGTCAAGGGTTCACAAGACCAAGTTGGGTCTAATGATGCTAGTGGATTTTTAATTTTTAATTTTTGTACTTTTGATATTTGTATTATAATGATGCTAGGTATACCTATTTTGGGTATTTTATAAAGACATAATACTTGTATCATAATCCTTTTTATTTGATATTATTTTGGGTATTTTCTATTATATCTATCATGGATGTTTTCTATTTTTTGATTTTTATACTACTTCCACTACATACTTATTATTGTATTTCTAATGTGTTGTACTATGGTTATGATAGCATAGTCTCACTGTAGACACAGCTGGGCCCTCACTACTATTCGAAATCCTCAAGCATTTTGGGTATATGCACTTAAATCTATATAAACAACAAAAATCTGGGAACTAATGAGTGGAATCATGGTCTCGGAATTACAAACTCGTATTGTAGCACTTGATTTAGGATCAAGAGGACATGGTGAGAGCATGAAACCTAGGTTTTGTGGTCTCGTAGGAGAGTCATATACCCATGGTTTAATTATCCTACAATAATAGCTTTAAATCTACTATAAAGATGGATCTTTATGAGGATTTTCACACTAGGAAATTATGATCACCCATGTAATTGTTAGAGGTAGGAGAGGAATCTAGGCTTGGACCTTATCTTTTTCAGGAGACCAAAGATAAGGTTTAGTTTATTCAAAAGTTGATGGATACTACACAGTATCCATACAAATCTTACTTTAATTACCCTAGACAACCTCTAGAGTTTGAGGTGAGGGATTATATCTTTTTACGTGTCTCACTGGGGTTGGGACACTTGAGGATCGGGTGATAGGGCAATCATTCACCTTGGACACAGTCAAGCCAGTAGACTTTCAGTTACAATTACCTCATAAGTAATAGGCCACGCACAATGTATTCCATGTATCTTAGATACGCTACTACCATTCAAACACGTCTTCTATTTTTTCAACCTAAGGGGTTTGAGTTATAGGTAGATGCATCCTTTGAAGGTCATATGATTCGTATTATGGATCATTCCATGAAGTTTCTCTTTTTTTGGTCTATTCTTTTAGCATAGGGTCTATGGATACATGGTTGAGTATATGATGAGACATAGGAGTGGGTGGTTTTTGTATAATCAAAGTGGATAGAGTTACTTTTATACACTCTTGACCTCCATTGAGTAGGAAATTTGGGGATTAAATACATTAATGGGGAATTTTGTTTGAACCTAGTTATTCATTGAGGTATATATCCATTCCATTCCATCAGTTATCAGTTTAAATTCTTAATTATGACCAAATGGGAGTTTCATTTAATGATTTGGAGGTAACATGGGTGTCTGAGGCTAGTTCAGAGCCTAGAACCCAGCTTTTGTGGTGAAAAAGACTAGGCACATGCTTTGTAGAAAATGTGTGGTATAGTCTGCATTGTTACTTATAACCATGTGAGGCTGAATGGTGGGAAGATATAGGCTAAATAATTAGATAGAATATGAAAGTTGGGTTATAAACTCATGAATTAGTGAATAAAATCTTGACATTGAACTGTGACACGATTTTCACCCTGATAGTCAAACCGTGTGAACAAATCATGTGATTTGCCCCATGCTACAAAAAAGTGTGCATGGTGGGAAAATATTTTGGAAAACCGTATGACCAAACCTTGTGTCCTAGTAAAATGGATGAATTTATGAGACTACACCAAATAAATTCTTATAATTCAAGAAAAAGTTTCTATTCCTTCTATAGAAAGAACTCTCACAATTGAGATCATCCTTTAGATACATATTTTAGGACGGGGGTATTTATTTAGTGTGATCTTGGAATCATTAGAAATTTGTCTCATTGGATCTAAGTCTTTGAGTTCTCAATTCCTTGTTTGAGATTCCATCTTTGGTTCTGTATCAGCTATGCTAATTTGGTGGAATATATATAACATAATTTTAATTTTCTCATCAGTTCATCAATTTTCTCCCAGTCTAAATTGAACTAGGAGTTGATACTTGATAATATATCTACTAAAATTCTATATTAGGTGGTATTTTAAATTTCATTACATCATGAATTGTTTATATAATTAATTATGTTGGAATCCCAATATTCAAATTGAAACCCTCGAAATAGATTATAATACATGAATTGAATTGACTGGTATAGCCTAGGTAATTAATGAGGCCTGTGATAAATGGTACTTTTTGAAGAACGTATAATTGGAACCATCCCATTGGGTGGGTTGATTGGTTAATTGGAAAACTATGGGTGGATATTGAATTTAGATACCTTTAAGGGGTGACTTTTACCCTTTGCCTTAGAATATTTAATATTGAATTGTCAATTCGGAATTGATATGTATGTTGAATTGTAAAATCAATTGTAAATTGAATTTCTAGGGAATGGGGAATGAAATCCATGTCCTTAGACAAATTCCGTGAAATGGTTATTTAAGAATGAGAATTTTATTATAATGAAATTCCCATGTGAGTAAAATTAAATACTAAGACTTTTGAGCATAGCCCTTCCTTGCACCACCTTCTGAGGTAAATTTTTATTGAAATTAATATGGTTATGACCATGAAATGAATAAGTGGTATTGGTTAAATAATAATTATTGAATGAATGAATATATTCTATGGGTGACGCATGGGTTCATATAAAAATTCCTTGGACATAATTGTTTTCTTTTATCTTGATTATAACCAAGTGACACTTGGACTCCTTATATGGAAGTCTAAGGATGGAATCTTGTTGTGATTACTGTTATATGCTAGAGTGATACTCAGACTCCTTAAGGACTGAAAAATATGAACTCAAAGGGAATTTTATTATATATTCAATGGGTGATAAATGGGATCCCTTAGTGGATCACAATGGATGGACTCTAGTGGAAATGATGTTATACCATTGCTAGAGTGATACCAAGGCTCTTGTGAGGAACTCCATTGATTGGCTTGTAGGGTGTTGGTTTATATTATACCTAGAACAATACCTAGATTCCAAAATTTTGAATTCTAAGGAGGGTCTTAGATTATGAATTTAATAAATAATAGAGTTGTTTATATGATGTTTTTTTCAAGACAAAGCACAAGGATAGATATATTCATTATCTTACACATTATGGATGGCCTATTTTGGCAGCCATTGAGAACATAACAATGGGGGACATTGGGATATGTGACCAATTCCAAGACTTATTAATTAAATTATATTTCTCAATTAGATGAATTGGAATATGAAATGAAATTGTAATGAATTTTAATTTAGAGACATATATTTTGAATAGAGTTAGTTAAATGCAATGGTTATTAAATGAGAACTCGCACTTTATATTATGTTTTCTTTTAGTACTTTCATGTATATTATATTACTTCTTGTATATTATTATTGTGATATATTCACTGACTATATATCGAACTAGACCATGGGAGGTTTCCTAATGGGATTATATCGTACACCATGTTTAGGCTATCCAGGGGTACCTGAATAGACTATAAGATTATAGGTATATAAAATGTAAAGATCATTGGTCCGTGTTTTTGATGTCTTCTTAGGTTAAGGGGATCTTAAAAGAAGCTAAGGATCATGATGAAAATGTATATTTTTTAGAGTTTTTAACTTTTGTTACATTTATTATTTTGATACCATGTATACAATTTTGGGAATTTTTTCGAGTCATATTTCACTGATCATCATCATCAGTATATGAGATTCCTTCTATTATTTTTTATTATATCTCTCTTGGTTTCTTCTATTGTACGATTTTTATATATATTCTACTACTTATATTTTATTGTATTTACATCATGCTAAAATATGGTGATGAGTTCATAGTCTCCCAACAAACACACCAAGGCCCTCACTGCTAGTCAGAGGCCTTTGGCATTTGGGGAAATGCGCTTGAGGCCATGTGACAAACTGGGATCAGGGAACTATTTAGAGGACTATGAGTCTAGTAATTTATTACATCCTGGCCAATTATTTAGTGAAAATTATTCCAATATATTCCCATTTCATAAAATAAGTATTGAATTTATTAAAAACATAGTGAATCATTTTGAATCTTTTCAAAATCCTTTAGAACCGATCATCATTATCTATAGCGATCAGAGCCTTTTACATATAAAATTTCATTATTTTAAGAATAATTAATCATCAGAGTACATGTCAAGAATCATTAAGTGTAGTGTCTTGGACAACTAGGTACATACAACACAAAACCTGGGGCAAAAAGAAATTCTTTATTTAATCTCCATAATGAGCTCCTAGCTTCCTTTGAGCCCTTACATCTACATTGGGTACCCTGGGGAACTCATGAACAAAGGGAAGTGCTAAAAAAGCCCAGTAAGGGAATGAAAATAAGGATACATCTTAAACACATGAGTTAGGAGACATGAAATAATGATATAAAAGGCATGTAACTTATAAAATAATTTAGTATAGGCACAAGATCATATAAATAAGGAATCATATAAATGTGTCAGAATCATAAAAAGGTTATTTAGTACGGGTCAAGGCTAACCACCAATCTCGTTTCCCATTTCAGTATGGGTCAAGGCTAACCGCCAATCCCATTTCTCATTTCAGTATGGGTCAAGGCTAACTGCCAATCCCGATTCACATCGCATCTCATGACACTTTACCTTACCCAATGCATTGGAGTGCTATCTGGGTGCACCCATCTCAAAATATTCATAAATATTCTTTAAATATAAGTAATATTTCCACATTAATAATCATACTTAATCAAAAATATATAAACATAAGGTTACCTATGGAAAGAATTGGGTTCCACAATCATGACATAAAACATATCCAATGGGAATATTAGGAAAGTGTTCATAAAATGAAGGGATTAAAACATAAATGGACATTAATAGGGTAAAATAGGTATATAATATGGTAAGTGGTGTCAAATATAAGTGAAAACATATAAAATAAATTTATTTTAGAAACATTAGCATTAAAACATTTTGTGCAGTTTTAAGGAAAACACTCTTGAACTTTTCAAGTAGAAAAGAGAACATTATTTTATATAAAACCAGAATTGAACCAAAAAGGTTTTCATGAAAAAAATACTGATTTTATAAATACAATGGTGTTTTAAAACATAGGATAGAGTTCACTAGAAATTTTGGTAAAAATTTGGGAAGTCCCCTTAAAACAGGTTGTCTTATCGGAACGTTCTAAGGAGAGAATCATTCAAAATCATGTATATCCCTGAAATAATGTGATGAAAGGGTATTGATATAAGAATATTTTACAACTAAACAAAATACATAATAGTCACATATATAGATAAGATAACACCATTTTGAAAGAAATATAAGGCAACCCGAAAGAACAAAGAAGGTTTGGGTAGAATTTGTTACGATTTTATCGGCATAGTGTCGGGTCTGACCAAGAGGGATTGATGAGAGAGAAATGGGGTTTCTAATCATTTCTAAAACCAGAATGAAGTATGGGGGAGTTTCATAAACATACCCTTTCATTTTCTATTACACATATAAAGGCATAGTATTGGGGACAATCTTGATTAAGAGAGAAAAGGAGAGGATCCCTTACCTCAAATCTAGTGGTGTTCTCCACTTGTTATTAATGACCGGAATAAAAAAATTTGGATTATTAATTAATTTGTCCAGAACCTCTTATATCTGTAATTGATTTATTATAACCCTTTTTTAGTTCATTAAAATCCTTTTTGATTAGTTATAATGTTCAATTTCATTGCTTGGGCTTGTTTGTTTACTTGGCTTTAAAAGATGGGTTCACTTATATTCAAGTTTGTATTATTTGCAAGATAAAAGTGGTTGTCCAGAATTGAAGTTACATTCATTAGTTAATATTCATGAGATTATATGCTTTTAATTTTATGTAGTTAACTTAGAGTGATGTTTAATTATTATATATATAACCATAGTGATAACTGTTTATGTTGATCGGTGGATTTGATTACAAAGAACATGTTTTGCTTTATAATTTAATACCATTTGTACAAAAGGATTACAGAACCAAAAATTAGATATATTTAATGTAAATTATCTGTTTCAACCATAACACAAATGTTTATATGACCATAATTAAAGATAATAATAGAAATTGATAAACACTTGTCCTTGAATGTGCTAAATTGGAACACCTCAAACGGTGCTTTCATTTCATTTAAATAAAAGGTTGGGTAAAAGAGAAAAGATAATGAAATATACCACTAGCATGAGGAAATTATAGTACATGTATGCTACTAGATTTATCATAGTATTATGGTGAAGGGAGGTGAGGAAAGAAATTAAAAAAAAGAACTTAAACGAAAAGAAGAAAATTGGGAAGAGGAATTTACCTCTTGAGACTTCCTCCTTTGAGAACCCCTTAAGGGGATAGGTTTTGGTATTTTGAAGAGGATGAGAGATTTTTGACTTGGGGAAGGTCCTAGGGGAGAGATTTGGGATGAATTTAGAGAAGTCTTGGAACTTGAGAGGAGTGGAGAGAAGAGGGAGTGAAGGAGGGTTTTTATAGTGGAGGAGAGGAGGGATTTCACAATATTATAATCATTACTTTATTATTTCTTCACAGAATAAGGAATAGTAATTATTCCATGTCCAAGAATAGTAAATGGGTCATGTGAATCTTATCTAAGGGTCGTGACATCATCCATGATGCTAGGAATAGTCTATTTATATAATAATTTACATATACAGAAAATTACAGTATTTTACTATTCATAAAAAATTCAAGTATTTCAGAAAAATCCCAAAAATTTACCCCAACCATTTTTCGATTTGTAGAATCCAAAAATAAAGTCCATTTTTCAAAAATAATTTTCGACATATCATTATTATAATATTTAATTAAAATCATAATTCATTATCGAAAACCAGCTTTAATACATTCATTAACTTATTCTAAAATTTATGTATATCATACTTCCAACATGAATATTATTTTTATAACACCATAGGTGAGGTTAATATTAATTAGGGCATATCACTATTCATAAGGGTATGTTACTATTCAATATGGTAGCTTACTATTCACCATAAAATTATGTTTTTGTTATCGGACACCAAAAAACCACTTGAACACAACCGTGTATGCGAAATTTTCTAAATTACAAACACAGAAGTGACAAACATATGTTTAAAGGTCACTTATCACTTAGTAGTACATTATTATGTGATTTTATGGCATATTTATAAGAAGGGAATTTCCATTAAAAACATTGGGTCCTTACATTCTTGCCCCCTTAAGAAATTTTTGTCTTGAAATTTTATTTTACATTCTAGGACAAAAACAGATGTGGGTACATTTCCTTCATTGATTCCTCCAGTTCCCATGTAGCATCATCAAACTTATGGTTTCTCCACAACACTTTGACAAGATGATTTGTCTTGTTCCATAGAACCTTATCTCTCCAATTTAAAATCTTTACTGGCTACTCCTTATAGGAGAGATCATCTTCCAGCTGCACCACCGCTGAGTTTAGTACATGTGAGGGATCAGGTATGTACTTCCTCAAGAGTGATACATGAAAAACAACATGAACTCGAGAAATATTTGGTAGAAGTGAAAGCCGATAGGCCATGGCTTCTATGTTGTCAAAGATCTCAAAAGGGCCAATATACCTTGGGCATATCATCCCTTTCTTCCTGAATTGAATGACTCTCTTCAATGGATATATTTGAAGGAAGACTTTGTCTCCAATGTCGAACTCCAAGTCCCTTCGACGGTTGTCAGTATAGCTCTTTTTCCAACTTTGAGCAGTGTTGATGTGTTTCTGGATGACTTGAACCTTCTCTGTCATCTCTTGAACAATATTGGGTTCAAGTAGCTTTCTTTCTCTAACATCATCCGAACATCTTGGTGTTCTACATCGCTTTCCATACAGAGCTTCATATGGAGCCATCTGAATACTCCAGTGGAAGCTATTGTTGTATGATAACTCAACCACTGGGAGATGATGATCCCAACCACCTATTAATTCAAGAGAGTAGGCTCTTAGCATATCTTCAAGAATATGAATAGTCCTTTCATATTGGCCTTCAGTTTGGGAGTGACAGGCCATGCTGAAATTTAATTCATTACTCAAAGCATATTGAATACTCCACCAGAATTTAGATGTGAACCTTGGATCGCGGTCATAAATAATTGAGAGTGGAACACCGTGTAGTCTCACCACTTTCTTCATATATAACATTGCAATTTGTTCAAGGGATAGATCTTCCCGAATAGTGATGAAATGGGATTTCTTGCTGAGTTGGTCAACCACAACCTATATCACATTATTTCTCTTCAACGTCTTCGGGAGACCCGTGACAAGGTACATAGTAACATTTTCCCATTTCCACATGAGTATAGGAAATGGATACATCATACCTTTGTACTTTTGTCACTCATCTTTAACTTTCTATCATACCAATCACCTTGATATATATTCTACAATCTCCTTCTTCATGTTATCCCACCAGAAGTATTCTCGAAGATCACAGTACGTTTTGGTACTCCTAGGATGGATAGAGAAGGTCGAGCTATGTGCATCTTTCAATAGATCCTTCTTTATCTCTGGATCATATTTTACACATAATACTTTCCCAAATCATACAGCTCCTTCCTCATCAATTTTGAAATCAGAGGATTTCCCATTTTTAACAGCTTCCACCCTTTTCTGAATTTCCACATCCTTTATTTGAGGAACTTTTATTTTCTCCAAGAGGGATGGTTGATCAATAATTTGAGAAAGGATTGATGATGTTCTTCGCTTAATGATTCCCATGTTTATCCTTTTCAAATATATGAAGATCAGATCCTTTTCAATTATCATCATTGATAAAGATGCAGGATCCTTTCTACTTAGAGCATCCTTCACTATGTTTTCCTTATCATGATGGTAGTGGATTGAGCAGTCATAATTATTGATGAGCTCTATCCATCTACGATGGCTCATATTAAGCTCTTTCTGTGTGAATATATAATTGAGACTCTTGTGGTTAGTATATATCTCACATTTTTCCCATAGAGATAATGTCGTCATATTTTCATCAAAAATATCACAACCGCCAACTCCAGATCATGTGTGGGATAGTTTTTCTCTTGGATTTTCAACTTCATTTAGGCATAGTCTATCACTTTATCATTGTTTTAGTACGTATCCTAAGAATTTATTTGAAGCTATTTATGTTGTATCTATCTATATAGAGTCAATCCTTGCCCATAATTGCGTCGAATTCCACTAAAGGGAGACCTATATTATATCAAAGATGAAAAATTTCACAAACATCAACATGTGATACATAATCATATAAGTTTCCCCCAAATTATATAAAATCATTTTAAATAGAAACTCGATGTTCCTAGAAAACATTTAAGACATGCTCATAGGGAATGAACTGAAATACAGCATGGCATACACAATTATTTCAAAGAGGTTACATATATTTCAGTCATCATGATCTATCTCAACGATGGACTTTCATTGTCCCCTTGTCCATAGAGATTGTTGATTCTCATCACGCTTCTCATCCCTTCCAATGGAGCATTGTCCTAGATAATGTCCAACTTATCCACATTCCTGAAAATGAATAATATAAGGTACATTAGATATAACCTTATCTCCATTCATCACATTATACATTTTTTTATAGCAATTGTCTATTTTATTCCCCACTTCCCACAATTAAAACATCTCTTGGTTCGTTTATGACATTCTACTTGATGCCTCTTTACACACATTTTGTACAAAAGAAATTTGGTCTTCTTTCCTTTATCACATTTATCAGATGAACTTCCTTGAGATGTCATATTCCTCATACTAGATTAATTTAGGCATTCAACTATGTAGCAATTTTTTATTGTTATTTTCAATAGCTATTTTGGCAAGTTCACAATATGTTCAACTTGGGATCCCTTCATCTTACGCATATCATTAGGGTGGTGGTAACATTTACTATCACATTGATTATTGGAACATGTTCTTCTATTTCTCTCCATTAACTTAGAAATAAGAACATACAATTATGGGGCTTGAATACTTATTTATTGAGCATAAAAGGAAACATTCAACAAAAAGGGATAAACTTAAAAGGAATAAGTACATCCTAACTTGTGATTCCTTAGGTTAAAACCTAGTTTATCCTCGATCTATTTCATAACTAATATTTTTATTGTATTTTTTCCCTTAATAATGGTTTCTACTATGTTTTTTAATATACTAAATCATATCCTCCACGAGTGTCGTAACCAAGAGTACAACAAGGCCCGTTATCGTGAACCTGTTCACGTTCAAGTCTAGCTCAATGTAGTGTTTTCAGGTATTTCCCCTAGATATATCTGTGCCAGAGCCGCCTCTACCTGTTCGTATCTAGACAGGGATGTAATTTATTAATATACCACTTACTCTATACTCACCAAAATTTAGGATTGTTTCTTTATTCTTAGTCTCATCCATAAGGATCTCACTGAGGTGATCTATTCCTAACCTCCAAAAATAACTAAACAATCCTTTGATACAAACTATAGCAACCTGGTCCTTTTACATATAACATTTCATTATTTTAAGCATAACTAATCATCAGAGTACAAGTCAAGGATTGTTAAGTCTAGTGTCTTGGAAGACTAGGTACATACAACACAAATCATAGGGAAAAAAATTCTTTATTTAATCTCTATAATGAGATCCTAGCTTCCTTTGAGCCCTTAGATCTTCATAGGGTACCCTGGGGAACACAAGAACAAAGGGATGAGCTAAAAAAGCCCAGCAAGGGAATGAACATAAGGATACATCTCAAGCACATGAGTTATGAGACATGACATAATGATATCAAAAGAATGTAACTTAAAAAATAATTTAGTATAGGCATGGGATCATATAAACATGGAATCATATAAATGTGTCAAAATCATAAAAAAAATTATTTATTACGGGTCATGTCTAACCACCAATCCCATTTCCCATTTCATTATAGGTCAAGGCTAATCTCCAATCTTGTTTCTCATTTTAGTACGAGTCAAGGCTAACCGCCAATCCCGTTTCACATCTCATCTCATGAGACTTAACTTTACCCAATGCATTAGAGCGCTATCTGGGCACACCCATCTCAACATATTCATAAATATACTTGCCACATAAATAATGTTTCCACATAAATAATCATACATAATAAACCATACATAAACATTGGGTTGCCCAGGGAAAGAATTGGGTACTACAATCATGACATAAAACATATCCTATGGGCATATCACGAAAGTGTTCCTGAAAGGAAGGGATTAGAACACACATGGACATTTATAGGGTAAAATAGGCATATAACATGGTAATTTGTGTTAAATATAATTACAAACATTAAAAAAATATATTTTAGAAACATTAGCATTAAAACATTTTTGTGAGGTTTTAAAGAAAACACTGTAGAACTTTTCAAATAAAAAAGAGGACATTCTTTTATATAAACCCAGAATTGAACCATGGAGGTTTTAATAATAAAATAATTATTTTATAAATACAATTGTGTTTTCAAACATAGGATAGAGGTCACTTGAAATTTGGGTAAAAATTTGTGAAGTCCCCTTAAAACAGATTGGCTTATCGGAAAATTCTAAGGATGGAATCATTCAAAATCATGTATATCCCAGAAAAATGTGATGAAAGGGTCTTGATATAAGAATCTTGTAAAATTAACCATAATTCATAAGACTCACATAGATAGATAAGATAACACCATTTTTAAAGAATTATAAGGCAACCCGAAAGAACAATGAATGTTCGGGTAGAATTCGTTACGATTTTATTGGCATGGTGTCAGGTGTGACCAAGAGGGATTGATGAGAGAGAAATGGGGTTTCTCATCACTTATAAATCAATAAGGAAGTATGGGGAGGTTATTAAACATACTCCATCATTTTATAGTACATATATAATGGCATAGTATAGAGGAAAATCATGATCAAGAGAGAAAAGGAGAGGATCCCTTACCTCAAATCCGGTGGTGTTCTCCATTTGTTATTAATGACCTGAATAAACAAATTAGGCTTGTTAATTAATAATTAAAGAACATATTATATATTTAATTGATTTATTATAACCCTTTTTTATTACTTATACGGTTCAATTTCATTGTCTGGGCTCGTTTGTTTACTTGGCTTTAAATGATCGATTCAATTATATTCAAGTTTGGATTATATGAAAGATAAAAGTGGTTGTCTAGAATTGAATTTAAATTCTTTAGTTCATATCAGGGAGATTATATGGTTTTAATTTTAATTAGGTTACTTTGAGTTATATTGAATTATTATATATATATAACTATAGTGATAACTGTTTTTGTTGATCGGTTGATTTGATTACAAATAACATCTTTTGCAATATAATTTAATACCATTTGTAAAAAAGGATTAAAGAACAAAAAATAGGATATATTTCATGTATTATAATCTGGTTCAACCATAAAACAAATGGTTTAATGACCAGAATTAATGATAAAAATATAAATTGATAAACTGTTGTCCTTGAATGTGCTAAATTGGCACATCTCAAACGGTACTTTCATTTATTTCAAATAAAAGGGTGGGTAAAGGACAGAAGATAATGAAATATAAAAATATGATAAATAAATTCCATTACTTGAATGCTACTGTATTTATCATTATATTATGGTGAAGAGAGGTGAGGAAAGAAATTAAAAAGAAAAGAACTTAAAAGAAAAGATGAAATTTGGGAAGAGGAATTTACCTCTTGAGACTTCCTCCTTTGAAACCTCTTAAGGGGAGAGGTTTTGGTATTTTTAGGAGGCTAATAGATTTTGGACGTGGGGGATGACCTAGGGGAGAGATTTGGGTGGAATTTAGAGAAGTCTTGGAGCATGAGAAGAGTGGAAAGAAGGGCGAGAGAAGGGGGGTTTTATAGTGGAGGAGAGGAGGGATTTCACATTATTATAATCATTACTTTATTATTTCGTCACAAGACAAGGAATAGTAAGTATTCCATGACCAAGAATAGTAAACGGGTCATGTTAATCCTAAACATGGGTGGTGATCATCCATGATTCTAGGAATAGTCTATTTATCTTGTAATGTACATATACGATAAATTATCGTATTTTACTATTCATCAAAAATTCAAGTATTTCAAAAAAAATCCAAAAAATTCACCCCAACAATTTTTCAACATGTAGAATCCAAAAATGAAGTCCATTTTTCAAAAAAAAATTATAAATATAATTATTTTAAGATTTAATTAAAATCATTATTCATTATTGAAGTCCAGTTTTAATACATTCAATATTTTATTATAAAATATTCATATATCGTACTTCCAACATGAATATTATTTTAACACCACCATAGATGAGCCTACTATTCTTCAGGGTATATCACTATTCATAAGGGTATGTTAATATTCATTAGGATAGGTTAATATTCATAAAAAAATTAGGTTTTTTTATCAGACTTCAAAAAACATCTTGAACAGAACCGTGTATATCAGATTTTCAAAATTCCAAATGCAGAAGTGACTAACTTATTTTTAAAGGTCACTAATTACTTAGAAGTTCATTATAGTGGGATTTAATGGCATATTTATAAGAAGGTAATTTACATTAAAAATACTGGGCCATTACATTATCTATCTAAAATTTTGAAAAAAACCCTTTTCCGAAATTAAACCTCATTTCAAGTCCTTACGTGTGACCATTTAGCCCTTTATAGAGTTGAAAACAATGATGAATTCCCCAGTCCATAATTTTAGGGAATGAGTGGACATTAGTAAAATTTCATTTCTACTCAATCTATAATGGTGTATGGTGTAATATTTTATCAAACAAAATCATATCTTCATATGAGCATGACTGAAAAAAGGTATATCTCTATACATCATCTGCATGCTAATATAATTCCATTGTATAAGGTATCGAGTGGTAACTAGAAAAGGAATATTTCAATTTAATATAGGTTATCTCATACGTTGATGCTTCTCCAAAATAGAATGAATATTTTGAATGAATACATCACATGTATTTTATCTAAGTAGGGGAGCCACTATAAGAAAAATACTATAATTGGGATGGAATATTTATGATGGATAAGATAATAGTCCATGATAAAAAATCATGATAGATTATTCAATAAAGATGTCAAATATTTCCTAGATGATTAGTCTCGTATATATTGAGGATGGACATAAATATATCCCATGTAAGTTCTCACGCATCCATAACTTTTTTATTCGTTGACGGATTTATGTCTATCCCAGATAAGCTATGGCACAGAAGCTTTATTTAACACTAAATTACATTTCTCCAATATAACTCTACATATATATATATATTTTCTTAATTATACTCATATATATATATATATATATATTCGAGTTTATATTTATTGACAATTATATAATTATATTTATATTTATATTTATAAATATTTATAATTATATATTTTATAAATATTTAAATATAAATAAATGTAATTATTTTAACATAAATATATTTAAATAATTTTATACTTATAAATTAATATTAATATATATTTTTATAATGTATAAGTATGCACTAATATGTGTAAAAAATATTTTTTTATAAATATATTAATATATAAACATATTTATTTAATATTATTATAAAAAACATATTTATATTTTTATATTAAACACTTGTTTATCTATATCTCTCTATACATGATAATTTAAATTTAAATAAAAACATATATATATATATATAATGTGTCTGTACTGAAAAAATATATATATATATATATACTTATTTATTTAATTATCTATATTATTTATATTATATTTTCATATTAATATATTTTATAATTGTATATTCTTCATAAATTACTGAGTTACATAACTATATGTCCATAAATATATGTATTTCAAGTTATATATCGAAATACATACTTATAATTCTGCACTAAACATGTGTGTCTATATATAAACATACATAAATAAAAACTTATATAATAATATTAAATTTAAATTTAAACGTGTATGAATATATATATAAGGCAATATTTGTGTAATGAACCGAGATTTTGTAAAATATTTTTTTCTTATCAATGAAATCTTTTTTTTAATAATTTTCATGTCACACAACACTAAAAATAGTTTATTTTAAATTAATTAACTATGTTTTGATTGTTTTTTCATGAAAACCCATGTTAATAAAGAACTACACAAAAAATAAATTATTTCATACACTACACAGAACACTGAGATTAGATTATGTTACCTGAAAGACTTACTTTCCTCGATGGCTTGTGTAACACGCAAGACAGAGTTTTTTTGAAAAATAATATATAATTAAAAATGAAATTACATAATATAATAAGATATAACCTAGAACATTTGTTTGTGGTTACAAATAGTATTAAATAAATTATGAGAATAAATTTTTGAATTCATTTAACTACAAACTAGTTAGAGATGATTATATGAACCAATTGAATATAAATAAAATGTTTTTACTAACAAAATATTTATGATCAGAATGTAACTTTATTACATTAAATTAAATTTATTAATATTGATGAATGAAATTAATGAAATATATATTTTATATATTCAATATAATACTTTTTACATTCATAAGATATATTATATAGACTTAAGATTTGAACAAACTCAATATTACACATAGAAACCTATATTTTTAGGAAAGTAGTTTTATCACTTTTTAATGGAGAAACTCTTTTAAATTTATAATTTTTTAACTATAAAAAATTATATATATCAAAATAAACATCATTTTTGGAATAAAAAAATAATATTATCTTGGGGTTAATTCTTGGTAGTTTTCCATGATGTTTTATTTTTTGATGAAAGGTGAAAAATATTTGATTTTAATTCAAAACAAAATTTTCATCTAATTTATTTATAAGGTAAAATTAGCTTTTATAGGTTTTAAATTTTAATAATATCAAATATACATCAATTAATTTAATTTAGTTTATTGGAATAAATTTCACTATGAAATTGGGTATAAAAACATACAAACTTTTGAACATTTGTTTCTTTAAAAACATGCTTTGTCATTCGGTCTGTGGTATTACATTTAAATTAATTTATGGAAATTTTATAATTAAAATTTGGAAAAATTGATTCCATAATTTGAATCAGAATAATTTATAAGTTCTAAAAATTTAAACATAGTTTTGTACCAAAAATATTAGTAAAATTAATTACAATTATTAATAACAATTAAGAGGAAAATTAGCCTAATATTGGGAAAAACCTTATTCTTATAGCCCAAAATGTCCAATAAAGTTTCCAAAAATCCATTTAATGGACATATCTAGACCATATACACCCTTGTATATATTGTTCTCATTATTGGATGCACTTATCATAACAAAAATTACAGTGTAATTCCCTTCAAAAAACTACAGGAGTGTTACTCCTCCTCTAAAAAAAGACCTCACCCCTCTCACTTCCTCACACATCTCAAGCCAATTTTTCTCGACCAAGATCTAACAGAATAACTCCAAAAATATAAACCCTAATTTTAGAATCCTCACCTTGGGAATAAATAAATCCAAGTAACCCCTTTAGTGAAAACCAAAAATAGTTATGCAAATAAGAGGTAACATCTTTTCTCAAGATATTTAGTTATATTTCCATTTTCTATCACCTCAAATAATCATATTAAATTATTATATAATAACACCATTATATATACATAGATTTTTTAATATATTTTATATACCTATGCTTACACACACTTCCATATAATGGGTAATGAACTTACCATTCTTGTGTATGATGAACTAACACCTCACGAAATTATGTAGTTAATATTTCCTTTACAACCTTTAATCATTGGGAATTATGATGTAAATGTTGTTTATATATGATATTTTTGATATTTATATTTCCTTTATGCTTTTAAAATTCTTATATATAAAATACCTTTATTATTTACATTTTGGGTAACTAAGATAACATCGTTTGTGGAAGTGTGGACTACTGTCACCTCAAAACGATGTGACTCATTCACACATTGCATGGGATATATTAAGGATGTGTCTAGTACAATAATATGATATATATTAAATAATAATGAAAGTCTAATGATAATATAAATATATACATATATTTCATTTTCATTATTTTTTTCAATACAATATTAAAATAGAAGCCCAGTTGTTGCGTAGGTATAACATACCGTCTCGATGAATAGTGTTGTTAATTTAAAATATATATATTTTATAGAGTATTATAAATAATTCAGTAATGAATTTATATGATATTTTTACCATTTTATACATTATTTAAATATGTTAATTATTATTTAACAAATAATATCAATAATGAAAAGTGAATACATATAAGAAAAATAAAGAGGATATTATATAAAATGTAACATTGAAATTTAGTTGTAAATTAATGGGTAATTTAAAGTCAAAAACAATTAATATATGGTATTAGAAATAATAATATGTATTTTAGTAGATATATAATAAACTTTTATTTATTATACAATAATTTTTAATCTGTATAGTGATCTTCAAGACATAAGTAATGGAGTTTCATCTCACTTTTTATTTCTATGAGATACATGCCTTATTCACCACTCATATCATTTGTATGGTGTGTGTAATGTCCATGGATGTATTATATGATCTTATAATTAATTTTATTTTTATTTAAATATCTATTTTATAAACTTTATTTCTTTTGGTTTATGTTTCAAAAGTTATAAAATCGTTAAATAAATTTTCTCTCAATTTCTTTCATTGATATACATGCCAGGTTATTCTCCTATTTTTTTTTAATGATGTGTGTATACTGACTTTTTAAATTTTATATAATGAATATACTTATTTTTATGATATTTGAGCTTCATATAATGTTATTAGTTCCATTTTATTATGATTTAATGTTACCAAAGATGTAAGGGTTTATAACATCAATCTCATCAATTATCAAGACTGTTTAGGATTATTCTTCCATTTATGAAATATTATAATCTATATATGAATAAAACTCATGAATTTTATTACACTCATAATATTCATTTAATATAAATTTAATTACACCATTATCTCTTCTCATTATTTCATAATATAATAAAGAAAATGTGTTTATGAAAATATAAATTTATATGTTATTTCAAATGAAAATTTGTGTTCTTTCAAAACCATGTATTCTAATAAATATTTTAAAAAAATTTACTATTATTCTAATATTATTAAGTGAAATTTTTACCCATTTATTTCCTTTTATCAAAAAAAATTAAATGGAATATTTTTTTATTTTTTTCGATCATGGTATTTTTTAAAAAATTTATAGTGGAAAATGAATATTTGACATATACGATCCAAACCTCTATAATGACTACAATTTCATATATTCTTACTTTTTATGTTTACATAGTTATTTTTTTAGAGAATGATTTTACTAATTTTCTCTTATTTATTTGGTTTTTTTAAATAACAATGGTCTTCCAAAATAGTTTTAGGTAAAAAATGTTTTAAGTGATTTTTAAATAATCCTTTTTATGTTTTCAAAATGTTGTTTTCAAAGAAAATATGTTATATGATCTCAAAGATTATTTTATATTTTTCAAACATATTTTCAAGGAAAGGTGCTCTCAATGTGTTTTCAATCTTCATTAAAAAGTTCTAAAGGAAGGTTTTTTCAAAATGTTTATAATCTTCTTTTATAAGTTTTCAAGGAAAATTGTTTTCAAAAGTTATTACCACTTATTTTATATATTTTCAATGTAAAAAGGTTCTAAAAATGATTATATGCCTTCATTATATTTTATCAATTAATTTTCATATGAAAAGTTTTCTGAAAGATTTATTTTTTAAAATTACTCTTTTAAATTATAAAGGATATTTTCCTCCAAAAATTATTTTAAAATGATATTTCAAAATAATTATCAATCTACGATGACATTTGTTGATGTTAATCATGCCCATATGTGAAATGATATAAATGTTCCTTTAAAATTCTATCATTAATGTTTTATGTTTTAATATAATAATTCTTATGACACTCGTTTCTCTTCCATGCATAATCTAATTTTGAAACACGCCTCTTTTCACAGGTTATGCTTTGATGAAATGAGTATGAGACCTATCTATTTTTTCATAGGTAATGATATGACTAAATTCTTGTGATACCCATCTAATTTCATTAGTTATTATAGGATTATTGTTCATAATCTTGTGACACACATATTATGTGAAGGGTGGAAACTATATCTTCCCCAAATTTATTATGTAACAATGGATGACTCATGAGTATAAATGTTATACAAGAACCTGATTACTTATTCACAATTTTATCCAGGGACCTTGTTGCATGTCCGAAATTTTTGTTGTGAACCTATTTACATGTTATCAATTTTAGGAGTGAACATTATTATGTTTTAATAATGTTATTTATAAAAATCATTAAATTTTTTCAATGTTATGCATGAACATTATTTCATGTACATAATTTATGTGTTGACCTAATTACATTTTAACAGTGTTATATGTCAAGCTAATTTCATATTCACAACCATATGTGTGGACCAATTTTAATGTACATAAGTCTATTAGAGGGTTTTATTTCTTGTCCTTAACTTAATGAGTGACCTATTTTATACATATACATGTTCATGATGTTATATGATGATGTTTATTCCATAATTCCATTTAATATTAATATTTTGTGCTTTCAGGGCTTTTGTTCCTGATTATATTATTATTCATGTCTAATGAACTACTAATATTTATGAAATGATTCATTTTTATGATCTTTGATATGTATAGTATTATCTTATAATGATATAATCTTGTTCTCATTCCCTTATTTTTATGTTATACTTACATATCTCCCTTATTTACCCTCACTGGGCATCTGAGGTAACCCATTTTTATATTACCTTCCCCAGGTTGTGAATATATTTTTTATCTATTCTATAACAAAGAAGGGATCTATTCACGATGAGTCCAGCGGTAGATAATTTATAACACTTATATACCAGTGTTAGGTTTTCATATTTTCAAAGGAACTAAACTAATATAGTCTTTAGGTGTCTATTTGTGTAATTTTTTATGTATTTTGTAAAAAATGATGAAATTTATATATATGTTAATATTGGGATGTTATATTTCATATCAAATCCAATGTATTGTCAACTTAAGAAAACTAAATTGATAAAATTTTAGTGAGATCCTTATGGATATGTATAATGATATTTAAAGGGGTGTCTCTATGGGTAAGTCTTAGGATGAGTTAATATTTGGGAAAATGTCTTGGAATTTTGGTAAAAGATAGACTGAGTGGTTTCCTGGAATTAAATCTCAATCTAGATACTATAATAGAATGTGTATCTGGAATAGAAGTACCAAGGGGGTAACAACTCCAACAAGGTGCATCATGCCTGACTCAAGAATATCCTTGTACATGACAAAGGCCTTACTACATATATTGTTTGACACTCTCAAGGGATATGATTTGGGAAATCACTAACTCTCCGTGGAACATCATAATGGATATAATTATGAGTTTTCTCTGAATAACCTATAATAAATCAATTTTTTCATAGATTAAATTAGCTCTTATGATTTAGACAACCTATAAGTAATCTTTTCTTGATTCTGTGGTTTTATTCTATGATATATGTATCTCACCCTATGTTTTTTTTGGTTTTAGTCAATTTATGGAACCCAAAGGAACCTTATTAATGATGAATGTAGGGTAAATTGTAATGATGGTCCCCTTAATAGACCTAATTTTATAGAAGATGGAGTGAAAATAGATTTTTTTTGACTACATAGCCTTATTAGAACATAAATCATGTTTAGTTTCCAAATGACCAAAGGAGAGAAATCAATTTTCTTAAATCCTTATGAAAGGAACATCCATCCTATTTTAGTAGAGAAAATGATCCACTAATTGATGATAAATGGGTATGTATTGTTTAAAATATATTTTTCATCATCCATTGTTCAGAATGTAAAAAAGATATTTTGGGAACTTATCTCTTAGAAGGTGAAGCAGATCAGAGGCTGAAAGTTATCAAGAATATGAGGAAACAACATAAAATTAAATCCATTGATTAGGAAGATATCAATAACATTTTTTTAGTAAGTACCTCCATTTTTTCTTCTTATAAAATTGTAGATGTATTTTTCCATCAATCTCATGGTTATGATAATAAATATGGATATAATTCAAAGGAAACTACAAAAAATATGGAGAGAATGATATAAGATTTTATTTATTCTCATTGTGTGTATGTGAACATGGAGGAATTACTATTATAAAAAATTATAAATTATTTTTGTTTTGAAATAATGGTCATTGAGCGGCTAAATTATGAGGTAATTGGAATAATGTGATTTCTCCAAAGAATGAACCTCCTGTATTTTCTAGTTTCAAATGTAAGTAGTATGGTAATTATTATAGAAATCACTTAAAACAAAATGTTAATGATGGTGATTCATATCCTTAATCTCTTAAGTTTATGGAAAAAGGTAGATATAATAAAATAAAAATGAATTAAGTAAATCATGATAATTATAGAGCACTTATCCTCTAATTCTATGTTGTGAATTTCAGGTTTTATTTTCTATTAATAAGACCAATGATAATGGTATGGTTCATCATTTAGGGAATTTTCATGTCATTATCCCCCTCTACATGGGTTCTAGATTAATAAAATCACATTTTATATTTGATCAGTACAAGGATACACTCAAGTATCCAATTAAAATGTTTTGCTATAATATTAGATCTTGTTTAGGGGAAAAGGTTCAATTATATTTTTTAAATTTTACAAGGTTAACCATTTATTGAATTGTTTGATTTAACCATCGGGTAAGGAATTAGATATTAAACTATTATCTCAAAATATGTGGATTTATCCATATTGTATAACTAATGATAACCCATTTTTATAATGATGGATGAAATAACCTATCATTAAATTTATGTATATCAAGATCCTATAATTCATTAGGAATTTCAAATTCACTTTCACTTCTTGAAGTTAGTCATTAATTGTAAATCAATAAAGGAATAATAAAATGTTTAGATTGTTCATATAAAAAGGGATATAATAAATTATGTATATTTTACTATGAACATACATAGCAAAATAATTCATCTATAAAATGGATATTAAAAAATATTTATCATAATACCTTCGTTTCGGTTGAACCGATAGTCTTATTATTCCTCATTGATCTATGGTTATGATCCCTTTAAATTTATATTTATCATTTAATTTCATATTATGAATGATCATTTTAACTCTCTATGTAGTTATTTATGACTTTATTCTATTTTAAATAATCAATACCTACCTTTGTTATCTTATGTGGAAATGTAGTTATATTTTACATCGTGTAACTATTATGTTTCATTAATTACAATTTTAAAGAAGTTATAGTATTCATTTTTATGAAATGGGATTATACGAAAGTAACACTAACGTATTAAACCATATATAAAATAGAATAATTTATAGGTTGAATCTAATTTTAAGGGGATTATAATTTAACACTTTGAGATTTTGTGAAATATTTTGTTTTCTAATCAATTTAATCTTTTTTGATATTTTCAATTTCATGCAACATTGAAAATAGTCTATTTTATATTAAATCTATAATTTTGGCTTTCATTTTATGAAACACATAGTTAATAGTGTACGAAAAAAACCTAGAATTTTGATTACTCTGCATGGAATATCGAGGTTGTCCTACATTAAACACAAGACTAACTTTCCTCTATGGCTTGCATGAGACACAAGACTGCGTTTTCCAGAACAAAAATATATTATTAAAAAATTTATTTGTTCATATAATAAGATATTAACTAGAAATTATGTTGTATTTTATGAATTTTATAAACTAACTAATGAATATAAATGGTTTAATTCATTAGTAATAATTTAATTATATATGAATATAATAACCATTCAAATGTAATGGAATTTTTTTTATTATAAAAAGTACATTAATGATCATGAAGTAATTTTATCCCAAAATTTAAATCAATTAATATTGGTAAACTATATTAATGAAATATATATTTTATATATTAAATAACATATATTTTATATTCATTTTATATATTTTATAGGAATAAGATAAGATCGAATCCATTATTACACCGAAAAACCTATATTTATATAAAATCAGTTTTCGTCCTTTTAATGGTGAACCATTATTAAATATAATTATTAGAACTTTTGTAAATTTTCAATGTAAAAAATTTGAAAATAAACATAAAAATTATTATTGGGTGAATTTGGGTATTTTTAGTGAAGTTTCATTTTTTGATGAATAGTGGAAAATACAAGATTTTAATTCAAAATTGCATTTTAATATAATTTTTAGTTATGGTTAAACAATGTTATTTATAGATTTTAGTGTTATAATAGATCAGATATACATAAATGAATCCAATTTAAGTAATTTTAATCAATTTCACCTTTAAATTGTATATAAAAATATACAAAATATTTGAACATTTTTAACTTAAAAAACCCGCTTTGTTGTTCCATATATGAGATTGAATTAAAATTAATTTATAAAAATTATATTAGTATAATTTTTAAAACATTATTTCATATTTTTATTTATAATAATTTATAATTTATAATTTGGTTAACTTTTTTTACCAAAAAAATTAGTGAATGTAATTAAAATTTATTACTACAATTAAGAGATAAATTATCTTAATAAAAGACTAAACCTAAATTTTAAATCCCAAAATGACATATAACCATTTAAAAATAAATTTTATGGACATTTATATACACTATTCTCATTTTATATTATTTGGTCCATTATTTGAGCAACTTTTCGTAGGAAAAATGTGGGTGGAATTCCCTCTCTAAAAACATAGAAGAATGCCTTTCCTCCATTATAAAAAGGCACTCACACATCTAACTTAGTAACCTTTATCAAGGGACATTGGATCAACCAAAATCTAACCAAATATATCCTCAACAACCCTACCATCAAACTAGATGCCTCGCCTTGGGTATAAATCAATCCAAGGAACCTTTTGGTGCAAACCAAAACGGGTTACCCAAATAAGAGGTAACCTGCTTCCTCAAGTTTTTAAGTTTTTTCCTCCTCCACCAACTCAATTATTACTATTCCATAATTATATAATAATAATATAATCCTAAATGTTCTTATTTTTTAACCAAAGGTTCAAACCTTCACCTGTAGACAGATCAATTTAATGGGTAAAAAACATATCGTTCTTGTGTATAGAGAACTACCACCACATGAAATGATGTCATTATTTTTTTCCATTACCACCTTTTATTATTGGGATTTATGATGGAGAAAATTACTATATATTATATATATTATATTTATGATGTCTTTATTTTTTTAAATTTTTATATATAACACAATTTTATGCTTTCCATTTGTTATAACTATGATAACTTCATTTTTGGAAGTGTGTACTACCGCCTCTTCAAAGCAATGTGATTCATTCAAACTTTTCATGGGATGTATGAAGGATGTGTTTAGTAAATTTCTATGATATATTTTAGAGAATAATTATATTGTAATGATATTATATATATTTATATCACTAACTTTCTATCAATGTGATAATAAAATAGAAGTAGCAAACATGCGTACATATGGCCAACCGTCTCAATGAATTGTGTTTTTCATTTAATATTTAAAAATTATATAGATTATTATTGATACATATATATTGAATATATATGATATTTCTAACATTTTTAAAATTCTATAACTAATTTAATCATGATCTGATTAAGGGTATCAATAATAACAAGTCAAAACATATTTAAAAAATAAATCAGATATTACCCAAAAACATAACATTAAGATAGAGTTGTTAATAAAAGATTATTATAATGTGATAAAAAAAATATATGGTATTATATACAATAATATGGTCATTTTCAAAATTTATAATAAACATATATTTAATTAATTATAGGTTTTATCATGTGTGATGAAATTTAATGCTTAAGGTAAGAGAGTTTCATCTAAATTTTTATTTCCATAAGATACATGACTTATTCACCACACATTTAATTTGTGTGGTGTGTGTACTTCCCATGGATGTATTATATTATTATAATAATTAAAATTATGGGTATTTACATATCCAATTTATGATATTTGTTTCATGGGTGTTATGTTTCAAAAGTTACCAAATTGGTAAAGTAATTTTGTCTCAATTTCCATCTTTGAGACACATGCCATGTTATGCACCTTTATTTTTTATAATATGTATATATACATTCTTTTAATATGTTATATAATGAATATTGTAATTTTCATGATAGTTTAAGATTCATTTCTGTTTTATTATTAATTTATTTTACTAATGTGGTAATGGTTTATAACTTCAAACTAATCATTTATGGAGATTATTTATGATTATGCATATATTGATGGATTATTGTGATCCATATCTCAATAAAACATGTTAAGTTTCTTAACCTCTATAAATTCATGTTATATCCATGTAATGTTACCATTTTGAAACTCTTTGGCACTTAAGATAAATACAAAAATATTTTTATAAAATTTTTACATTATATATAGTTTTGGTAGTTTTAAAAAATGTTTTACTATTATCATATCACGTTTAAAGGATTTTTATAATCATTTATTACCTTTTAGAAAATTATTTTAAAAGTAATATTCTTCTTGTTTCCTAATTATGTCATTTTTTTGAATTTTTATGTTACAAAGGGAATATTCATCTTTCCGGAACCTACATGCTGTTAGGACCATATTTTACTTGATAAGTTTTTTTTTATAATTTTATATTGTGATTTTCTTAAATAAAATATTCATCTAATAATTTATAAATTAGTTAATTTTAAAAAAATCAAATAAAAATTGTTTTCAATATTTTTTTTTGTAAAAATATTTTTTTAAATGATTTTCAAAGATTTGTTTTTATGTTTTCAAAATGTTATTTTCAAAGAAAGTGATTTAAATGATCTGAAATATTAGTTTATATATTTCCAAATAATTCTCCTGCAAACCGGTTTTCAAATTTTTTTCATGATTCTTTAATAATATTATAGTGAATAAAGATTTCAAAACGTTTTCAAGCATCTTTTATAAGTATTCAATTGAAAAAACATTCAAAATTATTTAAATACCTATTTATAAGATTTAAATATATTTTCAATTAAAATAGTATTGTAAAGGTATTATATTTTAAAAATCATTTTCAATGAAGAAATGATATTTTCCTCAATAAATGATTTTAAAAAGATATTTCAAATTTATTTTCCATCTAAGATGAAATCCATTAATGTTAATCATTCCATTCTAGGAAACAACTTAAAAGTTCCATTCATATTATTTTTAAATGGTTTATGTTTTGATTGAATGATTCTTGTGACACTCATTTCTATTTCATGGTTATATGATTTTGAAAATTGCTTCTTTTAAAAGATTATGATTTGATTTAATGATTATGAGTCATTTCTTCTTTCTATAGGTAATGATATGATTATATTTTTATGATACCCAATTCTTTTCATCGTTTATGACATGATTATTATTTATAATCTTGTGGAACTCATATAATTTCAATGGCGGGACCTATATCTCACTAAAATTTATTTGGTAATTTTAGATTAATATTGAGTATAAATGTTATGTGTAAAACTGATTACATATTCACAAATTTATTTATGGACGTAGTTTCATGTCTAATAGTTTATGTGTGAACCTGATTACATGTTCACAATGTTATGAGTGATCCTTAATATATTTTCATGATTTTATTCATGAACCTAATTACATATTCATAATGTTATTCATGGACCAGGTTTCATGTCCCAATGTTATTACGTGAACTTGATTACATGTTCACAATGTTATATGTGAACCTGATTGCATGTTCACAACAATATGTGTTGACTTAGTTTCATGTCAATAATTCTATGTGATGGTCTAATTTCATGTACTCAACTTAATTAGTGTACATGTTTTTATTTATACAAGTTCAAATTGTTATAAGATGATGTGTATTCAATGATTCTATGTCTTATTCATATAGTATGCTCTCTTGTATTATTCTCCAGATTATCATATGATTCAGCTGTTATGAACTTCTAATATTTATGTCATGGTATTTTATAACCACTGATATTTAGACTATTACCTTCTAATGATATGATCATGTTCTTGTACCCTTATTCCCATGTTATGCTTATATATCTCCCTTGTTTACCCTTACTGAGCATCTAATATCACATATTTTTTGTTTCCTTCTTCAATGTTATGAATATAAGTTTTATGTATCATATTTCTAATAAGGTTAATAATCAATATAAATTTAGTGGGAGATATTATAGCTCACTAACGTACCAGTATTTATGTTTCCATGTTTCCAATGGCACTAAACTAATATGGTCATTGGGTATATTTTTGTATTATTTTTTATGAATTCTACAGAAAATGATTTAATTTCAATGTATGTTAACATTGGGATGTTATAGTTTTTGTTATTAGTTTATAAATAAATATTAATTTATATGTATATAATTACATGTATTGGTTTTATTGTTTTCTAAATATATATTTTTGTAAACCTAAAAATATTTAAAATAGAAATTTATAACAAAATATTTATATATGTATTTATTCTGAAATTTGTATGCTAATAATATGTATATTAATTGTCATTTTTCTTAGGTAATTACATTATATTTATATTTTTATAAAATTATTGTGCGTTAGAAATAAATGACATACATATATATATGTGTGTGTGTGTGCAAACATAGTTATTCAACATAAGGCAGGGTGACAATGATTATCTTTGATATATTTGGAAGACATATTTGATAATTCGAGGAATACATGCATATCTGAGACTGATAAATTGGTTCAATATAACTATTTATATATTTAATAATCAATTAATCGCCCAAAGGAAAAGATATTCGAAAATATAAATAAATGATAAGGAGTTTTACAAATTTCAAGGGAAATAAATACATCAAAATTATCATGGATTGTAAAGACTAGACAGATCCCCCCAACCCAAATCCCAAATTTGAAAATAAATCTACCACACTATGTGTTAATGAGTTCCTATATATAATGGTTATCAATAAATAAATAATATTTTATAAGTAAATAAATATTTATTTATAATTATATGAATATAAATAATTACATATAATTTTTTTCTTCAAACATTTCATAGATATAAATATAGCTATATGTATTTAATATTAAAAAAAATTACTATTTCTAGACAATTATATAAATAAATTATTATATTAATTATAATTATAATTATTTTATTATGTAATAATAATTGTTTCATATATTTTATGTGTATTGGAAATAAATAATATATATTTATATTTATAAAATATATTATTAAGTTATTTTAAATCAAATATTATTATTTATAAATTAACATTATTTAATTCACACATATTATATTAATGATATATGATGTGCATGTTTTATAATTTTTATATTCTTATTATATATTAATATTATTTATATATAATAATTAAATTTATAAATTATAATTATAATGATAGTAATATTAATATCTAAATAAAATTATTACCTAATAAATTGAAGAGGTACTCAGGACATGTGGTAAGGATATTGGTTTCCTTCTTATGTGAACGGTGTCTGAATTCGTGGTTGTGCATAATTTTTTATGGTAATTAACATGAAGGGTAAGGGATAAGGTGAGTCAAGCATTCATAAGAAGGTCTGTCACGTAGGGGTGAGGCTCAGGTGGAGGTTGGGAGGGTTTATATTGCTAGAAATTACGTTTTTTCATGCTAGGGTGAGGCGTGACTTGAGGTCGAGAAAGCATACATGAAGATATCAAGGCATTGGTTGAGAACAACACCTAGTGGGGGTGGGGGTTGGGGTCAAAATACGTTTTTTTAAATTATTTCAATATACTGTTGTGTATTATTTAAAAATAATATTTGGCATTGATTTCAATGAGTCTCAAATACAAAAAAAATATTTTACAAAATTTATTTCTTTTAGATGAAATTCATCCAAAATATATATTAATTTTTCTCAAAATTTATTTTGGATGGAAATTTTGTTCCCTCTGTAAAATTATTATCATTAATTCCATTTTTTGAAAAAAAAATTAAGACATATAATTATTGGTGTGGATTTCTAAATATAATGGATCTAAAAAATGCACCTCATATGTGGGATTTTCCTGTACTGAGGAAAGAATATGCCAATCAACTAACTATGGCCATATATTTCTATTTTATAGATCAATCATGGACCCTAATTTAATACCACCATAAGAAATATATCATATTTGTTAAACTCAATTGTTGAAATGATTATAAACACCCCCCCCCCCCATTATCTCGACCTCAAAGATGGTGTATAAAGGCTTTAAAAGTATTAATATTCACCAAATAAGTATCTTATGAACCATATGTGTTGGTGATTTATATAAATTATACACACATAATAATATCAATGACCGTATGACTTATTGTGCAACAAAATTTCATAGGATAGTATAAATAATAAGTCTATACTTATTATCTCATAAATATACTATATATTATAAAAAATAATATAAACAAATCAATCTTAACATATCAATAGAATCCATAAAGATACCTAATGATCATAAATTTAGGAAAAATATATGTCAATATTTTGGTTGATTTTATCATTCTTTTGTTTATGTAATATATACAGTTTTCATGAATGAATGTAAAAATGAAATTTTATTTATTAGAAATACATGATACATTTTACTACCATTATAACCAATTTATTATGTATCTAGTATCTAGAGACTCAACATAGACCACGTGATTTTTCTATATTAATGGTGTTTTCAATAGATATATTATATTATAATATGTAGCCACCCAAAATATTTTTACATCAATCCTCTTAATAATATTTCAAATGAGATAGTATTTTTGAAGCATGTGTTTGGTCCTTTAATGATATTTGAGGTTCCATATCTAGAGAAATAGATCCGCATTTTCATGATAAAGATAAAATGAACCAAATATTCTAGGAACAACCACATGTTCAGAGATGAACTTCTTTATTCAAATAGATTTTTCCACAACATATGAAATAGTGATGCACTCCACCTTTGTTGTTGAGTCCACCATAGTGCGATGTTTGGAACTATTCTAACTAATATCAATACTATTGATGGAAAACATGAGACTATATCAAGATATCATATCATCCATGTATATCTTAAAACTAGAATCAATGTATCCCCTTAGAGTGATCTCATCATCCCATCTAAATACCAAGGATATACCTTTATATCAACTCATGAAAATAAGAAATTTATTACTTAAAATAAAATAAATCTTGTTAGTATTGGGTTTTTATCTAGTTTTTTTCTAAATAAATAAGTAAAACCATGTCATTTATATAACATTTAAAACATGATAGATCCAATAATGGATGCATATAAAATCTTACAAATCATTCATGACTCTTAATATGGATCCAAAATATTACATAGATTTATGCTATAAAACGATATTAAATCCCTTTTTTGGATGTTCTCCCTAATAAACCCATATATCTATTTACTAATATAAGTATTTGGATTAATTATAATAACCATATTCGATATATCTCCATATTTATTCATTCATCGTATGTAAGTTGTATCACTCATGTATTTTTTATAGAATCTAATCGTAAACGACATCATAACATAATTTAAAATGGGATACAATTTATAATAGGTTTTATTTCATCCATATAAAACATAAAAAATTCTACATACCTCCTGATTACAAGGATTTATACATATGGTGTGATAGGGATGGATCATGGGGATGTATCCCCATGTGGTGGGACTCTATCATCTATCACTTTCTTATTCTTCATCACAATTAGAGATGGATTATGGGTTGTTGGAAATAAACATCTAAAAATCTACCTATGTGGGGTTTGTACTGGATTTTCCTGGATGTTTGGTTACTAAATTCTCCTACACTTAAGCTATAATGTTCCCTTATTTTTTACAATATTTCCTCAATCCTCATAAGTAATTGGATTATAAAAATATCTTGATAAATAATAGACCATATTGGATTTTTTCACCAATTATAATTTGGGTTTCTTTTCCTCCAAGTAAAATCAGCATGCCATCCATGTATATACTGTTCAAGATACATTGGAAGACATCCTATAATTCCATGAGATCCTAAAAAAGATAAACTATTTTATCTAGAACAGAAATAATCAATCCATCCTCATGGACGAAGTAGTGAGATGAAAATGAAATGCCCTAGTTTCTAGGTGCAGTTGCAGTAATAGACTTTGGGATAGGTTGTCCATGTATATTTTCTTCGATAGTGATTAGGAATACTTTATTTGGAATGGTATGAATTTTTTTGTGGGAAAAAATGTGTGGGGGCCTTCCCGGAATAGTTTTCATCAATCATGAATTAGAAAATCTCGAGACAATATTCCATAGTCAAAACCCTAGCCGTTCTTTCTTGCAGCTCACTGGTGGAGCATTTGGAGTACACATAATAGGGTTCATCATTATGGCCTTCATATCTTTCCTTTGGTGGTTATGGTTAGGGTGTGGTATTTATTGGTATAGATTTTTATTCTCTACATAAGGAGGGAATTATTTCCTTCTTTCAGGGAATTTTGGTATAGTAGGGTCTTGGGGGTCTCAAATTATGTATCTCATATACAAGGTAGCTTGGTTTAGAGGATTCATCCTTTTTAGTTTATAAAATTTAATATATGTGGTTCATGTCCCAGTGGGAAGATGTGTAGGGGTGGGATTGTTTGTAATTTTGGGGACTAGTGATCTTTTCTTTCAACGCCTTGTTTGGTCTAGGTGATTCCCTCTCGACCGCAACTTCTTCCATACTTAATGGATTAGATTTCTTCCAGTCACTTGAAATCACACTAGATAGGGATGAATTAGATTACTCTATTATTCATGATTCCATTAAAGATGATTTCCAAACTCATTAGTCTATACTTTACACCGTGTGAAGATGTTGAAACCTTAACCATAGTGGTATGAAGCTTACTCATACATGGATTGAGGGTAAGAAGTTTGATTATGTCCTCACCTATCAGGATACGCTTAATTACCCATATAATATCATTTAATTTACTGGATCTCTTCCCCATTCTCTATTAACCTTGTTAGATCTATTTTTTAGGGATTAATTATTGTTGACATCCCATCAAAATATGACTTTTGTCCCTTATATAAATAAATAATTATTAATTTTTGAATGTAATATAGGTAGAAACACTAGATCCATGTTTATTTTCTTCTGGAAACTCCACTTATATCCTCTG
This sequence comes from Viscum album, assembly GCA_963277665.1. Classification (NCBI taxonomy): domain Eukaryota; kingdom Viridiplantae; phylum Streptophyta; class Magnoliopsida; order Santalales; family Viscaceae; genus Viscum; species Viscum album. The sequence goes on along the minus strand of OY728137.1, from coordinate 1,694,622,851 downwards.
GATCTCATACCTTTAGGTGAATCCACCACATTCAGAACATTATTATTGTGCAGGGATTCGTTCTTATCATTCATGGATTCTAAAAATTTCTACCAATAAGAACATTCTATATTCTCTTAGTAGATAGTAGGTTCATAATCTATAATCATTACATCATCTACATTTTCCAAAACAAATTCATATATCTTTATATATAGATAATCCAACCATGCCTTCATTGTTTTTTATAACATGAGTCGATTCTTCTTCTATAACTCTATAGAATTGAATCATCACCCAAATAAAAAAAACCTATTTATTAGTATTAAACACCACTCAGTTAAAATTTCCCAACAATTACACATCTAATAATGTGATACATCTCGAGGAAAACACCACTTTGTTCCACAAACACTTTGTATTTATTTGGTTTATAAAAGATCATTTTTACGGTATCCATATGATAACCCACAAAAGGAATATTAGATTTAGGACCACTTTTATTAGAATCTAAACATCTTGAATATAATTCACAACACAAAATTAATATAAAATACATATTTAGATTGTTCTAATTTGATATATTATATGGTTTCATTATAATCTCGTTAGATGGAATATGGTTTGGTATACAATATGTTTCCCCTAGATCATATAATCTAAAATAAATTGGAAGGTCGCAATAATTCATCATCATTTTAACCATGAATAGAGAGGTATGGTTTGACTTATCTAAAACAATACTCTATTATGGTTTCTAAGTGCAGTTAGTTCTGAAAAAAAGTTATAATCTCTTAGTAGATCATTAAGTTACTAGTTTATGTATTCACTATCCCAATATAATCGGATAATCATAAAACTAATTCCTAGTAGATTTTATACATCACTTTAGAATACCTTAAATATTTTAATGGTTCTAAACATGAATTTTATAATAAACACATAACTATAAAAACCAATAACATTAACAAATGTTTCAAATTACCTATACACACCAATTTATTAATTACTCATTGGTCCACATACATCATTATTTATAAGATCTAATATTCCAATAGATCCCTCACCATTCCACTATAAAGTAATTTATTCATATTTTCTTATAATAATATTTTAATATTTCAAATGATTCATAATAAAATGATTCCAATAATATATATTTTTAATTTCCATGGAAGTGCTTCTCATTTATATGTTGAAGATGAAAATTTCAAAGATAAGAAGAATTGGAATCAACCATGACCATATTATCTTGAATAATATTGGTCAAATTATTAATGTTGAGGATATATATATATATACCATTTACCATATTATTATTTCCATAAATCAGTTCATTGATATATATATATATAAATACTGTTTTTCATAATGATTAAAAAAACATAATGTTTTCTGAATATATAGAAATAATATTTCTATTTTGGGAAAGAACATAATTCTGGAAGAAATACGCTACTACAACAACTTTTTAATCATTTCCATCACATAGATCTATGTATCCTTTTATAAATTATCTCCTTTTTATGGAATTATTTTTATCATAAAAATGTTTTATGCACACCTAGTTTCCAATTATCCTGATTAAAAATTATAGAAATTGATATTTGTAGAATTTACATACATTTTCTCAGATTTCTTCTCTTAGATAACACTTTTAAAACAAATGTACTAATCTATAATTACTTTACAAATCATACTAATAAGAAGTACCAATATTATAATCATGATCCATGTAATAATATACAAAAAAATAAACTTTTATGGGTGACCATAAAGTTTTATATCATTTCATTGATTATTTTTAATGAATGTACTCCCACAAAAACAATTTACTAAATACATCATATAAAATTTGAGAACCATGGTCAATATTTGATCATGATTTATAATAGATAATCTCATAACGTTATTCATGACTATCTAATAGTAATCATGTTTATAATATAAGGTATGACTATGGAATAGTTCAGTGGATAACCACTTATCCTAATCCATCAAAGGGATTAACTCAACCCTATTCCTATTTTATCCTAGAAGATAGGGTTTCCTAACTAATATCAACCCAAATATTATATCAGAATGGGGAACCTAATGGTCAGAGTCATATATAATATATTTTTCATACAAAATTTAATTCATGAGTACCTAACATTTAAGGTCATCTCTACTAAATTATTGAGGAATTTACAAGTGTTTTATTTGGAAGGAATTCCACACTCAATATTTCCAAAGGTTTTATTAGTCTAGAAAATTCTATACGCATTATATTCACATCACATGTAACAATTTATTCCGATTAAAATTATTCCATATTATTTTATCCCTATATATATTCATGATTGTAGTGATGCAGTTTTACAATCCCTATTCCTTCCACCAAATTAATATTTTGTAATCATATTACTATGTACCTGTCAAGAACCCGGCCGGGTCGTCATCCGACCTGGAACCCGACCTAGTCTATGACATGTCCCGAAGGTCATTCCCAATCCCCACAGGTTGGAACATGTTCCTGAGTATCAAAACATTACACATGGGAATGATTTACCTGAAATAATAAACACGGAATCACTGAGAAGTTCAATAAAACAAAATCGTTAACTGACAACAAAATAAACCCTTAAACTAAAGTCAACGTTCAAGTTTACAACTTGAACCAACATCCAAAAGAAAAAAAATAAACTCAAACTCAAACCTCCAAGCAACATGAGAAGCTACATCCCCATGCTACCAACACCAACCTGCACAGGAAGACCAACAACATCCAGAACCACCCATGCTAAGCACATTTTCACAACATGGAATACAAAAGAAACAAGGTCTACATATAGCCAAGGGTGTTAGTAGGATGTGATCCATTTCCATGAAACAACAACAAAAAGACAATTTAACATGCTCATTTACAACCATACATTTAAAACTCTTTTAAAGAAGACATTTAAAAACAGAAAGTTAAAAGAAAAGTTTATTGAAAGAAAAAGCATTTCACAATACTACTTAAAAAAATAAGAGGAAATTTATAATGAACAAGCACATACTCAAGTGGTCCTCCGTATGCCGATGGAAGACACAACACCATGAATAGTAGAGCTTTGCGGGTAAATCCCCTAACGTTTATGTCGCTCGAGTGGGGCCCTATGACCTCCTGTCTCGGTGAAACATGGATTAGAAACCCTGAACCTCATAAAACTTGGATTAGAACACCATGACCCTTAGAAAACGTGGCATAGAAGACCACATCCCTCAGAATTCATAAGTTTAGTTGGTGTTTCAAACGTCAATCCAGCTATGTAAAAAATGAATGATATCACTTCGAATCACTAGCGCACTAGTTCTAGACCTCCCAAATAGATACCCAGGGTTTTCTATTATGCTCAAACAAGTTCCACACTCACAAAGTGTATCACATTCACATCACAAGAAAAATAAGACATTACCCACAAAAATCTATTACTTCCATACCCAAACTCATTTCAAAACACACGCACACCAAATCAATTCACAAACATGCCTTGAATCTCTTATGAATTTTAACATATCACTAAAAAAATTCCAAAATAATTTCCAAAATAACACTGCAAGGCTTTATTCTCAAAGATATACCCAAAAAACACTTTTTAGACCAACCACACACCAAAAACCATTTCACACAATAATTTACATCACTTACACGGCATTATAAGTCATGTAAATAAATTAAAGAACATTTATAAATAGCACAACAAGGGTTTGGAGATGAAAAATGCTCCATTAAATTTTTTTGAAACATTTAAAATTAGAAAACACAAGTTTACACAATAAAAACGCACTGGATTTTCATTTTAAAAAAAACCCATTTCTAATCCACAAACATAACAAAACAATTTAAAAAAGAGTTTCACACCACCCACACATTTTATCAATTATATTCAAGGAATAAAATAGAAATACACTTGTATGACACGTAATGAATATAACACATCTTCTCAAATATTCCATTTCTCAAAGCCAGACCACCTTAAATCTTTCCTGAACTCAAATCGTACCTCACAAACAACTCACATGACCCTTTTTTTAACACCCCAATAAAAAAACACAACATAGCCACATTCCGTATAAAATCCAAACCGAACACATAGGAGCACCAATCCTTAAAATCATATTTTACACCATTCAAAATAATTTCATAATCTGTTATAATAGTTTTTAAAACAACTCTACTAAACACACCCACGTCTTACATCAAAAGTGCACCGAAAGCCCCCATTTAAAATTCGACCTCACGTTCTAACTATAAAAAAGTGTTTTTCACCATCATTGTAATTTAAATAAATCATTTCATGACTCAGAAAATACATTAAAACTGTTGGAACCATTACGTATTCTATGTCATATTAGGACAATAATTTCAAACCAAATGCACGTACCTTTTTCCCAAAACTACATTTGCAATACAAAAACAATTGATTGTACACCTTCACTAGTTTTCATTTTCACAACAAGATCTATATAAAAACATAACAATTTCCATAAAACATTTTTTTTCAAAAAAATTTCATGTAAAAGCATTCACAGAGGAAACTCACACAACCCATGTAAATTATAGAGCATGAAAAATAAGTTAAACAAACATATTAAATTATATAAAATCCGTTGGGGAATGAAACCACCTACCAGCATGCAGCATCTTCCAAACAAATGTCACAAAACACACCCTCACCACATTCACACAACAAAAAATCCCAGAGGAAGCCTAACCAGGGACATCAAACCCAAAACAAAGGGTTAAACCTCAAAATTGGACCTAAAAGCCCCAGAGAAAAACTCAGAGGGAAAAGAATGAAATAGAGAAGGGGTGTCACCATAGGGGAGGGAGGTTGAGGTGGAAGAGTTCATAATATGATTGGAGGTTGGTGTGGGTCATGGTGTAAAAGAGTAGCAGCCAAGGAAGGTCAGCAGATGGTCTTTCAGATGGCACTACTCACCAGGAGATAGGGAGGCGCGACAGAATTCAGAGAAGTAGGGGCATGGTACGTTGTATAGAATGGGATGTCTTGTCATGATGATGCGAGTATGGAGAGTAGGCATGGGCGTGGCATTACCAGTATAAGAGGGAGCAGTTGAAACGTGGCGGTACCTCATTGGAAGGGAAACAAGGGCATAAGGCGGTGGTCCGGTGTGGGAGGGGGTTGTGCGACAGGAAGAGGGGGAGGAAGGGGGTGTGCCATGATGGGGAGAAGGGGGAAAGGGGGAGGGTAGCGATGTAACACCCCATTTAATTAAAGAATATGACATTTTTATATTTATCCTTATTTTTGGAAAAAATTTCAATATTAATTTAAATGGAACTCTATGCTCGATGGCTTACCCAATATGCAACAATGAGTTCCTTTGAAATCTTACGTTGTACTCTAATAATAAAATAATATTATTTTAAAAGGTAGTTAACACATAGCCGTTGTATTGGAAGGAATGAAAAGAAATAAATAGAATACTATTATATATGTTTGTTAAATGTTTTTATTTTTATCCAATAAATTTTAGAGGATTAAAATACAAATGAATCCAATCTTATGCATTGAATACACAAGTACTTTTAAAAGATTGTTTTACTACATTTTGATGGAAATCCATTTTTAAATAAAACTTTTCACAATTTTATAAGCTCTATTTTTCAAAATAAACATTTTATTTTTGATTGGGGCATTGAAATTTACCTTGTGTTAATTTTTGGTATTTTTCTGACAATGTTCATTTTTCAATGAATATTGAAAAATACTGCATTTTACATCAAAACTGCTTTTTCATATAATTTAATTATATGGTTATACTATCTTTTTAATTTTTTTAAAGTATAATTAGAATATATTTTTACCATGTAATACAATTATGGTCATTGGGATCAATTTCACTTTGGAATTGGGCATAAACAAGTGCCAAACTTTCCATGAATATTGTTTCAAAAAAACCCGCTATTTGTTTTGACAACGGGAATTATTTTTAAATTAATTATTGCAATTTATGTGTTTAGAATTTGGAAAAATGGATTTCATATTTTGTAATCAGATGTTCCAAATTATTTAATTAATACTCTTGTGTTTTTGGACATTATGAATAGTAACGATGGTAATTATCTTTAATTATCCTGATTAATGAGTAATCGGGTAGTTAAAGATAATAAGATAATATCATAATAATAAAAAATGACCACAACAAGTGTCATAAGGCTACTGGTTGTATCATGGATGTCCATGGGACGCCTTGTGCCAAACATGGGGGCCCCATGGAATAAATTTTGTGAGAAAGTGACTTTTTATCTTTTTATTTTTAAAGAATGTTAAATGTGACAAACAATGTATCACCTATGTAAAATATTTTTAATTTTATCTACATATATAAAATTTTGGACTATAAAAAGTAATTGGAAAGATAAAAAGAGTTTCTACATCATAGTATTTTTTTTTATTTTTAGACATTATATAAATTAAATTATTTATGACATCATGATGATGCAGTGATGACCTCATTATTTAACGATTTAAATAAATTGGAATGATAATGTAAAATCTATGACCTACACATGTCCAAAACCTATTGGACGGGTGGCTTTAGAACCCTTGTCACCTTATCCTCGAAACACATCAATGTGGGACCATTAAAATTCGAAAGTCATTCTAATATAAAGTAACATTTCTTTACTTTCCAAGAGTGCCCCTACTCTCCTCTTATAAAAGCCCCCCACCTCTACCACCATACCCACACTTACAAAGCCGATGGCTCGGACAAAACCTGCCTAATTTGACTCTACACATCCCTCTCTAACTCCTTGAAGCCGAACTTTTGGCAGAAGTCTTCCCATGGAAGCCTTCGAGCTCAAATCAAAAGGAGTTACCCAATTTAAAGGTAGTGTCTTCTCTTGTGTTCTTATGTTTTATTTTGCTTCTCCAACCCCCTAAACTCTTTCTATTCATTTATTTTGTAACAAATCAAGTATCTTAAATATACTAGGATGTTTTTATTAGAAGTATTAGAGCTAAACTTACACACACCTACATATAATGGTTAAAGAACATACTGTTTCTGTGGATGGCGAATTTCTGCCACACGAAACGATGATTGTTCAACATTCTTCTAACACCTTCAAAGGTGGACATTAAGATGACACTATATTTATATATGATATATAATATGTTTATGTTTTACTTAAGCTTCTTTATTTTTCATTTATGTAATACCTTTATGGTTTCCATTATGGGTAAACGCCATATCTTCATTTAAGGAAGTGCGGACTACCGCCCCCTCAAAGTGATTTGATTCGTTAATACTATATATGGTACATATAAAGGATATATTTAATAATATTATATATGATACCATATTTGAATTAAAATAATATTATGTATCATTATGTTTTAATTACATTAAATATGAAATAGATATAGAAGTAGCATTCATGCGTACGTACGGCTTACTGTCTCCATGAACGGTACATTTCATTTCTTATCTCAAAATGTAATGTACTATTATAAGTACATATATATATTAGATATATAAGTAATATATTAAATCTAAATTATGGATATCATTCTGGAATTATAACATATATATATCTTTCATTTTGTTTTAATTCCATTAATATGATAAAAAAATTAAATTAGTGTTCATGCGTACGTACGGCCTACCGTCTCCATGAACAGTGCTTTTAATTTTTTTCTCCAAATTCTATGGAATAGTATAAAATGGATATATACTGGATATATATGATATTTAAAACATCAATACTATTATAGATATGATGTACCTATAACTACATGGAAAATTATTTTCCAACAAGTTCAATTTTTGACTCATGTCCCAACAATCGGCAAAAACGTCTAATATGAACTCATATAATTAACTAATTATTATAACATTAAAATATGTGATATGAAATGAATAATAATCTTTATAGGAGGTCTTTAAGAAATTATAAATTGACCAAAGTTTATTATTCAGGAATATAAATAAATGAACAAGACAAGTTGGACTTGAGGTAAGGGATCCTACTCCTCTCTTTCTTTTTATGTACAATCTTTTATGTCATTCCTTTTAAAGCTCATATTTCTGGATATTGGAATGTTCTTTTATATTACTCTTACTGTAAGTTTTATGTTCATATGATGAGGGACCCTATTCTCTCTCATCAATCCATTTTGGATGTTTTGAGTGGCGCCGTTAGGCTGCTGAATCTTCGTAAGAGATCTAACCTCTCTCTTTCTTTTTAAATACTCTCCTTTATGTCACTTCTTTTAAGCTCCACTTTTTTATGTTGGGGGAAGTTATTTTATATTCCACTATCTGTAAACATTATTTTAATATGATGAGAGAACCTATTTGATCTCATCAATCCATTTTTGTATGTTTTAAGTGGTTCCGTTAGGCTACCGAGTTTCCGTAAAGGATTTTTTCATCTCACTTTTATTCCCGTGATATTTATGCAACATTTTCCACAATTTCCTTTGAGTGGTGTATGTACTTCCCATTATTTTACTCATTGTATAATATAATTTCGTTTATGAGTATTTACAATAATGTTGTATTGTCCTTCTTTCATGGGGTGCATGTTTCGAAAGATACCCATGTCGGTAAGAGAACCTTTCACCCTACTCTTTTTAAAAGACTTATTTTGTTATGTCTTTTAATTCACATACTATTATGTTGGGATATGTTCTTCTATATCCTTATTGATTTAATTTTTATGTCCATGTGATGAGATACCCTTTTTATCTCTCATCAACTCATTTTCTGAATTTTGTAGTGATGACGTTAGGCTGTCAAATTTTAATAAGGGAACTTTTTAACCCAATTTCGATTTCTTTGGGTTCAACATGTAGTTATTGAATATGTAATCCTTTGAATATTTGTGAATGAACTTTTATTGTTTTACACTTAATATCCAATTATATTGGGTTTATTTATATTTTTCACACATAATTTTGAGATTGATTTATCCTTAATTTAAGGATACCTTCTTTATAAGGGATTTCATCACATTTTGAATTTCTATTGAGACTTCACTGTTGTTATGCACCAATTAACTCTTATATGGTGTATATACTGTCCTTTGGAGTATTATATCATGAATCCATTTATTCTCATGATATTATAAAGTTCTAACTAAATGTTATTCCTCAATTATTGTATTCGAGTGTCTATAATTTTTGTAAAACCCCTTTAACCAAAATATCGCTTTAAATGTTTTAATGATTTTTTCTTATTAATACCCATGTTTTCAAAAAGGTTTTAAGGGTTTATATATATGGATATTAATGGTTTAAAATTTTTTAAAGCTTCAAGGTGGTATGGGACACTTTGATTCAAATATCTCTTTATTAAATGTTTTAAATGGTTTTGGAAATGGTTTATTTTTGAATGGATTCCTTATTTCAATATCCTAAAATTTTATATTGTGATTAAAGTGTGGAAATGTTATTATTCTTTTATGCATGTTTTATGTGATACGTTTATGTTATGGTTCTTGGGCACTGTTATGAAAACGGGTGGTTCCGTGATAAACTAAGGGTGGGTGAGCCCGATATAGCTCTCCAATGCATTGGGTAACATGAAGGAGTGAAACGTTAAGTTTTCTCAGGAGATATTTAGGGAATATACTATGGTGGGTATTCCAAAGGTAACCAAGATGGTTACTCCCAATGTAAGAATGTTATAAATGCCTCAAGTTACCTTTTATGCCTTAAGATTTCTATGATTTATTCATGATTTGATGAGGTATGTTAAAGTGCCTATATTTTATGGGTAAAGTATGATTTCATTCTTATGTATATATGAACTCATGTTTCCTTTCCATTTTTTTATAACCCTTACTGAGCTTTTTAAGCTCATCCCAAGTTTTTTTGAAATGTTTCTCACAGGTCAAGGGAAAGTTACATGTTATGATGATAGTGTCAAGGAAGGGCCAAGAAAGAATCCATGACTTATTTTAAATATGTTTCCGTTGATGGGAAGAATGAATACTATCTTTTATTTAACGACTTTGTTTATATATGGAATATAATGCAACTTTCATGATCTAATTCTCTAAAACTCTAAACCTGAAAAGATCTTTAATGTGTAATCTTGTAATAACACAAGATTAAGTATGGTTTAAGGCTGGGGCCTTATAAGAGAAAACCCTAGGAATGAAAAAATGAAAAAAAAAATGAAAAAAATAATTTAAATTGAAATTAATAATAATAATGATAATAAATTCAAAAAATTGTAATAATAATAACAATAATAAATTATAACAATTGGGATAATAATAATAATAATAATAATAATAACTAAAACAATAGTAGTAATAATAGATAAATTAACTTAATTGTCATTACTAATATAAATAATAATAATACTCAATAATAATTAATAATATCCTCAAATTATATTATTATCATTATCAGTGAAATCTTCTTATTTTATTTTATTTTATTTTATTTCCACTCATTTAATTTTATTCATTATTTATTCATTTTATATAATTTTCTAAACATCAGGCAGGCATGCAGGGGACCGGTTGAGGTTGCGCGGTGACCTAGTCAAGGCCATGCGTCATCGTTGGTGGAGCGCCAAATGTTTTGAAAGACAAAATGCTCATTTCTCAGTGCAACAGTTCAAAACCACAGTCGGGCTCAACACACATTTCATATATGAAAAGAAAAATAATAATAATAATAATTAATAGCAGATAAAATTATAAGATAAGACATAAAAATTTGAAAAATGTCGCAGTTCAAAGTACGGGTGTGACAATTCTCCCCACTATAATGATTTCCTTCCCCAGAAAACCACAACTAGGACCGAACCCCAAAGTACAAAGTAACACCCTCTTAAGGTTCAAAGAGGATCCCAATAAAAATCGAGTGAAATGAGGAAGACACACCGTTCTCAGAGAAGGTGACTAAAATGACAAATTCAAACAAACTCGTAAAAAGCGTTATGATAGGTGTCACCAACCCTAAAAATCTAAAACGCATCCAGTTGACTGATCAAGGAAAATAACTCCCACACCCACTAAATCCAACTTCACAATCCAAAACATCTGAAGCACCATTGAACGAAAACAACGTCATTTGACTGGAATGAACAAACAAGGTCAAACCACATCCAAGGAACACTCGTATCACTTATCACCAAGTCATCTTTAGAAACCTACCCAAAATTTGATCATGGGGAAAGACCGATGGGGATCCCCACCATTAAGAACCTACCAATGACCAAGACAATACTGGAAAACCAACACAGTGAGGTCCGAGCGGACTCCCCACCATTACTGAAAATTCCAACATCAATTCATTTCAGAGACATTCGTGCATGATCCAATGTGGATCTCCCTACCATTGGAACTGACAGCAAATAGAAAACGTTAAAATTTTTCCAATGGGGACCAAGAACCCCACCAAAAGGGGTGGGGAGGGTTGGGCCCAACTACCGAGCATCAAATCCATTGTCAAAGACAGACCAACATCTCTAAATCCTTGAATGAGTATCATTCAAATTTGAGACTGATTTACCCAACAAACTACAAAAGGACCGCTAAAAAAATTACACTGGGTGGTATTCAACCCCTAGGACCTTAATGTGTGACATGTCTATGCTTCCTCAAAGCCACAAGAAACCCCACACACCAAAATTGGACTGTTGAAACCAAACCACATGAAACAATTTAAACCTCCTTCATCTTCAGTTATGACGATAGAAAAATGGATGGGGTCCCATACTCTCCCGGGGTTCCTGACCATGGGCCAGCTTCACTCTATATCCTATGGGGTGGAGTCATAATGTTTGAAGCATCTCTTGCCTCGAAGTCAAGCTTGGAAGAGTCCTGAACGGAGCTTCTTCTTTTGCTGTCACACGCAACCACACTGTAACCAATACAACACAAGCAAGAAAAATGCATCACGACATCCAACTACTCCCTCATGACACATCCACCAAAACATGGGTTTAGATAATGCACATGAATCACTTCATCACCTTAACCAAGAAACTTTATAAGAAAAGACACATGACAAACACTCCCCTTTGAACAGAAAAATTAGAACTCCCTAAGAGGAGGACACACTCCATAAAAACATGGATTCCAGAAGGCTATCATGAAGTCCACTGTTACACTTCGAAGAAAACTCATATTGCAAGATGTCACCAAAAATGACCCTTGCGGCTAATGTAAGCACTACAACCCTTTCAAGACATCGGTCAGTGTAAATAATTTTGAACCGCCTTTACCATTCCCTGCTAGAATTCCTTTCACCACTTTGAGGGGGAACCTTTAAACGCAACGATGTCAAACTTCATACCTGACAACTAAGACCACTCAAAGAGACCAACGCTCCTTTGAACTCCTCTGGCGTCTGCCATCCCGCAGCGATAGGATCCACTTAACCGAAAAGGGTAAGGGATAAACTTAGCACTATCACTAAAAAGGGAAAGTCCTAATTTTAATCAACTGGAGGGTTGGCCAATGGAAGATTACCTATAGTTTCACTTCAATTTCATCTTAATTATTTATGGTGGTGTGAAAAAGTTGAGAAATAAATCTATGTACCCAATCAAACAGGTCCAATGGCCAATAAATACTGCAAGAGAACACTAGGTGTACAGGAAAAACAGCTTCAAGGGCTTCCTAAATCACTTTTTAAAAGAAACCATTAACCACACAGTTGTATACCAAGTTACAAATAATAATTCAAACTCAGAACAAAAATCATTCAAAAAGGATTCTTGGCTCGAAATGCCTCACATCGAACATTTCTAAAACACAAGGACACACCACACAATCACCAGTTATCTAAAACACCAAATTCTTATTTTAAAAAACTTTTTTTTTCAAAATAAATGAAGCTGGTGGGTTGGAAAAACACCAATGGTGTATCCTGGGCCTCGCACATGAATGTTCTAGTGCCACACTATCACCCACCTCATGTCCATCCAGGAATTCATTCACTCGTTCCATTGACCATTTTTATTTCCACATACACTCATTCATGTGGTTATCCTGGAGAACACCAAGGATCAAAACCAGACCTTTCAATTTTTCAAAACCAAAACATTCAACCCACACCTTTCAAACCACATAGATCATTTCCCTTTTAAAAGTGCTTAACATCAAAGCATTTTCCAATACCAAATAATTTTTACATAAAAAAAATTTCCCCAATTCCAAAACAATGAAACAAAGAACAGTGCAAGAGAAAACTAGTGTCAGCGGGTGACTGGAACATACGGTTGGTGGCCATACGCCAATCATGTCACTACCATAGAGGGTATTCTAGGACAACGTCCTCGGCTCCACATTGCTAGCCTGACCCTACGAGCTCAGTAGGACCACAAACCCTAATCTCTTTACATTTCCCCTAAACAAGATTAACCACACGGACCAAATATTTAGATAGACCTCAACTTACATTGGTAGCTCAAGTCCTGTTACGACGTGTGATGGAGAGGAACCCTGCTCATAACTGGAACGTTGAGTTCTTAAAACCTTAACTCTAGTCCACCATGGCCCTATCCCAAAATAACATGACCCAAGAGAAAAAACCTAAGCCTCTTATACCATTTTTTCATGAATGAGGCCGGGTCTCCATCCGACCTGGCACCCGACCCGGTCTGAGACATGGCCTGAAGGGCGTTCCCAATCCCCATGGGCTGGCACACGTACTTGGGTATCCAAACATTACACATGGGAATGATTTAACTAAAATAATAAACACAGAACCACTAACAAGTTGAATAAAATTAAACAATGTACTAACAACCAAACAGACCCTTAAACTAAAATCAACATTAAAGGTTTACAACTTGAACCAACATCTAAAATAAAACAACAACAAAAGAATCTCAAACTGAAACTAAAACCTCCAAGAAACGTGAGAAGTCGCATCCCCAAGATATCAACACCAACCTGAACGGGAAGACTAACAACATCAAGAACCACCCTCACTAAGCACATTGTCACAACATGGAATTCATAGGAAACAAGGTCTATATACACCATAGGGTGTATTTAGGGTGTGAGATAAGAGCCCGGTCGGACGTCACCCAATAAAAGGTTCCATGCCACAACGAAAAAAAAAGATAATATCATATGCTCATTTAAAACCATACTTTAAAAATGCTTTTAAGGAAAATATTTAAAAACTGAATGTGAATATAAATGAGTACTGAAAAAATCACAATACTACTTAAAAAACAAATAGGAAATTTATAATGAACATTCACATACTCAAGTGGTCCTTCATATGCCGATGGAAGACACCACACCATGAATAGTAGAGCACTGAAGGTAAATCCCCTAAGGATTATCTATCTTGAGTGGAACCCTATAACCTCGTGTCTCGGTGAAACATGGCTTAGAAACCATGTCCCTCATTAAATGTGGCTTAGTAGACCACTACCCTCAGAAAATGTTCCCTAGAGGACCACGACCTTTAGAATTAATATGTATAGTTAATGTTGCAAACGTCAATCCAGTTAAGTGTAATAGGGATGATATCACTTCGGATCACTAGCGCACTAGTTCTAGTCCTCCCACCTAGAACCCAGGGTTTTCCCTTGGGCTAAAACTTATTCCACATTCACATAGTGTATCACATTCACATCACAAGCCAAAAATGACATTACCCACACAAAACCCATTACTTGCATACCCAAACCCTTTTCAAAACACACACACATCAAATCAATTCACAAACATGCCTCACATCTCTTATGTAGTTTAAAAATTATGTAAAAGAAATTCCAAAGTAGTTTCCAAAAGAACACCGTAAGGATTTACGCTGGAAGGGATACCCAAAATCCACTTTTTAGAACAACCGCACACCAAAAACAATTTCACACAAAAATTTACATCGCTTATACAACTTGATAATTTATTTAAACAAATTAAAGAAAATTTTTAAATATCACAACAAGGGTTTGATGATGAAAAATTCTTTGTTAAATAATTTATGAAAAATTTAAAATTATAAAACAAAAGTTTATGAAATAAAAAACACGCCAGATTTCAATTTTTTAAAAAACCACTTTCCAATCCACAAACATAAAGAAAGCATTTAAAAAGGAGTTTCTCACCACCCACATATTTTATCAAATATTTTCAAAGTATAAAACAAAAATACGCATGTACGAAACATAATTAATATAACCCATATTCTCAAAGTTACCATTTCTCAAAGCCAAACCACTTTAAATCTTTTCAAAACTCAAATATCACCTTATAAACAACTCACATGACACTTTTTTTAACACCAATTTAAAATAAACACAACATAGACACTTTCCATATAAAATACACAACCAACACATAGAAGCACCAATCCTTGAAAACATATTTTACACCGTTCAAAATAATTTCATAATCCGTTATAATAGTTTTTAAAACACCTCCACTAAACACACCCACGTCTTACATCAAAATTGCACTCAAAGCCCTCATTTAAAATTCGACCTCATGTTCTAACCATAAACCAAGAGTTTTTTACCATCAAAATAATTTAATTAAATCATTACATTACTCAAAAAAATACCTTAATACCATTAGAACCATTACGTAAACTATATCACATTTGGACAACAATTTCAAACCAAATGCACATCAATTTTTACTAAAACTACTTTTGCAATACAAAAACAATTGATTGTACACCTTCACTGGTTTTCCTTTTCACAAATATCTCTATATAAAAACATAAAAATTTCCATCAAAATTTTTTTCAACACATGTTCATGTAAAATCAATCACAGAGAAAACTCGCACCACCAAAGTAAATCATAGAGCATGAAAAATAAGTTAAAGAGAAAAATTAAATTATCTAAAATCTGTTGGGGCATGGAACCACATAATGGCATGCACCAGCATTCAAAAAAATGTCACAAAACACACCTTTACACCATTCTCACCGTTAAGAATCCAAGAGGAAGCCTAACCAAGGATATTGAACCGAAAACAAGGGGTTAAACCTCATAATTGGACGTAAAAGCCGCTGAAAAAACTCAAAGAGAGAAAAAAATGAAATAAAGAACGGGTTTCACCAGAGGGGAGGGAGGTCACGGTGGAAACGGGAATAATATGAGTAGAGGGTGGTGTGGATCGTGGTGAAAAGGAGTAGTGTCCAAGGAAGGTTGGCAGATGGTTCGTCGGATGCCACTGCTTGCTGGGAGATAGGGCAGCGCAATGAAATTCTGAGCAAAAGGGCACTGGAATTTTGTATTGGAGGGGGTTCTTGGCGTGACGATGCGAGTCCAGTGAGGAGGCATGGGCATGGCGCGACCGGTAGGAGAGGGATCATGTGCGACATGGCGGTACCTTGCTGAAAGGGAAGAAGGGGCGCGAGGCATTGGTCCTGTGTGGGAGGGGGTAGCGCGACGAGAAGACAGGGGGAAGGGGGTGTGTCGTGACATGGAGAAGGGGAAAAGGGGGAGGGTTTCAAAAACCCTAGGAAATAAAAAATGAAAAAAATTAAATGAAAAAAAAATAAAGTAAATGGAAATTGATAATAATTATGATAATAAATTCTTACAATTTTAATATTAATAATAATAATAATATATTCTAACAATTGTGATAATAATAATAATAATAATAACTAAAACAATAGTAATAATAATAGATAAATTAGCTTAATTATTATTACTAATATAAATAATAATAATAGTCAATAATAATTAATAATATCCTCGAATAATATGATTATCGTTATCAGTGAAATATTCTTCTTCTTTTTATTTTTATTTTACCACTCATTTAATTTTATTCATTATTAATTCATTTAATATAATTTTCTGAACATCAGGTAGGCGTGCGGGGGACTAGGTGAGGTCGTACAGTGACCTACGCAAGGTCGTGCAGCTTCAGTAGTGGCACACAGAATGTTTTCAAGGCCAAAACACCCATTTGTCATCGTAAGAGCACAAAACCCCATTCGGGCTCAACCCAAATATCATATATGAAAAGAAAAATAATAAAAATAATAATAATAATAACAAGTAGATAAAATTAGAAGATAATACATAAAAATTAGAAACATGTCGGAGTGCGAAGTCCAGGTGTGACATTACATATTTACGAAACTCAAAATTTGTGTTAATAACAAAATAATGGTACCCTAATATATGTAAACATATCCAAAAACATCACATGAATATGGTATGAAACACCCTCAATTTTAGAGGATTATAAAAATATGAAACTAAAAAACTTCTCATGTGTAGGTATGTAGCGACATATATTAAACCCCATCATATCTAGATAATCCATAACCCACCAGACTAGTAAGAAATATCACCCAAAGTCCCTCTTCACATGGTTCTTTTCATAAGGGAGGCCTTAATTTTATCATAACATTAAAATCTGATATTTATTAACTAAAGTCACACTTTAAATTCAATATCATAACTTCAAAAAAATGAATCTGAGTTCGAATAAGAATAAAACATAGATTGTCAAACATACCATGGATTTCATGTAATAATAATTTATAAAAAGTAGTATAAATAATTTAAACTAAATCATTTCATTTTCAGATCATATAAATTGACTACATGAATGAATATTTAAATAGAAATACATTAATTAAATGAATTTTATTTTTTAACATTGAATTTTAAATTAAAACCACATTTTATGCTATATAATGTCATGTGGATTTAGGATGGTCCCTTTGGGCCCACCCCGTCAATGTTTTTTGAGAAAAAAAATTATTAAATTTTTGTATTAAATTGCTTTACTTCATGATGTGATGATATTTACTAATCAACTTCATATTTCAAATCACTCTCCTCAAACACCCAGGTAATCAAACACTACAACCCATTTTGGTCCATTGGACTCAAAAATAATCATGGCATAATCAATATAATTTTGGGTGGAGTCTTAATGTCATTAGAGATTTTAATTCTTTATTATCACCATGATCCAAAACATCTTACCAGGGTCCTCTAAGACATGTAAGGTCACAATGTTGTCTTTATCTATGACATAGTGGACATTTAACCATATCATGGTGAACGTTAAAAATGATGATCTATTTTATAGTTAGTATGAGTTGTTTTTTTCTATTAATGGCATCATTTTCCAAGTAAATTTTGATAAAACAAGATTTGGTTATTGAATAACAATTCTATTTTGAGTGAAAAAGTCATAGACAATTACATGGTGACATAACCATTATCATAGTTATAGAAAAACACTTAAAACAATTTTTATTTTGTATTTACATCAGATAAATTCACCATCATCCTATTCTCTAATTCTGTTGATGGGTTTCATGGGGAATATGTATGCCTATTAGTGATGAAAGATATGTGAAATCCACGAAAATATTGACTAGGAGTGTAATTGACATGATGAAATTAGAAGAAAAAAAATTGCCACATTGTCAATGATTTTGATCGTTATTGGCAGTGAGTTTCATTGAGTTCCCTCATAAATAACCAATATGTTATTTTCTATTAATATATACACATATAACTAGAATCACTAAATACTTTGTTATAAAACATTGTACAAAATATTGTTTCATCACCTCCTCTACAATATAAAATAGATAGAAGCGAAATCAATATCTAGTTTCAACCAATAAATAATGATCACATGTTTCTATAATGTGGTATATGATACTACTTTTTACAGGTCATCATTATTTAATAAAATATCTCTGTAAAGACACCGAATTATAATTTTTGATAATAGAGAACCATTTTTACTCCTCTTCATTAATTTATCTAGTTTTTTAACTCATTTAAATATTAATATTTTATCAACTTTTCATTGCATTATGGGTCAATATAATAACTTAAATATGATAATTAATTAGGAAGAATCAATTGAATGATATAATATATCATTCTTTATGATCACCTTAATGTGGATTCATATACCATGTTAAAGAAATAACCATAATTTGATGTCATTCAACATATAGTGGATTTAGTGTGTTATTTTTGACATGATATACAAGATAGAATCCTCACTAAGAGAGCACTTGAGCATATTCTCACCAAAATATAATTTATATTTAAATAGCTCTCACTTAGAATCTAAAATATATTACTTTTCCACCCACTCTATCTAGGTTTAAGGGATAAATAAAAGAGCTAGAACAATGTGGAACTCCTACCCAAATATCTTAGGATTTTTTTTGATAAAATATGCATAAGATTTTGATCATATTTTGATTCCAAAATTACTTCCACTAAAGACATCAAGATTAAAGCTTAGACATTAGTATTTTTCTTCCTATGAATATATATATATAAATAAAATAAAAGGATATAAGATATTAATAACATCTATTATTTTATATATTTTTATAATTATAAGAAATCATATACCTTATGATTGAATGTTCATCTAATACCGTAAACTTCTCATCGAATATATAATTTCACCAACTTCTAAGTTCATGCACAACTTCAACTAGTTCAATATCATGAGTAAGACAATTATTCTCATGTGTGGACTAATCTATTAAGAACTATATATCATTACTAACCTATATTACATCTTCAAGAACCCCAATACAAAACTATATGAATCTTGATATTCCACATATCACTTCCCTATCTCTATTAAAATTAGAATATGTGTCACATTCAACCAATTCTGCATATCATTAATGTAATGAACCTAACCCTAGTATGCCATAGTAGTGTCTTATTTATTATATTTTCATAATATACAAGAAATATAATACCAATAGAATAAATAGATTTTTAGTCTTGATCAACTATATATATATATATCATTCCCACATTACATTTGAAAACACAAAGTACACAATATTTTTTGAGAATGACATTATTCCCTGTAAAATATCCTTGTATATCCAACATAGTAGAATTCATGGATTATTTAGAAAGTAAAAAAATATAAATGTGGTCTTAAATTCTTAGTGAGGGTTAAGTACCTCAGATGATGTTAGAAATCAATAATAATAATCAACATTGAAATATAAATAACATAATACCTAGTCCTTTTAAATAACTATATATGACATAATCAATATGGTAAGGTAAATAACTAAAAACACTATAAATTTAATCAATAAAATATGTATTAAAAGAATCTAAACAAAATAGACTTATTAAAATGTCATTAATATAATTAATTTATTCCTTAAAGAATGATATTATTAATTATTACACATAATGTCTCAAGGACATGATACATCTACCATCAAGATCTATACTCAAGATAGTTTAAAAATAATGTTTAGAAGCCCAATTAACTAATGCCAGCCAACTATTTTATCCCATAATACCTATTTATATATTGAGGGACTATCAAATACTAGGCCCCACCCATTTTTTTAAGTCTAACGTGTTTCTCATATATAAAATAATCAATTTAATTTAAGAAAAATATGTCTTTCCAATAAATAATTATATTAAGGAAATAGTACATATCATCAATATTACCCCAGTCAATATATAAATTTCAAATTAAAACCTCATATGTATAAATGAGATATGTTTTAATACATAATCATATACATGATAAATAAAATGGATATTTGGTGGATATTTAATATCCAATGATCAAACTAATGATAGTAATTCAAGGGAAATATAGTGAAAAAAATGAATCCAACTAGTGAATTTTAATACATTCTGTGGTCAAAATGATCATAAATCATCCCATAATTAAATAAGAATATGATCAATTCAACATATAACATTTTCAATAAGAATAAATGTTTCTTTTCATTAATGAACTGAAATATGTTAAAATAACTTTAAATACATTCTTAATAAAAATATCCTTTTCATTTTAAAAATCAATTTTAAAAACTAAATGATTATAAAAAATTTAAATATTATTTTTTATATATTATTTTAAAATTATAAATTAATATTTAAAACATATTATTACTAATCATTGGTGAAAATTATGAACATTCTTAGTACATTAAAATCAAATAACCCTTTTTCATTTTTAGTAAAATCCAGATAGAATTTTTTTTTGAAAATGACATAAATATTTCATTTAAAAAATATTTTAAAATTAGAAATTGATAGAAAAAAATTATTTAACAAATCATTAATAAAATGTTAAAAACAATTTAGTAATTTGTTTTGTAAACGTATTTTTGGAAAAAATATATTTTAAATCACAAGTAGAAATGAAGTCATATTTTCATAAAAATGTTTTCTAAATTATTTTCATTAAAAAAGAGTGAAAAAATGGTACTATTAAATGAAAATAAAATGAATGAATATGGGATAAAAAATTTAAATTGGTTAATTAGTAAATGGCAAAATAAGTTCCTTCCACAAAAATTCAATAACAAATATTCTCGATTATAATTATATTTTGAATTAAAACCTTATAATTATCATAATGTTGAATATAGAATTAATAAATGAAATTATTATATGTATGAACAGTAAATCCAAATAAAACATGATTAAATACAAAAAAATATAATAAATATTCATTTTACACATAATCTCAAAATATCAATGAAAACATAGAAGTAATATAACCTAATGAAAATAAATTAATTTGTTGAATTATTTACCACTTGATAACTATTAAGTAAAATCCCCTACGATGAAATAATCCAAATTGAAACTAAAAAACCATGATTTTTTTACTATTCAAGATATTACATGTGAAATTGGTATTTAATACACCATATAAAAATGTTCCTCAATGATTGGAAATAGAAATAGAATATCTTACCTCACACTTCCTTTTGGTTAAACGGGTTTAAAAAGTCTTTATAGTAGTTTGAAAAATTGTATTAACTAATAGGATAACCTTATTAATTTTTATAATATCATATATGATCATTTTAAAACATCATATCATCCATTCATTAATAATATTTCATAGTATTTATTGTTTTAGTTGTTAATTGACTTGTTTTATCAGGAATATTTTGTTATGAAAGATCATATATATTCACATATTTTATAGTTTTTTCATATCTAGAATAATAATAATGACATAATTATCATTTTTATACCTCAATTATACTTCTATGAACAATCATGAATGATTATTTTGAGAAATAAAGCATGTTACGACCATGGAGATGATAGGTCGTAAGTACACATGGGTAACGTTTCAATTTTTAAGTGATCATTATTTAAATTAGCTAAGTAATATTTTATATTTAAATAATGATGAAAATATAATATTATTTTCTTAAATATAATTATATATATATATCATCTATATGGTGTAGTGATGAAAAGAGATTTATGTGGCTTTGTGATGGTGGTGGTCCATACATACACCAATGATATTATCAACTTAAAGTGAATGAAAAGTTAAGAAATAAAATGATATATTATATATTATGAATTTAATATATGTCATTAATATCATAATTATTTCATTTATATAAAATATCACTATTAAAATTATCTTTATCACCTTCCATGTAAAGCATTAGTGAAAGACTAATCACATCGTTTTATAAGGTCGTAGTCCACTGTACACAGGAGCAACCTTATCATATCCCCTACAGAATGGAAAGAAAAAAATGTATATATGATATCATGACTTAATATTTATAATTATTTTATATATATTATATATATATATTTATCATTATTACCAATCATGATAGGTGGTAATGGAAAATCGAATGACATCTGTTTGTGAGGTAGTAGTCCTCCATACACATGAATGTTGATTTCATAACTCATTTGATGAAAGTGGGGATAGTTGTTTGTAATTACCATAACATAATAGTATATAATTATATGTAATATAATTCAGTTACTATATATTCATTTTTTAATAATAATTTATTGATTTCAAGGATGAAATAAAAAAATACCCAATGAAGAACATTACCTCTTCCTCGAGTATCTTCCTTAGGTTTGTAGAAAGATCCATCCTAGGTTGGATTTATTCCAATAATAAGTATTATAAGA
This sequence comes from Viscum album, assembly GCA_963277665.1. NCBI lineage: Eukaryota > Viridiplantae > Streptophyta > Magnoliopsida > Santalales > Viscaceae > Viscum > Viscum album. The sequence continues at coordinate 1,694,599,964 of OY728137.1, read as the reverse complement.
TGAGGTTATGGAATTTCAAATCTCATTTTGGAAGGTTTTGGACTGACTAAATGGTTTTACTGTGTGAATAATATAAGATATGGGATACCATTTTATAATTTAGGTGAGTGACACACTTCTAATTTTAGAAAATAAAAATGTGTACCCACGTTTTTTACATGAAATAATGGTTAATAATGAATTATTATATAGTCTCATATATAATAAGGTAGAAATATTTCCATAAAATATATTTTAGATATTTTTTTATTCATTTAAACCCTTATCATTTTAGTTTGACCACCATTAAATCCATTTTCACCTTAACTATGCTAAATAAATTTTATTTTTTATAAAATTATTTCTATTAAAAATTAAATTTTAAAATAAAAAAAATAAAAAAACAATTACTCTAAATATATAATCTATTTTTATAATTTTTATTCGCATAAGTGGAGAATTTTAATTTAAAATTAATCTCACTGTCGCGATGAGAATGTGGGTTTTCAAAAGACAAAATGTTCAAAAGATTACAATGTTTCTATATCAAAATTCAACATGAAAAAGATTAAAAAGACCCAAATTAAATTGATTGATATATTATTAAACTAATTTTAATTTTTTGAAATTCTAAATATAATTTAACATTATAATTAAATAAAATTAAAACCATGTTCTCAAATAAAATTCATTATTTTTCACTATTCATTAAAAATGAAACTATTATGAAAAATCACAAAAATTGACCCTAAAATAATTTTGATGTTATATTTTAAAAGTTAATTTCATTTTTTAATGTAAATTTTCTAATGGTGGAAAAAATTAATTTTAAATTATGTGCCCAAATCAAGACTAAATGCCCTTTTTGAAAACAAAATACATTTTTTCAAAAAAACTTTTTCTTTTCTTGTAAATGAATCTTATTTTATTTATAATGAATATATAAGCATACTTTTCATACTATAGTTAGTAATATTAATAAAATATAATTTAACAGAGAGGTTATAATGGTATACTATATTACATTCCATTTAGACTTGGTGTTTCATGTTCCCTAATATATTAAAGGGATTAAATCTAATGAAATATAATTCATGGGTTGTTTAAGATATGTGTTTCATGTTGCATACACTATTTAATACAATGTTCTTATTTTAGAATATTTTGTTAATAAATTTAGATACATAATATCATTTACTATCATACTAAAACTTCAATAATTTCTTAGTCAATGTCATCATTGGACTAGTTATGTGAGGTAAGTCCTGAATGAAATGATAATAATAACCTATAAGGCCTAAAAAACTCTGATTCTCAATTTTGGGGGAGTTCTTACCAAATCATATTATCCACTTTATCAAGACTGAAATATATCAAATAGTTTGAGTCAACATGCCCAAGAAACATCACCTCTCAAATATAGAACAATCACTTTGATATCTTGGTATATGACTGATGATATATCAATGTGTCAAATACAATAGAAAAATTCTCATCATCCTCTTTGTAGTTCTATGACTGTATTAATAGATAATCCATAAAAAATAACAAAATAATATATATATATATATATGTATATATATATATATATGTTTTAAAATTAAGATTCATAAAATTGATAAACATTTTTTATGTGTATATTACTCTTACCAACATCACTAAGAACTCCAAATAGTTATATTATTCAAAGAAATTTATATTAGGCACATCATCAACTCGTATTAAAAATTAATTATACTGTAATTTAAGCTTTTCCTTTGAAAATGATTATAACCCTTCCAATTGAATGAATAAATCCTTACTTTTAGGATAAGGATGTTTATTATTAATGGTGACCTAATAGAATCTTTTATAATCATCAAATAATCAGAAACTATCATCCAAATTATAATAAAATAACAGTAGAGAACCTCATAGAGACACACTGTTCTATATGAATTATTCATATTTAAAATCTTATAATGGATTCATTAACTCCCTCAGCCCATCTTGATCCATGTTATAAATTGGTATAGATATTGTATTAGAACCAATTACTATGTTAATCTCAATCTCCACCTACCTTTCTCATAGAAATCCTAAAAAATCATCCATAAATACATCTTGATACTAATTAACTATATAAAGAAAATATAAGTTAAATGTCCCTCATATGATCCATGATAAATTACATCTTTAATTGATGTAATCCTCTTTAGTTACACCAAATCATATCCATCTCTACTAGAGGGATAGTACCATTCACTTATAAAAATATATGATTCATCACTGGTCAAAATTAATTTCACCCCTCTACAATGAAAATATATATTCAGTTAAAAATATGACATAAAATACATTCTAATAATAACATTAATGTTTTTCACCAACAAAATGAAGAAATCACAAATATATCCATATACACATATATCTCTAGAACAAGATGGGATTATTCCAATAGGATCGTTCATTCTTATAATAGTAATATTGAAGGAAAATCACAAAATAAATATTCAACATTCAAACCAATATTAAAAACCAAACATATATATATATAAGAATTATAGGAACTAAAATAAAATAATACATTAACCAACATATAAATATCAAAAAACATACCCATAACCAAGGAACACACCTCTATATGATCCATTATCACCTACTTAATAAGGAATAACTAACCAAACCTTACACCTCAATCCTATACCTGGATTTACAAACTTCCCCTAATAGAATCTAATCATGGATATATCCCTAATAACCTCTATTACCTAAGTGATCAGACCTCCAATATAACATATGTGTTGGGGTTCGTTGTGGTTCACTACCATATATACGATATATCATGACAATGAATTATTTTAATCATGACCTCTACCCCTCTAAGACACCTTCTAAAAAAACTTTTGAAAATTTACCATTATTTCACAAGAGTGGAACTCCTTATGTTCAATTGGATTAATATATTGTGTACATCTTTATCAGCCACATTGATAACACTCTAATGGTACCCTAACATTGTTTGATGAATAAAGAAATGGCATCCCTAAAAATATGATGGTTCTCCGAATCATGACCTCGACACCATTGAATCCTACTTCCTTTATGTTTTCCCAATTATAGAGACATACGAATATTCAATAGTCGATGAATTCATTAGTTTATAAAATTTCAAAGATTATATCTGAGTTAAAAAAATATACAATATAAAAATAAAATTAATATAATGGTATATTTTTAAAATAGTTTGAATAAATGTTAGCCTATATATACTCATCACATCTCTCTATTTTCAAGAGTAATATCATCAAATAAAATTCTAAATTTTATAGGTGATTCAAAACTCAATTAGAACCTACATTTTCTATCGGGGGCATAACTAACACAATATGGTGACATGGGATTAACATGCCTAGATAAAACATCATTTTTTATAAATATACATTACATTACACAAGCACACACCCGAGGGCCATAATAGATTATTTCCATTAGGAACATGGAAAAATAATATTCTATCCAAGTAAAGGTTCTTAAACATCTCTAAAAAATATCTTCCCTTTAGTACTTCTACTTAAAACATTTCATCATACCTCGTGGAAAGGGAACATAGGAAATGGTGAGCTTAGATTCTTTGTAAGGGTAAACATATAAGATGCCAACCTATGTTTATATGAAATAATTGGGTAAGAATAAGGGTATGTGATCATTAATATAAATTATTATTTTCATACCCAACCATTATAATATTTTAAACATGATTCATGGAATAGAGATTGGTAGTTCATAATTAATGAATCATAAGAGAAACTAAGAGCTGGGTATATGCGAGAATAACCCTGTAACATGACATGAAATTTTTGGAATACATAAAATCATAGAAAATATTTTATCACCAATAACTACTAATACATTATTAAAATGTTTGTCTAGAACTGATCACCCTTGTACCTGATTCAGGCTTGGAATGTCCTCCTCTGTACCCCCTTATTTCGGTCTTGAGATGACCACATGTCTACACTTTTTTTTGCTTGGGATGACCACCAATGTACACACTTTTTTATGGTTTCATATAATCACCTATGTAAAATCCTTTTTGGGATTGAGATAAACACCCATGTACCCTCATATTTGGACTTGGGATGGAAACCTGTATACCCTTATCTTTGGGCTTGGGATGACCACCCATGTACTCTTTGATCTTATATAACATTTATCTTTACCGAATGCATTTCAGGTAGATATAGGTCCCACATATCACACAATGAAATAAATAATATGTGTGCCAAAATCATATAAAAATTCATCATATAATAACCCATGAATTAAAATGGGTATCATTAAAATTTCACCATTTCATAACCAATGGAAAATATATAGGTTTCATAATCATTTCATCATATAATAACTCTGGAAAAGAAGTTGGTTTTATAAGATTTGTATAATGGTATAATCCATGGAATAAAAATCGCTTTGATCAAGAATATATCCATGAAATAAACCATTTAGATAAATAAAAATAATGGTATGAATGGATCATATCTCTAGTAATGTATAAATTTTATCAAATTATTCAATCTTAGATGCAAAAGTATTTAGAAAGATCACTTGAAACATTTCTCACATAAAATAACCTTATTTGAAAATTACTTTCACAAAACAATTTTAAAATCATTTTATTTTAAAATATCACAAGAAACATATAATGAATGATTTTAAAAATAATTGAAAACATTTATTGTACAAAATATCCTTTCTGCGTTGAATAATTCTTTTTAAAACATATAACTTTTTAAAGTACTTTTGGTTGAAAAAAACATTGATATTTTATAAAGGAATATTTTAAAATAATTTTACACACATTAAAAAATATACAAATTTCAAAATACATTTCCATGAAATTTTTCTTAAAACTATTTCAAAAAATTTAAAACAGTGTCAGAAAACATAATTTTTAAAGAACGTGGATTTCCCACTAAAGAGAGAAATAAAGTCAGATTTTCTTAGCAAAATTTTCTTAATTTTATTAAATAAATAATATTTTATTATAGGTTATATTACAAGAAAATATAATAAATTACAATAGGTGAATAAAATTCATAATAGTTATGGATATGTAGATCATTATATTTTAATATTGGAGACTTAATCCAAAAAAAATCCCTAAAATTGATAATATTACATCATAAAATATCTACCACTTTGGTAAAATTGAATCATAATCCACATGACATGATATGATAAAATGGAAATCAAAATACCATTATTTAAAATAAATTCATGATATTAAATTTCAGAGGTGTTTTATATACACGTTATGATTGAATAAAGGATCAAAACAATATGTTGGTCTCAAAGATGGCAAGTTGAGAAAAAAACCCGTTACTGATTTGAATCTTTTGAATCTTAAATGCAATAAAATATAGATCAAAAAATTGATATATAAATACAAATAAATTTTATTATAAAAATCATAAAATATAGTCATGGAATGTATATAAACCACTTATAAGAAAGAGGAGGTGAATATTTCATGTGTCTCACAACAAAAGCATGATGAAAATCACATACCAAAAGTCTTGACAGTCACTGTACTCATAGAAAATTCATGTATAATAAATATAATTTTATTATAAATATAAAACACAAATATAATCATATATCATCTATAATATATTATTTTTTATGAATTTATATTACAAATTTATAAACAACATCATGTTCAATATATATTTCGGGTAATAACTGCTTTGTTTTCTATATATGTGCTCACTTGTTATTTTTTGTCGTCTAAATTTGATGATGATTTAATAATTTATATAATTTAATTAAATATTTAAATATCATATATATTAATTATAAATTTATTTATAGTAACGCATAAAATTTATTGATAGGAAATGAAATAAATTATTCATGGAGATGGTAGGTCGAACGTATGCATAGCCGCTATTTCAATATTCATGTCTAATTAAAAGAAAGTAATTAAATTAAATTTTTATACATTATTTTTCTAGTATAATTATTATTTCATTTATATCACATATTTTTATTAAACTCATACTCAATACATTCCATGTAAATCATGAATTAATCACATCGCTTCATGAGGCGGTAGCCCGCCGCACACACAAAGGACATTATCGTACTACCACAAAATGGGAAGAATGAATTTATGTGTTTTATAAAAATTTAAAAGTCATAAATACATCATAAATATAATATATATCATATATAAACAGTATATACATCATTACTACCAACCATGAGAGCTGGGAATTGAAAAAATGAAGAACATCGGTTCGTGAGGTTGTAAAATGTCATACACACAAACAATAATTTCATAACCCATTTTTTGGAAATATATGTGATAATAGGTTGTAAACATAACATAAAAACATATTAGTATATAAAATATACCTAATTTATTAAATAATATTTATATAAAATTAATTTAAGTAGTTATAATAAGAAAAAAACAAAAACATTTGTTGATGATTGTTACCTCTTCTTCAGGTATCTCCTTTTGATTATCCCTGGAGACTTTTTTTGGATGGATTTATGAGCACATTAATACTTCTAGGAAGATATTATGAAGGCTTATAAGTTATGTTTTCAGAGTTTTGTTTTTATAAATTGCTTCTTGTTCTTGAATAATGGGGGGAATGAGTTCCCATTTATAGTTGACGAGGAGCGACATTCTTGTAAATACTAAAATGTATTCACTATTGGGATGTCTCCCATACCTAATGTGGATAAACAGTTGAATAGTAATGAATTATAGAGTATATTTGGTTGATAAAAATCTCCAAAATAGAAAAATAAAATCATATGTATCGTTTTTCTCTTTAGTCATTATGTTTACTCAATTTTACCCTTTTTATTCATGGTTACATGTTTTCTAAACTATTTAATTTATCGATTACGAATAAATTAAAGTGAGTGTTATTATATAATATAAAACCAATTATTATAAATACAATATATAATTTATAAAATTAAAATATCATTATTGTTTGAAATTAATTTTAACAGATGTGCAAGTAGCACAAAAAACATCACTTTATCTCTAACTATGATTATAATGTGTTTACTATTTCGGGGTTAATTTTTTAATTATAATAGATAAATTGGTATATTATTGGAATTTATTTTATAATTATTATCACTTAAAAATAAATTGGAATAAGATATGATTTTTTAAAATTTTGAATCATTTAATAAAATATAATCTATTATAAAATGACATTAAGGTCTATTTTGACATTATTTATTTAATTTGAATTTAAAAATATCAAAATAAAAAATAAATTTTAATATATTAATCTGAACCTTTATAACAAGATATAGACATCAAAAATTTTAGTTTAAGAAAATATTTCATTCAAATTACCTCACTTTTAATATTTTGGAGGCATTTATATTTGTAAATTAATAACTAAAAAATTATCTTGCATCCATTTCATAAAAACATTATGTATATAATTCATCTCTAAATATTAAAGACAATTTTCTATAATCAGAAAAAATAATTAGTAATTCAAAATAATATTTATAATTTAATTAATATGATTTTTTCCCAAGTCCAAATCATTATAGAAATTAATTGGAATGTAGGTATATTTTTTGTCTTTTTCATTACATAACTTTTTATAATGGTAACTTAATGTAAAAGTTCCCCATAAATCATAAAATTATATTATAAGGACAAAAAGATATAAATATGTACATAAATAGGTTTTAGACAAATTTTGGGTCATTCTTACACATTATATTTTATGTTTAACTACTAAGTATACTCGTTTTTCCTTATTTTTTATAGTTAATTTTAACTATTTTTGCTAATTATTTTGGAAAAAAATAAAATGGACTAATTATATATTATTATATATTATTATTGAATATATTAAATCTTTTTTTTTAAATTCAAATTATAGAATTAGTATAAATTAAATTAAAATTAATCTTGTAATTGTGACGATAAAGAAAAAATGTTCAATGTTTATAATGTTTTTATACAAGATTCATTATTAAAAGGAGTCTAATTACCTAAATTAGATTAATATATTTATAATTTAACTGTTTTGACATAAAAAACAATTTAAAATATATTTTATGATTATAAATTATTTAAATGAGAAGTAACTTTTCAATTAAAAATCAGTATTTTTCATTATTCATAAAAAAATAATACTTCTCAAAACAATACCACACATTCACACTAAGAAAATTATGATAACCCTATTTAAAAAAATGAAGTATAATTTTTTAAATAATTTTTAATTTTTTTTAAATTTATTCTTAAATTATGTTTTTCATAAATGATTAACCAGCCTTTTAGAAAACACATTGATTTATAAAATAATGATTTCTTTTTTATTTAAAATTATTCTTATTTAATTTATAGTAAATAGATGACTAATAATCATGTGAAAACTATATAATTTTAAAATTTATTTGATCATATTTGTATTATTTACTCTAATGACTATTTCAAAACTATCAAATTAAATAATAATTTTAATAGTATACTATAGTTGGTTAAAACTCGGTACTGTGTGTAACACATACTAGATATAGAATTTCATTTACCATGATATAAGATAAATGTTGTGTGTGGTGCAAGATTAAAGTGGTGTTTAATATAAATAAATCATAAAATTTAGTATCATGCAATTAAATCCATCATATAAGTTTAATTTATTCCACAAAAAAATCATAAAAACATTTGGTGTGAAATTTTACACCCCTTAAAATGAATTTCACCCTTGAAATTATTCTATTTAATCTATGATTTAATACATGAATGCTACTTTAATTGAAACACACATTATAAAAATTAATAATAAAACTTCCTTAAAAATGGAAAACATTGAAACATAATGGTTACCTAAAGTAACTCATAACTAGGTTTCAACAGAGGATAACATAAGTTGCGGGAAAAGATTTTGACATGGAATAAAAGCATAAATAATTATAGGGAGTGATAAACATCACTTATCATAAGAAATTGGGTGACCTAGAAAATTTAAATGATCACATACCTATAAATACGTAACAATATAATGGAACATTTGATTTATCGACAATGAAGTTACTAGGATAACATTTTTTTCAAGGTCCTTTTTCTATAGTTGAAGAATTTTCATATACATACATGACATCATAATTAGAGTCTCAGAAATTATCCCTTATATAAGTTACTATATTATGAAAAAACATTATTATTGTAAGATATATTTTATCCTCGTAATAATATAATATCAAATGTGATTTAATTAATCCAAAATCCATGTAGGGGAGATAATCACATGGAAATTCCAACTAAGGAGGATTGGATAAGTGCGCCATAATTATCAAGATTCACTTCAACCATTATGAACAAATAATATTTCCCTTTTTTCTTTTTCTTTATTGTTTTTTTTTTGTTGATCATATTTTTTAACCCTTATATTTTTTAACTAGTTATCATAATGTTCAGAATCCCTAAAATTAGAACATTAATGTTTGGGAGGTTAATTATGTATAGCTTTCTCATTATTTCAATCATTTGATAACTTCTTCCCATCACTTCAACATTTAGTTTCTCAATGAACGTCATTTCCCCAAATGTAAAACCCTATTTTACCTTTCATTAATTCACAAGAGTGCTTATTCCATAATTTCATTCATGTAAGTGACTGAAATCCCATTCCTCCATGTGATTTATTCAAGTTCTCCAGAGACTCGGTCTTCAATTTCTTATAAAAAACATGGATATAATCAAATATTAAAATTTCATTTTCAATTTTTAGTACACAATGAATTAATTTTTAAAATATAAAAAAGTATCTTATATCCAATACCTTTTGAAGAAATTTTCTTAATTATCCAAAGAATCAATAATTTTTTTCTATACTTATGATAAAAAAAATAATCATGACATGACTGTCTTGTACAATTAGCTTCGTATATTCCAATAGATTAACCATCCCACTATTTGAGCTCAAAAAATTATTTCTCCTACATTTTTTATATAAAATGAGGTAAATAAAAACAGAAAAATATCCTCTTAAACTCATCTCCTTCCATGGATTCAATTACAGCATCTTAACTTGTATTCTTGATATGAGTGAACCATTGATCATCTTCGCCTTCCAAATGGTAGAAAACAAAAAGGGATTTTTCCTATTATGAACACTGGATAATGGAAAATATCTTCTTAGTAATACTGATCCATGGTTCCAAAACTAGTGGGTAAGAAGAGCCACTGAAAGATGTTTTATGATGCCTCATGAGGGTCTAAACAAAATATTATTTCCTCCATTTATCATTTAGAAGTCCAAAAATATTCATAGCATGATAAAGCTGTGTGATAATATAAATGTGGATTGGTATTCCATATCCCACAATTTTTGGTTTGTCAAGAATAAAATCATTTAATTTTCCATCACACTCAACATTAATACAGTTCTTTCAGGTTCCATCAGTTGATTAAAACCAAAATAATGGTCTGAGAAACACTAATCATAGTGTTAAAATAACATAATATGGAAAGATAAATTATTGGATGTCTAAATCATGACACCTTATACTTTAATATATAATAATATAAGTGTATCCTAGGTTATTTATATTTATATTTATTGGTTGGATTAGAGTACTCAAGAGAGGACTGGATTTAGTATCTGTAAAAAGATTAGTTAAAATAGGTTCTTTAAAACTATACACCAATTAAAAAGACAATAAAAGTTAGTTTTTACTGAATTTCTAAGAGTCTTGAATATCCAATTAATTTCTCAAAAGATTTATTACTTCTCAGTTAAACTCATATAAATATTAATATAAATTTTCAGACTAATCTACTCATTAAAAATAATTATAAACAATTTCTAAACTAACAATTAATGTTCAATTTAGTTTTATATAAAAGTAGTAAACATAGATTAAAACTAAAAGGTAAAGACATAGCAGTTGTAAACAACAGGTTCAGTATCAAGATGAGACTTTTCCCTATCCACTTGGTGATCTCCTACAACAAGGAAAATTAAATTAATAAATAATTTGACCCAAATCTTGGATCGGGGTTCACAACAGCACACAAGGCTATCCAAGTCATACATGATCATTACCACAATTATTCTTGGGAAACAAATAGGTCACACCTGACCTATAAAACATTTATATATGGGATACAAAGAATAAATAGAGTGTGAGTTTGAGGAAATCAAGTATCCTCTAGTTATTCATAGGAGTCAGTGTGTGTAATATACAAATACACACACTTCTCAAAAATGTAATTAAAAGAACAAAACATATATAAAGAAGTAGAATAAGGTTTATATGTCTCTGTCTGTTATTTTGTATTTACATCAGATAAATTCACCATCATCCTATTCTCTAATTTGGTTGATGGGTTTCATGGGGAATATGTATTCCTATTAGTGGTGAAAGATATGTGAAATCCACAAAAATATTGACTAGGAGTGTAATTGACATGATGAAATTAGAAAAAAAAAATTGCCACACTGTCAATGATTTTGATCGTTATTGGCAGTGAGTTTCATTGATTTCCCTCATAAATATCCAATATGTTATTTTCTGTTAATATAAACACGTATAACTATAATCACTAAATACTTTGTTATAAAACATTGTACAAAATATTGTTTCACCACCTCCTCTACAATATAAAATATATAGAAGCGAAATCAATATCTAGTTTCAACAAATAAATAATGATCACATGTTTCTATAATGTGGTATATGATACTAATTTTTATAGGTCATCATTATTTAATAAAATATCTTTGTAAAGACACCGAATTATAATTTTTGAAAATAGAGAACCATTTTTACTCCTCTTTATTGATTTATCTAGTTTTTTTAACTCATTTAAATATTAATATTTTATCAACTTTTCATTGCATAATGGGTCAATATAATAACTTAAATATGATAATAAATTAGGAAGAATCAATTTAATGATATAATATATCATTCTTTATGATCACCTTAATGTGGATTCATATACCATGTTAAAGAAATAACCATAATGTGATGTCATTCAACATATAGTGGATTTAGTGTGTTATTTTTGACATCATATACAAGATAGAATCCTCACTAAGAGAGCACTTGAGCATATTCGCACCAAAATATAATTTATATTTAAATATCTCTCACTAAGAATCTAAAATATATTACTTTTCCACCCACTCTATCTAAGTTTAAGGGATACATAAAAGAGCTAGAACAATGTGGAACTCCTACCCAAATATCTTAGGAATTTTTTTTGATAAAATATGCATAAGATTTTGATCATATTTTGATTCTAAAATTACTTCCACTAAAGACCTCAAGATTAAAGCTTAGACATTAGTATTTTTCTTCTTGTGAATATATATATAAATAAAATAAAAGGATATAAGATATTAATACCATCTATTATTTTATATATTTTGATAATTATAAGAAAATATATACCTTATGATTGAATGTTCATCTAATACCGTAAACTTCTCACCAAATATATAATTTCACCAACTTCTAAGTTCATGCACAACTTCAACTAGTTCAATATCATGAGTAAGACAATTATTCTCATGTGGACTAATCTATTAAGAACTATATATCATTACTAACCTATATTACATCTTCACGAACCCCAATACAAAACTATATGAATCTTGATATTCCACATATCACTTCCCTAGCTCTATTAAAATTAGAATATGTGTCACATTCAACCAATTCTGCATATCATTAATGTAATGAACCTAACCCTAGTATGCCATAGTAGTGTCTTATTTATTATATTTTCATAATATACAAGAAATATAATACCAATAGAATAAATAGATTTTTAGTCTTGATCAACTATATATATATATATTATTCCCACATTACATTTGAAAACACAAAGTACACAATATTTTTTGAGAATGACATTATTCCCTGTAAAATATCCTTGTATATCCAACATAGTACAATTCATGGATTATTTAGAAAGTAAAAAAATATAAATGTGGTCTTAAATTCTTAGTGAGGGTTAAGTACCTCAGATGATGTTAGGAATCAATAATAATAATCAACATTGAAATATAAATAACATAATACCTAGTCCTTTTAAATAACTATATATGACATAATCAATATGGTAAGGTAAATAACTAAAAACACTATAAATTTAATCAATAAAATATGAATTAAAAGAATCTAAACAAAATAGAGTTATTAAAATGTCATTAATATAAATAATTTATTTCTTAAAGAATGATATTATTAATTATTACACATAATGTCTCAAGGACATGATACATCTACCATCAAGATCTATACTCAAGATAGTTTAAAAATAATGTTTAGAAGCCCAATTAACTAATGCCAGCCAAATATTTTTTCCCATAATACCTATTTATATATTGAGGGACTATCAAATACTAGGCCCCACCCATTTATGTAAGTCTAACATGTTTCTAATATATCAAATAATCAATTTAATTTAAGAAAAATATTTCTTTCCATTAAATAATTATATTAAGGAAATAGTACATATCATCAATATTACCCCAATCAATATATAAATTTCAAATTAAAACCTCATATGTATAAATGAGATATGTTTTAACACATAATCATATACATGATAAATAAAGTGGCTATTTGGGGATATTTAATATCCAATGATCAAAGTAATGATAGTAATTCAAGGGAAAGATAGTGAAAAAAATGAATCCAACTAGTGAATTTTAATACATTCTGTGGTCAAAATGATCATAAATCATCCCATAACTGAATAAGAATATGATCAATTCAACATATACCATTTTCAATAAGAATAAATGGTTCTTTTCATTAATGAACTGAAATATGTTAAAATAACTTTAAAGTCATTCTTAATAAAAATATCATTTTCATTTTAATAAACAATTTTAAAAACTAAATGATCATAAAAAAATTAAATATTATTTTTTATATATTATTTTAAAATTATAAATTATTATTTAAAACATATTATTACTAATAATTGGTGAAAATTATGAACATGCTTAGTACATTAAAATCAAATAACACTTTTTCATTTTTAGTAAAATCCAGACAGAATTTTTTTTTGAAAATGACAAAAATATTTCATTTAAAAAATATTTTAAAATTAGAAATTGATAGAAAAAAATTATTTAACAAATCATTCATAAAATGGTAAAAACAATTTAGTAATTTTTTTTGTAAACATAGTTTTAGAAAAAATATATTTTAAATCACAAGTAGAAATGAAGTCATATTTTCATAAAAACATTTTCTAAATTATTTTCATTAAAAAAGAGTGAAAAAATGGTACTATTAAATGAAAATAAAATGAATGAATATAGGATAAAAAATTTAAATTGGTTAATTAGTAAATGGAAAAATAAGTTCCTTCCACAAAAATTCAATAATAAATATTCTCGATTACAACGATGTTTTGAATTAAAACCTTATAATTATCCTAATGTTGAATATAGAATTAATAAATTAAATTATTGTATGTATGAACAGTAAATCCAAATAAAACATGCTTAAATACTAAAAAATATAATAAATATTCATTCAACACATAATCTCAAAATATCAATGAAAACATAGAAGTAATATAACCTAATGAAAATAAATTAATTTGTTGAATTATTTACCACTTGCTAACTATTAAGTAAAATCCCCTATGATGAAATAATTCAAATTGAAACTAAAAAACCATGATTTTTTTACTATTCAAGATATTACATGTGAAATTGGTATTTAATACACCATATAAATTAAATAGGTGCATAACATAAAAATGTTCCTCAATGATTGGAAATAGAAATAGAATATCTTACCTCACACTTCCTTTGGGTTAAATGGGTTTAAAAAGTCTTTATAGTAGTTTGAAAATTTTTATTAACTAATAGGATAACCTTATTAATTTTTATAATATCATATATGATCATTTTAAAAAATCATATCATCCATTCATTAATAATATTTCATAGTATTTATTGTTTTAGTTGTTAATCGACTTGTTTTATCATGAATATTTGTCATGAAAGATCCTATATTTTCACATATTTTATAGTTTTTTCATATCTAGAATAATAATAATGACATAATTATCATTTTTATACATCAATTATACTTCTATGAACAATCATGAATGATTATTTTGAGAAATAAAGCATGTTACGACCATGGAGATGATAGGTCGTAAGTACACATGGGTAACGTTTCCATTTTTAAGTGATCATTATTTAAAATAGCTAAGTAATATATTATATTTAAATAATGATGAAAATATAATATTATTTTCTTAAATATAATTATATATATATCATTTATATGGTGTAGTGATGAAAAGAGATTTATGTGGCTTTGTGATGGTGGTGGTCCATACATACACCAATGATATTATCAACTTAAAGTGAATGAAAAGTTAAGAAATAAAATGATATATTATATATTATGAATTTAATATATCTCATTAATATCATAATTATTTCATTTATATAAAATATCACTATTAAAACTATCTTTATCACCTTCCATGTAAAGCATTAGTGAAAGACTAATCACATCGTTTTATAAGGTCGTAGTCTGTTGTACACAGGAGCAACCTTATCATATCCCCTACAGAATGGAAAGAAAAAAATGTATATATGATATCATGACTTAATATTTATAATTATTTTATATATATAATATATATATATTTATCATTATTACCAATCATGATAGGTGGTAATGGAAAATCGAATGACATCTGTTTGCGAGGTAGTAGTCCTCCATACACATAAATGTTGATTTCATAACTCATTTGATGAAAGTGGGGATAGTTGTTGGTAATTACCATAACATAACATTATATAATTATATGTAATATAATTCAGTTACTATATATTCATTTTTTAATAATAATTTATTGATTTCAAGGAAGAAATAAAAAAATACCCAATGAAGAACATTACCTCTTCCTCGAGTATCTTCCTTAGGTTTGTAGAAAGATCCATCCTAGGTTGGATTTATTCCAATAATAAGTATTATAAGATGAGGATATGAAATTTCAAATCTCATTTTGGAAGGTTTTGGAGTGACTAAATGGTTTTACTGTGTGAATAATATAAGATATGGGATACCATTTTATAATTTAGGTGAGTGACACACTTTTAATTTTAGAAAATAAAAATGTGTACCCACGTTTTTTACATGAAATAATGGTTAATAATGGATTATTATACAGTCTCATATATAATAAGGTAGAAATATTTCCATAAAATATATTTTATATATTTTTTTCTTCATTTAAACCCTTATCATTTTAGTTTGACCCCCATTAAATCCATTTTCACCTTAACTATGCTAAATAAATATTATTTTTTATAAAATTATTTCTATTAAAAATTAAATTTTAAAATAAAAAAAATAAACAAATTATTACTCGAAATATATAATCTATTTTTATAATTTTTATTCGCATAAGTGGAAAATTTTAATTTAAAATTAATCTCACTGTCGCGATGAGAATGTGTGTTTTCAAAAGACAAAATGTTCAAAAGATTACGGTGTTTCTATATCAAAATTCAACAGGAAAAAGATTAAAAAGACTCAAATTAAATTAATTTATATATTATTAAACTAATTTTAATTTTTTGAAATTCTAAATATAATTTAACATTATAATTAAATAAAATTAAAACCATGTTCTCAAATAAAATTCATTATTTTTAACTATTCATAAAAAATGAAACTATTATGAAAAATCACAAAAATTGACCCTAAAATAATTTTGATGTTATATTTTAAAAGTTATTTTCATTTTTTAATGTAAATTTTCTAATGGTAGAAAAAAATTATTTTAAATTATGTTCACAAATCAAGACTAAATGTCCTTTTTGAAAACAAAATACATTTTTTCAAAAAACTTTTTCTTTTCTTGTAAATGAATCTTATTTTATTTATAATGAATATATAAGCATAATTTTCATACTATAGTTAGTAATATTAATAAAATATAATTCAATAGAGAGGTTATAATGGTATACTATATTACATTACATTTAGACTTGGTGTTTCATGTTCCCTAATATATTAAAGGGATTAAATCTAATGAAATATAATTCATGGGTTGTTTAAGATATGTGTTTCATGTTGCATACACTATTGAATACAATGTTCTTATTTTAGAATATTTTGTTAATAAATTTAGATAAATCATATCATTTACTATCCCACTAAAACTTCAATAATTTCTTAGTCAATGTCATCATTAGACTAGTTATGTGAGGTAAGTCTTGAATGAAATGATAATAATAACCTATAAGGCCTAAAAAACTATGATTCTCAATTTTGGGGGAGTTCTTACCAAATTATATTATCCACTTTATCAAGACTGAAATATATCAAATAGTTTGAGTCAACATTCCCAAGAAACATCACCTCTCAAATA
The DNA here is from genome assembly GCA_963277665.1 of Viscum album. Taxonomy (NCBI): domain Eukaryota; kingdom Viridiplantae; phylum Streptophyta; class Magnoliopsida; order Santalales; family Viscaceae; genus Viscum; species Viscum album. Next base: position 1,694,582,569 of record OY728137.1, on the reverse strand, counting down.
TAGAACAATCACTTTGATATCTTGGTATATGACTGATGATATATCAATTTGTCAAATACAATAGAAAAATTCGCATCATCCTCTTCGTAGTTCTATAACTGTATTAATAGATAATCCATAAAAAATAACAAAATAATATATATATATATATATATATATGTATATATATATATGTTTTAAAATTTAGATTCATAAAATTGATAAACATTTTTATGTGTCTATTAATCTTAACAACATCACTAAGAACTCCAAATAGTTATATTATTCCAAGAAATTTATATTAGCCACATCATCAACTCATATTAAAAATTAATTATAGTATAATTTAATATTTTCCTTTGAAAATGATTATAACCCTTCCAATTGGATGAATAAATCCTTACTTTTAGGATAAGGATGTTTATTCTTAATGGTGACCTAATAGAATCTTTTATAATCATCAAATAATCAGAAACTATCATCTAAATTATAATAAAATAACAGTAGAGAACCTCATAGAGACACACTGTTCTATATGAATTATTCATATTTAAAATCTTCTAATGGATTCATTAACTCCCTCAGCCCATCTTGATCCATGTTATAAATTGGTATAGATATTGTATTAGAACCAATTACTATGTTAATCTCAATCTCCACCTACCTTTCTCATAGAAATCCTAAAAAATCATCCATAAATACATCTTGATACTAATTAACTATATAAAGAAAATATAAGTTAAATATCCCTCATATGATCCATGATAAATTACAACTTTAATTGCTGTAATCCTCCTTAGTTACACCAAATCATATCCATCTCTACTAGTAGGATAGTACCATTCACTTATAAAAATATATGATTCATCACTGGTCAAAATTAATTTCACCCCTGTACAATGAAAATATATATTCACTTAAAAATATGACATAAAATACATTCTAATAATAACTTTAATGTTTTTCACCACAAAAATGATGAAATCCTAAATATATCCATATACACATATATCTCTAGAACATGATGGGATTATTCCAATAGGATCGTTCATTATTATAATAGTAATATTGAAGGAAAAACACAAAATAAATATTCAACATTCAAACAAATTTTAAAAACCAAACATATATATATATAAGAATTATAGGAACTAAAATAAAATAATACATTAACCAACATATAAATATCAAAAAACATACCCATAACAAAGGAACACACCTCTCTATGATCCATTATCACCTACTTAATAAGGAATAACTAACCAAACCTTACACCTCAATCCTATACCTGGATTTACAAACATCCCATAATGGAATCTAATCATGGATATATCCCTAATAACCTCTATTACCTAAGTGATCAGACCTCCAATATAACATATGTGTTGGGGTTCGTTGTGGTTCACTACCATATATACGATATATCATGACAATGAATTATTTTAATCATGACCTCTACCCCTCTAAGACACCTTCTAAAAAAACATTTGAAAATTTGCCATTATTTCACAAGAGTGGAACTCCTTATGTTCAATTGGATAAATATGTTGTGTACATTTTTATCAGCCACATTGATAACACTCTAATGGTACCCTAACATTGTTTGATGAATAAAGAAATGTCTTCCCTAAAAATATGATGGTTCTCCGAATCATGACCTCGACACCATTGAATCCTACTTCTTTTATGTTTTCCCAATTATAGAGACATATGAATATTCAATAGTCGATTAATTCATTAGTTTATAAAATTTCAAAGATTATATATGAGTTAAAAAAATATAAAATATAAAAATAAAATTAATATAATGGTATATTTTTAAAATAGTTTGAATAAATGTTATCCTATATATACTCATCACATATCTCTATTTTCAAGAGTAATATCATCAAATAAAATTCTAAATTTTATAGGTGATTCAAAACTCAATTAGAACCTACATTTTCTATCGGGGGCATAACTAACACAATATGGTGACATGGGATTAACATGCCTAGATAAAACATCATTTTTTATAAATATACATTACATTACACAAGCACACACCCGAGGGCCATAATAGATTATTTCCATTAGGAACATGGAAAAATAATATTCTATCGAAGTAAAGGATCTTAAACATCTCTAAAAAATATCTTCCCTTTAGTACTTCTACTTAAAACATTTCATCATACCTCATGGAAAGGGAACATAGGAAATGGTGAGCTTAGATTCTTTGTAAGGGTAAACATATGAGATGCCAACGTATGTTTATATGAAATAATTGGGTAAGAATAAGGGTATGTGATCATTAAAATAAATTATTATTTTCATACCCATACATTATAATATTTTAAACATGATTCATGGCATAGAGATTGGTAGTTCATAAGACATGAATCATAAGAGAAACTTAGAGCTGGGTGTATGTGAGAATAACCCTGTAACATGACATGAAATTTTTGGAATACATAAAATCGTAGAAAATATTTTATCACCAATAACTACTAAAACATTATTAAAATGTTTGTCTAGAACTGATCACCCTTGTACCTGATTCAGGATTGGAATGTCCTCCTCTGTACCCCCTTATTTCTGTCTTGGGATGACCACATGTCTACACTTTTTTTGTGCTTGGGATGACCACCAATGTACACACTTGTTTATGGTTTCATATAAACACCTAGGTAAAATCCTTTTTGGGATTGAGATAAACACCCATGTACCCTCATATTTGGACTTGGGATGGAAACCTGTATACCCTTATCTTTGGGCTTGGGATGACCACCCATGTACTCTTTGATCTTATATAACATTTATCTTTACCCAATGCATTTGAGGTAGATATAGGTCCCACCTATCACACAATGAAATAAATAATATGTGTGCCAAAATCATATAAAAATTCATCATATAATAACCCATGAATTAAAATGGGTATCATTAAAATTTCACCATTTCATAACCAATGGAAAATATATAGGTTTCATTATCATTTCATCATATAATAACTCTGGAAAAGAAGTTGGTTTTATAAGATTTTATAATGGTATAATCCATGGAATAAAAATCGCTTTGATAAAGAATATATCCATGAAAAAAACCATTTAGATAAATAAAAATAATGGTATGAATGGATCATATCTCTAGTAATGTATAAATTTTATCAAATTATTCAATCTTAGATGGAAAAGTATTTAGAAAGATCACTTGAAACATTTCTCACGTAAAATAACCTTATTTGAAAATTACTTTCACAAAACAATTTTAAAATCATTTTATTTTAAAATATCACTAGAAACATATAATGAATGATTTTAAAAATAATTGAAAACATTTATTGTGAAAAATATCCTTTCTATGTTGAATAATTCTTTTTAAAACATATAACTTTTTTAAAGTACTTTTGGTTGAAAAAAACATTGATATTTTATAAAGGAATATTTTAAAATAATTTTATACACATTAAAAAATATAAAAATTTCAGAATACATTTCCATGAAATTTTTCTTAAAACTATTTCAAAAAATTTAAAACATTGTCAGAAAACATAATTTTTAAAGAACGTGGATTTCCCACTAAAGAGAGAAATAAAGTCAGATTTTCCTAGAAAAATGTTCTTAATTTTATTAAATAAATAATATTTTATTATAGGTTATATTACATGAAAATATAATAAATTACAATATTTGAATAAAATTCATAATAGTTATGGATATGTAGATCATTATATTTTATTATTGGAGACTTAATCCAAAAACAATCCCTAAAAATGATAATATTATATCATAAAATATCTACCACTTTGGTAAAATTGAATCATAAGCCCCATGACATGATATGATAAAATGGAAATCAAAATACCATTATTTAAAATTAATTCATGATATTAAATTTCAGAGGTGTTTTATATACACCTTATGATTGAATAAAGGATCATAACAATATGTTGGTCTCAAAGATGGCAAGTTGAGACAAAAAACCCGTTACTGATTTGAATCTTCTGAATCTTAAATGCAATAAAATATAGATCAAAAATTTGATATATAAATACAAATAAATTTTATTATAAAAATCATAAAATATAGTCATGGAATGTATATAAACCACTTATAAGAAATAGGAGGTGAATATTTCATGTGTCTCACAAAAAAATCATGATGAAAATCACATACCAAAAGTCTTGAAAGTCACTGTACTCATAGAAAATTCATGTATAATAAAAATAATTTTATTATAAATATATAACACAAATATATTCATATATCATCTATAATATATTATTTTTTATGAATTTATATTACAAATTTATAAACAATATCATGTTCAATATATATTTCTGGTAATAACTGCTTTGTTTTCTATATATGTTCTCACTTGTTATTTTTTGGCGTCTTAATTTGATGATGATTTAATAATTTATATAATTTAATTTAAGATTTAAATATCATATATATTAATTATAAATTTATTTATAGTAACGCATAAAATTTATTGATAGGAAATGAAATAAATTATTCATGGAGATGGTATGTCGAACGTATGCATGGCCGCTATTTCAATATTCATGTCCAATTAAAAGAAAGAAATTAAATTAAATTTTTATACATTATTATTCTAGTATAATTATTATTTCATTTATATCACATATTTTTATTAAACTCGTACTCAATACATTCCATGTAAATCATGAATTAATCACATCGCTTCACGAGGCGGTAGCCCGCCGCACACACAAAGGACATTATCGTACTACCACAAAATGGGAAGAATGAATTTATGTGTTGTATAAAAATTTAAAAGTCATAAATACATCATAAATATAATATATATCATATATAAATAGTATATACATCATTACTACCAACCATTAGAGCTGGGAATTGAAAAAATGAAGAACATCGGTTCGCGAGGTTGTAAAATGTCATACACACAAACAATAATTTCATAACCCATTTTTTGGAAATATATGTGATTATTGGATGTAAACATAACATAAAAACATATTAGTATATAAAATATACCTAATTTATTAAATAATATTTATATAAAATTAATTTAAGTAGTTATAATAAGAAAAAAACAAAAACATTTGTTGATGATTGTTACCTCTTCTTCAAGTATCTCCTTTTGATTATCCTTGGAGACTTTTTTTGGATGGATTTATGAGCACATTAATACTTCTAGGAAGATATTATGGAGTTTTATAAGTTATGTTTTCAGAGTTTTGTTTTTCTAAATGGCTTCTTGTTCTTGAATAATGTGGGGAGTGAGTTCCCATTTATAGTCGATGAGGAGCGACATTCTTGTAAATACTAAAATGTATTCACTATTGGGATGTCTCCCATACCTAATGTGTATAAAAAAATTAATAGTAATGATTTATAGAGTATATTTGGTTGATAAAAATCTCCAAAATAGAAAAATAAAATCATATGTGTCATTTTGCTCTTTAGTCATTATGTTTACTCAATTTTACCCTTTTTATTCATGGTTACTTGTTTTCTAACCTATTTAATTTATCCATTAAGAATAAATTAAAGTGAGTGTTATTATATAATATAAAACCAATTATTATAAATACAATATATAATTTATAAAATTAAAATATCATTATTGTTTGAAATTAATTTTAACAGATGTGCAAGTAGCACAAAAAACATCACTTTATCACTAACTATGATTATAATGTGTTTACTATTTCAAGGTTAATTTTTTAATTATAATAGATCAATTGGTATATTATTGGAATTTATTTTATAATTATTATCACTTAAAAATAAATTGGAATAAGATATGATTTTTTAAAATTTTGAATCATTTAATAAAATATAATCTATTATAAAACGACATTAATGTCTATTTTGACATTATTTATTTAATTTGAATTTAAAAATATCAAAATAAAAAATAAATTTTAATATATTTATCTGAACCTTTATAATAAGATATAGACATCAAAAAATTTAGTTTAAGAAAATATTTCATTCAAATTACCTCACTTTTAATATTTTGGAGTCATTTATATTTGTAAATTAATAACTAAAAAATTATTCTACATCCATTTCATAAAAAAATTATGTATATAATTCATCTCTAAATATTAAAGATAATTTTCTATAATCAGAAAAAATAATTAGTAATTCAAAATAATATTTATAATTTCATTAATATGATTTTTTCCCAAGTCCAAATCATTATAGAAATTAATTGGAATGTAGGTATATTTTTTGTCTTTTTCATTACATAACTTATTAAAATGGTTCCTTCATGTAAAAGTTCCCCATAAATCATAAAATTATATTATAAGGACAAAAAGATATAAATATGTACATAAATAGGTTTTATACAAATTTTGGGTCATTCTTACACATTATATTCTATGTTTAACTACTAAGTATACTCGTTTTTTCTTATTTTTTATAGTTATTTTTAACTATTTTTGCTAATTATTTTGGAAAAAAATAAAATGGACTAATTATAAATTATTATATATTATTATTAAATATATTAAATCTTTTTTTTAAAATTAAAATGATAGAATTAGTATAAATTAAATTAAAATTAATCTTGTAATTGTGACGATAAAGAAAAAATGTTCAATGTTTACAATGTTTTTATACAAGATTCATTATTAAAAGGAGTCTAATGACCTAAATTAGATTAATATATTTATAATTTAACTGTTTTGACATAAAAAAAATTTAAAATATATTTTATGATTATATATTATTTAAATGAGATGTAACTTTTCAATTAAAATTCAGTATTTTTCATTATTCATAAAAAAATAATACTTCTCAAAACAATACCACACATTCACACTAAGAAAATTATGATAACCCTATTTTAAAAAATGAAGTATAATTTTTTAAATAATTTTTAAATTTTTTTTAAAATTTATTCTTAAATTATGTTTGTCATAAACGATTAACCAGCCTTTTAGAAAACACATTGATTTATAAAAGAATAATTTTTTTTTATTTAAAATTATTCTTATTTAATTTATAGTAAATAGATGACTAATAATCATGTGAAAACTATATAATTTTAAAATTTATTTGATCATAATTGTTTTATTTACTCTAATGGCTATTTGAAAACTATCAAATTAAATAATAATTTTAATAGTATACTATAGATGGTTAAAACTCGGTAATGTGTGTAACACATACTAGACATAGAATTTCATTTACCATAATATAAGATAAATGTTGTGTGTGGTGCAAGATTAAAGTAGTGTTTAATATAAATAAATCATAACATTTAGTATCATGCAATTAAATCCATCATATAAGTTTAATTTATTCCACAAAAAAAATCATAAAAACTTTTGGTGTGAAATTTTACCCCCCTTAAAATGAATTTCACCCTTGAAATTATTCTAGTTAATCTATGATTTAATACATGAATGCTACTTTAATTGAAACACACATTATAAAAATTAATAATAAAACTTCCTTTGAAATGGAAAACTTTGAAACATAATGGTTACCTAAAGTAACTCATAACTAGGTTTCAATAGAGGATAACATAAGTTGCGGGAAAAGATTTTGACATGGAATAAAAGTATAAATAATTATAGAGAGTGATAAACATCACTTATCATAAGAAATTGGGTGACCTAGAAAATTTAAATGATCACATACCTATAAATACATAACAATATAATGGAACATTTGATTCATCGATAATGAAGTTACTAGGATAACATTTTTTTCAAGGTCCTTTTTCTATAGTTGAAGAATATTCATATACATACTTGACTTCATAATTAGAGTCTCACAAATTATCCCTTATATAAGCTACTATATTATGAAAAAACATTATTATTGTAAGATATATTTTATCCTCGTAATAATAGAATATCAAATGTGATTTAATTATTCCAAAATCCATGTAGGGGAGATAATCACATGGAAATTCCAACTAAGGAAGATTGGATAAGTGCGCCATAATTATCAAGATTCACTTCAACCATTATGAACAAATAAAATTTCCCTTTTTTCTTTTTCTTCATTGTTTTTTTTGTTGATAATATTTTTTAACCCTTATATTTTTTAACTAGTTGTCATAATGTTCAGAATCCCTAAAATTAGAACATTAATGTTTGGGAGGTTAATTATGTATAGCTTTCTCATTATTTCAATCATTTGATAACTTCTTCCCATCACTTCAACATTTAGTTTCTCAATGAACGTCATTTACCCAAATGTAAAACCCTATTTTACCATTCATTAATTCACAAGAGTGCTTATTCCATAATTTCATTCATGTAATGACTGAAATCCCATTCCTCCATGTGATTTATTCAAGTTCTCCAGAGACTCGGTCATCAATTTCTTATAAAAAACATGGATATAATCAAATAATAAAATTTCATTTTCAATTTTTAGTACACAATGAATTAATTTTTAAAATATAAAAAATTATCTTATATAAAATACCTTTTGAAGAAATTTTCTTAATTATCCAAAGAATCAATAATTTTGTTCTATACTTATGATAAAAAAATAATCATGACATGACTGTCTTGTACAATTAGCTTCATATATTCCAATAGATTAACCATCCCACTATTTGAGCTCAAAAAATTATTTCTCCAACATTTTTTATATAAAATGGGGTAAATAAAAATAGAAAAATATCCTCTTAAACTCATCTCCCTACATGGATTCAATTACAGTATCTTAACTTGTATTCTTGATATGAGTGAACCATTGATCATCTTCACCTTCCAAATGGTAGAAAACAAAAATGGATTTTTCCTATTATGAACACTGGATAATGGAAAATATCTTCTTAGTAATACTGATCCATGGTTCCAAAACTAGTGGGTAAGAAGAGCCACTGAAAGATGTTGTATGATGCCTCATGAGGGTCTAAACAAAATATTATTTCCTCCATTTCTCATTTAGAAGTCCAAAAATATTCATAGAATGATAAATTTGTGTGATAATATAAATGTGGATTGGTATTACATATCCCACAATTTTTGGTTTTTCAAGAATAAAATCATTTAATTTTCCATCACACTCAACATTAATACAGTTCTTTCAGGTTCCATCAATTGATTAAAACCAAAATAATGGTCTGAGAAACACTAATCATAGTGTTAAAATAACATAATATGGAAAGATAAATTATAGGATGTCTAAATCATGACACCTTATTCTTTAATGCATGATAATATAAGTGGATCCTAGGTTATTATTTTTATATTTGTTGGTTGGATTAGAGTACTCAAGAGAGGACTGGATTTAGTATCTGTAAAAATTTTAGTTAAAATAGGTTCTTTAAAACATTACACCAATTAAAAATATAATAAATGTTAGTTTTTACTGAATTTCTAAGAGTCTTGAATATCCAATTAATTTCTCAAAAGATTTATTACTTCTCACATAAACTAATATAATTATTAATTTAAATTTTCAGACTAATCTACTCATTCAAAATAATTATAAACAATTTCTAAACTAACAATTAATGTTCAATTTAGTTTTATATAAAAGTATTAAACATTAATAAAACTAAAAGGTAAAGACATAGCAGTTGTAAACAACATGTTCAGTATCAAGATGAGACTTTTCCCTATCCACTTGGTGATCTCCTACAACAAAGAAATTTAAATTAATAAATAATTTGACCCAAATCTTGGATTAGGGTTCACAACAGCACACAAGGCTATCCAAGTCATACATGATCATTACCACAATTATTCTTGGGAAACAAATAGGTCACACCTGACCTATACAACATTTATATATGGGATACAAAGAATAAATAGAGTGTGAGTTTAAGGATATCAAGTATCCTCTAGTTATTCATAGGAGTCAGTGTGTGTAATATACAAATACACACACTGCTCAAAAATGCAATTAAAAGAACACAACATATATAAAGAAGTAGAATAAGGTTTATATGTCTCTGTGTGTTATAATGTGAATCTATCCACTTGTTTGATGTAGTGTAAATGATGTTAGAGTCTACTTCTGGAATTTGTCTTGAAAACTAAGTATCAGAGATTATTTTACTCTGGCTTCTTAGAGAATGAGTTGTTAAAATTCCTATTGTTGGGATGTTCTGGTTAGGTCATCAGGTTTATCTTGTCTTGTTGATCTCCCCTTATGTCCTTCCTTTTGAGTTCATAGGTTCTTGATAAAAATGATTCAAGTTTTGAGTGAGTTATGTAATGTTATCTCATATATCCATCATCTAGAATGATCCATCTTGTAATTATTCAATACTTTGAGGTCTATCAGACATGAAGATCTCCCCACGTGCATGTACCTTATAATGTATCTGGAATATCCTGTAGACAACATTATATAATCTATGAAAAATTAATTTTTCTAAATATTACCATTAGAAATTAAATTGAATTAATAAATTAAAGAAAGTTTCTATGACTATCAGTGAGTCATAATTGTCGGTGACTCATTGGAATCAGTCTCTCATAGTTGGGTTGTCAACATTGGTGGCTCTCTACATCGTTGATTCTTTTTTTCTATCGGTATATGCAAACATTAGTGAGTCATCACTTGTGACTCATTTAGAACTATTAGTGTGACTCCCATCAATGAATCGTCCATCGGTATGTCCTTTGAACTAATGGTGTGGCACCCATTGGTGATTCATTCATCAGTGATTCATTCATTGATGAGTTTCTTGAACAATCGGTGTGACCAATAATCAGTGACTTGTCCATCTATGTGTCATTTTTTCTATCGTTAATTCTGGAATTGGTGTCTTCCTTGATCCTTTTTTCACAATCGGTGACTTCTTTGATCGGTAAGTTCATTGATTGGTGGGTCCTCATCAGTGTGTTAGCTAACAATGACTCTTTTGACCTATCGGTGTCAAAGAATTTGAAAAACATACTATGTTTTTGTCTTATACATAATAATATCTGATTAAGTGAAATTAATAAATACATGTATATATACACTTGTAAATATATTAAGACTCAAATATCCATAATATATTTACTCATTAAAATTTATTATACTATCTGACATAATTTATTCATTTATAAATAGTCATTAACATGATTATCATTACTTGAAAATGAATGTTTAAATTATCTGAATTTGTAGATGGGCATGATTTGTGATTTTGAAAACAACTATTTCACAAAGGGTCCAAAAATTTTCTATTTAAATCCTTCATGATGGTTCATAAATAGTATAATAATTTCTAAATAATATCCAGTAGGAGTGTCAAACTATGTGGGTAATAAGGCCAATTATCTTTCACTAGTTCCTAATCAATTGAATATCAATATCTGGTTTTCGTGGTTGTTAACTCGAGGTAAGTCTATGAAAAATCCATATCAAGGTGTAGTATCCATAAATGGATGTATTTATATGAAACCACTAAATCTATCTTTTTCCAAAATACCTTGATATTTTCTTATACTTTGAGGCATCCTTATAATTATACATAGAAACATACCTAGGAATATAATTTAAATATCCCTAGGGATCTCGATAAGATTTTCTCATACCAATTTCAGATGGTTTACTAGAACATTTCTTTTTTAACAACTATTGTGGCCCAAGATTAACATACATAGATATTACTCCATTTTTTATGAATTGTAAATATATTACACAAACACACTCCTAAGGACCATAATACTCTTTTCCATTGGACACTTGGAGAAATAATTTTCTATCATGGTGCAAGATCATCAACATCTCCCTTAATAATAACCCCCATTATTACTCCTACTTAAATCAACTAATCACAACCATGGGAAAAGATACCTAATAATGGGTGAGGTAAGATTATCAGTAAGGGTAAACATAAGATATATCAATACATTCTCATTTAAAATCATAGGATAAACATAAGTGTATGTTCTCATGAACATAAATTACGAGTATCAAACCAAACTAGTTATAGATTATAAAAACAAGATATGTTGGAATAATTTATATGTTCATTAGGTTTTCTTGAAATATTCTCTATAGTTAGGTCACCATATTCTTGGTAAATAGTTAAAAATAACTCTATGATATGTCGGACCATTTCATATCACAGAGTGCCTTGGGTACATTGATTATCATTTAGTATTACAGGCCTATATGACATGTATCACTAATGTTTTACAAATATATCATCATAGAAAGTACCATCTTGATCCTTCCCATGTTCTAAGTTAATAATAGATTTAGTTAGAGGCATATGTTTTTATTACGGAGTGACTAGTGGAGATCATTTATTAATAGGTAGAAATATTATATAGAATGTCTATTTCAAATTTTAGAAAGGTATGGTGACACAAATCATATTTTCATGAGAGATGGGAGCGTGAATCATTAGTGAGGGAGTAGTGGCCTCACCTTTTTCTAGAGAACCCTTCATCTTCATGACTTCCTAGGGATGGAATGTCCTATGGTGGGGACATTAGAATATTGTGGATAACATTTGTGTTCTATTTTAAGGTTTGTGGTTTCATTTTTTGTATTTTGAGGGAATAAAAGATTTTGTCGGAGTTTCAATTGATCCTAGGTCTGGTACTATCTACAAAAACCATTTAGGTTGTAAATGATTAATTTACATTGTAAATATATCACTTGGCACAAGATATAATTATTTTTGAAATAAAATAAATTCAGGCCATAAAACCAATTTTATGTTGTAAATGTTCCATTATGGACAAATTAATATAAGGTGATTTGTTTTTTGATGTACATGAATTATGGTTTATTTATTTCATAAAACTAGGATTTACGATATAAATCCCTGGTTCCCCATCGGTTTCATTCACTTCTATCAAAACTCACTCTTCATTAATGGTGTATCTTTATCTATCAAACCATACCTCCCTTTTGTGATATTCTTGGTAATCTATGATCATCAGGGTTCCTCTGTTCAGCAATTGATCTCCAAATTGTTTGGGATGCTTCTCTTTGGGTATGTCTTCCCATTCTTATTTATTATTTTTTTGGTTATGGTAGTGTTTTTAGGATGTATTTATGGAATTTATTGATCATATGATGATTCTTGTTTATCCCTTCTAGATCCATTCTTTGAAAGCCATCTAGGGCCTAGCCCTTATGATGGTTGTAGTGCAGCATGAAACTTCCATGATATATGTTTTTATATATCCAATCATCCAAATTTTTGTTTTATGTAATTTTATTTAGAGATGTGGGTATTGATTACAGGTCCTCTATTTTGAGGTTATGTGTTTATTTTTGTGTGTATGGTTCCTTTTATTTGTATTTTTTACCTATGTTTATACCGAGTGGTTTTTTCATTATCATGCATTGGGTAAAATATAATTCCAATTGGTTTTAAAAACTATTTTATAAATAAATTAGTATGATTAATTTTATTATGTAAAAAGGTATTATTAGAAATGTTTATCTTTCCATTTACTTTGTAAATTAAATTGTTTTTTAAATCATTGTGAAATGGATTTTGAAATGGGGTTTCAATGTATTTTTATAATATTGTATAGGTTTTGTTGAAATTTTTGTGGAATGTGAAGCCATTTGAAATTGACAGGTTAAATATAGCACATGGGAAGCCTTGGGTACTTTTGTGGAAGATGTTGTGTTGGGACTCATCCATTTTATTATTTGGGTTCACTCGTGGGGTGTTACATTACTTCTTATCCATTTTTCCTGGGCCATGAAATGGAAATTATCTTAGGGTTCACTCATGGGATATTCTATATTCATTAGTCCTATATTATAAGGACTTGAGTTTTCACTAGTAATATATAATGGTTTGAGTAGTCTTATATCCTTTCTTGTTGTGATCCTTTTCTCTTTTGGAATTATGATATGGTTTTTCTATTTGATATTTTATGTACATGATTTCAGAAATGGGGATTTATTATTTAAAATTATTTTACATGACTTTGTTTTAGAACCATTAGAAAGGGAAATATTTTCCATGATTACTATATAAAACTAAATTGATTCATAACACACCATGTTTACATTAAAATGATAATTTTGATATCATTTTCATAGAGACATGATATAGAACACCTATGTGGGATCACACTAAGATAATTTATCTCACACACTACACACCCCTTCGTAATTTTGTAGATCTAGTTTTTTATATTGATACAAGGAAATGAAAGGCGCCACAATTAGGTAAAGAGGTTTATATCATCTAGGTATAGGTAGTTGGGGTGATATGGTGGGATATTTTTCACATATCACATGAAGAAGAAGTTGTTGGTTTCATTTTTTACTTTAATTATTATTATTCTTATACATTTATTTTGTTTCATTTCAATTTGTGTCACTATAGCTGATTCTCTTTGGATGAGGAATTTGTTTCCTTTAGTATTATTCCATTTGAATTTTTTTGTGTATATTCCATGTAGTTATTTGGGTTGGGTGAAATAATTCCCATAGTTTTTTTTCCTAGGATCTAGTAGTTAGACTGTACAGATGAGGAACGCCCTTATGGTATGTAGTGAATCAGTTTGAGTGCCACTTTTTTAGGTTATTCGGAGTTGGTTTGTTACATATTTAGTTATTAAAGATGATAGAATTAAATGAAAACATGTATTCTATAGATAAAATAAAATTGAATAAAATTCATAGGATTCATGGTAGGTATATCCATAAGTTTCATTATAGTAAGATTAAAAAAATATTCATGATAAACAATGTGATTATAACGTAAACCCATGACCAATTTTGTAGCATTTAAATCATAAGCCCAATTAAATAAATAACCTTATATGGATATTAAATTAACAATAATTTTCACAATAATTATATAAAACAAATATATGGGATGTATATATTCCACGTAAATGAAACAAATGGTGAATATGGCATATGGTACATAGAAATAAAAGTAAGGCACAAATCCATTACCTTGAGTTCCACTTTTATAGAAAGCACTCTAACTTATGCAATAATAAATTTAAATTTGATATAATTATATACTAGAATAATTTTTATTATTATAATATCATATATGATCCCTTTATAGGATTTTAATGTCCAATAACTAATAATTCCTTGTTCAAATTATTGTTTTCAAGTGTCAATAGTTTCATTCTTCATCATAATTTTAGAACAAAAATTATACGCCTTGTACTTTTATCATGGTTACATATTAACCATAATTTAAATAATTATTTAAATAAAATATATTCTGATTATATACATATTGATATTTATTCATAAAATATAGAGATACAAAAATGGAGTACATCGTGAATTGATATGGTATGCCTTACGTATGCATGAATGTTATTTTCATTTTTTGACAGATGAAAAAAAATAAAGTTAAATATTAATTCGCCTTTATATAATAATTATTATATAATATATATCATATAAATTAATTTAATATATCCTTATTACCATAAATTTAAAATATAAATTGAAAATTTATTACATCACTCTATGGATATAGTAGTCCACATGTACGCACAAGCAATGTTATTGTTTTCTATAAGATTGGATAGTATAAATTTAAATGTGATATTAAAATTCAAAAAGTATAATTATTAGATATATATATATATATATTAAATGTAACATTAAATCCATCCTTGAGAGTTAGTGATTCTAAAAAAATTACATGAGTTTGTGAGGCAGTATTCCTCTTTACACAAGATAGAAAATTTCATTTCCCATTCAATAAAAGAGGAGATGGATATTGGTTATTAAGTTTATATAGAAACATCTAAGAATATTTAATAAAATATATTTATTTTTTTATTTTATTTGGATAATATTTTCAGGAGGTAAAATAAGAAATAAAACAAAAAATTTACTTTAAGATCGATACATCTTCCTCATAAAACTTCTTTATATTTTATCTGGAATACTTATTATAAAAATTTTATAACCAAAAATATTCTTATGTGTGAAGTAAATAGATTAGGTCCTTTTATAAAAAATGGGAGGACCAATTTTGGAATTTCTAAAAAATTGAAATATAAAAAGGTAATTATATGGAAAAATTATTCCAAATGGATAGATATTTAAATATTTTGTGGGATTTGGTTGAAATTATATAAATAAATAAAAATTTATTGTTGTATGTGATTTTTTAAGCCTTATATTTTTTCATCCCCTAAGTTATACTATTTTAACCATAACTATGGTAAGAACTATCTTAATCCTAAAGGTTTAATAATGTTATCGAGAATTAACAAATTACTCATTAATAAAACATGGTTTATATTTTTAATCATATTATATAAAAGTGGTTGATGATAAAAAAAATTATTTATAAATAATTTAATAAATTATTATTTATTAACAAATATAATTAATGATAATTTTGGAACTATTCATTTAATTTGAGTTTAAAGACACCAATAACAGGTTGAATTAGAATATAATATTTTAATATATCCCGAATATGTCATATTGACAAAAAATCATGTAAAACTAAAAAACACACAAATTAATTTTATTTTATTTTTTTCAATCATTTATTTTATATTTCAATTAATTAAAAAATCATTTTTCAGTGTTTTATAAGTTTTTAATGTAATTATATAATTAATAAATATTATAAATAAATTACCATTATAAAAATAATTTTATTTTTATAAAAAAAACCATTAATTTTCATTTGCAACATTATTTTTCTCAATGTTAACACATCTGGTATTTTAAATATTGAGAGAGTGGTATTTTTCTTTTTTCTTTTCTTAAATTATTATATAGGTTAACTTCACTGAAAAGTGTCTCGTAAATAAATAAATTCAAAGAATAAGGTTATAATGGTATAAATATCATCATCTAATAATATTTAAAATAAAAAATGATGGAGTGATCACCTATTTGTAACTAAGGATAACTCGATTTATTTTTTTACCATAGTGATTAATGTATTTTTCTTTTTACTATTCATTATTAAAAAAATTTGGTTTGACTAATTAAATAATAAAAGTTATTTTGATTAAGAATATGAATCCATTTCACCAAATTAAATCCCTATATGCGATATAAATTATTTTTTAATAATCCTACAACCACGGCAATTAATGATTTTCCAAATAGAACTTTTCTTAAGTAAATAATTTTTTTATATAAAAATTCATCCTATAATTTATTAATAATATAATTGAACTCATTAAAATTTAAATATATATTTTTTTTAAATGGATCTCTTAAAATTATTTAAATAGAAATAAATGTTTCAATGAAAATAATTATCTTTCAATATTTGTTTAAAAAATTCTCAATTTTTTCAAACATTAAAAAAAATTCAATTTAATCTAATTTGAAGATGCTTATATTAAAATTTAATTTCTTGTTTTAAAATACATTTTATATAATTTAATGAAATTAATTATATTATTTTCTATCCAAAAATAATAAAAACCAATTTTGTGGAGAAAGTTATTTTTAAATAATATAAGGACTTCAATAAAAATTAAGTAATTATTTTTCAATATATTTTATTTATCTAAGATATTTATACAAAATTTTATATATTGGGTTATTCGTGTTATTTTTAGATATTTTTATGGCTCGGTTACAATTGTTATGTTTATATAATAATATTAATATTAAGGGTTGTTTAAAATCTGTGTTGTGTATAAAGAAATGTATCAAGGAAATATATTTTATTTAATGTGTAATATATTATAAAATTTTGGTTTGTTATATATTCATTTTGCACTATAAATAAATATTGCAATCAATTGGTGTTTTTTAGTTTTAGGATAGGTTATTAGAAATTATTACAAGATGTTTTTCTTCTTTCTTTATGTATAAATACTTCAAAAAAGTGGACAGTGGTTTTAATTACATATTTGGGGGATAATTTAAACAAGAAATGATTTTGGGGTTTCTCAATTCATTATCATGTATTTATTATTCACAATATTGAATATAATATTTCTCATTATTAAATAAAAATAAACATATCCACCAAATAATAAAGGGGTGACCTCTACCACCAAACTATGAATTTTTCAAATTTTAGAACATCTTCTTTCTTTATTGAATTTTCATGCATTAACTGATTACCTAAGGAAACAATTTCATGTAACATAATAATATATTCATTGGGTTCATCCAATTTAATTTTCTATAGAAAAAAGAGTTGTTATTTCTCTTGTGGGTACTTCATTGCATCAAATATATTAAAGTGGATAGTGGATTCTCTAAACTCTATAGTGAGGCACCTTCAACCACATTAATGAATCTATTATATATCTTAAAGAAATACCTACCTAGAATTATCATACAGGGTTTTGGGGGTCAAACTTTTTCCCTATTGAGAACATAAATGTCACCTAGAAATATGGGATCTTGTACTCTAAATAGAAAATCTCCAAGGGTCATACAGAAAAGTTTTGCAGATTTGTTTTCAATCTAAATAAACAATAATCAAGGAATTTATCCTCCCATATAAAAATAATTAATTACTAATTAAGGTATTAAATTATTTTCAAAACCTATATCTCAAAAATAATCGAAACAAATCATGAAATCAATGCTTCAATGGAAGAAAAATGTCTTTGGATCTAATATTTTATGTGAAATTTTGTGGTAATCAAAGATGATAACCATACTGTTAAATTTAATCATTCATTACCTTTAATTGTCATCATCTTGGAGCATATTTCCTCATGAAACTTTTCATACATTGGTATTTTATTGAGATTTTCCCAAGGGGTAACATTGATCACATCTATCTAGACTAATCCATACTTTTCTTTTTAAGTACTTCCTATTAGATATTCTTATATTGGATCGTCATTTAAGGGAATATAAGTGGAATATGTTTATTATCCATTTTTTGTTTTTTGAATGGTGTCTCTTGAATCTTTCCTATTTGTGTATCCCACTCTTTTTATTATTTTAATTCTTCTCCCCTGAACTAGTTTTTAGAAGTCACTATTTTTTCTACTTTTATTTCATTAGGTGATTTTTTATTTTTTATTGTAATGTGGTCTTTATATATATTTATAGTTCAAAAATTATAATTTTTTATGAGAATTATCGGTCTAAATAACTATTTTATGTAGATATTTCTTCTAATGGTATGATGCAGAAAATTTACTATTTCCATATACTTCAATACACTTGTTAAAAAAAGTATTAATGGATAAACATAGACACCATATATTTATTATTTCTTTCTATTTATGAATTTGGATCAAGGAAATATTTATAAAAAGAAATTTCTGTATTAAATTTTATATTCTAAAAAATGTGATGAATAATAAGATCTTTCCTCTTGATGGTGTCATATGAGTATTGATATTATTCTAAACTATTTTCATTTCTGTGTTATATTTTTGAGGAGCCTTTTTGATTCTATGGGTGACATTACTATAAATTCTCTATTAGATTATGTATCCAAAATTTTCATATCATTTAAAAGAAATCTATAATAAAATAGTACCATTAAGTTTTAACCATTGATGGCGTGAAGTTGGAAAATGACACGAAGCTTCTTGAACATCTCTCAATACTCAAAAATGGTATCTCCAAATGATTTCTTGATGGAATGGATATTTTTTATGGTTTTTCATCTAGATATAGGTAATTATATCTGAAGGAAACATCTTTTTAGGTTCTCCCATTCATGTGACTCTCCTAATTTTAGGATATATAACCACTCATTATCTTCATCATAGAGTGAGAACGGGGATTTGATTAAATTATCGTGTCCTTTAACTACTCATCAAGGCATCAATGTAAAGTAAAAAATTGTAATTTTTTTATATTCTCATGTAAGGATGTTAATATTTTTTAATATTTTTAAAGGAAAATTTTTTATTTAAAAATAATTTTGCAATGTAGGAATGAAAATATAAATAATTTTGGCCGATAAATTTTTGTGAACATAAGTTCTAATTTGGGATGGTTTCTATAGTGGAATACTCATGATTAACACTAGATGTTTCACTTGAATCTCACAAGTTAACCTCCTAAATTCAGATTTCAAATATAAATTCATATGTCTAGTTAACAGATTTATTTATATTTCATGGTGGTAAGGGTAATGTTCATTATTAGAGGTATAAATTATTTTATATAAAAATTATATTTTTTTACTTAATACCAATTAAAAAAAGAATGGTTTGATACATACCTATAAATGGGTGTGGCAAAAGAAAATATTCCCTATGTTATATGTTGTTAGGTCATAAACCTGAGGTTTCCCTTGGAGAGGAGTGCTCAGAAATCAATTGTCACTTAGGAAAAAGTGGGGGACATTTTGGGTAATTTTTTATTACCATAAAATAAATTTATATATCTAAAATTGAATTCAATTTATTTTGATATTGTTGTGTTTGGGGTTTGATCTCCACTGTTAATTCTATCACAGTATTTAAAACGTTTTTACTTCACTTTTTATTAATTTACAAATAAAAGATTCCATAATTGATTCATTAAACACTTGACGTTATAGGTTGTTGTAGAGAATAAACTAAGAGGTATTAATCCATGTTTATCTCCCATTCATGAGTGATTGAAATGTATCTAGTATACCAAAATTTAAAAAAACATCTAAAATACCCAGGAAATATACAATCAGTTGTTTGTTCTTCTAGTAACTTCATAAGTAACACACAAATTTCCCACATAGGCCAAAAATTATTTGACACAAACTAACTAATACATCATGTTACTTCATATTCAAGAGGCACTAGGTGGATATATATTTCAATTTATTAAAATAAGAAATGAAAATTGAAAATTTTCAAAACCTTAAACAAAATTATATTAAAAGTATCAAATTGTCACTAAAAATTGAAATCAATGAACAAAGGAGAGTTTTATTCTTAAAGTGAAATACTAATTAATTATAATGGATCATATTCCTAATCTTGATCAAAAATATTTTACCCCTCTATTTGAATGGTATCAAATATAAATTTGGTAGAATATTCAATTAAATATAATTAGAAAAAAATAACTATTGAAACCAAATTTTATTAGAAACCCTAGAATACTCCTAGTTTTTTCATTGTATCTTTTTTAATTAATACACAAAAATCCTTAAAGAATCACAACTCTTCTAATTATCTTACCATGTATAATATCTAATTCCATAATTTTACACCATGTGTGACATATCTATATTTTAGTGTGTATTTCCCTTTGGATTAAATTCAACATATTTGATAGATTAGGATGCATGAAACACAAAATAAAATTGTATAATACCTTATAAAATAAAAAATAAAACATTATAATACATTTAAAACAATAATTAAAATTTTAAATTACTATTTTTGAATAAAAATATTTTAGTCCAATTTGATAATAAAATTCATTTTAAAGTATTTATTTAAAATTGTATATTATTATTAAACATACTAATTTTAAGAAATTATTTAAATAAAATTATTTTATAAAATTAAATTAATTAGTTGTAAAATAAGTTAGTAACATCCATAGAATAATTATGTTACAATAAAGAGTACAAATATTAATATTCATGACTAAAAAATTATTTATTCTATTATTTAAAAGATAAATATATATTATTTAGAGTATTAAATTTATTGAAATATATTTTTTATAAATATAATTAAATGAATACTAATTAATAGAATTATAATCTGTTGGTTATGAATTATGATAAAATCAGTTGATGGTAAAAAGAGATATTTTTCAAGAAACTATTTTTATGAGTGCAATGTATTATATCTTAATAAATTTTATTATTCAAAAATCAAGAATGAATTTAATTAAATTTATTCACAATATAATTGATGATGTAAATTAACCTTTATTTAATTATTATTTAATAGAAATGAATAAGATTTAATTCATTATTATAATTAATGATATATTTTTCTAAAGGTTTGTTTTCACATGTTATATGCTGGAAATCATTTTTTTTCATTTTCAAAATCCTGTTTATGGGTACCCGGTACCCCACTACATAATTCCAATACAACCACTTTCAACATTACACAAAACATAACAAACCACCAAAAATGTCCAAGAAACCACGAATTAGGGCATAAGAACATCAGAAATTTAAAATTTTATTTAATAAATTAGTTTTATATAATTTGGAATATTATTAAAAAATTATAATAAGTTTAATGTTATTTTTTTTCATAAAAATAAGTTACCTATATAAAAATCAGTCACCCTAGGGAAGGTTAAAATAAGATAAAATGGTAAAAACTAAGCGACAAAACCCTATATTACACACACAAAAATTGTCATTAATTGATTAGATTAGTGAATTCTAAAATATCTTATTTTATCTTATAATTTTGGATAATTTGGTGCAACATTCCATTGAGAATGAAATTTTTTTATATAATGTTAAGAGTATTTACAAATGTATTACCTCTCTCACTTATAAAAGGACCACTCCACTACCCACATAAAAACACAACATTCATTTGAATTAATCATTAATATTTGACAAAATTACCTTCCTCATAAAGATAGGTTATGTTTTGGAACCTCTTATCCCAATATTAAGTCATAAACCATTCATTTCCAAGAGTTACTCCAAGAGGATATTCAAGATATCAAGTTAAGTAATATCCTCTTCTTGTTTTTTATTATATATATTCTTTTCATACCACTTCGTAAAAATGATTTATCACTGCCATAAAATGTTTTATAAATCATTAATCTTCTAGAGAAATTTATATTATCAAAATGAAATAGAATTTTCTTAATTATTCAGCTGTTATAACATGCTCTTATTTGGGTTTGTTTTAATTCCTACATGAGTGACATTATAATTTTTATTTCATAAATGGTTAAGGAATGCTAGTTATAGAAAATATTATGTAAAATTACTTATTTAAATATTATTAAAGGATTATTTAATTTATATATGCAGATTTTTTTAAATAAAAATATCAATTATTTTATAGAATTTCAATTTCTATAAAAATGTATTCTTAACATTTCTATAAAAATAATCACTATGAGTTCCATGAAATAAAAATTGGAGATCATAATAATGTTATCAACATACTCTACACCCCCATTAATATAACAACCTAACCGTTTATTTTTGGTGTGTTCTTTGGATTATGATATTTTTTTGGTTTTGTACATGTTGGATATAATTTGTATTTACATTTTTTTTAAATCATAATAGTTACCCCTTTTGGTTTTAGATTAAAATATATATCATGTAAATTAAATAATATTTAACTTAATTTTACCCTCACACATGTTATTGGTTATATGTATGGTTATGTTCCTACTACTAATACATAGGGTTGTTCATTAGAGTTGTGCAAGGGTAAATCCTTATTTTCTTGAGTTTTTTAAGTGTATGATGGATATTTTATGGGATATATATGGGTTATAGCTTATGAATATGGTTTGTTTAAGGGTAAGTATTTGTTTTTTGGAGTCTTTTAAAGGTAAGTAGAGTTATACTTTATTTTTATAATGTTAATTACTTTGCTCCACACACTATGTAAGTGTAAATCTATAATTCTAAAGGATGTACAAGGGTACCTTAGGTGCTACGTAAAGGTAAGATGGAGTTTATAAAGGTTCTAAAAGTGAAAATCCAATAGACTATGAAAGGGTAATATCCAAGTTTCAAATGATTAATAAGGGTAGCATTGGGTTTTCAAATGGTGCGTAAGGGTACCTAAATAACTCCACAAAGGTAACCATGCTTTTCCAAAGGTAATGTAAGGGTAATCTAGCTTCCAAATATGGTTATATTGATCTTTTTAATGGTATTTTTCAATTTCATCATGGTGTGTAAGGGTAATAAATTATCCTTACATGACATTTATGATATGCATAATAGAAAACTCTTGTTACCCTTATGAAGTGCTATTTTTTGGAGTAAAATATATAAAAACATGGTTTTTATATTCTTCTTCTCTAGAATGACCCTCTAAAGACTTTAATTTATTTTAAATTCTAAACACAATACGAATTTAATCATTTTATCTTATTAAAGGTTGTAACTCATATTTTTAAATATGTTAAATCTTTTACATAAAATATTTGATTAAAATAGTAAATTAAATAGTGTATTTAATTTTCAATTTTTAACGACAATAATCAGAATTTCTAGTGTTTTTATATAAAATTATCTAAGACTTACATACAATGAATTTTTTGTCCACTTTAGAAGATTTTGGGATATCTGGATATCATATAATAAGATCTGGATTCTTTGTCTTATTTTTCATTATTCACTACAAGGGAATAAAAAGGAAGGGATAGAGGTTGTTTTTACTTAAATGGTCAAGCCTAGACTCACCACCAAATGTTTTCGGTTAATAAACTATCAAACATGCCCGAGTTAAGTGTGTTTTTACATTGGTGTTAACCTGTTGAATTTTATATGTTCTTGGTAAATGAAATTTAATTTAATTTTTCTTTAAAATATATTTTCTATTCCTTATGTTTGATGGAAATTTTCAATGATGGATTTTTTTTCTAAAATTTATTTTTAATGCAAAAAAGTGGGTTTTTCTATGAAATGTATTAATCTCTTGTATACCTTGTGTTCTTTTGAAATCCATATAGTTTATTTGTTAAATTATTTAATTTAGAATATATGAGTGTAGTTTTTAAAACATCCATCTTGGATGATTTGAAAAAAGTATTTAAAATTATTCTTAATTAAAAATTAATTTATTCACTCATATGTTGATGTATTTCTTTCATTGTGGTCCTTATTCAAAAGTGGAGTTTCAATGATTGGGATTAGTGGTACTTCTCTTTGAAAATGTTTTCAAAAACTAATAGTATCACCTATGTATTGGTTTTTTGAAAATATAGAACATGGGATGATTTGGATACCTTGGGAAGGGAAATATAAAAAAATTGGTGTGTCTAACACCGTTAGGGATTTGTAAAAGGTGCTCATTAGGGTATGGAAACAAATTAGTATGATATCTATATATTTTGTATGTACTCAAATTTTTTAGTATTAACTTGTTGACTTAGTGTTTCTTATTTTTCCAAGTTATGTATTCACAGAGGCTAGATCCAAATAATGTTTCATGCATGATTTTTTCATCTAGTTAATATGTTTTTCTTTATCACTATTTTAAAATAATGTAATAATTATATTCAATAATTCTAACCGCATTTTCACTCATATTTATATTCATATTCATATGTATGTTAATTATAAATATTTAGAAAATAAAAAGAATTATGATTTTAAAAATTGTTTTCATATGGACATATATATAAATCATGTATTATTATAAAGTTATAACTTTCAATTTCATGTTGATAGTTATTGTATAGATTCTTTGGTGGAATCCTACTGGGCTTTTGTGCACACACCCTACTCTTTAATTTTTTAATTTGTGGCCTTTGTTCCGTAAGTCTTAGGTAATGGGAACGGTATAATATGGTATGGTGGAATATAATTGTTTATGTCACCTTTCTAGTGTATTGGTAATGTGGTGACGGTTACTCACAATGAGACTTGGTTTCTATCATACTTTTTTTCTAGTTTTACTTTTTATCCTTTCCTTGTATGTCTTATGAATGTGTACTTTTATTTTTTGTTTGACTCTGATTTTTTTCCTATTTGTTTGTATAAATGAGATATATTTTTTATATTTTAGGGTGAAATAATTGCCATTATATTTTATGCTGATACCATGGTACTTGTCGTAAGCCCACGGTGATGGAGAACATGATTTGGGTATTGTTTTATGCCAGCTCAGGTGGCATGTTAAATTAACCCAGGGTGGTTTCTTGGAGAAATATTAGGGATAATTAAACCATGACCATGTTTTAAGTATCAAAACCTTAAAATCAAAACATGCATGGAAAACTGAATAGTTAACACAAAAATATTGATTTTGAAAAAGAGATAGTTCTAAATGAGAATTAATAAATTATAAGTGAATGGTATCTAGAATTATAAATATAAATATAGTTGTCATATATATTCATAATAAGTCCAAATTTTTTATACAACATTTCATATTCTATATAACAATGTGTAATATTTAAGTAAGAGATTTTCTCATCTCAATTTCCATTCATTGTGATATTTTATATATTAAACACCTTTTATCATTTTTGAAGTGTATATACTGAACATGAATTACATTAATAAAAATTTAAATGAAAATTATGGGGTTTCATAAAATCATATAAGGTTCTCTCTTTCATGATATTTTATTTAGTGGTTACCAAATTAATAAGGATTTTCCTTAAAATCATTATTTTAAAAGTTTTAAAGTATTTTACCAAACTATTTTTCATCAATTTATATATTATTTATATTATTTAATTAATGTTACTATTTATGCTCTAATTATTTCCCAATTTTATTTTCAACTATCTCTATCTTTCATTAAAAAAATTGAAAATCAATCTTTTATGTTTTTTCGCGTGGGTTATTGTTTTATTTCAATATAATGGTTTGAAAAAGTATCCTTTAATGATTTCAACTTGACCAGGTTTTCATACCATCATGATTATTATTCATTGTTAAGGTTACATTCCTTGTTTTCATGAGTTTTAATAGAAATTACTATTATAATTATTCTATGAGTTTTTTATTTTTCAAACGTTTTCAAAATAAAATGATATTTTTTTTATTTTTTATATAATGATTATAAATATTTTATAAAACTATTTTTTATTAATGTTGTAATTCTTTAATGATTATTATGTTTTACTAGGGTTTTTATATTATGATAAAATATTTCTTGTTTCTTTTTATTTATTTTTATGATTTTATATTGAAATTTTCATAAATATTTATTTCTATTTTTATAGGTTAATTAACCTATGAAGGAATAACGAATTATTTTATATTGTTAGGGATTAAATATGTATTTTTTATCATTATATGGTGGGATTTTCCTTGGTAGGCCTATAATTAATTGGGTGATGTTTTATATCTTATGATCTCAAAAGGGTATATTGGCCTTTAACACAATCCAAAGGGTACACAGGTGGTCATCCCAAGCCTAAAAGATACACAAGTGGTCAACACAAGCCTAATATACATGGGAAAGAGGATATACTAGCACATTATGTGATCAATTTTCTACTAGTTAGTTTGACCATGTGTTAATTCCTAATATTATATTTATACCACACTCTTATGGAACTTTCTAATGCCTATATTATCATGGTTAATCATTATTCGCTTATGAATATTTTTTATACAAAAATTTTTTCCATAATTTGTGGATTTATGATTTATGTATGGTTGGGTGTGATTATCCAATTTTATTTTATTACAATCTAATTATATTATCATATCCACATGCTCATATTATGCATACTTATAATCTTCATTTGATATCTCTCAAGTATACCCTTACTGAGCATCTGAGGTTAACCTTTTTGAATGTTTCTATTCCTCAAGTTATAAATATGGATGTTAAATATAACATTTCTATAAATGGTTTCTTGTGTGATGATTACAATTGGGAAATAGTAATGAAATTAGAAAATAAGTTTGTTATGTAACTTATCACTAAATCCACTAAACCTTTATGATATGTGGTCTAAATTATTATTATATGAATTTAATATTCATTGAAAATGATGTAATTTTAAAGTCTATTATTCTCTAGTCCCCAATCTAAGCCTTTAGAAAATAACAAATACAAAATAATCACTAGTAAATCATTTATATTTCTCCAAAAAAATAAAATAACATAAATTACCAATTTTCAAGTTTAAACAATATTCACACAATCGAATGATTTAAAATATAAATTATGAAACTCACTAAAACTCAATAAATAAATAAAATAAATAAATAAAATGAAATTAATATCAAAAAATGTGTTGAATATATGGTCAATTTAACATAAATATTTCCAATATCCTAATCTATCTCAGACTCTCTGATTAGAAGAAAATTATTCAATTTAGTCAAAGGATTTACAATGACTTAAATTGTATCTATCCAATTTGTGTAGTCTTAGAAAAAACCACAAAATCTATGGTTACATCATCCCATTTCGATTCTAGAATATGCAATGACAAGATTTTACATACGAGCCATTGATGTTCAACCTTTACCCACTGGAATATATAGAATCTAGAAACAAAACTATCCATTTCCCATTTCATAAATGGCCACCAAAAGATTCATTAAACATCATAGTATAGTTTTTATCAAATAAGGAAGAACATACCATTGGAAAATAATAAATATCTTGTAACTTCCTCATAAAGATCAAGGCAAACATAAATCCATCCATATATATGATGTAGTTTGTAGAGAATCATTATTACCATAAGATATTGAAGAAATATAAAATCCAAAATAAGATCAACCAAAAGTAGAATTAGTAATATGAATTAATAAAACAATAAAACGAGAATACCTCACTATATAGACTTTTTATTTTCATGTATAAATAGTTTAATTGAGTATCCACAATAACAACCAATGGGTATTTTCCTCCAATGGTGTAACCCAACCACTAGAGTCATTGAATGCTTTAGGAGAACCCCTTATTAACTACCACGGGATATAAATTCCTCATTTATTGGAAATAGAGAGAAACTAATTTTACAGATTGTTTTGGAAAATAGATAATGATATCAAATGTTTATACTACATTTTTTATACTATACATTATAGACCACTTCACATAATGATGAGGCCTCTTATAGTTACTATGTTTTGAATGATTTAAAATAACCAACCATTATCATTCCAATTAATTGAGTAATAAAATTGGTTAAATATTTTAAAAAATAATGTTTTATTTGAAAATCATCATATGATGTGTTAATAGACCAAAATATAGAAGAATCGGTTTAACTATATCATATATAATTCATCATGATCATATAGATGTGGTACCATATAACATATAAAGACATTGATCATGTTATGGTGACTTTCACCACACCATTTACAACTTTTTAGAGAAAAATTTTAAAAAAATATACCACATTATGTAAAGGCTCAAAAAATTTATTCAAAACATCGCAACTATTTATGAATCCAATAAAATTTTTTAAAAAATGATTATCATTACATATTTCACTACTACAAAAATGGGCAAGGGAAGCGCCACCTTATATCTATGATATGAAAAAACCGCTGAAAAAAATCCCTTTATCAGTGCTAAAATTTAGCATTGATACATGGTATGCTTTATCAATGCTAAAAAATCACTGATAAAAATATCATTTATCAGCGCTAGAAAAGTACTGATAAAGAATCCCTTTATCAGTACTAAAATGTTAGCGTTGATACAGAAAGGATTTATCGGCACTTTTTTAGTGCTGATAAAACCGTAGTCTCTTTTTTTATAATGTCGGTTGCACAGTACCCTTGTTTTATCATGACCTAAAGCACTGGTGGTACTGGAACCATGTGACTTCCCTCTGTTGCTCGCTGAGCTTCGCGTTGCCGAACCTCCGCTGCCCTCTATCTTCTCATTGATGGACCATCGTAGCCCGCTGAGCATCGTGTTGACGTACCTTAGCCACCCTTGATCTTCGCATTTCCGGACCTCCACCTCCCTAGAGCTTCGCCTTTTCGGACCTCCGCCACCCTCGAGCTTCACTTTTCTAGACCTCCACTGCCCCAATACTTTGCTTTCCTGGCCTCCGCCGCCCTCGATCTTCACGTTTCTGGACCAGTTGTGAAATATTTATTTGGTCCCCTATTACACATATTCTTCTAGAACCATGAGGACCTATCTTTAAGTATTATTACATCATGAATATGAGTTTGTGATATTTTTGAGTGCAGTTTTAACAACCTTGGTTTTCTTCCACCACATGTTAGAACGCACCTAGATTGAGTGCATCCATCAGTGAGAGAAAAACTTGTTTTCATTGATGGAAGTGTTGAGTTAGTTTAATGAGTGAGGTGAGCCAATGATATATAATTTTTTAGTCTCTTGATATCCCATGATTTTAAATTGGAATCAATCCTTATTTAGTTATTCAACAAGGTGTGGTAAGTGATCGGCATCAGAAAGATGGATCCTTCTTGGCTGAATGATAAATTAATTTTAATTTTTTATATCATACAATAAGGAAATGAACCATGTGTTCTAACTTCATGCAATGAGAACATTGGACACACATTTTAATATCTTGTGATTAGTATTATAATGAACTATTGTAAGGTTGAATATATTTTACCAAAATGTCACACGGTTTCATATCATGCAACTAGTATATATACTGAGGGTGAGGTGAATTTTCCATCCATAGAGTCCCTAAACCATGTGAAATATGGTTAGATGATGAAAAAGGTTTAATTTTATGATTCATGGACCAAAGGGGGTGTGTCCCAGAGTTTTTGGTGTGTCATGCAAGAATAATGACCTGATGTGAGAAGTGGCTTTTGGTGGCTCAACACCACACGAAACAACATATAACTAGGATATTGGATTTTTAGTTCAAATCCATATATCTTAGACTAAAGGTATGGTTTATTCATGTAAAATATCTCTTGAGAAACAAAGTATTGGTGGAAAGATTGATATGCTCATCATCAATGGTGATCAATGAGTTTACACTATCAGAGTGATGTTTACAAAAAAATTAAGGTCCTTCTCACTTGGATTCGAGTTTCACTACATTCCTCCTAGGTATCATCGATTCCCTTAGATCCAACACCTTGTCTCCAAAAAGTAATAAATGAAGGATAACCTTTTCTTTAAGGACAACACCACCCGGTTCTAATGCATTTCTAGGTCATCCAATGCTTGAAACCTATTTTTCATTAAGGGGTTCCCCCTTATTTCCATCATGTTATCTATGTGACTTTGTCTAGAAGTGAACTTGTATTGAATGATTCCATGACCACCAATCTATCTAGCCTTTCCACCCCTACATCCATCTATGTCCTTCTCCCCCGCTGAGGTTACTGACTGCTTCTCTGTAGTGGCCAGGCCCCTTCTTAGTAGTGTTTGTTCTGTCTCCCTTCGCTCTGGGCCTTTCATCCAGCTCCAAATACTTATTGATCCAAGGCGAACTCACTCACCATACTCCAAGATTCATTACCCATCCTTCCCCTACCCATTTGGATCCTCATATCCCTCTCACATGAAGCTTATCGACCATAAGGGATTATGAACATGTTCAAAATCTAGGGACCTCAATGAGAGATCATCCTCCCACATCAATAAGGCTATTATCTCTAGATCCAATGCCATAGCCTTGTCTTACCCATCATTATTATCTTCATATGTAATGCTTGTGGTCATAGTGCCCATGTTAAATCGGACTTCCCCACCACAGAAATCCAAAAGCATAATGTCATTTTTGTTGTTTTCAAATGACAAAAAAACCCTATAATAATTGTAGAATTCTCTTGGAAGATTAAGTTGCACGGATTTCTACACTCTGACCTCTCCAATAGACAGAAATGGGTATTTTGGCACAATAAATATGATGTTGAGACTGTTCAATATTGCAATCAATTCATAACTACCAAGGTGTCCAACGATGACACCTCATTCCTTATAACGTTTGTTTTTGGAAGCTATGACCCTCTACAAAGGATATCTATATGGACTGAACAAAATACCTTCAATCTCGGTCAACACCCATTGTTTTTTGGGGGTGACATTAATTTCATTTCCAACCCAATGTAAAGGAAAGGTATAAGCCCATTCCAGTGGAAGTCCATCATGGAGTTTGTTCAGTTCATGGATGGGAAGGGCCTCATTGATCCCAGCTTCTTAGGTGACAATTTCACCTGGTGCAACAACTGCAGGGGCCATCACCGCTTATGTAGTCTATTGGATAGGTGTCCATCCAACATGAAATCCACTGACCTATT
Organism: Viscum album; assembly: GCA_963277665.1. Lineage (NCBI taxonomy): Eukaryota > Viridiplantae > Streptophyta > Magnoliopsida > Santalales > Viscaceae > Viscum > Viscum album. Next base: position 1,694,550,925 of record OY728137.1, on the reverse strand, counting down.
CTCAAATACCATGTTTTTTTATCTTGATTGAGGTATTTTGAACCACTCCCCCCTCTTGGTTTCTATTTCTTCTTAGCATGATCATCATGAATGGTTTCGCTTCCACCAGCAGTGGGTCAACATCTTAAGGTACCATGACATGGTTTTTGAAATATAAAATGAACCCTTGTAGGATTACCGAGCCACCTTCAACCTGAGTGACCTGACCTAGAACCTCAATAGGTGCGTTTTTTCCCCTTCCTCCTCATGAACTTTCACCACGTGGGACTACTGTCGCATATGGGATCCTTCTAAGTATACTGATAGATGGAATGATACCTTGGGTTTATTGGATTATTAAGACCAGTTTGATATTTATGTGTGACTGTATACTTATTATATTTTCTTATTATTTCTTACACACCACCACTTGAGTTGAGTAACCTGATTGAAATCTATATTGGTACTTTGGTTTTGATGAGGATATGGGTTTTTATGTGTTTCTGACATGTCCATGTGTGGATATATGGGTATTTAGACATGATGATATTTAATGTAGGGAAGAGACCTAGGAGTGGTAAATGTATAATTCTTGATTATTCTTGTGTTTGGCTGGGGTGATTTGAGGAAACTATAATAAATCTAATGTAATTATATTTAATGAAGATGAATAAATACTAATGGGTAAGATCTATAAATTTCTATTTTTAAAAGGAATTGCTTCTCTTATACTATATTTGGAAGTCTTTTTTTGTGTGCTTGAACCCCAAATACTAATATTTGAGATTCAAATAGGATGAAGATGAATAAGGATTGGATGTATGTTAATCATTTGATAATAGAGTACGAGAACATAGTGAAAGAGTTCATTAAATTTTCAAAGGATCATGAAAAATATCCTTCTCAAATCCTTTGTCCGTGTTTACATTTTTTTATTATATAATACGTACTCCAGAGGAATTAGAAGAACATTTGATATGTCTTGGAATATATCGTAGTTATAAATTTTGGAAAAAACAAGGAGAAAAAGTGAATGTAGCTACTGGTTGAGATAAAACTATGTTTTATGGATCATAAGATATGAATACAAATATGGATAATGATGAAGATCATATGGAGTATTTGATTATAGATGTCAATGATGATGAAGATCATATTGATGAAATGAAAAAGGCAATTGAAGATGAACTCTGTGATTTCCCAAAATTGTTTGATAAGATAAATAGTTGTGCAAAGGCACCATTGTATACTGGTTACACCATGTATACAACATTGTCAGCTGTATTGAAGTTGTATAAATTGAAAGCAGGCAATGGATGGAGTGATGTCAGTTTTACGTAACTAATTGCTCTTATGAATGACATGATCCCAGAAGATAATGAGCTCCCAAGCCGGACATATGAAGCTAAACAAATGATACGCTCAATGGGTATGATTTCTGAAAGAATACATGTCTGTCCGAAAAACTATATATTGTTTCGCATGGAGAAAAAATCTCTTACAGAATTCCCAAAGTGTGGTGCTTCTCAATACAAGAATGATGAATCCAATCCTAAAAAAGTTGGATGGTACTTTCCAATCATTCCAAGGTTTAAGCATCTATATGGAAGTGAAGAAACTGCAAGACAATTGTCGTGGCATGCAGATAAAAGAAATAAATATGGAAAATTACATCATCCGACTGACTCTCCTCAATGGAAGAAAATTGATCATGAGTATCCTAAATTTGGAAAAGAGCCAAGAAACCTTTGTCTTGCATTATATATAGATGGAGTAAATCCTTTTCGTTTTCAAACCAGCACTCATAGTACATAGCCTATTATGTTGGTAAATTATAACTTGCCACCCTGGTTTTTCATGAAGCGGAAATTCATCATTTTATTTATGCTCATATCAGGACCAAAACAATCAGGTAGTGATATTGATGTTTATTTGGATCCTTTGATCAAGGATTTAATGTTACTGTGGGATTAAGGTGTTATGTTGTATGATGCTTATAAAAGTGAATACTTCATGTTGAGAGCGATGTTGTATGGGAAAATAAATGATTCTCTGCTTATGGAAACTTGTCAGGCTATAGAATTAAAGGAACTCAAGGGTGTCTCATGTGTGATGAAGATACAGAATCAATTAGGTTGAAACATTCATCGAAATATGTGATTTGAGGACATCATATATTTCTACCTCATAGGTATAAGTACCGATTTTGGATGACATCATTCAATGGGAGTTTAGAACAATGCACAACATCGTCTCCTCTAATAGGTGATCAGCTGTTTGTGAATGTAAAATATGTGAAGACTATTTTTGGTAAATCATTTTCGAAAGACCATGCGAAAATTGGTTGGAAAAAGATATCAGTTTTTTTAATTACCATACTAGAATATTTTGTACTTTAGACATTTTATTGATGTGATTCATGTAGAAAAATGAATCTAACTGGCGACTAGCACCAAGGCGTAAAACCGATAAAAAGGGGAAGGCATTACCATATAAATTAAACAAACACCACATATTAAGAAAATAGAAGTAACACTAAGTAAAACTGGGTACAATAGTAAGTGTGGAAAGTAAATGGGCCAGAATACAACCCCAAACTGAAAATAAAGTACAACTGGAAAGAAAGTACAGCAACTGAAAGTAAAGCAGCAACATCGAGCTGTCCACTAGAAGTCCCACATGAAGGGTGGGTACAGATAGCCTCCTTAGCTCCTCGGGTCCAGATTTCCTCTCTGTGTACATCCCACCCAGTGGTCTACCTCCAGGTACCGACTAGCTCCAAAAGCCTCATCCACGATCAACGTTGTCTGTCGTCTGCATCCAACACAACGTAGTGCGGGCATAGCCCGTGTAGGGGTGAGTATATGCTACTCAGTAGGGACCCAGAGACCCCCGAAGGTCTCCTAGAATCCACAAAGGATAATCCACAATGGAAAGATACAATCACGAAGTAACATCCATCACTACTTAGGTATATGCCCATACATATACCTTAGTCATCAAATCCAGTTTGGCTCTAACTTCTGAGCCCATGTTCGATCACGTCCACATAAGAGTACAACCCAATCCACACAGGAAAGCACAACACAATCCATATAGGAATTCAATTCAATCATATCGAATATAATGATTGAAATTCAAGACTCATCTCACACAGGTATACTTCTTCGTAAGGTGATAGAGATGTTCAGATATAGCCACAAATTCATCTAAGCTGGGACCCTCGTAGGATACTAAACCAGCTAAGCTATCGGACCCACATAGGATACAGACCAGCTACTCTGCCAGACCCAGGTAGGATAGCAAGAACAGAGTCATCTCCATCGAACCCATGGAGGATTTCAGTAGGGTCTTCATTGCTGCCTAACCCACAGAGGATTTCAGTGCAGTCTTCATCGTCGTCGAACCCACGGAGGATTTCAGTACGGTCTTCATCACTGCCGAACCCAAGGAGGATTTCAGTGCAGTCTTCATCGCCATCGAACCCATGGAGGATTTCAGTACAGTCTTCATCACTACCGAACCCAGGGAGGATTTCAGTGCAGTCTTCATCCCTGTCGAACCCACGGAGGATTTCAGTACGGTCTTCAAAGTCGCAGCCAACTCTAGGGTTCCCACACTCAGCATGCTTGTTTCCAGGAGGGTCTACTCCTCGAGCCAAAGGGGGTCGATACATCAACTGACACATAGTCCAACGTTGATGTATTCCAAAGTTCTGTCTCAACAAAAGAAACTCAACGCGACAGACGGTGCATCAATCGGATGCCCGGTCTGAGAGTTATTGGCTTTTTCGTTCCAGGGGCCCGGTTGGGTTTTAAGTCAAAACCAACCCAACTACACTCCAACTACATAAAATCCTTGAGCGGAGTAATCCAAAAGGTTTGTATCGCTATGATTAATCTAACAAAGTGGACAGCACGTCAATCGTACATCCGGAGCTCAAGTTATAAGTGTTTCTGCTCCGAGGGCCCGGTTGGTTTCGTACTCTAACCAACCCGGTCATACCCAAAGTTATCTGAAACCTTTAGTGTAATATACCGAAATGACCTTCTCGATACGAGGATCGCATCGCAACTGACGATGCATTGATTGGAGGTCTGTAGCCCAAGATATGGGCAAAAGATCGAAAGTGATCTGAAAATGGGGGCTCTGGGCCTGGTCCGATCCGGCCCATCCCCCCAGGGTCGGCCCTAAACGGGTCAACCCAACCCGGGTCCGGGTCCGCCACGGCTAGGCACGGCCCGGCCAGTGAGCCAAGTGGGGGACACGGTCCCCCGTGGCCTTTGTGCTCCACGGATGCGGTGAGCACCACGTCCTGCTCCCCCGGATCCCGTGCAGCGTCGGGATCCAGCCGCCTTCCACCGCGGTTGAAGCCACGGTGGTTCCTCCTGGAGGCACGGTGGGGCACCTCCGCCTCTGGGCGGCCAGCCTCCGGTGATGTCTTCGGGCCAATGGAGTTGCTCTGGTTGTCCGTTTTTAATTCCATCGGCACCGGTGTTCATCTCGGGTCCAATAATTTACCCTGGAATCATCAAATCGCCTATACGGCCTGTTTCGTCATCGCCAGTCAATCCGCGCGTCAAATAAAAAATCTGTGGAGTCTTCGAATCGCCTCTACGGCCCGACTCCGTTCTCGATTTCGTTCGGCCTCAATGGCGCAGCACGATAGTGCTGCGCTTCTTCTCCCATTTTTCATTGTTTCCGCGTGGTTCTATTGCACCGTGCTACCTTTGTTCATACCGCGACAACTCATCATCAATAGGGGGGAGGTTCGGTCATTTTTGTGAGGTCCGGCCCCCTCCCGTTAATCTGATATCAAGCGGCTAAGAAAAAGACGTTTGGATGGTCAAGAAAATTCATGAACCAAAAATCAAACCCCTACCTCGATGAAGTCATTAAACTAGGTTTTTCGCGGGAAAGGGATGTCGCGGAAGACGGCGTCGTGGAAGGAGGCTCGTCGGTGTCGCGGTACATGTTGTCGCGGAGAAGAGGATCGTCGGCTTTCTTCATTGATTACGGTGTTTTCTTTGTGTTCTTTAGGGAGGAAGAAGATATCCCTCAAAATCCAAGAGTCATCCCTTCCTTTCGCACAATGAATCAACCCTTAATAAAATAAGTCTTGTCTTATTTTATTAACACACACGCAAGCCATTAATTTGAAAATCAAATAGATCTCATTCAATTAATTGAATTAATTGAAGAATATTTAATAGCCACATTAATTTTGGGGGTTGACATGGCATTTAAAAGGGGTGCGGGTGAGTTACATATTAAATGCATGAGAGGGAGGTTAAAAAGGGATTTGAAGGGGTGGTGCTCATGTGAACCCACTTCACTAATATCTTACCTAGTGGAGTTAGGATATTAGTGGGTCCCACTCCAACCACCAAGCATATGTTTACACTACCTAAAATAGAAATAAAATTTGTAGCACAATATTTTATTTTATTCTACAGTTAACCCATTTAATTAAATACCTCACCCGAGCAAACAGAACTCCGGAAAAGGTGTTCTTAAGAAATTACCGTCACTGCAGTTTCTTTGGTGCCCTCAGATTTTGATTCTGAGCACCGGTTCAAATGTTAGGAAAACCCTCTTGTTCGTTAACTAAATGTACCCGAGCTAAACTTCGGAAATTGATTCCGGGCACACTATGCCTTAGAATCAGGTGCCGTCAGAAACTACAATCTTGTAAAATCCCAAAAAAAATATGAAAAAAAAATTCCTTGAAATTTACAGGTCTTTACCTTACTCTCACCTCAGGGCTTTACATATGTGTAAAGATACATCATAAACTAGGGGAACAAATGTGGGTACTGAGCACACATCTAAGCCTCCCGCTCCCAAGTACTCTCCTAGAGGTTCCCATACTGCCATCTGATGCGCACTAGAAGAATCGACTGCCCACATAGGACCCGCTCCTTTCAATCCTCGATCTCCATAGGGACCTTCGCAAAAGTCTCCCCATCGTAAATGTCTTTCTCCCCATGGTCGATGATATGCGTCGGGTCGTTCACGTATCTCCTCACCTAAGATACGTGGAAGACTTCATGCACCTGGTGAAAATGTGGTGGAAGATCCAGGAGATAAGCCACCTCGCCTATTCTACAGAGTACCTGAAAAGTTCCGATGAAGCACGGAGACAACTTGTCGCCCCGGCCAAATCTTCGCAATCCACGTTGAGGTGAGACCGGTAAGAAAATGTGGTCACCATCCTCAAACTCTACTGGCCTCCACCTCCTGTCAGCATAAGACTACTGTCGGCTCTGAGCTGTCCACATCCGCTCCTGGATGACCTGGACCTTCTCTGTCGTGGCCTAGACCATCTCTGGTCCAACAAGTGCTGACTCCCATGGGTCTGTCTTGCACAGAGGTGATCTGCATGGCCAACTGTACAATTCCTGGTATGGTGACATCCCGATAGTGGAGTGGTAGCTGTTGTTGTACGCGAACTCCAGCAAGGGTAAGTGGTCCTCCCAACAGCGACCAAAGTTGAGGACACATGAATGAAGCATGTCCTTGAGAGTCTGAATTGTCCTCTCCGTCTGACCATCTTTCTGAGGGTTAAAGGCCGTGCTTAGACGTAGCTGCGTCCCGAATGCCTCCAGCAAACCCTTCCAAAGCCGGGAAGTAAAGCGAGCATATCGATCGGAGACGATAGATGATGGCGCACCATGTAGCCATACAATCTCCTGAACATAGAGGCGTCCCAAGATCTCCACTGAGCCCTGCTCTATGATTGGTAAGAAGTGAGCCGACTTGGTGAGTCGGTCTACAATCACCCAAACGGAGTCATGACCTCTGGAGGTACGTGGAATTCCAGTCACGAAATCCATAGATATTCCATCCCACTTCCACTTCGGGACCTCCAAGGGTTGTACCATGCCTGCTAGTACCTAGTGCTCCACCTTCACTTGCTGGCAGGTGAGGCATCAAGAAACGAAATCGCTACAACCTTCTTCATACCCGGCCAACAGTGCTATCGTCTGAGATCCTGGTACATCTTCTCCACTCTTGGAAGTACCGCTAAAGGGGAACTGTGAAACTCTCTCAGAACCTCCTCTTGCAAATCAGATGTACCATGGTACATCCTCTGAAAAGGAAATCATGCTCTCCTCCTATAGATAACCCATCAGGTTCATGTCCTGAGGATATTTGTGCATGCCACTTCTCACATTCAACGTCCCCACGTTGTGCCTCTCTGAACCGCTGTAGTAGTGGAGGAGTGACTCTGAGTGACTAAATAAAGGATACTCCATCCCTATCCATGAAGGATATCTGCAAAGCGTCTAGCTACTCCGTCGCCTTTCCAAGTAGATAAATGCCCGTCCTCCTGCTGAGAGCATCGGCTACTACGTTACCCTTTCTAGGAGTATAGACTATCTCAATGTCATAGTCCTAGAGGAACTCGAGCCATCTCCAGTGTCTCAGGATCAGGTCCTTCTGCGAGAATATGTACTTGAGACACTAGTGGTCAGAGTAGACTATAAAGCGCTCGCCCATCAGATAGTGTCACCACATCTTCAGAGCGAAGACCACTGCTGCTAACTCCAGGTCATGGGTATCGTAGTTCTGCTCATGCTACCTCAACTGACGTGATCCATTGGCCATCATTGCCCGCTCCTGCATCAGTGCACATTTGAGTCCGGTCCCTGATGCATCGTAATAGACTACGTACCCTACTCCCTCCTCTGGTAGCCTCAAGATAGGTGCGCTAGTCAATCTCTGTCTCAGCTCTTGGAAACTCTGCTGACATCTGTCTGACCACACGAAGGATTTCCCCTTCTTCATCAAATCTTACAGTGGTTCCACATATCTAGAGAAGTCTGGCACAAACCTCCGTTAGTACCCAGCTAGCCCCAAGAAACTCTGTACCTCTGTCACACTCCTGGGTGTCTCTCAAGCAAGCACTGCCTCAATCTTCATGGGATCCACCACAACTCCCGCCTCAGAGATGACGTGTCCTAAGAAGTGGACCACACGTAACATGAACTGACACTTCGAGAGCTTTCCATAAAGATGGTTCTCCTGGAGTGTGTCCAGTACAACCCACAAGTGGTAGGCATGCTCCTCCTAAGTGGTCAAGTATATCGAAATAACATCGATGAAGACCATGACAAATCGATCGAGGTATGACTGAAAGATCTTGTTCATTAGACCCATGAACACTGCTAGAGAGTTGGTTAAGCCGAGAGGCATAACCAATAACTCATATTGGCCATACCGACATCTTAAGGTCGCCTTCTGCACATCCTCGTCCCAAACTCTGAGCTGATGATAGCCTAATCTAAGGTCTATCTTCGAGAATGACCATGCTCCCTTGAGCTGATCTAAGAGGTAGTCAATCCTCGGTAGTGGATACTTGTTCCTCATGGTCACCTGGTTCAGGAGATGATAGTCGACACACAGTCGCAAGATCCCATCCGCCTTCTTGGCGAACAATATCGGGGAAGTCCAGGGTGAAACACTGGGTTGGATGAATCCCTTTCCGTGAAAGTCCTCCAGTTGTACCCGTAGCTCTCGAAGCTCACCGGGAGCCATCCAATATGCTGGAGTGGATATCAGGGCTGTCCCGGGGTACATGTAAATATAAAAGTCTACCTCTCTATGAGGAGGTAGTCCTGGAACGTCATCAGGGAAAACGTCCGCATACTGATCCACCACTACAGGAAAACTTGGACTTCGCACATCAACTGCTCATAGGATGAGGCTATCCATCTGATGAGTGATTGGTTATCCTCTCCTCTGTGTAAGTACTTCCTATGCTATAAAGGCTCCCTTCTCGCTGGTGAAGGTGAACCTTCTCCCATCGGTGCGAACGCACCGCACCTTGCGCCTAATACAGTCTATCTGAGTATGTACTGTAGATAACCAATCCATGCCCAAGATGACGTCGTAAGGCATTGACACCGCTACAAGAAGATCTCAGTCAAAACTCTTGCCTCCTAGAGTAGGCTCACACTTTCGGCCCCAGTGCGTAATCATCGAGTCTGCTCCCGTAGGAGACTCTATCCGTAAGGATCGAGCCAAAGGCTCTGTCGGAATCTCCGAGCTCCGAACAAGGACAGCGACAATAAAAGAATGACTCGCTCCTGTGTCTATAAGAACTACAGAAAGGGTGGAGTAGACACATATAGTACCTCGAATCATCTTTATCATGCCTGGTCATAGGCCTCCACTACCTGAAGCTGAGCCTGTCTCTGCCCGCCAGCTCCCTGTGGTCAGAGTGGACCTCCTAGTGGTAGTGGTGGTAAAGCCTCAAAGCGTCGCCCACAACCTGCTGCTTGACCAGCTCCCCTGCCTCGTCCACCTGCTCTCGATAGACCGCCACAGTCTACCCTCTGCCTTTGCCTGGTGGTCCGGTCTGCCTAGACCCCTGTGACATCCGTCGACTACCAGCTGCAGATGACTCTACTACGTGATATCCTGTGGTAGGTCTCGCTGCTGGTGTAGGCTCAATAAGAAAGATCTCTATGAGAAGAGCTCGCTCCAGTACTCCTGCCTATGTCGGAATGATGAGGGAGATCATCAATGCTCTGATCTCATGCCTCAGTACCTTCTCGAAGTTTTGGGCCCGGAATAATGGGTCCCGTACCATGTCCATCGAATAGCGCGAGAGATCGGTAAATCTCGCCGAGTACTGGGCGACTGTCATGCTGCCCTGCCGCAGCTATAGAAGCTCCTGCATGCGCACCGCACGAAGGGTGGCTGGGATGAACTCCGAGCAGAAGAGGCACTCAAAGTCTGTCCAGAGGAGAGATTCCTCGCCGTGCACCTGGAGCATCAATCTTCACAATCTTCCTACTGTCGTGTGTAGGAGGCTCACTACAAGGATCACCATGAGGTCTGCTGGTGTCCCCACTAACCTGAAAACTCGCACAACCGCCTCCAGCCAATCCTTAGCTGCCTAAGGGTCCATCTCCCCGCGGAACCTGGGTGGTCTCTGACACTGAAACTTGTGTAGTGCACTAAGGCGACGTGCACTCTCAGTGGCTGGGCTGGTGGCATCGGTGGCTCGGTGAGTAGTGGTACCGTCGATGCCACTGCTAAAAAAGGTCCTTGCACCGAATCCTCTTCCCTCGGTGGGTTGTCATCTCGCACAAAGCTCGGAACCCTAGCTGGCAGCCGTCGTGTGGCCATCCTGAAAAAAAATAAGTATGTCACCGTAAAAATAGCATACCTGGTGAGCTGACACAAAGTATTCACAAAGATAACTTTTGAAACTCACATGCAATCAAAGTTTTCACACATTGAGTTGGAAATAAGAAGTCAGTGTCTTGGTGTACGGATATGTCGGCCGCCGCACCAACACTGGACTCCCTGGATTGAAAACCACACTCAATTCCCTTAACATTATTGCTTCTCATAGAAGAAAGATCAGAGTCCTGAGTTCTGTGGTAGAACCGAACTCCTCTAATACCAATTTTTCATGACCCATCCTCAGGACCCGTGCCGTGACTACCCCAAGCCCACCTCCCATAGGTCAGGGGCTGGCGACTGGCACCAAGGCGTAAAACTGATAAAAAGGGGAAGGCATTGCCTTATAAAGTAAACAAAAACCACAGATTAAGAAAACATAAGTAACACTAAGTAAAACTATGTACAATAGTATGTTCGGAAAGTAAATGGTCCAGAATAAAAACCCAAACTAAAAGTAAAGTACAACTGGAAAAAAAAGTACAGCAACTGAAAGTAAAGCAGCACCATCGAGCCATCCACTGGAAGTCCCACCTGAAGGGTGGGTACAGATAGCCTCCTCATCTCCTTAGGTCCAGCCGTCTGCTCCATGTACGTCTCGACCAGTGGTCCACCTCCAGGTACTGACTAGCTCTACAAGCCTCAACCACGATCAGCGCTGTCTTTCATTTGCATCCAACACAACGTAGTGAGGGCATAGCCCGTGCAGGGGTGAGTATACACTGCTCATTAGGGACCCCGAGACCCCCGATGGTCTCCCAAAATCCATAAAGGATAATCCAAAAAGGAAGGATTCAATCAGGAAGTAACATCCAACACAACTTAGGTATATGCCCATACATATACCTAAGTCATCAATTCCAGTTCGACTCTAACATCCTAGCCCAAGTTCGATCACGTCCACATAGGAGTACAACCCAATCCACACTGGAAAGCACAACACAATACACATAGGAATGCAATTCAATCATATCGAAGATAATGATGGAAAGTAAAGACTCATCTCACATAGGTATACTTTTTAGTAAGGTGATAGAGATGATCAGATATAGCCACTGATTCATCTAAGATGGGACCCACGTAGGATACTAAACCAGCTAAGATTTCGGACACACATAGGATACAGAACAGCTACTCTTCCAGACCAACATAGGATAGAAAGAATAGAGTCATTCCGTCGAACCCATAGAGGATTTCAGTATGGTCTTATTTGCGGCTTAACCCATGGAGGATTTCAGTGCAGTCTTCATCGCCGTCAAACCCACGGAGGATTTCAGTACGGTCTTCATCACTACCGAACCCACTAAGGATTTCAGTGCAGTCATTATCGCCATCGAACCAACAAAGGATTTCAGTACGGTCTTCATCATTGCCGAACCCACGGAGAATTTCAGTACAGTCTTCATCGCCGTTGAACCCACGGAGGATTTCAATACGGTCTTCACAGTCGCAACCAGCTTTAGGGTTCCCGCACTCAGCATGCTCGTTTCCAGGAGGGTCCGCTCCACAAGCAAAAGGGGGTCGATAAATCAACTAACACATAGTCCGGAGTTGATGTATCCCAAAGTTCTGCCTCAACAAAAGTAAATCAACGCAACAGACGGCGCGCCAATCGGACGACCGGTCTGAGAGTTATTGGATTTTTCGTTTCCAGGGCCCAGTTGGTTTTTAAGTCAAAACCAACCCAACCACACTCCAACTATAACCAAACCTTGAGAGGAGTAATCCAAAAGGTCCGTCTCACTAAGAGTAATCCAAAAAAGTCGACGGAACACCAATCGGACATCCGGAGCACAAGTTATAAGTGTTTTGGCTCCGAGGGCCCGGTTGGTTTCATGTTCGAACCAACTTGGCCATACCAAAAGTTCTCCGAAACCTTGAGTGTAATATACCTAAATGACCTTCTCGATCCAAGGATCTCATTGCAACTGACGGTGCATCTATCGGAGGTCTGTATCCCATGATATAAGCAAAAGACCGGAAGTGATCCGAAAATTGGGGGTCTAGGCCCGGTCCGACCCGGCCCAACCCCCCTGGGTCGGCCCGAACCGAGTTGACCTGACCTGGGTCCGGGTCCGACCTGGATGGGTTCGGCCCGTCCTGGTTGGGCGCGCCCTGGTCCGGTCCGCACAAGCCCTCCTGGTCTGGTCGGGTGGCACTCTAGCCAGGCCAGCGAGCCGAGCGGGGGACGCGGTCCCCCACAGCCTTTGCGCTCCGTGGACGCAGCGAGCGCCGCATCCTGCTCCCCCGGAACCCGCGCGGCCGCGGGATCCGGCTTCCAACCACCACGACTTCATCCATAGTGATTCCTCCTGGCGGCGCGCCGGGGTTCCTCCGCCTCCAGCTGCCGGCGACCCGCGCCGCCGGTGATGTCCGCGGGCCACCGGAGTTGCTCCAGTGGTCCGTTTTTAATTTGCTCTGCGCCGATGTTCATCTCGAGTCTCATACTTTACTGCGGAATCATCAAATCACCTCTGCGGCCCATTACATCATCGTCTGTCGATCCGCACATCAAATAAACAATCTGTGGAGTCTTCAAATCACCTTTGTGTCCCGACTCCGGCCGTGGTTTCGTTCTGCCTCAACGGTGCGGCGTGATGGTTCCACACTTCTTCTACTGTTCTTCTTTGTTTTCGTGCAGTTCCGTTTCACCATGCTACCTTTGGTCGTGCCACAAAAACACATCATAAAATGGGGGAGGAGGGTCGGTTGTGTTCATGTGGCCCGACCCCCTCCCGTTAACCCGATATCAAGTGGCTAAGAAAAAGACGTTTGGACGGTCATGAAAATTCATGAACCAAAAATCAAACCCCTACCTCGATGAAGTCATCGAATGAGGTTTTTCGTTGGAAAGGGTCGTCCCAGAAGACAATGTCGCAGAAGGAGGATCATCGGTGTCACGGTACACGGCATCACATAGAAGAGGACTATCGGCATTCTTCATCGGTGATGGTGTGTTCTTCGTGTTCTTGAAGGAGGAAGAAGATATTCCTCAAGAGCGCAAGAGTCCTCCATTCCTTTCGCACAAAAAATCAACCCCTAATAAAATAATTCTTGTCTTATTTTATTAAAACACAAGCAATCCATTAATTTTAAAATCAAACAGATCTCATTCAATTAATTGAATTAATTTAAGAGCGTTTAATATCCAAATTAATTTTGAGGGTTGACATGGCATTTAAAAGGGGTGCGGGTGAGTTACATATTAAATACACGAGAGGGAGGTTAAAAAGGGATTTGAAGGGGTGGGGCTCGTGGGGGCCCCACTTCACTAATATTCTACCTAGTGGAATTAGGATAATAGTGGGTCCCACTCCAACCACCAAGCATAGGTTTAAACTACCTAAAATAGAAATAAAAATGTGTAGCACAATATTTTATTTTATTCTTTAGTTAACCCATTTAATTAAAAACCTCACCCGATCAAAAGAATATCCGAAAATGGTGTTCTTAAGAAATTACCGACACTGCGGTTTTATTGGTGCCCTCGGATTTCAATTCCGAGTAACGGTTCAAAAGTTAGAAAAATCGGCTCGTTCGTTCACTGAACGTACACGAGCTAAACTTCAAAAATTGATTCCGGGCACACTGGACCTCAGAATCAGGTGTCATAAAAAACTGCAATCTTGTAAAATCCCAAATAAAATTAAGAAAGAAAATTCCCTTGAATTTTACTGGTCTTTACACTAACAATGTTATCAGAACATTGCTAAATTATTCTGAAAAAACAAAGGATGGAATTAAGGCAAGGTTGGACATGGATGACATGGGAATACAAGAAGAGTTGGCTCCCGTGAAGGGTGAAAATCGAATGTTTCTTCCTCCAGCTGCTTATAATATTTCTAGGGAGGAGAGATACTAGTTTTGAAACTTCTTCAATGATGTAAAGGTTCTATAGGGGTATTCATCAAATATCAAGAACATTGTGTCAATGAATTATTTGACGTTAAAAGGTTTGAAAACACATGACTGTCATGTTTTTATGAAAGATATAATTCCTATTAGTTAACATTTAATTTTTTCTAGGAATGTTCATCATACATTAACCAAACATTGTTTCTTTTTCAAAGCTATATGTAGCAATGTTTTAGACGCAGTGAAATTTCCAGCTCTGGAAAGAGAAATTGTTATCATATTTTGTGAATTAGAAACATTCTTCCCACCAATATTATTTGATATGATGATTAATTTGATGATTCACTTGGGGAGAGAGATTTGACTTTGCGGTCCTGTGCACTATATATGGATGTATCATGTTGAACAGTATATGAATATTTTGAAAGGGTATGTCAAAAATCAAAGTCGGCCAGAGGGATGTATAGTGGATCGATATATTGTTGAGGAAGCCATTGAATTTTTTACCAAATACATATCTTATGTGGAAAGAATTGGTCTCCAGAAATCTCATCACACAAGACTCATTAGGTGTGAGGGAATTTTTGGAAGAGATGTTTTGACAATTAGCATTACAGATCGAAAGAAAGCCCACCTTTAGGTTTTGCATAACAGTTGGGAGGTTGATCTATATATTGAAACTCACAATGGAATTCTTAGGAAGTTGAATCCTTCAAGGGCTGAAAAATGGTTATAAAATACACATAATAACCAGTTTATAGGATGGTTTCAAGACCATATGTTTAAGTAGTTGGATGAAAATCTGAATTCAATTTTAGAACGACTTTGATGGCTAACCACTGGACCAAGTGTTTATGTATTATCTTAATGTGGTTATGTAATTAATGGTTATACATTCTATACAAATAAACATGATGAAGATAGTACCATGAATAATAGTGGAGTTACACTAGTGGCTGAAGTGATGCATGTTTTTGGCAATAAGAAACGAAATCCAATTTATGCAAATATGTCATACTTTGGCATGATCAAACAAATATGGGAGTTGGATTATACGACATTCCAATTGACGATTTTAAATGCAAATGGGTTGATAACAATAGTGGTGTTAAAATAGATGAATGGTTATTTGTGAAAGTTGATTTTAGTAATGAAGGTTACAAAGAAGAACAGTTTGTAATGGTATCACAAGTGGTGCATGTTTTTTATGTTCCATATCCTGCAAACCGAAAGTGGTTGATTGTTCTATTAGTTTTCAAAACTAGTGAAGGATCCAATGAAAATTTAGTTGAAGACGATACTTTTAGTGGTATGTAAAAATCATTTTGGAGAGGTACCAATGTAAGTGATTTTTTGTATATTATAGTAGACCACAATGAATGGATTTGGATAATCGATAGAGGTGTAAAATCCCTTTAGCCTTTGAAAAAAATAAAGAGGGTTCAATCAAAAGGATATATATATTTTTAATATGGATCTTCTTATCTCATGTTATTATCTTATCATTACTGAATTTATATAATCTAAATTAACTGTTCAACCACTTTTGTAGATAATGAATTCTCCACATTCTGGTTCTCCTAACCTTGTGGCTGAACAAGTCTCTCATGTTGTTGTTGTGGCTACTACTGCGGTTGCTGCTGCTCCTACTGCTACTCCTGCTGTTGTGGCTCCTACAGCTCCTAGTGTTGAGGTCCAATAACTATCAGCACATGTCATTGATACTATTTCAGATGAACATATAGATGATGTTGATATCAATGAAATGGTCGAGAATGAAGGATCAATGTCGCAGAAAACAGGTGTGTCATAGTTTGACGGTGTTAGCCAATGTTCTTAAGGCAAAAAAGCAAAGGCATCAAATTTGACCTCGGATAGAATGCACGAGGCTAACATGTGAATCCCAACAAGGCTATGTTTATTAGTTACATTGGATTTGTCACTTGGAAATGCATGCTTATTGATATAGATTCATGGCACCATGTTGTGTCTGGGATGAAGGTTGTGATCTGAGAAAAAATTACGGTAACATTTTGAATTTATTTCTTTAATTTACTAGCAAATAAAATAATAAAAAATGCCTTACTCTTCTAAATCTTTTGAAGAATACATTTATAGTAGACGATTCACGCAAGGATTATTTACTAAGGATTGTAGGAAAGATTCGTCAAGGTTTTCACACTATTTTAAGAAGATGTCACCTGAAAGATTCCAAAGGTAAAATAAACCCGCACCCACCCATTGTCTACACTCACCTGATATCCCAAAAAGTATGGGATGCATTTATTGGCCATCGTGGGGATGAGAAGTTTCAGGTACATTTTGGGTGATAATATGTTTTTTGAGGATACGTGTATTCATCACTTTGATTGTCAATATTTCATTTATGAAACATCCACTCTGTAAAGAAAATAAGGAATGTGCATCAAAACCAACACACCCCTATCATAAAGCAAGGATGGGGTATGCTTTACCAGAAAATAAAATGGTACGTATTTTAAATTTATAGTAATATTTTTAGGTGCCTAAAACAACATAATAATTATCTTTATATGTTTATATGTAGATTGATGAGTCTAAAACCAAATACACTTCCATCCCATGTCATGTGCATTGGAAGGAGGCATCTGTGAAAAAGTAAGAGAAGATAGTATATGAGAAAACACAAAACCTGTGTAAAATTTATGTAAGTATGAAACGACGATACAAATATTTGTTTTAAATTGATATTACATACAAATAAATAGTTATTTTTCTATATCTAACAGTCACAGGAATCAGCTACTCCTGTAGTGGATGCAGACCTATTATAAATGGCTTTGATGGAGCCATAATAATATGGTTGTGTCAGGGGTGCGGGGTTTGGGGTGACACCCTGAGTAAATTTTGAGAAGAATAAAAAAACAGATGATAGTGAAGAAACATTGAAACCAATGAGTGAAAAACTAGAAACCCTTGAAGAACGGTTGTAATGGAAGGGAGAGTTGATAGAAACTTTTATGGGGGGAAGAAAGGTGAAGACACAACTCAGGAACAACCAGTGCATGAAGATCTCGCCCCACCCCCCACTTGCTTTGAGGTGATCCATTCACCTCAAAGAGCTTTCTTAGCTGTGGTAATCAATATTCTAATAATTGTTCCCATGAAATTTGAATCAAACAAACACTGATACTTTTCTTGTACCGATCTTATAAAAGGTGATAATGATTGTCATTTATATCTATCAACAGCCACCTATCACCTTGTAGCAAGGGCTACAGTGTTCAACATCCTATATGACATGCTACATAATAGACCACTTCTGAAATATCATCTAAAAGAGATGATTACTATAACTCATGAGCCAAATGTAGAGCTACCAATTCCACTTGATGACGATGATATTCATATGGTCGAAAAGGATATTAGTAAATTCATTGCATGGCCATCCAAACATGTAAGAGTGCATGCAGCCAAAGAGGTATTTATTTTTTTTTTAAGGTAAACCTTTAATTATTAATGAAATAAGTGTCTCAACCAGTGAATGTTTTTACAGACGGAGAAACGGAAGGGGGTGACAAAAGTCGGCTCAAAACCATCTAAAGGATCAACCAACTGGTCCCAAGGAGCTATTGAAAGCACAATAACACCACATATTCTCTATCCACATTTACTATCATTGAAGAGTCATGTTGATATGAAGCTAAGAGGTGGTAGTAATCATATAGGGGTTTTTGAAGAGAATATATACGGTGTGGAAAGTCAAAATTTTGTTGCTGCTGAAAATGTAAAGGAGATCCTTGAAAATGGATGGCTAGGCATCACAGTTGTAAATATATATATGGGTTACGTTTCTGTGAATTGATTTTATAAAAGCTGATCTAGTGTGAAAATTATGTCTAAATTCATTTTATATTGTTGACAGACATATATATGAAAAACAATTGATGGAATTTTCCCATGATCCAAAATTTGGACTCGTTAGTCCTCATAACACATCATCACATCTAACAAAAATAGATCCATCAAAAAAGAATCAAATAGTGAACATCTTTCTGAAAACAATTGAAAGAAGGATTACAAATGACAAACTCTTCTTAATACCGACCATGCAGCGGTAACACTCTACTATTAAAGCATATCAATTATATTTTGATTTATTTTATTACTTATTCCTTTTTTTGTTTTTAGTCAATATTGGATACTAATTGCGGTGAACTTGGATACTCTAACGATTTATTTTCTGGATTCAAAGCAAAGATATCCATCAAACCGACCTCACATGATAGAGTTTTTGAATTTGTAAGACACTACATCCTAAGTTTTAGGTCTAAACATCAAGTAATATATTTTATATTATCTTTTACTAAGGATTCTGTTATGATAGGGGGTGTATCATTATCGTCTAAAAAAGGAATGGGGACAGGGGCTATGAATAAGGAGGCGATCAATTACTATGTCTGGACAAATATCAGGGTATATATAATAAAATTTCACTATCCAAACACATCTCAACACAAGTTACTTATTCTCCTAATGATAAATTTTTTTGCAGTTTCCAAAACAAAAAAACGATAATTATTGCAGTTATTATGTTAGTAAATTTATTAAAGAGATCATTTTTCATCAACAAATAATCTTCCCTAAAGAGGTAGTTTCAAAAATAACTACTATTTTGTTTAATTTATTTATTAATTCTTTATTTTTATATTTTTAAGTACTACTCTGACTGCAAAAAATCCCTATACTCACAAGACAATATAGATATGTTCAGAAATTAGTGGGATACATACCTGATGATAGATTATACACAAATAACATGAAGATCTGACTTGGCTACGTCTACAATTGGTGGTCATTTTTGAGAGGGGTTTAAGGGATCAAAAGATGACACATTGTTGTATGTAAATGTTCGTAGTAATATTTTAATTGTTATTTAATAAAAAATCATTTCTCCATTGAGTCAATTTCCCATTTTAACAGATGATATGCACTAACAACATGCAAGAATGATGAACCACTCAAATGGTATCTCTTTTGTTTAAAATGGAAATATTTTTAAGTGAAAACAACAACTACCCTATGGAAATCCAACCAAATGCATTCGGATTGTGTTTAATCATTAAGAGAATGATCCACAGGTGTGTTGGGGATATGCAAGATTTATCCTTGCCTCAATATGTGAATTGTGTGGCTGGTACCACTCAAATGGTCTCTCTTTTTGTTTATAATGGAAAAAATTTTAAGTGAAAACAACAAATGACCTACCAAAATCCAAAAAAAATGCATTAGGATTGTGTTGATGCTACAAGAGAACGATCCACGGGTGCGTTGGGGACGTGCACAAGTCATCCCTGCCTCAATCCGTGCATGGTTTGCCCAGTTCCACTCAAAGGGTCTCTATTTTATTCAAAATGGAAATATTATTAAGTGAAAACAACAACTGGCTTACGGAAATCCGACCAAACACATTCTTATTATGTTGATAATTTAATAGAATGATCCACAAGTGTGTGGGGGACATTCAAGAGTCAACCCCACCTTAATCCTAGGCACAGTGTGGCTAGTACCACTCAAAGGGTCTCTCTTTTGTTTAAAATGGACACATTTTTATGTGAAAACAACAACTGACCTACGGAAATCTAACCAAACCCATTCATATTGTGTAGATCCATTAAGAGAACGATCCACGGGTGCATTGGGGACATTCACGATTCATCCCTGTCTCAATCTAAGCACAGTGTGGCCAGTACCACTCAAAGGGTCTTTCTTTTGTTTAAAATGGACAAATTTTTAAGTGAAAACAACAACTGACCTACAGAAATATGACCAAAAGCATTCGTATTGTGTTGATACCATAAGATAACAATCCACGGGTGTATTGGGGATGTGTAAGAGTCAACCCCGCCTCAATCTGAGGCACGGTGTGGCCAGTGCTACTCAAAGGGTCTCTCTTTTGTTTAAAATGGACATATTTTTAAGTGAAAACAACAACTGACCTACGAAAATCTGACCAAACACATTCATATTGTATTGATACTTTATGATAATGATCCAAGGGTGCGTTGGGGACATGAAAAAGTTCTCCCCGCTTCAATCCAGGCATGGTGTGGCCGGTACCACTCAAAGGGTCTCTCTTTTGTTTAAAACGGAAACAAGTTTAAATGAAAACAACAACTGACCAACAGAAATCCAATCAAACGCATTCGGATTGTATTGATCCTTTAGGAGAAAGATCAATGGGTGCATTGGTGATGTGTACATGTCATCCCCACCTCAATCCGAGCATGGTGTGGCCGGTACAACTCAAAGGGTCTCTCTTTTGTATAAAATGGAGAAATTTTTAAGTGAAAACAACAACAGACCTATAGAAATCTGACCAAACGCATTCAGATTGGGTTGATTTTTCATATAATGATCCATGGGTGTCTCGGGGATGTGTAAGAGTCATCCCCACCTCAATCTAACTTATGGTGTGGCTGGTACCACTCAAAGGGTCTCTCTTTTGTTTAAAATGGACACAATTTTATGTGAAAACAACAACTCGCCTATGGAAATCAAACCGAATGAATTCCTATTGTATTGATCCTTTAAGAGAATGATCCACGGGTCTTTTGTGACTTATAAGAGTCATCCCCTCCTCAATCTGAGGTATGGTATAATGACCCATACTTTACATACATTGTTAATACTTCGAAATTGAAGCACACTTATTACAACATATGACAAAACCACAAAGGACCGTATAGGTATAGTGTCTTTAGAAACTGGGAAACATAAACAACTGGTTCATAAATCTTCTACAGTGTCTCCCATTTATTTCATCATATCTAGGGTCCCTTTTAGCATATTCTACTTAATATCCATCTTCCTGACCTGTGGAAAAGAAAACATAAAAGTGTGAGCTCAAATGCTCAGCAAGGGAAAATAAAGGAAATAAAAATCATATCATATCTTTATGAAGATCAAAACCTGCAAAAGAGATCATAATATTTTAACATGGAATAAATCGTAGAAGTGAAAATGAGATCCCCATAATCATAACATAAAACTTGAAACTTTGTGGCATGCACACATAATCATGGAAAATCATTTCTTGTTAGTCATGACTCATTGCCAAGACTATCTTAGTGGACAAAGTCCCTTTCTGAACCGAGTTCACTCCTCGTTTCAGTCCTGTATCACTGAACCGAAATAACCTTCCGTTCCAGCCATGTCTATCTCATGAGATATAAAATCTTTACCCAATGCATTGGAGGGAGATATAGGTCCCACCCATCTTATAATGAATCCTTTCTTATGTGTGCCACATAATCATAAAACATACATCATCGCATAACACATGTAACAAAAATGGGATTCTTGAAACATCATGACATCATAAATCAATTCATATAAGATAAAGGAATTCATAAACATAATTCCATCACAACATAGTCAAATCAAAGTAAAAATATGGATAGAAACAGAACCCTTTATTATCTTAGATGGAAAATAATTTTGATAAAACACTTGAATTGAATTCTTGAGGAAAATATCCTTTCTTCTTCAAAATCAATTTCTTTTCACAAAACATCATGCAATTTTAAAAGAAAGAGATTTTATTGAAAATAGTCATGAAATATTTTAGAGGAAGCTTCATGAAAATAAGGCTTTATAAAACAGTAGAAATCCGTTCGTGCCGTATAAGTTAAAAAAAACATTCTTCGTACTTTTGTCGGAAAAGTCAAAAAGTACCTCGTATGACAAAAGATTCCTTTCATAGATATTACTAAAATCTCACAGAAGGGTAAAAATGGATTTAAACAATTGTAGGTGGATGGAAATAATATTACATATTGATGAAACATGGATTTGGATGATAAAATACACCCCAGTAAATACTTATGAATAAACAATCTCGGATAAAAATGAGATTGTGATATTTCCCTTACCTTAGGTCCGATTTGCTTTGTTCGTGTCCGAAGCTCCTGTATAATGGTTTAAATAATGTTATTGACTTATTCCAGAATCATACATATTGATATGATATCATATATTGTCATATTATTAGCTTCTTGTTAGTAATATTTCATTGTTACTTGTTACTCGGGTCTTTATAACTTTTTGTTCTTATGCGTGTTTTGTTGAATAAATTCTTATTCTTTAGGTTATAGATAATTCATTTCCAGAATGGTATTATTGTAGTATATACCATATTCATTCATTCAATTCATTTATATAATCATTATGAAATGAAGATCATGTACAACGAGTCGCATCACATCGTGGAGACGGTATTCCGTACGTACGCACGAGTGATGATATCGTTCCTATGATCGTGGAATTGTATTGGAGTATACATATATATTATTTCAGTATCAATATTACTTCATAATAATAATATATAGTTACTCATTACACCATTATACCCATCCTTGTAAGGTTATGGTGGAAAAATAGATTACACCACGGCGTGGAGACGGTATTCCGTACGTACGCACGCGCGGTGATTTCATTTTTCCGTAGGATGGATAGAAGGTGAATTAGGGTTGTTTCATATTTATAATAACATATCAGTATGTATGTAATACTGATGTTATTACTTTATCATGAAACAACTAAAGAAGAAGAAGTTGAAGAAGAAAGAAATTGAAAAGATCGGTAATGGATATTACCTCTTCTTTGGAACGCCTCTTTGAATCCTCCACTTAAGGAACAATGATTGGTCTTTGGAGAAGACCAGGACCTCTAGGATTATTCTAGGGAAGTGGAGAGGAGAAAATGGCAGGGGTTGGCCGAGCTTGAGTGCTCAAATTGGTGTGAGGAGGAGGGGGAGGAGGTTCCCTTTTATAAGGGAGGAGAGGGGCACCTTAGGAATATCTCAAAATATTATTTTATATTAAAGTCAAAATCGGTTTATAATGGTTCCAAAGGGTCTTATTTCGAAGCTAATGTGAGGATGGGTCGAAATCCTATCAACCAATAAGATTTAGACAAGTTTAGAGTATTATTTTAACCTTATCAATTAGATTTAACTCTAAGTTAAATAATTTAACTTTTACCATGTCTTTTTGTTTTCTTTCACTATATGGTTAATACACTTACTATAACATGCCAAACGAACCCAAAATTGTTTATTATTAATATATATATCCTTATCTAAGTCATTTGGCCGAACCTTAGATTTTTAGGAATACAATAACAATTAATAATATAATATTTGATTTAAAAACTATTTTGTGTCAATTTTGACACTATTTGATATATGATTTTTGTGAAAGTCATAACAGAATTATATGTTCGAACTAAGTTGATTAAATCAACACTAATATATCATAGTAACCTAGAAAATTAGTGGAATTCATAAACAATCTTAAATTACATTTATTTTGGTATTTATATTATCAATTATGTCAATATTTCATTAATAAGATAATTACTGCATCATCTTTGTGTCATAAATAAATTAAATTATTTGATGTCTAAAAATTACAAATAAAATACCATCATGTAGGAAATATTATTAGATTTCTAATGAATATTTACAATCGAATTTATCTTATGTATAACCCCATATTAAAAATGATTTACTTATTAAACTTTGATTTTAACTATTTTAACCCTTCTTTAAATAAATTAATAATAAATGTCCTAATCTAATCCAAGTGGGCCTAAATGGTCATATTGTATTCCTAAGTTTGTTTTTGGTCGAATTACACTTGTCCTATAGAATTAGGACATGTGTTAGGGTAATATTGATATCATATTTATCCTTAGTTACCCTATTTACTATTAACTGCGGTAAAAAAGGTAAAAAGTTACTATTCAGCAAAAAATTATTTTTATCTCATTGAACCACATTTTAGTCCTTGATATTAACCGTGTCTCTCGGATTTTTGAAATTCCATTCACAGAAGTGGTAAAATTAAGTTTTATGCAAAATTCAGTTTTTAACCTACCACTTAGTGGTTTCACTATTCATCAAAAATTGAAAGTTTTCAGAAAAATACCAAAATTTCACCCTAGGCTAATTTCGATATTCTGAGTCCAAAAATGAAGTCCATTTTGAAAAATAAAATTTATAAAATTTCAAAAAGTGGTTATTACTATTCATAACGGCTAGTTTTAATAGCATATTGTTGTTTAGTGAAACTCGGTATTGCGTACGACGCAAGTTATCGAGGAAGGTCGCGATTGCGTGTAAAGCAAGCCAAGCAAGTTTTGTGTAGAAAAAGATTCCTTTGATGATTTATATAACATAAAAGTCTCGGGTGTTACATTCTACCCCCCTTAAAAATAATTTCGCCCTCGAAATTCGTCACTTTGCAACAAACAGATGAGGATACTTCTCCCTCATCATATCCTCAAGCTCCCATGTAGCTTCTTCAAGTTGGTGGTTTCTCCATAAAACTTTCACCAAGCGAGTGGTCTTGTTTCGTAGGACTTTTTCGCTACGATCCAGAATCTCTATCGGCTGTTCTTCATAAGAAAGATCTTGCTCCAGCGGTACAACTTCTGAGCTGAGTACATGTGAAGGATCTGGTATGTACTTTCTCAGGAGAGATACATGGAACACATCGTGAACTTGAGAGAGATTCGGTGGAAGCGCCAATCGGTAAGCTACCTTCCCAACAGGATCCAGTATTTCGAAAGGACCGATATATCTAGGGCTCAACTTCCCCTTCTTTCCAAACCTCATAACCCTCTTCCAGGGAGATATTCGTAAGAACACTTTATCACCCACTTCAAACTCTAGGTCTTTTCTTCGGTTGTCGGCATAAATTTTCTGTCGACTCTGAGCTGCTCTTATGTGTTGTTGAATAGATCTGACCTTTTCTGCCATTTCATCAACGAGATCAGGTCCTAACAGCTTTCTTTCCCCAACTTCATCCCAGCAAGTTGGAGTCCTGCATTTCTTTCCATAGAGAGCTTCATAAGGAGCCATCTGAATACTGGAGTGAAAGCTATTATTATAAGAAAATTCCACCAAAGGTAGGTGTTGATCCCAACCTCCTTTGAAATCCATAGAGCAAGCTCTCAACATATCTTCTAGGGTTTGAATTGTTCTCTCAGACTGACCGTCTGTCTGGGGATGATAAGCAGTGCTGAAACTCAACTCTATATCCAGAGTATGCTGAAGACTTCGCCAGAACTTCGAGGTAAATCTCGGATCTCGATCAGATATAATAGAAAGTGGTACTCCATGCAATCTTACCACTTCCTTTACATATATCCTGGCAAGCTGATCTAGAGAGAAATCCTCTCTAATAGCAATGAAGTGTGCAGACTTTGTAAGACGATCAACTATGACCCAGATAGCATTATTGCCTTTGGATGTTTTAGGAAGTCCTGTGACAAAGTCCATAGTGATGTTTTCCCATTTCCATTCGGGTATGGGTAATGGTTGTAACATCCCCTTAGACTTCTGTCTCTCAGCTTTAACTTGTTGACAAACCAAGCATCGAGAGACATATTCAGCAACATCTCTTTTCATGCCATCCCACCAGAAGTACTCTTTCAGGTCGCTATACATCTTCGTGCTTCCAGGATGAATAGAGAATGATGAACTATGAGCCTCATCCAGCAGCTCATTCTTTAATTCGGGGATGGGAGGAACGCAAACCCGATTCCTGAACTTTATTATCCCATCACAATCAAGGTTGAATTCAGGAACATTTCTCACCTTCTTTTGTAACTCGACATCTTCTTTTTGTGCCTCTTTAATCTTCACATGTATAGATGGTTGAACATTCATTTGAGAAAGATAAGATTTTTCCCCTTCCATTATAATTCCAAGATCCATCCTTTGTAAATCCATAAATATTGGATCTTTTGTGATCCTCATCATGGATAAACTAGCATGGTCTTGTCGACTTAATGCATCTGCCACCTTGTTTGCTTTTCCAGGGTGGTAATGGATTGAGCAGTCATAATCCTTAATCAGCTCCAACCATCTTCTTTGACGCATATTCAACTCCTTTTGTGTGAAAATATACTTTAAACTTTTATGATCAGTATAAATATCACACCTTTCACCATAAAGGTAATGCCTCCAAATCTTTAATGCAAAGATTACCGCAGCCAACTCCAAATCATGTGTTGGGTAATTTTGCTCATGGATTTTTCAACTGTCGTGAGGCATAAGCTGTCACCATATCATTTTGCATAAGAACACACCCCAATCCCTTCTTGGATGCATCACTGTAGATCACAAACCTTTCTCCACTACAAGGCAGTGTGAGCACAGGTGCACTGGATAACCTGCTTTTCAACTCCTTGAAATTCTCTCACATTCCTCTGTCCAGACAAACTTAACTCCCTTCCGAGTCAACTTGGTGATTGGATTAGATAATCGTGAAAAATATTTTACAAAACGTCGATAATATCCAGCCAAACCAAGAAAACTTCAGATCTCAGTTACTGTTGTTGGTCTTGACCATCTTTTGATAACCTCTGTTTTTGCTGGATCCACAGATATCCCCTCTTTTGAGATTATATGACCCAAAAATGCAACTTTTTGAAGCCAAAATTCACACTTGGTAAATTTGGCATAAAGCTTCTCCTTTATCAGGGTCTTCAATATAATTCTCAAGTGATCTTCATGCTCTTCCTTGCTCTTTGAATAGACAAGAATATCGTCTATAAAGACTACCACAAATTGATCAAGATAGTCTCTAAAGACTCTATTCATTAGATCCATGAAGATAGCAGGGGCATTAGTAGGACCAAATGGCATCACTATAAATTCATAGTGTCCATACCTTGTACAGAAAGCCGTCTTTGGTATATCCTCCCTTTTGACCCTTAATTGATGATACCCTGAACGAAGATCAATCTTGGAAAAGTATTGAGCTCCGCGTAGTTGGTCAAATAAGTCATCAATGCATGGGAGAGGATATTTGTTCTTGATAGTGATCTTGTTAAGTTCTCGATAATCAATGCAGAGTCTCATTGATCCATCTTTCTTCTTAACAAATAGAACAGGTGCTCCCCAGGGTGACGCACTAGGGCGTATGAATCCCTTATCAAGATTCTCTTGGAGTTGCTTCTTCAATTCCTGCAACTCAATTGGGGCCATTCTATAAGGTGTCTTTGAAATAGGCAAAGCACCCGGTACGAGTTCTATTGAAAACTCAACTTCACGATTTGGTGGAAGACCCGGCAATTCCTCCGGAAAGACATCATCAAACTCCCGTACAACGGGCATATTCTTAATCGTGAGTTTCTCACCAACCATTTGAGATAAATAACCTTCATTTAGTGGAATCAATACCCATAAGATGGAAGAAATTTCCACTGGAAGGTTATGTTCATCCTTGCATTGATAGACGATCGTAGATTGATCTGGAATATGAAATGTGACTTCCCTTCTTTGGCAATCGATATGAGCTCCATGTAGAGAAAGCCAATCCATGCCAAGAATCACATCAAATTCCACTAAAGGAAGGATCACAAGATTTGCAGGAATCACTTTCCCACAAACTTCGATCGGAGAAGAATTATAAACTTTTGATGTGATTGATGTGCCATTAGGTGTTGTCACAGCTAACTCAACATCTAATTGTTGAGGTAATATGGTGATACCCTTAGAAAATTTTTCAGAAATAAAAGAGTGGGTGGATCCAGAATCAAATAAAACATTTGCTACTTTAGAGTGGATGGTAAGTGTACCTTTCACCACATCGTTATCGTACTCCACATCGCTGATAGAAATTGCATATGACTTTCCTTTGTCTTTAGCCTTAAGAGTTTGTTGACGTCGACCATCATCATCAACCCTTGGATTTGGGCATTGATTGGCATAATGCCCCATCTCCTTGCACTTGAAACATTGAAGTGTAGTAGGTTCATTCTGTGTATCCCTTCCTTTGTTTGCGTCATTAGACATCTTCTTCCCATTATCGCAGCATTCAAATGCCCGATGACCTTCCTTTCCACATTTAAAACATTTACTTGTCCCTTTAAGACAACTCCCTCCATGTTTCTTTCCACACTTTGAGCATAAGGAAAAGCTCATCTTCTTTTCCGTGTGCTCTTTAGATTTTTCTTTGAATTCCATCTTCCTCTTCTTATCAAACCCATGTGACTGATGGGTTACTCCAATCTCCATCTCGACATTGAGAGCACATCGAACGATTTCCTCGTAGCTATTGAAGTCCCTTATGGCTAACGCCCTTCGAAGACTTGGTTTTAAGCCACTAAAGAATCGATCGATCTTACTCTCAGGTTGGATAATAATACCAGAAGCGTACCTTGCAAGTCTTGTAAAATTTGCTTCATAGGTACCAACAGATTCATCATCCCTTTGCTTCAGTTCAAGAAACTCTTTCTCCATCTTTGTTCGGAGAATACGAGGGAAGTACTTATTGAAAAATAAGTTATTGAACTCGTCCCATTCCATAGACTCAATTTCATCCCTTTGCCTCGTATTCTTAACAAGATTCCACCATTGATCAGCATCTCCTTCCAAACGATACACTGCTAGGACGACTTTGTCATGCTCAGAACATTGAAGAACTGAAAATATCTTTTCAGTAGTACTAATCCATTGTTCAGCAACTAATGGATCAGTAGACCCGCTGAAAGAAGGTGGACGCTGCCTCATGAAAGATTCAACAGAATGTTGCTCCCTCCTTTGCTCGTTTGGAAATCCTGCATGATTCATAGCTTGAGAAAGTTGTGTGAGCATGGCTACAAGATTTTGCATTCCAGCTCCCATATCATTTGTTTGCTCAGGGGGACAATCATTGCATTGCCCATCGCATTCCGCATTAACACGGTTCCTTCAGGTTCCATCCATTGACTAAAACCAAGAAGAATAGTGTGAGCAACACTAATTATAATAGGAAACCACATAATTCAAGAATAAAATTTTCATGCTTAAGGTCTTATCCTAGGTTATTCATGGCCATTTCTAAAACACTAAGATTGTGTTCTATGCTTAGACTTATCCTTAGGGTTCTTACTAAGGCTTTCACATCCTAGTTTCCAAAGGTTGACTATACCTTTCCTCTGATACCAACTATAACGACCCATACTTTACATACATTGTTAATACTTCAAAATTGAAGCACACTTATTACAACATATGACAAAACCACAAAGGACCGTATAGGTATAGTGTCTTTAGAAACTGGGAAACATAAACAACTGGTTCATAAATCTTCTACAGTGTCTCCCATTTATTTCATCATATCTAGGGTCCCTTTTAGCATATTCTACTTAATATCCATCTTCCTGACCTGGGGAAAAGAAAACATAAAAGGGTGAGCTCAAATGCTCAGCAAGGGCAAATAAAGGAAATAAAAATCATATCATATCTTTATGAAGATCAAAACCTGCAAAAGAGATCATAATATTTTAACATGGAATAAATCATAGAAGTGAAAATGAGATCCCCATAATCATAACATAAAACTTGAAACTTTGTGGCATGCACACATAATCATGGAAAATCATTTCTTGTTAGTCATGACTCATTGCCAAGACTATCTTAGTGGACAAAGTCCCTTTCTGAACCGAGTTCACTCCTCGTTTCAGTCCTGTATCACTGAACCGAAATAACCTTCCGTTCCAGCCATGTCTATCTCATGAGATATAAAATCTTTACCCAATGCATTGGAGGGAGATATAGGTCCCACCCATCTTATAATGAATCCTTTCTTATGTGTGCCACATAATCATAAAACATACATCATCGCATAACACATGTAACAAAAATGGGATTCTTGAAACATCATGACATCATAAATCAATTCATATAAGATAAAGGAATTCATAAACATAATTCCATCACAACATAGTCAAATCAATGTAAAAATATGGATAGAAACAGAACCCTTTATTATCTTAGATGGAAAATAATTTTGATAAAACACATGAATTGAATTCTTGAGGAAAATATCCTTTCTTCTTCAAAATCAATTTCTTTTCACAAAACATCATGCAATTTTAAAAGAAAGAGATTTTATTGAAAATAGTCATGAAATCTTTTAGAGGAAGCTTCATGAAAATAAGGCTTTATAAAATAGTAGAAATCCGTTCGTGCCGTATAAGTTAAAAAAACATTCTTCGTACTTTTGTCGGAAAAGTCAAAAAGTACCTCGTATGACAAAAGATTCCTTTCATAGATATTACTAAAAACTCACCGAAGGTTAAAAATGGATTTAAACAATTGTAGGTGGATGGAAATAATATTACATATTGATGAAACATGGATTTGGATGATAAAATACACCCCAATAAATACTTATGAATAAACAATCTCGGATAAAAATGAGATTGTGATATTTCCCTTACCTTAGGTCCGATTTGCTTTGTTCGTGTCCGAAGCTCCTGTATAATGGTTTAAATTATGTTATTGACTTATTCCAGAATCATACATATTGATATGATATCATATATGGTCATATTATTAGCTTCTTGTTAGTAATATTTCATTGTTACTTGTTACTCGGGTCTTTATAACTTTTTGTTCTTATGCGTGTTTTGTTGAATAAATTCTTATTCTTTAGGTTATAGATAATTCATTTCCAGAATGGTATTAGTGTATTATATACCATATTCATTCATTCAATTAATTTATATAATCATTATGAAATGAAGATCATGTAGAACGAGTCGCATCACATCGTGGAGACGGTATTCCGTACGTACGCACGAGTGATGATATCGTTCCTATGATCGTGGAATTGTATTGGAGTATATATATATATTATTTCAGTATCAATATTACTTCATAATAATCATATATAGTTACTCATTACACCATTATACCCATCCTTGTAAGGTGATGGTGGAAAAATAGATTACACCACGGCGTGGAGACGGTATTCCGTACGTACGCACGCGCGGTGATTTCATTTTTTCGTAGGATGGATAGAAGGTGAATTAGGGTTGTTTCATATTTATAATAACATATCAGTATGTATGTAATACTGATGTTATTACTTTATCATGAAACAACTAAAGAAAAAGAAGTTGAATAAGAAAGAAATTGAAAAGATCGGTAATGGATATTACCTCTTCTTTGGAACGCCTCTTTGTATCCTCCACTTAAGGAACTATGATTGGTCTTTGGAGAAGACCAGGACCTCTAGGATTATTCTAGGGAAGTGGAGAGGATAAAATGGCAGGGGTTGGCCGAGCTTGAGTGCTAAAATTGGTGTGAGGAGGAGGGGGAGGAGGTTCCCTTTTATAAGGGAGGAGAGGGGCACCTTAGGAATATCTCAAAATATTATTTTATATTAAAGTCAAAATAGGTTTATAATGGTTCCAAAGGGTCTTATTTCGAAGCTAATGTGGGTATGGGTCTAAATCCTATCAACCAATAAGATTTAGACAAGTTTAGAGTATTATTTTAACCTTATCAATTAGATTTAACTCTAAGTTAAATAATTTAACTTTTACCATGTCTTTTTGTTTTCTTTCACTATATGGTTAATACACTTACTATAACATGCCAAACGAACCCCAAATTGTTTATTATTAATATATATATCCTTATCTAAGTCATTTGGCCGAACCTTATATTTTTAGGAATACAATAACAATTAATAATATAATATTTGATTTAAAAACTTTTTTGTGTCAATTTTGACACTATTTGATATATGATTTTTGTGAAAGTCATAACAGAATTATATGTTCGAACTAAGTTGATTAAATCAACACTAATATATCATAGTAACCTAGAAAATTAGTTTAATTCATAAAAAGTCTTAAATTACATTTATTTTGGTATTTATATTATCAATTATGTCAATATTTCATTAATAAGATAATTACTGCATCATCTTTGTGTCATATATAAATTAAATTATTTGACGTCTAAAAATTACAAATAAAATACCATCATGTAGTAAATCTTTTTAGCTTTCTAATGAATATTTACAATCGAATTTATCTTATGTATAACCCCATATTAAAAATGATTTACTTATTAAACTTTGATTTTAACTATTTTAACCATTCTTTAAATAAATTAATAATAAATGTCCTAATCTAATCCAAGTGGGCCTAAATGGTCATATTTTATTCCTAAGTTTGTTTTTGGTCGAATTACACTTGTCCAATAGAATTAGGACATGTGTTAGGGTAATATTGATATCATATTTACCCTTAGTTACCCTATTTACTATTAACCGCGGTAAAAAAGGTAAAAAGTTACTATTCACCAAAAAATTATTTTTATCTCATTGAACCACATTTTAGTCCTTGATATTAACCGTGTCTCTCGGATTTTTGAAATTCCATTCACATAAGCGGTAAAATTAAGTTTTATGCAAAATTCAGTTTTTAACCTACCACTTAGTGGTTTCACTGTTCATCAAAAATTGAAAGTTTTCAGAAAAATACCAAAATTTCACCCTAGGCTAATTTCGATATTCTGAGTCCAAAAATGAAGTCCATTTTGAAAAATAAAAATTATAAAATTTCAAAAAGTGGTTATTACTATTCATAACGGCTAGTTTTAATAGCATATTTTTGTTTAGTGAAACTCGGTATTGCGTACGACGCAAGCTATCGAGGAAGGTCGCGATTGCGTGTAAAGAAAGCCAAGCAAGTGTTGTGTAGAAAAAGATTCCTTTGATGATTTATATAACATAAAATTCTCGGGTGTTACATATGGTGTGGCCGGTGCCACTCAAATTGTCTCTCTTCTGTTTGAAATGGACAAATTTTTAAGTGAAAACAACAACTAACCTACAGAAATCTAACCAAATGCATTTGGATTGTCTTGATCCGTTAAGAGAACAATCCGAGGATGTGTTAGGGATGTTTATGAGTCAACCCTTCCTCAATAAAAGTCATGGTGTGGCCGGTACCTCTCGAAGGGTCTCTCTTTTGTTTAAAATGGACAGATTTTTAAGTGAAAACAACAACTGACCTACGGAAATCAGACCAAACACATTTGGATGGTGCTGATCCTTTAAGAGAAAAATAAATGGGTGTGTTGTGGATATGCATGATTCATACCCTCCTCAATCCGAGACACGATGTGGCAAGTACCACTCAAAGGTTCTCTATTTTGTTTAAAATGGACACCATTTTAAGTGAAATCAAAAACTGTCCTACGAAAATTAGACCAAACGCATTCGTATTGTGTTGAAAATTTAAGAGAATGATCCATGGATTCATTGGGGATGTGTATGAGTAATCCCCCCCCCCCTCAATCCAATGCACAGTGTGGCCGATATCACTCAAAGGGTCTCTCTTTTGTTTAAAGTAGACAAACTTTTAAGTGAAAATAACAACTGACCTACAGAAATCTGACCAAACGCATTCGGATTGTATTTATTCTTTAGGAGAACAATCCACATGTCCTTTTTGATGTGTACGAGTCATCCCTGCCTCAATCCAAGGCATGTTGTGTCCGGTATCACTCAAAGAGTATCTCTTTTGTTTAAAATGGACACAATTTTAATTGAAAACAACAACAGACCTACAAAAATCCAACCAAATGCTTTCAGATTTTATAGATACTTTAGGATAACGATCCATGGGTCCTTTATAATGTGTATGAGTCATCCCCACCTCAATCCAAAACACGTTGTGGCCGGTACCACTCAAAGGGTCTCTCTATTGTATAAATTGGTCACAATTTTAAGTGGAAACAACAACTGACCTATGGAAATCCAACCAAATGCATTCGGAATATCTTGATCCTTTATGAGAATGATTCATGGGTCCTTTGTGTTGTGTAAGATTCAACCCCACCAACCCCCTGGCCCACGCCCACCCCCCCTAGACACCAACCCACCCCCTGGACACCCCCACCCCTCTGGACACCCCCACCCTGGGAAATCCCCCTCAACCCCCTGGACACCCCCACCCCCTAGACACACCCATGGACACCCCCCCCCCCCCACATCTGACAGCACCCCAACCCCCCCCCCCCCAGGACACCCCCACCCCCTGGACAACCACCACCACCTGGACGACACCCCCACCCCTCCTTGACACCAACCCACCACCTGCATACTCCAAACCCCGCTGGACACCTCCACCCATGGATAACCACCCCCACCCTCCCAGACACCATCCCACCCCCCTTGGACAGCCCCACCAACCCCCTGGACCCCACCCAGACATCCCCCCACCCATAGAAAGACCCCCCGACTCCCTAGACAGTATCCCACCCCCATGGACACCCCATAGACAGCCCCCCCCCCCACCTGGACACCCCCCTCCTTGGACACCGACCCACCCCCCGTGGACAACCCTACCAACACCCTGGACCCCCCCCCCCCCCAAACCCCCCTGGACACCCCCCACCCACCTGGACACCCCGATCCCCCCAGACTCCCCCCTCCCACCCTCCAAGACACCACCCCACCCCCCATGGACAGCCCCACCAACCCCCCCCCCCCCCCGGACAACCCCCACCCCCCGGACACCCCACCCACCCCCTAGAAAGCCCCCCAGACACCCTGGACACCAGCCCACCCCACTGGACATCACCATAGACAGCCCCCCCCTCACCCTCACCTGGACACCCCCACCCCCTCCTTGACACCACCCCACCACCTCGACACCCCCACCCCCTGGACACCACCACCCTCCTTGGACAGCCCCCCAACATCCTGGACCCCGCTGGACACCCCCATCCCCCCGGACACCCCCTACCCCCCGGATAGCCACCCGAAACCCCTGAACAACCCCGCCAACCCCTTGAATTCTGAATAGAATTATTTATGTATTTAATTAGGTTATTAATTATCTATTAAAGGTGTCTGGGTATACTTGTTGTAATTACCTTATGATTTATGTGTTAATTTTTTATGGGTATACTTATCGAGATGTTGAATCATTTTTAGTTGTTGTTTGGGCGTGATACTATAAAAAAAATTTTATAGTAGACATGGAATTTATCAGTTCTTTTTCGCGCTGATAAAAAAGCCTTTATTAGTGCTAAAAATCACTGATAAAATACACATTTATCAGCTCTCTTTTAGGGATGATAAACTGATTCTTAATCATCGCTTTTTTGGCGCTAATAAATGTCCATTTTATCTGCGCTTTTTTAGGGCCGATAAAGGATTCCTTTATCGGTGCTAAAAATCACTGATAAAGGGGACCCCCCTTTATCAGCACTGATATTTAAAGACCTTTTTTTAGCTCAGATAAAGACCATGTTGAGTGATGATAAAGAATGTTTTTGTAGTAGTGATCCCATATAATGAAAAAAGATTTATTAAAAAATAAATCATCATTTAAGATTTTTATGTGTTACCACTTGGGATTTTTATAATTGAAAACAATTCTGAATTCCCCAATCCATAATTTTAAGCACTGAGTGACCTTTAGTAAAATGTAATTAATATTCGAGCTACAATGGGGTATAGTGTGATATTTATCCAACAAACTCATATCTTAATATGAAAATGAATTCCATAGGATATATGATAGATATAATATTTATACTATTTTCCATGCCTATATCAATTATTTAAACCCCAAAAATTAACAATTTGATTTGAATAGAATTATTTTTGTATTTCAGGGATGTTTTGAAATTGAAATTGAAAATTGCACAATTATGGAATTTTAATTGTTTTAAATTACTTATGTATTTCTAGAATATCTTTTTCCACATTGACCAAAATTTCTTGATTCTTTTTTTAAGAATAATATGATCATGGGATAAATATTTATTGATTATGAAAAGTGTTTATTTTTCCTTCTTGAAGCCCAAATAAGTCCTTCATTATGGAAACTTTTTTATGTGCAAGAACGGACCACATGAAATTTAATGGGAAAAACATTGGATAACAGAATCCTAATGAGATTATTCTAGAAGGTGATGAAAGAGGTCTCAATGGTGACTATTCATAATGAGTTTCAATGAAAATTAATCTTATGAATTTTGTCTTTGGGTGAGTGAAACAAGAGGAATATGAAAGGTATCTTTTAACATAAATAGTTGTATTTAGTACATAAATCACATATTTTCCAACACCTATCAAAAATCTTAAATTTTTTGGTTAGATAAATTATTTAATTCAAAAAACTATATAGAAGAGTACATAGAAATATTGTTATGGGAAGGTAGAAAGAAGAGGGATAACATCAGACAAACATATATTGGAAAACATATTTTCTATCCCTTCTCTTTATATATCCATCTTCTCATAATTCACGAGCGTTTGGATTGATATAGTAAGTTAATGGTTGATATAATGATATTTATGAAGATGTTGTGCATGAATTAAAGAATAAATAATATGGTAGTTGCTTGTGTGACATGATTATAAGTAGTAAATGGTTATGGATAGTGACATGGGTGGACACTATATTCTATGTTTTTTTATTGTTGTGTAATTTCTTTTGGAATTAATCTTCATCATATATTTTTTAATTAATGTGATTTTTTATTTTAGTAATATATTTTCACAAAAAAATTGGATGGTTGTTCAATATATTATGTAAAATAATGGACGTTACATTTTGAATTAATTTGTTCACTTATTGATGTTGAGAATAGTGATTTCAATTAGGTTTTACTTCTTGGAGATCTTCAAGTAATTGAATAAATTAAATATGAGGGAAAAAATAATATTGAGCTTTGGATATGACATCTAAGAAAATTAGGTTGTCCATGTGGGGGTCCTTGGGTGGGTATTGAGAAATTAAATAGGGAAATATTTTGTAAAAGGGATGAGGGGAGTTTTTAAGAGGATCAAAATTTTCTAAAACAATTGTTTTGATTATGATTTAAACCCCCCTTTTAATTCCTATCAATGTTTTTTTAATTTCTATCCAATTTTCTTACAAATTTTTTTATATTTATATTTTATGATTGAACTTTTAATCAAATCTCAAAATTTCTCTTCTTGATAAAACAAACAAAACAAAGGTGACAATTTTGCAGCTCAAATTGAAACCTCCTCAAGATTAAATCTCGATAATGTTATATTTTTTCCTCTAGGGGATAAATTTATTGATTTAGGTTTTCATGAAAAAATCCTTCACATCAATTTTTCTATATACATCATGGGAATTATTATATAATACCCCTATATAAAGTATAAGGTAATCACTAGAAATATAACAGGGCTATCTATTATATGTCATCCCATACGTTCATGATTCTCTGAAATAGAATGACCAGTTTGAATGAATACATCAAATTTAATTTATCTTACTAGTGAATCCACTATAAAAAAAATATTATATTTGGAATAGAATAAATCGAAACTGTTAATATATTCATCCCAAATAAAATTAAATTTTTTTGTTGGATTCTATTGGATGAATATCATTTATTTCTTAAATGTGTAATCCCCTATATATCAAGGATCGACATAAATTCTTCCCACGTAATTTTATTGAGCATGCACACCATTTTTTATCTAGGATGGATTTATGTCCATCAGAGATAAGTTCATACACACAAGATTTATTTGAGACTGAATTAAATTTTTACTATATTACTCTACACACACACATACAATTGAAAAATTTAATTTTTATTTATTTGTATAAATATTTAAAAAGATTTATTTTATAAAAATTTAAATATAAATAAATATATTTATTATATTGTAAATATATTTCAATAATATTATATTTATAAATGTATTTTAATATACATTTTCATAATTTATAAATATTCAATCTTATATGTATATAATATATTTTATAAATTTTAAATTTTGAAATTTTATTTATTTAAAATTATTTAGAAAAACATATTTATATTTCTATATTAATCATGTGTGTTGGTGTGTCTCTAAAACTCTATATAAATTCATGAATAGAAAAATTAATATATATATATATATATGTATATATATAATGTGTGTTTAATGAAAATAAATAGAATATATATGTACTTATTTAATTAATTATTTATTATATTTATATTCATTTAGTTATATTTAAATATATATTATAATTATATAATCCTGATAAATTAATGAGTTATATATATATATATAATTATATATCCAGAAATATATTTATTTTAATTAAATTACCAAAATATATACTTATATTTATATATTAAATATATGTATCTTTATATACACATACATACAAACATACATAAACACATAAATACATATATATATATATATATATTTAAATTAAAAGATGATCATTTATATATATATATATAAGAATGTGTCTGTCTTATCAATTTATATATAAATATATATATTTTTTTGTTATGTATATATATATATATATAATTACATGAATTTGTTTTATTATTTTATAAATATATATTTTTTAAACATATAAATATAGTAATATGAATTTTTACAAGAATATTTATATATGTATTTATTTTAAAAAAAGTATACTTTTTTTAAAGGTTGGTGCTGAAGCCTTTCTTGTATATTAATTTTTGTTTGTATTATTTAATTATGTTATAGTAATATTTTTATATAGTATGTGTGTGTTTCAAATAAATAATATATATATATAAACATATGTTTCCCGAATAAGGTGGGGTGACCATGGTTATGTAGGATGGATTTGGCATCCGTCTAAGATAATACAAATCACAAATACTGATCTAGGACAAATAAATCGGTCCAATATAACTTTATATATATATATTCAAGAAAGGCTCACCCTAGGGAAAATATCTTGGGTCAAAAAATTAAATAGATGATAAAGATTTATACAAATTTAATGGAAAATAACATACTCAATATCCTTATGGAATGATAAAACCAGAAAGATCTACCCACCACCCTCGGCCACACTACTATATTAGCAAAGAAATCTACAACTCTATGTTCCCACACACACACACACACACACACACACATATATATATATATATCTGTGTGTGTGTGAGTTATCAAAAAATAAATGCATATATATACTTAAATATTTATTTATTTGTAATTATATATATAATTATAATTACAAGTATCTGTTTTATTTTTTATAAAAAAAATTAATGACATAAATATTAATATATGTATTTATAATAAAATATATATTTTTTTTCAAAACATTTCTATTAATAAATATTCATATTAATTATAATTATAATTATTTAGTTATGTGATAATTATATTTTTATAGATAGTTTTTGTGGATTTGAAATAAATTTCTATTAATAAATGTTCATATAAATTATATTTATAACTATAATTAATTAGTTATGTAATATTTATATTTTTATAGATTTTTTCGGTGTATATTAAATATTATATATATATATTAACAACATATATTTATTATTATATTCTACATAATATTTTTATTTATAAATTTTAATAATTTAATTTTCATATATTATATAAATGTTATATAATTTTACTAATTTGTAAATCATATTTTCTCATTATATATTAATAGTATTATTTTATAAAATAATATATAAATTATAATTATGATTATATTAATATAAATACATATTAAAAAAATTATTTATTACCCAATGAAGCAAATAGGTCCTCAGGGCGAGTGGTTTGGATGTTGGTTTACTTATTTTGAGAACTCGACCTAAATTTGTGGTCGTGTATAGTTTTTTGAGGGGAGGATCAGAGTGGTCGAGGTATAGAGTGAGTAGAGTTCTAATAGGATGGGCATTCACAGAGGGGTGAGTCTCACATTGATGTCGGGGAGTGAAGAGTGCTGAAAATTATGCTTTTCAAGATGGGGTGAGGTTGGAATAGAGGTCAGGGAAGCACATGAGCATCTACTAGGAAACATATTGAGCACAATGCCCAGAGGTGGGGTGGGGGTCAAAATATTTTTAGTTATTTCAAGAAAATTATGTATATTTTTTCAAAAATAATATTTTTGATAGATTTAAATCGCTTCGAAATAAAAAGTTATTTTTTCATCATATTTTATTTTTGAAGGACGAAATTCATCCCAAATAAATATTATTCTTTTGACACAATTTATTTAGGATGGAAAATTTTTTACCTCCATAAAAAATTATCACTTATACTAATTATTGGGAAATACTTATTATGACATATAATTATCTTACATTCTAATTTTTTGATGAATTTTTAAATATATTAGAAGAAAAAAATCCATCCTATATGTAGGATTTTATTATAGTGACCACATCACATGTCACTCAACTAAGTGTGGCCACATATTTACTTGGTCTAATTAAATAATGGTACTTAATCTCATACTTATAATATAATAGTAAAAATATTATATTGGTTAAACATAACTTATGGAATTATTAAATACATACCCAATCACCCCCCCTTCTCGATTAGCTCTTCTTCAAAGCTAGTGTATGAAAGTTATCAATGAATAATGTTTTATTTGTTATGTATTCTAGGAACCTTAAGTAATGGGTATTCATATTAATTATACCCACCTACTAATGTCAATGACCATTTGAAATTATATGTAATATAATTTCACAGGCCATTCCTGATAATAAGTCTCCACGTATAATTTATGAAATGTTGTCTGTATTTTAAAAGTATTATACAAATGTTAGTCTTAAAATTTCAACAAAACCCATAACAGTTCATAATAATTAAAAATTTTGGAAAACTCAATGTCATATATTGAGGATATTTTAATGTTCCAAAATTTATTTAATATTTATAGTGCACGTGAATTAATGAAAAACAGAGATTTTCTTTATAACAAAATGTTGAAATATTTTACTACCACTAAATCAAATATATCATGTCTATAATACCCTGATATTAAACATAACCCTCATTATTTTTATATATTAATGGTCTTTTCAATGGATCTTTAATATTTTTCTATGTTTCAAACCAATAGTTCATTACATCACTACTCTTAATAATTTCACAAATGGGATGGTATCTCTGAAAAACAATTTAGACCATTGATGAGATTGTGGTTCCTTAACCTAGTATATAGACCCATTATTAACACAATAAAGATCAATTGGTCCAATAATTCTTGTAACCACCTCATTCTCTAGGATGAAATTCCGGATTCAAAAAGCATATTTCACAACAACTGATATAGTGATTCACTCTTACTTTTTATTGAGTCCACCATGGT
Organism: Viscum album; assembly: GCA_963277665.1. NCBI lineage: Eukaryota > Viridiplantae > Streptophyta > Magnoliopsida > Santalales > Viscaceae > Viscum > Viscum album. Next base: position 1,694,509,951 of record OY728137.1, on the reverse strand, counting down.
GAACTGTATGGAACTCTTATGAATAATGGCTATATTTTTTATAAAAAACATGAGACCATATTGCGATCACATATCATCCTTGACAATTTTAAACTATATAAAAGGTAACCCTGCACAATGAGATTATCCTCACCTATACATACTATGGATATATCCTTAAATATTTTATAGTACAAAATTATATTATTAATGAAAATATAGTAAATCTCAACCAAAGTGGGCTACTATCTACTTTTTATGATCAATGAATACCTGAAATCCTGTAAAGTATATTTTAATGAAAAAAAATTATACTTATTTTATTTAGGGATCTATTTTCACAAAAAAAAATATTTTTTACAATAAAAGCACATAGAATGACTTTTAATTTCATAGTAAAATTAGAAATAAAGAATAAATTTTGACTAGTATTATTATGAATAGCAATGGGAAATGTAGATTAATGAATAGTGAATTCACTTCAAAAAAACTACATAGGCTTTAAATTCCACAGGAATATCACCCCTTACATATGAATTAAAAAATGAAAATAAGTGTTAGAATAAAAATAGATTTTATAATGGGATGTGTAAGAACACATTTAAATGAAAAAGTGAGAATAATGAGAGTGTTTGATTTTTATAGGAAAACATGATCACCAACATTTTTTAACTAATACTGTTGGTCATCATTTTTATATTTAGTCAATAAATTAGTGGGACATTACTATATTTTGTTACATAGATACAGTCAAATGATCATTAGGATTATTTAATTATATAACCAAAAAATATATTATTTTTGAAGACTATAAAACAAATTCTTTTAAAATATGTTTCTTAATGAATTATTAAAAAAAACTTTTATATCATCAAATAATCATAATATGTAATTTATAAATTCTATAATATCTTAAAGAATCCAAATGTATTTTCTATAATGTTTTGAATTTTTATTATCCAATTAAACTGTTAGTTTTCATGAAAATAATGATTTCTTTAAAAGACACAAATTTTTGTAATAAACTAATGTATTCTGAATCAGATTTATTTTAAAGAAATAGAATGTTAAAAATTATATTATTTATTATCCAATGAAATATATTCTACTTGTTGTCTATATTTTTTTATTCAATAAAAGGGGAATCACCCCTACCCTTTTAAAAAGACTATTATTTAAATATAAATGATAAAATAATTTTATTTTGTCCTAGAAAATTTATAAGTTTCATAAATTTGGCAATGAATTACCAACCCACTGTTTTATTAATAAATTGTGATTTTCATATTTAAAAGTTTAAATTAGCATACATCTAGAATTATTGTTATCATATAAACATCATTTTTTAAACCAGAATGTCCAAATTAGTATAGGTTAAATTTATGTGAATGTTGTAAAATTCATTATTTTTTAATGAATAGTAAAAACATATTTTGAAATTTTACGTATGTTTAATGGCATCATAATTTTCTCACAATTATTTAATAATTAATTAACTATAATCCACAACCTAATATATTTTATTATTTTAATATCAGTTATTTTAATAGAATTTTATAAACTTCCAAACCTGTAAGTTACATTCCAAAGTATTAAATGGAAAATTTTCCTTTAAAAATTTTATTTTGTGGAATGTTTTCTTTTCCATTATAAAAGAAGTAATATAATACTATTATCAGTTATTTTGTGTTAAAATAACATTGAATATGTAACAAATGTCCAATAACCTAGGCTAAAACCATGGAAAAGTCGATGTTTTTTTATTTTCAACAACATATATTTACAAAGCCTATATTTAGAAATTATTAAACAAATAATCGACTTTTTTATAAATACCCACCCAACACTCTATTTTTCTCAATATAAATCCATACTCTATAGTGCACTAATATGTTTTCCTCCCAAGTACTCCTCCCAAGGTGTTCACAAGCCCCAAAGGATCCATTCTTCAAGATATAGGAGTAACATTTCAAGGTAAGGGAATTATCCTTCTTCTCTCTTCAATTCAAGAACCATTTTTGTATATAACATCCATATTTTATGGTCTCTCTATTTTAATTCCATTTTTTCATACCCCTATTTACATATTATGTTATATTAAGGAGGTATTATTTCCCTCTCATTTTTCCCCTTTCTAAAACCATGTTTTATACCGGTTATACTGCTGAATTCCCATCTCAATATTTCACTCTTATCCTAAAGAAAATATATATTCTTTTTATTTTTTAGGTACCAAAAATATTTTATTTTCCTTTTTTATTCACCTATATGTATGAATAGTTTATTATAATCTTATATTTATATGTAATAAACCCACTTTCACATTCCTTGGGCTAAAAATGATGTAATCATCATGTTTTTAAGAACTTTTGTACATAATGATTTTGTTAGGAATTTTTTTTAGTATCCAAAGTTTAGTTATGAACTATTTTATTATGATATTTGAGTGTTAAATTAATTAATACCTATGAATGGTGTTCCCTGATTGTGCTCCAATGCATTAGGTAATGAATTTATGCTCTAGATATGACATTTTTTATGATGCCTTGGTGAATAATCTTGATAATTATGATTTATGACACCTTGCAGATAGACCCTATTGATAGAATTATGAATGTAGTTTTTTATACTCTATCAAAATTTACATGTTTCTATTCATGTTTGATCATTTATTACATTCCACATATTCATTTGATCATGACTAATTATGTTCCTCTTGCTCACATGATAAGTGTTTCTTTTGGTTATTCCCCTACTAGGATTTAAGCCTACCTCTATATATGATGTATTTTCCTAGGATATGATATTCATAGATATGACATATTATGTAAAACAAATATTTTCAATAAATAAAAATTTAATGTATATTTTTATGTTATCATTATGTAATTTATGTAATATGTACCTAATTTCTATGACGCTAAACCTAGATGATCTTTCTAATTTATTAATGTGTATTGTGTAACAAAATGTTAGGTAATAAAAAGGTGATATTACATATATATGACAATTAATAAATGAAAGATCATATAGTGGATGCATACGAAATCTTATACAACCTTTATACCTCTTTATATGGATCTTCAATATTTCTAATATTTATTCCATGAAACATAGTTAAAAACCCATTTTTGGTGTAATCTATTCTAAACATATTTAGAAATTTTCTAATATATGTGTTTTCACTAAGAATAATTAACTTATTTTATGTATCTATATATTTCTTGATTCTTAGTATTCATGTTTCTTCCCACATTTATATTATCAAGAATTACTATATAAATAACAACTTTATAGAATTTAAATTTGGGATATGATTTCTAATAAGTACTATTCAATAAATATAAAATATCTAAAATATCAAAACACTACAACTAACTCGGTATTATGTAAAATAATTATACATATTTTTTATGAAGAAAAAATCCTTTATTGCAACATAAAACCATACATTCCAACTCCAAGAAGGTTGCATAAACCCATTGATTGACCATTGAAACATGAAAACCTTATTAAAATATTTTTAAACATAAAAACTTCAGTTTGTATCATACACATGTAATCTAAAAAATTTCCATTAATAAAAGTATTATTTAAACCATTTTATATTTCTCATAATCATAATTATTTTTTTGGAAATAAGAATTTGAATATACTTTTTTATTTAAATTGGTGAAAAGGGTTCTTCATAGTAAATAACATGAATTGTTTTGTTACCATTAGCTTCCATAAAAGATTTATTGGTAGAAACTATCCATCCATGTTAGTTTTATTACTGAAACCCCACTTATATCCTCTGCATATTACACCACCAAATACATTCACCAAGTTCAAAACATTATTGTTATACATGAAGTCCATCATATCATTCATGGGTTCAAACCATTTCTTCCAATAATAACATTTTATAGACTCTTTATAAATAGTAGGTTAACTATCTATAAACATTATATCATAATCATTTTCCTCCAAGTTTTTTATAACATGGGTTTATTTTTCTTTAATAACTCTATATGACTACCTAATCATCCATCTGTGAAAAAACACATATTTATTGGTCTTGAAATTCAATAGGTGCAACTTTAATCCCACTAACACCTCAAATAATGTTATACTTTTGATGGAAAACACCACTTCATAAAAGACACGCACATTGTGTTTGTTGAGTCAATAAGTTTTCCCTTATTACTTTTCCATTCCTTATTGTTTTGAAAAACTCAAGCACCTTATACTTAAGCAAATATATATTTTACTTCTCTAAGGAAAATTTCCTTCCTTAAGGAAATTTACCATAACCTAGATTTCCTTATTTATATCAATATTTTTCTTAAGAATAAAAATAATATTCATACCCAAAACCTTGGAATCATATAATGCTAATATATGAATCATTCTGTTTTAGGATCTGAATTCTGGATATGAACTGTAATGAAGTTCCACTCCGAATTCTGGATATGAACTCTAATGAAGTTCCACTCCGAATTCTGAATATGAACTGTAATGAAGTTCCACTCTGAATTATGGATATGAAATCTAATAAAGTTTCACTCCGAATTCTGTATATGAACTCTAATAATTCTCCACTCCGAATTCTAGATGTGAACTCTAATAAATTTCCATTATGAATTCTGGATACGAACTCTTACAAAGTTAAACTCTGAACTTTTACTAGTTCGACTCTGAACTTTTATTAGTTCGACTCCGAACTTTTATGAGTTCGACTCCGAACTATAATGAGTTCAACTTCAAACTTTCACTAGTTTGATTCTGAACTTCTATAAGTTTGACTTCGAACTTCTATGAGTTCGACTCTGAACTTTTACTAGTTCGACTCTGAACATTTATTAGTTCGACTCCGAAATTTTACTAGTTCGACTCCGAACATCTACAAGTTTGACTCTGAACTCTGTAAGTTCAGATTCTGAACTCTGGTGAAACCAGACTCCCAATTTCCTTAGAAATTCAGAGTCCGGATTTCTATAGAAATCAGCTTCTAAATTCCTATAAAACAGAATCTGAATATCTCTTTATTATAGACTCCGAATTTCATTTTGGTTAGACTCTGAATTATTATTTTCTTACATTCCGAACTTCAGTTTTTCTTATACTTATAATTGTTTCATTACAGAACGATGTCGTGCTTTTAGTTACACATGTTTTTTCATAAAACAATGTCTTCCATTCTGTTTCTAACTAACCTTTGGTTTAGTGACAGGTGTACATGTCCCTTCAAATTTTAAGGAAAATATGACCGTTGGAGGTGGGAGTCAACCATTCCAACCATGCCTATAAAAAGGATCTCATTTGAACGATCTCAGTACACAATCTGTGCTAACATGATGTTTAAGTGATTTTTAGAGAGAGAAGGTCTTATCAACTCTCAAGCTTCGTGCAGAATGATTCAACAACTTGTTCAAACTTTTACTTGTACAGACTTGCTTAGTGCGACTCCAATTGTTGATGATTACAATTGAGGGATTCTAGGGATTGGAAGACAGTGTTTCTGACTAACTTAATGTTGAAGGCTTCCTTTTCTGAGGAAGACAGAGGTTCCAACTACCTTTAAGTTGAGCGATTGCAGGGATAGCAAGAAATAGACTCCAATCTTTGTATCGAGGGCTTACCCCAGTGTGGGTAAGACCGACTTTCTTGAATGTATAAATCAAGGGACCTTTATCCAAGGTTGTTGGATACCCTTATCTTTGGGTTAAAACACGTATATCTTGTTACTTGTAGATTTACTACTTGTTTTTACTCTACATTTCATATTGTAAGTAATTTATAACCTTCTTATATTTCTATACACGTGTACTCTGATTAATTTAAATTCTATGCGCTTTAAGGTAGAATCTCATATTATAAACTTTGGTTAGGTTTTAATTTTCGGATCCATATTTCTGGAACATGTTTTTTCGTAATAACTTTCCAGATTTCAGAAAGTGCATAGAATAAGAAGTTTGTAACTTCATACTTTGTCCCAATCTTTCATTGGTGTTAGAGGTGTTGTGAATTTTCTTAGTTTAACTTTGCTAATCTTAGATCTTTCCTTGTTTAAGGAAATTTTTTAAAGTGTACAATTCACCCCCCTCTTGTATATTGAGCATCTACATCATAATTTAGATCCTACAATTGGTATTAGTGGTTGGAAACCTCATACTCTATAACAATCCTAGAATCGGTATCAGAGGAGGTCTCTGAAATACTTATACTCACATATAAGTTTTTCCTTGCTCAGTTTTTCATTGTTCTATATTTTCCTTGCTTAGGAATACTTTACTTGAATCTAAACATTTGTTATTAACAGGTTTTTGTGTAGAAAGATTTTTTAGGATGGCAGGTTTTATTATTGGCTCCATCGACATCATAAACCCTACAAGACCACCAATTTTTTAGGGCAATGATTATGAGTATTGGATAGATTGAATAAAGACTTTCATTATCAATACCGGAGTAGAAAATTTTGTTATGCTTACTGGAAGTTATAAAATTCTTGATAAGGAAATAAGTGCTTTCACAAACAAAGTGAAGCATGATTTTCAATTAAACTATCAGGTACACAATACTCTACTGTGTTCAATGACTAGGAACATATATAGCCAAATTTCTTCTTGTGAAACAGCTAACTATATATGAAAAAAAATTGAAGTTACACATTTTGGTGCATCTAAAGTCATTGATACAAGAAGATCTATGTTAAGAGAAGAATACCATGGTTTTAACTTTCCATATGGAGAACCTATTTGAAAATTACAGCAAATGTTTATGACTATCGTGGATAGATTAAAATATATGGGGGAGAAAGGTCTACATGATGATGCTCTTGTGGATATGATTATAGATATTAATCCCAATGAGTGGGAATCAAAGAGAACAGTTATTGATGAGAACAGGAAGGTCACTCAAATTTCCTTAGATGATCTATTTGGAACTCTTCTTCAACATGAATTAATAATGAAGAGAGATGCTAACAACATCAAAAAGAAGAATGGAAATGTTATTGTTGCTTTTACTACAACATCAAATAACATGAAAGAAAACACTCCTGAGAGAGTAACCAGATCCATGTCTAAGAAGGTTACTATCCAATCCGAATCTAGTGAGAGTGAAGTCTTAGAAAATGAGTTAGCTAATCATGCTCAAATGATGAACAAGATAGCTGTTCAAAGAAATTTCCAATCCATGTATAAGAATAAGGAAAGAAAAGATAAAAAATATTCATAGGTCACATTCTATGAGTGCAAGAGAAGTGGAAATATACGACATGATTTCACTATTCTTAAAAAGAATGAAAGAAAAGAGAGGTGTTATAAAAGGAATAAGAAGAAATTTTACAAAGCTAAAGCTAAGAAAAGTCTAAAAGGTAATACTACTTAGAGTGCTAGAAATAGAGAATCTTCAGAAAGTGAATCCTCAAAATATGACTCATCAGCTTAGAAGAATATGGGATTCATTGCTAATACTTCTTTTCCACATACAGGTTTTATGGCCAAGGTACGCTCTTCTGAGGCTTTAACAAATCTATCTCTTGATAAGAATTACTATTCCAAAAATAGTACTTATAATGAAGATAATTCATCCGCAGAAAATAAAGAATTTTAATATGAAGAAGTATCAAGATTTTCTATGTTACTTGAAGCAAAAAAATTTAAAATTTCTAAGAAAATAGACAAGGAAAATACTAGGGAAGAAATACTTACAAAATATATTTCAGATCTTAAATATAAGGAAGAGGTTTTAGAAAAAATTTCTAAAGACCTTGAGAAAGAAAATTCAGATAAGGAATAACTTTCCAAAGATCTTAAGAATTCAATTTCAAAAATAAAAATTCTTGAGGAAAAATATAACTCCAAGGAAATGATTCCTGAGGATAAGAATTTGGTCATTGGATTAAAATCTGAAATATTTTCTCATAAGAAGCTTCTTGAAAAATTTACCTCTTGGAAGGAAAATTTTGACAAGATGTATTCTCAAATTAAACCTCAAGGAAACGCTACAGGAGTATTTTATACTCACCAAAAACAAGTATTCAAAAACAACTATTTTTTTCCTTCTAGATCCCCTTTTTTCACTAAGTGTCAAAGTGGTGGGCATTGGAAGAAAAAATGTTCTTTGAATAGAGTTCAATCTCTTGGGTTTTATAAAGAAAATTTCTATAAACAAATGTGGATACCCAAAATTTTTTTATCTGAAAATGTCGGATCCAAACAAGTTTGGATTATGAAAGTCTAATTCTTTTCTTATTTTCAGGAAGATAAAGGAAGTACAAACAACAATACCTGGTACATGGATAGTGGATGTTCCTAACATATGACTGGTAAAAAAACTATTTCAAGAAGATTATCAAGATGAAAGGAGGAAAAGTAACGTTCATAGATAATTCTCAGGGAGAAATTGTTGGTATATGTAATATTGTTCTTCATGTTAAAACTTTGATTTCAAATGTTTTGTTTGTTAAGGGTCTTAAGAACAACCTCATTATTATAGGTCAATTATGTGATGACGGATACCTTGTGAATTATAGGAATGATAAGTTCTTAGTACATAATTCCAAGGAAGAGTTTATTCCCTCTGCCCATAGGCAAGATAATGTTTACACATTGAACGTAGAAGACCATATGATCCAAGACATACCTTGCCTTAGTGAAATGGAAGATCATTCTTGGTTATTGCATAGAATTCTAGGTCACTGTAACCTTAGGAACTTATGAAAACTCTCTAAAAAGGTTTAGTTAAGGATCTACCTGAGCATAGATTTGATTCTTATAATGTTTGTGATCCCTGTCAATATGGAAAGCAACATAAATATAGTTTTAAATTCATCGTTGAAGACTCAACAACTGATAAATTACATTTGGTGCACATGGATCTTTTTGGTTAACCAGAAACTGGAAGCATTGGAAGAAAATATTATGTGTTTGTTCTAGTTGATGATTACACTAGATTTAAATGGGTCAATTTTCTTTCAAAGAAGTCTGAAGATTTTTCTTATTTCAAATGTTTTAGAGCCCAAGTTAAAAATGAGAAAAACCTTCCACTGAAAACTATTCATAGTGATCATGGAGGATAATTTCAAAATTCTGTTTTTGAAACTTTTTTGTTGTAGAAAAGGTATTAATCATAACTTTTCAGCCCCTAGAACTCCTGAATAAAATGTAGTTGAAAGAAGAAATTGAATTCTTCAAGAGATAACTAGAACCATGTTGAGTGAATATTCTACAGCTAGACGTTTTTGGGCTGAAGCTATAAGTACGGCTTGTTATAATATAAATTGAGTTTTGATTAGACCTTTTCTTAATAAAACTCCTTATGAGTTATGGAATGGTAGAAAACCAAGACTTTCCTACTTCAAGGTTTTTGGTTTCAAGGTATTCATCCTGAATACTAAAGATAATCTACACAAATTTTCACCAAAATATGATGAATGAATTTTCTTAGGTTACTCCACAACTTCTAAGGCTTATATAGTTTTCAATAAAAACACTTGTACTGTTGAGAAAACAGTACATGTAAAATTTTATGAGTCTGATCCTTTTGTTTTTAAACCATCCCAGCCTACATCTTCATATGTATTTTCAAAAACTGATTATCAAGCATTGTTAGAAGATCCTTCTGATAAGGAAATGTTCAGGAAGATACTTTTGAAACATTTACCCCAGAAGACTTTCTACCTTATGTTGATGAACAGTTTTTAAAAAACCCAAGTCATGTGTTTCTAAAGAATCATCCCAGGGATAGTATCATCGGTGATGTCAATTAACCTGTAAGGACTAGAAGTTCCTTAAGAAATGAAGTAGAACATATAGCATTCCTTTCCCAATTGGAACCAAAATGCACTGATGAAGATTTAGGTGATGATGATTGGATAAAATCCATGCAAGATGATGTAAATGAATTCAAAAGGAATAAAGTCTGGACTTTGGTTGAAAGACCTAAGGAAAATTCTATTATTGCTGTAAAGTGGGTCTTCAGAAATAAGTGTGATGAAAATGGAGTCATCATTAGAAATAAAGCTAGACTAGCTTCTAAAGGTTATAATCAGCAAGAGTGAATAAACTATGAAAAAACATATTCTCCAGTACCTAGACTTGAATCTATTCGTATATTACTTGCCTTTGTAGCATTTTTCAATTTTAAACTTTTTTCAAATGGATGTGAAATGTGGTTTTCTTAATAGTTATGTTCACGAGGAATTTTTTGTTGAACAAACTCTTGGCATTGAAGATACAAAATATCCAGATCATGTTTTTAGACATACCAAAGCATTGTGTGGTCTTAAACAAGCCCCCCGAGCTTGGTATGATAGACTTATAGGATTTTTGCTTCAAAATAACTATGTTAAGGGAAATTATCATCCAACCCTTTTTATAAATAAAGATAATAAAAATGTTTTTATTGTTCAAATATATGTTGATGACATCATATTTGGTTCAACTTAGCAATTTTTAACTGATTCCTTTGCAGATCTAATGAAATATAAGTTTGAAATGAGTATGATGGGTGAGTTAACATTTTTCCATGGGTTTCAAATTTCTCAAAAACCAGAAATAATCTACATATCTGAACATAAGTATATTAATGACCCTCTTAAAAAGTATGGTTTTAACAACACTAAGATTATAAGTACTCCTATTGGTACCTCAAACACAATTGATCTTGATGAAGCAGGGAAACCATTAGAACAAACATCTTTTAGAGGTATGATAGGAAGTCTACTTTACTTGACAGCTAGTCGACTAGACTTGATGTTCATAGTATGATTATGTGTAAGATATCAATCCAATCCTAATGAATCTCATTTAAAGGCAGTGAAATGTATTTTTCGCTACTTAAATGGAACCACGGATCTAGGATTATTTTATACTTCTGGAAATGATTTTGTTTTAAAGAGTTTTTTAGATGATGACTTTTGTAGATTTAGAATGGGTAGAAAGAGTACATCCAGAACTTGTCATTTCTTAGGAGATTCATTAGTTTTTTGTTCATGCAAGAAGAAACACTCAGTAGCACTCTTCACTGCTAAAGATGAATATGTAGCAGCTGGAAGTTGTTGTGCTCAAGTGTTGTGGATGCAACACACACTCACAGACTATGGATTGAGTTTTACTAAAACTCAATTTTTTTGTGATAACACAAGTGCCACTTCCCTTAGAAAAAACCATGCTAATCACTCTCGTACAAATCACATAGTTATTAGGCATCACTTTCTTAGGGATCACACACATAAAAAAGATATCATTCTTCAGTTTATCGGAACACAAGATCAACTTGCTAACATTTTCACAAAATCATTACCCTCTGATAGATTTAAATACATTAAATATAAGTTAGGAAGGATAATCGTAAGGTAATCCTTCTTCATTAAAATCTTGTTAAACAATTATCCTTATAGTAACAAACTCCTTTTCATAGGGGGGGTATATTTTCTTGATAGCATAACAGAAAATTTCATAGTCATTTTAAAAAAAATACTTTTGTATCCAAAATTTTCATAGTTTTCTTAAGGCTTTTGTAATCAGTATTTTCGTAGTCAGTTTTTCAAACTATTGTAACTAAAATTTTCATAATGATGTTTTTGAAACTGAAATTTTCATAATGGGAATTTTCGGAATTGGAACTTTCATAATGATAATTTTCGTACTCAGAATTTTCATAATGAATTTTTTTTTGTACTCATACTTTTCGTCCTAATTTTTTTTGTAAACATAATTTTCATACTGAAATTTTTCATATGAAAACATTTCATACTAAAAAATTTCGTAATGATGTTTTCGTACTCGAAAATTTTCATAGTGATATTTTCGTAATGAGAATTCTCGTAATGATAATTTTCGTACTGTATTTTTTCGTACTCATTTTTTTCGTTGTGAGATCTTCGTAATGAGTCTTTTGTAGTCAAAATGTTTTCAAGAATAATATTACCTATTACGTATAAAATTCATATAAAATTCAAAAGGTAATACTTCCTTACTCAATTTTTCTTAGTAAATTTTTATTTTCTAGTAGTTTCTTTTCTTTTAAAATTTCTTAGATTCTAATTTTCTTAAATCCGATTGTTTTTCTTAAGAAACTCAAAATATCAAATTAACGATTTCTTTGCGGGTATGTTTTCAAGAATCAGATCATATCAGAGTGTTTTTCAACTGTTAGATGGTTTTTGGAAGCTCAAAGGCCACATCCATCGACTATATAAAGGGGACACACGATGGTTGTCCCATATCGATCATCAAGCTCTTGCATGTTGAAGTTCTACCTCCCTTCTTAAAGCCCATTCCGAATCTTCCAGATCTCTTCATTCCAAATGTCAGTTGAATAAACTTCTTAGGATAGTTCAACTATGAATCCAATCTCAAAGTGGTTAGTTTAAAATGAGAGGTTAGTGCATCCGAGTTTCTACAAGTATGATTCTCTTATATCTAAGAATATAAAACTAAATGGCTGGGAGGATGTTTTCTTATCGAAGCTAGAGAAACATGATCCAGTTTATACAGATTTTTTTTTGAGTTCTATGAGTCTTTTTCCTTCCTTGAGGAAGCTGGAAGAGAGTTTTTTTCTTTCACGTCTTATGGGAAGACTTAAAAATTATCTTACACCATGGATACAAGCTTGGTAGGTTTAACTTATGAAGGTGAAGCTGAGTTTTGTTCACATAAGCATCCGAATGAGCAAGGAAGTTTCAAAAAAGTGAAGGCATTGAAAATCCTTGGACTTAAAGATGCCAAGACAGCTAAGATTTCTCATCTCTCTTCGAATAATCAGATTCTACAGCTGTGGGTACAAGGTTTTCTCGTACCAAGAAGGGGTGACAAGGATAATCTCAAGAAGAAGGGAATTTATATCCTATATTTCTGGGTAAATATAAGGAAGATAAATTGGATGGGGCATGTTTTGATTACAGTTAGGAATATTAAAGAAGGGAATCTGAAAGCTCAGATCATAATGTATTCGGGATTGATTTCTAAACTTATCATCAGATGTCTTGATTCATTTAATTTTTCTTGAACTTCAAAGAAAATAAATTGCAAGGTAATGCTAGTTAGTTAAGATACATTAAATAGAATAAAGATGGGTTTTTCTGATGAATTGGGAAAATTCTACCCTTTACCAGAGGAAGAGGCAGAGACCATTTTAGAAAATGTGGAGAAAGTTGAGCCAATGAATAAATTTAATAAGAAGAGGAAGCTTAAGGAAGTGGTTGCTGAAGACAAAACCCCCAAAGTGAAGGAAACCTAGTCCACACCTCCCAAGCCGAAAAAATAGAAAAAATATCTAGATGAGGTGGTTGCTAAGTATAGAGAAGACAATGAGAAGAGAAAAGAAGGTGAACCACATTTTGGATTGGACCCTACTGAGGCTAAGGCCTTAAAAGAGAGAGCTGATGATGAGATAGAAAAACAAGAAAAAGAGAAAAAGATGAAGATAAATATGTCTGAAGATGAGCTTGTACAATCTCTGTTGAGAGATACTGAAACAGTCTCTGAGAAGATTCCCATTCCGGAAACCTTTGATGTCCAACCATTACCACAGACTCCTGGGAAAAAGTACTTCACTCCGGAAAAGTCCAATGGGAAAGAATTTGTTGAAATAATAGAAGAATATGTTGTTGAGAGAGTAGAGGAAGAAGAAAATAAGAAGGAAGTGATGATCTAGATGACATGATCAAACAAGTAGAATATTATCAATAAAAGGATGAATCTGCAAAACTTGTCACTCTGGGAAAGGGAGTTGAGAAAAAAAGTAGTAAGGATGATGATAAGAAAGAGGAAGAGAATGAAAATGTCATGTAGGATGAGGAAGAATCCTATTAAAAGAATTTTCTTGAGGAAGGAGCAGAAAAGGATAAAATATATGAAGAACATATTTTTCAACTATCAGAGAGTGAGGAAGAATCTCCAGATGATCAACCCATTCCAAAAACTGAAATAGGTAAGAAAGTGTTCATAGATAAACCAAAAAAAGATATCATCAGGAAGAAAGAGGTTGTTGGTTCTTCTAGAAGAAAGCTAGTGGAGGTTGAAGAAGATAAATCTCCAAGAAAGGTCTCTAATTCAAAGTCATCAGCACACGGTCATGACATTGTTGTCGAGTCTTTGAAATGGTTGGTGGACACAATTCCGATTTCCCCCACTATAGACTCCAGATTCTAGATGCTGCAAGATAGCTTGAATTAGAAGTAAGAATCCTTATCTATGGTGATGGATAAGTGTGTGATGATTGTGTCTGACCATAGAAATTTCCTTATCAATTATGATTTACACAAGAAATCAGAAAAAAAAAACACATTGTGGTCTAAGAAAGTTGAAGAAGACATGGCTGAGTTAGATTGTTTTCAAAATGATGTTAAAGATTCCCTTAACACTGAGGACTCTAAGATTAAGAATCTTCACAATGTGTAAATCATTGAGAAATGTTCTTGGAGTCAACAAGTAAAGGTCTTAAATGATAAGGTTACCTGTACTTCTCAAAATTTTATAAGGGATAGAGATCTCCGGATTGAGCTCGAAGAAAGACTTGTAAAGAAAGATGAGTTAGTGAAGATGCAAGAAAAAGCCATGAAGGATCAGGCAGAAGTTTTGAAAGCTCAAGATGAAAGAATAAAAAATTTAGAGAAGCAAGATGAGGAGGATCAAAAAGAATTGATGAAGCTGAAAATCTTGTAGAAGAAGATTATTCCAAAAGAAAAGGAAGACAAATAGACAAATCTGATATTTTATTTCATTTGTCTTTCCTTTTAAAAAAAATTTCAACTCTAATGAAATTTTTTGGTTGGTTATATCTTGTGGTGTTATATACTAATATTTCAGGTACCTTATTTCTTTTCCATTCCCTTAAATTCTTTTTGAAAATCACAATGGGGGAGAAGGAAAAAGTACTACTCAAAAGCGGAGAAATAAAAATTTAAAATGGAGAAGGAAAAATTTCTAAGTAAAATACTCTTAAATTAAGGGGGATTTCCTCATTACGAAGTTTTTTATTCCCATGATAATGAAAACTCTATTCCAGAAATCTATAATAAAATCCTTATAATTTCAATGCCTAAGGGGGACATAGTTGTATTTATCATCATCCATGAAAAAAGGGAGATATTTTTTAATTTCAAAGTATAATGAAAATTTTCAAAGTCCGTATAATCTTTTTCATAAGTTTTATTGTACTTTCTGAAAAGAAGGATATTGTCTAGTCAATAAGGTTTTCCTTATGACTTTTCCATTCATTCTTGTTTTTAAAATCACAAATACCTTATACTGAAGAAAATCTATATTTTACTTTTCTAAGGAAAATTTCCATAAAGAAATTTACCCTAACCTAGATTTCCTTATACATATCAATATTTTTCTAATGTATAAAAACCAGATGTATACCCAAAACCTCAAAATCATATAATGATAAGATATGAGGCATTCTGTTTTAGGATATGAATTATTGATATGAACTGTAATGAAGTTCCACTCCGAATTCTAGATATGAACTATAATTATGTTCCACTCTGAATTCTGAATATGAATTGTAATGATGTTCAAGTCTAAATTCTAGATACGAACTCTAATAAAGTTCCACTCTGAATTCTATATACGAACTCTAATAAAGTTCCACTCTGAATTCTAGATACAAACTCTAATAAAGTTCTATTTGGAATTATGGATACAAACTCTAACAAAGTTCATCTCCGAACTTTTACTTGTTTGAATCTGAACTTTTATGACTTCCACTCCAAACATTTACTAGTTCGACTCCGAACTTCTATAAGTTCAACTCCGAACATCTATGATTTCAACTCTGAACTTTTACTAGTTCAACTCTGAACATTTATGAGTTTGACTCTAAACTTTTACTAGTTCGACTCTGAGCTTCTACAAGTTCGACTCCGAACTCTGTAAGTTCAGATTCTGAACTCTGGTGAAACTAGACTCCGAAAATCCTTATAAATTTACACTTCGGATTTCTACAGAATTCAGGTTCTGAATTCCTATAAAACAAAATCTGAATATCTCTTTATTATAGACTCCAAATTTTGTATTTCATAGAATTCGAATTATTATTTGCTTACATTTGGAACTTCATTTTTTGTTATACTTATACTTGTTTCATTACAAAAAGATTTCATGCTTTAAATTACACATGTTTTGTCATAAAATGATGTCATCCATTCTATTTTTAACTAACCATTGGTTTAGTGACACGTGTACAAGTCCCTTCGAATTGTAAGGAAAATATTTCCATTGGAGGAGGGATCCAACAGTTCCAACTGTGCCTTTAAAAAATAGCTCATTTGAATGAGCTCAATACACAACTTTGACACAAATTGTGATTACAAGCTGTTGAAGTGATTTCTAGAGAGAGAGGCTCTTATTAACTCTCAAGCATCATGCAGAAAGATTGAATGACTTGTTAAAACTTTTCCTTATACAGACTTGCTTAGTGTGACTCTGATTGTTGGTGATTACAATCGAGGGATTCTGAGGATAGGAAGACAGAGGTGTCGACTACCTTAAAGTTGAGGTCTTCCTTTCTGTGGAATACATAGGTTCCAACTACCTTGAAGTTGAGGTCTTGTGGGGATAACAAGACAGAGAATCCATTCTTCATATCGAGGGCTTACCCTGGTGTGGGTATGATAGACTTGCTTGAATGTATAAATCAAGGGACATTTATCAAAGGTTGTTGGATACCCTTCTATTTGGCTTAAAAGACTTATATCTTTTTACTTGTAGTTTTACTACATGTTTTTTTCACTGCATTTCATATTGTAAGGAAATTATAACCTTATTATATTTCCTTACACTTGTACTCTGATTAATTTAGATTCTATACGCTTTAAGGTAGAATCTCATATTGTAAACATTGGTTAAGTTTTAATTTCTAGATCCATATTTCTGGGACTAGTTTTTTCAGAATCACTTTCTAGATTTATGAAAGTGCATAGAACTAGAATTTTGTGACTTCATACATTGTCCCAATCTTTCATTGGTGTAAGAGGTGTTGTGAATTTTCTTATTTTAACATTGTTAAACTTAGATCTTTCCTTGTTTAAGGAAAATTTTAAAATTGTACAGTTCACTCCCCGCCCCCTCTTGTATATTGAGCATCTACATCATAATTTTGATCCTATAGGGTTTAGTTGGATTATAAATGTAATTTATTATGGTGTACTCGGGATAACCAACAAAAATTATTTTTTCTAGTTTAGGGATAATTTTATTAGAATCTACACATCAGGAATATTCTTCATAACCTGAAATTATTATAAAATAAATATTAGTAATCTTTTAATTAAATATCTTATATGGTTTTTTTATAATTTCCATGGATAGAATGTGGTTTGGTATAAAATATTATTCTAATAATGAATAGCCAAAAATAACAAAATAATTTCACACTAAATCAATATAATTTGAACCACATATAATAGGGTATCATTCCTCCTATTTAACAGAGTAATCTAATGTTTTTTTCTAGTAGGGGTGAGTTTTAAAAAAATTCACAGTCTCTAATATGATCATTAGGTTACTAGTTTAAGTATTAACTACCATGATAAAATCATAGAATCAAGCAAACCTTTTTTAATTTATTATTTACTTCACCTTTGAATGACATAAACGTTTTAAATGTTTTAATCTTCTGTTTCATAAGAAACAGATAAATATTCCAACTAAAACCATTATTACATGATATGAATTACCTATACACCCCACAATCTAATTTACTCATTGCTCTACATACATAACTATTTAAAAGATCGAATAGTACAATAGAACCCTTGCCTTTTTCAATAAATTTTGCTTTATTCATATTTCCAAATAACCAAGATTTATATATTTCAAACCTTCCATAATTGAATGGTTAAAATTAAATATATTTCTAGAGTCAATGGATGTGTTTATCATGTATATTTATAAAGTGAAAATTCCAAATATAATTAGTGTTGGAATTAACCATGACCTTTTTATTTTAAATGTTATTGGTTTTATTATATATTTCTAGGATATATAAACAATTTACCACATTCCTAATTCCATGAATCATTTCATTTATATATATATAATTAATATTGTTCTTAATATTGAACAAAAATATAATATCCTCCAAACATAATATAGAAATATTATTTCAATTTATTCCTACAATATAATTCTAGAACTAATCCACTAATGTAGAAACTCTTTCATCATTTACAACACATGAATACATGTCCCCTTTTATGAATTATCTCTTATTTATGACTCTATCTTTATTGGAAAAAATGATTGATTCCCACTTAGTATCCAATACCCATTAGTAAAATTTATAGAAATTCATTTTTATATCATTGAAATTCATATAATCATATTGATTTTATTTTAGAACACTTTAGAACCATAAGTAATTTTCCTTAATTACATTAAAAAGAATACCAATATAAGATCCCAATATAATAATTAGGATGCATTTCATAATCTAAAAATCTAAACATTTATGGGTGAGTATCATGTTTAACATCTTATAATTGAATAATTTTAATGAAATTAATCCCACAAATAAATCACCATATAGATCATATATATTTAGTGATCCATGATCCATATTTAAACATAAATTATATTAGGTCAACTCATAACATAATTCATCACTATGTCTTTTAGAAAATCATGTTATTCATACAGTATTAGAATATTAGATATTTGAGTGTATAAAACTAAATTCTAATCCATATCAGGGATTCAATAAACTAGATTCATATTTGTATACTAGTGGTTAGTTTTTCTAAACTAATTCTGGCTCAAATATTGCATCCGATAAAGAAACCTAAATGTATGATACATTTATAATCTATTTCCCTTAAAAAATATAATTCATGTGTACCTAATATTTAAGGTCATATATACTAAATTATTATAGTCTTGAAAAATATTTACTTTTGAATGTATCTCACACTCAGTATTTCCATAGGTTTTATTATACTCTTCATTTTTATATTCATTATATTCATATCAATAATAACAATTGAATCCCCTAAAATATTTATATATTATGTAATACCTATATATATTCATACTTCTATAAATATAGTTTTTAATCAATATTACATCAACAAAATTAATACGTTGAAAACCTCTTAATGTATAACTCTCTCAAGAACTCACAGTTTGTGTTAATAACCTAAAAATATTATCCAAATATATCTAAACATATCAAAATTCATCACATGATTATATTAAAAGAAACTCTTTCATGTAAAGGCTTTAAATAATATGAAACAAATTGTTCTCTTAAGAGTAGTTATAGAAAGATATATTGTAAACCCCATGGGTAAAGTCAAAACTAATCGTAGAAAATGAAAATTTTCCTTAAGAAAATGATTATTAGAGAAATAGAATTTTCCTTAAGAAAATATGTTTGTAATTTTCAATACATAACAGAAATTAAAATCCATAATGGTACATATTGACTCAACAATATTCCCCTTTTGGGAAAGAAAAAATAACTTTTCATAAAAGAATATAAGGATCTGAGTCTTTTATTTTGACCTTGAATGAAATTATTATCTCCCTTTTTGTATAAGGATGATGATGAGTTCAACTAACACCCCCTTAGGTTATTATATCCCTAAGGATGGTAATCTTGTATTTCTTAAAATAATAACTCCCCCTTATTATGGATATATTCTTTACATAATGTCCCACTTTCTTATAAATTCTCTTCCTTTGACATATTATTGTTTTTGTACATTCTTTTCTCCCCCTTTGTGATTTTCAAAAAGGAATGTACGGTAAAAAATTGCACCATAATTGTTATGAAGCATACAAAATGAAGCAATGAAAAATCACACATTCATTAAAATGTAAAATGCCTCAAAATTTCATTACAATAAAAGATGGGATTTGAAAAGAAAATTATGTGTCCTTCTATATCACCTTCAGAATCATCTTTTTCAAAGTTTCCTTTAGCTTCGTCAATTCTTTATGATCATCATCAAACATATTGAGAAACTATTCCTGATCCTGATTTTTTTAAAGATATTTGATTATCAATTCCAGGGATATAACTACTTATTAGGAAAACCTGATCAATTGTTCATAGACTTTGAGTTTTTTTATCCAACTCATCCCTAATTTCTCTCTTAAATTTTTGATTAAGAGCAATATAGTTCAGTTTCCCATTCATATCTTTGTCTTTTTTTGGAGACTAGCTGGATATACATTTAGTTTCTTTGAAAAAAATATTGATAGATTCTCGATCTTGTCATCATATTTATCAAAAAAAATTAACATCATGTCAGTGAAATCATTAAAAAAATTAACATAATCTTCGAATGTCTTTGACCACATTATTATTTCTTTACATGACACTATATTTATAGACTACACCTTCTGATTAACTATTTCTTGAATCGGTTGAAATCAAGATTTTATACTAGGAAATATCAGAATGGGGTTTACAAGATTATTAAGAGAGTTAACCACAAAATCATTTCTTAATGAAGGGAAATATTGCAAAATAGATTCTTTTGATTGTGATGAAACATCATTTTTCTCATCTTTTTTCTTCTTATATTTTCAAGAAACATCCTTATTAATTCTTGCAGTAACATATTTATTAGGTTTATCAACAATGACTTCATTTTTTTAACCTTTCATAGAAACTTTATTCTCAAAATTATTAGTCACTTTCTCTCCATTCGAAACATGGATTATTCAATCATCATGAAATTCGTTATCAAAACCATTATTAGAAACATTATCATCTTTATTTTCATAAACATCATTAGCGTTTCTATTATTAACATGTTGAAAAATATTATCATTACTACATTCATCATCTTAAGGGACCTTATTGACCTCATCCTTAGAAAACATCAAATTTGAAAATATATTTTCCTTCTAAAATAATCCTTATGGAGGAAACTATGGAGGTATTTATTGATGAATTGTTAGAAGGGGTCTTCTTCACTTAATATTTTTCTTCCATTCTTATCACATCTAAACTTTACTCCTCTTATTTTTATTATTCTTACTGGATTGCATCTTATTTGATAATTGGTTTTTAAACTGAAATATCATTCTTTCCTGTATCTGGTAACAGAGTCTCAATTTCTACTGGTGTCGGAGGAATCATGGGTTCTTTCAAGACTGATTCTAGAACTTAATCTTTTTCAGAGGCCTTCTCGATGTTTATTAATATGGAAAGGATAATCTATGCTTCTGAAATTTTCTTCTTCAACTTATTTTCTTTATATTTCATCTCAAGATCTTCAGGTTCTTGGATTTTTATGTTTATAGACTTGGTAACTCACCTTCTTTCTTCTTATTTTTCATCTCTCTCTATATGACTAAAACCTCTTCTGAAAAGGTTTTTTTCTTCTTATTATTGGTTGGATCATATAATAGTTTAGTGGTTGGTTCTTGTTCTAATAGTTCTGTCTCTTTGGTATTTCTTTTATTTGCAATTGTCTGAAATAATTCTCTAACATTTCCTTTATTACTAGAATCATGGTCATCCTTATGAAGAAGATCAATGAAATCTCTTGAAATGTTATAAAAGAAAATATTCATCATTATTAAGTTAGCATCACATAAAAACATGATCCGGGAGGATTTGTCCTTTTATATGTGCATGATTTTAAAGAAGTCTAGGCACAACACAATGATTATAGAAAAGATTTCATGGTACATCCTGATTTGATATTTGATGGTTAAAATAATTTACATAATGAGGTTTATATTTCTTACATTCACCAATATTTCCATCATAAATATATTTCATACCTTTATAGAGCCCTTATCTTAATTCCTCGAAATCATAAAACCTTGCATCCAAAGGGATGATAGTCTGTGGTTTGTTTATATATTTTCTATCTTGGGAATCTTCAACCCCTTAATCCTAGGGTTCTCAGTAGCATTAATTTTCACAAAATAACCATCCTTATTTGAAATCTTCTTCAACCAAAAAATTACCTCTCTATTGTAGGGTATATACAAAATAAATGTAGCCTTCTTATAAGATAGAGAGTAAGTTTTCCATAACACTTAAACTAAAACATTTCTTTTCCTTTATTTACGTAAATATTAATGATATCATAAAACTATATAACTAAATATATATACACAGGATTATGGTTCAACTCCTTTGCAACATAGAGTCATTCTGATCCATTTATATTTTTGAATTCTAAAATCAAGGAGTTATACATGGAAAATAATTTCGGTTCCACTAACCATTCCCCAAATATTAGACAATCATTGACTTCCTTGTTGGATGTCATCGATGGATGTGAGGATATTTCAAGTGCTATTCGATGTTAATATGGAATAGGAAAACAAAATGGAACACTTGACGGGTGGTATAGCTTCGGCACAAAACACTAAAAAACCCAATGTGGGATACAAAGAGGGGGTACCTTTATATAGACATCACAGTGATGTTTTATCTTCTTATGTCAATAACACCATTGAGATTTACATGATCTGATATGATATCTGATATCAATGCTAGATAAGGGTTTATATGTTATTGTATTTGGAGGTTTTAAAAACAAAAAATGGATTTAAGGAAAGTGAATCTGATCAAGTTTTCTTAAAACAATATTAAAATACCAAAAAAACTAAAATGAAAATATTATGATATAAGTAATGAAATGTACCTTACGGATTATCGATTTATAATTATTTGTATTTATATGGTTACCCTTATATTTTTTAGGGAATGAAAACATTTTAGGTTTCGGAAACAAAAATTATGTTCTGATAAAAAAATTACGTTTGAAAGAAAAAAATTAAGAAAAGAAATATAATAGAATAAAATTATATACCCCCCTATGAAAAGGATTATCTTAATATTAGGATATAGGTTTCAACAGAAATTTAATATGGTTTATTACATTAATGTTATCATTCCAAACTATTGTTAGATTTGTTCAAATCTATCAGGGGGTAAAGTGTTTGTAAATATTTAATCATTTTGATCTTGTGTTCTTATGGATTGAATTATGGTATCTCCATTAATATTTTGATCCCTAAGAAATTGATTCCTTATTTCAATGTTCTTTTCATACTCATGTTTTTTTCTTAGGGAATTGACACTAATATTATCACACATTATCTGTGTTTTGGTAAAACTCATGCCATAGTTTGTGAGTGTGTATTGCATCAACAACACCTGATCATTATCTTTGAAATTTAATTTTCCAACATTCATCTTAGTATTATTTTTAAATAATTGTTTGTTACTATTCATATGTGAGGAACATCCACTCTCCATGTACCGTGTATTTTTTTTTGGAACATCCTTTATTTTCCATAATATAAAACATTTAAACATTTAGAATCTAAACATTCTTGGATCCAGAAATGATAGAAAATATAATATTAGTTATCCATATTTTCTAAAAAAATGGCATTTATGAAATCCTAGGGATTGGCTTTTATTCAAAGAATAAATTTTCTACCAATGTCTACCACATTGGGACTTAGTGCAAAAAGGATCACTTTGGGGTACAAAATAGTTGTGACCAAAAACTAGTTTGAAGGAGAATAACCAAATCTAGAATAATTCCTTAGAGGAAGAAGTTGTGAATACATTTTTCCAAAACCTTCCTTTACTTGAGTATTGTTTGATAAAAAACTTTAACTGAAAATATTTCGTATTCTAGTCTGAGGAGTTAATTCATATCATCATAGTCATTGGTATTAGAATTTTAGTTTGTCTCTAAAACATTAATCTTACATATTAACTTTTCAATATCCTTTGAATGTTTTTCCTTTTAATAATTTATTTCCCTAAGTAATATGGATGAATTTTCAAAATCAAGGGTTTCCTAATTAAGATCTTTAGAAAGATCTGATACTTATTTTAGTAAAATAGATATTCTAGAGTTGGCCTTATCAAATTTCTTATTTGTCTTACTATTTTAATTCTTATGTAACATGGAAAACCTATACACTAATTTGGAATAAGGTAGATATTTATCTTATAATGTGGAAGATTCTTCATCCAAATATTCATAATATTTTTCATTAGGATAATTAAAACTTAAAGAAATATTGGTTAAAGATTAAATGGTGTTTACCTTAGTCGTGAGACAATGATTTTCAGTAGGAATTATGGGTATAAGACCAATATTCTTATACTAAGAAGATTCAATATTTGACGATTCATTTGAAGAGTCACCACCACTAGCACTTCAGGGGTCATTAGCATTTAGTACTTTCTTAGACATAGACTTGTAGTACTTATTCTTGTTACCTTCTGAATGTCTATCCTCCTTTTCTTTCTATTTGAGTAAAAGATAGTCTGGTCTGATATGACATGCCCTATATCATTCATAATTATTCACTTCTAAATATTTCTTACAATTTTTTTATTTCTTATTGTATCTGTATTGGAAATCTTTCATTCCCAAAATCTTGTTCATTTTTTGAGCAAGATTAGAATGTTTATTCTGAGAATGATCACTATCACTTGATTCAGATATAATAGTATCTTTCTTGGATTTTCATCTTGTAACTTTTCATAAGTCTTGGCTTTCATATGATTTGACGTTGTAGTGAAAGCAAGATTACCAATTCCATTATTTTTCTTATTTATCTCTACACCTCTATTATTTCTATTTTCATGTTGTAGAAGAGTATCAAATAACTCATCAAGAGTGATGTTTGATACATTCCTATCCTCATCCATCATTGTTCTTTTGGATTCCCACACATTCAGCTTAATATCTATTATCCTATCAACAAGAATCTCATCATCAAGTCCTTTCTAACCCGTAGACTTAAGACCATTGACAATAGTTGTAAACCTTTTTTGAACTTTGTATACATTTTCATCATAATGAAACATAAAATCGTGGTATTATACTCTAATCATAGCTCTTCTAGTTTCAATAACCTTCGAAGTCCCAATATGTGGAACTTCTAATTTCATCCAGATTCTTTTTTTAGATTCACGTGATAAAAACTGGCTATAGATATTCCTAGTCATAGAACATAGTAAAGTATTGTGTACCTTAATGAAATGCTGATACTCTTTTTTTCTTTATTGGTGAATTAACTTATTTTCTTGAATAGAATCTTTTAATTTCAAGTTAACATAAAAAACTATCCACACTGATATTTACAATAACATTTTTCATCAAATCTATCTGTTATTCATAGTCATTTTCATCAAAAAATTTGGGTGTAGTGGAATTTATATTTTTTACTGATCCTATATATTTTCATATAATTATTAAAAAAATATTTTCTAAAAATGGTTTTGTAGGAAAATTTTATAAATAACGGTTTTATAAGTTCAATAATTAAGAAAAAAACATGAACAAGTAATTTTAAGTAAGAAAAGATTTAGCAAGAAAACATTTATAAAAGTTTAATATTTTCAATGACATACTCTAATACCAATTGTAGGATATTAATGTATATTTCGATTACTCAATTACAAAAGGGGTGAACTGTAAATTAAAAAAACATCATGAAGAAATTATATGTTTAACAATGTCAAATAATATGAATTCACAATAAATCATTAGTTATTAATAAAGAAACAAACTTCCATATGATCTGATAATATGGATCTGATAAAGTAACTTAAATAATTTTAATTAAGGATATATTATACCTTAAGACATTTAGAATCTAAATATATTTTAGTTTGTACAAGTATAATAATGTTTAATAATGTTATACTTTCTAACGTTAAGAAAATACAGTGGAAATAAACTTATAACAACAAAAACTGAAAAAAGTATAATAAATCTTTTTACCCAAAGAAAAGAGTATCCAAAAACCTTGGATAAAGGTCCCTTGATTTATACATTCATGAAATTTTATCTTTCCCTCATATGGGTATTCCCTCAATATAAATATAGGTATCTATCTTTCTATCCCCTCAATCCCTCGATTAAGTAGGTAATCAAAACCTATGTCTTCCCTAGAAGCCCTCGGTTGATAATAGAAACAATTGGATTTACACTAGGCATGTCGAACAAGTTGTTCTCATCATGAAAATGTTTTTAACAATATTTGTACAAGTTAGGTTTTAGCAGAGCTCTCAAAGAGTATCACTTCATTCCAAAGTTTAATAGTTACGATCTCATTCAAATGGTTGGGTATTTATAGGAAAAAATATTCAACGGTCAACTTCTCCTCAAAAAGTCATATTTTTTCTTAAATTTAAAAGGGGCATGTACACATGGATCTTGGAAATGGTTAATTTAAAACATATTGGATGATATTGTTTTATATAACTAACTATGATAATCATTACTATGCATAAGAAACATTATCACATTTATGATCCGATAAAATGAAACACTGCATTCAAGAATTATAATAGCTGTAAAAAAATAATTTAATAAGATTCTTATGATAGTGTAATTCATAGTCTGAAAATATTGATAATTATATTCAAAGAAAAATGATAATTGAATTCTAATTTTTGTGAAAATCAAAGTCTGATTTCAAAGAAAATAGAAATATGATTTCAAAGAGAATCAGAGTCTGATTTCTAATAGATTATGGGTCTAATTTTTTAGAGAATCAAAGTCTGATTTCTAAGATAATCGAAGTATGATTTCTGAGAGAATCAGATTCTTTCTTTTGATGGAATTATAGTGGTATTTCTATTGATATTCTATTCTCTATTCCATAGAAATCAAATTCTTAATTCTAGATAAAACAGATTCTCAATTCTACAAAAATAGAATTCAGAATTCTAGAGAGAAGAGATTCTTAATTCTAGAGAGATCATATTCTGATTTCCATTGAAATCTGATTCTCAATTATATAGAAATATTATTCGAATGAACTGTAGGGTTCCGGGTTAGATAAGGTTCAAATTTTTTGACTTATGAAAAAGATAGTTAGGTTTAGATTGGAAAAAAATAGATAAGGTGTTAGAAATAATGTAACACCCCGAGATTTTATGAAAAATATTTTTTTTAATTTCATTAATGTCTTGTGTTGTACGCTAAACAAAAATGAGCTTTCAAAACATGCATCCTTGACTTGCCTTTCATTACACGCAATCGTGATTTTCCTCGATAGCATGTGTAGTACGCAATAACGAGTTTTACTAAACATCAATATGCTATTAAAATATTATTAAAACTAGCCGTTATGAATACTAATAACCACTTTTTGAAATTTAGTAAATTTTAGTTTTCAAAATGGACTTCATTTTTGTATTTGGAATATCGAAATTAGCTTAGGGTGAAATTTTGGTACTTTTCGGATAACTTTCATTTTCTGATGAATAGTGAAAATTACTAAATTTTAATTAAAAACAACCTTTTTAATCGAAATAATTAATAGTGATAAATTATTAATTTTATAGGTTTTAAAGTATATTTAGAATATATTTTTACAATTTAATACAATTTTGGTCATTGAATGTAATTTCACATTTAAACCAGACATAAACAAGTGTCAATCTTTTGGTAGTTATTATCTATTTAGAACACGGTATTTGTTTTGACGACGGGAATTAATTTTTAAATTAAGTAATGCAACTGATATGTTTTTTATTTGGTAAAATAGACATCATTTTTCAGTTCATAATATCAAATATAGCTTAGGCCTATTTTTGGTATTTTTCTGGAAACTTTCGATTTTTGGTGAATAGTGAATCCACTAAGTGGTAGTTAAAAAAATGAATTTTTCATAAAACTTAATTTTACCGCTTCTATGAGTGGAATTTCAAAAATCTAAGAGACACGGTTGATGTCAGTAAGTAAAATGTGGTTCAATAAGATGAAAATAATTTTTGGTGAATAGTAACTTTTTACTTTTTTACCACGGTTAAAAGTAAATAGGGTAATTAAGGGTAAAAATTATATTATTATTACCCAAACACATGTCCTAATTCTATTTTATAAGTTTAATTTGACCAAAAACAACCTTATGAAGAAAATATGACCATTTAGGCCCACTTGAATTAGATTAGGACATTTATTATTAATTTATTTAAAAAAGGGTTAAAATAGTTAAAATCAAAGTATAATAAGTATGTCATTTTTAATATAGGGTTATACATAAGATAAATTCGACTATAAATATTAATTATAAATATAAAAAGATTTCCTACATAATGGTATTTTATTTGTAATTTTTAGATATTAAATAATTTAATTTATCTATGACACAATGATGATGCAATAATTATCTTATTAATGAAATATTGAACAAATTGATGTTATAAATACCCAAATAAATATAATTTGAGTCTTTTTTTGAATTACACTAATTTTCTAGGTTAATATGACATGTTAGTATTGATTTAATTAACTTTTTTTGAACTAATCATTCTGTTATGATTTTTAAAAAAATAAATTACTAAATAGTGTCAAAATTGACATAAAATAGTTTTTAAAACAAATATTATATTAGTAATTGTTATTTTTTTCCTAGAAATATAAGGTTCGGCAAAATGACTTATATAAGGTTATATATATTAATAGTAAACAACTTGGGGTTCGTTTGGCTGCTTATAGTATGTTTATTGACCTTATAGTATAAGAACACAAGAAGACACGGTAAAAGAAAAATTATTTTACTTAATGTTAACTCTAAATGATAAGGTTAAAATAGGAACCTAAACTTGTCTAAATTCTATTGGATGAGAGTATTTCGACCCATCCCCACCTTATATTCGAAATAAATCAATTTTGATCTTTTTAAAACTGAATTTCTCTTTATAATAAAATAATATTTTTAGTTATTCCAAAGGTGCCCCTCTCCTCCCTTATAAAAGGGTACCTCCTCCCTATCTTCCTCACACCACTTTGAGCCTTCAAGCTCGGCCAACCCCTTCCAAATTCTCTTCTCCAATTCAATATCAACATCCTAGATGTCCTGGTCTTCCTCAAAGTCCAATTATAGTGCCCTAAAAGGAGATCTCAAAGAGGCGCTTCAAATAAGAGGTAATGTCCTTTACTGATTCTTTCAACTTTATTTCTTCTTCCACTTCTTCTTCTTAGGATGTTTCATTATGAAGTAATAACATCAGTATCACTCATATACTTATATGTTTTTATAATTATGAAACAACCCTATTTCACCATCTATCCATCCTACGGAAAATGAAATCACCACACGTGCGTACGTACGGAATACCATCTCCATGTCGTGGTGTAATCTATTTTCCACCACCACCTTACTTGAATGGGTTTAATGGTGTAAATAATAACTATATATGATTATTGTAAAGTAATATTGATTCTAAAATATTATACATACACTTCAATACAATTCCACGATCATGAGAACGATATCGCCGCCCGTGCGTTCGTACGGACTACCGTCTCCACGACGCGATGAGATTCATTCTCCATGTTAACCATTAATGAATGATTATAAAGTATATATAATAAGTAATCATGAAATATATGACATTATAATGATACTATATTTATGTGTATATATATTTATATCATCTCCTTAATTCCATTCAACTCAATAAGGAAACGAAAAAAGCGTTCATGCGTACGTACGGCCTACCGTCTCCATGAACGGTGTATTTCTTTCTATTTACTGATCTATTATATATATGTATATTCTAAATATATATTTTATATAAATCATGTTTTATATTCTGGAATTAATTAATCATGATCTAAGTAATCATATGAATAATTACAAGTCAAAAAACGGACGACAAATGAAATGATTTTACCCAAAACGCTTTTTAACATGGAATTTACAAAAGAACGGGTAAAATAAAGTCATAAGTGAACCATATATGATATCATAACAATGAGTATGATTCTGTAATAAGTAAATGACATTATTTAAATCATTATACAGGAGGTTCGAACACTTATGAAGCAAATCAGACCTAAGGTAAGGGAAAATATCACAATCTAATTTTATCCGAGATTGTTTATACTTTGGTATTTACTGGGTTGTATTTTATCATCCAAATCCATGTTTCCTCAATATGTAATATTGTTTCCATCCACCTACAATTGTTTAAATCCAATTTTACCCTTCGGTGTGTTTTTAGTAAATGATATGAAAGGAATCTTTTGTCGTTTTTCATACGAGGTACTTTTTGACTTTTCCGACAAAAGTACGAGAAGAATGTTTTTTTAACTTATACGGCATGAATGGATTTTTAAAACATTATTTAAAAGAAGCTTCCATTAAAAGTTTTCAAGTTTATTTTTAGTCAACTTCTTTTAGTTTAAAATTGTATGACATGTTAATAATGGAAAAATGTTTTTTGAAGTAGAAATGATATTTTCCTAAAGAATGGAGTTCAAGTGTTTTATCAAAATTATTTTCCATCTAAGATAATATAGGGTTCTGTTTATATCCTTATTATTTCATTGATTTTATTATGTTGTGATGGAATTATTTTTATGAATTCCTTTATCTTATATGAATTGTTTTATGATGTCACGATGTTTAAGATTCCCATTTTTATTACTTGTGTTTTGCAATGATGTATGATTTATGATTTTGTGGCACACATAAGAATGGTATCTTTATGAGATGGGTGGGACCTATATATCTCTCCAATGCATTGGGTAAAGATTTTATATCTCATGAGATAGACATGGCTGGAATGGAAGGTTAAACCGGTTCAGTGAAACCGGACTGAAATGAGGAGTGAACTCGGTTCAGAAAAGGACTTTGTCCACTAAGATAGTCTTGGAAATGAGTCTTGACTAATAAGAAATGATTCTCTATGATTATGTGTGTATTCCACAAAGTTTCATGTTTTATGTTATGATTATTGGGATTACATTTCACTACTATGATTTATCCCATGTTATGAAATTATGATATCTTTTGCAGGTTAAAATTTCCAAAGTTATGTTCTTATGTATATGATGTGATTGATATTTCTTTTGTTTACCCTTACTG
Organism: Viscum album; assembly: GCA_963277665.1. Lineage (NCBI taxonomy): Eukaryota > Viridiplantae > Streptophyta > Magnoliopsida > Santalales > Viscaceae > Viscum > Viscum album. The sequence continues at coordinate 1,694,479,139 of OY728137.1, read as the reverse complement.
AGCATTTGAGCTCACCCTTTTATGTTTTCTTTTCCCCTGGATATAAATAAGGGTTTTAGGTAAAAAAAAGGAAGATCTTTATGGGTGATGTTGAAGATCTTTCACCACGATTAAAAGATTATATTCCGAGTTTCCAAAGACACTAAACTATTACGGTCCTTGTGTGTGTGTGTTTTTGTTATCTACAAAGTATTCCGCAAAAGTAATATAATTTCCATGTACTTCATGCTTTGGGTCTCTATAGTTGGTATCAGAGGAAAGTTTTAGTCAACCTTTGGAAACTAGGATGCGTGAACTTTAGTGAGATCCCTAGAGATATTTCTAAGGTATGTCTAGGGATGTCCCTAAGGTTAAGTATAAGTATGGGTTATAGTACTATAATTACGATAACCCAAGATGTTAGATATTGAAGTTACTCCCCCTTTATTATATTGTTTTCCCTAGCATGATTTTTGCATCTCACACTATTCTTTTTGGGTTTTAGACGATGGCTGGAACCCGAAGGAACCGTGTTGATCAATGTAATGGACAATGCAATGATTGTCATCCTGAACAAACAAATGTTATGGGAGATGGAGTGAAAAATCTTATTTCTATACTTACACAAGATATGAATCATTCTGGACTTCCAAATGAGCAGAGAAGGGAACAATATTCTATTGAGTCCTTCATGAGGCAACACCCACCTTCTTTCAATGGGTCTTCTGATCCACCTGTTGCTGAACAATGGATCAATACTACTGAAAAGATATTTTTAGTTCTTCAATGTTCTGAACATGATAAAGTCATCATAGTAGTGTATCGTTTGGAAGGTGATGCTGATCAATGGTGGAATCTTATGAAGAATATGAGGCCAAGAGATGAAATTGAGTCCATGGAATGGGACGAGTTCAATGAGGCCAAGAGATGAAATTGAGTCCATGGAATGGGACGAGTTCAAGAACTTATTTTTCAATAAGTACTTCCATCGTATTCTTCGAACAAAGATGGAGAAGGAGATTCGTGAACTAAAGCAAAAGGATGATGAATCTGTTGGTATATACAAAGTGAATTTTACAAGGCTTGAAACGTATGCTTCTGGATTTATCATCCAACCTGAAAGTGAAGTTGATCAATTCTTCAGTGGCTTAAAACCAAATCTTTGAAGGGTATTAGCTATAAGAGACTTCAGTAGCTATGAAGAAATTGTGCGTTGTGATATCAAGGTAGAAATGGAATTTGGTGTTACTTATCCATCTCATAGTTTTGACAAGAAACGAAAGATGGAGTTCAAGGAGAAATCTCAAAATAATGGTGAAAAGAAGATGAATGTTTCTTTATGCTCAAAGTGTGGAAAGAATCATGTTGGAGATGTCTTAAAGGGACTGGAAAATGTTTTAAGTGTGGAAAAGAAGCTCATCAAGCAGCTGAGTGTCAAAGTAATAGAAAAAGGGTTTCTAATGATGTGAATAAAGAAAAGACTGTAGAGAACGCACCAGCAACACTTCAATGATTCAAGTGCAAGGAAATGGGGCATTATGCTAATAAATTCCCTAATCCAAGGGTTAGTGATGATCGACATGAGCAAATACTTAAGGCAAAGGACAAAGGGAAGTCACATGCGATCACTATTGGCGATGTTGAATATGACAACGATGTGGTGGAATGATTAAGTGTTTATGTAATGGGATTCCAAAATAATGTTGTATATAGTATCGTGGAATATTGGAATATTTATGTATTGGTCTATTGTGGTTCTCAATGGTACCGATAACCATAGAATGTGATTGAGATATTTTTGGAAAAAAATGAGGATATGCGCATAATGAAAGGAAAATGAGAAAATTAAATGTTTGACCGTATTCATGAGATCATGACTGATATAAAGAGAAGGTAATATCATGGATTGAGTATATAGAATTTTTGGATTTTGGTATGTGGAAAGAGTTAACTTTTTACAGCAATCATGTTTTCACTAAGGTTTAATGTGTATTCATTTTTCAAGAGAATACATGATTAAGGTATTCACATGATTGGAATGTGACCAACAAGATATATGGGGGATAAATTATGGTATTCACATGCTTGGTTGATGACATTTCAAGTAATCGTTTTCTTTATACTATGAGCTTGGACCAAAGTATTTTAGAAAAGCCTAAAGATTAGAATGGATTATACTGGACATAAGTTAGTATTGTTTAAGGATAGAACTTTTTTTATTATTTATGGGATGTTATAGTAATGTAGTTTTAGAAAAAGGACAACATGCAGGACGGGCGACAACCCATCGCGTCGGACAAGGATGTGGGAATCGAACCCACAACCGAAGTACCACTGGCCTTTATCGCCTACCAATGACCTACAGGAAGTCCCTGTTTAGTAGAAACTAGTTTTATTATATTAAGAAGTATGATATATGAAGTATCAGTCCATTTTAGGAACCATATATTATTAATATCACTATAGATGTACTTATGTATTTTTGATAACTTTTATAACCTTTTGTTTGAGACATATGGAATGACCCATAATTCTATCACATGATCTGCTAACACATCACGAATAAAAAATTCAACTTAATTTCATTAGGGGATGAAGTGGAAATTGTTCAATTAACGAACAACAGTGATATTGTACCAAAATCATGTAAGTATTTCTTTTAATTCATCATCTTTAGGGAAATGATCTTGAAAACCAAAAATGTTGTCCTAGTGCACGTATATCCGATGCATCAGATGGTACCTTAGATCAACACAAATCTATGGATTTTTGATTGCTGGCTTTTTCATAGCCATGTTATGTACCACTCTCCATCAGAACATTATGGATAGATTTCTCTTCCATATCCATATTTTCATATATGTGGAAACCAAGGGATTAGTTTATTGGGGTAACCGTTACGTTTCATACTTTTGTTTTTAAATATTTTTTTGGTATTCCTTTTTACGATGTGGGTTTCTATTAAAGAAACTTTCAAGGAGTAAACCATTTATAACCCCGACGAAATTCTATGGCGAAATTCATTTTAAGGGGGGTAGAATGTAAAAACCCGAGATTTTATGAAAAATATTATTTTTAATTTCATTAAGGTCTTGCGTTTTATGCTACACAAAAAGGAGCTTTCACAACACGCATCCTTGACTTGCCTTGCATTACACACAATCACGACCTTCCTCGATAGCGTGTGTAGTACGCAATAACGAGTTTCACTAAACAACAATATCCTATTAAAATATTATTAAAACTATCCGTTATGAATAGTAATAACCACTTTTTTAAATTTTGTAAATTTTAGTTTTCAAAATGGACTTCATTTTCGGATTCGGAATATCGAAATTAGCTTAGGGTGAAATTTTGGTACTTTTCAGATAACTTTCATTTTCTGATGAATAGTGAAAATTACTAAATTTTAATTAAAAACAACCTTTTTAATCAAAATATTTAATAGTGAAAAATTATTAATTCGAGTGGTTTTAAAGTATATTTAGAATATATTTTTACAATTTAATACAATGTTGGTCATTGGATGTAATTTCACATTTAAACCAGACATAAACAAGTGTCAATATTTTGATAGTTATTATCTCTTAAGAACACGCTATTTGTTTTGACGACGGGAATTAATTTTTAAATTATGTAATGCAACTGATATGTTTTTAATTTGGTAAAATAGACATAATTTTTCAGTTCATAATATCAAATATAGCTTAGGCCTAATTTTTGGTATTTTTCTAGAAACTTTCAATTTTTGATGAATAGTGAAACCACTAATGGTAGTTAAAAAAATGAATTTTTCATAAAACGTAATTTTACTACTTTTGTGAGTGGAATTTTAAAAATCCGAGAGAGACGGTTGATGTCAGTAAGTAAAATGTGGTTCAATGAGATGAAAATAATTTTTGGTGAATAGTAACTTTTTACTTTTTTTTACCACAGTTAAAACTAAATAGGGTAATTAATGGTAAAAATGATATTATTATTACCCTAACACATGTCCTAATTCGATTGGATAAGTGTAATTAGACCAAAAACAACCTTAGGAATAAAATATGACCATTTAGGCCCATATAGATTAGATTAGGACATTTGTTATTTATTTATTTAATGAAGGGTTAAAATAGTTAAAATCAATGTTTAATACGTATATCATTTTTAATATAGGGTTATAAATAAGCTAAATTAGACTATAAATATTAATTATAAAGATAAAAATATTTCCTACATAATGGTACTTTTTTTGTAATTTTTAGACATTAAAAAATGTAATTTATTTATGACACAATGATGATGTAGTAATTATCTTGTTATTGAAATATTGACATAATTGATGTTATAAATACAAAAATAAATATAATTTGAGACTTTTTATGAAATAAATTAATTTTCTAGGTTAATATAACATGTTATTATTGATTTAATTAACTTTTTTGAACTAATCATTCTGTTATGATTATCAAAAAAATCAATTACTAAATAGTGTCAAAATTGACATAAAATAGTTTTTAAAAAGAATACTATATTATTAATTGTTATTTTGTTCTTAAAAATCTAATGTTCAGAAAAATGACTTATATAAGGTTATATATATTAATAATAAACAACTTGGGGTTCTTTTGGCTGCTTATAGTAAGTTTATTAACCTTATAGTATAAGAACAAAATAAGACACGGTAAAAGTAAAATTATTTTAGTTAATGTTAAATCTAAATGATAAGGTTGCAATAGGAACCTAAACCTTTATAAATTCTATTGTATGAGAGGCTTTAGACACATCCCCACCTTAGCTTCTAAATGAATCAATTTGGAGCTATTTAAAACCGAATTTTGCTCTATAATAAAATAATATTTTTGGTTATTCCAAAGGTGCCCCTCTCCTCCCTTATAAAAGGGCACCTCCTCCCTCTCTTCCTCGCACCACTTTGAGCCTTCAAGGTCGTCCAACCCCTTCCAAATTCCCTTATCCACTTCCATAGAAACATCCTAGAGGTTCTGGTCTTCCTCAAAGACCAATTTCAGTGCCCTAAAAGGAGATCTCAAAGAGGCGCTTCAAAGAAGTGGTAATGTCCGTTACCGATTCTTTCAACTTTATTTCTTCTTCCACTTCTTCTCATTAGGTTGTTTCATTAGGAAGTTATAACATAAGTATCAATCATATAGTGATATTTTATTATAAGTATGAAACAACCCTATTTCACCATCTATCCATCCTACGGAAAATGAAATCACTGTGCGTGCGTACGTACGGAATACCGTCTCCACGTCGTGGTGTAATCTATTTTCCACCACCGCCTTACTTGGATGGGTATAATGGTGTACATAATAACTATATATGATTATTGTAAAGTGATACTAATTCTGAAATATTATACATACACTTCAATACAATTCCACGATCATGATAACGATATCATCGCTCGTGCGTACGTACTGACTACCATCTCCACGACGTGATGAGATTCATTCTCCACGTTAACCATTCCTGAATGATTATAAAGTATATATAATAAGTAATCATGAAATATATGACATAATAATGATACTGGATTTATGTGTATATATATTTATTTCATCTACTTAATTCCATTCAACTCAATAAGGAAACGAAAATAGCTTTCATGCGTACGTTCGGCCAACCGTCTCCATGAATGGTGTATTTCTTTCCATTTACTGATCTATTATATATATGTATATTCTGAATATGTATTATATATAAATCATGTTTTATATTTTGGAATTAAGTAATCATGATCTAAGTAATCATATGAATAATTACAAGTCAAAACACGGACGACAAATGAAACGATTTTACCCAAAACGCTCTTTAACATGGAATTTACAAAAGAACGGGTAAAATAAAGTCATAAGTGAACCATGTATGATATAATAACAATGAGTATGATTCTAGAATAATTCAATGAAATTATTTAAATCATTATACAGGAGGTTCGGACACTTACTAAGAAAATCGGACCTAAGGTAAGGGAAAATATCACAATCACATTTTATCCGAGATTGTTTACCCTTTGGTATTTACTGGGGTGTATTTTATCATCCACATCCATGTTTCCTAAATATTTAATATTGTTTCCATCTACATACAATTTTTTAAATCCAATTTTACCCTTCGGTGAGTTTTTAGTAAAAGATATGAAAGGAATCTTTTTTCGTTTTTCATACGAGGTACTTTTTGACTTTTCCGACAAAAGTATGAGAAGAATGTTTTTTTAACTTATACGGAATGAATGGATTTTTATAACATTATTTCCAGGAAGCTTACTTTACAAGTTTTCAAGTTTATTTTTAATCAAAAATCTTTTAGTTTGAAATTGTATGACATGTTAAGAAAGAAAAAATGTTTTTTTGAAGTAGAAAGGATATTTTCCTCAAAAATGGAGTTCAAGTGTTTTATCAAAATTATTTTCCATCTAAGATAATATAGGGTTCTTTTTCTATCCCTATTATTACATTTATTTGATTATGTTGTGATGGAATTAGTTTTAGGAATTCCTTTATCTTATATGAATTGTTTTATGATGTCACGATGTTTAAGATTCCCATTTTTATTACATGGGTTTTGCAATGGTGTTTGATTTATGATTTTGTGGCATGCATAAGAATGGTATCATTATGAGAGGGGTGGGACCTATATCTCTCTCCAATTCATTGGGTAAATATTTTATATCTCATGAGATAGACAAGGCTGGAACGGCAGGTTAAACCGGTTCAGGGAAACAGGATTGAAACCAGGGGTGAACTCGGTTCAGAAATGGACTTTGTCCACTAAGATAGTCTTGGAAATGAGTCTTGACTAATAATAAATTATTCTCTATTATTATGTGTGTATGACACAAAGTTTCATGTTTTAAGTTAGGATTATTGGGATTATATTTCACTACTATGATTTATCCCATGTTATGAAATTATGATATCTTTTGCAGGTTAAGATTTCCAAAAGGTATGTTCTTATGTATATGATGTGATTGATATTTCTTTTGTTTACCCTTACAGAGCATTTGAGCTCACCCCTTTATGTTTTCTTTTCCAAAGTATATAAAGAAAGATTTTAGGTAAAAAAAAGGAAGATCATTATGGGAGATGTTGAAGATATTTTACCATGATTAGAAAATTATATTCCGAGTTTCCAAAGACACTATACTATTACGGTCCTTGTGTGTGTGTGTTTTTGTTATATACTAAGTATTTTTCAAAAGTAATGTAATGTCCATGTACGTTAAGCTTCGGGTCTCTAAAAATAATAGGTAAAGTCATAACCATTATAAGAGAATTAAAATTTTCCTTAAGAAATTATTTCATATAGAAGGATAATTTTCCATAAGAAAATGACATTGTGGATTCCAATGAATAAAGGAATGGAAAATTCATAAGAAAACATATTGACATGACACAAATTACATTGATACGCAAACCAATACAACACTATAGGAATAATAATATTTCACGTAACACACCATTTTATTTAGTAAAAAGAGAATAGGTATTGTTGCCAAACTCTTCTTCAGATCTTGAAACACATCCTATAATTTACCATCCTATTAAATCAGGAATCCCTTCTTATTAAATTTCATAATTTTTATAGTTAATTTTGATAAGTGTTGAAAAAATTTACAATAATAACCTATAGGGAATGTTAAACATTGAAAATAAATTTTGGGGAATTTCCAAAAAAAAGTTATATTATCCACCTTATCAATATCTAAATATATCAAGAATTCATAGTCACAATTAAGAAAAACCATAACCTCTCAATGATATAACTAATAATTTGATATATTGGCATATAACTAATGATATCACAATTAGTCAAATACAATGTCCAAATTCTCATTATCTTCTCTATAGTTTTATGTGTATATCAATATATCATCAATAAACAAAGTCATAAAAGAATGAAAATGTGGATGAAAAGAATGATTCATCAAATTGATAAACAAATCCTATGACTTTTTACTCTGAAAATAATAACTACTAATTATAAAATATTAATATTGTGCCCATAAAGTTATATTAGGCACATCATCAGCTCGTAATCATAATTAATGATACTCTAATCGAATATGTATCTTTAAAAACCATTATCCACCCCTAAATTGGTCAAATAAATCCTTAATTTATGGAAATGAATATATTTTCATAATAGTAACTGAATTGAATCCTAGATATCTATATATAATCAGAAACTATCATCAAAATTCTTCTAAATAGCACTGGATAACCCCATGGAGACACTCTTCCAGATGAATCCATCATATTTAGAATATCTTAATGTATTCTTTGTCTCCATAATCCAAACTATATCCAACTGATAAGGGGTATAGATATTTTATTTTTACTAGTCACTATGTTAGTCAAAAACTCCACCTCCCTTAATGATATAAATCCTACAAAATCATCAACAAATATATCTTTATATTAATTAACTATATAAGAAAAATATAGCTACAACTGTACCTAAATGATGCAACACAAATCTCTTCAGTATTAGATGTAATCCCCCTCAGTTACCCCAATTCTTAGATATCTATATCAGAATTATTTTCCCATTCACCAAGAAAAATATATTATTCATCATTGGTGGGGAATAATTTCACCCCCCTCTGATAGAAATAAATATGCACAGAAAACTATAACAAAAAATCAATTACAATAACAACATTTAATATTTTCACCTCCAAAATTAAGATACGACAAAGATATCCATATCCACATATATAAATAGTACAAGTTCAGAATCATATGATATGATCTTCTCTTCTTCCAAAAAGAGTATTCATAGACAAAAATCTAGATAAATATTAAATATTCAAAAAATGATTAGAAACCAAAAATAAATATATTAAATAATTATAGTACCCAAAATCAAAAATTACACTATCCAATGTATGGATAACAAAATAATATCTTTATCAAATTAGAACCCCTCTCTAAGATCCACATGCACCAACATAATAGTTAATTATGGACAAAATCATAGACCTCGACCCTACACATGGTTTTCCTAACTCCTCTATATATAATATCATTATTAACCCAAATAACCTCTACTATACATGTGATTAAAACACACAGATGTCATATTAGTGGGGCTTAGTTGTGCTCCACTACCCCATACAGGATATGGCTATGAGTAATTTGAATCATGAACTACACCCCTCTAAGATACCTTCCAATATAACTTATTAATATGTCATATTATCATACAAGACTTAAACTATATCTGTTCAAAAGGATAAATATTTTGAGTATGACCCTATCATTCACACTGATAAAAATCTAATGGTAGACTAATTCTGTATAAAAAAGAAGAAAAAATATTCCCCTCGCAATATGACTACTTATTGAATCATGAACACCATCCCATTGATTAACAATTATCCTATGTTTTCCCAATTAGATAAATTTATTAATAGTCAATAGGGGTTAATTTATTAGTTTATGAATTTTTAAATATTATAAATTTGTTAAAAATAATTATATAGTAAAGAAATAAAATTAAGATAATGGTATATTTTTATAATATATCGAATCAATGTGATATTAGGTCTACACTTCACTTCTCTCTATCCCAATTATTAAAGTAACCCACTAAAATATAACATTTTATTATATATTAATAACCCTATTACAACCTAACATTTATAGTGGAGGGATAATAACCTCGAGAACTTGACTTTTGAAGGGCATTCATAACCCAATTACAACTTTTTTTCTCACCCTAGAAGTGAAACCCAAGAAACCTTGTTTTTCTATCCTTGGGTAACAAACCAAATGTTTATTTTTATAGATGTGTAACCAAAGAGGTCATTATTTTAAATTAAAATGAAAATTCTAATTTTCAATAAACACTTAAATATATATTAAAATATTGCACCACATAAACAAGTGTTAAATAGTAAAATTATAATTATCTAGATAGAAGAATCCATTACTCACTTTAATAGTGTAGTTCTTCCTAATGAAGTCCATCCAAAATATTCAAAATTGTGTTCTCATATGGTTCTCAATGTATCCAAACCCTTCACCCATTATCCTCTTAGTTATGGTTATATAAATCTTTATTTGTAGAGATTTATCATGCATACCACATTCAAAAATAATATTTTTTGATGTTCGTTCTCTAAGAATTAGAAATGTACACAAAGATAATGAACTAATTAATATTTCTTCAAATAAATGAAAAAATTATCAATTATTTCATAGAAAGTGTTTCATGATTTTCTTTCTATATTTCATGCATGTGTCATCCCCATTAAATCCTCATGAAAATTTTCCTTGTAAACCTGTAATGAAAACCAATAAATTGAAAAATAAAAAGTAATTATTTAAAATAAATATATTAAAATAAATTTAAATTAAAAAATATATAACTAATACTATATTTATATTCATCATCAAAAATTTCATTAGCTTTTTAAGGATCTTGTTCTCCATAATGATCACTTTTAACCTAAGGATCATTTTTTCATAATGATCACATTATATGCAATTACTATTTTTTTCAGGATGAATCTACATAAGGATCATTATCTATTTTAAAAAATAATTTGTGTAAACAAACATATCATCATAAGGATTAATTTTTTTTTGAGGGCCAATTTATTTTTAATGATAAAGTACATTGATTCTTAGAATAAATATAGGAAAAAAACATTTATAAAAGGGTTATTTAAAAAAATAATTACCATATCTAACTATGTATGGTTGAATTCATTTTAAAAAAATAAACTTTATAAAGATCACAATAAATTTTATAAGGATAATTTAATAAATACTTTTCCATAATTTTGACATCATTATAAAAATACTTTCATTAAGTGTGTAACAAAAATTTCATTTATTAACTAGATAATAAATAAATAATAAATAATTTAAACATATTTATTTTTTTATTAAATCAGAAAATGATTTTAAAAAGTGAAATATTTATTCTAACTCATGTTATAAAGAATATAATAAATGAGGAATTTGTGATTTTTAAAATAAAAAGAATATGGATGAAGGAACCACTCTAAAAAGTCCAAAAAATCTCCCTATTTTATAGTATTAAAAATACATGTAAATGGGAAATATTCATCCATTTTTTAAATTAATAAAGAAAATTAAAATTCTTCCCTTTTTATCTATGTAGTTTCTTTCCAAAATTTAAAAAAATAAATAAGGATACATGGTTTGATCAAATATTAAACTAAAATATCCACATTTTCTGTATATTTAAAAACAATTAAGATCAGATATCTCCCTAAAAACATGTATTATAAAAAAATTCCAAGTGAATTAAAAAAAGAAAAACTCCCCTTCAATTATACCATGTAAAATAGTAAAAATTTTGGTTAGATTGTTTAAATAAAATTAACTCTATACATGATCCATGAAATTATTTTAAAATAATTAATAATAATAAATAACTAAATTTGACCTTAATATAATTTATTTAAATCATATTTATGACATTCCATGTTCATACTTAATTTTCTACAACTTTACTAAATCTAATAGTTTAGTAAAAATATCATCTAATGGATTATATATGGAAACATTTTCCAAAAAAAGTTCTAATTTTTGTACTTGAACTCAAAAAAATTAATATCTTACTAAAATATCCTTAGGTATATTTTATTGTAAAGGGTTTCTAGAAAAAAAAATATAAGGTTAATTATTAAAAATATATATTTCTAAAATTAATAACAAAATTAAAAAGGGTTTATTTAATCAATAAATACTTAACATAAAATCACTATATAGTAATATATTATACAAAAACTATGTATAAATTATTAGATATATGTTTCTTTTAACTAAAAGAAATAATTTTTTTATAAAATGAAAAAATCATACCACTAGTAACTTTTTTATAAGATTTTCAGCCTCAAAAATCAATATCAAAATAAGTTTTTAATTATAAGGAGGTTCTTTTAAGATAAAATAAACAATCATTTATTAAATATTTAAAAATAATAATTATTATATTAATAGTGTTTAATTGGATTTATATAATGTCAGTTATAAATAAAGTATAAATACAGACACAAAATATCAGATCAAGTGTAAAATTATCTATGTATAATAAATTACCAACAATTCCTCTAGAATAACTATTATCATTATATTTTATAGTAATATCTATATATAATTTTTTAATAATGGTAATAGGGGTTATTACATATTTAATAGTATCATGTTAAAACCTATTAACTAGTTCTTTATCCTATATATATTAATTAAGAAAAATTCCATTATTCTTTGGAAATATTGGAAGTCTTAAAAAGAATATCAATTCTTCCATAAGACTCATGTTGAATTCAAGATTCATTAAATATAAAATTTATTTACAAATTATTTCACATAAATATTAAAGTATTATATCATCAAAAAATTTAATAATTAAAATTTCTTTATATTTATTATCATTAAATAAATTATGACCTATTTTCTTTTACAAAATGATTTTAAAAAATATTGAGATATTCTTATTATACAAACCTCAAGGATATTTTTTAAACTTCATAAAAATACTTAAATATTTTTAAATCATGATTTGTTTTATTTTCATTTTTAAAAACTAAGGATTTTATTTCAACATCTTTTAAAATTAAACCATTAAAAAATCACATTTTGAAAACATTTTATAATGTTTAAAACCATGATAAACTATATAAACTAATAAAATTATAATATATTTTAGCAATGATTTTCTTTGAATTTTTTGATAAAAATAAATACCCTATTCTTGGAAATATCCTTGAGAAACTAATATTCCATTATTTCAAATTATCTATCCATATTCATCATTTTTTGTTTCTAAAAAACCAATTACTACCAATAAATTTTTGATCTTTCTATGATTCAACCAATTTTAATATAATACCTTATTTTAAATTTTTGTAAATGACCATTTTTTATTAATCAAAATATATTAAAGTTAACTTTTTAGTTTTTTAAGGCACACAAATTACAATTTTACAATACAAATATTGATTTTTAATACACTCTGTAAAAAAATAATAGAATGAATTTTTAAAATTTTCCCTAGGAAATAAAATTTTATAAATAATTTAAAATATAGTAATTTTATAATCCTATAATTATTTATAATAATATTTTTTTTAATTGTATAATTAAACATTTATTTATAATTAATTAGATAGAAATGAAAACAAGATCATTTGGTTGTAAAAATTTATATTTTTTAGAAAACTATTTTTAAGTGCACAATACTTTTTTATTATAATTAATTAAAAAATCCTCAAAACGAATGATTTAAATGAAATTTATAGATTATATATAAAAATATATGAATTTAAATTTATATAATTATTATTAATTGTCATAATGTTAATGTAATACCATCTTTTTCTTGATAAAAACATTTTTATGAAAAACCATTTTTCATCCCATCTTGCAAGTTTGATTTTTTAATTAATTTATAAAAATTACATGAATAGAATTTTATAAAATGGTTTCCATATTTATAATTATAATTTAAAAATTGTATAAAGAGTATAATTTAATATTTGTTCATTATGAATAAAAAACCGAAAAAATTTATTATCATAGTTATAGTTAAAATATGTTTCTCTGGGATTAAACTAAAGTGATAATGGCTCAAATTGATATAAAACTTGTATAAGTCCTATTTTATGAAGATATTTGGGCACAATATTATCTGAACATTGATATTATTTCAATTTTGAGTCCTTTTTGCAAAAAATGACTCAACAAAATTTTAAAACACTGAAAAATTAGAAGTGTGTCACCCACCTCACATCTTAAAGGGAACATCCTCTCCTCACTTATTCAAACTTATTAAGACATTTATCTCAAAAACCCTAAAAAATATCTTCTAAGAAACCTTATACATGTTTTCCGGGTTTTTGGATTACCATATTACTAATCCTATCATCCAAAGGAATATATCTGATTTATTTTTTTTCAAAAAATAGGTATTCATCCTAACCAAACACTTTCACTTTTCTTCTTCTTTTACCAACATAAATTATTTACTAAACTTTTAAAAATAATAGCACCAGTATCTAACCTATTCTTATGTACTATTATATTGATATCAAAATATTTATCCCTCCCACTCTTTATTAAATGTTTAACAAAACCATCACTAATTTGTACTATGGACTACCTCTATGTAGACATATATAATATTTTTCCTCTAATGTCTCACATTTATAGTCATAGTGATGAAAATAATGAATATATATTATTCTTATGAAACAATTATGATTAACATGAAATTAATATAACATCTACATCGTTACAATTCCCTTAAAAATTGATAACATTGCTTGTGCGTACGACAGAATACCACCTCCACAAAGTGATCCGATTCATTATTCATATCATGTTTTCATAGATGTTTATAAATATGTATAAACTTAATATATATAATTATTATATAATTATTAACACACATAATAATTGGATCTTCCACAACAAAACATCCATGAGAAAATTAAGTAGTTAACACCTAAAATAATGATAATAAAAAAATATCTTTAATAAATGGGAGATAAGTTTTTATAAGAGCATCACATATGATTTTAAAAATATAAATATGGATATGGAATAAATTAATATCAAATTTTTAACCATTATACATGATTTTAAATCATGTTAAACTAAGCTGGATCATGAGCTAAGGGATCTTGTCCCAATTTCCACACTATTGAGACATATTTGGTATTATGCACCTATTTTATTTTTTGTGATGTATGTATTGGTATTTTGATGTATTTATAATTATTATATGTTAATTAATGGTGATTAATGTTTTTATTAATGTTTACACTTTCAAGGGGTTATAATAAAATATCACCAAAGTGGTAATAATTAATTTTACAATCTCATTTTTCTAGGATTGCTTAAATTTTTTAATGGTAGCATATTATAATATAACCTTCATAAACTCAATTTAATTTATTATATTATATATATTTTGGGAGTTTATAAGTTTTATTATATCTTTTAATCTCTTTGGAACATGAATGGAACAAATAAATGTATAAAATAAAATCCAATAAGATTTTTCTTTTGGATCATCTATATTAATCATCCCTGTCCAAAAATTTTCCAATTGTATTTTAAAATTATATTTTATTTACTCTAATTATTTATTGAGGGTATTTTAATTTTTCCATTAATTTTAAATATTTTTGAAATTAATCATCCGAATGTTTTCTGAAAGGGTTTTTTTTACATTCTTTATAAAAGTTAAAATAAATGTTTCATTTTAACATATATGTCACTAATGTATTTTCCACCACCATAACTATTTTATACTATTTATCTTCATCTATATGTACATTATGATTTTTAAAATATTTTTTTTAATGAAAATATGTTTTAATTTTTTTCTCTAAAATTTTCTTATATTCTCCAAAACACTTGATTTATTAAAAAAATATAATTTTATCATGAATTTAGGGTTGTATATATTATGTTGATTAACATTATGGATATTAAAAGTCACTTAAAACATCCAATTTTATGTGATAATATTTCACTAGACATTAAATTTCAATTCAATATCCATTTTTATTATATCATGTACGTTCTTATTACCTAAACTATATACCATTTCTATATATGATGTTTTACATTGAATTTTATTTGATTGAATGAGGAAATATTGATTTTCTGTATTTGTTACTTATTATAAATATTTGTTAATAAGACATATTTTTTATGAATCAAATTTATCATCTAATATATAAGGAATTAATTTTACATGAAGTTATGGGTTAAACTCATAATTACATATCCCCTTAATGTATCATCATGACTCATGATATAAACTTGTATATTTCCCATATTAAGTTTGTTTTTGGTTTATACATACCCTTAAACAAACAATTTCTTGGAGCGATACCTTTTTGGTAAGATATCATGATTTCTGAGATCATTATTTGAATAATTAAGAATTTCCTTCATTGAAAATTGAGTTTTTATTATCCATGAAATTGTTACTTTGATATTATCCATAGATTCACTCGTTCTCAAGGTATTGATTAAATAGAATATGGTTTCAGTAATTTACCTTACCATATTGATTATTTTTTATTTAATATTGATATCTTTCGTTGTACATAACCCTTATTGAGTGGTTGAGCTCCCCCTTATTATTTTAATTCCCTAGTATATGAAGAATTAAAATGTGGAATATGTTCAAGGATTCATAATATTTACTTTTACTAAGATTTGAATTATATTTGAAATGTAAAATGGGAATCATAGATGTATCTATTTCTCCAATACTACTATACTAATCGATCCTTGCTAATATGATCCCTTGTATCTTATGTCAATGTAATGGAGTCAAAATCAACTCTAGGTTACAGGACTTTGGGTTACAATTTATATTAGATAATTTTTAGTACAATCCTTGATAACTATATTTATGAAATCATAGATTATATAACATTTCCCTATGAAATAAATTGATTGTGTGTATAATTAGAGTTTAATATCATAAACATTTTTTTAGTTGTTGATTATGTAGTTATCCTAGAACTGCATCCCTAAAGGGATACTACTATTTGTTGTAGTTTGGGAGTAGATGAATCTTGAGGTAATAACCTCAAAAATATTTGGTTGATTATATCTCAACTCTCATTCTTGTTTATGGTGAATGATCTATTATTGTGCAAATAGATTTTTACTCATAGATAATATTCTTTTATTAATCCATATTTTATTTATGAACCATTAAGAAATATTTAATAAAAATTATGATTTCATTATTTTGAGATCAACTATGAGTAAATTCTAAATTTATGTTACGTGTTACACCATATTTATAATTATATATTATTATTTAATTTTTATAATGATATGATATAATTTAGAATATTTGGTTGTTAAAAAATAGGTCATGTTAGAAATAATGTTTTTAATACTAATGTCCAATGTATAAATTTCCTTACTGATTAAGCAAATACAGCTAGTGTTAGAGGTAGTAATATAGTGGCCATATTAGGTTATCTAACCCAGGTTTTGAGTAATACCATAGAAAATATAAAGAAACATGATGTCCCAGGGAATTATGAACCTATATTGGATCATTTCATGTGATATAAGCCTTCATATTTTAGAGAATTAATAATCTATTAGAATATGGGCAATGCATTATATATCTTAAAATGTAATTTTTAGACACGGGGTGTAATTAAAAGGAGAAGCTTAGGCTAATAGTTTATTATCTTCAAGGTGATGTCCATTTATGGTGGTCATTAATCTAAAATACTAATGGGAGGAATAAATATAACATATGCAATAGAGTTATTTTAATGTAACATTATTTGAAATATATTTACCGCATTAGTAATGAACTAAAATTAATAGAATCTTCTGTTTCATAAAGGGAAAGGAAGAGGAATTTATTTCATAGTTTTTCAATAACATCACAAGACTAGAAAGGCATTCTATGGATTAAAATCATTTTTTAGAAATCTAGATTGACCACGTATTTGATGGTATTAATCCAAGCCTCTAAAAATAATAGGTTTCTAGAAAATCATCATATGATGAAATATTATTATGCTCAAACAAAATAGAGAAGGGATTTTGAAGATACTATATCGTTATGGGAGATAAAGATAAAAATATGTTGTTTGAGAACTAATAAAAATGGAATACATAAAATAAGATGAATGGAATAAAGAAATTTTCATCATCTTAAAATTATTGAAAGAAAAATCCAATAAAATGAATGAAGGGAATGGGATTTTATTACAAGTTTATAGATAAGTTCTAGATAATGGATTGTTGGAATTAAATTAACCTCTACAATCCAGTCCATCAATTATAGATAAATAAATAATTATTCTCACTAATATCCTAATAATAAAGGGAACTACATTATAATGTGATGAGTGGAGATTTCCAAGATTATGTGATCACTGAAGCTAAGGTTGAAGTTCATAAACATGTTATGGTAATTACTTTAATCATATCCTCAAATTTAGAAACTTTTTTTTTCTTCTCACTATTTTATATATTCCATTTTTTTAAAGAAATACAATATTTCCCTAATAAATTAATAATGTATTTTTCAGTAAAAACCCAAATTTGAAATCTTATAGTTATAAGGATGTCTCAGTTAATTCCCATTATAAAATATAGAGGCACCCTATTTCTAGATTTAGTTAATATACATATGGTGTATTTTTATATAATCCTTGTTATGGATTTTTTCCAAAAAATTATTCAAAAAATTATTTCTATGAAGAGTAAATGTCAATTATTGGTTAACATGTTGACTTCCTTGTCTTCTAATTGGAGTTATCATCACTTGTTTCATGTATGAAGGAACCTGGTGTGTAGATGAAGTGTGAAAAGAATGAAATTTATCATTTTTGGCCTTGAATAATGTTAAAAACATAGAATCCACAAAACAAATTTCCATTATTTCAGAAAGAATCATGTGTAAATAAATTTAATCTTCAAAAATAAAATCAAAAGAAAGTATAAATTGTAACTTGTATGATTGAAGTCACCAGTTTGATTCAATCACTATTGTAGTGTTGTGGTTGAAATATAAAAAAAATAGGCATCCTAAATATCATCCACAAATGATTAAAAAATTCTTGGATCATCAATTTATGTTTCTTGAGTTCTATCATAAAAAATAAAGTGTTTATTATGTCCCTTCAATCTCATAAAGAACATGAACTCGATCGAGAAAGAGAGATTGATCTGACCTTTTTCTTATTTTGAAATCTCTCTCTAGGAACTCTTTCAGGAATGGATAAGAGATATTATCTAACTAAATTAATTAAAATGGTGCATATTACTATTCAATAGTCTAAAATGTTCTTTTATACTACAAGCTTTGTACTTTATTTCCCAATCTAGAATCCCAAGCTACGACCACAGTGCATGGTCCATGAACTGAGTATCGCTAAGCTTTTCTCTAGTTATAGTAAAATGGTATGTTGTCTTTATAAGACATGACACTTTTAGGAAACTCCCATTTAGGTTTGAGTATAAACGCACTCATTAGGATGCCCTTAAATATGAGGGGGAGTATTAATAGATACAATATAATATAAAGAAGAAAGATGAACATGGTAAATTGAAAGAATATATATTAACCCAATAAATATTGAAAGTAAGATCATTAATGAATAGGAGGATAAACACAATGAGTAGATAAAATACATGACCATCATTCGCTACCTATAGTAGTAGAGTATACTCATCCAACATTGTGAATCTAAACACAGAAACCATGTGGCATACACCGTACATATTCCCCTCTCCTAGAAGGAGAGTAATCAAACCGAAGGAGTGGGTATAAAAGAAAAACACACACATATATATATAGGTATATATATATATATATGCTTAGTAACAGAATCCCAAATGAGGAAGTAAGAAGATATCTATAACATTTCTCAGTTGAAGAAGAAGAGTGGGAAATTGTTCCAAAAGTATGTCAATTTTGATAAACATCCCATGTATCAACCCAAAAAAAAGTTTAAGAAACATAATCACAACACGTTAATATTATCAATTTTGGGTAGAAAAAACTCTCCTGAATGGTTTTAGTTCATGTCAAAAAAACATGTCCCAGTGGGGAAAGTGTCCCTCTTCCTCATGATTCCAAATCTATTTTAAACTGCATTTCATCACTGTGTCACATAGTTGATGGGTCACAATTTCAAGGTAAATGACCCATGAACATATAAAACATGAGGGTTAAACATTTCTGGTCATTATGATCTCCACTTCCCATCCATAGTGGAGGGTAATGCTCCGAAAATGTCAATGTGGAACTCTACTACCCAGAACTGCAAGAGGGTAACACCGAGAAGACATTGGGGGAACTCTGCTACCTCTCTCTGCAAGAGGGTAACGCTCAGAAGTTGTTTTTGAGGTAACTCTACTACTCATCCCATCTAGAGGGTAACACCATGAGGATGACTTTAGAGAACTCCATTGGACTCCCTGAAAATATTTTTCAGAAACTCCACTACCCATCCCTATAAAACGGTAACACCTGGATGAAGTCATCGGGGAACTCTACTACCCAGCCATACTAGAGGGTAACAAATGAAGAAGTTTTTTATGGAAATCCACTTCCAAACCCTACTAGAGGGTACTTCCTAAAGAAAATATTTGCAGTACTCTAATTCCCATCCCTTATAGAGGGTAATTCCCAATGGATGTTTCCATGGGACTCCACTGACCAACCCTGCTCAAGGGTAATGTCCAGAAAAAGTCATAGTGTCCCTACACAATCACTATTGTCATCCGGTGTCATCTCAGTAACTTCCAATCCTAGAAAATTCCACATAGTTTCTCAAAATTTAACAACTAAGGCCATCATCAAGTTCAATGTGGACAAACACTTAGG
The DNA here is from genome assembly GCA_963277665.1 of Viscum album. Lineage (NCBI taxonomy): Eukaryota > Viridiplantae > Streptophyta > Magnoliopsida > Santalales > Viscaceae > Viscum > Viscum album. The sequence continues at coordinate 1,694,458,775 of OY728137.1, read as the reverse complement.
ATATGCTACCCACATACTAAAATACAAGAACAAATAAAAGGATATAAGAAAATTTAGTTTTCAATTAAAAGAAACCTATGGGGTACATGGAGTGTGAGGGAGTCCCGGACTGAGTGTGGCTTAACTTCATAGTATGTTCATGTCATTGGATTGCACACAGATTCATCCAATGAAGCAGTACACATATTGTAGGTGGAATTGATGGGGTGTCCTAGCTAACAGGGACTGAGGCCATGTGATTCTCATTGTGTCCTTGTATTGGGGTACACAAACATGTACTGAACCTCATGTACTCCTATAGAGGTTTTTTATCTATGTGACCCCTCTCAAGGGTTATCCATCCAAGAAGGGTGTACATAGTGTGTAAGAGATACTACAAGCCTGGATACCCTTAATTTCTTTGGAACCCTATCAATGTCACTAAGGGGGATACAAGATGTGTGTTCTTCATTGAACACGGTGTGTAATATGCATTTATGTCGAAAAATAAGATCTAATCCTCATTTATTAATATACTTCAATCCCCATATAAATCACCTATAATCATAACTAAATCTTTATATCAATCCATATCTCATGCTTGCATGTTATTTTTCACCGTAAATCTGTTTTAGTGAAGATTTGGTGAACCAATGTTCATCTACTAGACATATCACCTTCGATCCATGATTCCTCAATGAAAAATATCCAAAATTTTCATCCATGCCTTAAAACCATCCTATATATGTGCTTGTTTTATTATATTTTTGTCATTTTGTTGATTCTTAGTGAATACGGGGATCCAATCGAGCTTGGTACGTCCCAAAAAAGTTGGATTGGGATTGTAGGGATCCAACCGATGAGGAATGAAAATAATAAATGGATAAAGACACCATAAACCAAATTTTAATCATTTTTTTGCCATGTTTTCTTAGCCAACGACCATGAATTGGGATTTCATATTAGAAAAAACTAACAAAAAATTAATATTTTAGTACATAGGTTCTTGAAGAGGCTGTAAAAAAGGGGTATATTGAAGAACGAATATTGATCTACCCAATAGTTTAATCAAGGTAGTGAAACCCCCAATTGACTAGTCCGACCTCAATTTTGGATCATTTGTTTGTGAATAATGTATTCATCAATGATCTAGATAAGCTATTGTTTTTTTTTTGTCCTAATCTTTTTCAATCGGACATCATGTCATTATTCCCCAAAGTATTCCTCAGTGGATGAGGGATAGAACATCACCAATTATCATAGTATTGTGAGTCCAACCCTAGATTAAAAATTGTAACTATATATTTATAATCATTTTTCTTTATCAAAGATTAAATAATTTATTTAATCAAATAACTAAATAAATCCATTTACTATTCTTCCCACAAAATAGGGGTATGAATATCAAATGATGACTCACTTTATGTTGTCCCTGGGGTAAAAATTGTGTCACGGTCTCAATCATGGTATCTAATTTTTTATTTGATCATCCATTTAATTTTTATATCATATTTGGTGAGGTTTCATACATGGGAAATATAAAATATATTTAATATTTTTTATAAAATTATGTACAAGAACACCGGGCCTAAGAATCACACACCGTCTGAGTGCCTATCTCTAGAAATATATATATATATATATATATATATATATGTCGAACTCTTACAAGGAAAAACACAGGGTCACTACATCATTATATTTTTCAATATTTTTTCATAAATAACTAAAAACTAGGAAAACAGATCCGGATAATAATACCACACATAGATCTCCAACTCCCTGGAACACTCTACACATTTCCTTGTTGTCATATCACATGAAACAAATCAATGTTCTATCCACATAGATTCTAATACTACTATTCCAAAATCTCTATTAGGTGATCAGCAAAGTTGGCTCCATCCGTGATTTCCAGCTCTCTCCAAATGATGAATTGTGTAGGGTTATGCACGTATCTCTTTAGCTACGACACATGGAAGACATCGCACACCTGCTCTAGCTATGTGGGTAGAGTGAAGTGGTAGGAAACCTAACCAACCCTCTGTGTGATCTATAATGGCATGATAAACCACATAGATAGCTTTCCACCCTATAATAACCACTGAAATCCTTATCGAAGGAGTCTCGCAAGAAATATTGGTCTCCCTTATCAAACACCAATATCCTTTTATGACGATCTTCAAAGGATTTCTATCTTATCTGGTCTATCCTCATATGGTCATGGATGACCTAGACATTATCCATAGTTGGCTGCATTGATATCGAGCCCACAATATATGACTCTCTAATATATATCCAACATAAAAATGACCTACAGGGTCTCCTATATTGATCCTCAAAAGGTTTCATGTTGATGATAGATTGGTAGCTATTGTTTTATGAAAACTATACCAAGAGCAGGTGATCCTCCATGATCCGGAAAAAGTCTAACACGCAATCCCTTGACATATACTACAACAACTAAATAATGCCCTAGGTCTTTCCATCAATCTGGGGGTGAAAATATTTACTTATCTACAATTAGGTCCCAAATGCCTCTTGCAGACTTCTCCAAAATCATGATGTAAATCGTGGGTCATGATTCCAGAAAACAATCAAGGGTATCCCAAGATGGTAAATAATCTATCATACATATAACTACTTGAGACATTCCATAGAAAAGTTCTCCCTGATGGAAAGATAGTGTTTCGACATTGTGAGCTTGTCAATTATCGCCCAGATAGTGTCATGGGTCATTTTTTTCATAGAATCACTATGATAAATTCCATGGATATGTTATCCCATTTCCACTCCAAGATCTCAAGGGGATGCAACAAACCTACCATAACATGGGGCATAGCTTTTACATAATAAAAAGTATGGAACTGAGAGACTAACATAGATATGATTTATCTCATTTCTGAAAACAAAAACTACCCCTAAATGTGCCATTATATATTACCCACACTATAATGTACAAATATGGTAGTAGTTGGATCACCTCCTCCAGCATCCTGAATAGAACTACACTTCACCTAGGGAATAATATGACATGATTCCATCCTTTTTAATATTTATGTGGAACATTATCTATTGATATCATCTCATGAAAGACCCCATTTTCAATGTCTCCCTACTGGGACTCTCTCACATGCTCAAGTAGTGAATGAGTCAAAACAATCAACAGAAGATAATTTGTACCCTTCTGCTCTACGAGGGTCAGCTGTAGGGAAGCTAACTGCTCCAAATATCCTTTCACTAGAAGGTATTGGGGATTCTTTCTAAGGGTATATTATATAATTTCATGTAAGGGTAGCCTAATGTTTTAAAAATATACATTAGGGTACCTAAGGAACTTTTTTAAGGTAACTATACTTTTTCAAAGGTCATGTATGGGTACCATGACATCCACGTACTTGTATGATGATCTATGTAAGCGTAGTTCCTCATTTTCCTGAGGGTGAGTAAGGGTAATCCAGTACCCATAAAAGAAACCTAAGATATTCATAAGGATAAAACCATGTTACCCTAATGTAGTTCTCTTTTTGGGAGACAATTAATTAAAATTTTGTATTTTTTGTTCTTTTTTTGTAGAACGATCCAACAATGCATTTTATCTATTTTAATGGATAAAACCCCTTTTAATTTAATTTTTTCATCTAATTAATGGTTATAAATTTTGTATTTAAATATTATAAACCTTCTTTATTCAATATTATATTAGAATAGTAAATTAATTTATAGCACTACCTTATTTATGGTACATAACTCTTTATATATGTATTTTATGTATATAAAGTAGTTGGGTTGAGTTTGGAGATGTTAATAAGTGTTTTTGAATGTTTTGGGGGTGGATTTATGTGGGGTTTATAGTATGATAACAATTATTATAATCCATGAAACACCCCCTCAAGAAACTGTGCAACTAAAATAGTATGCATTTGGTAGGCGCACAATTTGGCCAAACCATGGGACCACAAAATAAAGACCATGTAATGTTAGATATATGATTTTTTCAAGGTTATTTTATGGTTTTTATAACAATGTTATCTAACCAAGTAAGGGGTTTTGCGTGCTACTGGATCAATCATAGTTAGAGAACAGCTTTCCAAAAAATTCATAGTTATAAATTATATCTAAAATTAGTGGATCTCCCTTGGTTTACCCCCTAAGCCCTAATTTTTTCACCTAATAGCATCATAAATAAAATTAATCTTCCTCCACCGACTATATAGACCATTCCTACTGATCTAGGAATATTTTCTTTGAGAATCTTGGTGTGTTGGAGGGTAGATTTGTTGGTAAGTGACAGTTTGTCATTGATTTCCTTATTTTTCTTATTCTTCCCTCTCATTGAGTCAAATATCTAATCTATTTAGGATAAATTCAAATTGTGTGATGTTAATAATGATGAGATATAGTTGTTTTAGTTTAATGGACCAAGATCTATGGTGGTTTTTAGAATATCTAAGCCATTTTGTTCAATTTGAAGGATCGTGATTCATTTACACCTATGACTGAGAGGTGGGTGGATTCCTTATGGAATCTTCTTGATTAAAAATCAATGTAGTGGTTTCAAATTTATTAAATTTCATGAATTGAATTGTGAAATGGATATGTGATTCTTGATGGGAAACCTCTTTTTTGATGGTTTTGTGAAATAGTGGAATTATTTTATTTTGTGAAAAGTGTATTTGGTTTATGATTTTAAAATGATGATTATTAAATTATAGTTGGTTTTTAATTTATTAAAAATATTTATGGAATTTTTTCCAATAAAATAAAATTTTTATTTAAAGGGATTTTCATGGTTTTTGGAAAATATGATTTGTTTGAGTTTAATATTTCTATGTGACCATAATTAAAGAGTCTTTACCATTTGGTTAAAGAGACTTGGCCTTAGATAAGGGGATTATTACATTGAGTCATAAGAATATTGGACACTATGTGATAAATTGGTGGATGTGAGAGATACCTCTCATCTATATGGAACTGCCACATGGTCATGCATGTGTAGTTGTGTGGTAATCCTTATATGGGTATGTCAGAATAAAAATTGAGAAATGGTTTTAAGAACAATCTTGGTTTCATTCCATGGAAAACTATTGTGTTTGGGAAAAATATTTGTTTGAAAAACAAATTCATTTGATATAAACAACATTAAATTTTTTGAAACTATATTATATAAATGTTCTAACATGTACATTCCTAATGGTATTAGATGGGAATTAATTGGGGACACCCTACTAAGTTATATACTCACCCCCTTATGGGGAACTATGGTGGGTTTTTTGGTGTGATAAATTGAGACCCAAGTAATTGTAATGTATCCCAGTTATTTATTGATGTTTCATGATACTTTTGTCATGGCTTGTTGATTTCGATCTTGGACCGTGTTTGTGTTTTTTTAGATTTCATAGTTTTTTATTACGTTTTATGGTATTTGGAATCCTTTAGTATAGTTTATTTGGTTTCCACTTTGTACTCTATTGTTGTTGGTTTGGTTATTTTCTACGTTGTATTATATTTTACTCATTCATTATATAATGGTTGTTTGGTTATGAGTATATATTTGTTTTGATTTTTTTTTCAAATGTAAAATCATCCCCAAACCTTTCATTATTCCAATAGAAATTATTGATTCCATTTTGTGTCTTGGGGATGTAACCTATTACTAGTAATACACAAATTTCACTTCATAGGACTCTATATATAAATATCCTTTTCAATTATTGCATTGGTTTCCTTTTCTTTATCCACTTTGTAAAGTGGAAATTGGTGAGACTTCACTGGTTGGTCAAAGCCATGTGAAATAAATAGTGTAAAATATTTAGTTGAGTAAAAATAGGATATAGATGGCTTAGAGTCCTCAAAAAGCTTATATATATCTTCAACAACAGCCATTTTCATTCTCGGCGAGTAATAATGTTTTCTTGAGAATCTCTCCAAGGCATGTGAATTATCATTTTGGAAAGTAGGGAAAGTTATCTCCTCAATACATAGTCCCTTTTGAGATATTATAATGGGTATTGAGGAGGAATATTAGTTATATTTCCCACCAAACTTCATTTTTATGAATAATCTATTTCATATTTCTCAATTTAAGAAGTATCAACCTAATCATGACCATGTTATTTGATGGTATCATGTCCACCTAGATACAAATTCTATGCTTGTTTATGTGCTTGTGTGAATTTTTAGATATAAAATAGAAAGTATTTCATGAGAAGAGCATCTATCTAGTGCATATTTAGTGAAAACATTATCATATTCAGGAAGAAACATGGGAGTTTGAGAAGGAAAGGATATAGGAATTTATATATCTATTTAGGGGAAATTATGGTTTTCATCTTTATTGTAGAGCCCTGATCCCAGTTACCCTGAGTTGGTGCATTATTACATAACATTGGCATGATCACAAAAGATTACGTCTTGAAAGACCGATTAGTTTAGTATCCTTGGAAACACTAAATATATGCATACGTCTTACATTACATCATAAAGTAAAAAAACAAAAACAATATCTTGTCATCATATCCCCTCATATAATCCCTACAGGTCATTCATAATTTAATTCTTTACATCCTGGGAAAAATTAAAACATTGAAAGGGGTGATCTCAGATGCTCAGTAAGAATAACAATATAGTGGAAACTTTTATAAATAAGCATAAACATTTAAGGAAATGTATAACTAAAACAAAATCCTTTTAAACATGAACATCAGCATAATATAGAAAAGATAAAATTAAATAATGCCATTTAAATATTCACATGGTTATTATGCTAGTTGAATAATCACATGCAATATCAATAACCACTTTTATAATGATGGAATGCATAATTCCATATTATCATAACCACATAGTCAAGGACTCGGGCCAAGAATACAAATAATATTTTGTCAAGGCCTTGTGCCAAGACACTAGTTTGTCTAATGAGACCTACCGATGCATCGAGGAGCTATAGCGGGCTCCACCCATCACTTATTAAGTCTAATGAATTCCTCATATGAATAGGTTTAAACATAACATAAACATTCATATTAAAACTAGCATACTAAATGTCAATACTTTCTCCATAAACCATGAATGGTATAAAAATAACACACCCACATTCAAACATATAACAAAACCTTTAATACAATTTGGATGTTTTGTATCTTAATAAATAAACATCAAATAATCTTAAAATCCAACAAAGGATGTTTACATAGATGAAATCAAAACTATTTTAGAGAAATATCTATTTTTTTAAAATCATTAATAGTAACATAATTATTAATGAAAACATTTACTTTTAAAATATTCTTATAATATTTTAAGGGAAGCTTCTACGATTCTATAATTGTGGAAAATAGTTGCACCCACCGTATAAGTTAAAAAAAGACATTCTAACCTTAATTTTGTCGAAAATGTTAAAAAGGACCTTGTTTGGAAAATGACAGAAAGATTCCTTTATAAACGTCATATAAAAAGTCAAAAAGGGTATAAATGACTTTAACCCATATTCTGTGAAATAGTAAGAATTATTTGAATTACATTTTTAAGAAACATGGATGTGAATGATAAAGAGGTCCCAGAAGTTAATTACGTATAAACAACATCAGATAATGAAGAGATTGTGAAATAAAATCTTACCTTGTACTTTTCCTTAGTCGATGGTATGTTAACATTATGTATAATAGTTAAAACATTGTTATTAAATTATACAAGAACCATATACATAATTATGATATCATATATGATCTTCTATAAAGCATTGTTAATAATATTTTAGTATTATCATTGTTTCGGGTGTTAACTTACTCATTTTCTTTTGTATGTTTTATTACATAAGTAGTGTTTATTATGGATAGGTTGTATATTATTAATATAAAGAATTATATAAAGTTCTTAACCATTACTTTTAATCATCAAATGAGAATTAGTCTTGAATGGATACGATGGGGAATGAATCTCATCGTGTTCGTGGAGACGGTAGTCTGTACGTACGCACGAGCGACAATATCATTCATTTGATTTTAAAATAATATATAATTGGATGTTATATCATATATAAAGAATCATTATCATGTTATATTTATTATTTACATGAATTACACATCATTATTATACCCATCAAAATAATAATATATTGAATAACAATTACACCACGACATGGAGACGGTAAGCCGTACGTACGCACGTATGGTGACATGTCATTCAAATTATGGATAGAATACGGAATAAGGTTGTACCATATTTATAATAACATGAAATTATATAAAATATATTGGTTTTATTATTTTATAATGTAAATGATAAATAAAGAAGAAGTTTAAGAAGAAAGGAACTTGAAATACGGTGGTGAAAACATTACCTCTTCTTCGGGTTCTTCCTTTTAATTTGATCAAAAGGGATCCATAGGATGGATTTCTGACTAAAGTAAGGCCTATAAGATGAAGGGAGGATATTTTATAGGGTATTTGGGCAGAGGATGTCCGGACCCAAAGGCTTTGAATGTGTGAAATAGTGAGAAGTGGGAGTGCCCTGTTATAAGAGGGGTGAGGGGCACCTTTGGAAAAGCTAGAAATATTATTTTATAATAAATTCATATTTGATTTATAATGTCTCCAAAGTGGATTATTTACATTTTATGGTGGGGATAGGTTGAAAACCAGTCAACCATTAGGTTTTAGATAGGTTTGGGTCACTTTTATTAACCTTATCGTTTAGTTTTAACTCTTAGTTAATTAGTTTGACACTTACCATATCTCTTTGTATTTTTATATTATATAGTCAATAAACATACTATAAACTTCCAAGTGACCCCCAAGTGTTCCATTAATGATACCCCTATCATTATATATTACATTTCCTTGAACCTAAGATTTTTAGGAATAGAATATCAATTATTAATATAATATTTGTTATAAAAACTCTTTTATGTTGATTTTGACACTATTGGGTATTTTGTTTTTGATAATTTCATAACAAAATTATTACTTCAAAAAATATATATAATCAGTACTAATATTTCATATTAATCTCTCAAATTATTTGAATTCATAAAGAGTCTCAAATTACATTTATTTTTATATTTGTAATATAAATTATTTTAATATTTCATTAATTAGGTAATTACTACATCCCCATTGTGTCATAAATAAATTAAAATATTTAGTGTCTAAAAATTATAAATAAAATACCGTTATGTATGAAATCATTTTATCTTTATAATAAAAATTTATAAAATAATTTATCTTCTGTATAGCCATATATTAAAAAAAATTTGTTATTAAACTTTGATTTTAACTCTTTTAACTCTTCTTTAATTAAATAATAATAAATGTCCTAATCTAATCCAAGTAAACCTAAATGATAAAATTGTATTCCTAAATATTTTTTTGGTCGAGATACACTTGTCTAATAGAATTAAGACATTTTTTAAGATAATATTAATATCATTTTTACCCTTAATTACCCTATTTACTTTTAACCGTGGTCAATAAAAGTTAAAAGTTACTATTCACAAAAAAATTATTTTTATCTTATTTAACCACATTTTACTCCTTGATATTAACTGTGTCTCTCATATTTTTGAAATTCCACTCACAGAAGCGGTAAAATTAAGTTTCATATGAATTTCCAAATTTTCCTAGGAGGTGTGTAAAAGATGGTGAAAAGTTCCATAAAATTTTTATATATCTAAAATGATTCCAAACTAACTCCAATGAATTACATTGAACTTATATAGGTATTATGTATTCATTTTGACCTTAATTGAATTTAAATAAAATAAATAATTATTTAAATAAAAATTTTGTTTTAAACCATGACTCAGTGTTTTTCTCTATTCACAAAAAATTGAATGTTTTCCAAAAAATACCAAGATTTCACCCTAGGATAATTTCTATATTCTGAACCCAAAAATGAAGTCCATTTTGAAACATAATTTTTATAAAATTTAAAAAAGTTGGTATTACTGTTCATAATGACTGCTTTGATTAGTCGTGGTGTGTAAGAGTCTCGAGGTTGCGTACAATGCAAGCTATTGCATTATTCAAAGGGAAACATACCGTGGAAGCTTGGGGTGTTGCATTCTCCCCTCCTAAAAATAATTGCATCCTCGCAATTGGATATTATTCTTTGAAAATAAAATATTGAAAATAGAGAATACCTTTGTGGAAAACCCATATCTGAAATGGGGTTAATAAAATTTATTTTTAATAAGAGTTAAAGGGAAATGATAATGTCACCACCATATTAGGGTTTCAAATAGGCGAACATTGGTTGAAATTATAGACAAGTAATTAGGGGGACAATTAAATATTTTTAGGGAGTGATTGAGGTCATCAATCACAAACAAGTGTATAATTGAGGGACCCAAAGCCATCAATCTATGATGATTTAAAATATCATCAGTTCAACAAAACATAAGGTATTAGGATAACACATTTTTCGTCTTAATATCCCTTCCCTAAAGTTCAAGAAATAATTTCTTTATAGAATAAGATAAATATATATATATATTCATCTTGACACGTAGAGTTTTTATCCTTCAACTAATTTCTACCAAAAACTCATCTTTCACTCAAAAAGATAATAGAACTCAAAAATATTATATTTATCCTAAGAGTATAAGGTTCCAATCATTAACATGTACCGTTATAATGAAAAATATATTGTAATAACCAGGGACTTCCTGTAGGTTAGTGGTAGGTAATAATGGCATGTCTCAATATGGTTGTAGGTTTGATTCCTGTAGCTTTGTCCGACGTGACGGGTTATCGCCCGACCTGCAGGTTGTCCTTTTCCTAAAACTATAGTATCATAATATTACAAAAATAATCATAAGAAATGTTTTAACCTTGAACAATACTATCCAATGTTCAACTTAATCCATTCCAAAACATTATAGTTATCCAAAGTACCTCTGTCCAAACTCTCTGTAAAAGTTATCTAAATTCTAAAATCAATGACAACACTAGATTCTCCAAACAGAGTAAAGTTTGTCTTATTGTCACATACTGAAAATATGATTACCTTAGTCATATTAAAATTTTAATGAAAAAAACAAGTATTGTAGTAAAATCCTTATATATAACATTATTCTCATAACCAGAATATAATCCTTGAGTCCAAAAACACAAATACATTAATTATTCCTCTTCAAATGTAGTAACAGCATAAGATTGGCCTTGATCCATTGGCCTTTTTGAGGTAATTTTCCCTAATTATTAGGATATTCATTCATATAATTCCCCATTTCTCTACAACTATAGAATTCCACATTGACAGCCTCTTTCTTTCCCTTGAAATCACGAGGCTGGTGACCTTTTTCTCTACATTTGTAACAAACTCCCATTCATTTTAAGCAAGTATTGGGGTTTTTCTTCCCGCACTTTTCACATAATGGAAAATCCTTCTTTCCCTATTTCCCTTTATCTACCTCTTGTTCCATTGTTCTCTTCTTCTCTTGCATTACTTTATTTTTCATAAGGTTTAGAGAATTCCTTTTTTCTCTTGATAGGATATGAGGCTATATCTTCGTACGTTGAGAAATATTGTGAGACTAATGCGAGATGAAGAAATGGTTTTAACCCATCAGAGAAACGATCAATATTACTTATTGTGTTACGTATATAATCTGTAACATGCCTCTCTATCCTTTTAAAGTTATCCTTATACTTTGCAACATTTTCATCCTCCTTTTTTCTCAGACTCAGAAATTGAATTTCCATATCTGCTTAATGGTCACGAGGAATGTATTTTTCTACGAAAATTTCTTTGAACTCCCTAAATTTTATATTTGATACATAATTATCTTCCTTCATGTTTTAAATCAATGACCACCATTTATCAGCATCTCTAGTGTGGCGGTAAACTACCATGAAATTTGTTTCTCTTTCTCTACTCCCTAAGGCATGGAATATTTTCTCTAAGAAATTTATCCTTTTCTTAGCTGCTAAGGTATTTGTACTCCCATTGAATGTTGGTGGTTGTTGCCGCATGAAGCGATCTAACAATGATCCTCCATACTGCGGATCAGGGTGCTCCATACGGGTAAAGTTATTATTCATAACCTGAGTGAGTTGTCCCAGTATGGTGATTAGCTGATTAGTACCAGTTGCATCACCAGCTCCACTATAATTATCTTGAGTAGGAGGGCAATCCCTACATTGATTTCATGCATTGATATGGTTTCCATTTCATCCACAAGGAACCATTTCTAAACAATGGCATAAACTATATAGGTTTATGAATCAAAACACATAATTCCATACTTGTAAAACACTTAACATAACTTGAACTATTTGTGGATATAATACATAATCATAAAGATGTTTTCTTTGAAGAGATATATACTCATAAACCCTTCATAATGGTTTGTAAAGAAAATGAAAATTATCCTAACCATATCCCCCAGGAGTGTCATAACCAAGAGTGCAGCAAGGCCAGTTATCGTGCACCAATTCCCGTTCGAGTATTTCTCAAAGCGGTGTTTTTGGGTTTTATCCCTAGGTACATCTGTTCCAGAGCCGCCTCTACCTGCTCATATCCATACTGGGATGAATTGCTCAGAAAACTCACAAAATCTCAACAATACCAAAATTCTAGGAAATTATTCTATACTAATCCTCAAAGTCTATCTTAGGGCTATGTTCTCTAATCAGAGCTTATCTAAATCTGGATTCCAAGGTTTGTACTAAACATCCTTTGATACCAACTGTAACGCCCCTACCCCAGTTACCCAGAGTTGGTTCTTTATTACATAACATTTCCATGATCACAAAATATCATGTCTCTAATGACCTATTAGTTTTGTATCCTTGGAAACACTAGATATATTCATAAGTCTTACATTACATAATAAAGTAAAAAAACTACAACAACATCTTGTCTTCATATCCCCTCATACTATCTCTGCAGGTCATTCATAATTTACTTCTTCACATCCTAAAAAAAATTATACCATATAGGGGTGAGTTCAAATTCTCTGTAAGGATAACAATATAGTAGAAACATTCATAAATAAGCATAAAAATTTAAGGCAATGTATAACTAAAACAAATTTCTTTTAAACTTGAAAATCAGCATAATATAGAAAAGATAAAATGAAATAATTCCATTTACATATTCAGATGGATATTCTACTAG